>JAQPPZ010017010.1:7061198-9612396 GCA_028583015.1 Wollemia nobilis | reverse complement strand
CTATGCTTTTGAAATTAGATATGAACAAAGCATATAATAGATTTCCTAGAATTTTCTACTTGATATTATCATAATGTTTTGCTTTGATTATAGTTGGTGTGAGTGGATGTAACATTGTTATATCACTGAAATTTTTTCTATATTGATCAATGGTTATCCTATTGATTACTTCAAGCCATCTTGTGGACTTCATCAAGGTGATCCTATTTCTCCTTATTTGTTCATTATTTTTATAGAAGCATTAGGGAGAGCATATTCAAAGGTAAAAATGGAAGCAAACATCAACGATATTCAAGTTGTAAAAAATGTCTCCTTTGAATCCCGTCTCCAATTTGTTGATGATAATTTTCTTTTGGACCATCCTTTAGTTAGTGAGGCCATGGAGTTCAAATAAATATTATCATGTTATGAGAATGCTAATGGATAGTTGGTAAATACTTCAAAATAGAGGATCTTTTTCATTAATAATATCCTAGATTTACAACAAATTATTGTGAATATTTTAAAGTTCAAAATTGAAAAAAATTCATAAACCTACTTGGGTATTCCTTTGTCTAATAAAGGGAATAAAAATGATCTTTGGATATCTTTTTTTAATAGAATAAAATTTTACTTGGCAAGTTGGAAAGGTAAGTTATTAACCATGGCAAGAAGGCTACAACTCATAAAGACTACTTCATTATATAAAGGCTACAACTCTAGGAAAAAAACTCTATCCAAATGATCATCAACAAGGAACTTCATATCAGAGAGTTTACATTTAATAAAGAAACATATTATATGGTTAGTAAATGAGGGTATTTATGCAAATTTTTGTTTTGATGCTTGGTTGAAGCCTTATCCTATTATATTTGACTCAAAATGGAAATAATTGGCTCAAGCATGCATAGAATGTAAAGGTCCAAAGGTTAAATATTATATTACTATGAGCAAAAACTCCATAACATGGATTTATTTTAGTAACCTAGTTGAAGAAGAGTAATGCCTATCAAACAAGAAAATCCCAAAAGAACCACAAATCGCAGGTCAACCGCCAAAGACCTATGGGGGTACCAAGCGATCCAATAGAATCATGAAACACAACCAAACATATAATAGCCATAAAGAAACAACCACCCGCACATGGTAAAAAATGGAAAAAGCATCCAACATCCACCACGCTAACTCATGATTCAAAAAATAAATATTAATGTCTCCATGAGACATAGACAATGAGAAGAAAACCATGAACCCAAAGAGGACAACAAGATATCAGCAATATAGAGCAGAACCAAACAGAAAAAGAAATCACCATAAATTTCTCAAACTAGCAAAAGACCATCAAGGACCTGTAGAGACACCAATAACTCCACCACATATGAAGTCCATGAACAACCTTCTAACAAAATTCAAGGAATATCATCCCTCACATAGTAAAATATCTCACTGGGAAACCCTTCCAAAATAGATAAACCTTGGGAATGAATACCTAGATTTGTGATTGAGTCAGCCACCATATTACCCTCTCTTAGAATATGTGAAAACCTGATATTATCAGTTGACTAGGAGTTCCATATCATTTCATTAGTGATATTAGACACTTTCCAACCAAGCTAGAATACCCCACTAAGCATGTTAATCACCAGCAAGGAATCACCTTCAATGATAGCATTTTGGATACCAAGTATTTTTAACTGCACCACATCATTAAAGGTAGCCTGTGCCTCAACAAATTGGGAGGATTGAACTCCCAAGATTTATGTATAGGAAAGGATAAGATCACCATAATTATCTCAAATTACACCACCTGCTCTAGCTAATCTAGGGTATTCCTTAGAGAACCCATCAAAATTTAATTTAAACAAGTCCATGGGCAGCAAGGACTAACGTACAAAACTTCAAGGGTCAAGTGTAGGTGGAGAACAGGCCAATGGCACAGAGCCAAGCCACTCTTCAAGTTTGACTTCACTTGGGGAAAAAGCTGAATAAACATTTATGTTCTTAAGAGTAGCAAAAAAGTTCTTTGAAACCTTCCAAACAATTTAAATGCTAGTCAATTCTAGATTACTTTCCACATTTTTAAAATCTCTAGCATTGCGTTCCTTCCAAACTCCCCAAAGAACATTGGGGATAAGAAACATTCAAAAATATTTAAGATGCCATGAGAAAAAGAGAGATTTACACTAAATAACATAATAAATAATAGTATTTGGGAGAACCCAAGCAAATTCCAACTAAGAAAGAATAAAGGATAACACCGACTGAAAGCCTTGGCAACTGAGTAGCATATGGGAAACTGATTCTCAATCCTTTTTACAAATAAAACACCTATTGACCAGATATAAACCTCACTTAAGGATATTTTCTATCGTAAGGAATTTGTTCTGCATAGCCAACCAATAAAACATGTCGATCTTCAAGGTTAAATTCTTAATCCATATTAAATTAACTGGAAATGGGTAAATTCTTTTGAACTAAGAAGTTGATACGCAGATCTGACAGTGAAATAACCCTTGCTATTCCCACTCCACACCAAGGGATCATCAACATCTTCATGGCGCAACACAACCAACCGAAGATCATCCAAGAGAGTACACCGCAAAAGGATATTATCTTCATTGCTCTATTTATATTTTTAATAATTAATAGGAAATATAATTTTTATGCATAATATTTTGCTTTTGTTTATAGAAACATCATAAAGATTATAATTTAAAGAATTTTTTTGCTCTAAACACATTCATACACTATATTTTTTCTACATTTACACCCAGGATGGTATGTTCTAATCACTTTTTGGCCTATTGTAGATCCAATTTATACATCATTACATAGTCAAAATGTCAACATCCATGAAAAAATTCAGCACACTAAGGTAAGTAACATGTATATATTAATTTGCCTTTTCAATATATTTTATTTATTCTATCATTTATTTAGTTGTTAATATTTTTTATAGATAATAGATTCACATTGAAAAATAATAGCACTTTTATTTATTTATTATTATTTTAATACATGGTGGAATAGTTTTTAGATAGAATTTTATTTCTATTTTTTTTTAGTATAACATAATAATTATTTATTTTAATTCTTAAGGGCTTGTAAATTTCCATCTTATATAATGTCACATGCGATCCTTAGAAAATTGTAATATATAATTAAATAAGAGGATTGATTACTAACTTACAAGCAGGTGAGCTCCATCGTGTCAATCATGGAATACAAATTAACTAACTTTGTTAGTCCTTGAGTAAGATAATGATTAATTAGTCAAACAAGAAGCTTCCTTACCATCCATGGACTATGTTCTCTATAACATAATCATATTTTTCACTTTTCATAGTCATTATACATGAAAGGGATCCTATAGGCACTATGTTTGGACATAGGCATAATCAGTATGCATGATGCCACATATTATCTAACATGCTAATAAAAAATAGTGGTAGTCGCTATCTAAACATAAGATTTTAGATACTGGTTGGAAACATTAACATGTAAAGTATTTAGGGTTAGTACTACACAATACCTTGACCAATAGGACATGATTCTATAGCCTTAAATAAAGTGTAATATGACAATCCATTAAATGGGAAAAATTAGTGACCCTTTCCACTATTTTTTTTTCCTTTTTTCCTTTTCCTTAAGGTAAAAACCCCTTGTGGGACCGCCTTAGTCTGAGATACCATGAACAAGGGGTTCTACACCGTCAAAGTCACCCGGGAGTCGCACCCGACCCTACCCGTACCAACATTATCAATTGGATTTTGGGTACCCAATTCAAATTTTTGGTAGGGTGGAGATTCTAACCTAGGACCTCCCTTGGAGGATTGCCCTCTCCTCTCCAACTCACCTACAACACCTGGGTGCCTCTCCACTATAAATACCTAAAATAATTTTACATTTTAGACATTTGTAAACCATATCCACTAATAATTTAAATAGAAATAAAATAAAAAATAGTGCATTTTCTTTTCAATTCTTCTATTGTTACATACTTTTCCTTTTTTGTTTGTAACTATACTTTGACCATAAACTTTCTTAGACCTTACACACACCTACAATCTTCTTTATTATTAGTTTGATATTCTCTAATAGAGGAAGAGAAGATGCTTCACTAAAATATTATAGTTAAAAACATTGATTGCTATAAATAAATTTTTTCTTTGGATTATAAATCCTTTGTAGCACTCATTTGTGATATCTTCTCCTTTTATTTATTTTGATGCAATAAAGAGTGTAACTGTTTGTAATAGTTTTAGATCTAAATACTTTATAGTTACTCCCTCAAATATGAAACATAGAGATTAAGGTTTCAAGCTTTTATTTCTAAAATTTGCTTTCATGTCATTCAAATTGAGATATTGAGAGATAATGTAGAAATACATTTATTTAAACATCAGTTTCTTCTTTGCTGGAGTAATGTTAATTTAAATTATTATTATTATTATTATCTAACAGAGATGATTTTTACACTTTGTATTATATATAGGGCTAGTATAGGGATTCCAAAATTAACAAAACTCTTTAAAATATTGGGGTTTTATATCTCCTAATTTTTGTTTTTCTAATTTTTAGATTTAATAATATTTATTTATTAATTTGTCAATGTAATGGCTCAAAATTTGGTTTTTCTTCAAAAGGTCCAAGGTTCAAACCCTGACGGGGGTGAGTGTGTGAGGGGGTAGGTATGTATTAAATTCTCTACTATTAAACATAAATTTCAGCTTTACTTAGGGTCATGGTTGGGAGGAGACTCCTCAATCCTATATGTTGATTGTACACTAACTAGGTCATATATATATGTTTTAATTTTTTTTTTGCAAAATTGTGGTTATCTTATAAGTGGGGTAAACTAGTGACTTCACGGTAATATTGAAGGGTTTAAAGAAAATATTATTATTATATATTTTTTTAATTTTATCCTTTATTTAAATGGTAAAATAACCTTGGAAGGATAAAGCTTAAAATGCTCTAAAGGATATCATTTTGATCCATAGTTTATTTTTATTAAATACATATTATTCAGATAATGTTTTTTATTTAATATAGTTAAATCTATTAATAGATAAAATATTAATTTATATTTAAATAGAAAATAGTTAAAAAATAATTTTCATATAACAAAAAAATATATGTTCAATCAAAATCAATATTAGTTTACAATTTTATTATTTGATCAAGTTAAAAATAAAATTATGTAAATAAAAATATCATCTTTAGCATTGGTTGACATTACTTCACATTACCAATTTTACACTAATTTGACTTATATAGTGAAATAACAAGGATACAGAAGCCCATAGGCGTACCGGGTGCGATGCAAACAAGAGCATACGAAACGCTAAGTCCTACAAATGAACAAAGGACTAAAGTGCATGAAAAAGGGAAAACAAACGAACTGAAATGAGATATAAAGCAAATGTAAAGTGCAGCCCTTCTTTTTATTAATTTTACTTTGAGACCATATTACAATAAGTCTCCTTCCTTTTTAGGAGCTAGGAGCGTTAGATATAGGCTTTGTTACACCATGGATGGTACGCTTCCCTTCGGGAACTTCTGTGTGCCCACATTGGAAATGGGCGGGCCAAACATCACCGCCGCTTGCGTGAATGCATCTGTAGTTCCTTGCTGCCCCTCAGGTGTCGAGATATTGCGTTCAAAGAAACGAAAAACAATTAGTAGCACCTACGGATGGAGGGAAATATGTAATCCCCAAGGCCTTCGGTTAATGCATGCATGAAATAATTAAAACGGTAATCAAAACATGTCAGAATAAGATAAAATTTGGACAGAAGCATGAAGATACTATCAAGAACACACTGCAAAAGGAACAGTCAAGAAATCTACTACAGATTTCTAATCGCTCCGAGGTGGGACGATTAGGACTGTCATAAAATGTCAAAAGGCAAACTCCTAAATGTCCCATCCAGAGGCCTCCAAAACACCTGCAAAGTTGGATTAGGCAAAATGGGGTATTTTGAGATGACCCAGAAGGTCGGATTTTGCAGATTCAGCCCCGATTGCCCTATATCTAAAAATGCTCCCTGTATGTTAGTGAAAGCGAAAAGCAATGAAAACACAATCAAAACTCATCAGAATGGCATGAAATTTGAATGGCAGCATATATGAAAGACATAAAATAAAATGCAAAATAAATAGTAAGGAAATCTACTATAGATTTCTAATCACTCCGAGGTGGGGCGATTAGGACTGCAATAGTGCGGGGGGCACCTAGGGGCAGGACACCCATCGTTTGGGGCTTGTTTTCGATACCAGTCCACTTGGGATGGGTCTAAAACCTCCTATAGGGGGTTGTTTTGAAAAATTGAGTGGGGTATTGTGGTAAAATATTCAGGTTTTGGGTCTGGATTGCACTTCCAATGTTCACCCAATAACCTCCCTTCCAAAAGAGAGATCAAGGATGTAAGAAGCACAAGTGAGGGGTGAGGATGTAATTCGGTAGCACTCCATTGCTCCAAATGCTCCTCCTCTGTCATTTTTTTTGGGTGAGAAGACTCACCATTTTATATACCTAAGGGTCTCTTGTGAATGAGCATGCAGAGGCGCCACTTGGCCATCATGCCTTCCCTAGGGGAGAGAAGATTCCTCCCTGATTAAGGGCTCCATGACTGCCTTTATGGCTGCCCCTTTGAGCTCAAAAATGCTCACTCGCACTCCCATGCATTGAAGGTGGAGTTGAGTGGTGGTTTTGAGCTATCATTTGTCAAGGTTTTACCTTTTGCTCGTCAAACCTGCTATTTGCCCCACCCTAGAGCGAATGCTGCTAATCATCCCAGGGTGGGACGAATACCAGTTTGTAATCATCTCAAGGTGGAAGGAGTGGGTAGCAGAGTGCCTGAAAGGTGCCAAATTGACCTCTGACCCTCCAAAACTATTATGGGAGTGGTTAGGACCATTTTTAACCTCTACGGGCTACCCTAGGGGCATGTATTTCAATTCGGTCAGTGCTTGTAATCACATAATCGAATTGGTGTTATTTTGGTGTCTATAGATGCCCCTTTTTGGGATGCATTGTGCATGGCACAGTGCTGAGCAAAAATAGATAACCAAAGCACTAATGATTAGGATTTCTTAGTAACCTAACCAACTTTTGATACCCCAAGTATGGAAAGGGCACGCATTCTTGAATCATTTCTTCTGACGAGCTAAGGAGCTTAATTCAAGTGTTAACCTTTTTCGATGAGGTGTTACTTGATCTCGAACATTGTTCAGGCATGAATAGGCAAAGGGCGCAACCTTTTGTCTGTGGGAACCTTGAGTTTATGATTCTAGAATACCAAGTGTTTGATCAGCTTCTGATAATTGCTTGTTTGCTGCCCCAAGCAGGAGCGTGATTGTCTTTGTTAATTATTCTTTGAATACATGCCATTTCCTTGATTGGGTGTGTATTTGTTGGTTGGTGACTAAGTGTGACTACCCCCTAAAGTGACAAATCGATGAGGGAATGACTGAAATGAGAAAATCTATGAGTCGCTTAACCCAATATGAATTTTTTAAGGGTGCCTTTAGTTGTTTTCCATTGAATGCTTATGCAGTTTCCCAACAATCTGACCTGTTTTTGGTGGGTTATAACCCTTTTTGTAACGCATGTTGGGGCTGAAATTGTCAAAAATCCACCTCCCATGGAGCGGTCTGGCTATTGTAGCCTTCTTAGGGAGTAGAATATTAATAATTTATAGCCCGAACGTCTATTTTGCATGCCAAGAACGTTAGGCACAAAGACGCCTTTATTTGGTAGTTTTATTACTATTTTTGGGTGGGCTTTGACCCTTTTGGTGATGCCTTTTCGGGATGAAATTGTCAAAAATTCGTCCTCCTACAGAGCGGTCCGGCTATGGTTGCCTTCTTAGGGAGTAGGATAGTGACAATTTGGGACCCCAATGTTGGTTTTGGATGCCAATAATCATAGGCGCAAAGGCCCCTTTGTTCGGCAATTTTATTGCTATTTTTGGTTTTTTTGCTCTGTAATCTTCACAGGGTGGGACGAATACCAGTTTTGTAATCATCCTAGGGTGATACAAGCGTTAACTAGAGTGCTTGTCCCAGGGTGGAATGATTATAGGCCTAAAAGCCTATATAAGGGCCAAAACTAGGTTTTGGGCTCATTTGCACTTTGTTTTTCTAGCGATTTGGAGCTGTGAGGAGGAGTTCGAGTCTGCATAGCGGAGCGCTGTCAAGATTTTGTGGATACCATGAGTTCACGGATCGGATCATCGAGTGGCGGAGCTGAGGCAAGACCGGTAGGTGCTCCTTCTCTTTATTTGGTTTGTTTTTATTTTACAGTTCAAAATCATAATTTATTTATTTTGTATTTCGTTTTTCTGTTTAAACTAAGATTAAAACCCTAGTTTAAGTGTTTTGTATTTGTATTTTGTGTGGCATTGTTTAAACTAAGATCAAAACCCTAGTTTAAAAAATTGTTTTTATTTTGTTTTTTTGTATTAAGTTTAAACTAAGGTTAAAAACCCTAGGTTAAAATTTTTGTTGTAATTTTTCTAGAGTTAAAAACCCTAGGTTTAAAATTTTGTTTTTTGTTTAGACTAGAGTTAAAAACCCTAGATTTAAATTTTGTTTTTTTTGTTTAAAACTAGAGTTAAAAACCCTAGATTTAAATTTTGTTTTTTTTTTTTTGTTTAAAACTAGAGTTAAAAACCCTAGGTTTAAAGTTTTGTTTTTTTTGTTTAAACTAGAGTTTAAAACCCTAGGTTTAAATTTTGTTTTTTGTTTAAACTAGAGTTAAAACCGTAGATTAAGAATTTTGTTTTTTGTTGTTTAAACTAGAGTTAAAAACCCTAGGTTAAAATTTTTTTCGTTTTATGTTGTTTAAACTAGAGTTAAAAACCCTAGATTTAAATTTTGTTTTTTTTTTTATTTAAAACTAGAGTTAAAAACCCTAGGTTTAAAGTTTTGTTTTTTTTGTTTAAACTAGAGTTTAGAAACCCTAGGTTTAAATTTTGTTTTTTGTTTAAACTAGAGTTAAAAACCCTAGATTAAAATTTTGTTTTTTGTTGTTTAAACTAGAGTTAAAAACCCTAGGTTTAAATTTTTATTTTTTTTTTTTTGTTTAAACTAGAGTTAAAAACCCTAGTTTAAATTTTTTGTTTTTTTTTGTTGTTTAAACTAGAGTTAAAAACCCTAGGTTAAAATGTTGTTGTTGTTTTGTTTTTTGTTTAAAAATAGAGTTAAAAACCCTAGGTTTAAAGTTTTGTTTTTATTGTTTAAACTAGAGTTTAGAAACCCTAGGTTAAAATTTTGTTTTTTTGTTGTTTAGACTAGAGTTAAAAACCCTAGGTTTAAATTTTGTTTTTCTTGTTTAAAACTAGAGTTAAAAACCCTAGATTTAAATTTTGTTTTTTTGTTGTTTTATTTATTGAATTTTTTGAATGTTTGTACTGTGCATTTTGTTAATGTTGATGTACAATTTATTAAATGTTTTTGTTGTACAGTTTGTATACATTGTTGTATATTTTTTTTTTAGTTCTGTATAGTTTAATTGAATTTTAGAATGTTTTTACTGTACATTTTGTTATGTTGCTTGTACAATTTTTTTGTTGTTGTCATGTTTTAATGTTTTTGTGTTTTTTGTTTTGCAGGTGGTGAAGAGTCGGTATCGTCAGTCGACAGTGTTTTCTGAAGCACGAAAGGCACTGACTATGGCGGACTGGGAGTGGCTTGATGCCCTTGGGCTCAATCAGATGACTCGGTTAGAGCTTGTGGTAGGGGATCGAGAATATATGACTACCCTAATCATTTGTGGGATCCCCGCACCAACACCTTTCATATCCCAATAGGGGAGATGATAGTGACTCTGGAGAACGTTTATCAGATTCTACAGATTCTGATAGATGGGCTACGCATTCGGACTACTCCTCATGATCAGTGGACGGTGGTTCTGACACGGTGCTTTGGGAATGCGATGTAGATGGGGGTGGATGAGGAGATGGAGAGGGTAGAGGGGGACTACCTAATTGCTGATATTTTTGTACGATGGTGGCTGTAGAAGGGCGTGTTGGGAGTGAGGCATACACTCCTCATGACTCTCATCTCCAACATGCTACTTCCTGACTCCTCAGGTGCATGGTTCTCTTAGAACCTGCTTGAGATGGTGTTTAGACTTGTGGAGTGTCCGACCTCAGTGCCACTGATTATGAAGTGGGGTCAGACCTTACTGGCACAGCTTTATGATGAGTTGTACGAGGTTTGCTGTCGAAGGTGGAATGGGATTGGATGCAGCTGAAAGCATGAGATTTCAAAAGTTTTGAAAGGAAAACTATTGTAATGCATCCAAAATCAAACAAACGCTTAAGTCCTAAAATGTGAAAAACATGAAATGAAAAAGACGACTTTGAAATGAGATAACAGAAAGTGTAGAAAGCACAGCCCTTTTTATTTAACTCTCTTAATCATGGTTACAAAGACGCCTCCTCCCTTTTCAGGGGCTAGGAGCGTTAAATGAATTTGGTTACAATTATGACTTGGTATTCCTCCTTCCGCATGCCCACATTTGAAATGGGCGGGCCAAAGTGTTGCCGTCGCTTGCGTTGATGAATCCTTGATTCTTGTTGTTCTTCCTGCATTCAAAGACACAACAAGTCGTTAGTAGCACCTGTGACAAAAGGATGAAGCGTTTGACCTTAAAAACCAATGAAGGATGCATGCATAAGATTAACTAAATCAGTGAATAAAATGACTCTAAGTAACCTACAATTTTGACAGAGACCAAAAAACATTACCAGAGGGCCACTGCCATCAAAACAGTCGAGGAAACTCTGCCGATTTGCATTCAACTAAAATTCGTCCCTGGGCAGGATGAATTCTACTGTAATTCATCCCCGGGTAGGACGAATTCGCCTGCGACAAAGCGCCGCGGTGATGCTGCTCAAATGTCAAGTCTCGGGATCTCCAAAATACCTGCAAACATAGGGGTTAGCTAATTGGGGGCATTTTGGGACGACCCAGATGGTCGGATTCTCCCAATTTGACCTCCATCAATGGGAATTTGACGTCGCTATCTGCAAGTTAGTGGGACAACAAAAGTGACAAAAACATGATGAGATCTGATCAAAACATTATGAAATCGAAGTTATAAACTATCTAGACAACATAGAATGGAATGGAATATAAACAAGTGATAAAAGAACAAACTAAAATAAAACTTAGAAAGTGCGGGGTGCCCAAGCGGGCCGCCCACCGTTAGAACTTGATTTCGGCACCAATCCACTTGGGATGGGCCCAAAATCTCTTGTGATGGGTTGTCGACAAATTGGTAGATCAATGTGGTCAAATGTCGGGTTTGGGTCCGGATCCACACTTCCAAAAGCCACCCAATAACCTCTCTTGCGAAAGAGATCAAGGATGTGGAAGAGGTGAATCAAAAAAAGGTGCAATGTGGTGTTCAATTTGGCAGCACTTCGTTGCTTGAAAATGCCTCCAACTTGTCTCTCTTTTGGGTGGGAAAGTCCACCATTTTATAGACCTAGGGGTCTCTTTGGAGGGGCATGCAGGGGTGCCATGTGGCGGCCATGCCTTCTCAAGAGGGAGGAGACTCCTCCCTGACTTGGGCTTCCATGACTGCCCTTGTGATAGTCCTCTAACGCCTACTCTGCCCACCTACACGCGCATGCAAGGCAGGAGGCAATAATTGACTGTCTTCGGCTGCCACTTGGTGCCATTCTTCTTTTTGCCCGTTGAACCTGGAATTCGTCCCGACCCAGGATGAATTCAGAATTCGTCCCTGGGTGAGACGGATCCCAATTTGAATTCGTCCCTGGGCGGGACGGATTCTAAGCAAAGTGCCTGGATGTGCCAAATTGCCTTTTGACCTTACAAAATTGCTACAAAAGTGGTTAGGACCATTGTTTAACCTCTGAGGGCTGCCCTGGGGGCTGTGTGTGTCAAAGCGATCAGTGTTTGCGGTCACATAATCGGATTGGTGTTGTTTTGGTGTCTACAGATGCCCCTTTTTGGGATGCGTTGTGCATGGCGCAATGCCGAGCAAAAATAGATAACCAAAGCACTAATGATTAGGGTTTCTTGGTAACCTAACCAACTTTTGATGCCCCAAGTATGGAAAGGGCATGCATTCTTGAATCCTTGCTTCTGACGAGCTAAGGAATTTGATTTCAAGTATTAACCTATTTTGGTGAGGTGTGACTTGAGCTTGGACATTGATCGGTCATGAATAGGCAAAGGGCGCAACCTTTTGTCCACAGGGGAACCTTGTGTTCATGCTTCGGGAATGCCAAGTGTTTGATCAATTTGTGATAATTGCTTGTTTACTGCCCCAAGCAGGAGCGTGATTGTCTTTGTCAATGATTCTTTGAATGCATGTCATTTTCCTTAACTGGGTGTGTGCTTGTTGATTGGTGACTAAGTGTGACTACCCCCTCAAGCGACGAATCGATGAGGGAATGACCTTCGTGAGAAAAGCGACGAGTCGCTTGACCCAAGATGACTTGTGCAAGGGTGCCTTCGGAGATTTAGCATTAAGCATGTGCAATTTTTTTGACATTTAGACCTATTTTTGGTGGGTGGTAACCCTTTTTGCGATGCTTTTTGGAGCTAAAATTGGCGAAAATCCGTCTTCCCGTGGAGCGGTCCGGCTAAGATAGCCTTCTTAGGGAGTAGGATAGTGACAATTTGTGACCCCAACGTCTGTTTTGTATGCCCGGGATGTCAAGTGCAACAGCACTCTCATCGGGCAAGTTTATTATCTGTTTTAGTGCATTTTTGTTCAATTTTTGATGTTTTTTGAATTTTTGGCCTGAATTCGTCCCAGGGTAGGACGAATTCCAGCTTAGAATTCGTCCCTGGGAGGGACGAGCGCTAACCAGAGTGCTCGTCCTAGGGAAAGATGAATTTAAGCTCAAAAGGCCTATTTAAAGGCCAAAACTAGGGTTTGGCCTCATTTGCGTCTGATTTTTCTTGCGATTTGGAGCTCTGGGGAGGAGGAGGTTAATTCTGCGAAGCGAAGCACTGCCGAATTTTCCCTGCCATCATGAGTACACAAACCGGTTCGAGCGGCGGAGCCGAAGCGAGACCAGTAAGTGCTCCCTAGAGTTTATTTTTGTTTTAAAACTGCAAGTGTTTTGTTTAATTATTTTTGTGATGATGTTTTTCAAAATTTTAAAACTTAAACCCTGAAACTAAGCGAAGACAACTAAAACTTAGTGTACAACTAAACGTAGCGAAAAACCTAAGTAAAGAATTTTTATTGTTTTAACTAAACCCTAGGATAAACGGAACGTAAAACCCTAAGACTTAATGTTTGTTGTTTTTTGAATTTTTGTTCTTTTTTTTTAAATTAATCAGTTAGGATTAGAAACCCTAAGACTGAAATTTTTTTTTTTAATTTTGTTTCGTTTTATTTTTTTTGGAATTTATCAGTTAGGATTAGGAACCCTAGAACTGAAATATTTTTGAATTTTGAATTTTTGTTTTTAAATTAATCAGTTAGGATTAGAAACCCTAGAACTAAAAAATTTAATTTTTGTTGGAATTTTTGTGTTTGTTTTTGTTTTAAATAAATCAGTTAGGATTAGAAACCCTAGAGCTGAAAATTTAATTTTTTTATTTGAATTTTTGTGTTTGTTTTTTGTTGTACCGTTCTTTTTTTTATGATTTTAATGTTTTTGAGTTATTTTCTTTTGCAGGTTGTTAGGAGCCGGTACCGTGTACCCACTGCTTTTACTGAGGCGCGGGGGCGCTGACTAAGGCTGACTGGGAGTGGCTTGATGCCCTTGGGCTCAAGCAGGTGGCTCGACTAGAGCCTGTGGTCATGGATCAGGCCTATTTGATGGCCCTGATCAATCTCTGGGATCCGCGGACCAACACTTTCCATCTCCCAATAGGGGAGATGACTGTGACTTTGGAGGATATCTATCGGCTTCTGCGGATTTTGATAGATGGACTGCCCATCAGGACATCGTCGCGTGATCAGCGGACAGCTATACTGACGAGATGCTTCGGGCATGGGGAGGAGCTGGGTGTGGAGGATCCACTGGAGAGGGCAGAGGGCGACTGCCAGATTGGCAGGATTTTGGTTCGATGGTGGTTGGAGAGGGGGGTGTTGGGTGTGAGGCACGCATTCCTTATGGGCCTCATGTCCAACATGCTATTACCTGATTCGTCAGGCACGAGGTTCCCATGGAACCTGCTGGATTTGGTGTGGCAGTTGGTAGAGTGCCCGATAGAGGCACCGCTTATCCTGAGATGGGGACAGACACTGTTGGCACAGCTCTATGGGGAGTTGTATGAGGTCCGTTGCCGACAACGGAAGGGGATCAGTTGCAGCTATCTGTTGCAGTGCTGGGGTTGGCAGCACATAGCAGTTGAGAGGCCAACCGGGTTACCATGGATGACTCGGGCGGCGATGGAGGATAAGGAGATAGGGTATGCAGTTCTGTGGTGGCGGTCCGGAGAGCAGGGACAGAGTCGATGGTGGGCAGGTGTCGTAGGGCACTATGTCGATACCTTCTCTCGGCTCACTCTAGGGGAGGTGGTTTGGCGCCCTTATCGGGACTGTCCGAGCCTGGCGAAGGCTGGAGAGTGGCTTCAATGGGTATGTAGAGAGTGGTGGCTGATTGGGCGGCACGGGACCGAGCATGAGTTCTTCTCGTTTAGCCGGGTTACACGATAGTTTGGGGTGCGCCAGGGGTTTCCTGGTGAGCCCGTGGTCTATCGATGTCGGGGGATGAGAGGACTCTAGACCGACCGGTCATCGCGCCACTGGGCGAGGATTCAGATATGGTGATCGACGTCCCGGATGTGGATGACATCGGGACTACCGCTGAGTATGACTCATGGTGGGTACTACGGCGGTGGTGGGGAGAGGGGCCACTGGGAGGCGCGAAGGTGGCAGCGGCGGGCGGGGAGGGTGCTGAGGCACCAGGGGATGATTGGGGAGCTCCTTTGGAGGATGCGGAGATGGTAGAGGTGGAGGGTGAGGATGTGGATTTGGGAGCTCCGGATCAGCCGAAGATGTAGGACATGGCGGAGCAATGGGAGCCGGGGCGGTCGCTATTCCGGAGAGTCCCATGCCTCAGGCGGATGCGGAGGAGATGGAGTCCGGGGTACATGCTGAGAATGCACGTTTGGCGGAGCTACTGCGGAGGCGAGACCAGGAGCTGGGGGATGCACTATGGGAGAGGGATCTCCTACGGGCTCAGCTAGCAGAGCGGGATAGGGTTTTGGCATAGCGTGACGATGCATTAGCTTACTATCATCGATGGGAGGCAGAGTGGGATCGACGGGAATCAGATTGGCGGTGGCATCGGCTGGAGATGGAGGGGGAGATTATCCGCCTCGGTGGGCGGCTACCTGAGCCGTTAGGAGGTGGATCGTCACACCGAACGAGGGGTAGTGATACTGAGCAGTCAGCATCATCTCGTCGTAGGCGATTGGATGAGGGAGGGGGCAGTAGGCGTGATGTGGGGGCTAGCAGTAGCCGCCATGAGGGGTCGCATAGGACCCACACCACGGGGGGTAGTTCCCATCGCACCGATCCTGCATGATCATGGTGGACGACGCCTTAGGCTAGGGGGTTTTTGAGTATGATTGCGGGGTCAGAGGACCAGTTTTGTAGCCTGCGGGCATTTTTTTTGATGATATATATATATATATATATCGACTTTATTTTGTTTATGCACATGTGATGATTTGATCTTATGCATGATGGTTGATGAATATGGATGTATGCATGTTAATTTATTTTGATGGATGCATATGTTATGATGAATGCAAATGTTTTTTATTTATATGTGATATGCAAAAATGAAGTGGATGAATGGAATTTGTGATGTTTGGTTAGGGCACCATAGACTGTTTAGGACTCTGTTTATTTTGTTTTTAGGCGATTGCTGTGGTAACTGACTTTGTATGTATACATGTGATTTTTGATGATATTGTAAGGATGAAAAGTAGCGCAGTTTGGTTTAGAAATGTAGCTAAGGTTTTCTGAGACTCAGATGGTTTTAACTCACTAGCCACGACTATACTTTATCTTACAAGACTTTTGAACAAGGTATGAATCGGACTTGTTTTTGACCAAGTTATTTCACATCCCTGTGTGTGCAATTGAGTTCATTTATGTGGTATTTGTCAGGATACCGCCAGTGCCAGATGGGCTCTCAACCGAACCTATACTGAGGATCACCTAATTAGCTCCACTAACTCCTTTATTGTATTTAGTCAGATTAATCTGCGGTGCTATCTAGGATACCATAAGCTAGCTCATCCACATGCAAACATTGATCTATACACGAGTTAATGTGATAGATATATCGTCATGCGGGAAGTTTACCACCAGTGACCGATAGGCTATCAACCAAACCGATACTGAGGCTTGCCTCATGACCTGTCGAAATTCTGAGAGTTCCAGGGATTCAAGTTCGACTCCCTTCTTTTCTTCAATTGTATTGGGATACTTGCTCCTTTGTAGTGATAAAATCACTGTTTATTTTTGTTTTATTTGTTTTTCTTTTTGAGCAAGGGATTTGGATATGGAGTGACGAGAATCACTATTGTTTGTGCTTTTTGATGTATGCACTGTGGGATGTCAAATTTTGGTGTTTTGACGTTTGCAAATTTTGGATGTTTTGCAATTATTGAGAACTTGGGATTCTTAGGGAATTGGGTAGGGAAGATGCTTGTCCTTTTGCCAACTCTCGGCATTCTTTGGGTCATTCGCACGGGGGATGAGCAAGATAGCCGTTTCGCTTATGGTGACCTGGATTGCTTTGCAGGTGTCATCTTTCGTTCACACAACTTGGGAATTTTTATGTGTTTTAATTTGTGTTGGGATGCTACGTAACAAGGTGTGATTCAAGTAGAACTCTACCTTCGTAAAATCTGCCTGACTTGGTATAGTACATGGCTAGAAAGCAAAGTTATGGTAAAAGGAAAGCTCTTGATAACTTTATAGACCTGACTCTAGTGTGGTAAAAAGCGGTAAATGGTGTATTTTTGTTGTTCTTTTGGACTGCTTATAAAATGAAAAAATGTGGAACCAGATGGACTAGCAGAGCAATTACAGCCTATGGTGCCTTTGACCTATACGACCACAAATATGCAATGTATGGATGCGATGCTTAATGCAGCTATATATTTTTGTATTTTGATGGAATGATTTTTGTGAATATGAAGATGAGATGTAAGAAGAGCTTTTATTGATGAATTTGAGCATGCCTAGAAATGAGATGCAAATCTTTGTTGTTTTTGATGATTTTTGGATTTTGAATTTCTTTATTTTTGACCAAGCGATTGTGGGAATCCTTGGAGCATTTTGGGGTTGACCAAGCGATTATATGAATCCTTGGAGCATTTTTGGGATTGACCAAGCGATTATATGAATCCTTGGAGCATTTTTGGGATTGACCAAGCGATTGTATGAATCCTTGGAGCATTTTTGGGATTGACCAAGCGATTATAGGAATCCTTGGAGCATTTTTGGGATTGACCAAGCGATTATAGAATCCTTGGAGCATTTTGGGATTGACCAAGCGATTATAGAATCCTTGGAGCATTTTTGGGTTGACCAAGCGATTATATGAATCCTTGGAGCATTTTGGGATTGACCAAGCGATTATATGAATCCTTGGAGCATTTTTGGGATTGACCAAGTGATTATATGAATCCTTGGAGCATTTTGGGATTGACCAAGCGATTATATGAATCCTTGGAGCATTTTTGGGATTGACCAAGCGATTATATGAATCCTTGGAGCATTTTTGGGATTGACCAAGCGATTATATGAATCCTTGGAGCATTTTTGGGATTGACCAAGCGATTATAGGAATCCTTGGAGCATTTTTGGGATTGACCAAGCGATTATATGAATCCTTGGAGCATTTTTGGGATTGACCAAGCGATTATATGAATCCTTGGAGCATTTTTGGGATATGGCTCTCTTAGATATGGAATGGGCGCAAATGACTGATGTTCAAGGGTTCTGTTTCCTTGATTCCGTCAAGAGAGGCTAGCCGGTACGTCTCGGGTCCTATTTTGCTATCAATGACATATGGACCTAACCAATTTGCCGTGAACTTGTCCCTTAGGTGGGACGGCAAACTAGAATTCTGTTGGTTTTCCTTCAAAACCAAATCACCAACCCGAAAGTCCCTCAGGTGAACTTTCATGTTGTAAGCTTTCTTAAGTCGCTCTTGATAGATACGTAAATGCTCGAGAGCATTAACGTGTCATTCATCAAGCAACGTAAGCTGGTCTAACCGGGCCTGCCATGCAGCGTCATCATCGATGAACTCTTGCATTGATATGCGCAGGGAAGGAATTTCCAACTCTAGAGGCATGACTGCCTCGGAGCCATACACGAGCAAAAATGGAGTGGCCCCAGTGGGCGTCCGAATGCTAGTGCGATAGGCCCATAGGGCAAGTGGGATTTGGATGTGCCAATCCTTATGACTATCTGTGACTATCTTTTTAAGGATGGCAACTAGCATTTTGTTTGACGCTTCTGCTTGCCCATTCGCCTGCGGATAATAGGGTGTCGAAAAACTGTGCTGAATTTTGTACTTTGTGGTCAAAGCACGCACGTCTTTGTTCTTGAATGGCGTCCCATTATCCGAGACTATTTTGGATGGAATACCAAAATGACATATGATGTTATGCAAAATGAACTCCACAATGCGGGGTCCTGTCGTAGAGGTAAGCGGAGCTGCTTCCACCCACTTGGTAAAATACTCTGTGGCCGTTATGATAAACGTGTGATGGCCTGACGATGCAGGGAGATCTTTCCGATTAGATCGAAGCCCCACTGTAAAAATGGCCAAGCGGACTGGACTATCTGCAAGGCCTAGGAAGGTACATGCATCAAATTGGCATGATGTTGACACTTCACGCACTTCCTGACATATGCGCAACAATCTCGCTCTAAAGATGGCCAATAATAGCCCATGCGAAGAATGCGCTTTGCGATGGCCATACCACTAAAGTGGCCACCACATGTACCATCATGCGCTTGGGCGACTTCCCAAGTGGACTCTTGCTGGTCCAAGCAACGAAGGAGGATTCCTTCATAGCTGCGACGATACAAAATGTCTCCTATCAAGACATACTTAGCCGCTTTCTTCTTGAATGCTCATTTTGTGGCATGCGTCAATCCAAGCGGGAGATTACCTAGCTTGAGGTAGTCTCTAATGGGTAAATACCAGTCCTATTGATCGAAAACCTCGATGGTATGAACAGCCAATCCCTCTTGAAGTTCATCCCTAGCAAACGCTGAGTGGGAAAGAACTTGTAAGAATAGCATTGTATTGCTATTAATGGGAGTAGGGGAGAACAAGGACCCCCAGTTGGCATGTTTCAGATGATCATGGATTCGAGAGAACTTATCCAAGGATGGTTCAATCTGGATCATGTGGATTCCTGGCGTCAAGTCTGAGCTTGCACGCTCCATCACGGATTGCGATAGGGTTTTGACTTGAATGGTTGTCATATCACCGAAAAGGTCTTGTGGGATTAGTGACCCCAAGGAGGCCATTGTGTCCGCAAAATGATTCGATGACCGAGGGAGTGCCTCGATGTCATACCACTCAAGTTTTGCCAAGAATTTGTCCACAAGGGCTTTATAAGCCTGCAGAACTGGGCATTTGCATTGGAATACCCCTTTTACTTGATTGACTATTAACAGCGAATCACCAAAGATGTTCAGTCATTTGATGTTCATGGCGATTGTTGTCTGAAGACCTATGAGCAAGGCTTCATACTCTGCATTATTGTTGGTGCATGGGAAATTTAATTTAAATGACGGGGGCATTGGAGCGCCCTACAGTGTGAAGAATACTATTCCCATGCCACCACCTTGCTCACATTTAGAACCATCAAAGAATAGGGTTATGTCGGCCTGTGACTCAGGCTCATCAGAATCTGGCGATTCTGAGACATGGAAGACCCCATCATCGGGTAGTTCTATGACTAGAGGTTGATCGTCTTCGAGAGGAGCCTCTGCTAGTTGATCGGCTATGACTTGTCCTTTGATAGATTTCTGTCCAATAAATTCTATGTCAAATTTTGTCAACAACATGATCCATTTTGCCGTGCGACTACTATGATAAGTACGACTCATCATGTATCGCAATGGATTCTCCTTAGACACAACATACGTAGTGTTGCTCAGCATGTAGTGGCATAGCTTTTTGGTAGCAAACACCACTGCCAAGCAGAGTTTTTCAACGTATGCATAGTTAAGTTCGTAACTGACCAGGGTGCGGCTAAGATAGTAAGTAGCCTATTCTTTGTGAAGTTCATTCTTCTAGGCTAGCATGGCACCCAGTGCCACCTCAGTAGCTGAGATGTATAAGTAGAATGGCACTCCTGGTCTAGGTGGTGCCAATACTGGCGGCAAAGCCAAGTATTGTTTGATGTCATCAAAGGCTGACTAGCACTCGTCATCCCAGTGAAATGTAACCCCCTTGTGCAATAATTTGTTCATGGGTCGGCACTTGTCAGATAGCTACGCTATGAAGCGCTTGATCGACGCGACCTTTCCTTGCAGACTTTTGAGCTGCTTAATGGTAGTTGGGGGAACCATTTCAAGGATTGCCTTGACTTTCTTTGGGTCCACCTCGATACCTCGCTTTGAGACTATGAAACCCAAGAGTTTTCCAGATGTGACGCCAAATACGCACTTCTTGGGGTTCAGTCTGACTTTATGCTCCATGAGGCGATCGAGGATCTTGCTTAAGTCATCGAGATGATTTGGGCGCAAAAGAGACTTGGCCAACAAATCATCCATGTAATCTTCCAAAGTTTTATGCATGTAGTCATGGAAGATGTACGTCATGGCACGTTGGTAGGTGGCGCCAGCATTTTTAAGGCCAAAAGGCATGACCTTATAACAAAATGTCCCCCAAGGCGTTGTGAACGCCATTTTTAGTTGGTCCTCGGGATTGATACGAATCTTATTGTATCTCGAGAAACCATCCATGAGGGAGAGCATTTCGTGACCTGTTGTAGCATCTACCAATGCGTCGATGCTTGGCAAGGGAAAATCATCCTTAGGACTCGCTTTGTTTAGATCTCAAAAATTAGTGCATATGCGAATCCTCCCATCGGGATTTTTGATGGGCACCATGTTGGACAACCATGGCGGATAATCCATGCAGATGACAAACTGTGCATCCAACAACTTTTGCAATTCGTCTTTGACCATCAAGGCCACTGTTGGGTGCATCTTACGTAGTTTTTGCTTAACTGGCTTGATTGTCGGATCAAGCGTTAGATTATGCATGACTAGCTACGGATCTAGCCCCGGCATGTCTCTATATGACCATGCAAAAACCTCCTTCTTCTCTTTGAGAAGGGCAATGTAGTCGGCTTGCTCTTCGGGGGAAAGGCTTACCCCCAGCTTGAGAATCCATGGATTCATTGGATTTGTGCCGATGTCTACATCAGTCATCTCCTCGACCGACATGTGGGATCCGTCCTCCAAGCGATGTGGAGTCAGGATCAAATGGATATCATTAGCTGAGTTTAAATCTACGTTGGGAACCTCGGGTTCCTCTTCAGCTTGAAAGATATCCTAAGTTGTCCCTGGGGTAAAATGAGGCATTTTACCGAAATGCCAGTACTCTAATGGGGATGGAGGTGAATTGGCGTGATCCCAGTCGATGGCATCTATGTCTAGATGCAATGACCATCTTTGGATCGGCCGGATTGCGGATGGGTGCGGTCAAATCAATGGAGATCATGTGGATGAAATGAATTTGGTCTCCATTACCATGGGTGTGATGACTCAAACATTCTGGATGTTCCCTATGTTCTGGATCTGGCTCTAGAGGGACAGGCACGAACGGATCGGCCCTATGTGTTGATAGGAGGACAGGGTCTTCCCTCGACACTGATGTCATTATAGGGTCTCGGGGTGGACGGTGCTCATCGTAAACTTGGAGCCATGGATCCAACACTTGGTCCCACCTTGTTGGGTCTACGTACCACTCATGCCCTGGCACTATGCCCATCTATGCAAATAATTCATTAATCCCCAAGGGATGTCGTTGTTGCACTTGTTGCCTTTGTTGCATTTGTCGCATGTGGTTGAGATAGGCCATCTCAGTCTCATCTTCCGAATCACTGTCGGAGATCCAAAAATGTTCATTTTCTTCAACAACTGCTTGCGACATTAAGGGTTCACCTTGTTCTAGCAGATTAATCTGGTCCCATTGCGGTTGTTCCACACTTGGTGGGGGGACCTGATTCTCTTGACACAACACTGGCTCAACTGGAACCTCTAAAGGGAATAATTTCAAAAAGATCTCTTGCCAGTTATTCATGGGAATCTCTCGTGAGTGATCACTATTGGATTCGAAGGGATCATATGATTCTGATTCATCTTTCGAAGATCCTTCTAGACACTGTTTATGCTCTCCTTGAAAGTTAGTGTCCGAACTTTCACCTCTCTCTAGCAAAGGAGGAGGGTTATTGATGTTACCAAGGGTGGTTGTTGACCATGGGAGGTAATCTCCCAATGTATATGTTGTGTTTGGGTTGGCATAAGGATCTGATGCCAATCCACCCTGGTTGCCTATTCCTAGGCCTTGCATGTTTTCCACCAAGATGTCTAAGGGCAGGGGGTGGTTGAACCCTACTCCCGACTTGTCATAAGGCATTTGGTATCTTGGTTGGCAAAGGACACGCACTCCTTGCTCATACCTACCTAGCCTGTATCCGTGCCAATTGCATTGGCCAAGGTATCTCAGGGCGAAGTCTGGGTTAGACAGATAATTGACATTTTCTACAAAAGGCTCTTCATCCTCGTCCTTTTGCATGCATGGTTCAGTACCATGGTCAAGGCCCCCATACACAAAATTGGTCTGGTTTGGTGGGTAGCCTAAAGGAACAACTATCCCGATGGGAAGGCAAGGTCTCCCCATGTCTTGCATTGACTCTAGCATGGGCGTTGCTACAACATTCTGCACTAGATACTCCCCCAGGCCCGTACTGGCCATTTCAACAGTAATTGTTGGCGATTGAGGGGGAGGGAATGGAAGCCCTTTTGGAGTCCATTCCATGTTGGGTAGACTAGGAGCCTCAGCTTCCATTGTGCTAGGTATCTCTTCTGTTGAGATGGTTGATATTGTTGGCAGCACCTCCTCTAGGGGTTGAGCCTCTTCCAGGATTTGTTTCCCTTTGTCCTTCTATTTAGCCATGACAGGTGGCATTGGTAGTGAAGGAGTGGATGATGAAGATGCACCTGGTTGGGGTTTTGATGGATTAGTCACCAGTGGTGCCCGTGGCATCGGACCCTGTCTAGATGGATTTAACTGGAAATCCAAGTGCATCGATGGGAGGGTCGATTGCGGCATCAACTACACTGCATTGCAGTATTTGAAGGGTTCTAAGTCCGTCGGGACTACATGTACTTCTCCTTCAAATGCATACTTCAAACACTGGTGAGCTATCGAAGGGACACACTTCATGTCCCTGATCCATGGTCGCCCTAGCAATATGTTGTATGCCATCTCGCCTTCCAAAATATGGCACAATGTAGGTATCATCTTTTGTCCTACCTGAATGGGTAGAACAATTGTGCCAACTGTCGAGCATATCGCATCGTTGAATGCTCGCAGCGTGTAAGTGGAAGCGGTGATGTGAGAGGCTAGCAGCTTTAGATGTTTCAATGCTGTTGTAGTAATGATGTTACTAGATGAGCCAGTGTCTACCAACACCCTCTTGTACGGGATCCCGTTGACCCGCACGATAACGTGCAGGGGTGGATCTGCCATGTCATCAGATACGGATTTAACTTCATCTTCTCGAAAGGTGATGACTGGCTCCATACATCGCTTTACATGTCCCACGAAGTTATTAAAGGAATTCGCTTCGTGGGGCTGCAACTCAATGGCTTTCAAAATCTCCATAAGAGCCTCCCGATGGGGCGCTGATTGTTGTATAAGCTCATATATGGAGAGCCTAGCCGATGTGGTCCGCAAACTCTGCGTGAGTTTGGTCCGTATCGTGACCTCGGGTCTAGGAGGAGGCAACTGCACAGGTTGTTGTTGAGGTTGCGACGTTGTTGGAACTTCTCTTGTAGCTGCCACGGGGCAACTCCTGGGTATTTCTTGTTCCTGGTCACTATGCTGATCATTCCCACATACCCTTGCATGGGGAGATTCTGTCGCACCTCGTTGACCTGAAGGGGTTTTGCCTGTATCTCATGGGCAGGCAAGGGATCCTTGAACACCCCCATCTACTGGTTATTTGGCGCTATGGGGTTGTCCACTGCCAATGTTTTATTATCAATCAAGTCTTGTATTAATCCCTTGAATTTCCAGCATGCGTTCAGGTCATGTCCCCTTCGCTTGTGGAACCTACAATATAAATCCTCTCTGTATCCCTTAGGCTTGGGAGCGTTAGGATCTATGGTTTGGATCTCTGGAAGGGTGATTAAATTTGCCGCTGACAAGCGGTCAAATAGGGAGTCCCTAGACTCCGTATAAGGGGTAAATTGTCGCCTAGGGCGATGCTATTGATTTTGCTCCTATTTTTTATTTTCTCTTTCATAATTATTAGGAGGCACTGCCTGATAATTAGCCTTTTGAGGCTGTGTTTCTTGTGCAGGCTTAGGAACATTTATCGCAACTTGATTAACCGCAGCGGGTTTTGGTTGCGTAGTTCCTGTCTTGGTGTTTTTGTTCCACTCTTTCTTTTTAGGTTTGGCAATTTTGCCATCCTATATTTTGATCTCTTCGATAACTCTGGCTTGCGCCAGAGCTTCTTCTAAGGTGGCGTATTGCTGCAGCTGCAATAGCCTAGAGATTGATCTCAGACAACTTCGTGAAAACATTTGTGTGAGGTCGAACATAGGGGGAAGGTAGGGTAGCTTAGAAAGCAGAGCCCTCCATCGATTCCCGTAAGCCGCCATTGTCTCTTCCTCATATTGCTTGAGGCTGGCCAGGTCACTCAGTGATGCCTTCTTCTTGGTGTTGAAGGCAAAGCATTCAAGGAACGCATCCACTAATTGATCCAAATTATTTATGTTGTGCTTCGACAACTGTGTGAACCAATCCGAGGCAGGACCTACGAATGTGGTTATGAATGTCCTTAGCAACAGCGCATCATTATCCTGAATGCCAAAGCATTGGCTCAGGAATCTTGTCACATGCTCTTGGGCATCCTCTTCACCCTTAAAGATTGCCAATTGAGGCAACTTGAAATGTTCGGGGTAAAGAGGTGTGGGCACTGACGGATGCACTGGATGACTGCGGAGTTGACGTAACGTGGGATTTTGGTACCCAAAAGCTTTAGTCTCCATAAACTCCAAATGCTCTAATAGCGCTTTGTATGCATCGGAAGACTTAATTTCTTCCTCTTTTGTTTGCTCCCATTGTGAGTTATGGGAGACTGGAGGCCTATGGGGGGGTGGCCGGATAGCACCCCCTCCGCCGTGATAGGGCATTTTGGCCCGTTCTACTTCTAGTTCATACTCCTCATAAACTTCTTGAGGAGTCTCTGGGTGAGACCTATGACCCTGAGTGGGTCTCCGCGGAGGGTACCCATCATTGTTTCGGGGAGTGGCCTCCCTCTCAGGTCTATGGGGTCTCGGAGGCAAGGCTTGACGAGGTCGCGAAGACCTATCATGCACCAAGGGATTATGCCTCTCATATTGTTCTGCTTTTTGAGTGCGAGGGGTTGGAACCCTCTCAGGTAGTTTATAAAGCAGCTCATCCGCTTCGTGCTGCATGCGCTCTTTGTTAAGGCGGTATAAGTGCTCTAACTACTGATGATCTTGCTCAAGCCATGTGATTTGGGCTTGGCGGGCGGCATGTCTAGCGACTTCCAGGTCAATTTGGTCTGCCATCTTGGGTTTAGGAGGCTTGAATGTTTCTCCTATGTATTTGCCTCGGTCTTGATGATCCGAGATTTCAATGGGTCGCTTCCCTCTATCGAGGTTGGCGGCATTTACCTGAGGCTCTGGCCTCGATGTGTGACCATGGTATCTAGCAGGTGTGGAAGCGCAAGGCTCCCGCACTGTATATTGCTCTCGAGGAATTTGATGGTGTTCCTCGTACTCCCTTTCATGGGTGTGAAGGGGGCGGGTGGAGTTAGCTCGCCCTGTGTGGAGAGCCCTACGCTCTAGGTTTTGTCTTTCAGTTCTAACAATGATGGGAGGCAAAGGAGAGATGCCATAGTCACATTGTCTCTCCTCATGGGCACTGTGCCTCTCTAGCACTTCGTTGCACGGTGGCCACTCATATCTAGCCTCTAAAGGCGGTCTTCTATTTACGTTGAGTGCCACATGTAAAGCTTCTTCCCGAAAGGGGCTGTGTTGAACGGGCGTGTCCCCCAGGGGGGTATCCCTATAATTCCACCTTGACGTGGAATGATGCGGACTCTCTTGTGGTCCAGACCGCCAAGGCGGTATGGCCAAGTCCTCAGGGCTAAAGCGAAGGCGACTTGTGCCCGCTCCTTGTACACTTTTCGTAGCTTCTGCCCTTGATTGGGCTTGGCTCTGGGTGCACACCATTGTGGTGCTCTTCTACCAGCTAAGCATATTTTATCTCTTTTATGATTTTTTTGTTACACTAAGCAAAAATGAACACACACATACACAAACGGTGATTATCTCTTTTAAAGATTAATGGTGTGTCCTAAACTGGTTTTAGTGCGTTTTGATGATTTTGTTTTGTTTTTGAAAGTTTTGAAGAACGTTTAAATGTGTAATGAAGGCTCATATAACTCCCATAAATGGTCACCCCTTCAATATACCATTTCCCGACCGATATACCAACCTCTCTATATACCCGCCCTTACGAGAGGGAAACTATAGGTACGTGAGAGCAGATGGTACGTGGTACGTAGGCGGTACGGAAGGGGGATTGTCCTGTTAATGACACCTACCATAGAAGACTTATCCTTGCACGCTGGGAATCACCCCAGCGACACTCGGTCAGCTTTCATCAGGATTTACGCCTAACAACAGTGACAATCGGGGTAAATGGATGCAAAAATCAAGCCAAGGTGGTGATGAACCCACCGTTGGTCTTGATCAAGGGCTGGGGTCTTACGACCAGCTCCTTGGTTTAAAACTGCCATGTGATGTGTGTGTGGTTCTTTTTATTAAAAATTGAAACAGGTAGAAGCAACTACTTTCCTTAAGAAGGCAAAAATTGACAAAAACAAAAACAGAAAAAGCAGAAAATGACAGGAACAGTTTAGAACCTTTACCTTTCTCTGCCTAGACCTGTTGTTTTTGATCCTCGGCCCTAAAAATGCACAGACAAAAATTTTTCCTTCTGTGAGATGAATTACAGAATAGAATTTGTCCCTGTCTGAGATGAATTTGAATTCATCCCAAGGTCAGATGAATTATAGTAAAGTATTCACCACAGGCAAAGATGAATAACAGTCAGAGTTCGACAAAAGGTACCTGTAAGCACAAATCACAAATTTTTGATCAGTTTCTCGATCTTAAAAAACCAGGGGACAGAGTCCCACCATGATCGCCACTGAAAGCACGAGATTCCGGAAGTTTTGAAAGGAAAACTATTGTAATGCATCCAAAATCAAACAAACGCTTAAGTCCTAAAATGTGAAAAACATGAAATGAAAAAGACGACTTTGAAAGGAGATAACAGAAAGTGTAGAAAGCACAGCCCTTTTTATTTAACTCTCTTAATCACGGTTACAAAGACGCCTCCTCCCTTTTCAGGGGCTAGGAGCGTTAAATGAATTTGGTTACAATTATGACTTGGTATTCCTCCTTCCGCGTGCCCACATTTGAAATGGGCGGGCCAAAGTGTTGTCGTCGCTTGCGTTGATGAATCCTTGATTCTTGCTATTCTTCCTGCATTCAAAGACACAACAAGTCGTTAGTAGCACCTGTGACAAAAGGATGAAGCGTTTGATCTTAAAAACCAATGAAGGATGCATGCATAAGATTAACTAAATCAGTGAATAAAATGACTCTAAGTAACCTGCAATTTTGACAGAGACCAGAAAACATTACCAGAGGGCCAATGCCATCAAAACAGTCGAGGAAACTCCATCGATTTGCATTCAACTGAAATTCATCCCTGGGTAGGACGAATTCTACTGTAATTCGTCCCCGGGTAGGACGAATTCACCTGCGACAAAGCATCGTGGTGATGCTACTCAAATGTCAAGTCTTGGGATCTCCAAAATACCTACAAACATAGGGGTTAGCTAATTGGGGGCATTTTGGGATGACCCAGATGGTCGGATTCTCCCAATTTGACCTCCATCAATGGGAATTTGATGTCGCTATCTGCAAGTTAGTGGGACAACAAAAGTGACAAAAATATGATGAGATCTGATCAAAACATTATGAAATCGAAGTTATAAACTATCTAGACAGCATAGAATGGAATGGAATATAAACAAGTGATAAAAGAACAAACTAAAATAAAACTTAGAAGGTGCGGGGCGCCCAAGCATGCCGCCCACCATTAGAACTTGATTTCGGCACCAATCCACTTGGGATGGGCCCAAAATCTCTTGTGATGGGTTGTCGGCAAATTGGTAGATCAATGTGGTCAAATGTCGGGTTTGGGTCCGGATCCACACTTCCAAAAGCCACCCAATAACCTCTCTTGCGAAAGAGATCAAGGATGTGGAAGAGGTGAATCAAAAAAAGGTGCAATGTGGTGTTCAATTTGGCAGCACTTCGTTGCTTGAAAATGCCTCCAACTTGTCTCTTTTTGGGTGGGAAAGTCCACCATTTTATAGACCCAGGGGGTCTCTTTGGAGGGGCATGCAGGGGTGCCATGTGGTGGCCATGCCTTCTCAAGAGGGAGGAGACTCCTCCCTGACTTGGGCTTCCATGACTGCCCTTGTGACAGTCCTCTAACGCCTACTCTACCCACCTACATGCGCATGCAAGGCAGGAGGCAATAATTGACTGTCTTCGGCTGCCACTTGGCGCCATTCTTCTTTTTGCCCGTTGAACCTGGAATTCATCCCGACCCAGGATGAATTTAGAATTCGTCCCTGGGTGAGACGGATCCCAATTTGAATTCGTCCCTGGGTGGGATGGATTCTAAGCAAAGTGCCTGGATGTGCCAAATTGCCTTTTGACCTTACAAAATTGCTACAAAAGTGGTTAGGACCACTTTTTAACCTCTGAGGGCTGCCCTGGGGGCTATGTGTGTCAAAGTGATCAGTTTTTGCAGTCACATAATCGGATTGGTGTTGTTTTGGTGTCTACAATAGCTACCTATTGTAGTGTTGGGGTTGGAATCACATAGCTATGGAGTGGTCGCAGGGATTGCCTTGGACCACACGGGTAGAGATGGTGGATAGGGAGATTGGGTATGCTACTCTGTGATAGAGGTCATAGGAGCAAGGGCAGAGTCAATGATGGGCAAGTGTCATGGGGCACTATGTCATTCCTTCACGAGTCTTACTCTAGGGGAGGTGTTCTAGAGTCCATACCGAGACTATCCAGCCTGGCCTAAGACTGAGGAGTGGCTCCGGTGGGTGCATAGGGGGATGTGGCTGATTGGGAAGCATGGGACCGAGCAGGAGTACTTCCCGTATGTCCAAGTGACTCGACATTTTGGGATGCACCAGGGATTGCCTGGTGAGCTTTTGATCTATCGACATCAGGGCAAAGAGAGGACTCTGACTTGGCCATTCATTGAGCCACTGGGTGAGGAGTCAGATGTAGTGATCGATGTCCCTGATGTGGAAAATTTTAGGGTGACTATAGAGTACGACCAGTGGTGGACGATGTTGCGATGGCAGGGTGAGGGGTCTCTAGGAGGCACGAATGTAGCGATAGCAGGTGGTGAGGATGCGAAGGCATCAGGGGAGGTTTGGGGTGTTCCGCGTGATGATGCAGATATGGTGGAGGTTGACTACTTGACTAGGGATGACCTAGGGGTTTTTGGGTAGCTAGATATACAAGACATTTTGAAGTAGTGGGTGCTAGAGCAGCCCGTCGTCCCGGAGATGCCCATGCCTCAAGTAGTCCCAAGGGACATGGATGCTATGCATCACACTAAGATAGCATGATTGGAGGATCTACTATTGAGACAAGATGAGTATGGGGAGGTTATGTAGGAGAGGTATCTCCTACAGACTTAGTTTGTAGAGCAGGAGAATGCATTGACTGCATACCACTGACGGGATGGGGACACAAATGCTTCACAGTAGAGGGATATCCTATGGACTCAGTTGGTACAACGTAATGATGCATTGGCTACATACCATCGATAGGATGTGGATTGGTTCTGACATCGGTTGGATTTGGAGGGAGAGATTATCCTCCTCGATGGGTAGTTACATGAGCTCAATGGAGGTGGATATTCGCACCAAACAAAATATAGTGAGACTGAGCAGTCTTGTTCCTCTCATCGCAGGCAGGTGGATGAGGGCAGTGCTAGTGGGCATGATGCGGGGGCTGGCAGTAGCCGCCCTAAGAGGTCCCATAGGACCTACACCACTAGGGGTAGTTCTAGTCACATCGATCCTATGTGATCATGGTGGCCGACTCCCTAGGCTTGGGGTTTTTGAGTTTTTGATGTTTTTGTGAGGTCATAGGATCAACTTATTGTAGCCTACGGGTATTTTTGTGATATATAGACATGAATTTCATTTTGGTTATACACTTGTCATGATTTATTGTTTATTTTATGCACATTTTAGTTAGTTGATTTATTGTATATTTTTTTTTTGTTTATATTTTTTGATGGTGATGCAAGAATGGACATGTACAACATTTGTTTTAGAATGTAGTTAAGGTTTTTCTAAGACTAAGATGCTTTAAATAACTAGCCAAGACTGTACATTTATCTTACAAGACTTTTGAACAAGGTACGAATCAGACTTGAGTTTGACCAAGTTATTTCACATCCCTGTGTGTGCGATTAAATTTGTTTATGTGGTATTTGTCAGGATACCGTCAGTGCCAGGTAGGCTATCCGCCAAACCTGTACTGAGGATCACCTAATTAGCTCCACTAACTCCTTTGTTGTATTTAGTAATATTAATCCATAGGACAATCTAAGGTACCATAAGTTAGCTCATCCACATGCAAACATTGGTCTGCTCACATGCAAAGCTAATGTGATAGACATATCGTCATACATTTAGGATACTGCCATTGCGAGGTAGGGTGTCCACCAAACCCATAATGAGGATCACCTAGATGGTTTTTCGAATGCTGAGAATTTCAAGGATTCAAGCTCAGGTGTCTTTCGGTTGCTCGACTTTTTGGGATACTTGCTCTCATACATAGTGATGAAAATCACTGTTTATTTTTCTCTTTTGTTTTTCTTTTTGAGCAAGGGGTTTGAATAGTGGTGATAACCACTATTATTTGATTTTGTAGTTTATATTTTAAAGTTGAGCTCATAGGTTTTTGGTTGGCGAATGGAATTGATCCCTTTTGGCTTTGGGGATGACTACCCATTTTTTTTAGGGACATGTAGTACGAATCCTTACGATTTTGTGGACCAAAGGTGATTGGGTATCTTATTATGTAATGGCATTGATCTTTTAGGCCTTGGGGATGACTACCCATCCTTGTCAGGGGCGTGTAGTATGAATCCTTACAACTTTGGGGATCAAAGGTGTTTGGTATTTTATTATGTAATGGCATTGATCTTTTAGGCCTTGGGGATGACTACCCATCCTTGTCAGGGGCATGTAGTACGAATCCTTACGAATTTGGGGATAAAAGGTGTTTGGGATTTTTTGATAGTGGATTTTAACCACTATTTGTTGTGGGGAATTAGTGGGGAAGAGCTTGTCCTTTTTTTAATTCTCAGCACTCTTGAACCATTCGCATAGGGGGATGAGCAAGCTAACCTTTCACCTATGGTACCATAGATAGCTTTGTAGGTTTCTCTTACGTTCACACAATTTGGGAAATTTTATGTGTTTTAACTTGTGTGGGGATGCTATGTAATGAGGTATGATCCAAGTAAAACTCTACATTTGTAAAATCTATCTGACTTCATACAGTATTTGACCAGAAATCTAAAGATAGCTGAATGACAAAAAAACCCTAAAGACATTAGCATAGAACTGACTATGATAAAAAATGTGGATGGCATTATTTTGGATGGATGTGTTGACAAAATGGACTGAATGTGGAAAATTATGGAATGCAAGCATAAGCTAGGAGTGAGTGCAACCAGTAGTGAGTGCAAAAAAAATTAGGTAACATGGAAATAAAGTCATTTGTAAAAGTGCTTACTAAAAGTATGAATGGCCAAATCAAAAGTTTGGATGACCTACCTAGCAATATGAAGAATAGAGAATCTATGGAAAATATAGTCTAGGTAGCAAATTCTACGCCAAAAGTGATTATCAAGGATGAGATAATTGAGCATCATATGATGGTTCTTAAAACTAGAGGATTAATTTATAAGTTTTATGTATATTATCTATGTTTTTATGAGATTCAAAACTAGATTAAGTGGAAATGGGGATTGAATTCAAATTACTCCATGACTTTCTTCCAAAAGAATTTTTTCTTATTATTTTCTCTAGTTTAGAAATAAGGGATAAAATAATGGATGGAGGCCCATGGTTTTGGGGCAAAAATACATTATATTTAAGACCTTGGAGTGAGAATTTTTCCATGGACACAAAAACTACTAAAAGGCTTCTAGTATGGATTAGGTTTTTTGGACTTCCTTATCAACTCATCAATAAGGAGGTTTCATAGAATATTGGTAATACCCTAGTTGAATTCATCCATGAGGGACCAACTACTAAGGAGGGAAGGTATGCTATATACACTCGAATATGTGTTTCCATGGATATTTTTAATCCTTTACCGTAGTTGATTAGGATTAAATATGAATCAAGAGAATGGGATCAACAAGTGGATTATGAAAATATTGCATTCTAATATCACAAATGTCATGAAATTGGGCACATGGTAAAATATTGCAAAGTAAAAATGGAGGAAAAGATGGATTTTTTTGGCATGAGGGTAGTTTCAATTTGAAACAAGGAGACCATATCATAGGAGAAGCTAGGTCAAATTAAGGATTTTCCACTCCTAAGAAAGTGGCTAGAAAAATCCCTCTACATCATCATATGGTGAAGGCTATTACAGTTCACTCAAATCCGTCATTAGAAGGAAATAATGATATGGGAGATGAGGAAGTACAATGTGCAAATTCAAATATAAAAGGGGCTAAAGGTGCGAAGGAAGAGGGGGTGACAAATTTTTAATATAAAGGAATATGAGGAGATAAAATTTGTATCAAATGATGTGAAAGAGGTCAAGCTTAGTCTAGGTAAATCACCTTTATTATCCTTAATTTGCTTAAAATATTCTCCTTACAAAAAATGAAAGTAGTACGGAGTGTATTCCTTGCACTTTAGGATTTCAAGAGCAGTATAATAAAGAAAATATTGTAGAGGATATCCAAGGAAATTTAGGTATTTTAGTATAACATAAGAAATGTATGACTATGGAGGATCATCTATGTAGTTTAGATTTTTCAAGGAAACATAAAGAAGAAAATATTATTGAGGCTATTCCTTGCACTTTCGACTCTTTAGGGAAATATAAATATTTAGAAGATAAGTCCAATTTTAAACAATATGAAAAAATGGAAGAGATTGATGAAGATGAAATTGGTGGTAAGAATGGAAGAAGGAGAGGAAGGCTATCACAAAAAGAAAAAAGAGAAAAATAAACTCAAAAGGATATTGATCTAGGAAGCCAAATAAAAATATCATAGGTCCTAAAAAGAAGTGGGATTAAGCCCACTAATAAAAATAAAAAGTGTTGATGATGAAAATGATATCATGGAATATTAGGGGTATGAATAAAACCACTAAAAAAAGAGTTATTAAGGAATTAATAGGTTATAGCCCAAAGTTTATTTTGATACAAGAAGAAAAATTATGCAGTGAGGAATGTAAGGATGCTTTTAAGAAGATTTAGAGGATAGGTGATTGTTTAGCAGTTTCTTCTACAGGAGCTTTAGGTAGTATAGCAATAATATGGGACAAATGCAAATAGGATGGACAACTATTAGAAGTAAAAATTAATTGGGTTTCTGGATTATTTTGCAAGAAAGAGTAAAACATCAATGTTTGGGTTATAAATGTATATGCTCCAACTATAATTACTTCTCATGAAAGATGTTGGAAGGACCTTAGTACATTTTTATCAAATACAATGATGATTGGATCCTTGAGGTGATTTTAACATTGTTATATCTCCTTTAAAAATGAAGGATGGCATTCTAGGATGGTCGAAATCAATGCAATATTTTGCTTCATTTGACAATTCAAATGACCTTTGGGATGTTAGTCTCTCAATATTTCAATACACATGGTATAATAGATGCATTGGAAAAAAATATATAGTAAAAAGACTAGATAGATTTTTGTTATCATATAAATGGTTGCAAATAAAATATAAAATATCTTTAGATATTTTATTGTGAGTATGATCAAATCACAAACCCATTTTTTTAACTTGTGATTCACCTAACAATGGTAATCCAAAACCATTTCACTTGTAGTCTATGTGGCTCCAAGACCCTGGTTTTTTCCATATGCTTATGTTATGGTGGGATGAGTCAAAATTGAAAGGATCATGTATGTACAGGTTTGATCAAAAGTTGAAATATTTAAAGGAGCAAATGAATATATGGAATATCAAATATTTTGGTAATATTTTTAGAGAAAATAAATAAATTTAATCCAAGCTCAAAAATTTACTAGAGATAGTAGAAATTAATGGAATAGAACAAGATTCTTATGTGAAAGAAAAATAATTACTTTATGATTATCATAATACATTGAAGAACGAGGAGTCATATTGGTTCCAAAAATCTAGAGAGAAATGGCTCAAGGAAGGAGATAGAAATACAAAAAAAATCATGCTACAATAAAAACCAAATTTTTTGTTCATCATATTAAAAATATTATAACTCCATATGGAATAAATATTAAGGATGAAGAAGATATAAGGAAGGAAGCAATAAATTATTTCCAAAATATTTTATCAATTTCTAGGTAAGATAAGGAAACGTAAGAAAAAATTCTACACAATATTCCATCACTTATCACTCAAGGAAAAAATGAAATATTGGTGAAGAAGATTTCTATGGAGGAGCTCCATGAAGTAGTTTTCTCTTTTCATCCTAACAAGACACTCGGTCTCAATGGATTTCCTGCAATATTTTTTTCAATAAATTTAGGATTTAATGAAGAATGATATGTTAGATGCAATTTAAGAGACTATAATAAGTGAGACCAATGCTAATTTTATTACCTTGGTTCCCAAGAAAGATGACACAAAATATTTTGATAACTTTCATCCAATAAGTCTTTGTAATATGATTTATAAAATCATTTCAAAAATTATGGCAAACATGTTAAAGGGTATTCTAGGGTGTCTTATCTCAGAGGAACAAGGAGGCTTTGTTCAAGGTAAAAAAAATTGATGGTATAATTATTGCACAAGAGGCCATACATTCTCTTCATTCTATGAAAAAAATAGCTATGCTTTTGAAATTAGATATGAACAAAGCATATAATAGATTTCCTAGAATTTTCTACATGATATTATCATAATGTTTTGCTTTGATTATAGTTGGTGTGAGTGGATGTAATATTGTTATATCACTGAAAATTTTTCTATATTGATCAATGGTTATCCTATTGATTACTTCAAGCCATATTGTGGACTTCATCAAGGTGATCATATTTCTCCTTATTTGTTTATTATTTTTATAGAAGCATTAGGGAGAGCATATTCAAAGGTAAAAATGGAAGCAAACATCAACGATATTCAAGTTGTAAAAAATGGCTCCTTTGAATCCCGTCTCCAATTTGTTGATGATAATTTTCTTTTGGACCATCCTTTAGTTAGTGAGGCCATGGAGTTCAAATAAATATTATCATGTTATGATAAGGCTAATGGATAGTTGGTAAATACTTCAAAATAGAGGATATTTTTCATTAATAATATCCTAGATTTACAACAAATTATTGTGAATATTTTAAAGTTCAAAATTGAAAAAATTTCATCAACCTACTTGGGTATTCCTTTGTCTAATAAATGGAATAAAAAGGAGCTTTGGATATCTTTTTTGAATAGAATGAAATTTTACTTGGCAAGTTGGAAAGGTAAGTTCTTAACCATGGCAAGAAGGCTACAACTCATAAATACTACTTCATTATGTAAAGGCTACAACTCTAGGAAAAAAACTCTACCCAAAGGATCATCAACAAGGAACTTCATATCAGAGAGTTTGCATTTAATGAAGAAACATATTATATGGTTAGTAAATGAGGGGATTTATGCAAATTTTTGTTCTGATGCTTGGTTGAAGCCTTATCCTCTTATATTTGACTCAAAATGGAAATAATTGGCTCAAGCATGCATAGCATGTAAAGATCCAAAGGTTAAAGATTATATTACTATGAGTAAAAACTCCATAACATGGATATATTTTAGTAACCTAGTTGAAGAAGAGTAATTCCTGTCAAATAAGAAAATCCCAAAAGAACCACAAATTGCAGGCCAACCACCAAAGACCTATGGGGGTACCAAGTGATTCAATAGAATCATGAAACACAACCAAACATCTAATAGCCATAAAAAAACAACCACCCACACATGGTAAAAAATGGAAGAAGCATCCAACGTCCACCACACTAACTCATGATTCAAAAAATAAATATTAACATCTCCATGATACATAGACAATGAGAAGAAAACCATGAACCCAAAGAGGACAACAAGATATCAGCAATATAGAGCAAAACTAGACAGAAAAAGAAATCACCATAAATTTATCAAACTAGCAAAAGACCATCAAGGACCTATAGAGACACCAATAACTCCACCATATATGAATTCCATGAACAACATTCTAAAAAAATTCAAGGAATATCATCCCTCACACAGTAAAATATCTCACTGGGAAACCCTTACAAAATAGATAAACCTTAGGAATGAACACCCAGATTTGTGATTGAGTCAGCCACCATATTACCCTCTCTTAGAATATGTGAAAACCTAATATTATCAGTTGACTAGGAGTTCCATATCATTTCATCAGTGATATTAGACACTTTCCAACCAATCTAGAAGACCCCACTAAGCATGTTAATCACCAGCAAGGTATCACCTTCAATGATAGCATTTTGGATACCAAGTATTTTTAACTGCACCACATCATTAATGGTAGGTTGTGCCTCAACAAATTGGGAGGATTGAACTCCAAATATTTATGTATAGGAAAGGATAAGATCACCATAATTATCTCAAATTACACCACCTGCTCTAGCTAATCTAGGGTATTCCTTAGAGAACCCATCAAAATTTAATTTAAACAAGTCCATGGGCAGCGAGGACTAACGTACAAAACTTCTAGGGTCGGGTGCAGGCGGAGGACAGGACAATGGCACAGAGCCAAGCCACTCTTCAAGTTTGACTTAACTTGGGGAAAAATCTGAATAAACATTTATGTTCTTAAGAGTAGCAAAAATGTTCTTCGAAACCTTCCTAACAATTTAAATGCTAGTCAATTCCATATTACTTTCCACATTTTTAAAAGCTCTAGCATTGCGTTCCTTCCAAACTCCCCAAAGAACAATGGGGATAAGAAACATTCAAAAATATTTAAGATGCCATGAGGAAAAGAGAGATTTAAACTAAATAACGTAATAAATAATAGTATTTGGGAGAACCCAAGCAAATTCCAACTAAGAAAGAATAAAGGATAACACCGACTGAAAGCCTTGGCAACTGAGTAGCATATGGGAAGCTGATTCTCAATCCTTTTTACAAATAAAACACCTATTGACCAGATATAAACCTCACTTAAGGATATTTTCTATCGTAAGGAATTTGTTCTGCATAGCCAACCAATAAAACATGTCGATCTTCAAGGTTAAATTCTTAATCCATATTAAATTAATTGGAAAATGGGTAAATTCTTTTGAACTAAGAAGTTGATACGTAGATCTGATAGTGAAAGAACCCTTGCTATTCCAAATCCACACCAGGGGATCATCAACATCTTCATGGCGCAACACAACCAACCGAAGATCATCCAAGAGAGTACACTGCAAAATGATATTGTCTTCATTGCTCTATTTATATTTTTAATAATTAATAGGAAATATAATTTGTATGCATAACGTTTTGCTTTTGTTTATAGAAACATCATAAGGATTATAATTTAAGGGTTTTTTTTGCTCTAAACACATTCATACACTATATTTTTTCTATTTTTACACCTAGGATGGTATGTTCTAATCACTTTTTGGCCTATTGTAGATCCAATTTATACATCATTACATAGGCAAAATGTCAACATCCATAAAAAAATTCAGCACACTAAGGTAAGTAACATGTATATATTAATTTGCCTTTTCAATATATTTTATTTATTCTATCATTTATTTAGTTGTTAATATTTTTTATAGATAATAGATTCACATTGAAAAATAATAGCACTTTTCTTTATTTATTATTATTTTAATACATGGTGGAATAGTTTTTAGATAGAATTTTATTTCTATTTTTTTTAGTATAACATAATAATTATTTATTTTAATTCTTAAGGGCTTGTAAATTTCCATCTTATATAATGTCACATGTGATCCTTAGAAAATTGTAATATATAATTAAATAAGAGGATTGATTACCAACTTACAAGTAGGTGAGCTCCATCGTGTCAATCATGGAATACAAATTAACTAACTTTGTTAGTCCTTGAGTAAGATAGTGATTAATTAGTCAAACAAGAAGCTTCCTTACCATCCATGGACTATGTTCTCTATAACATAATCATATTTTTCACTTTTCATAGTCATTATACATGAAAGGGATCCTATAGGAACTATGTTTGGACATAGGCATAATCAGTATGCATGATGCCACATATTATCTAACATGCTAATAAAAAATAGTGGTAGCCACTATCTAAACATAAGATTTTAGATACTAGTTGGAAACATTAACATGTAAAGTATTTAGGGTTAGTACTGCACAATATCTTGACCAATAGGACATGATTCTATAGCCTTAAATAAAGTGTAATATGACAATCCATTAAATGGGAAAAATTAGTGACCCTTTCCACTATTTTTTTTCCTTTTTTCCTTTTCCTTAAGGTAAAAACCCCTTGTGGGACCGCATTAGTCTGAGAGACAATGAACAAGGGGTTCTACACCATCAAAGTCACCCGGGAGTCACACTTGACCCTACCCGCACCAACATTATCAATTGGATTTTGGGTACCCAATTCAACTTTTTGGTAGGGTGGAGATTCGAACCTAGGACCTCCCTTGGAGGATTGCCCTCTCCTCTCCAACTCACCTACAACACCTGGGTGCCTCTCCACTATAAATACCTAAATTAATTTTACATTTTAGACATTTGTAAACCATATCCACTAATAATTTAAATAGAAATAAAATAAAAAATAGTGCATTTTCTTTTCAATTCTTCTATTGTTACATACTTTTCCTTTTTTGTTTGTAACTATACTTTGACCATAAACTTTCTTAGACCTTGCACACACCTACAATATTATTGATTATTAGTTTGATATTCTCTAATAGAGGAAGAGAAGATGCTTCACTAAAATATTATAGTTAAAAACATTGATTGCTATAAATAAATTTTTTCTTTGGATTATAAATCCTTTGTAGCACTCATTTGTGATATCTTCTCTTTTTATTTATTTTGATGCAATAAAGAGTGTAACTATTTGTAATAGTTTTAGATCTAAATACTTATAGTTACTCCCTCAAATATGAAACATAGAGATTAAGGTTTTAAGCTTTTATTTCTAAAATTTGATTTCATGTCATTCAAATTGAGATATTGAGAGATAATGTAGAAATATATTTATTTAAACATCAGTTTCTTCTTTGCTGGAGTAGTGTTAATTTAAATTATTATTATTATTATTATCTAACAGAGATGATTTTTACACTTTGTATTATATATAGGGCTAGTATAGGGATTCCAAAATTAACAAAACTCTTTAAAATATTGGGGTTTTATATATCCTAATTTTTTTTTCTAATTTTTAGATTTAATAATATTTATTTATTAATTTGTCAACGAAATGGCTCAAAATTTGGTTTTTCTTCAAGAGGTCCAAGGTTCAAACCCTGACGTGGGTGAGTGTGTGAGGGGGTGGGTATGTATTAAATTCTCTACTATTAAACATAAATTTCAGCTTTACTAGGGGTCATGGTTGGGAGGAGACTCCTCAATCCTATATGTTGATTGTACACTAACTAGGTCATATATATATATATATATATATATATATATATATATATATATATATATATATATATATATATATATATATATATGTATGTATGTATGTATGTATGTATGTATGTGTGTGTTTTAATTTTTTTTTTGCAAAATTGTTGTTACCTTATAAGTGGGGTAAACTAGTGACTTCACGGTAATATTGAAGGGTTTAAAGAAAATATTATTATTATATATTTTTTTAATTTTATCCTTTATTTAAATGGTAAAATAACCTTGGAAGGATAAAGCTTAAAATGCTCTAAAGGATATCATTTTTTTTTTTTTTGGTAAGTAAGAGAATATTATAATTAACACCGGGTTTTAACTGGTTGACCCAAAACCATTTTACAAAATAGGGTCCACTGACCAACTGGACAAAGGCCAAGCCCTAAAAGTTTAAATCGACAACAAAAATGGCCAAGACCTACTCTTCCATTAGAATACAGCCAAACTAAACTATGGAAGCCTAATATTATGGCCATCAGAAAAGAAAGACGCAAAAAAGAACTAACAAAGACAAAAACTAATCATGCAAGCACCATGCAGAGTAGCTTGTGCCCATATAAAAATAATAGAATATGGTCAAAAAAAAAAAAAACATCCCATAGAATGGACAGCCAAGAGGCCAAGCAGTCTTCCTTGTAGTCCTCATCTAACTTCTTATCATCGTTCTTGCCATCATATTTAGATTTTGCCTTTGACTCCTTGTGCCCCTGGAACTGCTGGCTATAAAACGAGAAGATTTAAGGAATCACACAAATCAACAATTGCATCGATGAGGCCAGACAGGACTCTTCAATTGGTTGATACTGTTGGAGGTCGATGAAATTGTCATCTTCTCCAAGACTATTATGGTGGGGTCTGGTGCCTCATTGTCAGGGATCTCCAACACTTTGTTATTTCTTGCTAGGGCCTTTTTGCGACATCGAATCCAAACACACCTTGGGAAATACTTGAGGCCAAAGCAGATTTTTCCCATGCATGAATTTGTAGATAAAAAACCTATATCAGTGCCCCACCAGCTGCAAAAAACACTAGTCACATGAACAAAAAAAACAAATATGACAAAATCCATTATAAGGTTCAAATTTTTTTTTTTTTTTAAAATGCCCCCATTTTCTGTCATTGATCCACTTTGAGCCTTCCAATCTAAATTTTTTCATTATCTATCACCATTGAGACTGCATGAGGAAGATTTTCGAGTCCACGTGATCAAATTTGCTGCTACAATGCCTTCATTTGCCAGCCTATCAGCTGCCATGTTTGCTTCCCGGAAGGTATGCAAAATTATGGCCTCAAGTCGGTCATGAATTAGAGCCCTTGCTTCATGGATGTAGTCATCAAATCTCCAAGGAGCTCTCTTAGTGTTCTTTAGAAGATTTATAATAATAAGAGAATCACCTTCCACCAACAGTTTCCCTGGATAATTCTCTGCCACCTTGAGGCTCCTCCAAACTGCCCTTGCTTCAACCACATTGTTAGTTTGAGCTCCAAGATGTTCTGCAAAAGCTACAAGCACCTCACCCTTGTGGTCTCTAAGTAAGCCACCAGCCTCGACTTCACCGGGTTGCCCCTAGATGCCCCATCAAAATTTAACTTAATCCACCCTAGGGGGGGTGGGGTCCATGTGATCATGGTTCTAGGACAGACTTGAGGATGATTGAGGCCATCGGTGAGAGGTAAGTTTAATGACTGGCCTAATGAAGCTTCAAAAGGATTTGGAGGTCTAGATGTCTGCGAGGCACTATACAAGTATTCTCATTAGCATATGCTAAAATTTTTGACAGGACAGAGGATGACTGAGAAACCTTATCCAAGAAGGCCCGACGATTCCTTTCCAACCATATCCGCCACAAGTAGTGATGAAGGCGGATCTTCCACATATACCTAAGACGCCTATTCAAAAAAGGGGAAGGCCACTGGGACAAATAAGTCAAAAATGGATTGAGGATGGACCCAATAAATATGAAACACTTGTAACAGACCTAACAAGATTGAGACAGAAAAATTACAATACAAAAACAAATGATCAATAGACTCCCACTCAGACATACAAAGATAACACCTATTAACAACAATCACACCTCTTTTTATTAAGTTATCCATGGTGAGGATCTTATTTTGGATGGCCAACCATGCAAAAAACCCAACCTTCGGAACAATGCTTTTGGGCCAAACTTCCAAGTGAGGGAAAGTAGGTTCATCATTATCAATAAGCATCAGATAAGCAGTCTTGACGAGAAAATTCCCCATTGTCTGAAGCTTCCCAGATAAGTTGGTCCTCAAGAATGCCAGAAGGGAGTAAAGACTATTTTAATTCATTCTCCAGTATTATTGATGCCCCTGGTAGATCATTATTCATTATTGGCTTCCATACCCTTCTATTGTTTGACAAAGTAATAAAATCTGCAACTTTGGTACCAAAAACTTCAATTGTCCAAGCTCTAAGGGTTGAAATGATGGGAGTCTGCAGAGAGGGGATAGTCCTTTAACCATTTGTGGTCCCAAAAATCAATGTTTCTTCCATTTCCCGGTTTCCAACGTAGCCCTTTGCTTAGCAAGTTTTTAGTTTGAAGGATTGATTTCCAAAAAATTGATCCCCTGGGAGGAAAGGAATAACTTAAGAATTCAATTTCTTGCAAATACTTTCTTCTGATTATAGTAATCCATTCTGCATTTGCATTTGTCAAAAGATGCCATGCTTGTTTGGCCAGGAGGGCCATGTTTAAATGTTGTATTCTCCTTAGCCCAATACCTCCAAACTCCCTTGGTTTGCAAACCCTATCCCAGGACACCAAGTGAAAGCGTCGCTTAGATTCAGAACCAGTCCATAGGAACCTCTTCTGGATCTGTTCAATTTTAGTGTAGACACTTGTAGGAGCTTTAAAAACAGAGAGAAAGTAGACAGGGGATGCTTTGAATGGAAAACTTGGTGAGAAGCGCCTTGCCGGCTTGAGATAACAAATTCCCTTTCCATCCGACCCGACTTCCTCTGAATTCTTTCAATTACATTAGTCCACATGGAATCGGTAGCTCTGCTCGTAAATAAAGGAAGGCCTAGGTATGTGGATGGAAGAGTAGACACTGAGCATCCAAGAATCCTAGCAATCTTAATCCGCCTCTGAATGGGAGTGTTAAAGAAATAAATTTTACTCTTTGAAAAATTTACCTTTTGCCCCATGACATCCTCATATAGCTCTAGAATATGTTTTATGACCTTAGCCTCAAAAAATGATGCAAGAGTTAACAACAAAGTATCATCCACAAACTTTTCATGTGTAACTGCCTGTGTTTGTGATGATGCTTTAATTCCTGAAATAAGACCAATATTACAGGAAGCTTTGATTGTCCTCCCAAGGGCTTCAGCCACAATGATAAACAACATGGGAGAGATAGGGTCACCTTGCCTTAGGCCCCTTTTACTTTGAAAGTATCCAGCAGGAGCACCATTAACAAGGACTGAAAACCAAGGTTTCATAAAACATCCTTCCAAAAGCTTGATCCATTCATGATGAAAACCAAATTTCTGAAGAATGGCAGAGACAAAACTCCAGTTTATGCGGTCATAAGCCTTGTTCATATCCAACTTGAGAGCAAAAGCAAGTTTTTTAGTCTGGACTACCGAATGGAGGGCTTCATGAACTGTTATGACCCCATCAAGGATGGACCTTCCTGGGACTGAACTGCCTTGACAAACATCAATAAACATAGGAAGGATCTTCCTCATTCTATTTGCAATTGCCTTGGTCAAAATTTTATAAACAACATTACAAAGGCTAATAGGTCTAAAATCCATCATAGATCTAGGAGTAGGAATCTTTGGGATTAAAGCAATAAAAGTGGAGTTAAAACTTCTTGGAATATGCTTTGTGGACTGAAATTCCTTGATAGTAGCACATACATCAAAACCTACAATATCCCAAAAAGCCAGAAAAAAACGAGGTGAAAACCCGTCTGGACCCGGAGATTTATCAGGGTTCATTGAGAAGAGGGCCTCTTTGATTTCTTCATCCGTGAAAGGCTTAATTAACTTCCCATTCAAGTCATCAAAAATTAAATGAGGAATATGGTAAAGCATTGATTCTGAAGCTAAGGCAGAACTGAAATGTTCTTCTCCTAAAAGATTTTGAAAATAGGAAACTGCTTCATTTCTGATTTCATTAGGACTAGAAAGGAGTGATCCATCATCTCTAACAAGTTCTTTAATTCTATTGTGGCTTCTGTTCCTTAAGGTAGATGCATGAAAAAATCTTGTATTGGCATCACCTTCTTTTAGCCAGGTAGCTCTAGACTTTTGCCGCCAAAAAGTCTCCTCGCAGACTAGAACATTATGGTACTCAGCAAGGGATTTCTTTTCATCTCGCTCGTAGGGAAGGGTCCGGCAATCCCTCTTCAAGTTTTTTCTCAATGGTTGATAACCTTTCAGAGATGGATTTCTTGTTTTCAAAAATATTTCCAAAAATTTCCTTATTCCGGATCCTTAGATTTTCTTTCACCACTTTAAGTTTACGTGCTAATCCGAATGAAGGCACTGCCACGACAAGAATGCTGCCACCACCGAGAAATTCCGTCTCTGAGATCAGGGTGGTGCATCCACATAGATTCAAACCTAAAAGGCCTTTTGAATTTTGGAGTCTCTTCAATTTCAAGTAAAATCGGGTTGTGGTCAGACCCAATGCGAGGCAAGGACAACAGATTTGCATCCCCAAAAGATTGTATTGCTTCCCGTGACAAAAAAAACCTATCAAGCTTTTCCATTATAAGTTGATTTCCAAACCTCCTATTGCTCCAAGTAAATTTAGCATTTTTTAATTTGACATCCAATAAATTGTTGTTGTTGATGAAATCTTGAAAGTCCTCCATACTTCTTGCTGGAATTCCTACTCCCCCTTTTTTATCAGAGGGGTAAAGAGGGGTATTAAAGTCCCCCGCCACTATCCATGGGATATCCTGAAAAGCTTCCTTGAAATGACTGAGTAAATTCCATATATCAGCTCTCCCAGATATAGAATTAGGGGCGTACACATTTGTTAATATCCAAGAAAGGTCATTAACCTTATCCTTAAAAATAATGCTCATTACCCTTTCCCCCAATTGAATAACCTTGCCTTCCACCTTCCCTGGATTCCAGATACAAAGAAGACCACCTGAGGTTCCATTGGCTTTGCAAAAAATTGCTTCTCCATTTTTCCAGATATTGAGGGCAATTTTTCTAGACAAAACTTCATCGACTTTAGTTTCTTGCAAAATAAGAATAGTGGGATCAAAATCTCTTCTTAAATATTTGACTAACCGCTGTTTAGGAAGGCCATTGAGCCCCCTTACATTCCAGGATATGATCTTCATTTGGAACTTTTAAAGTTTTTTTCCTCTTCCCCTGCCTTGGACTTGAGGGGGCTTAAGAAATTTGTTTTCTTCAAAGGGAAGATTTCCAGTTGGTGGAAACAGAGTAGTCTGAATTCCATTAGCTATCTCATCTTGGACCTCTTCTTTCCATTGCTGGGCATTTGACTTTCTTCCCTTTTTTTTCTCACCTCCACAGTCAATCATGGGGGATTTCATTGAGCTTCTAGTCCGTTTCGGGCTAAATTTGGTTTGGGTGACCTGTTGGATAACGATCTTGGAAACCCCTTCTCCGGATTGGGACAAAGACAAAGGTGAAAAATGTTGCTTGGAAGGGCTGATTAACTCCGAAAGCACTTTTTCTCTTTCTCGGACAGAAAAGGACTCATCATTAGGGCATTCTTTATGGCCAACAGGAGGAGGATTGGAAGGTCCAGATTTGGTTGGGGAGTCAAGGTAAGCAGGGAGACCAAGAATTATATCCTCAACATTAGACCCTTCATTCTGATTTTCCTCTGTAATTATTTGGTTTTCAGCCAAAATGTTAAATTTATTTAGATTCTCGAAAGGAGAGCATACCTTTTGTTGGTCAGTTTGTGATGTAGCAATTTGCTTGTCCTTACCATTGTCCATGTGAAGCTCAGCCTCATTCTCCATTTGTCCCAAACCAGAGGCCTTTGCCTTTTCAACATTTGGATCTTTAACCCTGTACATTCCTGTGTATTTGCCATTATTTCTGAAAGATCGCCGCTTGGAATCATTATTCCTAGGAAGGGTTTGCTGGCTTCTCAAAAAAGAGCATTGTCCTTTGAGATGGCCTTGAATATTACAGTTAGAGCAAAATGCTGGTCTATTTTCATATTCGATGACCTGTAATCTTGTTATATTTCCATATTCTAACTCCACATGAGTAGGAAGCTCAGATTCTAGGTTTGCATTTACACAAATCCTAGCATGCGTCATTCTGGTGCGTGCAAGGGTTGGATTATCAATGGCCACCAATTCCCCTATGGTCTTGGCAATACCCTGGAGAAAATACTCATGCCACCAATGAAACGGGAGATTTGGGAGACGGACCCAAATGGGGGCAAAGTTTATGCTCTGCTTTTCTGGGTCAAAATCCTCAGCCCATCTCCTAAGAAAAAGACTTCTTCGGCCCAAGAACCAAGGTCCTCCTGTTAGAATACGACTAGAATCTTCACTATTGTTAAGGCGTACCGCAAAAACCCCCTTGATAATGCAATAATCTCCATGTGTCCAGAAGTCTTCCACTTCAAGGATGCCCATCGTCGAATCGTTTCAATATTCGGCCGCCCCCTATGAATTTGCCTACCGAGAGAAAAATTTTCCATCGATAAAAAGTCTGCCATTACGCTTTCAAGCACGGATACCTTCTGCCCATTGGGAGTGAGAGGTGGTAAAGAATGTAAGGAAACCCTATTGCCACCTTTAAGGGCTTGTGCAAAAGACTTATTGCCCTCAGAATTCTTGATGTGGGCCTTCTTATCAAAAATAATATCAGGGGGTTCGTGTCCCTCTAATTTTTTAAAACCCTCAGTGTCCTTGTCATTGTCCACCTGCTCTTCCTCAGTTGCTTTAGAACCTTGCTTGTTCCCTCCTTGAGCCTCACAGCTTCCAGGGGTTTGGAAACCCTGTTTCCCACCTCCAATAGAATGAAAAACATGTTTGCAAAAATTGCACCTGCCTCTGCTCCCGCTTTGCTCCATTCCTGCCTCCGCTCCTGCCTGTTTTGATCCATAGTTTATTTTTATTAAATACATATTATTCACATAATGTTTTTTATTTAATATAGTTAAATCTATTAATAGATAAAATATTAATTTATATTTAAATAGAAAATAGTTAAAAAATAATTCATATAACAAAAAAATATATGTTCAATCAAAATCAATATTAGTTTACAATTTTATTATTTGATAAGTTAAAAATAAAATTATGTAAATAAAAATATCATCTTTAGCATTGGTTGACATTACTTCACATTACCAATTTTACACTAATTTGACTCATATAGTGAAATAACAAGGATACGGAAGCCCATAGGCGTATCGGGTGCGGTGCAAACAAGAGCATACGAAATGCTAAGTCCTACAAATGAACAAAGGACTAAAGTGCATGAAAAAGAGAAAACAAATGAACTGAAATGAGATATAAAGCAAATGTAAAGTGCAACCCTTCTTTTTATTAATTTTACTTTGAGACCAGATTACAATACGTCTCCTTCCTTTTTAGGAGCTAGGAGCGTTAGATATAGGCTTTGTTACACCATGGATGGTACGCTTCCCTTCGGGATCTTTTGCGTGCCCACATTTGAAATGGGCAGGTCAAACATCGTCGCCGCTTGCGTGAATGCATCTGTAGTTCCTTGCTGCCCCTCAGGTGTTGATATCCTACGTTCAAAGAAACAACAAACAATTAGTAGCACCTTCAGATGGAGGGAAATATGTAATCCCCAAGGCCTCTGCTTAATGCATGCATGAAATAATTAAAATGGTAATCAAAACATATCAGAATAAGATGAAATTTGGATAGAAGTATGCAGATACTATCAAGAACACACTGCAAAAGGAACAGTCAAGAAATCTACTACAGATTTCTAATCGCTCCAGGATGGGACGATTAGAACTGTCATAAAACGTCAAAATGCAACCTCCTAAATTTCCCATCCAGAGGCCTCCAAAACACCTGTAAAGTTGGGGTTAGGCAAAATGGGGCATTTTGAGATGACCCAGAAGGTCGTATTTTGTAGATTCATCCCCGATTGCCCTATATCTAAAAATGCTCCCTATATGTTAGTGAAAGCGAAAAGCAATGAAAACACAGTCAAAACTCATCAAAATGGCATGAAATTTGAATGGCAACATATATAAAAGACGTAAAATAAAATGCAAAAGAAACAGTAAGGAAATATACTATGGATTTCTAATCACTCTGAGGTGGGGTGATTAGGACTGCAACAGTGTGGGGGGCACCTGGGGGCAGTACACCCGTCGTTTGGGGCTTGGTTTCGGTACCAGTCCACTTGGGATGGGTCTAAAACCTCCTATAGGGGGTTGTGTCGACAAATTGAGTTGGGTATTGTGGCAAAATATTCATTTTTTGGGTCTAGATTGCGCTTCCAATGTTCACCCAATAACCTCCCTTCCAAAAGAGATATCAAGGATGTAAGAAGCACAAGTGAGGGGTGAGGATGTAATTCGGTAGCACTCCATTGCTCCAAATGCTCCTACTCTGTCCTTTTTTTGGGGGTGAGAAGACTCACCATTTTATAGACCTGAGGGTCTCTTGTGAATGAGCATGCAAAGGCGCCACTTGGCCATCATGCCTTCCCTAGGGGAGAGAAGATTCCTCCCTGATTAAGGGCTCCATGACTGCCTCTATGACTACCCCTTTGAGCTCAAAAATGCTCACTCGCACTCCCATGCATTGAAGGTGGAGTTGAGTGGCGGATCTGAGCTATCATTTGTCAAGGTTTTACCTTTTGCTCGTCAAACCTGCTATTTGCCCCATCCTAGAGCGAATGTTGCTAATCGTCCCAAGGTGGAATGAATACCAGTTTGTAATCGTCCTAGGGTGGAAGTAGGGAGCAGAGTGCCTGAAAGGTGCCAAATTGACCTCTAACCTTCCAAAACTATTGTGGGAGTGGTTAGGACCATTTTTTAACCTCTATGGGCTGCCCTAGCGGTATTTATGTCAATTCAATCAGTGCTTGTAATCACATAATTGAATTGGTGCTATTTTGGTGTCTATAGATGCCCCTTTTTGGGATGCGTTGTGCATGGCACAGTGTTGAGAAAAAATAGATAACCAAAGCACTAATGATTAGGTTTTCTTAGTAACCTAACCAACTTTTGATGCCCCAAGTATGGAAAGGGCACGCATTCTTCAATCCTTTCTTCTGATGAGCTAAGGAGCTTAATTCAAGTGTTAACCTTTTTTGATGAGGTGTTACTTGATCTCGGACATTGTTCGGTCATGAATAGGCAAAGGGCGCAACCTTTTGTCTATGGGAACCTTGAGTTCATGATTCTAGAATGTCAAGTGTTTGATCAGTTTGTGATAATTGCTTGTTTGCTGCCCCAAGCAGGAGCATGATTGTCTTTGTCAATGATTCTTTGAATGCATGCCATTTCCTTGATTGGGTGTGTATTTGTTGGTTGGTGACTAAGTGTGACTACCCCTAAAGTGACGAATCGATGAGGGAATGATAGAAATGAGAAAATAAATGAGTCACTTGACCCAAGATGACTTTTTTAAGGGTGCCTTCAGTTGTTTTCCGTTGAATGCTTATGCAGTTTCCCAACAATCCGACCTATTTTTGGTGGGTTTTAACCCTTTTTGTAACACATGTTGGGGCTGAAATTGTCAAAAATCCACCTCCCGTGGAGCGGTCCGGCTATTGTAGCCTTCTTATGGAGTATAATATTGATAATTTATGGCCTGGACGTCTATTTTACATGCCAAGAACATCAGGCACAAAGGCACCTTTTTTTGGTAGTTTTATTACTATTTTTGGGTGGGCTTTGACCGTTTTGGTGACGCCTTTTCGGGATGAAATTGTCGAAAATTTGTCCTCCCGCAGAGCGGTCTGGCTATGGTAGCCTTCTTAGGGAGTAGGATAGTTATAATTTGGGACCCCAACGTCAGTTTTGGATGCCAATAATCACAGGCACAAAGGCCCCTTTGTTCGGAAATTTTATTGCTATTTTTGGTTTTTTTGCTCTGTAATCATCCCGGGGTGGGACGAATACCAGTTTTGTAATCGTCATAGGGTGGGACAAGCACTAACTAGAGTGCTTGTCCCAGGGTGGAACGATTATAGGCCTAAAATCCTATATAAGGGCCAAAACTAGGTTTTGGGCTCATTTGCACTTTGGTTTTCTGGCGATTTGGAGCTATGAGTAGGAGGAGTTCGAGTCTGCGTAGCAGAGCATTGTCAAGATTTCGTGGATACCATGATTTCACGGACCGGATCGTCAAGTGGCGGAGCCGAGGCAAGACCGGTAGGTGCTCCTCTTTATTTTGTTTGTTTTTATTTTACAGTTCAAAACCGTAATTTATTTATTTTGTATTTTGTTTTTCTGTTTAAACTAAGATTAAAACCCTAGTTTAAGTGTTTTGTATTTGTATTTTGTGTGGCATTGTTTAAACTAAGATCAAAACCCTAGTTTAAAAAATTGTTTTTATTTTGTTTTTTTGTATTAAGTTTAAACTAAGGTTAAAAACCCTAGGTTAAAATTTTTGTTGTAATTTTTCTAGAGTTAAAAACCCTAGGTTTAAAATTTTGTTTTTTGTTTAAACTAGAGTTAAAAACCCTAGATTTAAATTTTGTTTTTTTTGTTTAAAACTAGAGTTAAAAAACCCTAAATTTAATTTTTTTTTTGTTTAAAACTAGAGTTAAAAACCCTAGGTTTAAAGTTTTGTTTTTTTTTGTTTAAACTAGAGTTAAAAACCCTAGGTTTAAATTTTGTTTTTTGTTTAAACTAGAGTTAAAACCCTAGATTAAGAATTTTGTTTTTTGTTGTTTAAACTAGAGTTAAAAACCCTAGGTTAATTTTTTTTTTGTTTTATGTTGTTTAAACTAGAGTTTAAAACCCTAGGTTTAGATTTTGTTTTTTTTTTTTTTTTTTGTTTAAACTAGAGTTAAAAACCCTAGTTTAAAATTTTTGTTTTTTTTTGTTGTTTAAACTAGAGTTAAAAACCCTAGGTTAAAATGTTGTTGTTGTTTTGTTTTTTGTTTAAAAATAGAGTTAAAAACCCTAGGTTTAAAGTTTTATTTTTTTTTATTAAACTAGAATTTAGAAACCCTAGGTTAAAATTTTATTTTTTTGTTGTTTAGACTAGAGTTAAAAACCCTAGGTTTAAATTTTGTTTTTCTTGTTTAAAACTAGAGTTAAAAACCCTAGATTTAAATTTTGTTTTTTTGTTGTTTTATTTATTGAATTTTTTGAATGTTTGTACTATGCATTTTGTTAATGTTGTTGTACAATTTATTAAATGTTTTTTTTGTATAGTTTGTATACATTGTTGTATATATTTTTTTTTAGTTCTGTATAGTTTAATTGAATTTTAGAATGTTTTTACTGTACATTTTGTTATGTTGCTTGTACAGTTTTTTTTTTGTTGTCATGTTTTAATGTTTTTGTGTTTTTTGTTTTGCAGGAGGTGAATAGTCGGTACCGTCAGCCGATTCTGAAGCGTGAAAGGCACTGACTATGGTGGACTGGGAGTGGCTTGATTCCCTTGGGCTCAATTAGGTGACTCGGTTAGAGCTTGTGGTGGGGTATCGGGCATATCTGACTACCGTGATCATTTGTGGGATCCCCGCACCAACACCTTTCATCTCCCAATAGGGGAGATGACAGTGACTCTAGAGGACATTTATTAGATTCTATAGATTTTGATAGACGGGCTGCCCATTCGAACTACTCCTCATGATCAGTGGACGACGGTGCTAACACGGTGCTTTGGGAATGCAGTGGAGATGGGGGTGGATGAGGTGGTGGAGAGGATAGCGGGGGACTGCCTAATTGGTGATATTTTGGTGCAGTGGTGGCTAGAGAAGGGTGTGTTAGGAGTGAGGCATGCACTGCTCATGACTCTCATCTCCAACATGCTACTTCCTGACTCCTCAGGTGCGAGGTTCCCTTGGAACCTACTTGAGGTGGTGTTTAGACTTATGGAGTGTCCGACCTCAGTGCCACTAATTATGAGGTGGGGTCAAACCTTAATGGCATAGCTTTATGATGAGTTGTACGAGGTCTGCTACTAGAGGTGGAATGAGATTGGATGCATCTACATGTTGCAGTGTTGGGGGTGGCATCACATAGCTATGGAGTGGCCGCAAGGATTGCCTTGGACCACTCGGGTAGAGATGGTGGATAGGGAGATTGGGTATGTTGCTCTGTGGTGGAGGTCAGAGGAGCAGGGGCAGAGTCAGCAATGGGCAGGTGCCATAGGGCACTATGTCATTCCTTCGTGCTTCTTGCTCTAGGGGAGGTGTTCTGGCATCCATACCGAGACTGTCCAGCCTGGCCTAAGATTGGTGAGTGGCTTCGGTGGGTGCATAAGGGGAGGTGGCTGATTGAATAGCATGGGACCGAGCAAGATTACTTCTTGTACGTTCGGGTGACTTGACATTTTGGGATGCACCAAGGATTGCCTGGTGAGCCTTTGATCTATCAGCATCGGGGCAACGAGAGGACTCTAGACTGGTCGATCATTGAGTCGTTGGGTGAGGATTCAGATGTAGTGATCGATGTCCCTGACATGGACAATGTTAGGGTGACTGCAGAGTATGACTAGTGGTGGAGATGCGGTGATGGCGAGGTGAGGGGCCTCTAGGAGGCACGGATACAGTAGTAGCAGGTGGTGAGGATACGAAGGCATCAGGGGAGGTTTGGGGTGCTCTGCGTGATGATGCAGATATGGTGGAGGTTGACTACTTGACTGGGGATGACCTAGGGGTTTTGGGGCTGCTAGATATATAGGACGTTTCAAAGTAGTGGGTGCCAGAGCAGCCCATCATCTCGGAGATACCCATGCCTCAAGCAGTCCCAAGGGACATGGATGCTATGCATCGCACTAATATAGCACGATTGGAGGATCTACTATGGAGACAAGATGAGTACAGGGAGGTTCTGTAGGAGAGGTATCTCCTACGGACTCAGTTGGCAGAGCGGGAGAATGCATTGGCTACATACCACCGATGGGATGGGCACATAAATGCTTCGTAGGAGAGGGATCTCCTAAGGACTCATTTGGTACAGTGTGATGACGCATTGGCTATGTACCATTGATGGGAGGTGTATTGGGTCCAGCATCGATTGGATTTGGAGGGAGAGATTATCCTCCTCGATGGGCAGTTACCTGAGCTCACTGGAGGTGGATCTTCGCACCAAACAAGATATAATGAGACTGATCAGTCTACTTCCTCTCATTGCAAGTGGGTGGTTGAGGGCAGCGCCAGTGGGCATGATGCGGGGGCTGGCAGCAGCTGCCCAGAGAGGTCCCATAGGACCCACACCACTAGGGGTAGTTCCAGTCACACCGATCCTGCATGATCATGGTGGCCGACACCCTAGGCTTGGGGTTTTTGAGTTTTTGATGTTTTTATGAGGTCATAGGACTGATTTATTGTAGCCTATAGGCATTTTGGCAATATATAGACATGAATTTCATTTTGGTTATATACTTATGATTTATTGTTTATTTTATGCACATTTTAGTTAGTTGATTTATTGTATATATATATTTTTGTTTATATTTTCTGATGGTGATGCAAGAATGGACATGTACAACATTTGTTTTAGAATGTAGTTAAGGTTTTTCTAAGACTCAGATGCTTTAACTAACTAGCCAAGACTGTACATTTATCTTACAAGACTTTTGAACAAGGTACGAATCAGACTTGAGTTTGACCAAGTTATTTCACATCCCTGTGTGTGCGATTAAATTTGTTTATGTGGTATTTGTCAGGATAACGCCAGTGCCAGGTAGGCTGTCCGCCAAACCTGTACTTAGGATCACCTAATTAGCTCCACTAACTCCTTTGTTGTGTTTAGTAATATTAATCCATAGGACAATCTAAGGTACCACAAGCTAGCTCATCCACATGCAAACATTGGTCTGCTCACACGCAAAGCTAATGTGATAGACATATCTCATGCATTTAGGATACCGCCATTGCGAGGTAGGGTGTCCACCAAACCCATAATGAGGATCACCTAGATGGTTTTTCGAATGCTAAGAATTTTAGGGATTCAAGGTTAGGCGTCTTTTAGTTGCTCGACTTTTGGGATACTTGCTCTCATACATAGTGATGAAAATCACTGTTTATTTTTCTCTTTTGTTTTTATTTTTGAGCAAGGGGTTTGAATAGTGGTGATAACCATTGTTATTTGATTTTGTAGTTTAGGTTTCAAAGTTGAGCTCGTAGGTTTTTGGCTGGCGAATGGAATTTATCCCTTTTGGCTTTGGGGATTACTACCCATTTTGTTTAGGGACGTGTAGTACGAATCCTTACGACTTTGGGGACCAAAGGTGATTGGGGATCTTATTATGTAATGGCATTGATCTTTTAGGTCTTGGGGATGACTACCCATCTTTGTCAGGGGCGTGTAGTATGAATCCTTACAACTTTGGGGATCAAAGGTGTTTGGGATTTTATTATGTAATGGCATTGATCTTTTAGGCCTTGGGGATGACTACCCATCCTTGTCATGGGCATGTAGTACGAATCCTTACGACTTTGGGGATCAAAGGTGTTTGGGATTTTTTGATAGTGGATTTTAACCACTATTTATTATGGGGAATTGGTTGGGAAGAGCTTGTCATTTTGTCAATTCTCATCACTCTCGAACCATTCGCACAGGTGGATGAGCAGGCTAACCTTTCACCTATGGTACCCTAGACTACTTTGTAGGTTTCTCTTGCGCTCACACAATTTGGGAATTTTTATATGTTTTAACTTGTGTGGGGATGCTATGTAACGAGGTGTGGTCCAAGTAAAACTCTACCTTTGTAAAATTTGTCTAACTTCATACAGTATTTGACCAGAAATCTAAAGATAGCTGAATGACAAAAAAACCCTAAAGACATTAGCAGACAACTGACTATGATAAAAAATGTGGATGGCGTTATTTTGGATGGATGTGTTGACAAAATGGACTGAATGTGGAAAATGATGGAATTGCCTAGCAATTATAGTCTATGGTGCTTATGACGTGTATGACCAGCAAATATGCCATGTATGGATGTGATGCCTAATGCAGTTTATTATATTTTTGTTTTTTTTTTTTTTTTTTTGAATAGTATGCATGGAAGTGAGATGCAATTTTTTTGTTATTTTTTATTATCTTTTGTTTTTTTTTGTTTTTGAATATTTGTTTTTGACTAAGTGATTGTGGGAACCCTTGGAGCTTTTGGTTTGACCAAAGAGATTATGTGCACCTTTGGGGCGTTTGAGGTTGACCAAGCGATTGTGGGAATCCTTGGAGCGTTTAGTTTGAACAAAGGGATTATGTGCACCTTTGGGGCATTTTGGGGTTGACCAAGCGATTGTGGGAATCCTTGGAGCATTTGGTTTGACCAAAGGGATTATGTGCACCTTTGGGGCATTTGGGGTTGACCAAGTGATTGTAGGAATCCTTGGAGCATTTGGTTTGACCAAAGGGATTATGTGCACCTTTGGGGCGTTTTGGGGTTTGACCAAGTGATTGTGGGAATCCTTGGAGCTTTTTGGTTTGACCAAAGGAATTATTGATACCTTTGGGGTGTTTTAGGTTGACCAAGTGATTGTGGTAATCCTTGGAGCATTTGGTTTGACCAAAGGGATTATTTGCACCTTTGGGGCATTTGGGATTGACCAAGCGATTGTAGGAATCCTTGGAGCATTTGGTTTGACCAAAGGGATTATGTGCACCTTTGGGGCATTTTGGGGTTGACCAAGCGATTGTGGGAATCCTTGGAGCGTTTGGTTTGACCAAAGGGATTATGTGCACCTTTGGGGCATTTTGGGGTTTGACCAAGTGATTGTGGGAATCCTTGGAGCTTTTTGGTTTGACCAAAGGGATTATTGATACCTTTGGGGCGTTTTAGGTTGACCAAGTGATTATGGGAATCCTTGGAGCTTTTTGGGGTGGGCTATGGCTCTCTAAATGTGGAATGGCCTCAAATGACTGATGTTCAAGGGTTCTAGTTCCTTGATTCCTTCAAGAGAGGCGAGTCGGTATGTTATAGGTCCTATTTTACTGTCAATTACATAGGGACCTAACCAGTTTGCTGCAAACTTGTCCCTTAGATGGGTTGACAAGTTAGAATTTTGTTGGTTCTCTTTTAAGACCAAGTCACCAACCTGAAAGTCCCTTAGGTGAACCTTCATATTGTATGCTTTCTTAAGTCGCTCTTGATAGATACGTAAATTCTCAAGAGCATTGATGCATCGTTCGTTGAGCAACGTAAGATGGTCTAATTGGGCCTGTCGTGCAGTGTCATCATCTATGAACTCTTGCATTGATATGCGTAGGGAAGGTATTTTGAACTCGAGAGGCATGACTGCCTCGGAGTCATACACCAGCAAAAATGGAGTTGCCCCAGTGGGCATCCAAATGCTAGTGTGATAAGCCCAAAGAGCAAGTGGGATTTGAATGTGCCAATCCTTATGACTATCTGTGATCGTCTTTTTAAGGATGGCAACTAGCATTTTTTTTTGACACCTCTACTTGCCCATTTTCCTGCGGATAATAGGGTGTTGAAAAATTGTGTTGAATTTTGTACTTTGTTGTCAAAGCATGCACATATTTGTTTTTAAATGACGTTCCATTATCCGAGATGATCTTGGATGGAATACCAAAATGACATATGATGTTATGTAAAATAAACTCCACAATGAGGGGTCCAGTCGTAGAGGTAAGTGGAATCGCTTCCACCCACTTTGTGAAGTACTCTATGGCCATTATGATAAATGTGTGATGTCCTGATGACACAGGGGAAATCTTTTCGATTAGATCTAAGCCCCACTATGAAAACGACCAAGCCGATTGGATCGATTGCAAGGCCTGAGAAGGTATGTGTGTCAAATTAGCATGGTGTTGACATTTCAAACACTTCCTTACATATGCACAACAATCTCGCTCTAAAGATGGCAAATAATAGCCCATGCAAAGAATGCACTTTACGATGGCCATACCGCTGAAGTGGCCATCGCATGTACCATCGTGCGCTTGGGTGATCACCCAAGCGGACTCCTGTTGGTCCAAGCAATGAAGGAGGATTCCTTCGTAGCTCGATGCCACTTTTTGTTTGAATGATCTTTTCATGGTGGGCATCAATCCAAGTGGGAGGTTACCTAGCTTGAGGTAGTCTCTTATGGGTGTGTACCAAACCTGCTGATCAAAAACCTCGATGGTATGAACTACCAATCCCTTTTGAATTTCATCCCTAGCAAAAGCTAAGCAGGAATGAACTTGTAAAAATAGCGTTGTGTTGCTATTAAGAGGGGTTGGGGAGAACAAGGACCCCAGTTGGCATGATTCATACTATCATGGATTCGAGAGAACTTATCCTGAGATGGTTCAATCTGGATCATGTGTATTCCTGATGTTAGGTCAGAGCTTGCATGCTCCATCACGGATTACAATAATTTTTTGACTTTAATGGTTGTCATATCACCAGAATAGTCTTGTGAGATTAGTGACCCCAAGGAGGCCATAGTATCCACAAAACAATTTGATGATTGAGGGAGTGCCTCGATGTCGTACCATTCAAGCTTTGCCAAGAATTTATCCACAAGAACTTTGTAGACCTATAGAACTGGGCATTTGCATTGGAATACCCCTTTTACTTGGTTTATAATTAACAGTGAATCACCAAATATGTTCAAGAATTTGATGTTCATGGTGATTGTTGTCTGAATACCTATGAACAAGGCTTCGTATTCAACATTGTTATTGGTGCATGGGAAATCAAGTTTAAATGATAGAGGCATTGGATCCCCTTATAATGTGAAGAATACAATTCCCATGCCACCCCCTTGCTCACACTTAGAACCATCAAAAAATAGGGTTATGTCAGCCTGTGACTTAGGCTTATCAGAATCTAGCGATTCTGAGACATGGAAGACCCCATCATCGGGTAGGTCTACGGTCAGAGGCTGATCGTCTTTGAGAGGAGCCTCTGCTAGTTGATTAATGATGACTTGACCTTTGATGGATTTATATCCAATGAATTCGATGTCAAAATTCGTCAACAACATGATCCATTTCACTATGCGGCTACTATGATAAGTATGACTCATCATGTACCATAATAGATTCTCCTTAGACACAACATATGTTGTATTGCTCAGCATGTAGTGGCATATCTTTTTGGTAGCAAATACCACTGCTAAGCATAGCTTCTCGACGTATGCATATTTAAGTTCATAACTGACCAGGGTGCGGCTAAGATAGTAAGTAGCCTACTCTTTATGTAGTTTATTTTTTTGGGCTAACATGGCGAGCTGAGATGTACAAATAGAATGACACTCCTGGTCTAGGTGGTGCCAATACTGGCAGCAAAGCCAAGTATTGTTTAATGTCATCGAATGTGGACTGGCACTCATCATGCCAGTGAAATGCTACCCCCTTTTGTAATAATCTATTCATGGGTCGACACTTGTCAGATAGCTGTGCTATGAAGCGCTTGATTGATGTGACCTTTCCCTGCAAGCTTCTGAGTTGCTTGATGGTGGTTGGGGGAAGCATTTCAAGGATTGCCTTGAATTTGTTTGGATCCACTTCGATTCCTCATTTTGAGACTATGAAACCCAAGAGTTTTCCAGATGTGACGCCAAATACACACTTCTTGGGATTTAGTCTAACTTTATGTTCGATGAGGCAATCGAGGATCTTGCTTAGGTCATCGAGATGATCTAGGTGCAAAAGAGATTTTGCCAATAGATCATCCATATAGTCTTCCAAAGTTTTATGCATGTGATCATGGAATATGTATGTCATAGCGCGTTGGTAGGTGGCACCAGTGTTTTTAATGCCAAAGGGCATGACCTTATAACAAAATGTCCCCCAAGGCGTTGTGAACGTCATTTTGAGTTGATCATCAGGATTGATACGAATCTAGTTGTATCCCAATAAATCATCCATAAGGGAAAGTATTTTTTGTCCTACTATAGCATCTACCAATGCATCAATGCTAGGTAAGGGGAAATCATCCTTGGGACTCGCTTTGTTTAGATCTTAAAAATCGGTGCATATGCGAATCCTCCCATTAGGCTTCTTGATGGGTACCATGTTGGACATCCATGGTGGTTAATCCATGCAGATGACAAACTATACATCCAAAAACTTTTGTAGCTTATCTTTGACCATTAAGGCTACTATTGGGTGCATCTTACGTAGTTTTTGCTTGACTGGCTTGACTGTCGCATCAAGCGTTAGATTATGCGTGACTAGTTGTGGGTCTAGCCCCAACATGTCTTTGTAGGACCATGCAAAAACCTCCTTCTCTTTGAGAAGGGCAATGTAATCAGCTTGCTCTTTGAGGGATAGACTTACCCACAACTTGATTATTTGTGGATTCATTGGATCAGAGCTGATGTCTACGTTAGTCGTCTCTTCGAATAACATGTGGGACCTGTCCTCCAACTGGTGTGGAGTTGGGATCAGGAGGATATCATTTTCTGAATTTAGATCTATGTTTGGAACGTCGGGTTCCTCTTCAGCATGGAAGATATCCTGAGTTGGTCTTGGGGTGAAATGAAGCATCTCATCGCAAGGCCAGTACTCTGATGGAGATGGTGGCGAGTTAGCGCGATCCCAGTCTATGGCATCTAGGTTCAGATACAATGGTCATGTTGGATCGACTGGATTATGGATGGGGGCAGTTAAGTCAATGGAGATCATGTTGATGAAGTGAATTTTGTCTCCATTATCGTGCAGGTGGTGTCTCAAAAAAAAATTGGTGATCTTTGTGCTCCAGATTTGGCTTTGTGGGTATTGGCACAAATGGATTGGCCCTATGTGTGAATAAAAGGACAGGGTCTGCCCTTGGCATTGATGGCTCTATAAGGTCTCTGGGTGGAGGGTGCTCTCTGTATGCCTAAAGTGGCAGGTGCAGTAGTTGGTCCAACTATGCTTGGTTTAGGTGCCACCTATGCCTTGGATCCATATTTAGTTGTTCAAACATGTCGTCAATGTCCATGGGGTATTGCTGCTGCCACATATGATTGAGATATGCTATCTTAGTCTTGTCTTCATAATCGCTATCATATATCCATAGGCCTTCATTAGCTCTAGAGTTGTTTGCGACATGTGAGGCTCGTTCTGCTCGAGAAAGTTAATTTGGTCCCATCGGGGTTGTTTCGCTCTCTACGGGAGGACCTGATTCTCTTGAGGTGGCATTTGCTTGATTGGAGCATTCAAGGGGAACATCACCATGAAGTCCTCCTGATAATCATCTATGGGTGTCACTTTCGAGTGATTGCTATCGGACTCAAAAGGGTCCCAAGGTACTACCTCATACTCTGACTCGTCTTCTGAAGATCCTTCTTGACCTTGTCTATATCCCTCTTGTAGGTGAGTCCTCGAACTTTCTCCTTTCTCGTTTGAAGGGAAAGGGTTGTTGAGGTCAACAAGGTTGGTTGTTAACAAAGGGAGATAATCCCCCAATGTGTACGTTATGTTAGGATTGGCATATGGATCTTGAGCCAACCCATCCTTGTTGCCTATCCCTAGGCCTTGCATGTTCTCTACCAATATGTCAAGGTGCAGAGGGTGATTGAACCCTACTCCTAATTTTTTGTACGACATTTGATATCTTGGTTGACAAAGAACGCACACCCCTTGTTCATATCTGCCTAACCCATATCCATGCCAATTACATTGGCCAAGATATTTCAAAGCAAATTCTAGGTTGGATAGATAGTTGACGTTCTTAGCAAAGGTCTCTTCATCATCTTCCTCTTGTAGGTAAGGTTCAATGTCGTTTTTGAGGCCCCCATATACAAAATTTTTCTGGTTTGGTGGGTACCCCAAAGGGAAAATAGTGTCGATGGGGAAGTTAGGTCTTCGTATGTCCTGCATGGACTCAAGCGCAGGTGTTTCTATGATGTTCTACACTAGATACTCCCCCAGGCCTATATTGGCCATCTCAACGATGATCGTTGGTGGTTGAGGGGGGGGGAATGGGAGTTCTTCCTGAGTCCACTCCATGTCGGGTGAACTAGGCGCCTCGACTTCCATTCGGCTAGGCACCTCTTCGATAGAAATGGTTGAGACCAATGGCGGTGCCTCTTCTAGGGGTTTCTTCACATTGTCCTTCGGTGTGGCCACTATAAGTGGCATCGTTGGTGAAGGACCAGACGATGAAGATGGACCCAACTAGGGATTTGAGGTACTTAACAATGGAGATGTATGCAGAATCAGACTCTATTTGGATGGATTCAACTAAAATTCCAAATGTGTTGACGAAAGGGTCGATTGTGGCATCAATTACACCGCATTGCAATACTTGAAGGGCTTTAATTCTATCGGTACCACATGCACTTGCCCTTCATATGTGTACTTTAAGCATTGATGGGCTATCGAAGGGACACACTTCATGTCCCTGATCCAAGGCCAACCCAGTAAAATATTGTAGGCCATATCACCTTCCAGGATGTGGCACAATGTAGGAATAGTCTTTTGTCCCACTTGGATGGGTAGGACAATTGTGCCAACCATCGAGCATATCGTGTCATTGAATGCTCGAAGGGTATAGGTGGAGGCTACAATGTGAGATGCTGGCAACTTGAGGTGTTTCAATGCTGCTGTTGTGATTATATTACTGGACAATCCAATGTCCACTAACACCCTCTTAAATGGAATCCCGTTGACCTATGCAATGATGTGCAGGGGTGGATCCGCCATATCACCAGTCATCGATTTTAGTTTGTCTTCTCTAAAGGTGATGACTGGTTTTGTACATCATTTTACATGTCCCACAAAGTTTTTGAAAGAGTTTGCTTCATGGGGTTGCAGCTTGATGGCTTTTAATATCTCCATTAGAGCCTCTCGATGGGGTGATGATTGTTGGATGAGCTCATAGATGGAGAGCCTAGCCGACGTGGTCCTTAAAATTTGGGTAAGTTTAGTCCAAATCGTGGCCATTGGTCTAGGCATGGGAGGTTGTGTAGGGTGCTATTGAGGTTGTGACATTGATGGAACCTCTCCTGTAGTTGCCGTGGGGGTAGCTGTTCTTGGGTACCTCTTGTTCTGAGTCACTATGCTTATCATCCCTACATACCCCTGCATGGGGCAGTTCTATGTCACCTCATTGACTTGAAGGGTTTTTGCCTACGCATCATGGGCAGGCAGGGGGTCTTTGAAGACCTCCATATATTGGTTGTTTGGCACCACAGGATTATCCACCGCTAGCATCTTGTTGTCTATTAGGTCTTACACTAAGCTTTTGAACTTCCAACATGCATAAAGGTCATGTCCTTTCTGTCGATGAAATCTATAGTACAAGTCTTCCCTATAGCCCTTGGGTTTTGGCACGTTGGGGTCTACGAGTCAACTTTATGGTAGGTTTATCAGGTTTGTCATGGACAAGCGGTCAAACAAGGAGTCTTTAGACTCTGTGAAGGGTGTGAATTGTCGCCTAGGGCAATGCTGTTGATTTTGCTCTTGCCTATGATTTTCCTTTTCATAGGTGTCAAGAGGAACTGCCTGGTAATTAGCCTTTGGGGTCTGTGTTGCTTATGTAGTCTTAGGTATGTTTATAGCAACCTGATTGACCGTGGCAGGTTTCGGTTGTGTTGACCTAGTTTTGGTGTTTTTGGTCCACTCTTTCTTGCATGACTTGGCAATATCACCATCATGTATCTTGATCTCCTCTATGATTCTAGTTTGTGCCAGGGCTTCCTCGAGAGTGGCGTATTGTTGCAACTGCAATAGCACAAATATCGATATTAGGCAACTTTTCGAGAACATTTGGGTCAGATCGGCCATGGGAGGGAGGTAAGGAAGATTTGAAAGCAACATTCTCCATCGATTCCCATAGGCCACCATGGTCTCTTCCTCATACTATCTAAGGCTAGATAGGTCACTTAATGATGCCTTCTTCTTGGTATTAAAGGTGAAATGTTTTGAGAAACACGTTCACTAGCTGGTCCAAGTTGCTGATGCTATGCTTTGGCAACTGGGTAAACCAATCCGAGGTAGGGCCTGCGAACGTGGTTAATGAATAAAAGGTAGCGATAACACAAGCTTTGTTATAATGTAAAATAATGTAGCAAAAGATTTGACTTTTATATGTATGAAATTGATCATATTACAAAATAAAATATCAGAAGGATAAGAAAGTTCTTGATTCTTATCACTATCTTCCAAGTCTTGATAAGATGGAGAAAATATATGTGAAAGATATGCATGAGTGTTATTTGGTAAACAAGGATGATCATATATGGATGAAGAAAAATGATGGATAGAAGGTAATTGTGACAATGGAGAATGTATAGAACTTGATGTTTCTTGAATTTCATTGTTAAAATATTTTATAATAACATTTGATTCATTAAGATCTTCTTCCTTTATTTTGAGTTTTTGGAATAATTGATAAGTGCATAAATTAAGAGAGGAGCCATTATCTACCATGATAGTTTTAACAAGTATTTCTTTATTAGATCCTGTAATGTAAAGAGATGAGTCTTCTTGTGGAGTAGAGGAAGGAATATCCTCATCATAGAATGAAATATGGTTAATCTCAAGAGGGTTTACACCATTAATTATGTCCTTAGGGAAAATATCATGAGGAACAAATTGTTGGCTAGATGTTTTGAACAACGTTTCCTTATGAGAACTTTGTAATACTTCTAAAAGGGATATCTTTGCTTGAGGGTTAATCACTTGTTGTTGGTTATCAAAGTGGACTTCAAATTGAGATTTTGATTTTAAAGATAAGCTTTCTATGCTTACATTCCATTTTGGATCATTCTCTAGAGCCAAAGATAGTTTTAAAGGTTGGTCAAATGAGGAATCCATATCTTGAATATCAGCTTGATTTGATTGAACTTGAGGTTGCTCATTTGTAGTTTTTGTTACAATATTAATAATATCATCATGATGGGACACATTAACATGCAATATTTGATTGGTTTCTTGTTGTTGATAATTGAATAGGGGTTCTTGGGAGATCCCCATGTCTTGATTGATTATTGGTATTTGTTGTGTAGGAGTTAGATTGTTTAATGGAGATTTATAATCAGTTGTAGATTGTAATTCCTTTATATTAAAAAGACCCTCATCAATCAAATATTGAACTACACATCTTAAATATTTACAATTTTGTGTCATATGTCCATCTACTCTATGATATTCACAATGTAGCTCAGGTTTAAACCAATCTGTTGTGGTATCAAGTTGTCTTATGGAAGGGAGTTCAATCCTATTTGTGTTAAGTAAATGCTTGAGAATTATATCCATTGGTTGATTGAGCTTAGTAAATTTACATGATGAAAGTTTTCGAGAGGTTTTTGATATGTGCCTTAGGAGTTCAATCATAAAAGGACCTAATGGTTTCTTACCTCTCTTTTCTTTGTTATGGGTAGAATGATGATAGGAAGATTGTGAAGTATGATGGGAGTGCATAGTAGGATTGGAAGAATAAGTATTTTCTTGTTGAAATGGATGTGTTGTATTGAGAGAAGAATATTGAAAAGGTGGAGGAGGATTGTATGTGGATTGATAGACATAATATGGATATATGGGAGAGTTATGAAGAGGATTGGAAAAGGGATTGTCCTGTTGGGTTAAAGATGAAAAATGAGAAAAGTGTGATGGAGGTGATGCTGAATAGGGATGAGGTTGGTCATAATCAACAAATGTATTTGGCTGAATTCTTCCAATATTACTGATGGGCTCATATGGATTTGAGTAAAAACTCATGGTTTCTTTAGTACTTCTAAAAGTAATATTTAATATCTACTATTTAGAATTGAATCTAAAACATACAAACTTGAAATGATGATTTTGTTATATTTTTTTTTGTATACATATATATTTATATTTTTTTGTTTTTTGTTTTCAAAAGGTTTTTAGTTTTCACATCGGGTTCACCAAAATGTATCGCTCCAAATTTTTCGCATCCCTACCTTCAGGCTATAGGATCCATGCCCGGAAGGAGGATGGGAAAAGGATGGCACGGTACCTCGGACTGAGAGGCCTTGCGAAGGTCTTGCCTCTCGGGGGAGGTGTATTATGGTGATTTTTTGACGGATGGTGGGTTCACCAGGAAACGTTTGAATGGCAGTTTCCACGCCTAGGTTGGGAATGTGTTTGATGTGTTCAGTTTTATCTTTAATCATCCAAGTCCTAGGTTTGGCCAAATGAAACTAATTTGTTCTATTATGAAAGTGTAGACTAAATGCATACAGAGAACAAAATTAGACAGAAAACAGAGAGAAAAAGCTAAATTACAGAGCCATACCTGATCCGGATGTCTGATGGAGATTCTAATTTTTGAAGCAGTAAAGATTGTCTGGAATTTGATAGGATCATCTCCTATCCGACGAGATCGTACGAGATCCGACGAATTCGTCGGACGAATTTGTCGAGACACGCAAACAGAGAAACAGATGCAAAATACAGAGAATGCAACTATGATAACAGAGGGTAATGATGTAAAATGGCAGTAAGAACATTAAAATGATAATATCAAACTAAGACATGAATGCATTATAATGATCTAATGACAATTTATGCTTTTATTATGTATTAAAGCTACATGGGTGAACTCCAAGATGCAGGATAATAAATAATAACCATAGAATTAACTAAATGCAGAATAATGCAGCGAAAAAGAGTGGAGAAAACACAAACTTTGGGCACTGATTGCCCCCAATGTGGACTGTAGTCGAAATCATCTCGAATTGGGTCGAGATCGTCCGAGATTGTACGAGATTTTCTAAGATGAATTGAGCTTGCTTCGGCTAAAAAACAATGAAGTTCCTGCAAACAAACTTGGAAAAATACAAATGCAAACAGTGATTTAAGATGGTCTAGTGCGTGTAGAATTCGAGTTACAGGGAATTTTAGGGATGCTAAGGGGAGGGCCTAGGATTAAATAGGCTTAGGATAGAGGTTGGTAGGCTGGAGATCATCCCAATTTGGGAGATCTCCAACGGGGGAGGTCTCTAACGGCGCAAACACGCTTCTACCCAGATTAGAGACATCATTGGAACAGAGTTCAACTATGCACAAATCAGTTTGGGATGAGATCATCTGGACATCCTACACCAGACGAAATCGTCCGATCTGAGGTGATATCATCTTATCGGAGACGATATTGTCAAACGGACAAAACAAACTCTAAAAATGGCACGGGAAAGGAGGAAATGGGTTAAACGACGATTTGGGAGCGATTTTGGAGGTTGAAATTTGAATTTGAATATTTACTAGAGTAATTGTAATTATTAAGGTTTTACTGTGCCAATTTTAGGGTGCTATAGTATGAATGCCTTATTCATCCCAGAGTGGCATGAATTCTAGTCTGTATTCATCACAGGGTGGCACGAGTAGCAGTCCAGTGTTTGAAGGATTAACACCTGAAAGCAAAAACACATAATTTTTATCAGAAATTTGATCCTAAAATTAGGGGATAGGGTCCCACCATGATCGCCACTAAAAGCACAAGGATACGGAATCCCATAGGCATACCAGTTGCGGTACAAACAAGATCATACGAAATGCTAAGTCCTACAAATGAACAAAGGACTAAAGTGCATGAAAAAGGGAAAACAAACGAACTGAAATGAGATATAAAGCAAATGTAAAGTGCAACCCTTATTTTTATTAATTTTTCTTTGATACTAGGTTACAATATATCTCCTTCCTTTTTAGGAGCTAGGAGCATTAGATATAGGCTTTGTTACACCACGGATGGTACGCTTCCCTTCGGGATCTTCCGCGTGCCCACATTTGAAATGGGTGGGCCAAATGTTTTTGCCGCTTGCATGAATGCATCTGTAGTTCCTTGCTTCCCCTCAAGTATTGAGATCCTACATTCAAAGAAATAGCAAACAATTAGTAGCACCTGCGGATGGAGGGAAATATGCAATCCCCAAGGCCTCCGGTTAATGCATGCATGAAATAATTAAAATGGTAATAAAAACATGTCAAAATAAGATGAAATTTGGAAAAAAGCATGCAGATACTATCAAGAACACACTGCAAAAGGAATAGTCAAGAAATCTGCTACAGATTTCTAATCACTCCGGGGTGGGATGATTTGGACTGTCATAAAATGTCAAAAGGCAAACTCCTAAATGTCCCATCCATAGGCCTCCAAAACACCTATAAAGTTAGGTTTAGGCAAAATGGGGCATTTTGAGACGACCCAGAAGGTCATATTTTGTATATTCAGCTCCGATCGCCCTATATGTGAAAATGCTCCCTGTATGTTAGTGAAAGTGAAAAGCAATGAAAACATAGTCAAAACTCATTATAATGGCATGAAATTTTAATGGAAACATATATGAAAGACATAAAATAAAATGCAAAAGAAACAGTAAGGAAATATACTACGAATTTCTAATCACTTTGGGGTGGGGCGATTAGGACTGCAACAGAGTGGGGGGCGCCTGGGGGCAGGACGCCCGTCGTTTGGGGCTTGGTTTCGATACCAGTCCACATGGTATGGGTCTAAAAACTCCTATTGGGGGTTGTGTTGGCAAATTTAGTGGGGTATTATGGCCAAATATTCTGGTTTTGGGTCCGGATTCCACTTCCAATGTTCACCCAATAACCTCCCTTCCAAAAGAGAGATCAAGGATGTAAGAAGCACAAGTGAGGGGTGAGGATGTAATTCAACAGCACTCCATTGCTCCAAATGCTCCTGCTCTATCCTTTTTTGGGGGGGTGAGAATACTTACCATTTTATAGACCTTAGGGTCTCTTTTGAATGAGCATGCAGAGGCGCCACTTGGCCATCATGCCCTCCCTAGGGGAGAGAAGATTCCTCCCTGATTAAGGGCTCCATGACTACCTCTATGACTGCCCCTTTGAGCTCAAAAATGCTCACTCACACTCCCATGCATTGAAGGTGGAGTTGAGTGACGAATTTGAGCTACCATTTCTCAAGGTTTGACCTTTTGCTCGTCAACCTGCTAATCGCCCCACCTTGGAGTGAATGCTGCTAATCATCTCGAGGTGGGACGAATACCAGTTTGTAATCATCACAAGGTGGAACGAGTAGGGATCAGAGTGCCTTAAAGGTGCCAAATTGACCTCTGACCTTCCAAAACTATTGTGGGAGTGGTTAGGACCATTGTTTAACCTCTGGGGGCTACCCTAGGGGCATGTATGTCAATTCGGTCAGTGCTTGTAATCACATAATCGAATTGATGTTGTTTTGGTGTCTATATATAGATACATGCCTTCCATCAAACTACAAAAATATTAGAAATAAAATATTTTGAGAACATATACAATTAAATTTAATAGTAATTGTTTCAGGGAATAGTGCAACGGTTTGGACTTCGACTCTTCTTCGGGTGGTCCAAGGTTCAAACCTTGGCATGGGTGAGTGTGTGAGAGGGTGGGTGTGTGGTCATCATAAAAAATAAATGCAAAAGAAAAGAAAACAACACCTTGGGGTGCAACGCAACGGTTCGGGCTTGGTTTGGTCTTTGGCTCTTCTTCGATAAATCCAAGGTTAAAACAATGACGTGGACAAGTGTGTGAGGGGATGGGTGTGTGGTGGCTTTGTGTTAAATTCACTATTGATAATTATAGCTCTCAAATTTAGAAAAATTTATAGTTAAAATCAGTTATAGGAATTCCTCAAAATAAAAAAAAATCAATAGTAATTTAAAATTAGATTATTAAACTATAAAGAAACATGGCTTTTTAATTCAAATAAAGAAGTGAATATTTAATCAATAAATTAATTTTTATTGTAAAATAACTTCTTAGAACTTTAATTAAAGCTTGATTAATATTTATGTTGCATGATTTAAAGGGTTAAATTGGTGGACTATCAAGATAAACATAAATACTTAGGTTCAAATATTCCTAGAAGATATATGTTTAATCATTGAAATGTTATTATTAGATCTTATTATATATTTTGTTAAAATATTATAATAATATAATTATAAAATAATAAGAATAAAATATTTTAATCTTATATAATTAAATTAAAAAGCATAAAAATATTATCAAATGGTATAAATTGAAGAGATAAAAAATATTAACATACTAATGAAGACTATTTAAATTTCATATAAATAATTTAAAAATGTTGAATACTTTTGATGAAATACAATAAAATTTATTCTCAAGTAATTATATTGAAATTTTAAAATGGAGAGTAGGCAGGGGAGGCAAAATTGACTTTTGGAAAGATCCTTGGATTCAAGAGGAGCCTTTAGCAAACTACAGAAAGTTCAAATATATTAAAGAACATTTAACCATAACCCATGGTATGAAAATTAAAGGTTACATTCATAAGGTGGGTGATTTTCAGGGTTGGAAAATCGTGCTAGAAGATATGAAGGGCTCGAGGGTTAAATATCTACAAAACATCCTAAGGAGTTATTATTTAGGTAGAGGTTTAGAGGAGGATCAGATAATTTGGGGAAGAAACCAGCAAGGCCAGTACTTAGTGAAGGATGGATATAGAATCTTGGACAAAGTAACCTCAAATAAACTCGAGCTTAAAAGAATTTATAAGCTTAACGTTATCCCTAAAGTTGCTATGTTTTTTTGGACTTCCATTATCAATAAGATCCTTATAAAATATAATATTTTCAAAAGAGAAATTGTGGTTCTAACTGTTTGTGTCTTATGTAACAAAGAGGATGAGTGTGTGGACCACCTATTTGGAACTTGTGATTTTTTTTGTGATATCCTAAATATGTTATTGAGAGAAGCTAATGTCGCTTGGGTCATTTCATATTCTCTAATCAGGATTTGGGAACAGTGGCATTTAGGAAGCAGTATTTTTTGGCAAAAATGCATTCCACATATTTGTTGGAGGATTTGGTTGGAGAAAAACAAAGTGTTCAAAACTAAAACCAAAGGAATAATTAGGGTTTATGCCAGAATAAAAACAACCATATTGGAGGATTGTATTAAAAATATTGTTGCCCAAGAAAATTTTGCAATGATCCTCTCTAGAGAAAAATATATCTTAAATATGGAAAAAATCAATAAGGTGAGACTAGATACCAGATGGGAACATCCCCACAAATACTGGATAAAAATTAACTTCGATGGAGCTACAAAAGGTAATACAGGTCATGCTAGTGGTTGGGATCTCATTAGGAATTACAAAGGTCAAGTAATGGCTACATATTCTGAGGATCTAGGAATTACCACAAATCACCAAGCTAAAGCAAGGGCAATGCTTACAGGTCTCTAAATTGCAGTGAATCTGGATTTTAGGAGGATTATTCTTGAGGGGGATTCAAAAAATAGTATAACTTCCCTTAAAAAAGGGGAGTTAAATAATTCTAGGAGGAAGTAAATCAATGGAATTATTTTCCTCATAATGAAGTGGAATCCTAGTGGAGATGAGACATTTTTCGTAGGACTGTCCAAATTATCGAACTTGTTTTGGCCATAGCTCACTCATCCGAACTTGGATTGAGCTAAAATTTTGAGGGTAGATGACTGAAAAACCCTAAAATGTCTCCACAAATTTTCATATAATTTGGAGAAACATAGATCTTATATCATCCCTATGTGTGAACAAGATATTTGGCAAGCGGCTATGCGAGGGTTTCATCTGGGTTGAGTGCAAGCAGCTCCGGAGGTTGGTTTTTAGGGCCTTCTGGCCCTAGCGGCCAATATTTTTGTGGTTTATGCTCAATATTTTAACAAGAAATGTTGCAGGGGATCCAATATGGGTTAGAAATTTATCTTTCAACATATCATATTGTGAACTTGAGTGACAACAACTTCCAATTTACTACACAAAAGAAAAGTGAAAACAATACCTTTCCATGACATCTAGGGAAAGGATTAAAGAGATAACAAAACAAGTTTCAAATAGTTGATCAAAAAATGACTCATATCTGAAGTGAATCTGGTGCTAAGGTGCACCCACAAAATAATTCTACTATGAAAATCCTTGTCAAGGGTAATAATTTTGAAGACTCAATCCCAAAAATGAATTTTAGGGATGCCCTTCATCGTGGACAGCCTCAGCCCAATGCTAATATCAATCTTAGGGCTTCCCATAAACCTCTAAGAATGCCTAAGATTGATACCAGGAAAACAGAGTCAGGATGTCTTAAAGCAGTTGATGGAACTCCTATTGTTAAGCTTGATATGGGTAACATTCAGACTGGCATTGAAGATTTGGAAAAAAATGACTAATTTGTCGGTTCGTGGGTTTTTGTTCGAGTCTATCTGCTTTCAAAGTATGGGCTACAAAAATCAGGAAAACTAAAGGTGAGTTACAAATCTCTATTTATCCAAATGGTTATTTTTTTGTTTTATTTGCTAATAATGAAGATAGAGAGAACAATTTTCAAGGGGGTCCTTGGTTTTTTGGAAGGGTAGGGTTTTTCATGAAGCCCTGACATACTAAATTTAAATCTGAAGAAGAGATGCCTTCTATAGCTCCTGTGTGGGTTAGACTCTTTGGCCTCCCTATTGAATTTTGGAATCCTACTATTTTTTCTTCAATTGGAAACTCTTTAGGAACTTTTATGATGACTGTTGATTGTACTCAAAATTTTGAACATGTTATTTATGCTTGGATTTGTGTTTTAATGGATTTTGACAAACCCCTACCTAAAAACATCACATTACAATTTGGTAAAGACACTTGAGAGCAAGTAGTGGACTATGAGAACATTCCTTTTTGTTGTAGAATTTGCCATGAATATGGTCATTTGGCCAGTGCTTGCCCAAATAAAATCCCTAATCAAAAGAAAGAAGATATAAACTTAGCAAGTTTCCAAAAACCTAAGAAGAAGAACACTAAAAAAACTAGTTATGAAGGATCAATCAAAGTCATCTGCTAATATGTTTGAAATCCTTTCCACAAATTATGTCCCAAGTGAGGAAGAGGAAATAATGGTAACTAAGATATTAGAAACACAATTTAAATATGAATGGAAGAACTTAGAGACAAACCAATAAATCAAAGGTTTTCAACAGAAAAAAAAAGAGAAAATTTACACAAGAAAAACAATCTTTCAAATGTCAAAAATTCAAATAATGCAGGTCCCAATATAGACTCCATTGAACCATCTAGTAAATATTTTTTTGAGTATGAGCATTCTTCAAGGTTAGAAACCATCTCATATTCAATTAGAATAAGTCGAGAAACAGGGGGAAAAAATTGAATATGGATTCTAATAAAAAAGTATTTCACAAGACCAATCAATATCATATGGTAAAATAAGGTGAAAAGCTTGTAGAGAAAGGTAATATTAATGCCCTTCCCAAATTTTTTAGCCCTGGTATTAATTAAGATCATCACTTGGAATATTAGAGGACTCAAAGGGAGTCTTTCAAAACAAAATGAAATTAGAAGAATGATTTAGACAAATCATCCACATCTTGTTTTCCTTCAAGAAACAAAGATGTCAATGGAGGATATGGACTCAATTGCCAGTAAAATTTGGCCAGCTAGAAAAGTGGTTTCCCTCAGTTCCCAAGGGACTTCGGGTGGCATTGCTTGTCTTTGGGACCCAAAAGAGGTAGTTATTCACCATATGGTTGGCAGTTGGGGTTTGTTGGCTATAGATATTCAAAGTAGATATTCCAACCAGATTATGCTCTACATTACTATTTATGCTCTGAATTATTTGGAGGAAAAAATAAGACAGTGGAAGGATATTACTCATATTATCTCTCACTTTCCTAAAGATTGGATCTTTATCGAAGGATATTTCAATACCATCCTCTCTTTGGATGAGAAAATGGGGGGAAATAGAAATTTGGACAAAAGCACTGACCTCATGAGCGAATATATTGCAAACCTCCATCTTGTGGATATCCAACTAGATAATGGCCTTATGACTTGGTCTAACAGAAGGCAAGGCTTAGCTTGTATAATGGAGAGATTGGATAGGTTTTTGCTCTCTAAAAAATTCTTAATCCATGGTCACATTCCTAAAGTGAAGACTCTTAATAATGTTGGTTCGGATCATTGGCCAGTCATGGTGGAAATGTGGAAAACCATTGTGAGTTTCTCTCCTTTTTATTTTCACTTAATGTGTCTTAGAGACATTTCCTTCAGACCTCATGTGCAACAATGGTGGAAGGAATGTAAACCTATGAATGGGAATAAGATGTTTTGTTTTGCCAAAATACTGCAATACATTAAATCAAAAATCAAGACTTGGAACAGGAAAGAGTTTGGGGATGTTCATAAAAAAAATATGAAAATATTGCTTATATTGAAAATTTTAATAAGAAAATCTGTTTATATGGTCTCATAAAGAAGAGAAGTGTAGATGAAATTAAACTCACAACTCAGTTAGAGGAATGGGAAAAAAGAGAAGAAATATTATGGAAGCAAAAATATAGAATTCAATGGCTCAAAGAAGGAGATCGAAACACAAATTTCTTCCACAAATCTATTCTAGCTCGAATATCTCACAACTTTATTTCTTCCTTAAAATAATATTTTGGAGATGTTGTTTATACTTGGGATGGCATGAACTCTATTGTTGTTGATTACTTTTCTAATCTATTTGCTGCTACTCCTCTTGACTCGGCTTCACAATAAAATGTTCTTCAAGCAATTCCTTCTCTTATCACTTCTGAGGAGAACTCTATTTTGACCGCTCCTGTTACTATCAATGAGCTTCAACAAGTAGTTTTTATAATGGAAAAAGGGAAAACCCTAGGTCCTTATGGTTTTCTCATTGAGTTCTACCAAGAGTTCTGGGATATCCTTCATGTTGATTTATTAGAGGTGGTGGAAGAAGCCGGGAAATCCAAAGAAATTTTGAAGGTTATCAATAAAACTTATATTACTCTTGTTCCAAAAGCTCAAGAGGTTGATCATATCTCAGCTTTTAGACCTATTGCTTTATGTAATGTTCTTCTCAAAATCATTACTAAAATCATGGCAGAAAGGTTGAAGCCTCTTTTGCATAATATTATTTCCCTAGATCAAGGGGGTTATGTGGAAGGACGTCAAATAGTAGATGAGATATTTCTTGCTCAGGAAGCCATCCGTTCCATGGATATGCAAAATTCTCCTTCCATGTTCATTCGGTTAGACTTATCCAAAGCTTATGACAGAGTGGATTGGCACTTCCTTATCAAAGTTTTGAGGAAATTTGGTTTCTCTAAGGATTGGATGGATTGGATTATGGGATGTATCTCTTTAGTTTCCTACTTATTTCTTATCAATGGCAGGCCTTCTTAGTCTTTCCCGACTTCCAGAGGTATTAGGCAAGGTGACCTGCTATCCCCTTATTTATTCATCATTCTTGTTGAATGCTTGGGTAGGACTATAACCAAAAAGAGGGAAAACAAAACCCTTGATGGAGTTACCATTGCTCATGGAGCTAGACCTATCTCTCATCTTCAATTTGTGGATGACTCTACTCTTTTAGGTAAAGCTACAGTTAAGGAATATTCTAATATTAAGAAAATAATTAGTTGTTTTTCTAAGGCTACTAGGCAGTTGCTCAATGAAGACAAATCTAAAGTTATTTTCTTTCACTGCTCTGCTAGATAGGAATCCATGGTATTGGATAAACTAAGATATAAGAAGACCTATCTTCCAATCACTTATTTAGGTATTCCCATAAATATTCAAAGGCAGAAAAATAAATATTGGAATTTGTTTTTGGACAAAGTCAATAAGAAAATTGGAAAGTGGACCAACAAGTGGATTTCTTATGGGGGTAGAATCACCTTGGTAAAATCAGTCCTTCAAGCTATTCCTATTTATGTTTCTTTCGTTTTGAATATCCCAAAAATTGTTCTTCGAGAATTGGATCAAATCAGTCATCGTTTCCTTTGGAGTGGTACTAAGGAGAAAAGAAAATGGACCTTGATGAAATGGGATACTTTATGTCTTCCTAAGAATTAAGGGGGGTTATAATTCTGGTCTTCTATTAATAACAACAAAACTTTAGCTGCTAAATTATATTGGAGGATGTTGCATAACCCCAATGCTCTTTGGGCCAATAACCTACGTGCTAAATATGCTAAGAACAAAAGTCCTGAAGACCTTGTTCGCTTTCAAATTCCTACCAAAGGTTCTCCCATTTTAGCAATTCTTAATACTAGTGAGTATTTGATAAAGAAAAAAATATTTTGGATCATTCATAATGGTCAACAGGTAAATTTTTGGATAGATTCTTGGGATGGTCACATTTCTTTGATAACTCAGTTTCCCGATTGGAGGCCTTGGATGGAGGAACTTCACCGAGCTAATTGGATAAAGGTGGCTAATTACTGTCGATACCATACTCGTAATTCAAAGGTTGGTAGATATTGGATCCCTATTGAGGACTAGCCTATTCAAATCCCAGAAAGGCAAAGACAAGATATCCAAGGCATCCTTCATATGAGATCCCTCTCTTGGTCCCATGAAAAATATTGTTTTGGATGGAACAACACTACTAAGGGTGAGTATTCAGTTGCTCAAGGTTATTTGACCTTATTCCATAATAATCCCAACCATTCTTCTGACATATTTTCTCCATTGTGGGCTCAAAAGCTCTCGCCTAATGTGAGGTTCTTTAATTGGCTTTTATTGCATCGTAGGGTGCTTACTGGTGAACAACTTATGAAGCATGGTTTTCATGGCCCTTTTAGATGTGAAATGTGTGAAGAGAATGTAGAAAATCTCAACCATATTTTTATTGAGTGTACTTTAGCCTCTGAGCTATGGAGGAGAATGGCCACTTTACTTGGCTTACAATGGTCCAATTTTTTTACTTTTGAATAACTTTGGAGGGATTGGCCTAATCAAGAGGGTGTTGATCATTTTATTAGGCAGTTAGTTTGGATGGGTTCTACCATTCTTCTTTGGAATATTTGGAATGAAAGGAACAACCAAATTTTTAATAAATATAGGAAGGATATTCACTATATTTGGTAAAATACCATAGCCAACTTAGTTGAATTAGTCCATAAACTCCTTAATCACCCCAAAAACTCCTAGCAAAGATGGGATCAAGTGATACAAATATTGAATGTGAGTATTAGTAATATGGATAGGACTATAAATTGGTAACCTCCTCCTAAGGATTTTGGAAAATTCAATATTGGTGGAGCCTCTAGAGGGAACCCTGGAAAAACCAGTGTGGGAGGAATTGGTAGACTTTCAGATGGCTCCCTGGTTTTTACTTTTGCTGAGAATTTGGGTATTCTTTCCAATAACCTTAATGAGGGGTATGGTATCCTCAGAGGCCTTCAGGAGGCTACTAAGGTTGGATGGGAAAAGGTGTTAGTTGAGTCCGACTCTCAACTTATGATTATTCTATTGAAGACTCCTAAGAATCATAAGGTGGATTGGAGAATAAAAATAATTATTGAGAAGATTCAATTAATCCAAATGGGATTTTTGAAATTTGATTACAATCATGTGGTTAGATATCAAAACAAGAGTGTTGATGCTTTAGCTAATTGAGCTTTGGACAAAGGTGATCTTACTTGTTATGGCCACCCTCCTATATGGTGGGCTTCTCAAATTAGGGAATCTCTTCTTTCTATCATTTCTTTGGATGGCTCCAGTTTTGAAGGTACCTATTTTCTTCTTGTTTTTTTATTTTTGCTTCTCTTTGGTTCATTCATTTTTTTTTAGTTCCCTAGCTCATTCTATTCTTTATTTTGTTTCCTCTATTGATTCTTGCCTTAATAGTCTTCTGGTCTAGATAGGTCATTGTTATGTTCAATTTTGTTTTATTTTTTTCTTTTTGTTTTTTTTGTTTAGTTTTTTAAGGTGGGTGGGTTCTTTTGTTTTGTTTTTTTTTGTTTTCTTTGTGTTGTTTTTTGTTGTTCATGTGTTTTTGTTGTTTTTTTTTTAATGTTTTTTGTTATTGTTCATGTGTTTTTGTTGTTTTTTTTTTTTTTTTTAATGTTTTTTGTTATTGTTCTTGTGTTTTTTTCGTTCTTGTTCTTGGGTTTCTCTTTGTTTGTGTTATTTCGTGTTTTTATGTGTGAATGTTTTATATGTTTTTTGTTTTTGTTTATTATCTGTTGTTGGTTGTTTTTTATTTTTTATTTTTTTTTAGGTTTTGGTTGTGTTTATTTTTCATGCTTTTTTTGGGTTATGTCTTTGTAGTGTTCTGTTGTTTTTGTCTTGTTTATGTTTTTTTATGTGGTTCTTGTGTTTTTCTATGTGGTTTGTGTTGTGGTTTCTTTTATCTTATTGTGCATGTTTGGTTGTGCTTTTGTTTTTGACACACTCAAAGAGCATGTTTTTTATTTTATTTTATTATTTTTGTTGTTATTTACTTATTTTTAAATTGGTTTTGTGTGTTTGTTTGCTCCTTGAGTATGTCAAAGGTGGTAGGCCAGGTCTAAGTCCTGGGTGTTTTTGGTGGAATGGATACCCCTGCCTCCTTGGGTCTTACTCGAAAGTGGCATCCCTTTTGGGATGTTTTCCACACAAAAAAAAATCTAGTATTTTCCAAATAATTATAGATGCGAGGAGTATTTTGAGAAACCTAGAATAAAGTCCAGTTAAACATATTTATATAGAGGTAAATAAAGTTGCTGATAAAATAGCAAATATGGCAGTTAAATATGAGAATTTTATGGTCTGGTCATATGCCCCCATGGAGTTGGAAGAGATTATAAGAATTGATAATGAAGCTAGCAGATAAAGAGGGCAGACCAAAATAGAATACTTATTGGGATCATGTAATGAAGGATTTAAGCACACTAAATTACATTATTGTCAGTTGTTTCTTTATCAGTTATGTACAACATTGAGCACTGCATGAGCTACATTAAATAGAAGGATAGTGAAAGGAATCTTATTTCAGCTTCTCCATCAACAAGTTTAGCCCAGATTTATTTGTTTAACTAAGATAGGGCTATATTACATTTGTATTATATTCTATTATTTTTTTCTTGTATATATTTTGAGCTCTATGTAAAGGGTCGAGGCCCTTCAACCCCTTTTTTTATCAATACCAAAAAAAAATATTGAAATTTTAAACACTAAACATTAACATGATGCAGGAGAATCCAATAAAATTTAAACTTTTTTGTTACCACTGAATAAAAAAGAAAATAATGTAAAATTAGAGAATAAATAAAGAGAAGCAAAAGAGGAAGAGTCAAATGTAGATCATTTTATAATAGCTAGGAATATGAAATGGAATTATAGTGGAAGCAAAAGTGGTATGAGAAAAAATACCAATACATAGGAGAGAATAAGGATGATAAACATCAAGAGGATAGAGGAATAAAAAAAAGATAAAGGTCCAAAAAGAGCCTACAGGAAGTGGAATGGACATAGATATTTCAAGAAAATTAGAGGAATGATATGTTGGGAAGAAGAGGATATCATGGAGATTCATTGAAGAAGATATGTTTAGAACAAGAATATGAATGACATAGATATGGATTGTTTTAGAAATTTATAGATTTTGTAATTGTAATGATAATCTTAACCGATGAATAATGGATATAAATATTTTTAAACTAGTTTATGTAAATGTGAATTTATTATGTTTGATATGATTATCTTGTGAGTTTAACTTATGATGGATAGAAAAAAGAGAAGTTGGTTATAATATAGAAAAGATACCATTAAGAGTGACACTATAGTTGAAGGAAATATTTCTAAATCCATCACAAAATAAAGTCGTCACCATCCATCATCATGACATTTGTGTCTCTAAATCCATCAATGCGAGTGAGGAGGTTGAGGAATCCAAGCAGACTTACAATTTTAATGCTTAATTAGAAGTTTGGATTGTTTTCTTTGCTTCATTTTTGGCTTTTTTTGGTCTGTTCTTGCTTCCTTTGTGTTTTTTGTAGATTAGGATTTTTGTGAAACTTTATTTCTCATTAGTATCGACTATTTTTCTTTGTTTTTGTAAAAGGATTGGGTCCTTTCAAAACCCAACAACCAATAAAAATAGTTGAAGGAGATATTGCTTTTCTAGTGTGAATGTGATACATCTAAAAAATGACATACAACTATGAATTAGAGTGTCAACCAAATAGGAAAGAGAACATGGGTTGGCATCAATGGGAATATGTAAATTGAATATTATGTACCACCATAGGGAACTATCATCATAAAATATGATATTTTATGCTTAACAAAATACTTCACCATATTATCTGATACCATCTTAGGAAACCACTATCTTATGGTAATTTAGTAGTATGCTCTATCATCACATGAAGTATTTATTATGTTGTATAATTAGTGCCATCATGTGTCATGAAAATTTGACTTGCATGAGATTGTATTACACCCTTGAGTGGCTTAGTCATATTGAAGTATTGTTTACCTAAATATTACCCCCTTGTGCATGCAATGTTATCATCTCATCACATGTTGTACTAAGAGTAATAATATCATATATTTAAATGTTGTCATAAAATAAAAATTATCATATAGTGAGAACGACTATATAATAATAATAGTCATACAATAGAAAGTATATTGTCATATAATTTAGTGACATCATACAAGAAATTATGAGGGACATTAAAATTTTCTTGTTGTCTTGAACCTTGTAGATTGCATATATGATTACCATGCATCTTAAGGTTACTGGAATATACAAAGTTATGTTTCTTGAGAAGGTTTTTCATAGGATCATTCCTTTTATAACCCACATCATTTGGTATCAAATATAATTAATCCATAAGATTTTGATATATGCTAAAGTAATTTTGGTACAATGAGGAAGAGGAAGACCAAGAGTACTTCAAGCTATAGATATAGCATAAATGATAGGAGAAGTCATTTCTTGATTAGATGCACTTAAATATTATCAAATGAAGGGTGTACAAGTAGAGGATATAAGTGACAGTGAAGAGGAGGAAGCGAACCAAATAGAATCTCAAAATGATAATCAAGAAGGAGATCTAGAATAATGACTAATCTAGGAAATTTCTAACATGGATAGGAATCCAACGTTAGAAACCTTGTCATATAATGGAATTTTAAACCCTATAGAACTCATTGATTGAATTGTGGATATGGAGAAATAATTTTATTTTGAATCAATATAAGATATCAAGAAGGTGAAGTTTATATTTTCAAAGCTAAAATACAATGTATCCTTATAGTGGGACCATGTTCGAACCAAAGGATAAAAAAAAGGATATAAAAATATTAATATAGGGGATAAAATGGTCATGAAAGTGAAGTCCAAATTCCTCCTAATAGATTATCAACTAAGTCATTTTAAGAAAGTATAGAACTTAAGACAAAAGGATTTGAGTGTGAAGGGTTACATTAAGAAGTTCTATAGGATCACCATTAGGGTTGGTCATGTGGAAGATGATGCAGAAAAGGTTTTAAAGTATGTCAATAGACTATAATTGTTCATACAATATGAAATTAGTTTTCTTCAAATTGGAACAACTGAGGAGGCATATAAGTATCCACTCAAGATGAAATAAAAGTGGACTTGCAAGCAACAAAATAATTCTAGAGGATAAGGTAAATTTTATAGTGGTCGAGGATGTGATTTTATTGAAAGGGTTATAGATTTTGAACATGTGAGTGCCCTCAAGCACAAAAAGCTAACATGCATGCCAAGAAAACCTATGACTAGATTGCACTAATATATGAAGATAATATTGCTTCACCAAAGAACATGGAGGAAACATAACAAGGGGAATTTGTTATGATATAAAGGGTATTGTTAAAACTACAAAACGATACATATTAGCTTGAGTAGAGAAGGAACATGTTAGAAATGATTTGTACATTGAGAGGTAAGTAATTTAAAGTGATTTTTTATAGTGGGAGTATGAATAACTTAGTTTCTATAAATATGGTAGAATAACTTGGGATGAAGAGAATTGAATACCCAAATCAATACAAAATCTCATGGATGTTGAACTTTTAGATTGGTTCTTACATTAATGAGATACTATAAGATGTCATACCTATGGATGATGATCATATCTTGTTAGATAGACCATGACAATGTGATTTAAGGGTAGTGCATGATAGTAGGGTGAAAAACTACACTATTGTGAAGGGTGAAAAGAGGTACAAATTAAGTCCATTAAAGGATAAAGTGAAAGAAGTGGACACCAGTTCTATAGTGTGTCTAGATAAGGAAAAATAATCATTAAAGGAAATGAAGAAAGCATATTTTACTTTCATCACTAAACCTATAGAAGGAGGGATAGTGGATAATATGGATCAAATACCATATGAAGTGAAATATTTATTGAAATATTATGTAAATATAATTTCAAAATATGGACTTCTACCCATGAGGAGAATTGGTCATTAAAAGCACGAGGATACGGAAGCAAAAATGGCGTACCGGGGTGCGGTGCAAACAAAAGCAAAATGTAACGCTAAGTCCTACGAACGAAAATGCATGAAAAGGGGGAAACAAGCGAAATGAAATGAGATGTAAAGAAAATGTAAAGTGCAGCCCTTTATTTTATTAATTTTCTCGAGATCAGGTTACAATACGTCTCCTCCCTTTTCAGGGGCTAGGAGCGTTAAACATAGTTTTGTCACACCACAGATGGTACGCTTTCTTCCGCGTGCCCACATGTGAAATGGGCGGGCCAAACGTCATCGCCGCTTGCGTGAATGCATCTGTGCTTCCTTGCTGCCCCTCCAGTGTCGAGATCCTACATTCAAAAAAATAGCAAATGATTAAAAGCACCTACGGATGGAGGGAAACATGCGATCCCCAAGGCCTCCGGTTAATGCATGCATAAAATAATTAAAACTATAATCAAAACATATCAGAATGAGCTAAAATTTGGATAGAGGCATGAAAACATTACCAAGAACACACTGCAAAAGGAATAGTCAAGAAATCTACCACAGATTTCTAATCGCTCCAGGGTGGGACGATTAGGACTATCACAAGATGTCAGAAAGTGACCTCCTAAATGTCCCATCCAGGGGCCTCCAAAACACCTACAAAGTTGGGGTTAGGCAAAACGGGGCATTTTGAGATGACCCAAAAGGTCGGATTTTGCAAATTCTGCCTCGATCACCCTGTATCCGATGATGCTCCCTGTATGTTAATGAAAATGAAAAACACTGAAAACACAACCAATATTCATCAGAATGACATGAAATTTGAATGGCAGCCTATATGAGTGACCTAAAATGAAATGCAAATGAAATAGTAAAGAAATATTCTACAGATTTCTAATCACTCTGGGGTGGGGCGATTAGGACTGCAGCAGTGCGGGGGCACTCGAGGGCAGGACGCCCACCGTTTGGGGCTTGGTTTCGGCACCAATCCACTTGGGATGGGTCCAAAACCTCCTAGGGGGTTGTGTCAAAAAATTGGGTGGGGTATTGTGGCCAAATGTTTAGGTTTTTGGGTCCGGATTGTGCTTCCAATGATCACCCAATAACCTCCCTTCCAAAAGAGAGATCAAGGATGTAAGAAGCACAAGCGATGGGTGAGGATGTAATTCGACAAGCACTCCGTTGCTCCAAATGCTCCTGCTCTGTCCTCCTTTTGGGGTGAGAAGACTCACCATTTTATAGACTTGAGGGTCTCTTGTGAATGAGCATGCAGAGGCGCCACTTGGCCATCATGCCTTGTCAGGGGAGAGAAGATTCCTCCCTGATTAAGGGCTCCATGACTGCCTCTTTGAGCTCAAAAATGCTCACTCGCACTCCCATGCATTGAAGGTGGAGTTGAGTGGCGGATCTGAGCTACCATTTGTCAAGGTTTGACCTTTTTCCCATCAAACCTGCTATTCGCCCCACCCTGGAGCGAATGCTGCTAATCGTCCCGGGGTGGGACGAATACCAGTTTGTAATCATCCCAGGGTGGAACGAGTAGGGAGCAGAGTGCCTGAAAGGTGCCAAATTGACCTCTGACCTTCCAAAACTATTGTGGGAGTGGTTAGGACCACTTTTTAACCTCTGGGGGCTGCCCTAGGGGCTATGTATGCCAATTCGATCAGTGCTTGTCGCCACATAATCGGATTGGTGTTGTTTTGGTGTCTATAGATGCCCCTTTTTGGGATGCATTGTGCGTGGCGCAATGTTGAGCAAAAATAGATAACCAAAGCACTAATGATTAGGGTTTCTCAGTAACCTAACCAAATTTTGATGCCCCAAGTATGGAAAGGGCACGCATTCTTGAATCCTTGCTTCTGACGAGCTAAGGAGCTTAATTCAAGTGTTAACCTTTTTCGGTGAGGTGTTACTTGATCTTGGACATTGTTCAGTCATGAATAGGCAAAGGGCGCAACCTTTTTGTCTATGGGAACCTTGAGTTCATGATTCATGAATGCCAAGTGTTTGATCAGCTTGTGATAATTGCTTGTTTGCTGCCCCAAGCAGGAGCGTGATTGTCTTTGTCAATGATTCTTTGAATGCATGCCATTTCCTTGATTGGGTGTGTATTTGTTGATTGGTGACTAAGTGTGACTACCCCCTCAAGCGATGAATCGATGAGGGAATGACCGACATGAGAAAAGCGATGAGTCACTTGACCCAAGATGACTTTTGTAAGGGTGCCTTCAGTTGTTTTTCATTGATCGCTTATGCAGTTTCTGAACAATTTGACCTATTTTTGGTGGGTTTTAACCCTTTTTGTGACGTATTTTGGAGCTAAAATTGTCAAAAATTCGTCCTCCCGTGGAGCGGTCCGGCTATGGTAGCCTTCTTAGGGAGTAGGATATTGATAATTTGTGACCCCAATGTCAGTTTTGTATGCCAAGAATGTCAGGCGCAAAGGCGCCTTTGTTCGGCAATTTTATTGCTATTTTTGGGGTGGGTTTGGACCCTTTTGTGACGTTGTTTGGGGATGAAATTCTTGAAAAATTGTCCTCCGTGGAGCGGTCCGGCTATGGTAGCCTTCTTAGGGAGTAGGATAGTGAGGATTTGTGACCCCAACGTTGGTTTTGCATGCCATGAATCAGGCGCAAAGGTGCCTTTGTTCGGCAGTTTTATTGTTGTTTTTGGTGCATTTTGGATGCAGTTTTTGTTGTTTTTGATTTTCTTGCTCTGTAATCGTCCCAGGGTGGGACGAATACCAGTTTTGTAATCGTCCCAGGGTGGGACGAGTGCTAACTAGAGCGCTCATCCCAGGGTGGAACGATTACAGGCCTAAAAGCCTATATAAGGGCCAAAACTAGGTTTTGGGCTCATTTGCACTTTGTTTTTTCTAGCGATTTGGAGTTGTGAGGAGGAGGAGTTCGAGTCTACGTAGCGGAGCGCTATCGAGATTTCATGGATACCATGAGTTCATGGACCGGATCATCGAGTGGCAGAGCTGAGGCAAGACCGGTAGGTGCTCCTTCTCTTTATTTTGCTTGTTTTTATTTTGTTTTAGACAGTTTAAAACCCGTGATTTATTTTGTGTGTATTCTATTTTTGCGTTTAAACTAAGATTAAACCCTAGTTTAAATTTTTGTTTGGTTTTTTGTATTATGCGCTTTAAACTAAAATTAAACCCTAGTTTAAAATGTTGTTTGTTTTTTTGTATTTGGCGTTTAAACTAAGATTAAACCCTAGTTTAAAGTTTTATTTTTATTTTGTTTTTTGTTTAAACGAAGATTAAGAAACCCTAGTTGAAAAATTTGTGTATTTTGTGTTTTTTGTTTTGTTTAAACTAAGATTAAGAAACCCTAGTTGAAAAAGTTGTGTATTTTGTTTTTTTTTTGTTTAAACTAAGATTAAGAAACCCTAGTTGAAAAATTTGTGTATTTTGTTTTTTTGTTTTGTTAAACTAAGATTAAAAACTAGTCTATTTATTTGTTATTGTTTGTTTTTGTTTAAACTAAGATTAAAAACCTAGTTTAAATTTTTTTTTTTGTTTTTTGTTCATTTGTTAAATGTTTTAGCTGTACATTTGTTGAATGTTTTAGTTGTACATTTGTTAAATGTTTTTGTTGAACATTTGTTAAATGTTTTTTGTACATTTGTTAAATGTTTTTGTTGTACATTTATTTGGTTGTCATGTTTTTAATGTTTTTGTGTTGTTTTTGTTTTGTAGGTGGTGAAGAGTCGGTATCGTCAGCCGATGGTGTTTTCGGATGCATGGGAGGCGCCGACTATGGTAGATGGGAGTGGCTTGATGCCCTTGGGCTCAAGCAGGTGACTCGGTTAGAGCCTGTGGTGGGGGATCGGGCATATCTAACTACCCTGATCAATTTGTGGGATCCCCACACCAACACCTTTCATCTCCCAATAGGGGAGATGATAGTGACTTTGGAGGACGTTTATCAGATTCTATGGATTTTGATAGATGGGCTGCCCATTTGGATTACTCCTCGTGATCAGTGGATGGTGGTGCTGACATGGTGCTTTGGGCATGCGATGAAGATGGGGGTGGATGAGGCGGTGGAGAGGGTAGAGGGGGACTGCTTGATTGGCAGGATTTTGGTGCGGTGGTGGCTGGAGAAGGGCATGTTGGGGGTGAGGCATGCACTGCTCATGACTCTCATCTCCAACATGCTGCTTCTCGACTCCTCAGGTGCAAGGTTCCCTTGGAACCTACTTGAGGTGGTGTTCAGACTTGTGGAGTGTCCGACGGAGGCACCCCTGATTATGAGGTGGGGTCAGACGCTACTGGCATAGCTTTATGATGAGTTGTACGAGGTCCACTGTCGAAGGTGGAAGGGGATTGGGTGCAGCTACCTATTGTAGTGTTGGGGGTGGCAGCACATAGCTGTGGAGCGGCCATAGGGTTTGCCTTGGACCACTCGGGTAGAGATGGTGGATAGGGAGATTGGTTATGCTACTCTATGGCGGAGGTCAGAGGAGCAGGGGTAGAGTCGATGGTGGGTAGGTGTCGTAGGGCACTATGTCGATGCCTTCTCATGTCTTGCTCTAGGGGAGGTGTTATCGGCATATCGAGACTGTCCATCGGCTTGAGGTTGGGGAGTGGCTTCGGTGGGCGCGTAGGGGAGGTGGCTGATCGGGTGGCATGGGACCGAGGAGGTACTTCTCGTACGTTCGGGTGACTCGATAGTTTGGGGTGCACCAGGGATTTCCTGGTGAGCCTTTGATCTATCGACATCGGGCGATGAGAGGACTCTGCTTGGCCGATCATTGAGCCATTGGGTGAGGAGTCGAATGCAGTGATTGATGTCCCTGATGTGGACAATGTCGGGGTGACTACAGAGTATGACCAGTGGTGGACGATGCGGTGATGGTGGGGTGAGGGGTCTCTAGGAGGTACGGATGCGGCAACAGTAGGTGGTGAGGATGCAGAGGCATCAGGGGAGGGTTGGGGCGCTCCGCGTGATGATGCAGATATGGTGGAGGTTGACGACTTGACTAGGGATGACCTAGGGGTTTCGGAGCAATCGGATATATAGGACGTTTCGGAGTAGTGGGTGCCGGAGCAGCCCATCGTCTCGGAGATGCCCATGCCTCAGGAAGTCTCGAGGGACATGGAGGCTAGGTATCACGTTGAGATAGCATGATTGGAGGATCTACTATGGAGACGAGATGAGGAGCATGGGGAGGTTCTACAGGAGAGGGATCTCCTACAAACTCAGTTGGTAGAGCGGGAGAACGCATTGGCTATGTACCACCGATGGGATGGGGACACAGATGCTTCATGAGAGAGGGATCTCCTATGGACTCAGTTGGCATAGCGTGATGATGCATTGGCTGCGTACCATCGATGGGAGATGGATTTGGTCCGACACCGATTGGATTTGGAGGTAGAGATTATCCGCCTCGATGGGCAGTTACCTGAGCTCATTGGAGGTGGATCTTCGCATCGAATGAGAGATAGTGAGACTGAGTAGTCTGCTTCCTCTCATCGTAGGTGGGTGGGTGAGGGTAGCGCTAGTGGGCATGATGCAGGGGCTGGAAGCAACCGCCCTGAGAGGTCCCATAGGACCCACACCACTAGGGGTAGTTCCAGTCACACCGATCCTATGTGATCATGGTGGCCGACTCCCTAGGCTTGGGGTTTTTGAGTTTTTGATGTTTTTGTGAGGTCAGAGGACCGACTTATTGTAGCCTACGGGAATTTTGGTGATATATAGACATGAATTTCTTTTTGGTTATACACTTGTCATGATTTATTGTTTATTTTATGCACATTTTAGTTAGTTGATGTATGCATATGTTATTATGAATGCGATGTTTCTAATTATATGATGTATGCATATGGAATGGATGGAATGATTTGTTGATAACTTGTCGGTGGCACCATAGACTGTACAGGATTTATTGGCTTTCTGTACTATGTGATGACTTTGCATGTGTATATTTTTTTGTTTGTTTTGTATTTTTTGATGGTGATGTAAGAATGGACATGTACAACATTTGTTTTAGAATGTAGTTAAGGTTTTCTGGAGACTCGGATGTTTTAACTAACTAGCCAAGACTGTACATTTATCTTACAAGACTTTTGAACAAGGTACGAATCAGACTTGAGTTTGACCAAGTTATTTCACATCCCTGTGTGTGCGATTGAATTTGTTTATGTGGTATTTGTCAGGATACCGCCAGTTCTAGGTAGGTTGTCCACCAAACCTATACTGAGGATCACCTAATTAGCTCCACTAACTCCTTTGTTGTATTTAGTAAGATTAATCCATAAGACAATCTAAGGTACCATAAGCTAGCTCATCCACATGCAAACATTGGTCTGCTCACATGCAAAGCTAATGTGATAGACATATCGTCATGCGTTTAGGATACCGCCATTGCTAGGTAGGTTGTCCACCAAACCCGTAATGAGGATCACCTAGATGGTTTTTCGAATGCTGAGAATTCCAGGGATTCAAGCTCAGGCATCTTTCGGTTGCTCGACTTGTTGGGATACTTGCTCTCATACATAGTGATAAAAATCACTGTTTATTTTTCTCTTTTGTTTTTCTTTTTGAGCAAGGGGTTTGAATAGTGGTGATAACCACTGTTATTTGATTTTGCATTTTAGGTTTCAAAGTTGAGCTCATAGGTTTTTGGCTTGCGAATGGAATTGATCCCTTTTGGCTTTGGGGATGACTACCCATCCTGTTTAGGGACGTGTAGTATGAATCCTTATGACTTTGGGGACCAAAGGTGATTGGGGATGTTACTATGTAATGGCATTGATATTTTAGGCCTTGGGGATGACTACCCATCCTTGTCAGGGGCATGTAGTACGAATCCTTATGACTTTGGGGACCAAAGGTGGTTGGGGATATGATTATGTAATGGCATTGATCTTTTAGGCCTTGGGGATGACTACCCATCCTTGTCAGGGGCGTGTAGTATGAATCCTTATGACTTTGGGGACCAAAGGTGTTTGGGGTTTTTTGATAGTGGATTTTAACCACTATTTATTATGGGGAATTGGATGGGGAAGAGCTTGTCCTTTTTTCAATTCTCAGCATTCTCGAACCATTCGCATAGGGGGATGAATAGGCTAACCTTTCACCTATGGTACCCTAGACTGCTTTGTAGGTTTCTCTTGCGTTCACACAACTTGGGAATTTTTTATGTGTTTTAACTTGTGTGGGGATGCTACGTAACGAGGTGTGATCCAAGTAAAACTCTACCTTTGTAAAATCTGTCTGACTTTGTACAGTTTTTGGCTAGAAATCTAAAGACAACTGAATGACGAAAACCCTAAAGACATTAGCAGACAACTAACTATGATAAAAAAATGTGGATGGCGTTATTCTGGATGGATGTGTTTACAAAATGGACTGAATGTGGAAAATGATGGAATTGCCTAGCAATTACAGTCTATGGTGCTTATGACATGTATGACCAACAAATATGCCATGTATGGATGCGATGCCTAATGCAGTTTATTATATTTTTTATTTTTAAGAGTATGCATGGAAGTGAGATGCAATTTTTTTGTTATTTTTTATTATCTTTTGTTTTTGTTTGTTTTTGAATATTTGTTTTTGACCAAGCGATTGTGGGAACCCTTGGAGCTTTTGGTTTGACCAAAGAGTTTATGGATACCTTTGGGGCGTTTGGGGGTTGACCAAGCGATTGTGGGAATCCTTGGTGCTTTTGGTTTGACCAAAGGGATTATGGGCACCTTTGGGGCATTTTGGGGTTGACCAAGCGATTGTGGGAATCCTTGGAGCATTTTTGGGTTGACCAAGTGATTGTGGGAATCCTTGGAGCTTTTGGGGTGACCAAAGGGTTTATAGATACCTTTGGGGCATTTTTGGGTTGACCAAGTGATTGTGGGAATCCTTGGAGCTTTTTGGTTTGACCAAAGGGATTATGGATACCTTTGGGGCATTTTAGGGTTGACCAAGCGATTGTGGGAATCCTTGGAGATTTTTGGGGTGGGCTATGGCTCTCTAAATGTGGAATGGCCTCAAATGACTGATGTTCAAGGGTTCTAGTTCCTTGATTCCTTCAAGAGAGGCGAGCCGGTATGTTCTAGGTCCTATTTTACTATCAATTACATAGGGACCTAACCAGTTTGCCATGAACTTGTCCCTTAGATGGGGTGGCAAGTTAGAATTTTGTTGGTTCTCTTTTAAGACCAAGTCACCAACCTGAAAGTCCCTCAGGTGAACTTTCATGTTGTATGCTTTCTTAAGTCACTCTTGATAGATACGTAAATGCTCGAGAGCATTGATGCATCGTTCATCGAGCAACGTAAGCTGGTCTAACCGGGCCTACCATGCAGTGTCATCATCGATGAACTCTTGCATTGATATGCGTAGGGAAGGTATTTCCAACTCGAGAGGCATGACTGCCTCGGAGCCATACACCAGCAAAAATGGAGTTGCCCTAGTGGGCATCCGAATGCTAGTGCGATAAGCCCAAAGAGCAAGTGGGATTTGAATGTGCCAATCCTTATGACTATCTGTGACTATATTTTTAAGGATGGCAACTAGCATTTTGTTTGACGCCTCTGCTTGCCCATTTGCCTACGGATAATAGGGTGTTGAAAAATTGTGCTGAATTTTGTACTTTGTTGTCAAAGCATGCACATATTTGTTCTTGAATGATGTCCCATTATCCGAGATGATCTTGGATGGAATACCAAAATGACATATGATGTTATGTAAAATAAACTCTGCAATGCGGGGCCCAGTCGTAGAGGTAAGCGAAATTGCTTCCACCCACTTGGTGAAGTACTCTGTGGCCATTATGATAAACGTGTGATGACCTAACGATGTAGGGGAGATATTTCCGATTAGATCTAAGCCCCACTATAAAAATGGCCAAGCCGATTGGATCGACTGCAAGGCCTGAGAAGGTACATGTGTCAAATTAGCATGGTGTTGACACTTCACGCACTTCTTTACATACGTGCAACAATCTCACTCTAAATATGGCCAATAATAGCCCATGCGAAGAATGCGCTTTGCGATGGCCATACCGCTGAAGTGGCCACCACATGTACCATCATGCGCTTGGGTGATCACCCAAGCGGACTCCTACTGGTCCAAGCAATGGAGGAGGATCCCTTCATAGCTCCGATGGTACAAAATGTCTCCTAGCAAGACATGTTTTGCCACTTTCTATTTGAATGATATTTTTGTGGCGTGCATCAATCCAAGTGGGAGGTTACCTAGCTTGAGGTAGTCTCTTATGGGTGTGTACCAATCCTGCTGATCAGAAACCTCGATGGTATGAACTGCCAATCCCTCTTGAAGTTCGTCCCTAGCAAAAGTTGAGTGGGAATGAATTTGTAAAAATAGCATTGTGTTGCTATTGAGAGGGGTCGAGGAGAACAAGGACCCCAGTTGGCATGATTCAGACTATCATGGATTCGAGAGAACTTATCCTGAGATGGTTCAATCTGGATTAGGTGGATTCTTAGCGTTAGGTCAGAGCTTGCACGCTCCATCATGGATTGTGATAATGTTTTGACTTGAATGGTTGTCATCTCACCGAAAGGGTCTTGCGGGATTAGTGACCCCAAGGAGGCCATAGTGTCCGCAAAATGATTCGATGATCGAGGGAGTGCCTCGATGTCGTACCATTCAAGCTTTGCTAGGAATTTGTCCACAAGGGCTTTGTAGGCCTATAGAACTGGGCATTTACATTGGAATACCCCTTTTACTTGGTTGACAATTAACAGCGAATCACCAAAGATGTTCAAGCATTTGATGTTCATGGTGATTGTTGTCTGAAGACCTATGAGCAAGGCTTCGTATTCGGCATTGTTGTTGGTGCACGGGAAATCAAGTTTAAATGATAGAGGCATTGGAGCCCCTTGTGGTGTGAAGAATACAATTCCCATGCCACCCCCTTGCTCACATTTAGAACCATCAAAAAATAGGGTTATGTCGGCCTGTGACTCAGGCACATCAGAATCTGGTGATTCTGAGACATGGAAGACCCCATCATCGGGTAGCTCTATGGTCAGAGGCTGATCGTCTTCGAGAGGAGCCTCTGCTAGTTGATCGATGATGACTTGACCTTTGATGGACTTTTGTCCAATGAATTCGATGTCAAACTCCATCAACAACATGATCCATTTCTCCATGCGGCTACTATGATAAGTACGACTCATCATGTACCGCAATGGATTCTCCTTAGACACAACATACGTCGTATTGCTCAACATGTAGTGGCATAGCTTTTTGGTAGCAAATACCACTGCTAAGCATAGCTTCTCAACGTATGCATAGTTAAGTTCATAACTGACCAGGGTGCGGCTAAGATAGTAAGTAGCCTGCTCTTTGTGTAGTTCATTCTTCTGGGCTAGCATGGCACCCAGTGCCACCTCGATAGCTGAGATGTATAAGTAGAATGACACTCCTAGTATAGGTGGTGCCAATACTAGCAGTAAAGCCAAGTATTGTTTAATGTCATCGAAGGCTGATTGGCACTCATCATCCCAGTGAAATGCTACCCCCTTGTGTAATAATTTATTCATGGGTCGACACTTGTCAGATAGTTGTGCTATGAAGCACTTGATTGACATGACCTTTCCCTATAGGCTTCTGAGCTGCTTGATGGTGGTTGGGGGAAGCATTTCAAGGATTGCCTTGACTTTGTTTGGATCTACCTCGATTCCTCATTTTGAGACTATGAAACCCAAGAGTTTTCTAGATGTGATGCCAAATACGCACTTCTTGGGGTTTAGTCTGACTTTATGTTCGATGAGGCGATCGAGGATCTTGCTTAGGTCATCGAGATGATCTGGGTACAAAAGAGATTTGGCCAACAGATCATCCATATAATCTTCCAAAGTTTTATGCATGTGATCATGGAAGATGTATGTCATAGCGCGTTGGTAGGTGGCGCCAACATTTTTAAGGCCAAAGGGCATGACCTTATAACAAAATGTCCCCCAAGGCATTGTGAATGCCATTTTTAGTTGATCATCGAGATTGATATGAATCTGATTGTATCTCGAGAAACCATCCATGAGGGAAAGCATTTCATGGCCTGTTGTAGCATCTACCAATGCGTCGATGCTAGGCAAGGGGAAATCATCCTTGGGACTCGCTTTGTTTAGATCTCAAAAATTGATGCATATGTGAATCCTCCCATCGGGCTTCTTGATGGGTACCATGTTGGACAGCCATGGTGGGTAATCCATGTAGATGACAAACTATGCATCCAATAACTTTTGTAGCTCATATTTGACCATTAAGGCTACTATTGGGTGCATCTTACGTAGTTTTTTCTTGACTGGCTTGACTGTCGGATCAAGCGTTAGATTATGCGTGACTAGCTATGGGTCTAGCCCTAGCATGTCTTTGTAGGACCATGCAAAAACCTCCTTCTTCTCTTTGAGAAGGGTAATGTAATCGGCTTGCTCTTTAGGGGATAGACTTACCCCCAACTTGATGATTTGTGGATTCATTGGATCATAGCCGATGTCTACGTCAGTCGTCTCTTCGACTGACATGTGGGACCCATCCTCCAACTGGTGTGGAGTTGGGATCCGGTGGATATCATTCACTGAATTTAGATCTACGTTTGGAACGTCGGGTTCCTCTTTAGCATGGAAGATATCCTGAGTTGGTCTTGGGGTGAAATGAAGCATCTCACCGCAAGGCCAATACTCTGATGGGGATGGTGGTGAGTCAGCGTGATCCCATTCTATAGCATCTAAGTCTAGATACAATGGTCATGTTGGATCAGTTGGATTGCATATGGGGGTGGTTAAGTCAATGGAGATCATGTTGATGAAATGATTTTGGTCTCCATTACCACGGGTGTGGTGACTCGGACTTCCTTGGTGATCTTTGTGCTCTGGATCTGGCTCTGGGGGTATTGGCACAAATGGATCAGCCCTATGTGTGGATAATAGGATGGGGTCTACCCTTGGCACTGATGGCTCTATGGGGTCTCTGGGTGGAAGGTGCTCTCTGTATACCTGAAGTGGCGGGTGAAGCAGTTGGTCCAACTGTGCTTGGTTTAGGTGCCACCTATGCCTTGGCCCCATGTTTAGCTGTTCAAACATGTCATCAATGTCCATGGGGTATTGCTGTTGCCACATATGATTGAGATATGCCATCTCAGTCTCATCTTCATAATCGCTATCAGAGATCCATAGGCCTTCATTGGCTTCGATAGTTATTTGTGGCATGTGAGGCTCGTCTTGCTCGAGCAAATTGATCTGGTCCCATCGGGGTTGTTCCGCTCTCTATGGGAGGACCTAATTTTCTTGAGGTGGCCCTTGCTCGACTGGAGCATTCAAGGGGAACATTGCCAATAAGCTTTCTTGATAGTCATCCATGGGGGTCACTTGCGAATGATTGCTATCAGATTCGAAAGGGTCCCACGGTGCTACCTCATATTCTGACTCATCTTTCGAAGATCCTTCTTGACCTTGTCTATATCCCTCTTGTAGGTGAGTTCTCGAACTTTCTCCTTTCTCGATCAAAGGGACGGGGTTATCAAGGTCAACAAGGTGTGTTGTCAGCAATGGGAGATAATCCCCCAATGTATATGTTGTGTTAGGATTGGCATATGGATCTCGTGCCAACCCATCCTTGTTGCCTATCCCTAGGCCTTGCATGTTCTCCACCAAGATGTCAAGGGGTAGGGGGTGGTTGAACCCTACTCCTGATTTGTCGTATGACATCTGATATCTTGGTTGACAAAGAACGCGCACTCCTTGTTCATATCTGCCCAACCCATATCCATGCCAATTACATTGGCCAAGATATCTCAAAGTGAAGTCTAGGTTGGACAAATAGTTGACATCCTCAACAAAGGGTTCTTCATCTTCTTCCTCTTGCAGGTAAGGTTCAATGCCATTATCGAGGCCCCCATATACAAAATTTGTCTGGTTTGGTGGGTAGCCTAGAGGGACAATAGTGTCGATGGGGAGGCGAGGTCTCCCCATGTCCTGCATGGACTCAAGTGCGGGTGTTGCTACAATGTTCCGCACTAGGTACTCCCCCAAGCCCGTATTGGCCATCTCAATGGTGATCATTGGTGGTTGAGGGGGAGGGAATGGGAGTTCTTCCTGAGTCCACTCCATGTCGGGTGAACTAGGCATCTCGACTTCCATTCGGCTAGGCATCTCCTCGATAGAGATGGTTGAGACTGATGGTGGTGCCTCTTCCAGGGGTTTCTTCCCATTGTCCTTCGATGTGGCCATCGTAGGTGGCATCGTTGGTGAAGGACCAGATGATGAAGATGGACTCGACTGGGGATTTGAGGGACTTAACAATGGGGATGCATGCGAAATCAGACCCTATTTAGATGGATTCAACTAAAAATCCAAATGTGTCGATGGAAGGGTCGATTGCGGCATCAGCTACACTGCATTGCAATACTTGAAGGGCTCTAAGTCTATCGGGACTACATGCACCTGCCCTTCGAATGTGTACTTTAGGCATTGATGAGCTATCGAAGGGACACACTTCATGTCCCTGATCCAAGGCCAGCCCAACAAGATATTATAGGCCATCTCACCTTCCAAGATGTGGCACAACGTAGGAATAGTCTTTTGCCCTACTTGGATGGGTAGGACAATTGTGCCAACCATCGAGCATATCACATCATTGAATGCTCGAAGAGTATAGGTGGAGGCCACGATGTGAGATGCTAGCAACTTGAGGTGTTTCAAAGCCATTGTTGTGATTATATTACTGGATGAGCCAGTGTCCACCAACACCCTCTTATATGGAATCCCGTTGACCCATGCAATGACGTGCAGGGGTGGATCTGCCATATCACCAGTCACCGATTTTAGCTCATCTTCTCTAAAGGTGATGACTGGCTCGATGCATCATTTTACATGTCCCACAAAGTTGTTGAAAGAATTTGCTTCATGGGGCTGCAACTCGATGGCTTTAAGTATCTCCATAAGAGCCTCCCGATGGGGCGGTGATTGTTGTATGAGCTCGTAGATGGAGAGCCTAGCCGACGTGGTCCTCAGACTTTGGGTAAGTTTAGTCTGAATTGTGGCCATTGGTCTAGGCGGAGGAGGTTGTGTAGGGTGTTGTTGAGGTTGTGACATTGATGGAACCTCTCCTGTAGCCACCGCGGGGGCAGCTGTGCTTGGGTACCTCTTGTTTCGAGTCACTATGCTTATCATCCCTACATACCCCTGCATGGGGTAGTTCTGTGTCACCTCATTGACTTGAAGGGTCTTTGCCTACACATCATGGGTAGGCAGGGGGTCTTTGAAGACCTCCATCTATTGGTTGTTTGGTACAATGGGATTATCCACCGCTAGCATCTTGTTGTCTATTAGGTCTTGCACTAAACTTTTGAACTTCCAACATGCGTAAAGGTCATGTCCTTTCTGTCGATGAAATCTACAGTACAAGTCTTCCCTATAGCCCTTGGGTTTTGGCACGTTGGGGTCTACGGGTCGACTTTCTGGTAGGTTTATCAAGTTTGCCATGGACAAGCGGTCAAACAAGGAGTCTTTAGACTCTGTGAAGGGTGTGAATTGTCGCCTAGGGTGACGTTGCTGATTTTGCTCTTGCCTATGATTTTCCTTTTCATAGGTGTCAAGAGGAACTGCCTGATAATTAGCCTTTGGGGGTTGTATTGCTTGTGCAGGCTTAGGTATGTTTATAGCAACCTGATTGACCATGATGGGTTTCGGTTGCGTTGACCCAGTTTTGGCATTTTTGGGCCACTCTTTCTTGCATGGCTTGGCAATCTCGCCATCCTGTATCTTGATCTCCTCAATGATTCTGGCTTGTGCCAGGGCTTCCTCGAGAGTGGCATATTGTTGCAGCTGCAATAGCATGGAGATCGACCTCAAACAACTTTTTGAGAACATTTGGGTCAGGTCGGCCATGGGAGGGAGGTAAGGTAGCTTTGAAAGCAACGTCCTCCATCGATTTCCATAAGCCACCATGGTCTCTTCCTCATACTGCCTGAGGCTAGCTAGGTCACTTAATGATGCCTTCTTCTTGGTATTGAAGGTGAAACATTCGAGGAACGTGTCCACTAGCTGGTCCAGGTTACTGATGCTATGCTTCGGCAACTAGGTAAACCAATCCGAGGTAGGGCCTACGAACGTGGTTATAAATGTTCTTAGAAGCAAAGCATCATTGTCCTGAATGCCAAAGCATTGGCTCAGGAATCTTGTCACGTGCTCTTGGGCATCCTCCTCCCCTCTAAATATTGCCAATTGAGGCATTTTAAAGTGTTCAGGGTATGGGGGTGCAAGCACTGAAGGATGCACAGGGTGACTACGGAGCTGGCATAAAGTGGGCTTTTGGGGCCCAAAAGTCTTGGTCTCCATAGACTCTAAGCGCTCTAGTAGCGCTTTGTATGCATCAAAATATTTGATCTCTTCCTCCTTGGTTTTTTCCCATTGCGAATTACGGGGAACTTGAGGCCTATGGAGGGGTAGCCAGATAGCACCCCCTCTGCCTTGGTAGGGCATTTCAGCCCGCTCTTCTTCTTGCTCGAATTCCTCATAGGCTTCTTGAGGAGTTCCTGGGCGTGACCTATAAACATGGGTGGGTGCCCACGGAGGGTGCCCATCATTGGCTCTAGGGGTGGTCTCCCGCTCAGGTCTAGGAGGTCTTGGAGGCAGCATTTGATAAGGTCACGGAGACCTGTCTCGCACCAAGGGGTTGTGCCTCTCATACAACTCTATCCTATGCATGCGAGGGGTTGGGACCCTCTCAGGCATAGTGTTCTGGAGCAACTCATCTGTCTGACGCCGAATGCACTCTTTGCTAAGGCGATACAGGTGCTCCAACTATTGTTGGTCTTGCTCAAGCTGCGTGATTTGCGCTTGGTAGGCGGCATGTCTGGAAAATTCCAGGTCGATTTGTTCCACCGTCTTGAGTCTAGGAGGCCTAGATGCCTCTCCTACACATCTATCCCGGTCATGGTGATCCGAGATCTCTATAGGTCGCTTCCCTCTATCGAGGTTAGCGACATTCACCCGAGGCTCTGGCCTCAGTAGGTGATCCTGATAAATAGCAGGTGTGGAAGCGCATTGTTCCCACACTGTGTATTGCTCTTGAGGAATGTAGTGGTCTTCCTCGTGCTCCCTTTCGTATATGTGAAAGGGGCGGGTAGAGTTGGCTCGCCCTGTCTGAAGAGCCTTGTGCTCTGGATTTGGCCTATTGTTTCTGATAGTAATAAGGGGTAGAGGAGGGATGATGTAATCATGTGGCCCCTCCTTATGGACCCTATGTTGTTCTAGCACTTCATTGCATGGTGGCCACTCATAACGAGTGTCTAAGGGAGCCTTCCCATTTATGTTGAGTGCCACGTGTAAGGACTCTTCCTGAAAGGGTCTATGTTGAATGGGAGTGCCCCTCGAAGGGGTGCCTCTATAGTCCCATTCCGTCATGGTATGATGTGGACTATTTTGTGGGTCAGGCCGCCAAGGTGGTATGACCAAGTCCTTGGGGCTATAGCGGAGGTGACTTGTGCCCCCTTGTACACTTTTTGCAGCTTCTGCCCGTGATTGGGCTTGGCTACGGGTGTACACCATGGTGGTGTCTCTCTACAAGATACGTAGGTTTTTATCTTCTTTACAATTTTTTATGCTACACTAAACAAACAGGAGCCACACAAACAAAGAAGTGATTATCTCGTTTATAGATTAAAGGTGTGCCCTAGATCTGGTTTAGTGTGTTTTGATTTTTGTTTTGAAAGCTTTGTAAAGAAAATTTTGTTGTATATGCAATATGAGGGCTCTTATGTCTCCCAAAATGGTCGCCCCTTCAATATACCACTACCAGGCCATTATACCGAACCTCTCAATATACCCGCCCTTACGTGAGGGAAACTATTGGTACGCGAGAGCAGAACAATACGTGGAACATAGGCGGTACGGAAGGGGAATCACCCTATTTTTGACACCTACCATAGAAGACTTATCCTCATGCACTGGGAATCACCCCAACTACACTTGGTCAGCTTTCATCAGGATTTACGTCTAGCAATAGTAGCGATCGGGGTTATGTATGCAAAATTCAAGCCAAGGTGGTGATGAAATCCACCGTTGGTCTTGATCAAGTGTTGGGGTTTTACGACCAACGCCTTGATGTTTAGATTACCTCATGGTGTGTGGGGTTATTTTTACTTGCGAAAAGAAAGAAAACATGTAGTAAAACTTTCCTATGCAAGCAAAGAAACAGAAAAATCATAGAAACAGAGACAGAAAATTACGAGAGTGTTCGGACAACCTACCTCTTCTCTGCCCACACCAGATGCCCCTGAGTTTCTGCTCAAAAACTGCACAGAGAGCTAATCATCCCAGGGTGGGATGAATAGCATATCTGTATTCATCATAGGGTGGGACGAATGCCTTATTCATCCCAGGGTGGCACGAATTCCAGTCTGTATTCGTCACAGGGTGGCACGAGCAACAGTCCAGCGCTTGAAGGATTAACACCTGAAAGCAAAAACACACAATTTTGATCAGAAATTTGATCCCAAAATCAAGGGATAGGGTCCCACCATGATCGCCACTGAAAGCACGAGGATACGAAAGCAAAAATGGCGTACCGGGGTGCGGTGCAAACAAAAGCAAAACGTAACGCTAAGTCCTACGAACGAAAATGCATGAAAAGGGGGAAACAAGCGAAATGAAATGAGATGTAAAGCAAATGTAAAGTGCAGCCCTTTATTTTATTAATTTTCTCGAGATCAGGTTACAATACGTCTCCTCCCTTTTCAGGGGCTAGGAGCGTTAAACATAGTTTTGTCACACCACGGATGGTACGCTTTCTTCCGCGTGCCCACATGTGAAATGGGTGGGCCAAACGTCATCACCGCTTGCGTGAATGCATCTGTGCTTCCTTTCTGCCCCTCCGGTGTCGAGATCCTACGTTCAAAAAAATAGCAAACGATTAAAAGCACCTGCGGATGGAGGGAAACATGCGATCCCCAAGGCCTTCGGTTAATGCATGCATAAAATAATTAAAACTATAATCAAAACATATCAGAATGAGCTAAAATTTGGATAGAGGCATGAAAAAATTACCAAGAACACACTGCAAAAGGAACAGTCGAGAAATCTGCCACAGATTTCTAATCGCTCCGGGGTGGGACGATTAGGACTGTCACAAGACGTCAGAAAGTGACCTCCTAAATGTCCCATCCAGGGGCCTCCAAAACACCTGCAAAGTTGGGGTTAGGAAAAATGGGGCATTTTGAGATGACCCAGAAGGTCGGATTTTGCAAATTCTACCTCGATCACCCTGTATCCGATGATGCTCCCTGTATGTTAATGAAAACGAAAAACACTGAAAACACAACCAATATTCATCAGAATGACATGAAATTTGAATGGAAGCCTATATGAGTGACCTAAAATGAAATGCAAATGAAATAGTAAAGAAATATACTACATATTTCTAATCACTCCGGGGTGGGGCGATTAGGACTGCAATAGTGCGGGGGGCACCCGGGGGCAGGACGCCCACCGTTTGGGGCTTGGTTTCGGCACCAATCCACTTGGGATGGGTCCAAAACCTCCTAGGGGGTTGTGTCAACAAATTGGGTGGGGTATTGTGGCCAAATGTTTGGGTTTTGGGTCCGGATTGCGCTTCCAATGATCACCCAATAACCTCCCTTCCAAAAGAGAGATCAAGGATGTAAGAAGCACAAGCGATGGGTGAGGATGTAATTCGGTAGCACTCCATTGCTCCAAATGCTCCTGCTCTATCCTCTTTTGGGGTGAGAAGACTCACCATTTTATAGACCTGAGGGTCTCTTGTGAATGAGCATGCAGAGGCGCCACTTGGCCATCATGCCTTGTCAAGGGAGAGAAGATTCCTCCCTGATTAAGGGCTCCATGACTGCCTCTATGACTGCCTCTTTGAGCTCAAAAATGCTCACTCACACTCCCATGCATTGAAGGTGGAGTTGAGTGGCGGATCTGAGCTGCCATTTGTCAAGGTTTGACCTTTTGCCCATCAAACCTGCTATTCGCCCCACCCTGGAGCGAATGCTGCTAATCGTCCTGGGGTGGGACGAATACCAGTTTGTAATCATCCCAGGGTGGAACGAGTAGGGAGCAGAGTGCCTGAAAGGTGCCAAATTGACCTTTGACCTTCCAAAACTATTGTGGGAGTGGTTAGGACCACTGTTTAACCTCTAGGGGCTGCCCTAGGGGCTATGTATGCCAATTCGATCAGTGCTTGTAGCCACATAATCGGATTGGTGCTGTTTTGGTGTCTATAGTCATCAACTAGATTTTAATATTGGATCAATTTTTTTTAATAATCGAACTTATAGTATGATACAAAAGGAGAATGAGGGAATAGATAGTCTATATATCCAATACTAGTAATGATGAAGATGATAGGAAAATAATTCCTACTATATATAAAAAGCAAGAGAAAGAGAAAAATAAAAATAAAGAGACAACAAAGGAGAGTGAATATCATTAAGTAATTGGTGACTATAGTTAAGACCATACTATTGAAGAGAAAATTGGGGATAAATATTTTAGGATATTTGAAAAACATGCCACTAGTATTGGCTTCAATATAATAAAAAAATGGGATATTATTGCAAAGGATTCAAAAAATATGGGAAAAACATGAAAATTCCCACAATACCAAGGTATGAAGGCCTTGAGTGCACAAGATAAATATACAGTAATAAGACAATAATTATGAGAGGAGAGGGTGGTACAGTGAATAAAATTTCTTGGATGGATTTTTGTAGTCAATGTGGAAGATTTGGACACATTGCAACTAGGTGCTAAAAGATATATATTTTTAGAGTTGTGGAGGATGTAATCACTCTAAAAGAACATAATGGTATCGAGATAAAGTAGTCAAAAAAATACATGTTTATTATATTTGGATGAATGTGTTAGAATGGAACAATGAATGTTGAGAGCAATCTATAAGAGGTGGTTTAATTATTAAAGGGAGACAAGGACAAAATAGAAAAGGTGATCTTGTGAAGAAATTTAAGCTAAAATTATAGTACATTGGGAGAACAATTCATGTTCATGAAGTGGAGTTCATGCAACACTTCTTCTTACTCAAAAAGTATGATGCAAGAGCATTCAATAAAATATAAACCTTTCTATAACCATTAAAAGAAAAGGAAAATAATATAAATGTAGAGAAGAAATGAAGAGAAGTAGAAGAGAAATATTTGCATGTAGACCATTTGCATAATATTTTGGAATATGAAACAAAAACATAGTGGAAGAAAAAATAGTGTGAGGAGAAAGAGAAATATGTAGGAGGTAAGAGGGATGGTAGATAATGAGAGAATAAAGGAATAAAAGAAATGAGAGAAAGGTATACTAGAGGAAGTGGAACAAACATAATGATTTAGAGAAAAATAGAGGAATGTATTCTAGGAAGAGGAGGAGAACGTATCATGGGAATAGAGAAGAGAGGATGAGAACAACAATAGGAATCATCAAGAGATGGATTTTTATTTAAATTTACATATTTTATAATTTTAATGTTAGAATATGTAATTATTCTCTTAAGTTCTACTAGGATAGACTTACTTGAGTTTCCACTCCTTCATGAGTCAGGTATACTCTTAGTTATAGTCTAGATCAGATTTGATGAGTTGTTGTAATCCAATGACTCTTAATGATCAACTTTTTTTTTATACAAAGTTGATCCATGGAATAATCAATCAGTTCTACTCTTTCTTCATATTTTATGTAATGCTTTGCATGTCTATTTTAGGAAATTCTTACATGGTACCAAAGCATGATAGATCTTGATAGAATTCTATCTTTAAGGTTCTAGGAGTTGGTTCTTTGGATCTTTTGTTGGCTTCTCCTCTTTTATTGGATTTAAGTCTTCAATAAGATTTTATATATAGTTTTTTCTATATTTGTTTTTGAAATATATATATATATATATATATATATATATATATATATATATATATATATAGTGTGGGTTATTCTGAATATTATTTGTCTTCTTATCATGTTAAAAAGGGAAGGGAATATTCATTGACTCTTAGTGTAAATGTTTTTCTTTTTTCAGAAAAATTGCCCATAGTCATATATATTAATTTTTTTCTTAAAAAAGGAAACACCTTTTTCAAGTAATTTTTTAATTAAAAATTTGATATTAAAGCTTCATTAATAGAAATTTTATTTCCTATCTTTAGTGTATCTTTTTTTACAAGAAAAAAATGGCTTTGTTTTCTACCTTATCATTGCTCTCAGAGAAGCACGATTTAGGCTCTCGAATCTTGCGTAGAGCACCCAATTTTGGGTGCCAACGTCTTTATTTGTGATGCCTATCTAATAAATTTCCATATCTCCTTCACTGGAGATCTGTAATATTCACTCTCCTTTGTTTTTTATGCTTGGTGCAACCCTAAATAAATTCAACTATTAGAAAATCCTTTCAATTTTTTTTTATTCTTCTGGTGCGCTCTTAGGCCACATCACTTCAGTTGCAAGATAAACATTTTATACCATTCTATATTTTGATATTCCTTGGTGTACCTTTTGCTACATCAACAGAATCCGTAGGAGCTCCCTTAATCCAGGATAGCATTCATTTAAATCCAATCAGTGGATTTGTTCTCAGTTGGAATATTTTCAAATGACTCTCTTATTTCCTATTTAGTTATCTTTGTCTCTCTTCATTTTGTATTGTTTTCTAATGATATTGAGATTTGTTTATTCTCTAATGAATTATATGTGTATAGTGTTATTTTTATTTTGCTCAAAGGTGATGCGTCATGGTGCTAAAGCAAGCAACTTAAATTTTTTAATTTTTATTTTGATATCATTCATTTTCTCTCTTTTAAAAAAAATTATAACAGTTTATATTTCCATTTATCGCCTCTACTGTTTTACTTTTTTTTTGCAGATTACAAAAGCCAAGGCACTACGTCTACGAGGAACTACGTCTATGAGCACTAGGTATACGAATCACTATGTCTGCACCTTCTTCGATGCTCTCATAAAAAGCACCAGTGATCTTTATATTCTGCAACGCATCAAAGGAAACACCTCTTCTACCTCTCTATTTTGTGGTACCTCCCCAAATAATTTTGGGTTTCCTCTTCGTGTGGCAACAAGATCATTCTTTCAGAAGTTATATTTGTTTTTTCTTTTGCCTTAGCGCAATCGTAAATCGTAGGTGCCTTGTTTGAAGTATATCTCTTCTATTTTTTTCGTATTTCATTTTGAATCAATTTTTTTCTAAAGTCTCTCTCTTTCAAAGGTCTTTAGTTAAAAGAGTCATTTGTAACCTAGTAAATGCAAAAAAAAAAAATTTGGGGGGGGGTGTTTAGGGTGCTAAATTTTGCACCTTTTTTTGTTTTATCTTTTAGGGGGGTGTATTATTATATTTTTTTGTGTCTATATTCTTTAAAATCTCTCTTCTAGATTTCTTTATAGTGGCTTTTAAATTTTAGAGGTATAAATTATTTTATCTCATTTAAAATCTCCATATGGTATAAGAATATATTCACTAAATTCTTGCACACCCTCATTTTATAAAAACAAATAATATTTTTCGTATTCAAAAAGTATTATACAATATTTAGTGGCAACATGATAGACTTACTAACCTAATTAAATCTATTCTTAAAGAAATCTTAATGAAAATGAGGATATCTTTTTAAAAACAACCCTTGTTATCTGTTTTATTATCCATTCATCATTCCTTTCTTAAAATAAAATTCTAAAGAGCAAATATATTAATTACCTATGCACCTATATTGAATATTCTAAATAACTTATAGTTTCCCTCACGTAAAGGTGGGTTATTGGATAACCAATATAGAAGTCTGGCTGATTAGCCTATGTTCCAAGTATCAAATCTACTCAATACTTATAGTTTCCCTCTCATTAGGGTGGGTATTTGAGGAGACAATATATATAGGCCTAGAATTTTGTTCTCATAAGCCTAAAACTAATATCAAATCTTCTCATATATACTTATAGTTTCCCTCTCGTTAGGGCAGGTATTTTGAGATATTTGGTGTTTCTTAAAAGGTTATATTCCCTAATATCTATTGCATTCTCAAAATTAAAGTTAAAGGGGGGAATTTTGGGTTCACTTAAATTTTATTTGGCAAAATGAATTCAATGAATACAATTGATCCCCTCACTCCTCATAACTACCATACATGGAAACCCAAAATATTAAATCTCATTTCTCAAAAAAGTATCATGCACCTATTAGAAGAAGAGCAACCAGAGTTTGATAAATAATATGAAAAATTTATTCATAAAGGGAAGTTGTATGAAACAATGGTTATTATAAGCACTAATGTAAATGAAAGCTTATGGTTTCACATTATGGATTGTAAAAATCTTTATGAAAGTTTGGAGAAACTAAAGAACTTATTTGGAAAAGTAGATCAAATGAGGTCAATGTAGCTTGAGGCAAAATTAATAGCTTTATCTCCTGACAACTTCAACAATATTGTTGACTTTCTCACAAAATTCAAAGAATTCCTTAATCAATTTAAATGCAGTTTCAAGGATAAAAAAGATGAATAACGCATCTATATAATTCTTTCTAAATTAAATGGTGTATTTTAGATACTCGCAACCGCATTTCTATCTACAAAATATTCTCTTGGTGCAAGTTTCAAAATTCCCTCCTTAGATGAATTTTGTGACAAACTAACTAGAGAAGAAATAAAACTTGCAAAGAATGAGATATCTTCCTCTTCCTCTAAAGCCTTAGTAGCATCGACCTCCACTAAAGAAAATTTCAAAAAGAAAGAAAGAAGTCCCATAACTTGTACTCACTGTAAAAAGAATGGTCATTCTACAAACAAATGATGGAAAATATTACAACAACTAGAGGCAGTTATGAAGGATCAAAATATAGACACTAAAAATAAAATAGGAAAAGCCCTAAATTTCCAATGGAATACCACCAATAATTCATCTAATTACTTGTTTCTAGATTCTAGAGCAACTCATCACATGATTGCTTAAGATGAGGTATTCTCTTCTATCTCCTCAAGTTCAACATGTAGCATAGAATTTGGTGACTCCTCCTTTATCCCAATCAAAGTAAAGGGTGACATATACATTTATGGTGGCTCTATTAATAATGTTCTCTATGTTCTAAATATTGCAACAAATATCCTCTCTGTATATCAGATTTGTACTTCTAGAAAAGGAAAAATTGTTCTCTTCTCTCCAACAGGAGTTGAGATAAGATACTTTCAAGACCCCCACTCTATTGTAGCCAAAGGATATATTGATCACAATACTCACCTATTTCACTTTAAAGGATTCAAAAATATATAAGGGGCCTCCTGTTTTGTGGCTCATGGAGATCTTGAAAGCAAAATTTGGCATGAAAGGTTTGGTCATCTCAGTTATAACTACCTAAAGGAATTGAAAATCCATGAAATGGTAATAGGTTTACCTCAAATATCTTCTATTTATGAAGTATGTCCTAGATGTGCTCTTTGAAAGCAACATCAATATCCATTCCACCCAAGTGGTTCTCTAAAAGCCTCATCCTCTCTAGAGTTAATCCATAGTGACTTGATGTTTTTCCCATAGCCTTATTTCAAAGGAGCATAATATGCTCTAACCTTCATTGATGACTTTTCCAAAAGAACTTGAGTCTACTTCCTAAAATATAAAAGTGATTTTCTATCCCACTTCAAAGTCTTTAAAGCCTTAGTTGAAAATCAGGCCTCTTGCAACATCAAGCAAATTCGCACAGATAATGGGGGGAATACTACAGTAATGAGTTCTCAATATTTCTATCAAGTCACGACATCATTCATCATCATTTTGTCTCCCATAATCCATAGAAAAATGGCATTGTAGAGAGGAAAAACTAAACATTAAAGAAAATATCAAACTGCATACTCCATTCAAGAGATCTTCCAAAAGTGTTTTGGGCAGAAGCTATTAACTATTGAAACTATATTCAAAACTGCACACCTCATAAATATCTTGACCATTTAACTCCTGAGGAAGCATGGACTGGCTCAAAACCGGATGTCTCCTTCTTCAAGATTTTTGGGTGTACTGCTTGGGCACACATCCCAAAGAAGAAAAGGAATACTCTAGATAAGAAAAGCAAAAATCTCATCTTTGTTGGTTATTATGAGGAAATGAAAGCATACATGTTGCTTGATACCACAACTCATGAGGTATTTTTCATAGGAGTTTCCAATTTGATGAAAAATTCCCTTAGAAATATCCTTAACCATCCTCTTCTCCTATTGAGCCTTCTCCTATAGTAGAACCTCGATATTATGAATAACCAACTTTAGAGATTTATTTAGAGATTGATGATCAAGATGAGGAACCTATAACTCCAACACAAAGTCTTTCCACTCCTTCTACTCCTTCCACTATGCCAAAATGGGCCCACACCATTGTTAAAGAAGCTACTCCTTACATTCAAAATCTTCCATCATCTAGATTAACCAACCCCATAGGCATCGGTCTTGTCTATCAGTCTATTTCCTTTGATCCTAAATCCTTAAAATAAGCCACTAGTATTAAATAATGGGATGATTCCATGGAAAACAAATTCTCTTCCTTAATCAAAAATGAAACTTGGAATTTAGTCCCCCTACCGAAAGGAAGGAAATTAGTTTGTTGTAAATGGATTTACAGAACAAAATATGGACCTAATGGAGAAATTGACAAACACAAAGCTCACCTAGTAGCCAAAGGTTTCTCTCAAATTGAAGGAATTGATTATGCTGAAGCCTTTGCACCAATTGCTAAAATGTATTCTATTAGACTAGTTCTTGCTCTGGCTGCTTCCCAAAAGTGGCATGTCTTTCAAATGGATGTAAAAAGTACTTTCTTACATGGGAAATTAAAGGAAGATATATTCATGAAATAATCTATTGGTTTTACTCAAGACTCCTTTATTTTTTGTAGGCTAAAGAAATCTCTCTATGGCCTCAAACAAGCTCCTAGAGCTTGGTATGAAAAATTGACTCTTTCCTTATTTCCTTAGGTTTTTCTCATTGTGAGTCTGATAATACAATCTACATTTGAAAAGATAAAGGAAAAATTACCATACTTGTTTTATATGTTGATGATATACTACTCATTGGTAGTGACTTTGCTCACATTCAGACTATAAAAGACTCCCTCTCTAAAAAAATTGATATGGTTGATCTAGGTCTAGTTCATTAGTTCCTTGGAATCCAAATAAATCAAACATATGCAAGAATTTTATTGTGTCAACAAAAATACACTCTAGATCTTCTTCAAAGGTTTAAAATGATAGATTACAAACCTTCTCCTACATATTTTTAGTCTGGTGTCAATCTAAGTACTTCCTGCATATCCCCTCTATGTGATGCAACTCTATACTGTCAGCTTGTAGGGAGTCTATTTTACCTTACTCATACTCATCTAGATATCTCATATGTTGTTGGCTTAATATCCAGATTCTCACATCAACCTCATTTTAGTCACTCGAAAGCAACAAAAAGAATCCTCCACTACTTGCAAGGAACTACTCACCTTGGGCTTTTATATGAGGAAAAATCCATGGATATCATTGGCTACAAGGATTCAGATTGGGCAGGTTCAACAGAAGACAAATTTTCAACTTTTGGCCATATTTTTTGTCTTGGTTCTTCACCAATTGCTTGGTTATGCAAAAAACAACAAGCAGTGGCATTATCATCTATAGAGGCAGAATACATGGCAATAGTTTTAGCAATTCAGGAAGCTCTTTGGCTTCATCATATTCTAAAAGAATTTGGTTTTTCCAATGAAAAACCTATAACTATTTGGTTTGACAATCAGAGCGCAATTCATACTGCACGTAATCTAGTTGAGCATCAGTGCACCAAGCACATTGAGATACACATGCACTTAATTCGACAACATATTCAGAATGGAGACATATACTTAAAATATATTCCAACTAAAAATTAGGTTGCAGACATCTTCACCAAGTCATTTTCATCTTCGCATTACATACAGTTGCAAGAGAAACTTGGAGTATTATAGCTACAGTGAAATAGAGGTCTTTTCACATCTCCTTTTATTATTGTATTCTTTGGAGGATGGTTTTTTCCCATGTGGTTTTTTTATCATCTCTCCCTTACATATTGTACATGAGTACCTCATAAGGCCATGTTGTTGGGACTCATTATTTTTTTGTGTTATTAAGGACAATCTTCGCCATCAAAAGATATGCCTATTTATTTAATTCCATATGGTTTTTCCCATGTGGTTTTTTCACCATCTCTCATAAATATTGTAAATGAGTACCTCATCAGGCCATGTTGTCGAGACTCATATTTTTTTATTTATAGGACAATATTTGTAAACCAAAGACATACCTCTTCCTTTTTTTCCTTTTGATAGATGGTTTTTACCATGGGTTTTTTACCATCTACTCAAAATTAAAACATTGTACATGAGTACCTCATCAGGATCTATTACGAACACTCATTTGTACAATACACCCCTAGTATCACTTAAGGGGGGTGTTAGAATAAGTAACTATTCTCTTAAGTTGTACTAGGATATACTTACTTGAGTTTCTACTCCTTCATGAGTCAAGTAAACTCTTAGTTATAGTCTAGATCATATTAGATGAGTTGTTGCAATCCAACAACTCTCAATGATCAACTTTATTATTTATACAAAGTTGATCCATGGAATAATAAATCAGTTCTACTCTTTCTTCATATTTTGTGTAATTCTTTGCATGTCTATTTTGGGAAATTCTTACATGTAATGATCATTTTAATCAATGAATAATATCTATAAATAATTCTAAACTAGTTTGTATAAATATGAATATATTATGCTTGAATTGCTTATCCTATGATTCTAAGTTTTGTAGGAAATGCAAGAGAGGAGTGGGATATCATTAAAAATAGATATAATTAGGAGAGACACTATAGTTCAAGGAGACATCATTATTTGAGTATCGATGTGCTTTGTGTGTAAGCACTTGTATAACCATAAACGAGATTATCGACTAATAGGGAAAGCAAGGTGGGATACCATCAATAGGAATATTTAAATTGAACATGATGTGCCATAATAGAGAATTACCATAATAAAACATCACATCCAATGCTTAAAAAAATACTTAATTATTTTATGCAATTCCATCTTATGAAACAACTATCTTGTGGTGATCCAACCTTATGCTCTACCATATTATGAAGTGTTGATATGTTGTATGATTAACATAAACACATGTCATGAAAATTTATCTTGAGTGGCATTTTCTAATTCCATTGAGTGGCTTGTACATCTTCATGTGATTCCATCATAAACCTTACCACCTTGTGCATGTGATCTCATCTCATAGGATGTTGTACTAAGAGTAATAATGCCATACATTTGAGTGTTGTTATGCAAACTATACCACTCAACCATTGTACAATAAATATTATCATATAATGAGCATCACCATACACTAATGGTAGTATGATAGGAAGAATATTGTCATCTAATTAAATTACATAATACAAGCAATCATAAGAAACATTAAATTTGTCTTGTCAACTTGAACCTTATGGATTGCATGTGCCATTAACATGCATATTCAGGTTAATGAGAGATAAAATTTTGTGATGCTTGACAAGGTCATCCATATGTGGCCTTCCTTATCTCGTCTACATAAGAACAAGAGCCTAGTAATTTTAACCGTATTAAAATTAATTTAAGGTTTATATATTTAAACATGATTAAAATGATAAAATATATGTAATATATTACTTTTTTCACATAAAATATTTGATGTTATAAAAAATTCAATATGTCTACGTAATAATCATTAATGGAAAATTTTATAGTATAGTTAAACCGCATGTCTTGTACTACAATGATAATATTTCATTTACATTAATCCAATTAAGTTGATTGATATTTGAGAGAAATATTGTTATTCTTACTTAAAGAATATTATTTATAAAAGATTCTAAAAATTTATATTTTAACTATAATTCTATAAGTTTATAAGCAAAGCAACATATTTTTAAGCTTTTAAATCAATATTTTCACTTTATTTTGTAAGGTATAGAACGTAAAAATTTTAAAGTAGTAAAAGAACTAATTTCAATTCTTCTTATTGTAATAGAATTTATCCCATATTTATTTTTATTTGAATCAAGTTTTTGAAAGAAAAATTTAAAGTGAAAACCTATTTGTTCAGGATAACATGAAAAATATGTTAACAAAATTGAATTAATGCTTTGTATAAGGGATTGAATTTTAATTGTTATAGTTTATATGTATTGTGATAAAATAATTTTTCACAATACCATGATAATTTGATTAATTGATATATCATAGTTACATAATCATAATTCAATATAAGTGGTATTACAAAGAAGTCTTGCTCAAGGTTTATATATGACTTTTTTCTTGATAGGAACTATCTTTTATAATTTAACCAAGTCATCCTAACATTTTTACTTGTCTAATAACATTATAAATATGATCATATTATTACAACTTGACATTAAATCATTGCTAATATTTTGTTCTATTATTGATTTAATTAAGGTATTGGGTACAACCTAGACCAATACTATAAAGACATGATTATAATTTTTCTTGATACACCTCCATAGAGGGATATCTTCCATTATATTTAATTTTTTCTTCATTCTATTTTGAAAAGGAGATAAATATTAAACTATTTGGGATTTTGATAATTTTTAGAATACACTATTTAATTATTATAAAATAATTGGACTAAAGTAACCATGATTTCCAAACCCACTACAACAAGATATTTGATACAAACATGCTAATTATATTAATAAACAAAAGGGGTAAAGGTCAAAAGTGAAGAAATATAATTCTTGAATATTTACTCTAAGGTATTTATCCATTAGGTAACACACGTAAATGGGTAATTTCAATAAAATAACATGCATTATTGTTATTTAATTTGAAATTAATATTACTTGAAAGTATTAAGTATTGTAGATACTTGAAAATTTGTTTGTCCAAAAGCTAAGAAATCAAATTAAATAACCTTTTGGCACATATTCATAATGTGTATCTCTAATAAGTACAACAAAATCAATTCTAGTAATTTGAAATTGCAATAATTGGAATTAGTTATGCTTTTTATCACATTTTTGTCAAAAATAGAATGGGATCTTTATTCATAACATTATATTATAATTCTACATGCTAAAAAGACCTTTGATTCGAATTTGGGTATATGTATTATTTTTGTCTGATTTTATATGAATTATATCAACTAGAACTTTATATTTCCACCTATATCAATATAAGAGAATTCATCCCAAAGAGTATTTATAGACTTATATTGTTGGCATGTGTCTATGTGTATTCATATTATAGGCTAACAATAACAAATATTATCTCTAGAGCCTTATTTAGAATGGATTGATTCTATGATTAATCAAAATTATACTTTTAAATATTTAAAATATAGCTTATTATTTTATTGATTGCACTAATGTAAAGATAAATTTTTCAAAACTAAAAAAAAAAAATTGCCATGCTAAAATATCTTGAAATCTTCACCCTGTAATTTTGTTATCTCAAATAGCATCATCATAGAATGAATCAACCATTGAAATAGTTTTACTAGTTAACTTTGCATAATATCATTTATGTATTCCCCATTTAGTGATGTCAACAATATATAAATGACTCGAAGATAAAATTTAGGCTTCATTTATTCATCTAATCTTAGCCTCTTGGCTTAACTAGCCTCTTTCTTTTGGTTATCAAGTTTTTATTCTTCTTAACATCATCCTCATTATTTATTCAAAGATAATTATTTTACTTTTTATTTTAGTCCACATTCTATTCAGTACTTACAAATATACCTATTAATATAAATATTTTCAAAATAATTTCAATGCAATCAATAACCTAAAATCTTTTTTTTCCTACAATTTCTTCATGTGGATCTTCCTCCAAACTCACACCAACATTCTTTTTTGATGCTAGATCTTCAACATGCAATTTTCAATCCAAAATATTCACACCAAAGTCATGTACTATGATAGCTTTAGAAGCTACTCAAAGTATTTCTAACTCTTATCTCTCTAGGTTATTCACACTAGAACTTTTTATAATGCTACCAATAGAGACTATACAATTTGGTTTTGATAGAAACTACTCACAATATGCTTAATACCACTATTAGTGTTTTTTATATATTATCATAGATATCAAATATCCAAGATCTTTATTACTCTCAAATATTATAGCAATTTTAGATAGATGTCCAATATCAATGAACATAACATTAATTAAAATAACAATAATAATAAAATAAATTACCAATATCGTTAATGAAATACCATAAAAAAACTTATAATAATATTGATCAAATTGTATACAAGATTTACTCAATATTTTTTATTCTTCAATGATACATTTCATGGAGATTTATCTCCATAATATAACCTTATAAAGGTTAATCTTAGAATATTTAATTGTTGCTCTCCTCACATATCCATGAGATGCAACCTTTCCTATTCCATGCATAATACATGCCTCTTGGCTTCTCATCTTACCACTTGTATACATGACTCTTAACTATCTATTTACTTGGATACTTGCACATTCATAATTGCATACTTACACACTTTACTATATGACAATTGTGTACATTCTCTCTCTAGACACTTGCACATATTATTACATGACACATATGCACATTCAACATATAGACACATACATAGGAAGAAATATTAATCAAAATCCTAAACTATAGACTCACACCCTATTCTAATAATTATATTTTTACCATGGGGGTACATTAGCATGTATCAAATATAATAATATTATTGAGCACCCCTATGTATTAAATTATTTGGTTATAAAATATTTTAGTCTTCAATCACTAATTCTTGCATTTGTTATGTTGCTCTATCTCTAGCACTACTTGAGATTCTAGTGTTCATCTATTAAATTATTTCATGTATTAACCATTAGACTTTATTTGTGATCATAAGAACATTTCAACATGTCCATGATTCTATTACAATCTAATTTTTTTATCCATCTATAGAAAAACTCAATTTTTTTTTTTTATAATCTATTCTTGGTCTAGTCTTCTCACAAAGTTTGTAACTTTCTGATGTTTAAAATTTTGTCTTGGAATTTTCATCTATTTTTATAGTATTTTCTATTGCTTCTATTTTGTTACTTGTGACATCAATTCCAATAGGAAGTTTTGGAAGAATTTTCATTTTATATTTTTAACTACAATTTATGTTGTAGGGGATGTTGCTTCTTCTATCTCTTAAATTTCATAAAGGAAATTACCCTTTTGACTTTCTTCCCTTGATTGTAATTGTTATTGTTTCCCATTTTGATACTAATATTGATATTTCCTTGAATAAATATTTTTAAATGGTCTACTCATTTTATTTCATTTATTCAAAGAAATATATCTACAGAAGTTTTTGGAATGACCCCTTTTCTTACATATGTGACAAAATATTTTTTCCACATAGGTTGAGACTAAGATGATGGTGTAGTGCTACTTGTTATATTTTCCTTAGATATCAGAGCATTATTAGTAATTTTATGTTTGAATCAATTACCCACCTCATACTCTTGAAGAATATTATCTATTTCATCAAAGGTTATTTCCCTTTTTAGCACTTGAAGTGAAGTGACAAAATATTTCTATTTTTTGGAAGTGCTCTTAATGTATCTTGGACAACAAAGTTATCTTCTAATTTTTCTCCTAGATCCAACAACTTAGCTTTTAAATAAGCTATTATTAAAAAACAAAATCTATACTCTCTCAACTATTAGCCTTCAATGAATATGATTGAGATTACAAATGCAATATAGTGGAAACTTTAGAAGTCTCCACATCACTTATATATGGTTGTATTTTTTTAATTATCCCAAATGTAATTAGCATAAGGGCTTTTGTTTCATCTTCTTCAATTTTTCATTTTTTCTATTTTCATCTTCTAGCTTATCCTTTTTTCCTTCCACTAAATCCCAATGTTTTTCAACAATGAGAATTGATCTTATTTTGTTTTTCCATGATGTAAAATTAATACCTTTCAAAACATTTTATTCCAAAAGGAAAATTTTTGTATTTGATATACTAGAACTCATTTAAACTTCAAATACCAAATTTTTCTTTTTAAAAAAGAAACTTTATCTCTTCAAATCTATATTTGAAATTCAATAATAAAAACTTTAATATATTTTGCGTAGGAAACATTTGACTCCAAAATATAATAGATAATTTCAATTTATAATTTAATTTTTAAATTCTCAAATTCCATTTTAGAGTATACTTGCTTATCTTTCCAAACCTAAATACAATCTCTAAGATTATAAATTATTCCATATTTCAAAAATATTATGTGCTAATCAAATATTTCTTTTAGAAATATTTATTACTCCATGAAATCGAGAGTGCTACAATATTTAAACCTACCCAAATAAATTTTTTATCCAAAAACAAATTTCAACCTCACCTTAGTCTGCAATTAGTCTTCAATGCTTGAATCCTACTTCTCCTAATTGGGGCATATGTCATTATATAGGATAGAGTAATGCAACATATCAAGAAAAAATTATTCATGAAATACTTAGGAATATTTCACCTTCTTTCATCCAATGACTTTCTCATATGCATGGACATCAATTTTGTCTTTTGCTTCATGGTGATTCAACTTACTTCTCATTACTTTCACTATGCACTCCTATCTCATTCTCTAGACTCAAATCTAACACTGCTATATTGTTCTTAAGAATCATGAAAGACTACAAGGATTTTATGCACAAGGTTCTACTATTTTATTTTTGAAAAAATACTATAGATTTTTCATGTACTAGGTGTTGTCTTTATTCCTTTTTATTAGGTCTAAACATTTCTTAGAATATTTGTCCTGAGTAGTAATATTTTTAAAGGTTTCTTAGGTCCAAAATTTTCTCGATATCAATTATTTATTCTTATGATCAATAAATTTGCTTCTTATCAAACTTAGGACATCCCTTAGGTGTCACTTAATATTTTTGAATGACCTTTAATCCTATGCTTCTCATGGAAATCAACATCTCCATGTTCTCTTGGAAAGTAACTTGTTGTCCCCTTCTACTCTTAGTAGAAAATAGTTGGAAATTCTCCAACTTAGATGTTTTTTTTTCATAATAGACTCTTTTCTTATTTGTCTCTTTCACTAATTATTGACTTGTGATTTTCTTCAATTTATTACTTAGGTTTTTCTATGTCAAAGATAGAACCAATAATTTGGTTCATAGTTCCTTTATTTTGCTTATCAACTTGTTATTCTTCTTAATAGCAACCTCAATATTTTTTCAATATTGACTCTTTCACCTTTTATTTTAATTCACATTCTCTTAGATAGAATCACAAATTTACCTACTTCTATAAATCTTCATTAAATATTATTAGGGTAATCAATAACATAAAATTTATTTTAGCTTGAATTTTATTCACATGGCTTTTCCTTCAAATTTAGACCAAAGTACTTCTTTGATGCTAACTCTTTAACTTACAATTTTTAAATCCAATATATTCACACCAAAATCATATTTGGTGCTACCTTAAGAAATTTTTGAAGCTAAATTTGACTTTTGTTTCTCTAGATTCTTCAAATATTCACACTAAAACTTTCTTTGATTCTATTAATTAAGACTACACAATTTGGTTCTAATATAAACTACTTGTAGTACCTTTGATAATAGTGTTTGATTTTAATCTAGATTATCACAAGCACGAAATATATAGGATCTTGAGTAGTCTCAAATATTAGAGAATTTTAATATATGACCAATATCAATGAATATAACATTAATAAAAATAAAAATAATAAGGAAATAAATGGTCAATATCATTCATGAAATAACATAAATAAAACATCCAATAACATTTCTCAAATTGTATACGAGGTTTATTCAATCTTTTTATTCTTTGATCTTACATTTCATGGAGCTTTATCTCCGTAGTACAACCTTAGAAAAGTAAATCTTGGACTATTCAACCATTTATATCCTATTTTGTGCATAAAATATGCCTCTCATACCTCTTGAATTCATTATTCTTGACTCTCTAGTTACTTGCACACTTTACATTATGACACTTGCATAGTTGTACACATGACTGGAAGACACTTGTGCACATCCTACATATAGATACATATATAATGTGAATATTAATCACACTCCTAAACTATGGACTCATACCCTATTCTAATATTTACACTTTTACCATAAGGTTCCATGGGGATACTTTAGCATGTATCAAATAATATTATATTCTCCAATAATGGTTTGAATTCTAACATCCTATTGAAAATATAGAGAAACTATATTATGGATAGTAGGTTTGATAAGAAGGATGAATGAATGTATTTTTATGAGATCTATTAACATAGGAGATGAATTGTAATAAGTGTAGGAAAAAATCATCACCTATATTATTTATGTGGTTCTAAGTCATATAGTCATTTTTCTAAGACAACATTGTAGAAAATTGTATATAGTAGTTTAGAAGGAAACTAAAGCAGCACCAAAGGAGGATACTATAGCCTATTTAAGGATGAAATTTTGGTTGTAAATAGGTTAAAATATTATATAAGCATACAAAAATTATATAGGTAGGGTCATATGCAACGTAGGCTAAGGAAGATAATAGAGCATTAAGGAGATGATTGCCAAATAATATTTTGGTGCTAAGGCTAGAAAATTGACATCCAATTAAGTAGAGTAAGAAATTAGACTTGGATATGTATAGAAATATAGTTGAATATCTAATAATATAATATCAATAGAGGGAGTATAAAAACCATCTATCTAGCAAAATGAGTAAAAGTAAATTATAAGACTGATATCTGATACACAATACTGAAGAAAGAACCAAAGAATGTAGGTTTAATATATTACAATATTGATGCTAACAAGGCAACATTAAAATATTTGATGCAATGTAAAGTAATGCCAAGTGTGAAATATCTGAATGCATTGGGTCTGGTATTTGGTATTTGACACTATAACTTGTAAAGCTTCCAAAAGTTTTAGACTTAAGAAGATGATGATGTCATAATTAAAAGCTCAAATATATAATAATCCAAATGTAATTTTAGATGTAAAATAAATGTAAATTAGGTATATCAACAATGAAATATCAAATCTCATAGCAAACACCAAATGTTTTGCATCATACATGAGCAAATATAAACTAACATCATAAAAAATAAATTAATTAAATGAAATTCAAAAAAGAAGAAGTTCAAAAACCTAGCATGATGAGAAGGTCAAAGGAATCTATACTTTGTCATGACAACCATCACACAACAATCAATAAACTTTAATACCACTAATCATTGCATAAGTGATCCATAATAGTTTATATCAGTAGGAGTATGTAGGTTGATCAACCACAAAATATTATTATTGTCAAAAGATATTAACAGTTAAAACCTTCTCCACCCCACATCTACCCCTGATCACCTAGATATGCATAATAGAAAAGAGTGAACCATCACCTAATAGTTACAATCCAACTATGTAACATGAAATCCAACCTCAAGATGAAATCTACATCATGCCCATCAGTAGAGGATACTGAAAGTAGTTAAGCATAACTAAGATGAATGTGATAGATACTCATTGTACCTACCCTAAATCTTGCAATATACTTTTATAGCAATTATTCTAAGATAATTTAACACATTGTAAATATCTATATATACTAGAATGTAAGCCATTTTAATGGTTGAATATTTGGTGTTTATAATTGGTATAATTATATTGATTGAGGGTATACACTTTTTCAATGAAGATTGGATTGTTGTCTAGACACTTTGTCATTTCTTGTGCTAAACATGTACATATACCTTACTGAGTAGTTAAGCATTTTTTTTAAATCTATGAATATATAATTCTACTATAGTTGTTTTGTATTCTCGATTTCTACTTGGATTTACCATTATAATTTTTAAATAACTTAGCAATGCTCAGATTTCATGTTTAATTTTTCTAAAGCATAAGGAAAGTAGGTTGTTTTTTTAGGTAATTTAATAAAAAAATTTATTGTGAGACTCTTTGCACTATGTCTATTAATGTTATCGAGTCCACACCACTTTTGGCTTAGTTTTATAACCTTTATGTATTTCTTAATTTAGTCTATAAGACTCCATTTAATTATATTAGATAGGCACAAAAAAATTTGTCTTCTTAAAAGGTTGAATCAAAGGCCATGGTTTCTGAGCCATCCAATCTCTTAGTTAAGGTCTTGAGGATGCATATCATTAAATTAAGCATATTTTATACCAATAGTAATTTGGAACACCTAGTAGGATATGAGTGTTCCACTATGATCTAATTAGGTGGTAATCCTTTAAAAGTAAAAATCAAATATTTATTGCAGATGCTATTTGATCCTACAAATATTATTTTAAATATGTAAAGGAGTCAAGATTTTGGTGAATAGTCTTGAACTCATTTGTAAAAATTATATGTTCACCTAGTGACTCCATTGAAAGCAAGAATACAAAATAAGTGGTAATTCTACTTGAAGTAAAACTTAAAATAAAATGGTAAAAGTACCAAAAAGCTAATATAATATGTTGTATATAAACAAAATTGCTCTAAAAATTCATTAATAAATATCTTGGATCCATTTTTGGATAAAACTATCCAGCATAGAAGAGTGTCGAGTCACTTAACCTGCTAGTTCTCCATGAAATTCCCTAGATTGTATTGAAGATCTTATCCATCTATGATTGCAATAAGAAAACTACTTATAAGAATTGTCAATATGTTTCAACCCTGGTTATTTTTATAATATTATATTTTATTATGATAAGATTATTGGCTTAATCCTTATAGGATAAGATATTGTAATGGTAAAAATATTTAGAAGATAAAAGCATTAGAACTTGGGCTAACCTGGTTGGACCATTAGTTTTGGCGTTTGGTGACCCATGGAATCTTTTTGAATTGCTCATGTAATTTTTCTACATTAAAAGAGGTCCTAATGAAGTTCTCCTAAATTTTAACATCAGATTCAAAATATTATGGGATAGAATCCCTTGGTAAATTAAGCCATCATGAAATGACCCAAAATTATCTACAAGAAAACACACAGAAATAAAATATATATTTTTTTTACTAAGGAGAAGGATTCATAAATTCCTATCTGATTCCTAATTGATCTCTTGTTTAAATCCCCTAAGTTTTTTGAAGAGCTACATCTCACTAGATACCCTAGCACAAGTCCATCTGTGTAGGTTTGTAATGTATTACCGTAAATAAGTTTATCCCTCTCATCAATATTGATGATCTAAATTTATCACCTTCAGTCAATCAAAAGTATACACCCATCACCATACCATACACAAGTCAATCTATGTAGGTATACTACATGTATTGTGAGTTAAGCTATCCATCTCATCTCCATGACAAATTATCTTAACTCAGATGTAGTCTTTCCTAAAGTTAGTTATCATTATCCTCAAGGGATATTAATCCCTTAGGCGCACTACATTCACCCTAATGGATCTCAATCCCTTGGGTTGCCCTCTAAGTTCACCCTAGAACTTATTATTTAAAAATTTTAATGTTTAGCAAGAAAAACAAGAATAGTTTAGATACTAAATCTAATAAAAGTATAATTCACATCATACCAAAGACTAGAGGGAAAGCAACATTCAAGAGATAGTAAACATTAATTGGAAAAGAAATTAATACAAGACATAGATAATTCAAGTTGTAATTTAAAGGTACATCTTCCATCAATTAATATTTATTACATATAAACAAGTATGGTAAATCCTTCATACTCTTAAATAATAATATATTACATCAATTTCATTAGGGAAATTTCCCCACATGGTTAATATATTTGAGCATAAGTAAATCATTATAAGTAGAATCAAACCAATACATTAGTTCCAACTACCTCTTTGGTCCTTCTTAGCTTTCCCTTGACTATTTGAGGATAGTAGGGGATCAAGGCACTCATAGTTCCATTATGGACATGCTTCTAAATGCATTTAATTATTTTATTACCAAATTGTAACTATTAAAATTAAAGAAAAGTATCTAACCATCTATTGCATAATTGATATAATAAAAATCACCTTTTTTATTTTCACCTCTCATTAGCCATAGAGAGTCTTTCAACACATGCAACTAGACCATAGGCTTTACTTTAAATAACTTATTCAACCCATATTCAACAATTCAAGTACCATACCCTTAATTTACAAAACAAACTAATCACCTACTTTAATCCATAAATAAACCCTTTTCCTTAATTTTATAAATTAAAGTCCCATACACTTAATTTAAAATTAAACTAATTATATTTATTTATTAAATCAAATTCACTTACTTTAATGCATAAGTAAATAATTCTCCTTCATTTTATAAATTAAAGTCCCATACCCTTAATTTACAAAACAAACTAATTATATTTATTTATTAAATCAAAGTCACCTACTTTAATCCATAAATAAACCCTTTTCCTTAATTTTATAAATTAAAGTACCATACCCTTAATTTAAAAAATAAATTAATTATATTTATTTATTTAAAAATGTCACTTACTTTAATCCATAAATAAAACCTTTTCCTTCATTTTATAAATTACAGTCACATACCCTTAATTTACAACATAAATTAATTATATTTATTTATTAAATCAAATTCACCTACTTTAATCTATAAATAAACTCTTTTCCTTCATTTTATAAATTAAAGTCCACTATCACATACCCTTAATTTACAAAACAAACTAATTATATTTATTTATTAAATCAAAATCAACTACTTAAATTCATAAATAGACCATTTTTCTTAATTTTATAAATTAAAGTACTATGTGGTTAATTTACAGAATAACCATTTCTTTATTTATTAAATTAAAGTCCTAAAGCTTTAGTTCATAAATAAACTAATGTTTAATAATCCTCTTAAGTTTCTCTCAATACTTCATTAAAATTAAGTAACTAAAGAAGACTCTCATTTAAATAAATTAATGTTTCCATAAATAATTAAATGAATCACTAACAAAGCACAACACCAAACCCACTATTCACACTCAACCATGAATCTCATAGCAGAGGCGAACATCCACAAAGGTCTAAGGTAACCACACACACCTTCACAACCCAAACTATGGCAGAATGAGATAAGGGAATTGTGGTGGTTACGAACACCCACGAAGGGAGATATTCTTAGTTGGGAGTGGTGGCAGATTACTCCAATCACATGCCTTAGAGGATATTGTGGATGGATAGGAGGGAAAACACCCACCCAACACTCACAAACATCCTTCAACATGAAAACAAGACTATGAATTGCTAAAAAAATAGCACGGAGGAGAATTACAAGGCAACTTGGTTTGAAAAGAACCTAATTTACAAGGTAGCATACACTCAAATCCCAACATCCTTTGGGAATCCTCAATGAGTAGCACATTAACAACAACATTAAAGGAAAGAACCCATATCACACAACCATGATAACATAAGCAATAATGCCTCAACGATAGTGTTGTAGGAAAAACTCATATGTGAGAACGAAGAAGGATTTTAACATAAGAAAAGATCTCATAAACATACAACTAATAGAGTGGTGGAGATAACAAATATGGAACCACAAAGCAAGAAAGAACAAACAACTTTCATTTAAATAAGAGATAACATTCATAACCCAACCTAGTATGTTGGTCACTTCTTTTGAGTTTGATTCTATCATGTTTTCCTAGCTTGATGCCTTCCAAAATCTCTCCTCTCCCCCTATCACTGCTCTCTGCCTCCTCTATTCCTTTCATCCCAATCATATTTTTTTTTGTTTGTGGAAAACACCCCAAATGGGATGCCACTTTTGGGTAAGTCCCAAGGAGGCAGAGGTATCTATTCCACCAAAAATACCCAGGGCTCGCACCTGGCCTGCCCCCTTTGGCACACTCAACGAGCATGCCTAAAACAACAAAAACAATAACAAACAAACACAAAAAACACAACATCAAAAAACAAAGACAAACAAACAAACAAAAAAATAAAAACCACAAAACAAACAAAAACAACATAAAAGCATAAAAAACAAAAAAATAAAAAAAAAACAAACAAATAAATAAATAAAAATAAAATAAAATAAAAAATAACAACAAAACACAAAACACATAAGAAAACCATAAAAACAACAAAACAACACACAAACACTTAAAAAAACAAAAAACAAAAACAAAAAAAAAAAGAAAAAAAAAAAAAAAAAAAAAAAAAAAAAAAAAAAAAAAAAAAAACAAAAAAAAAAACTAAAACAACACAAAAACAAAACAGTACAAAAAACACACACCCCTCGAAAAACTAAAAAAAAAAAAAAAAAAACACAACTACGACCTTTCTAGGCCAAAAGACTATTAAGGCAAGATTCAACAGAGGAAACATAGGAAAGATATGTCTAAGCTAGGGAACTAAAATACCTTGACCGAACCAAAGAGAAGCAAAAAGGAACTAGGTACCTCTAGTACTGGAGCCATCCAAAGAAAGGATAAAAAGTAGAGCTTCCCTTATTTGTGAAGCCCACCATCTGGGAGGGTGGTCGTAGCAAGTAAGATCACCTTTGTCCAATGCCCAATTAGCTAAAGCATCAACACTCCTATTCTGTTCTCTGACCACATGATTGTAATCCACTTTCAAAAAGCCCATCTGGATTAATTGAATCTTCTCAACAATTATTTTTATTCTCCAATCAACCTTATGATTCTTAGGAGTCTTCAGAAGATTAATCATGAGTTGGGAGTCAGATTCAACCAACACCTTTTCCCATCCAACCTTAGCAGCCTCTTGAAGGCCTCTGAGGATACCATACCCCTCAGCAAGGTTATTGGAAAGGATACCCAAATTCTCAGCAAAAGTGAAAACCACGGAGCCATCTGAAAGTCTACCAATTCCTCCTGCACTAGCTTTTCCAGGGTTCCCCCTAGAGGCTCCATCGGTATTGACTTTTCCATAATCCTTAGGAGGAGGCTGCCAATTCCTTGTTCTTTCCATCTTGCAATTACTCACATTCCCTTTAAGTCGGTTGCCCTTAGAAGAGTTAATCTTCAATATTTGCATCACTTGATCCCATTTTTGGTGGGAGTTTTGGGGGTGATTAAGGAGTTGTTGGACTGATTCAACTAAGTTGGCAATGGTATTTTGCCAGATATAGTGAATATCCTTTATTTCTTGATTGAAAATCTGGTTGTTCCTTTCATTCCAGATATTCCAAGGTAGAATGGTAGAACCCATCCAAACTAACTGCCTAATGAAATGATCAACACCCTCCTGTTTAGGCCAATCCCTCCAAAGTTGTTCAAAAGTAGAAAAATTGGACCATTGTAAGCCAAGTAAGATGGCCATTCTCCTCCATAGCTCAGAGGCTAAGGTACACTCAATAAAAATATGGCTAAGAGTTTCCACATTCTTTCCACACATTTCGCATCTAAAAGGGCCATGAAAACCATGTTTCATAAGTTGCTCACCAGTTAGCACCCTACGATGCAATAAAAGCTAAATAAAGAACCTCACCTTAGGCCAGAGCTTTTGAGCCCACAATTGAGAAAATATGTCATAAAATTGGTTGGGATTATTATGGCATAAGGCCAAATAACCTTGAGCAACTGAATACTCACCCTTAGTAGTGTTGTTCCATCCAAAACAATCTTTATCATGGGACCAAGAGAGAGATCTCATATGCAAGATGCGTTGGATGTCTTGTCTTTGAATTTCTAGAATTTGAATAGGCCAGTCCTCAATAGGGATCCAATATCTACCAACCTCTGAATTACTAGTATGGTATCGATAGTAATTAGCCACCTTTATCCAATTAGCTCGGTGAAGCTCCTCCATCCAAGGCCTCCAATCAGGAAACTGAGTTATCAAAGGTTGGTGACCATCCCAAGAATCTATCCAAAAATTTACCTGCTGACCATTATGAATGATCCAAAATAACTTTTTCTTAATCAAATCCTCACCAGTCTTAAGAACCACTAAAATGGGAGAACCTTTGGTAGGCAATTGATAGCGAACAAGGTCTACAGGACTTTTGTTCTCAACATATTTAGCATGAAGATTATTGGCCCAAAGGGCATTGGGGTTATGTAAAATCCTCCAATACAATTTAGCAGCTAAAGCTTTGTTGTTATTAATAGCATATCGGAATCCTAACCCCCTTCATTCTTAGGAAGACATAAAGTGTCCCATTTCACCAAGGCCCATTTTATTTTCTCCTTAGTACCACTCCAGAGGAACCGATGATTAATTTGATCCAATTCTCGAAGAACAACCTTTGGGATATTCAACATGGTAGAAACATAAATAGGTATAGCTTGAAGGATAGACTTTACCAAGGTAATTCTACCCCCAAAAGAAAGCCACCTATTGGTCCACTTTCCAATTTTCTTCTTAACTTTGTCCAACAACCAATTCCAGTATTTATTTTTCTATCTTTGAGTATTGATAGGGATGCCTAAATAAGTGATCGAAAGGGAGGTCTTCTTATATCTTAATTTATCCAAGACCATGGATTCTTGTCTGGTAGAGTAGTGAAAGAAAATGACTTTAGACTTGTCTTCATTGATCAATTGCCCGGTAGCCTTAGAAAAATAGCTAATGATTTGCTTAATTTTAGAAGCTTCCTTAATTGTAGCTTTACCTAATAGAGTAGAGTCATCAACAAATTGAATATGAGAGATAGGCCTAGCTCCATGAGCAATGGTAACTCCCTCAAGGGTTTTCTTGTCTCTATTTTTGGTTATAGTCCTACCCAAGCATTCAACAAGAATGATGAATAAATAAGGGGAGAGGGGGTCACCTTGCCTAATACCTCTAGAAGCTAGGAATAGTTGTGAAGGCCTACCATTGATAAGAACTGAGTAGGATACTGAAGAGATACAACCCATAATCTAGTCCATCCAATCTTGAGAGAAACCAAATTGCCTCAAAACTTTGATAAGGAAGTGCCAATCCACTCTATCATAAGCTTTGGATAAGTCTAAACGAATGAACATAGAAGGAGATTTTTGCATTTCCATGGAATGGATGGCTTCTTGAGCAAGAACTATCTCATCCACTATTTGATGCCCTTCCACATAACCTCCTTGTTTAGGGGAAATAATCTTATGCAAAAGAGGCTTCAACCTTTCTACCATGATCTTAGTAATGATTTTGAGAAGAACATTACATAAAGCAATAGGTCTAAAAGCTGAGATATGATAAGCCTCTTGATATTTTGGGACAAGAGTTATATAAGTTTTATTGATAACCTTCAAAATATCTTTGGCTTTCCTGGCTTCTTCCACCACCTCTAATAAATCAGCATGAAGGATATCCTAGAACTCTTGGTAGAACTCAATGGGAAAACCATCAGGACCTAGGGTTTTCCTTTTTGCATTTTAAAAACCACTTGTTGAAGCTCATTAATAGTAATAGGAGCAGTCAAAATAGAGTTCTCCTCAGAAGTGATAAGAGAAGGGATCGCTTGAAGAACATTTTGTTGAGAAGCCGAGTCAAGAGGAGTAGCAACAAAAATATTGGAAAAGTAATTCACAACAATAGAGTTCATGCCATCCCAAGTGTAGACAACCTCTCTAGAATCTGAATTTAGGGAAGAAATAAAGTTGTGAGATCTTCGAGCTAGAAGATATTTGTGGAAGAAATTTGTGTTTCGATCTCCTTCTTTGAGCCATTGAATTCTAGATTTTTGCTTCCATAAGAGTTCTCTTTTTTCCCATTCCTCTAACTGAGTTGTGAGTCTAATTTCATCTGTACTTCTGCTCTCTGTGAGGCCATCTAAATGGATTTTCTTATTCAAATTTTCAAGTTGAGCAATAACTTCATGTTTTTTTGTTGAACATCCCCAAACTCCTTCCAGTTCCAAGTCTTGATTTTGGATTTAATATATTGCAACCTTTTGGAAAAATAGTACATCTTAGTCCCATATCTTGGTTTACCTTCCTTCCACCATTGTTGCACTCGAGGTCTGAAGGAACTATCTCTAAGCCACATTAACTAAAAATGAAAAGGAGAGAAACTCACATTGGTTTTCCAAATTTCCACCATGATTGGCCAATGATCTGAACCAACATTGTTAAGAGTCTTCACTTTAGGAATGTGACCATGGATTAAGAAATGATCAGAGAGTAGGAACCTATCCAATCTCTCCATGATACAAGCTAAGCCTTGCCTTCTGTTAGACCAAGTCATAAGGCCATTATCTGGTTGGATGTCCACAAGATGAAGGTTTGCAATATATTCATTCATGAGGTCAGTGCTCCTATCCAAATTTCTATTTCCCCCTATTTTCTCATCTAGAGAGAGGATGGTATTGAAATCTCCTCCTATCAAGATCCAAGCTTCAGGAAAATGAGAGATAATATAAGTTATATCCTTCCACTATCTTCTCTTTTCCTCCAAAGAAGTCAGAGCATAAATAGTTATGCAAAGCATAATTTGGTTGGAATGTCTACTTTGAATAGCAATAGCCAAAAGACCCCAACTACCAACCATATGGTGAATAACTACCTCTTTTGGGTCCCAAAGGTAAGCAATGCCACCAGAAGTCCCCTAGGAACTGAGGGAAACAACTTTTCCAGTTGGCCAAATTTTACTAGCAATTGAATCCATTTCCTCTATTGACATCTTCGTTTCTTGAAGGAAAACAAGATGAGGATGGTTTATCTGAATCATTCTTCTAATTTCATTTTGTTTTGAAAGACTCCCTTTGAGTCCTCTAATATTCCAAGTGATGATCTTCATTAATACTAGGGCTAAAATAGTTGGTAAGGGAATTAATCTTACCTTCCTCTACAAGATTTTCACCTTCTTTTACCATATATTGTTGATTGGTCTTGCGACCTACCTTTTGATTAGAATCCATCTTCAGTTTTTTTCCCTGTTTCTTGACTTACTCCAATTGAATCTGGGATGTCTTCTAACCTTGAAGAATGCATGTACAAAGTCAAATTATTGTTGGAAGGTTCAATAGAGTCTATCTTGGGACCTGTATTATTTGAAGTCTCACCATTTAAAAGATTGTTTTTCTTGTGTATATTTTCTCCCTTTTTTTTGTTGAAAACTTTTGATTTGTTGGTTTGTATCTGAGTTATTCCTTTCATCTCTAAATTGTGTTTCTAAGATTTTTGTTTCCATTATTTCCTCTTCCTCACCTAGGGCATCATTTGTGGAAAGAATTTCAAACATATTAGCTGATAACTTTGATTGATCCTTCATAACTAGTTTTTTTGAGTGTTCTTCTTCTTAGGCATTTGGAAACTTGTTGAATTTGTATCTTCTTTCTTTTGATCTAGAATTTTATTTGGGAAAACACTAGCCAAATGACCATATTCATGGCAAATTCTACAATGAAAAGGAATGTTCTCATAGTCCACTACTTGCTCCCAAGTGTCCTCCCCAAATTGTAAAGTGATATTTTTAGGTAGGGGTTTGTCAAAATCCATTAAAACACAAATCCGAGCATAAATAATATGTTCAAATTTTTGAGTACAATCAACAGTCATCATAAAAGTTCCCAAAGAGTTTCCAATTGAAGAAAAAATAGTCGAATTCTAGAATTCAATTGGGAGGCCAAAGAGTCTAACCCACACGGGACCTGTAGAAGGCATCTCTTCTTCGACTTTAAATTTAGTATGCCAGGGCTTCATAAAAAGCCCTACCCTTCCAAAGAACCAGGGACCCCCTTGAAATGTTTTCTCTCTATCTTCATTATTAGCAAATAAAACAAGAAAATAACCATTTGGATAAATAGATATTTGTAACTCACCTTTAGTTTTCCAGCTTTTTGTAGCCTAGACTTTGAAAGCAGATAGGCTCGAATGAAAACCCAAGAAATGACAAATTAGTCCTCTTTTTTCTAGATCTTCAATGCTAGTCTGAATGTCACCCATATCAAGCTTAACAATAGGAGTTCCATCAGCTGCTCTAAGACATCCTGACTCAGTTTTCCTTGGATCAATCTTAGGTATTCTTAGAGGTTTATGGGAAGCCCTAAGATTAATGTTAGCATTAGGTTGAGGTTGTCCACCATGGAGGACATCCCTAAAATTCATTTTTGGGGTCGAGTCTTGGGAATCCTTGCCCTTGAAAGGGGTTTCCATTGTGGATTTATTTTGGGGGTGCACCTTAGCACCAGATTCTCTTGAGATCTGAACCATTTTTTGATCAGTTGCTTGAAACTTGTTTCATGATCTCTTTAATCCATGCCCTAGACATCGAGGAAAGGTATGCTTTTCACTTTTGTTTTGTGCAACAAATTGGAAGCCATTGTCAATCAAGTTCATCGTATGATCTATTGAAAGATAAATTTCTAACCCATATTGGGTCCCCTGCAACATATCCTGCTAAAATATTGAGCAAAAACCACAAATATGTTGGCCACTAGGGCTCGAAGGCCTCGAAAAACAACCTCTGGAGTTGCTTGCACTCAACCCAGATGAAACCCTCGCATAGTCACTTGCCAAAAATATCATTTTAAACCTTTTACACCACTAAAAGTACCAAGAAATGGACAATAATTTAGTCTAATGAGGCCCAAGATTTGAACCTTGGACCTCCTCCCTGCTTACGGGGTTAGGAGGAACCAATTTATATACACCTCAGACCTCTTCCATCCCAATCATCATTCTCTCTTTTTTATTTGTATTTTCTCTTCTCATATGTACAACTCTCTAAGTTCTCAATGTCCCACCGCCCACTATAACTTCCCAAGCTACTCCTACGTATCAACTAATAGAGATAAACTTATTAAATCTTTTTGATAAGCTCCATCATAAATGGAACCCTTCCATTCAACATTGGCATGTGCTCCTCCCACCAACTTGAATGTCCCACTTGCAGTTTTTTTGAATGGAAAATATCTTTTGTTGATTTATCATGGAATTCGATTATCACCTTAATAATATTTTATCATTTGACTAAATCAACTATTGATTATAAAAGAGACTCTCTTACTATCTAATATAATTAATAATTATAAATGAAGCTCCAAAACAATCCAAATATTATTTATGAATGAAATATCCTTTATCATTTAAAATAATGACTCGCTATATATATTACATATTCATAAAACATAGAGTATAAAGTTTTTCCTATCAAATCCTAAGATCGTGCTATTATTTTTCTTTCTTAAATTAACCTGATCATGCATGATTACCAAACTATTGATGCAGCAAGTGATGATATAAAATATAATCAAACATATGCATGGACAAAGAGGGATTTTTTCTATCAACTTGGTCACCTATCCCAACCCAAGAATTTACGATAGCTACTAGGCTATCAACTTGAGGCTCAAGGTGGCTAGCTATTGATGATTATCCCTAATCGATAATGCATGCCTATATGAAGGTATTTATCCTTGCTTCTAGTGGATTATTCTACTTTCCACCTATGAGTGTGCCTAATGTTGCATATATTGGCAATATATCAACTGTACAATGCTCCTTTAAAACAAACTAAATATCACATAGTTGGTTTAATTGCTCAATTTAGGTATTAAAGCATCATAGATTAATACATTGTTTCTTTGTGCCAAAAAGCCTACCAAGGAGGGTCATGACATCCTACCCCCTGGGACTAAACACCATTCCATGTGTTTCTATTTTTTTACAAAATAAAGTTATTACATTATATATTTTTAAATAAAGAAGAGAAAATATTTTTTCATATCATCCACTTTCTCCCAAGTGGTATTTCTTTCAAAAAACTGGTCCCACTGGATCTTACATTGCTCAAGAGTCTGATTTCGCATAGACTTAGAATGAAACTCAAGGATATTTATCGGCATTACTTCAATAGCCTCCGGATTTACCATCTACAATTTAGAAACATCCCACACATGTTCAGGGTTAGCAACATATTTTCTAAGCAAGGATATGTGGAAGGTGTCATGGATCTTTGATAGGTTAAATGGTAAGGCAACTCTATAAGAAACCAAACTAGTTTTTTAGTGATCTCAAAGGGTCCTAAAAACTTAGGATCCAACTTCATGGATTTTATAGCACTCTTTATTGGTTTGACTCTTAGAAATATTTTATCTCCAATTGAGTACTCTTTTGGCGTCCTCTTTAGATCAACATAATATTTATACCTATCGATCACTTATTTAAGTCTTTGTCTGATTACCTTTAATTGATCTTCCATTTCTCTAACCATATCTAACCCAATCACAACTCGATCTTCTAGGTTATCCCAAGATAATGGTGTTCTACACTTTCACCCATACGAGGCACCAAAAGAAGATATTGCTAGAGAGGAGTGATGGCCATTATTGTAGGAAAATTCCATAGGATGTAATTAGTCTTCCCAATGAGACTTATGATCCATGTAGTACATGTGAAGCATGTCCTCTAGTACTTGGTTTACCCATTTAGTTTGACCATCTATTTTAGGGTGGTATGATAAGTTCATCTTTAGTTTTGTGCCTACTACATGAGATAGGGACTTCCAAAATTCAAAAGTGAACTTGGAATCCCTATCTACAATGATCACCTCATAAAATACATGTAAACAAAATGCTTCTCTAGAAAATCTATTAGCCACTACCTAAGCATCTTATTTGATGTTTCCATGTATGAAATGTGCAACTTTAGTCAATATATCAAATATTACAAGGATTGCATCATGTTGATACTTGGTCTTGGGTAACCCTACTATAAAATCCATAGATATAACCTACCATTATTGTGTAGGTATATCATGCGAATACAATTTTCCTATAGGATGCTTGCATTATATCTTAACTTTCTTACATTTAAGGCATCGAGCAATAAAATCGGTGATGTCCCTCTTCATTCCTACCCAGAAGAAGGTTCTTTTCATATTTTCTCGTATTTTGGCCCCTCCAAGATGAGAAAAATAAGGATATATATGGGCTTCTTGCATTATTAATTTTCTTAAATCATCCATTTTTGGTATGATGACTCTATCTTTGTAGCACAAAAGTTCATATTTCATACCAAATTCCTTATTACCTTCAGGGTCTCTATTCATCCTAACTCGAATTTCTTGGTAATACTCATCCTGAGATTGCTCTTGTCTCACTTGATCCATCATATCCATGTGACTTATAGCTATGACTACTATGTGTTTCCTTCTACTCAAAGCATCAACAACCTTATTCTTCTTTCCATTTTATGTACTCAATTTCAAATTCATATTCATTGAGGAACTCAACCCATCTTCTTTGTCTCACATTGAGTATAGGTTGGGTAAATATGTACCTTAGACTTTGATGGTCAGTATTTAATTCAAAGGTTCTTCCCACCAAGTAGTGGCACCAGGTCTTTAGAGCATGCACCACTACAACTAGCTCTAAATCATGTGTAGCATAATTAACTTCATGCTTTTTTATATTACATGAAGTATATGCTACTAATGACTCTTATTGAGAGAGTAATCCTCCTAACCCTTTCAATAATGTGTTTGTGCATACTAAAAAGTCCCTTTGAGGGTTAGGAATATTCAATATTGGTGTGGTAGTGAGATTATATTTGAGTAATGCAAAATTAGCTTCACACTTCTTCATGCACTTGAAATCCTTTCTCTTTTTTAAGGTTTGTTATGGCTACAATAATATTAGAGTAATCCTTTATGTAACGTATATAGTATCCCGTTAACCCCATGAAGCTTCGTACTTCAATCACATTAGTAGACGGTGTTCAATTTAGGATGGAATCTATTTTCTCTGGATCCACAATAATTTCTTCTACTAATATGATATATCCAAAATAGCGTACCTCTAAAATATAAAAATCACTTTTAGCTAGATATCCATAGTGTTGATTTTTCCTCAACAACTCTAACAAGATATTCATATGTTTATCATGCTCTTATTTATTTTATATTAAGATATCATCTAGGAATACTAGGACAAACTAGTCCAGGTATCTTCTGAACACATTGTTCATTATATTCATGAATGCAAATGAGGTGTTAGTTAATCCAAAGGGTAGAACTATAAAATCATAATGCTCGTAAATATCATTTTGTGAGTATCCTCCTCACATATTATTAAGTGGTGATACCTTGATCTTAGGTTGATTTTAATTAATACTATGGCATATCTTAGCTGATTGAATAATCTTTGATTCTAGGTAAGGGATATCGATTCTTGATTGTAGCCTTATTTAGCATTCTATAGTCAATACACAATCTTAATGAACCATATTTGTTTTTCATAAATAAAATTGGTGCACCCTAAGGTGACATACATGGTTTTATCAATCACTTTTCCAATAATACTTGTAGTTCAACCTTTATTTCTTACATACCAATATGATTCATCCTATATGGATACCTATGAATAGGTTTTGTTCTTGGCATAATATTAATTGTGAAAGAAAATTCCTGCATAGGAGGGAGAACAAGTAAATCCTTTGGTAAGACATCCTTTGAATCCTATAAAATTTGATGCTTTCCTAGAATCTACCTATTCTTATCATCTTCTACTTCATTAAGGTTTAAAACATACACTATCCCTCCTTTGTTGAGGGCTTTCTTCAATTGCATAGTTGATAATATTTAGGGTTTGAATGCCCCCTGCTCACTAAGTCCCTCCTTTTATTTCTCTGAATACTCGATCCATTTGTCTTGGAAATTGATCAAGACTTTATGGACCTACAACTAATCCATCCCTAAAATCACATCAAAGACATGATCTGGAGCTACATATAAGCAAACTTCGATGGTACCACTAGCTAAAGTAATTTTTTCCATTGGATAAAAATGGTTTATTGAGTAGGTTTATCCTAAAACATACTCTACCCTCCACCCATGGGCCAAATATCCTGGTCTTTCTAGCATACCCCTTGCTAAACTAGAAGAAATAAAGCTATATGTAGCTCCACTATCAAGTAAAATTTTTACTTGTTTATTAAAATCTTACCTTTCATACGCAATGGGGTGACTCACCCCTCTAGATTTTGTTTTCTAGTTATGATGTAGATCTTATGCTCAGGTTCCTTTATTTTGGTGTTGGATGAACTCAGTCCTGGTTGGTGTGTATATTGATTAGCATAATGTGGACCTCTACAATGGTAACACTCATCCTTGGGTCCTTGATTCTTTTCTGGTTTATGTTCTCCTATCTTAATTACAAGAGCTAAAGTTTATAGTTTTTGAGAGTGAGGCTTTACTTTGTTGTTATTAATGTTGGTTTTATTTTGGAATTTTTTCTTGAACTTTTCCTATTTCTCATTATTTATCTTATCAAAAATTTTAGGTTCTTGGTATTTCGATCCTCTTCCTCTTCTTCAATGATTATTGATCTTGCTCATATAGGGCAACATAGTTGAACTGCAAGTTAGACTCTACTTTATTTTCCAATTCATATGCCTTTTGAAGTAATTTAGGTTCATGCATGTTTACATCATTCTTCACTCTAGATTCTAACATATGAATAAACTTGTAAAATCTCATACTCTCATCATAAGTAGGTACATATCAAGTAACCAAATCAACGTCTTATAGTATATATCCATTATTTTAGTTCCTTGCCAAATACTAACAAATTCTTCAAACTTTAAGGCATAGAAGTGTTATGTGAGAAACCTCTTTTTGAATATTTCAAAAAAATATTTCCATTTAATATCAATATGTTAAACCTTATTATTCTCATAGTAGGTTTCCCACCAAGCTAAAGTGGTCCCTTCTAATTTTATCATGGCCTAAACTATTTGGGTTCTTAGGGAATAGTCTTTTAATATAAAATAAACTTCTAATTCTCTCAGCCATGCTTCAGTTGCATCCCCTTTACCTTCCCCATCAAACTTGGAGATACAATTTTTTTTAGATCCCTAGCTGTTTCTTTTTCTAGAAGGTATCTAGCTTGTAACTATTCTATAGTTATCCCTTTATCTTTTCCAACCTCTAAGCCTACAACATGTGAGTTTTGATTCATAATTATTTTTAATACTTATCTCATCTGATCCTACATAGCAATGATCATAGCATTGATGTCTTCTACCTCTTTGTTGGAATTTGTTGTATCCTCATCTTAGATATCTTCTTTGACATTATTTTATCAAGTTTTTCTAGGTGTAGACCTCTCTTTTTTGTACTTAGGTGGTATTTTTAACCTGGTTACAACCAAGAAAAATATTAGGCTACAAATTCACCTTAAATTGTATCACTAATTCAAGCTATAATACATATTTCTCTTACTAAAAGCATCAATAATCTAACTAGGGTGGTATTCTAAGGTTATGATGTATCATTAATACCAAAGTCCATACTAAGGTATCATAACATTCATTCACCCTTTAGCTTATACTTTTAAGCAAGCCTTCATTGGAGACATTAAAATCCCTTTAGCACACAAGAAGCTATATACCCTTATACCTAGAGATTTAATACCAAATGTAATGACCCAAACATAGCTTCAAAAAAACACACAAAAAGAAATTATTTTTTTTACTAAGGATAAGGATTCATAAATTCCTATCTAATTCCTAATTGGTCTATTGTTTAAATCCCCTAAGTTTCTTGAAGAGCTACATCTCACTAGATATCCTAACACAAGTCTATCTATGTAAGTGTATAATTTGTTACCACAAATAAATTCATCCCTCTCATAAATCTTGATGAGCTAAACTTATCACCTTTAGTCAATTGAAGGTATACGCCCATCACCATACCATACACAAGTTAATCTATATAGGTATGCTATGTGTATTGTGAGTTAGTCTATCCATATCATCTCCACAATGAGCTATCTTAACTTAGATGTAGTCTTTCCTAAACTCAGTTATCATTATCCCTAAGGGGTCTTAATCTCTTAGGTCCACTACATTCACCCTAAGGGGTCTTAATCCCTTAGGTCACCCTCTAAGTCCACCCTAGAGCTTATTATTTAAGTTTATAATGTTTAGAAAGAAAAACAATAATATTTTAGACACTAAATCTAATAAAATTATAATTCATAGCATACCAAATACTAGAGGGAAAGCAACATTCAAGAGATAGTAAACATTAATTGGAAAAGAAATTAATACAAGATATAGATAATTCAAGCAATAATTTAAAGGTACATCTTCCATCAATTAATATTTATTACATATAAAAAATTATGGTAAATCCTCCATACTCTTAAAGAATAATATATTACATCAATTTCATTAGGGAAATATCCCCACATGGTTAATCTATTTGAGCATAAGTAAATCATTATAAGTAGAATCAAACTGATACATTGGTTCCAACTGCCTCCTTGGTCCTTCTTAGATTTCCCTCGATCATTTGAGGATAGTAGGGGATGAAGGCACTCATGGTTCCATGATAGACATGCTTCTAAATACATTTACTTATTTCATTGCCAAATTGTAACTATACAAATTAAAGCAAAGTATCTAACCATCTATTGCATAGTTGATATCATAAAAATCACCATTTTTATTTTCACCTCTCATTAACCATAGAGAGTCTTTCAACACATGCAACTAGACCATAGGATTTACTTTAAATAATTTATTCAACCCTTATTCGATAATTAAAGTCCCATACCTTCAATCATCAAACAATCTAGGTTCCTTCAATCAAGAAATAACCATTTCTCCTTTGTTCTATAAATTAAAGTTCCATACCCTTAATTTACAAATAAAATAATTATATTTATTTATTAAATCAAATTCACCTACTTTAATCCATAAATAAACCCTTTTTCTTCATCTTATAAATTAAATTCCCATACATTTAATTTATAAATAAACTAATTATATTTATTTATTAAATTAAATTCACCTACTTTAATCCATAAATAAACCCTTTTCCTTCATTTTATAAATTAAAGTTCCATACCCTTAATTTACAAAATAAACTAATTATATTTATTTATTAAATCAAAGTCACCTACTTTAATCCATAAATAAATCATTTTCCTTCATTTTATAAATTAAATTCCCATACCCTTAATTTACAAAATAAACTAATTATATTTATTTATTAAATCAAAGTCACCTACTTTAATCCATAAATAAACCCTTTTCCTTCATTTCATAAATTAAAGTCCCATACCCTTAATTTACAAAATAAACTAATTATATTTAAATAAATTAATATTTTCATAAATAATTAAATAAATCACTAACAAGCACAACACCAAGCCTACTATTTGCACTCAAACATGAATCTCACAGTAGGTGAAAACATCCATAAAGGTCCAAGGTAACCGTACGCACCTCCATGGCCTAAATTATGGTTGAAAGAGATAGAAGTCTTACTGTGGGGGTTATGAACTCCCATGAAGGGAGATATCCTTAGTTGGGAGTGGTGGTGGATTACTCAAATCATATCCCTTAGAGGATATGGTTGATGGTTGGGAGGGAAAATACCCACCCAACACTCACAAATATCCCTCAACATGAAAATAATACTATGAATTTCCAAAAAAATGATGTGGAGGAGAATTACAGGGCAACTTTGTTTGATGAGAACCCAATTTATAAGGTAACATAGTCAACTCAGTTTTGGGTTATGCGGTTTTATCACAATAACACACACTTAACTCCCAACATACTTTGGGAATCCTCAATGGGCAGCACAATAACAACAACATTAAAAGATAAAACCCACATCACACAACCATTATAATATAAGTAATAATGTCTCAATAATAATATTATAGGAAAAACTCATATGTAAGCATAGAGGAGGATTTTAACATAATAAAATATCTCATAAACATACAACCAACAAACTGGTGGAGATAAACTAGCTAGAACCATGAAGCAAGAATGAACAAACAACTTTCATTTCAAGGAGAGATAGCATTCATAACCCAACTTGGTATGTTGGTCACTTCCTTTGAGGTTGATTCGATCATGTTGCCCTAGCTTGGTGCTTTCCAAAATCTCTCCTCTCCCCCTGTCTTTGCTCTCTTCCTCCTTTATTCCTTCCATCCCAGTCATTGTTCTCCCTTTTTCCTTTTTTTGTATACCATATTCTCATCTATGCAACTCCCTAAGTTCTTAATGTCCCATCACCCACCATTATTTCCTGAGCTACTTCTACGCAGCGATAGACAAAGATAACCTTATTAAATATTTTTTATAAGCTCCATCATAAATGGAACCCTTCCATTCAATGTTGGCATGTGCTCCTCCCACCAACTCAAATATCCCACTTGCAATTTTCTCAAATGGAAAATATATTTTGTTGATTTATCATGGAATTCAATTATCACCTTAATAATCTTTTATCATTTGACTAAATCAACTATTGATTATAAAAGAGACTCTCTTACTATCTAATATAATTAATAATTATAAATGAAGCTCCAAAACAATCCAAATATTATTTATGAATGAAATTTCCTTTATCATTTAATATAAAATAATTATTATTTATAAATGAAATTTCCTTTATCATTTAAAATAAAATAATTATTATTTATAAATGAAATTTCCTTTATCATTTAAAATAATGACTTGCTATATATATATTACATATGCATAAAACATAGAGTAGAAAGCTTTTCCTATCAAATACTAACATCATATGAAGTAAAATATAATCAAACATATGCACAAAAAAAGAGGGAGTATTTTTATCAACTTAGTCACATGTCTCAACCCAAGAATTTATGATAGCTACTAGGCTATCAACTTGAGGCTCAAGATGGCTAGCTATTGATGATTATCACTAACCGATAATGCATACTTATATGAAGGTATCTATCCATGTTACCCTCGATTTGCCTTAATCATCACTTCCTTAACCTCAAGTATCCCTTCTTCTGGTGGATTATTCTACAACTTCTACCTATGAGTGTACATGATCTTGCACATCTTGGTAATATATCAGTAGTACCATGCTCCTTTAAAATTAACTAAACATTGCATAGTTGGTTCAATTGCTCAATTTAGGTATTAAAGCATCATATATTAATACATCATATTTTTATACCAAAAGCCTATCAAGGAGTGTCATAACACATCATAAGCATAGGAATATACATACTATTTCTAAGCTCTAGATTTAGAATTGACCCTCCAAATATAATATTATCAAGAGAAAATATTTTCATATATATTTTTGATGGATTTGAAGGCTGAAAATATGTTAATTTCAATAGGAAAACATCCTTCCAACTAGGATAATTTTGATGTTCCATTATCTTCTCAACTAAATATATAATCCCTTCACTCATCATTCCCTATTTGATTATTCTGATGGATGCAATACCCTTATTTCGATACTAGAATGACAAAATACATATTGTATTCAATCCCTGCACAACTTAGGAGATAAAAGATATCATCTAACATCTTACCAATGATTTCATAAAAATAAAAATAGAAGGATAACTCCTATTCATATTGTAATTATTTTTCAACATTTTATGGATATGATAGTGAGCTATTTTCTCTTTTAGGAAGAAACCATCATTTATAGGATGTTGTAGTGTTGACCATGGACCAAAACCATTTCATAACAATGGGAAAATACTCTATAATTATTTTGGTTAGGCCAAATATGATTTTGGATGAGGTAGAGCAAGAGGAGGATGTATCAGATGAAGATGAAGCTAAAAATAACTTAAAACTATAAGGAGATTATAAAAATAAGCTAGGATTGAATATGTGTCATTCGAGAAAATTATGTCGACATTGCAAAAAAAATAAACTCATCAAGCATTATATTACCAAACCATATTAAGAAAACATTTCAAACTTTTAGTCAAGGTATATAGGAGGCTCAAATAGATAATAATAGAAATAGGACATAACTTCAAACACCATTCTCTAGAAGAAGAAGATATGGAGAAAAATATTACTACATAGGTGTACCTGATCAAAACAGCTCTAAAAAGTTCAATGGCAGGCATCATAACTTTATTAGGACCCAAATTGGTGTATGCGCAATCATCCTTCAACATGATGAGGGTTAGTCATCCTCTATGTTATTTGTTAGTATGCTTAGAAGGATAGATTCTACACAACATTATAATAGATTAAGAAGTTGAATTTCATATAATAAAGTTGTATATTGGCAAGAAAATATACCTTGGCATGAGGATGAAAAGTTGAAGGCTAACATAGTCAAAGTAATTTGACAAATGATACATATATCTATGTTAGATATAGTTTGTTTTTGCCTAGCCTTGATATATCTTTCCAAAATTTCTATGTTAGTATCATGATGGTATTTCTAATAAAATTTGTAATAGATTATAATGAAAGTAGAAATATCTAAAGTATTTTTAATTAAAATATTTATTAAAATTTAAAAATACATTAATATTTTATACAATGGGGAAGGAAGAAATAATGTTGTTCATTATTTAATTCTGCAAAACTAAGTAAAAGGTAATATGGTTGGTGGGTAGTTGGGAATTCATTGCCTATAACAAACCCCCCTGGACTCTACTTTATTTCTCTATAAAGAGAGAGAAACAGGGGATAAAGATAACTCAGTTTTTATAGAGAAACTGCAATATAGAGAAGGCTTTGGAGCTTTTTGGAAGGAGAAAAATAGCGAAGGACCTAATCTCTAGAGGGCACGCTCATCTTTTCTAAAACATTTACTATCTAAAGCTATAAAGTACTCATTTGATATGTGTTTGAAGTAGGTACTACATTAGGGTGGATTGTATGTATTGCTTAATCGCTTATTGATTTGTTAAGGGAGAACCATCCAAGTATTTTTTCAAAATGTTTTTGGCATATAGCATATCACTAAAACATAACATATCTATAAACATCAATTATTAAAGATATCACTTAGATTCATAAATCCTTCATAAGACAAAGTCCGTCTAGCAAGGATCATGAAAATACCTATAGTACTCTACATTTAAAAATTCTAAGATAATGAAGGGATGAATGAAACTTAGCTAAAAATTTCTATGCCTATACCTAGATAGAAAGTATAACCTCACTAATTCCCTATCCCCCATTGCTCCTCCCATCATCCAAACCTTGATTAATAGAGATTTATAATTTTATTTCCCTTGACTAAAAATTTATTAGTGTTCTTATACTAGATGACTAATTTCATAGGATCATATCTCTTAATATTTCTCAAATTCTTTTATATGATCAATCATTTTAAAGCTATTTAAATTGCACATAATTTGATCCAAGAATAAATTATGTTTTACAACCCTTTACAAAGATAATGCTTCCATCATGAGCAGAGGTGGCAACGGCATTTCGTTGGGCTACATTCGTTGGAGGTGCAGAAAACCACTCATACTACTCGGAAAGATCACAAACTGAAACATGATTGGAAATAGTTTCATGGTATTCTGTTTCGCCCCCTATAGCATAAAAACTTCCATCCAAGACCGCCGTACCTGAGTCTACAAAGCCTTCCTTCATCTTTGGGAATAGAAAAGACATTTCACTCTCCAGGTTGAAAGCACAAAATTTCTGCAGAGTTTCGTTTGAAGCATACGACGTCAGCTAATCTTGTTCTTCATTGACTGTAATATTGCATATACCCACGATTGAGATGGATTAGAAGCATACATCTCTAGATTCAGGTTTCTAAAAGATGGATCCTCATTATATTCTGGTGTATCTTATCTTTTCCTGTCCTTGGACGTACCGCAGAGGCAGCCTCCCATCCACCAAAAATTTGGCATACCGTCGAAGAGCAGAAGTAAGCCTGCCACCTTCAAGAAAGATAGAATAAGAGACTCCAAAACCTTGCCTCTCCCTTCGCCTCTCTTGATAGGGCGCTTTCTATTTATATGCCGTCTTCACCTGCTCTCAAAATGCGTGATTATACATCTCTTTCACCGAGTCCTCCACTTAATATGTAATTGAAAATTTCGCTTTGCTTATTAATTCTCAAAGTGATAAATTAAAATATATGTTATGTGATAAATTAGAATAAATGTTGTTAACATTTCCTCACTTGATATTTGTTCTTATATAAGTATGCTTCCATGTCAAAGTGCAAGTGCAACATACTATAAATTAATTCCCAACTACTAGAAAGTCACAATTTAGTTAAAAACAGAAAAATTAATTCGGAACTATTAGGAAGTAATAATTTAATGAATATAAAATTCATACAAAGCAGCATTCGCTTTGATTATGTTTTGATCAATATTTTCCATATCATTGTAAACTGCTTGTATCCCATGTCAAGGAAAGAAGGAGGCATCCTTTAGGCATGGCTAAAGGACTTTAGGATGCAATTTCTTTTAATACCATGATAATATCATTTTTAATATATGATATAATATTGATAAGATTGAGTAAAATATATACAACTAATTAAATAACTATGAAAAATAAAATATGCTATCCCATTTAATGGAATGTCAAAAACATCATCCTAGTTGAAGTATGCAAAGTAACCTTTTACATGTCATATGGTTCTTTACATGGAAAACCTAAAAATAATGACTTTTGATAATGCAACATTTTCAAAATTCTATGTCTTTGTAAAACCCTTAAAAAATTGTTTGAAATGTTAATTTATTACACATATAGGCAAGAAAAGTATACTCAATACCTTTGATGTGCTCATGTGCAGGTCAATTTCCATTGCAAGTTCACTAGATTAATTATTTCATCTACATATAAAATTGTTGAGTAAAGAATAACCGTTATTAGTTACTCCTATAGAATTTTGATTTATTTTATTGATAGAAAAGTTTTATTATAAAATTCAACTTAGTTTAATGTTAATATTTGTAAGTTCAAATATTTATAGTCAAATATGGAGTTGGTATCACATCACTCAACATTATTTTAGACTATGTTTTTTGGAGGGATATTTCTAAGTTATTACCATTATAAATAATACTATCATTTCCGTGCATAAAATAATTTATTCTCAAAAATATATATAGGATATAATAATCATTTTATTCTTAAATTTGGTTAAAAATATAATAAATAAATAAGATAAAAATAAAATATACAAATTAAACTTTATATATTTTGCTTATGCAATAGTAAGAGTTTATATTAATTTACTATATTACTAAACTAAAAAATATTTATGAAAAAAACTCTTAAAATTGATAAGCAAGGAGTAGATAGTTATCGGGCCATAGCCTTTCCCTTCCATGTAACTTCTCATATGTAGATTCATCTAGTGTCCTTACTTCTATCCTCATAAGTGAATCCATTCATTTTACTTGTTCATACCATAACCATGGATAAAATATCATCAAACATAAACTAGGAGCCTCCTACTTACCTTCTAATAACTATATTTAAAATAAAATAGACATTAATGATTTTAGTATTTTTTAATCTTTATGTATGATTATAATAAAATATATAAATAAAAATAATTATTATATTAATTATTGAATGCATATATGAAAGAATCAAATCATGAAAATGATATAACAAAAGGTTTATCAGGTGTTCAAGACATCATACCAAAAAAAATAGATAATTAATGTAACATTAATGTGATAATCCAATTGTCTCTCACACACCCACTCTCATTCATATACACTCTCTCTCTTTCCCACACATAGTGTGTATAATCAAGACTAAGTTCTAACACACACAATCACAATATGTGTAATCAATACTAAATTCTAGTCTTATTTTAATTGAAAATAAAGTATCCTATGGGTACAATTGATGTTCAACCTCCTATATTATGATGGATATTCCCACGATAAGTTGATATTATTTAAAGGTTTGTTTCAACATTCAAACTTAGGTAACTAATTAAATAAATAGAAAAAAGACTTTTTTATTTGATGAAATTATAAAAATATTATCATAAAATATTATCCTAATTCAAATATAAAATTTATTTTTTATATCTCATATAGAGGTTGAACCTCACTATGGTAGAGAGGGCCCATGAGGGTTTCCTCCATGAGGGCTTCCTCTATGAGGGCCTGAGCTTCACCATGGTAGAGAGGGCCTGATCCTTACCATGGTAGAGAGGGCCTAAGAGGGCTTGATCCTAACCATGGTAGAGAGGTCCTATGAGGGTTTCTTCCATGAGGGCTTCCTCCATGAGGGTTTCACTACCGCTTGGAATTTGATGTTCTAAAATACTTTGAGCGAGAGGTCTCCTTTCTCTTATTCTTGATCTAGCTACTAGTCATGCTTAGTTTCTATGCTACGGTTTCTGACCAGGATGTTTTGCTTACTAGGGATCTTATTGGTATGTTATAATCTCTTATGGATTTGGCATTATCACTCTTATATGGGGTAGAGGGTCGAATGCTGACCCAAACCTATAGGGGTGATCCTGGGTCGTTATAATGTAGTGGAAAATTTTGGTTGTTGATCCCTTGGCTAGCTCTCACTTTGGTTGGTGGGAGTGTTGGGTGGTTGTTTTTCTTGGGTTGTTTTCTAGTTTTTGGGACTTGGTTGGATTGTGCAGTATTTCTTCTAGGTTTGTTAGTTTCATGTTTTTTTAGCTTTTCGAGGAGAGGAAATGGCCATCTACTGACCCAAATCCATTGGGGTGAGCTTGGTATGGTGTTTGGCTACACAAATATGATGGTGTTCCCTTGGATAGATTCAGCTCTGATGAATTGGCTTCTCTAGTTGGATGGTGCTTGGATGACTTTGTTGCTAGGGTTCTCTACCAGTAGTGGGTTCATGGTTGGTTTATGTCGTATTATTCTGGGTTTAATATTTTTTGTAATTGGTTGTTTTGGGGAGACAAGATCAAATACTGACCAAACTAGTTGGGGTGAAAGTGGGTTGTTATGCTATGATGGTTTTCAAATTTTGGTCCCATGTCTTTGGTGGGTTTCCTAGCTTCGATGGTTTGTAGATATCTCTTTCTCTAGTTTCAAAAGTGGTGGTTTGTTTGATCCCAGGGGTCTAAGGCTTATTTTTTCATGATCTTACTCTTCTCCCTCTTAGGTGTGGTGTAGAATGTTGCTATCTCATTTTTCATGTACTTGAGAGAAGTTGTTCTTATTTTATGACTCTTGATTCGATTTAGGTGGTTCATAGTTTTTTAATTTATCTTTTAAACTGTTGCAAGTGTAAGCTTTAGATCCTTTACTGGGTGAAGTGATCAACTCCTGGTTTTAGTTTACTTTTGTTATAAGGGTATGGTATTATTCCCCATATAGGGTGTTCAATTCATACCCTCTAGGAATTTATTATTGTACTTTATGTAGGAGGGTTGGTGGTTGGTTTTTTTAGCCTTTGATTCTCGTTGGTGGGTTACACTTTTGGGTGTAAATTGTATTTATCCTTTTGGAGCTTTTTGTTGGGTAACCCTTTTGGTGCTTGTTGTAATGGTTGTGAGATCCTCTCAAATTGATCACGTTTAGGGATCCTTAAACCTCTTCTTTACCTAATCAAAAAAATATTTATATCTCACTTGATTCTCTATGTAGAAACCCTAAACATATTACTTTATGATAGCACAATATTTTAAAATCTATCTTTTTGAAGCGCTTAAAAAACTCTATATAACATTGATATTTGGAATACATATCCAAGACACTTATAACTAATACATGTGATTTATTCATGCTAAAATATTATTACATCAATAGCCTTTATAATTATACTATTATGGTTGTTTCTATTACATATGATTTGATTGATTAAATAAAATTGTTTTACATATATCTATGTTAATTCATTAAAATTTTATTTATTTTATTAATAGAAATATTTTAGTAAAAAAATAGCTTTTCAGATTTTATTTATGTGTTTATATATTTATTTTCCACCCCCTAGAGGAGTTTTAAAAATTAATACTAATGGGTCATCCAGGGGTAATCCTGGACATGCTAGAATTGGCGGTGTTGGGAGAGATTTTGCTAGTGTGGTCAATTTTTTTCTTTTTTATTTATAAGGTGTTCAATTAAAGAATTTTATGGAAGATCTTATGATTCTTGAGGTTTTATCTTGGTTGGTGTAGGATTATCTACGAGTTTGACTCTCAAATTTTGTTAATGTTTTAAACAGTAAAAGGGTGGAGGATGTTAATTGGTAATTGGCCTCTATGGATGTTCATATTCTCAGAATGAGTGAAGAGTTCAAAATTATATGCTTTGTACACATTCCAAGGTAATGGAATGGGGTTGTTGATTACCTGGCCAAAAGGGCTTCTGAGCTATTGGATCTTTGGATTATCAATAACTTGGAGAGTCTTCCATTTGGGGACTCTCAACGCCTCTAGGAGTTGATCCACAAGGATGTTTAAACTTAATGTGGTTTTTTCTTGTTGTCTTCTTCGGGTTTCAACCTTATCTGGGGATTTTAGCCTATTTTGTTGCTTATTTTAGTCCTGGTTAGAAGCTCAACTATACTCTATAATCTTAATTTTTTATCAATAAATTTTTACCTCTTTATTTAAAAAAAATATGAATTTGGTATAACATTATTGATCATTTTACTCAACACTAATACACTTTGGGGAATGTTTTTCTAAAGTACTACTATCATAAATAAGGCATCACTTTCTTAAATGCAATTAGGATGAGAGATATATTGTTTTAAATAAAGTTTTATTTATAAAATAACTTCAACAAGATATAAGATTCATTTTATTCATGAGTTTTATTAAGAGAAAAATAAAAAGCCTAATGAAAAAATAGAAAATAAAAGTAACACTAATAATTAATACTAGCTTGGATTTTACTAATGCAATAATGGTAATTTACATGAATTTTCTACTTTATTAAAATTAGAAAATAATGAATAAAAACTATAATATGGACAAAAAAAAAAACCAAATATAGTTATTGGGCCTTAACATTTTACTTCATATTGTTTATTTATTTATTTTTGTATGAGATATCCAAACCTACGGTTACTAACATATCACATTCCGTGTATTTAGGATGTTTATTTTTGTTGTTTTAAATGGATCCAACTATTTTATATGTATATAACCATTGAAATGGATAATATATCATTGAGTATGATCTAGGAACCCAATATAGATATACTAGTTAATTATCTTTAAGATTGAATGATCCTTTGATAATGTAATGTGTAAGCCTAAGAGTAAAATAGAGAGTACAATCCTATTTCCCTATAATGTAATAGATTGGATAGCTATGGTTGTGCATTATATATTAATGAATCATATTACTTCATGGGGAATAAGCATAAACTAAAAGAGCACAATAGGCACTAGAAAAGGTTAATTCCATCCTACTAAAATATTGGTGAATCTCTTCCCTTAAATTTTAGTTGGTACCATTCATCTCTTCGAATATTTATTAGCATTGGTCATACCATATAATTGAGTATTCATTTACATTAAGATTCATTTCATAGTAATGTAAACATCATAAGAGAATATAAAAATTAAAAAAAATTATCATATTATGTGTTGCATAATTTTATATCATAAAATGCTTTACCATTCAATTTATAATATTGAGTAGTTTGCACCATAAAATTTTATTTCTAAGAGTCTCATCTAACCTCTTTATATAACTAACTATTATATAATTAAAAAATACAACTATATATAGATTAAAATATTTTATCATGTAATATGAACAATTTTCTATATAGTTCTATGTAAGTGTGAATAAGGTATATACAAATTTATTACCCTCTTTAGTATTTTATCTAAAATAAAATAAATAAATAAATTAAATTATGGTATTAATAACTCCTTGACTTGTTTCTATTTTTTTTTATTTATCAAGGTATAATCCTTTGATATAGTCTCCTCTATCTCTCACTTCTTGTCCTAGAATATAAAGTGTTAGAAATTCTATCTTTTATTTTTATATGGATATCATATAATTGAAAGAGACCGCTTTGATAGAGATATGATATGTGTCTCTTTAAAGGTTTCTTTCAGGCATGAGAGAATTCAACCTTCCAGACACATATAAGAGTTAAAATATCAATATCTAATACATGGTAAAAAACAAATGCATAAAGCCAATAATTAAAACATTTTCATACCAAATATCCAAGGAAACACAAATAAATAAATATTATAGCTTATATATCTCAATATCAATATGAAAAACATTCCACCAAAGTAAAATATGAATTAAACTATATTATTAAATATGTATTAGAAATATCATTGTGATATATTGACTAGAACACTATAAATAATTTATTAGAATAAGTGAAAATCTCTTAAGTTTCACTAGGATACACACTTGAGTTTCCACTCCTCCATGTGTCAGGAGAACTCTTAGTGGTGTCTTCATAAGGTTTGATGAGTTGTTGTAATCTAACGACTCTCAATGATCAACTTTGCTATTTATACAAAGTTGATCCTAGAGATAAATCAATTAGTTCTACTCTTCTCTTCATCTCTTTTAATGCTTTGCATATCTATTATGAAATTCTAACATGGTACCAGAGCAGGATAGATTTTGCTAATATTCTCTCTTGAAGGTTCTAGGATCTGGTTCATTTACTTTGGATAATTTTTTTTGGCTATCTTCTTGAAATTATTTCAGTAGTCATTTTCCGTTATCCATTGTTTAATTTTTTTTTCAGCAAAATCTTTATTGTTGAAAATATTTGATGCAATATTTTTTAATATATTTGTTCTGAGTCATATTTTGAGGGTATTCAAAATATTAAAGCTCTTCCTTTGCTTCAAATCAGGTTTACCCTGTTCTATGAGCTATTTTTAGCCCATTTAAAAAGGAAGGATCTTATTTTTTATTTTTTAATACTCCCTCTCTTTGATTCATATTTTAGCCATTTTTTAAATAAGTTGAAAAAAACTCCTTTTATCTTAAAAGTAAATAAGATATTTTATTAGGTTCAAGTTTTTTTCATCTTTCTCGAGCTACATATTTAATCCACACCCGTTAGAACTTAGTGTGGTGTTTATTTTAATATCATGGGAGACTTTGATCTTAAAATAGAATCACGTATCCTTGCAGCTTGGCACTCAAAATATTAGAGTATCATTTATTCCTGTTGACGCTCTATTTGTGATCCTCTCTCCAGCTGACCCTTGGTGTTCGATTTATTCTGGCACCCGTGATAGCTCGGATGATCTTTTTTTTCCAGCTAGCTCTGTGGTGAACTCAAAATGAATATCTCTAAGATTTATTTCTCTTCTTCGGTGCTCTATTAGTTGGTCCTTATAACATGCATTGCCTGCTGCAAATATCTAAATCAATCCTGCCATTCAAGTTATTTCAAAATATTAATCTGTTATAGTTTTTTTATATAATATTTTTTGTAGGATCGCCATCATTTATAGAGTATATCAGGTTAAAGTTTTTGCAGCTCAATCTGGTTGGCACCCTATGGTTAACGTGTATTTTACATATTACCCTTTGGTTATATCTGTGCAATATAAACACTGGTAATTTTTATAAAGTCTTTTTTACATGGGCATGATAAAGTGTTTTTGCAGGTTAAAGGATAAAGGGTCGAGTTCACCTCAGCTCAATGCGGTTTAACGTTCCTTTGAGGAACACTGTTTATATTTTATATATAAGACTTTTGGAGGGGTGTCTAACATATTTTTTGCAGGTTGCCTTTTCTAAAGGTTAAACGAGCAAGAGATCGAGTTTCTCTCAGCCCGATATAAGTCTTTTACCCTCGTCGATCCAGAGTAATTTCGGATAACTACGTTCCTTTTCTGCCCACGTTCTCAAAACATCTCTTTAGAGCTAATATGGTCAACTCACAAATTTTCTAAAGCATCCTCTCCTTTTGGTCATTGAAGAGCAGTACCTTCATCCGTTTTCTAGAAATTATATAATTTGTTTTGCAGATTTTAGACCCGAGTGTCTTTGTATTTTATTTCATTCATTGTCTTCTATCACCGCATTGTATAATTTATTTAGTGTTCCCTATATTATTAAAAAAAAAAAAAGGTTATCCTTGCTTTGTCTCCGGGCCTTTCATCTATTCTCAACAGGCTCTTATCGTGAGACACAATTGTACTTTTTTTTAATAAAAGTTTTTTTTTTTTGGAAGGGGGTGAGTGCATTTTTTGCACTCAATTGGTCCATCGTTTAGGGGGGGTGCTTTCTTTTGTCTATCTTCATCTATGCATTTTATTTATTTCAAGTAAATTTATGAGGTTATATTTTTTAAATGTTAATTTAAATTTCATAGAGAAAATCATATTAAATCCTTAAAATTGCTTTATACAAAAAGGGGGGTCTATCTTTAAATTATTGCTATCTTTGTCTTTTATTTGGTTTAATATAAACGTTAAAATTTCTCAAGTTTACTATTAAATTCAAAACAGGCCCATCTATTTTATAAAAAAAAAATTCTCTTTGGCAATTATAAATTAGATTTGTTCATTATAACCTTGTTTATTTCATATATAAGATTATTTATAAAAGAAAAATTTTGTTTCTCCCATCATTTCCTTTTAAAATCATTAATTTTAATTTACAAGATTTCAAAATAATTCTTCTTTTTTCAAATTTATTTTTCCTACGTTCCATGTATCAGTACCTATAAAGACTTATAGTTTCCCTCTCGTAAGGGTGAGTTTTTTGAGGCAATTGGTATAAAGACCTGGTAAATATTTTTCTATAATCTGTTTCTTTGGGTATCTCTCTAATTTATAGTTTCCCTCTCGTAAGGGCACGTTTTTGAGAAAACACCAAATAAACTGATTGTTTCCATGCATATCAAGCCAACACCCTTACAAATTCTTCTCTCCACTTACACTCTCCATCAAGTGAGGGCAGGTATTGTGAAGAAAAAAAAGGATTTGACTCTCTCAAAGCAGAAAATATTAAAAACTCATTATACTTATAGTTTCTCTCTTGTTAGGGCGGGTATTTTGAGTAATATATATTGAAAAGTTTCATATCCTTTCTTTCTTCCATTTGCATTAATCAATTAATTGAAGTTCTAAGGGGGGATATATTGGTTAATTATAAAGATTAAATCCTTATAAAAATATGAATTCAATTGAACCTCTCACCCTTCATAACTTTCACATTTGGAAACCTAAAATTTTAAATCTTATCTCTCAAAAAGGTTTTACTCATTTGTTAGACGAAAAGCAACCAAAATTTGATAAAGAATATGAAATCTTTGTTCATAAAGGAAAAATGCTGAAACTATGGGTATTATTAGCTCTAATGTTCATGAAAGTTTGTGGTTTCATATTACAGATTGCAAAACTCCTTATAAAAGTTGGGAGAAATTGAAGAATATGTTTGGGAAAGTAGATCAGATGAGATCAATGCAATTAGAAGCCAAAATCACATCTCTATCTCCTGAATATTTTAGTAGTATTTTTGACTTCCTCACTAATTTCAATGAAGTACTCACTCAATAAAAAGGCTATGGGAAGACTAATACAGAATAAGAATGCATTTATCTAATCCTTTCTAAGCTAAATGGTGTTTTTAAAATTTTTGTAACCACCTTCATATCTACTAAAGATGCTCTTGGTGCAACCTTTAAAATGCCCTCTTTAGAAGAATTTTATGATAGATTAACTAGATAAGAAACCAAACTTACTAGATAGGAAATCTCTTCTTCTTCTTCAAAAGCCTTAGTAGCCTCCACCTCCTCTAAAGAAAAATTTAAAAAGAAGGAAAAGACTCCTATTACCTATACTCATTGTAAAAAGAATGGTCACTCTGCTAACAAGTACTGGAAAATATTACAACAACTAGAGGCAGCTATAAAGGATCAAAAGATAGAAAATAATAAGAAAATAGATAAATCCCTTAATGTTCAAGGAAAAACCTCCAATGCTTCCTCTAATTATTGGGTTCTAGATTCTGGAGCAACTCATCACATGTCTAGTTCAGAAAAGTCTTTCTCTTCTATCTCCTCTAGCTCTACTCATAGCATAGAAGTAGGGGACTCTTCCTTCATCCCTGTCAAAGGTAAAGGAGATATAACCATTGATGGTGGCTCTATAAACAATGTTCTATATGTTCCAGACATTGCCACCAATCTCCTATCCATTTATCAAATTTGTACTTCTAGAAATGGGAAAAATGTTCTCTTCTCCCCAAAAGGAGTTGAGATAAGAGATTTTCAACTCCCTCATTCTCTTGTAGCTAAAGGTAATATTGATCATAAATTTCATCTTTTCCACTTCAAAGGCTTTCAAAATCTAGAAGGAGCCTCCTGTTTTGTGGCTCATAGTAATCTTTAAAGTCAAATTTGGCATGAAAGGTTTGGTCATCTTAATTATAACTACCTAAAGGATTTGTGCACCCATAATATGGTTAAAGGATTACCCCATGTCTCTTCCAGTGATGGGGTTTGTCTTGGATGTACTCTTGTAAAGTAGCATTAAGATCATTTCCACCCAATTAGTTCTCTAAAAACCTCATCTCCTCTAGATTTAATCCATAGTGACTTAATGACCTTTCCTGAAACATATTTCAAAGGAGAAAAGTATGCTCTTCTTACCTTTATTGATGATTTTTCTAGAAGGTCCTGGGTCTACTTCCTCAAATATAAAAATGATGTGTTATCCCACTTTAAAGTCTTTAAAGCCTTAGTTGAAAATTAGGCTTCTTACAAAATCAAGAAGATTCATACTGATAATGGGGGGGAATATTGTAGTAATGAGTTCTCCATATTTATTTCTAATCATGGTATAATACATCAATATTATGTCTCCCATAATACTCAACAAAATGGTATTGTAGAAAGGAAAATTTGGACTTTAAAATAAATGGCTAATTGTATGCTCCATTCAAGAGATCTTCCAAAAGTTTTTTGGGCAGAGGCAATTAACTGTGCAAATTATATTCAAAATCGCACACCTCATAAATATCTTAATCAAATAACCCCTGAAGAAGCATGGTCTAGCTTAAAACTAGATGTTTCCAATTTCAATATTTTTGGATGTACTACTTGGGCTCACATCCCAAAGAAGAAAATGAAGGCTCTTGATAAGAAAAGCATAAAGCTCATCTTTGTCGATTATTATGAAGAATTGAAAGCATACAGGCTTCTTGATCCCCAAATCATGAGGTATTATTTCATAGGATTGTCCAATTTGATAAAACATTCCCTCAAAAAGATCCTCCAAATGCCTCTTCCTCCATTGATCCTTCTCCTATAGTAGAACCTCAATATTATGAAGAGCCAACCCTTAAAGTTAATTTGGTTATTGATAATCAATATGAAGAACCTGTAACTCCTTCTCAATGTCTTTCAAATCCTTCTTCTATGCAAAAATGGGCCCGCAACATTGTTAAATAATCTACTCCCTACATTCAAAATCTTCCTTCAAACAGATCATCCAATACCATAGGTACTAGTCTTGTATGTCAATCCATTTCCTATGATCCTCAATCCTTCAAAGAAGCCTTAGGTATAAAAGAATGGGAAGATGCCATGGATAATAAATTTTCTTCCTTGATCAAAAATGATACTTGGGATTTAGTTCCCTTACCTAAGGGAAGAAAATTAGTTCATTGTAAATGGATCTTCAAAACTGAATATGGGCCTAATGGAGAAATAGAAAAACACAAGGCTCATCTTGTAGCCAAAGGTTTTTCTCAAATAAAGGGTATTGATTATACAGAAACCTTCGGTCCTGTTGCTAAAATGGATTCTGTTAGATTGGTTCTTGCTCTGGCCACTTCCCATAAATTGCCAGTCTATCAAATGGATGTAAAAAGTGCCTTTTTACATGGAAATTTAAAATAATAAATATTCATGGAACAACCCGCTGGTTTTAATCAAGACTCCTCTCTTGTTTTTCGGCTTAAAAAATCTCTATATGGCCTAAAACAAGCCCCTAGAGCTTGGTATGAAAATATGGACTCCTTCCTTCTTTCACTAGTTTTTTCTCATTGTGAGTCTAACAATACAATTTAAATTTGGAGAATTAAAGGAAATATCACCATTCTTGTTATTTATGTTGATGATATTCTTCTCACTAGTAGTAACCTCATTCACATTCAAAATATAAAAGACTCCCTCTCTAAAAAAATTGAAATGACTGATCTAGGTCTAGCTCATTTCTTCGTTGGAATTCAAATAAAACAAAATAAAGTAGGAATAACCTTATGTCAACAAAATTACACACAAGATCTCCTTCAGAAGTTTAAAATGACATAGTGCAAACCTTCTCCTACCCGCTTTCAATCTAGCATTCATCTCGAAACTTCCTGCTCATCCCTTCCTTGTGATGCTACTCTATACCATCATCTTGTAGGTAGTCTGTTATACCTTACTCATACTCACCCTAATATCCCTTATGTTGTCAGGTTCATATCTAGGTTCTCTCATAACCCTAATTTTAGTCATTGGCAAGCAGCTAAAGAATTCTTCATTATTTACAGGGTACTACACACTTTGGGCTCATCTATAAGGGAGACTCCATGGATATCATTGGCTATACAGATTTAGATTGGTAAGGATCCATAGATGATAGATGTTCTACCTTTGGATATGTTTTCTACCTTGGTTCTTCACCAATGCTTGTTTATACAAGAAACAACATATATTAGCATTATCTTCTATAGAGGCAGAATGCAGAGTAGTAGTTTCAACCAGTCAGGAAGCCCTTTGGCTTCGTCAAATTCTCAAATAATTTGGTTTCTTCCATAAGGGGCCTATAACTCTTTGGTGTGACAATCAAATCATAATTCATATTGCATGCAATCTAGTTGAGCATCAATGCACCAAACACATTGAGATCCACATGCACTTCATCAGGCAATATATTCAAAATGAGGATATACACTTGGCATATATTTCGACAGAGAATAAACTTGTAGACATCTTCACCAATTCATTTCCTTCTTCACGTTACCTTCAATTACGAGAAACACTTGGAGTATTACAACTAAACTGAAAAAGAGGTCTTCCACCTCTCGCTATATTGTACATGAGTACCTCTTCAGACCTTCTTGCCGAGACTCATATTTTATTTGTTAAAGAGGATAATCTTCACCATCCAAAGACAAGCCTCTTTCATAATTCTTTGCTTTTGATTGATGATTTTTCCCACTAGATTTTTACCATCATTTCAAAACAAAGGGGTGATAGTTGGTTTTTTCCCACAGGGGTTTTTTCCACCAACTATCTATGTTGTCCATGAGTACCTAATCAGTCCTCGTTGTTGGGATTCATTTGTAAAATCTCCCCTAGTATCACTTAAGGGGAAGTGTTAGAATAAGTGAATATTCTCTTAAGTTTCACTAGGATACAAAATTGAGTTTCCACAACTCCATGTATCAGGAGAAATCTCAATGGTGTCTTAATCAGGTTTGATGAGTTGTTGTAATCCAACGGCTCTCAATGATAAAATCTGCTATTTATACAAAGCTAATCCTAGAGATAAATCAATCAATTCTACTCTTCTCTTCAACTCTTGTAATTCTTTGCATATCTATATTAAAATTCTAACATCATACATCCATAAAATGTAGGACTAGTTAGAGAGTGTCAATATCCACTAAAGAGATAACACTAATATATGTAATTAAAAACCTATAAATGGAATGTAAATATCTATAATTCAATCCTATTACTAATCCATCTAGTAGAAAATTAATTAATATATAGTGTAAGATTATTCTAGCCAATAAATGAGAAGTAAAGAGTAGTAAAGTAGTTCTAAATAAGGTCTATATCCTCTCAAATCTACTACATGTATCGAACTAGAAATAATAATACCATTGTATATATCATGTCAACATGGGACATCAACATCATCTAATATGTTTGAATGTATGCACACATAGAAAAACCATCATTATAAATGAATTCTTAGATTATGATGACTAAGAAACTAAATTAATATCAATGCAACTAGAATACGTCATATTTGTACGTATTATGTCTAACCAATAATTTATGATATAAACACTAATTTTACAAGGCATCACAAGCATTGACACAATTGAACATAAATATTAATACCTTGTCAATGCCTCAAAGAGACCTTGGTCATATTAATGGGACATATAAGAAATGAGTGGTCATGGTATATTAAGGAAGGGAATGGTTGATCCACTAAAAAAATATTGATCTCTTGGTTGAGCTATACTTGAATTCAACTTTGTTATATTCACCTCATCAACCATGACTTCATTAATTAGCTATATGTTTAATATAAGAATCCACTGAGAAGCCAATTGTTTAAGAGAATGCATAATAAAATGGTAGTGATGAAGTAAATATGCACAAGTGTAAATCCATTCTCTATTCCATGGAGACCTAACTAATAAAGAGGCAAAAACACTAAAATTTTATTTTACCCTAGTAGTTAAAGATTTTGGATAATGCTTCAATATAAATTGTAAGAATGAGTAGTAGAATTAATGTGAAAGCAAAATAATACAATCCCCATTGATATTTAATTCAATGTAAATTTATGCATTAATATGTCATGTTACTTATGTCCTAGAGATGATCATTATATCTATTATTAGCAATTCGATAATATTTTATTTGTCCCATCCATTCCACTTCATTTGGTGGGCTAATAGATCATACAAATATTTCATTATTAATAGATCTTATAATCCCTTTTAACTATCCTTGAACAACTATTAGAAGTCAAAATTATGGAACTACCACATGTAATACTTGTATGTCCTAAGATGGAAAATCTCCCTTGGTTTAAAGCTCCCTTGTAATAGATGAATATATCTATCTATATAGTATAGCTTACATTGGTAAAGTATGCATCAAACATATTCCTGTGGATAGTGACTCTATCCTTATTTATATCTTGAAATTCATAATCAATTTTAGGTTAACTAAAAATTTTCTAGGAAAATTAGATGTCATTATCAATGCCATTGACAATGAAGAACATATGGCTAGTGGTACTATAGTTTTACCTCTAAACATTAGGCCTTGAATATTAAATACCTTTTTTCATATTATTCCATGTGACCTATCCTATAATATTCTTCTTGGTAGACCTTGTTTTCATGCAATATGTATAGTTCCAATGACTTACCACCAGTTTATAAAGTAAAAATATCAAGGCAATGTATATAATATTCTTATTGATCTTGATCCCTTTGCCTATTATCAAGTAGTAGAATTTAAAAATTTTAAATTCTACCTTTTCCCTTCCCTTGAATTTGCTTCATCCTCCTAACTATCCATCAATAATATAAGTAATTCACTCTTATTTAATTTACAACCTCGGTTACTTAAGGATCAATATGATGGAACAAACCCTAATAAAGGTAAGGTAGATGATAATAATCAAATAAACATGTAAAATCAATCTAAATTCCAAGGAGATAATCAATTTGAAAATTACAATATATTTCAAATTAAAGAAATCAATTTAAGAGCATTTGATTTAGAAAAACTTCATCCTTATTCTCAAACCATATGATTACCATCTAGGAAGCATAAAATAGTTTATATAAAAACCTATTCTTTTATCTTTGCTAGTACTATCAATGAGGAATACATCCAAGGTAGTAATCCCTATATATTAAAGTGGTTATACACTTCATATTATCTTTCAGGCCTATATCATATAGCTAATAAAATCCATGTAACATGGAGTATCCAAAAAAGGTACTAGGGCTCTATGAGAAAGCCATAAAGTAGCCCCTAGAAACTAAACCTTGGCTAGGATGGTGAGGGTCAGGATTTACCCACAACTAGAGTGAACTTATGTCAAATCCTTCCTCATATAATATTTAGGATGACCTTAAATCCTCCCCTTAAATATCCAATAGAGACACTATTTCCATAAATAAAATAAACTAGAATGAGGAATATGATAAGGATCCTTGGCTCTTTTACGGTCTTGACTCCTCACAATTTGCAAATGTTAAGAATCTCACCATAAAATACATTGAACTCATCATTAATAATAGTACTTATTATATGAAGACCATTCTTCACACCCCTCACAAGGATGATCTAGTTGATCATCATTTTTAAAATATTTTAAATGATAGAGGATCTCTTTTCTAGATAGATGTCATCATTATCTCACAATAAGTTAACAATATAGAATCATTTTCTAACTAAAACAATATTGATGTAAATAATACTCTTCACAACCCTCTCCAAGCTAGTCACTTGACTATTGACTTTAGGATAACACATCTTAAAATAAATATCCTTTATCAATAATTAATACTAATGTTGCGTAGTCCTTTAACAAAAAGCAATCACTTTCAGATCAAAATAATCTTGAAAGAATGGGGGTGTTACTTGATTCCTCTCAACTAGAGGATGAGTCACATATTATAATTGAAGATGCCATTGGTATTAATGTTTGAACTTGTGATAACCCTATGATTCTAAAATTAGGAAAAATATTGATATTAATAGAATGATACCAAATTAATAATTGATCATTAAATTATTGATATCTTTGCTTGGCCCTATTTAGCTATACAAGGAATTGATTTCTCTTTAGTTATTCACCATTTAGTTGTAGAACCATATGCCAAAACCATAAAGAAAAATCCATAAAAAATGCATCCTAAAGTCACTCTCCTTATTAAGGAAGAGGTTCAAAATGTTTAGAAGTTGGTTTTATCATAGCTATCAATTATTCTGACTAGATCTATAACTTTATCTTAAACCATACAAATGTATTTTTTGGGTGACATCTAGCAATTTGTTGGGCTTCATCATATATCAATGAGGAATCAATGTAGATACCAATAAAATATCCACCATTATAGATAGGCCACCCCATAAGAGATTAACCCAATATTAGAACCTCAAATATATACTCTAATCCATACAAAAGTTCATCTTCTAAATTACAAATAAATTTTGATCTCTTTTTAAAATCTTAAGAATGAATGTAGAGTTTATATGGGAAAATGAGTTTTATAAAGTGTTTAACACTCTAAAATCCTATATTTTATCTTCCACTATCCTTGTCTTTCCTAATCTATCTAAACTACTTCTCTATATAAACATCAACCATTCATGATTTAGGTGTTATTTTGGATCAATATAAAAACCATCATAGAGGAGTAAATTACTGCATTAGTAGGGCCTTAGAAAATTTTGAGGTCTTCTATACCCTTATCAAAATACTGTGCATTGTAGTTATCTTTGGATCCCAAAAGTTGGAAAATTACATATGCTCAACCATAAAAAAATTATGATTGATAAGGTGGATCACCTATGATAGCTCATATATAGATCTTATCATTGAAGATAAATTATAAAGTAGGTCATTTTCATTAATAAATTTTATTTAGAATTCATCAACCAAAAGTTATTGAAAGGTTTGGTAATAGTTGACCAATTACTAGTCATAACCTTACCTACTAGCCATCCTATTGTCATTGAATTTTGTAACGAGGATATGCTTAACCTCAAAAAATAACCCTTATACTCTTGGTACCTATTATTTGATGGTGTAATATGTGTTAAAGAAGCAAGGGTATAATTTGTCTTAATCTATCTATAAATAAGTATAATTCCTTTAACATTTAAACTTCAATTATCATGTACAAATATTACTACAAAGTATAATAATTTATTGTTGGACTTCATGTCATTTAAAAAATTCTCTATTTTTGGATATTCTTAAATTTTTGTCAATCGGATCAATAAAATATATGAAACCAAATTTGCTAAACTCAAACCATGTAAGGACATCATTAATAAGGTAATGGTCATATTAAAAAAAAAATAAGCTAATGGCCACATTCAAAAAATCACTATTAATACTATCCTATAGTTTAGCAACTATCATGCTTATGTTATGGCCATAGCTATCTTCCTTATTCCAATGGAGCTAGAATATAAGCAAGAAATAATCATAATATAAAAAATAGAAATCCAATGACCTTATAAACTAGCCAACATCCCATGGAAAATCTATGCTGATGAAATAACATCTTCTTCAAATCCTTTGCATAAGGATATATTTATCTTTCTAGAAGATTGTATCTTATTCAAGGGTTTAAATTGAGATGAGCACATGAACCTAAGACAATAGTATTGTTAAATTGTCACTATAAATTGCATCCTCTACAAATATTATTTTTATGGAATCCTTCCTAGATTTATAAGCTCTAATAAAGCTAAAATAATAATACAATATACCCATGAGAGAACATGCAATACATACTTTAGTGGAATATCATTACCAAAAAATATATCAAATCAGTTTATTACTAGCCCTCCATGCAGAAAGACTTTTGTGACTATTTACAAAAGTGTGACAAATTCCAAAAACATGACAATCTCATTCATGTTCCGTATTAGGAGCTCCAATCACTAGCATATTTTTAGATCTTATTATCTTGGTATATTGATATTATTAGTAATATAGAACCACCCTCATTATATTCATACAAACTTGTCTTCCCTTTGAAACTAAAGTCACCTTATTTACAAATTCTACTAAAAGACTCCTTCATTTATGACGAGTGTCACTGCACTCACATTAGTCAACTAGATTTAGCTGATGAAAAGTGGATCCATGTTCTAGAATACCTACAGGTTTACAACCAAAGTCTCAAGTGAGCCTATAGCAAAAGGGTGTGACCATAATCCTATAAAACTAGTGATTTTATCCTTAAGGAGACTAACACAAAAGATGTTCTTAAAGGTAACTTTGATCTAAATTGGCTAGGTCCATTCATAGTAATAACCAAGTATAAGTCAAAAGCTTATCACCTAGAATCACTTGATGGAAATGAATTCAAATAAACTATGAACATAATACACTTAAAAACATACGACTCTTAATCCATATCATCTAGTATCATACGGTTATGGTTATTTTTATGTGTTTTCACTTATCTACATGACTACTTTTTTGATGCATATTGAAGGTTGAGACCCACTAGGATGCATATGGAAATCCTAGCTAGGATAGTTGGAATATGCATTACACTTGCATTAGGTAACTAATGCTAGAAATTATCTCCCTATATTTTGATTGGTTATCAAATTGCTTGTTATTTTGTAGTTTGTATTTTTTATTTTTTTGTATTATTAATAACAAAGAGGGTTTTAAAGGATCCCAAAACCAATACATACATAAGCCACCAGGGTGAAAATAACATAATAGATCCTCACCAAGTAGCCAAGAGATAAACTAGAGAAATACTACTTACACCAAGCCCCAAGGGCACAAAAAAGGGAGAAATGAGATAGTTATACATCAACTTATCTACACCTTGAGCAACAGAAGCAGATAAAAACATTATATTTTTAGACAGATCTAGAGTCAATTTCAACGAGCTCCATAAATTTCTTTGATTAATATCAATAAACTTTAAATCATAAAAAATAGAATGTTTAAAATCCTCAGAAGCCCTCGAATCATAGAACTTCTCCATATATTTCTACCAAATGCAATACCAAGTAAGAACATCAAAATCAGAGAGGATAAAGAGATGGGAGAAGTCATCACTGTCACCCCCTTTGCCTTGCAACCGCTTAGATTTACATCAACCACTAGCAGAAGCAGAATGGGGAGGCCCCAAGTCCAACTTTGTAAAATTTTCCATAATCTCTTTGGGGGACAAGTTAAACTTGATAGAGGGATCAACTAAGGATGTAAAGGCTTCCTCATCAGAAGCCTTTCCCCTCACACATTTGGAAGAAACTTGAATTTTCCTGGAAATCTTCTTAGACTTCGTCCCAAAGGTAAAGGAATAGATGTCTTGAATGCAATCAGAATCTGTCTCTAAGTCCAACCTAGAGCCACCACCAAGAGAACCAGGAGAATACACCATCATATTAACACCACCACTAAGAGAAACAAAAGAGTCCACCACCATCTTAGCACCACCACCAAGAGAACCAGGAGAGTCCACCACCATCTTAGTACCACCAACCAAGGGACTAGGAAGATCTGCAAAAGTTTTGAGAATATCATCAATATTTAAACCATATTCTAAGGTATCCTACTCAAATACTAGCCATAATGCCTTGATGAATAGAGGACTGACCACAATATCCTTGAACATTTAGAAAAGACTTCTTCATTTACTAGAAAAGAAACAAAGGAATGTTCATACAAGATTTACATCTCAAATGATTTAAAAACATCGCATGGAAGCTCCTAATAATTTCATAGGAAGATTCAAGGGTAAAATAGTCCATAATAACTCTAGCCATATGATTCCATGGAGGGGGAAGGGCCAGCACACTAGAACCATTATGTACCCTAGGCATTTACTCTTCCTTATCTAAGAAAAAACTAATCTCTTGCAATAGAGAATATCTATCACGGTTATGATAGGCTCCATATAACACTAGGTTGGTAGTCCTACTAATGAGCTCTGTTGTAACTTGAAATGACCAATAACCAATTATGACCCAACCACCCTTCCACGTAGAAACCATCCAGTTAGTAAGAACTAGGCTATGACCATGAAACTTCTAAATACACTCTAGAAGACTTTCCACTGCTAGGATCACTTTAACCTCCTCATAAAAATAGATAGAAATTGGATAAATATGGTAATTTAAGCTTATATGGATAGATATTCATCTTACCCATACTCACAATAAACCAGAAAAACCCAAACACAAAGAGGAGGAAAAATACCCGAGAATCAATATTCACTCCAACCAAAAAACTCTAATAAAAAAAGATTCAAGGAATAAAGAGGTACAAAAGTAGAAGCCTCACCTCCAAAGTCAACATATGAGCACCAAAATAGGGCTTGGGAGGCACAAGCAAGGGAAAAAAAAAGTCTTAGGAATAGTCACTAGGAACAACAGACCATCCTCAAGAAAGGAAGCAAAAAAACCATGATCCGAGCAGCTTGACCAAATCCATCATGGAGAGGACGAAGGAAGAGAACCCAAAATCCCAAGAGGAATAATCTAGAAAGAACTTCAAGAAAGGGCCAGGTGTCCACAACATGAACACAATAACACTAGGTGTAAAGCTCCACCAAAATACCCTGGCCAAAAAACTACCACGCGAGCACCACCTCAAAGCAAAAAGGAGAGCAATGAAAATGGCATCGACTTCCTTGGGAAGAGAAATGTCATAAATCGACCAGCAAAATGAGGTAACCTTCCCAAGGAGGGACAGCTAGGCACAACGACAAAGAACAACAGACACGAGCACCCACCAAGAATGTTCTAGATATTGCACAAGAACCAGGATGGCCCTCCTCTCGAAAACCTGAGATGACGTTAGAAAAGAATTCAAAATTTGAAATTCAAAAGGTAGGAGAGGGAAAGGGACATCCTGGCATCTCATTAAACATACAACGAGCCAAGAAGGCTCGAAAGGATGAGGTAGCCGAGTGAAGTAAAGGCACACCGCCATCATCCCAACAAAGAGCAACAACCAACACCCACCAAGAGAAAGGAGCTGCACCGAAATCCCATACGCAACCTGACAATCATAAAGGCTTCTCATCATTGATAAGGTAAATTAACTCAGGAGGAAATTCAATGCACCAGATCACCAGGCCCTGACTAGATACGCCCATATTAGCAAGGCAGTCGGCCACCACATTCCCTTCTCTAAACTCGTGCTTGATGATTGAATCCTCCATAGACAATAAATGAGCTCTGGATTCTTCGATTAAATTGGAGATTCACCATCCTGGTCTGTAGACACCTTTAAGCATATTAATAATATTTAAAGAGTCTCCCTCAATAACTGCCTTGTGAATGTCGAGGTCTTTAAGCATTTGAATTCCAAAAAATGAAGCCCAAGTTTTGACAAAATGAGATGATTGAACACCAATATCTTCCGCAAAGGCCAAAATGACATTGCCACACTCATCCCGAATGACACCCCCAATGCCAGCGTGGCCCAGATTTCCTTTTGATGCCCCATAAAAATTAAGCTTGAACCACCCTGGAGGTGGCGGGGTCCAACGAATGGAGGTGCGTAAGTTCGGAGTAGGGGGTGGTCTTAAATTTGGGTATAAACTGAGAGTACGCTCAACCACAAAGTTGGGGTGGTCCCTAGGAATAGAGGGGAGCGAATCCTTCATCGCAGATGACACATTCTCACCCACTTTCCACAAGATTTTTTGACTTAAATGAAAGAAATCTCCCTCCAAATTTTTAAATGCCCTCGCATTCCGCTCCTTCCACACTCCCCAAAGAAGATGAGGAAGCCAAAACTTCCAAAAACACTTAATATGGGGAGAGGAGAAAGGTGACATCCACTGATGGACCAAATCATTGATAGAATCTGGTAACGTCCAAGCCAACCCAATATGTTGAAGATAAAAATAAAAAATCTCCTAGAAAGCCTTGCATTTGAGAAAAATATGGGAAGAAGATTCCCAATCTCGTTTACATAGAAAACAATGATTAAGAAAATTAAAACCCCTCTTGTGCAAATTTTCAATCGTGAGGACCTTATTCTGCACCACCAGCCAAAATAAAATATTAATTTTAGGAGTTAAATTCTTAATCCAAATCTTTGACCAAGGGAAATCACCACCTCCACGTGGGCATAAAAGAGAATAAGCAGATTTCACCGTAAAAGAGCCCTCATTGTCGCCATCCCAAACTAACCGATCCGCCACATCCTCCTGGCGAACAACATAACATCGCAACTCAGCAAGAATCAAATCCCACACAATGCGATCCTAGGTAGATCTGAGAAAGGGGGGAGATGGAGACCAAAAATTATGATCATTTTGAAGGAAGACGAAATCAGCCACCTTGATGAAACCTGCCTCTTTGGATAGAAGACAAACTTCCCAAAAATGAGGGTCCTCCACAAGTGGATGGTCTCTGAGCCAAGGGTCATCCCAAAAGGAAACAGACCTACCATTACCAATCACCCAACAACTGTTATTTTTGATAAAGTCCCTGGATTTGATCAAACTTTTCCAAAATGAAGAGCCCAAGGAGGAGAGAGGATCCGAAAGGAAATGATGAAAATTATATTTAGCTTTTAAAATATGACACCAAAGGTAGTCAGAGTTGGAAGCAACCTTCCAGGTAAGCTTAGACACCAAAGCCTTGTTCATAATAGCCGCACTTTTTAGATTCAGACCCCCTTCCTTTTTCCTTTTACAGACTTATTCCCAAGAAATAAGATGGAACTTTCCCTTCAGTTCGGGACCCGCCCAAAGAAAGGCTTTACATATACTATCAAATTTGGATGCCACCTTAGTAGGAATATTGAAGAGAGATAAAAAGTATAGAGGAATACTTTGTAGAGTGCTCTGAACTAGAACCACCTTTCCAGCTTGACTAAGGAGGGCACCTTTCCAAGAGGAGAGCTTTCTCTGAACTCGCTCCAAAATAGGAGTCCAGAATGAATCCTTCAAACACCCCACAAATAAAGGAAGACCCAAATTCGTGATTGGGAGAGAGACAATCCTGCACCCCAGAATTGAAGCAATCCTCTGCTGACAAATCTTGGGGGTGTTAACAAAGAAGACGTTGCTTTTGAGATAATTGATCAATTGTCCTTCCACTCTCTCTCGTAACAATTCAAAATTGATTTCACATCCCGCGCATGAAAAATCGATGCCATACATGAGAGCAGAGTGTCATCGATAAACTGCTGATGAGATATGGGGTTTATCTGCAAGGCCGACCTTAGACCAAAATTTGCACTTTGATTTTTAATAGAATGGCCAAGAGCCTCAGCCATAATGATAAAAAGGAATGGGGAGATAGGATCTCCCTGACGAATCCCCCTACAAGAGTTAAAAAAACCATTCGGAGATCCGTTAATCAGCACCGAGAACCAAGCAGATGATATCGCGGCCTCCATTAAACTAACCCAAGAATTGCTAAAACCAAACTTCCTTAGAACCATAAATAAGAAGGGCCAAGATACTCTATCATAAGCTTTATTGACGTCCAATTTGAGGAAGAAGGCCGCTCTACCACTCTTTTGAACCGAATGAAGAAGTTCATGAATAACAATGGCCCCATCCAGGATTTGTCTCCCTGACACAAAACCACTTTGAGCAGAATTGATAATAGAAGGGAGGATAGGCTTTAATCTATTTGCCATAGCTTTAGAGAAGATTTTATAGACTGTATTGCACAAGCTTATTGGCCTAAAATCATTGAACGATGCCACAGAATCCTTTTTAGGAATGAGAGCAAGGAAAGTTGCATTCAAGGCCTTAGGGAAGATCCTCATACTCTGGGAATGATGAACAACATCACAAACATCCACCCCACATATATGCCAAAAATTTTGGAAGAAAATAGGTGGGAAACCATCTGGGCTAGGGGCCTTAAGAGGGCCCATAGACTTTATAGCTTCCTGGATTTCTTCATCAGATAAGGGAGCAAGAAGAGCAGCATTCATCTCATCCGAGACCAGGCAAGGAATTGCCTCCAGCATTTTAATTTTAGCATCTCTATCATGAACCAACGATGAACATAAGAGAGAACTAAAGAAGTCCACAACCACTTCCCTTATCTCCATTGGATCCGAGGTGCACAAACCATCAGATTTGTCAATTTCTCTAATCATGTTTTGATCCCTACGACGTAAAGTGGAAGAATGGAAAAAATGGGAGTTGCGATCTCCTTCTTTCAGCCAGAGCTCTCTGGATTTCTATTTCCAGAATAATTCTTCTTCAACTTGGATGTTATGAAGGGCACAAAGAGTAGCTTTTTCTTCAGCAAGAAGGCCATCCGAATACCCTTGGGAGTCAATCTGTGTTTCAATAGAAGACAGAAGAGATTTCAAACATTCTTTTTCCCTAAAAATATTCCCAAAGGAGAATTTATTCCAAAGCTTGAGGTGCACTCTGAGCTTCTTCAACTTATTCAATAGCTTGAACATCCCAACTCCTGGAACAGGTTCCTACCACCAATCAAAAACTTTGGACTCAAAATTCGGGTGGGAACACCACATAACTTCAAATCTGAATGGTCGGGGAAGAAATGGAAGCCCCTCAAGAATTTCTAACCATAAAGGGTTATGATCCGAACCAATTCTAGGAAGAGTGGATAAAGAAGCCTCACCAAAAATATCTAAGGAGGAAATGGAAACAAAAATCCTATCAAGCCTACAAAGAATGAGACTACTACCTCCTCTATGGTTGCTCCAGGTAAACTTAGACCCTTTAAGATCTATATCACGGAGCACCACTTGGTTAACAAACTCATGGAAATAATAAAGGCTCCGATCATCAACAACATTACCTCCACGTTTTTCAGAAGGGAACAAGGGTGAATTGAAATCACCAACAACCATCCAAGACTCATTCTGAAAAGTGGCCCGCATCTCCAGCAAAAGTGACCAGAACCTACGTCTATCCAAGTAGGAATTTGGAGCATAAATATTAGACATCACCTAGTGTCTTCGAGTCAATTTACACCAAAAAAGGATATTGATAACCCTATTGGATGAGGAGATAACATGGCCTTCATACTTAGTCGAGTCCCAAAAAATAGGAGACCACCAACCAAGCCAGAAGCTTTCGAGGCCATAAAACCTAAGTTTTTCCAGACCACTTTCTGAGTTTCCTCCCAAGCAGAGGCCTCCAACTTAGATTCCTGGATACATAAAAAGTCTAGATATTTCTCCTTACACAGAGAAGCAAGAAGATGTTTTTTAGAGGCACTATTGAGCCCTCTAGTATTCCATGAGCAAACCTTCATAAGGAATTAAAAGGAAATATTCTTACCAATTCCCCCCAACTGAGGAGATTTAAAACCATCAAGCTTGAGCTGTCTATCACCATTTTCGCCCTCCATGACAAGACGAGCTTGACCACCATTCGCCAAATCCTCATTCATAGCCCTTTTCCTTCCTGACTTAGTAGGAGGCCTACCAACTTTCTTTGATAAACCAAAGTCCACTGGACTCTTATGTTGACTTATTTTTTTTGGGCCAGGAGAGCCTTTCTCCATGACACGCTTCAAAGAATCAAACGGGCTAGAAGCACACCTAAAATGGGAAACCACCACCTCTTTTGGGAAAGCCATATTCAAGGGAGAAGACTCCTAAGCATGGATCACTAAAGGATCCTCAGTCCCAATAAGATCCAAGACTTGGAAATAATTTGATAGAGGAATGATGATACCAGCATCAATAGGTTTCGTAGATAGCACCACTTCCAAGTTACTTTGAGGAGGCTGGGACTTAGGTGGTGGAGGATAATTCAAGATACCCTTAGGAGAAGCAACCGAAGGACCACTCCCTGAAGGAAGGGGGGCTGAGAAGAAAGAACACTTTTGCCTTTCAAACCCAAGGAATTTTTTGGAGTCTTCTTACGCCAGATTCTATTCTTCTTGGTCGGGGTTTTCCATTCATTCTAATTTTCTTGATGATGGCCATCATCCGAATGAGATTTGTGGGGGAGCCCCATGCTTCTTCTATGGACACAGGCTTTGATGATGGCCACCCATGCCACAAGATTGATAGGCTTGGGGCTTATTTTCATAAATGATAGATTGAGACCAAGTTCCCAAATGGGAAACAAGTTCCACTGCACTAGGGAGTTCCTTCTCAATATCAACCAATAAACACATCTTGACAAACTGATGACGAGAGTGGGACAAAGAAGTTTTGTCAAAGGAGATAAATTCCCCTATAGCCATCGCGATAGCCCAAAAAACACTCTCATGCCATAGATAAATCAGAAATTCAGGAAGGTGAACCCAAACTGGGACCACGTTAACTCTTTGGGTCACTAGATTGAAATCGTGGCCCCACCTCCGAAGAAATAGACTACGTTTACCAAAGAACCAAGGGCCACCTTCCATAATATTCCTCGAATCCTCCTCACATGAAAGCCTAATAAGGAAAAATTTGTGAGGAAGAGATGCAACATTAAGGGATCCACTTGGATACCATTTTGAAAGGGCCCAGCGCCTCAGAGAGTCCAACTCTGTATGACCACCAGCAAGCTTCCCCACTAGATCCCAAGAACCCTTCTTCAATAGAGAATTAATAGTGAAATATAGGACTAGAATTTTAAAGGAGTCACCAACAACCTCACAAAGGGGAAACTCTACTCCAAGAGGGTCTCCCAAAATGATCTGAGCATAAGACGAAAGAGGGGGAACCTCCGAAAGGGTTCCACCAGCAAGCCCATGATGAATCAAGCTAGGATCCCACCACGGACAAACACCATTGAGAGCGGACTTACTTGACCAGAAAGGGTCATACACAACAATATCCTCTACCAAAAAATCACCATCAGTCGACTCACCAGGGTACCACATTGCACTACACCGCACCGCACCCTATTTTGTATGATGAAGCAAAAAAAAAATACAAAAATATTTTGTATTTTTATTTTTTGCTTCATCATATATGGATTCTTTTTTTCTTAGTTGTATGATTGCATGATTACTTGATTCACATGCACTTGATTGCTTACTGTACATTAAATTAGGAAATTTGTATTGATATGCACAATATGATACTTGTTAGGATATATGAATTTGAATTGATCTAGACCCTGATGCTATCATATTTTCTAGTCCCAAATTATTTAAATTTCATCTTATATTTATATTTGATAATCTTATACTTGATCCACTAAAAAGGTAGAAGCAAAAAAACATTTATTGAGAAAAATATTTGATATGGAGGTCAAATAGATCAATTGAAGTTTAGTAATGTTGTTTCACTACTAAAGGATCTAGAATTTGCTATATGTATGTGTAAGACTAGGAGGGCATGACCCACTACTTTAGTATTTTATGTTCAACCATAAAATCAAACCAAGTAAATTTTTTTATGATGATATGTGGTCTTAGATCATTTATATGTCTATGGAAATATAGATTTACAATATTATACATTAATCACACTAATGCTATAATAATCCTAGTTAAGTTAGCTCATTTATGCATTATATTTGCATTAGGTTTTTGAGCTAGTTGCTTATGACCTAATTTTTTTTATCATAAAAACTCTTTCTTGTTCTTTTGTTAATACTTAATTACAATGCAAATACATTTATCCCATTTATACTTGTATCCTTATGAATCATAGAGAGGATATATTTTATCAATCCAACACCTGACAAGCACATAGGAATCTATGGATTGGCCACTAGTAGACCAATAAATCCCATGTTTCTCTACAAAACATAATGATAGCCAAAATAAAACTTCTTGAAAAATATGAATGATGACTTCACACTCTAGTTCATCTCAATTTCTCATAATCTATTTAGATATCCACTATCTAATATTTACTGAGTGTATAAAGATTTATAAATTTGATAGAAAATAGATAGTGTAGAATATCCAATTGCATATGAGTCACCCAATATAGCCCTATATCAAACCTTCTTTGATCACTTTTTGATAAACTATTGCTAGCAAACTTACTCAATTTATCTACTACCTCATTTAATGAGTATATTATAGCTACATTCGTAGAGTAGTATAAAGATATAATGGATCAACTCAAGGCAACTATTTTATGTCTTAAAGGCATCTAACGATGTACTAATCATCACACCTCTTATAACCAACTAATTATCGTATCACACTTTAATATTATCACATAAATGCCTTGATAGATGCATTTTTAGGGTAACATAAAGTTATTAGCATCTCACAATATATGACCATAGAGTATCCATAACAAGTAAACCATATTGAGCAACAAAAAACCATGTTGCACTCTAAATGCATTTTCCAAGGTGATAAATATGATCTTTCTCTTTCTATTGGTATGAATTTATCACAATATTTATAGCCCTCTTGTACAAAATCCAAGATCAAAATAGTCACTCACATTCCCTCATTTTGTACAAAGGGGGTATAAGGAGTTGCTTTAAATAGTTTGGTATCACCTCTACATTCTTATGGACCATAAACGTCTTTCCAAATGATGTCCATCCACATGGGTTGCAAGAACAAATGGATTAAATATCTAAACCATTTTTTTGTTTTGAATGCTTATTTTATTTTTGCATCTTATATAGGCCCTATAGGCCATGGACTAGCTTAACCTAATTTTTAATAAGATTTGGTAAGGGCTAAGAGTGATCAATCAAAAAATATAATGTTATTAATTCTTGGTGCCCTTAATGACCCACTAGGAGATGGATCAATTTATGTCATTCAGCCATACATCTATAAGGCATCAAGAATAATCAACCCTCAATTTTGATCTCTATTGATTAATTACACTTATAAAAACTTATGGAAAAACTCCAATAAAAAAAATTATTTCTTCTTTTTCATCAATAGGCTACATGTTGACCATTGTAATAGTCTATAAATTTGAAAACCCAATTGAATTATGTTGGAAATTTTGAGTATATTGTTGTCATTGATGTCAAAGAATTAAGGGCATAAGTTAATGATATTGGTTGTCATTTATGTCAAGGAAAATAAAGGTTTAATGGTTTTACCATGATGGCATTTGCAAAAGAAAAAGGAAGAGGTTTTATGATGGAAAAGACTTTTATCCAAAGAAAAGGTCCAAGAAGAAAAAAAGAGATTATAATATTTAAATCTATGGAGATTTAAATAATTATAATAATTAAAAATTAAAAGGGCCCAAAGGTTAAAATATAGATTATAATATTTAAATCTACCTTAGATTTAAATTATTATAATATTTTAAAAAAGGTTTAGATGGCACCAAAATTTGAAATTGCATGGAGGCATTTGTTCAAAGTAAAGCCAACATCCAAAGTCAAAAGGTAAAAATGTATAAAAAGGCTAATGTTTTGCAAGCCAAGGTGTTCGATTAGCCCACAAAAATTAATACCTGATATTGTTATTTGTTTAGCAAGAGATGGAGGCAGAGAAAGGATTTTGCAAATTTTGAGGTAGTGCAGAGATTAAGACGGAGGGTTACCAAACACCATTCGATGTAGGATGGTAGCCTAGCTAGCAAGATCATCTTACAAATCACATTATAGGCAGTAGGTTCATCGTTGGATTTGCACAAAGGCTTTTTGTATGATAAAAATATTTTGCACTGATGGTAGAGGAGAAGAAGGAGCACATGCTCCTTGGGCCTCTATGGGTAGCTAGCCCACATGGTGTTTGCCCTTGTTCTAGGGGATGAGGGCCAGAGAGGTCGTAGGTTCGAGTAGTGGTGATAGTGCTTGAGGGAAGAATTAAAACTTTTAAAAGGTATGCATTTTGTGCTTGGTTAGGGAGTTATAAGGGTTAGTTAATTTTTATCATGTTGATGTAAATTGGTTAGGGAGTTATAAGGGTTAGTCAATTTTTATCATTGTGATGTGAAATGGTTAGGGTTTTGAAAGTGATAAAATATGAAATTTCAGATTACTAGTGCTTGGTTGATGCATGATATGAAGTGATAATTTCTTTAGTCTTATTGAAACTTGAAGTGCATTATTTTTGTTTTCATAAGGAGGTATAAGGTGTATATGTGAAATTCATGTGTGTAATTTCTAGTTTTTTTTGTTGAGAATTATTTTATATAAAATAATAAGAGTAATAAGGTGTTATAGTGATTTGATATTTTATTGTAATTTTTGTATGGTGAAATATATTTTGAGGTGAAAATTCATGTGGATGTTTTGAGAAAGTATCTTGCAATCTAACCCTTGAAGTGGCATTAGAAAAATTAGTTATTTGTGAGACATGATCTGAAGACATATCTTCATAAGAGAACATTAAGAGGTATGGGCAAATCATACCTTGCTTAAATGAATGTTTTGGAACATAAAGTGGAGTGAAAGGGATTGTTGAAATTGTTTATTGGAATGAATATTTTGGAACATAAGGTGGAGTGAAAAGGATTGTTTGATAAGCATTGTTGGAAATATTTGAGTAAGGATTTTGTGCTTCATTTTTGAATGTTTTGAAAAAATTTGAGATAGAATTTGAGAACAATCTGTGCTTATATTATTAAAGGGTTTAATATATTTATGCTAGAGATTGTGAACTACTTGTGCTAGGGTTGAAGAAAAGTTAGTGTATCTTTGTGAAATATTTTGAACATTGGTTTGAGAGATATTGATTGCAATTATGAAAGTGATTGAGATCAATTTTGTAAAGGAAAATTATGCATTAGTGTGATTGATATTTGAGAGAAAATTTTCAAGAAGGATAGATCAGTTTCGTGAATAAAATCATACATTGTTTTGATTTGATTTGAAAGGGATTTTGAAATAGAAAGAGACTGGTTGATTGAGTACAAGATTTGTGAGTGTGAAAAATATTGAGTTTTTGATAGAGCATATCATTATCTATATGTTCCAGAGGTTAAATAATTTCTAAGTGTGAAGAAAGCTTTTCTAAAAGAGATTTAAGTTGTGTTGTGTATGCAAGATTTGGAATTATTTAAAGCAAGTTTTGTGAGCAGCATTGAAGGCAGATTTGAGCAAGTCTTTTGAGAAGACTTGAAGGCAGATTTGAGCAAGTCTTGTGAAGATTTGAAATAGAATTAAAATTAGGTTTGATTGTTTATTTGTTCAAGATTTGTGTTAAGGCTTGGGGTATATTTAAGATAGATTTTGGTGCATATTTGTGAGTAGAGTTAGAGCATATTTGTTCTAGACTTGGGATAAATTTTTATGTATATTTATGAGCAAATTTAGAGTAAATTTGTGCTAGACTTGGGATAGAGTTTGGTGCATATTTGAGATAGATTTGAGAGCAATATTTGGATGTGACAGAGTCGAGAGAAAAAATATCTCCAGTGGATAGAGGTATATCAGCCAAAGAAGTGGGGATAGAGGTCTCCTATGGAGAGAGATACATAAGACAAAGTAGTGGAAGAAGAAGTCTTCTAGAAGTTTACAAACCAAATTAGAGGGGATATAGTTCTCCTATGGATAGAGATCCATGAATCAGAGCAAGGAGAAAGAGTTCTTATATGGAGAGAGATCCATGAACTAGAGCAAGGGAAAAGAGTTCTCCTATGGGGTGAGATCCATGAACCAAATGAGAAGATAGAGTTATTTTGTGGAGAGATATCCATAATCTAGTTGAGGAGATAGAGTTCTCTTGGATCAATTCCATGAACTATAGTAAGGGGATAGAGTTCTACTATGGAGAGAGATCCATAAAATAGAGCAAGGGAATAGAGTTCTCCTATGGAGAGATATCCACAAATAAAATCATAGCATATTGGTGTCTCCTTTGGACAAAGCTCCATAAACATTGTAATAGAGAATTGATTCCCAAGAGATTTGTTAAGAAAATTTAGAGGAAATATTTTCTTCGTGGAGTAGCCCACATTGGGTGAACCATATTAAATTTGTGTCTCTCTTGTGTGTGATGATTTATGCATTGATTTGATTACTTCTATTGATATTACCATTGATAATATTGGATAATATTATTTGGGAAAGAAAAGTAAAAGTTGATCTTATACTGTTCATCCCCCTCTTAGTATGAGCCTATGTTCTTAAAATTATATTCCTTAGTGCATCTAGGGGTAGTAAACATAGAATAGACTATGTATTCAATTAATAAAAAATCCTCATGAATATAGATTGTCTAGGTAATTTGTAATAGAATATTATAAACATAGAATATCTAGGTAATCAACAATAAATCCCTATAGATATATACTTTCTAGGTAATAAATAATAAATCCCTATAGCTCCTCTAAGTAATTTCTTCAGTTCATATAAGTAATTTATAGCTCCTCTTAGGTCAGCATGAGATCCTTATTTAACATTTATAACTCTGTCTATCTAAACCAACTCCTTCTTCGTGTGACCTAGCTCTCCTTATGATCAAATCAACTCTTCCTCTATTAAAAAGAACTCTTTCTCTAGTCAAACTAACTCTCCCTATGATAAAACTAACTATCCCTTTGATTTTCCTAGCTCACTCTAAAAATATAACAATTGGTCAAATAAAATATACCTATTAGATAATATTCACAAATGTAAAGAAGTGGATTATTTTAATTACATGTACATTTAATTAAAAAATCAAATTTTAATTTACTGTTAAATTGTATTATATTTATATTAAAAGTATTTTACTTTTAATAGTTTTGTTACTCCATGAAAGGTAGGTAGATATGAGAATCAAATTAGCATAAATTTCAATAATGTTAAGTAATATCAACCAAACATAAAGATATATATTTTTTATTTATTTATAATATAAAATTATGTGTTGATTTTTTTTGTATTAAAACACCTATTACAATATGATTATGGAGACCAACACCAAATTATATGATCAATATAATGAACACCCTATATGACGTATAGTTTCTTATGGGACTTCATATTTTGGGCCTCACTTTAATGATGATGCCTGATAGGCTAACCAAACTTGTATAAGTAAAGTGGGAGATAAGGAATAATGTATTGGAATTTAGAGTATTGTGTGAAATATTTGTCTATAGAATACATATAATACACATATGATTTACCAAGTTGGGGCTTTTTCTCCTACTTTTCTTTATCTATTTCTATAAAGGGATGAATAAGATCTCTACCTCACTTATCTATCCATTGTAATTGGACCTAGTGATGATATAGGGGATTTAAAATAGGATAAAACTAGAGGCAAGTGCTCTTAGCCTTCATACACCATGATTTGTATAAAATATAAGATAGGTGCACCAAGGATATCCAAAATATACTTTTGCTAGGAGTCTATATCTTTTCATTTTTTCCCATGTATAGTGTACTATATATTCTATATGAGGTGCATCTTGATAGGATTAAGATAAAATAGTAAAAATAAGTCTATAAAGTACCTCATCCTTGTGTGATCCATGTATCATAAATACCTAGGGATTTGATCATTTCGACCCTTTATCATCATTTTATAAGCTAGAAACTCTAGGAGCAAAGAAATATAATTAACAATTGGTTTCCAATGGTGCTTTAAGACTATTAACCATAGGTAGAAATGCCACATAGTGTAGAGAGATAAATTAGGGAGTTCAATGAATATAATCTAGATAAAAATTATGTACATTTAAGTATAAAAAAATATCATCCAAGAGAGAGAGAAATAGATAGGTTGAGGAGGCATATCCATAAGTAGAAATATCTATAGATAAAAATTGACACAACCAACAAGATACCAAGGATGATGACTTTGAAAATAGAGGATACAAGAATTGGGTGATAATTTATGAAACCCACCATGATAAATTTTAATGATAAGCTAGCCTCACCATCTTTCTATTTAGAACATGGTACCATATTATAAACTAAGCATTGGATTAAAAATATTAATTCTCAAGCCACATTTTAGAGAATCCTTGCATGAAAGTATAAGAAGCTCACATGAAGATGAATAACTAATGCTAATATATTCTTACCCTTAGATAATGGATATACTTCCACTATGTGTCTAATACAATTATTATTCTTGGCTTATACATACACTATATTTTAAAAATTATTATTAGCATTTATAAATGTAACGTATTCTTATACTTGAATATGTTGCCTTCAATATTAAAGGTTAGGAATATAATTCATATTTCCTAATAATTATTGATGTTTGATTTATCATAAATTGATTTTTTAATGCATAATTTGTTTATATTTTCTAATCATTATCATTGTTGTTTTCAATTTGACAATATATTCTTCATTAGCATCCATTACATTTTATCTCCCATGTCAATAGATCACATAATAGTCCCTTCATTCATACCACCTATCACTCCTACTATCATTAATATAGTTCCTCTATATTTTAAATAGTATATTACAATTTAAACTATATATTTTTTAATCTTGGCTTTTGAATTCATCCCATCATCTATGGTCTTGATGACTACATTACCTTTTTTTACACTTATCATTTTAATGGTGACTCATCAACCAATTATCTTATATTCCACCTAATTAGTATTGATATAATATTCTGAATTAGCATAACTACATATTATCCATGCATTTATTTTTATGATATCATAATAAACACAACTATGACTACATCATTTTCCTAATCAATAATTGTTTCTATATCTTCATTTATATAAATAGATAATTTAAAAACTACAAGTAACATTACCACCTCATCACTACTATTATCGAGAGTGGTGTATATATTAATATTTATGATCATAATAGATATCTATATCAATATTAACATTTTAGTTATCAATGAAATTCACAATTCTTTCTAGAAATAAATAGAAGCAAAAAAAAATACTTAAATATTAAAAACAATGAATGGAAAAAATAAATTGGGGTGCCTATAATAATATTGCACAATACTATGATAATAAATAAGGAGCATGATATGGCATTTATAGCAATACCAAAACCCCAAATTACAAATGTTAGGGGACATTTGAATATAAAGTACAAAAACTTTTCTAAAATTATTATAGGTATGTTACTACCTGTTCATGTTTTGGTATCTAAACATCAAATATAATTACTCAAAAATAAATTTTATTGTATTTATGAAAAAAATCAATCTTATTTAATTAGTTTTATGAAATTTAAACAGACTTCATTCTTATATTATTATTTTGTAATCTCTTTGGTTTATACCATTTGATAATATTTTCAAGCATTTTAAATTGATTGTATGGGATTAAAGTGGTTTGTTGATATTACATAATAATTATATTATTACAATATTTTAAAAAACCATATAATATTATCTCATACTAGTGTTCTTAACAATTATACATATATCTCCTAATAATATTTGAATTAAAGAGATTATATTTTTAAAAATAAAAATTAATTTATTGGATTAAACATTAATTGCTTTGAATTGAAATGGCATAATTTTTCTTGTAACTAATATTCATAAAGTTAAGAAAGTAGCTTATTTTAGTTACATATATATGTTATTAAAAATATTTTTTAAATTTATTATTAAATTTTATTGTCTTTATATTTAAGTATTTTAATTTTAATAATTCTATCATTCCATGGAAAGTAGGTAGTTAAAATAATCAAATTAGCATAAAATTTTAATAATGTTAATTAATATCAATCTATCATAAATATAATATTTTAATTTATATAATTTTCTAACATATAATTATGTGTTGAATTTTATATTGTATTAAAAAATATATTAGAATAATTTTGTGGAGACCAACATCATTGGACGTAATTAACAGGATGATCACCCTATAGGATATGTAGTGTTTATGGGGCTTCCTATTTTAGGCCTCACTTTGATGATGACACCTGATAGGTTAACTAAAATTATACGAGTAACATGGGAGATAGATAATAATGTGTTGAGCTATGGAGTATTGTATGAATCATTTGAATATATGATAAAATAATATTTTTATGATACACCAAGTTGGGGTTTTTATCTTATTGTTGTTTATCTATTTTTATAAAGGGATGAAATAGATTCCTACCTTAGTTATATATCATTTGTACTTATATCTAGAGAGGATATAGTTGATATAAGAAGTGATTTAGCTAGGATAAAATTCTCTTAGCATTCCTATACCATGATTTTTATAGAACCCAAGATAGGTGCATCAAGGATATTGAGCATACATTTTTATTAGAGATCTAGATATTTTAATTTTTTCTCCATGTATAATTTGCAATGGATTCTACACGAGGTGTATTTTTATGGAATTATACTTAGATAGTAGGAACATGTCTATATAGCACCTAATCCATGTTTGATCCATCTATCATGAATACCTAGGGATTTGATGATGGGGGGGACACAAAATCACTCATACCAAAATTTTCAAAATGCACATTCATTAACTTGGAAAAAGAGATTACAATGCTAGCCCGTAGGCTTAGCTTTCTATTTTCTAATGCAGGTTGCCTCACATTCGGCGATCTGCCTGCACTCCCATGAAGAAAACCTTCTTCCCAATCTCAACTCCTCTACTTCCCCCCTGGAAGAAAAACATACCCAGATAGGTCCAGAGTGGGCCTCTTGCCTCCAACTCTGCAACACTGCCTCGATAGTTTTTTGACCCCTTCTACATGCCTATGCTTCTCCTTTTAAAACCCCTCTGGGTTTCTTTCGAGGTCCCGACCCTCTAGGCCATTAATGACCCCCCTGGAAGAATACATCTTCCAAATCTCAAAAATTGGCTCTTCCTCGCCTTCGATGACTGAACCTTCACATATTTTACTTTATCTGGCAACTACCACCGGGGCAGCCACGGAAACTCGCATTGATGAGCCGCCTGATCGTCTCTGACCTCTGGACGCAACAGTCGAGTGGCCGCCATGCTCAGCAAGCTTATCGAGCCAGAAATCTTGCTTTAATGAGGCCTTTGACTGCCTCAAGAAACACCATCTGGGGACACGTGTCTTTTCCTCCTCGCTGCTTTTCCTCTTTGTTGGGTCGCAATATCATGACATGTCACGATATCATGACATTTCTCTTCCCTGCTACCTTTCCTCTTAGTCGGGTCATGATATCATGACGTCACGATATCGTGACATTTTTTCTTTCACCATCGTCTTCTCCTCCTTCGGGTCATGAAATTGTGACATGTCACAATACCGCGACATCTTCTCCTTCGGCTCCTCTTTCTCCTCTCGGGTCGCGAAATCGTGACATCTTTGCTCACTGCTTCCTTCTCACCTCTTTGGGTCGTGAAATCGTGACATGTCACGATATCGTGACATCTTTGCTCTCTGCTCTCTCCCTCTGCTTTCGGGTCGCCAAATCGTGACAACTTTGCATTTTTGCCTTCGCTCTCTACTTTGGGTCACAAAATCATGATGTGTCATGATATCACGACATCTTTGTCCTTCTGCTCTCTCTTCGCTTCTTGGGTCGTGAAATCGTGACATGTCGCGATATCGTGACAGCTTGCCTTCTACTCTTGCTCTCTGCTTTAGGTCGCAAAATCATGACATGTCGCGATATTATGATAGTTTTCTTCCTTGCTTCCTTTTCTGCTCCTTCGGTCACGATTTTGCAACATGTCATGAAATCGTGACATTTTCTCCGCTGGTCCTTCCTTGTCTGCTTTCGGTCGTGATTTCACGACATGTCATGAAATCATGACATTTTTCTTGGACACCTTCTCCTTCCTTCCTGAGTCACAAAAACGTGACATGTCACGATATCACAACACTTTTATCTTTGGCACCTTCTCTCAGCTTCTGGTCATGAGAATGCGACATGTCGCGATATCGCAACATTTTTTTTCTCTCCATGCCTCCTCTTGTCTTCTGGTCGCAAAAATGCAACATGTCGCGATATCGTGACATTTTTCTCCTCTGTGCCTCCTCTTTGTCTTCTGGTCGTGAAAATGCGACATGTCGCGATATCACGACATTTTCCTCCTCTGTGCCTCCTTTGGTCTGCTGGTTGCGAATATGTGACATGTCGTGATATCGTGACATTTTTCTCTTCTACGCCTCTTCTTGTCTCCTGGTCACGAAAATGCGACATGTTGCGATATCATGACATTTTTCTCCTCTATGCCTTCTCTTTGTCTTTTGGTCGTGAAAATGTGACATGTCACGATATCATGACATTTTCCTCCTCTGCGCCTCCTTTGGTCTGCTGGTCGCAAAAATGTGACATGTCACGATATCATGACATTTTCCTCTTCTGCGCCTCTTCTTGTCTCCTGGTCGCGAAAATGCGACATGTCGCGATATCGCGACATTTTCCTCATCTACTCCTTTTCTTTGTCCTTTGGTCACAAAAATGCGACAGGTCACGATATCATGACACTTTTCCTCCTTTGCGCTTTCTCTCATCCTCTGGTCACGATAATGCGACATGTCACGATATCGTGACACTTTTCTCTCTTGCACCTCCTTTAGCTTTTTGGTCGCGATTTCGTGACATGTCACGAAATCATGACATTTTTTGCTCCACGTCTTCTCTCTCCTTCCTGAGTCACGATAATGCGACATGTCGTGATATCGTGACACTTTTTTTGTCACGATATCGTAAAAATTTTTGTTTTGTGCCTTCTCTCTCCTTCCTGATTCGCGATAATGTGACATGTCGCAATTTCGTGACACTTTTTTTGTCATGATATCGTGACGTCAAGGCAAACACTTAGAATTTTTTTTTTTGTTGGTGCAAGATTGCTCTGCTGCCTTCGGATGCTCCTGCATCAGACAACCGGGGTGGATTGAGAAGTGACCTTCACTTTCGTACTATTCTGCATTGTGTAGGATCCATTGCTTCTTCTTCATCTGATGGATCATCAACTCCATCTTCACCATGGTCTTCTCTCCTGGGCTCAACCCCTCTTCACAACTCCTCTTGCAGGGCTCGCACTTGCCTCTGCAAAGCTCTAAAATCTTCTTTAGGTACCACCACCATGATTTCTTCATGGAGGCATTCTTCTTCGCTCTCTTCTCTCAACCCTTCAATAGATCCTGGTGTAAACTGCCTCATGTTTGGCGATCTGTTTACACACTCAGGAACTTTACGCTCTTCCACAGATCCTGGTGCAAACTGCCTCAAGTTCGGTGATCTTTTTGCACACTCAGGAACTCTATGCTCTTCCACAGATCCTGGTGTAAACTGCCTCACATTCGGTGATATTTTTACACACTCAAGAACCTCCCACTCTGATACCACTAATGGGGGGGACACAAAATTACTCATACCAAAATTTTCAAAATGCACATTCATTAACTTGGAAAAAGAGATTACAATGCTAGCCCGTAGGCTTAGCTTTCTATTTTCTAATGCAGGTTGCCTCACGTTCGACGATCTGCCTGCACTCCCAGGAAGAAAACCTTCTTCCCAATCTCAACTCCTCTACTTCCCCCCTGGAAGAAAAACATACCCAGACAGGTCCAGAGTGGGCCTCTTGCCTCCAACTCTGCAACACTGCCTCGGTAGTTTTTTGACCCCTTCTACATGCCTATGCTTCTCCTTTTAAAACCCCTCTGGGTTTCTTTCGAGGTCTCGACCCTCTAGGCCATTAATGACCCCCCTGGAAGAATACATATTTTGAATCTCAAAAATCAGCTCTTCCTCGCCTTCGATGACTGAACCTTCACATATTTTACTTTATCTGGCAACTGCCACCGGGGCAGCCACAAAAACTCGCATTGATGAGCCGCCTGATCGTCTCTGACCTCTGGATGCAATAGTCGAGTGGCCGCCATGCTCAGAAAGCTTACTAGGCAAGAAATCCTGCTTTAATGAGGCCTTTGACTACCTCAGGAAATACCGTTTGGGGATGCGTGTCTTTTCCTCCTCACTGCTTTTCCTCTTTGTCAGGTCGTGATATAGCGACATGTCATGATATCATGACATTTCTCTTCCCTACTGCCTTTCCTCTTAGTCGGGTCACGATATCATGACATGTCACGATATCATGACATTTTTTCTTTCATCATCGTCTTCTTCTCCTTCGGGTCACGAAATCGTGACATGTCGTGATACCGCGACATCTTCTCCTTTCGGCTCCTCTTTCTCCTCTCGGGTCACAAAATCGTGACATGTCATGAAATTGTGACATCTTTGCTCACTACTTCCTTCTCACCTCTTTGGGTCACGAAATCATGACATGTCACGATATCGCGACATCTTTGCTCTCTGCTCTCTCCCTCTGCTTTTGGGTTGCCAAATTGTGACAACTTTGCATTTTTGCCTTCGCTCTCTGCTTTGGGTCACAAAATCGCGACATGTCATAATATCGTGACATCTTTGTCCTTCTGCTCTCTCTTCACTTCTTAGGTCACAAAATCGTGACATGTCGCGATATCACGATGGCTTGCCTTCTGCTCTCGCTCTCTGCTTCGGGTCACGAAATTGTGACATGTCGCGATATCACGACAGTTTTCTTCCTTGCTTCATTTTCTGCTCCTTCGGTCATGATTTTGCAACATGTCACGAAATTGTGACATTTTCTCCGCTGGTCCTTCCTTGTCTGCTTTCGATCGCGATTTCGCGACATGTCGTGAAATCTTGACATTTTTCTTGGATGCATTCTCCTTCCTTCCTGAGTCGTGAAAACGCGACTTGTGATATTGTGACACTTTTCTCTCTGGCACCTTCTCTCAGATTTTGATCGCAAAAATGCAACATGTCACGATATCACGCCATTTTTTTTCTCCCCGTGCCTCCTCTTGTCTTCTGGTCGTGAAAATGCGACATGTTGCGATATCGCGACATTTTTCTCCTCTGCGCCTCCTCTTTGTCTTCTGGTCGCGAAAATGCGACATGTCACGATATCGTGACATTTTCCTCCTCTATGCCTCCTTTGGTCTGCTGGTCGTGAAAATGCAACATGTCGCGATATCGTGACATTTTCCTCTTCTACGTGCCTCTTCTTGTCTCCTGGTCACAAAAATGCGACATGTCGCGATATCGCGACATTTTTCTCCTTTGTGCCTCCTCTTTGAAATAAAACACGCATTAACTTGTTTATTATTCAGCAGGCTTTAAATAAGTTTACAGCAGTCGAGAATAGCACACCGGCGAGAACGGTTGAACGGAACTGTTACGAAGTTGTAACAGTATGCCTAAGAAGAAATATAGACAAAATACATTAGTTATGCTAACATCCCCCTTTATTACATTATTTGGGTAATGTAATAACTAATAGCTATACTAACATCCCCTTACATTATTTTGCAATACAAAGTGAGTTGCGAAACAATTCAAATTTGACACGTCCAAGTGCCTTAGTGAAAATGTCTACAACTTGAGCATCGGTGGGAATGTGCTGAAGCTGAATTCGGTGCTTTGGAACTTCATATTGAATGAAATGACATTGTGTGTCAATGTGCTTTGTTCTTTCATGATGGACTGGATTCTTGACGAGGTTCAGAACACCCTGATTGTCGCAAAACAAGTGTATTGGAGATTTTTATGGATGGCCCATACTTGTCAGAATGCAACGTAACCATATCACTTCGCACATAGCTTCATGTGTGGCATGATACTCTGCCTCTGTTGATGAAATAGCAACCACATTTTGCTTCTTGCTATGCCAAGAGATAGGACCGGATCCCAAATGAAAAATGTATCCAGAAGTTGACTTGCGATCATCAAATGATCCGACATAGTCGGAGTCTGTGTATCCTTGCAAGAAGAATTTGTTGTTCCTCTTGTATTCTAGGCCATATTCCATAGTACCACGGACATAGTGAAGAACACATTTTGTTGCTTTCCAATGAGTGGTCTTAGGCTCCTACATGAACCTCGAAAGATAGTTGATAGCAAATATGAGATCTGGCCTAGTATTGGTCAGATATATGAGACTCCCAATCAACTGTCGATAGAGAGTACCATCTACCTGAGGTGAATCATCATATCATGATAATCGAAGTCCATTCTCCATTGGAGTTGCCATTGGCTTGCAATCGATCATGCGATATTTTTCCAGGAATGTCTTGGCATATTTTTTCTGAGACACTTTGATGGAGTGCTCCTTCTGGCTGAATTCCAGACCAAGACAGTAATGGAGAAGTCCAAGATCTGTCATCTCAAAATATTTGCACAAGTTTCTTTTGATAGTAGAGATCATAGTTTCTGAACTCCCTATAATGAGAAAATCATCCACATAGAGTACAAGCAACACTATCTCAGAACCTTGTTTCTTGAAATAGAGGTTTGCATCTGATGGACATCTCTTCAAACCATGCAGCATAATGTGATTGTCCATTTTTATATACCAAGCTCGAGGAGCTTGTTTTAGACCATACAAGGATTTGACCAATTTGCAAACCTTCTGCTCTTGGCCTTCTGCTTCAAATCCTTCAGGCTGAGTCATATAGACTTCTTCTTGGAGATCACCATTCAAAAATGCACTTTTGACATCCATATGGTGAACTTTCCACCCATATTGTGCTGCCATAGCACACATAACCCGAATTATGGTCATCCAAGCAGTAGGTGCAAAAGTTTCCTCGTAGTCAATGCCTTCGTTTTGAGCATAGCACTTTGCAACAAGACGGGCCTTATGCTTATCAATTGTTCCATCTACCTTGTACTTGACTTTATATACCCATTTGTAGCCAATAGGTTTCTTTCCATACGGCAGATCAACAAGCTTCCAAGTTTTATTTTTCATTAGAGACTCATACTCTGTATCCATAGCGGCCTTCCACTGAGGCTCACTGAGAGCATCTTGCACTGATGCAGGTTCAAGACTATCTATGGTAGACATGAATGCCCTGTCATCATCAATATCCATATCCTCAACTTTTGTACTTGGAGTTACAGAAAGTTCCTCAAAATATTGACAAAGATCATCAACCTCACCAGTTTCTTTGGCTTCTTTTTCCTTTTGAGCCATACTGCGTGTACGAGGTCTATCCAAATTCAAATTGGGAGGAGTGGATAAATTTGTGTCTCTGATTGTATTTGTACACCATTTAGGATTCTTCTTCGGTGGAGTTGAAGAAGATGTAGAAGGACCTCCTGTCTGTGTTGACGAAGGAATCTTCTCTTCCTTAGTTTCCATAATATCTTGGTGTAATTTAGATGTGCTCTGTGATGTGAAAGATTCATCAAAGACAACATCTCTGCTGATATGAATTTTCTTGGTCAAAGGATCTATCAATCGATATCCTTTAGAGTGCTCAGAATAACCAAGAAAAATACATCTCGATGTTTTCTCATCTAGCTTCTTCCTTTTCTCTTTCGGTATGTGCATGAAAGCGTGACACCCGAAAATACGTAGATGAGATATGGAGGGTTTTCGACCACTCCATGCTTCCTATGGAGTCATTCCTTTTAGGGCCTTTGTGGGTGCCCTATTCAACAGATACACTACAATGGTGACAGCTTCTGCCCAATATTGTTGCCCAAGAGTAGCTCCTGTGAGCATACAACGAACCATTTCCATGATAGAATGGTTCCTTCTCTCAGCAACTCCATTTTGCTGAGGAGTATAGGCAGTTGTTAACTTTCTCTTGATCCCATGCTTATCTAGGAATGCAAAAAATTCATTAGAGGTAAACTCTCCCCCTCGATCTGAGCGGAGGGTTTTAATAGAAGCTCCTGACTCCTTCTCAATGGATTTCTTGAACTGTTGGAAGAATGCGAAAGCTTCGGATTTCAGTTGGAGAAAGAAAACCCACATCTTTCGTGAGTAGTCATCTACGAATAACTAAAAGTACCTCTTCTCTCCACAAATGTTGGGTGTGAAAGGACCGCATAGATCGGTGTGAATTAACTCCAGAGGTTTTCGTTCTCTTGTAGAGCTCTTCTCAAATGGTACTCTATGCTGATTTCCTGCCAAGCAGTCAGAGCACACTGGCAATGTGGCAGAAAGGTAAGGAAGACCCTTTACCATCTCATACTTTCTGAGCTCAAGTAAGTAGCCGTAACTAAGATGCCCATATCTCTTGTGCCATAGGGAAGTTTCCTCCTTGGTAGAGAAAGTCATGGCAACATGTGGAGTAGAGATAGCATCTAGTGCAAATAAGCCGTGCTTATATGAAGCTGTTGCAATCTGCTTACCCTTCTTGGTAATTGTACAACACTTCTTTCCATTCTCAACATGAAAGTTGACAACCATATTTTTGTCCAGGATTTGTGTCACTGACAACAAATTGTTGGCTAATCCCGGAACATAGAGGACTTTGTCAATCTGACACTTGCCATCAGGAAGAGTGACTGAAACTATACCCTCTCCCTGAACCCTACAGGTTTTATCATCAAAAATGGTGACAGGTTTGCCCTCTTTGGCCTCAAATGATTCAAACCATGATCTATCACCAGTCATATGTTTGCTAGCTCCAGAATTGACATACCAAATAGGATCCCTCTATGTGGAATTTGTGGTAGTCATGAGCACCTTGTGTGCCCATTCAGAATCTGAGTCAGATTCTTCAACAACAACATTCACCTGGGGTTGCTTGTTTTTATTTTGTGGTTTGTTTTGGCCTTTCTACTTGTTCTTATGCCAACACCTGTTGGTGTCATGGTTGTCTTTCTCACAGATCTTGCACCACCTCTTTTTCTGTTGAGGCTATTTGCCTTTTCCTTTCGTATCTTGTTGAGAATTTCCTCCTTTCTGAAAGTTGCCTCCTTTTTGCCCATTACCTTTCTTCCTTGAACCCTGCATGTTGGTGTATAGGTCTATATTGGAAGAATCATCCTTGTGAAGTTGGTGTGCCTCCTGTTGTTGAAGCATATTGACCAACTCGATGTAGGTAATTTTTCGTTGAGACACCTGGATGGAGGTTATCAACATATCAAATGAAGAAGGTAAAGCTCTCATCACAAGTGAAATGAGAAGCTTTTCGTCCACAATATCTCCTAAAGAATTCAATTTCTCTTTCAATTCAGACACTGCACAGAAAGATTTCAACTGTTTCACCCTGTCTCAAACTCAGGTTATGAAGTTGCACTTCATCTGAAACAACAAACAAAATGAGCACCTTTGCTCGACTGTCTTTCTTGTCAAAAGCTATCTGATCTGCTGAAGGACCTGTGGATCCTGCTGTTGGTGAAGGCCTAGTTGCTACTCCAGTAACAATATCCCACATATCTTCCATTTGGAGAATAGCCTTCATCTTATGTTTCCATGGTGTATAATTTGGACCTTTCAATAACTGATGCGGATCAGTCATCAACTTTGCAACAGCTGCCATAGTGAAGGTTCCTTATATCACCAATTGGTCCCCCTTTCGATATACCTTTTGCTAGGCCAATATACCGTACAAAATACCCGCCCTTACATGAGGGAAACTATAGGTATTTAGAAATATCAACAAAAATCACCCGCCCTTACGTGAGGGAGACTATAGGTGAGTTTTAGAGATCATACAATACGTGGAACATAAGCGGTACTGAAAGGGAATCGCCTTGTTGATGGCACCTACCATAGAAGATTCTTCTCATGCGTGGGGCGTAACTTCCCCTAAACACTATGAAGAAAACTTCGTCAGGATTTACGCCTAAACACAAGTGCGATAAAGGGTAGTGGATGGAGTAAAAAAATGCAAAAATGGCGTACTTATTCCTCCCCGATGATTTATAGAGAACAAGCTCAAACGTCGTTGTAGCAGCTATATTAGGCGGTGGATACAGTAGCCAAATCACGATAGCTTTACCTGTAAGTGCTGGCCAGAGGTATCACAAATACCGAACGCTGCAGTGCAATAAATTGCACGGATGGGTTTTAATTATTCCGGGGACTTAGGGAGTGTTTTGATTTTAAGTTTTTAATGTTATAGTGCAAAAATGAAATATGCAACATACAACATAAAAAACTGCCCACAAGAATAACCCACAAGGTGTCGGTCACAGCCGAAAATGCACCTTTTACAATTTGCCAAATTGCTATTTTTCAAAAAATTACTCACTATCCCCCTTTGATTTTTGAAAAAAAATATCCCCCCTTAAAAAGGCTTTCTTTAACAAAGCATTTTAATAATTATTATTTATTTAAAGTTAAAAAAAATAATTTTAATTTATATAGTTTTTAAAACTTTTAAAAAATAAATTAAAAATAAATTTTAATTTATAAAGTTTAAAAACTATTAAAAAATAAATTAAAATTAAAAAAATTTAACTAAAAATAATAATAATTAAAAAACGTTTGAAAAAAAATATACCTTGGGGGGAGTCGGCGGGATTTGAACCCCCGACCTGCAGGCTCCCTGAGCCTTACCGCACGGCTCACGACCACGTGAGCCAGCGGGCTGATCCGAGAGGATCAGTCGACCTTCTCCCTTTTCAACCCCGAATGGTCCTCCTCCTCGGCCTCGCGCGCTGCTGCTTCCCGAGCCTCCTCTGCTACTGTCGCGTTTTTAAAAAAAAAACGTAGTCCCCGCCCGTGTCCACCTTTCTAGGTTGGGAGCGCGCCGGATCGCGTCGCGCAGGGGGGGTTGGCGCTGGGTCTCGGGTTTTTTTTTGGCTCGGGGGGGTGGGGGGCGCGATAGCACATTTCACGCTGCACGCGGGGGGTTTATACCCCTGTGGCACGGCGGGCGGGAATGGGGGATTTAAAATTCCCCGCCCTGCGACCTGCGCCCGAGGAGGGTGGTCCCCCTCCACGTCGCGACGGTCTGCGTGCGAACGGACGCGTCCTACGTTCGTCGCGACGCGGACGCGTCTGCGACAAACACACAGGGACCTACGTCATGTGGCGTGCGATAGTCTCCTGTCGCACAGGCCGCGCAGGGACCTGTGTCGCGTGGTGCGACAAGCCTGCACGCTCTGTCGCGTGGCGAGCTGCAACTTGCGTGACAGTCCGCGCTCTGTCGCCTGCCGTGCGTGACATCTCCTGTCGCGAGCATGCGCGGGCCTGCGCGCTCTGTCGCGTGGCAAGCTGCGATTTGCGCGATATTCCGCACTCTGTCGCGGGGGTTGCGTTCTCCTTTCCAGCGATGCTTGCTCAATTTTTTTTTTTTTTTTTTTTTTTTTTTTTTTTTTTTTAAATTCTCGGAGCGTTCCACAGTCGCGCGTGGATGCGCGATGAATGTCGCACGTCTACGCGCGACAAAAAAAAATTCCCCCTCTTTCTTTTACTCGAACTGCTGCACGCCAGGGAGAGGATATAGGACACAGGCTGAGAAATAAATCACGCCCAGAAAAAAAATCCTCGCCTGCACTTCGCCCCTTCTCACGCCTCCCTGCAGAAGATTTCGAAAGCTGGCTCTAATGCCATGAAATAAAACACGCATTAACTTGTTTATTATTCAGCAGGCTTTAAATAAGTTTACAGCAGCCGAGAATAGCACACCGGCGAGAACGGCTGAATGGAACTGTTATGAAGTTGTAACAATATGCCTAAGAAGAAATATAGACAAAATACATTAGTTACGCTAACACTCTTTGTCTTCTGGTCATGAAAATGCGACATGTCGCAATATCGCAAAATTTTCCTCCTTTGCGCCTCCTTGGTCTGTTGGTCACGAAAATGTGACATGTTGCGATATCGTGACATTTTCCTCTTCTATGCCTCTTCTTGTCTCCTGGTCACAAAAATGTGACATGTCGCGATATTGCGACATTTTCCTCATCTACTCCTTTTCTTTGTCCTTTGGTCGCGAAAATGCGACAGGTCGCGATATTGCAACACTTTTCCTCCTTTGCACTTTCTCTCATCTTCTGGTCATGAAAATGCGACATGTCGCGATATCGTGACACTTTCCTCTCTTGCACCTCCTTCAGCTTTCTGGTTGCGATTTCGTGACATGTCACGAAATCGCAATAGTTTTTGCTCCATGTCTTCTCTCTCCTTCCTGAGTCGCGATAATGCGACATATCGCGATATCGTGACACTTTTTTTATTGCGATATCGTGACACTTTTTGTTTTGTGCCTTATCTCTCCTTCCTGAGTCATGATAATGCGACATGTCGTGATATCGCGACACTTTTTCTATCACGATATCGTGACACTTTTTGTTCCGTGCCTTCTCTCTCCTTCCTGAGTCACGATAATGCAACATGTCGTGATATCGCGACACTTTTTCTATCGCGATATCGCGACGTCAAGGCAAACACTTAGAATTTTTTTTTTTGTTGGTGCAAGATTGCTCTGCTGCCTCCGGATGCTCCTACATCATTTGATTATCTGAACCCCTTATCATCACTTGATAAGCAAGAGAATATAGGAGTAAAAAAAGGTAAATATCACTTGGTTGACAATGGTGCTTTTATACCTTTAACATTAGGTAACAAGCCCACATAGTGTAGAGTAAGTATTAAAAGAAATCAATGAATCCCATATAGATAAAATGTTGGGTATGTTAAAGTATAAAAATATCATCAAACAAATAGGAAAATAAATAGGTTAAGAAGGTATCTCTATAAGTATCATCATCTATAGATAAAATCATGAGGATATCCATTATAAGGTGTATGAAACTTGGATAACAATTGATGTGATCCACCATGATAAATATGGTTTCTCATATCCTAGCCATGTGGGAGGTTGAGAAGAGAACATATAATGTGGTAGCCTACATCAAAGGGTTGGTAAGGATAGAGAAAATAAGGAGGAAGATATAATTGGGAAGAAGGGAATTTCTAGGACACTACTAAGGCGACATAAAATAAGAAGGAGGATATATAGACTAATGCCAAAATTATGATTGATGTTATAGTTAACACAACTAACTTGGGAGGAATATATGACATCTCAAGTTAGATACCTTAGGACGAGGGCATAGTGGTTATGCAGTATTTTAATAGGGGACACAACATAGTAGGTGGATGAAATAGGTATATTATTTATATCCAATCCATTATTTATGAATTTATTTTATATAATCATGAATGACTTATTACAACTTACCTAAATTTTATTATGATGACTTTATTTACTTCATGTACATGATTTATGACTATAGAGATATATCAATGTTGGCATACTTTGATTGGATAACTACATTCGATGACCTTGGGACCAATTATAAAATTTGATAGTGTAGATGCCATTGAACTCCATCATAATATATTTATATTCTCTAATTCATCTCTCCATCTAGGCACATAATCTTATTTATATTTTTTTATAAAAATCAAGGGCTAATCATAGATACTACAAATTATGTTATTGAAAGATAATTGTAGTTGTTATTATCATAGGAGATGAGAGTCATGGAGGATTGAGCCCATGCCAAGAAGTAGATATTCCAACAACAACTACCATAGTCCTATTTGGGATTGATGTGTGCATAGATGGATCTAATAAGAACATAGATATCAATATCAAGATGGACCTAGTTTAATGACAAGACCCATTAGAGTGACGTGCAAATATTGGTATTTGTGATTATAAAATTTAGTGGTAGTATTACATGATCTATTCAAAAGAGATAAATTAAAATCCTTTCCAAAGTATCAAATAAAACAAAATAATATTCATCTATATTAAACCAAAAGAATCTTATATTTTATAACCTTCTTTCCAAATATATTATTAGGTGCAATATTCAAAAATATGTTTAGAATCAAATTGAGACAAATATTAATGTGTACCACACTGAAGGCCTAAATGATATAAACCAAGTGATACACATAAGACCTAAATTTAGTATCTTATCTAATTAATACTTACTACTATATCCTTCTTATGTAGAACCACTTGATGGAGGTTAGGCTTGAAGGAGAAGCATGAAAAATCCATATGACATGACTACTAGTTCTAAATAAGGACAATTATCTTCGTTGATAATTGTAAAACATAAATAATATAATTGTTAAAAATAAATATAATTAAATGAATTAAAATTGGAGCCTTTTTATAAGGGAACCCTGGAAAAGCTAGTGTGGGAGGAATTGGTAGACTTTTAGATGGCTCCTTGGTTTTTACTTTTGTTGAGAGGGTATTCTTTCCAATAACCTTGCTGAGGGGTATGGTATCCTTAGAGGCCTTCAAGAGGCTACTAAGGTTGGATGGTAAAAGGTGTTAGTTGAGTCTGACTCTCAACTTATGATTAATATCTTGAAGACTCCTTCTAAGAATCATAAGGTGGATTGGAGAATAAAAAGAATTATTGAGAAGATTCAGTTAATTCAGATGGGATTTTTGAAAATTGATTACAATAATGTGGTCAAAGATAAAAAAAAAAGTGCTGATGCTTTAGCTAATTGGGCTTTGGACAAAGGTGATCTTACTTGTTATGGCCACCCTCCTATATGGTGGGCTTCTCAAATTAGGGAAGCTATTTTTTCTATCATTTCTTTGGATGGCTCCAGTTCTGAAGGTACCTAGTTTCTTCTTGTTTTTTTTTTTTTGCTTCTCTTTGGTTCATTCATTTTTTTTTAGTTCCCTAGATCTTTCTATTCTTTATTTTGTTTCCTCTATTGATTCTTGCATTAATAGTCTTCTGGTCTAGATAGGTCATTGTTTTGTTCATATTTTTTTTTTCTTTTTTCTTCTTTGTTTTTTTTTGTTTAAGTTTTTTAAGGTGGGTGGGTTCTTTTGTCTTGTTTTGTTTTTGTGTTCTTTGTGTTGTTTTTTGTTGTTCTTGTGTTTTTGTTGTTTTTTTTTTTTTTTTTTTAATGTTTTTTGTTATTTTTCTTGTGTTTTTTTCGTTCTTGTTCTTGGGTTTCTCTTTGTTTTTGTTATTTCATGTTTTTATGTGTGAGTGTTTTCTATGTTTTTTATTTTTGTTTATTGTCTATTGTTGGTTGTTTTTATTTTTATTTTTATTTTATTTATTTTATTTTTTAGGTTTTGGTTATGTTTATTTTTCATTTTTTTTTGGGTTATGTCTTTGTAGTGTTCTGTTGTTTTTGTCTTGTTTGTGTTTTGTTATGTGGTTCTTGTTTTTTTCTATGTGGTTTGTGTTGTGGTTTCTTTTATCTTATTGTGCGTGTTTGGTTGTGCTTTTCTTTTTGACACACTCAAGGAGCATGTTTTTTATTTTATTTTATTATTTTTGTTGTTATTTACTTATTTTTAAATTGGTTTTGTGTGTTTGTTTGCTCCTTGAGTATGTCAAAGGTGGTAGGCTAGGTTCGAGTCCTGGGCATTTTTGGCGGAATGGATACCCCTGCCTCCTTGGGTCTTACCCGAAAGTGGCATCCCTTTTGAGATGTTTTCCACCAAAAAAAAAAAATTATATCCTATATTTTGTATTGCTTTTATAATAGAAAATTATTTTTTATGAAAATTATTATTTAAATTATAGGACATGTAATTGAGCATGGATTTTATAAAATGTATTACTTGATAAACTTAAACCTCTTATTTATTTTAATATTCCATGGTATTTATTTCTTCCTCTTCATGCCTCTATAGAGGCTTTCCACTTGTATTTAGAAAAAAATGTAAAGGATGTAGTTGTATTCACACTTTCTATAGTCAATGGTCAAGATTGATATTCTAAACTTATTATAGTGAAAATGATAAAATCACTATATGTTAATGGCATATTGTAATTTTTCTAATTTACCAAGCTCACTCACACACACATCTCATTATGGTTATAAAAGTGGGTATCTTGTATGACACCATAGTGGTTTAGATTTGGCACATTGTAGGTGAGGTTATACAATAGAAGGTTTATACTTATTTCTATTCTTTCGTTTACTAAGTATTGCATCCATATTCTATGTGTATTTGTATACTTATTCAAACCCTTTCCTACTACAAAATATATTCCCAATTTTAAAAGTACAATTCTATACATTTTTCTTTTTATTGGATATTAACTATGGGTAACTATTTAGGAGATATAAAGTATTTTTATTGTTGTATACCCTTTATGATTATTGAAATATCAATTTCTATGATGAATAGACTCTTATGCTAAATATTTGAGAGAAGTAATATAACTTATTGATACAAACATGGCATTGTGACACACTCTTAACCTTTTTCAAATAATGCAACATGTTATAAATATGTTTTTTGAGCTAGATCTAATATTTTTTTTCAAATATCACAATATGTTAGGAATATAATATTTGTTTGAATTAATAAATTTAACAATTTATATATATATATATATATATATATATATATATATATATATATATATATATATATATATATGTTATTTCTTATGTTAGATTAAATTGTAAAATACTTTTTGTTCATTTTATTAAAAATGAAAACTAAAAAAGAAGAAAGAAAACTTAAATACATAAATTCTATGAAATAAAATAAAAAATATAAAGTCATTGTAATCATTTTACAACCCAAATGAAAGTATGCACATTTGAATTATTATTTTCAAATATAAATTATAGACCACTCAAATTATCATAATATTTAACATGATTAGATACCACAAAGGTTATTGTTTTACATCGTGACACCTTTTATGATAAATATGAGATGAAATAATTTATTAAATTATACATGAGATAAAATAAATTTAGAATATAAAATTATGAAAAATATTTAGATTGAAATAAAAATATACATGCTCATGAGTCCTCTATATAGTATGCATTGTATCCTTTAACAACAAATAAATAAAAATAATACAAAATAAAAAATAAGAAATAAACTATATACCTAAACACAATGTGCAGGGTTTTTACTTTTCGGTTGATCTTTTTAATTTTCAAGTATGGATGGTCTTATCCAATAGTTTTATACCAATTGTATTCTAATACCACTTGGTAGTTTAGGGTTGTTTTGTGATAGAGGATATCTATATATATTGTACCTAATTTGTTAAAGGTGTGTATAATATAAATAACGAGGGTCAACTCTATGTTTCTAATTTTCCTAGTTAAGGGTATCTAGGTAAATAATTGTGTTTATTATAAATGCATTTTCCTTCTATTTTATAATTATGTTTGCATTAATATTAGAATAGGTTTATTAATCTACTCATTTGATATTAGAGTGTCATTATTTACCTTAAGGAGATACTTTTCTTTCTAGGGTTTAGCTTTGCCTAAGAAGAATAAGAATATCTTGGGTCTATGATAAACCTATTTTTAAGTGAGAGTTTTGTGTACATGAAGCTAGTGTTATGGAAAATGGATAGAAATACAAGGATTGAGATAATTTTTTTTAACAAAAACAGCTTTTAGTTATGGAAGCTAATGTTTTGGATAGAGATTAATGGGTTATTGTGTTAGGAAAAAACCTATAGATATGTTGATAGAATATTGGAACAAGCTACATGGGAAGAAAAATAATACTATCTAACTATACCTTATAGATTTAATGTTGTCTTTAGAAATAATAGTCCTAAGGAGCAATGGGAAAATTTAAAGGGCTTTATATCAATAAAAATTTCTACTAAACAAATTATTCCTTGAGAAGAAGTTTTATCTCCTTTGGATAAATGATGGGAAATTTGTGATAAAATATTTGAATGCATTTAACATAATTGTAATTTAGTGAACCTATATTGATACTAAAACTATTGAAAATAATAAGTGTATTACTTTATTATGTTATTTTCTATATTTATGGGATAATAATGCTATGTCCATTTGGACTACTATGACACTACTTTAAGGTTTAAAGATGTGGTTGCATCCTTGTTATCAAAAAAATATAGATAAAATCCATGGAGGTCTCATCCAAGGATGTATTGTTTGTAAGGGTTTGTTACCAAGATAAAAATAAGTATAAATCTAGGTATAGATCAAAGTCAAGAGGGATATCTACATATCCTAGAAATTAAAAAAAACTAAAAATATATTGAAGTTGGACATTTCAAGAAAGACTATAGATATAAAGATATTGATAAAAATAAGGGATATAATGATCACTTATTCCATACAATATAACAGTTTCATAGAAGGAGGAAATCCATACTTAGAATATTCAAGTATATATTTATAGCATGATGTGTGGTTCATCCACTTAAGGAATTATTTTTATATGAATCCACACAAATAATGATTTTGTGAATATGAAAAGTATAATGGAGGCAATGTATTCCTAGGAGCTGAATCGACAACCAAAATCATGGGACGTGGAAGGATAAAATTATTGCTATAAAATAAAAGGATTAAAACCTTCCTTGATGTTCTACATATTCCATGGTTGGGTAAAATCTTGTTATATGTGAGTAAAATGAGTTATGTTATTGTGTAGAAAATATTTGAAAAGGAAACCTATAGGATGGTTTGAGGATTATTGATGTTTTCAAGAGGAGTTCAAATTGGAATAATGTACAAGCTATTGAGTAGTAGTGTGACTGATGGGTGTAATAGCTTTGTTGTTCCTAAAAATAAAAATACAAAAAATATACTCTTCCTATAGAGAAGATAATGCTTTGGCATCAAATAATGGGATATATTATAGAAAGGAGACTTTGATATTTGTACACTAAAGTTATGGTATATATATTTCTATGAATATTGCATATATGGTAAACAAAATTGAGCGAAGTTTCTATCTAGTGGTACAAGAACAACATATATTTTTGAGCTAATACACAGTGATTTTTGGGCTTATGCCTATTCCATTGCATGTAAAATCATTGTATTATATTTTTATTTATACATGGATATATGTCCTCTAAAGTCTTTACAAAAATAAAAGAGTTTAAGGATACTATAAAAAACCATACCAAGAAGAATATAAAGGTGTTATGGAAAGGTAATTGAGGAGAGTTTTGTAGCAATAAATTTGAGGAGTTCTATAAGTAGTGTAAAATAACAATACAAAATATGACTTCATCTAAATTTAAGAAAGAATTGAGTTGTGGAAATAATGAATAATGTAGACACCAAAACAACACCAATTCGATTATGTGACGACAAGCACTGATCAAATTGACATACATAGCCCCTAGGGCAGCCCCCAGAGGTTAAATAGTGGTCCTAACCACTCCCACAATAATTTTGGAAGGTCAGAGGTCAATTTTGCACCTTTCAGGCACTCTGATCCCTACTCGTTCCAACCTGGGATGATTAAAAACTGGTGTTCATCCCATCCGAGAACGATTAGCAGTATTCGCTCTAGGATGGGGTGAATAGTAGGTTTGATGGGAAAAATGTCAAACCTTGATAAATGGCAGCTCAAATCCACCACTTAACTCCACCTTCAATGCATTAAGTGCGAGTGAGTGTTTTTGAGCTCAAAGAGGCAGTCATAGAGGCAGTCATGGAGCCCTTAATCAGGGAGGAATCTTCTCTCCCTTGGGAAGACATGATGGCCAAGTGGCACCTTTGCATGCTCATTCATAAGAGACCCTCAGGCCTATAAAATGGTGAGTCTTCTCACCCCAAGAAAAGGATAGGGTAGGATAATTTGGAGCAATGGAGTGCTACCAAATTACATCCTCACCCATCGCTTGTGCTTCTTACCTCCTTGATCTCTCTTTTGGAAGGGAGGTTATTGGGTGATCATTATAAGCACAATTCAGAAACAAAACCCAAACATTTGGCCATAATACCCCACCCAATTTTTTGAAACAAACCCCTGGGAGGTTTTTGACCCATCCCAAGTGGATTGGTGTCGAAACCAAGCCCCAAACGGTGGGCGTCCTGCCCCCGGGTCCCCCCGCACTACTGTAGTCCTAATCGCCCCACCTCAGAGTGATTAGAAATATATATAAAATTTTAGGTCACTCATATAGGCTGCCATTCAAATTTCATGTCATTATGATGAATATTGGCTGTGTTTTCAGTGTTTTTCACTTTCATTAACATACAGGGAGCATCATCAGATACAGGGCGATCAAGGTAGAATTTATAAAATTCGACCTTCTGGGTCATCTCAAAATGCCCCATTTTGCCTAACCATAAATTTGTAGGTTATTTTGGAGGCCCATGGATGGTACATGTAGGAGTTCACTTTATGATGTTTTGTGATAGTCCAAATCGTTCCACCCCAGAGCGATTAGAAATATGAGGTAGATTTCTCAACTGTTACTTTTGCAGTGTGTTCTTGGTAATGTTTCCATGTCTCTATTCAAATTTTAGCTCATTATAATATATTTTGATTATACTTTTAATTATTTTATGCATGCATTAACCAAAGGCCTTGGGGATCACATGTTTCCCTCCATCTACAGGTGCTTTTAATAATTTGTTGTTTTTATGAATGTAGGATCTTGACACTAGAGGGGAATCAAGGAGGCAAAGACACATTCACACAAGTGGTGGTGATGTTTGACCCACCCATTTCACATGTGGGCACACAAAAGAAAGCGTACCATCCATGGTGTGACAAAACTATGTTTAACGCTCCTAGCCCCTAAAAATGGAGGAGACGTATTGTAACCTGATCTCGAGAAAATTAATAAAATAAAGGGCTGCATTTTACATTTGCTTTACATCTCATTTCATTTCGCTTTTTTTCCCCTTTTAATGCATCTTCGTTCGTAGGTCTTAGCGTTACGTTTTGCTTTTTTTTGCATCACACTTGGTACGCCATTTTGCTTCCGTATCCTCATGCTTTAAGTGGCGATCATGGTGGGAATATATCCCTTGATTTTGAGATCAAGTTTTAGATCAAAATTGTGTGTTTTTGCTTTCAGGTGTTAATCCTTCAAGCACTGGACTGTTGCTCGTGCCACCATGTGACAAATACAGACTGGAATTCGTGCCACCCTGGGATGAATAAGACATTCGTCCCACCCTGTGATGAATATAGATATGCTATTCATCCCACCCTAGGATTATTAGCTCTCTATGCAATTTTTGAGTAGAAACTCAGGGTCATCTGGTGTGGACAGAGAAGAGGTAGTTTGTCTGAACACTCTTTGTAATTTTTTGTCTCTATTTCTGTGATTTTTATGTTTCTTTGCTTGCATAGGAAAGTTTACTACATGATTTATTTCTTTTTGCAAGTAAAAATAACCCCACACACCACAAGATAATATAAACATCAAGGCATTGGTCATAAAACCCCAACACTTGATCAAGACCAATGATGGATTTCATCACCACCTTGGCTTGAATTTTGCATACATAACCCCGATCGCTACTGTTGCTAGATGTAAATCCTAACGAAAGCTGACCAAGTGTAGCTGGGGTGATTCCTAGTGCATGAGGATAAGTCTTCTATGGTAGGTGTCAAAAATAGAGTGATTCCCCTTTCGTACCGCCTATGTTCCATGTACTGTTATGCTCTCGCGTACCAATAGTTTCCCTCACGTAAGGGCGGGTATATTGAGAGGTTCGATATAAAGGCCTGGCAGTGGTATATCGAAGGGGCGACTATTTTGGGAGATATAAGAGCCCTCATATTGCATATACAACAAAATTTTCTTTACAAAGCTTTCAATACAAAAATCAAAACACATTAAACCAGATCTAGGGCACACCTTCAATCTATAAATGAGATAATCACTTCTTTGTTTGTGTGGCTCTTGTTTGTTTAGTGTAGCATAAAGAATCATAAAGAAGATAAAAATGTATGCATTGTTTAGAGAAAAACCACCATGGTGTAAACCCCTAGCCAAGCCCAATCATAGGCAGAAGTTGCAAAAAGTGTGCAAGGGGGCACAAGTCGCCTCCGCTATAGCCCCAAGACTTGGTCATACCACCTTGGTGGCCTGACCCACAAAATAGTCCACATCATACCATGACGAAATGGGACTATAGAGGCACCCCTTTAAGGGTCACTCCCATTCAAAATAGAACCTTTCAGGAGGAGTCCTTACATGTGGCACTCAACATAAATGGGAAGGCTCCCTTAGACACTCATTATGAGTGGCACCATGCAATGAAGCACTAGAACAACATAGGGTCCATAAGGAGGGGCCACATGATTACATCATCCCTCCTTTGCCCCTTATTACTGTCAGAAACAATAGGCCAAATCCAGAGCACAAGGCTCTTCAAACAGGGTGAGCCAATTCTACCCGCCCCTTTCACATATACAAAAGGGAGCATGAGGAATGCCACTACATTCCTCAATAGCAATACACAATGCAAGAACAATGCACTTCCGTACCTACTATTTATCAGGATCACCTACTGAGGCCAGAGCCTCGGGTGAATGCCGCTAACCTCGACAGAGGGAAGCAACCTATAGAGATATCGGATCACCATGACCAAGATATATGTGTAGGGGAGGCATCTAGGCCTCCTAGAATAAAAATGGTAGAACAAATCGACTTGGTATTTACCAAACATAATGCCTACCAAGTGCAAATCACGTAGCTTGAGCAAGATCAACAACAGTTAGAGGACCTGTATCACCTTAGAAAATAGCACATTCGATGTCAGACATATGAGTTTCCCTAGAACACTATGCCCGAGAGGGTCCCAACCCCTCACACACATAGGATAGAGTTGTATGAGAGGCACAACCCCTTGGTGCAAGACAGGTATCCATGACCTTATAAAATGTTACCTCCAAGATCTCCTAGACCTGAGTGGAAGACCACCCCTAGAGCTAATGATGGGCACCCTCTACGGGTGCCCACCCATGTTTATAGGTCACACCCAGGAACTCCTCAAGAAGCCTATGAGGAGTCTGAGCAAGAAGAAGAGTGGGCTGAAACACCCTACCAAGGTAGGGGGGTGTTATCCGGCTACCCCTCCATAGGCCTCAAGTTCCCCATAATTCGCAATAAGAAAAAACCAAGGAGGAAGAGATAAAATCTTTTGATGCATACAAAGCACTACTAGAATGCTTAGAGTCTATGGAGACCAAGACTTTTAGGCCTCAAAATCCCACTTTATGCCAGCTCCGTAGTCACCTTGTGCATCCTTCAGTGCCTACACCCCCATACCCCGAACACTTTAAAATGCCTCAATTGGTAATATTTAGAGGGGAGGAAGATGCCCAAGAGCATGTGACAAGGTTCTTGATCCAATGCTTTGGCATTCAGGACAATGATGTTTTGCTACTAAAAACATTTATAACCATGTTCACAGGCCCTGCATTGGATTGGTTCATTCAGTTGCCAAAGCATAGCATCAGTAACCTGGACTAGCTAGTGGATGCATTCCTTGAATGTTTCACCTTCAACATGAAGAAGAAGGCATCATTAAGTGTCCTAGCTAGCCTTAGATAGTATGAGGAAGAGACCATGGTGGCTTATGGAAATCGATGGAGGACGTTACTTTCAAAGCTGCCCTACCTCCCTCCCATGGTCGACATGACCCAAATGTTCTCAAAGAGTTGTTTGAGGTTGATCTCCATGCTATTGTAGTTGTAGCAATATGCCACTCTCGAGGAATCCCTGACACAAGCTAGAATCATTGAGGAGATCAAGATACAAGATGGTGAGATTACCAAGACACGAAAGAAAGAGTGGCTAAAAAATACCAAAACTAGGTCAACGCAACTGAAACCTGATGGGGTCAACCAGGTTGCTATAAACATACCTAAGCCTACACAAGAAATACAACCACCAAATGCTAATTATCAGGTAGTTCCTCTTGACACCTATGAAAAGGAAAATCATAGGCAAGAGAAAAATTAGCAGCGTCACCCTAGGCGATAATTCACACCCTTCACAGAGTCTAAATACTCCTTGTTTGACTACTTGTCCATGGCAAACTTGAGAAACCTGCCAGAAAGTCGACTCATAGACCCCAAAATGCCAAAACCTAAGGGCTATAGGGAATAATTGTACTGTATATTTCATCAAAAAAAAGGACATGACCTTTACGCATGTTGGAAGTTCAAAAGCTTAGTGCAAGACCTAATAGACAACAAGATGCTAGCGGTGGATAATCCCATTGCACCAAACAACCAATAGATGGAGGTCTTCAAAGACCCCCTACCTACCCATGATGTGCAGGAAAAGACCCTTCAATTCAATGAGGTGACACAAAACTACCCCATGCAGGGGTATGTAGGGATGATAAGCATAGTGAATCAGAACAAGAGGTACCCAAGCATAGCTGCCCCCGCAGTGACTACAGGAGAGGTTCCATCAATGTCACAACCTCAACAGCACCCTACACAACCTCCCCTACCTATACCAGTGGCCATGATTTAGAATAAACTTATCCAAAGTTTAAGGACCACGTCAGCTAGGCTCTCCATCTACGAGCTTGTCCAACAATCACCACCCCATCGAGAGGCTCTAATGGAGATATTAAAAGCCATCGAGCTGTAGCCCCATGAAGCAAACTCTTTCAAAAACTTTGTGGGACATGTAAAATTATGTACAGAACCAGTTATCACCTTTAGAGAAGACGAGTTGAAATTGATGACTAATATGGCAGATCCACCCCTACACGTCATTGCATGGGTCAACGGGATTCCATATAAGAGGGTGTTGGTGGACACTAGATCATCTAGTAATATAATCACAACAATAGCTTTGAAACACCTCAAGTTGCTAGCATCTCACATCATAGCCTCCACCTATACTCTTTAAGCATTCAATGATACGATATGCTCAATGATTGGAACCATTGTCCTGCCCATCCAAGTAGGGTAAAATACTATTCCTACCTTGTGCCACATCTTGGAAGGTGATATGGCCTATAATATCTTGTTGGGTCGGCCTTGGATCAGGGACATGAAGTGTGTCCCTTCGATAGCTCATCAGTGCCTAAAGTACACATTCAAAGGGCAGGTGCATGTAGTCTTGATAGAATTAGAGCCCTTCAAGTATTGCAATGCAGTGTAGCTGATGCTGTAATCGACCCTTTCATCAACACATTAGGATTTTTAGTTGAATCTATCTAAATAGGGTCTGATTCCACATGCATCCCCACTATTAAGTCCCTCAAATCCCTAGTTGGTTCCATCGTCATTGTTTGGTCCTTCACCTATGACACCACCTACGATGGCCACACCGAATGACAATGGGAAGAAACCCTTGGAAGAGGCATCGCCATCAGTCTCAACCATATCTACTGAGGAGATGCCTAGCCAAATGGAAGTTGAGATGCCTAGTTCACCCGACATGGAGTGGACTCAGGAAGAACTCCTATTCCCTCCTCTTTAATCACCAACGATCATTTTTGAGATGGCCAATACAGGCCTGGGGGAGTACCTAGTGCAGAACATTGTAGCAACACCCACACTTGAGTCCATGCAGGACATGGGGAGACCTTAACTCCCCATCGAAACTATTGTTCCTCTAGGCTACCCGCCAAACCAAACAAATTTTATATATAGGGGCATCGATAATGGCATTGAACCTTACTTGCAAGAGGAAGAAGATGAAGAGCCCTTTGCTGAGGACGTCAACTATTTGTCCAACCCAGACTTCACTTTGAGATATCTTGGCCAATGTAATTGGCATGGATATGGGTTGGACATGTATGAACAAGGAGTGCGTGTTATTTTTCAACCAAGATATCATATGCCATACGACAAATCAGGAGTAGGATTCAACCAACCTCTACCCCTTGACATCTTGGTAGAGAACATGCAAGGCCTAGGGCTAGGCAACAAGGATGGGTTGGCACAAGGTCCATATGCCAATCCTAACACAACATACACATTGGGGGATTATCTCCCATTGTTAACAACCAACCTTGTGGGCTTCAAAAATTCCTCCCCTTTGATCAAGAAATGGGAAAGTTCAAGAACTTGCCTCCATGAGGGATATAGAAAAGTCCAAGAAGGATATTTAGAAGACGATTTCGAATATGAGGTAGCACCGTGGGACCCTTTTGAATCTAATAGAAATCATTTGCAAGTGACCCCCATGGATGACTATCAAGAAATATTATTGGCAATGTTCCCCTTTGATGCTCCAGTCGAGCAAGGGCCACCTCAAGAAAATCAGGTCCTCTCGTAGAGAGTGAAACAACTCGATGGGACCAGATCAATTTGCTTGAGCAAGACAAGCCTCACATGTCGTAAATAGTTTTCAGAGCCAATGAATGCCTATGGATATCTGATAGTGATTATGAAGATGAAACTAATATGGCATATCTCAATCATATGCGATAGCAAAAATACCCCATGGACATTGATGACATGTTTCAACAACTAAACATGGGGCCAAGGCATAGGTGGCACCTAAACCCTGCACAGCTGGACCAAGTGCTACATCTACCACTTTGGGCATACAAAGAGCACTTTCCACCTAGATACCCTATAGAGCCATAAGTGCCAATAGTAGACCCTATCCTTCTATCTGCACATAGGGCTGATCCATTTGTGCCAATACCCTAGAGCCAGATCTGGAGTACAAAGATCACAAAGAAAGTCTGAGTCACCACACCTACGGTAATGGAGACCAAAATCATTTCATCAACAAAATCTCCATTGAATTAATTGCCCCCATCCACAATCCAACCGATCCAACATGACCATTGTATCTAGAATTAGAGGCTATAGACTGGGATCACACTGACTCACCACCATACCCATCAGAGTACTGGCCTTGCGATGAGATGTTTCATTTCACCCTAGGACCAAATCAAGATATCTTCCATGTTGAAGAGGGACTCGAGGTTCCCAATGTAGATCTAAATTCAGCAAATATATCCACCTAATCCCAACTCCACACCAGTTGGAGGATGGGTCCCACATGTCAGTCGAAGAGACGACTAACATAGACATCGGCTCTGATCCAATGAATTCGTAAATCATCAAGTTGGGGGTAATTCTATCCCTCGAAGAGCAAGCCAATTACATTGCCCTTATCAAATAGAAGAAGGAGGTTTTTGCATGGTCCTACAAAGACATGCCAAGGCTAGACCTGTAGCTAGTCACGCATAATATAACACTTGATCCGATGTCAAGCCAGTCAAGCAAAAATTATGTAAGATGCACCCAAGAGTAGCCTTAATGGTCAAAGATGAGCTACAAAAGTTTTTGGCTGCACAGTTTGTCATCTAGGTGGATTACACACCATGGCTGTCCAAAATGGTACCCGTCAAGAAGCCTAACGGAAGGATTCACATATTCACTAATTTTTGAGATCTAAATAAAGCGAGTCCCAAGGATGATTTCCCCTTGCCTAGCATTGACACATTGGTAGACGCTACAGCAGGCCACGAAATGCTTTCCCTAATGGATGATTTCTCTGGATACAATCAAATTCGTATCAATCTCGATGATCAACTAAAAATGACATTCATAATGCCTTGGGGGACATTTTGTTATAGGGTCATGCCCTTTGGCCTTAAAAATGCTGGTGCCACCTACCAACGTGCTATGACATACATCTTCCACGATCACATGCATAAAAATTTGGAATATTATATGGATGATTTTTTGGCCAAATATCTTTTGCACCTAGATCATCTCGATGACTTAAGCAAGATCCTTGATCGCCTTATCGAACACAAAGTCATACTAAACCCCAAGAAGTGTGTATTTGGTGTCACATATGGAAAACTCTTGGGTTTTATAGTCTCAAAATGAGGCATCGAGGTGGATCCACATAAATTCAAGGTAATCCTTGACATGCTTCCCCTGACTACCATCAAGCAACTCAAAAGCCTACAAGGAAAGGTCGTGTCAATCAAACGCTTCATAGCATAGCTATCTAAAAAGTGCCGACCCATGAATAAATTATTACACAAAGGGGTAGCATTTCACTGGGAGGATGAGTGCCAGTCAGCCTTCGACGAAATTAAACAATACTTGGCTTTGTCGCAAGTATTGGCACCACCTAGACCAAGAGTGCCATTCTATTTATACATCTTAGCTACTGAGGTGGCACTGGGCACCATGCTAGCCTAGAAAAATGAACTACACAAAGAATAGGCTAATTACTATCTTAGCCACACCCTGGTCAGTTATGAACTTAACTATGCATACGTTGAGAAGCTATGCTTGGCGATGGTATTTGCTACCAAAAAGCTATGCCATTACATGTTGAGTAATATGATGTATGTTGTGTCTAAGGAGAATCCATTATGGTACATGATGAGTCATACTTATCACAATAGCCGCACGGTGAAATGGATCATGTTGTTGACAGAGTTTGACATTGAATTCATTGGATAGAAGTCCATCAAAGGTCAAGTCATCGTCGATCAACTAGCAGAGGCTCCTCTCAAAGATGATCAACCTTTGACCATAGAGCTACCCGATGATGGGGTCTTCCATGTCTTAGAATCATCATATTCTGATGAGCCTGAGTCACAGGCTGACATAACCCTATTTTTTGATGGTTCTAAATGTGAGCAAGGGGGTGGCGTGGGAATCGTATTCTTCACACCACAAGGGGATCCAATGCATCTTATCATTTAAACTAGATTTCCCATGCACCAACAACAATGTTGAATACGAAGCCTTGCTCATAGGTCTTCAGATAGCAATCACCATGAACATCAAATGCTTGAACATATTTGGTGATTCTTTGTTAATTGTCAACCAAGTAAAAGGGGTATTCCAATGCAAATGCCTAGTTTTGCAGGCCTACAAATCCCTTGTGGACAAATTCCTGGAAAAAATTGAATGGTATGACATCGAGGCACTCCCTCGATCATCGAATCATTTTGTGGACACTATGGCCTCCTTGGGGTCACTAATCCTATAAGACCCTTCCAGTAAGATGACAACAATTCAAGTCAAAAAACTATCACAATCTATGATGGAGCATGCAAGCTCTGACCTAACATCGGGAGTCCACCTGATCTAGATTGAACCATCTTAGGATAAGTTCTCTCTAATGCATGATAGTCTAAATCATGCTAACTGGGGGTCCTTGTTCTCCCTAAATCCTCTTAATAGCAACACAACACTATTCTTACAGGTCCTTTCCCGCTCAAATTTTGCTAGGGATGAACTTCAAGAGGGATTGGATGTTCATACCATCAAGGTTTCTGATCAGTAGGATTGGTACACACCCATAAGAGATTACCTAAAGCTAGGTAACCTCCCACTTGGATTATCACATGTCGTGAAAAGATCATTCAAATAGAAAGTGGCAAAACATGTCTTGCTAGGAGAAATTTTGTACCATCGAAGCTATGAAGGAATCCTCCTTCATTGCTTGGACCAATAGGAGTCCACTTGGGCGATCACCCAAGTGCACGATAGTACATGTAGTGGCCACTCAGTGGTATGGCCATCGCAAAGTGTATTCTTTGCATGGGCTATTATTGGCCATCTTTAGAGTGAGATTGTTGCACATATGTAAGAAAGTGTGTGAAGTGTCAACACCATGCCAATTTGACACACGTACCTTCTCATGCCTTGTAGCTAATCCAATCAGCTTGGCCATTTTCATAGTGGGGCTTATATCTAATCGAAAAGATCTCCCCTGCATCATCGGGTCATCACACATTTATCATAACGACCATAGAGTACTTCACCAAGTGGGTGGAAGCAATTCTGCTCACCTCTACGAATGGAACCCGCATTACGGAGTTTATTTTACATAACATCATATGTCATTTTGGCATTCCATCCAAAATCATCTCGAATAATGGGACATCATTTAAAAACAAAGATGTGCGTGTTTTGACAACAAAGTACAAAATTCAGCACAATTTTTCAACACCCTATTATCCATATGCAAATGGGCAAGCAGAGGTGTTAAACAAAATGCTAGTTGCCATCCTTAAAAATATAGTCATAGATAGTCACAGGGATTGGCACATTCAAATACCACTTGCTATTTGGGCTTATCGCACTAGCATTCGGACGCCCATTGGGGCAACTCCATTTTCGATGGTGTATGGCTCCGAGGCAGTCATGCCTCTCGAGTTGGAAACACCTTCCCTGTGCATATCAATGCAAGAGTTCATCAATAATGACACTACACGGTAGGCCTGGTTAGACCAACTTACATTTCTCAATGAATGATGCATAAATGCTCTCGAGCATTTATGTATCTATCAAGAGTGACTTAAGAAAGCATACAACATCAAAGTTCACCTAAGGGACTTTCAGGTTGGTGACTTAGTCATAAAAGAGAACCAAAAAAACTCTAAATTGCCACCCCATTTAAGGGATAAGTTCATGGAAAATTGGTTAAGTCCCTATGTAATTGATAGTAAAATAGGACCTAGAACATACCGACTCGCCTCTCTTGATGGAATCAAGGAACTAGAACCCTTGAACATCAGTCATTTGAGGCCATTCCACATTTAGAGAGCCATAGCCCACCCCAAAATATCCAAGGATTCCCATCATCGCTTGGTCAACCTAAAACACCCCAAAGGTGCCCATAATCCCTTTGGTCAAACCCCAAAAGCTCCAAGGATTCTAGCAATCACTTGGTCAACCCCCCCCCCCAAAAAAAAAAAATGCCCCAAAGGTATCCATAAACTCTTTGGTCAAACCAAAAGCTCCAAGGATTTCCATCATCGCTTGGTCAAACCAAAAGCTCCAAGGATTCCCATCATCGCTTAGTCAACCCAAAATTCCCCAAAGGTATCCATAAACTCTTTGGTCAACCCAAAAAAATGCCCCAAAGGTATCCATAAACTCTTTGGTCAAACCAAAAGCTCCAAGGGTTCCCACAATCGCTTGGTCAAAAACAAATATTCAAAAACAAACAAAACAATAAAATAATAAAAAATAACAAAAAAATTGCATCTCACTTCCATGCATACTCTTAAAAATCAAAACACAAAAAAATAAGTTGCATTAGGCATTGTAAACATACATTGCATATTTGTTGGTCATACAGGTCAAATGCACCATAGACTGTAATTACTCGACAACTCCATCATTTTTCACATTTTTCCACTTTGTAAATAGTCCATAAAAAATAAACGCCATTCACATTTTGCACCATATCATAGTTAGTTGTATTCTAATGCATCTAGGATTTTCATCATTCAGCTGTCATTAGATTTCTAGCCAAAAATTGTACAAAATCAGATAGATTTTTACAAAGGTAGAGTTTTACTTAGATCACACCTTGTTACATAGCATCCCAACACAAGTTCAAACACATAAAAAAAAATCCCAAGTTGTGTGAACGAAAGATGAAACCTGCAAAGCAATCCAAGATACCATACAGTGAAAATGTTATCTCACTCATCCCCCTGTGCGAATGACCCCAAGAATGCTGAGAGTTGGCAAAAGGACAAGCATCTTCCCTACCCAATTCCCCAAAAATCCCAAGTTCTCAAAAAGTTGCAAACATCAAAAAAATTTGCAATAGTCAAAACTCCAAAATTTGACATCAAAATCCCCAAAGTGCACACATCAAAAAGCACAAGAAATAGTGATTCTCATCACTCAAAACTCAAATCCCTTTCTCAAAAGAAAAAAAAACAAAAATAAACAGTGATTTTTATCACTACATATAAGAGCAAGTATCCCAATACAATTGAAGAAAATAAGGGAGTCAAACTTGAATCCCTGGAACTCTCAGCATTCGAAAGGTCATGAGGTGATCCTTAGTACCGGTTTGGTGGATAGCCTATCGGTCATTGGTGGCAAACCTCCCGCATGATGATATATCTGTCACATTAAATTGTGTGCAGATCAATGTTTGCATGTGGATGAGCTAGCTTATGGTATCCTAGATAGCACCGTAAATTAATCTTACTAAATACAACAAAATAATTAGTGGAGCTAATTATGTGATCCTCAGTACAGGTTTGGTTGATAGCCTATCTGGCACTAGCGGTATCCTGACAAATACCACATAAACAAACTCAATTGCACACACAGGGATGTGAAATAACTTGGTCAAACTCAAGTCTGATTCATATCTTGTTCAAAAGTCTTATGAGATAAACGTATAGTCCTGGCTAGTTACCCTAAAATATTTGAGTATCAGAAAACCTTAACTATATTTTAACACACCTGTGGTACATTCCATTCTTACATCATCATTAGAAAATACAAAACAAAAACAAAAAAATATACACATGCAAAGTCATTTTACAAAACAATCACATAGTACAAAAAGCCAATAAATCCTGTACAGTCTATGGTGCCACCGCCAAGTTATCAATAAATCATTTTTGTCCATTCCATATGCATATCATATAGCTACAAACATTTGCATTCATAACAACATATGCATACATCAAAATAAATAAACATGCATACATCAACATAAATAAATGTGCATAAAATTAAACCATAATAAGTGTATAAACACAAATAAAGTCATGTATATATATTATCAAAAAGCCCCTCAGGCTATAATAAAACGGTCCTCTAACCTCACAAAAAAAATCAAAAACTCAAAAACTCCCAAGCCTAGGGCATCGGCCACCATGATCACATAGGATCGATGCAACTGGAACTACCCCCAATGGTGTGGGTCCTATGGGACCTCTCAGGGTGGCTACTACCAGCCCTCGCATCATGCCCACTAGCACTGCCATCACCCACCCACCTACAATGAGAGGAAGTAGACTGCTCAGTCTCACTGTCTCTCATTCGACGTGAAGATCCACCACTAGTGAGCTTAGGTAACTGCCCATCGAGGCGAATAATCTTTGCCTCTAAATCCAACTGATGTTAGAACCAATCCACCTCCCATCGATGGTACGTAGCCAATGCATCATCACACTATGCCAACTGAGTCTGTAGGATATCCTTCTCTCACAAAGCATCTGTGTCCCTATCCCACCAATGATATGTAGCCAATGCGTTCTCCCTCTCTACCAACTGAGTCCATAGGAGATCCTGCTCTTGCAGAACCTCCCCATGCTCCTCATATCATCTCTATAGTAGATCCTCCAATCTTGCTATCCCAGTGTGATACCTAGCCTCCATGTCCCCTGAGAATTCTTGAGGCATGGGCATCTCCGATATGGTGGGATACTCCGACACCCACTGCTCTGAAACATCCTATATATCTGGCTGCTATGGAACCCCTAGGTCATCCCCAGTCAAGTCGTCAACCTCCGCCATATTTGCATCATCATGTAGAGTGCCCCAACCCTCCCCTGATGCCTCTACATCCTCACCACCTACTACTGCCACATCCAGACCTCCTAGAGGCCTCTCACCCTGCCATCACCGCATCATCCACCACTGGTTATACTCAATAGTCACTTTGACATTATACACATCAGGGAAATCAATCACTACATCTGACTCCTCACCTAGCAGCTCAATGATCGACCAGGCTAGAGTCCTCTCATCACCTCGACATCGATAGATCAAGGGCTCACTATGTAATCCTTGGTGCACCCCAAACTGTCAAGTCACTCGAACATACAGGAAGTACTCCTACTCGGTCCTATGTCACCTGATCAGCCACCTCCCCCCATGCACCCATCGGAGCCACTCCCCAACCTCAGGCCAGGTTGGACAGTCTCGATATGGCTACTAGAACACCTCCCCTGGAGCAAGGTGCAAGAAGGCATTAGCATAGTGCTCCATGACACCTGCCCATCGTCAACTCTGCCCCTACTCCTTTGACCTCTGCCATAGAGTAGTAGACCCAATCTCCATGTCCACCATCTCTACCCGAGTGGTCCATGACAAACCCTATGGCCCCTTCATAGTTATGTGCTACCACCCCCAGTACTGCAATAGGTAGCTGCACCTAATTCCCTTATGCTTCCAATAGCAGACCTTGTATAACTCATCATAAAGTTGTGCCAGTAGTGTCTGATCCCACATTATAATCAGTGGCTCTAAGGTTAGACACTCAACCATTCTAAAAACTACCTCCAGTAGGTGACAAGGGAACCTTGCACCAGATGAGTCGGGTAGTAACATGTTGGAGATAAGGGTCATGAACAGTGCATGCCTAACCCCCAACACACCCTTCTCTAGCCACCACCACACCAAAATCTTGCCAATCAGGCAGTCCCCCTCTGCCCTCTCCATCGGACTATCCACCCCCATCTCCATCCCATGCCCAAAGCACCATGTCAACACCACCATCCGATGATCATGAGGATTATTCTGAATAGGCAATCCGTCTATCAAAATTCATAGAATTTGATAGACATCCTCAAGAGTCACTGTCATCTCCCTTGTTGGGAGATGAAAGGTGTTGGTGCGAGGATCCCACAAGTTGATCAAGGCAGTTAGATATGGCCAATACCTCACCATAGGCTCTAGTCGAGTCACTTTCTTGAGCCCAAGGGCATCAATCCACTCCCAGTATGCCATAGTAAGCACCTCCCACATATCTAAAAACACTGTCGACTGACGGTACCAACTCTTCACCACCTGAAAATCCAAAAACAACACAAAAACATTAAAAACATGAAAAAAAAAATATTGTACAGCACAAACATTTAACAAATGTACAACAAAAACATTTAACAAATGTACAGCTAAAAAAAAAAATAACCAAACACACAAATTTTTCAACTAGGGTTTCTTAATCTTAGTTTAAACAAAACAAAAACAAAATACACAAATTTTTCAACTAGGGTTTCTTAATATTAGTTTAAACAAAAAAAAAATACACAAATTTTTCACCTAGGGTTTTTAACCTTAGTTTACTGCAGAAAAACAAAAAAAAAAAACAAAATAACAACAAATTTACAGTAATCTAGGGATTTTTAACCTTAAGTTTAAAGATGAAAAACAAAAAAAATAACAAAAAAAAACAAAATAACAATAAAACTTTAAACTAGAGTTTAATCTTAGTTTAAATGCAAAATACAAAAAAATAAAATAAAACTTTAAACTAGGGTTTAATCTTAGTTTAAAACGCATAATACAAAAAAACCAAACAAAAATTTAAACTAGGTTTAATCTTAGTTTAAATGCAAAAACAAAATACAAACACCATAAATTATAGTTTTTAACTGTAAAATAAAACACGCAAAATAAAGAGAAGGAACACTCATGGGTCTCACCTCAGCTCCACAACTAGATGATCCAGTTCGTAAACTCATTGTTTCTGCGAAAATTTGATAGTGCTCCACTACGCAAACTCGACCTCCTCCTAGCAGCTCCAAATCTCCAAAAAAAAACAAATGCAAATGAGCCCAAAACCTAGTTTTGGCCCTTAAATAGGCTTTTAGGACTGTAATCGTTCCACCCTAGGATGAGTGCTATAGTTAGCACTCATACCACCCTAGTACGATTTCTAAACTGGTATTTGTCTCACCCAGGGATGATTACAGAGCAAGAAAATCAAAAACAACAAAAACTGCATCCAAAATGCACCAAAAATAGCAATAAAATTGCCAAACAAAGGCACCTTTGTGCCTGCACTTCAAGGCATCCAAAAGTTATGTTAGGGTCACAAATCCTCCCTATATTACTCCCTAAGAAGGCTACCATAGCCAGACCACTCCATGGGAGGAAGGATTTTTGAGAATTTCATCCCCAAAAGGCGTCACAAAAAGGGTCTAAACCCACCCAAAAATACCAATAAAATTATTGAACAAAGGCACCTTTGTGCCTATGCTTCAAGGCATCCAAAAGTGATGTTAGGGTCACAAATCCTCCCTATCCTACTACCTAATAATGCTACCATAGCTGGACCACTCCATGGGAGGAAGGATTTTCGATAATTTCATCCCCAAAAGGCATCACAAAAAGGGTCCAAACCCACCCAAAAATACCAATAACATTGCCGAACAAAGGTGCCTTTGTGCCTGACATTATTGGCATAAAAAACTGATGTTGGGGTCACAAATTGTCACTATCCTACTACCTAAGAAAGTTACCATAGCTGGACCGCTCCATGGGAGGACGAATTTTTGACAATTTCAGCTCCAAAATGTGTCACAAAAGGGTTAAAACCCACCAAAAACAGGTTAGATTGTTCGGAAACTGCATAAGCATTCAATGGAAAACAACTGAAGGCACCCTTATAAAAGTCATCTTGGGTCAAGTGACTCGTCACTTTTCTCATGTTGGTTATTCCCTCATCGATTCATCGCTTGAGGGGGTAGTCACACTTAGTCACCAACCAACAACTACATGCCCAATCAAGGAAATGACATGCATTCAAAGAATCATTGACAAAGACAATCATGCTCCTACTTGGGGTAGCAAACAAGCAATTATCACAAGATGATCAAACACTTGGCATTCTAGAATCATGAACTCAAGGTTCCCATAGACAAAAGGTTGCACCCTTTGCCTATTCATGACTGAACAATGTCCAAGATCAAGTAACACCTCACCGAAAAAGGTTAACACTTGAATTAAGCTCCTTAGCTCGTCAGAAGCAAGGATTCAAGAATGCGTGCCATTTCTATACTTGGGGCATAAAATTTTGGTTAGGTTACCAAGAAACCTAATCATTAGTGCTTTGGTTATCTATTTTTTCTTAGCACTGCGCGATGCACAACGCATCCCAAAAAGGGGCATTTGTAGACACCAAAATAACACCAATTTGATTATGTGAAGACAAGCACTGATCAAATTGACATACATAGCCCCTAGGGCATCCCCTAGAGGTTAAACAGTGGTCCTAACCACTCCCACAACAATTTTGGAAGGTCAGAGGTCAATTTGGCACCTTTTAGGCACTCTGCTCCCTACTCGTTCCACCTTGGGATGATTACAAATTGGTGTTCGTCCCACTCGGGAACAATTAGTAGTATTCGCTCCAGGGTGGGGTGAATAGCAGGTTTGATGAGCAAAAGGTCAAACCTTGACAAATGGTAGCTCAGATCTGCCATACCTCCACCTTCAATGCATGGAGTGCGAGTGAGCATTTTTGAGCTCAAAGAGGCAGTCATGGAGCCCTTAATCAGGGAGGAATCTTCTCTCCCCTGGGAAGGCATGATGGCCAAGTGGTGCCTCTACATGCTCATTCACAAGAGACCCTTAGGTCTATAAAATGGTGAGTCTTCTCACCCCAAGAAAAGGATAGGGCAAGAGCATTTGGAGCAACAGAGTGCTGCCGAATTACATCCTCACCCATTGTTTGTGCTTCTTACCTCCTTGATCTCTCTTTTGGAAGGGAGGTTATTGGGTGATCATTGGAAGTGCAATCTAGACCCAAAACCCAAACATTTTGCCACAATACCCCACCCAATTTTTTGACACAACCCCCTAGGAGGTTTTGGACCCATCCCAAGTGGATTGGTGTCGAAACCAAGCCCCAAACGACGGGCGTCCTACCCCTGGGTGCCCCCCGCACTGCTGTAGTCCTAATCGCCCCACTCTAAAGTGATTAGAAATCTATAGTATATTTATTTATTGTTTCATTTTCATTTCATTTTAGGTCACTCATATAGGCTGCCATTCAAATTTCATGCCATTCTGATGAATATTGGCTGTGTTTTCAATGTTTTTTGCTTTCATTAATATATAGGGAGCATCATTGGATACAAGATGATCGAGGCAACATTTGCAAAATATGACCTTCTAGGTCATCTCAAAATGCCCCATTTTGCCTAACCCCAACTTTGCATGTGTTTTGGAGGCCCCTGGATGGGACATTTAGGAGGTCACTTTATGACATTTTATGACAGTCCTAATCGTCCCACCCCAAAGTGATTAGAAATCTATGGTATATTTCTTGACTGTTCCTTTTGTAGTGTGTTCTTGGTAATGTTTCCATGCCTCTATCCAAATTTTAGCTCATTCTGATATGTTTTGATTATAGTTTTAATTATTTTATGCATGCATTAATTGGAGGCCTTGGGGATCGCATGTTTCCCTCCATCCGTAGGTGCTTTTAATCATTTGCTATTTTTTTGAATGTAGGATCTCAACACCGAAGGGGCAGAAAGGAGGCACAGATGCATTCATGCAAGCGTCAATGACGTTTGTCCCTCCCATTTCACATGTGGGCATGCGAAAGAAAGCGTACCATCCGTGGTGTGACAAAACTATGTTTAACACTCCTAGCCCCTGAAAAGGGAGGAGACATATTGTATCCTGATCTCGAGCAAATTTATAAAATAAAGGGCTGCACTTTACATTTGCTTTACATCTCGTTTCATTTCACTTGTTTTCCCCTTTTCATGCATCTTCGTTCGTAGGACTTAGAGTTACGTTTTGATTTTGTTTGCATCACACCCAGTATGCCATTTTGCTTCCATATTCTTGTTTTTTCAAATAATAAATTGATGCAAAAGGTAAGTATGCTTAGTGATAAAAAATTAGCATTGGAATTCTAGGTAGACATTGTGGATAGTGCATGTTACCTAGTAAATTGATCATCTACACCAACATTGGCTAATAAAACTCTATATGAGAAAAGGACTAGTAAGAAGCCCTCTATTGAACATCATAGTATTTAATTTTGGTACTTAGGTGCATATTTAAAAGGAAAAAAGGAGTAAAATAATAAATTAGATAAGTGTATCTTTATTGGTTATAAAGATGGTGTAAAATGCTACAAATATTGGAACCTAAAAACTAGGATAGTTATTTATAGTTTATATGTAATATTTAGAGAGTTTAAAATTGCTTCTAAGTAGGAATAATAGCTAGGAGAGGAAGAACTAAAAATGTGTAGTTTGATTTTATCGATGAGCAATGTGATACAATAGAGGATGGTGAACCAAATCCTCAAACTTCAGTCTTGAGGGGATTGACTTGAGAAAGAAGGAAACCAAAAAGGTATAGTTCACTTTATTATTATTTCAATTTTGTTTTATTTGTAATTTATGATTATCTAGAAGTATTTGGGAGGTAATTAATGCAATGGATGGTAAATTTTTGAACGCCATGATTTATGAGATAAAATATTTACAAAATATAAGATATGGGATTTGATGAAGTTGCCTCTAGAAGAAAACCAATTGGTAGAAAATGGGTGCTCAAGGAGAAGTTTAATGTAGAATGTAAATTCAAGAAGTACACACTTTTATTAGATTTATAGGTATAGGGAATTTATTTTTGTTAGGTTTTCTTCCTTGGTGCTAAACTAACTTTTATTAGATTTATTTTGTCTATTATTGTTGCATTGGACCTAGAAGTAGATAAAATGGATGTGAATAAAACATTCCTAAAGGGGGATCTATAAAAATAATCTATATGTCTCAACTAGGAGATTTGGTAATAAAAGGAAAGGAGGACTTGGTATACAGGTTGAAGAAATATTTATATGGTGTGAAATATTCACCTAGGAGATGGTATTAAAATTTTGATATTTATGTATTTGGACTTAGTTTTTCATGAAGCAAAGGTGATAACTATATGTACATAAAACACATGAGTGATCACTTTATTATTTTGGCATTATATGTTGATGATATATTATTAATTATAATTTATAGGGAAAACATCTAGAATTTTAAGTCTTAGTTTTCAATATCAATTTGATATGAAGGATATTGGACCAATAAATTTCATCTTAGGAATGTAGATTAAGATTGATCAATAAAACATGAGACTTTGGTTGAATCAAAGATAATAAATTGAATAAATATTAAATATATTTAATGTGCATGCTTGTAAACCAATCAAGACTCCCATTACTTTGGGTGTAAATATATCTACAAAATAGTATCCAAAAACATAAGAAAAGGAAGAGAAAATATCTCATATTCTTTATTCAAGTATTGTTGGTTTTTTATGCTTGCCATGGTATGTACTAGATCAAACTTTATCCATGTAGTGGGAGTTTTAAGCAAATATATGTTAGAACTAGGGAAAGAACATTGGACTATTGTAAAGTGATTTTTCAAATAGTTATGTGGCATAGTAGATTATGTAATCTATTGTAAAAGAAAGCATAAACCAAATAAGGCATCAAATATATAAGGTTTTGTTAATGCAGATTAGAATAGAGATCTTGATCATTGAATATTTACAAGTGGTTATGTATTTTTATTTGGTGGGGTAGTCATGTTGATGAGCAATGGTAATTTTTTGTGGTACTTTTAACTAAAGAAGTTGAGTACGTGGAAACCACTCATGCAAGTAAGGAAGTAGTATGGTTACAAAGACTGCATTTTGATGTTGGGTTATTATGAGTTGTAATGATAAATTATTATACTCATAGTGCAATTTATTTGGAAAAAAAACCTTATTTATCATTTTAAGATAAATAACATTGTAGGACACTACCACTTTATTAGAGATATAGTTTAAGACAAGAAGGTATCACCGGAAAAAACTGATACTCTAAAATATGTTGTAAATTTATTAATTAAGCATGTGAGTACTTAGAAGTTTCTTTGGTGCAAGGATACAATAGTTTTAGTTTTTCCATGTAGATAAATTTATGATTTGTATAGGCCCCACTAAAAAGTACTCAACAGGTTTTCTAGCAAAAAAAATTGTACATTTCAACACAATGTGCAAGGTCCTTATTTTTGGGCTAGTGTCCATTTTAGCCCATGCTTTGATACCCATGGTATTATAATACCACTTGGTGTTTATGGTTGTTCAATGTTTTAGGATACTTATATAAAATATAACTACTTTGTGAAAAGTACATATAATCCAAATAAATAGGTGCAACACTAAGTTTTTATGGGTTTTCCCCATCAATGATTTTCAAGATAAATATTATTCGTGATAATTTTGAATGCATTTTTTCTTCTATTTTACAATTTTTTTTTAATTAATATCATTAGAATAGTATTGTAAACCACTCACATAAATAACTCATATTATAAACATCAATTTAGAATATAAAATATAGACCATTCAAATTATCATAACATTTAACATGATTAGATATTACAAAGGTTATTATTTTACATCATAACATTTATAATAAATATAAAATTAAATAGTCTATTATGATTTTAATAGGCCAATGTAATTTTAAAATATAAAATTATAAAAAAAATCAGATTTAAATAATCATATCCATGAACCCCAGTCCCATGTTCTTCATAAGCTTAGCTTACATGATACATGACACACTTGTTGAACAAAAAATGATAGATTAGTATTCCATATTCCCTATTCTAGTAAGCCATTTGATAAAATTTTATAAACATAAAATTGGTATATATTCATCGAATAAAGATGGTCTTCTCAAATATTTATTTCCAACATATAATAAAGGTGGTCTTGAAAAATATTTTATAGAAAAGAGAAAAACTATTCTTGGCATATGTTGTATTTTCGTCTCTTCATCTATTCTATATTTTTGTTTCAATAAATTGAGTTCCTTTTAGCTACTATCCTATTTAAATATTTGTAACAAATATTTCTTGAATTCGAAAAGCAATATGAACACTTATTCAAAATCTAACCATATGAAAGCATTCAAGAATATAAAATTACATTGCTATGGCTACTATAGTAGGACATGGGTGATATCAATTTGGAATACTTTTAATGGTCTAATATTAATTTGATATAAATATTTTAACATGAACTACTATTTTTACTAAAAAATAAGCACTACACAAGGAAAAAGTCATACAATAAATTATAACACATACTTTATGAAAGAGATATATATGTGTATATTTATATTATATAGCCTAGAAGCTATAATAGTAACATTAAGAGCATAATAGGTCCACTTTGGAGTCTTTTGTGGCATTTAGAGTGTTTGGGGTCTAATTTTGTTGTAAATAATTTGTGGAAGAATGCTTTTCAGAAGAGGGGTGTGGTAAAGATTTGAAGGTGGGAAAGGCTAAATTGTTCAATCCCAAATTACAATATTTTGAATCTCGGTTGGATCCTGCTGATCTGATGATTGATGATGAGGTGAAAATTATTCTTAAGAATGGTGGTCTTTTGGAGTGTATCTAGAAGTTCCATGGGCACAACCTAGTACTCTCGAAATGTATGGCAGTGATGTGGAATGATGTGTCAACCAAGCTTATTAGTAGAACCATCGGTATGATTCTATATGGTGCCTACCATAATAGAGATAGACATTTACTACTCAAGGAGATAAGATTTTTCTTGGATGGGGATGATTTTCTTCCCAAAAATCAAAATGACTTTAGTTCTAAGGCATTGTCCCATATTTTGGATAGGGTGGCCAAAGTTATTATAGATTATTTTACCTTGGACACTACATCTGAAGTCATACGTAGCTTCCATGCTATGTTTCTTAACCACCTATGGAGGCAACTATGTATGAACATCCCTTTGTTTTTATTGCAGTCTATGAAAAAATAAATGTTGGATGTGCAAGGGGGTCGTTGTCAGTTTTACTTTCATCAAGTTTTGGCTCTATTAGAATTCGAACAAGAAGATTTAGATAATGGTCTGGTGGTGGAGGAGCTTCTAAAACCTTTATTTGAAATACCAATTCATGTTATTGATTAGTCTAAGGAGATTTCTAAAGGTTCAAGTGATGACATCGATGATATTTATTCATTATTTATGGGATCAGGACATGATGAGATTTCTTAGAAAATATAGGTCTCATCTAAGGGTGTGAGAGAGAAAGCTTCAATGTCAATGAATTCCTAAAAATTTCATTTATCAATGTTAAGACTACACCTGAGGTGGGAGGAACTCTGTTAGTTAGCCAGGTGGAAGGGAGTGGAATGCATAAATCCATGAAACTGCTTGATAAAAAGTGGGATGATGATCGATTATGCATAACTTAAAACTAATGGAGATAAAGCAACGAGCAATATAGAGTTCCATGAATATTGCTTTAGACTATTATGATGAGGTGTTAAGGAAGATGTGAATGATTTTCCAATAGGTTGACATGTTGGTTTAGAAATTCCTCAGTTCTCCTTTGTCCCCTCTTGTTCATTGTGCCTAATATCTGGTTTATCTTTGTCTTTTTGGTTTTTCATTTCTTTTGGTCCCTCTTGGGGGTTTTGTGTTTGTTTTTCTTTTGGTGTTAACCTTTTAGGTTGGTCTTGATGTAAAAGGTTGTGGGGATCCTTTAAAAACCCTCTTAATTTTTAATAGTATCAAAAAAAATATCAAGAGCATCTACAAGTGATTGGACCTCTCTTTCAAGTTGTGGGGCTAGTTGTTGCACTAACCAAACACTTTTTAAATTGACCAAAAGTGGTTTTTGCACTTATTGAATGTATTTATCTATTGACCAAATGCATTTTTTACACTCATAAGAAGTTTTAATTTAATTATCAAAAGTGTTGTTACAAGTCATCTAAAAATTTCTCTTCACTTTTGCTAGTGCTACTTGAGTGCTTGCAATCTTAAATGTAGAATATAATTGGAAATATCTTTTCTCTTCCCAACACTTATATTTTAAACAAAGAGAGACAAGTTCATATAACTACCTAACATGCATAAATTTAGATATGGTATCTATCTAATCTCTAAGTAACTATATTTACTAGGCATAAAAGAAGTAGTGTTAAGGGTTTTGACAAGTATAGTGAAGAAGATATGTCAAGGAAGGATGAAATATAGATTCATTTCCAACACCCTCCCTTAAGGTAAATTTCTCATAAACATTTACACCTAAAATTTAGTTTAGCCTTTCAAAATATTCCTTCATCAAATATTTTTTGAATGTATCTAGATCTATATTTTGACCTATGAAACATCATTTTGATTTCTTCATTTTTGATAAGATCCCTTATGAAGTGAAACCTAGTGTTAATATGATTATTATTTCCATGAAGTATTATATCCTTGGATAATATTATGGCTAATTAATTATCTTAAAATATTTTATTTTTTACTTCCTGTTCATGATTCAACTTACCTAGTTCTAAGCCATACTACTTGACATGCAACTTATGTGGAAGCAACACATTCCGGTTTAGTAGTTAAGAGTGTAACAATAGGTTGTTTTTAACCTAACCATGAAATTGCACCTCATCCAAGATGATATATACATTTTGAAGTATTTTTCTCATGATCAATATTTGTAGCTTAATCACTATCTATTTACCTAATAATTTTAAGTTGATTTGATGTTGCATAAATGATCCCATGGTATTTCGTTCGATTGACATACCTTAGAATTATTTTTATGCATGCAAGTGAGTGTTCTTTGATGTATCCATGAATCATGAGTTTAAAATTATTGCATACATTATATCTTTTAGGATTTCCTAAAATAGATATGCAAAGCATTACAAGAGTTTGAAGAAACAAAATAGAACTGATTGATCTATTTCAAGGATCAAATTTGTATAAATAGTAAATTTGATCATTAAGAGTCATTGAATTACAATAACTCATCAAACCTGATGAAGACACCACTGAGAGTTCTCTTGACACATGGAGGAGTGGAAACTCAAGTGTGTCTATCCTAGTAGAACTAAAGATAATATTCAATTATTCTAACACCCCCCCTTAAGTGATACTAGGGAATATTTTTTACAAATGAGTACTGACAACAAGACCTGATGAGGCACTCATGTATAATGACTTATTTTTTAAGAGATGGTAAAAACCCTATGGAAAAAAACATCAATAAAAAGGAAGTAAGGAAGAGTCTTGTACTCAGATGGCGAATATTATCCTCTTAATACAATAAGAATGATGAGTCTTGGCAACATGGCCTGATGAGGTACTCATTTACAATCAACTATCACTTATTTTTTAAAGATATGGTATGGGAAAATCTATCAATAAAAAATGAAGGAAGAGGCTTATATTTGGATGGCAAATATTGTCCTCTTAATACAATAATAATGATGAGTCTCGACAACATGGCCTGATGAGGTACTCATTTACAATATATAGATGGTGAAAAAACCCCTTGGGAAAAAACCATCTATCACATAAAAAATATCCAAGATAGAGGCATGTCTTCGGATGGCGAAGATTGTCCTCATAATCTACATGCTATTGGAGATATAATAAAAAAACCATAAGGGAAAAAACCATTCTCCAAATAATATAATGAGATGTGGAAGAACTCTTCGTCAATGCAGCTATATTACTCTAAGTTTATATCGCAACTGAAGGTAACGTGAAGAAGGAAATGACTTGGTGAAGATATCTGTAACTTGATTCTTGTTGGCAATTTTGGGTACTTTGGGTACATTGCTTTTGCTCAAGTATATAAGTTGTCATTGATGTCAAGAAGCTTTTGAAGGAATTTGATTTGATGTCAAATAATTTGTTTTGATGAAGGTTACGACATGACAGTTTCAAAAGTCTTTTGCAAACCCCAAGCTGACAGGTTCGAGAGAAAGAGCTCACAGTGAAAAAGTGTCGTGATATCGCGACATGTCGAGTTTTCGTGACCCAAAGAAAAGAAAAGCGCTAAGGAGAAAAAGTGTCATGATATCACAACATGTCGGGTTTTCATGACCCGAAGAATAGAAAAGAGCTAAGGAGGAAAAGTGTCGCGATATCGTGACATGTCGCATTTTCACGACTTAAGCAGGAGAGAGAAAGCAAGTTAGAAAAGTGTCGCGATATCGTGACATGTCGCATTTTCGTGACTTAATCAGGAGAGAGGAAGGTCATGAAGATAGAAGTGTCATGATATCATGATAGAAGTGAAGACAAAGTTTGCAGAGGCAGAAGTGTCATGATTTCATGACAAAAGTAGAAAGGAGGTCAACGAAGGGAGAAGTGTCGCGATATCACGACAAAAGCAAAGTTGATGCTGAAAAAGATAGAAGTGTCATGATATCGCGACAAGAGCTTAGTTGAAGTCGACAAAGGCTGAAGTGTCACGATATCGTGACAAAATCCAAAAGAAAGTATACGGTTGCAAATGTGTCACGATATCGCGACATGTTGTAGTTTTGCAGCAAAAGCTATAGAAGAGTTACAGAGGCAGTTGAAACCGACAAAGTTAAATGTGAGCCGACGAAGATTAGGGTTTGTAGCCGACAAATTTTAGGGTTATGCAGTTGACTAAAGATCAGGGTTACGATCGACTAAGATTAAGATTTTGATCTTGAAAATGTTATTATAAAAGGCAAGCTATTTTGAAGAGTTGGAGGTGTTGTTGGTGGTGACGTTCACAGATAGAGCGTAGAGTGAGAAGTTCGATCATCGAGAGTAGAGTGCAAAATTTGATCGAAGTGTGCAGAGTGAGCGACGAGTCATGGTGAATTTTTCTAAGTGCCACTGTGATTATGCAGACAGTGCAAAGGTTGAATTTTGACCAAGTGCGACTGTGAGTGTGCAGAAAGAGCAGAGGGTGTAGAGAGCACAAAGGGCAAAGACGAATGTGGAATGCTGCTGTATGAGGATAGAGGTGCACTGGTTCTTTGAGAAGAACCTGAGGACATATTTGGCAAGTCTTTGAGAAGGCTTGTGTGCATAGGATTGATTTGTTCAAGTGTTGGACAAATCTAACAGACAGAGGAAGACTTGTACTAGACCGACTGACTATGTTTGGTACAGGTTGTTGAGCTACTATGGACGTGATCATAAAATGCAGAGGTCTCTTAGGCTAAGCATTAAGGACATGAGGTCTTCGATGGAAAGGAGTTCCACGTGCTGGCAAGAGGTAGAGGTAGTTGATCTTCTGAGGGATCATTTCCAGAGCAGAGGGGAAGGTATCTCCTTTGAGTAGAGGCTCATAAATTCTGATTGCGGGAAGGTATCTCCTTTGGGCCGAGGTTCATAAACATTGTAATTGGGAAGGATTCCCAAAAAACTTTGAGATAACTTTTAGAGAAAAATTTTGTGGACGTAGCCCAACCATTCTGGGTGAACCACGTTAAAATTGACATCACTTTGTGGATGATATTGTGCATTTCTTTGATATTGCTTTGGGTATATTGCTTTACTATTTTGAAGTATAAAGGAAAAAGTAAAAAGAGGTCTTATATTGTTCACTCCCCCCTCTCATTATAAGCTTGTTTTATTCAATTGGTATTAGAGTAGGTGCCTTCGAAAAGTTTAACAGCTTGAAGGAAAAGCTAGTAAAGAACACAATGGATCATTCAAGTAGCAATGCAACACCTATTCTTGATGGGTCAAATTGTGGTCTTTGGAGTGCAAGGATGAAGGTTCATCTAATGGCACTTGGTAATGAGGTATGGGAAGTGATTGAAGATGAGTACACTATTCCTGTACATGGTCCTAATACTAAAGAAGAAAGGATCCTATATCACAGCAATTCAAAAGCAATGAATGCAATCCTAAAAGGCTTACAGAAAGTAGATCTCACCAAAGTGATTCACTACAAGAAAACTAGTGAAATGTGGAAACAGTTGAAGGTGGTTCATACAGGTGATACAAATGTTAGAAAGGCCAAGTTGAGACACTTCAAAGGTATGTTTGAACAACTCTAGATGAATTATGATGAAAATATTAGTGACTACATGCTTCGTATGGATGAGGTTGTTAACTCCATGAAAGACTTAGGTCTTGAGCTTGCTGAAAATGATGTTTGTGATAAGATTTTAATATCTCTTCCTAATAGATTTAGTGAAAAGATTTCTGCTATTGAGGAATCTAAATATTTGGATAAGTTGGAAAAGGATGAGCTCCATAGTATACTTGCAGCATTTGAGTTGAGAACTCAAGTGAATGTTGATGTCAAGAAAGAGGCAGCTTTCAAGGCTACCAAGAAATCCAAGGGTAAACAACTTCAAGATAGTGATGAGTCTTCTAGTGATGAAGAGGCATATTACAGCAAGAAAGGCAAGTTCTCTAGAAAGCACAAAAGTGTGAAAAATATAAGATGTTTCAATTGTGGAAAGTTTGGTCATTATGCTACTGACTGTACTATTCCCAAGAATGAAAGTGATGAAGATAAATAGGATTCTATGAGCAAGGTTTTTGAAAATCATAAGCATCATAGAAAGAAGATGAGCACAACAATCAATGAAAGAGGTATTCTCACAAGCACAAGAAGAGTTTCTATCTAGACAAAGCAAGTAAGTGTTCTAGTAGTGATAGTGAAATTTCTTCAAGTGATAATGAAAATGAGATGTTGTTCATATCAGAAAAAGAGGAAGAATCGAAACATAGATTCATTATCATGAAATGTCGTAGATGTGGAAATTTTGGTCACCTTGAGGATGATTGTACAAATAATTATTTGGTTTCTAGTATGTATGAGTATGCTTCAGAAAACTATAAGGAAGATGCTTGTATGTTTTTTGAAAAAGGTAGCACCTCTAGTGATAAGAAATCTAAAAAATGGTTTGATGATTCAGAAAGCAAACAAATAAAGGATCTTGAAAGTGAACTTATTAATGCTCTTAGTGCTTTGAAAAAGGAAAGAAAGAATAATGCTAGACTCAAGGATAAGTTAGATGAATGTTATATGGAGAGATTATTTTACAAAAAATCTTGATTTCTCTATAGCTAAGACACAAGAACTCAAGGATGAGTTAGAGTCTAAGGTTCTTGAGTATAGTGAGTTAGAATAGAAAATGGATTCTTTGAAAGAGGAAACTAAAGAGTACAAGGATAAGCTTTACAGGTTTCAAGATAGCTCCAAAAAGGTTAAGTCACTCATCAAAGGTCAAAGAAAGACAACAGATAAAATAGGCCTTGGTTTTGTTAAGCCACACAAGGAACAAGTTGGAGAGTCTAGTAAGAGAATCCAAAAGGAAGAGAGTTCTTATGAGGAAAGTATTTCAGATCATGAGTCCTTGAATGATAGAAGCACAAAAATAGAAAACAGAATTCAGAATGAGAAGAAGAAGTTTTCAGGACCCAAGAGGTCAAATAAAGAAAAATTTCAAGGCAGATGTTTTGCTTGTCATAAGTTTGGTCACATGGCTTCACATTGCATGGCTCAAATAAATAAGGTAAACAAAAATTTTAGAAGTGCTAGTTTCTTTCAAGGGTATTGCTACTCTTGTCAACAGTTTGGGCACAAGGTAGTTTATTGCAAGGCACATAACAGGAACAGGTTTGGTCAGAACAGGTTTGGTCATAATAGGTTTGGCCAAAATAGGTTTGGTCAGAATAGGTTTGGTCAGAACAGGTTTGGCCAGAACAGGTTTGGTCAGAACTGGTGGATTCAAAGATTAGGTTTACCTCAGAGAAATAACATTGTCAAGTGTTTCAAGTGCAACAATGAAGGTCACACAATCAGACAGTGTAGAGCTGAAATTCTAGAATACAAGAATAGGAACAATGGCATGATCAGGTCCAAGGATCAAGGCATGGAAAAGAACAAGGATGAGAACAAGAACAAGAACAGTGACAGGAATAGGAATATGGACAAATAGTTCAATAGAAGGCCCGACAAGGAAGTTATAGACTTTGATGATGATCAGTGCCTAATGGGAGTTTTACTCCCACCCCAAAATTAATCACCTCATCAGGAGGTGGGGGAGGGACAAAGCTAAGAGGCTCATTCTTAGTCCCAAGCCCCAAACGGTGACCCTTTGCCATTGATGACAAAGGGGGAGATATATGAGTAAGGTGGAGAGCTTCAAAGTGAAGAGGAAAGCTTCAAGTCAGGGGGAGCAAAAATTCAAAGGAAGATTCTAAGTTGTTAGCATAGTTGGTTTCAGTTTTGGCTCTTAAGAAGTGTTTTCAATAAAGGTTTGACATCAATGACAAAGGTGCAGATTGTTGGCAATTTTGGGTACTTTGGGTACATTGCTTTTGCTCAAGTATATAAGTTGTCATTGATGTCAAGAAGCTTTTGAAGGAATTTGATTTAATGTCAAATAAGGGGGAGAGCTTCAAAGTGAAGAGGAAAGCTTCAATTTAGGGGAGAAAAACTTCAAAGGAAGATTCTAAGTTGTTAGCATAGTTGGTTTTAGTTTTGGCTCTTGAGAAGTGTTTTCAATAAAGGTTTACCATCAATGACAAAGGGGGAGATTGTTGGCAATTTTGGGTACTTTGGGTACATTGCTTTTGCTCAAGTATATAAGTTGTCATTGATGTCAAGAAGCTTTTGAAGGAATTTGATTTGATGTCAAATAATTTGTTTTGATGAAGGTTACGGCATGACAGTTTCAAAAGTCTTTTGCAAACCCTAAGCTGATAGGTTCGAGAGAAAGAGCTCACAGTGAAAAAGTGTCACAATATCACGACATGTTGAGTTTTTGTGACCTAAAGAAAAGAAAAGTGCTAAGGAGAAAAAGTGTCACGATATCGTGACATGTCAGGTTTTTGTGACCCAAAGAACAAAAAAGAGCTGAGGAAAAGTGTCGCGATATCGTGACATGTCACATTTTTGCGACTTAAGCAAGAGAGAGAAAGCAAGTTAGAAAAGTGTCACGATATCATGACATGTCGCATTTTCATGACTTAAGCAGAAGAGAGGAAGGTCATGAATATAGAAGTGTCGTGATATCACAACAGAAGTGAAAACAAAGTCTGCAGAGGCAGAAGTGTCACGATTTCACGAAAAAAGCAGAAAGGAGGTCGACAAAGGGAGAAGTGTCGTGATATCGCAACAAAAGCAAAGTTGATGCTGATAAAGATAGAAGTGTCATGATATCATGACAAGAGCTTAGTTGAAGTCGACAAAGGCTGAAGTGTCGCGATATCATGACAAAAGCCAAAAGAAAGTATACAATTGCAAAGGTGTCGCGATATCGCGACATGTTGTAGTTTCATAGCAAAAGCTATAGAAGAGTTATAGAGGTAGTTGAAGTCGACAAAGTTAAATGTGAGCCAATGAAGATTAGGGTTTGTAGTCGACAAATTTTAGGGTTGTGCAGCTGACTAAAGATCAGGGTTACAATCGACTAAGATTAAGATTTTGATCTTGAAAGTGTTATTATAAAAGGCAAGCTATTTTGAAGAGTTGGAGGTGTTGTTGGTGGTGACGTTCATAGATAGAGTGTAGAGTGAGAATTTCGATCACCGAGAGCAGAGTGTGAAATTTGATCGAAGTGTGTAGATTGAGTGAAGAGTCATGGTGAATTGTTCTAAGTGCCACTGTGATTGCGCAGACAGTGCAAAGGTTGAAGTTCAACCAAGTGCAGCTGTGAGTGTGCAGAAAGAGCAGAGGGCATAGAGAGCACAAAGGGTAAATATGAACGTGAAGTGCTATTGTATGAAGACAGAGGTGCACTGGTTCTTTGAGAAGAACTCGAGGACAAATTTGGGAAGTTTTTGAGAAGGCTTGTGTGTAGAGGATTGATTTGTTCAAGTGTTGGACAGATTTGACAGACAGAGGAAGACTTGTACTAGACCGACTGACTGTGTTTGGTACAGAGTTCTTTGAGCTACTGTGGATGTGATCATAGAAGGCAGAGGTCTCTTAGGCTAAGTATTGAGGACATGAGGTCTTCGATGGAAAGGAGTTCCACGTGCTGGCAAGAGGTAGAGGTAGTTGATCTTCTGAGGGATCATTTCCAGAGCAGAGGGGAAGGTATCTCCTTTGAGTAGAGGCTCATAAATTATGATTGGGGGAAGGTGTCTCCTTTGGGCCGAGGCTCATAAACATTGTAATTGGGAAGGATTCCCAAAGAACTTTGAGATAAATTTTAGAGAAAAATTTTGTGGACGTAGCCCAGCCATTCTAGGTGAACCACATTAAAATTGGTGTCACTTTGTGGATGATATTGTGCATTGCTTTGATATTGCTTTGGGTATATTGCTTTACTATTTTGAAGTATAAAGGAAAAAGTAAAAAGAGGTCTTATACTGTTCACCCCCCCCTCTCAGTATAAGCTTGTGTTCTTCAATTCTCAACTGGAATATAGTACAAGTATATATCCCCATTTTGAATATGTTGTCGTATGAAGTGTATGTGTATATCAATATTCTTGGTGTGTTGATACTCAACCATGTTACGTGCAATATGAATTGTGCTATTATTTTCACACCAAAGAGTTATAGGCTTTTCATAAGATAAACCAAATTCTCTTAGAATTTGACAAAGCCAAAGAGCTTCTTGACTAGCTAAAACTGCTACCTTGTATTCTACCTCTTTAGAAGATAAGGCTATTACTTTTTATTTCTTGCATAACCAGAATATTGGTGAAGAACCAAGGCAAAATACATAGCCTGAGGTTGTACATTTTTCTTCTATTGAACCTGACCAATCTTAATCCATGTAGCCAATGATATCCATGGATTTTTTCTTATATAAGATCCCAAAGTGCATAGTGCCTTGCAAGTAACAAAGGATTATTTTTGCTTCTTGCCAAATACTGAAGTGAGGTTGATGAGAGAATCTAGATATTAGGCCAACAACATATGAGATATATGGATGAGTATGAGTAAGGTATAATAGACTTCCTATAAGCTAACGGTATAGAGTTGCATCACATAGAGGGAATGAGAAGGAAGTACTAATATTTATGCTAGATTGAAAAGGGGTAGAAGAAGATTTACAATCTATCATTTTAAACCTTTGAATATCTAGTGTGTACTTTTGTTGACATAATGAAATTATTGAATCTATTTGACTTATTTGAATCCCATGTAAGTAATGAGCTAAACCTAGATCAACCATTTCAATTTTTTTTTAGAGAGGGAGTCTTTTATAGTATGAATGTGAGTGAAGTTACTACCAGTGAGAAGAATATCATCAAAATATAGAACAAGAATGGTGATTTTACCTTCATCTCTCCAAATGTAGACTATGTTATTAGACTCACAATGAGAAAAACCTGCTGAAAGAAGGAAGGAGTCCATATTTTTATACCAAGCTCTAGGGGCTTGTTTGAGGCCATAGAGAGACTTTTTTAGCCTACAAACAAGAGAGGAGTCTTGAGTGAAACCAACAGGTTGTTCCATTAATATTTCTTTTTTTAATTCCCCATGTAAGAAAGCACTTTTTACATCCATTTGATAGATAAACCACTTTTGGAAAGCAGCCAGGATAAGAACTAGTCTAACAAAATCCATTTTAGCAACTAGAGCAAAGGTTTATGCATAGTCAATACCTTTAATTTAAGAAAAACCTTTTGCTACTAGGTGAGCTTTGTGTTTTTCTATTTCTCAATTAGGCCCATATTTTTTTTTTTAGATTCGTTTACAATGAAATAACTTCATTCCTTTAGGTAAGGGAACTAAATCCCAAGTTTTATTTTTGATTAAAGAAGAAAATTCATTTTCCATGGCTTCATCCCATTATTTAATTCTTGTTGCTTCTTTGAAGGATTGAGAATCATAGGAAATAGACTGACAGACAAGACCAATGCCTATGGGGTTGATTGATCTAGTTGATGGAAGATTTTGGATGTAGGAAGTAGCTTCTTTATCAATGGTGTGGCCCATTTTGGCATAGTGTAAGGAGTAGGAGTTGAAAGACATTGAGTTTGAGTTATAGGTTCCTCATCTTGGTTATCAATTTCTAAGTTAATCTCAAGAGTTGGTTCTTCATAATATTGAGGTTCTACTATAGGAGAAGGCTCAATGGAGGAATAATGGGATTGAGGATCTTTTTGAGGGAATGTTTCATCAAATTGGACATTCCTATGGAAGAAGACCTCATGAGTTAAGGGATAAATGAGCCTGTATGCTTTCATTTCCTCACAATAATCGATAAAAATGAGCTTTTTGCTTTTCTTATCTTGAGCCTTCCTTTTATTCTTTGGGATGTGTGCCCAAGTAGTACACCCAAAAATTTTGAAGAAGGAAACATCCGATTTTGAGCCATACCATGCTTCCTTAGGAGTTAAATGGTCAATAGCTTTGTGAGGTGTCCAATTTTGAATATAATTGGCATAGTTAATAGCTTCTGCCCAAATTTTTTTTGGAAGATCTCTTGAATGGAGCATGCAATTTGTCATTTCATTTAATGTTCAGTTTTTCCTTTCTACAATACCATTTTACTAAGGATTATGGGAGACAAAACACTGATGAATGATACCATGATTTGATAGAAATATGGAGAATTCACTACTATAATATTACCCCCCATTATCATTGTGAATTTGCTTGATATTGCAAGAGGCTTGATTTTCAACTAAGGCTTTGAAGACTTTAAAGTAGGATAGAACATCACTTTTATATTTTAGGAATTAGAACCAAGTTCTTCTAGAAAATTCATCAATAAAGGTTAGAGCATATTTTGCTCTTTTGAAATAAGGTTCAGAAAAAGACATCAAGTCACTATGGATTAGTTCCAGAGGGGTTGAGGCTTCTAGATAACTACTTGGGTGGAAAGGATCTTTATGTTGCTTTCCAAGAGCACATCCAGGACAAACTCCATCAATAGAAGAGACTTGGGGTAAACCTGTTACCATATCATAGGTGCTCAATTCATTTGGTATTTGTAACTAAGATGACCAAACCTTTCATGCCAAATTTTGCTTTCAAGATCTCCATGAGCCACAAAATAGGAGGCCCCTTCTATATTTTTGAATACTTTGAAGTGAAATAGGGAAGTGTTGTGATCAATATCTCCTTTAGCTACGAGAGAATGGGGATCTTGAAAGTCTCTTATCTCAACTCTTGTTGGGGAGAAGAGAACTATTTTTCCCTTTCCAGAAGCACAAATTTTATAGACAAAGAGGAGATTTGTGGTAATTTTTGGAACATAAAGAATATTATTAATAGAGCCAACATCAATGATCTAGCTTAAATTTCTCTTCTTGAGCTAATACACATCCTATTACAAAATTGTTAGTATCAATATGGAAATGGAATTCCTTGTACCAATTTGGAAATACCAAAATGGAGCTACATACAAGATTTGTATTTAAATCCTTAAAAGCTCCTTGATGATATTTTGTCCAACTAAATGGAATACTCTTTTTTATCAATGAATCCAATAGATAGGACATATGTGCATAATTCTTGATAAACCTCTAGTAATACCCTATGGATCCCAAGAATATTTTTAATTAAATCACATCACATGGCTCTTCCATGTTCAAAATGATATGTATTTTATCAATATCTATCTTAAAACCTTCTTTGCACACTATGTGTCCCAACAACTTCCCATATGGTACCATCATGAAACACTTTCCTAGATTTAGAGTATACAAATGAGGTAGCAAAAATATTATGGAAAAATATTGAAGAGAGCTCTCCATAACCTAAGTGGAGTATTCCCATTGAGGGGGTAGGATGAGATATTTTGGAATGATTCTCAAGGATTTGTACTCAATTATGGATGATCGTATAGTTGTATGATTACAACTATAAAACTCCCAAAATGTTTAATTACTAACTGTATGGTTATAAAATGTTTAATTGTATGGTTACAACTCTACAATGAAACTAATTATATCATTTTCCAAAATGTACAATCTACCAAAAACATTCAATTAACAATAATTTGGTTTTATCAGTCAAATATTGCATTGATTTACTTGGTAATCATCGATCCCACTTTGGCAGAAACAAAATTTGGAAATCCAATAAAACTAAGAATATAGGATTAATTGTATAGTTAGAAAAATAATTGTATAATTCCAATAAACCCTCACTACAATTTATTGTACCATTACCAATATTCATTGTAATGCAGGTCTTACTCTAAATCCAATAATCATACAAATATCTGTTATTACCTAGTGTAGACACCAAATTCTAGTCGTTTGTCATCCATCCAAGTCTTCCTGCCATTTCTACCTATTTACTTATATATATATTTAGGTATATTTGTTTTTTTTTTTTGTATTTACATGGTGGAATCGATAGCCATCATGAATCCGGGAAGGTTGTCCAAATTTTATGGCCACCACATTATTCTGAACTATTCACCCCAGAAGCCACCACACAGATCTTCATGCAGTCCACCCCTATAAACACCATGCCACAATAATTTTAAACCTTTTACACCACTAAAAGCACCAGGAAAGGGACAAGCGTTCAGTTCGGTGAGGCCCAATATTTGAACCTTGGACCTCCGCCCCCCTTATGGGGTTTGGATGAACCAATTAGTCTACACCTTGGACCTTATTTAGGTATATTTGTTAAATTTATGTTTAATTTTAATATTTTAATATTATATTTTATATACTTGATATATATATATTATGTAAATAAATCCCAGCCATCCGATTTAACTTAATCCTATCCATCCATCTACATCAATCCATGCCACACACCTAAAATTAATATCCACCCTTTGATGTGTTTTAATCTGAGCCACACAATTCATGTCGTTCAAACCCTAACATACCCTAGTGTGGATTATTAATAGGATTCATTTTTATGGCTCAACCCCTAAGTAATTTCGTAAGTTTTTGGAGGATCCTAAGCAATCCAAGTTTTTGAGTAATTCACAAAGTCTTTGGTCGTAAGTAGTCTAAGTTCATCCAAGCATCCTCACTATCCATCCTCGCTCACCCTCACCTTTGCATTTATCACCACCTTTTTCACTTATCCAGATTTACTTGTATAGATCTTCACCTTAGCTCCCAAACACATTCAAGCACTCTTTGTCACCATCGAGTGCCTCTGATCACTTCCCCTCCACCACCAAGCTTATTTGGATGCTTTTTTCCATTCTCAAGTGCCCAAGGGTGCTTTCTTCTACTGCCAAGCATCTATAGGCATCTCAAACCAGAACCCTGTTACCTTGCTAACTCTCAAGTGACACTAGGGTATCACTACACTAAATTTTTGCAACAACTACAATAGATCAAAAAATGGTAAGTTCAACAAGGTAATATTTTCATTGTTATACTTATTTTAATATTCTCCTATCTATTTATAATAGTTTTGTTACACAACTAGGGTTTGTTATTTCATACCTGAGGGTCTCATGTAGTGGAGACCTCACAGTTGCTATTAATATTTTGTTATTATTTTTTATGTGCAGGTTTAGAAAGATACATAAGCATTGTGTAGTTGCTTAAGCTGGAGTAGCCCAGTATTGGATAGCACAAAGCCCACTCACCTTTGTTGGGATCAGAAGTGAGATTGAAGATACTACTAGCACTGTTCACTAGGGTTTTAAAGAACCCTAGTTATTGTAAATATTTGTATAAAAAAATAAATTCTTTCAATTTAACATTGGATAATTGAGGCTCCCCCCATATTAATAAAAGTATCTTTTTTTTTTTAAATTGGGTCTTGATTTTAATTTATTTTGTTATATATTTCGGTGTTTCACTTTTGCATCTACAAATGGCGATCACTGTGGGACCCACTAAGGGTTTCTCTTTTTTATTTTCTTTGTTGATTAATTTTTTTTCTATCTCATCTTGCAAGATTTTGAGAATCACATATTCCATAGATTCACTAGATTAGGATTTTAAAGGATTTGCAGAAATTTGTAGAAGGTGCATGAATGCGTTGCGATGCTTGAGAGACTTCCAAAAAAGCCTAGGTGCATTTTAGAAGCTCCCAAGAGCATTTACAAAAGAGTTGAGGTAAAAATATAGGCTTTAAGGTAAGTTTACTATCAAACCCTAACTTTTGTTTTTACGTATATTGGCACTTTTACATTTTTTTTCTAAATTTTGGATTAAAATGAACATCATTAATAAATATGGTAAAAAAAAATCATTTTAGTTTCATTTTTGGTATTGCATTCATCAACACATTTCTACTTAAATATTTCTTAATTTTATGGTGTGCTACATTATTGTTTGCATTTGAACTGTTAAGTGCATACATTAGTTTACATTCTAGGGTTAGATATTTCTATTTTTGTAATTCTAAATAGGAATAATGTCAACATACCATAATTATTCCCGCATTTGGGTGATTCCAGGTGGAGGAGTAGACAAAATATCATCTATTTAGAGAGCGGTCTTAAGTGGTGTACTTTACATCCTTTGGAAAAATTAGTATTCTGGATATTGGATTCTGATTTAGACTATTGAAAGTATTTATTTTTCTAACATTGTATGCACACAAAAGAAAATTAGAAATTTTTAAAAAGAATCACACACTTCACGTTTCACATTAAACAGTAATGGTTGGATTTCATCACCATACATTACTTGAGATTTGGTGATGGTGGCTTTCATATCCATCCACCAATTTTTGCCCCTAGACACCTTAGATTACCCTTGAGAATTTTTTTTGGATTTCATCACGAGCAAGAATCTTGTTACCTCATAAAAACCATAGGATTCACCCATTTAATTCAGACTAGCACATTGAAACACATGAAATAAAAATCTAAGAAAATGAATTCACATTAAAATGAGATAATTAATGAATGAGGTAAGACACATTTGTTGAAAAAACTTAGCATTGATTTATCTCTATTTAATTTTTGTGGAGTTTCAATTTTTCATTACATTTTACTACATAATTTGTATTTGGTTTAGTTTCTTATGGTATTAACAAGAAATCAATAGAAAGTATTAAATAAAAACAATTCCATGGAAAATTCATCCACCTTCCCAATCAATTATATGGTAGATTCCCCAAATGTGACACAGATAGATTTATCTGCAGGTTCCTCACATTTCATGTCACCCATAATATTTAATATGGCTATTCCATAAAAAGAGTCAACCTCACCCACCATTGATCACCATATTACCCACATAGATATGAAATAAGTAGAATATCTTATGAATTCTACTAACTATATCTTTCAGTCATTCCCCAACTCACCTAGATAAGATCCTACTTTACAGTAGGAACTTGCTCATTACCAACCATCCAGCTTTACCTAGGTGTATGATAACCCTCTTTTTGAGGACTCGGTTGCACCTTCCTCTCATGTACCCATTTTCCAATACCTAAGTACTCCTAGCTCTTCTATCACATATTTATACACATCCACCTACAACAACCCATTGTATGAAGTATATGTAAATGTTGCTTCACAAGTTTTCACCTCCTAAGTTACCATACCAAGTGTAACTTATTCCTTAGCCACATCTTCCATGCCATATGACTCCATACCTTCCACTACTAATAGATAAATTCATGAAGCGTGGGAACATTTAAACAAATTTCTTAAGCAACATCAAGACGATCAACCATGATTATGCATAAGGGGTTGGACTCAAAATGTACTTGTAAAAAAATGGTGAATCCAAATAAAAATCAAGGCAAATCATGATGAATCCTAAGAAAATTAAATCAATCATCTTCACACCAAAATTTGGGGTATTTTAAGCCCTCAAAATTAATATCATCTTTGAGATACATTTTGACCTACTAAATCGCGTTATAACTTCATAAAAACATAACCATTAGATTAGGCTTGAAAAGAGATTTCCAATGAGTACAAATATGTCTATGTTTGGATATATATTGTGGCAAATTGACCCTAAGAAAAAATTGGTCCTAAAAATTTTAGGCAAATGGGCTGACGTTGAGGGTCCTCATATTCACCAATTTTCAATTTTGAAAATCCTAATATTCACCCAATTTGCAAATATTCACCACTGTGCATAACAATGACCATGGGGATACATTAGCATGTACTAAATAATGTAATATACTCCAAAACACTTGTGTATTGCAGTATTTGGTTATTGAAGACTTCAGTCTTCAATCATGGTCTTCATCCTCATATTTATTGTTGAAGTGGTCTTGAAATGCACATGATATTTTTATTTTATTGTATTTATTTTATCATATTGAGCTTTGGATTCACCTAATGCTTGCATTGGTGGAAAGGTTGCTTAATCAAAATTCCTATATTTTGTATTTCAGAACATTTAGGAAATTTATCAATAGGTTTTCCTTGAAAAATAAGATCTTGAGAAAAACCAATTGAATCTAAAGCATATATTCTACTTTGTATTGATATTGTAGCCTCTATTATATTTCAATTCTTGATGATGCATTTATTTTACTCATTGATACATTTGAATTCAATTGATCTTTCACTTTCAACCAATTTTGTAACTAAAATAAGATTGGTTGATAATACTAGAACATACATAATATCTTCTAGAATAAAATCTGAAAATGGTATACTAGGTGTCACACTACCACTTCTAGGACTAGATATCTCTTGTCATTTACAATTTATAAATAGAAATTATCTTTGACTTCTAAAAATTTAAACCATTGTAAATTACTTGTCATATCATGACATGCTCTTGAATCTATATACTAAATATTATTTTCTATTTGTATTGTCTGATTATATTCACTTGATACTATCTTACATATTTGACAAGTATTTTAAAGAGTATGATGTTACCCATTAAATTGATTTTGATTTTGAACTTTTTTCTTTATAAAATATGTCTTAGTGTATCGATGATGCCTCCTATGTTGAAATGTTCCTCTTGACAATGTATTATTTTTTGTATATTTAAGTTGAAACAAAAAAAAATTATATTTAATTTTATTTCTTAGAAGTAGAAAACCTTATAACTCCTAGGTTTGAATAAATCAATATTTCTAAATTAAATACTATGAAATAGAAATCCTTATGTCTCCTAGTTTAGAAACTTAAAAAAAAATCTTTGCAATTTTTTCTAAGTTTGGTGTTGAATAGCTTTAATTTTCCAAAAGAATAAATTTGAAAAAAAATAATAATCAAATTTGTGCCTTTTTATTTTTAAAGATAAAACAAAAAAGCAATATTTTGAAAAACATTTTAAAAATCTTTCAAAAACTTATTTAAGAAAAATAACTAGTTGGTAAACATTGTTATTTCTCCAACATTTTTTAAAATTTACTAGAAATAAAATTATTAAATTATACTAACCTTATCACCCCATATAATTCAAATACTTAAATAAACTATGAATAAACCCTAAACTTACTTCTCCAAATAATTCTTAAACTTATCTCTCCAAAGATTAAATAAATTTCATAACCTTGTACTAATATTATCTCTCCAAATAAATTAAAAACAACTTTATAAAATTTAGAATTCTAAATTTTGATTAATGAAAATCTAAAGTCTCCTCTAGTACATACAAATATCTACATATTCCTACTATTGCTCCATGTGTGCTCATTCTCTTCCAACTATACCTTGTGCTCCTTTTAGTATCTTAGGATGTAGTTTGGTTTTTGCCATTTGTATGCTCGCATGGGAAAGAATAATTTCAAATGATAATTATTTTGGTGTCTGATGTAACCTCTATTTCATTACATCGAACCTATTACACTTGCCATGTTTGATGTAACACCAACTGCAATAAAAAATTTGACTTACCTTAGTTGTAACATTAGATGAAAGTCTACATTTTAGGTGTTGCTCATAGATGTAATATTTTATCCCTTAGTCTAATGTTATGTGGCTCTTTCATGCTATTTTTAAGTCAAAATGTTACTTTATAAATATCATAATATGCTTGATATTCAGACTACCCTCGAGTTGAAATGATACTCTATGAACGTTATGCGATTATTAGACTTCATGTTCCTATAATTATTGAACCTTAGACTCCTTAAATATTGTGTTATTGTAACTTGAAATGATGCACATCATGTTTACGCTATTGGCTTAGTAAGCTAAGTAGAGATCTTATTTCCTTTTCTTGTTATTATTTATGCTAATATGCTGCTTATTTGTTGACTTTGGTGTGTTGCATGTTAGATGATTTCAAGGTGATTATATGAAGCACTATTTAAGAGAACCTTCACTTGGTTCAATACTACTTTAAGAAAGATTGTAAAAACCCAAAAATTCTTCCTCTTTTTTTTTTTAGAAGGTCTGAAGCCATAAACCTACTTGGACCATATCTTGCCTACCACCTTCCATATATCACACAACCATGATCCTCAAGTATCAGTTAGTGGATAATTTACTAAACTAGTCTAACACTTCATCCCTTAATATTGTACAGTTTACCACCCCCCCTTCTCTTCTTTGAAAGTGTGTCTTCGAGAACAAACTCACTACATAAGTCTTTCTATGTAGGATTTTTCCTTTTTTTATCCATTGAAAAAGAAGCACCCAACTCATAAAACTACACAAGTCTCTTAGTGTAGTGATCCCATCTTTCCTTCTTAGAGAGTCTTGTGTAAATTATTGAAAGCTTCATAGGTCAGTCAATGAAGTTACACTATGCATATAATGGTAAGTTTTCTTTCACCTACTGAGGGTCTGGTTAATTTGGTAGTAACCATTTTTGAAATTATATATTAAGAATGGGACTAAAATCCTTGAATACTTATATAAATATCATGACCCTCCCTAGCAAAATTTATGGCACAAGGAAAATAATGTATTAACCTATGATGCAGTGGTACCTAGTTTGAACAATTGAATCAACTATATGATGTTGAGTTGATTTATAAGGGTCCAAAATCTGCCACAGGAAAGGATTTTACAAGTGCACCCTAGACCTAGCCAACATTGAAAGGCTGGAAGCAAGAAATGGCTTCTAGACCAATCTCCAGAGTGGGTTGGTTCCCTTTACTATTCTAAATTTTTGGTTAAATATAAGGGTTGCTGGAAAGAAATCAAAAGTTGCAGAAAGGAATGGGAAATATAGCCACAGGCCGAAGTGATGGGATCGGAAGATAACAGTAGGAAACTTAAAAATGCGACAACAGCAAGTAACATAAGATGTCAGCTCAATTCTCACACAACTGTATGTAGCAAATCTCTCCAATATTACACTCCAGAAATCATACTCTCACGGCAACACTTAAATCCAAGATGCAAAATTTAAATACAACAACCATTAAGAAATACGAATACTATAAGAAATGCAACCTGACAGAAAAGAAAATCACTCATACAACCGTTGCTGAAAATTTGAAGCCAATACTTTTATTCCTGCAGATACAATTCCAGTTTCTAGGAGAGAACTCTCCAACCACCCTTTCAAATGAAGCTTACATTGGTTTTTATAGAGGGCCATCCTCTTTGCAGCATTAAATATTTGAAACCGACTTCCTTGTGATCTACAATTATGCATTGGAAATTATGCACACGATCCCCTTAATTGCCGCCTTGGAGACCCACAAAATTGAATGCAATGTACATGTCAGCTTCGAAGAACCACCTTCATTAAATTTGTTTTTTAAACATGTGCATGAAAAACCGTTAAAATGATCCACGACCAGCAGTTTCGAACCAAGAAAATCTTTAATTTTGGTGGCACGGGTGCTCTTCGACCTTGACCGCATTGAAAATCCGCAAAGCATTTAATTCGGGGCAGCATTTAATCTTCGAAAATCGGAAAAACCTCCTCGAAACTCACAAAACTGCTTTGGGCCAACAATTTAAGCATTAATAATTAATAATAACAATAAATGTGGCAAAAATGCCAACATTCTTGGCGGCTCGCGGGGTATACAGCTCGCTGTATGCAAGAATCCAGGCCTGAATCCATTGGGCACAGAGTCATATTGGAACTGTAAACTAGCTGCGGTGGTACATGTCAGGGGACTGCTGCAATCATCTTCTGCTGAAAAAGCTGAAACTGAAAGAACCTGCATATGACTGGTTATGAAATGCGACAAATGGAATGCGATAGTGGAGTGAGCTCCTGCGATTGCGCAAGCGATGAATGCAATGGAGTGATGACAATAATGAAATGATAGATTGACAAAGCAATGTGGTAGACACAATAACGAGAATCTTCTTTGTACTACCATCTACAATGGATGGAATGAAAGTGAATGAACAGATGGAATGGAAATGGAAGTATGAAAAGTGTGGAATGAAAATGAACTAGACTATAAAATAAATGCATAAAATGACAGAACTTAGAGGAAAGGGATAAGAAGGAACGGGAATAATAGGAATGGGGAAAAGAAACAACAGTCGTGGCTTGTTTCTTAACTACAGAAGAAAAGAAGTAAAAGAAGGAAGATGAAGAAGGGAAAGGAAGAAAAGGAGAGGAGAAAGAAGAAATTGCTAGAAAGCCACCAAGCTGCTGGGAGGAGAAAAACAAAGGAAAAACAAGCATCTACGGCTCGCAGGCAACAAGAGCCGAGATGAATAAATAAAAACAATACCTTTTTTTTTTTTTTCTACTCTTTCTATTTTTTTTTTTAATATTATATACAATAGTTCACGACATGATTGGCATGTCACCACCAGACACCTAGTCTCAGAGGGTTATCCGGTAAATCTGCAATGTCCTGACCAGATCTGATCATACTTAAGTCGGTCCTTGAAATTGGGTTGGCTTCTTCCTGAAGTTCTCCATGTTTCAGACACTGGCAAGGTATCATGCATGCCAGTACCCACACAATTGACAAATAATGTAGCAAAGAAATTTACCATATGACGGGCTCCCGTAGATACCCATTATAGTAATGACTGAAGCCAATCCCACCATCTTGAAGGGTTCTATGAGTGTGAACTAAGAATGGGTTCCTCCAACTCCTGGATCCGATCACAGAAATTGTCCAGCAATAGTCCTTTCTCCAGGATCTCTTCAGACTCTACCTGTTGATCTGAAATATTTAACAGGTTCTAACTAAATACTTGCATGTTATGCCCAGCTATGCCTTCTTGTTGCTCAGGTTATTGAACTTGAATCTCTTCTTCTTCTTCGCTTATATCCTCTGGATCCATCTCCTTATGAAAACTGCAAGCAACCATATTGTTCATTGCCAGGAAAGTTCTTGCATATTCCAATCCTTGGCTTTGGATGAGATCTGTCCCTTGAGCTCCACACAACTACATCTCAGGTTTTTGCTCAGTATAAGGGATCTGGCATGAAAAATACTGCACGGGATAGACAGGAGCAGCAACTATCGGAGAAAGTAATGGAGTTTCTTCCCACGGTAATTTTCTTGATAAGAGCAAAAGTTGTTCCGCTCGCACTGCTTCTTCAAATATTTGCGGGAACCTTTGTTCACATGATTGCAGCAAGAGGAGGCCTATGTCAGAATGGAAAGCTCGAACATAGAAGAGGTGGGCTTGGGTGGGTGATGGTTGGATCTTCTCTGGAATTCTCTTCCAGCTTCTGCTGAATCGGACATTGAAGTCCGTGATGCTCTCTTGAGGTGCTCGCTTGATGTACATTAAAAAGCGATAGAGATCCAAAGAATTGTAAAAGGGATCTTCGTCAAATCTTTTGATTAGTGCTCCCGCTAGATCATCCCATGAGCTGATGCTTTGGCGCTTTGAGCGATCTGTACCACTGCAATGCCCTTCCTTCCAAAGACTGAACCAAAAGTCTGATCATGATATCCTCGTGATTTATGACATGGATCATTGACAAAGTAGCAATGTCTTCAACATGCTCCAGAGCCATGCCTTCGGTACCATCATATTTTGCTAGGGCCTTCAGGGCACCTTTGGGAATTTCATGCCGGATTTGGAGATTCAGAGGGCCAGGATCATCCCATCTAGGAAAAACCCTCGCCTTTGTGGCAGTGGTATGCGGGATCATGGCTATCGCCATTAAGTCAGAGTCACCAGATGAACATTCTTTGAACTTTAAAAAAAATGGCGTCCACGATCAAGAAATTTGGATCTTCAACTCAGCAAAGTCGCCAGATGAACTTACAAATCTCCGCTGTGAGGCCAAGACAGCTCATCAAAAATCTTGAGACCTCCGGGTGTTAAAAAAAAAATGTGGATCTTTTGAGACAGAAGAAGTCTGTCCCACCGGGCGTGCCAAAAATTGTTGGTCCAAAATCGCCACAGGAAAGGATTTTACAAGTGCACCCTAGACCTGGCCAACATTGAAAGGCTGGAAGCAAGAAATGGCTTCCAGACCAATCTCCAGAGTGGGTTGGTTCCCTTTACTATTCTAAATTTTTGGTTAAAGATAAGGGTTGCTGGAAAGAAATCAAAAGTTTATAGAAAGGAATGGGAAATATAGCCACGAGGCGAAGTGATGGGATCGGAAGATAACAACAGGAAACTTAAAAATGCAACAACGACAAGTAACATAAGATGTCAGCTCAATTCTCACACAACTGTATGTAGCAAATCTCTCCAATATTACACTCCAGAAATCATACTCTCACGGCAGCACTTAAATCCAAGATGCAGAATTTAAATACAACAACCATTAAGAAATACGAATACTATAAGAAATGCAACTTGATAGAAAAGAAAATCACTCATACAACCGTTGCTGAAAATCTGAAGCCAATACTTTTATTCCTGCAGATACAATTCCAGTTTCTAGGAGAGAACTCTCCAACCACCCTTTCAAATGAAGCTTACATTGGTTTTTATAGAGGGCCGTCCTCTTTGCGGCATTAAATATTTGAAACCGACTTCCTTGTGATCTACAATTATGCATTGGAAATTATGCACACGATCCCCTTAATTGCGGCCTTGGAGACCCACAAAATTGAATGCAATGTACATGTCAACTTCGAAGAACCACCTTCATTAAATTTGTTTTTTAAACATGTGCATGAAAAACCGTTAAAATGATCCACGACCAGGAGTTTCGAACCAAGAAAATCTTTAATTTTGGTGGCATGGGTGCTCTTCGACCTTGACCGCATTGAAAATCCGCAAAGCATTTAATTCGGGGCAGCATTTAATCTTCGAAAATCGGAAAAACCTCCTCGAAACTCACAAAACTGCTTTGGGCCAACAATTTAAGCATTAATAATTAATAATAACAATAAATGTGGCAAAAATGCCAACGGGTGTGTTATCACTAACATATTACCAAGTGTGCAGGATCAGGTACACTCGTAGGTGGAGCAGGTAGAATAACCCACCAAAAATGAGGGTACCTAAGATTAGGGGAAATGATGATTAAGGTACTCAAAGGTAACATGGATAGATACCTTCATATATGCATGCATTATCGAAAGGGTTAATCATCAATGACTGATCACCTTGAGCTTTAGTTGATAGCCTAGTAGCTATCGTAAAATATTTGGCTAAGATAGGTGATTGGGTTGATGGAAAGATTTCCTCTTTGTTGTTTTATAAATTTGTTTGCTCTCTAATACATCATGGCTTGGGTAGCTTAATGTTGGGATTTCTATGGGAGAACAACTACAAAATGTATGTGGATGCATAAAGTATACTGTCATGTTGAAGTGAAAGTAGAGTATCATTCTTATGAAGAAAAGAAAATTAAATTTATATGCTAAATAAAGATTTCCTTTAAATTAATTAATGAGGTTTTAATTAAATAATGTTTGACTCATTTGAGCTCATTAGTAAACTTCATTGCAATTAATAAATGATATTTCATTTAAATTAATTAAAAGTGTTCATTTTAATGATAATGGAAAATTCATTAAAAGACTTTAATTAATTGAAATAAATGAAAGAAAATCCATTTAAGAAATAGATACCTTTTATTTTACTGAAAAAGCAATTATGAAATTGTTTAAATAAAAGAAATATATTTTAATGGTGATAAATATCATGTAAATGATATTTTATTTAAAAAGTACCATTCTTCATTTTAAAAACATAAATATCCCTTTCCCCTATATAGTGTAACCTATGAAAATAATCTAGGGGGCTACTAATTTCCAAAGATGGAAATTATGGGAAAAGGAACTCCTTGCCGCCAGAGGATAAGGGATGAAGCATTGAAGGAAGGGGGCTTGAGGTTGGGCTCAAGGTTCGAGAAGGACGACGGATGGGCCACCTAGAGCAAGGAAGCACATAAGGTGCAAGTAAGAAAAAAGGAAATGAAAGAAGAGAGGAGGAGAAGAGAGGACAAAGGGAGGACAAAGGAGACGTAGACCAGGGACCGAGGGAACAGAGAAGAACACATCGCAAGCAAGGAGGAGAGGTAGCCAAGACATCACCAGATTTCCATCTTCGTAGAAGTATTAAGGTTGGAGTGTTTTAAAATTTAAATCTATTTTTACTTGCATTGGTATGGTGAATGTCTTAGTTCAAAACCTGGTTATGCTCCCCTAGTTATACTTCCCTGTAGTGTGAAAATCCATGGGAAAATATTGGAAACCACCTACGTCTAAGTTTAGAGAGAGCATTATGCATATGTGATGGCCACTATGTGTTTAGAGAGAGCATTGTGCATATGTGATGGCCACTATGTGTTTAGAGAGAGAGCATTGTGCATTTGATGGCCACTATGTGTTTAGAGAGAGCATTGTGCATAAGTGATGGCCATTGTGTGTTTAGAGAGAGCGTTGTGCATTTGATGGCCACTATGTGTTTAGAGAGAGTATTGTGCATATGTGATGGCCACTATGTGTTTAGAGAGATATGTGCATAAGTGATGGCCATTGTGTGTTTAGAGAGAGCGATGTGCATATGTGATGGCCACTGTGTGTTTAGAGAGAGTATTGTGCATATGTGATGGCCACTGTGTGTTTAGAGAGCATTGTGCATATGTGATGGCCACTATGTGTTTAGAGAGAGCAATGTGCATAAGTGATGGCCACTATGTGTTTAGAGAGCATTGTGCATATGTGATGGCCACTATGTGTTTAGAGAGAGAGCTTTGTGCATATTTGAAGGCCACTATATGTTGAAGAGAGCACTATGAGTGTTCAAGGGCACTACATGTCCAAGAGCATTGTGGGAGTTTGAGAGCGCTGTGTATTTAAAAGCACCGTGTTCCAAGAGTGGGAACCCTATTTTAGAGATGTCTGCTATAGTGGGAAAACCACTCATACTCCAATAAAGAGCATTGCATTTGGGAGCACCACCTGTAGGAAAATCACCTGTGTTTAGAGAAAGGACTAGGTTTAGAAAATGTTGCTTGTAGCGTAAGACCATCCGCCTTTGTGGGGAACTCTATTGCTACATAATTTTAGTGGTGACATAAGTAAAAACATAGTACCTGGTTCTATTTTGTTTGGACTCTAGGTTTTGTAGAGGTTGTTCCGCATCCGCCATGGAGGGCGTTAGCCTTTGGTTGTAGATCTTGGCTTAGAAAGGTTCACTATGTAATTTAATTAAACTGGAGCCTTTGTTTTATATGAAATATATTGAAGGATTTTAATTAGAAAGGAACCTTTGATTTATATGAAATATATTGAAGGATTTTAATTAGAAAGGAACCTTTGATTTATATGAAATATATTGAAGGATTTTAATTAGAAAGGAACCTTTGATTTAAATGAAATATATTGAAGGATTTTAATTAGAAATGAACCTTTGATTTATATGAAATATATTGAAGGATTTTAATTAGAAAGGAGACTTTGATTTAAATAAAATTCATTGAAGGATTTTAATTAGAAATGAACCTTTGATTTATATGAAATACATTGAAGGATTTTAATTAGAAAGGAACCTTTGATTTATATGAAATATATTGAAGGATTTTAATTAGAAAGGAACCTTTGATTTATATGAAATATATTGAAGGATTTTAATTAGAAAGGAACCTTTGATTTAAATGAAATATATTGAAGGATTTTAATTAGAAAGGAACCTTTGATTTATATGAAATATATTGAAGGATTTTAATTAGAAAGGAACCTTTGATTCATATGAAATATATTGAAGGATTTTAATTAAAAAGGAACCTTTGATTTATATGAAATATATTGAAGGATTTTAATTAGAAAGGAACCTTTGATTTATATGAAATATATTGAAGGATTTTAATTAAAAAGGAACCTTTGATTAATGTTGATTATCTTAGGATATTTTAATTAAAAAGGAGGTAGATTTATTCTTTGAATTGAAGTTATGGGGCTTTGATTTAGGGAATGAATGAATGATTGTTTTAGAGATTAAAGGTATGGGACTTTAATGCTTTAAAACAATAATTGATTTGATTGGAATTTTTGAATTAAAAAGGATGTAGATTTATTATTTGAATTGAAGTTATGGGGCTTTGATTTAGGGAATGAAAAATAAAGGGATTGTTTTAGAGGTTAAAGGTATGGGACTTTAATGCTTTAAGACATGAATGAATTTGATTAAAGTTAGACCTTGATCTAAGTAGTACATGTTGGATGACTCTCTAAGGGAACTTGAGAGGTGAAGATAAAAGTAAAGGATCTTTTATAATATCCATTATGCATTAGATGGTTGGAAACTTAATTGAATTTTGTATAGTTGCAATTTGGCAAAGTAAATGAATAGATGCATTTAAAGGTATGCCTATCCTGAACCATGAGTACCCTGATCCCCTACTACCCTCAAAGAACCAATGGGAAGCAAGGAGAAGCAAGGAGTTCAATGGAAATAAAGTATAGGTAATTGTATCTTATGTTGATTTACTTATGCTCAAATAGACTAGAATTATGGGGAGATATCCCCAATGTAGTTAATGTAATATTATTTAAAGTAAGAAGGATTTACCATGCAATATTTAATGCGATAACTATTTATTGGTTTAGAGAAGGTACTTTTACTTTATTTTTGTATTTGGTTATACTATGTAGCTGATTATCTTTTAGTGTTAATCATTATTTATTTTTTGGATGCTTAGCGATTACTCTTTGTTATTTTAGTTTCTAGTTTCATTCTTGTTTGGTTGCTTGATATTAGAAATCTAAGAGTAGAGTTCTAGGGTGAACTCAGAGGTGACCTAAGGGAATTGAGAACCCCTTAGGGTGAACATAGGTGACCTAAGGGAATTGAGAACCCCTTAGGGTGAACATAGGAGACCTAAGGGAATTGAGACCCCTTAGGGAGATAAAGGACTAAGTTGTGGAGAGACTACATATGAGTTAAGATAGCTCATCATGTAGATGATATAGATAGCTTAACTCACAATACTCGTAGTATACCTACACATAATGATTTGTGTATGGTATGGAGATGTGTGTATACCTTCTATGGACTAAGGGTGATAAGTCTAGCTCATCAAGAGTGATGGGATAGATGGGCTTATTTGCAGTAACACATGGTATGCCTACACAAACGGGCTTGTGTTAGGGCACCTCGTGAGATGTAGCTTTCAGGAAAACTTAGGGGATCAAAACTTTAGGTAAATACTAGTTGGGTTAGGGGTTCATGAAGGGTTCATGTATCCCTTTCCTTAGTAAAAAAAAATTTCTATTTTTGTATTTTTTGTTTGTGTGTTTTTGGGTCATTACAATAAACCAATGGTCAACAACTCATTTATAGCTAAGCTTCCACAATTCATCTAAGCTTCCAAAATTCCAATAAAAATATTATCCTTACGGTGCTAAAGATCAACTACTAAATTCTAACTTCAGTCTAACTTCAAACATATCACATGGACTACTAAGGCTTCTCACCTAAGATTTTATTCTTTCCCAAAGTGCAACCGAATCTCAGGGATATCACATGTAAACTTAAAAAATACAAGGTGACCACTTGATTTAAACAATATTCATTCTGGTTTGGATTGCATCTCCTATGTTTATCTAAATTAGTCTTTTAATTTTGATTACAAGATAAGAATGATATACCTCCGAAAGCTCTATTAAAATATACATCTAATAAATCATTTGTTGGACATCTATCATGGATTAATTAAACCACTCATTTTATTTGAGTGAGCTTCTTTATTACAATAAAGTATTTAAGGTACAAGAGAAACCTTCCCTGATAACACTACTCTCTATAAGTTACCAACACAAATATTATTTATAGAATGATGTTAAAATGCTCGACGACTATAATTAAACCATATTATACCAAAGACTTTCTTCCATAAGGAGAACGATGCAATAAAATAATTAAAGTAAAACATAAATAATTTGAATAAATCTTGTTTTCAAGCATCTTAGTTTTATTACAATCTGCAAGGATTTGAACAACCTCTATCTCAAGATATGAGGAGTATTTCCTCTAAAATATTATACACATCATACTAGAGCAATTCTTTTTACTGTGATATATCTGACAGCCAATCTTGTAGTGGTACATCATCATGCGTAAATTTTCTTAGTCACTAGAAAGAAAATATCCACTCATTGGGATCAAAAATGACACCAAAGGCATGTAAAGGTTTACCATATCACCAAAAAATTAAAAAAAAAAAAAAAACTTTGCATGCATCAAACAAAACCATAAATCATATCTCATTACATATATTCTACTTCATTCAGTTGAAGGATATCAATACATGTAAACACCTTATTCATAGTCCATATCCACAACATACGAACGGATGTCAAACACATATCATGCATCAAACAAAACCATAAATCATATCTCATTACATATATTCTACTTCATTCAGTTGAAGGATTTAAGGATATCAATACATGTAAACACCTTATTCATAGTCCATATCCACAACATACGAACGGATGTCAAACACATATCATAACTCAGTTTTTTTTGGTGCAATACATAAGATGTATTTCCTTCAACAGAATGTCTAAGTTTGTTCATAAAATATAGTTTCTCCTCCTAGTTCTATTTTACCTTTGGCAAACGTCCAGAAGAATAAATATGTGAACATCAACACAGCAAATAAACTTAGGCATAAACTTTGCTTCTAGAATAACTTCAATATTAACATCCTAATTAGAATATCCATTTCAAATATAAAATTTAGACCACCCAAATTATTATTATCATTTAGACATTAAAAAGGTTATTGTTTTACCCGATGACACTAAATATAATTAATATAAGATGAAATAGTTTACATCGGACAGTAATTTTAAAACAAATTGAAAGAGACAAATTTGTTTTACCCGATGACACTAATATAATTAATATAAGATGAAATAGTTATACATCGGACAAAGTAATTTTAAAACAAATTGAAAGAGACAAATCCATCTTCTCCGTCCCCTATTCTTCATCATTGTAGCTTACATGAGACATGACACACTCGTTTAACGAAAATTGATAGATTATCATTCCATATTGCACAATCTCGTGGCCATATGATAAAATTATACAAGATGGAATAGTCTATTAACTTTACATCGGACAAAGTAATTTTAAAACAGATTTAAATCAACATATCCATGCTCCTCCCTCCCCTATTCTTCGTAATCTTAGCTTACATGAGACATCACACGCTCATTCCATATTCCCCAGTCTGGTATGCCGTTTGATAAAATTTTGCAAACCTCAGACTGTTATACATTCATCTAACAAAGGTGGTGTTGTCAAATCTTGATTTCCAACATATAATAAAGGAGATATTGTCAAATCTTTATTCCATAAATACAGAAGAAAAAAGAAAAAAAAGCTATTCTCGGCATATGTTGTATCTTCGCCTCTCCATCGATTCTATTTTTTGCAGCTACTGTTCTATTGCAGAGCAGGCATGAAATCTGAACAAGAAACAAAAAGAAAATCCCATGTCAGTACTATTTGTAACAACAAATTCTTGAATTCCAAAAGCAACGTGAACATATTCAAGATCTAACCAGATGAAAGGATTCGAGAAAAGAAAATTACGTTGCTAGGTAAAACTTGCTTGGTACAGCAGGACGTGGGATAGCAGGAACAGGGACGCATTCCGAGACAATATTGGCAAGCACGGAGTTCTCAGTAACTTCATTTATCTCAAATATGGAGAACCTTAAACCCACCACACTGTCTGGCTGTTGCGAGTCACGGATCATATCGCATATGACCAGATTAGAATTCAGAGAGAATATGTGACAATCCATTGCATTTTCATAGTAACTGATACGCGGCCCTTCAATTCTCAGCCAGACTTGACGGTCAGCATTGTAAGCAATGAAGTGTTCGTGGATTCTGTGGCTGGTGATTAACATGCCATTAACAGCAGTTGCTTTACTATTCGCACGCCACAATCGGAGTAACTCATCTGGTAATCTTGACCAATGCAGAGACGAGAGATGGAGCTCAATGCCAGTTCCGTTACCCTCACCACCACCACGTATGAATATTCTATTTGGCAATGCAACTGCAACCAAGGGCTCAAGCGGTGGATCATCACATGGAGGTAAATCTGTCCATGTATTTGTAGACGGGTCGTATATTTCTGCCCAGGGATTTTTAGTTGCATCGATTCCCTTTCCCTTTCTTCCCGAGGGTTCAGCTGAAGCCCTTTTCCGCTCAATGATATTCAGCTGTGTGAGTGGAATTTCGGGCGCCTTCAAAAGACTTTTTGAGCGCCCTCCAAAGACGTAAAGCCTACCATCATAAGCAGACGTGGCAACGGCATTTACCCGGGGTACTTCGGTTGGAGTCGCGGAAAACCACTCATACGACGCGGACGGATCACAAAATGAAACTTGATTCGAAATAGCTCCATTGTATTCGTTTTCACCCCCTATAACATAAAATCTTCTATCCAAGACCGCCGTAGCCGAGCCTACAAAGCAGTCATTCATCTCCGGGAATGGAAAAGAGATTTGACTCTCCAGGTTGAAAGCATGGAATCTCTGCAGAGTTTGGTTGGAAGCTTGGAACGCAATCCATTTCTGCAAATCTTGTTCTTGCCTGGATGTAAACATTGCATAAACCCACGATTGGGATGGATGAGAAGCATATAGTTCCCGATTGGACACATGGCTAGAGGATGGATCCTCACTGGTATTCTCTGGTGTATCTTCTCTATTTCTTGCCGTCGACGTACCAGGATTGCACAGATGGCTAGAGGATGGATCGTCACTGGTATTCTCTGGTGTATCTTCTCTATTTCTTGCCTTCGACGTACCAGGATTGCACACATGGCTAGAGGATGGATCGTCACTGGTATTCTCTGGTGTATCTTCTCTTTTTCTTTCTTTGGACGTACCATGAAGGCAGTTTTCCATCCCAAAAAAATTTGACACACCGTTGAAGAGCAGAAGTAAACCTGCCACCTCCAAGAACGAACAAGAGCCTCCAAAACCTTGCCTCTTCCTTCGCCTCCTTCACATAAGGGGTATTCTATTTATAAACCGGCCTCACCGTCTTTCTATTTAGAACATCATACCATCTAACAACCCAAGCGTCGAATTAAGAATGTCAATTCTCGAGCCGCTTTCTGGACAGCGCTTGCATGGAAGTACGGCAAAGCGCACACAAACGTAAATAATCACCGCTATAGACAATGTCTAATTACCCTCACACAATGGATACATTTCCACTATGTATCTAATGCAAAAATTCTCCTTCGCTTATACATATGCTATATTTGAAAATTTGTCGTTAGCATTTATAAATGTAATGTATTTTTATACTTGCATACGCTGGCTCCAACTTTAAAGGCTAGGAAAATAATTCACACTTCGTAATAATTATGATCGATTTCGTATACATTCATTCTTCAATGCATGATTTGGTTATTAATTTATTCACAATCATTATCCTCGTTATTACCACTTTGAAAATAGATTCTTGGTTTTAAATTTGAGTAAGTGAATGAGATGCAACTGTGGTCTTTCAGTCAAAGGCTAGTTTCTATGTACCTAATTAATCTAACTAAACGAGGGTTTGTAGACTAAAGTAATAAATACAAATTGAACCAAGCCCTCGGACCTGCAGATTAAAGAAATATAAAAAGGTTAGAAAACTAAGTTAAAAGTTATACAAATTTGACAATATCAAGAGACATAGTGCAAAAGGTCTCGCAATCCAAATTTAGATTTAACTACCTAACAAAATAACCTACTTTCCTTATGCTTTAGAGTGCTCAAACATAATTTTGAGCATTGCTATATTATTATAGAACTATAATGATAAATCTAGGTAGAAATCCAAAATGTAATGTAATTGTAGTAGTATTATTTGTTCTTAGTTTTAACAAAAATGTTTAACTATTCAATAAAGCATAAATACATGTTCAACATAAGAAATGAGCAAGAGCCCAAACAACAATCCAATATTCATTCAAAAGTCATATATCCTCAACCAATACAACCATACAAATTATAAACATTAAAGAGTCGACCATTAGAATGACTTAAGTTTCAGTATATATAGAGATTTACAATGTGTTTAGTTATCTACGAATGATTGTTGTAAAAGCATTTTATAGGCTTCACGATAAGCATAAAGAGTGGTTGTTGCATTTAACTCATCTATGCTTAACTACTTCAGGTATACCTTATTGATGTGTATGATATAAATTTTACCTTGAGGTTGTCTTTCATGTTGTATCATTGGACTATAACCATTAGGTGATAATCCACTTTTTTCTGTTATACATAGCTAGCTTAGTAGATGTAGATGTGAGGTGGAGAAGTTTTTGATAATTAATATCTTCTGATAATAATGATACCTAGTTTATGATTGGCACACACACTCCTACTGATATGGACTATTCTAGATCATTTATGCAGTGATTAGTGGTGTGAAAGCATATTGCTTATTATCAGGTAGTTGTCATGACCAAGTATAGCTTCCTTTTGTCTTATCATCATACCAAGTTTTTGAACTTTTTTATAAATGTCAAGTAACTTCTTCACATCTGATGATATCAGTCTAAAGAGTCTAATAGCTATATTTTCTCATGTGTGATGTTGCACATCAGGTGTCTACTTTAAGCTATAATATTTTGTTGTTGGGATGCTTGACTTAGGTTTATTTTACATCTAGAATTTCATCTAGATTGCTAGATATTTGAGCTTTCGATGATGATATCATCATATTTTGAAGTTTAATGCTTTTGGAGGCTTTGCAAGCTATAGCATTGGATGATGGATATCGAGTCTAATGCCTTACGATATTTCTCACTTGGTATTGCTTCATATTCTGCTAGATATTTCATGTTATCTTGTTGACATTAACATTATAATCTATTTGACTTACCATTATATAGTTCTTTATTTAGTGTCAAGTATTGGATGCTAGAATATTATACTTTGATTTTGCTCCTTCTACTAGATATCAAGTTTTTATAATCTTATTGCTAACATTAACTTCTTAGATATCCAACTGGCTTTCTATACTTAGCCAAATCTACTTTCTTTCTCTACTTGGTTGGATGTCAAGTTTTATACCATAGCACAAAAATATTATATGGTAGTCATCTGCTTGTCACTTCATCATATGCCTTAGCCTACTTTGCATCCGAACCTACCTCTCTACTTGTATATTTCTACAATATTTTGACTAATTTTAAATCAACCTTTCATCATTAAATTTATTATAGTAGCCTCCTCTAATGATATTTTTATTTTCTTTTAAACTAATGTATACAATTTGCTACAACGTTACCTTAGAAAAATCACTATGTGTCTTATAACCACATAGTGGATGTAGGTGATAACTGTTTCCCATATTATTAGTAACTTTTAAGGATTTTTCCTTAAAAATTTGAGAATATAATATGCCTTATTTATGGAATAATAGAGCTTTGAGAGGACATCAAGGTTGAATATAAGATTATTGAGAGTGAAGGTTATGGCAAACAAAAAAAGAATCAAAATAGGAGTAGAAATTGATGTAGAGAAAGAGATTGGTGAAGGCCACAAGAGGTAAGAAATATGACTAAGGTAAAGGATGTATATATTAGATTTTAGTGGAGATATATACAGATAGATAGGATGAGAAAATGACTAAAGAGGTAAATAATACATAGGTACATAAATAATATACAAGAAGAGGAGGGAAATGTTGGTAAGAGAAGAAATAAGAAAGAAAGAAAGGATACTTGAAGGTAAGAATCTCCTACAAAATTGAAAATTCCATGAGCATATTTTGTTACAGTTGAATATCATTTCAAATCTAGTTTTGTAGCTTTAGGTAAATGTTCACTCATGTAAGCAACATAAGGTAAATAGTTTAAGTGCTCAACAAATTCATTTCTCTTTATACTTTCTTCTTTGCAAAATTGCATAAGTAGGCTCCCTTTGTGCAAGTGCACTTCATTCAACTCTTTGTTGGCTCAATAGAATGCATGGATTCCCAAGATGATCATGGAACTATATGCATTCTGGACCTCATACCTCCATTTTTAGTAACTTATTGAAGTTTACGATAGTTAGATCCTTCATTAAATTGACTTTTGTTAGTGTTCGTATTGATTTTTGGATCTCACCATCCATATGGTCACTCGAGTTCCTTTATTTCTTCTTTTATTCAATTAGTCCAAGCTTTGTGCTATGATGCTTTCATTAATGTAAAGCATGCTTTCTTCCATCACTTTCGTACCAATAATGTATGGATCTCAACTCAGCATATTTTTTATCTGTTTAGACTTTACTACTAAGTGTTATACACATTCAACTTACACATGACAAGATGTTATCTTGATGATTCTTTATACTTATGTTAATCATCAGGATACTGAGAGCTTTCACTCTACACATTACCACAACCATGAATGCAAAGGATGACTTGAGCTAGCTTTTTTATTGGTCTATAAAGTCAAAAAAGTAGGAGAAGGAAGAAAAGGAGTAGAATATTTGGAGGAAGGTAATTAATAAGAAAGATATATATGAGCGAAATATGAAGATGGTGGGTAATGAAGAAAATGAGACATAAGATATTCATACCTAAGGGAGGATAAACCCTTTTCCTACTTTGGTTTCAAATCCTTTTGTAATTTTGCTATTATTCCTTCCTATCATTTTGGTCCATGCTCTAGGGTTTGATTTTTTCTAGAACAAGGGCCCAAAAATGGAAGAACGAGGAAACAATACTATGTTTCTTAGGCAATTATGATTTTATCCTAAGATAGGACATGGTTTTACTTCTAATATCCTATGTTTTTTCTTCTTACCTTTCTATTTTCTGATCTTATATTTCAATTTGATTTTTTTAATATAAAGATGTAGAAAAATTAAGGATAAAATAATGTAATACATGCTTTAGCTATTTTGATCTCCAACCTATGTTTTACCCTTTCTCTTTCTAAATTTTGATAGCTTTGCATAGCAATGGAATATGAAAGTGAAAGATCTACGCCCTTATATAGACCTTATGCTTGTGGATAAGCCATCCTTTGGCTTATATTATCAATCCTATTAATCTTTATCTTGATCATATCTATTTTTCAAGAAGTAGCATTTCATATGACATCCCATAATCATGTGATATACTCTTTTCTAATTCCAAGGCTCTCCTAGTATCCCTCTATTACTATTTTCTACTACTATAGAAATTTTATTCAATATCTAGCCTATATGCATAAGATTATAATGTATCCCTATATGCCAGTTGTGCTTACTTCTTAATACTATAGAACTTTTCTCTCTGTTGCATTCATCTTGTGAAGCATAACTAGTATGATAAAAATTTTACCATAATTTAGACTTTACAATCAACTCTATTTTCAAACTTTCTTGAAAAGTGATTTATAGAACTAATGGAAGAGCCTATTATTGATCATGTGAGGTATCAAAGGATATTTTTATACATATTTTTCTATGTACTATATTATTTATTAGAAAATAAATATGGTTGTTGAATTCAAAGCTTCTTTATTAGCTATATTGTGCTTAATTTTACTTTGTCAATAGCTAGTCTTCTACTTTATTTACCAAATATTTTGGAAATATCTATTGAAATTTACTTTTAGATTGAAATTATATAGCTTCATAACTAACTACTAAGCCATATTTATTATCTAAATTCAATTGTAGCAAATGATCACAATCTAAGGAATTTGAGGCATTACAATTTGAACTTTGCATATCTTTTGTCCATTCGATTATATCCATTTTATCCAACTTATGAGTCTATTTACATATATTTACCTTGTATTCTTCATATTCCTATACGTGAAAGGCTTTGATATCTTTAGTATGAATCTGGACCATTTCTTGATACACAACACAACTATATGTACACCATCATGCCCTACGTGACCACCTATTTGCATCAAGAAATTTGTTGGTATATTCATTCCAAATGTTAGAGGTACCTCCACCACCATGATATCTAGAATTATTGATAAATATTACATCCTTTATAGTATCATTAACACTTTATTAGCTACCTCTATGGATTTGATTTACATCTTATTAAATTGGATAACTTGAGCCTCCATGTTGGTATATTTTAGGTTCATGGTATCACAGATTAAAGAGATCGCTAAAGATATAAACCCACATTAGACTACCATTATGTACATAAATAATCGAGCCTTTATAGGTAGTAATGTCTATTTTCTTTTGCCAATTCCTAGGTCTATGCACATGTTTATAGGGGATGTTTAGCAATGAATGTATTCTATTTTTTTGGTCGAACTAAACGTAGGTGAACATTGTTCATGTTGCACATATTAGTGGGAAATAAATCCTAGATTTAAATATGAAAAAAGAAATTCATTGAATCAAAACTTTACCTGCTATACCATAGTGAAAAGTCACCACTTGTATAGGCATAATAGGTTATGTGCTTATTATGATATTTCAAACCATACTTGCACAAATTCCTTTCTAACCTCTGCTTCAAAAAACAAGTGCCTTTGGATTGAAGCCTTATAAAATGGTTATGGAATTCATAAGTAAGGTTGAGCTTAAGGATAATGACCTCCACGCCCCATTATGTACAAAGTGAGTTATTTTTAAAACTTAGGAAGGAATTAATAAGTGGTTGAAATTATTTTGAAATGAGTTTTATATTAAAAATTAGATTTCTATATTAGTTACATTGAGAGAAATCAAAGTATAGAAAATGGTACTAGAGAAATAAATGTATTATAAAATATAGGTTAACTCATTTCTTGTGAATATGAAATAAGATTTGGAAATGGAACTATTATTTTTTTGATCCAAGGTAATTTAGGTTGAACAAAGATGAATTATTAATAGTTTTTATCTAGTATGAGTTGGATAAACCTATTTTTAGGTTGAACAAAGATGAATTATTAATAGGTTTTATCTAGTATGAGTTGGATAAACCTTGAATAAAAGATGATTTGATTTTTAGAAATAATGAATTGAATTTTATATTGAATTTTGGGTTTAGTTGGATAAACCCTAGAAAATTACATAGCTATGTGTAGGTAATCTATTTTGGTTAATTTAAATAGTCAATGCACTATGCTAAAATGGATTTATAGAATCTTGTAGAATATTTGTATTAAGTTGATAAGAATACTATTTAAAAGGCTTTACGGAACCTTCTTAGAGAAAACTATGGTTATGATTTACTTTGATAAGTTTATTGAAATTGATGCAAGATTTGCTAGATGGAATCTGAATAGTTTAGCATGATGTTTTAAATAGAAATAGGAACTATTATGGTTTGATTAATGGAATTTATAAATAAAAGAGAATGTTCCTTTTAATAGAGATACCTAGTGTGCTATTCTAATAAAGGATGGGCGTGAGACCCCTTGAATGGAATGGAACTTATGGGGATTCCATGTCTATCCTATTGTAAAAAAAAAATCAAAAGAAGACTTTTAACTTAATGATTATTAAATAGTTTTTAATTGAGATGGAATAAGAGGATTCCTCACCTTCTAAAAAGAAATTTAAAATATCCTATAGATTACCATCATAAGAATTATAGAAATTCTTATGTAAATTAAATTGAAGATGAGATAAAAAATAACGAATTCCTTCTTGTAGTTTGGCTAAAGACTTGGAATAGAAATAAAGATGTATTATTTTTAAGGTTGGGTTTTTTCCCTAGATAGGGTTTCCAAGATAATTATTATGTCAATTATGTATCTTGGTAGAACTTGTTATGTTTTTTTTAAAGCAAAAACCCCTTCAGGGCCACCTTGGTCTGAGAGACCAGACCAGGGGGTTCTACACCATCAAAGTCACTTGGGATTCATGCCCGGCCCTACCCGCACCAACATTATCAATTGGATTTTGGGTACCCAATTCAAATTTTTGGTAGGGTGGAGATTCGAACCTAGGACCTCCCTTGGAGGATTTTCCTCTTGTCTCCAACTCACCTACAACACCTGGGTAGAACTTGTTATGGTTTATTTCAAGTATTTAATTTTTTATTGTTATAAATTGTATATAATTATGGAATGAGATTGTTTTTTTTAATTTATGCTTTTAAGAAAAAAGAAAAAAGATATGGATATTTTATTTTAATTTTATTTCTTGCAATGGAATATGGATTATACAATTATACCTATTAAAGAATGATATAAAGGAATAATAATATCATTTCTTATGTTCACTTAGGGGTTGGGGATTCTATATTTTAAAACAAAGAGACTTGAAATAGAATGCTATAGATTAGTAAGAATCCTTAAGGACCAAAATTAAGGAAAAAATAATGAATCCCTTAGGCTTACAATGGGCACTTTAGTAATGGATCATTGAAGTGAGCTCCAACTAAAAATAAGCATAAATTTTCCATTGTAACTAAATCCTTGTGATGGGTTCTCCGATAAAAAATGAGATACCCATGTGAAAAAGGAAATATTGTGCAAATTATAGCCATAGGATTCTAAAAGAATGTGGATGGATTCATATGGGAGATGTGGTAGTCAAAGGAATCTTGATCGACTAATGGGTAACTAAATGGACAATGCCAGATTAGGTGAAAGTCACCTCCATTAAAATAGCTAAATAATATATTAATGGTGCATAATAGTTTTATAATAAATTAAGAGTGTAAAACTTTAAGAAGCTTACACCTAAATACTAGTAAGGACTATCAAACACTAGTAAGGGAATTGGCATACCTTTTCTCAATCAAATGATATGGGGTGAACCCCTACGCTATGGTCGATAAGTCCTTAAAAGAAAGAAAGGAAATGGGATGACCACACAAAGATATCCTTTAAGCTGTATGGGTAGTGTACAAGGTATACCCTAGAACTACTATGAGAGATTTCCTGCTTCTGTTCACCCGAGAAATGCTATGCCATCTAAAAGCTTATAATTTGGAAAAGCTTATGTGGAATTTATCTAGAACACCTTAGTCAAATTTAAACTTAGAAAAAAAATGAGGTAGAAATTAGAGTTGTTACAGTTGGTATGAAAGCATGGTAGTAGGTCTTTTAACTTTCCTAGGCTAAACTTTGATGGAGGGATAAAAGACTACCTTGGAATAGAACCCATCCATGACTGGTTGTTGATGTGCACCTAAGGAAGGATGGAATATTCCCATGAAAATTATGGTTTATAAGAAGCACACTAGACCATTGATAAAATGACTAATCACACTCATAGTAAAGTGCTTTACTGGATATAAGTATGATAGATGTTACTCTTGAATGATTGATAAAGAGTTGTTAATAATTTTGTTTTGAAAGATTAAAAAAACTAATTTGAAAGGAATATATGGGAAAAAATACCTAATATAAGACTTTTTGAATAGCCAAGGATAATGACTCCTAGAGTAGGAGAAGATATGAGTGAGACAACACTCCAAGAGGAAAGCTGAGATGTCTTAAGTAGATTTGTGGAAGATATCGCTACTATGATCTTACCCATGCGAGAATAGCTAAACCAATAACATCAGACAATAGACACTATAGTAAACCAAAATACTTCAAATAGATTCCTACAAGGAGTAGATATATCTATCGCTATAATGAAAAGTGAAAGAGAATTGAATTTGAAGAACCCAAACAATGGGGGACATGAAAATGATAGACCCAAAAAGGTTAAGAGCTCCCCTCCAATGCAGAAATAATCTACGTCAGCCTAACCCAATCAAGCTAGGATGGAGAATTAAAAATAGGCTTGTGATATAACTAGATAGACATAAACAAATATACAAACAAATAACTCTTACTTCAATTATGTGGTATTGTCAAAAAATATCGTAAGATTTTGAGAAAAAGAAATGGTGTAGGATTCATGAAATTGGAAAAGGAACAACATAAGGAAAATAAGAATGAACTTCATTAATAAAGAAGAAGAAAAATATTATTGATAGTGATTCTCAATAATATGATGTATTACCCATAGAGTTTCCTAAGGAATAGAAATTAAATAAACACTTAGGATCCAAAATAGGGTGTTATACTTGTGGAATACCTCACTACGCCAATTGATGTCCATAGAAATCTGGATCTAGTAAAATTTTAGAAGAACCAAGCTATGCAGAAATAGATGGATAGACTACCCCACTATTTCTAAAATGTATGATCCTTAATATTAAAATTTGATAGTTATCAAAGCAATAGATAACTTCATTTCATCTAGTTTGGTACATTGGAAAAGATAATTGTACAATATTAATTTAATCAAATCCATCAATTATACCTGACATTTTTTACTTACAAAATTATTTAATAATGTATGTAATGTTAAATGATAATATTTTTTTATTTAAATATTTTTACTTTTTAATAAATAATTAATCTCACCCAGGTTTTGTAGGTGAGTTGGAGAGGAGAGGGTAATCCTCCAAGAGAGGTTCCAAGTTCAAATCTCCACCCTACCAAAAAGCTAAATTGGGTATCCAAAATCCAATTGATAATGTTGGTGCGGGCAAGGTCGGGTGCGACTCCCAGGATGACTTTGATGGTGTAGAACCCCTGTTTGTGGTCTCTCAAACCAAGGCGGCCCCATAAGGTATTTTTTGCTTTAAAAAATAAATAAATAAATAAATAATCTCCTTATATTATAATATCTAATTTAAAATTATATATAAAATATATTAAAAAATTATTATATCATTTATATAGTTACAATGACTTTTTAAATAATCCATCTTCCCTCTACACTTAATTTGATAATCTCTTTTGTCTCCTAATATATTTTATAATAAACATATGTAATTAGTGAAAGCCCCCGACCTTTTTAAAAGTTATGTTTGACCCCAGCAAAATCTATAGCCTTTTTCTCTTGACATGAGAGATAAGCTTTTTACAATAATATCAAAAATATTGATCAAAACATAATCAAAGCTTGAACAGTTTTGAATGAATTTTATTTTCATTAAATTGTTACTTCCTAGTTGTTGCGAAGTAATTTTTATTTTGATTAAAGTGTTACTTCCTAGTAGCTTCGAATTAATTTATAGCATCCTGCACTTGCACTTTGACATTGAAGCATTCTTCGATAAGAACGAATATTAAGTGCACGAATGTTAACAACAAAAAATTTAATTTATCATACTTTAACAAAGGTTTAATAAGCAAAATGAAATTTTCAATTACATATTACGTGGCGGTAAGGAAGACAATGTCTATAACGGTGATTATTTCTGTTTGTGTGCGCTTCGCCTTAGTTACGTGCAAGAAGATCGAGAGTTCCCAACTATTATTTAGGTAATTAAATTCATACGCTGCCAGATCGAATTATGTCCTAGGGAGGACTCGCTGAAAGAGACGTATAATCACGAAGTTTGAGAGACGGTGAGACCGGCTTATAAATAGAAAGCGCCATATCAAAAGGAGGCGAAGGGCGAGGCAAGGTTTTGAAGTCTCATATTCTCTTTTGAAAGTGGCAAGTTTACTTCTGCTCTTCGACGGTATGCCAAACTTATGGAGGATGGAAGGCTGCCACTTCTGGACGTCTAAGGAGAGGAAAAGAGAAGATACACCAGAGAATAACGAGGATTCATCCTCCGGAGAACTACCCAATCTAGAGATATATGCTTCTTATCCATCTCAATCTTGGGTTTATGCAATGTTTACAGCCAATCAAGAACAAGATTATGTGAAGCTGTATGCTTCCAACGGAACCGTGCAGAAATTTTGTGCTTTCAACCTGGAGAGTAAAATCATTTTTCCATTCCCAGAAATGAAGGAAAGCTTTGTAGGCTCGGCTACGGCGGTTTTGGATAGAAAGTTTTATGTTATAGGGGGTGAAAAAGAATACCATGGAACTATTTCCAATCAAGTTTCAGTTTGTGATTTGTCCGCGTCGTATGAGTGGTGTTCTGCACCTCCAACGAATGTAGCTCGACGAAATGCCGTTGCCACTTGTGCTCATGATGGAAGGCTCTATGTCTTTGGCGGGTGCCCAAAACCGGAAGAAAGCGAAAGCGTTCCCATTGCCTGGGCAGAAATGTATGACCCATCTACAAAGACATGGACTGATCTGCCCGCTTGTGATGACTTCCCACTTGAGCCCTTGGTAGCAGTTGCATTGCCAAATAGAATATTCATACGTGGTGGAGGTGAGGGTAAGGGAACTGGAATTGAGCTCGATCTTTCGTCTCTGCGTTGGTCAAGATTACCAGATGAGTTACTCCGATTGTGGCCTGTGAATAGTAACGTAGCTGCCGTTAATGGCATGTTAATCACTGGTAGAAGAATCCACGAGGTCTTGGGGGAAATAGAACGAGATGACGCACACTTCATTGCTTACCATGCTGACCGTCAAGCCTGGCTGAGAATTGAAGGGCCTCGTATCGGTTACTATGAAAATGCAATGAGTTGTCACTTATTCTCTCTGAATTCTAATCTCGTCATATGTGATATTATCTGTCATTCGCAGCAGCCAGACAAAGAAGAAGATGGTTGGGGTTTCAAGTTCTCAGTATTCGAGGTAAAAGAAGTTCTTCAGAACTCGGTGCTGGCCAATTTTGTGTCGGAATGCGTACCTCGTGGTGTTATCCCAAGAATCTTCCGATTAGCAAAGTAATTTTCATTTCTTGGATTCTTTCTTCTTATCAGATTTTTAATAAACATTCACTTTACTTTTAAAATTCAACAAAATGTCAGTACACAGGGCGCTAACATAGGATTTTCTTTATGTTCATAGATTTCATGGCTGCTCTCCAACAGGACAGTAGATGCGAAGCACTCAGATGGGATGAGGCAGAAAAAATATAATCGATGGTAGAGCTGAGGATACAACAGATGCCAAGAATAACCTACGTTTTGCTCTGTTAAAGATTTGAGAAGAACACCATTATTTCGTAAAATGTAACAGATTGACATTTAAATTTTATCAAAAGAGTTACCAGACGGAGGAATAGGAAAAGATAATCTCTATGTGTTATAATAAATAATTACATGTTTTTTTATATGCACGGAGATTAAGATTTGACAGTTCTCCAGAGTCATTGGATTTCTTATATTTCTCCCTCAATTTGGCGATCTGCCAGATGTAAAATTTAGTAATGCTATTTCATCTATATTCTCTTTATAGTACATCGCAAAATAAAACAAATGTATGGTTTCGATGTCTAACCGTATCGAATGTTGTGATAATATGAATAGTGTATAATTTATATTTCCAATTTTCCTAATAATCTGCATGGTTGATATTGTAATGAATGCAATTTAGTTATGTTATTTAATGATTGCCTTTATGCTTTTTATTTTTTTTTATTTGGTTATTGTGAGCAAGTCTTAAAAAAATATATATTTATTATTAATAACATGTCTTCTTATTGTGCGGGTTTATATGGCAAATATTTTAATCAGTGTATTATTGTGCGGGTTTATGTGGCAAATATTTTAATCAGTGTATTTTAATGGTAAATATGGCAAATAAAACATAAGGCAAGAAGAGAGATCTAACCAAGAAAGGATTCAAAATTGAGACCAACTCCGGTATCCAAAACCGCTTAAAGAATATCAAAAATCAAGAAATATTTCAGACTTTTGATACTCAATATTTTTTCAAGCAAGAAAGATCCCACCTAAAAAAGATTCAAAACTGAAAGCAACTTCGAGATCTAAAATCACCCAATAAATACCATAAATCAAGAATGAATCTAGACCCCTGCATCACCAGGAAGAATTGCAGAGAGAAACATCAGAGACTAGGATCTTGGATTGCATTCCACTACATCTCATACACCCCTCGAAGGAGATATTTTAAACGCATCCAAATTGAGTTGTCAATTGCAACCCCTAATACCCAATATTTTACGAGCAACTTCAGAGATACGCTCACTCTTCTTCGGTCTTCACACTTTTCTTTTTATTCCTATGGTATTATAGGACTTTCAAGAACTCTCGACTTTAGGGTCTAGGGAACCCTTCTCTACACTCAAAGAAATATGATAGTTACCTAGTGGGGAGAAAGGAAAGGTAAAATCGGCCATCGGTATTGCCCTACATGCTATTGGGGAGGAACAAACAGCCACCGGCCCTGCACTAAACGCACTCAGGGAAGGGACTAGCAGTAGAACCTTTTCTAGGTGATGGGTACTTCAAAGGAGAGAAAGACACCAGCTTGGAATAAGACATAGGGCTCATCCTTGATCCAATAGGAGATGTCATAGGAAACTCCACAAGTTTTTGGATGACGATTTCTTCCATTGCTAGGTAACCGAAGGAATTATGGAACTGGGAAAGATTAGAGTTATCAATGAATAAAACCACCTCCAAATTATCCAAATTTTGAGGTTGCTCATCCAAGACCATTCTTGGTACTTCGACCTCTAGAGCCTGAGGTTCACCCACTAAATGTGTATCCCTGTAAGAGGGAATTTGTGTATCCCTGTAAGAGGGAAGCTCATATTTCTTTAAACCAACAACATTCCCCACAACCTTCTTTTTTTAAACCTATTTTTTCTTTTTTCTAGATTTATAGGCTTGGGATTAAGCCTTAAAGGGCAAGAACTCTCGATATGGCCATCTCTATCACAAAACTGAGAGGCCCAAGGCTTGTTCTCAAATTCCACAGTTTGAACCCAAGAGCCCAAATGTGTAAATAAGATGACAAGATCTTCTCTAAGTCCACCAACACACACATCCAAACATAAAGAATACGGGACCCACACAAGAAGGTGCAATCTAGGGAGACAAAGTCTCTGATGGCACTAGCCATCACCCAAAAAATACCTTCACCCCACAAATATAGAGGGAAATTTGAGAGCTTGACCCACACAGGTATAGATTTGATTTGTTGAGAAGTCAATTTGAAGTCAGGGTCCCACCTTCGAAGAAATAATCCTTGCTTCCTAAAGAACCAAGGACCACCTTCCAGAATTCGTTTAGAATCCTCCACACAATTCAATTTGATAAAGAAAAATTTCTTGGGATTGCCACAATATCCAAAGAACCAAGAGGTTTCCATCTGGCCAAGGACCACCTTTTGAGTGCATCAATCTCCAACGAGCCACCTTGTAATTTTCCAATCAAATTCCAGGCCCCTTTATCGATGATGTTATTCACAAGGTAATCGAGGATGAAAATATGCTTAGAAATAAGGTTGATCTCACACCTAGGAGAAACGTCCTTGCTAGCCAATCTAGGCACCACTTTAGCAAAAGAAGTGGGGCCCTTCCATAGGGAAGGTTGAGAAGCATTTAAAACCTTACCTGGATCCCATGGAGTAGGGACCATATCACTTGGGTCTTGAACCAGGGTCAATTCTAGTGATGCAGCATCAATCCCGCCTGAGTACCACATCATACTTGATTCTATAATTTGTCCAACACTAGGTATTGATTACTTAAGGTATTAATGAATTTAAGAATTTAATCTTACAATATTTTTCATAATTTTATTAAAAAATAAGTAGGTAAGAATAATATAATTCATTCATTTTATTTGTTTCAAACTTTACATAAAAATATTAATGTTATTTTTAAAATTAAAATTAAAATATATTTTTGCTTTTTTTTAACCAAAAAAGTATTTATATTAATAAATTATTATTGAATTGAGTGATAAGCAAGGGAGGAGGAGGATGTCGATGGGCGGGAAGTCTGCAAGTGAGATCGATAGCGACGGTGGTTCGGTCCTTGGACGCAGCGAAACAATCGGAGGGCATCAAGATTTCAGTGGAGCAAAAACACCCGGGCCCATTAAAGATGATTGGGCTGGCAACGGTATTGGCCGAGGTAAGGACCCACCAAACAAAGGGGGTGGTGGGGATCAAAAGTCTTATGCCCAGGCAGCGGCCTCAGAAACCCTAAACAGGTTTTTTACCAAAGAATTGTTTTCGATTGGGGATGAGCTGGACATCCCGATGGAAGTTCTTTCAAGCTTCGTGGAGTTTGAGAAATTTACCCTAATAGGTAAATTCATTGGAGGTCGTCCTGACATGGAAACTATCCAAAAATGGGCAGCAATAAAATGGAGGACTTCTGGCCATTTGGAGCTGGTGGCCCTATCCCAGGGGTTTTTGCCATTAGATTGAACAATAAGGAGGATTACTATAAAATTTTGGGTGGCGGGCCATGGTTTCGGGCCACAAAAGTTTATTTCTCGGGAGGTGGGACATGGATTTCAGTCCTGAGACCCAGAACATCAACATTGCCCCAGTATGGGTTAGGCTCCCGAATCTTCCCCTCTTTGGCTAGCATGAAAATGTCATAAGAGGTATTGCGCATTCCATTGGGGAGTTGGTCACCATCGACCTTCCCACCCGAGCTCGAACAAGGTTCGTTCAGGCCCGATTTTACGTTCTGGTAGATTTGGAGGCTGAACTCTCAACTTCCATCACTCTTCGGTCTCGAGGTACCTTTCTTCATAAACAAGCTATTGTCTATGAAAATAGACCAGCTTTCTACACCCAGTTTCGGTCCCAAGGGCACCTCTAGTCCCAGTGTCCTCTTCAAAAATTGGGAAAACAAAAACGTGAAAACGACAACCCCCTAGAGCACAAGGAAGACTAGGAAAAGAAACCAAATCTTCCAGTAGTGAAAGGGCCATGGATCCCCAGGCCCCTCTAGAGACTATGGCGGACTCTCGTAGCCTGAAGAGAATCCCTCTCTCCAATCAGACCCCGAGCATCTTGAGGCTGACAACCAACGAGGAGCAGACTCCCACTTGGAAAGTGTATCACAGGAAGATATGGAATGGACCCCTTCCCAAGTTTTGCCTAAGGTTGTTCCTCTGCTCCAAGATACGGGTCTTCCCGATTTTAGTCAGTCGCAGACACTGCTAGAAGATTACCTCTTAGGAAGGAGGGGTGAATAGTCCGGTCACATTAGCCCCCAAAATACAAGGAGCCAAAAGCAAAGTGTGGATTTTGGTAGTGAGAGGAAGCAGGGTCGTCCTCCTAACAAGGAAAGGCGAGACAAAGACACTGCAAATGACGTTGCAAATGGAACCCAGTGTTTGCTGGTTCTAGATGACTGTGACTCACAATCGGATGAAGCACATGCATCAAAACCTCCCCCTCAACAAGGAAGGGGAGGCAAGAAAAACTTCAAACTGTTCAGATGAAAGTCCTCTCATGGAATGTGAGAGGACTGAACGGTGCAGCCAAGCGAATATTAGTGGCTGATCTCCATAGTAGGATTAACCCTTCTATCCTTATTTTGCAAGATACCAAGCTTGATGCTATCTCCTCTGACAAAGTGGTGAAGGCCATTTGGTCCAAGGCAAATTGTCATCTCGGCCTACTGAGGTGGGAACGAGCGGGGAGGACTCATGGTTCCGTGGGACCCTTCAAGGTTTGAGGGCGACTTCGTTGTCAACTTCCAACAAAATCATCAATGTACTGTTCCAGTCCAAAACATCCAATTTTTCCTGGATTCTGTCCAACGTTTATGCTTCAAATTTTGCCACAGAGAGAGCAGAAATGTGGAAAGCTATCTCTTTGATGAAGGAGAATTTTAGCAACTTTCCTTGGGTTTTAGGGGGTGAATTCAATTGTCCCCTTCATCCTTTGAAGAAAAAAAGAGGGTCTGACCACTCCAGCCACAACTTGGAAGATTTCAGAGATTTTGTCTCTGCTAATGGCCTGCTTGACATTGAACTCAAAGGGGCTTCCTTCACATGGAGTAACAGAAGGATTGGGGGCGGTCTGATTCAAGTCAAACTTGACAGATTCTTCATTTCCCTAGAAGCCATTCCCATCCTTGGCGAGGCTATCCTTTCGGATCTTCCAAGGATTGGGTCTGACCATAACCCTCTTTTCTTGGAGGTGAACGATGGGCCTATTTTTATGACCCCTTTCAGATTCGAATCCATGTGGATTTCCCACAAAGACTTCAAAGGATTGGTTTCAACGTGGTGGCAATCGAAGGTGGAAGGAAGCACTCCTAAGAGGGTGGATTTAAAGCTCAAAATGGTCAAATAAAAACTAAAGATTTGGAACAAAGAGGTGTTCGGCAACATTTTTGAGTCCAAAAAATCCATTGCTGAGAACCTGAAGGTTGTGGAGGAAAGGATGGCTATCGAAGGTTACACTGAGGGTCTCAGAGAGGAAGAGCGAAGCCTTTTGGTGGACTTTCATTCTATTCTCGCTAGGGAGGAAACATTTTGGTGCCAAAAATCTCGTGACCTGTGGTTGAAGAATGGAGACTCCAACACGAGATTTTTTCATGCGTCTACTATGAGGCATAGGGGGGCCAACAAGATCAGAGAAGTGACTTGTAAGTATGGGCACATTACCAGGGAGATTGAGGAAATCAGGAGTGAAGCGGTTAATTTCTTTCAGGATTTGCTTGGCACTCCTCCGGATAGCAACCTCCAGGTCCAAAAATCTATGGTTGCCAACTTTTCGACTAAAGTTCCCCATGAGGTAAGCATGAAACTTTTGGAACATTTTTCCTTGTCTGATATTAAGGAATCATTGTTCTCCATGCAACCAGATAAGGCCTCTGGGCCCGATGGTTTCCCCCCTCAATTCTTCCAAGTCATGTGGGAAGTCGTGGGCCCGGATGTGTGTGATGCTATTCGGGTTATCCAAGCGTCTAGATCTATCCACCCAAAACTCAATTCCACCTTTCTTGCCCTCATTCCTAAGTCTCCTTCCTACAAAATTTTCTCTGACTATCGGCCCATTAGCCTGTGCAATGTTTTTTACAAGATCCTTACCAAGTCTATAGCCAATAGACTCAAAATAGTCCTCCCCCTCCTGATTGATCCTTGTCAGGGAAGAAACATTCTTGATGGTGTTATCATTGTTCATGAGACCCTTCATTCCGCTTACCGCTCTAAGAATGCTGCTCTTTTTCTTAAGCTCAACATGAACAAAGCCTTCGATTGTGTCGACCAAAATTTTTTGTGTGCAGTCCTCCTCAAGTTCAGCTTTCATCCCCACTGGATTGACCTTGTCTACAGCTGTATATCCACTCCCTTTTTTTTTTCTTGGTCAACGGGTGCCCAGCTGGGTATTTCCAAAGTTTTAGAGGCCTCCGACAGGGCGATCCTCTTTCTCCCATCCTGTTCATTCTTCTGGCAGAGGTTCTGAGTTGGTCCATGAAAGAGGCTCTTTAGCAGAACAAGATTTCTAGCATCTTGTCGACTTCTAGATTTAATCTTTTCACTCATCATCAATTTGTGGATGACACTCTCATCTCCACTAGGGCATCCATTGCTCAAGCCAAGTCACTCAAGAGGATCCTATTTTGTTATGAGCAAGCTGCAGGGCAAAAGTTCAATTACATCAAGAGCAAAATCTACTTTATTAGCACTCCTCTACGCAGACAAATTCGGATTGCTAGAATTCTTGAGTGCACTATTGATTCCCTGCCTACGTCCTATTTGGGTTTGCCTCTATCTTATAGCGGGCATGCCAGTGGGGACATGTGGAACTCAATTCTTAAGCACCTTCACAGGAAACTCGGCACTTGGAAGGGCAAACTCCTATCGCAAGCTGGGAAAGCCACCCTTACCAAAGCCTATCTTTAGGGGATCCTGACCTACTTCATGTTGGTGTTCATGCTTTCGAGTGCAGTTCACTCCAATATTGAGAAGATTCAGAGGACCTTTCTTTGGTCTGGTAACGAAGAGAAATCTAGACTTCCCTTTGTAGCCTGGGACAAGGTGTGTTCGAGGATTGATCAAGGTGGCCTGGAGTTGAGAAGATCAAGACTTATGAATTTGGCTTTGATCACGAAGCACGCTTGGAGGATTATGTCTAATGACCCGGTGGAGTGGGTTTCACTAGTTAAAATGAAGTATCTTGGCCCCACTCCCTTCTTGGATGCTAAAACATCCTCTGTGGCATCGATATTTTGGAAATATGTGCTCCAAACTCGACATTTGATTAGTCTGGGAGCCCGCTGGATTCTGGGTGATGGCAACTACATTTCCTTTTGGAAGGATATGTGGGTGACTGAAGAAGCCCTTGGGTCGAGGGCGGACCTCGCTGGGCTAAGAAGCCTGACCGACCCTAACGCCTAGCTCAGGGTGGCGGGTTTCATAGATCGGAGCACCCGTTTCCCTTGGTGGAAGCTTCTGTTGTGGAGGGGTTTAATAATGAGGTTACCTTCCTCGATAATATCCTTCAATCAGTTTTAATTCCTTCTACCAAGAGAAATGACAAGATCATCTGGAGTGGTACGGAGGATGGGCGTTTCTCTGTTAAATCAGCTTATGAGCTCCTCACCACCAAGACTGCTCTAGACTATAGGTGGAATATTGTTTGGAGGAAAGGATTTGTTCCTAAAATCAACTTCTTCGTGTGGATTGCTTTCCACAATAAAGCCTTAACTATTGAAAACCTTCACAAGAGAGGTTTTGCCTTCCCCAACAGGTGTTACTTGTGTTTAGAAGATTATGAGACAAGGGATCATTTATTCTTGCATTGCTTGTTTTCCCACTTTGTTCTGAGCATTGTCCTATCCTCCTTCCAAATCCTCTGGTGCTCTCCCCGATCCCTTAGATATGCTTTTCACCAATGGCCTAATCCTTTCAGGAATCCCAAGCTCCGCTTCCTCCTCGAGGCCTCCTTCCACCATTTAATTTGGCAAATTTGGTTAGAGAGGAATGCCAAAATCTTTGGTAGAGCTCCTATAGGGCCCCCTTCTATTGCTCAAAGGGCGTTATCTTATGCCATTGAGAATTCTATTGATGTTCCTGGTCATTTTTGGAGGTTGTTAAAGGGCCCTGTCGAAGGAATGTTGTGTGGACCAAACCCCCCATGGGGTGGATTAAATTAAACTTTGATGGAGCGGCTAAGGGGAATCCTGGGCCCGTTGGCACTGGTGGGGTTGTCCATGATCATGAAGGGAATATTGTGATGGCCTATTATGAAGATTTGGGCTCCCAGACGAATCATTATGTTGAAGCCCGAGGCGCTCTGAATGGTATTCGAATTCTCTTTGAGGATCCTCGGCCTCTTATCATTGAGGGTGACTTGCTCAACATCGTGAATTACCTTCTTGGCACCAAAAATCTATTTTGGAAAGTCTACAACATCATCCTCGAGGCTGATCTCTTCTCTCCTATCACGGTAGATGGAAAGCAAATCATATTTTGAGAGAAGGAAATCGCATGGCTGACCACATGGCCAATAAAGGGCTTGCGACCATGTGCTCGGTTGTGTGGTGGTCTCATGGAGTTGACAGAAGTAATAATGGAAGCAGCCAGGTCCAGGCCTTCCAAAAATGCCATGCCACCCCAAAACACGTTGAAATGGGCCTTCCAAAAACTGTGCAAGGAAAACATCAGGAAGGGATGTCTGCCCTGGCCAACCTTTCCACCTCGGATGGGAAGCGAGACCACCACACAACCGGGCACGTGGTCACGAGCCCTTTATTGGCCATGTGGTCAGCCATGCGATTTCCTTCTCTCAAAATATGATTTCTATCCTGAAGCAGAACCAGCAGCACCCAAATTCGAAAGGATAGGAGGATCGTGATTAACTGTCCATGGTGTTTGTCTCTTTGTTTGTGACCTCTCTTTGGGTTTCTCTTGGGTCTGTCCTATTTTCTTTTTGTTGTTGGGTCTCCAGGCCTAAAAGCCCTTTTTGTTGTTTTCAATTCTGCAGCATTAGGATGGTTTTATTTTCATTTAGGTTTATTGTTATAGCCAAGAGGTATGATGCATCATTAGAAAGTTGGCTAATTCTGTACATAAGGTTTTGGGATCCTCTATAAAAACCCATTATTAATATATTATAATAATTACCAAAAAAAAAAAATTATTATTATTATTGGTGATGAGACTATCATGATTTTTATTTGGTTATTTAATTATAAAAAACCTTGGTCTCTATATTCAATTTAAGACCTTACATGTTCATTTATTTTGAACAAGTTTGGTGTACCTTGCCTAGGATGGATGGCATGGGTAGTTCTATGAAGGAGATGGTATGGGTTAGAATTTCTTTATTTCTCTGAAATCTTTGGAACAAAAGAAATAGGAGGATCTTCAAAGACGTTCAATAGGATATTCACTATATCTAGTAGAAGATCTTAGTTGATATTAACAACATGTAATGCAAACCCACTCATCCTCATCTCAATAGTGGAATAGTATTCTCGTAAGGTGAAGCCTTCTTTGGATGAATAGAGATAAAGAAATCCTCAAAAGTATAAGTTTCCTATTTGGGGGGATGATCATTGGCAAGCCCCTTTTAATGATGCTAGGAAGATTAGCACGGATTGAACTTCAAGAAGTAATCTAGGAAGAGCAAGTATGGATGGTATAGTGAGGCTTTTATAGGGTAATTCTATATTTATATTTACAAAGAATTTTAGTGTTCTCTCTAATAATTTAGAAGAAGCTTATGCTACCCTTCAAGTTTTTCAAGAGGTTGTTAAGTTTGGCTAGATTTTGGTACAAGTTGAGTCAAACTTACAAATGCTCATTAATAGGCTAAAATATCCCACCAAGGCCCTTTCTCAGGACTAGTGTTTATAGAGAGTGTTGGAAAAAATTGTAAACTTCAAAATATATCTAGGATAACATAATTTTTTCATGTTGCCCACAAGAAAAACAAGGTAGCAAATGCTATGGTAAACTGAGCCCTAGACCAAGGAAATTTAATTTATTATGAAGACCTCCCGAGATGGTGGATATAGAAAATCAGAGAGGACCTCTATTGTATATGACATCTTGATGTTGATAATATTGATTTATGTGTCTCGTGACTTAAAATCAATTATTAGATTTATTTTTCTTTACAAAAGCTTATTGCAATTAGAGCATTGTAGCTAGTCCTTTGTAAAACTCTAGATGAAATCCTTATTTTCTTGGAAGGGATGGCGACGTAACCTTCTTGCTCACTATTGATTAGTAGAAAGCATTTTTTTACCAATAAAATATTATTTTGAATTTAAAAGTTCATATATTAAATATCTTAGAATTCTAATTTTCTTATATATGAACATGAACAACTTAACATATTTTTTCTTTGTTGGAAAAAAAGGGTTGTGCTCAGGTCGCCCACCCTTGAAAAATCACAACTCTCTCCCTTATAACTTGATATTTTATAAATAGATTTAATTCTCATCTCAATTGAGTTGCTATAGCTAGATACCTACATATTTTTTCATAAAAAGTTTGAAATCTTGATTTTATTTTCTAGATCTACAATTTTCCTTATAAATACAAATATTCCAAAATCCAGTTGCCTTCTTCTTGATATTTTCTTCTAGCAGTCATCACAATACCAAAAATCTACCTCTATTGTCTACACATTGCATCTTAGAAAAGTAATATTTCCAAAACTTCATGTTATCATAGTCCACTTTATCAAATTTTGATTGTTAACTTCCTTCTTTTTTAGAATTATGATTTTTTTCTTTTATTTGTTCTTTCTTCTCAAAAATATTTTTGAAAGTGTTCTTGTTCCATTATTTTAATCCATATGTCATTGATTTTATTTGTTTTGAAAGTGTATATATCCTACCATTTTTTGAATAATTACATGCCTACACTATCATATCAACAAATTAAGGAGGATCTTCCTACATCTACTCATATTCAAAATATGTTCTTTTTAATTTACTTAACTCTTATTGGCTAGTGATCTGAACCAATCCTTATCAAGTTATTAATTTTAGCACAAATGCCTTTATGTATCCAATGATATGATATTGCATATCTATCTAATTTTTCTACCATAAAGTCCTTGCCTATCATATTGTTGGCCCATGTATAGTTATCCTCTTCAAACTCAAACTTCTATATATTGTTGTTTTGAGTAAAAGCTAATAATTCTCTTATACTTTGGGTTATTTTCCTAATTCTCCTAAATTTTTCATCCAATTTAGTTATAGTATTAAAGTCTCCTATGGTCATAAATTGAGTTTATTGGTATTTAATTTGCATAAAGACTTCAATCCCACATCATACTTTTAATATACTTGACTAAGTTGTAGGTCCATAGACATTGATAAGGATGATACAATGTAGCATGTGACTAATGAGGCTATCCAATTCCTATTTTAATGAATGTTTTCACAAGAGGTTCTAATAGGATTCCAATAAGTTAGAATTTCCTCTGTCACTCCTTCAAAATCTATAGCATCCCATTCATATTTTTCCCATACTACTTTGTTAGTTTTAGAAACTTCTTATTTTGTCATTTTTGTTTCCTAGATACAAAGAATACCAAGCTTATTACTTAAACAAAGCTCCCTAAGACACCTTTTATTTGAGGGGTAATTACCACCTCTATGAATTACCAATATCATTTTTATTTTTAGTAAAGAGAAGTTCAACCAACTTTGTTTGTGTTCCATTCTATATGTTTGCTTTTGTTTCCTTGGATCTCGCTTCATAATTTGAAGGATTTCCTTTTTTTGCCTTACCTATATCAAGACTAGGTCTTATTATTCTAGTTTGCAATATTTATTCACATATTTCTTTTTCCTCAGCTTTATCCTCTCTTAGTTCTACTATGGAAGCTTTTGACTTATCCTACTCATTTTTTGGTATTTCCTTATTAAATGTAGATGTATTTTTTTTTTGGTAATTAAGGTACAATTTCATTACATCCGAGTTTTCTAGGTTGACCCAAAACCTTTTACAAAAATCAGCACTATGCTATTACGGATCAAAACATCAATAGGGACAGTCTATCCTTCGCTACTAGTACCCTTCTGAGGCCACCCTACCAAGAAAGAGCACAGCCCCTTACACATATTTAACAAACACCTTAGAACACAAGCAGCGGCCCACCGCATTGCTTTCTTGCTGCCCCAGCCATGAAAATGCGACCTGTCGTGAAATCGCGACGTCCTTAAGTCTTCTCCTTAATTTGCTCTGGAGAGTCATGGAACGGTGACATGTCACAAAAATGAGACATGTCACAAAATCATGATATTCTGCCTTTGTTCTGCTCCTTTGCCGCTATAAGTCACGAAAATGCGACATGTCACAAAAATGAGCCATGTCACGGAATCGCGACATTCGTCTCCCATTTTGCACTCTTTCTACTTCTAGCCATGAAAATGTGACATGTCGCGAAATCGCGACGTCCTTAATTCATTTCCATATTTTATTTTGGATAGTCGTGAAAATGTGACCTGTCACGAAAAAGAGACATGTCTCGAAATTGTGACATTCTACCTTCGTTCCACTCCTTTGTTGATGCATATCGTGAAAATGTGACATGTCATGACAATGAGACATGTTACGAAATCATGACATTCATCTCCCATTTTTCACTCTTGCCGCTTCCATCCACAAAAGTGCGACATGTCATGAAATCAAGACATCCTTAAGTATTTTCCTTCATTTGCTCTGGATAGTCACGAAAATGTGACATGTCACGAAAATGAGACCTGTCACAAAATCGCAACAATTTGCCTTCGTTCTGCTCCTTTGCCACTGCTTGTAGATGTATTAACATCTAACACTACATTTTATTTACCAATTATTTTCTCTTAAATGGTGCATCGTACTTTAAGATTCTTGTTGGTCACGAATCTGCCATAGGAAAGGATTTTCTATGTCTATGTGCCCTAGACCCAGCCAACATTGAAATGCTGGGAGAAAGAAATGTCTCCCAGACCAATCTCCAGAGAGGACTGGTTCCCTTACTATATCTAAGCTTGATGAAGACTAAAGTTACTGGAAAGGAATTAGAAATATGCAGAAAGAAATGGGAAATTACGAAAAGAGATGGGAAATATGGCCACAGGCCGAACTTATATGATCAAGGAAAGAAACTCAGAAAGAATTTAACCTCAAGGGCATAAATAGCATATAATAATAGAATACAGCATAATCCACTTACGACCTTGCACAGACAACCTTCAGGATTACATTCCAAAACTCACTTCCTCATTTTCAATATTCAAACTCAGATACAAAATTGAAATCTAACAATAGATTAGAAAGATGAGCATAACTGAGAAATACATGAAATAGAAGGAAATCACACAGAAAGATGTTTGCAAAATCAGAGGCCAAATATCTTTCATTCATGCAAAGAACTTGAAAGCTTTCATGCAACCTGTCTCTCAAACTCCCAATGATTGTTCTGGAGGAGTACATTGATATTTATAGAAGTCTTGCTTCTCTACAGCATTAAAAACAAGCAATGGACTTCCTCGAGATCTACAAAATGTGCAATAGAAACAAGGAAATGATCCCCTTAAACCAGCCTCAGAGAAACCAGAAATTAACTGAAATAAGTAATCGATCGTCTTCATTAAATGGTCATTCTTGAAATATGCTTGAACCGTTAGAAAAATCATGAACAGAAGCTTTGAACAATGGGCGTCTTCAATTCTGGTGGCTTGGACATGTTCTTCTACCTTGTATACATTGGAAAGTAGCAAAACATTTAATTCTGGAGTGCTTTTAATCCTTGGAAATCGCAATACTCCATCGGGTCATTTGAACTACTTTCTGGCATGAAACTGTAACAGGTCGCAAAAACGTGACATGTCGCAAAATCATGACATTTCTCTGCTCTATACACTTTGTCACTTTGGGACCGCGAAAACCAACCATGTCACAAAATCATGACGTATTTGACTCTTTGTTCTCCTTCGCCACCTTAGCTCGTGAAAACGCGACATGTCACGAAATTGCGACGTTCCGTACTATTATGCTCTTTCTCCACTTTGTTTCCATGAAACTATGACCTGTCGCAAAATCATGACGTTCTTTCCCAATTTTGTCTCTTCGCTGCTTCGAACCGTGAAAATGCGACAAGGCATGATTTCGCTACACCTTTCTCTCTTTTGGCTGTGTCTTCCTAGTACGTTGGGAAAATGCAACACTCTTCACCATGTCACAAAATCATGACTTCTTCTACCTTCTATGCCCTTCTCTTCTGTATACCCGTGAAACTGCAACATGTTGCGATTTTGTGATAGTTTTCTCTTGCCTTGTACGGTCTAGCTCTCAACCTATGAAAACATGACACTCTTGCCTCAAGTGGTTCTTTAATCTCCAGCATGTCGTGAAATCGTGACAGGTTCTATCTCCTTGGACTTTACTGGTTTTCGATCACAAAAATTCGTCATGTCATGAAATCACAACAATTCTCTGCACTTGGTCCTTCTGCTCTAATATGTCATGAAATCGCGACGTTTCCTTGTTGTTGGACTTCATCTCCACAAATGTCATGAAATCGTGATGCCTTTCATGCCTTATGCTTTTCTTTCAACCGTGTCGCAACCATGCAACACGTCGCGATATCACGACGTCTTTTGCCTTTTGTGCCTTGTTCATTATTCTGTTGCGATATCGCGATGAGATTCATTGTCATCACCCTTTGCTTAGTTATGTCACAATTTCATGACCTTTTCTCTTACTCTACTCCATGGCCATTGTAAGTCGCGAAAACGTGACATGTCGCGATTTCGTGACAATTTTGTTGTGCTACCCCCATTGACCATTTTGATCGTGATAACGCGACATGTCACGAAATTATGACAACTTTGCTGCTTTGCCCTTTTCTGCCTTTGGCACCGCAAAACTGTGATAGGTCACGATTTCACGACACCTTTGCTTTTTGACTTCTCTCTCCTCAATAGACCCGCGATAACGTGACATGTTGTGATATCGCGACGGTTTGAACTGTGCTCTTCATGCTGCTTTTTGTCACGATATCGTGACAGTCTTCGGACTTAGCTTTTTTGCATCAAAACCTGTAAAGGAGTGAGAACTTCAACATCTTATGCATGAATAATCAACAATCAAAATAATGTGGCAAAAATGCCAACAAGTATTTAAAATTTGATTTGACACATTCCTTAGGTTCATCAAGAATATTTATCCCTAAATCAAGATCATATTGAATAGATAGTTCCTTATGAATATGTTGAACCTATTTTACTATCTCCTCTAAGCTTTGATCTACTTTTTCTTTAGAGCATAGAGCCTCAAAATAGTTGGTATTTCTTCTAGTATCCTTCCTTACTTGTTTTCACTATTTAGTTGTTTTTATTTATCTATTTCTATTTTTTGGAAGTTGAAAACCATGCTCATCCATATTCATTTGTAAGTTTCTCTGGTGATTTTCTACATATGACTATGTTGGACTCTTCTTAGGGTATTTTATATCAATATACCCCACCTCATGACATCTTCTATATCTAAAAGATATATTTTCATAATAGATGGTTTGGTTCCACATCTTATTGCTATACTTAAGAATTATTAATTCTCATAAAGGTTTACTTATATTAATCATGATCAATATCTGAGCATAAATAGCTAAGCATCCATTTTTTATAGTTTTTAAAATCTCAAGGAAGTCTCCTAGAGTGTTGCCTATTTCCTTGGAGGTATCCATTTTCCAAAACTTAGTGGGTAACCCATACATAACATAGACTGGTACTAGGGATAGATTTGCATTCTCAAGTGATAAGACTTCATACTAGCAGGTAAGAAAGAGTTATGATCTTCTCATAAACCAAGGACCCCTTTTTAGGATTCTTTCTCTTTCTTCTTGAGAAAACAAATGGTAAGGAAGAAAGGATAGAATAATTCATGGAGACTTCTAACTTCTATCAATCCATTTTCTCAAGGCTGAAGCCCCAGCCAATACCCATTAAATTTATCAAAAATTACCCTATGTTTGAATGATGAGGATCAATCCTCTATGGTTTTCTTACTAGCATCTACTACTAGAGATGATTCTAAGGATTTATCTATAAAGCAGTCCATGTGAAGGAAGTTAAAACTTAAAATCTACTAAAATTTACCAAAATATCCTAAAGCAAATATAATATTTGATAATAAAAACTATAACAATTTGTAAGTAAAATTTCTAAGATAAAGAAGGGAAAAAGAAACTTATCTGAAAAAATCTATGCCTAGATAGAATGTCTTGCCTCAATAATTCCCTAGCCCTCTATTGCTCCTCCCATCATCCAAAACCTGGTTGATAGATATTTTTAATTTCATTTTTCATGACTTGAAAAATCGTCACTATCCTTGTTCTAGATGGTTGACTTCATAGGGTCATATCTCCCTCAATATTGCTTGGATTCCTTTATATGACCACTTATTTTAAAGCTCTTCAAATTTTGCACAAAGTGGTCTAAGAATCAGTTGAATTAGACAACCCTTTGTGAATATATAGCTCCTAAATGATGGGATATTTTCAACAATAAAATGGGCTATAGCAACCTATTAATTTTTCTTCTAAATAACTTTTAAGGTTTAATAATAATATTATTTACAAAGCACCTAGGGTTGCAGCGCAATGGTTCGATATTTTGCTCTTCTTTGGGAGGTCCAAGGTTCAAAATGTGGCGTGGGCAAGTGTGTGAGAGGGTGGGTGTGTGATGGCTTTGTGTTAAATTCTCTATTGATAAGTATAGCTCACCCTGTACGTCGGTCATAGGGGTTTCTCACAATAACCAAACCAAATATATATATATATATATATATATATATATATATATATATATATATATATATATATATATATATATATATATATTTACAATGATAATTAATGCACTTTTATCAATTCTAGTTATTTCACCATTTTAATTAATATTTACCAATTAAAATGGTGAAATAATTACCTATAATTGCTTAAATGTGGAGGAGGGGTCACATTTCCCATTCAATTTGCTTTGGCTTAAGCATCTTTCCCCCAAGGTTAATATATTTTTTTGGTTGGCTGCTCAAAACCAAATTTTAACTATAGAGAATCTTCTCAAAAGGGGTTGGCACATGGTCAATCAATGTTATCTCTATGAATCTGATTGGGAGTCGACCTCTCATCTGTTGCTCAACTATTGTATTATCATGGAAATAATTCTTTCTATTCTCAGACATTTGGGTGTGGAGTGGGTCTTCCTAGAGATAGTTTATAATTGTATCCTTTAGTAGTCACCAACTTTTCATTCCCATCGCCTCAGGTGTTTTTACAGTACATTTTCCCTCACACGATGTGGAAATTTTAGAAAGCAAGAAACGCAAAGATATTTAGGGAGAATATGGTGGCAACGATATTATTGAGTAATCAAATTATTGGTAAAATAGTAGAGAACATGAAAAGTGTTGTAGTGTCTATGGACTTGCCAGAGGTATCGAAGCAGTGTGAAGTTAGGTTGGAATAATTTTTAGGTTTTGGAAATATAGATCGACCACTACTGGCACCTAACATAAGAAATGCTATTAAATGGAGTGCCCCCCCTGTCGGGTGGGTGAAATTAAATTTTGACGAGGCAGCAAAGGGAATATCGGGGAAGGCAGGCTCGAGAGGCATTATCCGGGACCACTATGAAAATATTTTGTTGGCATATGCCGATACTTTGGGTGTGAATTCTTCACAGGTGGCAGAGGTGAGGGCGGCTTACCTTGGTATTTCCTTGCTAAACAAATTCAATTTTTAAAAAGTTATTATTGAGGGTGATTCTCGCAACATTATTAATATGCATATTAGATCATACCATGTTAGTTGGAATGTTGCAAATCTTATTGATGAAGGAGTAAAGTTGTATCAGGAGTTGGAAGATGTTCAAATTTATCATACGCTCAAAGAGGGAAACACGGTTGCTGATGTGATGGCGAATATTGGAGTGAATCTTCATGGATATAGGGTTTGGCAGGGGGACTTTCCACTAGACCTCATCAACTGTGCTCATAATGATGTTTGTTAATTGGTCTCGGGCGGTGGAAGTTTGCTTTGTCAAAATATTTGGTGTAGTTTTTAAGAATGAGGGACAGTTGTATCTCTTTTCCAGTTATATGGCTTATCTTTTCCTTACTTGTTTTGGGATTTGGGGAGTTATATGGTAGAGATGGTTATGTTCGTTTGTTATTAAGTGCTTTGGTGTGGCCTTTATTTTGGACATGGGAAGGCGTAGAAGTTGGCAAAGGAAATTTAGTGAATATTTTTTGATTGAAAGCATTATTTTTGTCGGCTTGGGGAGCTTTGTGATGAGGTGGCCCCCACTTACTCTCGTCTTGCCATTATGCTTTTGCCTTGGTTCGTCTGCCTACCTTGGGAAGTGGTTATCGGTTGGGGACCGCTGGGTTTCTCTCTTTGAAACTCTCAAGTTTGAATTGTGGCACTTGCTGGTGGCAGAAGCAAGGTGGAAAAGTTTAGAGCTCCATTAAGATGGTGTTGGACTATGTTGAGGAGGTGGCTCAAATGTCCAGTGGGATTATCTCGGAGGTTGATGTTGTGTTGTAGAACTACCTCAATTCTCTCATAGGTCTTCTCGGATTTCCCAGCCCTTTTGATCCTCCGATTTGTAGTGTAGGTTTATGCAGTTTTTATTTTATTTTGGTTAGTGTTGTACTATAGTTTCTATACTCTTCTGTTTAAGTTTTGAAGTGCACTGTTTTGGTTTTCTGGTTTCTATCTATTGTAAAAGGTTTTGGACCCCTTTCAAAACCCTCTTCTCTTAATAGTACCAAAAAAAAATATTTACCTAACCATATCAAATATTGATAAAAACTAAATCCATATGTTTTATAGGTTAGAGTAATGATGCAACATATTAGTATTAAATTATTCATTGATAATTCCTTATAGGTGATAAAGTTAGCTATGAATATTAAATTATTTTACCCTTCATAATTAAACAAATTATATTCCAATTCATCTATTTGAATAGATGGTAATAGTACTATAAATATAACATGATAAACTAAATACTTTTCTAATAATAAAAGAAGTTTTAAAATCTAGATCTTGATTATCATATTTTTCATATATTGATTCTACAAGATATTTGTATAACTTTTACTATGGATTAAAAAATTGTGTTATAATGTAACGTATTATTTTAGTTATTTGTATAATATTTAACACAAAATTATTTCCTATAATTTTTTAATATTAATATGACAATATTATAAAGACCTGATGAAGAAATTGTTAATTGGTAAAGCTAGGGCAATTTTTTTCCAAAAAATGGTTCATCTTTTAAGAGCCATATCTTTGCATAGATTTGTTTGATTTAGACAATTCTTGCACCATTTTATATGGAATTTGATGCAATTTGAAATGAATGGTCATACAAAATAATCTAAGTACAATTGAGGGATATATAAACATGTAAAGATAACCTAATGAAATAATGGCAATGTTAAGGCAAAATTTCCCAAAAATATCTCATTTTTCAAGAGCCATATCTTTATAAAGGGATGTAAGATTTAGATGATTCTTTGACCAAATTGTGTGGAATTTGAATAGACTTAAAATAAGTGGTCATATAAAGGAATTTGAGAAATATTAAGGGAGATATGGTCCTATGAAGTTAGTCATCTAGTATAAGAGTAGTGACAATTTTATAAGTCAAGGGAAACAAAATTACAAATCTCTGTCAGCCAAGGTTTGGATGATGGGAGGATCAATGGAGGGCTAGGAAATTAGTGAGGCTAGACTTTCTATCTAGGCATAGAAATTTTTAGCTAAGTTTAATTAATCCCTTCATTATCTTAGAAGTTTTACATATATATTATTATAGATTTATTTATCAAACAATATAATCACTATAGGATATACTAGTAAATTTCAATAGATATCAAGTTATAGTTTCCTTCCCATAGACTAATTTACAATTAAATCCTTAGAATAATTCCTAGTAGTATACTATGTAATGACCTCCTTTCTAACATGGAAACCCCATCCTTATTTATTATGTAATATTTGTAATGTGTATGTGGTAATTGAGGTGTTTAAACAAGTGCGGTAATTAAATATAATAATTATTTATAATGTAATTGCTCGTTTGGAATAATATTCTAGCTCGAGTGGCCACTTGCATGTGAAGCCGACCCTTGAGAATTATAGTTAGGGTTATGAAGAGTCTTTAAAAAGGTAAAGGGATATAGATGAAGGTATATCATATTTTTTATATCAATGCTTTACTTCTAAGGAGGTTGTCCCCACGAAGAGGCCTACAATTCTATAATGTGTTACCTTTGAAATATAATCTATTATCTTGCAATTTAATCTTGCAATATTGTTAACTTCAATTTAATTTTCTATTATTAACTCAATATTGTGTGCATGTGTTTTTATTTTACTACAAAGTTCTTAAGTCGTATTAGAGTGTTTTACAAGGCCACATCTTGCTAGAGTGCAAATAGTTCATGTCTTTCCATTTTTACTTTTTAGGTATAAGTTTCCCTTGTTTTTATTTTATTGCTTATTGTCTTATAAATAAAATTTAAGCCATTTTTTCTTTTTTTATTTTATTAGGATAGAAACCCTATGTTAGGGATTTTAAAATATCATGGAGGAGTTATAATTATTGGCTAACCTAGATTTTCTAGTAAAGTGTCTAGTGAAGTGAGGAGTGATCAACTTCAATACCCAATCCTTAGACAACTGGACATGAGCTCCCACATATCTTTGGGTATATCAAGATATCCCCTTAGGTTTAGGAGAGACCTTTAGATATAGAAATATTTTCAACCATGAATCTATCCATAGTGCACCAAGCACAATACTTGGAAATATTACCCTCTTGTACTATCAGAGAGGTAGGTAGTGCATTCAAAGGTATGTGTGGAATCCTCCTTGAGCAGTGGCCTAAAATATTAGTTTAAGAATTATTTTTCATCACTATAGTATAATATAGAGCTATGGATAGTACACACATATTGGCCTATATTTACTTTATTTTACTCATATTTCAAACCCTAATAACCCAAAAAATTCTAACCATAAAATTGAGCATACTGAGACTACATATATCGTGGAATTGACCATACTATAAAATTATTGCTTTATAAATATATATGTTAGGTTTAATAATAGTTGAGAACATTATCATATAGAGAAGTTGTTAGTAATAATCAAAATAGTATATGTGAAGGTATGTATTGATAATAGTCAAAAATAGCGTTAGACATGGTAGTGTTAGTAACAGTCAAAACAAAGTCATTTAGGACAATTGTCAATAACAGACAATAATAGGGCAATGTCAGGGACAAAGAAGATAGAGTCTAATAAGGTAGTTCTGGATAATAGATTGAATAGTAACTGATATGGAAATTATTAAGGACCAAAGAACAAATCCCATTTTCTAGGTGAAGAAAAGCTTTAGGAGAAAAATAAATAGCACTTGACTGTAAAAATTGAAAAAAAACTCTAAGTATGCCAAAAAATATCATTTTGGGATATAGCTTATTGTGATCATCTCATCATGTTGATAATTTTGGCATATAGCACCTAACCCATTGTGATAATTTTGATATATAGCACCCAAACACCTTTTGTTGACCATTACTAAAAATAGTAACCCTTTAAACAACACTTCTATTTTTAGTAAGGTAGTTAGGGTGGTGCAAATCACAATTTAATAGCTAAAGGGATTAGAGGAGCAATGAGAAATATGGAGCAAAACCAATTGATGTATCAAATAGGATTAATAAGTCAATGAATCAATAACCTATAGAATCAATTTGGGCTATATGGACAAGAATTTAAAAATATGAAAGATCATATGCACATCTTGAAATTTTAGCAAATTAAAGTAAAATTAGGGATTAAGTAAAAAATAATTGAGGTTGAAGGGCATTTAAAGGAAGCCACACAATTGCATCCATAGATAACAATGAGGGAATAGTCGGTTGTTTAGGCAATAGAGATGAAGAAGCATGTCATGTTCTTTTTAATACTTATACCCCATTTAAAATACTTAAATGTGACTATCAAGTTTAGAGGAAAAGACCTGATGGTTGGTTGTTTTGGGTAGATCAGTTTTCAAACTCCATAATGTACCCCAATATTTATGGATCACAATGGTATCATTTAACTTTGAATCTAAATCCTATTAATGGTATTAGTGGGTGCAACATATGACTCCTAACCTGATATGGCAAGTCCAAGGGAACCCAAAACAAAGCTGAGTTTTATTATTCATAATAGGTAATATATATATAATGCAACTGGTGAGAGCGTTACAACAACCTGCAACCATGTGCCAAATAGGGAGTAACGCTCATCCTATCTAAGTGCACAAAACAAAAGAACTGTTAGAAAAACAAATGTAATCTAACAGTTCGAACAACCTAAAAAAAGAAATGTAATATTACGTGAGGTATACTATACCTTCACGTATTACAACAATGCATGCACAAAATAAAAATGCAATAATAAAACTTAGGCTAAAATGAATGCCTAAGTATCCTCAACACTCCTCCCAACCATAGAAGCATTGGACCCCAATGCTCTCAACAAATATGGAAGGTCACGAGCCATCTGATGGTGAGAGATCCAACGTGCCTAGTGTGGAAGCTGACCACGGTGGGCGACAAGGTAGGAAGTGGTCGAACCCTATCGAGTCTGATGAGTCTTCATGTCGAAAACTCTATCTGTATCAAGTGAAAGCTGAAATTCAGGTACCACATCTATTGGATGGCTGATGACAGGTGCAGTCTCCAAAGTCGAGTCCTGATATGGCTTCAAAAGATCCACATTGACAACATCATGGATGCCAAGATGTGAAGGAAGGTCCAAACGAAATGCATTCTCAGAGATCTACTGAATGATGGTGTATGGCCCATAGCGGAGAGGCTTGAGCTTGCTATGTGCCTTCTCTAAAAAATGTCGTTTGTCCAAGTGAAGCCAAACTCTGTCACCAACCTAAAAAGTATGAGGAACGCGATGCCTGTCCATCGCTTTCTTTTGCTACTTCTGAGTCCTCTATAGGATCTGTGTCACCTTAGCCTAGAGGCTCTACAAATGTTGTATGAAATAGGTTGCCTTATCTTGCTCCTTCTCCATGTGTGCAGTGGTGGGAGAGGGCAAGGCAAGAGGTAACTCATAAGGTGCAAGTGGCTGAAATCCGAGATAAACCTCAAAAGGTGAATGTGTTGTGGAGCTGTGAACCGCTCTATTATATGCATGCTCAATGTGAGTGAGGCTCATATCCCACTTAGCCGGTGAGGTGTGGTGGTAGATCCTCAAACTCTGTATTAGTGTGTGATTCACAACTTCAGTCTACCCATCTGACTGAGGGTGGAAAGCCATGGAAAAATTAAGGGAAACCCCCAAAATTTTCCACAAGGATCTCCAAAAGTGTCCCACAAAATGTGGATCTCTATCAAAAACAATGCTAGTGGGAAGACCAAAGGATCACCACACTATCTCAAAGAACAACTGTGCCAAATCAGGTGTTGTACTAGTCTTCCTGCATGGAATGAATTTGGCCATCTTACTGAATCGGTCCACAATCACAAAAACATTGTCATGCTGCCTCACTATCAAGGGAAACCCACTCACCAAGTCCATGGATATGCTCTCCCAAGGACGTGAAGGAATGGGCAAAGGAACACTCAAGCCCAACTTCCTATTTGCTGATTTGGAGCGACAACATACGACACACTGTCTCAAGAATCGCAGGACATCTCTCTGCATGTGAGGCCAGTAGAAGAACCGTTGTAAGTGGTGGAGTGTTTTTTGTTTCCCAAAATGACCTCCATAAAGAGTTGAGTGGGCTTCTTTGATGAGAGAAACCCTATGCTCTTGTGGTACACAAAGTTTGTCTAACTTGTACAAAAGTCCATCCTTCATATGATAGTCCTGAAAAGGAGTGAGGTTGGAAGATGAAGGGTGTACAAGATGATGGTGAACCTTGCTGAAATCTGAATCAAGAGCATAAAGAGGTGGCCAAGTCTGAAATCCAATATGGGAGGTAGTCACAATTGTTGTCAAGGCTTGAGCCATGGGTGGATGACTCAAACAATCAACCATTGTATTAGTTGTTCCTTTCTTGTACTTGATGACCAAGTGGAACTGCTGCAAGTAAGTGGCCCACTTCATGTGTCTAGCTTCTTCAATCTTGGTTTGTGACTGAAGAAACTTGAGAGGCATGTGATCTGTGTGGACAATTGTTTCTTTCCCAAGAAGATAATGTCTCCAATATTTGATGGCTTGGACCAAAGCATACAACTCTTTGTCATATGTGGAGTAGTTTCTTTTGGCAGTTGAGAAGGTCTCGAAATGGTATGCCACGGGGTGTCCATTTTGCTTCAAAACTACTCCCATTGCAAACTGTGAGGCATCTGTCTCTATCTCAAATGGATGAGAAAGGTTGGGAAGGACAAGAACAGGGGCAGTGCACAGTTTGTGTTTCAAAGTCTCAAAGGCTTGGTCATGTTCCTTGATCCAATGAAATCTAACTTTGGCCTTCGTGAGATGGTGCAAGGGATGAGCAATGGTAGAGTAGCCAGGTATGAACTTACGATAGAAATTTGCAAGTCCAAGGAAACTCCTAAGATCAGTGATAGAGGAGGGAGTTGGCCAATTTTGGAGTGCTTCTACCTTTGCGGGATCTACATGGATTCCTTGTTGATTTATTATGAAGCCAAGATAGGAGATTGAAGTTTGAGCAAATGAACACTTAGGAAGGTTAGCAAAAAGTTGGTTCTTCTCAAGGGTGTGGAGAACCTGATCTAGGTGCTGCAAGTGTACCTTCCAAGTAGTAGAATATACAAGGATATCATCCAAGTATATGATCACAAAGTTGTCTAGGCAATCCCTAAACACTTCATTCATCAACCTCATGAAGGTTGCAGGTGCATTTGTAAGACCAAAGGGCATCACCAACCACTCAAAGAGCCCAAATTTAGTCTTAAATGTTGTTTTCCAAGTGTCTTCTGCTTGAACCCTTACTTGATGGTAACCACTCTTAAGATCAATTTTAGAGAAAAAATTTACCCCTTGAAGTTGATCTAGCAAGTCATCAATGCGAGGGAGAGGATATCTATTTTTTATTGTTATTTTGTTCAATGCATGAAAATCAATACAAAGTCTCCATGAGCCATCCTTCTTTAGCACCAAAAGAATAGGGGAAGCACAAGGAGAAGTGCTAGGCTTAATGAATCCTTTTGCCAACAAGTCCTCAATTTGGCGTTTGATTTCATCCATTTGTAACATTGATTGTCTGTACATGGGTGCATTTGGAAGTGATACACCTGGAATGATTTCAATGCTATGATTAATATCTCTCTCTAGTGGTAGAGTGGTGGGTTCATTAAACACAATCTGATGTGACTGTAGAATATTTTGAAGTGAAGCATTCTTTGTGTGGAACTTAGAAGTTTGTGCTTGATCTTCTTTTTGTGTGGGTCTTATGAATATGAGTGCCAACTCTTGTGCTTGATTTACTGCTTTGCGAGCTTACCTACAACTTAGCACTAGATTAGATGTGTCCTTAGTGCATTCCACCAGATATTGTTTGTTATCCAATTCCAATGTGTAGGTGTTCTTTTTAGCATGGTATATAGCATTCCTATCATATTGATAGGGTTTACCCAACAACATTCCACAACAATCCATATCTGTGACATCACACTTAACCTTATCCACAAATTTATCACCAAAGGCAAAGGACACGGTGCAAGTGTGTGTGATGTCTGAAGTAGAGTCAACATCCTTCCACCCAAGTGCATAGGGTTGAGGATGTGGTTTGGTGGGGAGCTTCAACTTCTTGACAACGGATCTCGCAATCAGATTTTTCTGCGAGCCATTGTCTATGATACAATCAACAGAAACATTGTGTGTAAGGTGGGCCTTAGTGACAAACAAATGGTCACGACCCCCATGAGCAGAAACATTTGTCATAAGGGTAACCTTATTGAGTTTTCCCTTCAAAGCAGGGTATTCTTCCTCTCTCCCTGTAGCCACAATGGGGCCATCTTGTGTGCCCTCATTTGACTTTACAAAAAGGGATTTCTTCTTCATTCTCCCAAGTACAAAACAATTAGCTTTGGTATGACCATTCTTTTTACAATAAGTACAAGACAATGTAGAAGAAGAATTTTTAGAGCTAGAAGAGGAAGAATGGGATTTAGATGAATGGGGAGGAGTAGAAGAATTAGGGGAAGAGAAGTTCTTCACCTTTGGTTGGTGCTGATTTGAACCTTTGGATGAGCTTTCCTGTGACTGTCGTGCTTTGTAGGAACCACCAACTTTCTCCTCCGCTAAGATGGCATGCTTGAATGTCGATGACAATGAGACAAATGGAATGAATTTCATCTCCCTCATTATAGGATCATGCAACCCACTTACAAATTTTTCAATAAGCTCTTCTTCTGAAGAAGTGATACTAGAAAGAACTCTAAGCTTATTGAACTAAAAAATGTAATCAAAAACTGGCATATTAAAACCTTGCTTTAACCTATACCATTTGATCCTTAGATCTGCCTGGTAGTTAGGTGGAAAAAATGTTTCTTTCAAAAGTGCCACTAATTCTTTCCAATTGTTGACCTTAGTTGTGCCATCAGAAACCAACATTTGTGCTAAACCTGTAAGTCTTACCTTTGCCAAAGGTAATTGTTCTTTAGGTTGCTCGGCATATGAGAACCAAGTCTCCATATCCAAGATCCAAGTAGACAATACATCAGGATTACGGGATCCATCATAAGGTTTTACATCACATTTGATTTTGTTGGTAAATTTATTGTTGTAGATTTTGACATCTTGTGGAGAGGTAGCTACAACAATATCTTTTACTCTATCCATTAAGTCACCAACAACAGTGGCAATGTTGGCTACTTGTTGTGCAAGATCATTTGCCATTTGTTTTCTAGTGTATGCCAGTATATGAGGGTTTTCAAAAAGAATTCAAACACAATTGCCTTCTTCCAAAATTTGCAATTTAGGGTGAGTTTTAAGTGCAAAAAGATTCAACTCCTTTTTCCAATTTTCAAAAAAATTTGCACTTTAAAACTCAAATTTTAACCCTATGTGCAAAAAAATGTTCACCTTCAATTATTGCAGCAAAGCATCAATCCAGGCATCAAATAGGCATCACGGGTGTCAAACAGACCATATTTGGTGTCAAACAGCCATCATAGGGCATCAAAACGCGTCGCAGGGCATCAACTGCATTGCAAGGCATCAAAATGCATTGCAGGGTGCCAACTGAGTCATAGGGCATCAAACTACATCACAGGGCATCAACTGCATCGCAGGGCATCAAAACGCATCACAGGGCATCAAAACGTCACGCAAGGCGTCAACTGCATCATGGGGCATCAATTATATATATATATATATATATATATATATATATATATATATATATATATATCATACGATCGCACCACCGACGGGGTTAATTAAAACCCAAAGATATTTTGTTCGTGTCCGTCAGGGTTGAGATTGCCTAGCGTGTAAAAGGAGCGACTGGGTCGTTATGCTTCATCGAGGGAGAGAAGAAAGAAAAAAAAAATGTGATCGCCTTTAACCGTCACTTTGCATGTGTCGTTCGTCGGAAGGCCGGAACCATAGTTCCGTTAATAAAATTAAAATGAAACCTTAATGATCATCAAGGTTATGCCTTGACGTAAAATATTTTATGTCGAAAAACTCCAAACTCGTCGCCACCCTATCACAAGTCGGATCTGAGCGATTGACTGGAATTTGTTGTCTGCTAACGAGGCAACGGAGGTTACCCATCTGGGTTAACCCTCTGACGTTTTTGTCAGGAAGAGTGTATTGCCTGAGCTTCATCAAAATTATGTGGTTGGCAATGAAAAGAGTTCACGCAATCGCCAACAAGAACCTTTCTTTGGCTCTGAATACCAGTGATATGGCAAGTCCAAGGGAACCCAAAATGAAGCTGAGTTTTATTATTCATAATAGGTAATATATATATATATATATATATATATATATATATATATATATATATAATGCAACTGGTGAGAGCGTTACAACAACCTACAACCATGTGCCAAACAGGGAGTAACGCTCATCCTATCTAAGTGCACAAAACAAAAGAACTGTTAGAAGAATAATCTAACAGTTCAAACTAACAAAGTGCAAGATGCGTGAGGAATACTATTCCTCACGTATTACAATAATGCATGAATATGCAATAATAAACTTAGGCTAAAAGTGCATGCCTAAGTATCCTCAACATAACCTTTCTTGGCAAGAATTTGAATCTCAATTACTCACTAACTTTGGCCCTAGTGAATATGAGGATTTTACAAGAGCTTTAACCAAATTGAAATAGACCTCTATTGTTCATGAGTATCAAACTCGGTTTGAAATTTTGGCTAATAGGACAAGAGGTTTTAGTGAGGGATATTTTCAGATTTGTTTTATTAGTGGGTTAAAATATGATATCAAGGCAAAGATAAAAATGTTCAAACCATAGTTCATAATGCAAACCATAATATTAGCTAGACTAGTGGAGTGAAATTTTACTACCCAGAGGCTATCATCTAAATTCCCATAGGTCAAACCTTCATTTTAATTTTTGTTCACATTGAATACTAATAATAAATCTCCACAAATTAAGTGGTTTACTAGGAAGGAAATCAATGCCCATAGAGTACAAGGTTTATAATAAAATTATGATGAGAAATATTCTTTGGGGTATAAATTTGTACAATAAAAGTTGTATCTGTTGGATGTAATTCACTCTACAGTAAATAAACTACCTAAGAAAGAAGTAGAACCATAGGAGGAAGAGCCTTAGGCTAAGGGTGAAGCACAAGAATAACCATAGCTATAAATTATGTTCACGCACTTATTAGAATCTTGATCCCTTAGACTATGAAGGTAGTAGGATTCTTCAAAGGGAAAAGAATTATACTTCTTAATTATTCAAGTAGTGTATTTCATTTGATACCTGAGTAGCTAAGTAAGTGAACTACTACATACATTCTTACAACTCTTTTGAAGTCATGGTGGCAAATGGAGGAACATTACCTTGTAAGTATAAATATCAAAATGTTAAGTTGAAGATAGGGGATTATGAACTCAAAAATAATATGTTTGCACTTCAAATTAGAGAATGTGATGTTGTGTAAGGGGCATAAAGGCTTCATACTTTAGGAATAGTAATCTAAAACTTTGTTGAACTATGGATACAATTCTCTTAGAATGGGAGGTCATACACTCTCTATGGTTCACATGCAGGATATCTTCAAGTTATCAATTCAATTTGGATGGATAAATTATTATAAAAATCCTCACATGGGGTAGTATCCCAATTGTTTACAATTCAACGCAAAATTCTAAAATAAAAAAACCCCAAGGGGACTCACAACTCATATTGACTAAACATAATATAGGATTTGCATAACTGATGGGTTTACCTCTATGTTATTCCCATTATCATGCAATACAATTGGTTCTACGTAGCTTTACACCTAACATCAAATCCTATAGACACCCCTATGCACTAAAATCATAAATTGAGAAGCTAGTCCAAGAATTACTAAAAGTATGAGTGATTCAACCTAGTAATAGTCCTTATTCTTATTTGGTACTATTGGTTAGATAGTAATAGTCCTTATTCTTATTTGGTACTATTGGTCATGATGGCTATGTATAGACTTTTATGAGCTCAATAAGATCACCATTAAGAATAAAATTCATATTCTTGATAAATGAGTTGTTGAATGAGTTACATAGTGTAAATTGTTTCTCCAAGTTGGATAACCACTTTGGATATCATCAAATAAGATTCAAGAATGAAGACATTCCAAACTCATGAGGGATATTGTGAATTTTTGTTCATTTCATTTAGCCTAACTAATGCATCATCAATATTCCAGAGCCTCATGAGTAATCTATTTCACATATTTCTTTGTAAGTTTGTTTTGGTCTTTTTCGATGATATTTTCATCTATAGTCACACTTTGGTTGAGCACCTACCACATGTATATCAAACTCTGTAACTCTTACAGGACCATCAATTATTTATTAAATGATATGAATGCTCCTTTGGAATGTAGGAGGTAGAATATTTGGGGAATATTTTTTCATAGGAGGGAGTTAAGGTTAACCTAAAGAAAATTGAAGCTATGCAAAATTTGGCCTAAGCCAAAAACTCTCAAAGCACTTTAAGAATTTTTGGGGCTCATTGGCTACTACCAACAATTTGTATATGGTTATGGAAATATAGTCATTGTACTTATTACCATGTTAAAAAATAACTCCTTTATATGGTCATATCTTATAAAAAAAACATTTGTAGATCTTAAGAAAGCCATGAATTTGACACTGGTGTTAGCCACTCCTAATTTATCTAAATACTTTATAATTAAAAGTGATATTGTGTACCATGGAATTGATGTTGTGTTGATATAAGAAGAGTGATCCCTAACTTTCACTAATAAGATATTATTAGGAAAACAATTGGGGAAGTCTAATTATGAAAAGTAAATGATGATCATCCTCCATGTTGTCAATAATTAGTAGTCATATCTCATTGGAAGGAATTTGTCTATCAAAACAAACCATCAAAGTTTAAAATACTTCTTAGAATAGAGAGTATACACTCCAACATAATAGAAATGGATCTTAGAATTGTTGAGGCATGATCATGACATTATTTATAAGAAGGAAAAGGAAAATATTGTGGTATATGTCCTCTCGTATCATTTTGAGGAACAAGCAACATTGTGTGCCCTTTCATCCCCACTTTCTCAATGGGTATCCCAACTGCAATAAGAAGTAGCTAAGAACCCACCATTACAAACCTTGCAGGTTCAAAAGGATCCCAATTCTCACATTGGATACTCATGGGAGGGACAATTGTTGAGATACCAAACTTAAATTATGGTTCCTAAATCCTCACCACTCTATGAGGACATCATAAGAGAAATGCATGCTTAACCAAATACAAGCCCATCAAGATTTTTGAAAACATATGAGTAAGCTAAAAAATCATTCTATTGGGAAGGAATAAAAAAGATATCCATTTTTTATGGAAAAATATAAGATCTGCCAATGGACAAAGGGAGAAATAGTTCATACTCCAGACACTCTACAATTATTATCAATCCTATACAATGTATGGATTGTTATATCCATGGATTTTATTGAAGGGCTTCCTAAATTTTGGGAAATTTGGGTCATTATTGTGGTGGTGGATTGTTTCTTGAAGTATACTTAATTTTGTTTCCTCATCCACCCTTATTGTACCTCCGTTATTGCTTAAATATTTATGGAATTCATTTTTAAAATTTGTGATATGCCAAAATCCATTGTCTAACCTTGACCCTACCTTTGCCAATAAATTTTGGCAAGAATTAAATTAACTACAAGGAATGCAAATATAAATGAGCTTGGCATACCATCCAGATATCAATGGAAAAATCGAGATTTATAATAAATGCCTAAAAACCTACCTTCATTATTTTACCTTTAAGCACCCAACATAGTGGGCTAAGTGGTTGTCATTAGTTGAATGGTGGTACAACACTTTATTCCATATAACTTCCAATATGACTCCTTTTGAGGCAATTTATGGGTACCCATCCCCATCACCATCTTTATAAGTTTCTAGAAACTCTAAAGTGCAAGCAGTGGATGCAACTCTTTAAGAGTGTACTTAAATTTTGTAGTAGTTGAAGGAGAACTTGGTGATGGTCCAAAATTGGATGTGATAATAGACTGACCAACATTATTTTGAGTGTACCTTCAATGTATGTTATATGGTCTTCCTTTGACTCCAATCCTACAAGCAATATTTAGTGCAACTTTTTGCTCATCAAAAGTTGATAATATAATTTTATGAACCCCACCAGGTATTGTAGTGGATTGGACAAGTGGCTTATGAAATTGCATTACCACATTCTTCTAAGATCCATCTAGTCTTCCATGTCTCTTATCTCAAGAAGGTACTTGGTAACTGCATTCAAGGCCAATCAATACTCCTTCAGCCAGATGATGAAGGATCAATCATCTTGGAGCTTGGTAGCATTTTGGACCAAATAACCCACACTCTTTATATTTTCACCATCACTAAAGACTTCACCTAGTGGTGGGGTTTACAACTAGGATATGCCACATGGGAGCTTGTCCAATAGCCCTAGCAGTAGTTTGCTCATCTTTAACTTTGAGGATAATATTTTTTGAAGGGAAAGGGTATGTTAGGACCCCATCCTAATATTACTGTGTGAGGACCCCATCCTAATGATATTATGTAATTTTTATATGGATTTAGCACTTGAGGTTCCTAAACAAGTGGAATCATTTATTGTAACTATTATAAAGAATATAATTACTTATTTGGTAAAATATTTTAGCTTGGATGTTCACTTGCATGTGAAGCCAACCCTTGAGTGTTATATATAGGATTACAAAGAGTCTTAAAAAATTCAAGGGGACATACATGAAGGTATATCATATTTTGTTATATCAAGGCTCTACTTCTAAGGAGGTTGCCCTCTCAAAGTGGTCTACAATTCTATAATGTGTTCTTACTTTTTGTAATATAATCTACTACTTTTCCATTTTATTTTGCAATATTTTTAATTTGAATCTTATTTTTTGTTATTATTGTAATATTGTGTATGTATTTTTATTTTACTACAAGGTTCTTAACATCCTTCCTCATTGGTATGAAGACTTTGCACCTAAAAAAATAAATATATCACAAGTACTAGTCTAGCTCAAGATGTATGGGGTTCCCATTGAATGCTAGGAAACATATACCTTCAAGGCAATAGATAGCACTCTAGGAGAATTCTTTGAAATTTTAGAAACTACAAAAGATGAATTCCTAGATTATATGCCTAGATATTAGTCATGATTGATATCAGTAAACCTTTATTATAATCAATCATTTCTAAGTATGGGGGTAAGTTGTGGACCCAAATTATAGATTATGAAAATATATCTTTCATAAGTAGAATATGTCATAAGGTGGGGCATATTGAGAGATCATGCCCTAAGAAGAGTCCAGTAGAAAAATATGTAGAAAACCACAAGAGAAACTTACAAATGGATATGGATAAGGATGGTTTTCAACTTCTAAAAATAGGTCTAGATAGATGAAAGTAAGTAAATAGTGGAAACTAGTAAGGATATTGGAAAAAATAATTATTATTTTTAGGCTTTAGCCTATGAAGAAAAAGCAAATAAGAGCTTAGAGGACATGGTACAACAGGATCATAATATTAACAAGGAACTATCTACTTAGTATGATCCCAATTTAGGGATGAACATTCCTATTGAACCTAAGGAATGTACCTCATAGGATTTTAAAGACTTTTTTGAAGTACCATGCACCATTTAGAAGAAGAAAAGTGATGTAGAAAATGTAGTGTTATATGTTCATACCTCTACCATTGAGAAGGATATACCAGAAGATGATCAAGATAAATCAAAATCTTCCTTAATAGAGTCAGGAGAGGATAAATCTAATGAAAAGGAAATTTTTGAAAGAATATTGAGATATAGAATAATAAAACCTACTCCTAATACTAGCAATACAAAAAGAATAAAACCTTCAAATTACCAATCAAGAGCAAACATAAAGAAATGAACACAATGTAATTTGATTGAACTTCTTTTTACCACACAGTAAAATGTTATTGGTAATTTATAGGAGGAAACAATAGTTTCTAATGAGACATTATTACCATCTCATGGAATATAATGGGTATTAATACCCCCTCAAAGTAGAGGTGTATAAAGGACCTTTGTTTAAATAATAAGTTTGTTATTATTTATATCTAGGAAACTAAAATGATAAAGGAAGAAGTTTCCAAAACTATGAAAGTAGTATGGAAAATATTAGAATGGGATGCTATGGATTTATAAGGATAAATAGGGAAAATATAACATGTTGCAACCTAGTTAGAACCTTCAATGAAATCATTCATAAAACTAGCCATTGGATAGCCTCGTTAGTCATGTGCTACTTTGTAGATATTCATTTTATCCTTATCAATGTCTATGTACCTACAACTCAATCAAGTAAATTAGAAGTATGAAATGGGAATGAAAGCTTTATGAGAAGTAAAGAACAAGAAACTTGATTCATGATCATAGGATAATTTAATGCCATAACCAATCTCGATAAATATTTTGAGGAAAATAACCCAAAGTATGAGAGATTGTTTAGATTTTATTGAAAATAATAATCTATAAAAGGTTGTGTTTGAAGAGGACAACTATACATGGACTAAAAATAGGATAAACTATAACTTGAGAGAAAAAATATATACATGCATACTTTTAGATCATTGGCTAGATGAAGGGACTTATGCTAAAATTAATACCTTGACAAGGATTGGTTTTGATCATTAGCCAATAAGAGTTAAAATGGTGATAAATGAATTCAAAAAAATCATATTTTAAATATGAACATATGTGGGAAGACCATCCTCAATTTATATATATGATAGCATAGACATGGAATTCTTCAAGAATTTATGGGATATATACACTTCCAAAATAGGTTAAATCAATGACATCTAGATTAAAAGAATGGAACAAGAACACTTTTAGAAATATTTTTGAAAAGAAAGAACTAAAAGGAAAATTTTTAAAATTCCAAAAAATATGACTACAATAATCCAAGCTCAAAGGAAAGGGAGTTTGTTAGTGAATATAATAATATTTTGAGTAAGGAAGAGAAATTTTAGAGATTAAAATTGATATAAACTTGGTTAAAATAAAATAAAAATGTAGTTTTTTATAGGATGGCAATAGTACAAAGATCAACATCCAAAATTAGTACAATTAAATCAGCAGAAGGGATTTGGATTGAAGAACAAATCAAAATAAATAAATAAAAGTAGGCTAAGCATTTTTGCCATAATATTCTAGGATTGTAGGAGATTCATGTTCTTAGTTATAAACTACTACAAGAAGTAACTTCAATCATAATAGATGACAATAATAACAAACTAATGGAGCATATTAATCTAGAATAATTTCTTTCAACTCTTCTCTCTTTTGATAATTATAAACCCCCATGTCCAAATGGGCTCCTAGTAGCATTCTATTAGCATAATTGGGAAATAGTGAAGGATCCTTAATTGGTGGTAGTGGAAAAATCTAGGGTAAAATAATAGACACCTTATAAAATAATTTTAAAAAAGAAGGATGCAAAATTTTATGATACATTACTATGTAATATGTCATATAAGATAATCTCCAAAGTTATGGTAAATTAGTTAAGACCACTGTTAGAAAAATATATTTTAGAAAAGTAAGGAGGATTTGTGAAAGGGGGACATATTTTGGACGAGATCATAGTAGCTCATGAAGTAAAGCATTCAATAGATTCTAGAAAATAGAGAGCTATGATATTAAAGCTTGATATGAATAAAGCCTATGATGGGGTTAAATAAGATTTTGTTTTTGAAATATTATAAAAGTTTGAATTTGAGAAAAAATGGGTCAAATGGATTAAATCTTGTGTCTCTAAAATATCATATTTATTTTTGGTCAATGGGCTAGTAACATAATCATTTAAATCCAAGAGGTTCTTAGACAAGGATATCCTCTATCACCATATTTGTTCAATATTATGGTAGAGATATTATGCAGGAACTTTAATAAGGCATACAAATATGGGTTAATAAGCAAACATAAGGCTAGTAATAACATCGGCAACATCACTCATAAATAGTTTGTGGATGATATAGTCCTTTTTGAGAGTCCAAGGAAAATGAAGACCATAATTTTAATAACCTATTAAAGAAATATGAAAGATTAAAGAAATATTTGATAAAAAGCTATGACAATTTGTAAGAAAATTTTCTAAGATAAAGAAGGGAAAAAGAAACTTAGCTAAAAAGTTATATATTTAGATAGAATGTCTTACCTCACTAAAGTCCTAGCCCTCTATTTCTCCTCCCATTATACAAACCCTGGCTGATAGATATTAGTATTTTTATTTTTCATGACTTGAAAAATTGTCACTACCCTTGTTCTATATGGTTGACTTTGTAGGGTCATATCTCCTTCAATATTGCTTGGATTCCTTTTTATGACCATTTATTTTAAAGCTCTTAAAATTTCACACAATGTGGTCTAAGAAAAATCTAGGATTCAATCGCTCAAAGAAGGAGATCAAAACACATATTTCTTCCATAAATCTCTTCTAACTCAAAGATCTCACAACTTTATTTCTTCCCTAGAATATGATTCTAGAGATATTGTCTACACTTGGGATGGAATGAACTCTGTTGTTGTCAATTAATTTTTCTATCTATTTGTTGTTGCACCTCTTGACTCGATTTCTCAATAGAATATTCTTCAAGCAATCCCTACTCTTATCACTTTTGAAAACTTTGTTTTGACTACTCTAGTTACTATCAATGAGCTTCAACAAGTGGTTTTTAAAATACAAAAATAAAAAACCCCAAGTCCTTATGGTTTTCCATTGAGTTCTACTAAGAGTTTTTGGATATCCTTCATGCTAATTTATTAGAGGTGGTGGAAGAAGCCAGGAAATCCAAAGAGATTTTGAAGGTTATCAACAAAAATTATATAGCTCTTATCCCAAAATCTCAAGAGGCAGACCATATCTCAGCTTTTAGACCTATAACTTCATGTAATGTTCTTCTCAAAATCATTATAAATATCATGTCGAAAAGGTTGAAGCCTCTTTTTCATAAGATTATTTCCCCTAAATAATAGGGTTATGTGGAAGTGCATCAAATAGTGGATGAGATAGTTCCTACTCAGGCCATTCCATGGAAATGCAAAAATATCCATCTATGTTCATTTGTTTAGAATTATCCAAAGCTTATGACATAGTGGATTGGCACATACCAAATTTTTGAGGCAATTTGGCTTCTCTCATGATTGGATGGACTGGATTATGGAGTGTATCTCTTTGGTGTCCTACTTTATTCTTATCAATGCAGACCTTATCAATTGTTTTGAGCTTCCAAAGTTATTAGGCAAGGTGACCCCCTCTCCCCTTATTTATTCATCATTCTTGTTGAATACTTGAGTAGGACTATAATAAATAAATAAAAAATAGAACCCTTGAGGGAGTTACCATTGCTCATGGAGCTAGGCTTATTTCTCATCTCCAATTTGTTGATGACTCTACTTTGTTAGGTAAAGCTACTATTAAGGAAGCTTCTAAAATTAAGCAAATCATTAGCTATTTTTCCAATGCTATCAGGAAATTGATCAGTGAAGACAAATCTAAAGTCATTTTCTTTCACTACTCTCCCAGATAGGAATCCATGGTCTTGGATAATTTAAGATATAATAATACCACCCTTTTGATCACTTATTTAGCCATTACTATCAATATTCAAAGACAAAAAAAATACTAGAATTGGTTGTTGGATAGAGTTAAGAAGAAAATTGGAAAGTAGACCAATAGGTGGATTTCATTTGAGGATAGAATTACCTTGGTAAAATCAATCCTTCAAGCTATACCTATTTATTTTTCTATTATGTTGAATATCCCAAAGGTAGTTCTTCAATAATTGGATCAAATCAATCATCAGTTCCTTTGGAGTGATACTAAGGAGAAAACAAATGGGCCTTGGTGAAATGGGATACTTTATACCTTCACAAGAATAAAAGGGGGTTAGAATTCCAGATTTATATTAATAAAAATAAGGATTTAGCTACTAAACTATATTTGAGGATTTTGCATAACCCCAATGCTCTTTGGGCCAAAAATATTTGTGTTAAATATGCTGAGAACAAAAGTCTTGAAGACCTTGTTCACTATCAATTGCCTACCAAAGGTTCTCTTAGTTTAGCAGTTCTTAAGACTGATGAGGATTTGATTAAGCAAAAGTTATTTTGGATCAATCATAATGGTCAACAAGTAATATTTTGAACAGATTCTTGGGATGGTCACCAGGCTTTGATAATTTAGTTTCTTGATTAGAGGCCTTAGATGGGGGAGTTTCACTGAGTTGATTGGATAAAGGTAGCTAATTAATATCGATACCATATTGATAATTCATAGATTGGTAGATATTGAATCCTTTTTGAGGAATGGCCTATTCAAATGCTAGAAATTCAAATAAGATATATCCAAAGCATCCTTCATATGAGATCTCTCTCGTGATCCTATGATAAAGACTATTTTGGATGGAACAACACTACTAAGGGTGAATATTAAATTCCTCACTATTATTTGGCCTTATGCCATAATAATCCCAATCAATCATATGATATATTTACTTAGATGTGGGCTCAAAATAATTGGCCTAAGGTGAGATTCCTTACTTAGCTTTTATTGCATCATAGCGTGCTTATTGATGAGCAACTTATGAAACGTGGTTTTCATGGCCTATTAGGTGTGAAAAGTGTGGAGAGAATGTGGAAACTCTAAGCCATATTTTTATTGAGTGTACCTTAGCCTTTAATATATGAAGAAGAATGGCCATCTTACTTGGCTTATAGTGGTCTATTTTTTTACTTTTGAACAACCCGGGGGGGGGGGGGGGTTTTTTTTGGGGGTGGGGGGATGCAGGAGCATCCGAGGGCAGCAAAGCAATCGAGCATCAACCAAACTTTTTGTTGTTATTTTTTTTTTTTTTTCTAAGTGTTGCAAAGAAAAATATGTGTCGCGATATTGCGACCAAAACAGGAGATAGGGAAGCAGCGGACAGAATGTCACGATTTCGCGACATGTCGTGAAATCGTGACCCAAGGCAGGGAAGCAAAGACCGGAAGACACAAGGTCATGAAATCATGACCCAAGGCAGGGAAGCAAAGGTCAGAAGACACAAGGTCATGAAATCACGACCCAAGGTAGGGAAGCAAAGGTCGAAAGACACAAGGTCGCGAAATCGCGACATGTCACGATTTCACGACATGTCACAAAATCGTGACCAAAGCAGGGAATGCAAAGGTGCGGAAGACCGAAGGTCACAAAATCGCAACATGTCATGATTTTGCGACCAACGCAGGGAGCAAAGGCATGGAGAACGAAAGGTCGTGAAATTGTGACATGTCATGATTTTGCGATCGAAACTAAAGAATAGCGACGAAATAGAAAAACGTCGCGATATCGCGACATGTCGCGATATCACGATCGAAGTGGAAGCAAGAAGACAAGAAGGAAGGAATGTCGCGATATCACGACATGTCGCGATATCACGACATGTCGCGATATCGCGACGAGAGTAGGAGAGAGAAAGCATAGAAAGGAAATTGTCACGATATCATGACATGTCGTGATATCGCGACCAAACAAAAAAACATGCACTCCAAGCTTTCATAAAGGCGTCCCTTTGTGTGTGACAAGTTAGCGGCAGTGAAGCAGCAGTTTCAGAGGAAGATTCTAACAGGCATGTTGGCCACTCGCGCAGGATATCTAGAGATGCGTTTATAGCAACTAATAGCAAGTAGCAGATCAAAAAGAAGATTTCGTTGGGTATGGCAGCCAGTCGCACACCTCACCCAGAGTCTCATCAATGCAACTTTCCAGTATTGTTCCAGGTGGCAATTATAGATCGTGGGAAGTTTAAAAACACAAAGGATCGGGACCTCGATAAAAACCCATGGATTGTAATGAGAGGAGGTTGGCAAACGGCATATTGCTGTATATTCTTTGTAAAATTCTTCCTAAGCTATTGGAGAAGAAATTTGGCTCTTGTTATTTTGTTTCCTATCTTGAATTCTAGATTTGTTCTCCACCAAGTGGTATCAGAGCCAGGTTGTTCCTGAGTGTGTAATAGATAGTCGAACGTGATGCAGTCACACCAGGATCTGTGGAAGGGCTTGTGATTGGGTGAACAAAATGCCTCCAAGAAGAAACCCTGTTGGTGGGAGAGGCATGGCGACAGCAGAAGATGTCTGAGCTTTACAGCGGTAAATGCAAGCCCTGCAAGAAGAAATGCATAGAAGATTGGAACCAAGAAGAGATGAAGGTAGTGAAGAGTAAGATGACGAAGAAGAAGGCCAGCCTGAAGAAGAAGAAGAAGCAGTAGATCCCGCTCAAGCTAGACTATACAAAGCCATATCCCAGATTGGGAAGAGGCCGAAGATGGAGGTTTCCATGTATTTCGGGAACCTTGATCCAGAGGAATTGATCGACTAGATCAACGATCTAGAAGAGTACTTTGAGTATGAGGAGGTTGAGGATCCTTATAGGGTCAGATTCGTAAAGACCAAACTGAAAGGTCATGCCAGCATTTGGTGGAAGGGAGTGCAGTTGGAGTAAAATAAAAGAGGAAAAGAGAGAATAACAAAATGGGAACGGATGGCAGAAAAGCTAAAGAGGCAGTTCATCCCTAGTGATTATGAGCTAGACCTGCTAAAGAAAATGCAAGGGTTGAGACAATCAAGTAAGTCTGTAAAAGAATACACAGAAGAGTTTCATAATATTATGATCAGAATAGGTCATTCAGAGGCCAACAAGGAGAAGGTAGCCCGTTACATTAATGGGTTATGAGCAAGTATTCAGGAAGAATTAAGTCTGGTCCAGATGACCACCATAGAGGACGCTTACCAATTTGCCCTAAATGTTGAAGAAAAGCTCAATAGGAGGTTTGAGAACAAGCAAAGAGGAAGAGGTCATGGTGGAAGAATCAACGGAAGGACCAGTGGAAGAAGGAATGAAGATTCTCAGAAGAATGGAGAAGGAAGCAGCAATTAGGAACAAAGGAGAGAAAATACCTATCGTCCCCATAATCAGAATAATGATTATCGAGGGGGAAGGGGAAAAGCTGGACGTGACCAGGGAAGAGGAAGATTCTGTGGAACTTGTTTCCAATGTGGAGAAGAGGGACATCACCAATACGAGTGTCCACAACAACAAGAAAGGAATAATAGGAGGCCGAAAGGAAATGCCAAACTTGTAGTCGCTGATGAAGATGTTGGATCTGAGCATTCTGAAGAAGCTGAGAGAGAAGTAATGATTGTGAGAAGAGTCCTGCTGAATGAATAGGGGGCCACAAATCAAAGGAAAAGCTTATTCTGCATAAGGTGTAAATGTGCAGGTAAGATTTGCAATATTATTATTGAAAACGGTAGCACGGATAACCTGGTTTTAGAGGGAATTGTTAGAAAGCTACAATTGGAGAGGAAGAGACACCCACATCCATATCGGATCGCGTGGTTGTAGAAAGACCATAAGGTTTTGGTCAATGAACAATGCCTGGTAAAATTTAGTATTGGGAATTATCGTGATGAGGTCCTATGTGACATTCTGCCCATGGATGCGTGCCATTTGCTGTTGGGAAGGCCATGGCAGTTTGACAGGTGTGCGGTTCATGATGGTCATGCCAACACCTATTTCGTAACAAAGAATGGAACGCATCATAAGCTGAAACCCCTGAAGGAGGTGGAAGAAAAGGTATGTGGCAGTGCCAGAATTTGCTTGGTTGACGGGAGAAAATTTTTAGATGATTTAAAACATGAACATATGTGTTATGCATTGATTCCTAGAGTCAGGGATACAGAATGCAAAAATACCTCAACAGAGGTCCTAGATCTGTTGGAGGAATTTCCAGATGTTATATCTGATAATGTGCCTAAGGTTTTACCCCTAGTAAGGAAGATCAGTCACCATATCGATTTGGTGCCAGGATCAAGCTTGCCTAATAAAGCTACACATAGAATGATGCCTATAGAAACTGAAGAGCTAAACAGGCAGGTCCAGGAGTTGTTGGAGAAGGTACTGATTTGAGAAAGCTTAAGTCCATGCACAGTACCTGCAATGCTAGCACCAAAGAAATATGGAGAGTGGAGAATGTGTACAGACTCTCGAGCCATCAACAAGATCACAATAAAATATAGATTTACATTGCCAAGAATGGATGACATAATGGACTGTTTGAGTGGAGCCAAGTACTTCACCAAGATTGATCTCAAGAGTGGTTACCATCAGATCCATGTCAGAGAAGGGGATGAGTGGAAGACAGCCTTCAAGACCAGAGAGGGTTTGTATGAATGGTTGGTCATGCCATTTGGGTTGTCTAATGCACCAAGTACCTTCATGCGGCTGATGAATGAGGTACTGAAAGAGTTCTTAGGCAAATTTGTCATTGTCTATTTAGATGACATATTAATATTTAGCAGAACCTTGGAGGAGCACCTGATGCACATCAAAAGGGTTTTTGAGAAGCTGCGGGAGGAGCAGTTATTAATAAATCTAAAAAAGTGTAATTTTGTAAAGGAGTTAGTGTACCTAGGATTTGTCATCTTAGAAGAAGGTCTAAAAATGGACCCAAAAAAGGTGAGAGCTATCATCGAATGGCCTACCCTAAGAATCCCAATAGAGGTAAGATCATTTCATGGTCTAGCCATCTTTTACAGAAAATTCATTAGAAATTTTAGTAGCATTTGTGCACCCCTCACAGAAACAATGAGAGGGGATAAAAAAGAATTTAAGTGGACCTTAGGGGCGGAAAGGAGCTTTGATGCATTAAATAAAAAGGTCACAGAACAGCCTGTTTTGGCACTTCCAGACTTTAACAAAGTATTTCAAGTAGATTGTGATGCCAGTGGTAGTGCAATAGGGGCTGTACTGAGTCAGGAAGGTAGACCTGTTGCTTATTTTAGTGAGAAGATCAATGATGCTCAAAAAAGTATTCAGTTTATGACCAAGAATTTTATGCTATAGTTCAGGCTCTCAAGAAGTGGAGGCATTATTTGTTGCCAAAAGAGTTTGTTCTATTCACTGATCATCAGGCATTACAGTACATTAACAGCCAAACAAAATAGAATCAAAGGCACTTGAAGTGGGTTGAGTTTCTCCAAAGCTATACCTTTGTGTTAAAGCACAGAAGCAAAAAATCAAACAGAGTTGCAGATGCCTTAAGTAGAAGGCAGAATCTGCTGATTGAAATGACAGTGGAAGTGGTAGGATTCGAAGAACTAAAGGGTCTATATCCTGAAGATCCTGACTTTGCAGAAGCTTGGACGGCTTGCTTGGCACTTGTTACTTTGGATAGGACAAAGTGGTTGGATTTTCTAATCCAAGATGGAATGTTGTTCAGGGGAAGTAAATTATGCATTCCAAAGAGTTCCATGCGGGAGAACTTAATCAAGGAAAAGCACAGCGGGGGACTGGCTGGACATTTTGGTCGGGATAAGACCATTTCACTAGTGAGTGAGAACTACTACTAGCTACAACTGCAACAAGATGTGAAAAAGTTTGTGAAAAGTTGTAGAATATGCCAGACGGCAAAAGGCATGAGGCAGAACATAGGATTATACCAGTCGTTACCTATACCTGAGAGGCCATGGGAGGACATTAGCATGGATTTCATTCTTGGGTTGCCGAGAACACAGAGGGGAAATGACTCTATATTTGTGGTGGTTGACAGATTCTCCAAGATGGCACATTTTATTCCCTGCCAGAAAACAAGTGATGCGGTTCACATTGCAGGGTTATTTTTCAAGGAAGTGGTATGACTTCACGGTCTACCAAAAAGCATAGTTTTTGACAGAGATACAAAGTTTGTTGGGTATTTCTGGAGAACATTATGGAAGAAGCTGAAGATAGATCTGAAGTTCAGTTCTACATACCACCCACAGACCGATGGACAGACAGAGGTGGTAAATAGAAGTTTGGGTAATTTATTAAGATGCTTGATAGTAGATAAACCCAAGGGATGGGATTTGGTTTTGTTGCAAGCGGAATTTGCATACAACAATTCTGTCAACAAGAGTACAAACAAATCTCCATTCCAAGTCATATATGGAAACAACCCAAGAAATGTTTCTGAGCTGAGAAAATTAGATAAAGGAGAAAAGTGCAGTGCCGAGGCTGAGGAATTTGCGAAACAGATGAAAAGCCTGCATGAAGAAGTGAAGAAACAAATCACAAAAATGAATACCCAGTATAAAGCAAGAGCAGACCAAAAGAAGCGGTTCAAGGAGTTCAAAGTGGGAGATGAAGTCATGGTACATCTCAGAAAAGAAAGATTCCCAGCCAAAACTTATAACAAGTTGAAGATGAAGAAGTTTGGGCCATGCAGAATACTGGGAAAATGGGATTCAAGCAATGCATATGAAGTGGACTTGACGTTTCTCCTATTTTTAACATATCAGATTTAGTGGAATACCGTGAAGGAGACAGTACAGAGGCACCAAATACAGAATTGTGGAGCATTCCAGCGTCTAATCCAACCACAGACGAGATCAAGGAAATATTAGATACTCATGAAGGCAAAAGCACAAGGAACAAACAATATTCTGAATATTTGATCAAGTGGAAGGGCAGACCTGTAGAAGATGCAACTTGGTTGTCAAAAATAGAGGTTGAGCGCCTAGGTCTCCCTCTCAAAGATTAGAAGTGAGGATCACTTCTCAATCCACCCCGGGTGTCTGATGCAGGAGCATCCAAGGGTATCAAAGCAATCGAGCATCAACCAAACTTTTTGTTGTTATTTTTTCTAAGTGTTGCAAAGAAAAATGATATCGCGACACAAAAAGTGTCGTGATATCATGACCAAAATAGGAGATAGGGAAGCAGCAGACAGATATGTCGTGAAATCGTGACCCAAGGCAGGGAAGCAAAGGTCGAAAGACACAAGGTTGCAAAATTGCGACCCAAGGTAGGGAAGCAAAGGTTGAAAGACACAAGGTTGCGAAATCGCTACATGTCATGAAATCATGACCCAAGGCAAGGAAGCAAAGGCCGGAAGACACAAGGTCACGAAATCGCGACCAAAGCAGGGAAGGCAAAGGTGCGGAAGACCGAAGGTCGTGAAATCGTGACATGTCACGATTTCACGACCAACGCAGGGAGCAAAGGCGCGAAGAATGGAAGGTCATGAAATCGTGACATGTCGCGATTTCATGACCAAAACTGAAGAACGGTGGCAAAATAGAAAAACGTCGCGATATCGCGACATGTCACGATATCGCGACTGAAGTGGAAGCGAGAAGACAAGAAGGAAGGAATGTTGTGATAACGTGACATGTCGTGATATCGTGACCAAATAGAAAAACATGCACTCCAAGCTTTCATAAAGGTGTCCCTTCGTGCGTGGCAAGTTAGCGACAATGAAGCAGTAGTTTCAAAGGAAGATTCCAACAGGCATGTTGGCCACTCGCGCAAGATATCTAGAGACGCATTTATAGCAACTAACAAGTAGCAGATCGAGAAGAAGATTTCGTTGGGTATGGCAGCCAGTCGCGCACCTCACCCAGAGTCTCATCAATGCAACTTTCCAGTATTGTTCCAGGTGGCAATTACAAATCATGGGAAGTTTAAAAACATAGAGGATCGGGACCTCAATAAAAACCCATGGATTGTAATGAGAGGAGGTTGGCAAATGACAAATTACTGTATATTCTTTGTAAAATTCTTCCTAAGCTATTGGAGAAGAAATTTGGCTCTTGTTATTTTGTTTCCTGTCTTGAATGCTAGATCTGTTCTCCACCAACAACTTTGGAGGGATTGGCCTAATCAGGAGGGTGTTGATCATTTTATTAGGCAGTTAGTTTGGATGGGTTCTACCATTCTACCTTGGAATATTTGGAAGTAAATAAACAACCAAATTTTCATTAATAAAAGGAAGGACGTTCACTATATCTGGAAAAAGACCATTGCCAACTTAGTTGAATCAGTCTAATAGCTCCTTAATCACCCCTAGAACTCCCACCAAAGATGATATCAAGTGATGCAAATATTGAATATTAACTCTTCTAAGGGCAACCATCTTAAATGGAATGTGAGTAATCAAAATATGGATAGAACAAGGAATTGATAGACTCCCCTTAAGGATTTTAGAAAATTCAATACGGAAGGAGCCTCTAGGAGGAACCCTAGAAAAGCTAGTGTGGAAGGAATTTGTAGACTTTCATATGGTTCCCTAGTTTTCATTTTTGTTGATAATTTGGGTATCCTTTCCAATAACCTTGTTGAGGGGTATGGTATCCTTAAAGGCCTTCGAGAGGTTGCTAAGGTTAGATGGAAAAAGGTGTTGGTTGAATCCGACTCTCAAGTCATGATTAATCTATTGAAAACTCCTTCTAAGAATCATAAGGTTGATTGGAGAGTAAAAAGAATTGTTGAGAAGATTCAATTAATCTATATGGGCTTTTTGAAAGTTGAATACAATCATGTGATCAAATAACAAAACAAGAGTGTTGATGCTTTAGTTAATTGGGCATTGAATAAAGGTGATCTTACTTACTACAACCACCCTCCTGGGATTCACAAATAAGGGAAGCTCTTCTTTCTATATTTTCTCTAGATGGCTCCAATACTAGAGGTACCTAGTTCTTTTTATTTTATTTTTGCTTCTCTTTGGTTCGGTCAAGGTATTTTAGTTTCCTTGCTCAAAATAATCATTCTTATGTTTCTTATGTTGATTCTTGCCTAAATAACCTATTAGCCTAAAAAGGCAAAAGTTGTTATCTATTTTTCCTTCTTTTTTTATGTGTGTTGATTTGTATTGTTTTTGTTTTGTTTTGTTTTGTTTTGTTTTTGTGTTGTTTTTGGTGTTTTTGGTGGTTTTGGTGTTTTTGGTGGTTTTGGTGTTTTTGATGTTTTTGATGTTTTTTTATTTTTATTTTTTTTTGTGTTTTGTGTTTTGTATTTTGTATTTTTTTTGTTTATGCATTGTTTTGTTGTTTTTGTGGTTGTTTTATGTGTTTTATTGTTATTTTTTGTTTTTTATATTTTTTGTTGTTTTTATGCTTTTTGTTGTTTTGTGTTTTTTGTTGTTTTTTGTTGTTTTTTGTTGTTTTTGTGTTTTTTGTTATTGTTGTTATTTTTTGTTGTGTTTTTTGTGTTTGTTTGTTCGTGTTTTGTTTTTTTAGGCATGCTCTTTGAGTGTGTCGAAGGGGGTAAGCCAAGTGTGAGCCCTGGATGATTTTGGTGGAATAGATACCCCTGCCTCCTTGGAACTTATCCAAAAGTGGCATCCGAATTAGGGTATTTTCCACAAATAAAAAACATCTTAGAGGGGTTTGTTTTGCTCTAAGAACCCCTTTGATATATTTTTGTTTACCTTGTTTAATTTCCCTTAAAGCCTTCTCTTTTGCATAAAATAAAAAATATTTCCTACCTACTTAAGAAGTGAAAGAGTCCTTTACAAGGTCCAAATCTAACCCTAACCTTCTAGAAACTACACAAGTTCTCAACTCATATTCTCTTTTCCTAGAATGTAACAAATATTTGCAAGAGAAAACCATCTCCAAACCATCCCTTGAAATAGATACCTCCCTAGGAGATTCACCTAATAGATTAGAAAGACTTCTCCCAATAGCAAAAATATCTGGACCACAATTCCTATTCAATGTGTTTGAGGTTGTCGACCCATTGTCCAAATCCCTAGAAAAGTCCTTGTCCTTGGGTCTTCTCTCTAGAGATTCATAAGTTTCCAAACTTCTTTATTACATAATTCTAGATTGTTCTCCACATGCATTGGACAATAATTATTATAAGGCTTAGATAGTCTACAATGATTTTTATTTCTTGGGAGAGCATCCTGTGGATGCATGCTCTCTTGGAGAGTTGTTTTACCAAGGTATAGGACGATCCCTATTTTTTATTGCGATGGTCTACGATGGCTTTCCCTTCTTAGGAGACCATCCTATGGACACGTGCTCTCTCGAAGAGTTGTTTTACCAAGGTCCAAGAGAGCCCTCATTTTTTCTTCATCGGTTTATGATGACTTTCCCTTCCTAGGAGAGCATCTTGTGGATGCATGCTCTCTCGAAGAGCTATTTTACTAGGGGCCAAGAGAGCCCCTAATTTTTATTTTGGTAGTATGTGGCACATTTCCCTTCCTATGAGAGCATCCTATGGACATGTGCTCTCTCAAAGAGCTATTTTACCAGGAGCTAGGAGGACCCCCAGTTTTTCCTGTGTGGTAGCATTTCCTTCATGGGAGAGAATCATATGGATGTGTGCTCTCTTGAAGAGCTATTTTACCAAATACGAGGAGGGCCCTAGTTTTTTCTTCAATGATCTATGGTGGCTTTTCATTCATAAGAGAGCATCCTATGGGCACTTGCTCTCTTAGAGAGTTGTTTTACCAAGGGCTAGAAGGTACCTGTTTTTTCCTTTGGTAGTTTGCGGTAGCTTTCCCTTCTTGGAAGAGCATCATGTGGATGTGTGCTCTCTTGGAGAGTTGTTTTACTAGGGGCCAAGAGGGCCCTCAATTTTTTCTTCGATGGTCTAGGATGGCTTTCCCTTCCTAGGAGAGCATCCTATGGACGTGTGCTCTCTTGGAGAGCTATTTTACCAAGGGCTAGGAGGGCCCCCAATTTTTCCTTTTATGGTCTACGATGGTTTTCCCTTCCTAGGAGAGCATCCTATGGATGCATGATCTCTCAAAGAGTTGTTTTACTAGGGCTACGAGGGCCTCCATTTTTTCCTTCAATGGTCTATGGTGGATTTCCCCTCCTAGGAGAACATCATATGGATGTGTGCTCTCTTAGAGAGTTGTTTTACCAAGGGCTATGTGGACCCCCTATTTTTTATTTGATGGTATGTGATAGCTTTCTCTTCCTAGGAGAGAATCTTATGGGCATGCTCTCTCTTAAAGAGCTTGTTTTACTAGGGGCCATGAGGATCCCTATATTCATTTGATGGTATGTGACCATCTTCTTGGGAGAGCATCATGTGGACCTATGTCAACATGTTGTTAGGTCTATAGTACTCTAGGATGCTTCTCTACCCTCGAGTCTCAAGAAGTTTTCCTTGTTTGATTGATCTTGGAGAGACCCCTCGGGGAGGAGCTTTTTTTAAATTTTTAAAATGATAGTTTGAGTGGGATTCCCATGCCTTGGTGGGATTTTTTAATTTTTTAATTTCTTGTTTGAGTGGCACCCTTGCTTGGGAAAAAAAATTCAAATTTGAATCCTTTGTGGACCTTGTCTTAGTTTAGTTTCTTGTTCTTTTGGTAGCCCCTCTTTGTGGGCTTTATCACTTTGTAAAATATTTGGGGACCCTTTCAAAACCTCTTCTTTCAAACAATCAAAAAAAATTATCATAAGGCTTAGATGATTGACAAACAAACTTAATAGTATCATGTTCCAATCCTTTCATAGTTTTCTTTGATTTTGTCTCCTTCTCTAACAACTTATGAATAGTGAAATGGAGATAAAGTCGGGTCCAAAATTTATTCCTTCTCTAGAGTTCTAGTTTCAAGTTCAACAACATATTTTTTGATTGTTTATGCTAAATCAAGGAGCACTATTGAGTTCTAAAAAATAGGTATCTCCTAATTGTTGTTAGCTAATTTAAAATCTTCACTAGCCATTTTTTTCTTCTTCATACTTTTTGTGCAAAATATTAAGAATATTCTTTAGCAATATGTCTATAAACATGACAACAAACACATCTAAAAGGAATCTTCAAATAGTCTAGGATTTATTATGAATTGTATTCCCCACAACTATCTCCATACAGTCTGATAAGCCTTCACTAATATCCATCTCAACCAAAACCTAAGCTACAAATCAAAAAATACTATAATTGAAAGAAACATCTATATCCAAGGTCTTACCTAATGAATCTCCAATCTCTTTCAAACCTCTTTCTGACCATAACTCCATTGTTAGACCTAGAAGTTTTACCTAGATCAATATTCTCCTAGCAATTTTAGTCCTAGGATCAAAGCAAGTCGTCCAAACCTTCAAAGCCAAAAAATAAGAGTGCATATACCAAAAACCTCCCAAAATTTTGTGTGCATCTTCCTCAAACCGAAAAAGAAAATCTATCCATCCTTTGACAAGTAACTAAAAAATTTACCCATCTCCTAAAATTGGGACCCACAACTTCTACATCCACTCATTTAGTGTATTATCAGCTATTTGATGTCCATGAAACTTCACAATAAGGGACTTACTTGAAAACTCCATAACTAGTTCCATCCTTAGCTCTTCCCTAAGTACCATTATGATATTTGACCTTCTCTTTTTAACCACTTTGTGTGCCTTACACACTTTAGTAACCGTATTTGTAGTTTGTATTGATTAAAAGTATGTACCCACTCCACTTAGGGCCTCTAAATCTAGATCTTTACCAATAAAACCAGAACCAAACAAAGGAAACTCCTTCAGGTAAAGTGAGTTTAGATTGTTTGGAGCCTACTCAAGTTTTTTTCTCATAATGAAATAGTTGTTTAGTCATTAGGCTCATCACTTAAGTAGAGTTTTTTGAGACACCTAAGAGTGAGCAGTCAATAGGACAATTAACCTGGTCTAAACCTATTGACATAGACTCCCCTCTATCCACTAAATTTTGATGACCTATAGTCTTATTTTGGCCACTCAAAAATCCTAAGGACCCCCCCAATTCTCAACTTCTAAGTCTTGTCTAGAAATGGGACCTCTGGTCCTTGGAGTTGAAAAGATGTGATGCACTCAAAGGGATCCTCTTAGAAGTCCAAAAATTCCTCTCCATTCTCCACCAAACCAATTTTCCAATCTATACTACCATTTTAAAAATACCAACTAAAAACAAAGGTTAATATCTTACCTTTACAAACCCTAGCTTTGTTGCATGTGCTTCATGATTCTGATCGACAAACTTCTTCAAACAACCATTCACATGCACAAAAATATTCCTCCCTATCAAATTAACTCCTTTCAGTTTTTGCATGCTTCGATTATAGAAATAAATTGTTAGGAACCTACTATTAAAAATAAACTCACTTACGCAAATATTGTAAATAAATATAAATGCTTAAAACACACACTATTGCAATATAAAATGTAAATGCAGAAAGGAACAATCTCACAAGTAACACAAAATCACAGGCCACTTTGAGAGGGCAACCTCCTTCAATAATTTCATTCAACTATGTAAAAAAATACATACATTCCTACTCCTTATATTTTTAAATATTTCATCTACCACCTAACTCTCAAGGTTGGCTTATATGCAAAATGCCACCCGTAGAATCTTCTACCTAAAAATTAATTAAATCCTTGATACTCCTCATATTTACAAAATATTACTATGGGTATCTCCCCATGTTCATAAGGAAAATTACATCATAGTGTTAGGATGGGGTCCTAACATGCCCTTCCCATTTAGAAATATTTGTCTTCAAAGTTGAAGATGAGGAAACTATTGTTGGAGTTAGTGAAGAGGTTCCCATGTAGCATATTTAGGTTGTAAGCCACACCATTAGATAAGAACATTGGTGATGACACACAGGTGAAGGGTACGTAATCTACAGTTGAGAATGCATTCAGGTTTAAGAATGATGAAACCTTCCTTTTTTCACTCTGGAAGTGTAGATTGTAGTTGGACCCTATTGCCAACAACTTGCTTAAGGTAAGATACATGGAAAACTGGATGAATTTTAAAACTAACTAGAAGGGCTAGTTTGTATGTTGTCGACCCGATACTCTACAACATCTTATAAGGACCATAATATTTTATGACAAGTTTCTAAAAACCACAAAGCTAGAGAGAGGATTGTTTGTATAGCTCCAAGCAAAGAGAAGCCATATCACCAATATTAAATCTACATTTAGTATGGTGTTTAACAGCATGTTGTTTCATACGATTTTGAGCTATGTCTAGATTGACCTTGAACTAGTGAAGAATGGAATCACACTAGTGAAGAGTGGAATCCATAGCTTGAATTTTAGAACTGTCTAGAATATAATAAGGTGTTGGTAGAGGTTGACCATAGACTACTTCAAAGGGACTCACCTTAGTGGTAGTGTGATATGTTGTGTTAAACCATCATTCGGCTAAAGGAAGCCACTTGGCCCATTGTGTATGATGTTTAGAGGTGAAGCAAAAAAGATATATTTCCAAGAATTTATTCACAATTTTTTGTTTGGCCATCATTTTGAGGGTGATAGTTCGAACTCATATTGAGTTTTGTTCCCTACAACTTGAACAATTCTTACCAAAAACGACTAGTGAAGTTAGGATCCCTATCAAAGACAATGTATTTAGGCATTCCATGGAGATGAAATATAGATTCTAGGAAATTGTGAGTGATAATGGATGTGATGTATAGGTGGAATAGGGAACAAAAATGAGCATACTTTGTAATATTATCCATTATCACCATAATAACTAATTTACCTCTAGATTTAGGCCACCCTTCAATTAAATCAATAGAGATATCTATCCAAACCTGCTTAGGAAATGACAAGAGTTGATGGATACCAGGGGAATTCATAGTTTCACCTTTTATACATTGGAAGTAATCACATTCGGCCATAAAATTATGAATATATTTTTCCATTCCTTGTCAAAAAGGCACACTCGATCCTTACATAAGTTTTAAGAAACCCTGAATGACCAGCTACTGGGAAAGAATGCATTTCCTGAAGAATGAGGTCCTTTATTTATGATTGATTGGGTACAACAATACAATCATGGTTATCCCAAGTATAGTCAGGGCATGGAATATGATCTACTTGAAGTTTACATATGATAGTTTTTAAATAGGATTCCTTGATTAGTTCCTTGTGTAGTTGATGAATCCACTAAGGATGTGGTATGGATATAGCATGTAGCATAGTATGTTCTTCATGTAGTCAGTATAAAGCATCAGCCACCATGTTTTTCTTACCCTTTTTATATGTGATGTCGTCGTCATAACCCTACAATTTTTAAACCCATTTTTGTTGTTCTTATGTGGCCACCCATTGTTCTAAGAAATATTTGAGACTTTGATGATCAATCTTGATGGAAAAATATCTCCTAATGAGATATGATTGCCAATGATTGACATGTAAAATGGTAAGCATTTCCTTCTCATAAGTAGACTTGCCCAAATTTTGGCCTAAGAGTTATTAAAACTACCCCAATGCTAGTGCTCAATGCATCACTTTTAATGAAAAAAGGTTTAGATAAATCAAGCATTACTAACACGGAGGTAGTGGTCATGGCATACTTCAAATCAAAAAAAATCTTTTCGATAGGTTATATCCATAAAAAAAATTCTTCCTCAGCATGGTGGTCAAGGGGGACACTATATTGCCATAATTCTTCACATATTTTTGTAATAGCCCGTGAGTCCTAAGAAGCCACAAAATCCCTTTAGATTACAAGACTTAGGCCAATCTTGAATAGCTTGAATTTTCTTGGGATCAACCTAAAATCCCTCCTTAGTGACAATGTGACCCAAATAATATTTGGATATCTTGCTAGCCAAAATAATATTTGGATTCAACCTCTTGCTAGCCAAAATAATATTTGGATATCTTTGCATAAAGCTAATGGTCAAACAAAAGTATGAGTGTTTGATCATGTTAAAGATATTTTTCCCATCAATGGTTGTAAATTAATATATCATCAAAAAATACTAGAATGAATTTGTGAAGGAAAGGGCAAAAAATGGAATTCATAAGACTCTAGAAGGTAGAAAGTGCATTAGCTAATCCAAATGGTATAACCAAGAATTCATAATGCCCTTCATGAGTTTTAAAATTTGTTTTTGGAATGTCCTCTTCCTTGATTCTAATTTGATGATACCATGACCGCAAATCCAACTTGGAAAAATATTGAGTCCCATGCAACTCATCAAGTAGTTCATCAATTATTGGAATTGGGAATTCATCTTCAATTGTGATCTTATTGAGGTCCTGATAATCCACACATAAGCACCAAGTATCATTATTTTTTATACTAATAACCCTAGTGAAGACTAGGGGTAGCACTAGAATGGATAACCCCAACAGCACGAAGCTCTTACACTAATTTCTCAAACTCAATTTTTTTAGCATAAGGATACCTGTATAGATGGACATTAGGAGGAATATACTAATAAAAAGTTTTATTGCATGGTCATGTGAGGGATGAGGAGTTAGTCCCTTGGGTTTCTCAAAAACATGAACATATTTGTTTAATAATCCTTGTAATTGCATTGGATGGTTATGTTCCCATTCCATAGGACCATTGATAGCAAAAATTTGTGCCACCACTCCATGAGAAAACTTTTTTAATAAATTTTCCATTTTATGGGTAGAAATAAACTGAGCTACACTAGCCTTCATGCCACATAAAGTAATTCTTGCCTATCTTGACTAAACTTCATCTACAACTTAGCAAAATCCCATAAAACTGGTTCTAACATTCGCAACCATTATGATCCTAAAACTATATCGCACCCACCTAATAGTAGGGAAAATATGTCTATTTGAGATTATAATCCCTAATTTGAAGTTTAATATTACAACATTTTCCTTTGCATGGAAGGGTACCTCCATTAGCAATCATGACTTCAAATAAATTGCATATAGTAATGTAATGATTTCCTTGTTTGGTTACACATGGGTTAAGGAAGTTTTATGTACAGCTAGAGTCAATGAGAATGATGATTCGTTGTCCTTTGAAGTAGTTGATCACTTTTACTGTTTGTGGAGTGGATACTCCTACTAGAGCATGCAAAAATATTTTTGGTTGGGAGTCCTCTGGATCTGTTGTTTGATTTATGGTTTCTCCCTCTTGGGGATCCTCCTCATCTTATAAATATTTTATGGTTGGTGCTTCATCTATATCTAGCAGATACAATTTTTGTCATACACACTTGTGCCCTTGAGAATACTTTTCATCATAATTATAAGATAGCCCTTGTGCCCTTTTACTCTCCATATCTTCATGACTCGAATTTTTATAGTTGGAGAGTTAGTGGTAGGACTTGTCATAGGCTTGGATGGAAAATATGGTTGATATTGAGAACATGTAGAGGTGCATCCTAGAGCTTTGAATTTTTCTTCTGCCAATATAACCAATTGTATTGCCTATGCTAATGTTTGGGATCTCAATAGTTTAACCTCGACCCTAATTTCATCCTTCAAACCACTCACAAAACAAATTTGGAACTAGTTGATAGTTATAACAAAGGTACAATTGGCAAGTTTTTCAAATTGATTTTAGTACTCTTGAATAGTTGAGGTTTGTCTTAGCTTAAAAATACTCTTGTAAAATCTTCAAACTCACTAGGACCAAAGCGAGTGAGTAGACGTTGTTCAAATTCTTACCAATAAAGCTCATTTTTGGTCTTCTAAAGCTACAGAAACCAATGTAGTAAATTTGATTTGAAATTGAAAGAGGCAATTACCAACCACATATAACATCAAACATTATGAAGACTAAATTATTGTTCTACCTTACAAATCCACCTCTTTAGGTCTTTTCCATCAAATTTTGGGAAGTCTAATTTGGGTAACTTGAAGTCATTATTCGGTATAGTCTATTTACGATAGCTCAAACCTTCATTGTGAGGCTCATGTTGATCCAATATATCATGTGGAATGGGGCCATTAAAGACACAACTATCCAACTCTTCAAGTATCCTGGTGATCATACTCATTGAATCTTGAAAAGTTTGGAGTTGTGCCCTTATTTGTTCCAAGTTGTCATTGAATACATTCCCTAGCTTGGTAACAATTTTATCTTCCATTTCTTGTTGTCTTTGTTGTTCTCAAGTACCTATAGCCATGTTCTAAGGGTTATGACCCTTTGGTGGTACTTACTAAAAATAGAAGTGTGAATTTAAGGGTTACTATTTTTAGTAAGGAGCCTGAAAATGGTTTGGATGTTATATATCAAAATGATTAGCTCAAGAAGACAATCATAATGAGCTTTATTTTTTTATATTACTTTGTTTTTGAGGTTGTTGATGTGGTCATTTTTTCTCTAGAGGCTCGATTAGATTCTGTATCAACCAACCCTTTATGACACACTATCTTGTCTATTTTGACTAGTGACCACTCCTAACACTATGTTGTCACCTACCTATTCTGATTATGTCATAGATATTCCCTATCTATTTTTAAATTTTGAATCTCATAGGTAACTATATTGACACTGATAACTGATGACCCTATATTGACTTACTGAGTAAGTTTTCCAATTTTTACTAGCATTGATCCCCTTGCTCATATTGTTTCTAACTCTGGTGGTTTTTTTTTGCTTGTTATATTATTTTAATTATTTTCATGCAAGAAATATGGAATTGGGATGTCTTCTTTGTATGCTCAATTTCTATGACAAGGTTATGGTAGCAGGTTCAAGATTTATAAAACAAAATAATTTTTGTTGTAGGTTTGATATTCAAAATTATAGGGTATGATAAGCTAGGGTGTATGTAATACCCATAGGCTCTTTTTTATATCACAATGATGAATGATAGTGTTTGGACCAATATTTTAGTCCACTACTCAAGGAGGATTCCACACATACATTTAAGCACACTACCTGCCTCTCTATTAGTACGGGAGGGTACTATTTTAGATGTTGTGTCCGGTGTACTATGGAGAATACAAGGCCAAAAATCTTCCTAAGGATTAAAGGTCTCTCTTAATCCTAGGGAGTCTCCTGATATACTCGAAGATATGTGAAAGCTCAATTTTGTAGATGGGTTTTGTCTACAACCTAAGTATTCGAGTCTAATCACCCCTAATTTCATTAGACGTTTTATGGGTAATCTAGCTTAGCCAATAACTATAGCTTCTCTATGATATTTTAAAACCCCCAGCATAGGGTTTCTAACCTAGATAACTAATGTAGAAAAATAAACAAGGTGGGATTTTTTTATAAGGAAAATAGCAAAAAATAGAAATACAAAATCTTCAGTCAAAATGGAAAAAACTATAGCAGTCACAGTAGAACACGGCTTTGGAAAGCACTTTGATACCACTTGTTAGGAACGTACTATTAAAAATAAACTCACTAACACAAACATTGCAAATAAACATAAATGCTTAAAACATACACTATTGCAATACAAAATATAAATGCAGAAAGAACAATCTCACAAGTAACACAAAATCATAGGCCACTTCGAGGGGGTAACCTCCTTCAATAATTTCATTCAATTATGTAAAAAGATACATACATCCCTACTCATATTTTTAATAGGTTAGCTTACATGCAAAATGCTACCCAATCTAGAATATCCTACCTACAAAATAGTTGCATTCTTGATAGCAATTACATATAATGGTGCCACTTGTCTAGGTGCTTCTAGAGCCATAACTATTACAAAACATTTCAAAACATTATCATGAGTGCTCCCCATGTTTACAAAATATTACTATGGGTATTCCCCCATGTTCATAAGGAATATTACATCATGTGTTAGGGTGGGGTCTTACTAGAAAGTTGTCCAACCTTTATTTTCTTCACATGAATAGATCTGAGCACACTTCGATTCTAAAAAATGTTGATGCTTCTTGTGTTATTTTTCAAGATATTAGTCAAGAACTAGACCCAACTTAATTTTATTCATATGAATAGATCTGAGCACATTCTAGTTTCAAAAAAAATAATATATTGTCACTAATAATGTTATTTTTTATCTAATCCCTAAATCAATTTTTGTTTATATCATTAATGAAAATTATGAATATTAACAAATTATGGTGCTTTTACTGCTTCATGAATGATTAGTTTTTTTTTATATCTCATATTTTAGGAGTCATATATTTGTAAAGGGTTGTCTTATTCAACTGATTCTTGGACCAACCTATGTGAAATTTAAATAACTTTAAAATGAGTGGTCATATGAAGGAATCTAAACAATATTGAGGGAGATACAACCCTATGAAGTCAACCATCTAAAACAAGGGTAGTGATGATTTTTCAAGTTGCAAAAAATGAAATTGCAATATTTGTCAGCTAGGGTTCGGATGATGGGAAGAGCAATGAAGAGCTAGGACTTTAGTGAGGCAAGACATTCTATCTAGACATAGAATTTTTCAACTAAGTTTTTTTCCTTCTTTATCTTAGAAATTTTGCATGTAAATTATTATAATTTTTTTATCAAATAGTATATTTGCTATAGGACATTTTGACAAATTTTATAAAGTTTGAGATTTTGTTTTCTTTTCATGGATCGATTTATAGTTAAATCCTTAGAATCATCTCTAGTGGTAGAGGTTAGTGAGCACACCTCAGAGAGATCCTCTTTGCTCCAATATAGGGCAATTTTTGGTAAATTTAATGGGTATTGGCCAAGGGCTTTAGCCTTGAGAAAATGGATTGATAGGAGTTGGAAGTCTCCATGAGTGATTCTATATTTTATCCCCAAAGGTTTCTTCCTAGCCATATTTTATTCCAGGGAAGAAAGAGAAAAATCCTATAAGGGGATCCTTGGTTTATGGGAAGAGCAAGACTCTTCTTTACCCCCTAGTATGAAGGCTTTTCACCTGAAAATGTAAATATATCCCTAATACCAGTTTAGGTTAGAATGTTTGGGTTATTCATTGAATTTTTGGAAATAGATACCTTCGAGGCAATAGTAAAAACTCTTGGAGAATTCCTTGAGATTTTAGATACTATGATATCTGGATTCTTGGCTATTTATGCTTGGATTTTGGTCATAATTGATATAAGTAAAGCTTTACCAAAATTAATCATTATTAAGTATGAGAATAATATGTGGACCCAAACTATAGATTATGAAAACATATCATTTAGAATATGTTATGAGGTGGGGCATATTGAGATATCATGCCCTAAGAAGATCCCAACATAATCATATGTAGAAAATTGCAAGAGAAACTTACAATTGATTATGGATGAAGATGGTTTTCAACTTCCAAAAAATAGATCTACAAAAGTGAAATAGTGGAGACCAGTAAGAAAGGATATTGGAAGAAATACCAACTCTTTTGAGGCTTTAGCCTATGAAAAAAAGTAGATCAAAACTTAAAGGACACTGTATAATAGGTTCAACATATTAACAAGGAACCATCTATTTAGTATGATCCTGATTTAAGGAAGAAAAATCTTGATGAACCTAAGGAATGTGTCTCATTAGATTTTGAAGACTCTCTTGAAGTAGCATGCACTATTCAAAAGAAAAAAATTGGTAACAAAAATGTAGTTCTAGAAGTTAATACCTTAGCCATTAATAAGAAAATGCCAAAAAACAAGTAGGACAAGCAAGGTTATGCATAAGGGGTCGGACCCGAAATGTACTTGTAAAAAAATGGTGAATCTATTTTGAAACCCTAGTGAATCTTGGCCAACTTCATGTAGGAATACATGGTGAATTACCTTATTTTTTCACTAAAAATTATAAAAAATTGGTGAATTTTTGTTAATATTTAGAAAAAATATCAAAAAACGGAAAAATACTACTTGCAGATATGCATCCAGGGGAGGTTTGGATGCAAAATTGCACCTGAGGGAGGGTTGGGTGCATTTTTGTATTTGAGAGGGTCGGGTGCAAAAATACATCCGAGGGAGGCCCAGGTGCAAAACTATATCTAGGGGGGCTTGTGCAGAAATGCATCTGAGGGAGGGTTAGGTGCATTTTTTTCTTGTACTAAGGGGACCTTGTGCAAAACTACATTTGGATTGAGCTAGGTGTAAAACTACATTCGAGGGAGTCGAGTGCATAAATGCACCTAGTCAAGTGCAAAATTGCATTCGACTTGTGATGGGTGCAAAATTGCATCTGGGGAGTTGGGTGTAGAAATGCACCTGATCGAGGGAGGGCTAGGTTGGGTGGAAAATTGCATCTAAGGGATTCGGGTACAAATTCTTCCACTGCTCCTCTGTCGAACCACTACTCCTCTGCAACATTTTTCTCCATCGATCATTTTTTCTTCTCTCTATAATTGATTATTGTTTTTGCTACTATAGGTCATTTTTTATAAGAATGAATGTTTTAGTTGTATGGGTGTGGTTGTCATGTTAGGTATATATACTAGTATAAGAGGTGAATTTGATGGGATAATTAAAAAAATATATAATTTTATGGTGAAAAGGGTCCTCGATTTAGGTAGGAGACCTGGCAAATTTTAAAAAAATTCATAATATTATTATCAACGCACAGCGAACCAACCCCTAAAATATTTTTGTCTCAAAAATATTGGGTGAATGGGCTAACGTCCAAGGCCCCCATTTTCACCAATTTCCAATTTTGAAAAATTGAATACTCACTCAATTGGAAAATATTCGCCACTGTGCATAACCCTGAGGACAAGTCAAAAGCTTCTGTAGTAGAGACAAGAGAGGATCAATATAATGAAAATCAAAATTGTGAAAAAATATTGAGAAATAGAATAATAAGAACTAATCCTAATATAGGCAAGGCAAAAAGAGGAAACCCCTCAAATTATCAAGCAAGATCTAGGGAAGCAAGAGCAAATATAGAGAAAGGGACACAAACTAAGTTGGTTGAACTTCTCTTTACCGAACAATAAAATGATATTGGTAATATGCAGGTGGGGCCAATATCTTCTAATGAGATATGATTATCATCTCATGGAATATAAGGGGTGCTAATGCCCCCTCAAATATGAGGTGTACCAAGGACCTATGTTTATGTAATAAACATGATATTCTTTGTATCCAGGAAACTAAAATGACAAAAGAAGAAGTTTCAAAAACTATGAAAGCAGTATGGACAAGATGTGAATGGGATGCTATGGATTCTGAAGGAGTTGTAGGGGGAATTCTAACTAGTTAGAATCCTTATAAAACCTCTTATGTATCCATTCATAAAACTAGGCATTAGATAGCCTCTTTAGTCACTTTCTACTTTGCAGATATTCATTTCATCCTTATCAATGTCTATGCACCTACAACTTAGTCAAGTAGATCAAAAATTTGGAGTGGGATTGAAGCCTTTATGAGAAGTAAAGACCAAGAAACCCAATTCATGATCAAAGGATATTTTAATGCCATAACCAAGCTAGAAGAAATTATGGAGGAAATTAGAAAATTAACCCAAAGTATGAGATATTTTTCAACTTTTATTCTAAACAATAATCTATGGGAGGTTGAGTTTGAAGACAACAACTATACATGGACCAACAATAGGAGAGGCCAAAACCTAATAGCAAAAAAAATAGACAAATACATACTCTAAGATCATTTGCTAAATGAACGAACTTGTGCTAAAATTAATACCATGACAAGGGTTGGTTTAGAACACTGACCAATAAGAGTTAAAATGGTGGTACGTGAATTCAAAAAATATCATATTTTTAATATGAGCAGATGTGGGAAGACCATCCTCAATTTTTTGATATGATAGCACAAACATGGAATTCTTCAAGAAATGGTGGGTTGTATGCTCTTCCATTAAAAAATAAAAATAAATCTATAACATCTAGATTAAAAAAATGGAACATGAACACTTTTGGAAACATTTTTTAGAAGAAATAACTAAAAGATAAACTTTCAAAATTCTAAAAAGGTGATCAAAATAAGCCAAGCTCAGAGGAAATGGAGTTGCTTAGTGAGTATCATTATACTTATGAGAAGTAAAGACCAAGAAACCGAATTCATGATCATAGGATATTTTAATGCCATAACCAAGCTAGATGAAATTTTGGAGGAAATTAGAAAATTAACCCAAAGTATGAGATTTTTTCAACTTTTATTCTAAACAATAATCTATGGGAGGTTGAGTTTGAAGACGACAACTATACATGGACCAACAACAAGAGAGGCCAAAATCTAATAGCAAAAAAATTAGATAAATACATACTCTAAGATCATTGGCTAAATGAACGAACTTGTGCTAAAATTAATACCTTAACAAGGATTGGTTTAGATCATAGACCAATAAGAGTTAAAATGGTGGTAAGTGAATTCAAAAAATATCATATTTTAAATATGATCAGATGTGGGAAGATCATCCTCAATTTGTTGATATGATAGCACAAACATGGAATTCTTTAGGAAATGGTGGGTTGTATGCTCTTCCATTAAAAAATTAAGTCTATAACATCTAGATTAAAAAAATGGAACATGAACACTTTTGGAAATACTTTTTAGAAGAAAGAACTAAAAGATAAACTTTCAAAATTCTAAAAAGGTGATCAAAATAAGCCAAGCTCAGAGGAAAGGGAGTTTCTTAGTGAGTATCATTATATTTATGAGAAGGAAAGACCTAGAAATCCAATTCATGATCATAGGATATTTTAATGCCATAACCAAGCTAGATGAAATTTTGGAGGAAATTAGAAAATTAACCGAAAGTATGAGATATTTTTCAACTTTTATTCAAAACAATAATCTATGGGAGGTTGAGTTTGAAGATGACAACTATACATGGACCAACAACAGGAGAGACCAAAACCTAATAGCAAAAAAATTAGACAAATACATACTCTAATATCATTGGCTAAATGAACGAACTTATGCTAAAATTAATACCTTAACAAGGATTGGTTTAGATCATTGACCAATAAGAATTAAAATTGTGGTAAGTGAATTCAAAAAAATACCATATTTTAAATATGAGTAAATGTGGGAAGACCACCCTCAATTTGTTGGTATGATAGCACAAACAAGGAATTCTTCAGGAAATGATGGGCTGTATGCTCTTCCATTAAAAAAATTAAATCTATAACATCTAGATTAAAAAAATGGAACATGAACACTTTTGGAAATATTTTTTAGAAAAAATAACTAAAAGATAAACTTTCAAAATTCTAAAAAGATGATCAAAATAAGCCAAGCTCAGAGGAAAGGGAGTTGCTTAGTGAGTATCATTATATTTTGAGTAAGGAAGAGAAATTTTGGAGATTAAAATCAAGACAGACATGGTTAAAAGGATATAAAAATACAAAGCTTTTCATAAGATGGTTATAGTACAGAGATCAACATTCAAAATTAGTAGAATTAAATCAATAGAAGGGGTTTGGATTGAATATCATAGTGAAATTAGAAAAGAGGTAGTCTTTTTATCATAATATTCTAGTATCAAAGGAGACTAAAGTTCTTAATGATAAACTTCTTCAAGATGTACCTTCAGCTATAATGAATGAAGACAATATGAAACTGATGGAGCCTATTACTCTAGAAGAAGTTCATTTAGCTCTTTTCTCTTTTAATAAGGATAAATCCCAAGTCCAAATGGGTTTTTTGCAGCTTTTTACCAATATAATTGGGATATAGTGAAGGATTCTTTATTGGTGGTAGTGGAACAATTTAGGGTAAAACAATACATACCTTATAAAATAAATGCAACGTATCTTACCCTAATTCCAAAAAATAAGGATGGTGAATTTTTGTATTCTTTTAGATCCATAAGTCTATGTAATATGGGATATAATATTATCTCAAAAGTGATGGCAAATTGATTAAGGCCATTGTTAGACAAAATTATTTCAGAAGAGCAAGGAGGATTTGTGAAAGGGAGATAAATTCTGGGTGGGATCATAGTATCTCATGAAGTTATACATTCAATAGCTTCAAAAAAAGAGAAATAAATTATCTTAAAACTTGATATGAGTAAAGCCTATGATAGGGTTAAATAGGATTTTCTTTTTGCAGTTTTAGAAAAAATTGGATTCAGGAAGAAATGGGTTAGATGGATTAAATGTTGTCTCTACAGTTTCTTATTCAGTGTTGGTCAATATGTTAGTAACAAAATATTTTAAATCCAAGAGAGGCCTTAGACAAGAATATCATCTATCTCCTTATTTTTTCATTATTATGGTAGAGGTTTTGAGTAGGAACTTAAATAAGGCTTACAAATATGGGCTTATAAGTGGACTTAAAGTTAGTAATAACATCAAAAACATCACCCATCAATAGTTTATAGATGATACAACCCTTTTTGGAAGGGCAAGGATAAATGATGCTAGAGCTTTGAATAACTTTTAAAGGAATATGAAATAGCATCAGAGCAAAAATTTAATAGGACAAATTCCAAAATTTACTTCCTTAACACTCTAGCTAAATATCAAATCAAGAATTTGCAAGTTACTTTAAATGGAGGAGGTAAATTTACCAACAACTTATCTAGGGATGTCTTTATTTGAGGGAAGAATGAGGATAGAATTATGGAATCCAGTTATTAGTAAAGTTTAAAATAAACTACCAGCTTGGAAAGGTAGATGGTTATTGTTAGAATGAAGAGTGCAATTAATTAAGTCAGTATTATAGGTCATTCCAACATATTATATGTCATTGTATACTATGCCAAAATCAGTTGAAAATTTTTAATCTATATTATGTGATCTTTTTATGGTCAGGTTGATATGATAAAATGAAATTTCCTTTGGTGAAATGGAGCAAAGTGTGTGATGATAAAACTAGGGAAGATCTTGGTTTAAGAGTTCTTATAGATGCAAAATTAGCTCTTAGGGGAAAAGTAATCTAGAGATTATACAAAGAGATTCAAATACAATGGGCAAGAATTCTTCTAAGTATGTTGAGCCCAATGATCCAAGAAAAATATTTACTGCATTCTCTCCACCAAATGGTTCTGCTCTTTGGAATGGTTTAAAAAAATTATTGATCTAATGATTGAAGGTTTAAGATGGGTTGTGGGAACTGGATAATGTTGGAGAATATTACATTATTTTGTGCATGCTAATGTACCCCCTTGGTACAACCTTGTAAATATTAGATTAGGGTTATGTCCTAGATTAGAGTGTGAGTAAATATTTTATGTAATATAATAATGTGCAGGAAATGCACAAGTGTCATGTAAATAAGTATGGAAGTGTTGTGTGTAAATATGCACAAGTATCTCATATGTAAAAATGCACATGTGTTCTTAGATTAGTATGTGTTATGTAAAGAGTCATGTCCAAGTGTACATACAAGATAGAGTTGTGTATGCAAGTGTCAAGTAGAGAAGCCAAGAGTCATGAGACTTGGTATAAAGAAAGGAAGAGTTGAGTAACCAAAGAGTCATACTACAATGGCTATATATTACTCCATAGAGAGGCATAAAGTTATATCACCTACATAGCTTACATAGCCTTCATAGCCTACATAGTGAGTATTATGATTATCATTGTATGAGAGTTTTATGTTATATTTCTAACATAAAGAGGAGTAATATAAATTGCATACATTTGAGCAACTAATATTGTAAGTCTTGTTATATTGTATGATCCTGATTGTTAAATTCATATTTTAGTTTATTAATGCATGCTATTTGATATATTATTAGCCTTAATATTTATATATTAGTTATCTCATATTATCTTTGTTACATTATTATTTTGATCATATTTATTATGATTATCATATAATTGATCCTATGAGATTTACATTTATATTAAGTCTTCAAAAGCCATCAGTGGTATCAAAGCCACAAGCAAGAATGTTCTTGCACTAGTTATTTTTGATTAGTTGCATAAGAAATTAAGTTTTGTTCAGTGTGGCAAGAAGGCTAGAGTCTTTCCACAAATGTAGGAATAGCTAGTGAATACTAGAACTCAACAATAGAATTTGAAAAGTTAAAAGCTAGGGTCTTCCCACTAGGTTGAAGGATAATTAGTGAATACTAGGACCCATATTATGAAGAATTAAATTGAAGACATCTAATTATTTAGGAAAATAGCCAACCCTAACATTGATAAAATATATTTAGGGATAGATAAATTCCTGGCAACCGGTTTCTATCAAGAAATTTGAAGAATTTGGTACAATCAAGTTATCTTGTTTGGAGAATCAGGGAAGTATATAGTCACCTTGACATTATTGGGTTCTTTAGTAAGGAGAAGAATCATTATTAGAGATCTTATGATCAACCTAATACATTTTTGCAACAAATATTAATCTTCAAAGAAGTGAGAATCTTCCTACAGTATATAGAGAAGACTTTTATCTTCAAATGCAAGAAGGTAGAAAGCTTTCATCAAGCAGGGATTGATTTGAGTTACAGGTTATTATAACTTTAGGTCTTAAAGAAAGACCTTGATAGAGATTGATTTAGGTCTTGAAGGTAAACCTTGAAAAAGATAATTTTAGGTCTTGAAGGTAGACCTTGATATTGGTATTTTGAATTCAAGTCTTAAGGAAAAATACCTTGAAAAAAGTTCCAATGATTCAAGTCTTAAGGAAAAATACTTTGATACAATTTTCAATGATTCAGGTCATATAGACCTTGATAATTGGTCCAAGAGGAGAGGTCAATGATAAATACTCTTCAAATATAGGATTCTATAGTTTAGAGAACCAGAGAATTGAGACCCTTTAGAGAAAGAGGTCTTTTATAAAGATCTATGGCCCTAATAGGAAAAGAGAATGGGCCATATATATAAGCCTCGTATTAAAATATTTAAAGGAGGATTGAAGAAGTCTTGTGAAGAAACAACATTTTATATAGGTTTTAGAGAAACCAAAATAGATGATATAGGCCTGAGAGGCCAATATTAAAGAAATTTTTATAAGGTAAAGAGTTATTAAAGAAAGGCTCTTATGAGAAGCTTGTATTAGGTAGAAGCTACAAAAGGAAAGTGATCTCTATTTAGCCATCAAATAGGGAAGGATATTTTAGCCAATGAATAAGAATAGATACATGACCATAAATCGAGCAGCCTATGCAAGACAAGGCATCCATTGTGAAGATCATAGATCGAGTAGCCAACATAAGTTTGAGCAAGAGACCCTTCAAGGAAAAAGAGGTCAATTTTTTAGAGGATAACATAAATAGAGAAAGATATTAGTACAAAAATATGTTATACATCTAAGAATATTTATGTGGCTAAATTCAAAGAGAAATAAAGGCCACTAAAATAAAAGAGTTAGTGAAAGCACGAGATTCTGGTCAAAAGAAACACCAAGTACGATTGCATTCAAAGTTAAGCACGCCTAAGTCCTAGGAATGTACATTACATGAAACGAAAAGAGACATGTTGTAAGAGACGCAATCGGATAAAGAAAAACAGCCCTTTCATTAATTTCTTTCGATCTCTGTTACAATAATGCCTCCTCCCTTTTCGAGGGCTAGGAGCGCAAATAAGGTTTGATTACAATCGCTGAATGGTTCCTCCTTCCGCGTGCCCACGATTGCACTGGGCGGGCTAAGATGATGCCGCCGCTGATGTTGATGGGTTCTTCGCCTCTGTTGCTTCTCCTGCAAACAAAGAAATGATCAAGACGTTAGTAGCACCTGTTGCAAATGAAAATCATTCTCTCTCTAAAACTAACAAAATATGCATACGAATATTTGCCTGAAACCATGAAAACAGTGAATCCAAATTGCTTCAAAATCTGACAGAAGGTAAGAACAGTCACCAGAAGGCCACTGCCACTGAGGCAGCTGGCCAATTCACCTTAAACTGGAATTCGTCCCTGGGCAGGACGAATTCTGACTGTAATTCGTCCCTGGGTGGGACGAATTCTTCTGAATAGGAGAAATCGACCTGCTGCTGCTCCAATGTCGGATCCCGGGACCTGCAAGACTCCTGCAAATAGGGGGTTAGGTAATTGGGGCCATTTTGGGACGACCCAGATGGTCGGATTTTCCCAATTTGGCCTCCTCCCTCGGGAATTTAACCTTGACACCTGCAAGTTAGCGAAACGATAAAGCAATACAAAACACCCTAAACTCTGACCAAAAGCTACAAAATTGCAATTATAGACTAATCATACCTAGTAACACAGAATGCAATCTAAAAATTAATCTAAAGTGCTCAAAAACTGAAATTAGAACTTGGGGGTGCGGGGGTGCCCAAGTGGGCCTCCCACCGTTGGCCCTCGATTTTGGAGCCAATCCACCAAGGATGGGCCCAAAACCTTTTAGGATTGGGGGTCGGCGAATTGGTAGGTTCAGATGTCCATGCGTCGGATTTGAGTAAGGTTCGAGCTTCCAAAGGCCACCCAACAACCTCCCTTGCAAAAGAGATTGATGGATGTAGGAAGGTGAACAAAGGAGGACGCAAGTGAGTCTTCGATCTGGCAACGACTTCGTTGCTTGAACACTCCTTCCACCTCGCATGTTTTGGGTGAGAAAAGTCCCACCTTTTATAGACCCAAGGGGTCTCTTTTGGGAGGGAAGCACAAAAGCCAAGTGTTGGCCATGGGCGCCATGTGGCGCTCTTGTCTTCCCATGAGGGAGGGGAGTCTTCCCTTGACTTGAACTTTGATAAATGCTTCTTGTAACAGATCCTCTAACGGCCCTCTCGTCCACTTACACATGCGTGCAAGGTAGGAGCCCTTAACCGACTGTTCCGGGCTGCCACTTGGCACCATTTGCCTTTTTGCCCGTTGCTTAGAATTCGTCCCACCCAGGGACGGATTCAGAATTCGTCCTGGGGTGGGACGGATTCTATTTTGAATTCGTCCCTGGGTGAGACGAATACCGGGCAAAGTGTCCAAGTGTGCCAAATTGCTTCTTGACCTCACAAAATTGCTATGAAAGTGGTTAAGACCACTGTTTAACCTCTGAGGGCTGCCCTGGGGGCTGTGTTTGTCAAAGCGATCAGTGTTTGCAGTCACATAATCGGATTGGTGCTGTTTTGGTGTCTACGGATGCCCCTTTTTGGGAAGCGCCTGCGGGTGACGCAAGGTCTGAGCAAAAATAGATAACCAAAGCACTAATGATTAGGGTTTCTTGGTAACCTAACCAACTTTTGATGCCCCAAGTATGGAAAGGGCATGCATTCTTGAATCCTTGCTTCTGACGAGCTAAGGAATTTGATTTCAAGTATTAACCTGTTTTGGTGAGGTGTGACTTGAACTCAGACATCGATCAGTCATGAACAAGTGAAGGGCGTTTTTATCCTCAGGGGGAACCTTGTGTTCATGATTCACGAAATCTTGAACTTAGACATTGATCAGTCATGAACAAGTGAAGGGCGTTTTTATCCTCAGGGGAACCTTGTGTTCATGATTCACGAAATGCCAAGTGTTTGATTGATTTGATTGTTGCTTGTTTATTGCCCCAAGCAGGAGCGTGATTGTCTTTGTCAATGATTCTTTGAATGCATGTCATTTTCCTTAATTGGGTGTGTGATTGTTGATTGGTGACTAAGTGTGACTACCCCCTCAAGCGACGAATCGATGAGGGAATGACCTTCGTGAGAGAAGCGACGAGTCGCTTGACCCAAGATGACTTGTGCAAGGTTTGCCTTTAGAGGGTTTACCGTTAAGCGTGTGCAATTTTTCCAACATATGGACCTATTTTTGGTGGGTGTTAACCCTTTTGGTGATGTCATAATGAGGTGAAATCGTCGAAAACCTATTTCCCGTGGAGCGGTCCGGCTATGATAGCCTTCTTGGGGAACTAGGAGAGCGATAATTTGGACCTCGACATCGATTTTCTTTGCCTAGAGGTTAAGTGCATGAGCACTTATGCCTGGCAATGTTTTTGTTGTGTTTTTGTTGAATTTTGTACTGTTTTTGTTGTTTTTTGTGACACCATTTGGTGATTGAATTGTCGGCAATCCGTCCTCCCGTGGAGCGGTCCGGCTATGGTAGCCTTCTTCGGGAGTAGGATAGTGACAATTAAAATCCCGACATCAATTTTTCTATGCCAAGAGTTTAAGTGCAAGAGTACTTTTGTCTGGCAATGTTTATTGCTTGTTTTGTGTTGCATTTTTGTTGTTTTGTTGTTTTGTTGTTTTTTTGTGACACCATTTGGTGATTGAATTGTCGGAAATCCGTCCTCCCGTGGAGCGGTCCGGCTATGGTAGCCTTCTTCGGGAGTAGGATAGTGACAATTAAAACCTCGACATCAATTTTGCTATGCCAAGAGTTTAAGTGCAAGAGTACTTTTGTCTGGCATTGTTTATTGTTTTTGTTGTTTGTGGATATTTGCTATTTTTGTTGTTTTGATTTTCTTGTTGTTTTTGAGTGGGCTTTGACCCTTTTGTGATGTCTTTTGGGGATGAAATTGTCAAAAATCCGTCTTCCCGTGGAGCGGTCCGGCTATGGTAGCCTTCTTCGAGAGTAGGATAGTGACAATGTAAACCTTGACATCAATTTTGTTATGCCAAGAGGTTAAGTGCAAGAGCACTTGTGTCTGGCAATGTTTATTGCTTTTTGTTTTTATGTTGCATTTATTTGTTGTTTTTGTTGTTTTGTGTGACGCCATTTGGTGATTGGATTGTCGGCAATCCGTCCTCCCGTGGAGCGGTCCGGCTATGGTAGCCTTCTTCGGGAGTAGGATAGTGACAATGCAAACCCCGACATCCATTTTGCTATACCAAGAGGTTAAGTGCAAGAGTACTTGTTTCTGGCAATGTTTATTGCTTGTTTTGTGTTGCATTTTTGTTGTTTTGTTGTTTTTGTGACACCATTTTTGGATTAAATTGTCAATATATGTCTTCCCGTGGAGCGGTCCGGCTATGGTAGCCTTCTTAGGGAGTAGGATAGTGATAATTTGTGACCCCGATGTTGATTTTGCTATGCCAAGAGGTTAAGTGCAAGAGCACTCGTGTCTGGCAATGTTTATTGTTTTTTGTGTTGTTTTGATTTTTTGTTGTTTTTTGTTTTGTTTTTTTTTGTTTTTTTTTGTTGTGTTTTTGTGGGCTTGGCAATGTTTATTGCTTTTTGTTGTTTGTGTTGCATTTATTTGTTGTTTTTGTTGTTTTGATTTTCTTTGATCTTGTGCATGATGGTTGATGAATATGGATGTATGCATGTTGATTTATTTTGATGGATGCATATGCTATGATGAATGCAAATGGTTTTGATTTATATGTGATATGCAGATATGAAATGGATGAATGGGGTTTGTGATGTTTGGCTATGGCACCATAGACTGTTTAGAGCTCTGTTATTTTGTTTTTAGGTGATTGTTGTGATGTATGCCTCTACATGTATACATGGTTTTTCTGTTTTTGTATTTTTTGATGGTATTTGCAAAGATGAAAAGTAGCGCAGTTGGTTTAGAAATGTAGCTAAGGTTTTCTGAGACTCAGACGGTTTTAGCTCACTAGCCATGACTGTACTTTATCTTACAAGACTTTTGACCAAGGTATGAATCGGACTTGTTTTTGACCAAGTTATTTCACATCCCTGTGTGTGCAATTGATTTCATTTATGTGGTATTTGTCAGGATACCGCCAGTGCCAGATGGGCTTTCAACCGAACCTGTACTGAGGATCACCTAATTAGCTCCACGAATTCCTTTGTTGTATGTACTAAGATTAATCTACGTTGTAATCCAGGATGCCATAAGCTAGCTCATCCACATGCAAACATTGATCTGTACGCAAGTTAATGTGACAGATATATCGTCATGCGGGAGGTTTACTTCTGTTACCGATAGGCTATCAACCAAATTGGTACCGAAGCTTGCCTTATGACCTATAGAATGCTGAGAGTTCCAGGGATTCAAGGTCAACTCCCTTCTTTTCTTCAATTGTATTGGGATACTTGCTCTTTGTAGTGATGAGATCACTGTTTATTTTGATTTGTTTTTCTTTCGAGCAAGGGATTGGGGTTATGGAGTGATGAAAATCACCGTTGTTTGTGCCTTTTGATGTTTGCACTGTAGTTTGTCAAATTTGGAGTTTTGACATTTTGCAAATTTTTGTGTTTTGCAACTATTGAGAACTTTAGGGATTCTTAGGGAATTGGGTAGGGAGGAAGCTTGTCCTTTTGCCAACTCTCAGCATTCTAGGGGTCATTCGCATAGGGGGATGAGCAAGATAACCGTTTCGCTTGTGGTGACCTAGATTATTTTGCAGGTTTCGTCTTTCGTTCACACAATTTTGGGAATTTTAATGTTTGATTTGTGTTGGGATGTTACGTAACAAGGTGTATTTCAAGTATGACTCTACCTTTGTAAAATCCATTCGACTTGGTACACTACATGGCTAAAGAGGAAAATGATGACTGAATTACTGAAACTCTTAGTACATTCCCAGACCACTGACTGTAGTGTGGTAAAATTTATGCATGGTGTTTTTGTTGTTTTTGTGAAATGAAACAGTGTGGAACAAGATGGTCTATTAGAGCAATTACAGCCTATGGTGCCTTTGACCTATATGACCACAAATATGCAATGTATGGATGCAATGCTTAATGCAGCTATATATTTTTGTATTTTTGATGGATTGTTTTTGGTGAAGGTGAAGATGAGGTGCGAGAATATTAATTTTTTTTGATGAATTTGAGTATGCCTAGAATTGAGATGCAAATGTTTGTTGTTTTTGATGATTTCTATTTTTTTTAATTTCTTGATTTTTTTGACCAAGAGACTGCGATAATCCTTGGAGCTTTTTGTATTGACCAAGAGATTGCGATAATCCTTGGAGCTTTTTGGGTTGACCAAGAGATTGCGATAATCTTTGGAGCTTTTTGGGTTGACCAAGAGATTGTGATAATCCTTGGAGCTTTTGGAGTGACCAAGAGATTGCGATAATCCTTGGAGCTTTTTGGGTTGACCAAGAGATTGCGATAATCCTTGGAGATTTTTGGGTGACCAAGAGATTGCGATAATCCTTGGAGCTTTTTGGGTTGACCAAGAGATTGCGATAATCCTTGGAGCTTTTTGGATTGACCAAGAGATTGCGATAATCCTTGGAGCTTTTGGGTGACCAAGAGATTACGATAATCCTTGGAGCTTTTTGGTTTGGATTATGGTTCTTCAGGGGATAGAGGTACCCCCAGCTTGATGGTCTTTGCACTCCGGATCTGGCTCTAGAGGTATGGGCATGAATGGATCGGCCCTATGCACGGAGATGAGGACAGGGTCCGCCCGCGGCACTGATGTTGCTATGACGTCTCTTGGAGGAAGTTGCTCTTTGTGTGCCCAAATTTGTGGATGTAATGCTTGGTCCCACTGTGGTGGGTTAACGCGCCACTCATGCCCTAGTATTATGTTTATCTGTTGACATGCTTCATCAATGTTTATGGGATGCCGATGCTGTCGCATGTGATTGTTGTGGGCTATGTCTGTTTCATCCTCACCTTTGAACAATGTGTATAGCTCATCAAAATCTGTAGATTCTGAGACATGGAGGACTGCATCATCAGGTAGCCCTATGGTTAAAGGTTGATCCTCTTCGAAAGGAGCCTTATGTAAGTTGGGCCTTGGGAGCTCCAAAATCTTGGTCTCTACCAACTCTAAGTGCTCTAGTGCTTTGCATGTATCGGGAGATTTGAACTCCTCCTCTTTGGTTGGTTCTTGTTGAGGAACTTGGGGCTTATGGAGGGGTGGCCAGATGGCACCCCCATGCCTTGGTAGGGCAGTTCATCCCGCTCTTCTTCGCACTCTGATTCCTTAGAGGCTTCTTGATGAATTTCTAAGGGTGGCTCATAAGCTTGGGTGGATGTCTGAGGAAGGCACCCGTCATTGGTTATAGGAGCGGCCTCCCATTCATGTCTAGGAGGCGTCGGGGGTGGTGGGGGGGGGGGGGGGGGCCCCCCCCCCCCGTCTGGGGGGTGTTGGGGGTAGCTTTTGATGAGGTCGCGATGACCTATCTTCCCCCCATGGGTTGTGCCACTCAAAATATTTTGTCTTATGCATGTGAGGGGTTGGAGTCCTTTCTTGCATAGTGTGTTGGAACAGCTCATCCTTCTGGCACTGAAGGTGCTCTTCATTAATATGGTACGGTTCCTCTAACGGTAGTCGTTCGAGCTCAAGTTGCGTGAGTTGCTTGAGATGTGTGATATATTCGGTAGATTCTACGATAGTTGGTCCCACCGCCTCATGTCTAGAAGGCCTAGACGCCTCTCTTAGATAAAAATCTCGGTCGTAGTGATCCAAGATCTCTATAGGACACATCCCTCTGTTAGGGGTAGCAGCATTCTCTCGGGGCTTTGGCCTCAATGAGTGGTCCTGATAGATAGCAGGTGTGAAGGCGTATTGCTCTCGCACTGTATATTGCTCTCGAGGAAGGTAGAGGTCTTCCTCGTGCTCTCTTTCATAAGTGAAAAAGGGATGGACGGAGCTATCTCGCCCTGCCCAAAGAGCCTTGTGCTCTGGATTTGTCTTTGTAGTTCTGGAAACTAGAGGGGGTGAAGGAGGGATAATGTAATCATGTGGTTCCTCCCATCGAACCCTATGTTGACTTAGCACTTCATCGCGCGATGACCGCTCATAGCGAGCATCTAAGGGAGCTCTCATTGCTTCATGTCTAGAAGGCCTAGATGCCTCTTCTAGATATCTATCTCGGTCGTAGTGATCCAAGATCTCTATAGGCGACCTCCCTCTATTGGGGGTAACAACATTCCCTCGAGGCTTTGGCCTCAGTGAGTGTTCCTGATAGATAGCAGGTGCGGAGGCATATTGCTCTCGCATGGTATATTGCTCTCGAGGAAGGTAGATGTCTTCCTCGTGCTCTCTTTCATAAGTGAAAAGGGGATGGACGGAGCTATCTCGCCCTGCCCGAAGAGCCTTGTGCTCTGGATTTGTCTTTGTAGTCCTGACAACTAGAGGGGGTGAAGGACGGGTAGTGTAATGATGTGGTTCCTCCCGTCGAACCCTATGTTGACCTAGCGCTTCATCGCGCGGTGACCGCTCATAGCGATCATCTAAGGGAGCTCTCCTATGACTCGTACCCCTCATGGAAGGGTGTGTGATGAGTGCTATGTTGAACAGGAGTGCTCCTCGAAGAGGTGTCCCCGTAGTCTCTTTCCTTTAAGGTGTGGAGGGGACCGCATTGTGTGTTAGGTCGCCAAGGTGGTATGACCAAATCCTTGGGATTGTAATGGAGATGACTTGTTCTTCCTTGGATATTCCCCATAGCATCCGCCCGTGATTGGGCTTGGCTATGGGTGAGCACCATGACGATGTCTCTCTAAAAAGCCCTAAAATTGAAAATGAGTCAGATGGGGCCCAAAATTGGTGTGCGCATCCCTCTTATAGTAGATAAGACAAAAATGAAGTTTCAAGTCCTAGCTCTAAATACATTAGGAGATATTGACATCCGAACGAGCTCAAAAAGTGCATAGAATTGCGTGTCCAATTTTAAAACCTAATTTCGGGGCACTAGATGATGGAATTTGGCCCCGAAAACTGACTTTTTTGGGCAAATAGGATTCTAGGGAATCGTATTTGTTTAAAATTATCCCACCTAACTCCCTGTAAAATTTCAAGTCAATCGGAGCTACGGTTGAGAAGTTATGGCCCCGACAAGATGCACTAAAATTTAGGGAAAAATGTAAGATTTCCCATATTTTGTTGGATGGTCCTGCATCACTTATGGGCACATTTGGGGTGATTTTGGGTTGACCAAAGGGTTCATGGACACCTTTGGGGCATTTTGGAGTGACCAAGCGATTACGAGAATCCTTGGAGCCTTTTGGAGAAAATGACAAAATGCGTAGATTTTTTTATCTTTGTTTTTAATGATTTTTTTTTTGTCTACACTAAACAGAATTAAACACACACATTCACAAAACCGTGATTATCTCTTTTAAGGATTCTTGGTGTGCCCTAGACTGGTTTAGTGCATTTTGGTGTTTTGTCTTGTTTTTGTAGGTTTTGAAGGACGTTTAAATGCATCATGTAGGCTCTTATAACTCCAAAAAGGTCGCCCCTTCAATATACCAACCAGGCCGATATACCAACCTCTCTATATACCCGCCCTTACGAGAGGGAGACTATAGGTACGTGAGAGCAGAAGGTACGTGGTACATAGGCGGTACGGAAGGGGGATTGTCCCGTTAATGACACCTACCATAGAAAACTTATCCTCGCGCGCATGGGAATCACCCCAACTACGCTCGGTCTGTCTTCGTCAGGATTTACGCCTAACAACAGTTGACAATCGGGAAATGGATGCAAATCAAGCCAAGGCGGTGATTAAATCCACCAATGGTCTTGATCAAGGGTTGGGGTCTTACGACCAGCTCCTTGGTTTAAAGTTGTCTCGTGATGTGTGTGGGATTCGTTTTATCCAACAAAATGAAACTAGCATACATGACTTTTCCTAATGCAATGCAAGATTAAATGAAAACAATTAACGAAGCAGAAACAAAAATAGAAACAGAAAATTATAACAGAGATCATGAAAATCCCTACCTCTTCTCTGCCTGCTCCTGTTGTCTCTGAATTTTTGCTCTAAAAATCCACAGACAGGAATTCGTCCCTCTGGGAGACGAATTGCAGAATCGTAATTCGTCCCACCCAGAGATGAATTTGAATTCGTCTCAGGGTCAGACGAATTGCAGAAAAGGATTCGTCCCACCCAGAGACGAATAGCAGTCTGCAACAAAAAAAGTGTACCTGTCAAGCACAAACACAAAAATTTAATTAGTTTTCTATGATTTCAAAAACCAGGGAACAGGGTCCCACCGTGATCGCCACTGAAAGCACGAGATTCCGGTCAAAAGAAACACCAAGTGCGATTGCATTCAAAGTTAAGCACGCCTAAGTCCTAGGAATGTACATTACATGAAACGAAAAGAGACATGTTGTAAGAGACGCAATCGGATAAAGAAAAACAGCCCTTTCATTAATTTCTTTCGATCTCTGTTACAATAATGCCTCCTCCCTTTTCAGGGGCTAGGAGCGCAAATAAGGTTTGATTACAATCGTTGAATGGTTCCTCCTTCCGCGTGCCCACGATTGCACTGGGCGGGCTAAGATGATGTCGCCGCTGATGTTGATGGGTTCTTCGCCTCTGCTGCTTCTCCTGCAAACAAAGAAATGATCAAGACGTTAGTAGCACCTGTTGCAAATGAAAATCATTCTCTCTCTAAAACTAACAAAATATGCATACGAATATTTGCCTGAAACCATGAAAACAGTGAATCCAAATTGCTTCAAAATCTGACATAAGGTAAGAACAGTCACTAGAAGGCCACTGCCACCGAGGCAGCTGGCCAATTCACCTTAAACTGGAATTCGTCCCTGGGTAGGACGAATTTCGACTGTAATTCATCCCTGGGTGGGACGAATTCTTCTGAATAGGAGAAATCGACCTGTTGTTGCTCCAATGTCGGATCCCGGGACCTAAAAGACTCCTGCAAATAGGGGGTTAGGTAATTGGGGCCATTTTGGGACGACCCAGATGGTCGGATTTTCCCAATTTGGCCTCCTCCCTCGGGAATTTAACCTTGACACCTGCAAGTTAGCGAAACGATAAAGCAATACAAAACACCCTAAACTCTGACCAAAAGCTACAAAATTGCAATTATAGACTAATCGGACCTAGTAACACGGAATGCAATCTAAAAATTAATCTAAAGTGCTCAAAAACTGAAATTAGAACTTGGGGGTGCGGGGGTGCCCAAGTGGGCCTCCCACCGTTGGCCCTCGATTTTGGAGCCAATCCACCAAGGATGGGCCCAAAACCTTTTAGGATTGGGGGTCGGCGAATTGGTAGGTTCAGATGTCCATGCGTCGGATTTGAGTAAGGTTCGAGCTTCCAAAGGCCACCCAACAACCTCCCTTGCAAAAGAGATTGATGGATGTAGGAAGGTGAACAAAGGGGGATGCAAGTGAGTCTTCGATTCGGCAACACTTCGTTGCTTGAACACTCCTTCCACCTGCATGTTTTGGGTGAGAAAAGTCCCACCTTTTATAGACCCAAGGGGTCTCTTTTGGGAGGGAAGCACAAAAGCCAAGTGTTGGCCATGGGCGCCATGTGGCGGTCTTGTCTTCCCATGAGGGAGGGGAGTCCTTCCCTGACTTGAACTTTGATAAATGCTTCTTGTAACAGCTCCTCTAACGGCCCCTCTCGTCCACTTACACATGCGTGCAAGGTAGGAGCCCTTAACCGATCGTTTCGGGCTGCCACTTGGCACCATTTGCCTTTTTGCCCGTTGCTTAGAATTCGTCCCACCCGGGGACGGATTCGAATTCGTCCTGGGGTGGGACGGATTCTATTTTGAATTCGTCCCCGGGTGAGACGAATATCGGGCAAAGTGTCCAAGTGTGCCAAATTGCTCCTTGACCTTACAAAATTGCTATGAAAGTGGTTAAGACCACTGTTTAACCTCTAAGGGCTGCCCTGGGGGCTGTGTTTGTCAAAGCGATCAGTGTTTGCAGTCACATAATCGGATTGGTGCTGTTTTGGTGTCTACAAGTTAGCTACAAAAAGAAAGAAAGTATTATAAACTTCCAAGCTAAATTTAAAAGTAGAAAGAAAGCTCCTATGAAATCAGGTTGAAAAGTGTAGCATATGAGTCAAAGTGACGAAGGATAACAACAAGGAAGAGCATCAAAGGAAAAAAACAAGGAAGAGTATCAAATGAGAGCAATAAGGAATATGTAATGACCCTAAAAACAAGAAACAAGAAAACACACAAAAAGAGAAAGAATTTTTTTTTTACTAAGGAGAGGGATTCATAAACCCCTAATCAACCTTAGATTAACTTAATGTTTAACAAATCCCCTAAGTTTCTCAAGAACAACACCTCACAAGATTTCTCTCATGTAAGTCCATTTGCGTAGGCATATATCATGTTATGCACATAAGTTCATCCATCTCATCAATCCTCGATGAGCTAGACTTATCACCTTCAATCATTAGAAGGTGTACACACATCTTCATACTCTACGCAAGCCATTATGTGTAGGTATGCTATGTGTATTGTGAGTTAAACTATTAATCTCATCTTTTGACAAGCTATCTTAACTTAGGTACAATATTCCATAAACCTAGTTACCATTCTCCCTAAGAGGTTATAATTTCTTAGGTCCATTATGTTCACCCTAAGGGGGTATCAAGCCCTTAGGTTATCCTCTAAGTTCACCCTAGAAATTACTACTAAATTTTGTAAAAGGTTATTCAATCATGAAAATAAAAGATAGATCTAGATACTAAATCTAATAAAACATAACTCATCAAACATGCAAAAGATAACTAGAAACATAGAGAAATATTTAAAGAGATATGAACTAGAAAATATTTAGATACATTCATAATGAATCAAATAGAATATAAAGGTGCATCTACCACATTGATCATTTATTACATAAAAATGTATGGTAAAACCTCCATACCCTTAAACAATACATTACATCAATTTCATCAGGGAAATTTCCCCACAAATCTAGTCTATTTGTGCATAAGTAAACAAGATGTAAGTAGAGAGCAAACTTGTGCATTGGTCCATTTGTAACTTTGGTCCTCCCGCTCTTCCATCGATCATTTGAGGATAGTAGGGGATCAGGACACTCATAGTTCAGGATAGGCATACCTCTAAATGCATTTACTCATTTCATTGTCAAATTGCAACTATACAATCAAATCAAGCAATCTAACTATCTAATGCATAGTTGATATCATAGAAACTACTCTTTCTATTTCCCCTCTCATCATCCTATGAGAGTCTTTCAACAATGCATCTAGATTATAGGCTTTACTTGTAATAAATTACTCAATCCTTATTCAACAATTAAAGTCCCATACCCTTAATTGCCAAATAATCTAGGTTGCTTCAATCAAGAAATAACCATTTCTCTTTGTTCTATAAATTAAGTCTCATACCCTTAATTCACAAACAATCTAGTCTCATATTTATTTATTGAATCAAAGACAACTACTTTAATCCATAAATAAACCTTTTCCTTTCATTTCATAAATTAAATACCCATACCCTTAATTTACAAAACAAACTAATTTCATATTTATTTATTAAATTAAAGTCAACTACTTTAATCCATAAATAAACCTTTTCCTTTCATTTCATAAATTAAAGACCCATACCCTTAATTTACAAAACAAAATAATTTCATATTTATTTATTAAATTAAAGTCAACTACTTTAATCCATAAATAAACCTTTTCCTTTCATTTCATAAATTAAAGACCCATACCCTTAATTTACAAATAAACTAATTTTATATTTATTTATTAAATTAAAGTCAACTACTTTAATCCATAAATAAACCTTTTCCTTTTCAATTCATAAATTAAAGACTCATACCATTAATTTACAAATAAAATAATTTCATATTTATTTATTAAATTAAAGTCAACTACTTTAATCCATAAATAAACCTTTTCCTTTCATTTCATAAATTAAAGACCCATACCTATAATTTACAAACAAACTAATTTCATATTTATTTATTAAATTAAAGTCAACTACTTTAATCCATAAATAAACCTTTTCCTTTTCAATTCATAAATCATTTCTTCATAAATAAAGTTCTCTAACTCTACTTAATAAATAATTCATAAATCATTCCTTCATAAATAAAGTTCTCTAACTCTACTTAATAAATAATTCATAAATCATTTCATTAAGTAATCAAAGCTTTAAAACATTAGAGAAGACTCTATCTTAATTAAAGTTCCCAAAAGACCCAGGGATACACTAATAGGCTCGTCGTCAAATATAACGCGCTCTCAGTCGTGCAGTTCATTGCAAAAATGAACGACCTCACTGGTCCAAGGATAACCACACCTTTGTAGCCCAAGCTATGGCAGGATAAGGGAGGTTTTACCTATTGCTACGAACGTCGCACCCTTGCCAAAGAGTAACGATGACTTACGATTTGTAGGTCTAAGGAGATGGAGGACAGTGGGGATGGAAGATGCCTCTCAACACTTACAAACTTTGCCTAATGGATACCCAACCATAAAAAGGTAAACAATAATGTGGTAAAGCTCTCAAGCGGCTTGGATGACAAACCCAAATTTCAAACAATAAATAAGGCTAGCATGGTGTAGCTTACTAACTGGGCAAAACTCGGCTCCCATCCTACGTTGGGAGTCCTCCACAGTCAACAAACAACGATAGCCTCCAATAAAAGAAAGATAACATACCATGATAGCTGAAGCTAAGCCATGGCAACGATGTTGTAGGATAAGTACAAGCAACCACAAAGGAGGGTTTTATTGTAGTAGAAACTCATCTTCGCATAACCAAATAATAGGCAGTGATAACCTAACAAAAACCATATAGAATGAAGCAGTGTTTTGAAACTCGCAACTCACGGTAAACTCGGGAGCCTAATTTTCGTGAGTTCTCAGTAACTCGTGATAAACTCGATAAAAACTAGGGAAAATCTCGATCAAAGAAACATCAAGAAATTAAAAAAATAAAAATAATCAAACCAATAATTTTTTAACCTAAGTTAAACAACATTAGGCTACTCAATCCCTTGTTGATCTCGTGTCAGGAAATAAATCACCGCCAATGCCCATTCGAATGCGTGGCGATAGCGGCCTCGATTGAAATTAGCATTTATGCTAATGTCGCACCTTTCTAATCTCAGCCCCTCATACCTTTCTAATCTCAAACTCATAGAAATTATGCATAATTTCACACCAATGTGGAACCTTTCTAATCTCAGCCTCGGCCCTTTGAATCGTCTTCACATCCCAATGCATTCAATGCACCTCCAACTACTTGATTGTAAAGCAAGGCCCTAGCATTTGACACACTATATAACATTAACGAATGAGCCCGACATATGTAGAGGTGAAGATAAGCACCACGTATGATTCGTTGTATAGTTGTGCAACGATGTGTACAATTGGTGTTTCATTATGGGTAATATGTTAAGGATTTGAAGCATTTTTGTTTTTGGGTGTGGAGAAATCTCCTTTTTGTTTTGTGCTTTTTTTTTGTTTCTGGGCTGATTTTGAGTCTGTGTATAAATTGTGGTTGCAACTATTGTAGGGCCTTTGTATTTTGATCACTTGGAGTTCATATTCATAACTTTGCAAAACTGTGGCAGTGGAAGACTCACAAAATATTTTACTTAAGATCTCCCCTGCATCGGCATCGGTCTCTGCCTCCCCTGTATTTCCCCTGCCTTGCCCTTACTTCTCTCCGTACGATTCTCGATGAGTTATCTTCGAGTACTCGGTGAATAATTGGAGATTAAATCACCACAAATCGATGAGTTACTCGACCCGAGTTTTCTATTACAAAAACTCGCAGGCCTCCCTGACCCGCGAGTTTTGCGGGTACTCGCGAGTAACCTGCAAGTTTCAAAACACTGGAATGAAGAACCAAGCTATTAACACAAAGGTGACAGTGTTTAAAACCCAACCTGGTTTATTGTTGCTTCCTTTGAGGTGGATTGGGTAATGTTGTCCTAGTGTGAACTTTTTGGAGCTCTCCTCTCCTCTATCACTTTTCTCTACCTTCGCTTGGTTTTTTCTCAAACCATCATCTCCTCTTTTTTACGTAGCTCTCCTCTTTCTTTTTTTAAAAACAATCATCCCCCTTATTCCTATTGTCTTCTCTGTCCCACCGCCCCTTATAACTTCTCTAGCTACCATCACACAGCAGTCGATGAAGGAAAATATTATTTAAATTGTTTGGATCACTCCATCATAAATGGTGCCCATCCTTCCAACGTTGGCAGGTGCATCTCCTGTCAACTTGAATGTCCACTTGGAGTGCATTTGAATTCCAAATATATTTTGTTGGGTCAATATGGAGTTTATTATTTTAATAATATTTTATTAACTTTAGATTTTTTTTTTAATTTACATGGTGGAATCGGTAACCACCACGAATCTAGGTAGGCTTTCCAAATTTTATGGTCATAATAGTGTTTTGCACTATTTATCCCAAAATTCACCACACAGTTCTTCACACAGTCTGCCCCTATAACCACCATGTGCCAATCATTTTAAACCTTTTACACCATTGAAAGCCCCAAGAAAGGGACAAGCGTTTAGTCCGGTGAGGCCCGATATTTGAACCTTGGACCTCCACACCCCTTATGGGGTTTGGTCGAACCAATTGATCTACACCTTGGACCTTATTAACTTTAGATTTTAAAAGAGATTCTCTTACTATTATATAATCAATAGTTATATGTGAAGCTCTAAAATAATTCAAATATTTATTCAAAAATGAGGCTCAATTATCATTTTTTTAAAATAAAACTAATATTATTTTAAATCGAGATTTTCTTTATCAAATAAATTCAAACTAACTTTTACTTTAAAACAAAATTATTTTATCATTAAAATAAACTAGATTTATTTTGAAATGAAATTCTTTTATCATTAAAATAAACTAAATTTATTTTACAATGAAATTCTTTTATCATTAAAATAAAGACTTTCTATATGAATTCTCAAACACTCAAGGATTCTTTTGTTTGAGCATAACATTATACCAAACATATTCAAGTATTACAAGGTGTTTCAAGACGATCAAATTATGCATGTTTTTATTTTCCAAATCACAACCGCAAATAGTGATGAAGTAAAAGACAATCAATATATGCAGCAGGCAAAGAGGGAGTCTTTCCATCAACCTAGTCACTTATCTCAGCCTCTAGAATTTACGATAGCTACTAGGCTATCAATACGGGGCTCAAGACGACTAGCCTTTGACGATTATTCCTTTTTAGTAATGCATGCCTATATGAAGGTATCCATCCATGTTATCCCCGAGTTGCCTTATCATCACTTCCCCAACCTCAAGTACCCTCATCTTTGGTGGATGACTCAACTTCTTCCACCTACGAGCGTACTTGATCCTACACATTGGCAACTTGTTAGTAGTATCATATTCTTCAATATCAACTATCATCGCACAAAAGCTCAATTGCACAAAACTAAGTATTAAAACTTCCTCAATTAATACATTTTTTCACATACCACAAATTTATTTAGGGAGGGTCATGACAAAAGAGCATGAAATATTGTTGATGATAGTGATGTAAAATAGAGTTACTATTACCTCAAGTAAGATAATAAAGGTATAAGAGTTAAAGGGGAAAGATAAGCATTCAAAACAAAATAGAATCGAGTCAACATTGCATTCAAAAGGGAGTTAGACCAATGTAGAACTTGAACTCAAAAGAGTCTAAGTTGAAGCAAAGTGTTTTCACAAAGCTATTGAGATGAGTGCAGCTCATTGAACAATGTACAAACCAATAGTAGAACATCTCAACATTACTTCAAACGTAGCCTATAAGCAGTTCAAATTGGCATACGAATGAATATCCCAACTCAAAAGGTAAAATAGTTCATAGAATTTGAACAGGTAGCCCAGCTCATTGACTTGGAAGGTGAACCAAGTCTAACATAGAATTTGAAACATAATAGTTGAGAGGAAATTGAAAGAATAGTGCAATTCTTATCCTCTCCTTATCAGCATGCATTACAAGCACTAGGTACATGGAACGTTTCTCGAAGGAATATTATGTTATAATGCACTCACCATGTGAAATGATAAAACTTAACGATCAAATAATTTAGAACGACTATCAAAGCATGTGAAGTATTAAAATGGTTTCTAGGCTATGTTAGTGGCATTCAAAGGTAGTCAACAACCCAAAGTAAATTCAATGTAGTGCAGTCAAAAAGGTGAAGCAATTCGAGGCTATCAACAAATGAACCAAGGAAGAGTGACAACGTAAAGACCAAAGGTAGAGTGATAGCGTAGAGACCAAAGTTAAATTGATAGCATGGAGAACGAAGGTAGAATGATAGTCATGGCAGAAACATGCAAAGTGAATAGGTGTGAACAAAGCTATATTTTATAAATTTGAATATTTTCTAAGGTTTATATTTAATATTTTGGATTTATAAGGTTTTGGGATTATTAGATTTAATTAATTTAAGGAAGATAATTAAATTAGTTAGAGATAAGTTATAAGTGGAGAGATAAGTAGGACTTTGATTAATTTAAATTAGCAGTTATAAGATTCTTAATAAGTTTCTTTGAGTAATTTAATTTATAAGTTTTTGAAATTAAAGGTCATTAATTTTTTGCGATTTAATTATTTGGGATACAAAGGGTATTCATCTTCAAATTTAGGAAATTAAATTTACAAAATTCATATATTCGTAGCTTCTAAATATTAGGGAGACATAAGGAGTTCTACTTCATAGTTTTTTGAACTTAGAATTTATTTAAACTTAGGGAGGTACAAGGATGTCTACTTCAAAGGAATCATTGAATTCAATAGATATGAATTTTTTGATACAAAACAAAAAAGTAAATGCCATTAAATTTAGAATCAAAAATTTGCTTGTAAAATTTGAAGGAAAGTTAGATCTAGTCTCAAAATTGATCTATAGTGAAGCTATAGATGAAAACTTTATAATGTTTGAGTATTATAAACATGCAAGGATTGTTGAAGCAATTTATGATGGAAAGGATAGTATTATGATACCTTTAGATATTGGTAGCATCATGTATATGGAATTGCTTACACTTAGGTTTCATAAAGAAGAGAATATGAAACAAAAGGAATTGATTGAATCTCTTAAGAAGAAAGCAAAAGTAGATGAATCATTTTTGGAAAAGATATTTCATTCTTCATGCAATATTGATATTCCAAGTTCATCTAACTCAGGATCCTATTATGATGCTTTAAGTGAATGTTCAGAAGTCTCTATACAAAAAAATAAAGAGTCATATGATTCTAAGGACAAAGGCAAAAGAAATATTCTTACACAAGAATCTAATGACAATAAGGAAGTTCAAGAAATTTGTAATCTTGAAGCTACAAAGATTGAAGAACTTGAAGCTGAGTTCAGAGATGAAGTCAAGCAATAAGAAGAACCAAGTAAAGATCAAATCCATTGCAAAATCACTTGAAGGAAGAAGACCTTATTGAAGACTAAAGTCTTAAATAACTAAATAATATAATACAAGGGGTGTTGGAGAATATTACATTATTTGGTACATGCTAATGTACCTCCTTGGTACAACCTTGTAAATATTAGATTAGGGTTGTGTCCTAGATTAGAGTGTGAGTAAATATTTTATGTAATATAATAATGTGCAGGAAATGCACAAGTGTCATGTAAATAAGTGTGCAAGTGTTGTGTGTAAATGTGCACAAGTGTCTCATATGTAAGTGTGCATATGTGTTCTTAGATTAGGATGTGTTATGTGAAGAGTCATGTCCAAGTGTGCATACAAGATAGAGGTATGTGTATGCAAGTGTCAAGTAGATAAGCCAAGAGTTGTGATACTTGGTATAAGGAAAGGAAAAGTCAAGTAACCAAAGAGTCATTCTACAATGGCTATATATTACTCCATAGAGAGGCATAGAGATATATCGCCTACATAGCTTACATAGCCTTCATAGCCTACATAGTGAGTATTGTGATTATCATTGTATGATAGTTTTATGATACATTTGTAACAGAAAGAGGAGTAATATATATTGCATATATTTGAGCAACTAATATTGTAAGTCTTGTTATATTGTATGATTCAAGTTATTACATTCATATTCCAGTTTATTAATTAATGTTATTATATATATTATTAGCCTTGATATTTACATATTAATTATCTCATATTATCTTTGTTACGTTATTATTTTGATCATATTATATTAAGGCCATCATATTTATGATCCTATGGCTATCATATATTTTATCCCATCAGATTTACATTTATATTAAGGCTTCAAAATCCATCACAAAAAAAAATCCTATTTGGCATGATAAAAAACCACTCAATTTAGATCCAATTTTGAAACCTTGGATGAGATTACTTCAAGATAAATACGGTGATAGAGTTTCAAACATTTTATACAAGGATCAGAAAGAAAGATACAAATGGAAAGAATATTTATTTACAAGTATACAAGACATTGATGCTAGGAGGCAATTGAGTAGAAAGATAACTATGGTTTGTGAGAGAAAAATTAGGAGCGAATAGAAAATAATATATATTGAACCTTAGAAAATTGAGATTACAATGGTATTTATAATGGTAACTCCAAACGACTTTAGGGAATATAGGGAAGTTAGGAAAATAGGAGAAATAGGGAGGAAAAGAGAAAGGGAAATAGAATTGGTTTGCCTTGCCACCCTTGTCGTCCAATCCACCCAGTCAGTTGCCGTCCAAGTCAACCTACCTACCCAGTCAGCTGTCGTCCAAGGAGGTAAAAGGGGTAAGATCCAAAGCTTACAGTTGAAACAAATTTTTACACCTTTTTACTCCTTTTACTAGCTTTATTTCCAACATTCTCCCCCTTAAAGTTGAGAGGACTGACTATACAGATCTCTCAGCTTTATATATTGAGCTTTAGCTATACCTTTGGTGAAGATGTCTGCAATATTATCCAAAGTGTTACAATATTGAAGCTCAACTATCTCTGTTCCACCATATCTCGAATGAAGTGATACTTCATATCAAAATGCTTTGATCCGCTATGGTGGACTGGATTGTATGCCAACTGAATGGCACTTATGTTATCACAATACAATCGAGTTGGACCACTCTGACTTTCTCCAATCTCTTCAAGAACTTTTCTTAACCATAGGGCCCGAGTACTAGCATGAGTGATGGCTATATACTCAGCCTCAGTTGATGACAATGCTACAACAGTTTGTTTCTTGGAACTCCATGTAATTAGTCCCGATCCTAGACTAAAACAATTCCCTGATGTAGATTTCCTGTCATCTATGTTGCTGCCCCAATCACTATCATTGAAGCCAACTAATTTCACAGAATTACATTTTTGGTAATGGATTCCAAAATCCAATGTACCTTTTACATATCTTAAAATTCTTTTAGTTGCTTGTAAATGCAGCTCAGATGGACTAGTCATAAACCTTGAAACTAGAGAAACTGCATATTGAATATCGGGCCTGGTGTTGGTGAGAAACATCAGACTCCCAACCATGCTTCTATAAGTGGTCATGTCAACCTTTGATGCTCCATCGTCCTTGCTCAATTGGATCCCATGTCCAGTTGGAGTTGCAACTGATTTGCACTGCTCCATGGCAAATTTCTTGATCATGTCTCGAGCATACTTGTGTTGACATATGAAGATCCCTTTATTTGATTGATGCACTTCCATGCCTAGGAAGTATCGCATTAAACCAAGATCTTTCATCTCAAACTGTTTCATCATGGAGTTTTTGAACTCCATATTCATTTTATTGTTACTACCCATAAATATTAGATCATCCACATACAAACAAACTATGAGAATGTCTACTCCTTGCTTTAGGTAGTACAAAGTTGGTTCACTTTTGCTTCTAGTGAATCCATACTTGCTGAAATAGCCATCAATGCGTGAGTACCAGGCTCTTGGTGCTTGCTTGAGGCCATAAAGTGCTTTCTTCAATTTGTAAACAAGGTTCTCTTTTCCTTGTTCTTGAAAACCTTGAGGTTGTTGAACATAAACCTCTTCTGTCAAGTATCCATTCCGAAAAGCACTCTTCACATCCATGTGTTGTACATTCCATCCTTTATGGGCTGCTAAGGAAAGAACTGATCCGATTGTCTCTTGTCGTGCAACAGGAGCAAAGGTTTCCTCATAGTCAATGCCAATTTTTGAGTAAAACCCTTTGCTACTAGTCTCGCCTTATGCCTTTCAATGCTTCCATCAACATTGTACTTGGTCTTGTAGACCCATTTACACCCAACACATTTTTTTCCTTTGGGTAGCTTTACTAGCTCCCATGTATCATTATTGTTTATAGAGGTTATTTCCTCTTTCATGGCTTCTTTCCATACATTTTGAGTACATGCCTTCTCATAGCTAGTTGGTTCTAGTTGTGTACTAGCCAATAAAGCATAATTGACTACATCTCCCATAGGATCATGGGAGTCATCATCTCCATACAATTGCAAATTTTCAAGTTGTTGCAAAATTGTATTCATCTCACTAGCTTGACTTCTAGTGAATCTTCTCTGGAAATTTTGATCCAACATTTGAAAGGATGGATGATTTTGTAATATTCTTCTGCCTCTTGATGGAGAGTCTCTGTCGATGTCCATCGGTGAAGAACTTACTGATCTCTGTGGAGAAGGACTTGGAGTGTTTGTTGAAGTACTTGATGTAGTACTCCTGTATGGGCTTGGAGGGGGTAGTGTGCCTTTGCTTTTCTTTGGAGACACCTGTTGTACCTGTGAAGAACTTACATCTTGGGACTCATCATCAACAAAAATTCTTTGATGACCCCATTCTCCCCCTTCATCAAAAATTACATCCCTAGAGATTACAACTTTATGAGTCTTGGGATTGTAGAGTCTATATCCTTTTGTAGACTCACAATACCCTACAAATATACAAGCTTGACTTTTTGGATCAAGCTTCTTCCTTTTCTCGTCAGGAATGTGTACATATGCTAAAGAACCAAACACTTTGAAATGCTTTACATTAGGTTTCTTTCCGTACCACGCCTCATAAGGAGTGACACCATCTAAACTAGAAGTTGGACTTATGTTTAGAATATATACATTGGTTCTTATAGCCTCTACCCAATACATATGAGTTAGATGCTTAGACTGTAGCATCGATCTCACCATCTCAACTATGGTGCGGTTTTTCCTTTCTGCCACACCGTTCTACTGTGGGGTATAGGCAGTGGTAAATTGCCTTTTGATCCCACTTGCTTTACAATATTTCAAAAAATCTTTTGAGGAGTATTCACCTCCTCGATCTGTCCTAAGACATTTTACATAATTCCCACTTTGATTCTCTACATTGTTTCTAAAATCTATGAAGCAATCAAAAGCTTCATCTTTGTGTTTCAGAAAGTAAATCCAACACATTCTAGAGAAGTCATCTATGAAAGTGAGAAAATAAGAACTGTTTTTGAGACTTTGTGTTTGCATTGGACCACAGATGTCCGAATGTACTAACTGTAGTGGATAGTTGGCTCTCCACGCTTGTCCTGTCGGAAACTTCGACCTTGAGTGCTTTCCCAAAGCACATCCTTCATAGACCTCCTTTTGTTCATTGATTTTGGGAAGTCCTGTCACCATAGCTTGAGAAGTTAGAAGTTTCAAGCTAGCGGAATTAAGGTGACCATATCGCAAGTGCCAAAGGACACTTGGATTTGTTATAGCTACATTTGCAATTTGAGCTCCCCCTGGCTCATCAAACTTGAGAGGGAATAACCTGTTCTTGGTCATGGGGACCTGTGTGATGACACGATTACAATTATTCTTATCAAAAATAATACATTGTCCTTCATCAAATACAAGCTTGTAATTGTTCTCCATCATTTGTCCAACGCTTAGCAGATTGTGTTGGAGCTTTGGAGTGTAATAGATGTCATGCACTTTCTTTAGTCCTTCTTTGGTTGGAACCTCCATGGCTCCAATACCCTCTACTTGCAATGTCTTATCATCCCCTAATTTGATTTGGGATTTATAAGTGGAATCGAGAGTAGCAAATAAATGTTCTTTACCACTCATATGGTTGGAACAACCAGTATCCAGAATCCATGTGTCATTTAGATTCTGTTTTGATTGGCCATATGACAGAAAAATATTAGAAATATCATCTTCTTCTCCATAATTACCATATTGACTGTTGCTGCCTTGTGAAGATTTCGACCAGCAGTCGCAAGCGAAGTGACCCGGCTTGCCACAGTTGAAACATGCTGATTTGGACTTGTCACTTCCTCGCCCTTGATTGCCACTTTGTCCTTGATTTCCACCTCGATTCTGATTTCCACCTCTTTGTTGGTTGCCTCCTCTATTGGAATTGCCTCCTCTGTTCTGGTTGCCTCCTCTGTTGGAATTGCCTCCTCTATAGTTGCCTCTGCCTCTACCTCTTTGCTTGCCTCTACCTTGACCTCTTCCCCGTCCTCTTCCATTATTTTCATTGGAAGTGAAGGCCTTATCATCGCCTCCGTAGCTTGTTGAAGGAGTTTCAGGAAACCTCTCTTCATGTGACATTAACGATCCGATCAATGCATCGAATGTTAAAAGGGAAAGATCTTTGGATTCTTCTATTATTATGGCAATATGGTTCCATTTCTGTGTAAGTGTTCTCAACACTTTTGTTACAATTGTCTCAGGCTTGATTTCTTTGCCTAGTGTAACCATTTTATCTACAATTGCTTTTACTCTAACACAATAATCATCGACTTTTTCATCATCTTTCATTCGGAGATTTTCAAAATCTCGCTTCAATGTTTGAAGCCTTACCTGCTTCACTTGATTACTACCCTGGAATCCATCACTCAATGCTTTCCATGCAGCTTGTGCAGTCGTACAAGCAACGATTCTAGGAAATATGCTTTTCTCCAATGCAGCTTGGAGATGAGAAAGAGCATATGAGTTGCTCTTTTTCTCTTCTTTTCGTGTTTTCTTGTCTGCGGCACTAAGTGTTGTCCAGTATGAGGGTTCTGTGTAGCCCTCTTCTATGATGTCCCACAAACCTCTACCTATGAGCAAGGTCTTCATCTTTATAGACCAATACTCATAGTCATAATCGTTAAATTCTGGTATAGGTAAGCTATTGTGTGAGGCCATAGTTACCAAAAAACTCTCTTTATTTCATGGTTACAATAAAGTACTTTTGTTGTTTGAAAGAAGGAAAGAAGAAGAAGAAAGAAGGAAGAGCTTACAAATTTAAGTCAAATCTGACTTGTTCTACTCTATCATTGACTGCTTGTTCCTCTTGATGTGGGGATGCTATCTCTTGATTTACAAAGTTATCTGCCACTTCTTCTTCGTCGTCACTTATCTGTATGATTTCTGGTGATTCTGGTTCTAGGATTTCTATTGAAATACTGTAGTGTGTGTACTCTGATTCTTGTGGTGCAGCTTGTATGGATTCTGATTGTTCAAATTGACTCCTGAATGAGTTATCTTCAAAATCCGCTTCGTACCCTGAGTCAGGATGCCTTTGATGTGCGATTACTGTGTTTTGGAGTTGACTAAACACAATGTTGAGTCCATAACCTCTTACCTTTTCATCAAACCTTTATGCACCTTCTCTTGCTAGAATTGCACATAAGGCATGATAACAACCATTCGGTCTTATCATCAATGCCCTTTACAAAAAAAACTAAGCCTCTTAGGCTTATTACACACTCTTTCCTCTTAGGAAAGTTTTAACCTCTTTTACAATCTCTGAAATTTTCACAAAATGTGAAATTTACAAGGCTCCAATAATTGACAATATCAAGCCTCTAGGGCTTTTACAATAAAAATTTTAAAATTTAAACTTAATAAAAAAATTAAATATTCATATTTAATAAAAAAATAACTTTATAATTATTAAAAACCTAAGTTTTAAAATAATTATAAATTAGTGAACCTTGATAGATATTTGACCTTTTGCATTTTTTTTCGGCTCTGGCGATTTGGCTTTTTGCGGGAAATTTTTTGTGACGGCGTCTGGTGTTGCTCGAGGGACTGTGGCCCGAAGATCTTGCCTAGGGCTTTGGGGGGTTGTTTTTGCTTTCGCCTGAAGGTTCTTTAGTGGTCCCGGGAGGGCCCGATGGGGTCTCCTCCTATTTCTCCTGCTGGGAGAAAGACCTCATATGCCGAGAAGTTGAAAGATAATCCCTCGCCTTCCACGGATGGAGCTCAACGGAATGCTTTTCAATCGATACTCAAGAATGTTGCCAATGGCCCAAATGCTCACCGTGTTAATGGATGCCTCCCACAATCCACCTCCAGGCCTAAGATTGTAATAGAACCAATGTTGGTCGAAGATACAATCGTCTATCGAGCTAATCACGACTTGATCTACAAATTCATGGGCATCCGGCCCACACTGAATTTTCTACATACCTGGGTTCGTCAGAACTGGGAGCCACACGGTGAGTACTCTCTATGGCCTATAAGCAATGGGTATTTCATCATAAGTTTCTCTTCTTTAGCAGATAGAAATAGAGCATTTGAATCAGAAAAGAGAAACCACGGACCAACAGGGTTATTTGTCCAACCCTGGAGAGTGGGTTTCGACCCCCGCATCGAACCCACGGCTGTCCCGGTCCTGGATCCGGCTGTACGCTCTCCCGATGGAGTTTTGGGGTGAGCAGGTGTTGGAATTAATAGGTAATTCCCTAGGCAGATTTCTGGGAGTCTCCAAAGATACCATAGAGGGCAATACTGTTGTCTTTGCTAGAATATGTGTAGAGATGGACATTAGTCAGCCTCTACCAGCTGAGGTGGAACTTGAGCTTGCAGGAGTACCCTGGATCCAGCAGTTAGACTATGAGGCCCTACCTTTCAGGTGCCGAGTATGCCATAAGCATGGACATTTGGCAAGGTTCTGCCCAAACGTAGTGAGCACAAAAACGGAGGCTCCGAGTGGAATGTCAAACCGCCCTAGAGAGGGTAAGTCCAGTTCGGTCAATGAACCCTCTAGCAATTCTCCAGGTCCTGATGCTCAGCAGGATGGCTTTGAACAGGTGAAACGAAAGAGAAACAAAAAGAAAATGGCAAGGAGCAGGTACAACTCAATCCAAACAATCGGTATGAAATTTTTAAGTCATTAGTGGATCTGGAGGACCAATCTATGGAGGGAGTGGTTGGGAATGGTGAGAATGTCAACACTCCACCCCTTGTTTCTCCTTCCTTCACTCCTGTAGTAGAACAGGTGACTGTGCCAGCTGAGTACCTGCAGTCAGAGAATCTAGGGGCTTTGGTTATACACTCCCCAAAGACAATCGGCTATAAAAGATGTTACCATGGGAAATGCAGATAAAAATAGAGAAAGGCTCGCTTTAGGGATTTCCTAGGTGGAAAAGAGATCAAGAAACAATAACTCTCAAGGAGTGGGAAGAAAATCCAATAAGGAACTACTAATAGCGCAAGGAGATAAGCTAATCAATGGAGGATTGGTGAGGACCATTGATTCTTACTGCTCTCAAGGTTTTCAATGATTATTCAATCTTGGAATATTAGGGGTTTAAACAGTAGAACCCATCAATCTGCTGTTCAAAGACTCTTAGAAAACCGTAAAATAGACTTTTTGCTTCTTCAGGAGACCAAAATGTCTTTAGATATTATGAGTAAAACTGCTACTAAAATCTGGCGGGGAGCTGGGTATATGGACGTGGCTGCCCAAGGAGCTTCAGGTGGAATTGTTACCCTTTGGAACCCTCTGGTCTGGACTGCTTTAGAACATGTAGCTTGTAGGGGTGTACTTACTTCTCTCTTCAGAAATAACTTCAATTCTGAGCTGGTCCTTATAACCAACTTTTATGGGGCCCAAGATCTTGATGGCCAGAGGCTCCAATGGGACGCTGTTCACAACATGAGAGCATACAGGGAGTGTTATGACTGGATTATTGCAGGGGATTTTAATGCAAAATTATCTGTTCGGGACCAGGAAGGTGGCTCCCCTATTTTGGATCCAGGGGATCGGCTTCTGATTGCCCAAGTTCAGGCCTTTAATCTAGTGGACGTTCAAGGCCCTAGTGTTTTTTTCACTTGGACAAACAAGAGAAAGGAGCCACATAGCAGGAAGGTCAAGTTAGATCGCTTTTTGGTCTCGGAGGAGGCTTTTGTTAAATGGACTTTTAAGTTCCAGATTTTGGAGGGCCCTATTTCGGATCATTTTCCCATTTTGCTTGAGGGAGGGACTTCGAGAGGACAGCACCATAGGCCTTTTAAATTTGAGAATTTTTGGTTACAAAAGGAGGACCTTCGACAGAAAATTTCTCATTGGTGGACAGAAGGCCGTCCACATTTTGGGACAGCAATGTTCAAATTTCATAAACAGCTTCAATTTGTCAAATTTCAATTGAAACAATGGAGGAAAGGAAACAAGTCGGATTTCCAGGTCCCAAAGGGCCCCCTTGGTGGCTAGATGGGAGGAGGTTCGAAACTTTTTAGGGAAGGATCAATTACTGAGCAACTCAAATCTGAAGATGATGAACTGCATAAAGCGGTTGAGGACATTGACAACCAAGAGGAGTTATACTGGAAACAGAGGGCTAGAAATACTTGGTTATTAGAGGGGGACAGAAATACTAAATTTTTTCATCGGTCGACTTGTGCTAGGAGACAGATGAACAATATGGAAGTTCTCAAAGATGAACATGGAAATGTCTTCGATACTATTCCTGGTATTCACTCCCATGCTATCGATTACTTTTCTAAACTTTTTAAGGAAAGTATGCAAGCAAGATATTGAGGCTCAGAACGAAGTTCTTAATGTTATTCCTCCTATTATCTCTGAAGAGGACAATCAGACCCGCTTAGACCCATTGAAAGGGATGAACTGAGAAATGTGGTCTTTGGTATGAGTATTGGAAAATCTCCTGGTCCAGATGGCTTTCCTATTGAATTTTTTCAGGCTTTCTGGGACACCTTGGAGGAGGATGTTCTGGCTGTTACTGAGGAATCCAGATCCAATCGAAGAATGCTCAGGGCGATCAATCACACCTTCATTGCTTTAATTCCAAAAGGGGAAGCGGGGACTCATATCTCTGATTTCAGGCCTATTGCTTTATGCAATGTGATTTACAAAATCATCACTAAGATAATGGCTGAGAGGCTTAAACCCCTTCTTCATAGCATCATTTCTCCTGAACAGGGGGGCTTTGTTGAGGGAAGACAAATATTGGATGGGGTGGTTTTGGCCCAGGAGGCCATCCATTCAATGCAAACTTCGGGCAACAAAGGCATGTTCATTAAACTGGATATGTCCAAGGCTTATGACCGGGTGGAGTGGTGCTTCTTGTCGAAAATGATGGCTGCCTTTGGCTTTTCTCAGGAATGGATTGATTGGGTTATGAGTTGTGTTTCTTCTCCCTCTTTTTCTGTTCTCATTAAGGGCCTTCCCTCGCTTCCTTTCGACGCCTCCCGTGGTCTCCGCCAGGGAGACCCTTGTTCTCCCTATCTCTTCCTTCTCTTGGCTGAAGGTTTGGGCAGACTTTTTTGAGGAGAAGGCAACAAGGTCTGCTTTTCGGTATCAAGGTTGGGGAGGAAACTCCGACTCACTTGCAATTTGTGGATGATACGGGTCCGGTTGGTGCGACCACTCTTCGGGAAGCTAGAGGAATCGGAGATACTTTGAATTTCTACCTAAGGGCTTCAAATCGGGTTCTAAATGTCGGGAAGTCCAAAGTGGTCTTTTTCAATCTCGAACAACGGCTTCGGGAGCGCGTTATTGAGATCCCGGGCTTCACAAGGACTTCTCTTCCAATTGTTTACACGGGCGTTCCCCTTCATTCCAAAAAGTTAAATATTGATATTTGGAAGAATCTGTTAGCAGGCATCAAAGACAGAATGAATCATTGGGCCCATAAATGGCTAAGCTACGGGGGTAGATTAACCTTCCTGAAATCGGTTATTCAGGCTTTGCCGATCTATAAATTCTCAATATTGGTCGCCCCTCATACCATCTGGAAAGAGTTGGACAAAATGGCTAGAAGATTTTTATGGGAAGGCGCAAAAGGGAAGAAAAAATGGGCCTTGGTTGGGTGGGACAAAGTTACCCAGCCTAAGGATAAAGGAGGGCTGGGCTTGAGAAGTTCTATGCTTAATAACAGAGCTTTGGCTGGAAAACTGTATTGGAGGTGGATTTCTCAGCCATCCTCTCTCTTCAGCAGAATTCTTTCCAGTAAATATTTGGGGCATGTTCATCCCAATGAGGTGGGTCGCTTTCCCTTGGAAGGTCCTGGTTCCTTAGTGTGGCAGACTCTCAAGATTGGGTCCCAGATTATCAAAGATCAATTATTCTGGAAAGTGGGGAAAGGAGACAAGGCTCGTTTTTGGACTGACTCTTGGGACCAACATCCGCCCATTATTGTTATGTTCCCTGAGCTACAACCTATCATGACCGCCTTAGAATCCCAGGGTTGGATCCTTATTGATAATTATCTTCTTACCAGTCATTTGGGGGGGTATAATTTTAAAAAGTTTAAGCGGTGGGAGGAGTGGCCAATTACTGTCTCTCCGGAGTTGGCGCCTATCCTGCAAAAAATCTTGTCAAAAAGGTTCCTCACGGGGAAGGATGAGGAAGATGAATTAGCCTGGGGCTATGGAAGCCTTGGGGTCTACTCAGTTAAGGCTGGATATGAAGAGATCCTCCCTGAGCCTCCCCCACACTCTTTTTCGGCATTAGAGAAGGATTTGGCATTCAAAGGGTTGGTCGAAAGTGAATTTCTTCGCTTGGCAACTTATGCATAATGGTCTTCTCACCTTTGACAATCTCAGACGTAGGGGTTTCAATGGCCCCTCTCAATGTGCTTTATGCCTCCAACATGAGGAAACTGCAGATCATTTGTTTTTTGAGTGTCCTTTTACTCATCAGATTTGGGAACGCTGGTTCTCTCAATTTAAACTCCAGGCTAATGGTGTTCTCAACCGTACCAATATTTGGGAAAAATGGAAATGGGGCAGGTTCAATTCCATAGCTCTCCGAACTGGCTGGCAGTTAGGCTTTCTCTTCATTTGGTGGCAAGTTTGGTTGGAGAGAAATGCCCGGATCTTTAGAAACACTTTCTCCTCGATTGACGGCGTTTGGCAGGTCATCTGGAGCAAAGTCACAGAAACTGTTGCTACTTTTGTTAATGAAGAGAATCAAGCTACTCTTGGGCATCCTGAAGAGGGGGTTGAGGGTCATGAGAGGCAAGGCAGATCATGCTGGAAACCTCCCCCTGAAGGCTGGATCAAGATCAATACTGATGGGGCTGCAAAAGGCAACCCGGGCAACGTAGGAATTGGTGTTGTTTATCGAGATCACTCGAGTGCGGTTCTTTACTGGGAATTGCAGGGATTGGGCAGAGCCACGAACAATGAATCCGAAGCCTTTGCCATTAAGTCAGCGTCTATCCGGGTCGTTAAGCAGGGTTATCGGAGGATAATTCTTGAATCTGATTCTCAAGTCTTGATTGGCGCTCTAGATTGCTTGCGGAATTTCTCTTTAAAAGCCTGGAGACTGCGGATGTTGATATCCCAAATCAAGGAGTTATGGAGGGAGTTAGATGATGTTATCCATGTGTATGTGAGCAAAAATCTGAACACGATAGCTGACTTCCTTGCGAAGATGGGTGCTGAGAAAGAGGTAGGTGTTCAGCTGCACAGTGATATGCCTATGATAGATGAAGAGATTCGGAGTGGTCTGGAACGATCCCTGCATCCATGAGCTCAAAAATGACTAAGGTTAGTTTTTGTCGCGATATCGCGACATATTGCGCCGTCGCGACCCTGTTTGGAAATCTGTCGCGATTTCGCGACATGTTGCTCTGTCGCGACATGTTGCTCTGTCGCGACATGTTGCTCTGTCACGACCTATCCTGGATAACTGTAGCGATTTCGCTACCCTTTTTGTTGCCGCGGCTTTGGGAGGAAAATTGTAGCGATTTCGCGACTTGTTGCGTCGTCGCGGTCTTTGATGAGAAGGTGTCGCGATGTCGCAACCTTTTTGGTTGGTTTTGCTGCTGGAGGAAAAGTGTCGCGATATCGCGACACTTTGAGAAAAATTGCATGAAAGGGAAAAACCGTCGCGATATCGCGACAATTTTTGTGAAAAGCTACTCTAAGGAAAATTCGTCGCGATTTCGTGCCTTTTTTTGAGGAAAGGACACAAAGGGGCATACTTGTTGCGATTTTGAGATGTTTTGAGCAAAATTTAGTTAAGGGGAAAAACCGTCGTGATATCGCGACCTTTTTTGTGAAAAGCCTCCCAATGGATAACCTGTCGCGATTTCGCGACATGTTTATGGAAAGGAAGCAAAGGGGCAAACCTGTAGCGATTTCGCTACAGTTCTGGAGAAAAACTGCTTGCAGGAAAAACGTCGCGATTTCGCGACTAGTTTTGGTAATGGGCACCTCGGGGGTGAACATGTCGCGATTTCGCGACACTTTTGCGGATGGGGCGCCCATTGGTTTTCTTGTCACGATTTCGCTACACTTCCGGCCAAGTGGGGCTCCAAGGAAAAGCCGTCGCGATGTCGCGACACTTTCTCAAAGTTGCTGATCAAAGGGGTCCTCGTCGCGATTTCACGACAGTTTTGGGGAGCAGGTGCCTTCAGGCTTTCTCATCGCGATTTCGCGACGCTTTTGGCGTTTGGGTGATTTGGTGCTGTGCTGTCGCGATTTCGCGACATTTTTCGTGTGTTGTGGTTCCGGCGCTTTTTGTCGCGATATCGCGACATGTCGCGTTATCGCGACTGGTTGTTGTGGCGCGACGGTTGTTTGGTTTGGTGTCGCGTTTTCGCGACATGTCGCGTTTTTGCGCCCTTTGTCCTTCTGGTCTCTTTGTGCTTGGTTGGGATGCCCTTTCTCCCTCTTGTAACTGTCTTTTGTTTTAATACAAGTTTTTTTCATTTTTCTCAAAAAAAAAATAATTATAAATTAGTTTTAATTTTATTAAATTAATATTTAATAATTTTAAATATTCTAAAGTTTAAATGATAAAAAAAAATTAATAAAATTTATCCTCTAGCCCATTCGAACCCGTGACCTCTTGACTGTCACAAAACTTTTGACCAATGTGCCATGGTGTCTATTTGAAACATAAAGGATCCGTGATCCTTTTCTAGCTTGTGCTTCCCGGAGATTCAAAAAAAACAAACTAAAAACGTGCCTGGCGGGATTTGAACCCAAGACACCCTACTCACAAGCACTCCTCCTTAGCCGCTCGAGCTACGCCCACGACTGGGTATGAAGGAGGAAGATTTTCTATTTGAAATGCAGTGGACGGCGATTTTAATAAAAAAAAATTGAAATTATTTTGTCCCACATTGAGCAGGACGGGGGCAAAAATAGGGTTTATAACCCTAGGCAGGCAAGTAATGAAGCAATTGCCTTCGGGCAATCAACGATCACCCCTTTTGCCTCCTTTTGACCAACCACTCCTCACCATGTTGCTCCCTTTACTGCCACGTTGCTCCTCCTCCTCCTCGTGCCACGTGTCTGTCCGCGTCAGCTCTTGAGTCGTTCTCCTCTCGCCACGTGTCTTTTTGTGATAGGTCCTCCTGTGTCGCTCCTGTCTCCATGTGCTTGTTGTGCTAGCCTACTCTAGACTTCACCTTGATTCGCATGCTTCGAGCTTCTCTCACCTCGAGCTACGTGTTACGAGCCCCACCTCAACCTCGCTTCAGGCTATGTGTTGTGGTCTTCTCTCACCTTGGTCCTCGGGCCTCCCTCACCTCGATCCTCATGCCCTCTTGACTTCGGCTCTAATACCATATGTGGTTTGTGAGAGAAAAATTAGGAGCGAATAGAAAATATATATTGAACCTTAGAAAATTGAGATTACAATGGTATTTATAATGGTAACTCCAAACGACTTTAGGAAATATAGGGAAGTTAGGAAAATAGGAGAAATAGGGAGGAAAAGAGAAAGGGAAATAGAATTGGTTCGCCTTGTCGCCCTTGCCATCCAATCCGCCCAGTCAACTATCGTCCAAGTCAACCTACCTGCCCAGTCAGTTGTCGTCCAAGGAGGTAAAAGAGGTAAGATCCAAAGCTTACAGTTGAAACAAATTTTTACACCTTTTTACTCCTTTTACTATATTTATTTCCAATAATAAAAACTATGATTATTTCGAGGGGAGCCAAAGATAAATTTATTTGGGAGTTGAGTAGCTCAAGAGAATACACAACAAGAAGTGGATATAATGTAAAGAACCAAAAAAATAGTAATATCACTAGAATATGGAGAGATATTTGGGATAGCCAAATCATTTTTAAAGCCAAAATGTTTATTTGGCTAGTAGGTCATAGAAGAATTTTATCCTAGGATAATCTTATGAAAAGGGATTTTCATGGCCCCTCTCAATGTGTTCTTTGTAAAAAGGAGGAAAGTATAGACCATATCTTGGGAAATTACTCAATATTCTGGAAACTATAGGAATGGATTCTTAATATTTGGTAAATGCATGATGATGAATAGTAGAATTGAATATTGGTTAAAGCAACAACAGGGCACTTATTAAAGTGGAGCTTTACATACAATATAGGATATATCAAAAGATACAACAGTTTGGACTGTGTGGCTAGAAAGAAATAGAATAATATTTTTAAAAAATGAAATAAATTTAGAGGTAATAAAAAGGAATATATGTTTAGCCATAGAGGAGTCTAAAGCAACCTTATCAACTCACCCAGTCCCTAATCTAGAAGTAGAGAGCCATGATAGATGGATTCAAGTCATTAATTGGAATTATGATGTCAGGTACAAGAGAAGCAAAAATAAGGCAAAGAATATAAAGTAGAAACCACCAGATGTAGAGTTGGTTAAATTTAATTTTGATGGAGCATCTAAAGAAATTCGGGACCAATAGAAGGAGGAGGAATAATTAGAAATAATGGAGGAGAGATTTTATCTCATTAGATTTTCAATAGTGGATTTAATACAAGTAATGAAGTTGAAGCTTGAGCGGCTTGAGAAGGGTTAAAATATGCAAACAAATGAAACAGAATAAAGTATGGATGGAAGATGATTCTCTAATAAATGCAATTTTGAGGAAAATAAAGGCTCCATGGAACATACAAGAGATAATTGTGGAAGTTCAACATCTTGCTAAAGAGTTTGAAGAAATCAGGTTTGCACATACATTAAGGAAAGGAAACAAATGTGTATTTAGGCTAGCCAATAGAGGGATTTTGATTGAGGATTGTGAAGTTAAATTCTCCTTTCCATGGTTAGAGGAAGTAGTAAGTTTAGTTGAAGCTGACAAGAAAATGTTGATTGCCTAAATCAAATAATGATTAAGATTTACTTTAATTTTTTTCGTTGTTAATATCTGCTTTATTTTATAACAATATTGTATTTTCATATAAACTATTTATTATAATTTTTGTGGTTGCACTTGTGTTTTAGGAAGGAAACTAGAAATCCATATTTGGTAAAGTGGACTATGATAGTGCGATGTTTTAGAAATATTACTCTACTAAGATGCAATGCATATATAGTAAAGGTAGATTTTTGGTATTGTAAAGGTTGCTATAGAAAAATGTTAATGAGGATGTTGAATTTTGTAATATTTGTATTCATACAAAAACTGAAAAGATCTAGAAAATGGAAATCAAGAATTCAAACATTTTATGTAAAATGTAGGTTTATAGTTATAGTATCTCAATTGAGATGACAAGTGTATATATTTGTAAGCTCACAAGCTCTAAAGGAGAGAGTTGTAATTTGTCAAGGGTGGGTGACCCAAGTACAACCCCTTATTATCCAACCAAGAAATGATAATTTGTGAATCCCACTCAATTGAACTATGTTTTCATCCTTTTTCAATTGTAATCTTAATCCATGTAAGAAGTTACCTAGCCTCTCCATATTTTTTATTTGAAGTTCCATATTGAGTGAGGATCATTTTTCCATAATCATTTAAAAAACCATCTCCATAAGCTTTTCCTAAATTTCCTTTAAAAGCACCATCAAAATTAATAATGATAAAGAAAATTTGTAGACATTTCAATTTTACCTTATACCAAAGTAGATTATCATGTTAACTCCATATCATAGATGACCCTCCATGTATATTGAAACCATATAACCAAGAGGCTAGGACCTCGTTTTTGCACTTAAAAATTTCCATGATAAACACTATGTCTGTAAACATCCTACAAGAGAGAAAATCATACAATTCCAAACATCAACAGTGATTTTAAGATTTATTGTTAAAAATTATATTATTCCTTTTAAGCCATAAATTTCAACAAATGATGGCAAGATCAATTCTCCACAAAATGTATAATATGCTTTAGCTTTGAAAAACTTAATCTAACATTTCATCAATTATTTCAATGTTGATGAAGCTACCCAATATATTTTGATATTTTTGAAATTTAATAGATTTCAAACCATCTCATCCTTTTGCATAAAAATAAATAAATATAACTCTTGAAGCATATTTTGAAGATCATTTGCTATTTTTTTAGTTTCTCTCCTTCAACTAGGTTACTTATAGAAACACATGATCAAAAATTGTTGCTCACATTAATATAATCTTTAATCTTTGGAACTTTACAATATAGACATGTCCGAGCAAACGATCATCATTTTAGACCAAAAATTTATAAAATCTCCCTCATTGACTAACCATCTAATATGTTTTTGGATCCATTGCAAACTAATTGATAGGAAATTTCATATTTGTGGTCCTCTGGGTAGGGCTCATTTCCTCAATTATTTCATTGTATTAAGAGAACCTATACCCAACTATTTTCTTGATATTTGAATAATCTCTAGCTAATTTTTTCTCCTAATTCCAAGATCATAAGTGTAAAATTCTACAATCCTACCCTCCCATATTCTTTTCTTGACAAACCCTATCCCACTTATAAATATAAAACTAAGTTTTTCTTGACATCCTGTACAAAGAAAATCTCTTTGAAGTTTATCAAATTTAAATCTTATAACTATTGCAAATCTCAAAATTTATATCATATATAGGGATAGATTACAATGTATTATTTATGAGTTATAGTCTTTTAGCCATGGTTAGTAATTTACCATCCCAAGCAGACAATCAATACTTCATTCTACCCAAAATTGAGTCCTAAAGCTCATTTTTTATTAGCATATAATCCAATCTCACACAATAATATCAAGATTAATATTCTCACATAATAAAAATGACATACACAAGTATTCACACAATCTCACTATATTTTCATGGAAGATAAATATAGTATTCCAATACCATTGAAGTACTAAATAACTAGGATTATTTGTTGCAACCTAAATAACTTTTATTTTTTCTTCCATTTTTTCCTTTAAGAAAGATCTCCCTGATATCTTTACAAATAAATAGATAAGGACATAGGGGATCACCTTGGCAAGATCCATGAAATGATTTTAAGTATCTGATAAGGGTTCCATTAACCAAAATAGAATAAAATAACATCTAATCCATTCACACCAACCTTGATCAAAACCAATTTTTCTAATAATATAATATAAAAATATTCCAACAAACCCTATCATATTCTTTTTCATAGCTAACATCATAAGAATACATGGATTTTCCATGGAAGAAAGAGAATATATGGCCTCCTACACAACAACTACACCATCAAGAATTTTTTACAACAAACAAAACCATCTTGTTCCTCTAATATAACATAATATAGAATAAGTTTCAATCTATTTCTCATAATTTTTTAAAAGATATTATAAATCATATTATAAAGGTTTTATGGATGAAAACTATCAAAATATTTTATCTCATTTCTTGGAACCAATGCAATAAATGTGGCATTAATATCACTTATTATACCCTTCTCTTTCTTGGCATTTTTAACTATAAGCAGCATATCACTCTTCAACAAATCCTATTTTTTTTGAATGAAAATTTTAGTAAATCCATCATTGTCAAGTGCCTTGCTAGGGTTGAAAGAGAAAATTGCTTGATGTAACTCCTCCATAAAGACCTTCCTTAATTATATTTTGTTTGTTTTTGAAAATTGATGTAAAATTTTACAAACAAATTACCTTGAGCATCTTCATCTTGTCCAATATCTAATATGTCTTTGAAATAATTAAATGCTTTATTTCTAATATATTCTTCTTCCTCAATAATTCTTCCATCTAGAATTAAAATATTTATGGTGTGCCACAAAGGCATCTATTGTAGTTGCATGAAATAATTTAGTTTTTCTATCCCCTTCCTTATTCTCTCTCCCTAGATTTTTAGGACCATTACGACTCCTTTTTCAATAAATAATGATAATCTCAAAATAATTATTTTTCTTGCACATAATTATCCTAGTCCATTCCATTAATTTTTATCATCTCTTATAACTCTTTGAGCTTTGATTCAATTTTTTTCTTTATTTAAAAATATTATCAAAATATTTGGCATTCCAAATATTCATTTTCCCATTTAGATATTTTAACTTTTGAACAAACTTATATGATCTTTGAAACTTTGTTTTATTCCACAATAGCATAACCATCTAGAAGAAATCAATATCTTGGAACCACATATACTGAAATCTAAATGGCTTTAGATGACCATTATTGAGTAAATCACATCTCAATGGAACGAGTTTATGAATTTTTCCTATTCATACTAAAATATATGAAGAGATTGCATACTTTGTTTGTAACTTTATATAGGATATTAAAACTTGTTCAATCTTTCTACTCTATGAGTTTTCTCAATGCATCTATTATCCCATTTGTATTGAGAGCTTAAGGTAATACCATCAAAATTACATTTGAATTTATAAATGAAGCAAAATATTTTATTGACTTAAACCACCCATGAGTACCACCCTTATTTTCTAAAAGAGATAGAACTATATTGAAGTGCCTCAAGAATTCATAGATTATAATTATGCATCATCATTGTATTTGACATCTTTCATGTTGAGTAACTATAGTTGGATCATATACATTTATAACTCCAACTTTGATATTTTCCTCTTTCCTATAGAATAAACACATAATTCAATTAATTTTTGCTTTTAATTGTCCATCTCATTTATGTTTGTTTTGTATTGTTGCAATACTTCCAAAAGTTCAAGTAGAAGAAACTGCCATGCAATTCCCCATCTTTATATCTTTTTTAATGCATCCTTATATTCCACACTACTAAATTTGGATTCCTATATTACAATAAAATCATGACTATAACAACCTATTAATTCCTTTATATTTATTTTTAAGGGAATATTATTCATACCCCTAATATTTCACAATATTATTTTCACCATTAGTTTTTATTTTTGCTTGCGGAATTAGACCTATTCTTGGTAACACTTGTAATATTTGTTTTAGTTTCACAAATCAATATTCCTCTGAGTCTCATTTTATCTTTGTTCTTGATTTGAGTGTTTTCATCTCATTTTTTTGTTCCCACCAACACTTTCATCTTCATCAATTTCTTCTATATTTCTATGTTGTTCATAATAAGACTTCTCTTTTAAAGATTTATGTTGCCCTTGAGAATTTGATATGGAAGGAATAGCCTCACCAATACTTTCATATTTATGTTGTTCCAAAAACCTTAAAGTGTAGTGATGATTCTCCATTGGAAATACTTTCATATGTTACTCTGAAAACCATAAATTTTGCCTTGGAAACCCTAAGTACAAGGATGATTCTTTCTAGTAAATACTTTCATATGTTGCCCTATAAACCCTAAATTTCTATGTATGTATTCCATGCACATTTTCTTATTGTGTTGCCCTTTAAACCCTAAAGCATAATGGATACACTCTACACCAATTTCATTTTTATTACAAAAAAATGATTTTATATGACTTGAAAATGAAGATGATTTATCTTTCACCTCCTTTGCTTTAAAATTTACCTCTTGATTTAAAACTTACCTCCCCATCTTCTTGCACATTTTAATTTCTTTTGAATTTTAAGTTCTAAGTGTACTTCCTTATCCCTTGTGTTCTTATTTATTTCTTCTAATAGTTAATTTGAGTATACCTTAATGTTCTTCATCATTTGATGATTCAATCAGGCTTTCTTTACCACTTTCTTAGGAGTGAAAAATATTTGATCTAGTCCAATGTCTATTGTGGTATGATCTCATTTCTCGTATTGAAATTTGTCTCATGTCTAAATTTTTCCATCTCTTTCTCCATCATTTTCACTTTGCAATCTCTTGTCATGTATCTAGCTTTATAACACTTATGATATTAGAATGCAATGTTTTCATAATCCACTTGTTGATTCTATTCCCTTGATTCAAATTTAATCTTAACGAAATATGGTAAAAGATTTTAAATATCCATAGAAACACATATCTAGGCATATAAAACATGACTTCACTTCTTAATAGTTGGTCCATCCTAGATGAAATTTGCTAGAGTATAATCAATATTCTTCAAAACCTTCATATTAATAAGATGGTATGAAAGCATAAAAAACCTAGCCCAGATTGGAATCATATTAATAGTTTTTGTCTCAAAAAAATTTCTCACTCCATGATCTTAAATGTAATGTATCTCTTTCCCTAAATAGAAGGCTGCCACTTGTTATTTTATCCCTAATTTTCAAAATAGATAAGATGAGGAGGAAAACACCATCATGAGTAACTAGAATTCAATATCTACTTATGGTTATCAAGTGGTATTAGCTCAACCGGTTAGATTCCTCAATATTTAAGGAGACCAAGGTTCAAATATTGTCAAGCGATGCATGGATAATAGCCAAGCCTTGTTGTAATACCACTATGTGGTGATGATGTAATACGGGTGGGACCCGTTTCAATCCCAAAAAAACCAATTGAAAAAATATCTACTTATGGTTGATCCAATTTTGAATCTCGATTGTTGAGTATTATGATATTGAATGATATAAAAATCAAAATAGCACAAAAAACAAAACAAAACAAGAATTTTAAAAAAATCAAAACGGTATAGAATTTGCAAGTGAAATTAGGAAATAAATATTCTCATCTAGATTTGAAGAGAATATAAAGCACCAAAAGTCCATTGAGACAACCAAGGGACATCTCTCTCTCTCTCTCTCTCTCTCTCTCTCTCTCTCTCTCTCTCTCTTTGAAGTAAAACACATTTATTTGAAGATTAATTAAGTGTTTCTTAGAGGATTGTTGTACAATTTTATTTTTATTCATTTTTTATGTTGGGTTAGTATCTATTTAGAGTACCATCACATATCACATACTAGTATCAGATCTTGGAGATTGACTATTGGTAAAGTGGAGAGCTTGAGGATTTCATTTTCTTTAACCAGTGAATTCATAATTTAACTTTGTGGAGGAAAACTTCATACATTCTTGTTTGAAATTGTCATGGAACATGGTAATGCTTTTTTTCAACCCAAAAATTAAAGGAGAAAATTATGGTTATAGATGCATAAAGATAAAGAGTTTGTTGATTTCCAAGGAAGTGTAGAGTGTTGTGGAACACGGATTCAAGGAATTAGTAGATTGAAGTATTTTATCAACCATAGAAAAAATAATATGGAGAAAGCACAAAGAAATTATGCCTTGGCTTTGTATCATATACAATTATTCCTTAATACAAGCAATTTTCCACGAATTATAGGAGTTAAGACTACCAAAGGAGCTTGGAACACTTGAAGACCACCTATCAAGAGTTTGCTCAAATGAAATTAGTGAAGTTATAGACATTGAAGAGAGAACATAAAAATCTAAGAATTAACAACAATGAGAATATGGGAGATTATTGTGTAAAGGTGCATAAATATGGGTATTTATGGTGAAGAACTAACATAAGAAAAACATGTCAAAAAGGTGTTGAATGCATTGACACCAAATGGCTATTAAAGAAAGTAAATATTTGAAGAAGATAGATATTGACGAATTTATGGATACACTTAAATCTCATTAAGTAAGAATTAAACACAATGAAGAAGAAAAGTTGGAGTAAGCTTTTGCTTCTAAGGCTAGACTCTCCAACAATAATAGTTGGCTCACACTCCAATTTCTAAGGTCAAAAAGGGGAGTAGCAAAATCAACATTCTACAAGATGAAGAGCCCATGATAAAATAAAAGGCTATAGTAGAATAGGTAGAGGTAAATTTGTGGATAAGAGGAATGCTTAATATCACTATTGCAAAATATATGGCCATTATGAAAGAGAATGTAGAATAAAGGCAAGCAATGAAGGAGTAAAAATATAAGCTTTTCACATGAACAAGGTGAGAGCTCAAAAAACATGTTCTTTTCATGTAACATGGTAGAAGTTTCAACTAAGAAGTCTTGGTAATTAGATTTCAACTATTCAAATCATATGACCAGTAATAAGGAGTTGTTTCTAGAATTATGTGACTCACACAAGAACAAAGTGAAATTTATAGAAAACAAAACATTGGAGATTAAAGAGAGAAAAAAATTACAACTTGATATAAAATATGGGAAGAAAATTATTTGAAATACTTACTTCACATTATGCTTAAAGCACAATTTGTTGAGTGTGGGGCATCTTTTATAGAAAAAGTACAATAAGAAGTGCATCATCTATAATAAAGCAAATGGGATTCAAGTAGTGACTATTGTACCTATGACAAAGATCAAATACTTTCTTTGAAGCTTAGAGGATAAGAGAGCAATTTGTGTCATACAATCATTAATTATTATTATTTTTTATGGCACCAAAGGTATGATCACCTAAACTTGCAAAGCTTATATTTATTAAATGCTAAAGAAATGATCCTTGGACTGCCTTATGTAGAAGCAAGAAGTGAAGTGTGTGAAGGTTGCTTAATGGGAACTATGATAAAGATTTATTTCCAAAAGGAAGAGCATGGAGATCATCATACCTATTACAATTTATTTGTTCAAATATTTATGGTCCAATGTATACATCAAGTGTTAGTAATTCCTACTTTATCACTTCCATTGATGATCATACTAGAAAATATTGGGTTTATTTTTTTAATAAGAGTAATGCTTTTGAAGTAACAAGAGATTCAAAACCATAGTAAATAATGAAAGAAGATATATAATCAAAATATTAATGTATAGTCATGATGGTAAGTAATTTTCCAAGAAATTCAATCAATATTGTGATGAGCATGGGATAATTAACGATAATCTATACACCTCAAAAAAATTGAGTGTTAAAATGAAAGAATAAGATAATGATGGATATGGCAAGAAGAACGGTACTAGAAAAATATTTGATAACTTTTTTTTAGGTTGAAGCAATTGCAACAACAATGTACACCCTCAATAGAAGTCCCATAATTATAATAAAGGATATGAATCCTCATGAGGGATGGTATGGAAAGAGACCTTCAATAAGTCAATTGAGAGTGTTTTGTTGTTTAGCTTATGTTCATGTTGAGGATAAGAAAAGAAAGAAATATCCAAAGAGTAAAGTATGCATTTGTGTTGGTTATTCTAAAGAAAGCCATATGTGTAAATGTTATAACCCCAAATATAGACACGACATTGTGTCTAGATATATGATTTTTGATGAAGGGAGAGTGTATGGACAACAAGCAAAAAAGACTAAGAAGACAATTATAATTGACTATTTGGTTGTATTAGAAACATAAAGTGAAAGCAGAAGCATTTCTCCAAAGACTAGCATAAAAGGGAAGAAAATATTACAACCATATCCAAGTTGCCAAATATTGGATCAAAATTTTGACAAGAGGTTCATGAGAATCCAAGCCCAAGTCCAAGAATAAAGGCAAAACAAATAAGAATATACTATGATAAAATATGCACTCTTGTCCAAGATTGAATCCAAGCCCTCAATTTTTAATGAAGGAGCTTAAAGCAAGGTATGGACCAAAGCCATGAAAGAATAATTTAATGCAACTGAAAAGAATGATACTTGGGAGTTGTATGAAATACAAAGAACAAGGAGGAAATTAGAATGAAGTAGGTGTTCAAGACCAAGTATAATAGTGATGGAGCAATTGAAATGCACAAAGCAAGACTAGTGGTGGAGGGGTATGCATAGTAAATTGGCATAGATTATGATGATAAATATGCAATTTGTTGTAAGATAAGAAACAATATAAATGGTCTTAGCCTTGACTACCCCCAAAAAAAAGATTGTATATCCAACTTGATTAAAAAGAGTGCATTCTTGAATGACAAGATTAAAGAAGAAGTGTATGTGGAACAACCATAAGGATTTGAAGTGAAAGGTAAAGGAGATCATGTCTACAAGATAAACAAGAATTACATGGCCTAAAACAAGCACCCAAGGCATGATATTAAAAAATTGGTGCATACTTCTTAAAGTGTGAATTTGTGAGAAGTAAGAATGATCCAATTATACTACAAAATGGAAGGTAATAATATTTTGATTGTTTGATTGTATGTTGATGATATAATTTTTAGAGGAAATTCATCAAGATTGGAGAGAGAGTTCAAGTAAGCCATGATGCAAGAATTTGAAATGAGTGATTTGGGTTTAATGAATTATTTTTTTGTCGTGGAGGTACATCAAACACATGATGAGATCTTCATTTACCAATCTAAGTATACACATAATATGTCAAATAAGTTTGGTATGGAAAGTTGTAAAGGCATTGTTATCACACTTGTATAAGGCAAAAGAATATGCAAGAATGATGGAAGTGGAAGAATGAATGAGAGGAAGCATAAAATTTTGGTAAAATTTTATGTCTCCTCACCCACTCTCCCTCTTTAAGGATGATGTCATCTTAGGGTCGGCCAATTTTTGAAGCATTGATGGAAAAAAAATATTTTGAGACCAAGTGGACAAGTAGTAGAACAAGTCTCCAAACTTTGGGATAGGATGGAATAATGGGCAGGGGATTCTCAAAAGAAGACCCCAATTCCCCACTTCGACCTTGGGTGGAATATTGGGATCCAAAATCCTCGAACGAAAGAATCAGACCACAACATAGTGGTAACAAGTCCCAAGTTCCCATCTTCAAAGTTGGATGGAACTTTGGAAAAGTTGCATTAAAAAATTAAACCTAATATTTCATCCCCATGAAGATATGATGAGCAGAATACTGGGAAGATGGTGCATAAAGGAGTGTTCTTGATCAGAGCTAACGTTAGAAGGAGTTCCTCGGAAGATTCAAGTTGGAGCATTAATAATCGTAGTTGCCCTGGTATGAGTTGATCTAGAGCAATTGGAGATACGTAGAACCTTAAGCGACTAACTGGACTTTCCAGGTGCTCAAAAGGATAGAGTAGATAAAAATTTATCGCTCAAATAGAACCAACAAAAGTGATTAAGGACCCAAATCTATGCAGATCTATTTGACTTCTTTTGGACAACCAACATTCTTCTAAAAAGTAGCACGTCAATAAATCTAATTGCTCTAGAATTATTCTTTCCACCTCATGTCATCAATGCTTGAATTTGAATATATTGTAAAATATTCTATAAATAGTGGAATGTTGGCCATTCCAAAGGATAACTTTATGGCCTTTACAATTCATATGTAATCTTATTCGCTTTGTAAATAGTAGTATATCATTGTTTGGTCTCTCAACCCGTCTTCGCTTCTTTCTTTTGCGTAACCGTGGATGTTTATTTTTGCTATGGTCATCTAAGCTTATTCACTTAATTCTACTATTTAGATTTTGTGGGTTTGGCTGAGCGATTCTGGAATTCACATCCATCCCTGGGCGTTGGGGTTTTATTTTTGTTAAAATCGGTTGAGTGGGAGTGTTCTAATTCAGTTGTCTAGATTTCATGCACCCTCTCATTGGTTTTGGAATTCGCTCTTGCCCGTTTCATTGAACGAGAAGTGAGAATAGGACGAACTAATATATTAGGTGGTCTATTGTTGTTTGCATTGGTGACATCAAGGGTGTGTGTCTTGATGCAACCATACCCCGTCCTTGTTAGTTTTAGGTACGACCTCCCTTTCCTTTCTCTCTCATTTTCCTTTTCCCTTTCCCCCTTTATGATGTAGGTAGTTGGAATTGAAGGAGCCAACCTTATCCAAAGATAAATTGCCCCTACCTCTCCTGGGCTAGGAAATCATTCAATGTTGGTCAAGAACAGTCGAGTGCACTATTGCTCGTCCAATGATAGTTTTTGCACCAACAGTTTTTGGCGACTCTACTAGGGAACTCATTGAATTTTTGTGTTTGAGGAAATCAGAGTTTGGTGATACTTCGGTTTTCCCATATCTAGTTCAATCACCTGGTGACTTCGATTGTGTGACATCTCCAAATCATGAGATAAGTTGCCTCTTTGTGCTGAATTTTTTTATTTTTTGAAGGACCTAGGGTTTTATGAGTAGCCCTGACCTTGCTAATAGTAAAAGTATGCTCATTTGGAAACTCCAACCTCATAGTGTAATCCAGAGGCTCTAAGGGATCAATGCTTTAATGGCCCAACCAATTTGACCTAGCTAGAATGATCATCAACCCCTTAGTCTTCCCCATATCCATGATATCCCTAAAGTTGCACTGGAATTTTTACCAAGTTATGATGGCATTAATGGATGTGTGGAGAACTTGGAAAATGTGGCTTCTCTATCCACCCTTCATAATATCATGCACGAATATGTAATGATCAGGTTGTTTGTTGCTTCTCTAAAAGGTAGAGCATAGCTCTGATATAAAACCTTGTAGCATGGAAGCATCTCCACATGGGTAGATTTGGCTAAAGCCCTCCTAGATGTGTTTGGTGAACTCGAGGACATCTTCTAGCTACTAACTTAGTTCACATTTATCAAGAGTAACCCTCTTGAGAGTGTGGTGGACTTCAATATCCATTTCAGAAGTAGTTGGAAGAAGATTCTAAATCTACTCTTTCGTCCTCTGCCCAAGTGTACCTATTTTACATCTGGGCCTTCAGCCCTGACATGGCAATCCTCTTGTGTCAATTTGGGGAAAAGGTATTTCCCCAAATTTATGAGGAGGCCATCAAAGCTGAACATATTTTAGTAGGGGAATGGCAACCATCATGACCTTGCACAAACAATTTTTCTCCAAAGCTCGTGCTAGATTAGAAAATGGGGTCACCGCAAGGAGAGGAACTACCCATGGGATTGGTACAATAGGCCAGTCTTGAAAACTTATCCCTTGACAAGTCACCATCTAAAAAGCGAAATAAGGTGGCAAAAGTAATTACCATATTAAGTTTTGAAGGCCTGAGCACCAGAGGGCTTAGGCAAATTAAGAAGAATTATGAGCTTGTCGTAATTTTGAGCCCGCATGAACAATACCAATACAAGTAGAGGCTCAAGTTTGGCATGATTTGGCTTGGCCATTACAAATTCAAAGGACAAATGGCATAGATATCCTAGGCTTAGGAATGCCTAGCATGTCGCATTTTTGCAACAAGTAAATAAAGTTGTGTCCTATGCATAGCCGTTTGTGAGGTGTCATCAAGATCTTTGGGACTTATAGGAATTTTGCTCTTATAAAATATCACCACCTGGTCTTGTGTCGGGAAGCATCAGGAAAAGGTTTCCCAAGAATTTAAATTGGAAATATAACATTCTTGCTTCGTCTCCATGTTATCTTCCTAAAATTCATTTATTCCAGTAGTTGATGTTGTGACTCCATAACCCAATGGATACATCTAGTAATTATCAAGACCTCTCATATTACCCTTGGGAGTTGTATCAAGGGGCCTTGGAACTTGCAACTACAATTACAAGGTAAAGCATGCATGTTATAAATAGCCCTCGCAGGAAGATACAAGTGAGACCAAAAAGTGTAAACTACAAAGTGCAGTGGAAACAAAATGGCCTCCTGGTCAATAACAATCAGTAAAAGAGGATGGTTGCTAGATTGCATAAAAAGAAAAACCTGGGACAAGAGAAGAAAATATCAATGGTAATATATCTTCTCTTGGAATGTCTTAGATCATTGGAGGGTTGTGTTTAAAGGGATTCAATCCGAGAGAGTGCCTCATGGAAAAGGGTTTATGCCCTATCAATTTCACTTGATAAGCTTTGGGTTGCTTTTCCCTTCATGTCTCCCCATTCCTTCACCTTCCCCTTTCTTTTGCCTTCACCTTCCCTTTGTTGCCTACATTTCTTCAGGTTTATGACAAATGCTTATTTGTATCAACTATTTCCTGGTATCCCCTTTCTCCTTTTGTGTCTCCTTGTTTTAATTTCTTATTTTTGCTTGCTATTTCCATTGCTTGTCTTCTTGCTGCTCTTATTTGTTGTAGTTTCGTTTGTACTTCCCATATCCATCCCATTTATTTGGCTCTCTTTTCTTTATTCTTATCCTCTACCCCTCCATCCTGCTTATTTTCCTTTCCTCTTCATTGTCCCCTTCTCTTCTCTCTTTGTTTCAATTGTTATATCTCCTCCTTCTAGGTTTCCTTTTTCACAAGATGAAAACCCATGTAAGTCACCAAGAGTGTGGGTGAAATTTTGTATCTCCTCACCCACTTTCCCTCTTTGAGGATGATGTCATCTTATGGTCAGCCAATTTTTGCAGCATTAATGGAAGAAGCAGATTTTTGAGACTAAGTGGACAAGCAACAAAACAAATCTCCAAAGTCTAGGATCGGATGGAAGAATGGGCAGGGGAATGCTCAAAAGAAGATCCCAATTCCTCGCCCCGACCTTGGGCAGAATATTGGGATCCCAAATCCCTAGATAGAAGAATCGGACCACATCATAGTGGTCACAAGTCCCAAGTTCTCGTCCTCAAAGTTGGATGGAACTTTGGGAAAACTACATTAAAAAATTGAACCCGATCTTTCGTTCCCATGAAGATATGGTAAGTTGAAGATTGGGAAGATGGTGCATAAAGGAGCGTTCTTGACTAAAGCTGATGTTAGAAGGAGGTCCCCAAGAGAATCAAGTTGGAGCATTAATAATCGTAGCTACCCTGGTATGAGTTGATGTAGAGCAATTAGAGATATGTAGAGCCTGAAGCGACTAACTGGACTTTCCAGGTGCTCAAAAGGGCAGAGTAGATAAGAATATATTACTCAAATAGAACTAGTAGAAGTGATCAAGGGCCCATATCTATGCAGATCTATCTGACTTCTTCTGAACAACCAACATTATTCTAAAAAGAAGCATGTTAGCAGATCTTCTAACCGTTCTAGAATGATTCTTCTCGTCTGATGTCATCAATACTTGAATTTGAATACATTGTAAAATATTCTATAAATAGTGGAATGTTGGCCATTCCAAAAGGTGGATCTATGACCTTTACAATTCATATGTAATCTTCTTTGCTTTGTAAATAGTATTATATCACTGTTTGATCTCTCAATCTATCTTCACTTCTTTCTTTTACGTAACTATAGATATTTATTTTTGTTATGGTCATATAAGCTTATTCACTTAAATTTTGCTATCTGGATTTCGTGGGTCTGGCTAGACGATTTTGGAATTCACATCCATCCCTGGGCATCGGGGTTTTATTTTTGTTAAAGTCGATCGGGTGGGAGCGCTCTAATTCTATTGTCTGGATTTCATGCACCCTCCTACTGGTTCTGGAATTTGCCCTTGCCTGTTGCATCAAACGAGAAGTGAGGATGGGATGAGCTGATTTGTTAGGTGGTTTGTTGTTGTTTACATCGACGATATCGAGCGTGTGTGTCTTGATGCGGCCATACCCTATCCTTGTTAGTTTCATATACAACCTCCCTTTCCTTTCTCTCTCCTTTCCCTTTTCCCTTTCCTTTTTTACGACATAGGTAGTTGAAACCGAAGGAGCCAACCTTCTCCAAAGATCGACCATCCTTGCCTCTCCCAGGCCAGGCGATCATTCAATGTTGGTCGAGAATAGTCAGGCACGCTCTCGCACTTCTAGTGACGATTTGCGATAATTATTTTTGAGGAATTATCTTATTAGAGACTAATTCTACAAAAAGAAATTTGAATTGATATGCAAACATTTTTATGAAGGTAGTAGCAAAATATTAGTTTGTTTCCTTTATAGATATAATGAAAAAAACTAGTCTCAAGGGGGAGAATGCTAGGAATTGTGATAATGAATGAGGAAAAATTCACATTAGAATAATAATAAGATAAAAAAAAATTAATAAGAATAAGCTAAAAATTAAAATAAGATTTGAAAAGAAGGTGAAGCACCAAGAGTATTTTGAGACAACCAAGAGACATCTTATTGTATAAACATATACATAACACATAATATTGGAATAATATGTATGAAGATTGATGAAGTGTTTTGTAAAGGATTTTTGTGCAATTTTGTTTTCTATTCATTTTATCATTTTTATGACGTATTTACTTCTATTTTATAATACCATCACATCTCACAAAACCTAGCCAATATCCATGGAACTTGTATGTTAACCTCTACTTTTAAAAACTTTTATGTTATGTTTGATCATGTCATCCTTGATAATCTGCTACTTGGATATGATTTAACATAAATTTAATTTTTCTCTTGTCACTAATTAGAGCATCCATATTTCTAATTAAAACATCCTTACTTCTAGTTAAGATTGTTTCCTACCGTATTGCATAACTTTTGTTCACAATTTTTTTAACTTCTCAAAAATCTGAAATAAAAAAAGTGAAGCTCACTCCTTGCTAGTACTTGCTTCTCTAGTTACAGTTACAATACTTAATAATATTATCAATCAACATCAATAAATTATACACTAACCCTCTATAAAATAACTTTATACAAAATTTAATCAACATTATTTTTTAACTATTAATATTTTAAGATAATAATTTTTTTAATTGGATACTTTACACTCATGAATAAAAACATGAACTCTTGATGTGATGACAAATCTCTAACACTCTATTAAAAAATCCTATTAAAGTTTAACCCAACATTATTTTTTTCACTACTAATATTTTTATTGGATACATTACATTAGTAAACTAGGACATGAAACCTAGTGAACTAAGCTTTTAAAACAATTAAAAAAAATTCTTAATTTTTTTTTTTAAAAGGTTAAAATCGTTATTCACGTGCAAGAATCAAATTACATTCATAGGCCTGCCACTTTTGGCAAGCCTTAAAATCCGAATAAAACTCAAATTAGCATCTCTAAAAATAACAAAAAACTGAGTACTATCTAAAAAGTAGAAACTCTTAGTTTAATATTTTTGCTTTATGTTGATCCGAAGTAACCTAGCATGCTTGATAGACCTGCAAACATTACCAGTGTTGTCCCAAAAGGGGCCAAAGAGTGCTACAATAGGCAACAAAAACCCAACCAATAACTCTTCATCCTCCATTGACCCACAAGGCTTAGTGGACTCTAAACATGTCCTCATCCCTACATAAATCTTTATTGGCCAAACAAAGAACCATTTGGTTCACTTCCAACCATTCAAAAGTGTCCATATCTTGATTAGAATTTAGCATACATCCAATTGGACTTTCAGTACTCTATTTAACCAAAAAGTTAGCCACTGCATTATTTTGTCTATCAAAATAGACCAAAATGACATCCTTAAACTACTGCCATATGGACTTAATTTGGCTTACAATTTTCCTTATCCTCTAGTTCTTTGGCTTGAAATTTCTAATAACATCCAAAAGCCCCACCATAATTTGTGAATTAGACTCAACTATGATATTTCTAACCCTATTCTCCCAAGCATTGAGAGAATATTGTCTGATAGCTAACCCTTCAACTTCATTGTTAGTAGCCCTTCCAAGACCCTCCAGCTCCCAATGAAGGATCTTCCCCTTGAAATCTCTTCTGAGAAAACCAATGCCTGCAACCCTCGGGTTATCCTTAGCTACACCATAAAAATTGATATTTTCCCAACCCGAGGGGGCTACCATGATTCCAAATTTTGTGGCTTGGGAGTCAACTCATTCTCCTGGATTTTTTGCTCCCGAAGGTGAGCTCTAACATTTTCAAAAACCTTGGTAAATTTTTTATGTTAAACTAGCTCCAATGGACTAAACTCCTCTCTAAAACTTATGGAATTTATTTCCAGCCAAATGTGCCACCATATGAAACTCAGGCCTAGGGACTAACCCAGATATATGGAGATATTCTTGAACTTCCTTTGTTTCCAAATCTCCCAGATATTAGCAAGAGTCGCCTAAAAGTCGAGGCGAGCCTTAAAGAGGTCTAACCACCTTTTCCATAACTCTTTGGTGAATTCACACTAGAAAAGCAGATGATCAAGCATCTCCTCCTAGGAATTACACATGATGCAATTAGAGGGGCCATAAAAACCTCTCTTCATAAGGTTATCATAGGTGAGACAACTTCTATGCATCACTTCCCATGCAAAGAAATATATTTTAGGCCAACCCTTAGCCACCCAAACTCTATCCCAAGGGACATCCCGTAGGATTAGCGAAGGAGGGAGAAAAGCATTATAACCATCATGGACAATGTATACACCTAGACTACTAAGGCCCTAGGCGATCCTATCCTCTTCCTCTTTCATCATAAGGCACCTTTGCTTGAGGATCTTATCAAGAAGAAGCTTTTGATGAAGAGGGACAAGAACAGGCAAATCTTCCAACCTCTTCCACTAAAAGAAAGACAAATCTCCATTATGCCTGGAAGTAATGCAAGAAACCATCTTAATCCATCCTCTAACTTCGAGACTTTGTTTCAAGGGCTGCAACTCAGGGAACTCATAGATTAAAGGGGATACTAGTCCCAAGAATCAATCCAAATTTTAGCTTTCTCCTTTTCCCACTTTCCAAAAACTCCAGATTTAACCATTTTTTTACTATCTTTTAGGCCCTTCCAAATAATGGAGCCAGGGCCCCTCAAAGGAGTGCGACCAACTTTGTGATGGGGAATAGAACCCAAATACTTACTAGTGATAACTTTGCTGAGAAAAACCTCATAGTTGGAGATTCATCTCCAATATAGCTTCCCGACAAGAACTTGACTGTTTAAAATTGCTTTATGAAAACGAAGTCCTCCTCGAGCTTTAGATTAACATATTTTATCCCAACTAACAAGAACCCACTTCTTACCTATTCTTGGGCCATCCCACAAAAATATTCTCATAAGCGAATCCAACTCTCGTAATTTTGATTTTATAAATTTTCGTACTTTTGATTCAAGTTTTCAAACATATTTTCATTTATTTACTACCATTGCCACATAATGATATTATAACAGCTTAGCAATTTTTTTTTTTTAAAGTAATACTTCTTATACACAGCCACCATGGGGATTGAACCTAGGTCACATCACTGACAATGCAAATGGCATCCTTGTCGATAGTTATATATTATTATTATTTTTTGTACATAGGGAGTTGATTACATCCATAATACTTTTAGTAACTGCGACCAAACTCTTGAATAAAAAAAACCTCCAACCACTCTTAAATAACCAACAATACAATCTTATCCGAATATACAAATCTTTGTGTTGGTGACTGCTTAACAATTATATATATATTGAGGTGGACTTGAATCATAAGGATCTCACTAGGGCCAAAGCTGCTCATCGGGGCTCTACAGGTGACTTCCTATGGAAGTCCTATTCCACTTCCCTGCATCCCTTCCTTGGCCTTGTCCTAGGTCCCTAATCCTGTCCTAGTTTCCCTGGCACTTCCTTAACCCTTCCCTCTTGGCAGGATGGTGTTGCAGACGATCTCTCTAGGGTGGGAGATCATTGTTCCAATGTTTTGCCCCTTTCCTTGCCCTGTGGTGGGGTTTTCCTTCGGTGCTTTGGTTTTGGGTTTTTCCCTAGGACTTTTCCTGGGTTGTTCAGGGTTTTTTCCTTGGATTTCCTAGTTTTTTCCAGGTTTTCATGGTGTCTTCTTGACGTTTGCCCTTGGAGGATCTTCAGTTACGGAATGCTGTGTCTATTGGAAAGCGGCTTCATGAGCAGTTTTGCACATCTTTTTGGTCTTGGGGAGGAGGACCTTGTGCTTTCTTCTATGACTCTGCTCTTCAAGATTTCATTTTTGCAGGTTTTCCTCATCTGTTTCCCTGAAGCTGTTTGATGGTGGTGTTAAAGGTTGCCTGGGATTTTTGTCCTCTTGGGTTCCTTTGGTACTTTCCTGTCTTTTTCCTAAGGCATGTTGTTCTACCTCAGTTGCTTCCTCTGCTGGGCTGGCGTACTTGTAGGCTCTTTTCTTCACTGCATTAGGACTTCGTGGCCTATGGAGTTCCTCTATATGCTGACCTACTTTTCAGGCTAGAGATACATTGCATGAGGATTTTGTAGCCTGAGGAAATCCTCTGATTGTTGTTCATCCTTTCAGGCTCACAAGGGATTTGTTTCCTGTTACCCGTCCTCATTCTGACGGGTTTTTTTGCATTCAGTTGGTTTTCCCCTACGTGGGAAGTGAATCTCTATTTTTCTGCTCCACCCTTGGCTTAGGGTGGTTTTTTCTGCATTCAGCTGGTTTTCCCCTACGTGGGAAGTGGTTTTTCTCTTGGCTCCTGGTTTCCCATGGGTGGTTTGGCGCATTTCTCCTTTTCCCGCCCTTGGGATGTTTTAATTTTCAAGTTAGGCACTTGTTTCTTTTTCCCGCCTCTGGGAAGTTTTAGATTTGGTTTTAGGTGGGCTTTTTCGTTCTTTTCTGCCGCCTTCTCCATTCTCGCCTGGCGGGATTTTCAAAATTTATTCTACGTGAATTTCCTCAAGCCTTTCCTAAAGGTGCTCCTCAAAGCTTTCCTGTTGTCCATCCTTGAATTGTTCCTCTAAAAAATTGTTGTAATCAAATTTTAGGATCCTTAATAAAAACCCACTTTTAATTTAAAAAAAAATATATATATATATATATATATATATATATATGACTTGTAAGATTGAGAGGAGTAATCCTCAACTCCCTCCTTTTGATGTAAATATTCGAATTTTAAACAAAACATATATTTAAAAAAGCAGCGAAAAGACAACACCTGTTATGGACGTTCATTCGTGACTTAGTCTTCGTCGAGGTAAAGCAGGGAATCATTCGTGACTTAGTCTTCGTCGAGGTAAAACAGGGAAACATTCATTCCGAGCTTTTCCTATCCATGCCGTTTCCCTGCAAATCTCTAGCGATTTCGTGACATACATGGTAAGGTAAGCCTTAAATGCTTTACACGCAACTAAAACTAGTTATCATGCTTCTAATTTTTGTTCTTGCAATTGTGGGCATATTTTGAATTCGCTTAGTCATGTGGCCCTTCGCTTCGTTAAATTTTACGGCTTTGGAGCTCTTTCTTATACAATTTTAAGGTTCAGTCAAACCTAGCGTCTTTTAAACCAAAGAACGGCGCACTAATTTGGCCAATTTTTATAAAATCCAGGCTAGGGCGCCATGTTTATGCTATGAGATGTACCAGGTTGTTTAGATTCTCAGCCGTGAATGTTCGAAGAATTGCATTTTATCCTGTGAGGGTTTTTTAATTTTGAGTCGGAAAGATTCCGCGTTGAAAGGAATTGCCTTTTGCCCGGCCATGGTTTTTAGTTTGAGTCGGTGAGATTCAGCGTTGAAAGGAATTGCATTTTGCCCGGGTAGGGTTTTTATTTTGGGTCGGTGAGGTTCAGCGTTGAATTGTGGCGTGACGTATTGACCATTATGTTTAGCCATAGTGGCTCAGGTGATACAGAAAATTGGTCAAACCACATACAGATTTTTTCCTTAGTGAGTGAGGGGTACATTAACAACCTTTGAATGTTAGGAATACCATTTCGGAAATAGCCGTGCAGTTTGAACCCTAATCTACATGGACGTCAACTTGATTAAATTTGTATTTGGGCAGGGCAGGGGAAGTGTTTTAGAGTAGGGCAATCAATGTTTCCGACTATGCTGTTGAGACTATAACAGGGCTGAAGCAAAGTTACCAGGGTCATGCATTATTCAAAAAATAAACTATAATAAAATTATAGTAATTAAAAAAAATAATATTATCCATTGGTCATTCATATAATTCGTGAAGATGAAAATTAACAATAAATATTAAACATGAAGATCCATGGTTTCAAAATTCAGAAATTGAAATGTTTTTCCCATTGTTTCATAAGGAGATTAATCATCGAGTTTCTGAATTTACATTTGCAAGACCACTATGTTCTATGACGCTAGAACTAGCCTCAATGTATCCCGTTCCAACCTGAAGCTGTTGAAACCAATGGAGCAAAATAAAAAGGGAGGAGCCAAATAGTAGTGAATGGCAGGTCTGCTGTTTGTTTTCACGTATAGTCTGGATTGTTTATTTTTTTATCTAATGTAGTAGTCTGCATCTGCATATGTTAGCTAGGTTTTTTCTATCTTATGTAGTAGTCTGCATCTGCATACGCCAGCTACCTAGCTACCGGATTTAATGTTTCCAACCAAATTATTCAGGTACTTGCTAGAATTCTGCATCTAATGTGAATGAACAATGGACTTGGTTTGCAGAGGCACTGTGTGCAGTACCCAGAATGCACCATGGCTGAACCCGAATATCGGGTATGGGCGCGGTAATGGGTACATGTACCCAGCAGATTGGGTACACAAACCCTGCTACACTTGGCTGGAGTGATATTGCCTTTGATTAGGTGTAATCCTCCTGTCTCTCCAGCTGAACTTTTTTCTTTTAATTGGTCATATGGGATTGAAATGATCCCCCCTGTATTACATCATGACCATGTAATTACAATAGCACTTTTGATAATCATGCATGTAGGGCCCAGCAGGTCTCCTCCATGAAAGTCAAGGTTTTTAACTGGTCGAGCTCATGCAGTTTGATATCTGGAGCCGAGCTTTGAACATGGGTGTCGTCATTGTTTACAGTGTAAAATCATGTTGTTGGCTGCCACAGTATGGAATTTTTGCAAAACTGCAGAGTTCACTACCGTTCTTAAGTTGCAAGAGATGTAATCTTCTGGTGTCTCTGGGTTAAACAGAGGGCTCACTGTCTTCTTAAAATAACATTCTCTCTGAAGTGAACCTCCTTTATCTATGGTGTCTTGAGTTAGGGCTATCTATTTAGTCAAATTTACCTATGTTTTGCACTTAACCTTGCCGAAGTACACTGCTTCTGTAGGGTTTGTGAAAGATGTATGGACTTCATCCCACTCTCAGATATACTGATCAACACCTGCGGAGACATGGGTTTTGAACCATCACTACATGCAAACTATCCTGTGGACAGAATATCCATCATACATTAGTATTACTTTCACCTTGTAAAATTATAATTTTGTAAATGCATTTTTGGATTAAATTGATACTGCTAAGATGATGTAGTTTACTATGATTTTTCTGAAAATAGACAACATGGGTTTGAAGAGATTCATTCCTTTGCTACTTTTGCTCAGGTCTTCTTTGGTTTGTCTATTTTTTTTTTTAAAGGAAAAGATTTATTTACTTAACGAAAAGGTACAAAACTCTCTAATCAGAGAGATCAAAGTGAATAGAGCATTTTAAAAAACAGAACATGAAGACAAAAAAGGACCTTATTATTGGAGTCCTCGTCATCCTCGCATACCACCCCTGTCCTTCTGCTTCTTGATGATTTGGCGGCAATAACCAGGGGCTATATTTATTGCCTGATTCGCTAGTGTGTCGGCCTCGTTGTTGAATTCCCACCTTACGTGTTGATAGGATATTTTGCCAATTATCCTGTCTAGTTGTCTAATCCTGTCTTGAATAATCTTCAATTGTAAAGATCTAAAATCTTTATTTTTGGCAAGAGCTGTTATTCTCAGTTTAGAATTCCTGTAAACTGTGACCTGAGTGATTCCTTGCTTTGCCACCAATTTTAAGCTAATTTCACATGCAATAGCCTCTACCACATTTTTAGATGTTGTTCCATAGCTGATCATGTATTTGAGTAGGATCTCACGGGGTCCTGTAAGAATCAGTCCCCCCGCCGTTGCTTGACCGGGGTTGGACTTGGAGGCACCATCAAAGAAGAGCATTGGAAAACATATTTCAGGCAAAGAATTGTTTGATCTGCAGTCTCCCTGTGTCAAGAAAGCTTGGAGATTAAGTTGGTAGATCATTCTTTTTTCTGTGGGTGACAAATCTTCTTCTTTTATCCTATTGTTGACAGAAACTAGATTTGACGTTTAGGACTAATTTTTCTTTTATTCTTCGTATTAGAGTTTTGTTGTCCTTATCTTTGCCTTAAAAAATCCTTTGGTTTCTATCCAACCAGATGTTCTAGATGACAAAATATGGTATAGAGCTCCACAGATATTTCAAGAGGGGCTTACCTGCCAGTTTACCTTTATATTCTATGTTCCACTTGGTAAAACATGTGTCTATGGTTATAGAGTAGGAAGTGTCAAGAATTTTGGTTATTCCTAACCAAATTGAAATTGCCTTTAGGCATTTAGGTTTATGCCTATTTATAATAGTAGCCGATTTAAATTTATTTAACTGTTTTTCGATATGCTGTTGGCTATGGTGTTTCCAATAATCCAAACATTGCCCATTAACTGAAAAGCTACCTGGTCCAGTTTAGTCTAATTAAAGCCTAGGCATATGTGGTAATATGTTTAGCAATTTATAGAATATTGTTGGTTACGGTGTTTTAAATAATCGAAAGGTTGCTCATTAACCGAAAAGCTGCCATTTCCAATTTAGTTGTGTCAAGTCCTAGGCATTTATGGTAATTTTGCCAATCAGTTAATTTTATTTCTTCTAAATGAAATCGCGATGCTTAACAAGCAAAGCTAACAAAGTTCCAATATGATGGGTGGATGCGCCTTAATGGCAGCAGGGAGTATAATGTGTATTTTCTGAAGATTTGTGCTTCACTTAACAAATTTTAAATTATGGAAGGCTATAATTTTCCCATTGAGGCTTTTAGAAGAGCATGCTTAGCTGCCATTTATTTAGTTATTAAATTCAAATTTTTGGGGAAACCAATCAAATACTTTGTTTAAACAACGGTACATGGATGTATATGCAGATGTAAGTTGTGTTTTATTCACCTAGGCTTTTTACAGAACCTCATTGTACAATGAGATGCCTATATTTTAGATTTGGCTTGTCTTTGTAAGACAAAAATGCATTACATGGAATTGGTCATGCAAATTTTATATATGTTACTAAATTGCATGAAACTTGGAAATGGATATGATTTGTGAAATGGAAACACCGTAGGAAATTTGAGGCTCGAATTCTAGAAAAATGCATAACAAAAAAAAAAAAAGTTAAATAGAAAAAAGAATAAGGGTGTTTTTAAATATGTAGGAAAAATAATGAACGAAGCATGCATGGGGAGTGCGTACGAATAAATAGGGAACCTCACCTTTGGTTTTTGGAGTTCTGCTCTAGATATTTGTAAAAATTCAAGCAGTGGAGGACTTTCATGTGGACAAGCTAATTATTAAATGAAAATCATTTGTAGAAGCCCTAGTTGTAATTAAGGATGCACTAATCGAGTAAAGTAATATTTTGCACGTCAAGGACAAGGGGAAGAAGGAAACTATGGCAAACTTCATTGACACATTAGACGGTTCATTACAAGTGATTATCAAGGATGAGATGATCAACTATGATATAGTGGTGGTTCATAAAAGTAGAGGGTTCATTTGTAAATTCAATGGCTATAGGTTAAAATATTGGAGATTTTTTTTTGAATAAGCTATGTGTGGCTTTTATTGGGGGCCACTCCCATTACGAAAACAAAACATTACATTGCTCTCATTACATTTCTAACAAAATAATTAAATCATATCCAATCTGCCTTTCTATTAAAAATTTTCTTCATCTGTCTTTCTTATCAAAGAGATTTGCCTTATTCCTCACTGCAAAATTTCTGCAATCAACTTCTTTTTATCATTTCATACAGTTGCCTTTCGAAATTGAAACTTTGTCAAGATAAATTTCAACACCATGAATGGCTAAATTTTTGCTGCCCATTTTTCATATCAATAAATATAAATATATTGTCTATAACAGTCTGAGAGTTTCTTAGTACCTTTTTTTAGGGTTCTTATTTATGCCCATGATATTCCAAGATATTATTTTCATTGTTATTTTTTTTTTTTTATTTGTGGGTTTAGCCTCAGTTCTTGTTAACACTTTCGAGATTTGCTTTTGTTTTCCAATATCAATATCCCTTTGGGTTTCTTTTTCTCTTTGTTTTTGCTTCTTGGGTCATCCTCTTTTTTTTTTAATTTCCACCAATACACTCATCTTCATCCATCTCTTCAATCTTATCACACTGCTCAAAGTAAGAGCAAGGAATAACCTCAAAAGCACATTCTTCTTTATAGTTCCTCGGAAACCGTAAAGTGCAAGGACACTCTTCCAAAGCAGTTACCTTTTTTTTTTTTTTTTAATTTGTGGAAAACATCCCAAAAGGGATGCCACTTTCGGGTAAGACCCAAGGAGGCAGGGGTATCCATTCCGCCAAAAACGCCCAGGACTCGGACCTGGCCTACCACCTTTGACATACTCAAGGAGCAAACAAACACACAAAACCAATTTAAAAATAAGTAAATAACAACAAAAATAATAAAATAAAATAAAAAACATGCTTCTTGAGTGTGTCAAAAACAAAAGCACAACCAAACACGCACAATAAGATAAAAGAAACCACAACACAAACCACATAGAAAAACACAAGAACCACATAACAAAACACAAACAAGACAAAAACAATAGAACACTACAAAGACATAACCCAAAAAAAACATGAAAAATAAACACAACCAAAACCTAAAAAATAAAATAAATAAAATAAAAATAAAAATAAAAATAAAAAACAACCAACAACAGACAATAAACAAAAACAAAAAACATAGAAAACACTCACACATAAAAACACGAAATAACACAAACAAAGAGAAACCTAAGAACAAGAACGAAAAAACACAAGAACAATAACAAAAAACATAAAAAAAAACAAAACAACAAAAACACAAGAACAACAAAAAACAACACAAAGAACACAAAAACAAAACAAAACAAAAGAACCCACCCACCTTAAAAAACTAAAAAAAAAAAAAACAAAGAAGAAAAAAGAAAAAAAAAATGAACAAAACAATGACCTATCTAGACCAGAAGACTATTAAGACAAGAATCAACAAAGGAAACAAAATAAAGAATAGAATGAGCTAGGGAACTAAAAAAAAACTGAATGAACCAAAGAGAAGCAAAAAAAAAACTAGGTACCTTTAGAATTGGAGCCATCCAAAGAAATGATAGAAAGAAGAGCTTCCCTAATTTGAGAAGCTCACCATATAGGAGGGTGGCCATAACAAGTAAGATCACCTTTGTCCAAAGCCCAATTAGCTAAAGCATCAACACTCTTGTTTTGATCTCTGACCACATGATTGTAATCAACTTTCAAAAATCCCATCCTGGATTAACTGAATCTTCTCAATAATTCTTTTTATTCTCCAATCAACCTTATGATTCTTAGAAGGAGTCTTCAAGAGATTAATCATAAGTTGAGAGTCAGACTCAACTAACACATTTTCCCATCCAACCTTAGTAGCCTCCTGAAGGTCTCTCGAGGATACCATACCCCTCAGCAAGGTTATTGGAAAGAATACCCAAATTCTCAGCAAAAGTAAAAACCAGGGAGCCATCTAAAAGTCTACCAATTCCTCCCACATTGGCTTTTCCAGGGTTCCCTCTAAAGGCTCCATCAGTATTGACTTTCCCAAAATCCTTAGGAGGAGGTTGCCAATTTCTAGTCCTATCCATCTTACTAATACTCACATTCCCTTTAAGTTGGTTGCCCTTAGAAGGTTTAATCTTCAATCTTTGCATCACTTGATCCCATCTTTGGTGGGAGTTTTGGGGCTGATTAAGGAGTTGATGGACTGATTCAACTAAGTTGGCTATGGTCTTTTGCCAAATATAGTGAATATCCTTCCTATCTTGATTAAAAATTCATTTGTTCCTTTCATTCCAAATATTCCAAAGAAGAATGGTAGAACCCATCCAAACTAATCGCCTAATAAAATGATCAACGCCCTCTTGATTAGGCCAATCCCTCCAAAGTTGTTCAAAAGTAAAAAAATTGGACCACTCGTAAGCCAAGTAAAGTGGCCATTCTCCTCCATAGCTCAGAGGTTAAAGTACACTCAATAAAAAGATGGTTGATATTTTCTACATTCTCTTCACACATTTCACATCTAAAAGGGCCATGAAAACCACGCTTCATAAGTTGCTCACCAGTAAGCACCCTACGATGCAATAAAAACCAATTAAAGAACCTCACCTTAGGCCAGAGCATTTGAGCCCACAATTGAGAAAATATATCAGAAGAATGGTTGGGATTATTATGGCATAAGGTCAAATAACCTTGAGCAACTGAATACTCACCCTTAGTAGTGTTGTTCCATCCAAAACAATCTTTTTCATGGGACCAAGAGAGGGATCTCATATGAAGGATGCCTTGGATATCTTGTCTTTGCCTTTTTGGGATTTGAATAGGCCATTCCTCAATAGGGATCCAATATCTACCAACCTTTGAATTACCAGTATGGTACCGACAGTAATTAGCCACCTTTATCCAATTAGCTCGGTGAAGCTCCTCCATCCAAGGCCTCCAATCGGGAAACTGAGTTATCAAAGGCTTGTGACCATCCCAAGAATTTGTCCAAAAATTTGCATGTTGACCATTATGAATGATCCAAAATAATTTTTTCTTTATCAAATCCTCACCAGTCTTAAGAACTGCTAAAATGGGAGAACCTTTGGTAGGAAGTTGATAGCGAACAAGGTCTTCAGGACTTTTGTTCTCAGCATATTTAGCACGGAGATTATTGGCCCAAAGAGCATTGGGGTTATGCATCATCCTCCAATATAATTTAGCAGCTAAAGCTTTGTTGTTATTAATTGAAGACCGGAATCCTAACCCCCCTTTACTCTTAGGAAGACAAAGTATCCCATTTCACCAAGGCCCATTTTCTTTTCTCTAGGACCACTCCAAAGGAAACGATGACTGATTTGATCCAATTCTCGAAGAACAGCCTTTGGGATATTCAAAACGAAAGAAACATAAATAGGAATAGCTTGAAGGACTGATTTTACCAAGGTGATTCTACCCCCGAAGAAAGCCACTTGTTGGTCCACTTTCCAATTTTCTTCTTGACTTTGTCCAACAACCAATTCCAATCTTTATATCTCTACCTTTGAATATTTATGGGAATACCTAAATAAGTGATTGGAAGAGAGGTCTTCTTATATCTTAATTTATCCAAGACCATGGATTCTCGTCTAGCAGAGCGAGTGAAAGAAAATAACTTTAGATTTGTCTTCATTGATCAATAGCTCGATGGACTTAGAAAAACAACTAATGATTTGCTTAATTTTAGAAGCTTCCTTAACTCGTAGCTTTACCTAAAAGAGTAGAGTCATCCACAAATTGAAGATGAGAGATAGGTCTAGCTCCATGAGCAATGGTAACTCCCTCAAGGGTTTTGTTTTCCCTCTTTTTGGTTATAGTCCTACCCAAGCATTCAACAAGAATGATGAATAAATAAGGGGATAGCGGGTCACCTTGCCTAATACCTCTGGAAGCTGGGAAAGACCGAGAAGGCCTGCCATTGATAAGAACTAAGTAGGAAACTGAAGAGATACATCCCCTAATCCAATCCATCCATTCCTTAGAGAAACCAAATTGCCTCAAAACTTTGAGAAGGAAGTGCCAATCCACTCTATCATAAGCTTTGGATAAGTCTAACCGAATGAACATAGAAGGAGAATTTTGCATATCCATGGAATGGATGGCTTCCTGAGCAAGAACTATCTCATCTGCTATTTGACGTCCTTCCACATATCCCCCTTGCTCTGGGGAAATAATCTTATGCAAAAGGGGCTTCAACCTTTCTGCCATGATTTTAGTAATGATTTTGAGAAGAACATTACATAAAGCAATAGGTCTAAAAGCTGAGATATGATCAACGTCTTGAGCTTTTGGAACAAGAGTAATATAAGTTTTATTGATAACCTTCAAAATTTCTTTGGCTTTCCTGGCTTCTTCCGCCACCTCTAATAAATCAACATGAAGGATATCCCAGAACTCTTGTTAGAACTCAATAGGAAAACCATCGGGACCTGGGGTTTTCCTTTTTGCATTTTAAAAACTACTTGTTGAAGCTCATTGATAGTAACAGGAGCAATCAAAATAGAGTTATCCTCATAAGTGATAAGAGAAGGGATTGCTTGAAGAACATTTTGTTGTGAAGTTGAGTCAAGAGGAGTAGCAAGAAAAGATTGGAAAAGTAATCAACAACAATAGAGTTCATGCCATACCAAGTTTAAACAACATCTCCAGAATCTGATTTTAAGGAAGAAATAAAGTTGTGAGATCTTCGAGCTAGAAGAGATTTGTGAAAGAAATTTGTGTTTCGATCTCCTTCTTTGAGCCATTGAATTCTAGATTTTTGCTTCCATAAGATTTCTTCTCTTTTTTCCCATTCCTCTAACTAAGTTGTGAGTTTAATTTCATCTGCACTTCTCTTCTCTGTGAGGCCATCTAAACAGATTTTCTTATTCAAATTTTCAAGATGAGCAATAACTTCATGTTTTTTTTTATGAACATCCCCAAACTCTTTCCAGTTCCAAGTCTTGATTTTGGATTTAATGTATTGCAGTCTTTTGGCAAAACAGAACATCTTCGTCCCATGCCTAGGTTTACCTTCCTTCCACCATTGTTGCACACGAGGTCTGAAGGAAATGTCTCTAAGCCACATTAATTGAAAACGAAAAGGAGAGAAACTCACATTGGTTTTCCACATTTCCACCATGATAGGCCAATGATCCGAACCAACATTATTAAGAGTCTTCACTTTAGGAAGGTGACCATTGATTAATAAATTTTCACGAGAGCAAAAACCTATCCAATCTCTCCATTATACAAGCTAAGCCTTGCCTTCTGTTAGACCAAGTCATAAGGCCATTATCTGGTTGGATATCCACAAGATGGAGGTTTGCAATATATTCGCTCATGAGGTCAGTGCTTTTGTCCAAATTTCTATTCCCCCCCCTTTTCTCATCAAGAGAGAGGATGGTATTGAAATCTCCTCCGATCAAGATCCAAGCTTTAGGAAAATGAGAGATAATATGAGTAATATCCTTCCATTGTCTTCTTTTTTCCTCCAAAGAAGTCGGGGCATAAACGAGTAATGCGAGCATAATCCGGTTGGAATGTCTACTTTGAATAGCTATAGCCAACAAACCCCAACTGCCAACCATATGGTGAATAACTACCTCTTTTGGGTCCCAAAGACAAGCAATGCCACCCGAAGTCCCTTGGGAACTGAGGGAAACCACTTTTCCAGCTGGCCAAATTTTACTAGCAATTAAGTCCATATCCTCCATTGACATCTTTGTTTCTTGAAGGAAAACAAGATGTAGATGATTTATCTGAATCATTCTTCTAATTTCATTTTGTTTTGAAAGACTCCCTTTGAGTCCTCTAATATTCCAAGTGATGATCTTCATTAATACCAGGGCTAAAAAAGTTGGGAAGGGCATTAATCTTACCTTCCTCTACAAGCTTTTCACCTTCTTTTACCATATGATATTGATTGGTCTTGCGACCTACTTTTTGATTAGAATCCATCTTCAATATTTTTTTCCCTGTTTCTTGACTTACTCCAATTGAATCTGAGATGGCTTCTAACCTTGAAGAATGCTCATACACAGCCAAAATTTTACTAGATGGTTCAATGGAGTCTATATTGGGACTTGCATTATTTGAAGTTTTGACATTTAAAATATTGTTTTTCTTGTGTAAATTTTTTTTTTTTTTTTTTCTGTTGAAAACCTTTGATTTGTTGGTTTGTCTCTGAGTTCTTCCTTTCATATTTAAATTGTGTTTCTAAGATTTCAGTTTCCATTATTTCCTCTTCCTCACTTGGGACATCATTTGTGGAAAGGATTTCAAACATATTAGCAAATGACTTTGATTGATCCTTCATAACTGGTTTTTTCTGAGTGTTCTTCTTAGGTATTTGGAAACCTGCTGAGTTTATATCTTCTTTCTTTTGATCAGAAATTTTATTTGGGCAAGCACTGGCCAAATGACCATATTCATGGCAAATTCTACAACGAAAAGGAACGTTCTCATAGTCCACTACTTGCTCCCAAGTGTCTTCCCCAAATTGTAATGTGATCTTTTTAGGTAGGGGTTTGTCAAAATCTATTAAAACACAAATTCGAGCATAAATAATATGTTCAAAATTTTGAGTACAATCAGCAGTCATCATAAAAGTTCCTAAAGAGTTTCCAATTGAAGAAAAAACAGTAGGATTCCAAAATTCAATAGGGAGAGGATCTTCACTTTCCATTAGGGAAACTAAATTCCCTAATGCCAACTGGCCAGTCTCATAACAATTGTGGCAATGAAATGCGATATTTTCATAATCCACTTGTTGATCCCATTCTCTTGATTCAGATTTAATCTTAATGGATTGTGGCAAAGGTTTTGAAATATTCATAGCAACACATATTCTGGTATATATAGCATGCTTTCACTCCTTAATAGTTAGTCCTTCCTTGATGAATTCTCCTAGGGTATTTCCAATATTCTTCAAAACATCCTTATTGATAAGCTGATATGGAAGTCCAAAAAGCCTAACCCAAATTGGAAGCTTCTTAATAGTTTCTATCTCAATAGAAAAATTTTCATTCCATGGTCTTAAATAAAGGGTATCTCTCCCTCTAAACCATGGGCCACCACTCAATATTTTATCCCTAATTTCTGAATTAGAAAAGATGATAAGGAAAAAACCTTTAGGAAGAAAACTCATAGAGTAATTTGAATTCAATCCCTACTTCCACTTGATCCAATCTTGAATCTCCAAAAACCTTGGCCAGGATCTATGGAACTTACATATTAACCCCTTGCTTTTCAAAACCATTATATCATGCTCAATCATCTCATCCTTGATGGTCACTTCTAGTGCAACATCTGCTACTTGGATTGAACTTTCCATATATTTGCTCTTCCACTTATCTTCAACTTGGGCATCCATACTTCCAACTAGAGCATCTTCACTTTCCATTAGGGCTTTCAAATATGGCTTTCCTTCCAAACTAACTAGTGGGGTTGGGGCTGGGGCTTGCTCCTGGCTGGCATTCCCTCTCGGCTTACACTTCCTCCTAGCTTGCATTCCTTCTCGGCTCACACTTCCTCCTAGCTCGCACTCACTCTTGGCTCATACTTACTCTTGTCTCTTCTTTCTCCCGACGTTCCTTTGCTTTGGCAATTTTTTGGTAACAACATTTGCCGAATTCATGGTAAGGGTTTGAAGCATTGATACATTTTGAATGAATTTGCTGTTCTTCCAACATATAATGAAATCTCAATATTGGCTCGCATTCGCTTCCTGCTCGCATATAATGAAATCTCAATATTGGTATTCTATGATTTTTTTTTCAAAAAATAATTTTATATTCTTCTCCCGTTCAAAAACCAGGGATGAATTAATAGGTGGTGGTCCATGGTGTATGGGGATGACTGCCTTGTGTTCAAGATCATGCATTGAAACTTTTCATACAAAGGCAAAAAAATCCTTGAAAGAGTTATTCTTTGGGTTAGGTTTTTTGGGCTTCAGTATGAGCTTTACCATATGGAGGTTTTGAGAAATATTGGTAATACCTTAGGGGAATTTATTTAGGTGTCATTGACTTCTATATAGTGGAATTTAGCTGTGTATACATGGATATCTTTTGCCATGGATCTTTTAGAATCTTTGTCAAAATTCATTGTTTTCAATCTGACTCAAGAATGGGCGGCCAGCAAGTGACTAGGAAACATTGCATTTCAGTGCTGCTTATGCCATGAGACTGGACACATGGCAAGAGATTGCAAATGAGAACGATTAAGAAGATTCAAATGTTTAGGTCAGAAGACAATCCCAAAGTTAAAGCAAGGTAACCAGATAGCAGCAGAAGTTGACTCAGACCAAGGATTTTCCATTCCCAAATTTGTGGCAAAGAAAGACTTTCTACCACCTTAGATAGCAAAAGATCATAACACTTCATTCAGAGTAAACTTCAGGAGGAACCAAAGATGTGCTTGGAATGGACAACTGCAATGTGAGAGATCAAATTCAAAGAGGTTAAAGCTGCAAAAGAGTTTTGAGAATCAGTTTTCAAAAAGGAGAAGGCCAAAAGAGGGCTGATTTTGAGTCAAGTAAATCACTTTCATTATTTTGAAACAGTAGAAAAATCTTATCCTTGCATTAAAAATGATTGCAATAAAAATGATAGTGTGGAGGTTGTCCTTTGCACTTCAGTTTCTTTAGGGAAGCTTAAAGCTGATAAGTCAATTTGGGAATAGGCTGGAAAAATGGAAGAGATTGAGTAAGATGAAAACATTGGTGGAAGTGGTAAGAAGAGAGGAAGATCACAAAGAGGATCAAAACATAAATTGATTTGGGAAAAGCAGATATTACAAATGTTAACATGATGTGGGGTTAAACATGTAAATAAGAATAAAAATGATGATGATGATAATTATATCGTAGAATATCCAGGACATGAATATGGACCTCAAACAAAAAGTTTTCAAGGAATAAATAGGCTACCTTTATTCTAAATTTAGACAAATTGGTAGTGGGGAATGCAGGGAAACATTTAAAAGGATGTAGAAATTATTGATGCATGCAATATTTTTGAAATAGAAAAATATCTTTAGAGAAGGAAAGAGGATGGGAGATAAATAAGCCATTTGTGGTGTTGATCTTACATATAACGAAATTCAAATACTGAAATATGGCTGACGAAGATTCTCTTTCTCAACGATAATGATATCAAAGAATTAACAGGGGAAAGTAGTTGCTCAAGAAGAAGAGGAAGCTAGAGAAAATCGTTTATGCAAAGACGAGCTAGGAATGATTCATCGAAATTATGAATGGATATGGTCTACTTGACCTAATAGTAGATGTAATGTTTCATTTTTTTTGATGGGAGTGGTACCTATAGGAGCTGCATATAACTTATTAAAGAAGTTATAGAAAAAACTGAATGAATGAAATCGCAAATGGATGGGAAACACATTTATTGTTTAGATCACATATAGAGTACAATGCTTAATGGCAACGGTCATCCGTTATAGATAAGGCTAAACATGTCATTCAAAACTGAACTACATGGGATGCACTATAAATTTAGTTCTTACTTTTTAAAGTCATCAAAATCGGCATTTAATATGGATGAAGATCCAATCCCTTGGCTTGAGCAAAAGGTGTAAGAGAAGGATTTTCATCATCCTCAATATTAGGTGCAGCCAGGGAAATATGGAAGTTAAGATTTTCTTTTTGTTTTTGGATCCACATCTCAATATTTTATTTGACTTCTTCTGTGCTCTTCTTTTTTTTGAAATACAAGAGAAAGATTAGAACATCAACAAAAACTAGATCTTTTGCCTTTTTTAAGCCTAACCTATTTTACCTCACCAAGTGAACCTATATGCGCTTCAATTCCTTGTTGTTGTCTAAGATCTTGCCATTAGTTCTAAGATTCTTTGGTTTCATTGATCACAACCCGTCATCATTTCGAAGTTATCATTTATTTTGTTTCCTTTTCCTCATCTAAGAGCCTTTTTCTAAAGTAACTTGATTTTTAATTGGAGTGGGTCATGTGTGGCATGTGGATCCTCATGCAATCTTGACACAAATCTTAAGCCCTCAATCTCATATTTTTTCCCCTTTTGTTTGAAATGCCAAGAAATGTTGGAAACATCCTTGAAAACATCTAGAAACATGGGAAGTCAAGATGATTAATTTCCGAGGAGTTTTCAAGTTTCCAAAATGGTAAATGAGGGCATCATAGGAGTTTCTTACAATACACTGCTACCCTGCTTTCCTGAAAATGGAGTTTAGCTATAGAATGAGGTTGAATGTTAACCATGCGCTTCGTTCTTTTGTGAAACATTGGATTCTTTGTGAGAGCTATGGATCACTAGAACTCCCCCCAGTATCTGCAGTCATCCTTTTCAGCTCCACTAATTTCATAATTATCTGTGTACTTATATAACTACATTCTAGACAGTGTTGTTATCAGATGCATTTTTCTACTAGATGAGATTGCACTATTGTAAAGTGAGAAACAGGACTTAGTGGTGGATTTGCTGTCTTCATTACTGCTGGTATTGATGAGTGTCGTTGTTCATTCATCATTTAATCATTATGTGTGTCAATCCAGGGCGGTGTCCAAGGCTATATACGAAAGAAGGCTCCAACAGGTTAAAGATTAGTTCATTCAGAAAATAGGCTTTATTGATGGATCAGTTAGCATTTTTGGGGGTTTTGTGTGTCCTCTAATTCCTAGAACTGGAAATCAAATTACAGGAAATAAAACTGAATTAAAACTTGCATGAAAAGCAGAATCTGAAATAGCAGAAAATGAAATGTTGCTAAATTGAAATTGTCAGAAAGGCAAATTGCAGAATTGAAATCACACACAGTTGCAGAAAAATAAACTAACTACAATTCTCTGAGCATGTTCTAAATCTAGAAATTCAAACTAACATCTATTGCAAAACTGGAAATGTCACAAATCTGGAAATTGCAGTAAAATGACAGAAAACTGGAAATTGCTGCAAATCTGGAAAATGACAGAAAACTTGAAGTTGCTGCAAATCTGAACAAAAATGTTGAAATTGCATGGAATGATGGAAAAATGTTGTCAAGACTGAAATCTGAATTTAAAGCTGCTAAAGAAATGAAACTGACAGAATTCTGCTAACTTCTGCAGCAAGGAATTAGCAATGTATTCTGTCAGAAGATGCCTTCCTCTGGTCCTGCAAGTGGCCCTTGCTTCCAAAACCAGATGAAGGTGAAGAGTTATGCTAAGAAAACCTAAATACTAATAATCAACTCAACATGCCAATTGAGAACTAAAAACTGCACCTTTTTATTCAATCTGAAATGCATTACAGTAATGCAGGAAAAACCTGCAGATTACTGTTCTGCTACAAAAACAATTGCACTCTCTATTTCTCTATGTCTCCTATATGACTATATGCCTATATTCTATATGCTCAACCGTGCTGGGAGCTCTCTTATTTATAATATTATGCTGATATACTTGATTACTGATTTGCAGGGATTTACAACTGTTTGCACAACTGTTTCCTAGAATGCATGAGCTTGCTTTGTCAAACTTGATCTATTCAACCTTATTAAGCTGCATTCGTTGAGGAAATCAGTTAACATGAGCTGGGACAACTTTTTGGTCAATTGTCAATACTTTCCTCTATCGATCTGTCACTTTTTGACCATCTTCTGTTGTTCCTGCGCTATTCCCTATTCCTGCGCCAAAATAACAGGCAGGTGACAATTCATTGCTTATCTGCACTCCAAACGCATAGGGAGGAAGTTGTTGACCATTTGGATTGTTTTACCTTATCTTGTACACCCTTATATAGTGGTGGCATGTGTAGGAGTGACTAATTCCAAGCCGTTGTATATGTACAGGTGGAATTTGCATGACTGTGTCTGCTTTTACCAAATTTCTTGCATTTTAGCCTTTTGACTTGTTGCTTCCATTTGCATCACGTGGCAGTGCTGTCAGGTGGAGAAAGAGTCATGCCTATTCTCCCTCAACTATTTCCAAGCATTTACCTCTTCTTTATTTGACAAATTCCATGCCTTCCTTCAAAGTGACAGGTGGCTGGAATTTGTATGGACTGTGACCTGTTGTTTCCAGCTGCCAAAACATGCCCAGATGCCTTTTTGGAGTGATCATAACTTGTTCATCGTAACTCCATTTTTTACCAAATTATGTCCACATGTTCTTGGTTATATGAACAACATTGGGTTAAATTTTCAACTCTTAATTCCTCATAAATTACTCCCTGCATCGCTGTCAAGTTGGCCTTTAACACAGATTTTTACCAGCATTTCCAGCTGTCAAAAAGTGTGAAACTGCCATTTTGCAGGCCCCATAACTTCCAGGTTACTTATCCATATGCCTTCAAATTTTGGCTATGTTTTCTCTATATTATGAAGTACCATTGGTATGAATTTGGTACCTTAACTCACTCTGGATCATTCCCAGTAGATCCGCCAATGTTCCCTTTAACGCAGATTTGCACCTGTTAACAGCTCCAGAAAAGACTAAGGCATGAACAATGAGCGCAGGAATGAACAATGAGCGCAGGAACGATGTAACCTTCATAACTTTTTATCTATAGCTCGGATTGACTTGCTTCAAAAAGCAAAGTTGTAGTTCTTGATGAGAGGAATCTATTCATGCCATCAGAATGTAATTGCAATACATATTTTATTTACTACCTAATCAACTGAAACAGTGCTGAAAATAGTCAAAACAGAGGTATAATGTTCCAAACATAAAATCATGCAAACATGTAACAAATAACATATTCTAATCACTATTTGGCACTTTAACTTTGTCATATTTAATATTATGGCAGTTTTTATATGTCAACAATAGTGTAATAATGAGGCATTTCTAGGCCTCATCATTCCCCCCAACTTGAACTGATGCATGCCCTCATGCATCCTAGTAGGCCCTAGTAAGATGAACAACATACTTTTGCCACCTACTACCCGAGAAAGTTCTTCTTACTTGCACTACACCAAGCATTGTAGTTCCCAACTTTTTTTTTTTTTTTTTTTTTTTTTTTTTTCTTTTCTTCCTTTGTACTTGTGGTAGAACTAATTTAATATTAATGTGCCTTCCATAACATAAAAATTCTTTTTCCATGCTATTTTTGTCTATTGTTTTATTGCAGTAGTAGTAAAACAGAATTTTCAGGTGCATTTTGTCCTTCTCATATTTATGATGTATTGGTGGGACATTTTATTCTGAAATCTGCCCTACTAATAAAGATAAAATGGTTGTCATATCTGTCCCAAAATCAGGTTTTTCACAATTTTGAATTTCCCATGCAACTAAGGGCAGAAAGGGGGTGTTTCTTGACATTTTGAACAACATGTTCCATTTTTTTTAACTTGCCAATATTGTATGAACAGTTTATGCCAAATATTGATTATCATATACTAAATGCTAAATGCTTACCATGACTAAATGCAAGAAACACATACCTTACTGTCCTGAAAATTTATCATCCACCTTACAAGTCGCTTTTGATGATTTTTTTCTGAAATAAGAACAACATAGGTGCAATAGGTGAGATTTGTACAATGGTAGAACAATGATGGGTGGATCAACAAGGCAATGCATGCCGAAAAACCGGTTTTCATGCAAGCCAACTCAGCAACGCCTCCGAGAAGGTTTTCACTACTGAATTATTCATTTTTTTTTTTTTTTTCTTTTTTTTCATTTTTTTTTTTATCAGAAGAGGCTGCCATTTCTGGTTTTCAACCAACTTTTGTTTTTTTTTTTTTTTTTTTTTTTCAAGGCTAAAAAAAATATGATCATTTGGAAACCTTGTTAGAAGAGGAATCCTCTTCTATCATATGCAAATGTGACTGTGTGAAAGATTGAGCAAATTCCTTCTTTGTGAGTGGTTTATGGTACAACTGTAAAAGATGTCCATTCACCACTAATGTCCTTCTTGAATCATCAAGCTGAAGAAAGTTGAACAACTCCATTCTCAAACTCTTCTGGTTCATCCTTGTTGCTCTTAATGTGATCATCATGCCACATTTTCCATTTTTGTTGAATGAACTCTATTTGGTGAAGTGCTTCCAACCAAAGTTCATTAACTGCATTCAACTGTGAAATCTATTTTTTTTGTACCTGCAACAACTCAATGCCAACTGCTAAAGATGCATAAAGTGTTAGTAGAGCATTAGGATGTTGGATCAATACATCAAACAAATTTACTTCTTGGTTTTTAGTCAACCAACTATTGTTGTTCAAAGGTTGTTTTGGTTGCATTTCAGTTTGTTTTGTACCAAGATGTTTTGAATTGGTTCTTGGAGAATGATGCATTAATGAATTAAGAGAACAATGATATGGTGGAAAAGAATGGAAAATCTGTGTATGTTTACCAAAAACAATTCTTAAAAGAATTAACTTTGATAAATGGAAAGGAAAAGATGAGAAAAAATGATGACATCCATGTGACAAGTGAAGAAAATTGTTTTGTATTGGAATGGATGACAAATTTTTAGAATTTTGTTTTTCATCATTCCATAATAATTGTTGAACAGTGATTGGTTCATCTTTAAAATCTGCATTCTGAACATTTTCATCAAAAACAGACTGTTTGGATGAATCCATCTCTTCTACATTATCCTTTACAATGATGGAGGCCAAAATTGAAATGTCCATTTCATTTTCCTTATATGTTTCATGAAACCATGGGCATCCTAGACAATCATACTTAGGTGGACTAAGGTTTCCTGCAAGCAAGTTTACTCTTTTACCACCGACTTGTATGTTTTTAGGATATATTTTCTTCTTTTTTCTTGGTTTGTTAAAACATATTTCTTGAACAATTGTATTAATGATTGGCACATCTTTAATAGCTTGAAGTAAAGGGACTATAACATTTAAATGTTTTAATTCCCTTATCAAATCTGATTTCAAAGATGTTAGTTTTGATATTTCAAACTGTTCAAGATATGATTCTTTTTGTGGGAGATTTTCTTTTTCTTCTTCTTGTTTCAAGTGCAGATTTGTTTTTATGTGCATTCATTTTAGCTCCTATTTCTACACTGGTAAGTGGAATATGTTCAAGAAGTGGTTTTCCTAAACACAACTGATTTTTATGACAGTCACCAACATTTATTATGGCTGTATTTTCTGATTTAGCCATAGAGACAGGGGTTACCTGTTTAACATTGTTTGGACTGACCACGAGGTTGAGCTGAAAATAGAGGTTGTTTTTCATTTTGTTGTTGTTGTCCATGAGAGAAACTATGGGTATGAGTGGGCAATAAATTTGATTTCTGTGTTTGATAATGTTGCTGCCCTTTGTGCAATTTTTGTTGTTGTCCCCATTGATATCCTTGCAGTTTTGGCTGCAACCATGGTGGATGTGGTTGATTCCATTGTTGTTTCATCCATCCATGTTGAGACCACTCTTGGGAATATGCCCATGGTGGTTGACTCCAACATTGTTGAAGTGGACCTGAAGCATACCATGGCATATACCAAGGATTATTTCCCCAATGTATAGGAAATTGAGAAGCATTCTGATATGGAAACTTAAGAAAATTATCTCCTTGTCCTTGTCCTACAAAATTGAGTTTTTTCATAGGTTGAGGCTGTTTTTCAAAGACACTTTTGAGTTCTGGCAATAAACTACATTGATTTGTGGAATGTCCTTTTTGACAAATGCTACATGTAGCTGGTATAAATGTTTTGTTCAAAGGACAAGTCATGAACAGAGTGTTGTTGCTCACATCTTGAACAATAGATAGCTGAAGGTTCAGTAGATTTACTCTTTTTATCTACTGTTTTATCAAGATGTACAACAATATCAGCTTTAGCAAACTCTTTCATGCATTCTTTCAAATCATGTTTATCATTACCAATTCTATGTTTTCTATGCCTTGAATGAGAATAATTTTTGCAAAGTTTAATGATTTCCTGGATTTCAAGTGCATTTGCATCGCCTCTTCCTAAAATATCCAATGCATCCCGAAATTCATCTTGTAGTCCCCTTAAGAATATAATTTTGCACATTTCAGGTTCAACACTACCACATCTCTTATGAACAAAAGAAAATCTGTCTACATAATCTTCTAAGATTTCATTTTCCTTTTGTTTCATTTCAAGCAATTCATTGTTTTGATTCTTGACTTGACAATATTCTTGGTATCTCTCCAAAAATATATTTTCCATCTCATTCCAGGTTCTAATTGAATCAGGTGCTAAGGTGATAAACCATCGTAGAGCTGACTCTTTAAGAGTGGAAGGAAACAATTTGAGCTTTTGATTGTCGTTAGTGTAATCATGAGCTTGACACACAATTTTAAACTCAAACAAAAACAAATCGGGGTCTTCGGATGTAACTCCCTTAAAAGTCGGTAACATAGAAGGTGAAATGACCTTCATGGGAGCATTTTGATTAGGATCTAATTGGATGGGATTTTGAAAAGTTTTGGCAGGTGTACTAGTTGCACTAGGTTGGAGCACATTATTGGCTCTCCCTAGATTCTCTTGTGAGCCTACCCTTATAGGTTCCCAATCACAATTAGATATCCTGTTAAACTGTCCTGATTGTATGGATTTGTCAAGAAAAAAAGGTGTTGAACTATTGATTGTTCCTCCTTGTGATGATTTCTCAAAGGATCCTACAGTTCTGGACATAGATGATTGTAATTCTTTGAAAGTTCCAAAAGTTTTGGGAATCATAAATTTGGACAACTTTGACATACTTTCAACCTCTTGTGAAATTTTTCTTCCTGTGGTAGGCAAAGGATTTTTCATACTTTGACATCGTGCTTTCACATCCTTTAACCTATTCATACTTGCTTGTTCTCTAAATGAACTGAAATGGAATTTACCAACAACTATTAATTATGCCAGTTATTACATTCAGATTTCACTCTGAAGTTCACAACTTAGCACACTAACAATTATTGGACCGCTTTCCTCTTCTAACAACACCTATCCCCGACAACGACGCCAAAAATGATGAGTGTCATTGTTCATTCATCATTTAATCATTATGTGTGTCAATCCAGGGCGGTGTCCAAGGCTATATACGAAAGAAGGCTCCAACAGGTTAAAGATTAGTTCATTCAAAAAATAGGCTTTATTGATGGATCAGTTAGCATTTTTGGGGGTTTTGTGTGTCCTCTAATTCCTAGAACTGGAAATCAAATTACAGGAAATAAAACTAAATTAAAACTTGCATGAAAAGCAGAATCTGAAATAGCAGAAAATGAAATGTTGCTAAATTGAAATTGTCAAAAAAGGCAAATTACAGAATTGAAATCACACACAGTTGCAGAAAAATAAACTAACTACAATTCTCTGAGCATGTTCTAAATCTAGAAATTCAAACTAACATCTATTGCAAAACTGGAAATGTCACAAATCTGGAAATTGCAGTAAAATGATAGAAAACTGGAAATTGCTGCAAATCTGGAAAATGACAGAAAACTTGAAGTTGCTGCAAATCTGAACAAAAATATTGAAATTGCATGGAATGATGGAAAAATGTTGTCAAGACTGAAATCTGAATTTAAAGTCTGCTAAAGAAATGAAACGGCGAGAATTCGCTAACCTCTGCGACAAGGAATTAGCAATGTATTCCATCGAGAAGATGCCTTCCTCCGGTCCTGCAAGTGGCCCTTGCTTCCAGAACTGGATGAAGGTGAAGAGTTATGCTAAGAAAACCTAAATACTAATAATCAACTCAACATGCCAATTGAGAACTAAAAATTGCACCTTTTTATTCAATCTGAAAATGCATTACAATAATGCAGGAAAAACCTCTAGATTACTGTTCCGCTACAAAAACAATCGCACTCTCTATTTCTCTATGTCTCCTATATGACTATATGCCTATATTCTATATGCTCAACCATGTTGGGAGCTCTCTTATTTATAATATTATGCTGATATACTTGATTACTGATTTGCAGGGATTTACAACTGTTTGCACAACTATTTCCTAGAATGCATGAGCTTGCTTTGTCAAACTTGATCTATTCAACCTTATTAAGCTGCATTCATTGAGGAAATCAGTTAACATGAGCTAGGACAACTTTCTGGTCAATTTTCAATACTTTCCTCTATCGATCTGTCACTTTTTGACCATCTTCTGTTGTTCCTGCGCTATTCCCTATTCTTCCAATAAAATAAGGAGGGTTTTATTATGGTATGTTTACCAAATTTCTTGCATTTTAGCCTTTTGACTTGTTGCTTCCATTTGCATCACGTGGCAGTGTTGTCAGGTGGAGAAAGAGTCATGCCTATTCTCCCTCAACTATTTCCAAGCATTTACCTCTTCTTTATTTGACAAATTCCATGCCTTCCTTCAAAGTGACAGGTGGCTGGAATTTGTATGGACTGTGACCTGCTGTTTCCAGCTGCCAAAACATGCCCAGATGCCTTTTTGGAGTGATCATAACTTGTTCATCGTAACTCCATTTTTTACCAAATTATGTCCACATGTTCTTGGTTATATGAACAACATTGGGTTAAATTTTCAACTCTTAATTCCTCATAAATTACTCCCTGCATCGCTGTCAAGTTGGCCTTTAACACAGATTTTTACAAGCATTTCCAGCTGTCAAAAAGTGTGAAACTGCCATTTTGCAGGCCCCATAACTTCCAGGTTACTTATCCATATGCCTTCAAATTTTGGCTATGTTTTCTCTATATTATGAAGTACCATTGGTATGAATTTGGTACCTTAACTCACTCTGGATCATTCCCAGTAGATCCGCCAATGTTCCCTTTAACGCAGATTTGCACCTGTTAACAGCTCCAGAAAAGACTAAGGCATGAACAATGAGCGCAGGAACGATGTAACCTTCATAAATTTTTATCTATAGCTCGGATTGACTTGCTTCAAAAAGCAAAGTTGTAGTTCTTGATGAGAGGAATCTATTCATGCCATCAGAATGTAATTGCAATACATGTTTTATTTACTACCTAATCAACTGAAATAGTGCTGAAAATAGTCAAAACAGAGGTATAATGTTCCAAACATAAAATCATGCAAACATGTAACAAATAACATATTCTAATCACTATTTGGCACTTTAACTTTGTCATATTTAATATTATGGCAGTTTTTATATGTCAACAATAGTGTAATAATGAGGCATTTCTAGGCCTCATCAGGTATGATTTCCATCAATGTACCCTAAGAGTAGATGATAGGAGTAGTTTTTTATTAGTTTGTATGTTTTTAACCCTTCTAAGCCGCCCAAGCTTCAGCTTCATTATTTGTCTTAAATCCACTATTGAAAGCGTAATGAGACAAAATGTCTCCTCTATTATTTCTAATTATTCCTCCTCCTCCTGGTCCTGGATTTTCTTTAGATGCTCATCAAAATTCAATTTGATCAACTCCACATCTGGTGGTTTCCACTATATTCTTTGCCTTCTTTTTGTTTCTCCTATACCCAACATCATTATTCCAATAGATGACTTGACTCCATCTATCAAGGTTCTCTGTTTCCAGATTAGGGATTGGGTGAGTTGATAGGGTTGGATTAGACTCCTCTATGGCTAAACAAATCTTCCTTTTCATTACCTCTAAATTGCTTTCCTTTCCTTTAAATATTCTTCTATTCCTTTCTATCCATACAGTCAAAAGTATTGTATCTTTTGATATATCCCAGATTGTCTGTAAAGCCTCACTTTTAAAAGTGCTTTGCCATTGCTTTAACCATTCTTCAATTCTGCCATTCCCTTCAGCCTATTTGAATGAGGACAATTAAATGCTTCTTGTTAGGTCAATGATTAAACACTGTAGTCAATAAAACATGGTTTATTTGATCAGCTGATTTTTTTTCTTTTATAAGTTGTACCAACTGACTTTCCAAGTAACTTTTTTGCTTGTTTACGAAGACCTCCTGATCCCTCTTAACCAGTTTTGCTCTCTGTTGGTTGTGACTGTGATTCGTGCGAATTACTCTGCAGCACAACTTCAACCTCTATACTTGATTCCTTACTAGTAGAGCTTTTTGGTTCGTTAGACTTATTGAGAACCTCTCTCTACAGGTTAATGTGAGACCACCTGTTTACCTCGATGGTTATCATTCACTGATGGTTCATTAAGATAACATCTCTATGAAGCAGTATTCTTTATGTGCTGGATTAACAGCTTACATCCTTTTGTTACAAAAAGAAATAGACAAAAAGGATTAACTTTGAATCTTCCCCCTCCCCGTTTTCACTACTTGTCTAGCATTTAGGCAGATGATTCAAGAACATTAGATGTGCAATTGAAAACTTTGTACCTGACCATGCTTCTAGGTCCTTTGTTTATAATATATGTAGTTACCATTGTATCTGCCTGAAACTGTTTTCATAATTCATTAAACAAACGTTTTAACAATGTCCTATATTTCATATACCCATCTCATTCTGCAGTAGTAAATAGGGTTATGAAACCTACCTTTTCATCCTCCTTTATTGTGAAAAAGTCCTTTGGGTTTATCTCATTTATAGTGTCTGATATCCTTTTACGAATGACAACTGTAGTTTTTCTAGACACACAATGAGCAACATGAAAACCTTCCAGTGCCATGTGATGTAGTGTGTATTGGTATGTGAATGAGACCAAGTAATTCCTTTTCGTGGGTTGCTCCAATCCTGGAAAAAATTTCTGAATGATGCTTTCTGTTAGACATGGCCTTCATTCAATCTCAACTTTGCAGTTGTAATAATATTGGGGTCAATCCCCACTACTTCTTTCTTCATTTGTGCCACTACTTGCAACTTCAATGATCCTGTCTTTTGCACCACAACTCAGCTTTACCCATAATTCCTTATGGCTTAGGTATTTGAAGCCTCAGTTTAGGGTCTGCAAACTGGAATATCTTGAAAGGGTTCAGACTAATTATCATGCCTCAGCATGTAATCTTCAAACAGATGGTTCAACAGTGCACTGTCTAGAGTGAGTTTGTTGTCCAACCCTTTGTCTCGAGAATTTCTTCAGGCTCATCCTCTATCTTTTATAAGGATTGAGTTTTCTTTGGGGGATTCATCCATTCAGTTGTGTGAGATAATCATTTTTAGCATTTTGTTCCTTGAAAATGGTTCCCTCCTTGGTCTCATGGAGCATTGCAATTTTAGTATTTCAACAATGTTGTGCTTATTTAGTCTATTGTCATCTCTATTAATTGACTTCATCTATTCGCATAATCATTGGTTGCTTTTCCTTGCCTTATTCTCTCAAAGGATGTCATCAGTAGTGCTACCAAGGAAAATATTGATCATAAATAAATTCAGGTTATTTCCTTTTTCCCACTATCTCTCACTCAAAATGGCATCTTTGATGGCACCGTCATTTGGCTTAATTGTTGCTAGTGCCACTGGTCACGTAGCCTGAGGTTTCTTCTTGACCAGCTGAAGGTTTGTTTCCACCAGTTATGTGTGGAGTTGGAGGACTATATCCCTCATGGCGAGCCTGCCATCGCTGTTCTCTCCCAGAGGTAGATAATAAGAAAAACTTTATTTTTAGATCTCTCTCCTATTATGAGATTCCAGGGAGGTCTTGTTGTTTCGAAAGATGTTCAGGTAGTTACATATCCATATGCTTTCATTATCTTGACCAAAGGTGCTTGACCTTTTCTCCTTCAGGACACAGTCACTTATAGACATAGGGCATTGTAGGGCACCTCCATGGATATCAAATGCTTTTTGAATACAGCTTGTCTGCACATAGATGGTGATGGGTCAGGGAGAAGATGATTATATGTAGATACTGGTACAGTCCTCTTGCTCATGCATTAGGTGCTTCTATTTGGATTTAGGGACCATTCAATTCTCTTTCTTAGAGCTTGGGGCAAGAGGACGTTCATGTATTACCAATTTTCTCCCTTCCTTTGGAGATACCTTGCTCTTGGGTGTGAAGAGAGATTCTAGAGGAAATACCATGCTTTCTTTTGAGATAGGCCAGCACATTCCTATTAGTCTGTGATATTTTCCTCTTGACATCATCCAATCATGTACTGGTCCTTTGGGTGGTGCATGTTTGTGTTTTGGTTTTTCTTCCCAGCAATTGATTTTCTAGACAGGTAACAGTGTAGGTTTCTAGCCTTGGTGTCCATTTGCTTTTTGTTTCTCTTGAGGGTACAATCTCTGGCTTGACTCTTTGTATTTGTACATGAATAATATAGTTAGCCTTTACATGCTTTGGTTTATGCATGCATGCAGATAGCTACAACAGAAAATAGAAAAGCTGGCAACTGGGCATTTTATAAAAATATTCTATAGAATAGCCTCTCCTCTTGATCACAATCATGAATGCACAGCTTGAGAATGACTACTTCACTCAGGCGACCTTATCCATGAGCCACAGAAAACATTACCATCTTGTCTGTGCAGCTTGTCCTCCAGAGGGCCTCCATGGGCCTGGATACCATGTTGATACTATAAATTTAAAATCAAAATTGGGCCTGGATACCATGTTGATACTATAAATTAAATCAAAATTGAACTTTGGACATCAAAAATAAAATCAACTTATACACTAGAAATACACACAAGGAAAGGTGGAATTGATGTCCCACAAATATTCTCGATAAGGGGGATCATAATTCTGAGAAATCACAATGCTTGGTCTCTTATCGATTACGTAAAGGGTTGATAGACCAAGACATTGCTTCTAGGGTATTAAGTGGTAACATAATCGCAGTAAAGAGTAACTTCATGATCCAGCATAGTGACATGCATCAAGAGGGTTCAAGAGGCATTAATTCTATAGTTCAGCCTGGTGGACTTGCATCGAGAAGGATTGAACCCTTTGCTTTTCTATGGCCGCAGCTGTTAGCAGACAGTACCTGCAAAGTTTGTTCAGTTGGAATATGCTTGGGGACCTTGTTTGGCATTTTCCTACCTCTGAAAAGTTGGGTACATGGTGGAGATCCCCTCTGAGAAAGATATTTACCATACTTGGGGCTATGCAGATGAGAGGCAATCTTATGTTTCATGTCATTTGAAGTGTCCAACTGCATGTTATGCAGAGGTCTGTTGGAAATTGTGATACTGAATGAGACCAAAATCAAAACAGGACAAGAATAGGACAAAAATCAGAATAGGACAAGATTAAGTCAAAAATCAGAACAAGACAGAACTGGAATTGCAAATTACAATTAAAAATAAAGATAAAGAAATATTCTCACCCAAATTTGGAGAGAATGTGAAGCATCAATGTCTCTTGAGACAACAAAGTTACATCCTATCGTATATATATAATTATAGTGCATTGTATTGAAGTAGAATGTACAGATTTGAAGATTAATGAAGTCTTTTTTGGAGGGTTTTTGTGCAATTTCGTTTTCTATTCATTTTCATCTTTCTATGCTGTGTTAAATCTCTATTTAAGAGTACCACCACATCTCCGATGCTGGTGTCAGATCTTGAAGCTTGGAGGTTGGAGAAGTGGAGAGCTTGATGATTTGATTCTCTTTAACCAGAGAATTCAGAATTAAGTTTGTGGAGGAAAACTTCATACATTATTGTTGTGGCTGTTATGGGCCATGGTAAGGATTCACTGCCCATCCCAGGATTTAAAGGAGAAAATTATGATTATTGGTGCATTAAGGTGAAGACTTTGATGATTGCCAAGGAAGTATGGAGTGTTGTGGAACATGGATACAAGGAACCAGTAGATTGGAGTATTTTATCAGCCACCATAAAAAAAGAATATGGAGGAAGCACAAAGAAAAGATGCCTTGGCTTCGTATCATATACCAGCAGCTCGTTACAAGTTTTTTTCCAAGAATTGCAAGTGTCAAGACTGCCAAAGGTGCTTGGGACACCTTAAAGACAGCTTGTTAAGGGTTTGCTCAAGGGAAATTAGTGGAGTTGTAGATATTGAAGAGAGAATGTGAAGATTTGAGAATGAAGGACAGTGAGAATGTGGGAGATTATTGTGTAAGGGTGCATGAAATTGTGCACAAAATGAGTATCTATGGTGAAGAACCAACATAAGTAGATGTTGTCAAAAACATTTTGAGAATATTGACACCAAATAAGAACAGTTGTGCAATGATTATTGAAGAAAGTAAGGATTTAAAGAAGTTGGAGTTTGATGAATTGTTGGGATCACCTATGTTAAAAATAGGGAAAAAGAAAACTTAGGGGCAAGGTTTTGCTTCCAAGGCTAGAGTGTCCAACAATTATGGGGCGAGCTTGAGCTCCAATTCCCAAGGTCAAAGAGGGGAGAAGCAAAATCAGCATTCTACAAGAGGAAGAGGCCATGGTAGAAGAGGAGGTTATAATGGAAGAGGTAGAGGTAAATTTATGGATAAGAGGAATGTTCAATGTCACTATTGCAATAGGTATGACTGATATGAAAGAGAATTTAGAATAAAGACAAACAAGGAAGGAGGAAAAAAAGACAAACTTTTCACACGAAGAATATGAGAGCTCACAAAATATGGTCTTGTCATGTATTATGGTAGATGTTTCAACTAAAGTCTTGGTACTTAGATTCCAGTTGTTCAAATCATATGACCGCTAATAAGGAGTTGTTTGTGGAGTTGGATGATGCCTACAGGAGCAAGGTGAAATTTGGAGACAAAAAACATTGGAGGTTGAAGGAAAAGGAATCTTGCAAATTGACACAAAAAAATGGAAAGAAAAATATCCAAAATACTTACTTCATACCAAGCTTGAAGCACAATTTGTTGAGGATGGAGCAGCTTCTAAAGAAAAATTACAATGTGGTGTTTGAGAATAAAGAATCTATGACAAAGCAGACGGGAACCAAGCAATGGCTGTTGTATCTATGACAAAGAACCACGTTTATTTTGAAGCTTAGAGGAGAAGAGAACAATTTGTGTCATACAGCCATTAAGGACAACTGGTTATGGCATGAAAGGTATGGTCACGTGAAATTTTGAAGCTTGTATTTATTGAATGTTAAAGGAATGGTCCATGGACTGCCTTGCGTAAAAGCAAGAAGAGAAGTGTGTGAAGGTTGATGAATGGGAAAAGACCATAAAGAGAGCTTTCCAAAAGGAAGAGCATGGAGAGCATCATATCTAGTGCAACTGATTCATTCAAATATTTATGGTCCAATGCACACACCAAGTGTTGGTAAGTCCTACTCTTATCACTTTCATTGATGATCATACTAAAACTTGGGTATAATTCTTGAAGAATAAGAATGATGCTTTTGAAGTATCAAGAGCTTAAAAGCAATAGTAGAAAATGAAAGTGAATATAGAATCAAAACATTATTGTTTGATGGTGGTGATGAATATAATTCCAAGATATTCAATCAATTTTGTGATGAGCATGGGATAGTGAGACAATTGACAACATCCTATACACCTTAGCAAAATGGAGTGGCAGAGAGGAAGAATAGGATACTCATGGAGATGGCAAGAAGCATGGTACTAGCAAAAGGTTTAGGCAATCATTTGTGAGCTGAAGCAGTTGTGACAGCCGTGTACATCCTCAATAGAAGTCCCACAATTGTAGTAAAGAATATGGTTCCTTACAAGGCATGGTATGGAAAGGCGCTCTCAGTAAGTCACTTGAGAGTATTTGATTGTTTGACTTATGCTCATGTTGAAGATCAAAAAAGGAAGAAGTTAGATCCAAAGAGTCAAGCATGGATTTTTGTTGGTTACTTTGAAGAAAGCAAAGCATATAGATGTTATAATCCCATATCTAGATAATGCCTTGTGTCTAGAGATGTGATTTTTGAGGAAGGGGGAGTACATGGACAAGAAAAAAAAACTAAGAAGAAAATTATAATTGAAGATATTGGTGTGTCATAAGCATCAAGAGGAGACAAGTATTTATCCAAAGAAAAGCATAAAAGCAAACGGAACATTACAAACACATCCAAGCTCCCAAATTCTGGATTAAAATTTTGATAGGATGTTCATAAGAAGCCAAGCACAAGCTCAAGAACAAAGGCAAAAGGAAGAAGAAGATAATACAGTGAATTATGCACTATTGTCCGATATTGAAGTGGAGCCTTCAAGTTTCGAAGAAGCAGCTCAAAGCAAGGTATGAACCAAAGCCATGAAAAAAGAATTGAATGCAATTGAAAATAATCATACTTGGGAGTTGTATGAACTTCCAAAGAACAAGGAGGTAATTAGAGTGAAGTGCATGTTCAAGACCAAGTACAATAGTGATGGATCAATTGAAAGGTACAAAGCAAGGTTAGCAGCAAAGGGGTATGCACAACAAATTTGCATAGATTGTGATGAGATATATTCACCTCTTGCAAGGCAAGACATAATAAAAATGGCCTTAGCCTTAGCAGCCCAAAAAATATGGAATGTACATCAACTTGATGTAAAGGGTGCATGCTTGAATGGCAAGAATGAAGAAGTGTATGTGGAATAGCCATAAGGATTTGAAATGAAAGGTAAAGAAGGAAATGTCTACAAGTTAAAAGAAACATTACATGGACTAAAACAAGCACCAAGGGCATGGTATTCAAGAATTGATGCGCACTTGAAGTGTGGATTTGTGACAAGTAAGAATGATCCCACATTGTACTACAAGACGGAAGGTGATGATATTTTGATTGTTTGCTTGTATGTTGATGATCTTGTTTTCACAAGAAATTCATCAAGACTGAAGAGAGAGTTCAAACAAGATATGATTGGAGAATTTGAAACGAGCGATTTGGGTTTGATGCATTATTTTGTTGTCAAGGAGGTACATCAAACACATGATGGGACTTCATTTGCGGCACTGTGCTGGTTTATGCTTGCTACTGTCTTGCAGTTCTTTAGTGTGGTGGGGTTGGGACTTATTGCCAATCTAAATATGCACATGATGCATTGAAGAAGTTTGGCATGGACAGTTGTAAAGACATGACTACTGTACTTGCACAAGGCAAAAGAATATTCAAAATGATAGAAGTGGAAGAATGGATTAGAGGACGCATAAAAGTTTGAATGGCAGCATCACATACTCAAAAACAATAAGACTAGTTATTGCATATGCAGTCTCTTTGGTTTCAAGATTTACGAGTGAACCCTCAGAAGATCATATGAGAGCAGCTAAGAGAATTTTGAGGTATGTGAAAGGAACTTAAGTTATGGAAACCATTAAAACTTCAGACAATAAGATTGAGTTGGTTGGATACAATGATTCAGACTGGGGAGGTTCAATTGATGATAGCAAATCTACATCAGGAAATTCTTTTGCATTGGGGAATGGATTGGTGACTTGGAGTTCAAAGAAACAAGCAATGGTTGCATTCTTAACAACTGACGCAGAGTATATAGCAGCTGCATTAGCTAAGCATACAAGCAGTATAGTTTAGGCAGATGCTAGGAGACCATGTTGAAAATCAAAGACCTACTACCTTTGTTTGTGACATCATGAGTGCAATTCAAATGACTAAAATTCCTGTTTTTTATACAAGATCAAATCACATTGAGTTGAGGCATCATCTTATTAGAGACGTAGTTCAGAAAAATGAAGTTGAGTTGAAACACTGCAATTTGGAAGATACAATATACAAATATTATTACAAAGGTAGTAGCAAAGAATTAGATTGTTTCAGTCAGACATAGAATTCAAATTTCCCCATTCAGTCTGAAGGAGGATAATGTTGGAAATTGTTATATTGAACGAGTCAAAAATCAGAACAGGACAAGAATAGCACAATAATTAGAAGAGGAAAAGAAGAGGACAAGAATAAGACAAAAAAGAGCAGGACAAAACTGGAATTGCAAGTGAAAATTAAAAGAATGAAAAAGAAATATTCTCACCCAATTTGGAGAGAAAGTGAAACACTAAGTGTCTTTTGAGACAAATAAGAGATGTCCTATATATATATAAGTGTAATGCATTGTATTGAAGTAGAATGTACAGATTTGAATATTAATAAAATGTTTTCTTTTTGGCGGTTTTGTGCAATTTTCTCATCTGTTCATTTTCTCATCTGTGCTGTGTTAAATCTCTGTTTTAGAGTCCCATCACATCTGACAAGGTCATCTTTCTTATGGAAAAAAATGGTGGTCGGTCAACATTGATCATTTGGTCCTGCAATATGTACTCTTTGGATGCCAGTGATCTCAAACTCTTCAAGTGCAGAACAAGTGTGTGTGGAGTGTATGCTTACAAGCCTTTTCTGTGTCTCTGTGGATTTCATTCTCATTAAGTTAACATTACAATCTTGACTTGTATTGTGGACATTTTACCTGGTGGGCAGAATTATATTTCCTTCATGGCAGTGTACAGTTACATCTTGCCTTAAGGTTCTTTGGTTTATTTGTAGTTGGAATTAGAAAATTATTCTCTGCAACATTATGAGAATTTTATGCTGATGCAGGTTGGCTTGCATTCAGTCTTCCATCTAACATACGAACTTTTACATTTCTCTGCAGTTTTGGATTCTGGCCCAGCTTTGCCTTCATTAGTTATTTGGAGTATCCATCGTTTATTTATATGTTGAGGTTTTATCTTGTAAACACAATGACAATTTGAAAGAAAACCAGAAATGGACTCTTGGCTTGGTAAATCAATTGTGGATGCTATTTTTGGTTGATAAGAAGGAAATCAGATTCAGTGGAATTTGGGTATCTTTTGATGTATCAATGAATAGTCTATGTCTCACTGGAAAATTAATCGAGTGCCAAATGGATGTCATAGATATCCATTCGTCTCATATTGGTTATATTCCGTTTGACAGGTTAATTCTCCTAACAAGTAATTATGTCCAGGATAGTCAGAGCAACTGCCAAACTTAAAGACATTGCTAAAACTGGCAATATGGCGGAAACTGTTGTAAACCAAAGCATACTGTTAAGCTTTATGAGGATAAGGGTAAGGTTGCTGCATCAAAGACTGTTGTAAAGACACAAAGGGAAGAGGAACAAAAAATGTTGCCATTAAAGGAAGTAGTCACAGAATGTACAAAACGCTGGTTTCAAGAGAGTCTAAAGGAAGCGAAATCAGGTGATATAGGAATGCAAGTTCTTGTTGGGCAGATGTATTGTAGTGGCTACGGTATTCCAAGGGATATAAAAAAGGTATTGTGGCTGTTGATTAATAGATATCTATGCTAACTTGCTAAGAGATGATTCTTGGAGTATTCCATTTGGTTTTCTGTTGTAGTAAGTTTCCTTCCTGTGTTGCTGTGCAAACAGGGTAAAGCATGGTTTCAGAAAGCTTCAAAGTCTAGATCAAAAATCTCGAATTTATGTGCCAAGCCACCCGGTAAGACAGCTGTTTCTTTAGATGCATTTGAAATTTTGCTTATTTAAAATGCCATATCCTCATAAATTAATTGCGAGTTGTTTTGCAGGTTACAGCGCAAACGAGTCGGATTCAGATGCTGAGGATAACAAGCAAACGTAGTTTAAAGCATACTTATTTACATTGAACAGCCCATGTAGTTGTAATTGTGCGGGTTGATTTTGCAATTGAAGGTTTTACTAGGATGTTTCTCTTTTTATACTATGAATTGGTGGTACTGGTTTGATAAATACTTCATATCTTATGCCAGAGCAAAACAAATGTCACAAAACAGAGAAGGAAAGAAAACACCTAGACTTGCGCACTCATTGGCAAGTATGCAAATGTTTTTTTCTGAACCACTCAAACTTGGTTTTTATAGGCAACTCTAGGTCATACTTAAAAAGCTCTAAATTCCTTGGGAAGATTGTGATGTGTACTTTTGAATGTTGCCTTTCATCTTATTTTTCAGACAGCTATTGGCAGACAAATAAGTTGCCACATATTTTTACAGCACTTGATAACCATTCACGAGGCTTCTAGCAAAGGACCGTGTCATGAAATAGGTGCTAAATAGAAAATGAAACTGATTTTGAAACCATGAGCAAAAGCTTACGGCTGAAGCACTCTTCCCAAAGAGCATGCATAACTGCTTCCTTTTTCCTACATTGAATATTAGAAGTCTGCCCAAAGAGCATGCATAACTGCTTCCTTTTTCCTACATTGAATATTAGAAGTCTGTAATACCTACTTTATGTGGTCACGTTTTGGTGCTCAACCCATGGTGTAGAACCTATCACCCCCACACTTATGTCTAAAGGAGGCTTTTGCTTTCCATATGGACTGATGATGTCTTTGCCATCTCACTCACTCTCTAATCATAGATTCTCTAATCCTTTTTTAAACAAAGGAGTCTGCGGTGTGTGCATCACTCTTTCATTGAGCTACTTTTCAACCCTCTTATATGAGCCTGCGTGTTTGATTTGTACTTTTATTTTGGCAGTTAAAAGGAATCCTTTTGCAAACGTCTTGGACTGTTGGTTTATTTGATTTATTTGAAGTATGTAGTACATGGACTTAGTTTAAATCCCTCTATGAATGACATTGTTCCTTTTCTTATTGTTCCTCATTCCGCTAAAGAAGCGGAGGAGACAAAATGCCATTCCTTTTTTTATTATTCCTCTTTTGGCTAAAGAAGTGGAGACAAGTTGGTTCCAGGGAGAGTGGGAAGGCTGGATGGGACGGTGAGGATTAATCCCAAAAAACCCAGGGATGGCCAAATTGCCAATAAAAAGAATTGAAATTGCTTTGGCATGAGATTCAATTCCTCAAGTAAAGATGATCCATTGATGTGGAAAGTTTTGGCTTTGCCAATGATAATATCACACAATTGGAAGGTTTGTTTAATTTTATTGAATATGAAGTGTGGTAATAATCATATATCCAAAGAGAATTTGCAATGGAGTTTCATAAACCAATTTTTACTATGCACTGCTAGTGTTCAACCAATCGTTGATCAGTTGGGAGAATGCACACATTCCACATTCCTTTAAATTGCTGCTTTTTTCACCCTTGTGAAAAGCAAGCGCAAGCGCAATAATACATGTGCCTTGAAGAGTATATATTATTTACTATAGGAAAAATGGAGATTGCTCCATCTTTGTTAAGTTGTTTTAAATTTTGTTGATGCGCCTCCATTGATTACCTGTAGAATTGTGGCTACCAAATGGGATTACTAAAATAATAATCTTACCTGGTTTTTTGAGCAATTATCGTTAAACTAGAGGAATACATGTACCAAAAGGAATATCCGAGTAACAAATGATCTCACATGGTCTAATAAGCTTTTATGGTTGGAAATTGAGAATTTTTTTAAATAAATAAAAATGGTTATATGGGGTTAAAATGAGCGTGATATGTATTATATCATGCTTTTGTTACCATGGTATTTCAACAAACCGCAAAGTGTTACTATGTATAATATTTTGTCGAGTTTGAAGAACACAAGCTTATAGGGGTGAACAATATAAAATCAAACTTTTACTTTTATTTCCAAAGCAACATCATTTAATATTATCAATTGCAATAATGAAACAATGCACAAATCATCATACAAATGAAAGACGAATTTAACGTGGTTCACCCAATGTGGGCTACATCCACGGAGAAATATTTCTTATAAATTTCTCAACAAAATTCTTGGGAACTCATTCCCTATTACAATGTTTGTGGAACTCTATCTACAGGAGACATTTGTCTCCTCTGCTCTAGTTCGTGGACCTCTAACCACAAGAGATCTCAATCCCTTTTGCTCTGGTTTGTGGACCTCCATCAAGACTTTAATCCCCTCTGCTTTAATTTGCTCCAAGCCTTTACACAAGGCTTGTTCAATTTTGCTCCAAAACCTGCTCTCAACTTTGTTCAAATCTGCTCCAAAACCTGCTCTCAACTTTGCTCAAATATGCTCCAAGCTTACACACAAGGCTTGCTCAAATTTGCTCACCAAAACTTGCTCAAATATGCTCACAGAACTTGCTCAAATATGTTCACATCTGCTCACCAAAACGTGCTCAAATCTGCTCACAGAACTTTGCTCAAATATGCTCACATTTGCTCACAGAAAACTTGCTCTCAACTTTGCTCAAATCTGCTCTAAGCTTACACACAAGGCTTCCTCAAATCTACTCACCACAACCTTGCTCAAATCTGCTCACCAAAACCAGCTCAAATCTGCTCATCGAACCTACTTAAATTTGCTCACACGTGCTCACAGAACTTGCTCAAATATGCCTCAATCCTGTTCACAGAACCTGTTTCAAATATTTTCAAATCTTGCATACAAACAATGCTTATATCTTTCCCAAAAGTGCTTTCTTTGGCTAAAATAATTCAAAAATGTTTTACCCATAATTATTTTTCTTCATGAACATATAAAGAAAGATATGCGATACAAATACCCAATATGTTCTTTCACATTCATTAAGTCTGTCACTTTCTCATATCTCACATTTATTGCATTAAAAAAGATAGCTCTAGTATAACACTTGATAATTGACTGTCTTATGTACTCCCAAAATCAATCAAAACAAATGCACAATTTTGCTCTAAAATCCTTATACTATTATTCCCAATTTCAATCAAAGCAATGCATAACTCTACTCACAAAACTGATCTATAATCTTTGTATACTTAATTCCAATTTTATTCAACATTAATGCTCATCGAATCAATTCTTATATCTCCGACCATATGACATCAAAAGATTTTCTTTATCCAAAAACAAACCTTGAGTAAGGGATTAAATCACCATACCTCTAAAACTGCCTTGATGATAATGAGTTTCTCAAAACTATCTTGGCAAAATAACTTCCTTTTTGATCCTTCAAAAATATGGTTAGTAATTTTCTATTTCTTGCATAGATAGAAAATCATTCACAAAAACCTTTCCAAAAATATGCAGAGTAAAGCTTGAAAAATAATATGTTATATCTCCTTTTTAATCTCACACTCAAAGCTTTTAAGAATAACCAAACCCTTAAAATTCCCTAGAAATACTATAAAAAATAAACCACACTACACCTTATAACTTCGCTTCTAACATGCAAGATTTATAACTTTCAAGTAATACCCAAATCACCCTTTATTTATTTTCCTCATGCACAAATTACAATTTTAGATAATCCTTAATACACCTTATGCCTCCTTTTCTAATTTAAAATATAAACAAAATTTATGCTCTTATTCTAACCAAATAAGCCAACGAACTATCTATTCTCATATGAAATTTAAATAATTTTTTTTTCCATACCTTTACCAATAAGCCCCCCACGAAAGCGTTGAGAATCAAACTCTTAACCTTTGCTAACGTTGTGCCCAAGCCAACGCTTGGTAACCAGTTGGGCTACCTCAACAGGTAGAACTATCCACGCAGCATGTCGTAAATAAAATGCTCTTCAAACAACAACTATTTTCTCAATCAAAACGACACCTGCTAGTTTCGAACCCACAATCTTCCTGCCGGCAGTGCCTTAGCACCAACTAGGCGAGCAGCTAGACTAACCACCCAGACGAAAACCAAATTGTGGCACGACGAAGATATTATGTTTTTCGCTCTTGCCTTCAAGCATGCTCTCCTTTGTTTCGTGTGACTTGCTTTGATTTTTGCATGGAGAGAATTTTCAAATTATGCTATAGTTTCTTGCCCACCTTCAAATGAATTTTTGTGCCCTTATTTATATGGTTTTTCTTCGATACCCATGAACATCGACGCATGCATATTTTTTATTTTTCTCTCCAAACTTTGGCGCCTTTCTTTATAAAAAGATTATAATATTTTAAACCTTTGGCCCTTGAAATATTAAATATGTCTTTAAACCTTTGCCTCCTCTAAAATTTTGGCCCTTGAGATTAAATCTGTCTTTAAACCTTTGCCTCCTCTTGCGGTCTTTAAATATTTTTCCAAGCAATTATAATATTATCTTTTAAACCTTGTCCTTTTCTTGCAATATTTAATCTTTTTGTCCCAAGCCACTTTTAACCTTTGTTCTTCTCTGTATAATATTTAAATATTATAATCCTTTATTTTAAAACCTTGCCTTAAATAATTGTCCATTGTTATATTGTCCAACCTTGTCAACTTCACACCCTTGAAGAATATTTCTGCCTTGAATAATATGCACCCTTTGACATCAATGACAACTCAATATACTCAGTATTTCCAACAAAGTTTGTATATTTTGCTTAACGAGATTTGAACCACGACCTTTGAGTTGAAAGAGTATGTGTTTAAACACTCAAGCTCATGCCATTTGATCCAAACATTAACATTAGGAAGAGCTTGTAGAGAATGTGAAAGTGAGTTTGGATTTGTAATACAACTAGGCTTGCTTGACAAGATTAGGACCTCGGTCTTTGCCTAGAAAGTCAACAAATTTAACCACTTGAGCTCACGCCATTCGATCTAGATGTTAACATTGGATAGAGCTTGTGGAGAATGTGAGAGTGGGCTAGGAGTCATAATACAAATACACTTGCCCCAAGTTCTATGGCTGCTAGACTTGGGTCCACACATAGCCATAAGTTTAATCCCTACTTTTAGGTGCCTTCATGCTTCTACAAGGTGTTCACTTATGGGATTGAAACTTGGATTTATGGTGTGAAACACCTTGCTTTTCAATGCTTGTCCCAAACCTACTGGATTAAATGTTAAAGGTCAACCAGGTCTTGAAACTTTGGCTTGTGTGAAAGTCCTTGTTCCTCATTGCTTGCCCTAAACCTTTTAGGCATTTGATTGCTGTTTTGAACATCCAAACATCTTTACTAATGAACAATATATCAATTCCTCCTTATTGACTTTGGAAATCCAAAAATGAAGTTCAAGGTTTGAATCCAAAGAGGTAGAGTTGTATACCATACTTAGATTATCAACCACACGTTTGGTTGGATAAATATATATTGGGTAAATAACATTTTCTATGAAGGTTGTCTCATATGGCCTATGGTCATGTGGACGTTAAAATTACTTGTACCTATGGTCTTGTGGATGTTAAAATTACTCTTACCTTTTACAACACTTGTAATTATTACTTGTTTCTATCATTTTTAAAGTAATTTGATCCTTGTGTTCCTAAATGCTAATAACTATTTTGAACAAGACTGCGAGGTCATGGTGAAGCGGTGAGTGTAGGGCACTTGTTGCGATGATGTTCAAGTTTTGGGACCGTGTTATCACTAGAGGCCTTTGCGCTCGTAAACATTAAAATAAAAAGTAAAAACAAATTAAACAGGAAGTCAAACATTTTTTTTATTATTATTTTGGATCTAAACACTATCTATTTTATAGTGTTTTTTTTTTTCATTTGGGGCTTGAACATTATATATATAAATATAATGAAATAAAATTATATATATATTTAAATTAATAAATAGTAAAATAAAGTAAAAATTAAAAGTTAAAAAATAATATATAACTAAAAAGTATTTTTGCAAAATTTTTTTAATTAAAGAATTTGTTGTTTGTGCCATTTGTTTGGCAGTGATTTAGCCATTGAGTTTTTCAATGCAACATTTTACAACTTGAGAAGTTGAATGGCTTGAGAATAATTAATGAAAGTATCTAAGATATCAAATAAAAACTTGTTTAAAGTATGTTGAAGCCGTATGATCAAGAGAAAAAAATGAGTTTTGCTCAGTAGTAAGAGTTACCAACTTTTGAAAATTCAAAAGTTGAATAATTTTGAAATCTTGTTAGAATTTCAAGGGTAAGCAGTTTTAGAAGCAGTAAATTTTCACTTGAATGGATGAAATAAATGGTTTAGCATTTGATTCAATGAATGTAATGTGTTATTTTCATGGCATCATATAATTTAAATGAGGTTGTCATCTTTGATTCAATATGAGGGAGTATATGATATAAAAGAACTATTTTCCAATTACTTTTCTTTAGGGCGATGGTTATTATCATCTATAGGTTGGGGATGTATATATTTGATGCTATTGAGCCAAACTTGAAAATATCTCCTGCCAAGAACATAAAAAAGGATAACCAAAAACTTGAAATAATATTTCCTTAAAAACAAAGGAACAGGTAATAAGAAAATGTGATGGACCCTTGGCATATGTTTTCAATTAAAAGGGGCTTAATTACGAGTTAGAGTTTTTAAGTATAGTGTTAGAATGTGAGATAAAAATGTAACTTATAGCAAGAACCAAAAAAATGTTTGGAGAGAATGGAGAAGAAAGTTGGAGGAAATTTAAGGCAAGATCTGGAGGTCCTCCATGCAGAACTAGGAGATTGTCTTAATCTAGAATCAGTGGAACCTAACCAATTAGAGTGGACTAGATTGCCAACAAGAAACTATACAGTTAAAAGTGGATACAAGGAATTTCTAGATCTACCTCAACAAAAAGCACCTTGGAGGAACTTATGGGGAAACAAATGTATTCCAAAGATGAAAATATTTACATGGTTGGTTCTCCAAAATAAAATCCTAACTTGGGACAACCTGATCAAAAGAGGTTTTCTAGGCCCAAGTAGATGCTACCTATGCAAAATAAATGAAGAGACAACAAATCACTTATTCATGAAATGTCCTTTTGCTCAAGCTATGTGGAACCAATGGATGAAGACTACAGAGGTATCTTGGGTCATGCCCAAGGAAATTCTTGAATGGTGGTGTTAATGGATCCCTCTAGGTAAGGAGAAGAAATTGATATGGAGCCTAGCAATCCCAACATTTCTTTGGTGTATTTAGAAGGAGAGAAATAGCAAGATATTCAAAGGAAAAACAAGGAGCTTTGAGGCTGTTTTTAACCATATTCAAATTAGTCTGTTTGAACTAATGCCCAAACAAATTAACATAGACCAACAATGGAGTTCAGTTTTGAGCCAAAATGGACATTATAATTTTTTCTTGCACTTAGACCTCCACTTTAGTTGTGGATTTCAAAGGATCAAGTAGTGAGTCCTAAATTTTGATCTTATGATTCACAACGGATTTTAGATTATAAGAATATTGGTACTATTTTGCTAAATTCCCTCTCACAAATTGTCTACTTGGCTGTTTATGTAAACCATCTCCAGCAAGGCAGTCTGTTCACCTTGGCAATAGAATGCATATTCTAGGGACTTTTCTCTAGAGCTCTTACTTTTGTTCTGAGTTCCACGCACAATTATCATAGCTTAACTATCAAGTACAGGCTAGGCATAAGCTCAATATGACTCTAGTTTTTTGGCCTCTAGTAAGTGTTGTTATCTTGAGATTCGCACCAAGTACCTTATTGTAAATTTCCCTCAATCCTCGAAAGAAGGTCCGAGGTTCAAGCATGACAGATTGCATCGGATACAAAAAACCCTGGCTAGCCTGAGGGGTATACCCGGATGGGATAGGCCCCGTGAAACAAAATGTCTTGGCCCTTAGGGAATACGGGGAATGATTTTCCTTAACATAAGGTTTTAAATTGTAGGTGTGGCTGGGAACTTACCAAGAAGAGACCTAGGTTCAAACCTTGGGGGAAGCCAACCCTTTGCAAAGGTAGTAGTATGCTCCAAATCCTCTGAGTACGCGCTAAATCAACGACGATGATACAAATCTCGAGCGACCAGTGGTCCCCATCTCATGCTTGGTCAACAAGAACAAGACGGATAGGTTTCTTGGGAGAAATCCTTGTGGTTTGAACCCTGCGCTAGCTAGTTACTAAAAAATAACGGCTATAAGCAACTCTTCTATTTAATAAAAAAAGTGTTATCTTGAGACTCTTTCGATTTCTAGCTCACTTTTATGTAAAAGGGTGGGGGACCTTGTTAAAACCCTTTTTTTAATAACCAAAAAAAGTTGGAGGAAATTTACCTCCAGTACAAAGTTTTCATGACTATGGACTAGGAGACTAATTTTTATAAACCACATTATCCTACAAATTATTTTTCTTTCATATTAAAAGGTCACTTTTACTTGCATTACATAATTGTCAATTTATTATTTTTTCTAATGAGTTATATGGGATTGAAATGGGTTCCACCCATATTACATCATGACCAAAAAGTTGTATTATTGCAGTTTGACGATTGTCCATATATTGATTGACAAGATTAAAACCTTGGTATCCTCATTGAAAGTCAAAGAATCTAATTGGTTTAATATGATTTGATAATTGTTAATCTATTATAATTCTATTAGTAACTCATTCTTTATCTTCTTATTTTATTGAAATACCATTATAATTATATATTTAAGATAATTAGAATCATGATGAGCTCAATGGGTTTGGGGCAACAAGTGAGAGGTTAGAAGCCTAACCCTAAGCAATAGGATTTGTGAAACTTAAAAATTTTGATTTGTTGAGTTGAGCTTCCGTGGTTGAGATAGATTGTATTTCATATATATTAGGTTTAGGTTAAGGTCTCAATAGTGAGAAGGTCCTAGTATATGAGTGGTGGGTGTTTGACTCCACAAGTGAGTTGTGTAAGCTTTTCTATAAACTAAAATTTTTGATAGCATATTAAAATTATAATAAAAAATAAGCATAATGACTATTTTTATTTTTATTTTTACTAGGTTATATGGGATTAAAACAAGCCCCACCCGTACTACATCGTCACCACATAGTGGTTTTACAAAAAAGCTTGGATATTATCCTTGTATAATTTGGCAAGATTTGAACCTAGGTCTCCTCTTTGAAATGTTGAGGAATCTAACCAGTTGAGCTAATGCCAATTATTAAGAATAATGCCTATTAACCATTGGCATGGAAGAGCATTGTTTTTCAAAATAAATACATGTATACAATTTTTTTGGTCTTAGAGATGAAGTATAAAATATATTACTATGAAATTTGAGAATGACATTTGAACAAGTGGCTATGATGATGTTATCAAAATTGTCACATGGTTTTTAAGAGAACTTTTATTTACAATTTTCAAGTGTGATTTGTAATGTGTTTTGCATCATGTTAAATGGTCTTTAATTATATTGTTTAATTGGTTTAAGATGTGTTGCTATTTTCTACTTGTACAACAAAAATAAGTTTATTTGAGAATTTTACATTTTTCTTGAATTTATTTAAGATGGAAAAAATGTTCTTCATTGTTTTCTTTTTTTAATGAACAACTATTTTGTCTTTGATATGATTGTTAAATTGAAATCCTATGAATTTAGCTTTTTGAGTTGATATTTAAAATAAAATGGTATATGGGATCAAAATGGCCCCACACATATTACATAAAGATTTCATTATCAAGGTATGTCAACAAACCATAGTGGTTTTACAACAAATTCTATCAATAATTTAAATTCAATGAGCTCTTTGTAATCCAAACTTTTTACCATATGGGTTTTAATCCATGAAATAAATATTAAAGTTTACTCATGGGATTGAAACCATGGTTTATAATGTGAAATTCCTCTCTCCCCAATTTAGGTCATAACCCCCTTGGGTATGGATTTTTTAATCAATTTTGTAAGATAAAAATATACCCAACTTGAATCATAATATGATCATGTTATTTCAATGAACCACATACAGGTATTGCAATAAATTGCATTATAATGATATTTAAGAGAACTAAACTTTGGTGGGCTCTTTACAAGGCAAACATTCCCATCAGTTGGACTTTAACCCTATAGGTAATTTTAAGGTTTAGCCATTGGAATGATACCTTTGATAACAATGTGAAACTCATTGGTTGTTTCAAACTCAATGGATAAATGTTAAGGTTCACCCATGGGATTGTAATCTTGGCTTTTGGTCTTAAGCTTTACCCACAAAATCGTAATTTAGCTTTTGGTGTTAATCTTCTTGCTCTTCCTTGAATTTCCTAAACCTGTTGGGATCAAAATGTTAAAAATTCACTCATGCGATCGTAATCTTAGCTTATGATGTAAAACTCTAAAATGTTAAAATTCATCCATGTAGTTATCTTAGCTTGTTATGTGAAAGTCCTTGTTCCTCCTTGTTTTTCTCAATCCTAATGGACAAAATGTTAATGTTTTATCATGGATTGGAACCTTGGCTTGTAGTGTAAAGCTCTTTGCTCTCCATTACTTACCCCCCATTGGAAAAATATTTAGGTTCACCCATTTAGCAATGTGAAACTCTTCCCTTTCCATTGTTTGCCCCAAATCCATTGGATAAATGTTGAGGTTCAGCCATGGGATTGAAACCTTGTTTTAAAATTTGAAAATTCATTCTTCCCATCACTTACCTTCAACCCCTTTTGTTTATATTATTTTAACATGTTCAATAATATTTTGATATATTTCTTATTCAAGATGAATTAAAGGTTTTAGATGTTTGATTTTACAAGTATTTAATATTTGATCAACCAATTTAAATCATAAACAATTAAATTTAAAAATATTATATAGTATATAAATACAACATCCACAAAGCAAATGTATTAAATTTAATTTATAAAAAGAAATTTTAATTCTATAAGAGATGGAGAAAATTGTAGAGAATATTGAAAAACAATATTCAAGCCCAAGATGAATAGATATGCAAAGCATCACAAGAAATTGGAGAGAAGCTCAAGAACTGATTGATTATTCTATGAGAGGAACCTTGCATAAATAGCAAAGGTGAACAATATGAGCCATCAGATCATAACAACTGAATAGATCTCATCCAATCATAACTAGGAGTTTACCAACCTCATGCAAGAGTGATAACTCCAAAAATAAGATAAATATCCTAAATATCCTAGTAACAACTTAAGATATATTCTAACACCCCCCTTAAGTGATACTAGGGGTAGTGAGAACCAACAACAAAAAAAATAAATAAGTGGCATATCCACAGATATGAGTCCCGGCAACAAGGCCTGATAAGGTACTCATGTACAATATATCCATAAGAACTTTTTTGGAGAGATGATGAAAAACCACATGGGAAAAAAACCATCTGCCAAAAGAAGAATAAGAAGAGAGTGAAAGAGAGGATGGAGAGGAAGATGTCCTCTTCAACACCCCCTAGGATGACTTCCATCACCCCAAGCAAACCACACAATTGAATGTAGTGAGGTGAAGCAAAGGGTTTGGTGAAGATGTCTGCAATATGAAGTTGAGTCAGAATGTACTCCAAGCTGAGGACTCCATCGTGAATGTGCTATCGAATGAAGTGCATGTGGATCTCAATATGCTTGGTACGTTGATGCTCAACATGGTTGTGGGAAATATGAATCGTACTCTGATTGTCACACCAAAGTACTGTAGGATGATCCTAGAGAGAAACAAAATTTACTAATAATTGACGAAGCCAAAGAGCCTCCTGACTAGCAGTAATAACTGCCCTGTATTCTACCTCTATAGATGATAAGAGAATAACTTGTTGCTTCTTGCATGACCAAGAAACAAGAGAAGAACCAAGATAAAAAACATAGCCGAAGGTTGATCTCCTATCTTCAACTGAACTTACCCAATATGAATCAGTGTATGCCACCAATTGTATAGAGCCTCTACCATAGTGTAGACCAAGGTGAGTAGTGCCTCGTAGATAGCAGAGAATCCGCTTGGCTACCTGCCAATGACTATTATGAGGGGCCTGGGAAAAATGAGATATCAAACCAACAACATAGGAAATGTTAGGGTGAGTATGAGTGAGATACAAAAGACTCCCTACTAACTATCTATACATAGTAGCATCACAAAGGGGTGAAGTGCAGGAGGAAGTCAAAGTAACTCTAGTTTGGAATGGCGTAGGTGATGGCTTACAATCAACCATCCAAAACTGCTAAAGAATATCTAGAGTATATTTCTGTTGACATAATGAAATCCCTAAATCTATCTAAGTGATCTAAAATCCAAGGAAGTAATGAGCCAATCCCAAATTGGCCATCTCAAATTTCTTAGAAAGAGAGTGTCAAACAATCTAAATGTGAGAAGTGGAGATACTAGTGAGAAGCAAATCATCAACATAGAGAACAAGGATGGTGATGTTCTCTCTATCTCACCAAATATAGACTGTAGCATCAGATTCACAACGAACAAATCCAGTGGAGAGAAGGAAGGAATCCATATTTTTATACCAAGCCCAAGGTGCTTGTTTGAGACCATAGAGTGACCTCTTTAGTCTACAAACAAGGGAAGAATCCTGAACAAAACTAGCGGGCTGCTCCATATATATCTCTTCCTTTAAGTTCCCATGCAAGAAGGCACTCTTGACATCCATCTAAAAAATAGGCCAATATTGTGATGCAGCAAGGGCAAGTACAAGCCTAAGAGAATCCATTTTTGTGATAGGGGCAAAGGTTTCAGTGTAATCAATACCTTCAACTTGTGAGAAACCCTTAGCCACCAAGTGGGCTTTGTACTTGTCAATGGATCCATCTGTTGCATACTTGGTTCGGTAAACCCATTTACAATGAACCATATTTCTTCCTTTAGGAAGAGAGATGAGATCCCAAGTATTATTTTTCATCAAAGAAGAATACTCAGCTGCCATTGCATCATCCCACTCCTTTATGCCATGAGCTTGTGAAAAGATTTGAGGATCACTAGAAACTGATTGACAAACAAGACCAATACCTAAGGAATGAATATGTTGAGAAGGAAAAAAATCTTGGATGAATGGTGTTGATTTCTCAACTATGGTGCAGGCCCATTTTGGTATGCTGATAGGAGCAATGGTAGGTAGGGCAGAAATAGTGACATCTAGTGGTGTATCTTCAATAATAGGATCTTCATCAAGATGGTCCTCAAAAAAGAAGGTTCATTAGAATCAATGAGAGTAGAAGATGAAGAAGAAGAAGAAGGAGGAAGAGGGAGGATCATGAGGAAGAAGGCGCTCATCAAATTGAACATTTCTTTGAAAAAAAACTTCATGAGTATTAGGATCAAGGAGTCTATAAGCCTTCATATCCTCACAATAGCCAATAAAGATAAGTTGCTTGCTTTTCCTATCCAAAGCTTTTCTTTTCTTCTTCAGAATGTAGGCCCAAGCATGACTCCCAAAGACTAAAAAATATGAGACATCAAGATTGGAGATAGACCAGGCCTCCTCTGGAGTCAAATGCTCAAGAGCTTTGTGGGGTGTGTGATTTTGAATGTAATTTGCATAGTTAACTGCCTCAACCCAAAAAATAGGTGGTAAATCCCTAGAGTGCATCATACAATTAGCCATCTCTTTTAAAGATCTGTTCTTCCTTTTAGCCACACCATTTTGTTGTGGGGTGTGGAGGATAGAATGCTGATGAATAATGCCATGTGTAGAAAGGAATTCTAAAAATTCATTACTGAAGTACTCTCCCCCATTATTTGTACGAAGCTTTTTAATGCAACATGAAGCTTGATTTTCAACCAATGACTTAAAGAGTTTGAAGTATGAGAAGACATCACTCTTGTATTTGAGAAAATACACCCAAGTACATCTTGAAAAATCATTTATGAAGGTTAAAGCATACTTAGCTCCTGTGAAAGAGGGATTGGGAAAAACCATTAAATCACTGTGAACTAGTTCCAATGGTGAGGATGCTCTTTGTGATTTGCTTGTGGAAAAAGGATCTTGATGTTGTTTTCCAAGTGCACAACTAGGACAAACACCATCAAGACAAGAGACTTTAGGCAAACCAGTAACCATGTCATGATTACTTAACTCCTTCAAGTACCTATAATTTAGATGACCAAATATTTCATGCCAAAGTTTACTCTCAACATCTGCATGAGCAACAAAGCATGTACCTAAAGTAGTGTCATCAAAGCCCTCAAAGTGATATAGTCTAGCATTATGATCAACAACCCCTTGGGCAATAATTGAATCTAGCTCTAGCAAACTTCTAATTTCAACTCCTATGGGTGTGAACAAGATAGTTTTTCCCTTCCTAGAGATACAAATTTGGTAGATAGAAAGGAGATTTGTAGAAATATTTGGAACATATAGGACATCATTGATGCAACCACCATATATCAGAATATCACCTTTTCCTTTTACAAGAATATAGGATGAATCTCCAACTTCAATGCTGAAAGTGGAAGTTGAACAAAGAGAAGCAAAGGACTTCTTAGAAGAAGTCATATGATGTGTAGCCCTTGAGTCTAGAACCTATTGATTGGAACAACTTAATAGATCTCCATTGGATATTTAGAGCCTTTCCATTTTGTTTTGAGACATCAATTTTATGTTTTTTCATGGCTATTTATAATTCTTGTAATCTCTTCCAACATCCGTTTATTGAATGACCATCCTTATTACAATGGGTACAATGTATAGGGGATTTTGCTCCTTTCTTATTTTTTCCTTTATTTTTAGAGTTGTATGCTACTAAATATTTTTATGAAGATGTGAAGGACTCAAAAGTGGAAAGTTTCATTTCTTCCCTAGAGAGCCTCTCACAAAACTCTTCCAATGTTGGCATTATGAAGTTTGTGCTAAGAGCATCCATGGTAGAGAGAAATGTTGTGGTAAATATTTGAAAGTCCCCTCTTAATTTTTCCAAAATAAGGTATATACATTCACCATATATTTTTTTTCCCACTTCATTTTAATTGTGTCAAGAGTTCCTTAAATTTGGTGAGGAAGTCAACAATTGTGTTGTAATCATCTGGTGATAATGCTGTTAATTCTGCTTCAAGCTGCATAGATCTAATCTGGTCAACTTTACCAAATAACTTTTTTAATTTGTCCCAACTCTCAAAAGGAGTTTTACATTCATCTATGTGAAACCATAAACTCTCACTGATATTCATGCTGATTAGTCCCATTGCTTCATACATTTTACCTTTGTGAACAAAGATTTCATATTCTTTTTGGAATTCTGGTTGTGTCTCTTCAAGAAGGTGAGATAGACCTCTTTGATAAATTCTTGGTCTTCATGTACGGTAATTATGTGGGGTGAGTGTGTTGATTGTTTTTGGTCTTGTAGAATTCATATTTAAAGAAAACAAACCAACAAAGAGGTGCAAAAAATCAGCACCCATAGACCCCCACCAAAGGATTTTTTTTTATTTATTTTTTGTTACAAGTAATTTATCCTCATTGAAATAGCTTTTATAGAACATGATTTTAACCAAAATACTGATAGAGATATGTGGGATAATTTTCAATGTGGTACCTTACAAAAATTTATATGAAAATAAAGAAACAATAGATCACAAACAACAACTTCAGAAAGTTTTGTAAAAATATTTGCAGGTGTGAACTCTATTTGAAGCTTTACAATCTTATCACATCAAAAAGTGCTCAGATTGCAAGCTACTCACATTCAAAAAATATTCCAACGACTCCACGGTCATGGTGGTGATCAATCGAGCAAAATCTAATGCACGTTTGCGATTTTGAGTGAATGTTGTATTCACTTTTAACTGGAGCCTATCGTAGATTTTTGTGACTCCTACCATACATATTTAGAAGCATAGAACATGGTCTGCATTGTATCTGCATAGCTACCATGCCAAAAAATTGCACAGCTTGTGGAAGCCCTACATAGTAGTAGTCGCCTCAAAGTTTTCACTTCCAGATAAAAGGAATTATGTCAAATCTCTCCATGAAATGAGAGAGCCAATATGAATAATATTTCCTTCGTGAATGGATTCTATTGATGCACTATTTTTTCACCAATGGTATTCCAAGCTCCAATTTTGCATGGATGCTGTATTTTATATCACACAAAACTGTGCATGGCTATTTAATATGAAAATAAAAAAATGCACACTTTTTCTGCCTACAAAAAATAAAAATAATAAAAAACATGCATAATTTTTTCCCATTAGATCTAGGGCAGTATTTGCTATGGCATAGACGTTTGTTTTGAATTTACTTGGTGACAGGGCTCCACTTGAAATCTACTGTAATAAACTACACAAAAAATTGATATTGTCAATGGATCTTGATTATGTTAGAGTTACTATATTAGTAACCATGATTATTACCTCATTTAGGTAATTTTATAAGTTTCACCTAGGAACATATTATTTACCACATGGTAAAAAGTAGTTTGTTACTTTTTACCACTAGTAGTTATCTTTTACTAGTTACCTAGGGTTAGTTAGTTATTGTAGTCATTTTTACTACATAACTAGGTTAGTTGTTAGGCACTTTATTTGCTAAAGCACATTGGTTAGTTGCCTTCACGGGGCAATTACTTTATTAGGTTATTTATAGCCTAATTGATGTTGTATATAAACCTTAGCATCTAATAATATTTCTAATGCTTCTCAACCCATCATTGGTATCAGAGCCACAAAATTTACATGGACACTCGAAGCGTCTAAACAAGATGGGCAGTGACTCATTCTAGCTAAACTAGGGGTCCAAATCCTGAGACATGGGACCCCTTGGACATGACCTGCATTCCGAGGCAATCTGCTAGGCATGCATTTTAAGGTACCATTTTTTTTGTGGTGCGGAATTGCCTTGCAAATCTAGACCTGTGCATGGATTTGCTAAATTTGAAATTCCATCCAGCCCGTAGGTTCTGGATAGGCAGTACGGATCCACACGGACGTGTGAGCACTGTCCTCCTAAGGCGAGGTCCATTGACAGACCTACTGTCACATCCGACAGGTTGAGTCAAAACTCCTTGGCAATATAATTGGCAATCTTCAAAGCACAAAATTTCCCACTTGTTGTCACAACCAACGGGCACATCAGTCCATATTTAGTGAACTGTGATTGTCTACCTGACATCCTGTTAGGACTGTCTCCTCGGGTACCGTTGAACAACTACACCCAAGGTGTTGTGGATCTCCTCTGATAACATAGAAATCATGGACCTCCTTTTATAGGACAAAAAACTATGTGGCACGATACTCGACACCTGAATGCATCCCGATAGAAACTCTGATAGTGACCCATCGACATGACTTCCCAAGAGTAGACAACATCATATGGACAAATATCCCAAGGGTACAAGCAACCAGGAGCTGACAACATCTACCTCAAGCACAAATTTTGAGGAACACATAGCATAGACAGAGTTGGAATTAGCATTAATCCCAAGGCGATTGACGTGGTAGCTCTTCATTGACTGCTGACTGGGTGACTCGATTCCCAAAGATGATGTGGCAAAGCGCTGACGTAGGAAGCTGAGATGGAATCCTAAGATCTAATGTGGCGATATAGCTAAGTGAATGAGTTGGCCTAACACAAATCTTGGAGGACACATGGCGAACAAAGAACAAATCCATTTGGTAGTATTTCATTCGTCCATGTGGTGAGTAGACTGTCCGTCGAGCATGTACACGTGGTGGTCTTGATATCTTCCCTAAGAAACAAAAGATGAGCTATTATTTCCTATAGGTAATCACACACAAAGGGGTGTATTTCTTGTTTTAAACATGAAAGCACACTTTGGTAGTGTGCATATGGAATATTGTATCCCATAGCCTTTAAGAAAAGGCTTTGTTTTTTTTCGTCACCAATAGGTGAATGGAAAAAAAGGTATCAACGTGCCTTTGTATACTCATCCATTGGTCTAGATGGGACGGTTAGACGCCCGTGGCTAGGGCGCTGTCACCCGCTAGACCACGGGTCGATTCTCGATAGGGCTAAACAAAATTAATTTCATTTTTTAATCAATCTGCTCCATGAAGGAGTCAAAGGCATGTACGTGCCACTTCACTATCGTTCGATATTCTAGCCAATAAGGTGAAGCGCTAAGGCATAAAGCGCTCTACCCCACCAGGTCAAGGGATCTAGCCTCGACGGGGCCAAAAACCTTGTTTTTTATTACTCCGCAGAGGTAAGAGGTTTAATACTTTTTTTTTTAAATGTCTTTTTTTAAAATCTATTTTTTTTTATATAATTGTTTTAATAATTTAAAATATAATTTATGTTTTTAAATATCACTTTTTAATAAATTGATTTTTTATTAAAACATTAATTTATTTTCTATTATTATTTCAAAATTATATGATTAAATTTCTTTTAAATTTTGCACATTAAATTAAAGAAAATAGGGACCTATTTTTGCATAATTCAATCAAATAGGGCCTTTGTTTTCTCCCAAAATAGGGATATAAAACATTTAAGAGAAACTTTTTTCTTGCAAGATTATGGAGCCTACAAATCTTCTCAAAAGTCTTGTTTATTTAGTAAACAATAACGAATCAAACTTGAATTCTTTTTTACCCAATTATAAAACAAGGAGAGAGAAATTTATAAAATATCAAAGTTGAAATTGTGCATTTGTTTTCTCCAAGGGGGGATATAAAAAATAAACTTGCCCATTCTTTTTTTTTGCAAAATTGAGAAGAAATTGAAGACATTGGGTCCATAAAAACCAAGTCGTGTGTTGACTGGTTCTGGAAGCCTTTCAAACGTGGGTCGTGTGTTGACTTGTCTTGAAAGGAGTGCTATTTGTTAATTTTGCAAAATAAAGGGGGGAAGACAAGCAATTGTACTTATTTGAAAAATTGTAACACAAAAGTGAGGAGCACTTAAAAATCAAACTTGTTAAATTTGTAAAACAAAAAGAAAAGGCAATTGTTTTATGCCACATTCTTTGCAAATTTGAAAAACAAGAGGAGACAAAATATATCAATTTTTGCACAACACAAATCCAAATTTTGTTGCAAAAGTTGGTAATAAGGTGCATTTTCGATTTTACTCGACACCTTTATTACATATTGGAAAATTAGGTGCATTTTTGGTTGCATCCGACACTTATGTGATAAGAATTTTGTGGGCATTCTTGTTTGATTATTGCATTATTTTTTGCAATTATAAGTCATAAAATCAAGAAGAATCAAAGCCCCAAAATTTTACAATAATTTGTATAAATCATTGCACAGATTTAAAACCAATTTTCCTTGATATTCTCTCCTAAATCAAAACCCCTAATTCACTCTTATTTGTTTGGCTTAAATTCCTCAGACTGATTATTCCTCTTCAAGAGTATTTTCAGGCAGGTGCCATTAAATATCTTTTTGAGTGAATTATCTTTGGTACTCTTCTAGGGTATATCAAAAGAAAGAACAAGTTTTTGTAAAATAAGGAACCTTGAAAGTAGCAAATCTCTTGCACTAAGGGGGGATAGTTCCTTTCTTCCTTCAAACACAAATTTTGACAAGAGGAAGATAAAACTTGTAAAGGCAATCAGAAAAGTAGAGGTCATCATAAATTATACCTTTTATTTTAGGCTTCATAATAACAACTATGCTTGAAGTACTTGCAATAAGGAAGGATTATTTGGTGAATTTTTTTGATAAAATTGCCTAGGAAGCAAAGCTTTGCATAAATTGTAAAAAGGACAACCATGACACCATTTCCTCTTTCTCATTTTTAGGATTCATAAATAGCATAAGTTTTTGTTTGAAGTACTAGCAATAAAGGGGTGATTGTACCTCTTTTAGGCTTCATAAATAGCAAACTCTCATTGTTTGAAGTACTTGTAACAAAAGGAGGGAATTTTCTGGTGTAAAATTTACCTAGGAGGCAATATTTGTAAAAACCTTCACAAATATTCTTAAGTTGAACATATTTTGCAATTAAGGGGGGATAAACATTTATTTTACTACTTCACATACATTTTTGTAAAAAGGGAAGAAGATTTATAAGGGTGTATTTTCGGTAGCGATCGACACCTTAGTCTTTGTAGCAATGTTATTACACTATGCTTTGCAACAAGGGGGAAAAATTATAAGGGTGCATTTTCGGCAACGACCGACACCTTAGCTACCTTATAAAAACTTTTGGAAAATCATATTGTAACCGAATGAACCTCATATGAAGTGATCTACTATACTACACCTAGCAGTTGCAGCGGCTAGTTACCCATGCAATCTGGTTAGATGACAAGATTACAATAAGGACATTCGTTGATGTGAAGACAAAGTGAGGAATGATCCACTTTTTTCTTAGGAGCAGCCAGAGCACTGTGACAAAGCAAGAACCAACATATCAACATCTTTTTCACTGTATTGGGATAGTTATATACATTACCCAAATAATGTAATAAGAGGGGATGTTAGAGTTACTATGTTAGTAACCATGATTATTACCTCATTTAGGTAATTTTGTAAGTTTCACCTAGGTAGATATAATTTACCACATGGTAAAAAGTAGTTTGTTACTTTTTACCACTAGTAGTTATCTTTTACTAGTTACCTAGGGTTAGTTAGTTATTGTAGTCATTTTGACTACGTAACTAGGTTAGTTGTTAGGTGCTTTATTTGCTAAAGTGTGTTGGTTAGCTGCCTTCACGGGGCAATTACTTGATTAGGTTATTTATAGCCTAATTGATGTTGTATATAAACCTTAGCATCTAAAAATATTTCTAATGCTTAGATTATCTTCGCTTTACTGCAAAAATATCACTGTCCTGGCATAAATTTTAGCATCACGTCACACTCAACATGCACGTAGATTCTAGTGGTATTTTCTTTGGCATCACTTAAATGGCTCACCACAAACCAGGAGCTCCTCGTGTTTATGCACGACAAGATAGAGAGTGTGGATTCACGTTGGACCTACCACAACAAGAAAAAAAGTTTGAAACTATCAAAAAATGAGGGCTTAACAATTCCCTTTTTGCTTCTCTACCTTCAATTTGCAAAAACACTTGGATGTATAAAAAAACTTCATTAGAGTTTTAAATGAGGCGTCTGCTTCCATGCACCATACCAACACGTCACGATAAACTTGACTTTAAACTTTAGTTCTATTGACTGACGAATAGCTAGCCATTAGAGTCTAGCCACGATGTACCATTGACAAAGTGTGCATGTGGGATCCACCGATAGAATTGCAACAAATGACTAAAATATTAAGCCATTTGAAATAAATCAATACAATAATCTCCAGTATGAACGTCAATATTCGATGAGTCAAACACAAGTCACAATAAAATAGCAAGTGTTATATTTGATGGGATCTGTTGATGTAACTACAACAAATGATTACAACATTTAGCTGTTGAAATCAATAAAAGCAGTAATCTCCAGTATTAACATAAATATTCAACAAGTCAAGCATAAGTTAGATGAGATATCTGATCTCAGAAAAAAAAACTATGAGCACCATGAGAGCAAAACACAGCGTTGAAGAAGACAAAACTACATAGAAGCAGATCCGTTCTACGAGGGCAATGAGACTCATCACAAATGGTAGATTTCCATTCTTGATGTGATGTTTTTATCCCACCAAGGAGCGCGAGGACAAATATAATTTTTTTAATGTGCACAACGTCACATCCACTTTCCTCGACCACCACTTGCCACCTAACACTACAATTTACATAGAGATCATGGGCCGCCTACAGGTCTAATTATTTGTGAAGAAAAACAACTTTTCAAGACCACGTGGTACTAAATGGTGGTACATTTTCACCTTCAATAGCGAATAAAAATCATAGATCTATTAGATTATGTGATCTCACTACTGTATTTGTGGCATCAATATTCATTGGAACCACCACAATCTCACCATATGTTACAAATGGATGTCATTATTGGATGACCGAAGTAATAATATGTTACCTTTAGAAGCCACATAAGCTGTGAGCACCAATCACTGAAAGCTAACCTTTGCCAGAATCTCCAAGCAACTACTCGGACAACACCTTTACTTTAAAAAAAGGGAGGCCACAAAAACAAATGAAAATAGGAGGCCTCGTGGTTTAGAGTGAGCAAAATCATAAATAACCAATGATAACAACAAATCTAACTGCTTCATAAACAAACTTGGAATATCTACAAAAAAATCCAGGGAGTTCCAAGCTGAATGAATGATCAGGTCTGCAAGGGAGCTACAAAAGGCCAGAGAGTGCCAAATGTGCACTGCATGGCTATAGAGGGTAGTTGTAAGACAAGGTTGTAGGAGGCAACTTAATATTTATTCATAAAATCAGAGAGCTTCTATTTTTATAGGCTACAAAAATCTTCCTCTACTTGCCAAAAAAGACTAAAAATGCAGGATTGGATCTGACACAGTCGAAAAACAAAAATAAATTAAATTTCCATTAAAAAGGACGTTGGTGGCATTAGACTTCAGAATAGGGGAAAAAGCTCCACAATTGTCAAATTGCTGCATCAACTCCACATATATTTGTATAAAAAAGAAACTGACGACCCATCTAGAAGCAAAATGGAAAAAAATGAATCAGATGCAAGAATGAATGCAAGAATCTATCAAGGCTCTAATACCATGTAAAATATATTGAAAAACAATATTCATGTCCAAGGTGAATAGATATGCAAAGCATCACAAGAGATTGAAGAGAAGCTTAATAATTGATTGATTATTCTATGAGAGGAACCTTGCATAAATAACAAAGGTGAACAATGTGAGCCATTGGATCATAAAAATTGAATAGATCTCAACCAATCATAACTAGGAGTTTACCAACCTCATGCAAGAGTGATAACTCCAAACAAAGATAAATATCCTAAATATCGTAGTAATAACTTAAGATATATTCTAACAAAAATAATCACATATTTATTCACATTTTTAAATTGGTTATATAACATTAAAATGGGCCCACCCACATTACATTGTGACCATGTTACCACGGTATTTCAACAATCCAAATGGTGGCATTACGATAATATTTTGGCAATCGTGTGTATCACTTGATAAGATTTGAACCTTGGTCTCCTTAAAAGTTGAGGCATTTAATCTATTGAGCTCATGACATTTGATACAAATCTATACACATTTAAGGATAAAAAAATATTCTTTTGCTATACATATAGAGCAAAGCATACTAATGGATTTCACTTGAAAACAATGTTGAATTCTTAGATATACCTGGCAAGAAAATGGATGATTGACTAAAAGCTTATCATTTGGGATACATAAGTCAACAACCTTGAAGAAAGAAATTGCAATCACAAACTTAGGGAATATTAGTTTTCAAACAAATTAAAATATGTACAATTACTATTCTCAAATTTAAAAACTAGACTTTGGTTCTTGAATCTAAATTTGCACTAAACCAAAATATTTAAATATTATATAGCTTTAAGTCTCAAAAAGTAAACTATAGTTTATATCTTGTTATATCTAGCTATTTCTTTTTTTAATAGGTTATATGTGGCTTCTATTGGGGGCCACTCCCATAAAAATACTAAAATATGACTTTTGCTATAGCATACATTTTTATAATGGTTTTTCATTTTTTTTCTTAAATATATTCTTCAACTTCCTCAAAGTTCTATGTTTCCACAATCAAATTCTTGACATCATTTTTTCGGTTACATAGGAGAGTTGGTCACAATCACACTATTTTTAGTAACTAACAAGCGTAGGGTTCAAACCACAAGGGTTGCTTCCACCAAACCTATTTCACTTCATTATTGTTGACTCGATGTGAAGGGGACCATCGGTCGCTTGGGATTTGTACCATCATTGTCAGTATGGTGTGTACTCAAAGGATTCAAATTATTCTACTACCTTTACAAATAGGTTGCCCCTAAAGTTTGAACCTGAGTGTCTTCTTGGTAAGTGCTTGGCCAGACAAGCACTTACCAATCAAACTAGCCCTTGGGGTCAAAATTTTAGGTTAGTGTGAGAAATACCTACGACCAATGCACAGGGTTGAGTAGTCTCCTCCCAACCATGACCCCTCATAAATATGAGAGCTATTCTTATCAATAGGGAATTTAACACACAACCTTTGTATCACAGAGGTTCAAACAATGGACCTCCTGTTCAATAGGGCTAGACTCGTCTTCTCCACTTGCGCTATAAAGACAGACTCCTTGAAATCATTTTTATTAAGACATAAAATATCACTTGGTAAGTTGCCTTCTAAAATTTAAATTTTGAAGATCAACACCATAATTCACTAATTTATCTGCTATTCAATTTCCTTATCTATAAATATGCTCACACTGCCAGGAGATTTCCTCTAATTACAAATGATGAACATCAACAATAATAATATTTTTTTAATGAGTTTACACGTTTTTATGAGGGGTCATGGTCCCCTTATACTAAGTGGGGTTTGAACCTTGGACCTCTCAAAGAGAGGCTAAAGCCCTTACCACTATAGTAAGCTTACAACTTAGCAATAATATTATTTTTTATCTAGTCTCCACATCCTTTTTTGTTAATAGCATTAATGATAATTTGTGAGTCCCCCTCAATTGAAATATATTTTTATCCTTTTTTATGTTGCAATTTTAATCCCTGTAAGAAGTGTGATGAGGCCTATAAATACCTCATTTTTACACTATGTTTGACTAATAAAATTCCCATATTACCAAACATGACAAATTTAATTGCCAAATAGTTGATTAGAATATATTATTTGTTAAGTATTTGCATGATTTTATGTTAGGAACACTATATCTCTGTTTTTGACTATTTTCAACATTTTGTGACTGTTTTTGCTTGATTAAGTAGCAAATAAAAACATGCATTTCAATTATCCAAATGTGGTATGCTAATATCCATTAAATTCACAATGGTTTTTGAATGTTTTCCTACCCTTCAACTTGTTTGAAATCCACTTAAAGCCAAATTTTCAAGACTGTTATAAATCTAAAAAATCTACAAAAAACAACCATATAAAAATCAGCAAGCTGTCACTTTATAGGAGCACCTTGAAGTTGTCAAGAAAATCATGAGGAAATAGATGGAATTAGTTCAGAAGGACTACATAAGACCTATGACCTATTTAGAAGCATTCCCACATGGTCTAAATAGGTAAAAATAGGGTATAACAGAGCAGGGACAATTGTGCAGCATTGTTGCACATTTTTAGCATGGTTACTTGGTGAATGAAGTGTATAAATTCAATAGAAACTTGATGTAATACTTAATTTTGATATTTTAGTGATTTTACCATGTTCTAATTTGTTTGAATTTGCAAGAAATGACAATAATTTGCAACTGTGCATCAGATCTGGAAAATGTAGTAATTTACTATGTAAATTCCAGCCAACTACCAATGAATGGCAGGGCCTAGAATTTACCAATAGAAGAAGGTAAAAATGGTTGGGATAACCTCCTGGGATCTGGATTAAGTGACCTTCTTGAAAGAAGCAACCAAAAAAAATAGTATGAAGACATTTTGAACTTAAAGTGCACCTACAACCAGTTATTCCGAAGATCTTCAGAATAACAAGGGAACACGCTTATGTTTGACTTTTTGTGATTTTCGAGCGGTTGAAAAGGCAAATTAAGATTGAAAGGATATAGGAAAAGTCTTCTACAATTGTCTCCACAATTCCTTATTGTCCAAAAGATACAACTCACAAGGAAATATCAATTGATGAAATTGATCCTATCCTGAAATAGACCCAGATTAATTGCATAACATTAGGAAATAATATTTTAAAGTGGAGACATGTGTACAAGATATTTTTAAGAATCCTACAACATAATCCTACAATTGAAGATGCCTTATAAGGGCCAATGAGTGTTGTTGTAGCACAAAATGTCCAAAATTACACTTATTTCAGTTGTAGATTATTTGGTAGATCACTGAAAAATAGCAAATAGGCTGATTTGAGCATGAGATATATTGTAATATTTATTATAAATAACACAACTCCCTCCTTGGTTGAGCTAATGAGGAAGTATAATAGAGGAGAGTAGTTAGTATCAACAAATAACGTAGTACATCATTTTCTGTAACAGTTTTGATAGAAATAAAGTGCAATTTTTTTTTTGTTAATTTTTGTTCATGAGAGTGTGATTTTTAATTAGTTAAAGAGTGTTTTTCCCATATTATTCTAGATCAGAAGCATGGGCCTAAATTCAGGCCTATAAGGAGGATTTATATGATAAGTTTTAATTTGTAATTTTGCTGCAGCAAAATTAACAGATTGCTTGTTAGATTTCATTTTCTTGTTTTAAGTTTGTGTGATGTTATTTATATTTTCTATTATGTTTGTATATAGAATTTGTGTGTGTGTCAGCTAAAAAATTATAGTAGACATTTGTTTCCCATGTTTCCTCTGCTTTCAATGTTCTCTATTTTTATGTTTCAAAAAATTTCAATTTTTAGTAGATTTCATTTTGCTATTAGTCATTGTAGCAGAAGCTTGACGACCTTCTATAGCAAGATACTGACATATATTTTTAGCATAAGTTTTATTTCCAAGCATCATTTTAATTTTGCAAGAGTAAACTAGGTTTCAATTCTGCAAGTGTCATTTAGGATTTCATTTCAGCAATATTTCAATTTAGCAATTTCAATTATGTTATTTCAATTCTACAAAAGTAGATTAGATTTCAATTTAGCAATTTCCATTCCTTCACTTGTAGTTAACTTTAAATTTTTGAACTTAGAATTAGTTTTCAATTCCTACAAGTTTCCATTCTGCAAATTAGGTTTAGTGTGACACCAAAAGGCTAAACCAAAATCTGTTTCACCCAATAAATGCTTGAAATCTGAATGCTTGAATTGTACTATGCCCTAACATTCTATCGTAGATAGCCTTGGACACCACACTGGATTGATAAATCATAAGATTTAATGATGTTATTAACGAAACACATCATTTGGCATTTTTTCACAAGAACATATCATTGATGAATGCCATTTAATTCCACAACTCAAAAATATCCTAGAGTTGCAAAATTTATTGCCTAGTCTAAATTCTTCTCAAAGAGAAATCACAACAACAACAAACATGGCAAGTAAATAAACCACTACCTCCAGCCCAACCTGTGTCCAATCTAAATAATATAGGACAGAAAACCCTTGTCTATGTAACTAAATCTGGTAAAAAAAAATTGCAAGAAATTTTATTGACTACAACAACATCCAATTGTGCTCAAACAAGAACTTAATTGAGCTCGAAGAGATAAAATTCAATGGAGATACATAAAAGCCCTTTAGTTTAGACACATAGAAATCAACCTTTGGTAAAGGAGAAAAACTAGAAAATTTGTACATAGAAAATTTACTTCCATTGAACTCCTTAGGGGTAAATTTTGTCCTCCTAAAAATGAAACAAATTGAAGTACAACCAAGAAAATTATTAAACATTATTAGTTGGCTAACTTATGAACAAAAAGGAAAATTGTTTGCTGTTTTGAAATAATATTTCAATCTCTTTGCATGGAATTACAAGGGTATGTCAAGATTTCATATTGATGTATGTACTTAAAATCTTTGGGAATTGGTATTGAATTGTTTCAAGTACATATTGACAAGATTTTGCAAACTAGGAGGCATGGACAACACTTGATTAAAGAAATTTTTAGATATGAAGCAGTGCTTCTTTCTCTCATTGGTGATTCACGAAGGAAGTTAGTGTTGAATGGATATTACCTTTGGGTATACCATGCACCATTAACTAAGGAAGAGTTATTGAGGTGAACAATTATATGTACATAGGATGGAGGAGAATTTCTCTTCCATGACAGATTCAGAGTGATGATAAAAGTTTGACAAAAAGAAAAAAAAGAAGAGAAATACAGGAAAAGCAAAAAATAATAATCTTGCTTGTGAACTTCCTTCATGGGCACAAGAAAGACAAGAGAAAAATTAAAAACAAAAAGAAAAAAAAGAGGGAAAAAGAGAGAAAAAAAGAGAAAAGAGGAAAAAGAGAAAGAGAGAAAAAAATTGTAGCAAAAGGCATGTCCCACAAAATGGGGATACATGAGGACAAGCATCAATTTCAGCATGGAGGAGGAACAATGAAGTCAATACTTCATTTCCAACAATAAGGAGTTAAATTATGACATAAGTAGATTCTTAATACTCATCTAGAAAGGAAGGTTGCATCATTGTAGCAGAAAAAGATGATGTTTTCATACAAATATTGACATGTTTTTGCAGAATAAGGATTGTTCTTATCCAAATAAGAGTGAGAGACATTCTATCACATTGTAGCCTCATGAGAGATATTCTCTTTTATTGAGGCACTTGAAAAAAAATGATAGAAGTTGGTTGAAAAAAAAAATGGCAGCCTCTTCTGATGAAAAAAATATGAAAAAAAGAAAAAGAAAAAAAAAGAAAAAAAAAAGAAAAAAATGAATAATTTAGTAGTGAAAACCTCCTTGAGGCGTTGTTGAGTTGGCTTGCATGAAAACTGGTTTTTCGACATGCATTGCCTTGTTGATCCACCCATCATTGTTCCACCATTGTACAAATATTACACTGCACATGAGTTATATTTATGTTTTCAGTTAGCTTGCTAACAATCATTAGAAGCAACCTCTAAGGTGCATGATCAATTTTTAGGACCATAAGGTATGTGTTTCTTGCATTTAAGTCATAGTAAACATTTAAAATTTAGTGTATGATAATTAGTATTTGGCATAAACTATTCATACAATATTGACAAGTTGAAAATAGATCATGTTCAAAATGTCAAGAAACACCCCCTTCTACCCTTAGTTGCATGAGAAATTCATAACTGTGCAAAAACCTGATTTTGGGACAAACATGGTAGAAATTCTATTTCAATTAGTAGGGTAGGTTTTAGAAGGATAATTGCAAGTTTATATCTCACAATTGTCTCATAAATTTGAGGAGGATAATATGGAAAATGCACCTAAATATTCTGTTTTACTACTGCTGCAATAAAATAGCAATATACAAAATAAATAATAACATCTAAACAAAAGGATAGAGAGGGGATTTTTGCTTTTATGGAAGGATTACATACCCTAGATATGGGTCCATAATAGAATATATAGCTAAATTTTTTATATGAATTCATTTATGCATTTTTAGATGTGTCTTCGAAATAAGTAGAGACATCTTCGAAATAACAGTCTTATTTTGAAGATCTTTAGAATAAGACATAAATTATGTCAAAAATTCCTGAAAATGCTATAGAATAGAAAAAAGAGTAGGGCACATCAAATATTAAGGTTCCTAAAGCTCAAAATCATCCCACCACAAGTAGTACATCCCTCAAAAAGATTCAAATTTAAATTTTTGTCAATTTTGTTTCAAAGGTGCAAAAACAACAAAAATAGGCATTCAGGCTGAAATGTTGTCAGAATAGAAAATTCCACTAGTAGTAGTGCATCTGCAAAATATGGTTCCACAATAAGGCTATTGTAAGATGAATCACATGATATAAAGCCTTTAAGAGGTACCTTGCATCACTAAAACTTGTAGAAAAGGAGAAACAGAGTTATACATGTGCTTAATTACAAATTGCTTGATATAGTGCAGCAAGGAGGAATTTCTCAAGTAGTAGGTGGCAAAGGATATTTTTCACAATAATAAAACCAGCATATTTCTATGGCCTACTAGGATGCATGAGGGCATGCATCAGTTCAAGCTGGGGGGAATGATGAGGCCTAGAAATGCCTCATTTTTACACTATGTTTGACATATAAAAACTTCCATATTACCAAACATGAAAAAAATTAATTGCCAAATAGTTTATTAGAATATATTATTTGTTAAGTATTTGCATGATTTTATGTTAGGAACACTATATCTCTGTTTTTGACTATTTTCAATATTTTGTGACTATTTTTGTTTGATTAAGTAGCAAATAAAAATATGCATTTCAATTAGCCAAATGTGGTATGCTGATATCCATTAAATTCACAATGATTTTTGAATGTTTTTTTCCCTTCAACTTGTTTGAAATCCATATTAAAGCCAAAATTTTAGGATTGTTATAAATCTGAAAATCTGCAGAAAATAACCATATAAAAATCAACAAGCTATCACTTTATAGGAGCACCTTGAAGTTGTCAAGTAAAACATGCGGAAATGGATGGAATGAGTTCCAAAAAACTACATAAGATATATGACCTATTTAGAAACATTCATATATGGTCTAAATAGACAACAATAGGGTATAACAGAGCAGGGGCAATTGTGCAGCACTGTTGCACTATTTCAGCATGGTTACTTGGTGAATGAAGTGTATAAATTCAGTAGAAAATTGATGTAATACGTCATGTTGATATTTAAATGATTTTTCCATGTTATAATTTGTTTGAATTTGCAAGAAATGCTAATAATTTGCAACTGTGCAACAAATCTAGAAAATACGGTAATTTACCATGTAAATTCTAGCCAACTGCCAATGAATGGCAGGTCCTAGAATTTACCAAATATAAGAAGATAAAAATGATTGAGATCACCTCCTAGGAGTTTAATTAAGTGACCTACCTAAAATAAACAACCAAAAAAAGAAATCTGAAGACATTTTGAACTTAAAGTGCACCTACAACCAGTTATTTCGAATATCTTCGAAATAACAAGGGAACACGCTTTTGTTTGACTTTTTGCGGTTTTAAAGCGGTTGAAAAGGTAACTTAATATTGAGAGGATATAGGAAAATTATTATACAACTTTTACCACCATCCCTTGCCAACCAGAAGACACAACTCACGAGGAAATATCAATTGATGAAATTGACCCTGTCCTGAAATAGACCTAGATTAATTGCAGAATATTAGAAAATGATATTTTAAAGTGGAGACATGTGTGCAAGATATGTTTAAGACTCCTCCAACATACTCCTACCACTGAAAATGCCTTATAAGTGCCGATGAGTGCTATTGTAGCACAAAATGTCTAAAATTACACTTATTTCAATTGTAGATTATTTGGCAGATCACTGAAAATAGTAAATAGGCTGATTTGAACATGATTTATATTGTAATATTTTATTATAAATAACATAGCTTCCTCCTTGGTTGAGCTAAGGATGAATTAGAATAGAGGAGAGTAGTTAATAGCAGTAAATAACATAGTACATCATTTTCTGTAACAGTTATGATAGAAATAAAGTGCAATTTTTTTTCTATTAATTTTTGTTTATGAGAAAGTGTGATTGTTAATTAGTTAAGGAGTGTTTTTCCCACCTTCTTCTATATCAGGAAGCATGGGCCCAATTTTAGGCCTATAAGGAGGATTTTTATGACAAGTTTTAATCTGTAATTTTGTTGCAGCAGAATTAATAGATTGCTTGTCAGATTTCATTTTATTGTTTTAAGTTTGTGTGATGTTATTTATGTTTTCCATTATGTTTGTATACAAAATTTGTGTGTGTGTCAGCTAACAAATTAGATTAGACATTTATTTCCCATGTTTCCTCTGCTTTCAATGTTCTCTGTTTTTATGTTTTAGCAACTTTCAATTTTTAGTAGATTTCATTTTGTTGTTAGTCATTGTAGTAGAAGCTTGACGACCTTCTATAGCAAGATACTAACATATTTTTTTTAGCATAATTTTTATTTCTAAGAATCATTTCAATTCTGCAAGAGTAAACTAGGTTTTAATTCTGCAAGTGTAATTTAGGATTTCATTTCAACAACATTTCAATTTAGCAATTTCAATTATGTTATTTCAATTCTACAAAAGTAGATTGGATTTCAATTAAGCAATTTCCATTCCTGCACTTGTAGTTAACTTTAAATTTTTGAACTTAGAATTAGTTTTCAATTCCTACAAGTTTTCATTATGCAGATTAGGTTTAGTGTGACACCAAAAGGCTAAACCAAAATCTATTTCACCCAATAAATGCTTGAAACCTGAATGCTTGAATTATACTCTGCCCTAACCTTCTATCATAGACAGCTTTGGACACCACCCCAAATTGTTAAATCGTAAGATTTAATGATGCTATTAACGACACGCATTAAAGTGCCCTAGCCTTTGCATAGTTGTTAATTGAAGTTCCATATGATTCTGAATAAGTGAGAAGATTTTTTTGTTCACTATTTCTATAAATATTACCTCCACCAGCGTTTCTTAAATTTCCTTTAGAAGCACAATCAAATTTAAATATGATAAACCCAATTTTTGGACATTTACATTTTACCATAGATTGAAGTAGATCCTTTGTTTTAATTATATTTTTGAAAATGACTCTTTCATGTATGTTCAAATCTTGTAGTCAAATTATTAGCACATTTTTTCTGTAATTGAGACTTCCCATGATGAGTACCATATTTGTAGACATTCTTCAAAAGAGGCACTAATACGGTTTCAAACTTGAACATGATTTTGGTATTTATTTTTAAATATTCTATTATTTATTTCAAGCCATAAATTCCAACAAATAATGGTAGGGCCAATCCTATAAAGAATACATAATGTTTATCCAATATTTTATCAAAATTTTCAATGTTGATGGAGCTACCCAATATAATTTTATATTTAAAAAAAAATAACCCCAAATGGTGTGAGCAAACAAACAATGAAGAAGTAAATGGTCTGAATTTTCTAAATTCTTCTCACACAAGGTACATCTAAAGGGTCCATAATATCCTATTCTTTGTATATTCTCTCCCATAAGAATCTTACTTTGAACTACTAACCAAAGAAATGTTGAGGTCTTAAGGAGAGCCTCTAATGCCTAAATGTTCTTCCAAGAAAAATATTTGGGAGAAGGAAATTTTGATTGTTCTAAATCCTCATATCCCAACTTGATCGAGTATCCACCATACTTTCATAATTTCCAAATAAAATCATCCTTTCATGTAAAAATTGGCAAATAAAAATCTTGAAGAATTTTTTGAAGTTCATTTGTAATTTGTTTAAGTTCCTCTCCTTCAACCAAGTTACTAACAAAAATCCATGATCTAGAGTTTTTTCTCATAGTAATATAATCTTTGACCTTTGGACCTTTACATGCTAGGTATGCTTGAGCCAATGGTTTCCATTTTGAATCAGAGATAAGAGGATAAGGCTTCAACCAAGCATCAAAACAAAAAATTGTATAACTCCCCTCATTAACATCTAATATGTTTCTTTATCAATTGCAAACTCTCTTATATGAAGGTCCATGTTGACGATATTTTGAGTAGAGTTCTTTTCCTAAATAATTTCATTACATCAAGAGAACCTATATATTTTTGAAGTAATATTTTTACCCAATTATTTCCTTAATATTTGAATAATCTCCACCCAAGCTTTGCTCCTAATACCAAATTAATAAGTATGCAATTTCGCAAGCCTGCTCCTCCAATATCTAGCTAATTTTTTAGAATTTTTATTTAAGAAACTATGATATTGGGTTGTACGAGAGGAGTTAAGAATGGATCCTAGAGCTAGCATGAGGTCCACAAGGAAAATAAACCAATGGAAACCACACATGGAGAGAACTCCACACTCACTGCCATCGAACGATGCTCCCACAAGAGAGGATGAAGCATACAATTGGGCCATGATTTTCTCGCTTGAGGGGTTGGGTCATGGTTCACCTACTTCCACTAGGGCATTTCATCCAAAAACCTACTTTATGATTTACAAATTTCTATGTAGGTGTTGTACTTTATATACCACCATGAGGGCCATCATAAGATACATGTGGGATAATAGTTCAAGACTCTCACAATGTTGCTAAAGATATTTTTTAAATTTTTTTATTTGAGAAAGTATGAGACTGGGCAATACGAGAGGAGTGAAGAATGGGCCCTAGAGCTAAAATAAGGTCCACAAGAGAAATAAATCAAGAGAACTCCACACTCACCACCATCGAGTGATGCTCGTTTGAGGGGTTGGGTCATGGTTCACCTGCTTTCACTAGGGCATTTCATCATAAGCTTGCTTGTTTATTTGCAAAGCTCTATGTAAATGTTGTACTTTATATACAACCATGATGACCATCATGGGATAAATGTGGGATAATGACTCAAGAATATTGCAATTTGTTTTTTGAATTTACATGGTGGAATTGACAGCCGCTATGAATTCGAGTTGGCTGCTCAAATTTTATGGCTGTCATAGTATTCTACATAGTCCATCCTGAAAGCCACTACATAGATCTTTGTGCAGTACACTCTTATAACCACAATGCCACAATCATTTAAAACCTTTTACACCATTGAAAGCACTAGGAAAGGTATAAGCGTTCAATCCAACAAGGCCTGATATTTGAACCTTGGACCTCCACCCCCTTATGAGGTTTGGTCGAACCAATTGGTCTACACCTCAAACCTCAAACTCTTGCAATGTTGCTCAAGGTATTTTTAAAATTTTTATTTGAAAAAGTACAAGGATCGATAGTACGAGAGAAGTGAAGAATGAACCCTAGAGCTAACATGGGGTCCACAAAGGAAATCATACATGGAGAAAATTCCACACTCACCACCATCAAGCGATGATACAATAAGATAGGATGGAGCATATGACTAGGCCATGCTTTGCTCGTTTGAGGGGTTGGGTCATGGTTCACCTACTTTTGCTAGGGTATTTCACACAAAAGCTTACTTCCTATTCTGTAAAGCTCTATATGGATGTTATGATCTATATACAATCTTAAGGGCCATCATGGGATACATGTGGAATAATGACTCAAGAATCTCATAATATTGCTCAAGGTGTTTTTTAGATTTTTTATTTGAGAAAACAAGATTGGGTAGTACAAGAGGAGTGAAGAATGGACCCTAGAGCTAACATGAGGTCCAAAAGAGAAATAAACCAATGAAAACCACACATGGAGAAAACTCCACACTCACCACCATTGAGCAATGCTCCCATAGGAGAGGATGGAGCATATGGTTAGGCCATGATTCGCTCATTTGAGGGGTTGGGTCATGGTTTACCTACTTCCACTAGGGCATTTCACCCAAAATCATACTTTCTCATTTACAAAGCTCTATGTGTGTGTTGTGATTTATATGTAACCATGAGGTCCATCGTAGGATACATGTGGGATAATGGCTCAAGACTCTCACAACATTGCTCAAGGTATTTTTTAGAAATTTTTATTTGAGAAAGTATGAGATTGGGTAGTACGAGAGGAGTGAAGAATGGATCCTAGAGCTAACATAGGGTCCACAAGGGAAATCAACCAATGAAAACCATAAATGAGAACTCCAAACTCACCACCATCGAGCAATGCACCCATAGGAGAGGATGGAGCATACAACTAGGTCATGATTCACTCATTTGAGGGGCTAGGTCATGGTCCACCTGCTTTCACTTAGGTATTTCACCCAAAAGCTTACTTCCTGATTTGTAAAGCTCCACAATGAGGGACATCATGGGATACATGTGGGATAATGGATCAAGACTCGCATTATGGGCTATGGTTTACCTACTTCCACTAGGCCATGATTTACAAAGCTCTATGTGGGTGTTGTGCTTTATATACCACTTGATATCTAGCTAATTTTTTACTCTTTGAGTTGTTATTAATTTGTAGCAATATTTAAAAGAAATTAATTAATTTCTCTCATATTTGTAATTGAATTTGTGTTAAAAATTATTTATAATACCTTAGAATATTTTAATATAGGCAGTATAAAATTATGTGTAACTTAATGGAGTACAAGAAGAGTTTATAGTTTGAGATAATATCAAAAATTGATGCATAGATTTAGGGTTTCTTAAGTTCTAATTTGGATGTAAATAGGAGGGTTTGATAAATTGGCCTATAGTTGGGGAGAGGTTGATAATAAATTCATTGAATCTTTGTTATTTTTCTCATATAGGAATATATTTATTTTATTCTAAAAATGGTATCAACATTTTTAAGATAAATTTTAGTTATATAAAAGAACATTTATAATACATTCAAACATTTTATATAGGTGGTATAAAAGTATGTGTAACTTAATGGAGTATGAGAAGAATATATAGTTTGAGATAATATAAAAAATGGATGCATGGATTTAGAGTTGCTTAAGTTCTAATTTAGATGTAAATAGGAGGGTTTGATAAATTAGCCTATAGTTGGGAAGATGTTGATAATAAGTTCATTGAATCTTTTTTATTTCCCTCATATATGAGATATTTTATTCTAGAAAGGTTATCAATAGTTTTTAGATCAACTTTTAATTTAATGATATAGATTATGCATTGCTTTCAACAACACCATTGGAATTTTACTGTCAAAAACTTGTTCTTATCCTTATTAATTTTAATAATAAGTATACTTTAACATTTGGAGGTAACCTATTCTAATATAATCACAATAACCATTTTACATCAAGAATTTCTAAATTTGCATGATAATATATGAATTCATCTCTTGGGGGGATTCAAAAATTATTAATATCAAATTTAATTTTTACAAGGAAAACATATGATAGTGAACAAAATACACACCTCATCATAGTTGAATCATCAATCATGGGACAAATAAGCTTAAAAGCTGTAAGGGATACATGAAACCCATAAACTATGATATATCAACCACATCATATCTATGTTATTTTTGTTCACATGACTTCCCAAATATCCTACTTTGAACACACATTTAATTTATAAATAAAATAATAGAACTCCATGTAAAACTCACATAAAGTATTTAAAACACCAATATAGAGCAAGCATACATATATTTTCAATAGAGGTTTAAAAAATCCAGAATCCTCATTTCTATTTGCTTATATACTTATACAATAAAACACATATAATGTTCAATACATAATTTAAACAAGCATCTCATAATAACATAATTTAGAAGAGAGGAAACATGATCCTTTCCAATTATATTGAATATCGATGCATCAAGAGAACCAAAATGTTGAAGCTATTTTAAAATTTCATAGTAGTTTCTTATAACTTAAACATGTATTACAATTAATAATATCCATTTTCTACTATAAAACAAAGAATAAAGATAGTCCTAACCATGGAAACTTCTTAAGAACTAGTATTCCCTGTTGCTATAATAAAAGAACAAAAAATTGCATATACTTATCCAATAGACAGGTTTAGTTTCATCTATCTATGCAAAATACATATGATTAAATATATATACATTTTCATGGAACTTTTTAAAAATCACAACCATCATATTGTTCTCATTGAATGAGTGGGAAAATCATGCCATTGTTATGGTGTAAGCCCCTTCCATATAAGGAGTGTATTTACCATTTAGTACCAAGTGGTATGCAAAGTCTAGAATAAATTCATGATGTGTTTGAACCTAACATGCATTTATTTATTAAATGTGCAAACATAACTATCAATGCATCTATATGAAATCTTATTATATATTACTATCAAACCTTTGTAACCTCATTGAAGAATGAAATAATACTACACAACATTATGAAAAATAAATAGTCATATTCACTTCCTCATGCTATTTATCATACAATCTGTCTTCAAAGAGATAAGGATGAATATAAATTTTATTCATTCAATTAAATATAATTACATTTCAAACAAGACAATGACATTTGCTTCAAATCAAGCTTATTTTCTGTGATTGTGGTCATAAACTTGGTATTAGAAATAAAAATATGTGCACATCCTCAAAATAAAAAAATAGAATACCATACTTGCATACAAAATATTGTAGAATTTAAATGTGTGTATTTGGCCATTCTCTAATGGAGGCTCCTCAATATATTTTGTACTTGAAATGAAAAAACTCTTACATGATGCCCATGGTGTTTGGGGAAATTGGTAGGGAGTAAGAGGTTTCACATTGTAAACCAAGTTTCTAATACCATGGGTGAACCTTAACATTTTGTCAAATAATTTAAGGCTAGGTGGTTAAGGATATGGATTTTAAATATAGATACTTAGGTATAAATATTGCTAAATAATATTATATCCATAATTATCAAAATTTATTGTGATATATATATAATTTGTTGAAATACTATCGTAATACAACCATGATATAATATGGATGTTGTCTATTTGAAACCCATATAACCAATTAAAAAAATACAATTGTATGAATTCTTCAGTGTGTGATAAAACACCTTGAAGCAACAATTATCAAATTATTTAAAGATAAGCATAGTAGATGTTTCTTCAAAGAGCTAATAAAATTGAATTAAGCAGTATTCATTGAATATTTTGTGGAGGAATTTTAAAATTCCTTGATGACATATTGAATGTCAAAGTAATTATGCTATTGATAACTATTTAAAATCTTGCATATGAAAAGATGTATAATTTTTTGAGATATCTGATTTCAGTGCATTAGGGGGTTTTTGAGTGCCAATCCTCTCATCAATATAAGTTGTTTTCACAACAAATAGAAGAAGGAAAGGTTAAATGGATTTGTTTCACTTATGATACTAAAGTGGAACAAATTGCAAGTGTAATTGTAGTGAAAATTTACTACACCAAGCAAATCCTACCACAAAAGGTAATTTTGGTTAGAAGTATCAACCTAAAGCTAGAATGAAGGGACCTAAAAATACTACTACACCTAAAGCTAGAAGACCATAAAAAGTTTAGTCAAGGAGAAACCACCATCACTAAACACTATTGATCCTAAATCTCCCCATGCCACATAATTTAGTTGATCTACTGGATCGAAACTAAGCAATAATCCAACAACCTTTTCAATAATAGCTAATTTAAGTTTTACCATGAACTAGAGTATCAAAGCCTTTTTTATAATAGCTAATGGGACTCTTCTCATGAAAAAAATCCACTCCATTTAGAGCTCATGGACCTCTCTCCCCACAAGATAGGAAGGATCACTGGCTTGGCTTCCCTCCACATTATTGGGGGCTCATGTGGAGGAAGAAAGTGGGGTAATTTTTTTTTATTCTCTTCTATGTCTTGGCTTGGATCTAACCTTGTATTATTTTGGCTGATTAGTTTTCAAACCTATTTTCTTGGCATGCATGTAATCTAGAGTTCACATAAATAAGAAGTGACTATCTTAGTAATTATGTCCTAGTTCTTGTGTGGGTGTTATGTAGGATCCATGTTTAAGAAGATCATGTTTCTTATGCATTATTGGCTATAATGCATATGTTCACTCAACTCATCATAGTACAAAGAGTCTCTTAGATCTTTGGCACATTGCCATCCATAGCTTAGGCTATTTAGGATAGATAGGTTTTCTTTTTTGCCATTTCACTTTAAAGTCATTTATTGCTTTTTCTCAAAATATATTTTCCTTGGCAAAGCATTTGGTAGATTAGGCTACCATAGGAAGGAGAGCATAAATATCACATCCAAGCAAGGATCCAACATCGGTAAAAAATATTATAGTTCATCCAAAGAAGTTACATTCCATGCTTCCTAGAATTCCCAAGGTTGGCATCCCAAGTGAGGCGTAGGGCACCAGATGCACCCACCTAGAGAAAACTACATCATGCAGGTAGTCGCAAGCACCTGAATATTAACAATTAATTCTAATAAATGACCTATGAATAAGAGTTAAAAGTTAATGATGATAGTGATGATGAGTATCCTCCTTGAACTCCATATTTACCTTATTTAGAAGAACAATTCTAGAAGTATTTGTAGAGACACCAATTTATATGTATGTGTTTATATGGGTTGCTACACCAAGTGTCATCAAATTGTTAAGCTAATTCAAGAACCAAAAGATGATATTCTTTACTAATAGAAGTAAAACTTGCAATTTTATCAATATTAATTTACCCCAAAACAATATATAAATATATATTTATCTATATTGAAGTATAAGGTAATGGTGTTGATGAGTTAAATCTACATAAATATTTACCCTACCCATAGGTACAAATATGGTTTTGGATAATAATGATTGGGTTATGTGGACGTCACTAGTCAAACTTTAAGAATTTATACCCAAGCATAAAAGTGGATGAAAAAGCTAAGTTTCAAGAGCAATTATCCCCTCAATGAATTGAAAAGATGCTAAAAATTTCAAGAGTAGTAGTTTAGCATTTTTCCATCAATGTGGATGGTCAAATAAAGGCTATCCATGAATTTGTAAAATATTATTGATAAATATGGGATGTTTTTATAATAATGTAAAAGGTATTATCCAATCAAAGGAAACATGAGTGTGTTATCCATTTGATTTCATATAACAAACCATCAAATTCATATTTTCCACTTTGAGAATGATAAAAATAGATATAGAATGTATGCCTTAATATATGTTATATGCAGGGGTTATCCATCCAATATAAAAACCTTAAATACCCTCAATTATAACTTTCCATAAGAAGGACTCATTATGACTCATCGTGGAGAATGTGATAAAAGTTTAGAATATTAATAAGCAACAATAAAAATTAAGTTTTTATTTTTTATATTCTTAAAGAATTGAGAAAACAGTTTTTATAAAGGATTTATGAATCACATTTCTATAGTTTCATCGATATGATTTCTTTATAATAAGTTTTCATAAAAATTATAGGTATTGAACCATGGCCCTCAACTTTTTAATACATTGTTCATAACCACTTGAGTTATTATATTGAGATTAAAAATAAGTTTATGATCCTTGTAATTGATAAATTATAAAATAAGTAGCATGGAAAAAAGTTTCATTAAGTTGAATTTAGGATACAATTATTAAATCCTAAACTATTGGGTGCTTCAAAATAAATTTCAAAAACATGAGGTGATTAAGATTTTTATTTTTTATTTTTTGCTGGAGGAAAAGGGGTTGTACTCAGGTTCCTCACACTTGATAGATCACAACTTTCTCCTTTAGATCTTGAGAGTTTACAAATAGATTCAATTCTCATCTCAATTGGGTTTCTATAGCTGGATACCTACATATTTTTCATAAAAGTCTAAATTTTTTATTTCCATTTTTGGATATTCTTAAATTTTCTTTTTAAATACAAATATTTCATACTTCAACATCATTTTTCTTAATATTTTCCTACAACAACCTTCACAATACCAAAAATCCATCTCCACTTTTAATGTATTGAATCATAGTATATTATTATATCTAAAACTTTGTGTTATCACAGTCCACTTTACCATATCTAACTATTAGTTTCCTTCCTGAAGCATAATTTCAACCATAGGAACTATAATAAATGGTTTAATAGTCTCAAAAAGTTAAAATTTCTAGCCCATACTCTATCCCATAATCCAATCAATAGCCAACAACTTAAATAATCCATTTAGCCATGAAGATCATCCAATGTCATATTTTGATTCAACATACAAAACCTTTGCTTGCTACACAAAATCATAGATTGCTTTATCAAATATGGATCCTCCAATACATTTATCTAAAAATGGATCCCCTACAACATGTTGTAGTCCTTTGGAGCATTATAATGAATTTTCTTATTTTATATTTTTCTTGTCAAATTTAACTATACTTACTACTTACTATAACCATGATGAAAATAAATTAACTTCATGATCCTCTATTAAAACTCCTCTATTGGCTAGCCTATCTGCACATTTTATCCCTTCCCTTAATGCATGTGTAAAATTGATTTCTTCAAACTATATAGAAAGGTCTTGTATTTTCACAATGACCTCTTGTATGTTCCATGGAGCCCTTTCTTTCCTCAAAACTATATTTATTACTATTAATGAATCACCTTCCATACAAATTCTATTCCATTTCATTTGTCTGCATATTTTTAATCCTTTCAATGCTGCCCAATCTTCAACTTTATTATTTATTTTAAATACACTATTAAAAATATAATGTGACAAATTATCACCCCTACTATTTTTTATTATTACTCCAACTGTTGGTCTTGGATTTCATTTAAATGCTTCATCAAAATTTAATTTGACCAAATTTGGTTTTGGTAGTTTCCACTTTATATTCTTTCCTTCCTTTTATTTCTATTATACCCAACATCATAATTTAATTTTATGACTTGAATTCATATATCAAGGCTCTTTGATTTTAGATTAGGGATTGGGTAAGTTGATAGAGATGGTTTAGACTCCTAAATGGCTAACTAAATCTTTCTTTTCATTACAATTACCTTTTTTTATTTAACTATTATTTTATTCCTTTCCATCCAACTATCCAAAGTATTGTATCTTTCGATGTGTCCTAGATTGTGTATAATGCCTCAATTTTAAAAGTGCTCTATCATTGCTTTAATTATTCTTCAATTCTACTATTCATCACTATGCATTTACCAAACATATTAAGAGCCCATTGCCATAGCTACCAACCTATTGCATAGTATCCCAAGAGATGGGTTATACTCTTCTATTTCTACATAGAACACATTATGAGGGACAATGAAAACCCCTTTTCATTAAGTTATCATAGGATACATTTTTCCTATGACCTACTAGCCATAATTGTTTGACTTTGGGAATGCTTGGGCTATCCCAAATGTCTCTCCATATTCTTATGGTATTCCTATTTTATTGGTTCCTTACATCATATCTACTTCTTTTTGTATATTCTCTTGAGCTATTCAACTCCTAAATCAACTTATCATTGAATCGTCTTAGAATAATCATTATTGTCATATTTTTGCTCAATTATGTCCTAGCAACAATGTCTAATATACTTGTAAAAATATTTTTTCCACTTGTATCTTCCAACCTGATATTTATACATAATGTTTGAGACCTTATCACTATGTTTATATTGAAGTAATCTCATCCATGGTTTCAAAATTAGATCTATATTAAGTTGTTTTTCATCAGATAAAGTATCAAGCCAAATATAATTTATTTTCTAGTTCCTCACCACCCATATTAGACCTTTAATAACTAGATCAATTAATTTTTTAAAATAATTTTATAGTGCAATACCATATAGTAGTAAGAATACAATAAATATTAAGCTTGAATTATTTGGCTCAACATACTTAGAATATTTCTTGTCCATTGTCTTTGACTCTCTTTGTACGATCTCTAAATTATTTTCCCCCTTAGAGCTAAGTTTTCATCTATTGAAACTCTTAAATAAAGACCTCCCATATTTTTATCATCACACACCTTACTCCATTTCACTGAAGGAAATTTCCCTTTATCATGTACTATTGACAATAAAAATGACTGCATAATATAGATTAAACTTTTTCCTACCAATTTTGGTATAAATACAAGGACATATAATATGTTGGAATTTCCTGTAAGACTGATTTAAGTAGTTGCACTCTTCTTACTAATGATAACCATATACCTTTCCATGTTGGTAGTTTATTTTGAACTTTACTTATAACCAAATTTGATAATTTTATCCTCATTCTCCCCTTAAATAAGGGTATCCATAGATATATTTTTAGAAAATTTGCCTCCTCCATTTAATGTATCCTGCATATCCGTACCATGATTCTAGTTGGAGTGTTCAGGAAGTATATTTTATGTTTTTTCCTATTGAATTTGTACCCTAATACTCTATCATATTTCTTTAATAAGTTATTCAAAGATTTAGCCTCAATTTTCCTTTTCTTATAAAAAAGGATTTTATCATCTACAAACTATTGATGGGGGATGTTGTCAATGTTTTTTTTTTGGGTAAGTTCTAGTTGTATTTCAGAGGGTTTTAACTGGGTCCCTCTCCCAGATATACAAAAACTTCATAAAATTGAAGTAAATTCATGTTGCATAATCTTCTATCTAGGAGGGATTAGTCTATAACAGTCTAACCAATCCCGTGCAAGGGATATGTTTGCCAAAATTTCCTCCAAGGAATGTAGAAGCCGGTAATCAGGTGGTGTTTGCCCTCGTAAGGGATATTAAAGCAAATAAAAAATAATCCATAGATATTCACTAGATCCCTCATAGGGGCTAACACGGGAAGACCCAATCAGGTGGTTAGCTCAACATTAGACCAGACATCACCAAACATTGCATCAAAAATCCCAACAAACCTCAAAAACAACACAAAAAACCCATAGACCCGCAACAACTCAAGGGTTAATATTTGTGATGTCCTCTTCAAGATGGTCAACACTCTGATGGAGGGCATGCTTCAGAGCGACACTGGAGCTTTCGAAAGTGATTAAAATCCAAAGAAACATCTGAGTGAGACAATTGGAGATGCTAGAAGTGGGGGCAGAGTCCTTGCTGAGGTCTTCAATTTCCATAGGAAAATTATGACTGGATTCCATTTTGGGCTTCTTTTCCCTAGAGGACATGCAGACAGGGGTTGCTGCTTCTTCGATTTTAGCTTTACATTTTCCCTTCGAATGCTTCTTATTGGCGAGGGGTGGTTTTGGATAGGGACAGGGCAAGTTTGGAAAGGAAGGGGTTGGATTTGAAGGGGAGGGAGTTGGGATGGGGTGTGAGGGGATGTGTTTGGAAGGTGACGAAGAATTAATGGATGAGGAAGCAAAAACAACACCTTTCTTGGAGTCTAGGGTGCTGGGAACTCCATCGTTGTCCATGATATCGCGAGATGGAATGAGTAGGGCTTTGGGGGGCTTGGTAAAATGTGGGGGAAGATTACAAAGGGGTAGCCGCAATGGGAGGATTAACAAAAATATGATAGAAGATAATGGTGAAAAGCCCCTGGTGGGCAGGGGGGTACCTTTCTTACGAGCAACGACTACAAAGAGACACATAGATCGATAAAGGAACCTTGGAATGTTCATGGGTTTGAAACCCTGGATGTGGTTGAAAAGGGCAAGGTGGAAGCTTGCCATAGGCTTGTTGGGATCATCGTAGGCTAAGTACTGAATGAGGGGAATGACAACAATTGGAAATGGGGGGGAACATATTGATGGTCTAGCGCATGGCCATATCATGAGAAATTTTGGTAGTTGGGGAAGCCTTCCAACTAAGATTCCCAAAAATGTTTGTCTCGTCAGATAAGATGCCCTCCAACCAATAGCTCTGCAATCTTGCCAATCATCTCTAGAGTGACCTTGAAGCACAGGTTCCTGACATAGACATGGTCGTTTGACCATGTGTAAACAAAGTCCTTCATGATGTCATCTTCAGCTCCACAAAATTTTGATAATAGGGTGGTGAGTTGGGTGCCCTGCAAGTAAGCAGATGCTATGTTGTCCAACTGGAGAGAGCTCGGTTCAATGTAGGCCATGGTGGCAGAGGTGGGGATAGGAAGAACGATGATGGATGAGACCCACAAGATAGAATTGCAGAAGGGAGTGTCGTAGGATAAGTTGAAAAGGGAAATTAAATAGGTTGAGGGAGTCAAATAGATCATGCCAGGCTTTACGGATGGGTGAGAGGTGGATGGGGGATGCCATGCCGAGGATGGCAAGGATTAAGGGGCAGCCTAAGGACCATATCTGCATAGGTGGAGGTGAAAACTTGGGTGAGGTCTACAGACGTAGATAGAAACATGGAGGGGAAAGGGGGTATGACTAGAAATGTGGCAGAGGTCGCTGGTAGAGAGCGTTGGAACATCGTAGATGGAAAACCGCACTTTAAATTTGTTCGATGAGAACCAGTGGGGCAGCTAATCATTAGCGGGTATTGGGGTGCACATCGTGAGGCTATAGGACAATGGGACACCCAATGTAAATCCTACATATTATAAAAATAATAAATCATTGGTTAGCATGGATGGATTTGGAGTACTTGTCATGGCTGTCCAATGCTGCAACTTGAAGGACATATGGTGAGAAGAAGTATTGCCACATAGAGATGGGTGTTTACCCTATGCCCAAGTTGGCCAACCTATCCGCAAGCCGATTGGCTTCCCTGAAAGTATGACTGGCTTCCACCTAGCAATGCTGATTTAAAAGCTTCTTGCTTTCTTGGATAAGGGATATGATATTCCATAGAGGGACTTTGTTTGAAATGAGGTAGCCAATGATATTGAGAGAGTCCCCTTCAACATGGATATTGGCACATGACCCCTTGATGAGGTGCAAACTTTGCCACAGGGCCCATGCCTCAGCCATATTATTGGTCTGATGATAAATATTCTCTACAAAAGCCATAACTATATTTCCCTTATGATCCCTGATCACTCCCCTTGCCCCAGCCAACCCGAGATTTCCTTTCGATGCACCATTGAAGTTTACTTTTATCCATTTTCTCAGGAGGGGGAAGCCAGCGAGCTTTGGTTCTGGGATGGATCGGAGGAGGGAGTAAGGTGGGGATGGGGATGTTGAGGGAATTGATGATGTCAACCTCATTCTTGCTCAAGGGGGAGCTGGACTAGGGGATGAGATGGGAGTTTTCAGAGGCAAATGAAATGGATTTGATGGCTAAAGAGGTGGAGTTGTAATAGGTAGAATAAAAGACCCTGTGGTTGCATTTGAGCCAAAATTTCCAAATGAAATGGTGGAGACAAATTTTCCACAAGAAAGTTATTTTGGGGTTTCTAAAGGGAGTAAGCCATTGAATGAACATGTCCAATAGGGAGTTGGGGCGGGACCAGTGGATTTGAAAGGTGGCGAGCAACTGGTCTAAGCCCTCCCTCATGAATACACACTATAAAAGGAGGTGGTCAATGGATTCCAAATTGGACAGACATAGGTGGCATCTGTTAGGGATAGGGATACCTCTTTTCATAAGATTATCTGTGGTGAGGACCTTGTTTTGAATGGCTATCCATGCAAAGAAACCAATTTTTAAGATGAGGTACTTAATCCAAAATAAATTGAATGATATGGTGGGGACCCAAGATTGGACTAACATGAAGTGGGAAGACTTGACCGTGAACTCCCCACTATCAGTTCCCACCCAGATGGGGTAGTCTTGGGAGACTATGGTAGGGATGATGGTGGTTCTCAGCATCTTAAAAAGAGTCTTACAGGCATGCAAGATGTGCTTGCTGTCCTTGGGGAGAATCTTCCATGTGTCCCTATCTATGTAATACATAACTTTGCTTCCTCATCTCCTTTTGAGACTTGATCTAAGTCTGGACACCTCAAGAAGATTATTGAGGGGTTCATCTTTTAGCCATGTGTCTTCCCAAAGGTCTATAGAAGCACCTGAGCCTAGCATCCATCGTGTCCCTCTCAGGATAAGAGGTTTCATTTGGATAACACCCCACCAGAAGGTTGATCCATTTGTAGGGATGCTATTGTCCATAAGGGTTAAGTTTTTGAGATATTTTCTTTGGATAATGGTGACCCATTCTACTTTGTAGTTGATGAACAACTTCCATGCCTGTTTTGCTAGCAGGGCGATGTTTATGTTTGTTGATATCCTCATGCCAAGTCCCCCTAGGTTCCTAGGTTGGCATACTTTGTCCCAACTGACAAGGTGGAATTTATTCGAATTTTTTGGGCCGGCCCACAAAAACCTTTTTTGCATTTGCTTAATTTTAGAATGAACTAATGCAGGTGCTTTGAAAATTTGACATGAAGTAGACCGGGATGCTTTGGAGGATTGCCACGATGAGGGTTGCTTTGGCTGCTTGGGACAGGAGGGAGCCTTTCCAGGAAGTAAGCTTACGGTTGATCCTTTCAATGAGATTGTCCCACATCATTTCCTTCGGGTTCATGATGAATAGAGGGAGACCCAGGTAGGAGGTGGGGAAGGTAGCGATACAACACTGGAGGATACGAGCAATTTTCCTTTACCTTTTACCTAGAGTGTTTAATAAGTAACACTTACTCTTGAGGTAGTTTATATCTTGCCCTACAACATAAGTGTAGGTATCAAGGATTCCTTTGATGGATTTAGCTTGGAAAACAGAGGCCGAAGTTACAACAATAGTATCATACACAAACTGTTGGTGAGAAAAGGGAGGAGAGTTGGAAGAAGCTTTGATATTTGACATGCCTTACAAAGCCACAACCTATTTGAAAGCTCTACCCAGGGATTCGACCAAAATGATGAAGAGGAAGGGGGGTAGGGGATCTCCCTATCTGATCCTTCCGAGGCTAGGGAAATAACCTACAACAAACTTTTTGACCAGAATAAAGAACCAAGGAGAGGTGATGCATCCCTTTATGAGGTGAACCCAATCTGAATGGAAGCTAAAATGAGCTATCACTTTGAGAAAAAAAGTCCTGTCCACCCTATAAAAAGCCTTGCTAATGTCCAGTTTCAAAAACATGGCTGCATTCTTGTTGTACTTTGATGAATGGAGGGTTTCATGAAGAGATATGATGCTATCAGTGATTGATCTACCTTCGATAGATCTTCCCTGGCACATATCAATAATGAAGGGGAGAATATTTTTGAGCTTGAGAGCTAGGGATTTGGCTATGATCTTGTATAATATGTTGCAGAGGCTGATAGGTCTAAAGTCATTCATGTATTTGCATTGGGGGTTTTTGGGAACCAAGGCAATGAATGTGGAATTTGTTCCTCGAGGGATGGTTTTGGTTTTCTAGAGTTGCTTGGTGGCACCAATTACATCCTTCCCAACTATGTCCTAGAAAGTTTGGAAAAACCTAGAGGGAAACCCATCCGACCTAGGAGCCTTATCAACTTTCATGGAGAATAAAGCACTTTTGATTTCTTTCTCTAAGAGGGGTTGAATTAGGGATTTTTTCATCTCAAGGGTGACCAAGAGGGGATATTTTCAAGCAGGGCATCCTAGGCTACAATATTGGATGGATTTTCAGAGCTCATGATGTTGCTAAAGAAGGTGGTGGATTCTTCACAGATCTGGAGGATGTCCTGAGTGATAGAGCCATCCATTAAGGTAAGTTCTCTAATCTTGTTGGTGCTCCTATTATGCAGTGTACAAGCGTGGAATAATCTGGTATTGGCATCCCTCTCTTTGAGCCATAGGTATCAAGAGTTTTAGCAACAGAAGGTCTCCTCCTTGGCTAGGATGTTATGATAATCGGCAAGCAACTGCTTCTCTTCTTCCCTAAGTTGTTGGGTCCATTGATCATGCTGAGTTTGTTGCTCTAGATCTTTGAGTTTGCTTAAAATTTTTACCTTAAAATCAAAAATGTCCTCGAAGACTTCCCTGTTCCAAGTTTTCATCTTTTATGATCTTAAGGTTGTGATATACTCTGGACATAAATTAACTAGGGACAGGAGTCATCCACCAATATTTAATCTATTGTTTCAAATCTGGGTGTTGGATCCACATATTCTCAAACCTGAATGGGGTTGGGAAGGGTGGAGCCTTATTTTATTCCAACAAGAGGGGGGAGTGATCAGAGCCTATCCTGGGAAGGGGTATTAGTGATGTGTCTCCAAATAGGGGAATGGCCTGTTGAGAGAGAAAAAATTGGTCCAGCTTAACCTAAATATGCTCAGCACCCGCTCTTTTGTTACTCCATGTGAATTGGTGGCCATGAATTTGAATATCCATGAGTTCATTTTCAGCGAAAAAGGCCTAAAAGTCCATAATGCTTTTACATGGGGAGGATTCTCCACATTTCTTATCAAAATGGAAGAGAGGAGAATTGAAGTCTCTTGCAATCATCCATGGGAGCTGGGAGAAGGCATCCTTCATGAGGGACAGGGACTTCCACATGTTGAATCTCTCCATTGGATTATTTGGGGTGTAGATGTTGGACAACACCCAAGTGAATTTGTTTTCTTTACAATAAAACATTATGTTTAGGGTTCTGCTAGAGCTGGAGATGACTTTTCCTTTGACCTTATCAGGGTCCCATAGACACAACTAAAAACCTGTAGATCCCTCTACTAGGGATGAAGCCCATTGTCCAGTCTTCCAAATTTTTTGGATTATGCTATGAGTTTTATCAACATTAGTTTTTTTTTCTTGAAGGATGAGTATAGAGGGTTTGTACTATTTTTTGGAAGTTTGAGCTAACCTTTTTTTGCTCATGCTGTTAAGCCCTCTGATTTTCCAAGAGAGAATCTTCATTTAGAAACTTTGGCAGGTTTCTTGCCTCCCTTGGTGGAAATAGAGGGAGGTTTGGGATTTTTTGTTTCATTCTTTGCCTACATAAACAAGGCTGAACTTAGGGTTAGATGTAATCCATTGGCAACTTGGTAATCTGTGTCCTTGATTTGTTCATAGGTGGTGGGTCGACCTATTTTTCTTTCACCCCCTATATCAATGGGGCCTTTCCTGCTTTTGGTGATGATAGAGCTAATATCTATCCTGGACTGAGTGGGACTGAAAGCATCCTCATGAGATTCGAGGTTGGATTCGAAAGGGGAAAGAGGTTCTTTCAAGGGGAAACCAAATACATAATTGGGGTGAGGGTTGGTTTGCAACAAGAGGTCCAGGAGGGGATCAGATTGAGATGGGGGTGGTGGGGAGGAAAAGGGGATGGAAGACCCAGATCTGGAGGGAGAGGGAAGAGGGTGGGGAATTGTGGAGGGTTGGTGCTCAGGGAGGGAGACAGAGGGAAGAAATTCATCATAAGAGCAACTTAAGGGCCCAAATATATTGGGAAATGTGAACATGGAACATACCTAGCTTGCAACTAAAGAGGGGTTGGTGGACGAAAGGTCCTGGATAGCAGCCTGCTTTCCTTTTTTGTTGGTCGATATGTGATTACCAGGTATTCTAGATTGGTTGAAGCATTCTCCCATATGGTTCTACTAGGTAGGGGGGGACCCTTTGTGCTTGGTGCTTCCTGATAGGGCTTGAGAGATGGGCACTGATCTTGAAGGTGTCCTGGGTCTTGCATTTAATGTAGAATGCTGGTTTATTTTTGTACTCGATAGCTTGACCCCAGTGAAAATACCCATAGATGAGGTTTAGGTGGGTTGGAAGCTATGAAGCAAGGTTGGCATTGACACAAATTTGAGCATAGGCCATGCAGGACCTGGCTTTAGTTGCAGGGTTAAGAGCGACCATGTCCCTGATGTATGTTCCAATACACCCTAGGATGTCCTTGTGGAAAAATTGGATGGGGAGATCGGGGAGGTAAACCCAGATTGGAGTAATATTGATATCCTGGGTATAGGGATTTAAATATTTCTTCCATTTTATCACAAATAGACTTTTCCTCCCATAGAACCAGGGGCCCCCGGTGATGATTCGGGCATAGTCATTCTGGTTGTTTAGTCATATCAGGAAGAAACCCCGTGAGAGGGCCACAATATGAAGGTTCCCTGCTATGCACCATTTTAATGTAGACCATATTATTATGGATTCCACAATATGAAGGTTCCCATGAAATTGCTGACCAAGGAGAGGGATTTTGAAGAGAGTTTTTCTGCCATGAGAGAGACTGGAAGGACCATATTTTCCCCATTGGTGATCATGGGGGGATGGTTAGGGTTACTAGAGGGACCGGGTTTAGCCATCCCTATTACCTTCTCCAGGTAAGTCGTCCCACCCGGGTCTGGGTCAAGGTTTGTGGGAGCATCCTCTGAGGGAGGGATATCTCCTTGCTCCAGATACCCAGAAGGGGCATGGGGAATCCCGCTCGTAGTTGTAGAGGGAGCTACGGACGCCATTTTTTTTGGGATGTTGTCAATGTTATTACTAGACTTAAGTCCTCTTATTAGCCCATATTTGTATGCATTATTTAGGTTCCTTTCCAATACCTTTGCCATAATAATGAATAGATATCGTAACAAAGGATCTCCTTGTCTAAGACCCCTCTTGGATTTAAATGATTTTAATACTAGTCTATTGACCAACATTGAATATGATATTATAGAGACACAAAATTTAATCCACTAACCCATTTCTTCCAAAATCTAAATTTTTCTAATAATACAAAAATAAAATTCCATTTAATTCTATGATATGCTTTATTTATATCAAATTTAAGATTGTTGTTCTCTCTTTTCTAGAGGTAATTGTTTGCATTTCTTCAAGAGCTACTATAATCCCATCTATAATTTGTCTTCATTTCATAAATCCTTCTTGCCCTTATAAAATACATTTTTCTAATAGTGGCATTAAAAAAATTACCATCACTTTGGAGATTATCTTAAAATCCATATTACATGGGCTTATGAAATTGAATGAATCAAACAATTCTACATCCTACTTTTTCAAAATTAGGATAAGTTGTGTTGCATTTATTTTATAATGTATTTATTATTTTACCCTAGATTATTCCACTACCACCAATAAATAATCCTTCACTATTTCCTAGTTATGTTGTGGCTTGTCATCTTGCTGCTTGTATACTAGGCTCTTCACTTTCTTTTTACATGCATACTTCACTGTATGACACTTACACATTTCTACATAACTCTTACTCTCCTACATGCACTCCTAATATAAGACACTTGTACACATCCTCATATGTAATACACTTACATATAGGATAATTGTGCACATTCTCTCAATATATACTTGCACTTTTACTTACATAAAAATTGTGCATATCCTACATATTACACTCTTACATAACACTTGTGCATATCCTATATATTAGATACTTATAGAAAAGAAATATTTATCACTCATCTAAACTATAGACACAAAAGATAATCTATTACATATTTATATTTGTACCATAAAGGTAACATGGGGTACATTAGCATGTACCAAATAATTTAATATTGTGCAACAACTATTTCTTGGTTTGAGGTGGAAGCCCATCAAAACTAAGTATCTAAATATTAAACTTGTCCTTCCTTGAATCTGAGTATTTGAGAAAAACCTCTATTTTATATTGGTATTGTATTAGTTGTATAAAACTAATATTTATTCCAATTAATGTTTTAGCACATTTTTAGAAAAAAATATTCTTTAAAGGAACTTATAATAAGCTCAATTGGAAAAATATTGGACCTTGTAAGGTTTTAAAAAATTTGCAAAAAATTCCTATGAAATTAATCTCCTAGAAGGAGTAGACATCTCACTTATTTTTAATGTGGTAAATTTATATCTATATTATGATTAACCTATAAAAAATACCAAAGATATCACATAATATTTTATGAGTAAATAATGGATAAAAAAGTTGCCAAAAATAGAATGTAATGTAATTAACGTAGTGATAGATTCTAGAGTAACCAAAAGGACAAGATGCATGATATATTATGAATATCTAATAAAGTAGAAGAACCAACCAACTGAAGTGGTAATATGGATGAATGCTTCCAATTTTTCTAAGTATGGAATCTCAATTATGGACTCCAAAAATTTTCATGAGCTTCACTCATGAAAAATTTCTCTTACTCGATGAGTGTGATGCAAAAGTATCTATTATAGGAACCTTCGATGAACCATTTGTAATCATCCAAAATTTATATGGCTAAGGAAGAAAAAATGGTCATAAAAGTTTTATTTGTCTGGGAAAATAAAACAAAAGATAAGTGGAATAGACACATGGGATATAAGGCATATATAATCCATAGAATAGATAAAAAGAAGAGAGATCATGCAAGAAACAAAGTTAGAAAATATGCAGGATTACTTGCTCTAACTTTATCGTACAAGTAGATGAGAAATAAAATATTTATTTTAAATTTGAGTGTGTAATGTGTGAATGAAAACCACATTTTATATATTAGATTATATGTTGTCTAGTTCTTTATATGCAGGAGGGATATTATTGGAGGAGAAAAGGTTGTTGATAAAATTAACTTTTACAACATAAAGAGGATGTTTGATTGCCATCTAAATCATGCCTTTTGAAGTTGAATTATCCATGGAGTTTTTCATATTGGGTTTAATATAATTTGGAATGGAATAGAGGTGTTGTGGCTGCTCCACAACACACCCCAAAATTGGGGACCCACCTTTTTTGCACACTTTCCAAGAAGATTGCAGTGGCCCAGATGTTAAAAGAGCAAAGAAAAGCAAGAAATGAAAAGTTGTCGCGATATCGCGACATGTTGCTCCGTCGCGACCAAAAATGAAAAGTTGTCGCGATATCGCGACATGTTGCTCCATCACGACCAAAAATGAAAAGTTGTCGCGATATCGCGACATGTTGCTCCGTCGCGACCAAAAATGAAAAGTTGTCACGATATCGCGACATGTTGCTCCGTCGCGACCAAAAATGAAAAGTTGTCACGATATCGCGACATGTTGCTCCGTCGCGACCAAAAATGAAAAGTTGTCGCGATATCGCGACATGTTGCTCCGTCGCGACCAGAAATGAAAAATTGTCACGATATCGCGACATGTTGCTCGGAAAATGAAAAGTGTCGATATGACATGTTGAGAAAATGTGATATAGGACATGTCGCATTTTCGCGGCTAAGAGCAACAGGATGCAGCATGAAGTGAAAAACGTCATGATATCGTGACATGTCATGAAATCGTGGTTCATAGAAGAGAGAGAAAGACCAGGTGTTAGAATGTCGCGATATCGTGACATGTTGTGAAATCATGGTCAAAGTGGTCAAACAGAGGCAAGGTGCTAGAGTTGTCACGATATCGTGACATGTCATGTTTTCACGATCTGAAGACGAGATGAAGGGCAAACAAGAAAAAGTGTCACGATTTTGTGATAGAAAGCAGCGAGATGGTACGAAAGAGAAAAGTGTCATGATTTTGTGATAGAAAGAGCGAGATGGTATGGAATGAAAAAGTGTCACGATTTTGTGACATGTCACGTTTTCGCAGCTAAGTACAACAAAACATAGCGAAAGAGAAAAATGTCATGATTTCGTGACAAGTTGCGTCTAGACAGCCCGAAAGAGAAAAATGTCACGATTTCACGACATGTTGCATCTATGTGGCCCAAAATAGAAAAATGTCATGATATCGTGACATGTCTCATTTTCGTGGTGCTTGAGGACGAACAAAGCTACGTATAGAAAATGTCGCGATATCGCGACATGCTATTTTTTGTCACGATTCATGGTGGGCCATTACAGAACATGCAAAAAAGCGTAGAACACATGGCACGAAGATGTCAGGGCTATGATAACGCTTTAGGATCAAGATTTATAGTTCACAGAGAAGATCAAACGTTTCGACGTCGAGCAGAAAGTCAAAAATGACGAAGAGGCGGGGAAGATGAAACGAAGCGATCTGGGAGATGAAACGAAGCGTCACAGAGCAAAACAGAGAACCATACCAAAAATTTTAAAAGCAGAAGCACAGGACAGGTACAGGGGTCGAAAACTGCTGTGAGCAGAGTTGCAGAGCTGAAGGTGATAGGCCATTCTGGGCCTACTTTTGGAGCGTTTTCCTTCCACTTTTTCTGGTTTTGATAAAACTAGAAATATTCTGTCATTGTAAATTGATATATTTTTAATACAAAAATTCAGAGAGTTGCATCTCATTGACAAGAAAGAAGGAGTTATTTTCTGCATGCAAGATTTAATGTTTATCTTTCCCCTTTAGATTTTTAGGCTTATAGGTGAAGTTTAATGCAAGTTTTCTTGGTTGCTTCATGCGAATGTCTAAATCTGAAAATCATAGTTAAAACCCTAGAAACCAGCACCTAGCTTATCTGGATTGTGCGAGTTTTTGCAGGTTCAATAGGTTAGGTTGTATGCAGAAAACCTCATTATCTTCGGTTTTGTCAAAATAGGATTGCATCCCCTGAATGTATTTTAGTTTCATTTTTCTTTACATTTTATTTTTATCTTCTCTGCACTTTTATTTCTAGAAAGTTTAACTTTTATTTTAATTACAGTTATTAAAATAAACAATTGAAAATCTACCAAAATCTGAAAACAAATAGTTTTATCATTTCACATAGAATTCATTCGGATCAAATGAACAATCATTGAAGTGTCAAATAAAATAAACCACAGTGCCCCTTGTTAACAATTACTTGCAATCACTAAGGTATTCCAAGCATTCAAATTGAATATTATTATTTATGCAAAATGCTAACATAGCGGAGACCTTGGAGAAGTTACTTGTTTAATTTCTTTGCAAGAGGGGATTTGGAACCCAAATCCTATCGGAGAGTGTGTTTTCACAATCGGGTGAAAATACCACTCAATAGATTGGCGCTAGAAGGAGGGCCTGAATTGGTTTACTTTATTTTGATTTTCATACATAAATAATGTGTTTTTGATTTGATTTTGAAATTATTTCTTAAATCTCATTAACGGCTAAACCGCAACATTTTTTGTGTTGCAGGTTTTCTTGGAGATATCGAGAGTTTCGTCAAGCAAGCTGGACCCACCACGCCGTATCGCGACTAGGTCCCAAACAACTAGGGAAACCATATTCCATGACCTTACACTCACTTGTACTCCAAAAAATAAAACCAAGCAAGTTGTGAACCTACCAGATAGCCTTGTCACAAAAGATCTTTCTGTTTCAGGAACACCGAGCGGACCTACACCGGTGGTATCAATTGCCACTAGTGTACCTATTGTCAATACCATTTCCACCATGCTTGTAGGGTTATCCTCATCAATCTTAAATCAGATGGCCCAACCTCCGACAGCTCCTTGGTACGGAGCTAATAATATTCCTTTGAATATTGTAGGGGATATCCATGAAATCCCTAAGAACATAGAAATATTCTTGCCCAAATATAAACCAGATGGCCCAAGGACCGTAGAGGAGCATATCCAGGCCTATAGGGATGTTCTGATAAGATTGCAAGTTCAACATGAAGATGTGGCTTGCAGACTTTTTCCCATGAGCCTAGACCCAGTGGCCTATGAATGGTATATTTGCCTACCTACTGGCTCGATCACTTCATGGACACAAATGGAGAATGCCTTTGTCAATCAGTTTAGGTCACCTTTGGATCCCGCAACCATCTACAATCAATTCATTACTTGCAAAAGGAGCCAAGGTGAGCCAATCAGAACCTTTAATTAGAGATTCCAAAAATGTTATAATAGAGCAGTTCGACATTTTGCCATAGACCCCGCGAGTAGCTTTACAAATCTATTTTGGGGCATTGGATCCGATGACAACGATGTTTGCCAGGAGAAATCCTCAAGTCACCACGCTCGCCTTAGCTTACAATGAAGCTATGACCATCGAGCAACAAATGACACCACAGGGCTATGGGTTTCCCCAAATGCCTATGATGGGACAATATGCTCCATATGGTCAAGCTCCCATGGTAAATCAGATCATGGCACCGCAAATGCCAAACATGAATGCTTTCCCATATCAACAACCATATCCACCAGCACCTGCCTATGCACCCATTCCAATCCAACCGATCACATCCATTCCACCCGTTCTCGCATTTTTGCAAAATAGTCAATCGACTATGCAAGGAACCAACCAGGTTAATTCTCAGGCTATAGTTCCTTTCCCAAATCCAACTCCGATCCAAAGTGTAAATCCATATATGAATCAAATTCCTCAAAATCTGACTCAAATGTTAAATCAAGATCCCACGAATTATGCAAACCCAACGGGAACTAACAATAATGTAGCTCCACCGAAAGAGATTTATTCGGATGTTGAAGAGCTCAAGAAGATAGTTCATAAACTGAGTAATGACATGGTTCAAAAATAGAAGTATGAGTCCCATGCCCCTCACTCAAATCAAAATTTTAACAATAGAGGGAGACATTGGAACACAAAGCCAAACAATGGAGGAGTACCTACCCCTATTGCCAATCAACTAGATACTTCTGCAGGACCCAGTCAATCCAGTTCCCTTTTGAATCTTTCCGATTTTGCATGGGAAAAGGGGTGCAGATTGCACAATACAAAAGAGCACAATGAGAGGAATTGTCCTGAAATCGCTAGATACACTCATTGTCTCCAAGCCCAAGTAGATGACCTGGAACTTGTGCCAAATGAGGGTCCACCCCAACATCAAGATGATAACATTATGGTGGTGGAAACTTTATACCGTCAAGAAGGTGAGAGTGAGGAAGAAGAAGATGAAATTTTGGAACAGGAGGTGCAAGCTTTTCGAGAGTTTAGAAAGGGGAATCACGGATATCATTTGAGAAGTAAATCTAAAGCCCCTAAAACATCATCAACACCACCAAATAACTCTATCCTTCCTCTGGATACTAAGGCAGATAATAATCCTCCTCCTCCACTTAGAAGAGAAACGTCTAATGACACGCAGAAGACAGTCAAACTTGAAAAATCAAACTATGACATAGTGGAGGATCTAAAGAAGTCCAAATCAAGCCTTTCATTCTTAGAAGCGGCCAGGTTGCCTGGCCAAAAAGAAGCATTGATAAAGGCTCTGAACTCACCTAATCAAGTATGGAAGGGAAAGGAAGTTGAGTCTCATTTGATTTTACGAAAGGAGAGACGGGATGTCCCGCCATTCTTATTGACTCTGAGGATTGTTGGTAAGAATTTGCATAATTGTTTGGTGGACACGGGTGCCACGAGCAATCTCATGCCTTTAGAGATATGTCAAATGCTAGGTCTACGACTGTTTCATCCAAATGCAAGGTTTTGCAATTGGACCGATCTGAGGTAAATGTGGTAGGGACCCTATATGATGTCAAAATTCAACTAAATTCTGAACCCAGGGTCCAACAAGTGGTCGACATTCTGGTTGTTAATATCCCAAGTAGATATGGAATGCTACTTGCAAGGGATTGGATGAAAACCTTGAATGGCTATTTTTCAACCGATTGCTCACATATGTGGCTACCCTGGAAAGGAATAGCAAATCAAATCAGAGTAGAAAATGAACCGAGGCTTAAGGAAATCATAACCGAATTTAATAAGCCAAATGAAGTTCAGTTTTTTGAGCCAAAATTGGGGGTTTATGCATTTGATGTTGAAGAGGCTACTGAAGAGCCTAAAGGGGAAACATTTCATGGTAGCTCTCTTGAGGAAAATGATTTCATATGGTTGCTTAGGTTTGATGGATCCAAATCCAAACAGGGAGCAGGAGCCGGAGTCGAGCTCACTTGTCCAGGAGGTAAACCTTTACTTGCTGCCTATAGGTTATAGTTTCCTTGCACGAATAACGTGGCAGAGTATGAAGCACTGATTTTTGGTTTACAACTGGCGTTGAGCAAAAAGGTTAAATGCTTGAAAGTATTGGGAGATTTTGAATTGGTAGTCAAACAGATTAAAGGACAATATACATGCCATGATAAGAGACTGAGCCTTTATAGAACTAGGGTAATGGATCTCATTGAGGAATTCGACGCTTTCAATATAGCCCTTATTTCTAGAAAAGGAAATCGCATAGCAGATTCTCTTGCAGTCATCGCAGGCATGTTAAATCCAGTTGATATAAAAAGGTGTAAAAAGTTCTCCATCGAATTAGTTCCTTGTCCATCGATACCTGATAATGTCAAGAATTTCCAAGTTTTTGAAAATGATAGACACATATTCAAATTTGTCATGAACTCGGGTATTTTTGAAAACCAGGTGATTGATGAGGAGCAAAGATGGCAAGAAGAAGCAGAAAACGAAAGTGAAACTACATGTCAATCCAACAAAATACCTAAAGACATAGTTTCATTGGAGAAAATGTTCGATATGGGATACAAGGCCAGAAAAAGAAAAAAAGGTTCCACTCCCCAAAGATGCATGTGATCTAATTAATCTAGGGAGTGCAGACAATCCACGGGAAGTGTACATCGCAAAGGCATGTACATATGAAGAAAGAGAAAATATAATACATGCACTAAAACACTACGTGGATTGCATTGCTTGGAATTATAACGAATTGAAAACATACAACCAAAACGTCATTACACATACCATCCCTCTAAAGCCGGACTCCAAGCCTTTCAGACAAAGACAACGAGTTGTTAACCCGCTATTGGAGCCCTTAATAGAAAAGGAGGTCAAGAGATTATTGGAAGCAAAGATTATTTTTCCTGTTAGGCACTCAACCTGGGTTGCTAACCTCGTTCCAATAAGAAAGAAGAGCGGAGAGATTAGGCTATGTATAGATTTTTGAAATCTTAACAAGGCCTCTCAAAAGGATAACTATCCATTGCCATCCATTGATGAAATTTTACAAACAGTGAATGGATCTGAAATGATGTCTTTTCTTGATGGATATTCTGGATATAATCAAATTCTTATTCATCCCAATGACAGGATGAAAACAACCTTCACAACCAAATGGGGGACATTTGCCTACAGAAGAATGTCGTTTGGACTGTTAAATGCTTGGTGCAACATTTCAACGCGCCATGGACTATGCATTCAAAGGGCTTATAGGCAAGTGTATCATTGTGTATGTGGATGATATTCAAGTATTTTCAAAGAAAAGAGAAGACCATGTCAAGGATTTGAAAAAGGTTCTTCAAAGATGCAGAGAGCATGGAATTTCTTTAAATCCAAAAAAATGCATCTTTGGAGTAACAGAAGGAAGACTACTTGGTCACATCATTTCAAAAGAAGGTATATCCATTGACCCATAAAGGATAGAAGCTATCCAAAACTTGCCTCTCCCGGGTAGTAAAAAGGAGTTGAGATCTTTCTTCGGGCAAATTAATTTTGTGAGGAAGTTTATTTCAAGCTTCGTTGAGATAGCCAAACCGTTGAACAAGATGCTCAAGAAGGATGTAGATGTCAGATGGAACGAGGAAAGTAGGGTGGCCTTTCAAAACATTAAGGATGCCATTTCCAGAGCCCCTGCCCTCATAAGTCCAGACTATTCTAAACCTTTCTATATTTATGCTTTCGCATCGGAACACTCTGTTGCGAGTGTATTGACTCAGAAAGGTGAAGATAGCGCTGAAAATCCCATAGCATTTTTAAGTGCTCCTCTAAAAGATGCTCAATTGAGGTATTCCATCCTCGATAAGCAGATGTACGCACTATTTAAAATGGTAAAAAAATTTTGACATTACATTGTGCACAATAGAGTTTTTGCCATTGTGCCTGACCCTGCTGTCAAGACTATGTTTTTACAGAATGAGCTAGGCGAGAAAAGAGGTAAATGGATTTCTACCATCCAAGAATTTGATCTTGAAATCCAACCTATGAAACTAGTTCGAGGACAGGGACTTGTGAAGGCGATCGCTGAGAATAATCCGCAAATGACATGCCAATATTCAAATGCAGAATACATTTCTAAGGATGATTGGTATGTTGACATTGTGCATTTTCTATTAAATGGTAAGTGTCCATCCAATTTGAATTCCACTCAAAGAAGGGCTTTAAGACTTAAATCTGTTAATTATCTGATTAGATCTGGTGTTCTGTACAGGAAAAATCATGAGGGGATCTACTTGAGATGCCTGAATAAAGTAGAAGCTGCCAAGGTTCTGCAAGAATTTCATGGGAAATATGGAACTGGCCACGGTGCGGCAAATGCCACAGCGCATCAAATCTTGAGAGCAGGATACTATTGGCCTCACATTTTTAAAGATGCACATGCCCATGTGAGATCTTGCCACATTTGTCAAGTAGCTGCCAACAGAGAAAGAAACGCAGCCATGCCATTACAACTTGTAGTTGAGATGAGACCATTCGCACAATGGGGATTAGATTTCATTGGGGTTATTAACCCAAATTCTTTAGATTCCCATAAATTCATACTAACAGCTACAGATTATTGTACAAGGTGGATGGAAGCAGTTCCTACAAAACATGCCACTACAGACGTTGTAATAAAATTCCTTGAGGATCACATCATAACAAGATTTGGAATGCCCGATTCTATCGTTAGTGATAATGGTAAAGCTTTTGTTTCCATGCAATTTGCAGATTGGGCATATGACAATAAAGTGAGTTTAAAATTTGCATCTAATTATTACCCTCAAGGAAATGGTTTGGCCGAATCCTCAAACAAAAATTTGTTGAATATCATTAAGAAATTACTGGAAAAGAACCCTCGAGATTGGCACAGCCAGTTAAAGTTTGCTCTTTGGGCAGATAGGACCAGAATAAAAGACTCAATAGGAAACACACCCTATCATTTGGTCTATGGACAAGACCCAATCTTTCCTGCAAACTTGAAGCTGCAAACCTTGCATTTCATGCAAGAATACTTGGGAACAGATAACCACACTGAAGCTAGATTAAGTCATTTACTGCACCTCGATGAAAAAAGGGAGGAAGCCATGATTCACATGAGTAAACACCAAGAGGTTGTTAAAAGATGGTTTGACAGAAGAGCTAAAATTAAGTCCTTCAGAATTTCGGATTTGGTCTTACTATGGGATAAAAGACATGAAGAAAAGGGGAATCATCAAAAATTTGATTGTCTTTGGTTAGGCCCTTATCAGATTTCAGAAATCCTAGGGAAAAATACCTTCAGATTAAGAACTTTAGACGGGAAGGATCTGACGTTACCAGTTAATGGGCATGTTTTAAAGCACTATTTTAGCCCTTAAGTCGTAGGAGATTGGAATTATATCTTTCTGTTTTGGTATGAATTTTCAAGTTTTTGTTTCTTTTTATTATTTAAGTTGTGTGTTTATTTGACATGTTTTGTTTGTCTATAAAAAAAAAAAAAATGATGAAAAAGTTGTCTTGAGATGCTAACTTATGCTTTAGATCAGGGAAATATGGAACATTGGAATTATGTTGTAGAAAGCTCCGCAAGAAACACAAACAGTTTAATAATATCGTTTGAAACTTGTGATGCATGAAGTAGTCAGTTTTATATTTTTTATGGCAATACTCCATCTGCAATTCAAAGGGCAATGCATTCATATTACATCTCACTTTGCATATACATGCCATCTTAGTTGCATATGCATTTCAGATACAAATCATTAAAGTGTGTCAAATCCTCTTAGGGTTATGCTATAACATAAATAAGAAAAAATCCTAAGGTTGGGAACTGAGGCCCGAGATATCTAGAACCAAGCACATTTTATACACATTAAAAAGGATCTTGAGCAAAATGATCAAAACCTTGCTTGGAAGAAAAGGTCAAGCGAAAGAAGTATTTCATGTCTATCCTATTATGCAACATGATCCTTAAAACAATGGTTTTTACCACTTCCATAAAGCTTAAAGCCTAAAATCAGAGTAGTAAGGATAGGGTTAAATCCTCATCGAACTTAGGTTGAGGATCCAACTCCCCAAAGCTCTGATTTGACCTACATGGAGTAGTAAGGATAGGGCATAATTCTCATCTCGCCTAGGTTGAGAATCTGATTCCCCAAAGCTCCTATGTCTCATTTCATCATAAATCTTGGATTGGAAGGATCGTACTACATGTCCTCTACAAAGGATGGGTAGTCATCCCCAAGGTCCAAGAAATAAAAACTAAATATTTCCCATTTCATCTTAATATTGGATTGGAAGGATCGTACTACATGTCCTCTAGCAAGGATGGGTAGTCATCCCCAAGGTCCAAGAAATAAAAACTAAATATTTCCCATTTCATCTTAATATTGGATTGGAAGGATCGTACTACATGTCCCTCGCAAGGATGGGTAGTCATCCCCAAGGTCCAAGAAATAAAGAAATGAAGCTAAATCATGGATTATGGGGTTAAGTATGCCCATGCGTGGCAGCATGTCTTGTCTAAAAACAAGACCATTGACTGTTCAAACGGATAGACTAGCATGACCATTTCATCCATAACTGGTTAAATTATTTTGCTCAAAGTGAGGTAATGAATTCCAAATCAGAGTAGTAAGGATAGGGTTAAACTCCCATCTCGATTAGGTTGGGAGTCTGATTTCCCAAAGCTCTAATTTCACTTTCACTTGCACATGGGTTCAAGATAGTAGTGACTCATAACCAACTTTGGGATCTAATAAAGCAATTCATTATACATATAGTTGATCCTAAGAGGGTTTGATAATCTTAAATGTTTGTGTATGATACTAGAAGGTCTAAGCCTTTATAAAAGCAAAATCTCTAAGCATATTTATCAGGTTACACAAATCATTCACAATCTCACATATGCATTCATGTAAAACTGACAATGGAATGTTGATCAATTTCAAACGATAGAAAATGGAACACATTGCACACACCGAGCTGATACTTAATGATTCTAATGTTTCATGTATTTCTGATCTATCGGCATTTGTTTATGTTTTATGTGCTAACGCTTGTATTCAAGTATGTATTTTTTTAGGTTAGGTTCTCACCGAAATGCTCAGGAGCATTTCCCAACAGAGTCACCATTTGTTGTGGCTGCTCCACAACACACCCCAAAATTGGGGACCCACCTTTTTTGCACACTTTCCAAGAAGATTGCAGTGGCCCAGATGTTAAAAGAGCAAAGAAAAGCAAAAATGAAAAGTTGTCGCGATATCGCGACATGTTGCTCCGTCGTGACCAAAAATGAAAAGTTGTCGCGATATCGCGACATGTTGCTCCGTCGCGACAAAAATGAAAAGTTGTCATGATATCGTGACATGTTGCTCCGTCGCGACTAGAAATGAAAAGTTGTCGCGATATCGCGACATGTTGCTCCGTCGCGACCAAAAATGAAAAGTTGTCGCGATATCGTGACATGTTGCTCCGTCACGACCAGAAATGAAAAGTTGTCGTGATATCGCGACATGTTGCTCTGTCGTGGCCAGAAATGAAAAGTTGTCGCGATATCGTGACATGTTGCTCTGTCGCGACCAAAAATGAAAAGTTGTCGCGATATCGTGACATGTTGCTTCATCGTGGCCATAAATGAAAAATTGTCAGAGAATATCACATGTCATGTTTTTATTGCTAAGAGCAACAAGATGCAGCATGAAGTGAAAAACACCACGATTTCGTGATAGGTTGTGTCTAGACAGCCCGAAAGAGAAAAACGGTGCGATTTCATGACAGGTTGCATCTACGCGGCCCGAAACAGAAAAATGTCACGAAATCATGACATGTCTCATTTTTGTGGTGCTTGAGGATGAACAAAGCTATGGATAGAAAATGTCATGATATCGCGACATGCTATTTTTGTCATGATTCATGGCGGCCATTACAGAATATGTAGGAAGTGTTGAACATGTGGCATGAAGATGTTAGGGCTATGATAACGCTTCAGGATCGACAGTTATAGTTCATAGAGAAGATCAAACGTTTCGACGTCGAGCAGAAAGTCAAAAATGATGAAGAGGCAGGGAAGATGAAACGAAGCGATCTGGGAAATGAAACGAAGCGTCACAGAGCAAAATAGAGAACCGCACTAGAAAGTTTAAAAGTAGAAGCACAGGACAGGTACAAGGGTCGAAAACCGCTGCGAGCAGAGTTGCAGAGCTGAAGGTGATAGGCCATTCCCGGCCTGCTTTTGGAGAGTTTTTCTTCCCCTTTTTCTGGTTTTGAGAAAACTAGATATTTTGTTGTTGTAAACTGATAAATTTTTAATACAAAAATTACAGAGAGTTGCATCTCATTGACAAGAAAGAAGGAGTTATTCTCTGCATGCAAGATTGAATGTTTATCTTTCCCCTTTTCGGATTTCTAGGCTTATAGGTGAAGTTTAATGCAAGTTGTCTTGGTTGCTTCATGCGAATGTCTAAATCTAAAAATTACAGTTAAAACCCCAGAAACCAGCACCTAGCTTATTTGGATTGTGCGAGTTTTTGCAGGTTCAATAGGTTAGGTTGTATGCAGAAAACCTCATTATCTTCGGTTTTGTCAAAATAGGATTGCATCCCCTGAATGTATTTTAGTTTCATTTTTCTTTACATTTTATTTTTATCTTCTCTGCACTTTTATTTCCAGAAAGTTTAACTTTTATTTTAATTACAGTCATTCAAATAAACAATTGAAAATCTACCAAAATCTGAAAACAAAATAGTTTTATCATTTCACATCGAATTCATTCGGATCAAACGAACAATCATTGAAGTGTCAAATAAAATAAACCAGTTGTGCCCCTTGTTTACAGTTACTTGCAATCACTAAGGTATTCCAAGCATTCAAATTGAACAATATTATTTGTGCAAAATGCTAACATAGCGGAGACCTTGGAGAAGTTACTTGTTTAATTTCTTTGCAAGAGGGGATTTGGAACCCAAATCCTATTGGAGAGTGTGTTTTCACAATCGGGTGAAAATACAACTCAACAAGAGGTTTTACACTAAGTTCCATTGAATTTTTGATCATTATTAAAAATTGAATCCTACTATCTAAGAAAGATACTATGCATAAGGAACCTTAATATAACTCTTCAAGTAATTTAAAGTGTTGTACAAACTTAGAAAACCTGATCATACAATAAATACCACCTTCAATGAAGTTATCATGTGACTAAAGAGAGTCATACAATTAATTTACTGTACAACAAATGTGATCATACAAATAAAATCAACATATGAATAATAGTGTCATACAATTAAACAACGTTGTACTAGAAATCATAAAAGACTTTAAATTTGTCATGAATATTATTTACTTCATGTGTGATTACTGTACTTCTTAATGTTATAGAGAAAAAGAAAACTTGTGCTACTTGAGAAGGCCATCCATAGGAGGATATGCTAGAGTACTATTCACTAACTTGTGTTAAGCATATTATATGTTAGAGCATGTGTTAATCATATTATATGTTAGCGCATGTGTTAAGCATATTATATGTTAGTGCATATGGTTAGGGCATGGTAGTTGGAGATGTTATCAGCATTGGTTGTGTAGACACCAAATCCTAGCCATTTGCCTTCCATATTAGCCTTCTCGTAATTTCCACCACCAAATCCTAGCCAATTTGACCACTATCCCTATTTTCCCACCATTTTCGATCATTATTCACATTTATTTATATATATTTAAATATAATATTTTATATTATATTTTAATATATATTTAATAAATATGTATTTATTTAAGTGAATTAATCCCAACCATCCAATTTCATTTGATCTCGACCACCCATTTACATCAATCCATGCCACACCCTAGATTTATTATCTACCCTTGGATATGCTTTAATCTCAACCACACGATTAGTGTCATTGAAACCCTAAGTATGCCCTAGGTTGGATTATAAATAGGAGCCATTTTATGGCTCAACCCCTAAGTCCTTGATTCCTTTGAGTTCTCGATTGCCCTAAGTTTGTGAGTTCCTTGAGTGCTTAAAACCCTTAAGTTCCCTAGGTCACCTCACACCACTTTTGTTGTCATTCTCGCTCATTGTAATCCCCCATTGCCATCGTAATCCTTCCTCCCTAATTGGATATGCTTATGTAGAATCCTTCCTCTAAGTCCCAGGCACCCATGAGTGTTTCCTGCAGTAGCTAGGTACCTACGGGTATTTTACGCTATCACTCCTGAAGACTCCCTAGAATCTGGGAGATGCTAGGGCATCGCTGCACCAGTCACCTACATCAGATATCATGCATCAAAAGATAGGAAGTAAGATAGATATATAATTTTATTTATTTCATACATGTGTTTGAATTTATGTTCACTAGTTACAACAATTAGTTAGGGTTTACTATTGCTCATAAAGGGTCTCACACTGTGGAGCTCTCACAGGTATTACTAACTACTTTCATTGTGTCATTATGTGTAGATATGAAGCACTACCTCATCATCTGAGTGGCACATCCTTGATTATCAAAAAACCCACTTACCTTGTTGGGATCAAGACATGCTTGAAGACATCACAACTCTACTTGTTAGGGTTTTAGAGAATCCTAACACCTTGTAATATTGTATCAAAAGGATTCAAGAATCCAAGATTATAAACAATGGAGTTTCTAGGCCCCCCCATCAATGAAAAATATTCTATTGTGCAATCTTGTGTTTTCTTCATATCTCATTTTGCTCAAGCATTGTTTGTGTGTTACATTTTGCATCTTTCAGGTTGGTTACATATTGTACTATATATTACTTCAACTCAATTCAATTGTTAATGCTTATTTGCTAATCCTTCATGGTATCAAAGCGATAACTCAATAGTGTGCATTTATCAAGAACTGGACTAGACATGCTTTCCAAGGCAGAACTAGACAAACCCTGATATGGATTACTAGACCCTAATGCTATGGGATGGACTATCCCTGACTCTGAGTGATACACATTCCCATGAACGGTATTTACTATACATCTAGATGCTCAAAATGAAATTCCCATAAACGATGTTTCCTCGACATCTAGGTGGTAAAACATAGAATTCTGAAACCTTTGATCGGTTGGAACCTTTGCAAAAAAACTAACCATTGGAATTTTTGATAGCATGAAATTTTGGGTGATCAATGTGAAACTCCACCTACATGTATCTCGAGAACTATCTTCAACTAACCCCCTACTGACGTGATGGACACCTGGTGGACATGCAAATCAAGGCTACTGATTCAACATTGATGTGGAACTATTGATTGAAAGCTGATGTGGCACTACTGACCTGGTGGGTATGAATATTGAGGTAGATAATTATGTGGTTGACGTGGCATATCTATGTGAATACATGGCACATCTACATGGGGATTCAACTAGCAACGAGCACTGACATGGTGTAGTGTGATTTGACCTCCTATTAATGTGGTGTTCATTGGTTCACGAATGCATGGTGACATATTGTTCACTATTTTTTATGATAAAACAATGTCCAAAATCACTCGATTTCCCAAAGGTAATCAAGGATAAAGGGAGGGCTCATTCCTTTTAAGCTACAAAAGTGCAGCAATATACTACATGTGGGACTAAATTTTTTGACATATTTTTTCTTTGTTGATTGGCAACGAAGATAATAAAATTTACATCCTACGCTCTTCCTCCTAGGGAAGGCTCTAGCCTAGTTGGTTGGAAGGTAGGCTAATACGCATGAGGTTGCATGGTCAAACCCTACACCGTGCAAGGTAGGATAATTTTTTTATTGAAATTATTGTCGATAGGTACTTAAATAGAAGGTGGTGTTCTTCTACTATCGTCTATCCCGCTAGCGTGACTAGCTAGTTAAACCAACACGCAAACATTGACAAGTGGCAGGTCAAGGGATCAAATCCCACCCACACCAAAACAAAGCAATATTTATTTTCTAGGGCAAAATCAAATTTTTTGGCAATTTTTTGCTAAAGCAACGATAATTTTTCTACAAGAAAGTGATTTTTTTTTGCTGCCAAAGACAAAGAAGGAGCTCTCAAAGGTATTTTTTTAATACTTTACAAATTCATTTTTTTTGCAACCCAAGGAGACATCATTTTTTGCCAAATTTCAAGCAACATTGTGCATTTGTTTTCTCAAAAAGGAGGGATATAACACAAGAACTTGCACATTTTATTTTTTTGCAAAATTCAAAGGGTTCTCCAAATTCCACCAAAACCTTGTTTATTTTGCAAAAACAAGGGGAGGACAAAACAATATTCTTCTTTTGAAAAATTCTACCACAAAGAGGGGAATTGTGAATATCATTTTTTGCAATCACAAAAATAAAATTTATTGTAAAACTTATTGTAATAAGGTGCATTTTTTATTGCATTTGACACCTTAAAATTGGCATTATAGGTGCATTTTCGGTGGAATATGACACCTATATTTAAAATTTATGGGTAATTTTGATTGTATGCTGCATTTAATTTCCTATTTTTTGCACTTACATCATAAGTTATAGTTCAAAAGCATATAAGACCCCAAATTTTAAACCCTTTTGTGTAATTTATTGCATAACAACGTTCGATATATACGATACCTCTAGTCCACACTTACGGGTGAAGTTGTCGTGCTTGGACTACTATATCTAACACCTAATATAGCTATAACAATGGTGTCTAAACTATAGTTCTCTATAAATTGTTGGGGAGAAATAAGGAAAACCAATTGTATTTTGATATTCATTCCATCATAAACCCTAATTCATTCCTATTGCTTGGCTTAATTTCCTCTAACTAATCATCCTTTTTTAGAAGGATTTTTAGGTAGGTGCCATCAATTTGAGTGAATTCCCTTTCACATACTCTTTGTAAGTATAAATAAAGGGGGATCATTTTGGAGAGATAAGGAACCTTCATACTGGTCATTGCTAAAGCATAGCTATCAATATTCATAGTAGTAATTTTTTGCACTAAGGGGGAAGATTATTTTCTCCATCACAAAAAAATTTGCAAACAAGGGGGAAGACTTGAAAGGGCGTAGTTTCAATAGAGATCGACACCTTAGTCAAAATTCCTGTAAATTTTCCTCAAATAATATTTTGCAAAAAGGGGGGGAGACTTTTAAGGGTGTATTTTTGATTAAAACCGACACCTTAGTCAAACTTCTTGTAAAATTCTATTGTAAAAGGTGCATTTTCGGTAGAGACCAACAAATTAAAAATGGGTAGATCAAAGAAAAAAATACCACAAAACCAACTGATGATATTGAAAAATCAGTTAAATATCCTTAATTTCTAGTAGGGATGGAAGGCATAGATTTTTATGAGGATGGAAAATTTCTCACACTACACAGTGGTGTAAGATCCATTCTCAAAGATTCTAAACCTTTTGAAGACCTTCAGATCAATGGTGTTCTAATACCATTCGGTATTGTAAGGTTACTTCAGTCCATGGTGGTGAAGTAACCTTAAGCCCATTGTGGCCAATGCTTGTTGTGATACATGTGACCTCCTACCTATAAGGGTAGATATCAGTTGTAGCATAGGTGATATCATCATAACAACATATTTTGCTTATGACACCTATGACTTAAAAGCTAAAAATCCTAAAAATGAGCTCCATAATCTCATCAATGGTAACAAATACCATATTGTTAAAAGCATTGATGGGGATGAAGAACTTGGTTGTTTTGAAAAATACACGAAAGGTATTGGATCCAAATTGATGAAGATAATGGGATTCAATGGTGAAATATTAGATAAACATGTACAAGGCATTAAAAATACTATCATGCTACATGTCAAGACAAAGAATGAAGGCCTTGGCTATTTTGGAAAAACAAGTACCAGTAAAACCATGTTTATAAAACCTAAATCTCTTTCAACTCCTACAACGTATTATTGCAGTTATTATGGAAGAACATGATATGAAGCAGCTAGGTGTTGGAAACTACATCCTTGTAACTCATGTGGATGTACAAATCACTCCTCTTCAAATTTTTAGTATAAAGTAAAAATGGCCAACAAGGTTCATATTGATTATAGATGAAAATATCTCACACAATGAACCAAGATGAAAGAATTATTGTTTGGATTCTATAAAAAAGGTAAAACCTATGGTAAACCCAGTGGAATATCTAGTGACAGATCAAGTGGTAGTCCCAGAGGCAATGACCCAATGACATACCTAATGGTAGACCCAATGACAAATATCTAGAGGCAAATCCAGAGGCAATGATCCAGGAGAAAATCCATAAGCAAAAACAAATATAGACCCATAGGTACTCATCAAAAGGTACACGTAGAGCCATAATATCATATTTCATTATACTCTCTTACACATTAAGTAGGGGTCATATATGTTTGAAGAAAACAAGCTTATATTGAGTGGGGGGGTGAAAAATATAAGATAAAACTTTTACTTTTATTTCCTAATCAATATTATCCAATGTTATCAATTACAATAACTTTTCAAAGTAGTACCAATATCATCAACAATAGTAGTAAAGCAATCTATAAATCATCACACACAAGGGAGACATAGATTTAATGTGGTTCACCTAATATGGGTTACGTCCATGGGGAAAATATTTTTTATAATTTTTCTCAACAAATATCTTGGTAACCAATTCCCTATTACAAAGTTTATGGACCTCTACCCAAAGGAGACTCTAATATACTATGCTCAAGTTGATGGATATCTATCCACAGGAGATACCTCTCCTCTCTACTCTAGTTAATGGACCTCCATCCATATTATATCTTAATACCCTTAGCTCAAGTACGCTCTAAGCCTTCTCACAAGTTTTGCTCAGATCTGCTCAAAGACATTTCTCAAAATTGCTCTCAACTCTACCCAAATCAGAACCAAGACTACTCACAAGGCTTGCTCAACTTTGCTAAAAAACTACTCAAATAACTGCTCAAACCTATCCAAAAATCTACTCAAAATTACCTACAATAACATGCTAAAAATACTCTTATCTGCTCATAGAACTTGCTTAAATATACTCATAATATTTTTTAATTCTTGCATACACATAATGCTCATGTATACCCAAAACCAATATGAACAATATACAAATTTACTTCCAAAAAATTTATCTACAAGATTTGATCCTTTATTTACAAATTCATTCAAATTAATATACACTTATGTTCTCAAACAATTACACTTTTAATTCCAAACTCATTCAAAACATGTGCCCTAGCTCATATATTTTCAATTTCAACCAAAACCAAGCTTACTTTCAAATCCTAGCACTAATGCACATTTACTCAATATTTATTTCTCCAATCATATAACAACAAAATATTTCTTAACCAAAAAAACCTTGTGAATGAGATCAAAATACCATACCTCTAAAAATTGTCTTGATGACGATGTGCCTCTAAAACCTATCTCAAAACAATTTTCTCTTTGATCTTTCAAGAAATCTTGTTAGTGATTTTTAAATTCTAGCATAGATAAAAATATCATCCACTCAAATCTTTCCAAAAGGTGTCCACAATAAATCTAGAAAATAAATGCCTTATTTCTCCTCTTTAATATTTTAAGAATAAGCTTCTAAAACCCTAGGATCCCTCTTTCTATAATGTAAAAATTATACTTGGAAATAAATCAATTTACACCTTATAAATCCTAACTTATCATTCAACAAAACACCCCAAATCCAATTTACAATACAAAATATATAAATTACTAAATACACCTTATAACTCCAAGCTTATGACATTCAACAATACACCCTAATATTCAACTCACAATAACAGAATATACAAATCACTAAAACCACCTTATAACTCCAAGATTTAGATAATAATCAAAATATTTTTACTTTACTGTGCTCAAATTCTTCATGCGCTCATTCACAAACGTCAACACCAAGCAACCTTAGTGTTCACCAAAAATTATCACTATCGTCAATGCCAAACAACCTTAGTGCTTATCAAAAAATTAACACTACCATCAATGCCAAGCAAAACATAAAGAACACAAGCTTATACTGAGAGGGGGGGGTGAATAGTATAAGACCGCTTTTTACTTTTTCCTTTATACTTCAAAATAGTAAAGCAATATACCCAAAGCAATATCAAAGCAATGCACAAAACCATCCACAAAGTGACACAACAATTTACGTCCACAAAACTTTTCTCTAAAAGTTATCTCAAAGTTCTTTGGGAAACCTTCCTAATTACAATGTTTATGAGCCTCGGATCAAAGGAGAAACCTTCCCCCAATCTAAATTTATGAGCCTCTGCTCAAAGGAGATACCTTCCCCTACCTCTGCTCTGGTTGGTGATCCTCTAGAAGACCTCTGCCTCCGCTGCCCTTAGCAAATGGAACTCTATCCACAGAAGACACCTGTCTTCCCTGCTATGGATGGAGACCTCTGTACTCAACTCTATCACCTCAAAGTTGGTCCTTGAATTTGCACTAAACACAGTCCTTCGATCTAGCACAAATGTCCTCATCCTCTGTCTTTGATCAGCACCAAACATAGTCCTTTGGTTTGGCACAAATCTGTCCTTAGGTTCTTCTCATAGAACCAATGCACCTCTGTCCTCAAGTTCTCTGATAGAACTATCAACCTCAGCTTCACAAGTCCTCTGCTAAGACCTGTACAAATCTACTCACAAGTCCCCACTGAAACCTATCAAAACCTGCTCACAAGTCCCCAATGGAACCTGTCCAAAACCTGCTCACAAGTTCATCAAGAACACTTGCTTGGCATGAACTCACAAAGAGAATGGTTAGAGACCCAATGTGATTCATCCACCTCATAGAAGCATAAAGAGAATTGTTAGAGACTCAATATGATTCATCAACCTCATAGAAGCATAAAGAGGATTGTTAGAGACTCAATATGTTCTATACTTAACTCCAAATCTCAATCTCAACTCAATCTCAATCTCAACAGAAGAAGATAGATGTTGTATGCTTTTCTCAAGAACATGAAACACAACCCAACAATTGCCAACCAAGCAATATGTCATATAACAATGATACTCATGTTATTTCCAACAACCAATATATTTTCTCAACCAATTAGGGATTCAACAACAATGCTCAAAGACAAGGTTTAACCAACATCATTCAACTCAACATTAACCTTGAAGCATTCAACCAATCATCACTAGAAAAGGAAACAAGTAGAAATCCTTTTCCCTCCAAATATATTTGAACAAAATAGCCATCCAAGGGTTTCAACAACTCAAAGCAAGTATCAAGACTCACAACCATAAACGCTAGTGCACAATGCTTCCACTACCTCAAACCAGAAATATGCATTCACCAAAATTCTCATCAAGGATAACAATGCATAAGTAGTCTTTAACAAACCAGAAACTAGGACTTATACCCAGCCAAAGGAAATCTAGTTGAATACCTTTTCACTCCAATATTATTTCAAGAAAACATACACCAATCATACTCATAAGAAGAATGTGCCCATACCTTATTGAAGTGAAGGAACCCCTTTGGAAATCTGCCACAATCACAAAGTTCTTTTGCCAATATTCACAAGGGTTAGTAGATCACAACATAATCAACATTACTCCACTTTTCAATAATCATCACCAAAACCTTTAATTGCACAACTTCCTTATCTCTCCTAAAACCACTTGTACCATAAAATAAAATATTGCATAACCTTATAACTCCCAAAACTTTATAATAAAGTAATACCCTTTATACACTTTATTTTGCACCCCTTATATCTCCCCAAACTTTAACTTAAAATAAACACTTTTATATCTTCCACACCTCACAAGTTAATACTTCAAACCAACTTTCGTATAACGCTCAACTTGTAATCATATAAAATAAAATATTTGAAAATACCTTATATTTTTTTTAAGTCCAACGCTGTGAACTCTTTTGTCATGTACTTCAAAATTATAAGCAGAGAATCGAACTTTTGCCCATCTATTTACAATCCTTAGCTCTGGCTGGAAAGCCACATGGACTACACGACCTCTTAGGTACTGCGATGTGTATTCCCTTCTTTATCTCGTCAGCACTGCTTGCTCGACTGAAATCCAATAAGAAAGCTCTATCTCTGGTCTTTGTTCTCCTCGAGAATTGTGAAACCTTTTGTCCTCTTCCCTATCACCAATACACAATAAATCACCTTGTTCACTTCCTTCTCATATTTTGATTTGCATGTGCCCTATTATCATGCGAATTCTGGATCATCAATTTTTATCATCGCGCATACCCTGGTGCTAGTGTTCTCGATTTTTGTGCATTTTGTTTTTGCGTCGCAGGATATATTAATAACAAGCTCAAACCATGAATTGATCCTTCATATTTTTCATGCGAATGAAACATATCTCTTTCTCTCCCCAAGTCGTGCTCTTTCTTCGCTGGCGCAGACGATGTACGAAAATTAATATCAATCACATCAATTTTAATGAATTCCAATGCCACATTTTATATGCACTAAGATGCATTGATTAACACGTCGACACTTTAATTTATTTTAATATTTTAATTTAAATTTTAAATAAATAAAATTTAAACTAAATATTTAAAATTAAATATCTTCATCACCAGGGCACCTTTTTCAACAAAACAAAAAGCCAAATTGGGTTTTAAGAAAAACCCATTTCAAATTTATTATCCATGGTTTTAAATAAAACATTTTATTTTGTCTGCCTGGGTTTTCACAAAAACCCTTCCGCTTCTTGTCATCAATGACAACATCAACACTTGAGCAAAGGCAATGTACCCAATGTACCCAAAATTGCCAACAATACACTCCATGGGTTTTGACACGTAGACTTCTACCACAAAAATGCTATCACAAGCACCCTAAACAACTGTGCTACCATGGTAATTGGAACCAAGGACACAACCACACAAATATATCCCTATCTCAGTGTGCGGATCAAAAAACTTAGCTAGCTGGGCTATTCAAAATGACATCCGGGGGTTTTGACCCTGCAAACTCCTTCTTATTAGTGCTCACACAAGTCACACAACTAGCTAGGCTATCCCATTTGGATATGATATAATAGGTGCTCACAATATCTATCATTAACTAATCACATGCACACCTTTCAAACATGCTGTCCTCTTCTTTTAGTTCATAGGAAATTTCAACTCAGTACTTCAAATCACAAAAGTATTAAAATATTTTTTGCATTGAATAATAATCAAAATATATCATCAGTGCTTGGTGAAAAATAAATGTTTTGTCCCCTTATTTATATGCACTTCTTCTTGACTTGAAACGTTGGCACACGATTTTGCATGGGAGTATTTCAAAAAGATGTTGGCACCAAGGGTTTATAACTTTATATTATAATATTTAATAAATATTATAATATTTCCTTTTTGAACCTTTTGCCTTCAAACCTTTATCCCACAAGACTTTTATTTAAACTTTTGGCCCTCTTGTTTTAAACTTTACCTTCTAAAACCACTATTAAACTTTTTTATCCTTCTTATAATAAATATTATAATTCTTCTTCTCTTTTATACCTTTGTACCAAAAAACTTCTTAAACCTTTTTTTCTTTCATATAATACTTAAAAAATAAATATTATAAACCCTTTTCTTTCAATAATTTTCTTTCTTGTGAGTTTTGCTATCAAACCCATGTAGAATATTCTTGAATATCATGCACCTTTGACATCTTATTATTCTTACCTCATGTACCCTTTGACATCAATGACAACTCAATGCAATCATTATTTCCAACAATTTATCCCTTTGTCATTTATGGCAATCCTTACAAAAAAAATTCTTTTAGTGTAAATGGATTTCAAAAACTGCTCCCCTTACTGAAATATCTCCCCCTTACTAAATTCTCTCCCCCTTTGACATCAATGGCAAAGGGCTCCATGGGGAGAAAAATAAGACATTTTAGCATAGACCCCACACCACCTCATCTTCCTAAGGTGATAAATTTTGTGATGGTAGTAAGAATACTCCCAAATTTCCTCTGAGATACTCAAAAATTTCTTTTGGAAGTGGTTTAGTGAATATGTCAACAATCTGTTCCTTTGTAGCTATATATTCTAATTTGACTTGCTGATCTATCACCTGTGCTTTGAAAAAGTAATATTTGAATGGAATGTGCTTGGTCCTTGAATGCATTATTGGATTCTTTGAAATATTTATGGCACTTTTATTATCACAAAGTATGGAGATTGGATGATCATGCTCTATTTTGAAATCTTGTAAAGTTTACTTCATCCATAAAACCTGTGTACAACAAGAAACTTTTACAATGTACTCTACCTTTGATGTGGATAGGGATGCTGAAGCCTGTTTCTTGCTTAGCCAAGAGACTAAAAAATATCCAAGAAATAATGCTCCTCCACTTGTACTCTTCCTATCATCAAAACCTGCTTAATCTACATTTGTATATATGGTGCGAGTAAATTTATTACCTCTAGGATACCATAGGCCAAATTCCATAGTTCATTTTAGATACCTAATGATTCTCTTTACTGCCTATACATGTGTTTCCTTTGGTGCTACTTGAAATCTTACCACTAATCCTACTGCATGCATTATATCTGGTCTTATAGCTGTGACATATAGTAAACTTCCAATCATGGATCTATACAGTGTCTGATTTGCATGTTGGATATTTTGAGTCCCTAAGTTAAAGTTATCGTTGATGTCACCATTGATGCCACTAGATGAAGTCATCATTAATACCAAAGGTTTCAGAAAAAAATAAAGGGGATAAATATGGTTAGTTGATATTCAAGAAGAAGGCCAAAGTTCAAGTGAAACAGTGCAAAAGACAGAAGTTAAAAAGGAATTATAATATTTATTTTATAAATTATTTAAATTCAGTGGAATTTAAATTTTATAAATAAATATTAAAAGGTACTTTATCGAAGGTTAAAAATATTATAATGGTTATTATAATATTTATCAAAGTGGTAAAAGTCTAATTAAATATTATAATTTTTAATTATAATATAATTAGATTTGAGAAGAAAAGTTTAAATTATTTAAAACCCTAAGGTTGGGTTTTAGAAAAATCGAGAGCAATTTTAATAATGTGAAAAACCCAAGGTATGGGTTTATTAAAGGCTTTCGAAGCCTCAAGTAGCACCGACGTATATTAATGCATGTGAGCACCGATGTTTCCAAGCGAAGGGAAAGGCATATAAATATGCCACTAAGGTTTTAAATCTATTATCCTTGCTCATTAATAATCTTGCGTGGTGTATGCGAAGGAAAGAGCTCATGTTTTTGTTTTGGGTAAAGCAACGAACAGTTAAAGACAGAAAATGGTCACTCCTCAAATCACATTGGGTAGCATGGCCTAGTGGCAGCTCGGATTGTGCAAAGGTGTTGATAGCACGGAGGTTGTGCGTTCGATTCTTGCGAGCATCGTTTAGCATTGTTTTGGTTGAGGCACCCAAGGAGCACATTTTCTTGGTATAAGGGAGAGAAGAACAAGAAGCACGTGGTGCTTCTCTCATCACCAATGAGCCTACAACTTGTGCGATATCTTGGCCATGGCTAGGGCGTTCGCGTTGGGGCAAGATGGGGGTTCGATTCCCCTCGAGGCAAGTATTAAGGTTTTTAATTAATATTTTAATTAAATTGCCTAAGGTGGAGTTATAAGGGGTAAAGGTGCTTTGTTAATTGATTTATTAAATAACCTTAGGGAATAAGGTTATGGTGGTTATTGAGTTGAGAATTAATTTTTGAATTGTGAATTTTAAATTGAAATCTTTAGGAGCAATAAGGTTTGTGATAAAGTTATTTTTAGTGAATGTTATTGTGAGTAAGGGTTTTCTTCTAAAAGAACTTTGGTGGATGTTAAAATAAAGTAGGAGTAATAAGGTGTTATTTGGATATTATTTTATTGTTGTGTTATTACTCAAGATATCTAACCCTTGTTGAGATTGGAAAAATAAAATGTGTTGAGTATGGAATATTTAGCGGAAAACTCATAAGGCATCAAAAAGGCATTGGCAATATTTTTCATTGACTTATTTGGGTGATTGATTTATGAAAATATATTTGAAGAGAAAAGGATTGATTGTGGTTTCATTTTTTGAGGAGTTGCTAGTTTAATGCTTCAATATTTTCTAGTTTGAGAGTTGTGATTAAACCTTGTTTTATAAGCATTGTTGTTGAAGCCAATTGGTTATGCAAAGAACTTGAACTTGAGTTAGAAAATAACATGGGTATCATTGTTATGTGAGAGCATTGTTGGAAACATTTTGAGTTTGTTGTTACATGCTTGGACTAGGATTTGTGAGAAAGAGTTGTTCCTTGTGGTGATTGGTTGAGTAGAGTTGATTGAGCCTAGTCAAGTGATAATGTGAAGTGGTTGTTCAAGTTCCTTGAAACAAACTATTCTATATTCTAATTTGAGTTGAGATTGAAATTTGAGAATAGAACATACTGAGTCTCTAACAATTCTCTTTATGATTCTATGAGATTTATTTGAGTTGATTTGGGATTTGAGTATAGAACATATTGAGTCTCTAACAATTCTCTTTATGCTTCTATGAGATAGATTTGAGTTGAGATTGGGATTTGAGTATAGAACATATTGAGTCTCTAACAATTCTCTTTATGCTTCTATGATATTGAGTTGAGATATTAATTGAGCATTGAGTATAGAACATATTGAGTCTCTAACAATTATCTTTATTATTCTATGCGATTGAACAAGTTCTGTGTGAGCTTGTTAAGCAGATTTGAGGTAAGTCTTTGAGAAGGCTTGTGGACTGATTTTGTGTAAGCTTTTGTGGAAGCTTGCAATGCATATTTGAGCAAGTACTAGAGAGGAATTATTGAGCATATTTTGACAAGATCTGAGTGATCTTGTTGATCAGATTTGAGCAGGTTCTATGTGGACCTGTTGAGCAGATTTGGACAAGTTCTAAGTGAGCTTGTTGAGAAGATTTGAGCAGGTTCTATATGGACCCATTGAGAAAATTTGGAAAAGTTTTGAGTGAGATTTTTGAGAAAATTTGAGCAGGTTCTATGTGGAATTGTTGAGCATATTTGAGAAGGTTTTGAGTGAACCTATTGAGCATATTTGAGCAGGTTTTGAGTGACCTATTGAGAAGATTTGTGCTAGACTGAATGTACTATGTTTAGTGCAAGAGATTGTATAGAACTGTACTAGACCGACTAGACTATGTTTAGTACAGTATTGAGAAAAATATTTGGAGGTGACAGAGTATAGAGGACAAAGTATCAGTGGATAGATATCCAGTAGCTAGGACAATTAAAGACATATCTTCTAAGTGAGAAGTCTTCAAGTGGAGAGAGATCCACCAGTCAGTGTAGTAGAGAGACAGAGTCTTCTAGAAGATCACTAGCTAGAGCAGAAGGGGAAAGAGTTCTCCTATGGAAGATATCCATGAACTTGAGATTAGGGTATCAACATCTCCTTTGAACATAATTCCATAAACATTGTAATTGGGAAGGATTCCCAAGATATTATTTGAGAAATATTTAGAAGAAATATTTTCTCTGTGGAGGTAGCCCACATTGGGTGAACCACATTAAAAATTATGTCTCTCACATGTGTGATGCTTTGTGTGATGTTTACTATTTTATTAATTCTGATGCTACTATTTGGGAAAAAGTTTTATGTTATACTGTTCACCCCCCTCTTAGTATAAGCACATGTTCTTCATTGCCTCAGGAGATTCATCATATTTACTCAACTTGCATCTTGTAACCATGGGGGTACTTATAGGTTTGCAATATTCTAGTTTAAATTTCCTCAATATTTCTTTGATGTACTTGGTCTGAGAGAGAAATATGCCTTTGTCTAATTGTGAAATTTGTAAACCAAGAAAGAAAGACAACTCACCAAGCATTGACATTTCAAATTCATTTTGCATACTTTTTGCAAATTTTTGATACATCTTATCATTACTACCTCCAAAAATGATATCATCCACATATACCACTACAATCAACAAATAATTTCCTTCATTTTTGATATATAGATTGCTATCTGCTATGCCTTTCTTGAAACCTTGTTCTTGAAGATACTTATCCAACCTTGAGTACCAAGCCCTAGGGGCTTGCTTAAGTCCATAGAGAGCCTTATTTAATTTGCATACATAGTATGGCTTATCTATTAGGCTGAAACCATCTGGTTGCTCAATGTAGACTTATTCCTCTAAGTAACCATTTAGAAAAGCTGACTTTACATCCATCTGATATACCTTAAAATTTTTGAAACTTGAGAATGCTAAAAATATTCTTATGGCCTCAAGTTGTGCAACAGGAGAAAAAGTTTCTTCAAAGTCAAATCCTTCAACCTATGGATATTATTTTCATACCAATATTTCTTTGTTTTTGACAACTTGACCATATTCATTTAACTTATTTCTGTAGACCCGTTTGGTGCCAATTATATTCTTTCTTTTTGGACGTGGGACAAGTTCCCAAGTCTCACTCTTTTCTATTTGGTCTAATTCTTCTTCCATTGCCTTGAACCAATATTTATCTTCTCTTGCTTCACTGAAATCCTTGGGCTCAATTTTAGATAGTAGAGAAATATTTGCATGTTCATATGTTCCTATTATCTTCCTCCTTGTTAGTCTCTCATCTGGATTCCCAATAATTAATTCTCTTGGATGATTCTTTTGGACATATCTGGAAGGTGTCTTTGGTACTCTTGGTGTCTCTTCTTCTTATGTTTCTTCACCTTCTTCTTCTCCGCAACTTTCTCCTTCTTGAAATATAATCTCTTGAGTTGATTCTCTTGGCTCTATCTCTTCATCAACTCTTACATTTGCACTTTCCACAATTGTATGTGATATTTTATTATAACATTTTTAGACTTTGCTCTTTGTGGAATACCCAAGGAAGATACCCTAAACACATATGGAATCAAACTTACCCAAATAATTCTCTTTTTTTCTATGTGGCACTTGCTTCCAAATTTTTTGAAATACTTTACAGTAGCCGGTCTTCCCTTCCAAAGCTCATATGGGGTTTTGTGGAAATTTACTCTTACTTGAGCTCTATTGATAATATAAACTACTATGTGAATTACCTCTCTCCAAAAACCATCTAAGATATTAGACTCATTTAACATAGCTATGACCATGCCATGAATAGTTCTATTTTTCCTTTCAACTACTCCATTCTATTGAGGAGTTCTTGCTGCTAAAAACTATCTCTTGATTCCATGATGCTCACAAAATTTTATAAATTCACTTGAAATGAATTCTCCTTCTCTATCTAATCTTAGATATTTGATACTTTTGCCTATTTTATTTTTAACTAGTGCCTTAAATACCTTGAATTTTTCAAATGCTTCTGATTTTTCTTTTAAATATGTTATCCAAGTCATTCTAGAGAAATCATCAATGAATAGCATGAAGTAGCTTTCACCTTGTAATTTTTTTTCCTTGTAGGAACACATAGATCAGTGTGAACTAGCTCCAATGGTTTGGATGAAGTAAATTCTTTTGATTTAAAACTTGTTCTTACTTGCTTGCCATGTTGACATTGTGCACAAATTGTGTTTGGTGGTTTTGTTATTTTGGGTAAATATCTGACTACTTGTTTGTTGCTTATTTTCACTATGTTGTCAAAATTCAAGTGACCCATCCTTCTATGCCATAACCAGCTCTCATCCTCTTTTGAAAAAAAGTATTTTTCTCCCTTGATATCACTCAACATGTAGAGATTTTTTGTAGTCCTACTATCATTTGCAATAAGCTTTCCTATTTTGTATTTCCTGATCTCACATCCATTTGGGTGAAAAGTAAGTGTGTGTCCTTGATCACATAGTTGAATTACACTTAGTAATTTGTGCTTCAATCCTTCAACATATAACACATTTTCTATTTTAGATATTCCATTATCCAAACTCAAGGTCCCTTTTCCAACAATTTTAGCTGAAGCATTATCACCAAATTTTACTATTCCTCCATTTATTTTCTTGAGAGAAAGAAATTTACTTTTATCACCTATCATATGGCTTGAGCAACCACTATCAATATACCACTAATTTCCTTCATTTTGCACATGAAGAGTTGTTTGTACTAACATGGATTTTTCCTTTTCTTGTTCCTTATTTTTCCATACTTTTGAAGATATCTCTTTCTGAATTGGTTGAATTTCCTCTTTTTTGCTTAACTTAGAAATTTTAGGAACCACTATTTTACACCATCTAGCCTTGTGCCTAAAATTTTCACATTTATAAAACATGACATTGTTGAGAGGTGCAAAATAATTTCTACTAAAGATGCCAAAATCATTTTTTACATGGACCATGCATTGTGTAACTTTGTGACCATATTTGTTACATGAGAAATAATAACCATGAAAGAAGTATTGAGACCTGTTTGATTATCTGTGATTGAATTTCATCCATGATGATTATTTGCTCTCTTCCTTGATGCTTTTACTTTTTAAAATATTTGCATAAGTCATGGGCTCTTTATCACTTACTTTTTTGAGTGTCCCTTTTGAGCTTGATTCCTCCTTTTGTAACCTTGTATTTTGTTGTATCCTATTCTTAGATTTTTCAACTTCTTTTCTAAGAGAGACGACCTCACATTCCAATATTTTACATTCCAATTCTTTTATCTTTAATTTCTCAATCATTACTTCTTCAATTCTTTTTGCCTCTTCAACCTTTACTTTTAAATCTATGAGATCTTGTAGAAACCTTGCCTTAATTTCCTCATCATCTTGAATTTGAGCTTTCAATATTGAATTCTTCTTTCTCATCCTTTTTAATTCTACAAGTGTGGTGGTAAGTTCCTCTTCTATGTGAACCAATCCTTCCTTTTCCTTTTTTGAATATCTTTTGTTGATTTCAACCATAGGAGAAATTTCTATTATATCAATAGCCATGAGTGTTCTTATAAGATCTTCCTTCAAGCTATTAGGCTTCCATGAAGGAACCCACTCTGATACCAATTTAAGAACACAAGCTTATATTGAGAGGGAGGGGGTGAATAATATAAGATAAAACTTTCACTTTTCTTTCCCAATCAATATTATCCAATGTTATCAATTGCAATAACTTTCCAAAGTTGTATTAACCAATATCATCAATAGTAGTAGTAAAGCAATGCACAAATCATCACACACAAGAGAGACACAGATTTAACGTGGTTCACCCAATGTGGGTTACGTCCATGGAGAAAATATTTCTTATAAATTTTCTCAACAAATCTCTTGGGAACCAATTCCCTATTACAAAGTTTATGGACCTCTACCCAAAGGAGACTCCAATATCCTATGCTCAAGTTCATGGATCTCTATCCATAGGAGACACCTCTCCTCTCTGCTCTGGTTCATGGACCTCTATCCACAGGAGATCTCAATCCCCTCAGCTCAAATCTTCTCTAAGCCTTCTCACAAGGCTTGCTCAACTCTACTCAAAGACCCTGCTCAAAATTACTCTCAACTCTGCCCAAATCTGCACCAAGCCTACTCACACAAGGCTTGCTCAACTCTGCTCAAAAACTACTCAAATCACTGCTCAAACCTTTCCAAAACTCTGCTCAAAACTGCCCATAATAACCTGCTCAAAACTGCTCTTATCTTCTCATAGAACCTGCTCAAATCTGCTCATAATATTTTCTAATTCTTGCATACACACAATGCTCATGTATACCCAAAACCAATATGAACAATATACAAATTTACTTCCACAAATTTGATCTACAAGACTTGCTCCTTTATTTACAATTTCACTCAAAGTAATATACACTTATGTTCTCAAACACTTGCACTTTTAATTCCAAACTCATTCAAAACATGTGCACAACTTATTTTCAAGCCCTAGCTCATATATTTTCAATTTCAACCAAAACCAAGCTTACTTTCAAACCCTAGCACTAATGCACACTTACTCAATATTTATTTCTCCAATCATATAACAACAAAATATTTCTTAACCAAAAACACCTTGTGAATGAGATCAAAACACCATACCTCTAAAAATTGCCTTGATGATGATGTGCCTCTAAAACCTGTCTCAAAACAATTTTCCTTTTGATCCTTCAAGAAATCTGGTTAGTGATTTTCAATTCTAGCATAGATAAAAACATCATCCACTCAAATCTTTCCAAAAGGTGTCCACAATAAATCTAGAAAATCAATGCCTTATTTCTCCTCTTTAATATTTCAAGAATAAGCTTCTAAAACCCTAGGATCCCTTTTTCTATAATGTAAAAATTACACTTGGAAATAAATCAATTTACACCTTATAACTCCTAACTTATCATTCAAAAAACACCCCAAATCCAATTTACAATACAGAATATATAAATTACTAAATACACCTTATAACTCCAAGCTTATGACATTCAACAATACACCCTAATATTCAAATCACAATAGCAAAATATACAAATCACTAAAACCACCTTATAACTCCAAGCTTTAGACAATAATCAAAATATTTTTACTTTACCTTGCTCAAAGTCTTCGTGCGCTCATTCACAACCGTCAACACCAAGCAACCTTAGCACTCACCAAAAATTATCACTATTGTCAATGCCAAGCAACCTTAGCGCTTACCAAAAATCAACACTACCATCAATGCCAAGCAAAACACACTCCATGGGTTTTGACCCATAGACCTCTACCACAATAGTGCTATCACAAGTACCCTGACCAACTGCACTACCATGGTGGTTGGAACCAAGGATGCACCCATGCAAATATATCCTTGTCTCAGTGCATGGATCAAAAAACTTAGCACAACATTCAAAATGATGTCCAAGGGTTTTGACCCTGCGACCTCCTTCCTGTCAGTGCTCATGCAAGTCACATAGCCAGCTGGGCTATCCAGTTGGATAGGACGTCTCAGGTGCTCACAATATCTATCATTAACCAATCGCATGCACACCTTTCAAACATGCTATCCTCTTCTTGCCATTCGTAGGAAATTTCAACTTAGCCCTTCGAATCACAAAAGTATTAAAACATTTTTCACATTGAATAATAATCAAAATATATCATTAGTGCTTGGTGAAAAATGAAATATCTTGTCCCCTTATTTATATGCACTTCTTCTTGACTTGAAATGTCGGCACACGATTTTGCATGGGAGTATTTCAAAATGACATTGGCACCAAGGGTTTATAACTTTATATTATAATATTTAATAAATATTATAATATTTCCTTTTTGAACCTTTTGCCTTCAAACCTTTGTCCCACAAGACTTTTATTTAAACCTTTGGCCCTCTTGTTTTAAACTTTACCTTCTAAAACCACTCTTAAACCTTTTTGTCCTTCTTATAATAAATATTATAATTCTTCTTCTCTTTTAGACCTTTGTCCCAAACAAACTTCTTAAACCTTTTTGTCCTTCATATAATATTTAAAAAATAAATATTATAAACCCTTTTCTTTCAATAATTTTCTTTCTTGTGAATCTTGCTATCAAACCCATGTAGAATATTCTTGACTATCATGCACCTTTGACATCTCATTATTTCTACCTCATGTACCCTTTGACATCAATGACAACTCAATGTACTCAATATTTCCAACAATCTCCCCCTTTGTCATTGATGGCAACCCTTACAAAAAAATATTCTTTTAGTGCAACTGGATACCAAAAATTGCTCCCCTTGAGAAGCTGCTCCCCCTTACTGAAATCTCTCCCCCTTACTAAATTCTCTCCCCCTTTGACATCAATGGCAAAGGGCTCCATGGGGCTAAAAATAAGATATTTTAGCATAGCCCCCACACCACCTCCTCTTCTTGAGGTGATTAATTTTGGGATGGGAGTAAGACTACTCCCAAATTTCCTCTGAGATACTCAAAGGTTTCCTTTGGAAGTGGCTTGGTAAATATGTCAACAATTTGTTCCTTTGTAGCTATATATTCCAATTTGACTTGTTGATCTATCACTTGCTCTCTCAAAAAATGATATTTGATCAGAATGTGCTTGGTCCTTGAATGCATTACTGGATTCTTTGAAATATTTATGGCACTTGTATTGTCACAAAGTATGGAGATTGGATGATCATGCTCTATTTTGAAATCTTGTAAAGTTTTCTTCATCCATAAAACCTATGTACAACAAGCAACTACTGCAATGTACTCTGCCTCTGCTATGGATAGGGATACTGAAGCCTATTTCTTGCTTAGCCAAGAGACTAAACAATCTCCAAGAAAGAATGCTCCTCCACTTGTACTCTTTCTATCATCAACACTGCCTACCCAATCTACATCTGTATATGTGGTGAGAGTGAACTTGTTGCCCTTGGGATACCATAGACCAAATTCCATAGTTCCTTTTAGATACCTAAGGATTCTCTTTACTGCTTGTACATGTGTTTCCTTTGGTGCTTCTTGAAATATTACCACTAATCCCACTGCCTGCATTATATCTGGTCTTGTAGCTATGACATATAGTAAACTTCCAATCATGGATCTATACAATGTCTGATTTGCCTTAGGAGATTCATCATATTTACTCAACTTGCATCCTGTAACCATGGGGGTACTTATAGGTTTGCAATCCTCTAGTTTAAATTTCCTCAACATTTCTTTGATATACTTGGTCTGAGAGAGAAATATGCCTTTGTCTAATTGTAAAATTTGCAAACCAAGAAAGAAAGATAGCTCACCAAGCATTGACATCTCAAACTCATTTTACATGCATTTTGCAAATTTTTGACACATCTTATCATTACTGCCTCCAAAAATGATATCATCCACATAAACCACTATAATCAACAAGTCATCTCCTTCATTTTTGATGTATAGATTGCTATCGACTATACCTTTCTTGAAACCCTATTCTTGGAGATACTTATCCAACCTTGAGTACCAAGCCCTAGGGGCTTGCTTAAGTCCATAGAGAGCCTTCTTTAATTTGCATACATAGTCTAGCTTATATGTTAGGCTAAAACCATATGGTTGCTCAATGTAGACTTCTTCCTCTAAGTAACCATTTAGAAAAGCTGACTTTACATCCATCTGATATACCTTGAAATTTTTGAAACTTGAGAATGCCAAAAATATTCTTATAGCCTCAAGATGTCAAGAGAAAAATTTCGTTCAAAATCAATTCCTTCAACTTGTGCATATCCTTTGCATACCAATCTTGCTTTATTTCTGATAACCTAACCATATTCATTTAACTTATTTTTGTAGACCCATTTGGTGCCAATTACATTCTTGCCTTTTGGACGTGGGACAAGTTCCCAAGTCTCACTATTTTCTATTTGGTCTAACTCTTCTTCCATTGCCTTGACCCAATGTTTATCTTCTCTTGCTTCACTAAAATCCTTGGGCTCAATTTTAGATAGTAGAGAAAGATTTGCATGTTCATCTGTTCCTATTATCTTCCTTCTTGTTTGTCTCTCATTTGGATTCCCAATAATTAATTATCTTGGATGATTCTTTTGGACATATCTAGAAGGTGTCTTTGGTACTCTTGGTGTCTCTTCTTCTTCTATTTCTTCACCTTCTTCTTCTCTGCAACTTTCTTCTTCTTGATATACAATCTCTTGAGTTGATTCTCTTGGCTCTATCTCTTCATCAACTCTTACATTTGCACTTTCCACAATTGTATGTGATATTTTATTATAGCATTTGTAGGCTTTTCTCTTTGTGGAATACCCAAGGAAGATACCCTCATCACATCTAGAATAAAACTTGCCCAAATTTTTCTCTTCTCTTCTAATGTAGCACTTGCTTCCAAAATTTTTGAAATACTTTACAATAGTTGGTCTTCCCTTCCAAAGCTCATATGGGGTTTTGTGGTGATTTACTCTTACTTGAGCTCTATTGATAATATAAACTATTGTATGAATTACCTCTTTCCAAAAACCATCTGATATCTTAGACCCATTTAACATAGCTTTGGCCATACCCTAAATAGTTCTATTTTTCCTTTCAACTACTCCATTCTGTTGAGGAGTTCTTGCTGCTGAAAACTATCTCTTGATTCCATGTTGCTCACAAAATTCTATAAATTCACCTGAAATGAATTCTCCTCCTCTATCTGATCTTAGAAATTTGATCCTTTTGCCTATTTCATTTTCAACTAGTGCCTTGAATGCCTTGAATTTTTCAAATGCTTCTGATTTTTCTTTTAAGAATGTTACCCAAGTCATTCTAGAGAAATCATCAATAAATAGCATGAAGTAACTTTCACCTTGTAAACTTTTTGTCCTTGTAGGACCACATAGATCAGTGTGAACTAGTTCCAAAGGCTTGGATGAAGTAAATTCTTTTGATCTGAAACTTGTTCTTACTTGCTTGCCATGCTGACATTGTGCACAAATTGTGTTTGGTGGTTTTGTTATTTTGGGTAAATCTTTGACTGCTTGTTTGTTGCTTATTTTCACTATGTTGTCAAAATTCAAGTGACCCATCCTTCTATGCCATAACCAACTCTCATCCTATTTTGACAAAAAGCATTTTTCTCCCTTGATATCACTCAACATGTAGAGATTGTTTGTAGTCCTACTGGCATCTACAATAAGCTTTCCTATTTTGGATTTCCTAATCTCACATCCATTTGGGTGAAAAGTAAGTGTGTGTCCTTGATCACATAGTTGACTTACACTTAGTAAGTTGTGCTTCAATCCTTCAACATATAACACATTTTCTATTTTAGATCTTCCATTATCCAAACTCAAGGTCCCTTTTTCCAACAATTTTAGTTGAAGCATTATCACCAAATTTTACTGTTCCTCCATTTATTTTCTTGAGAGAAAGAAATTTACTTTTATCACCTGTCATATGGCTTGAGCAACCACTATCAATATACCACTGATTTCCTTCATTTTGAACATGAAGAGTTGTTTGTACTAACATGGATTTTTCTTTTCTTGTTCCTTCTTTTTCCATACTTTTGAAGATATCTCTTTCTGAACTGGTTGACTTTCCTCTTTCTTGCTTAACTTAGAAAGTTCAGGAACCACTATTTTACACCATCTAGCCTTGTGCCCAAAATTTTCACATTTATAACACATGACATTGTTGAGAGGTACAAAATAATTTCTATTGAAGATGCCAAAATCATTTTTTACATGGACCATGCATTGTGCAGCTTTGTGACCATATTTGTTACATGAGAAACAATAACCATGAAAGAAGTATTGAGACCTGTTTGATTTTCTATGATTGACTTTTTTCCATGATGATTCTTTGCTCTCTTCCTTGATGCTTTTACTTTTTAACACATCTGCATAAGTCATGGGCTCTTTATCACTTACTTTCTTTGATGTCCCTTTTGAGCTTGATTCCTCCTTTTGTAACCTTGTATTTTGTTGTATCATATTCTTAGATTTTTCAACTTCTTTTCTAAGAGAGACGACCTCACATTCCAATATTTCACATTCCAACTCTTTTGTCTTTAATTTCTCAATCATTACTTCTTCAATTATTTTTGCCTCTTCAACATTTACTTTTAAATCTGTGAGATCTTGTAGAAACCTTGCCTTAGTTTCCTCATCATCTTGAATTTGAGCTTTCAATTTTAAATTCTTCTTTCTCATCCTTTTTAATTCTGCAAGTGTGGTGGTAAGTTCCTCTTCTATGTGAACCAATCCTTCCTTTTCCTTTTCTAAATCTCTTTTGTTGATTTCAACCATAGGAGCAATTTCTATTATATCAGTAGCCATGAGTGTTCTTATAAGATCTTCCTTCAAGCTGTTAGGCTTCCTTGAAGGAACCCGCTCTGATACCAATTGAAGAACACAAGCTTATACTAAGAGGGGGGTGAATAATATAAGATAAACATTTTACTTTTCTTTCCCAATAAATATTATCCAATATTATCAATTGCAATAACTTTCCAAAGAATTATTAACCAATATCATCAATAGCAGTAGTAAAGAAATGCATAAATCATCACACACAAGAGAGACACATATTTAATGTGGTTCACCCAATGTGGGTTACGTCCATGGAGAAAATATTTCTTATAAATTTTCTCAACAAATCTCTTGGGAACCAATTCCCTATTACAATGTTTATGGACCTCTACCCAAAGGAGACTCCAATCCCCTATGCTCAAGTTCATGGATCTCTATCCACAGGAGACACCTCTTCTCTCTACTATGGTTTATGGACCTCTATCCATAGGAGATATTAATATCCTTAGCTCAAATATTCTCTAAGTATTTTCTCTAGGCTTGCTCAACTCTACTCAAATACCCTACTCAAAACTGCTCTCAACTCTGCCCAAATCTAAACTGCCCATAATAACCTGCTCAAAACTGCTCTTATCTGCTCATAGAACCTACTCAAATATACTCATAATATTTTCTAATTCTTGCATACACACAATGCTCATGTATACCCAAAACTAATATGAAAAATATATAAATTTACTTCCACAAATTTGATCTACAAGACTTGCTCCTTTATTTACAATTTCACTCAAAGTAATATACACTTATGTCTTCAAACACTTTTAATTCCAAAACCATTCAAAATATGTGCACAACTTATTTTCAAGCCCTAGCTCATATATTTTCAATTTCAACCAAAACCAAGCTTACTTTCAAACCCTAGGACTAATGCACACTTACTCAATATTTATTTCTCCAATCATATAACAACAAAATATTTCTTAACCAAAACACCTTGTGAATGAGATCAAAACACCATACCTCTAAAAATTGCCTTGATGATGATGTGCCTCTAAAACCTATCTCAAAACAATTTTCCTTTTGATCCTTCAAGAAATATGGTTAGTGATATTCAATTCTAGCATAGATAAAAACATCATCCACTCAAATATTTTCAAAAGGTGTCCACAATAAATCTAGAAAATAAATACCTTATTTCTCCTCTATAATATTTCAAGAATAAGCTTCTAAAACCCTAGGATCCCTTTTTCTATAATGTAAAAATTACACTTGGAAGTAAATCAATTTACACCTTATAACTCCTAACTTATCATTCAACAAAACACCCCAAATCTAATTTAAAATACATAATATATAAATTACTAAATACACCTTATAACTCCAAGCTTATGAAATTCAACAATACACCCTAATATTCAACTCATAATAACAAAATATACAAATCACTAAAACCACCTTATAACTCCAAGCTTTAGACAATAATAAAAATATTTTTACTTTACCTTGCTCAAAGTCTTCATGTGCTCATTCATAGCCACCAACACCAAGAAACCTTAGTGCTCACCAAAAATTATCATTGCTGTCAATGCCAAGCAACCTTAGCATTTACCAAAAAATCAACACTGCCGTTAATGCCAAGCAAAACACACTCTATATATTTTGACTCGCAGACCTCTACCACAATAGCACTATAAAAAATACCCTGACCAACTATGCTATCATAACGGTTGGAACAAAGGACATGCCCACAAAAAAATATCCCTATATTAGTGCATAGATAAAAAAAATTAGCACAACATTCAAAATGACATCTAGGGGTTTTGACCCTATGACCTCCAAACCGTCAGTGCTCACACAAATCACATATCCAACTAGAATATTCTATTTGGGTATGACATCATAGGTGCTCACAATATCTATTATTAACCAATCACATGCACTTCTTTCAAACATGATCTCCTCTTCTTATCATTCACAAGAAATTTCAACTTAGCCCTTCGAATCACAAAAGTATTAAAATATTTTTTGCATTGAATAATAATTAAAATATATCATTAGTGCTTGGTGAAAAATGAAATGTTTTGTCCCATTATTTATATGCACGTTTTTTTTGGTAAGTTAATTTTATACAAAATGGTTTTTTTAAGAGGATCCCAAAACCTTATGAACAAAGAGCCCTTAACCTTTACTAGCAGAAGGAGCCTCGTGGACTATTACATTAAACCGATGATGAGCACCAAAAATGCTCATATTTTGTACATATTTCTTTGATCAATATGCGGCTGTATAATAAGGATTGCATACTTTTATGAATGATTATATAGATATTTGATATAATTATGCGTGTTATCTAATTTGTGTGTTTTTAGTATGTTTTGTGGAATTGCAATTGATTTAGTTAGATTTAGAACGGTCAAGGTCATTTTGATGGACCTAGCACTTTATTTCATCAGGGGTTAATGAAGAGAATATGAGCACCTCCCTGTAGTCAGAACTTGCCAACTGAATACCAGCGCCTCCCTGCAGTCGAAAGGCACCAACTGAATACCAGCGCCTCCCTGCAGTCAAAAGGTTCCAACTAAATACGAGCACCTCCCTGCAGTCATAAGGTGCCAACTAAAGACGAGTGCCTCCCTGCAACTGGAAGGTGCCAACCAAAGACAAGCACCTCCCCACAGTCGAAAGGCACTAGCAAAAGGCAAGTGCCTCCCCACAACCAGAAGGTGCCACTGATTATTTGCTCGTTGACTAGATTTGAACGACGTGGACGACAATAGTTGGTGCAGTTCTAGCTCTACGTCATGTAGAGCTAAATTGGAGATAGCACCAATGTATCAAAATGTCTTACTGATGCTAGGCAAAGCACGAACCAAAATGAACATGCCACCATCAAAATAGAATGCCAAACGTCGATTGCATTCGCTAGACTGTTCTAATTTAGTCTGGGAAGAATCGACTGTTGTAACCACTTCTATAACAAAATTTCTACGGGTGTGTTATATAAACACACACAGATCGTTCTGAGAGATATATAGAAATAATTAATAAAGATCCATTTAGAGTTATAGAAGATAGATTGTAATACGTCGATAAATATATTACAGTTCCAGAAGTTCTAAGTGCATGTTCGATCGGGAATAAGCTGTTGGAGCCTGGGCCCACTCCAAGCCAGTATTTCTTCCCCATTTCCTTTTCATTTATTTATTTTAATTAGTTTATTGCTTTTATAGGAACGTTTTTTAGTTTACTAGTTCTAGTATTTTTAGTAGATTTATTTTTAGGAATGTGTACATGATCTGTTTATGTAGATTTAATTCTATTCTTATTACGTAATTTATTGAGGAGTGCAGGAATGATTGACAACCATTTCAAGAACACCCTCCAAATGTAGGATTAGCAGATTCACATCCAGTGGTATTGTAGTAACCTAATTCTGACTCTTCGCAAGTTTACAAAGCTCCCTGGGTTAATTATTTGCACGAGCATGTGACAAAAATAGGAAACCATTCACCTTGTTTGGTCTACAACGTTTTGGTGCTGTTGTTGGGGAAGCTTCTTAATTAGATTACTTACAATACCATGAAACCTTACATATGACCTTGTATGAGTTCTTCGAGAAGAAGAGGACCTAACGGTCACTTTTTAAGAACTAATCCATCAAGACCTGAGTCAGCCGAGCATTTTGGATTTGAGTTAGACTCGCCCGACCTACCAGTAGTCCATTGGAGTGAGGAACCACACTTTGTGTAAAGTGCCGCCTCATTCCATCAACAAAGGGATGAACGAATCATCATAAATCCCCTATTTAATAGGACTCCTCTAGAGGAAGCCCTGTTGTGGAAGGCTATGGAGGATCAGACAATCTTGCCAGACAACCTTAGAGCATTGACTCAAAAAGTTTTAAACAACCGAAAGGCCATAAACGCTGCATTAGAAACCACATTTCCTAAAAAAATGGTAGATAACGATGAAGTCTCATCTGGCTTTAGTTTCCCAATAGAGAAGGGAGTAAGAGATACCAAAATGAAAAACATATCCCCTGATCACCTTTCGTCCTTTAGAGGACACCCGACTGAGGACCCTGACCTATTTTTATTCAAATTTGATGTTTTGTGCAGGTCTGTGGATTACAAATCTAACACACAAAAGTTGAAATTATTTCCTTCTACATTAGACGATGCAACTCTATGATGGTTCATCGATCTGGGAGACAAACACATCACCACCTAGGACCAGATGAAGAAGCTCTTTCTAGAGCAATATCAAGATTTTGGAAGAACAAGAGACTCCAAGGAGGAGGTCCTGAGCATGACACAAAGATAAGATGAGTCTCTCGAGGAGTATTGGGAGAGATTCAGCTTTAATCTTCAACGGTCCCCTCACTCAAAGCTATTTGATAAGTCCCTCAAAAGCATCTTCTTGAGGGGACTTACCAATGAGTCACTGGAGGCTCTCAACATGATCTCTAGAGGTGATGTCTATCAGCATGCTATGGACGACATTCGGAAATTATGCCAGAACTACTCGAGAAGGCGAGGCAAAATCATTGCCAGGACCATGAAGGTGACTGTTTTAGTCACAAAAATAGAAATAGGCAACATGTTGGAGGATTTGAAGAGCAAAATGCTCTCATCTCTAGCACTGCAGATGGATACACTATGTTAGAAAATAAGAAACAAGAAAATGACACAACATTAGCCTATTTTTGCCAAAAATGTAGAGGAAGGCACGCAAAGAATGCATGTCCAAAAAACAAGGTTAGAGTATGCACAGTTTGCAGGCTGAATCATAAAACTCGATTGTGCCCACAACTGCCCAGTAACCAAGAAGTGGATGAGATCATGGAAGCCTACTTCATAGGCAATAGGAAGAGTTGGCCATAGCCCCCCATGGGGAATATACCAATCGAAATGCAATCATATGGGGGAGGGCCATACATGCACCAAGGACCCCCTCAACCACCTAATATGGGGTGGTAGGGACCATCATCCTAGACTAACGCACCCCCAACAACATTTCCAAATCAGTAGCCATGGATGCCATATCCATATCCTGGGCAGCAGTGGAGAGGCCACAATGCATGGAATCAGACTCCATAGAGTGCAACGCCTGCTCACATACAACAAAACTTACCAACATTTCCAGTAGTGAGACCTACACAGCTACCAACATAACCGATAGCAAACCCGAACAATAGAGTAAATCAGTCGACATACAACATAGAAGGTGAGATGTATCATATGTACAATATTCAGCTTAGATCAGGTAGGTAGCTAGGAGTAGAGACACCACCTCTGGTAGAAGAGAAGGAAGAAATAGTAGAGACACCTCCACTGGTAGAAGAGGAGGAAGAAATAGAGGAGACACCTCTGGTAGAAGAGGGAAAATCACTTGAGAGAGCGGAGGCTCCATTTCCTAGCTGGATGCAAGAACAAAGAAAAACAACACAACCAAAATTCGACATCTTGTCGATCTTGAATCTCACGATGATAATCCCATTATTTCAAGCAATTCAAGATGTCCCCATCTACACCAAGGCAATCAGAGAAATGTGTCTAAGGATACCGGGATGAAAAGCTACCTAGACTATCAACGTCATGGGTAAATTGGTAGATCTAATGATGGGTGGAACACATCATCCGAAGTATGTAGATCCAGGCAGCCTAGTGCTGACCGTAAAAATTGGAGGACATTCCCTATCCAACACATTGGTTGACCTCGGGGCAGCCATTAACGTGATGCCTTAAGAGACCATGCAGAGGCTGTAGCTCATGAACCTGAAGCCAACCATGACAGTGATGTAGTTAGCCGATCGATCAACCATGTCACCGAAAGGGATGCTGGAAGATGTGATTGTAACAGTCAGTGCATGGGAATATCCAACCAATTTTTTAGTTTTGCAAACCAAGACCAGACTGGGTGGTTACCCACTCATTTTTGGGAGGCCATGGCTGGCAACAATTGATGCTTACATCAGTTGCCAGGATGGGCTAATGACCATCTCCAATGGGAAAAATGTCAAAAGGCTGACCATTTCACCGCCAACTCAGTCTATGGACTTGGCAGAAGAACCCAGGATCATCGAGCATGGAACTACAGAGTTGTCCATAATCCAGTCAATGATGACCTTGGAGGAGGTGGCAAAAGAGGATGAGGATGGTGCTATCATGGAGTTTCTCCATGGATAATTGTCCACCTACACACCTGGATCGCCGTTGACTGGCACCCAAGATCAGCACATCCAACAAATATACGTTGGGCCAGGGAGGATATTAAATGTCAACAACAGGTTGACGCCCACATAGATAGAAAAATTGGAAAAGCTTCTGGTAAAACACCAACAAGCATTTGCATGTGACTACATAGATATGCATGACATTAGCCCAAAAATATGTACCCATCAAATTTATTTAGATGACCAGGCAACTCCTAGTCGGCAGCCACAGAGAAGGATGAACCCAGCAATGAAAGACATTGTCAGAGAAGAACTGCACAAAATTTTGGTTGCCGAACTCATATATCCAATTTTTGATAGTGAATGGGTATCACCATTAGTGGTGGTCCCCAAAAATAATGGGAAATGGCAGATCTGTGTGGACTATCGAGCGTTGAACAAGGCGACTAAGAAAGACCACTTCCCACTCCCATTCATTGACCAGGTCTTGGAAACACTCTCAGGAAGAAAATACTTCTCATTTCTGGATGGTTTCAGTGGTTACAACCAGATCTAGATAGGGGAAGAAGATCAAGATAAAACAACGTTCACCTGTCCATGGGGAATGTTTGCCTATAAGGTATTGCATTTTGGACTGTGCAATGCACCGACCACCTTTCAAAGGGTGGTGCTTAGCATATTCTCTGATATGATAGGATATGGGGTGGAAGTATACATGGACGACTTCACCGCCTATGGAGAAACCTTCGAGGAGGCAATGACAAATCTAGAAAGAGTGCTCGACAGGAGCAAGGAAAATCATTTGTCCCTAAGTAATGAAAAATGTTTTATGATGATGCAAGAAGGCATCGTGTTGGGAAACCACCTCTCTGTGGAAGGAATAGAATTAGACAAGAGGAAGATCAAGGTCATCAGAGACCTACCTAGCCCTAGAACGTAGAAGGAGGTAAGAAGTTTCCTTGGATCAGTCGGGTACTATCGGCGATTTATCGCCAAATTTAGTAAGATTGCCAAACCACTGCACACCCTACTTTCTAAGGATGTAGAGTTCAATTGGACGGGAGACTGCGAAGAAGCATTCCAATTGCTGAAAGAAAAATTGATATCTGCACCGGTCTTGAGAGGACCGAATTGGGCCATACTGTTCCATATTTATTGCGATGCATCTAATGGTGCGATCGGAGCAGTCCTCGGGTAGAAAGACGACAAAGAATTTTACACCATCTATTATGTCAGTAAAGACTTTGCGGGAGCAGAGCTCAACTATACAATGATAGAAAAAGAATTCCTTGTAATTGTCCATGCAATAAACAAATTCTGCCACTATATAATGGGATACAAGGTCTTCATCCATACGGACCATGCGGCTATCAGGTATCTGATGGTAGAATTATCAGATGGCTGTTGCTATTGTAGGAATTCGACATCACTATAGTCGATAAACCGGGCAAGGACAACACCGTGGTGGATTTTTTGTCCAGATTGATACCAGTAGATCATCAAGCAATGGAAGATCAATTTTTGGATGAACATCTGTTCACTATTAGTGAACAAACTCCGTGGTATGCAGACATAGCCAATTACTTGGCCACCGGAAGGACCTCACCTGCTCTCTCCTATCGAGAAAAGTAGGTGGTCATAGAGAAGAGCGCATCATTCCTTTGGATGGATGGTATCCTATTTAAAATAGGATGGGACCAAATTATAAGAAGATGCGTAGCAGAACAAGAGTTTTCAGAAGTTCTCAAGGCATGTCACGATGAGCCATGCGGAGGACACTTTGTAGGGAAATGAACTACCTACAAAATCCTGCAGGCTGGGTATTTTTAGCCCACTCTTTTCAAGGACGCGGTAGTGTATACCAACAAGTGTGATGAGTGCCAGAGGATGGGTAGACCAACCCACCGAGATGAAATGCCCCTGTAGCCCTAGGTACACCTGGAACCTTTTGATAAATGGGGCATGGACTTCGTGGGACCATTTAATCCACCTTCGATGGGAAGGAGGTTTATTCTAGTCTACACGGATTACGTCACCAAATGGGTGGAAGTGTAGGCATTAAGGGACTCAAAGGAAAGAACGGTCACCGATTTCTTATTTTCCCATATTTTCACATGATTTGGGGTTCCTCGGGAGATAACAACAAACCAAGGGCCCCAATTCACCTCCAAATTGATTAAGGAGCTGATGGAGCAGTATAGAGTTCGACACAATAAAACCATGCCCTACCATCCGTAGGCAAACAAGCAAGTAGAAGTGACAAATAGGGAGATAGAAAACATCCTAACCAAAACTGTGCAGCAACACAAGAAATATTGGGCCACACGGTTGTCGAAGATAGTTTGGGCATACAACACATGTGGAAATCCACCACAGGATGCACACCTTTTCCAACTAGTCTATGAAAAAAATGCGATGATGCCAATCGAGTTTGAAATAAAAACTCTGAGGATGGTTTTAGAATTAAATTTGAGCTTGGACAAAGCTCAAAAATAGAGGATTCACTAGCTAGATCAGCTGGACGAAATCCAACTAGATGCTTTGCAGAGGACAAAGATTATACAGAAGCAGAGAAAGAAGTGGCATGATAACCACATCAAGCTGAAGAAGTTCTAGGTAGGGGAATGGGTACTATTGTACGATTCCCGATTCTAGGAAAGGAAGGGCAAACTTATGCAGAGGTGGATGGGGCCATATGAGGTGGCAGATCTCATTAGGAATAGGGCGATGCGCGTTAAGACAATTGACAGTAGCAACATCATGTTCATAGTCAATGGCCACTAACTATGCCCCTATAATATGTTCGAAATGTTACATGTGGAATCCAGAGTAGGCGTGGGGGAGACCCCATCTTGCTAGATCTGGACCGAACTCTCATAGGTGAAATGGTGGGCACAAAAGTGCTCACCCAAATTTTTTAGTTAATATAGTTTTTTTTGTAATGTGTGTTTTTGCAGGGACGACGCTCGCATGCAAGCTGTAGGCATCCTAATCTAGGGCCTAACAGGCATGGAACACATCTAATTGCATTTATTTTCCTTTCTTTTTTGGTTGCTTTTTGCAGGTGGAGGACCTGACATCATGAGGGATAGGTATCTGGGAAACCAGGCCTGGTTCGGCTCAGCATTCTGACATCGGCTCATAGGTAGAATCTGGGCAGCATGAGAAACTGGGGAGGCTTGATCACCCTTTTTCTAGTCAAATCACCATCCATAAGAAGGTGCCTTACTGCATCCAGAAGGTGCCAAGTCTAGAAGAAGGTGCCTTACTACATCCAAAAGAAGGCGCCAAGTCTAGAAGACGCATTACTACACCCAAAAGGTGCCCATCTAGAAGAAGGCGCCTTATTGCATCCAGAAAAAGGTGCCAAGTCCACAAGAAGGTGCCTTACTGCACTCAAAAGGCATCCATCCAGAGTAAGGCACCAAATCTAAATATATATATACACATATGTAGGCGCATTCCGTGGCAGGAAGGCACCAAGTCAAAAAAAAAAAGAGCCAGCCGAATACGCCTTCCAACATCAGGAAGGCGCATTCATCCAGCCGAATACGCCTTCCAACAAAAAGAAGGCGCATTCATCCAGTCGAGACACCTTCCAACATCAGGAAGGCACATTCATCAAGATGAACGCCTTCCAACATTGAGAAGGCACAAACCAGAAGGAGGTGCCTCCCACATTGGGAAGATGCATGCAGGCAAAAGTGCCTCCCACCAATCAGAGGCACCTTATAGCATCGAAAGGCACATTCGTTTGAAGAAGAGCATCAAAAACATCGAAAAGGTGCTACAAGGACACCATCCACATGGGAAAGGTACTAAAGAATGCCTCCCGTGTGCAACATTTGTATCTATCAGATGCCTCGATCAAAATGAAGCATCGCATGAATGAGCGGCATCAAAGGACCATACCCCTCCCTCATGTCACAAGTCAGCAAATCAATGGCTACCACGATGAATGGAATGATGAATCAGGTATGCGCATACTAAATCAAATCATTTATATAATTATTTATAAATATGCAGTACCAAAAAAGATACCGCCATCATAGAGATCGTATCCCCCCATAGCCGAAATCATGTGCCAATGATAGGGTGTCTTCCATAACTGCTAGGGTTAGGCATATTTTCTATAAGAAGGCACCTTCCTGAAGAAGGAAGGATAGAAAAAAATATATAGCAGCAGAAGGCACCATGGGAGGAAGGTCCAAGAACCACGCGATCAAGAAGAATGAACCCAGTGATACTGATGGGATCAGAGGGGCAGTGAAGACCCAATTCGAAACCGAGGGGTGGCTCAAATACTACACCCTGGTCAGTCAGGGCCAGGACATGGAGGTAGCTAGAGAATTCGCTGCCTCTTTGAGGGGTGATGCTGCCCAAGTATGAGGGGTGGAAATTCTAGTCACCCCTGAGTTCATCTCACAAGGGACTGGATTGCCTCTCACGGGGGAATGCACATACAAGGGCGGAGTGTTAAAACTATACGCTGAAATACTATTGCCAGGAGGAAATGTACAGATAGATAGGGAGGGGTTACTCAAAAATAGTCTCCCCATGAATATGCGGAAGATGTTCGAGCAGATTGCTCAATTTTTCACATGCACAGGAAATTATACCCATATGCACATTAATCATGTGCACTTCCTCAATCACCTAGTGCATGGGAGGAAATTAAACATACCTTTCTACCTGGCGAATGCTCTAAAAGATGAAGTGGCTCGATACCAGAAGGGGGCACCGTCCGCCTTAGCCCACCATGGGCTGATATCGACATTGGTCCACCATGCAGAAGCACAAGGATAGAACCACGATGTAGAGGGAGATGGCGGCCAAATAGAGCAACATAATGCGGTTGTCGAATTAGGGCAAGGCGAAGCATCCCCTATAGAGGAGATAACAAACATTGAGCAATTGGCGTTGCCCTATTTTCTAGGAGTAGAGTAGTCATCGGTGCCCGAAGACATAGAGGATAGAGGGCATTCCCCAGTGCCCGAGTATGAGGAGGAAGGAGCGCCACTCGCTGGTGGTGAGGATGAACCAATCCCTAGGAGGAAACATCTACGATGATTCCTCTCGATAGAGGAAGGACAGAGTGACCCGAAGATAGATGTTGCCGCCCAAACCCTTCGAGAATTAACGAACCAGAGCCCATAGAATGAAGGAAATTCTAGGAGTAACAACCAAATCGATGCGGCCTTGGAGGAGGTGCTCGAATGGCAAACCGATTGTTGGATGGCACAGTAGATTCTAGAATATTGCCAGAACCAGTATAAAAGGGAATTGGAGGAAAGAGATAGGCAAATTGCTCAGCTCGAGCAGTTAGTCCAATAGTTGTAGGAGGAGAATCAAATGCTCCAAGATAGAGGAACAACAAGATAGGAGGCTTCCACTCAGACTGATTGGGTAGAAGAAGTGCCGATGAACTCTCCTACATCTGTTGAACCTTAGTATTCTATTCGAGGGAGATTCGATCGGACGCCCAACAGAGCAGCCCGGAGGTAGGGGAGGATTCCTCTATTTTTAGGGGTGAAAAGAAAAGAAGTCCTACCATGCCCCCTGTCATTGTCCTGAGTGACACGAGAGCGAGGATGAAGGTCTCCAGCAATAGATAAGACCACAGGATAAGGAGGACCTCCCTAGGCCTGAAGAAGGAGAAGAGCCTGAGGGGTCGACACCAGGTAGATAGGTGAATGAAGGATCACCCTTGGAGATAGCAGCATAGCTGATCCTTTAGAGCAAGGAGAAGTCCCCAAAGGAGAAAGGAGAGACCCCTATCCAAGCCATCACATTTTTTGTAGAAGCCAAGGCAAAGAGGCCCAAGATGGCTTGACAGAAGGCAAAAGTGACCTTCGTCGACTCTGAAGAGGACGAATGGGACATGCAACCATTCATCGAAAGGCAAAAATATTTTGAGCAGCGGTGCAACGAAATGAAAGCAGCCAAGGAGGCTAGGAAGGCATCCTCGAGGGTAAAAGGAGATTTTGGCATCTACATCAATCCGGCAGAAGACAACCAATTTTGGGACATCTATGGTTCATCTCGAGGGTGGCATTCCATGATGAGGACGTACTTGGAACGATGGGGAGTATATGGCCCACAATTGGGGGCCACTGTGATTACAAAGGAGAATGCAAGGCTTACCCCTGAAGCGAAAATATTATACAAGGCCCAAGTAGTGCCTTCCAGAGGGGATAACTTGGATATCCCTCTAGTAGTGGTCAGACCTCCAAACGTCGACCTCTGGCAAGCTGTCGAAGCTGCATTTCAATCGATAGGAACAATGCTGGCTAGACCACCACCAATAGCAGCCAGAACAAGAAGAGGACAATTGACAACCGTAGTTTCCCATAGGCAAAGGCAAACCACACATTCAAATGCCAGCACAAAAAGATAGACTCGGGTCATAGGGGCAGTAGAATCCTCCAAGAGATGGCGATGATGAAAAGTCAGAGGGCTACCTGTAGCTTGGATGCCACGAGGGCATGGCATATGTTAGGCGTGGGGGGATGATGAGCACCGAAATGCTCATATTTTGTACATATTTCTTTGATCAATATGCGACTATATAATAAGGATTGCATACTTTTATGAATGATTATATAGATATTTGATATAATTATGCGTGTTATCTAATTTGTGTGTTTTTAGTATGTTTTGTGGAATTGCAGTTGATTTAGTTAGATTTGGAATGATCGAGGTCATTTTGATGGACCTGGCACTTTATTTCATCGAGGGTTAATGAAGAGAATACGAGCGCCTCCCTATAGTTGAAAGGTGCCAATTGAATACCAGTGCCTCCCTGCAGTCGAAAGGCACCAACTGAATACGAGCGCCTCCCTACAGTCGAAAGGCACCAACTGAATACTAGCGCCTCCCTACAGTCGAAAGGTACCAACTAAATATGAGCACCTCCCTGTAGTCGAAAGGTGCCAACCGAAGATGAGTGCCTCCCTGCAACCGAAAGGCACCAACCAAAGACAAGCGCCTCCCCACAGTCGAAAGGCACTAGCAAAAGGCAAGCGCCTCCCCACAACCAGAATGCACCACTGATTCTTTGCCTGTTGACCAGATTTGAACGACGTGGATAGTAGCGGCTAGTGCAGTTCTAGCTCTACATCATGCAAAGCTAAATTGGAGATTGCACCAACATATCAAAATGTCTTACTGATGCCAGGCAAAGAACGAATCGAAATGAACATGCTGCCATCAAAATAGAATGCCAGACGTCGATTGCATTTGCCAAACTATTCTAATTTAGTCTGGGAAGAATCGACTGTTGTAACCACTTTTGTAATAGAAGTTTTGTGGGTGTGTTATATAAACACACGCAGATCATTCTAAGAGATATATAGAAATAATTAATAAAGATCCATTTAGAGTTACAAAAGATTTAATTTTGTTTATTTATTTTAATTAGTTTATTGCTTTTATAGGAACGTTTGTTAGTTTACTAGTTCCAGTATTTTTAGTAGATTTATTTTCAGGAATGTGTACATGATTTATTTATGTAGATTTAATTCTGTTCTTCTTACGTAATTTATTGAGGAGTGCGGGAATGATTGACAACCATTTCAAGAACACCCCCCAAACATAGGATTAGCAGATTCACCTCCAGTGGTATTGTAGTAACCTAATTTTGACTCTTCGCAAGTTTATGAAGCTCCTTGGGTTGATAATTAAATGCATGGGCATGTGAAAAAAATAGAAAACCATTCACCTTGTTTGGCCTGCAACAACCAAAACATAATATTACCAAAAAATATAGAGGCTGCCCATTGGGCTACAAGAAAAAACTCGTAAAGAGGATCGAACATGCTGAAAAAAAACATAGAAGAACAAAAATACTAGACCAGACGCAGTCATCCAGCAGCAGGTGTAGATCCTCCATCAGACTTCAGGATCCTCCTGATCCTCCAGGGCCTCCCGTACTTTGGAGTGCTTAAGGATCCTCACCATGGCATTGGTAGAGGATAAGATGTTAGTGGCCATATCCAGGAGAAACTGGGTTGAAAGGCCCTCTGCCTCACTTTTCGTATCCGAGCTAATGTGCTGAGGAGGAGTCCCCTTCTCCGTCTTGACTTTCTTGAGGTGCTGGGATGAGCGGGACGGGGTGGGGGCCTCATTTTGTCCCCTATTGGATGGTTTGCTATGAGAGGGGCCCTTGAAAGGGGTCACCTTGGTCACCTTCGATGGGCTACTTCGAGCCGAGCTGGATGGCCCATCCTCCTGTGCAGCCGTTGGGCTGGCCAGATTCTGAGCTGCCAGGGGTAGGACAGCTTGGGCCGAAGGCCGGTTAGCAGCAACATGTCAAAAAATTACCCCCATAAGACCCTGGTGGATGGGGCCACAAGATGATCTTCTACTTTTTTCCATGGAGAGGCTGAGGGAGTAGAACAAGTAATCCGAGATGCAGACTTGCTTTGCATCCCTCAGGTGGTTTACAAAGCTGATGTGAAAACTCCTCAATGGCTTGTCAGGGTCGTCACACGTTATGTATTGCATGATTGGGATAATGGCCATGTTCCAGGGTTCAGGGAGAGTCGAACGAAGGAGGGCCGATTTATCCCAGCCAAGATTGCACCCCTTATCGAGAAACTGCTCCAATTCTTCCTCCCAGTTGTGACGATCATGCCTAATATTCCTCCCCGTCGCCGGCAAACAAGTAATCTCCACGATCAATTCGAAAATCACCTTAAACTGAAGCCCCCGGACACAGACTTCTCCCCGATTCCATGTTTCAACAAAACCGCAGGTGATGTCCTCCTCGGGACCTTTGAATTTCTGGAGGAAAGGCACCAGGCCCTTGGCTTTCATAAATGTGATGGCCTCACTACACAAGGACAATTCAGTTGGCTTGATGTAAGGGGATGCCATGGTGGTTGAAGCAGCATAGGGAGGGACACTCGAGAAAACATCGGGGCAACCAGTCCAGACACTCAGAGTCGAGAGAACGTAAAATTTCCCACACCCAAGCCACCTTAAAAACCCATCTTCGGGGAGAGGATTAGCGTGCATGTCGACGATGAAATCATTGTCCAGAAAGGTAATAAATCTACCAAGGTGGCAATCGATGCTGCTGAGGTGGGTTGAGTCCCATCGAATGCTCCACGTGTCCCTCCATCCATCGTGACCCTTGATCGCATTTAACTTGGAGTTGTCTAGAGAGGTGGGTCGGACCGCCCTCACATGGCCATCCGCCCCGAAGCCAATGAGGTTTGGAATTTGAGCGAGCCTCACCAGATCGCTTCTGCACGATGAGAAACCTATCACATCCATGACCTCCCTAATATTTCCATGCCAAGGGAATTTTAAAAGGCTTTCGTTGGACCACCTCCCGAGGAGCCTCGGAGATCATTCACAACTGCCGTTATTGATGAAGAAATCTAAGATAGGGATGCCACTCATTCCCTTCCGGACAGGTGGCTTGCTCGCTTTCACACCCGACCGCCCAGCTCGGACCGCTTCTCTAAGCTTGGGAGGGCTCATTAATAACATCCTTGCTAGTGGCCTCCTCCACGTCCATCGGGAACCTCTTTCGCCAAACCACCAGACACGTGGACAAAAGGCCTTTGTTAGCCATGCGGTCAACCAACCCATTGCCCTCTCTGTATGTGTGTCTGACTTGGACCTGGATCCTCCGATGGAGGAGACTCCTCACCTCAGCTATGATGTTGAAAAATTTCCATGCCGACACCGTGGACTTCACCATGTAATTTATGATATTCATTGAGTCACCTTCCACCATAAGAGGGTGATGATCCTCCACAATAAGTTGGAGGCCTCTCAAAAGCCCCCTCGCTTTCATGACATGATTGGTCTGAATCCCTAGGTTTTCACAAAAAACCAAGATGAGTTGTCCTTTGTGGTCCCGAACTGATCCGCCAGCAGCAGCTGGTCCTGGGTTGCCACGAGATGCACCATCGAAGTTTAGCTTGATCCATCCTTCGGGGGGTCTCTCCCATTTCACCTCTCTCCTAGATGGCCCTGGATCCTTTCGCCTTTGGACATCCCCTGATAAATTTAAAATATTAAACATGACCTCCTCAAGGGGGCGGTTAGGCCATGGGCTAGGAATAATCTTGGAGTTCTCAATGGCAAAGGCGATGGCTCTATGCACAATAGAGGGAGGATCCCTAGAAGGTCTACCAAAAACCCACCCATTGCATTCCAACCATATCTGCCAGATGAAATGGTGGAAGCAAGCATCCCAGAGAAAATGAAGCTTTGGATTGCGGAAGGGATTGGGCCATTGATGGAAAGCCTCTTTGATGGTCCTAGGAGGAACCCATTGGCATCAAAATGTCGAGAGGATGGTCCCAAGGATAGAATCGATGAAAGTGCAGTGTAAAAATATGTGGTCAGAGGACTCACAGTCGGCTTTGCACAAAATGCACCTGTTGGGGATGGCAAACCCTCTTTTGTGGAGGTTGTCTATGGTGAGGGCCCTATTTTGGTAGATGATCCAAGAGAAGAGGTTTACCTTGGGGATCAAGGATTTCCTCCACACCACCTTATGGGGGAAATTAGGAATTGAGCCCTTGCACTGACTTTCATAAGCAGTTTTGATAGAGAAGGCCCCCCCTCAGTCCACCTCCAAGTCAGTCGGTCAGGCCCTCTGCTGGTAGGAATAATGACCTCCTTGAGCAAGGAAGAAAGAGAGGATATCTCAGCCTCAAGTACTTCTATGTGAGTAATTTTCCAATGAGGATACTCCTCCCTCCAAATGATGAAGTTTACCACCTTGTGCCCAAAGTTGGCATTCATGATGTGCCTGAGTCGATTTAGGTTCACCCGATCAGATAGAGGGTCCTCAAGGACCCATCTGTCCTTCCAAAAATCTATGCTGCACCCATCCTCGATGATCCATCTGACACCATCCCGGATGATTTCCCTTGCTTGGGTCATGGCTCTCTAGAAGGTCGATCCCCCAGTGGGGATACCATCCTCAAGGATCGAGCGGTTAGAAAGGTACTTCCTTTTAACAATTCTCACCCACTCAACCGGTTCATTGGTCAGGATCCTCCAAGCATGTTTGGCTATAAGCACTAGATTCATCTTTGCCATCCTCCTAAACCCAAGGTCTCCTTGCTTCTTGCTTCTACAGACCGTGTCCCAGGCCACTAGGGGAATCTTGGATTTGTCTTCGTTACCTGACCAGAGGAACTTCCATTGAATTTGCTCTATTTTGCTGAGACCGGTTGTCGGCAACCTGAAAACTGACATAAAAAAGGTCGGGATCCCCTAGAGGCAAGCCATGGTGAGGGTCACCTTCCCAGCTTGGGATAGGAGCTTACCTTTCCATGAAGCCAACTTCTTATGGATTCGTTCCAACAAGGTGTTCCACATACCTTCCTTAGGATGACCGTAGAACAGGGGAAGACCCAGGTAAGTAGTAGGAAAAGACTCAATGGAGCAACCCAGGATCCTGGTGATCTGCCCTTGATGCCTTATAGGGGTGTTGAGAAAAAAAATCTTGCTTTTGATGTAATTCACCTTTTGACCGGTCGCTCGCTCATAGAGAGATAAAATTCGCTTGATGGATCGGGCTTGAGCAACCGAAGCAATGGTGGACAGGAGGGTGTCATCTACAAACTGCTGATGCGTGATGGCCTGAACTCCAGTGGTAGGGAGGATCCCAGTCACTTTCTTTCACCTCTGAGCCTCCTTAAGGGCTCTTCCCAAAGCCTCGACCAAGATGATGAAAAGGATGGGGGATAGGGGATCCCCTTGGTGGAGGCCCCTTGTACTTTGGAAGAACCCAGTAGGGGACCCATTTACAAGTACAGATAACCAAGGGGAAGATGTGCAGGCCTGAATGAGGTCGACCCAAAGGGGATGGAAGCTGAACTTGAGGAGGATCTCATGGAGGAACCCTCTATCCACCCTGTCAAATGCTTTGTTCATGTCGAGCTTGAGAAAGAGGGCAGCCTTCTTAGTCAAGGCAGCAGAGTGCAAGGTCTCATGAATCGAGATAACTCCATCCAGGATGTTCCTCCCTTTTACCGAGCTGCCTTGAGGATGATCAATGATGAGATGTAGGACCGACTTGAGTCTATTGGCCAAAGCTTTGGTCAGGATTTTATAGATGACATTACAAAGGCTGATGGGCCTGTAATCAGAGATGGATCTACAAACCAAGGATTTCGGGATGAGGGCCAGGAAAGTGGAGTTAAAGGAATGAGGAACAGATTTGGTTGATTGGATTTCCCTGATGGCATTATAGACATCATCCCCAACCACGTCCCACATGGTCTGGAAAAAGCATGGAGGAAAGCCATCCGGTCCCGGGGCCTTATCAGGCTGCATAGAAAAGAGGGCCTCCTTAATCTCATCATGGGAGAGGGGTGCCACCAATCTGAGATTCATATCCTAAGAAACAATGCAAGGAATGTTTGACAGGAGGGTAGATTGAGCCTGAATGTCACCCTCCGGAGGGCTTCCCAAAAGTTCTTGGAAGAAAGCCACCACTTCAGCCCTTATCTCAACAATGTCCTTAGTAGATGATCCATCCCTGCAGACAACTTCCCTAATTTTGTTGGATCCTCTATGCCGCATGGTGGAGGCATGAAAAAACCCTATGTTGGCATCACCCTCCTTAATCCATAGATCCCTGGACTTCTGCCTCCAAAAGGTTTCTTCTCTGGCGAGGATATTATGATACTCCGCTAGGAGGTTCCTCTCCTCCTCCCTGGTGGAGGTACTATGATCCCCTCCTTCGATTATTTTCTCAATCACCTGAAGATCTTCTATGATTTTCTTTTTACAGTTGAAGATATTTCCAAACACTTCCCTGTTCCAAAATTTTAGCTTTTCCTTGACGATTTTGAGCTTCTGAGCAAGTTGGAAAGTGGCAGAGCCCCAACAACCCTGTTGCCACCAGGAAGTAACTTGATCTTTGAAATCCTTGTGGTGGATCCACATGGACTCGAATCTGAAGGGGGTTTTGAATCTGGGAGGCCCACCAGTTTCAAGAAATATTGGGTTATGATCCGACCCAATCCGGGGCATGGCCAATAGGGAAGCATCCCCAAATAAGGGTATAGCTTCTTGGGATATGAGGAATCTATCCAGTCTAACCTGAATGAGCCCACTACCAATCCTCCTGTTGCTCCAAGTGAAGGAGGACCCTCTGAGCTTGATATCCAGGAGCCCATTAGAATCAACAAAATTTTTGAGGTCTTCCATGCTCCTATTAAGGGAATCAAGACCCCCTTTCTTTTCAGACGGGTGCAGGGGAGTATTGAAATCCCCTCCTATGATCCACGGTAGAGTGTTGAAAGTTGTTCTCATCTGAGTTACATTTTCCCACATCTCCACACATTCCATAGGGGAATTTGGTGCATAGATGTTGGATAGGATCCAGGATTTATTGTTGGTTTTGGAGTGAAACAAAATGTTGAGGATCCTGCTTGAAGAAGACAACAAAAGTCCTTCCACCAAAGTGGGATCCCATATGCACATAAGCCCTCCGGACGTCCCTTGAGCTGGACTGTATAGAGACTCTCCCTTACTCCAAATGGCTTTAGCCACCTTCCTGGATGAGGTTTCATCACTTTTGGTTTCTTGCAAAATGATAATGGTTGGAGTAATCCTCCTTCTAAGATCAGCAACCAGACGCTGCTTGGCTGCTCCGTTGAGGCCCCTCACATTCCATGAGAGGACCTTCATTTCAAGGGTTTGGAGTTTTTCTTGCCTCCCTTCACCAACTGTAAGGGGGGTTTGGTTCCTTGCTTGTCATCCTTCTGCGTGTCGGAGTCATCAGAAAAAAGTGTCATCTAGGTCCCATTTGCAATATCCTCTGCCGTTTCCTTGTTTCGTTGCTCATTGTCGGAGGGTCATCCTCTTTTCTTTTCACTACCATAGTCAATGGCCTGTTTCTTACTTCTAGTGTTCCTTGGGCTAATTTTCCTAGACTTGGATGAGCCTCCTTTTTTGGAGGTCGGGGAGAGGGGCACCTCACCCCTACCAGACTGGTTTGGGGACCGCCTGTTGGCTGCCAGGTATTCATCCAAAAGAGGATTTGAGATAGTTAGGTTAGGGAGGGTTTGTACCTGGGTAACCTGGTCCGCCAAGCTGGGTCCAGTTTGAAGCGGAGGCATGGAAGGATCCTCTTGGTTCTCCGAGGTGGGAAGATGATCCTCCCTCTGCTCGTTTACTGCTTCGCCTTGAGAAGAAGTCTCGGCTTGGTCATGTGTCTGAGTAAGCTGGTGAGCAGGATTGCGCATGATGCGTTCTGGCTGGGCCTGCTTATTGTTGGGTCGAGGGCCCTAGTTTCTCTAGGTTCCTCTATTTTCTCCTTCCTCCCATTGCTTCTGAGCCTTCAAGGTCGGGCATTGAACCTAGAGGTGCCCCTGAGTATGACAATGAGTGCAAAAAGCTAGCTTATTTTTGTACTCTATGGGTTACCGCTTGATTAGGGTTTCCCCTTTGTACAAATTGATGAAGGTGGGTAGCTCAGCTTCCAAGTTTGCAAAAACACAAAAATGAGCATGCACCATCCTGGACCTAACCTTAGTGGAGGAATCGAAGGCCACCAACTCTCCTATGAATCGGGCGATCCCTCTGATTACATTCTCGTGCCAGCATTGAAAAGGAAGGTTTGGGAGCCTTACCCATAGCGGAGCAACATTTATATTTTGAGTCTCAGGGTTGAAATCCTCACCCCATTTCCTGAGAAAGAGGCTCCTGTGCCCCAGGAACCAAGGCCCTCCGGCCAGAATGTTACAACAGTCCTCCTGGTTGTTAAGCCGGATGGCAAAGAAACCTCGGGATAGGGCAACAATCTCCATGTTGCCGCTAGTTTTCCACTTAGAGAAAGCCCATTTTTGGATGGTGTCCATATCTGGGCATCCCCCTAAGAATTTTTTGATCAAAGTGAACTTCTCCAGCTCCAGGTAGCTGTCCATCAGATCTTTGGGAATGACCAGGTTCTCCCCTGAAGGGTGCAGTTCCTGGGTAGGATGAGATGGAAGGGATCCTGACCCCAAGGCCTGGGCATAGGATCCTTTTTGGGGCTCACCTCTGGGGCCCTCCTTGTTAGGAGGGTCTTTCCCACTTCTATCCACCCCATCAGACTGGGCCCCTGCTGCATCAGAGACTAGCCCATCACTGCTGCCAAAGCTGGTCCCCCTAGGACCCTTACCCAAATGCCTTTCCTCCTTCCTCCCACCTGCTCTCGCTCTGCTACCATCCTTTGTTCGCTTGCCTACTTTCCTGCCACTCATCCTCTCGCTTGAAAAAAATGTAAGTTATATGCACTTTTTATTTACTTGAAATGTTGGCACATGATTTTGCATGGGAGTATTTCAAAAATACATTGGTGCCAAGGGTTTAAAACTTTATATTATAATATTTAATAAATATTATAATATTTTATTTTTGAACTTTTTACCTTCAAACCTTTGTCCCACAAGACTTTTATTTAAAACTTTGGTCCTCTTTTTTTAAAATTTACCTTCTATAACCACTTTTAAATTTTTTTTTTTTATTATAATAAATATTATAAATTTTCTTCTCTTATAGATATTTGTCCCAAACAAACTTCTTAAACATTTTTGTCCTTCATATAATATCTTAAAAATAAAATATATATACCATTTTCTTTCAATAATTTTTTTTCTTGTGAGTCTTGCTATCAAACCCATGTAGAATATTCTTGACTATCATGCACCTTTGACATCTCATTATTTCTATCTTATGTACCCTTTGACATCAATGACAACTCAATGTACTCAATATTTCCAACAATGTTATCCCAAATTAGGAAATAAAGGGGGTGTTAGAGTAATATTCCCGAACTTGTGTTAAGCATATTATATGTTAGCGTATGTGTTAAGCATACTATATGCTAGCGCATATGGTTAGGGTATGGTAGTTTGAGACATTATCAAATGCATTGGTTTTACATATTGCACTATATATTACTTCAACTCAATTCAATTGTTAATGATTATTTTCTAATCCTTCAAGACACTCTTCTCCCATCTACATCAATAATACCTTTTAATATTTTCATCAATATCTTGAACATTATTTTAAAATTAATATATAGAAATTTTTGTAGTAATATCACATCTTAATGATCTTTTCATATCATTATTGGTCTAGCAAACCTTAAATAACCTTTGAAGAAAACACATTACAAGTAAGGATCATAACATTGACTAAATAACTAGAGAATATCTAGAGATAGGATTTCTAAATTAAAATATAAATCTACATTTGGTTGACCTAATAAAATAACTAAAGGAACTTGTTACATTTAAAATATCATCATGCTAAATAATAAATCTACATTTAGTTGACCAAAATTTTAGAGAGCCAAATCATCAATGTGATATAGCTAGAAGGTAGAGCAATTCAGCTACATGAGATAACATAAAGGATAGAGCCAAATTACCTGCATAAATATAGACAAAAGGAAAAATAATTCTTCTGCATGAGATGACCTAAATGACATAACCATATCGTTTGTAGTGATGGACAAAAGGTAAAGCAATTCATCTATGTGAGACAACCTAAAGGATAAATATGAAACACCTATGTAGATATGACTAGAAGGCAAAAATTGTTTCGATGAGTAGAAGCACCTGTGCTAGTTTTTGAGCACCCAAGAGAGCAGAATTGTCTACAATAGAACAAAGTATTAGAAAAAAATTGAAAGACATTTTTTTGGCTAGGTTAATATCCTTTGAGAAGCTGAACTCATAAGTTCCAAAACCTATTTTTAGCTACTACAAGCTAGAAAGTAACATATTGGAGGCATTGAAAGTTTAGGGTATCGATTCCTACATGAGTGTTACAAAGGAGGAACTTTCAATATTGGCTTTAATAATTTAGCAAATTATATTATGTGAGTATTTCATTAAGCTTCGAAGATTTCGCTTAGATTTTCGAAGTGAAGGATAAGGTAGCTTTATTACCTTAATTATTTAATAAAGTCATAAGTTATGGATTATTAAAGTATTAAAGCTTTGGTATTTTAATATTAAAGAGGGAGATAAATTCAATCAGCTTTATTTAAATGATATTATTTAGGTGAGAGTTATAAGGGCTTCTACCTTATTCATAAATATTGAAAATTTATTATTTGCAAATTAGTTTTTGCAAATTTTTTGAGTTTTAAAAATATGAATTAATATTTTGGAGAGAGAAAAATTTATACTCAAAATTTAAATATTTGGAAATTCAAATTTGAAGATCTAGAAAATTTGAAATTTGAAGATTTAAAAAATTTGAATTTTGAATATTTAGAGAAATTTTAAATTTTTGAAGAATTAAAAATTTAAAAATTTAATAAAGTAGGGAGATAAAAGGCTTACTACTTCAAAAATCTAAAAATTTTAAATTTGTAAATTTATTTTTTGAAAGACTTTTGAAAAAGGATATTTGAGATTTTTTAAATTGCAATTAAACTTTAAAGTAAAAAGGATTTCAACTTCAAAGGAAATAATAGATTTGAAAATGTATAAATAGCAAAGAATAATGAGAGTATTACATCATAGGAGAAATCTTTAAAATACATATAAAGAACCATACTTTATGAGAGAAAGATTTCAAAGTCAAAAGCTATATCAAAAATAATATTTTGAAATCAATGAGTCTCATTATATAATTTTTTTCAAGATTCTTATCAAAATTGTGAAATAATATCACTTGAATCTTATCAAAATATACAAAGAGAAAAATATGCTTGGTTTATAGATTTAGGTCCTAGTCATCATATCATTGGAAATTTATATTTGTTTGAATATTTGGAAGTAAAAAATAATATTCCACTAAAATTTATATACGATAAGATTTATCACGTTCAAGGATCTAGAAATGTAATACCTAGCATGCCTTTTTCATATTTTGTGCTAGAAGATGTTTTATATGTTCCTATATTATCAAATAATATTATCTCGATTGCTCAATTAGTTGAAAAAGAAAGAAAAATGGAATTCAAATACACAAATACACATAGAAAATGTATTATCAAGAATCTGAACAAAAATAAAGCTATAGGTTCCATCAAGAATAGAATATTTGCTTTAGACACAATGGGATTCTCTCAAGAAATCATAGAGCATATTTTACCTCAAGATCATATTAATGATAAATTGATTTATTAAAGACAAGAAACATGGAAATGGATCAAACATAGTCTAATATTACCTTACAAAGATTACAAAAAGAGGTAATGGATGAACATAAAACCAATATGAAGATAAATATTGAATACTGAAGTCTTTAATAACCAAATAATATAATATAGGGGGGTGTTAGATAATATTACATTATTTGCTTAATTTACTCCCATGGTACCTTTATGGTACAAATGTAATAGATTAGGGTTTGAGTCTATAGTTTAGGAGAGTTATTTATATTTTCCCTTTTATGTAAGTGTCTATATGCAAGAAATGCACAAGTTTCATGTATGTAAGAGTGCAAGTGTATGAAGAAAGAAAGTAAAAAAATTACATATAATTAAGTATTCAAATATGTAATGTGAGGATATGCACAAGTATAATGTATTAGGAGTGCATGTAGGAGTGTAATTTCATGTAGAAGTGTAGTGTCATAGAGTTAAGTGTGCAAGTAATTAGAGATTCAAGAGTCTTGTATACAAGTGGAAATATGAGAAGCCAAAGGATATGTGAGATTTTTCTTATGTAAATAATAGGAAAGGTTGCAACTCCTAGATGTGTGAGGAGTGCAATAGTCAAGTATTGAAGAGTCACATTTCTATGTCTATATTATAGAGATAAAGCTCCATGTATTGTATAATAAAAATGTATGAAAACATTCAAGCATGAATATTAAAGCTTGTATGCATATTTTGAGCAATTATACTATAAGTGTTCTTCATGTTATTGCATGAATTATTTTTTAATTTTACATTTATATTTGATATTATTTTGAATATTATTATAATTTATATTGGTTAGCTTATATTTTGATTTTTCTCATATTCAATTCTACTCTTGATCAAATATATTAGGACCTGAAATAGTTGGGCTTAAAAGATAATATTCTTAATAATTTGAAGTATGATGCTCCTTGAATATGTATGTTAGGAGTTATTTTATCTCCAACATAATACAAACACAACCAAAGCCATTTGGGTTTCAAAATTTTTATTCTAAAGATATTATAAACATCTATACTGAGAATCAAAGAATTATTTTTCAATGAGTTTACACAAGCTTTTATGAGGGGTACCAGTCCCCTCATACTGAGTGGGTTTTGAACCTTGGATTAAGCATCAAAGAATTATTATTATTTTATTAATTATACATATTATGTTGATCTAAAAAATAATTGATGTAAGAGCATCCATTACAAGAATCTCTTGAGAACTATTTCTAAGTGTATGAATTCTATACAACCAAAGAAGCAAAAACAATAGTAAAGTTTTTGTGTGGTCAAGAAAATAAAACAAAGGAGAAGTGGAATAGACATATGGAAAAAAATGTAGATAAAATCCAAGGATAAAATAAAGTGAAATGATATGTGATAGAAAGCAACAAGAAGAAGGAATGAATGGTGGAAAAGAGAAAGAAGAAAATACTTTAAGGCAAAAATAAGAGAGGAAAGAGGCCAAAGGTCAAAGAGAATTCTAGGATAGCATCATAGAGATCCAAAAGTCTAGAGAGTTTTCTAACATGACATAGAAGAGAGGTAAACAAAGAGATACAGTTAGAAAACATGTAATATTACCTTCTATAACTTTATTATCTAGGTAGATGAATACTAAAATATTTTTTTAAAAATTTGAGTCCATGTAATATGTGAACGAAAAGCATATTGTATATATTATATTGGATGTCATCTAGTTAAATGTATGAAGGAGGAATATTATTAGAGGAATGGTTTTTTAGAAACTTGACCTTTGAAGGAGAAAGAAGACGTGCAATTACATTCCAAATTTTACCTTACAAATTTAAGACACCCATGCTACCATTTCTATGAGGATTAATATAATTTGGAAAGCTAAGTTCCATTAAAATTTTTTGATCATCATTCAAAGAAAAATCTCACCGTCCAAGGAAGATATTATGGATAAGAAAAATTTAGTATAATCATTCAATTAATTTTAAGTGTTGTATGAACTTAAAAAATCCTACCATACAATCAAGACTACCATTCAATGAAGGTATCCTACAACTAAAGAGAGTTGTACAATTAATTGATCATATAATAAAGGTGATTGTACAAGTGAAAGTGTCATATGAGTAAAATTTTCATACAAGTGGGAGTGTCATATAATTGAACAATGTCATATTAGAAATAATAAAAGAATTTTATCTTGAACCTTGTTTATTGCACATGTTATTACCATGTGTCTTGAGGTTATGGAGAAAAATAGAACTTGTGCTACTTGAAAAAGCCATCCATAGGAATATACCCTTCTTTCATCTGCATCATTTGGTATTAGAGCAAGAGTTTATGATATGCATTAGAGGAAATATGACATAAAGAGGATGAGGAAGGCCATGTGTTCTAGGACCCCGACCTATGAACATAACTAAAATGCTAAGAGAAAAAGGAAGACCATGTGTTAGATGCAATTGAGACTTCCCAAAGGAGAGACATTCATATTGAGGATATTAGCGATAGTATGGAGGAGGAAACTAGTTATGTGAAAGCTCAAGATGAAGATCAAGTAGAAGAATCAGAGTAGTGGTTGATTCAAGCAACTCAAATATGAGACGTAAGCCAAAGATTTATATTTCCACTTCTAATGAAAGCTTAAACCTATAAGAGTTAATATATTGGATAATAAACATGGAGAGATTATTTGATTATGAATCTATGGAGAATCTAAAATGGGTCAAATTTGCATGCAAATAACTGAAGTGACATGCCTAAATTGAGCGCTATCATATCCAAAATGAGAGATAACAAAAGGGGAAATATAAAATTAGAACTTCGGAAAAGTTTGTGTCTAAGTTGAAGTCTAATTTTTTACCTACAAATTATCAAATTGGTTTGTTTAGAAGACTCTAAAACCTTAAGAAAAATGATTTGGGAGTCAAAGAATATATAAAAGAGTGTTATAAATTGACCATAAGGGTAGGTCATATAGAAGATGATGAGGAAAATGTTGTAAGATACATAAATAAAATAATATTATCCATATAAGATGATATTAGTATGATTTAAAATCTAAACTATTTAAGAGATATAGAATGCATGCAAGGCAGAGGATATTTTATTGCATAGGCAATGAAATAATTTGAGAGGATGAGTATGATCCTATCATGGAAGAGGACAATCCTACAATGAAAGAATATAAGAAAGTAGGAGGAAGAAACTAGTACTTCTCATAATAGTAAAGGAAATAAAGATTTATCAAGAGGAAAAGGAGGTTATAGTAGAGGTAGGGGTAGAGGATTCCATGAAAATTATTATAGATGTAGAGAAGTTGGGCATTACGATAGAATTACCTCAAGCACAATAACAAACTAGCAGGTGTGGAAGAGAATCTTGTAGCCATGTTACACAAGAAAAAGAATAAAATGTAGCCTCACCAAAACATATGGAGGAACTAGAACAAGGAGAATACCTTATGATGAAAAGGGTATTGTTGAAAATGGTGAAGGATGTGAATGAACGTGAGCAATATAGGAATCTATTTATGATAATTTAAAAATTATGGGGTAAATATTGCAAGGTGATTATGGATAATGGAAGAACTGACAATTTAGTATCAATAAAGATCATAGAAAAACCTAGATTGAAGAATATTGAACACCCAAATCAATATAAGGTATCATGGTTAAAAAAGTGATATTAAATTTTTGTGAATGAGTAATGCATAGTAGACTTCCAAATTTATTTTTATAGATATGAGATCCTATATGACATCATACTAATGGATGTGTGTCATATCTTTTTGGAAAGACCATTCAAATTTGAGAGAAAGGTAGTGCATGATGGTAGGGTGAACATGTGCACTATTGATAAAGATGGTAAGAAGTATATATTAAGTCCATTGAAGGACAAATAAAAAGAGGTGTGCAATAGTTCATAAGTTTACCTGATATCTTAAAAACATTCTTAAATAAAATGAAGAAAGGGGAAGCATATTTTATTTTTATTGCTAAACCCATTGAAGAAGGGAAAATAAATAGTATGGATGACGTTCCACCTAAAGTGAAGGATTTTTTGGAAGAATATGCTAATATTTTTTCAAAATAGTTGCTCGATGGGTTACCTCCTATGAGAAGTGTTAGTCATCAACTAGATTTCATACTTGGTTCAAGTTTACCAAACAAGGTGGCTTATAGGATGAATACATTAGAAAATGAAGAATAGAAGAGACAAGTCCAAGAAATATTGGATAAGGGGATGATTATGGAAAGCTAGAGCCCATGTGTGGTATTAGCTATACTAGCACCCAAGAAAGAAGGAGAGTGAAATATATGCATAAACTCTAAGATCACGATAGAGTATAGGTTTTAATTACCTTATATGGATGATTTGATGGATTTTTTTGAGTGGAGTACTTCAAATAAGATTGATTTGAAGAGAATTTACCATAAAATTTATATCAGAGAAGGAAATGAGTGGAAGATTATATTCAAGATCAAATAAGGCTTGTATGAATGGTTGGTCATGCTAGTTGGGTTGAAAAATAAACCTAGTACCTTTATGAGGTCGATGAATGAGGTTTTAAAGCATTTAATTGGTTAGTTTATGATGGTTTACTTGGATGAAATTTTGGTGTTTAGAAAGATAAAGGAATAACACCTAATGCATCTATGGTTAGTTTTGTAAAAGTTAAGAAGATAAATTAATGATTAATTTGAAGAACTATAGTTTTATGAAGAAATAGTTGGTATACTTGGATTTTATTATATCTAAGGAGGGTTTGCAGATGAATTAAAAAAAGGTGAATATGGTTATGGAGTGGTCATAACCAAGTTTAAAGTTAAAAATTTCATGGCTTGGCAAGTTTTTATAGAAAGTTCATCAAAACTTTTAGTGACATTTCTGCTCTAATTATGAAAACAATGAAAGGAGGTATACATGAATTCAAATGAACAAATGTAGTAGAAAGGAGATTTCAAATATTGAAGGATAAGGTCATAGATCATATGATAATGGCATTGGAAAAATTTAAAAATATTTTCCAAATGGATTATGATGCCATTGGGAAAACCATTGGAGGAGTTTTGAGACAAGAGGGTAGATCCATTGTTTATTTCAACAAAAAGTTGAATGGGTCCAAGAAGGAATATTTGGTCTATGATCAAGAGTTCTATGCCATCATGCAAGCACTCAATAAGTAGAGACATAAGCTATTAATAAAGGAATGTGTACCTTTTTTATATGATCATGCTTTACAATTCATAAATAGTCAAGGTAAATTGAACCAAAGACATATAAAATAGGTGGAATATCTTCAAAGTTACTCATTTGTTTTGAAGCATAGAAGTGGAAGTTCATTAGGGAAGATAATTATTTGAGTAGAAAAAACTTGTTGATGAATACAAACAAGATTGAGGTAGTATTTTTTGATGCTATGAAAAAGCTTTATGCTAATGACATGGATTTCAGGAGGTTTGGGTAGCTTCCAATGGCCCTACTGTGAGAGATAGAACACTATGGCTAGATTATTTTATCAAATAAGGATTATTATTCAAGGGAAAATAATTATGCATATCAAGAAACTCAATGAGGGAGAACTTGATATGAGAAAAATATAGTGGATGACTTACTAGACATTTTGGAGTAGATAAGATAATGGGATAACTTTGAGTAAGTTTTTATTGGCAAGGAATGAGTACGAATGTAAGAAGATTTATGGTGTATTGTTAATTTTGTCAATATGCAAAGGGGATAAGTTAGAACATTGGATTATATAAATCATTACTAATACTAAAAATACCATGGGAGGGTACTAGTATGGAATTTTTCCTTGGATTACCTCAAACACAAAAGGAAAATAATTCAGTTTTTGTTGTTTTCAATAGATTTTTGAAAATGGAACAGTTCGTACCTTGTAAAGAATTGAGTTATGCTACTCATATTGTTATTGTTTTTTTGAGAATTGTGAGACTATATGGTTAGCCAAAAAATCATTGTATTGGATAGAGATGTGAAGTTTATAGGTCACTTTTCGTGTACCTTATGGAAGATGTTGGGTATAAAATTGAACTTTAGTTTAGCTTATCACCCATAAGTGGATGGTTAAACTAAGGTAGTCAATAGAAACCTTTGAAATTTACTATGGTGTCTAGTTGGAAAGAAGCCAAAGATATGGGATACAATATTGGCATAAAAATATTTTGCATATAGCAATTTAGTAAAATAAAAGTACAGCCAAGTGTCCATTTCAATTTGTGTATAGAATCTATTCAAGAGGAGTAGATGAATAATAGAACATAGGTAATTTTTAGAAGCATAATTCTATGGAGGAGGATTCTATAGAGTATATGCAATATTTACATCATGAAGTAAAGGATGAATTAGAAAAAAATGTTGGGAAATATAAGCAACGTACTAACCTCAAGTGTCAAACATAGGAATTTTAGGTTGAAGATTTGGTTTTAGCACATTTATAGAATTAAGGATTCCTGAAAGGAACTTATAATAAGATCCATTGGAAAATATTGGACCTTGTAAGGTTTTAAAAAAGTTTACGATAAATTCCTATCAAATTGAGCTCCTAGAAGGAGTAGACGTCTCACTGATTTTTAATGTGGTATATTTGTATGTATGTTATAATTAATGTATAGAGAATACCAAGAAAATAACATATGATATTATGAGTAAATAATTGATAAAGCAACTACAAAAAAAGGAACATGATGCAATTAATAAAATGATAGATTCTAGAGTAACCAAAAGGATAAGATGCATGATATATTATGAATATCTAATAAAGTGGAAGAACCAACCAGATGAAGTGGCAATATGTATGAATGCTTCCAAGTATGCTAAGTATGAATTCTTATTTATAGGCTTAAAAAATATTTATGATATTCACTCATGAATATTTTATCTTACCCAATGAGTGTGATGTAGGAGCATCTATTGCAAGAACCTCTGATGAACCATTTGTAACTATCCAAATTGTATATGACCAAGGAAGAAAAAATGGTAGTTAAGTTTTTGTGTGTATAGGGAAAATAAAACAAAGGAGAAGTGGTATAGACACATGAGATAAAAATTGGATAGAATCTAGAGAATAGATAAAATAAAGTGAAACAATGCATGACAAGAAGTGGTAAGAAGAGAGAATAAATGGTGGGAAAGAGGAAGGAGAATGGACTTGAAGGCAAAAAGGAGAGAAAGGAGAGAGGCAGAAGGTTAAAGAGAATATTGAGATGGCATAGGAGAGATCTGGAAGGTTAGAGAGAATTCTAAGATGGTATAGAAGAGAGTCTAGGAAAGAGAAAATTGGAAAACATGTAGGATTACCTTTTATAACTTCATTATACAAGAAGATGAATAATACAAATATTTATTTTGAGTCTATATAATTTGTGAATGGAAATGTTCCAATGTTTGAGGAAAAGTAATGCTTTACTTAAAATATTCTAATACTTTTTCCCAAGCATTGGAACATTTGAAATTTTCTCAAATGACAACAAATGTTTCCTAAAATTTGAAAGACTTTATGTATATATTGAACACTAATAAGGAGAAACTTTTAGAGGTTATAACTTTTGCATACAAAAAAGGGGACTTATTATATAACAAATGATTTTTTAAGATCTTCAAATCTATGATATTAGTTCAAGGTCTTGTTATAGTGTTTTAGCTAAGATGGATCCTTCGACATATGCCACTTACCTCAATAGTGAAATTAAAGTACATGGTCAACATAAAAGGTTAGATTATTGAAATGTAAGAATTTATGATAAATATTTAGGGATTAAATAATGAAGGCTTTTTATAAAAATAATGTGACTCACAACATGGACCAAGCCATAGATCTATTTTTTATGTTAGTTGAACTTGACGCACTATTTCATATCAATGATGAGATTGATCGCACTAAGGCATGGATAAAATTATAAGAAATATTTAGAAAAGTGAATTTCATATAAATATTAACAAATTGGATATGGAACTTTATTCCCTTAATATATTAGAATTTTATGTCTATATATTATACTTTAGGTCTTCAAAAGAATATATTTACATCTATAGGATGTAAAACAAATATTGGTGAAGAATTCACTAAGCTTGTCCTTATCAAATTATACTTCTTATTTTAATTATTAGACTAGTTATTGATGTCATTTTAATAAGTGTAAAAAAAACTTATCCTATAATTCTCAATGCTCTCTTCTCTCTTCCTATTCACTTTCATCTTGCTATGTATAAATATGACATGCTTCTTTGATAAGAACTTCATATAGTAGAAGATAAAAACTTAGTAGCCCAAGGATAATGCTAAGTATTCAAATAAGTAAATCCCTAATGTAGCCACTATAAAAGGGAATAATATCCTATAGTTAATTATTTAGTGAAAATACAAAAATATTAGATAAAGTTTTAGAATATAGGAGATGTCTTCTAGATAACTAGAAAGAATTAGTCAATTCATCTAATTATAGAAGTCAATTGGCCCATAAAAAAATTCTTAAAAGGGTGTAAGATGTTATTATAATTATCGTCTTCTCTACTTAAACCCTTAGCATGGATTATGGGGGTGTTAAAAGTTGTGTAATATAACTTTATTGACCTACCGAAATTGTATGACATAATAATATATAAGCATATGCAATATTAACATGTAATGTATTTATTATATATTTATATAATTAGCCAATGGTACCATGATTTAACCTTGTTATAGTCAACCTTAACTACCCCTTTATGCCTAGAGTGTCATGGGTAAGAGTTTAGTAAATTGTAATTATTTTTTCGGATTTGGTATAAATACCCCTAAATGACCAATCCATTGCATTAATGTGATATTATCCTGATCATTTATGTGGATGCCTAATGGCATCCTTATCTTTTGTGTGTCAATCATTCTTTCATTTCATTGTCTAATCTTTTGCTTTATGATTTAAGTAAATACACTACTTTTATTTATCTTGGTAAAGTAGTTTAAAATATAACACTCATAAATAAAGCTATCTAGTTGTAGATTTTGTTGTTATAATTTAATAATATGTTTTGCCACCTTGCCATAACTCTTATTGATCTTAGAGTTTCATTTATATCACTTTATTTCATTTTTAGATATAAAATATCCTTTATTAGATGGTAATATTTTCTAAACACTTATCTTATTCAAAATTAATCTAGCTACACTTGCTATATTTTATTATTTGTAAAATTTATTTTTTGACCAGAAGACAAAAACTAACTTGCTTAAAAACTATAATTAATTAAAACTTAATAATATCTTTTATCACTATTGAAGTCCTTTTTGATCTAGTCTCACTTGGATTCTAATGAAATTAATCACTTTTTATTAGTGAAACTCTCTATCTTACATCAATTTTTTCTCTTCAATACCTTTAATTTATAAAAATTCTCCTGAACTATATATACAATCTATAAAAATAATTATATAAATATTTATGAAGCATATAATTTGTGATAAAATTATTATTGTATGAAAAAAGAATCAATTTTTATCTCAATATTTCAAAATTTCAAGAACCAAAATCATATAATAAATACAAATAGAATTGAGAAAATTAAAATGAAAATAAACTACTACAATACTAAGAAAAATACCAGATTATTAATAAAATAGTGTTTCAATATGGTGAAAGCTCTTTTGGGGGAGAAAATATACAAATTATAATTAAAGTTTCATGTTTATTATAAATTTGAGAAAAGCATATGAATTTTCTTTCTATCAACGTGGATCTTGTTGGGATATAAAAATAGAAAACCTTGTTTGTATCCTCAAATCCTAGTCTTGACTAAGTATGATTCATGTAGTCCTTTTCTTCTTCTAGGAATATAAGTACATATTTTTTTGTTCATAATCTATATTAAAGGTGTATAGATTCCTCATGTCTATATTCATCTTGATACTTATCTATTTAAGTTTTGTATACTTTAATGTGCCACTTCAATATGAATGTTACATGCTTTTTTTTTAAAAAGTTTGTAAAGGGTAATGAGAGATATAATGGCTATTGAATAAATTGAGCTTCAACATTTTTAAAGGTCAATTGAATATACTATGGAAATAAAATATTCTAAAGATAGTCATATCAAACCTCATTTAATTGAAAAAGAAACAATTAATTTAAAAATCACTTTGTTGAGTTGTATCCAAAATATGAATCCATAGTTTGAACCACTCTTCACTTTATTTTGGAGTTAAATATAATAATTTTAAGTTAAATTCAAATTATAATTCTCTTGATATCATCAACCTCTTTAATTATTTTAGGTTTAATTTGACCTTGTTGTAGGAAGTTATTGTTGGCTTTTGAAGCTATAAACTTAAAGGAAATGCAACCACAAGCATGGAAATAATAATGCAATGCTATAACTATGATAATAGCTAACTAATATGCATGAAAATATGATAAGAAAATTCTGAAATAAATAAAGAAATAGCTATTAATAAAATCTCATGAAAATATAGAAAGCCATGCAATGGAGATCACTACCTCTCCATATTGTCAAAATGGATCTGCATTGTATCTACTACTATTCTACCTATGCACTCCAAAATTATCTCTTGATTCTATTATATGTAGATCTATTTATAATAAGACATGCCTATTTGTCTTCCATATTCCTATGACACCTCACTATTCTATTCTAAGGACTTATGTACATGTGGACTACATGCACCTTTACATCATTGCACATTCTAACACTTGTGCATTTAATACATTGCTTTAATAAACTACTCAAATCCTAATAAAATCCTAATATAAATATGTATCCATTATGGTACATTAGAAAGAATCAAATAATGTAATATATTCCAACACCCCCCTATATTACATTATTTGGGTATTGAAGACTTTAGTCTTCAAAGAGGTCTTTATCCTGGTTCTGAAATTTGAGCTCCTATTTTTTGCCTTCTTTATTTTATTTTTTGTTTATTTCTTGATCAAGTAGATAGTTAGTATCTTCATGAAATAATATATTTGTTGATAAGGCTTTGACTTCATGTTCATCTGTGTGTTCTTCTATTTCCTATATTTCTTGAATCTCTTGAACCAAATGCCCTTTTTGATTTCTTTCTCTATATTGTAGTTGTGGATAATTGGGTTGATTCTGAGAAGTATATGACTACTGGAATTGTTGCTGATGAGAATGATACTGATTATGATATTGCCTTGGTTGGAATGGCCTATTTTATTGGCTTCCAATATTCATTTGATTTCCTTGATACTAGTTTTTGAGATTGAATTTGTAGTAATGTGTACTATGTCTTTTCTTCTTGTACACTTGACAATATCTATTATTCCAAGGTCTTAATCCTCTTGAGGATGATACAAAATTTTCATGTGGATTATCTTTTAAAACAAATGCATTGTTAGTCATTTCATATTTAACTGTATTTTCTACTTTATAGTCTTGAAGAATGTTGACTAACTCATCAAAAGATGTATCTTTACTTAGAAGTTGTAAAGATGTAACTAGATGCTTGTAGCTATATAGAAGTGCTCTCAAAGTTACTTGAACAAGAAATTTATCTTCAACCTTTTCTCCTAAGGTTAATAATTTTCCTTTAATATCTGCTACCTTCCTTAGGAAAAGTTCTATATTTTCACCACTATTCATTTTCAAGGAATGTAATTGAGTTTGGAGATTTAAGATAGTGGCTTTGTTCTTCCCTTCAAATATCTTGGCTAAAGCTTTCCAAGCATCTGTAGAAGTTGTTGCTGAACTAATGTAAGGTTGTATTTCATCTATAATTGCAAAGGTTATTATCATGAGGGCCTTTGCATCATTTTATTCATACTTCTGAATCTCTAACTCACTTGTAGGTTTAGTCATTGTTCCTTGGACAATGTCCCAAAGTTTTTCAACTATTAAAATTACCTTCACTTTGTTTTTCCATGAGGAGTAATTTGGTCCTTTAAGTAATTGGGATTTTATAAAGTCAAATTTATTTGTTGTTATGATTGTCCTTGTAGACTATCTTATAACTCCTCAGTGATTAGAATATGCTATGTTCTTGATAGAACACTTAGCTTTGATTTGAAACCAATGCATTGTTAGTCATTTCATCTTTAACTATATTTCCTACTTTATATTCTTGAAGAATATTGACTAACTCATCAAAAGATATATCTTTACTTGGAAGTTGTAAATATGTAACTAGATGCTTGTAACTATCTGGGAGTGGTCTCAGAGTTACTTGAACAAGAAATTTATCTTCAATATTTTCTCATAAGGGTAATAATTTTCCTTTAATATCTACTACCTTCCTTAGGAAAAGTTCTATATTTTCACCACTATTCATTTTCAAGGAATGTAATTGAGTTTGGAGATTTAAGATAGTGGATTTGTTTTTCCCTTAAAATATCTTGGCTAAAGCTTTCCAAGCATCTGTAGAAGTTGTTACTGAACTAATGTAAGGTTGTATTTTATTTGTAATTGCAAAGGTTATTATCAAGAGGGCCTTTGAATTATTTTCTTCATAATCCTAAATCTCTAACTCACTTGTAGGTTTAGTCATTGATCCTTGGACAATGTCCTAAATTTTTTCAACTATTAAAATTTCCTTTACTTTGTTTTTCTATGAGTAGTCCAGTCCTTTAAGTAATTGATATTTTGTAAGGATAAATTTATTTGTTGTCATGATGGTCCTTGTAGACTACCTTATAACTCCCTAGTGATTAGAATCTGCTATGGTCTTGATAGAATGCTTAGCTTTCAATATTTGAGTTGAATTCCTTTTGTCTCCCTAGTAATGTGATGACAAGCTTAATATAATGTTCAAATCTTTAAAACAACTATTTTTCTCTCCTTGTAGAAATATTAATGATGCATTTAGATATAAATTATCAATATCTTCAAGATAGTTAAGTTGGATTCTCTATGTCTCTTGAAATTAAGTGTGAGACTAATAAAATTAATCTTCCAACTTTTAAGTAAATCTAGAGTTTGGTGTAAGCAATATTTTCAACTCTTTAATAAATGCTATGAAAAGTTTTTGAACTTTTAATATTTTAGTTTGGTGTAGTATTCCTTATATCTCCCATGTTAGAAGTTTAGAAAGACTGAAAATTTACAAATTAATAATATGTCTCCTTGTTTATGGTTTGGTTTGCAAATATTTGGACCAATAATAATAAATATTTTAATGCTTCTAATTTAGACTTCTTTGTTAAAGGCAATCAATATACTTTCTAGGGTTTATTTTAACAACTTATTACTTATTTTTCAATTTCCCTAGAGTATAAAACTTAATATATATCAACCTTAATGTATATGCCTTAATTTCACCTTTGAAATTGCAATATATATATGATGATAGTTCTTAACTTCCAAGTGTTTAATTTTGACTTGCAAACTAACTGTAATCAACATGATTTACTGCATCTTAATGGTGGTTGACATCTTGCCAACTTTAAGGTGCTATGTAGACCCCTCACTCATATTCATCACCATATTGCTTACTCTTATCCAATTTTAGTATGTTGTCCTATGCCCGCCCTTCTATTCAAATATCAAACATGCTTCTTTTCAATGCTGATTTGATGGTTTATGCACTTCCCTTCACTTGGTGAATGTGCTCTTCTACATCGATATGTTGGTTTGTGCACTTCTATTCAACTAGAAATATTATAGTGTTATTACTCCTTGATCTTTGCATCACTTTAAATCTTAACTGCTATCTTAAATTTATGAGTCTTCTCTTTAATATTGACTTCATCTTTCTAAGCTCTTCTCTTAAGGGTATCTCTTTGAAATAGAATGTTTTGTAAGATGAATAATGCCAAGTGGCACTTGTGTTATCTAACTTCTTCCAAACACTTCTACTACACCTTCTTCCAATACCAAATAACAAGTGGAGCTAGGAGAGTTATCCTTTTCCTTTAACGTCTCTGACCTGTGATCAACGCTTCTACAAGAGCATTATACAAATGATGTCCAAGTATTCCTCTTTGCTTAGTGCTCAAGTTATCCTTGGCTTCATGGAAATTTCCTACTTGATTGCATGAAATACCTTCTTCCATGTGGTGCAAGTCTTTCACCACTTTTCCCTAACTACCTTAGGTTATTCAATCGATTGAGTCTCACTTCTCAATGCTTGTTCACTACACTTATTGCTCTACTTTCAATGTGTATATGATAGATGAATGATAGATATTCACAAAAATATTAATGGTAAAAATAGATTATTCCTATAAAACTTCATTTGAATGTCAACCAGGGCTATGCGATGGCTTCAAGCAGTGAGTAAACCTTATTTAAAACTTATTCATACTTACTAATTTGTATTGTATTTTGATGTACTTCCTCCTTAGGCTTTCTGAGTTTGCCTTGCAACTGATGATGACTTCCACACTGGATATCTAAGTTGAATGGAATGCTTGCAATGGTGCAAGTTAGTGCAATCACATGGGCAAAAAAAAGGCTTGTCTAAGTGCCAACAAAGCTACTTCCAACATAGTTACATGGGATGAATAGGGATGTGTCCTATCAACCATTCGATTGTATTTATTGGAGGTAGATGTTACTGAGTTTACATGTGATACCTTCATTAAAGGCTATCGAATATGTAAGATACCTCACTTTAACTTCAAAGACCTTTCGATGTACCTTATTTTACCTTCACAAAAGGCTTCCTAGATGCTAAACGTACTTGGATTGACATCCTTAGCATAGCTATTTATCCTACTTATGCTTTTAACTTCTTCGCTATCTTCTACTTGTAAGCAATTAATATTATTTCTTGGGTGATGAATGTAGGTTAATGCTATCTAAGCTGTCTCCCTTCTCCTTGGAGATACTTCACTTTTAGAGCTCTATTGAGAGGCTCTAATGAGATTCTATGAAAATATAGATAAAGATGCATAGATGTTTGCCCCCTTGTACTATCAAACCGACTCTCTTGGTTTCTTGAAATGCTGGCTCCAACTTCCTTTGTAGATTGAGATAAAATCAAAGTCAGTTTTGCCTTCTAAACCTTAGAAATACTTTTTCTTTTCTTGGCTACTTTTACACTGATAATTCTAAGCTTTCCAATAAATTTTTACACTATAGTATATGTAAATTTGAAGAGTATTCTTTACGTAGAATAGTCAATAGAAATTTGATACTTTTATTTCTTTCAAAATATATCTAACTTCTATTTTCATTTGGAAGTTTAAATCTTATAAACAATAATTTTTGCACAACCTTGAAGACTTTAAATAAACTCTATTTATGCAATATTTAAACCTTGAAACTCGTGCTCAATAAACTTAATAAGAAACCAAAAGTAAAATATCAAATAATGAACCTTTTGCACCTTTTATCGCATAATTTTTCTATCTCTATAGATGATGATGATTTGAATCACCTAAATACTACTTTTTTATAGATGGTATCGTAGCTCTTCTAGGCTATCCAAAAATAGCTCTTTAGCTCACCTATTTGCAGTTTTGAAACTTTACTAATCCACTAACCAAAACTATGATTTAGTGGATCCCATGCTCCCTTAGGATATCCCTCTAAAATTTAAACCTTGGAATCTACTAATGCTGCCCAAATTATTTTTTTCTTGCTATTATTAAATATAATTTTTTTAGATTGTAAATCAGTCAAAAATTTCACTGAAATGCTATCCTTAAATCTCAAAAATTTGATAGGAAACTCCTTCAAATCGTAGTTTAGTTTTTCTTCAAGAACTCTTCAGTAATCTATTGTAGAAACCAACAAATCTCCTATATCCAAAATAACCTTCAAGTCTTCAATAATAATCTCTAAATCTATTAGATTTGGTGGCTTCTCTATCTCCTTTCTCATTTTGACTTTAATATTGGCCTATATAATGGTCTTGTTCTCAAGATACTGACTATCTTGAGGTCTTTATTATTCTCCTCAAAAATATGGTAATATTCTTACCAAATCCTTCTCTCTTGGGCTTGTTATCGGATGATAACAATTGTACCAAGTTCTTTATCAAAAAATTCTTCTTGAGATTTCCTCAAATATTTATCCAATGAGTTCTCCTAGGAACTCCTTCAATTGTTTTCTCCTTCAATGAGGTTTTCCAAGCCTTCTCCTTGTTACTTCTTGAGACCTCTTCTCTAGGATATTCACTGTCTTAGCTTCTCTGGTCTTCCCAATGAGACATTTTTTAACCTTCTACACTAAAATCTGCTACTTCTAAAATCTATAATGGGACTTTTGCTAGTCCTTCCCAATATCCAATATTTCGGATGTGTAAGTTCTTCAATGAGACCTCCTATGTGTCTCTTATTCAATGTGAAGTTTTAAATCTTCAATGGAGATCATCAATCTCAAATCTTCACTAGGATTCTTCTCCTTGAATCTCTTCTTCCTTGAATGGGATCTTCTTTATAGGACCTCCTTGATTTGTCGTCTCCAATGTGGCTTCTTTTACTACGAGATATATCCTCAATATCTAACTTGGAGTATTTAATCTACAAATATTTGAATGGGACCTTTCTACTTAGGCCTCCAAATATTCAATATTTAACATGTTGCTTTAGTTACTATATTGATTCCAAAGAAGACATTCTTCCTATAAATTGTAGGAAGCTTCCCAAATTTCTTTGAATCTACTTTTTCTACAAAAAAGTATTAGGAAATAATAATAGAAATTTCTATAAATCTATAGAAAATAATCTTCACTAGTTGATTTATCAATCTAGTGGAATCAATGTTGAGTTTTCATCTTCACAAGTTTTTCTACAACCCTATAAAAAATCTAGCCAAATACAATTTCAAAAATTCTAAAAATAAGATTTGCAATCTCCTCTCAGTCTCTATTGTGGCTCTCTTTATTTCTTGTCGATCTACCTAGTGCTCTGATACCACTACTAGCTTTTGAAGCTATAAACTTAAAGGAAATGCAACCACAAGCATAGAAATAAGCATGTAATATTATAACTATGATAATGGTTAACTAATATGCATGAAAATATGATAAGAAAATTCTGAAATAACTCAAGAAATAGCTATTAATGAAAGCTCATGAAAATATACAATGCCATGCAATGGAGATCACTACCTCTTCATCTTGTAAAAATGGATCTACATTGTATCTACTACTATTCTACCTATGCACTCCAAAATCCTCTCTTGCTTCTAATCTATGAAGACCTATTTATAAGGAGACATGTCTCTTTGCCTTACACATTTCTATGATACCTCACTATTCTATTCTAAGGACTCATGTATATGTGGACTACATGCATATTTACATCATTGCATATTCTAATAGTGCATTTATTACATTACTTTAATGAACTAATAAAATCCTAATCTAAATATGTACCCATGATGGTACATTAGAAAGAACCAAATAATGTAGTATATTCCAATAGTTATGACTAAAATATGATGGGATTCTACTTTAAAAGTTTATTAACCCATTATCACACAAGGACCATTTGTTTGTGCTAATTTTTATGAATCCTAGTAACCTATTATGGATATAGAATGAATAAGGATAACTTGTCTTACATGACCAAGGTAAATGCATACATATAATCTCCAATGGATATTTATTTGAAATATTTAATTTAATTTAAATAAATACTACACTTCTTTATACATTGATAGTATTTTAGATTTATGATAACTTAAATTGGACTTATCAGATTTATTTAGATATAACCTCCCTCAAATTTGTTGTAGATATCAATTTGATTTTAGAACCCAAGAAAAATAAACATAGGTACAATTTCTCTCCTAAACCACAAACCTAATAAGAATGATGTTTGACCTTAGAGGCAATTAATGATACATTATGAAGCATACACACTTTCTATATATCTTCTTATTCCAAAACTCTCTTAGTTTCAAAGAGAGATAATATTGAATTCAAACTCTCTAAAATAATCCCCTCATAATCATAGTAAGCTATGTTTTATTCTAGATACCGATCACTTGCATAGATACTTAGAGTTCACACCATGGATTTAGACTATGAAATTAACCATGATTAAAATAAAATCTAAAAAACTAAATATTATCAAACATGAAAAGTTCCTATAAATATTATTTAGTTTTTTAGAAGAACTCTTCTAGTGAATGTCTTTTATAAATATTATCAAACATGAAATGTCTTTTATCAAATATTATCAAACATGAAAAACTAGTGGATGATACTTTTTTTCTTAACTCTTATAAATGTCTTTCCTAAGGATGTTAAGAAAAGTGAAAGAGACTTTAGAAAGATTACACATTTGGTAGCCTGGGATATCTACTACCAACCTTTATAGAATGAAGGTCTTGGATTAAGGAAGTTGAAAGATCTAAATAGAGCCCTTCTAGTCAAACATGATTGGAGGATTTACACTGGAGAATCAGGAAAATGGGCTAGTATTATTCAAAATAAATCTTGGAGGACAAAAATCACTTTATCAATTGTTCTAATCCTCCATGTGGATCTATTTTTTGGTAAAATATTATCAATAATAGAAATTTTTGTGGAAAAGTCTAAAATGGAGAGTAGGAAGGGGGAACAAAATTAAATTTTGAAAAGACCCTTGGATTCAAGAGAAGCCTTTTGCGAACACAAAAAGTTCAAATATATCAAAGAATATTTAACTAGAACCTATGGTAAGAAAATTAATGGTTACATTTATAGGGTGAATGATTTTTAAAAGTGGAAAATCCTGCAAGAAGATATGCAAGACATGAGAAATAAAGATATGCAAAATATTTAAGGAGTTATTATTTAGACAGATGTTTAAAGAAGCATCAAATAATTTAGGGAAGAAACCAAAAATGCCAGTACTTGGTGAAGGATGGATATAGAGTCTTGGGTAAATTAACCTTAGATAAACCTAATATTAAAAGAATTTGGAAGCTAAACATCATCCCTAAGGTTGCTATTTGTTTGGACTACCATTCTCAATAATATCATAACAAAATATAATATGTTCAAAAGAGGAATTGTGGTTCCAACTGTTTATGTGTTGTATAACAAAGAGAATGAGTATGTGGACCACTTGTTTAGAACTCATGATTTTTTCGTGATATTCTAAATATGTTATTGAGAGAATTTAATGTTCCTTTGATTATTCCAAATTATCTAATCAAGATTTGGAAATAGTGGTACTTAGGAAGCAATATTTTTGGCAAAAATATATTCCACATATTTGATCAAGGATTTGGTTGAAAATAAATAGACGAGTATTCAAAAATAAAAATAGTAAAACTAGAGAAATAATTGGGGTTTATGCCAGGATAAAATCAACCCTCTTGGAAGATTGTATTAAAAATATTGCTGAGCATAAAAATTTTACAATGATAATTTCTAGAGAAAAATGATATCTTAAATATAAAAAAAATCAATAAGGCGAGACTAGATACTAGATGAGAACATCCTCACAAAGATTGGGTAAAATTTAACTTTGATGGGGTTACAAAAGGAAACCTAGGTCATGCTGGTGGTGGGGGTCTCATAAGGAATGATAGAGGTTAAATAGTGGTTGCATATGCTGAGGATCTAAGAATTACCACAAATCACCAAGCTGAAACAAGGGTAATGCTTACAGGACTTTGAATTGCGGTGAATTGGGTTTTAGGAGAATTGTTCTCTAGGAAGATTCCAAGAATATTATAACTTCCTTTCAAAAAGGGGAGTTAAATAATTCTAGCATTTTCCAAATAATTACATATGCAAGGATGATTTTGGGAAACCTAGAAAAAATTCTAAACATATTTATAGAGAAGGAAATAAAATTATCGATAAAATGACAAATACGGTAGTTAGATCTGAGAATTTCAAGGTCTAATCATACGCCCCCATGGAATTGGAAGAGATTATAAGAATTGATAATGAAGCTAGCTGATGATAAAGAGGGTAGAGCAAAGATACTTATTGGGATCATGTGATGAAGTATTTGAGCATACTAAATTACATTATTGTCAACGATTTCTTTATCAGCTATGTAAAGCATGTCAAATAAAAATATAGCAGGAGAGATATTATTTTAGCTTCTCCATCAGTAGGTTTAGCCCAGGTTTTTTGGTTTTACTAAGATAGAGCTATCTTGCATTAGTCTGATCTTTTCTTATTTTTTTTTCATACATCTTTCAAGCTCTATGTAAAATATTGGGACCCTTCAACCTTTTTTTATCAATACAAAAAAAAAATAGCTTCTTATATTATCATTTCTTTTTTCTTCTCGTGAAATTTTATAGTGGCCATTATATTGGTATTTCTTCAATAAACTGTTGGAAATATAGTTAAACCAAAACTCATGCCCGTAAGCGCTTTGGCACGAAGCACTTATATTTGGCCTTCGAGAAGTGCTTCACTGCGAAGCAAATTTGACTTGCCCCTTGAAAACACTTCATCGCGAAGCAGTTTAACCTTGCCCTCTGAAGATTCTTCGCCATGAAGTAAAATCCATCCGCCCCCTAAAATCACTTTGTCGCGAAGCAATATCATTCTGGCACTTCGTAGTGAAAATCGTCAAAGTGGAAATCAAGCACAAAGATCGAGGCATTAACTTTCCAAGCATGCAAGTAGTTGGGGTCGCTCGATGATTGGAAAAAAACCATCTTCGGCATTTAATTTGTGTCAGTCGATTGGTGATTTTATCCTGCCTTTTTTCTTCACCTCCCGTCTATAAATACCAGGGCCATTTTGTCATTTAGAAAGATTCAGATGATAGCGAAAGGAGGAGAGCAGCGAAGGGAATAGAGTGTGCAGAGCAGCCACTATAGCTAGGGTTTTGACCAGCAGTTTAGCAAAATATTGAAACCAGCAACCACTTACAGTCGAAGAGTGGAGCAGTAGTCTCCCATAAAATTCATGGGTTTATCCTACAAATATTTTATCTGGCAAAAGTTTGTATCGATTCAGGAAGAAGCTTTGTAATCCGGAATTAATTTAATATATAAAATATTTATTCAAAAATTTGGGTCTCTATGTATTTGTTATCTACCTCGAAGTATTGTTTTATTTGCAGACATTCCTTAGCTAGGGTTTGCACCGAAGTGGCAGTTCACCCGTTCGATCTAGAAGAGAGATTATCCATTTATTTGTTTGGTGTGCCGAAGAAGCACTTCGACACTTTGTCTCCTCGAAGTGGAATCCAGCAGCCACTTCACCGAAGTTGCCATGAGCTACCGTGCTTCGCAACTTTCCTATCCGAAGCAGTCACTGGCTTGAAAATTCCCAAAGTGATTTTACTTCGGAAGAAAAATTTGCGAAGCAGCAGCTTTATTGGGAAATTTCCCAAAGCAGTTTTACTTTGACAGTTTTTTCCTCGAAGTGCTTACTTTGAGAGTATTTTCTTCGAAGTTCCTCTCGAAGCTCATAACTTTACGAAGCGTTTGCATTTGACATGATTTAATTAGAATTTAATTAATTCCTTCAAATTGGTATCATAGCCTGTTATGTCATGACGCGAAGATAGAAGCATGGCTTTCAAAAACAATTCCCTGTAGTTATAGATCCCATGATTTAATGGCAAGAACTACGATTACTGGAGCATATAGATGAAGATCCTCTTTGGCTCTCAGGATTTGTGGGACTTCATCGAGAATGGTTACCCAGAATTGACAGATGCAGTAGCACTGGCCGCCCTCTCCCAAGTTGATAGAGATCTTCTGAAGGAGAATTGAAAGAAGGACCAAAAAGCCTTATTCTATATCATGCAAGCAGTTGAGGAGACCATATTCCCGTGGATTGCATCAGCCAGCAAGGCCAAGCAGGCCTAGGAAATTTTGGTCAATTCATACCAGGGCACCAACAAAGCGAAGTTGGTAAAACTACAGATGCTCAGGAGGGAGTTCGAGAACCTGCAGATGAGTGAGTCCGAGTCCATGAGCGACTTCTTCACCCGAACAACTGATGTCATCAACCAGATGTGGTTGAATGGTGAAATTATGCAGAATCAAAGGATTGTGGAGAAAATTCTATAAAGTCTACCAGCTAAGTTTGATTCTATGGTAATTGCAATAGAGGAGTCAAGAGATTTGACAACCCTATCGATGGATGAACTAATGGGTTCTCTGCAGACACATGAGTAGAGGCTGAGCTACTCAACTCAGTCCTCTTTGGAGCAAGCATTCAAAGTGTAAGTCTTAGTTCAAGACAACAACAGACAAGACTCCCACCATGGCGCCTCTAGTTCTCAAGGTGGAAGAGGTAGAAGCAGGCGTGGGAGAAGTAACAAGCAAGGAGGGAGATCAAACCCTCATGACAGTGAAACCAGCTACAACTTTCATCAGCAAGGAGGAAGAGGCACTGGCAAAAATTAGCAAAGGGGATCTAGTCAGAAGAAGGACATGTCAAAGGTCCAATGCTACTACTACAAAAGGTTCGGCCATTATATATCACAGTGTAGAAAGAGGATGGCAAACGAAAATCAGCAGCGGGCCCATTATATAGATGAAGCTGGAAACACGACAAGAGGAAATATACTGCTGACTTACAATGTTGAAGAGGAGAGTAAGAAAAACATTTGGTATCTTAACAGTGGGTGCAACAACCACATGACTGGGAACATAGAGATGTTCTCACAATTGGACAAAATAGTCCAATCTGAAGTCAAGATGGGGAACAATAGCAAGGTTCCCATGATGGGGAAAGGAAAAATCCTCATTCGCACCTGACACGATGAAATTTGTGATGTTTATTATGTGCCTAGGTTGAAACACAAATTGCTAAGTGTTGGACAACTTGTGCAGAAGGGACACACTGTGCAGTTCAAAGATGCTGTCTGTTCCATCAGAGACAAAGTGCATGGACAAATCGCAACCATGTCCATGACGAAAAACATAATGTTTTCACTGTAGATTCAGAATAAATCTTTAATGTCTCTAAGTGTAGTTGTGAAGGATGCTACCTGGTTGTGGCATCTCAGATTTGATCACTTGAGCTTCAGTGGCCTGAATTTGTTGCACAAGAAGCAGATGGTGAAGGGTTTACCCCTTATTGAGCAACCAAACCAAGTTTGTGAAGGTTGCCTGGTCGGTAAGTAGCATAGGGATGCATTCCCTATAGGACATTCTTGGAGAGCATCTTAGCCATTGGAGTTGGTGCACTCAAACATTTACGGTTCGATGCAGACCAACACATTTGCCAACAACAAATACTTCCTGACTTTCATTGATGACTTTAGCCAGAAGACATGGGTTTATCCCATTAAGCTAAAGTCAGTGGCATTTGCAAAGTTTAAGGAGTTCAAGGCTCTGATTGAGAAACATAGCAGGTATTATGTGAAAAATCTTAGGACAGACGGTGGAGGAGAATACATATCCAACGAATTCCATAACTTCTGCAAGAAGCATGGAATTCAAAGGCAGTTCACTGCTAGATACACACCGCAATAGAATGGTGTAGTCGAGAGGAAGAACAGAACGATCATGGAGATGGCATGAAGCATGTTGAAGGCAAAAAGTATACCACATGAGTTCTGGGCAGAAGCTATAAGTTGTGCAGTTTATCTGCTGAATAGATGTCCCACCAAGAGTGTGAAGGACAAAATTCCAGAGGAAGCTTGGAGCAATCTGAAGCCAAGTGTGGCTCATTTGCGAGTTTTCGGGTGCATTGCATATGCACATGTTCCAGATGAGAAAATGCAGAAGTTGGATGACAAATATAAAAAGTGCATCTTCACAAGGTACAACGAACAAGCAGAGGCATACAGGCTATACAATCCGGTGACGAAGAAACTTGTCATCAGCCACGATGTGAAATTCTTGGAGAACGAAGCCTGGAACTGGAAGTCAAAGACTGGTCAGCCTGAACCAGTAATTGTTGAACCTATAAACTTGGAGGAAGATAGTGTGCAACCACCTATACCTTTAAGCAACAATAGTGGTGCCAGCAACAACATAGCCTCATCATCCCGGTCACCTCCACTTGCAAGAAAAAATCAAAACTTGAGGAAAATTATGAAGACTTGGAGCTTGCAAGCCATTTATGAGGTAACCCGTAATCAGATAGTTGAAGAATATTATGAATTTGCCTTATTTACTGAGTGTGATCCAGTGGAGTTTGAAGAAGCAAGTCAGAATCACAAATGGGTGAATGCGATGGATGAGGAGATAGCAGCCATTGAAAAGAATGAGACATGGCAATTGACAGATCTTCTAGTAGGAAATAAGACCATTGGGGTCAAGTGGGTGTATAAAATGAAGTTCAATGCCCAAGGATAAGTTAACAGGCATAAATCCAGATTGGTGGTGAAAGGCTACAAGCAGAAGTTAGGAGTTGACTATCATGAGCTGTATGCACCTGTAGCCTGACTTGACACAGTCAGAATGATTCTGGCACTAGCAGCTCAAAAGGGATGGAGCATGTACCAGATGGATGTCAAGTCTGCCTTCCTAAACATAGTGTTGGAAGAAGAGGTCTATATAGACCAGCCACTTGGATATGAAATACAAGGATAAGAAGGTAAGGTTCTAAAGTTGAAGAAGCCCTTGTATGGGTTGAAGCAGGCACCCCGGGCATGGTACAGCCAAATTGACGGCTATTTTCAAGAGAATGGGTTTCAAAAATGCCCATATGAGCACTCCCTGTACATGAAGACAAATGAAGAGGGTGAGATGATAATCACCTGCTTGTACATGGATGATTTGATATATACTGGCAATAGCAACAACCTATTTGCGTAGTTTAGAACAACCATGAAGACCGAGTTTGAAATACAGACATGGGGCTGATGAAATTCTTTCTTGGAATTGAAGTTGACCAATCAACAGATGGCATCTTCATTTCTTAGGGCAAGTATGCTAAGGATGTCCTGAAGCATTTTAATATGGAGGACATCAAGCCTGCCATCACCTCGGTAGCCACTGACTTGAAGTTGAGCAAGACTGACAACAGCAGAAGCGTTGACCCAACTCTCTACAAAAGGTTAGTTGGAAGCCTGATGTACTTGAATACAACCAGGCCAGACTTGATGTTTGCCGTGAGTTTAATCAAAAAATTTATGGAGTCACCCAAAAACACTCACTGGAAAGCAAACAAGAGAATCCTACGATATGTCAATGGCATGAGGAACCACAGACTCCACTATACCAGATAAGACCAGCTAGAGTTGATTGGCTACACTGATAGCGATTGGGATGGTAGCGTAGATGACTGAAAGAGCACTTCGGGATATGCCTTCCATTTTGGATCCGGATTTGTCTCTTGGTCCTCAAAGAAGAAGCCTATTGTTGCTTTATCTACAACAGAGGTAGAGTACGTTGCTGCCACCTCAGCCGCCTACCAGGAAGTCTGGCTGAGAAGAGTTCTAAGTGAACTACATCATCCACTCGAAGCAGCAACAACAATATTTTATGACAATAACTTTGCCATCGTGCTCTCGAAGGACCTAGTCTTCCACGGCCAGACAAAGCACATAGACATCCGGTTTCATTTCATTAGAGAGCTAGTGAAATTTGGTGAAGTACAGTTACAGTTTTGCAGGTCGAAGGAGCAGCTGCCTGACATCTTCACAAAACTCTTAAAGGAGGAGGACTTCGCCAGACTACGGGACATGTTGGGCATTAGAGAATCCATGAAATTTGGTTTAAAGGAGGGTGTTGGAAATATAGTTAAACCAAAACTCACGCCCGTAAGTGCTTCGGTGTGAAGCACTTATATTTGGCCTTCGGGAAGTGCTTCGCCGCGAAGCAAATTTGACTTGCCCCTTGAAAACACTTCACCGCGAAGTAGTTTAACCTTTCCTTTCGAAGATGCTTCGCTGCGAAGTAAAATCCATCCACTCCCTAAAATCACTTCGTCGCAAAGCAATATCATTCTGGCACTTCACAGTGAAAATCGTCGAAGCAAAAATCAAGTGCGAAGATCGGGGCATTAACTTTCCAAGCATGTGAGTAGTTGGGGTCACTCGACGATTGGATAGAAACCATCTTCGGCATTTAATTTGTGTCAGTCGATTGGTGATTTTATCCTGCATTTTGTCTTCACCTCCCATCTATAAATACCGGGGCCATTTTGTCATTTAGAAAGAGTCGAAGGATAGCGGAAGGAGGAGAGCAATGAAGGGAACAGAGTGCATAGAGCAACCACTATAGCTAGGGTTTCGACCAACAGTTTAGCAAAAGATTGAAACCAGTAGCCGCTTACATCCGGAGAGTGGAGCAGCAGTCTCCCATCAAATTCATGGGTTTATCCTGCAGATATTTTATCTGGTAGAAGTTTGTAATCGCTTCAAGAAGAAGCTTTGTAATCCAGAATTAATTTAATATATAAAATATTTATTCAAAAATTTGGGTCTCTGCGTATTTTTTCTCTGCCTCGAAGTATTATTTTATCAGCAGACATTCCTCAGCTAGGGTTTGCCCCGAAGTGGCAGTTCACCCGTGTTGGAAATATTAAACCATCCATCACGCCTGCAAGCACTTCGATGCGAGGCATTTTTAATATGCCTTTGAAAAATCCTTCGGCATGAAGCAAAAATAAAATAGCTTCGAAAAATGCTTCGTCGCGAAGCATATTTAACTCACCCCTGAAAAACACTTCGTCGCAAAGTAAAATTAATTTGCCCTCCGAAATTGAAATATGTCGAAGCAAAAATGAGGCACGGGAATTGATGCATTAATTGTCCAAGCGTGCAAGTAGCTGGAGTGTTCGACGATTTGTCAGGAACCCCACTTTGGCATTTAATTCTTGTCAGTCAATCGGTGAAACTCTCCCGCATTTTGTCCTCATCCCCCGCCTATAAATACCGGGGCCATTTTGTCATTTAGTAGGGAGTTAGAGGAGTGTTAAGAGCGGAAGGAGCAGAGTAGCAGAGTCCCCAGAACAGCCGCAAAGCTAGGGTTTCAACCAACAGATTAGCAGAAGGGTGAAACCAATAGCTGTCAACAGCTGCAGAGTGGAGCAGCAGCCTCCAGATAAAACCCGTTTTTTTATCCTACAAAAGTTTATCTTGCAAAAGTTTGTATTTGCTTCAAAAGGAAGCTCTTTGTAATCCGGCATTATATTTAATATATAATATTATTCTGCAAATTTGGGTCTCTGCATATTTGTTCTCGGCCTCGAAGTATTGTTTTTGTTCGCAGACATCTCTCAAATAGGGTTTGCCTCGAAGTGGCAAAATACCCGTTTGATCCAAAAAGGATTCGGGTTTATTTGTTTGTGCTGAAGCACATTTTGACACTTGTCTCTTCGAAGTGATTTCACTTCAGAAGAAAGTTGTGTGAAGCAGTTGCTTTGCCAGGATATTCCCCGAAGTAATTCTACTTCGACTGAATCTTCCTCAAAGTACTTACTTCGGGAGTAGTGTTCCCCGAAGTTGTTTTACTTCAGCAAGTTTTCCCTCGAAGTACATACTTCGGGAGTATTCTCCCCGAAGTAGTTTTACTTCGACAAGATATTCCCCGAAGTAGTTACTTCGGGTGAATTTTTCCTCGAACCTTGCTCCCCGAAGTAGATTTACTTCGGCACTATATTCTTCGAAGTAATTAATTCGGACATTTTTTCATCGAAGCTCCTCATGAAGCTAAAATTTTGCAAAGTGTTTTTTATTTGACGCGACGCGATTCAGAGTTTTATTCCTACAAATTGGTATCAGATCCAGTGGTGTCGTGATGCAGAGATAGAAGCATGGCTTCCGAAAGAAATTCCCTGCAGTTGCAGATCCTGTAATTTAACGGCAAGAACTACGATTACTAGAGCATCTAGATGAAGATTCTCTTCGGGTCTCAAGATTTGTGGGACTTCGTCGAGAATGGTTACCCGGAACCGACAGATGCAGCAGCACTGGCCACCCTCTCCCAAGCTGACAGAGATCTTCTGAAGGAGAACCGAAAGAAAGACCAAAAGGCCTTGTTCTATATCATGCAAGCGATCGAGGAGACCATCTTCCCGTGGATCGCATCAGCCACCAAGGCCAAGTAGGCCTGGGATACTTTGGCAAGTTCGTACCAGGGCACCAACAAAGTGAAGTTTGTAAAACTACAGATGCTCAGGAGAGAGTTCAAGAACCTGCAGATGAGTGAGTCCGAGTCAATGAGCGACTTCTTCACCCGAATGACAAATATCATCAACCAGATGCGGTTGAATGGTGAGATTGTGCAGAATCAAAGGATTGTGGAGAAAATTCTATGGAGTCTGCCAGCCAAGTTTGATTCTATGGTGATTGCAATAGAGGAGTCAAGAGATTTGACAACCATCTCGGTGGACGAGCTCATGGGTTCTCTGCAGATACATGAGTAGAGGCTGAGCCGCTCAACTCAGACCTCTCTGGAGCAAGCTTTCAAGGTGCAAGTCTTATTCCGAGACAACAACAGACAAGACTCCCACCAAGGTGCTTCTACTTCTCAAAGTGGAAGAGGCAGAAGCAGGCGTGGGAGAAGTAATAAGCAAGGAGGGAGACCAAACCCTCATGTCAGTGAGCCTAGCTGCAACTTTCATCAGCAAGGAGGAAGAGTCACTGGCAAAAATTAGCAATGTGGCTCTCAATAGAAAAAGAACATGTCAAAGGTCCAATGCTACTACTGCAAAAATTTTGGCCATTACATCTCACAGTGCAGAACGAGGATGGCGAACGAGAATTAGCAACAGGCCCATTATACAAAAGAATCTAGAAATGCGACAAGAGGAAATGTGTTGCTGACTTGCAGTGTTGAAGAGGAGAGCAAGAAAAACATTTGGTATCTTGATAGTGGGTGCAGTAAGCACATGACTGGGAACAAAGAGATGTTCTCACAACTGGATGAAACAATCCAGTTTGAAGTCAAGATGGGGAACAACAACAAAGTTCCTGTGAAGGGGAAAGGAAAGATCCTCATCCGCACCCAGCATAGAGAAAGAAAGCACATTTGTGATGTGTTTTATGTGCCTGGGTTGAAGCACAACCTGCTGAGTGTTGGATAGCTTGTGCAGAAGGGACACACTATTCAGTTTAAAGACGATGTCTGTTCCATCAGAGACAAAGTGCATGGACAAATCGCAACAATGTCCATGACGAAAAACAAAATGTTTTCGTTGTAGATTCAGAATGAATCTTTAATGACTCTGAGTGTAGTAGTGAAGGATGCTACTTGGCTGTGGCATCTCAGATTCGGTCATTTGAATTTCAGTGGCCTAAATTTGCTGCACAAGAAGCAGATGGTGAAGGGTTTACCCCTTATTAAGCAACCGAACCAAGTTTGTGAAGGTTGCCTTGTCGGTAAGCAGCACAGGGATGCATTCCCTGTAGGACAGTCTTGGAGATCATCACAACCATTGGAGCTGGTGCGCTTAGACATTTGCGGTCCCATGCAGACTAGCACATATGCCGACAACAAATACTTCTTGAACTTCATTGATGACTTCAGTCGGAAGACCTAGATTTATCCCATCAAGTTGAAGTCAGAGGCATTTGTGAAGTTTAAGGAGTTCAAGGCTCTGGTTGAGAAACAAAGTGGTTATTATGTTAAGACTCTTAGAATTTATGGAGGTGGAGAATACATCTCCATTGAATTCCATAACTTCTACAAATAACATGGAATTCGAAGGCAATTCACTGCCAGATACACACTGCAACAGAATAGTGTAGCTAAGAGGAAGAATAGAACTATCATGGAGATGGCACTGAGCATGCTAAAGGCAAAAAATCTGCCACATGAGTTTTGGGGAGAAGCTGTAAGTTGTGCAGTCTATCTGCTAAACCGATGTCCCACCAAGAGTGTGAAGGACAAAATTCCAGAGGAAGCCTGGAGCAATATGAAGCCAAGTGTGGCTCATTTGCGAGTTTTTAGGTGCATAGCATATGCACATGTTCCAGATGAGAAAATACGGAAGCTAGATGAAAAATTTGAAAAGTGCATCTTCACAGGGTACAACGAACAAGCAAAGGCATACAGGCTATACAATCCGATGTCGAAGAAACTTGTCATCAGCCAAGATGTAAAGTTCTTGGAGGACGAAGCCTGAACTGGAATTCAAAGACTGGTCAGCCTGAACCAGCAATTAGCGAACCTATAAACTTGGAGGAAGATAGTGTGCAGCCACCTGTACCTTCAAACAACAATAGTAGTACCAGCAGCAGCACACCCTCATCATCCTGGTCACCTCCACTTGCAAGCAGAATTCAAAACCTAAGGACACCTGCGAAGACTTGGAGCTTGCAAGATATTTATGAGGTAACACGAAATCAGTTAGATGAAGAATATTCTAACTTTGCTTTATTTACTGAATGTGATCCAGTGGAGTTTGAAGAAGCAAGTCAGAATCGCAAATGGGTGAATGCGATGGATGAGGAGATATCAACCATTGAAAAGAACGAAACATGGCAGCTGACATATCTTCCAGCAGGAAAGAAGACCATTGGGGTCAAGTGGGTGTATAAAACAAAGTTTAACGCCCAAGGACAAGTTGACAGGCATAAGGCCAGATTAGTGGTGAAAGGCTACAAGCAGAAGTCAAGAGTTGACTATCATGATGTGTATGCACCTATAGCCCGACTTGACATAGTCAGAATGATTATGGCACTAGCATATCAAAAGGGATGGAGCGTGTCCCAGATGGATGTCAAGTCTACCTTCTTGAATGGAGTGTTGGAAGAAGAGGTCTATATAGACTAGCCACCCGAATATGAAATACAAGGACAAGAAGGCAAGGTTCTAAAGTTGAAGAAGGCCCTGTATGGGTTGAAGCAGACACCCCAGGCATGGTACAACCAGATTGACGACTATTTTTAAGAGAATGGGTTTCAAAAATTCCCATATGAGCACTCCCTGTACATGAAGAAAAATGAAGCAGGTGAGCTCATTATCGTCTGCCTGTATGTGGACGATTTGATATATACTGGCAATAACAACAACTTATTTGCGCAGTTTAGAACAGACATGAAGATCGATTTTGAAATGACAGACATGGGTCTGATGAAGTATTTTCTTGGCATCGAAGTTAAACAATCAGCAGATGGCATCTTCATTTCTTAAGGCAAGTATGCAAAGGATGTCCTAAAGCATTTTAAGATGGAGGATAGCAAACCTACCATCACCCCGATAGCCACTGGTCTGAAGTTGAGCAAGACATACAATAGCAGAAGTGTTGATCCAACTCTCTATAAAAGGTTAGTCGAAAGCCTGATGTACTTGACTACAACTCGACCAGATCTAATGTTCGAAGTCAGTATGATCAGCCGTTTCATGGAGACTCCAAAAGACACTCATTGACAAGTAGGCAAGAGAATCCTGCGATATGTCAATGGCATGAGTAACCATGGAATTCACTATGCCAGACAAGACCATCTTGAGTTGATTGGCTACACTGACAGCGATTGGGCTGGTAGTGTAGATGACCGAAATAGCACTTTGGGATATGCCTTCCATTTTGGATCCGGAGTTGTCTCTTGGTCCTTGAAGAAGCAGCCAATTGTTGCTTTATCTACAGTAAAACCAGAGTATGTTGCTGCCACCTCAGCCACTTGCCAAGCAGTCTGGCTGAGAAGAGTTATGTGTGAACTACATCATCTGCCAGAAGTAGCAACAACAATATTTTGTGACAATAACTCTGCCATCGCACTCTCGAAGGACCTAGTCTTCCATGGCCAGATGAAGCACATAGACATCCGATATCATTTCATCAGAAAGTTGGTGAAATTTGGTGAAGTACAGTTGCAATTTTGCAGGTCGAAGGAGCAGCTGGATGACATCTTCACAAAGCCCTTGAAGGAGGAGGACTTCGCCAGACTGCGAGTTATGTTGGGCGTTAGAGAATCTGTGAGATTTGGTTTAAAGGAGGGTGTTGGAAATATTAAACCATCCATCACGCCCGCAAGCGCTTCGGCATGAGGCATTTTTAATATGCCTTCGAAAACTCCTTCGGCGTGAAGCAAAAATAAAACAACTTCAAAAAATGCTTCGCCATGAAGCATATTTAACTCACCCCCGAAAAACACTTCATCGCGAAGTAAAATTAATTTGCCCTCCAAAACGAAAATTCGCTGAAGCAAAAATGAGGTGCAGGAATCGACGCATTAATTGTCCAAGCGTGTGAGTAGCTGGAGTGTTCAACGATTTGTTAGAAACCCCACTTTGGCATTTAATTCTTGTCAGTCGGTCGGTGAAACTCTCCCGCATTTTGTCCTCATCCCTCGCCTATAAATACCGGGGCCATTTTGTCATTTAGCAGGGAGTTAGAGGAGTGTTAAGAGCGGAAGGAGCAGAGCAGCAGAGTGCCCAGAACAGCCGCAGAGCTAGGGTTTCAACCAGCAGATTAGCAGAAGGGTGAAACCAGCAGCTGTCAACAGCCGGAGAGTGGAGCAGTAACCTCCAGATAAAACCCGTGTTTTTATCCTGCAAAAGTTTATCTTGTAGAAGTTTGTATTTGCTTCAGAAGGAAGCCATTTGTAATCCGGCATTATATTTAATATATAATATTATTCTGCAAATTCGGGTCTCCGCATATTTGTTCTCGCCCTCGAAGTATTGTTTTGTCTGCAGACATCTCTCAACTAGGGTTTGCCCCGAAGTGGCAAAATACCCGTTCGATCCAGAAAGGATTCGGGTTTATTTGTTTGTGCCGAAGCACATTCCGGCACTTGTCTTTCCGAAGTGATTTCACTTCGGAAGAAATCTGTGCGAAGCAGTTGCTTCACCAAGATATTCCCCGAAGTAATTCTACTTTGGCTGAATCTTCCCCAAAGTACTTACTTCGGGAGTAGTGTTCCCCGAAGTTGTTTTACTTCGACAAGTTTTCCCCCGAAGTACATACTTCGGGAGTATTCTCCCGAAGTAGTTTTACTTCGGCAAGATATTCCCCGAAGTAGTTACTTCGGGTGAATTTTTCCCCGAACCTTGCTCCCCGAAGTAGATTTACTTCAGCACTATATTCTCCGAAGTAATTACTTCGGACATTTTTCCGCCGAAGCTCCTCTCGAAGCTGAAATTTTGCGAAGTGTTTTTTATTTGACGCGATGCGATTCGGAGTTTTATTCCTACAAATTGGTATCAGAGCTAGTGGTGTCATGACGCGGAGATAGAAGCATGACTTCCGAAAGAAATTCTCTGCAGTTGCAGATATCGCGATTTAACGGCAATAACTACGATTACTGGAGCATCCAGATGAAGATTCTCTTCGGGTCTCAAGATTTGTGGGACTTCGTTGAGAATGGTTACTTGGAACCGGCAGATGCAGCAGTTGATCCAGAAGAGAGATTATCCATTTATTTGTTTGGTGTGCCGAAGAAGCATTTCGGGATTTGTCTCCCCGAAGTGGAATCCAGCAGCCACTTCGCCGAAGTTGCCGCGAGCTGCCGTGCTTCGCAGCTTTCCTGTCCGAAGCAGTCACTTCGGCTGGAAAATTCTCGAAGTGATTTTACTTCGGAAGAAAACTTTGCGAAGCAGCAGCTTCGCTGAAAAATTTACCGAAGGCAGTTTTTCTCCGAAGTGCTTACTTGGGAGTATTTTCTCCGAAGTTCCTCCCGAAGCTCATAACTTTGCGAAGCGTTTGCATTTGACGCGATTTAATTGGAATTTAATTAATTCCTTCATAAACTACCTTCATACAGGTTTAAAAGTGTTTTTTTGGTTGTGTTCAGAGAAGCGCTTATGGCTCATCTTGCCACTATTTAAATATTTTAAAATTGTACAATTTTTCTGAATAGTTAAAGGTATTTTTAAAGCAAGTAGTGCAGTTTTTTATTTTTTTATTTTTATTTTAATAAATTAGTGTTTAATGTTGGGCATATAAAGGCAGATGGATTACATTTTCTGGGGTCGTCCAATTATGCACATTGTAATTCAAAAATTGGCTGCATCATCTGTCATGAACAAATTATTATCACAATCCAATTATGATGAGCACGCTAGAGTCTAAGGTAAGGAGCATGGTATAGGGCCCAACATTATAGCCTCCAGAAGCAAAGCACGCTCACAGCCTATGGTTTCGAATCATATAGTGTTTTAAGTGTGGTTGTTTCACCACTGTATGATGGCTTCTTGGACCCAACTCTTGGCTATTGTTGTTATTATTTTCCAAGTTAAAAGAAGTCATTCATTTAACACAAATAATTTTAGCTGACCAAAATGTAGTGGATAATGAACCCTGTACAAGTAATTTGTTTACCAGCTCTTTTCAATATCATTTACGTAATCTGATCATCGTCACGGGTTGTTTTTTTGCCCACTGCTTGAAGTCTAAAGTATAAATACAGATAATATCACATGCAGCAGTAAAGTTCTTTGGAATCGTCCTTTCTTGTTGGCCATAGAATTTATAAAGCCTAGCGTTTGTCCTTTTGTTTACTTTTTGCTTTCAAGTTCTTTTTGTTGGTCCACATATAATGATATAATATCTCAGGTGGAGAATGAACTTCGAATCTGACAAAAGAGTCGGTGTAAGGAGAAAGAAATGCACTCCTTCAGAAGAGATGTCACGACAAGTATGGTTCACAAGTTCACATGACATATTTTTACTAGAAAGTTCATTGAACCAAAAGCATAGATACCTCAAAAGAAAAAAGTGGGTGAGCATACATCGACTCTATAAAGCCGTAAAATACTGCAGAAATAAGTTTCTATTATAATATCGGACTACTTGGTGGAATCATAAACAATCTAGCGTTATTGGGTATCCATCTAAAGTATTGGTTTGGTTGAGTGTATACCAGAAGAAATTATTTGATGCGGTCCCAGAATGAATACGACTGAAGAATACCCTAACGTTTTCTTCCGCTCAATAATCACGAGAAAAACCCTTAAAATTTTGATGCGGTCCCAGAATGAATACGACTGAAGAATACCCCAACGTTTACTTCCGCTCAATAATCAGGTGTGCTAGAATAACCCTTAAAATTTTGATAATTGAATGCAATGATGGAATCTGTTCACTATTGTAATCCGTGACAAAAAAAAAGTAGCCCTCAGCATACAATACGATAATGAAACGACATAGACCATGTCGTATTGCAAAAGATGGTTTTTTCCTTTTCCTTTTAAAGGTTCCCACAATATAACCTCACACAAACCTTCCTGAAAATAATATGCAAACCTTTATATAATAACTCATTTACACTTGCGTTTATACTAAGGTATGTATTGTTTAATAATGATGGTGTAAAATTTTGGTCAAGATGAATGAACATCTCGTTAAACTTGTTATACTAAGGTATGTATTGTTTAAAAACTCATTTAAACTTGCGTTTATACTAAGGTATGTATTGTTTAATATTCTCATCCATCTCGTGTGAACCTTCTTAGAAAATGCCATTTGCTGATTGTGATTGTTTAATGAAATACAGAACATTTCACATCATTGTTACCTATTGTTTAATCATGTAAAGAGTGGTTGGCATTCACAACAGGACTCGGCGCAGTGATTGACAGCCAAAGAACACCCGTGAAACCTAAGACGATTAAAATATGAAGTCCAGTTGGCCATCTCAGACAAAATATCTTTGGACCCCATTTGGAAACGGGGACCAAGTACCTGAAAATATACTACGTGTATGGTTTAAATGAAAGCTCAGCAACATATAATTTACAGCCGACATCCAACAATGCTGTTCTCTTCTGTTCTTTTGGGCCACATAAGAGGAATATAGGGTACTGGATTTTGAAAAAAAGAATGATTGGCTCCTATAATTGGTCTAAAAAATACCGGGGCATCGGTCTAAAAAATACTGGGGAATGTTTTTGTGATGACAAAATAAAGCAGATTCTTCTGACGTGGGATATAATCCATGCCCAGCTGGCTTGCAAGTCGCTAAAATTGCGCACAGCTAGGATTCCAAGGTAGATCCATATCATGGCAGATAGCCCCACCACTGTGTTCTTGTATTTGTAGTTTGATGGAAAATTGCTGCAGACACTTCGCCTATAAATTCAACAGCTCGCATGTTCTCGGCCATGCCAATGTAGTACAAGACACAGGGCTCAGATATAGTATTTATTCTAATTTCATTCCAGACAAGAAGACACGATGGATTTCAGATCATCCCTTGGGGTTCTGTGCTTTATATTCCTAGGAGTTACTGTCATGGGGACTGGTGCCCCTGTTGGCCGCCATTATTCCCCAAGTTTGCAAACTGATTTTTATGTCTCCTGGGCGGCAGATCATGTCGATTTTCTCCGCCGCGGCCAGGAGATGCATCTCAAGCTCGATCAACGATCCGGTAATCACTTCAACCAATAGCAATATGAGCGCTATTCTCAATTCCAACAAATAAATAGATAGAAGTCTACGAATTTTGCATTCATTTGATTTGTTGATTGCAGGTTCAGGCTTCGCGTCGAAGAAGAAATATATGTTTGGGAACATTAACATGCAAATCAAGCTTGTTCCAGGAGACTCTGCGGGGACTGTAACTGCTTACTATGTATGTATAGCTTCACTTTTAAGTTAATATACGCTTGACAAGTGAATTGAATTGAACTAATTGGCTACGCAGTTGTCTTCGGAGGGATCGAACCGCGACGAATTGGATTTCGAATTTTTGGGGAATAAATCTGGACAGCCATACGTCCTTCAGACAAACGTGTACGCGAGTGGGAAAGGCGACAGGGAGCAGCGGATTTACCTCTGGTTTGATCCCACCACTGACTTCCATACATACGGTGTCCTCTGGAATCGCGCGAGTGTCATGTTCGTTCACTATCTAACTCTTTCACTTCTAGAAAGTTTTAACAGGAAAATACGATTTAACTGTTTGAAGCCTGAAAATTTGCAGATTCATGGTGGACGGTGTGCCGATAAGGGTGTTTAAAAATAACAAGGCAATGGGAGTTCCATATCCGGAGCGCCAGGCGATGGGAGTGTATTCGAGCATATGGAATGGGGACAGCTGGGCAACTCAAGGGGGTCTGGTTAAAATTGATTGGTCTCGTGCTCCCTTCGTTGCATCGTACCGGAATTTTCAGGCGCATTCTTCTCCTCGTGCTCTGCGGCATTCGTATGAGATGGACGTGCTGAGTCCTGCCGCGAAGAATAGATTGCAGTGGGTGAAGAAGAGGTACATGATATACGACTATTGCAGAGATAAGCAAAGATACCCGGTGGCTCCGGCCGAATGCCGCACCAACCCATGAATTCTTTCTGTATATGTCTGTAACTGCTTATTGCAAATTAAGTGCCGGGCATATATGGAACGGCTGTGTATGTAAATAGAAGTTAGTAAGCCAAATACACCTTATGATCTATTGTGTCGTTTTACTCTTTTGTGTTTTGTTCTATCTGCTTTGTTAGTCGTTTGTGCTAGGTTCTATCTGCTTTCTAATTATTCTGAATGAAATAGGCATGCCTCCGAATTGGAACATATATTTGTAGATATCTTCATGCAAACCGAATTCTAAGAATGACTGAATGTGTATGTGAATGAGTACTTACATCTTTAAATATTCTGTTGATGCCACAAAACAAGTAATAACATTAATCTGTGTACGGTGGTTCAGGGAAAGGATAAGGATGTTGGCCTTCAGCTTTATGGTTTTACTTTCTAGACTTCCTACATAGAGATGGCTCGAACGTGTGGGCCCATTAAACGCCTTTTTCTGTATATTTGCATTGCATTGAGGTCTGCAAAACGTGCTCAGAGTGAGTGCGTTTTACTTAAAGCAGACTTTAGTGGAGTCTAGAAGTTTTGTTCGAATTCACTGGTGTTTGTGTGCTGTCACTCTTATTAATATTATTTATTGACTACGACCCATCAGATCACAGTTTTTTTTTATAAATAATTTGATTTTTTTTAACATAGACTGACAATTTAAGCATATTTGAAGTTAATTTTGACAAATATTTTTATTTTAAACTAATCAAATATTAAGTATATTCGAAACCACTTTTCTATGAATCGAACAAAGGCAATATTTTTATTTTAAAATGTATTGAGTCTGAACAATGAACTTAATTTTTATAATTTAAATTTATGTAATCTGTAAAATTCTGTATAACTGGTCTTCTTCTAGTTCAATAAACTCTATTTTTTATTAAAAATTAAAGTTTTTTAATAGTTATAAAATCATAAAATATAAGACGATGTAATTATATAAAAATATTTTTTATTTATAAAAAATTAAAAAATAAATATTAATTATAATAAATTATTAATATTTTTATTTATATTAAATAAAATTTAGTTTTTATAGCCAGCTTATCAGTTTGTTAACTAAGCTTAATTAAATAGTAATAAAATCATAAAATATATAAGGCGATGTAATTATATAAAAAATAATTTTTATTTATAAATATAAAAAATAAAAAATAAATATAAATTATAATAAATTATTAATATTTTTAAAATAAAATTTAGTTTTTAGAGTGGAAACCCAACTTACTGGTTTGTTAACCTAATTAATTATATTTATTAAAGCTTTTATTGATAAGATTGAAGTACATTGAAAGCGACCTTTCGTTGATTAACTCCATCGTTGGAATTGCCTCAAATAAACTCAGCGAGCTCACTCCAAGCAATTCACATTTGGAAAACTCACCAGTAATCAAAAGTAATCCCACGAACCCCTTCAGAAATGAAAGCTGCGTAATAGACAATCATTATGGAATGATTTTGATATATAGATGGAGCACTATGAACAAACAAAACTCACCAGTAATCAAAACTAATGCCACGAACCCCTTCAGAAATGAAAGCTGCGTAATAGATAATCCGTATGGAATTATTTTGATATATAGATGGAGCACTATGAACAAACAAACCCTAAACCCGTAAGTTTCATGTCATTATCATTATATTTAAAATGGAAACAGTAGCTTCATCACACGTTAACATGACAAATGTTTTTCGATGTAAGGTGCTTAAAAGTTTAATTTAATAAAGATTATAAAAATATTAGTATTTTTTTATATAGTAATATTTTCAATATAATAAGAAAATTTTGAGAAAATATAAATGACTTACCATGCACTTAAATTCATCCTATCAAAATCTTATATATAAGCAAAGTTTTTGAAAAATGTTAAAAAATATAAATGAGCCATCATGTAACACTTAAATTCGTTACATCAAAACTTACGTGTATATATATATATATATGAATGAAAGTGTCTAAGTGGTTGAAAATAAGTGAATATAGTTAAAAAGTATTTTAAAAATTGAAATAACCTAAGAATAGCAAGGAGTGCACATGTTTAGTTTTAGTAAAATATAAAGTAATTAAGTATTTTAAAATAAGTTTTTTTATTAATTATAAATTAAAATGCTATTACAAAATAAGTTATTTAGCTATGAAGTTCGTTTTCAATCGGATTAAAAGTGAGAAGTTTTCAAGAATATATTATTGTTTCAATTTATTGAGTGAACCTTTTAGGCAAAATATCCAGGAGGGTGAGGAAAATCATATCCTAGAGAAATATTCCAATATCATATGTAAATTTTTAATTAAATAGATTTGAAAGAATTGGATAAATTTTTATTTAAATGGATTTGAAAGGATAGGATTTATAGGTTGGTTGGCAGGATGAGTGCTTGTTAGTGGGTTTCCTTGGTTTCATTCTTGGAATGACTTGACTTCATTTGTATCTAGTAGCCTAGGGTTTATAGAAGTTCCCTACACAACAAAAATAAATTAGTAAATGACATGAGATTAAGTAGTATAAAAGAAAAAATTTAAAGGCTTAGATTCATGCTTAGTAAATTATTATTGTAGTCTAAGGATAGCATAGTCATTGCATTATACTTATGGAGCTAATTATATAATATTTTCTTCGATTTTAGATCTGGCTAGTCATGCTTAGTTTCTTTGTTGTGGTTCGTGATGAGGTTGTTTTGCTTGTTGGAGGTCTTGCTGGTATGTTCTGCTCTCTTATGGGTTTGGCATTATTACTTTTATCTGGGGTAAAGGATCAAATGCTGACCCAAACCTATAGGGGTGATCCTGGGTCATTATAATGTAGTGGAAAATTCTGGTTGTTGACCCCTTGGTTGGCTCTCGCTCTAGTTGGTGGGTGTGTTGGGTGGCTACATTTCTTGGGTTATTTGCTAGTTTTGGGGACTTGGTTGGATTGTGCAATATTTCTTCTAGGTTTGGTAGTTTCATGTTTTTTCTAGCTTTCCAAGGAGAGGAAAGGGTCATCTACCAATCCAAACCCATTGGGGTGAGCTTGGTATGGTGTTTGGCTACAAAAATATAATGGTGTTCCCTTGGTTGGGTTAAGTTTCGATGGCTTGGATGCTCTGGTTAGATGGTGCTTGGATGGATTTGTTGCTAGGTTTCTCTACCAGTAGTGGAGTGGTGGTTGGTTTGTACCGCTTTATTTTGGGTTCAATAATTTCTTGCTGTATTTGGTTATTTTGGGGAGATAGAGCCAAATATTGTCCCAAACTAGTTAAGATGAAAGTTGGTTGCTATGTTGTGGTGGTTTTCAACTACTAGCCCTATGTCTCTAGTGGGTTTTCTAGATTTGGTGATCTTTAGAGATATCTTTCTTCAGTTTCAACAATGGTGGTGTGTTTGATCCCAAGGTTCTAAGGTATGGTGCAAAATGTTGCTATATCCTTTTTCTTGTACCTGAGAGTGCTTGTTCTTATTTTATAGCTCTTACTTCAGTTTAGGTGGCTCATAGTTTTTCAATTTCTCTTTCAAACTATTATAAGTGTAAGCCTAAAATCCTTCACTAGGCAGAGTGATTTGTTCTTGGTTTTAGTTTACGCCCATTAGATGGGTATGGTTATGTTTTCCATTTGGGGTGTTTAGTTCATATCATCTAGGACTTTATTACTGTACCATATGCTAGAAGAGAAATAAATGTGATACAAGTGAAAGTGATAAACTTAATTATTGAGTAGAACATATTGAGCCATTTGCAAGTGCATATCATACTCTATATGTTCCAGAGGTTAAATGAATTTTGAGTAGAATATATTTTGTTTGAAGATATAATATTTGCTTGTGTGCAAGATTTGGAAATATTTGGTAAAGTTTTTATAAGCAGTATTGGAGGTAGATTTGAGAAAGTCTTTTGTGAAGACTTAAGACAAATTTGAGAGCATGTTTGATTACGGATTTGATAAAGCTTTGTGTTAAGGCTTGAGGACAGATTTGGAATAGAGTTTGGTATAGATTTATGAGCATATTTAGAGTAAATTTATGCTATATTTGATATATATTTTGGTGTAGATTTATGAGAAAATTTAGAGCAGATTTGTGCTATATTTGAGATAGATTTTGGTGTAGATTTATGAGCAGAGTTAGAGTAAATTTATGCTATAATTGAGATAGAGTTTGGTGTAGATTTGTGAGTAGAGATAGAGCATATTTATGCTAGACTTAGGATAGAGTTTGATGTATATTGAGATAAAATTGAGAGTAAGCTTTATAGATAGAGATCCATTAGCCAATGTAGTGGGGATAAAGGTATTTTATGGAGAGATATCCATAAGATAGAGCAATGGGGGAAGAAGTCTTCTATAAGATCACCAACCAAAGTAGAGGAGAAAGAATTCTCCTATGGAGAGAGATCCATGAACCAGAGCTAGAGGAAAGAGTTCTCTTATGGAGTGTGATCCATGAACCACCTGGGAAGATAGAGTTCTTTTATGGAGAGAGATCCAAAAACTATTTGACGAGATAGAGTTCTCTTGGATCAAGTTCCATGAACTAGAGCAAAGGGTAAAGATTTCTCTTATGGAGAGATATACACAAATTAGAGCATAGGGGATTGGTGTCTCCTTTGGATAGATTTCCATAAACATTGTAATAGGGAATTGATTCCCAAGAGATTTGTTGAGAAATTTTAGTAGAAATATTTTCTCTTTGGAGTAGCTCACATTGGATGAACCACGTTAAATTTATTTCTCTCCTATGTGTGATGATTTGTGCATTTCTTTGATTACTTCTACTGATAATATTGGATAATATTGATTAGGAAAGAAAAGAAAAAGTTGATCTTATACTGTTCACCCCCCTCTTAGTGTAAGCTTGTGTTCAAATGTAATCAATCCATATTTTATGGATTTTTATTACAGCCTCTTGGGATTTCAATCAATCCATACCTAAAATTATGTCAAAGGCATGGAGAGGAGCTACATATAGGTACCATTATATGGAGCCATTGGGTAAGGTGACTTGTACATCAAAATAATATTGATCCATGGAGTAGGTTTGTTGATAACCATACTCTACTTTCCACCCTTACATCAAGAATCTTGGTCTTTTTGGTATATCACTGACTAGACTAGAAGAAATGAAACTATTTGTTTCTTTGCTATCTATCATAATCTTAATATTATTATTAAAAATCATACATTTTAGAAGCAATGGAGTAGCTTGACCATCTAGATTTTGAATAACTATAACTATAAATATTTTATGGTTTGGCTCTTCAGATTATTTACTAGTTTTAGTTTTATGTGGATAGTTGTTGGCATAATACAAACCTTCACAGTCATAGAAACCAATCCTGGGTCTAGGGTATTTATTCTAATTTTTATTCTTCGATTTCTCTATTGACCCTGTATTAGGTTATTTTTATTATCAAGAGGTATTATTATTGTTGTTATTGTTCATTTTTTGAAACTTTTTATTTTCCCCTTGCTTCTTACCATTCTTCATTCCATAATGTGGGGCATGTTTTCCTTTATTATTTTGCTATATTTTCTATTATATGAAATTGACACTATTTATTTTCCTAAAAGCCTAGCGATATTTATCTATAAGGTTTTCTACATGATGAGCCACATCATAGGTATTTTGTATCACTTTTGGCTTATTTATATTAAAAAATGATCTTATTCTAGGGTCTAATCCTAGAATAAACTTGTGCACCTTCATATTTTCATCTATATCATAGGTAGTTTAGTAATTTGACAAATTACTGAAACTAGGTTTCTATAGTCTTTATCCCTTGGACTAGTGTGGTGATGAGGCCGAGAATTGCCTCATCCATGGAAACTTTTTGATACATTATAATTATTTGAATCACCCTTTTTACTATGTTTTTATGTTAATTATGGGTAAAATGCATTATATAATGGTGTTTGCATATTCTGAAATGGCAAAGTGCATATACTCTGTTTTACTATTTTTTTACTACAATTTCACCTATTTTCAGTTAATTAATCAGTAGTATTATAGCAATTCAGAATCATAATATAGACCTTGTTGAATATCTGGTGCTTAACAATATTGTGTTCCTCTGTTTAAACTGATTCAAATGGAAAAATGCACCAAGAACTTGTCCACTATAGCTGACTGTGCAAGAAAATAGGCTGTGAATGTGACAGTTCTAGCCAGCTGTACATATACATTAGGGCTTAGAATCAGTCACTCCAGCACATGCCACCAATGCAAAAGGGTGTACAAGATAAAGGAAAACAATCCAAATGATCAACAACTTCCTCCCTATGTGTTTGGAGAGCAGATAAGCAATGAATTGTGACCTGCCTGTTATTCCAGAGCAGTGTAGGAATAAGTAGTGCAGGAATAGAGAATAGCGCAAGAATAACAAAAAATGGTCAAAATGCACCAAAACCATGGAAAGTATGATTGGAATTTGATCAAGCAATTAGTCCACCCTATTTGGACTTCGTTACTTCACCATAGGCAGACCAGATGGGATAAAGGGATAAAGGTTGATAAATTATAACCCTGCATTCTAGGAAACTATTCTGTAAATAGTTGGAAATCCCTAAAACTCAACAAACAAATATATCAAATTTGTCTTATAAATAAAGCTCCCAACACGGTTGAGCATAATAGATAATAGATATATAGAGAAATAGGAGATAATTATTAGAAGAAGATAAAGTCTTTGTAGCATTACAGTAAATTACAAATTTTTCTTGCAGTACTGTAATGCAACTTTAGATGGAATAAAAGGTGCATTCTTCAGATTTTATTGGCATTTGATGGTTGATAGTGCACATTTAATTTACTTGGTATAATTCTTCACCCTCTTTTGGTTCTGGAAGCAAGGGCCACTTGCAGGATCAAAGGAAGGGCAACACAATGACAAAAAATTCTTGTTGATTTCTTGCTGCAGCAGATCAACAAAATTCTGTCAACATTTATTTATAGAATTAGTTTCATTTTATATTTGCACCATAGCATCTAGAATATTTTCAATCACGTGTTAGAAAAATATTTAGCATTTGACCTGTAATGACATCATTTTTAGCATTTTTTGCAATTTCCAGAATTATATCATTTTCAGTTTTACTGCAATAAACGTTAATTTGGTTTCTCAGATTCAACTTATGTTTAGAAAATTGTGAGTTTTATCATTGGTTTAATTTCTGCAAGTGTGTGTGTGAATTTCCATTCTGTAGTTTACTTTCCTGCAATTTGCTTTTTTGTCAATTCAACAACATTTTATTTCTTGTCAATTTCATATTTTATAGTTTCATTTTCCTGTAATTTAAATTCAGCTTTAGATTGTGTAATTTGATTTCCTTTGTTAGAAATTAGGAAGTTACAACAACCCCTAACATTGCTAATAGACCTACCAATAAAAGCTTGGTCTTGGATGAACTGAACTTGCAACTGTGACACCTCCTATCGTATACAACCTTTGAACACCGCCCTGGACTGACATATAATTACTAAATGATGAATGATGAATGACCCTCATCATTTTCAGTGTTGTTTCCAGGGAACACACGATGTTGTTAGGAAAAGTGAAACAGGTCAAGAATTGTGTTACAATTTTTGAAATACTGCATTTTAGTTTATTTAGTGAATTGCATTTTAGTTTATATAGTGAATAGGCATGAATGCATAGGCCAAGAGACAAAAGAGGGAGGTTTATCAGAACTAGTTCTATACCACCAAGGCGTTCTTCATGATCAGGTGAAGAATTGCCTGTGTATGAAATCCTTGAGAGACTTAAGCAAGAAATACCTTCTTCATCAACTGAAGCTTTGGAAATATTAGAACAAGAACTTTTTGAAGCACTTGCTGCTAGACATACCCCTAAGCCTGAATAATCCACATCAAACTCAAGAAAGAAAATAACTATGGCAGTAGCAGCACCACCGCCAGGTGGGCATAATAATGCTGATGATCCTCCTAGGACTTTTGAATACCCCATACAGTTGGATCTAGATCTAGATGTTCCCATGAAAACTATTTCTCCATCCATATTGCCAATTTTTAGGGGAATTGTTTCAGAAGATCCTAATCAATTTTTGTTTGAATTCAAAGTGTTATGTCAGACTTATGACTACATAAATGATAATAAAAAATTGAAATTGTTTCCTTCCACGATTAAGGATGCTGCTCTTCGATGGTTTATGAGTAATCTTGAACCTAATTCAATCCATACTTGGGATGACATGGAGACTGCATTATTACATAAATATCAAGATTATTGTAGAGTACAAAATAGGAAAGATGAGTTGTTTCGGATCAAGCAAGAAGAATATGAGAGTTTAGAGGATTATCTTGATCGCTTTGTCTTTGTCCAAAAGAGATGTGGTCCTGTAGAACCAGATTTCTTAAATCCTATCTTCTTAAGAGGATTGCGGGATGAATCTAGGGAAGTGTTAGATTTAATGGGAAAAGGAGACATAGATCAACTTGACATTGAAGATATTGTGGAGTTATGCAAAAATTATTCCCGCACTCACCAACGAAGAAAGAAGCGAAATTCTAGAAATAGTGACATAAAGGAGTTCATGGAGAAAATGGCTAATTTAAAAACTGATATCCTTGTTCAACTTAATTTTGCATTAGGTGAGAGAAACATAAAACCCAATTCTACACCACCTTTGGAAATTTATTGCCTGATATGTAGAAATAAGCATGCCTTGCAAGATTGCCCTTTAAACAAAACTTCTATTTGTGGAATTTGTTCCAAGGAACACTCAATAGATAAATGTCCTTTGTTGCTTCATGTAAAACCTATTTTGGGCACCCAAATAGAAGAACTTAATGCTATTGGGCAGAGATCTGGTGGTGGCTATGCACAATATCCCAATACTCCTCGATTTCCAAATTGGGGACAACCTCCTTGGAATATGAATATGCCATGGGGACATGCAAAAATCTCTACACAATCTTGGAACCAACCTTGAATAACTCCTCCAGATTGGTCATATTCTGGGTGGATGAACCCATATTGGCATACAATTCATCCATAATGGACACAGTAAGGAAATATGAGGACAACAATATCCACCATATCAAGGACAACAAAGGTATCAAGGGCAAGCTCAAAACTTGCTGCCCGCTCCTAATCCAAATTTTTAGGGAAGAGCACAACATCAACAAACACAACTAGTGAAACAACCTCCACTCCCAACTTAGCCTGTGACTAACCCAAATAATACCAGACAAACAACCCCTATTTATGAGGCTAAGTCTGAAGACTCTGTTGTAGTTCATGTACTTGACTGTAGTAACATCCAACTGCATTCAGGGAAGGTTTTACTTGAACCTGTTCCACCCACCATTGAAGAAATTAGTGAGAAACAAGAACCTCCAAATCAGGAGACAGTGCAACAAAAACAAAAAGAAGAAATAACAAAAAAATATAGGAATCTTCTCCAGTAGCATTACCATACCCTAAAATATTTGATCATATTGATACTGCTCCTGAATCAGAATTAGTGACAGAACTTAAAAAGATGTCAATTTCTCTCCCTTTGTTGCAAGCAATAAGGGATGTGCCTTTAATAAAAAAGACTATTCAGGAGTTATGTATCAAGAAACCTGGTAAAAAAAAGGCCTTTCCTAAAACTGTTCAGGTAGAAGGAAAATTAGCCGATTTATTGGCTGGGAAACTAGTTCCTCCCAAGTATAGTGACCCAGGTAGTCCAATAGTTACAATTACTATTGGGTTAATGCAAATTCCTAATGTGCTAATTGATCTTGGAGTTGCAATTAATGTAATGACTAAGGACACAATGCAAAAACTACAGCTCAAAAATCTTAGTCCTACCATCATAGTTTTGGAATGGCAGATAGGTCAGTTGCTAAACCAGAAGGTATCCTAGAATATGTAGGCATTGAAGTTTCTTCTTGGGAATATCCTATAGACTTCTTAGTATTGCAGCCTAGAAATTCAGTCAATGGATACCCAATAATTCTAGGACGACCTTAGCTGGCTACTGTAGCTGCTTTTATAGACTACAGGTTAAGGGAAATGACCATTTCTAATGGTGTTGACTCTGAAGAAAATTTCTTTGTATCCACCGAGATCAACCATCAACTAAATTTTTCGGACAAATTTGGTATCCCGAATCCGATGAAGAACAGAAACCATTGCCACTTTGGCTACAGTTGTAGTGAAGGAACATATTGAGGAAATCACTACACCAGAAAGAGAAATATTCGAGAATGAAACTGTCCTAATTAAAACATTACAATCAGAAGGACTAAATGATGATCAAATTCTTGTTCATCGGTTGTTGTGGAAAGAGGAGGAACAAATTTTAGAACCTCTTTCATCCATGCCTAGTCAGGAAAGATCATTCATACTACCATATGGATGGCATCATCATCTCCTTAACACCTTCAAATGTCCTCTGATTCCATCAGGTATCATCTCTGAGATAGATTCTAGAGTATTTCATACTCTGTAGCCACATCATTGTCCATTAAATGCATTAATTAGTAACTATGAAGAAGCTAGTTATGTCCATATAGGGATAAAACAAATTGAAATACAACCAGGTAAATTTCTAAACATTAATAGCTGGCTAACTGAGGACCAAGAAACCAAATTGTTTGTAGTCTTACTGAAACATGTTCAAGCTTTTGCATGGAATTATAAGGACATGACAGACATTCATCCTGAGATATGTACACATAGGATATACATAGAAGATGTAAAACCAGTAAGGCAACCTCAGAGACGCTTGAATCCTACTTTGAAGGAGATTGTGAAAGAGGAAATTGAAAAACTCTTAGATGTTGGATTCATTTATCCAATTTCAGACAGTAAGTGGGTTTCACCACTGGTCATTGTTCCAAAGAAAAATGGTAAAATGAGAGTATGTGTGGACTATAGGGAGTTAAATAAGGTCACACATAAGGATCATTTCCCATTACCATTCATAGACCAAGTATTGGATACCCTTGCTAGAAAGAAATTTTTTTTTTTTCTTGATGGTTTCAACGGGTATAACCAAATACAAGTTGCGCCAGAAGATCAGGAAAATACTACCTTTACATGTCCTTGGGGAACCTTTGCTTACAGAGTTTTACCCTTTGGGTTATGTAATGCTCTAGCAACATTTCGGAGAGTCGTTTTAGCAATTTTTTCTGATTTAACAAATGAAAGTGTTGAAATTTATATGGATGACTTCACAGTATTTGGAGATAGTTTTGAATATGCATTAGAATAGCTTGAAAAAGTGCTGATTCACTGTGAAACATACCACCTTGAGAAATGCTTCTTAATGATGGAGGAAGGAATTGCTCTTGGACATCATATCTCTTCTTATGGAATCAAGGTTGATCCTAAGAAGGTTGAAGTCATCAAAAACCTCCCTCCTCCACAAAATCATATTGATGTACAAATTTTCTTAGGACACATTGGTTTTTATCACAGATTCATTGCTAATTTCAGTACCATAGCGAATCCCATGTTTGCATTACTCATGAAAGATTCTGAATTTGTTTGGTCTTCTGAATGTCAAAATTCCTTTGAAGACTTAAAGGAGAAGTTAACCACTCCACCTATACTAAGAGGTCCTAATTGGGAGTTACCATTTCATATTCAAACTGATGCTTCCAATACTGCTTTTGGAGTCGTGTTAGGACAGATTAAAAATGGGGAACATTATGCCATTTATTATATCGGTAAAAACTTGACAGAGTCGAGAAAAACTACACTACTACTGAAAAAGAATTCTTGGCTGTAATCTATGCTATTAACAAATTTTGATACTATATCATAGGGTACCAAGTATTCATCCATATGGATCATGTTGCAATCAAATATTTGATGAATAAACCATTGGTTAGTGCAAGAATTATTCATTGGTTGATTCTATTGTAGGAATTTGATGTTACCATAGTGAACAAACCTAGGAAATCTAATGTAGTCGTAGATTTCTTGTCAAGAATACCATATGCAGATACAGGAGAAGTGGTGGAAGATATATTTCCAGATGAAAAGTTGTTTGCTATTTCTGTACAATCTCCATGGTTTGTAGACATAGCTAATTACTTAGCTACAAGGAAGATTCATATTCACTTTACCCCTAAACAAAAGAAACAGTTAATCAAGCAAAGATCTTCTTTTAAATGGATATAAGGATTACTGTTTAAATGCAGTCCTGATCATGTTTTACGTAGGTGTATCCGCCAGGATGTAGTATATGATATCCTACGAGCATGCCATGATGAACCATCAAGAGGGCATTATTCAGTCAAAAGCACTATTCACAAAATTTTAGGTACTGAATACTATTGGCCATCCTTGCACAAAGATGTAAAAAGGTACATTAGACATTGTGATGCCTGCAAGCAAATGGAAAAACCTACCTTTACTAATGAAATTCCATTACAACCTCAAATAGGAACATAAACATTTGAAATATGGGGTTTAGATTTTGTAGGACCCATTAATCTTCCTTCTCGAGGCAAAGTGCATATCTTGGTATATACTAATTATGTTACAAAATGGGTAGAGGCTCATACCTTTAAGCATGCTCGAGAAGAAAAAGTTGCTGATTTTCTGTATTCACAGATTTTTTTGCATTTTGGAGCCCCACAATCCATCACTACAGATCAAGGACCCCAGTTTACTTCAAAATTTATTGATGCCTTCACTCAACTCTATCAACTCAAACATAGAAAGTCCTCACCTTATCATCCACAAGCCAATGGCCAAGTTGAAGTGACTAATAGGGAATTAGAACGAATTCTGACCAAAACCATAGCAATCCATAGAAGAAATTGGTTGGACAAGTTACCAGAAGCTATTTGGGCTTATAATACCACTTGGAAATCTACCACTAGATTTACACCATATGAATTAGTTTATGGAAAAAAACCTCTTTTGCCTATTGAGTTTGAATTACTAACTCTTCAAACTGCTTTGGAAGTAGGTATTGATCTATCACAGGCACAAGAAGATCGCATTCTACAACTTGATGCATTGGATGAACTATGCATGGATGCACTACATCAGACAGAGATAATCCAAGCACAATGAAAGATGTGGCATGATAGTCACATATAGCAACACAAATTTTAGCAAGGTGACTGGGCCTTGTTGTTTGATTCATAATACAAGGATTTCCCTAGAAAGTTGCTAACCAGATGGCTTGGAGCGTATCAAATTGAGGAAGTGTTTGACAATGGAGCTGTTCACCTTACACCTATTGATGACTCATGACGTAAGTTATTGGTGAATGGAAATCATCTTCGTATGTACCACAAACCACACAACATGGAAGAATTTATCAAGCAAGTGGAAAATTTGGATGTACACATTTGGGAAGAAAAAACTTCTTCCATACCGAATTCAGCAGATTGACACAATAATAATAAAAAAACAATATAAATTCAGGAAGTGAAAACCTCTTTGAGGCGCTCCTGAGTTGGGTTTACATGAAAATTGGTGTTTTGACATGTTTACCTAGTTGGTTTCACCATCATTGTTCGGTCTTGTCTCATGACCGTTGTTTCATCTGTTTTCATATTGCACCTACCTTAGTTCAAATATTGATTAGCTAGAAATCTCAGTAGGAGCACCCCGAAATGTAGATAAAAATGGCTATAACAGGTATGTCATTTTTATTTTCTGAATAATGTAAATCATTAGTATATAGTGTATATATTCTTGATTAGTATAAAGCATATAAAAGGGGAATAAAAAATGGAAATTTCTTGTCAGTGTTTCAAAAATGCCTCTGCCTAGTTCTGCTCTAACAAAAGTGCACCAAAATAAAAAAAGGAAGTGCAAGAATAAACTGTTTATATTCTAAAGCACATGAATGATTCATCAAGCGCAGGAATAAGCTGTTTATGTTTTAGGTGTAGGAACGAGCTATGTATAAGTGACAGAATAACTTATTAAGCGTAGGAATAGACCAGTTTACTCTATGCTCCGGAATAAATCACTAAGCGCAGGAATGAAGTTTTGTGCAATAAATTCTACGACACGTGGCCTGCAGTGATTTAATTGGTTTGGGAGGAAAAAGGACAGGTCTCAGATTCAAGGTGGCATGTGATAGCTAGCATCCATAACAAGAATGAGTGAAATTAAGGGTTGACAACTTCATGTACGCTACCACGTCACCTGTCCTTATTACTCTGCATGTTCCGAAGTAGTTCCTGCGTTGCTATAATTATTCTTGCTAAAATGATTAAAACCCTAAAAATAGACGCAAGATCGTATTGTCCAAAAATTCATAGACACCACATAACAGAAGGCAAAAGACTACACCATGGGTGGAAAGAAAATTAGAGCCAAACCCAAAAATATCAGCTACTTGGATAACGATCCTACATCTCTGCAAATCTTCATTGATGGGGGATTTATGTAGTTCCTGCAAAAAATTGATGGCTATTCAGAGGGCTTGGCGGCAGAGTTCGCATGCACCTTCCACAACAATCGAGTACACATTAGCGGGATGACCATCCAAGTAACTCCCAAGATACTCAGCCAAATCACTGAATTACCCCTTTAGGGTTTGCAGATTGTGAAAACTAGGAGAAATATTTTAGTTGACCTAGTTAATCAGTTTAAGAAAGAAGGGGATGGAAAAATTGAATTATTGATGCATCAAAATGTTTGTAAGGGGGTAAAAAGACCTAGTTTACCATCCCCTTGGATAGAAGTTGCAATATGGGTTATGAGATACATTAATTGTGATGGCCAATTTCCTATTGTATCTGGGATGCGAATTGTAACCAATTTGTGGAATACATCAATAAAAGAGAAGGGCTGTTATTTCATTTTGGGTTTCAATTCATGCTTTTTCCATTTCATGCATTTTTAGTTCGTAGGATTTAGCGTTAAGTTTAGCTTCATTTTTTGCATCGTGATTGGAGTCTTTCCTTTCTTGTTTTTGTATCCTCGTGTTTTCATTGATTATCATTCGAGACATGAAGTTCTTGGAGGATGAAGTCTAGAACTGCAAATAAAATACTGGCCAGCCCGATCCAGCAATTATCGTGTTTGAGGACTTGGAAGAAGAAAATAGAGTGCATCATTTTGTAGCTTTAAGCAACAATACTAGAGCTAGCAGTAGCACTGCCTCATCATCACCAACGCCTCCACTTGAAATAAGGATCTCCAACTTGAAGACTCTAGTGAAGACAAGAATATTACAAGACATTTATGAGGTCACCTGAAATCAAATAGATCAAGAACAACTTGATTTTGCTTTATTTTTTGTAGTGTGATTCAATTTCATTTGAAGAAGCAATTCTGAATCATAAATGGGTGCAAGCTATGGATTATGAGATAGAGGCCATAAATAAGAATAAGACATGGAATTTTATGGATCTTCTAGTAGGCAATAATACCATTGGATTCAAGTGGGTATATAAAATGAAGTTTAATACCCAAGGTGAATTTGACAGGCATAAGGCTAGATTGGTGGTAAAATTCTATAAGCAAAAGTCAGGGATTGACTATCATGAGGTGTATGCACCTGTAGCGATACTTGACACAGTCAGGATGATCCTGGCATGGGCAACCCAAAAAATATTGGAATGTGTACCAAATGGATGTCAAGTCTGCCTTCCTCAACGGAGTGTTGGAAGAAGAGGTCTACATAGACCAACCACAAAGCTATGAGCTATAAGGGAAAGAAGGCAAGATCCTAAAATTAAATAAGGCCTTGTATGGTTTGAAGCAAGCACCCAGGGCTTGGTACAGTCAGATTGATGCCTACTTTTAGGAGAATGGGTTTATCAAATGCCCATATGAGCACACCCTATACCTAAAGACAAATGCAGAAGGAGAGATGATGATAGTCTGCTTGTATGTAGATGATCTGATTTACCTTGGCAATAGCAATGTGTTATTTGACAAGTTTAGAACAACCATGAAGAAGGAGTTAAAAATGATGGACTTAGGCCTGATGAATTACTTTCTAGGCATTGAAGTTGACCAATCCGTAGATGGCATATTCATTTTTTAGGGTAAGTATGTAAAAGATGTCCTAAAGAGGTTTAAGATGGAGGACAACAAACCTGCCATCACACCAGTTGTAACAGGCCTGAAGATGAGCAAAAATGATTATGATAGCAATATTGATCCAACATTCTACAAATGGCTTGTTGGAAGTCTGATGTACCTGATTGCAACCAAACCAGGCCTAATGTTTGCAGTGAGTTTGATTAGTAGGTTTATGGAAGCACCAAATAACACTCACTTGTAGACAGGGAAAATAATATTACGATATGTCAATGGGACCAGAAACCATGGAATTTTCTATGCCATATAAGACCAACTTGAACTGATTAGCTACACAGATAGCGATTGGGCTGGCAGTACATATGATTGGAAGAGCACTTTCAATTATGCTTTCCATATTGGATCAGGAGCAATTTTGTGATCCTTAAATAAGTAACCCATAGTTGCATTATCCACTGTAGAGGCAGAGTATGTTTCCACCAGCTCAATCGCATACTAGGCAGTATGGCTGTGAAGAATCTTGGGTGAGCTGAATCATTCACCAAAAGGGGAAAAAACTATTTTTTTGACAACAATTCAGCCATAACACTATCAAAGGATCCAGTGTTTCATGGCAGGACCAAGCACATCTATATCCACTACCATTTTATCAGAGAGCTATTGAAATCTAACAAAATAGATTTACAGTTTTACAGGTCAAAAGAGCAAGTAATAGATATTTTCACAAAACCTTTGAAAGAGGACTTCAACAGGCTACAATAAATGCTTAGTATAAAATATTTTATGAAATATGGTTTAAAGGAGGATGTTAGAAAGTTAAATCATATTTGACACATGAAAAGATCTCTGACAGATCTTATCACCAAAATCTAATCATTGCTTTCTATTGTATGCAGTTATTACTATTTTGGTAGAAACCGTAAATTGTTTGATGAAAACCCTAATTTAGTGATAAGTCTTATCCCCTATCATAATATAAGCCTTATCCTCTCTTATAATCGACTATATAATGTGGTGCTACCTTTTAGAAAAATGTAGCAGTGCACAACAATGCAAAGAGTGTAGAGCATAGGAGAATAGAGAGAGGAGAGAAGGAGCACGAAGTAGATGCAGAGAAAGGAGTTGGGGCAGCAACCTTCCATAAACTCCATTAGGTTTTTAACCTACAAATCATATTGTAGATGTGTTTGTAAAGCTTTAGTTGAAAGAATCGTTTGTGTAAGGTTTAATTTTTCCTTGTAAAACTGCAACCGTAGTCAAGTTTGCTTTGATTAATAATATATGCATTTTTCGTCTACTTGAGACTTTTGCACATCTTCATCTCCAAAAAATCATTTCGGACGACTTCTCCTTCGAAAAGGGCATTTTGCCCATTCAACATCTAAAAATGTATTTCGTGACTTACCTATACCAAAAATGCATTTCGCAATATATTTACTTCCAAAAAGAAGTTTTATCGTGCTTTGACCAGCGCAAGTCCCTAGGTGAGTGAAACTCACGTTTCGTGATTATTTTCCCCAAAATAGCATTGTGCATTTTAATTTATCCAAAAAGGCATTATGGACGTAAAATGTATTTGTTTTGCCCGAAAAGCTATTTCGGGATTCCCTTATCCCGAAAAGGGATTTTGGGACTTATTTCTCCTGAAACAACGTTTGACGTTGTTGACCAATGAAACCTCCACTCGCGGTCACATTGGTTAGTTCAAGACTTTTTTTTTGAAAGATAATTTTAGGATAGATTAATCCTGAATGAGCACTTCAATGTTGGGTCTGATACCATGCTACATACCTTTGAATCTAGCATGCTCATCATAATTGGATTGTGATAATAATTTGTTCATGACAGATGATGCGGCTAATTTTTGAATATCAATGTGCATAATTGAACGACACCAAAAAATGTAATCCAATATGCATTTAAATGCCCAACATTAAACACTAATTTATTAAAATAAATATAAATAAAAAACTGCACTACTTGCTTTAAAAGATACCTTTAATTATTCAAAAAATTGTATAATTTTAAGATATTTAAATAGTGGCAACATGAGCCCTATGCACTTCTCTGAACACTAGAAAAAAACTTTTAAACCTGTATGAAGGTAGTTTATTGATGAAATACCAATATAATGGCCACTATAAAATTTCAAGAGAAAAAAAAAAAATTATGAGAAGCCATTTATAACTTTTAGAGAGGGACCATAATTAGTTTTCTTCACAATCCATCTCTTCTAAGCCATGGTAAGATTTTCAACAACTAAACTTAAATCTCACATTGAGACCTTGGGTTATATCTGATATGTTGAGGAACTTTATTCTTTTTCATTGGTCTTCAATCATTTTGAGTTTTTTACGATTCATATTATAATTCATCTTGTTAATCTATGTGGTTTAGTGTAATACATTGATTATATTTTTACAATATTTTTTTAGATTTATGGGGTGAGCATATATAAATATGCATACATGAATCTATACTTAGTAATGAATTTATGTTCTGTTGATCAAAACTTGTCTGATTTATACTTTATGGTATCTACTAATATCACCTTTTGTACATTTGTGATATTGATATTGTTTGGTTTTTTTTAGAGTTCATTTTAATCATGGTTAATTTCATAGTCTAAAGTTATGGTGTGAACTATAAGTATCTAGGTAAGTTATGAGTATCTAGAACAAACCATAGCTTACTAGGATTATCAAGAGATTATCTTAGGGATTTTGAAGTCAATATTATCTCTCTTTGAAACTAAGAGAGTTTTGGAACAAGAATATATATAGAAAGTGTGTATGCTTCATAATGTAACATTAATTACCTCAAAGGTCAAATATCATTTTTATCTTAGGTTTGTGATCTAGGAGAGAACTTATATCTATGTTTGTTTTTCTTGGGTTCTAAAATTAAATTGATATCTACAACAAATTTATAGCTTTGATGGAGGTTATATCTAAATAAATATAAGTCAAATTTAAGTTATCATAAATCTAAAATAATTTTAATGTATAAATAAGTGTAGCATTCATTTAAATTAAAGAAAATATTTCAAATGAATATCCATTGAAGACTATATGTTATGCAGTTACCTTGGTCATCCAAGATAAGTTATCCTTATCCATACTATATCTATAATAGGTCACTAGGATTCATAAAATATAGCACAAACAAAGGGTACTTTTGTGATAATGAGTTATTAAAATTTTTATAGAACCAAAAAGTTAGGAGCTCAAAATATAATCTCTGATATTCATTCGCCTTGAAAGGTTCAAAAATACATTACTTAAATACATAAACTAATAACCAATACTTAGAACTATTAGGAGAAATATTAGGGAGGAAAGGAAAAAATAGAACTCTTCCTACCGTCCATGTCGTCCAATCCTACTAACTTGGTAGCCGTCCAAGGAGGTAAAAGGGTAAGGTCCAAAGCTTACAGTTGTAAAACAAATTTTTACCATTTTACCATTTTAAATTTCAATATTCTCCCCCTTAAAGTTGAGAGGACTAACTATACAGTCTCTCAGCTTTATATATTGAGCTTTAGCCATGCCTTTGGTGAAGATATCTACAATGTTATCCAAAGTGCTACAATATTTAAGCTCAACTATCTTCTGCTCCACCATGTCTCGAATGAAGTGATACTTCATATCGAAATGCTTTGATTTGCTATGGTGGATTGGATTGTATGCCAACTAAATGGCACTTATGTTATCACAATACAGTCAATTGGTACCACTTTGAATTTATCCAATCTCTTCAAGGACTTTTATCAACCATAGGGCTTGAGTACTAGCATGTGTGATGGCATACTCAGCCTTAGTAGATGAAAATGCTACAACAGTTTATTTCTTGGATCTCCAAGTGATTAGTCCTGACCCTAACTTAAATAGTTCCCTGATGTAGATTTCCTATCACCTATATTGCTACCCCAATCATTGTCACTGAAGCCAACTAATTTTATAGAATTACATTTGTGGTAATGGATTCCAAAATCCAATGTACCTTTTACATATATTAATATTCTTTTAGTTGCTTGTAGATGCAGCTCATATGGACTTGCCATAAATCTTAAAACTAGAGAAACAACATATTGAATATTAGGCCTTGCGTTGGTGAGAAACATAAAACTCCCAACCATGCTCCTGTAAGTGGTCATGTCAACCTTTGGTGCTCTGTCATACTTGCTTAATTGGATTCCATGTCCAGTTGGATTTGCAACTGATTTGCACTGCTCCATGGTAAATTTCTTGATCATGTCTCAAGCATACTTATGTTGACATATGAAGATCCCCTTATTTATGCCTAGGAAGTATCACATTAAACCGATATCTTTCATCTCAAACTGCTTCATCATGGAGTTTTTGAACTCCATATTCATTTTAGTGTTACTACCCATAAATATTAGATCATCCACATACAAAAAAACTATGAGAATGTCTACACCATGCTTTAGGTAGTATAGAGTTGGTTCATTTTTGCTTCTATTGAATCCATACTCATTGAAGTAGCCATAAATGCGTGAGTACCAAGCTCTTGGTGCTTGCTTGAGGCCATAAAGTGTTTTTTTCAATTTATAAACAAGGTTCTCCTTTCCTTGTTCTTGAAATCCTTGAGGTTGTTGAACATAAACCTCCTTAGTCAAGTATCCATTTAGAAAAGCACTTTTCACATCCATGTGTTGAATGTTCCATCCTTTGTGGGCAGCTAAGGAAATAATTGATCTGACTGTCTCTTGTCGTGCAACAGGAGCAAAAGTTTCCTCATAATCAATGCTAAATTTTTGAGTAAAAACTTTTGCTACTAATCTCACATTGTGCCTCTCAATGCTTCCATCAGCATTGTATTTGGTCTTGTAGACCCATTTACATCCAACACATTTTTTTCCTTTGGGTAGCTTTACTAGCTCCCATGTATCATTATTTTTTATAGAGGTTATTTTCTCTTCCATGGCTTCTTGCAATAAATTTTGAGTACAAGCCTTATCATAGCTAGATGGTTCTAGTTGTGCACTAGAAAATAAAGCATAATTGACTATATATCCCTTAGGATCATGGGAGTCATCATCCCCATACAATTGTAAATTTTCAAGTTGTTACAAAATTGTATTCATTTCACTAGCTTGGCTTCTAGTGAATATTCTCTGGAAATTTCAATCCATAATTTGAAAGGGTGGATGATGTTGTAAAGTTCTTTTGCCTCTTGATGGAGATTCACTATCAATGTCCATCGGTGAATAACTTACTAACATTTGTGGAGGAGGACTTAGAGTGGTGGTGGAAGTACTTGATGTAGTACTCCTACTTGGGCTTGGAGGGGGTGGTGTACCTTTACTTTTCTTGGGAGACACCTACTGTACCTGATGTACCTGTAAAGAATTTACATCTTGGGACTCATCATCAACAAAAATTCTTTGATGACCCCATTCCCCCCCTTCATAAAAAATTACCTCCCTGGAAAGTATAATTTTATGATTCTTGGGATTGTAGAGTCTATATGCTTTGGTAGACTCAAAATACTCTACAAATATACAAGCTTGACTTTTGGGATCAAGTTTCTTACTTTTCTCATCAGGAATGTGCACATATGCTAAAGAACCAAAAACTTTGAATTGCTTTACATTTGGTTTCTTTCCATACCACCCCTCATAAGGAAGAATGTCATCTAAACTAGAAGTTGGACTTCTATTTAGAATGTATACACTGGTTATTACAGCATCAGCCCAGTACATATTAGTTAGATGCTTAGTCTAAAACATCATTATCGCCATCTCAACTATGGTGCGGTTCTTTCTCTCTACCACACCATTATTTTGTGGGGTATAGGCAGTGGTGAATTGCCTTTTGATCCCACTTGCTTTACAATATTTCAAGAATTCTTTTGATGATTACTTACCTCCTCGATCTGTCCTAAGAAATTTTACAAAATACTCACTTTGTTTCTCTACATTGTTTTTGAAATCTATGAAGCAATCAAAAGCTTCATATTTATGTTTCAAGAAATAAATCCAACACATTCTAGAGAAATCATCTAAGAAAGTGATAAAATAGGAATTGTTTCTGATACTCTTTGTCTGCTTTGGACCACAGATGTTCGAATGCACTAACTGAAGTGGATAGTTGGCTCTCCATGCTTGTCCTCTTGGAAATTTAGACCTTGAGTTCTTTCCCAAAGCACATACTTCATAGACCTCCTTTTGTTTGTTAATTTTGGGAATTCCTATCACCATAGCTTGAGAAGTTAACAATTTCAAGCTAGCATAATTAAGGTGACCATATCGCAAGTGCCAAAGTACACTTGGATTAGTTATAGCTACATTTGCAAGTTGAGCTCCCCCTAGCTCACCAAATTTGAGAGGGAATAACCGATTCTTGGTCATTGGGACTTGTGTGATGAAATTATTACAATTGTTTTTATCAAGAATGATACATTTTCCTTCATCAAAAACAAGTTTGTAATTATTCTCCATCATTTTCCCAACACTTAGCAAATTATGTTGGAGCTTTAGAGTGTAGTAGATTTCATTCACTTTCTTTAGGCATTCTTTTGTTGGAACCTCCATGACTCCAATACCTTCAACTTGCAAAGCTTTATCATCCCCTAACTTGATGTGGGATTTATAAGTGGAATCTAGAGTAGCAAATAGATTTTCTTTGCCACTCATATGGTTTGAGCAACCAGTATCCAAAATCTATATGTCATTTAGATTTTTTTTTTATTGTCCATATGAAATAAAAATATTAGAGGTATCATATTCTTCACCATAATTTCCATATTGACTGTTGCTGCCTTGAGAATATTTTCACCACCAGTCACAAGCAAAGTGACCTAGATTGCCATAGTTAAACCAAGTTTTTTTGTACTTGTCACTTCCTCATCCTTGATTTCCACTTCGTCCTGGATTTCCTCCTCGATTTTGGTTTCCACCTTTGTTTTTATTGCCTCCTCTGTTGGAGTTGCCTCCTCTATTTCTATTGCCTCCTCTGTAGTTGCCTATGCCTCTACCTCTTTTCTGGCCTTTGCCTTGACCTCTTCCATGTCCTCTTCTAGTATTTTCATTAGATGTGAAGGCTTTATAATCACCTCCATAGCTGGTTGAAGGAGAATCATGTAATCTCTCTTCATGAGACATTAACGACCCAATTAATGCATCAAATGTTAAAGTGGAAAGATCTTTTGAATCTTCTATGATTATGGCTATGTGATTCCATATTTTAAGAAGTGTTCGTAACACTTTCTTTACAATTGTTTCGAGCTTAATTTCTTTGCCAAGAGTAAAACCATTTTATCAACTACTGCTTTCACTCTAACATAATAATAACCTACTTTTTCATCTTCTTTCATTCTGAGATTTTCAAAATCTTGTTTTAGTGTTTGAAGCCTCACTTGCTTCACTTGATCACTTCCCTGGAATCCATATTTCAAATATTTCCATGCATCTTGTGTAGTTATACAAGTAGCTATTCTAGGGAATATACTCTTATCCAATGCTGCTTGGAGATGATAAAGAGCAGAGGAGTTTATCTTTTGTGCTTCATTCATTGTTTTCTTATCTGCAATACTTAATATTGTTAAGTCTATGGGTTCAATGTAACCTTCTTCCACTATGTCCCTGTAGACACCAAAACAGCACCAATCCGATTATGTGACAACAAGCGCTGATCGCATTGACACAAACAGCCCCCAGGGCAGCCCCCAGAGGTTAAACAGTGGTCCTAACCACTCCCAAAAGTAGTTTGGAAGGTCAAAGGTCAATTTGGCACCTTTTTGGCACCTTGCTCTCTGCTCGTCCCACCCCGGGATGAATACAAACTGGCATTCATCCCACCCAGGGACGAATAGCAGCATTCGCCCCAGGGTGAGGCGAATAGAAGGTTTGACTGGCAAAAAAAGTCAAACCTCGGCAACTCCGCCAGTTAACTGAGGCTTCAGGCCATGCAATTGCGAGGAATAGCTTTTATTCAAGAAGAGAGACTTCAGTCATGCATGTCTTTATTTTAGAGACCTCATGCAAGGAGATTCTAAATCAGGGAACTAGCTTTTCTCTGAAAATAGGACAGTTAACTCAAGTAGCGCCCTCGCATGCGCAATTTAAACAAGGAGACCCTAAGGTCTATAAATTGGGGAGTTTTCCCACCCAAAATAGGATACAGAGAAGGAGCATTTGAGCAATGAAGTGCTGCCAATTTACATACCTACTTGCGATTTGTGCTTTCACATCCTTAATCTCTCATTCGAAAGGGAGGTTATTGGGTGAGTATTGGAAACACGAATCCGGACCCAAAACCCGATTTTTGACCATAAAAATCCACAAAATTTTCTGAAAACACCCCATAAGGAGTTTTGGACCCATCCCAAGTGGATTGGTGCTGAAACAGTGTCCCAAACGGTGGGCGTCCTGCCCTCGGGCGCTCCCCAAACTGTCACAATCCTATTCGCCCCACCCCGGGATGATTAGAAATATGTGATATATTTCTTTAGTTTTTATTTTGCATTTTATTCTAGATATGCTAAATAGGTTACAGTTCAAATTTCATTTCATTCTGAGCAATTTTGACCAGGTTTTTGTCATTTCTCGCCTTTACTAACTTGCAGATGGCACCAGAAAAATATGGGTGATAGAGGTAAAATTGGAGAAATATGACCTTCTGGGTCTTCCCAAAACACCCCCAATTAGCTAACCCCAAGTTTTTCAGGTCATTTGGAGCTTCCAGGATAGGACATTGAAGAGGGTGCTTTCTGACAGGTTATTGTAGGTCTATTCGTCCCACCCTGGAGCGAATACAAATATGTGAGGAATTTCTAGACTGTTATTTTTGCAGAGGTCTTCTGATAACATATTTATGCTACTGTTAAATTTTTAGGTCAATCCGAGGTCATTTGATTATCGATTTAATATTTTCATGCATATACTGATAGTAGGCCTTGGGAAATACATGCTTTATTATATCTGCAGGTGCTACTAATATTTTCTGTTTCTTTGAACGTAGGTTTTTGACATCAGAAGAGCAGGAAGGAGTGAAAAATCATACACACAAGTGGCGGTGATATTTTGGTCCACCCATCTTATATGTGGGCACGCGGAAGAAGGATTGTTGTTTATAGATGCGATAAGAAACTTATTTGACGCTCCTATTCCCTAAAAAGGAAGGAGACGTATTGTAACACAACTCTGAAAAGCATATCAATAAAAAGGGCCATATTTTATATTGCTTTTATCTTGTGTCAATTCGTCTATGCTCTTTCTTTTTATGCACTTTGCAATACATAGGCTATAAGCGTTAAGTTTGATTTTAAAAGCATCCATTTTGGCACTTTCCTTTTTGTTTCCGTATCCTCGTGCTTTCAATGGCGATCATGGTGGGACCTGTGTCCTTTGATTTTAAAGATTAAATTTCTGATTAAATTTGCTTGTTTTGTTGCTTACAGGTACCAAGTTTTCAAACGCTAGACTGTTTCAGGCAGAAATTCAGAGACATCCGATTTAGGCAGAGAAGAGGTAGGGGTTTTAAACACCTTTTGTCAATTTTCTATTTTCTATTTTCTGTTCTCTGATTTTTTCTTGCATAGGAGAGTTTAAATGCTTGCTTGTTTCAATTTTGCAATTTAAAAAGAACCCCACACACCACGTGGTATTTTAAACACAAGGAGTTGGTCGTAAAACCCCAACCCTTGAGCAAGACCAACGGTGGATTTCATCATCACCTTGGCTTGAGATATTGCATCCATAACCCCGATCGTGACTGTTGCTAGACGTAAATCCTGATGAAAGCTGACCAAGTGTAGCTTGGGGTGATTCCTAGTGCATGAGGATAAGTCTTCTATGGTAGGTGTCATAAACAGAGTGATTCCCCTTCCGTACCGCCTATGTTCCACGTATCATCTGCTCTCACGTACCTATAGTCTCCCTCACGTAAGGGCGGGTATATAGAGAGGTTGGTATATCGGTCCGACAATGGTATATTGAAGGGGCGACCATTTTGGGAGTCATAAGAGCCTTCATAATTGCATTTAAATGGTTTTCACAAAAAGCTTTCAAAAACAAACAACAAAACACACTAAACCAGATTTAGGGCACACTTTTAATCTTTAAAAGAGATAATCATTGCTTGTGTGTGTGTGCTATTTTCTGTTTAGTATATCAAAAAAAATCATAAAAAGAAAAGAATCTACGCATCTTTAGGTAAACATCACCATGGTGTACACCCGTAGCCGAGCCCGATCACGGGCAGAAGCTGCAGAGAGTGCACCAAGGGGGACAAGTCACCTCCGATATAGTCTTGAGGACTTGGTCATCCCACCTTGGTGGCAGGATACACAAGTTAGTCCACACCATGCCATTACAGAACAAGACTATAGAGGCACCCCTTTGAGGGGCACACCCACTCAACATAGAGACACCTCCTTGAGGGGTACCCCCACTCAGCAAAGATCCTTTCAAGAGGAAAACCTACATGTAGCACTCAACCTAGATATGAGGCCCCCCTTGGAAACTCATTATGGGTGGCCTAGTGATGAAGTGCTTGAACAACATAGGGTCCACAAGGAGGAACCATATGATTTTGTTACTCCTGATTTACCCCTGATTACTGTTAGAAACACTAGACCATATCCAGAGTATCAGGATTTCCAGATAGGGCAAGACAATTCTGCCCGCACCTTTTATGCATATAATAGAGAGTGTGAGGAAGACCATTATGTTCCTCAAGAGTGATACACAGCGTGGGAATGATGCACATCCACACCCGCTATGTATCAGGATCACTCATTGAGGCCAGAGCCTCAAGTGAATGTCGCTAACCTCGATAGAGGGAAGCAGCCCATAGGGGTCTCAGATCACCATGACCAAGAAATACATGTAGGAGAGGCATCTAGGCCTCCTAAACAAGAAACGATGGAACAAATTGACTTGGCATTTGCCAAACTAGCCTCCCACCAAGCGCAAATCACGCGGCTCAGGCAAGACCAACAACAATTAGAACATTTGTGTCACCTTAACCAAGAGCGCATTCAGTGTCAGACAACTGAATTGCTTCACAACAATGTGCCTGAGAAGGTCCCAGCACCTCGCGCACATAAATCTGAGATGTATGAGAGGCACAACCCCTTAGTGCGAGATAGGTCTCCGTGACCTCATCAAGCACTGCCTCTAAGACCTCCTAGACCTGAGCGGGAGGCCACTCCTAGAAACTATGATGGGCACCCTCCGCGGGCACCCATCAATGTTTACAGGCCTAGGCCAGACACTCCTCAAGAAGCTTATGAGGATTATGAACAAGAAGAAGAGCGGGCTGAAACGCCCTATCAAGGTAGAAGGGGTGCTACCCAACTACCCCTCCAAAGGCCTCAAGTTCCCCACAACCCACAGTGGGAGCAAACCAAGGAGGAGGAGATCAAGTCCTCCGATGCATACAAAGCATTGTTAGAGCGCTTAGAGACTATGGAGCTCAAGACTTCTGGGCCCCAAAAGCCTACTTTACGCCAACTCCGTAGTCATCCTGTGCATCCGTCAGTGTCGGCACCTCCATACCCCGAACACTTTAAGTTGCCCCAGTTGGCACTCTTTAGAGGGGAGGAAGATGCCCAAGAGCATGTGACTCGATTCCTGAGCCAATGCTTTGGCATTCAGGACAATGATGCTTTGCTATTAAGAACATTTATAACCACATTCGTAGGCCCTACCTCGGATTGGTTTACTCAATTACCAAAGCACAACATCTGTAACTTGGATCAGCTAGTGGACGCGTTCCTAGAACGTTTCACCTTCAACACAAAGAAAAAGGCATCACTAAGCGATCTAGCTAGCCTCAAGCAGTATGAGGAGGAATCTATGGCGGCATATGGGAACCGATGGAGGACGTTGCTTTCAAAGCTACCCTACCTCCCTCCTATGTCCGACCTAACTCAAATGTTCGCAAAGAGCTGTTTGCGATCGATCTCTGTGCTATTGCAGCTACAGCAATATGCCACTTTAGAAGAAGCTCTGGCGCAAGCCAGAATCATCGAAGAGATCAAGATACAGGATGGCAAAATTGCCAAGCCTAAGAAAAAAGAATGGAACAAGAGCACTAAAATAGGGACTACGCAACAGAAACCCGTCGCGGTCAATCAAGTTGCTATCAACGCCCCTAAGCCTGCCCAAGCAACACAACCTCCAAAGGCTAACTATCAGGCAGTGCCTCCAAACAATTATGATAGAGAAAACCAAAAGCAGGAACAAAATCAGCAGCATCACCCTAGGCGACAATTTACACCATACATAGAGTCCAGGGACTCCTTGTTTGACCGTTTGTCAGTGGCAAACTTGATTAATCTACCAGAGATTCAAACGATAGATCCTAATGCGCCAAAGCCTAAGGGGTACAGGGAGGACTTGTACTGTAGGTTCCACAGATGAAAGGGACATGACCTTAATGCCTGTTGGAAGTTCAAAGGTTTGGTGCAAGACCTCATTGACAATAATACATTGGTAGTGGATAACCCCATAGCACCCAACAACCAACAAATGGGCATTTTTAGAGACCCTTTGCCCGCACATGATGCACAAGCAAAACCCCTTCACGTCAATGAGGTGCAATAGAATTGCCCCATGGAGGGGTATGTAGGGATGATAAGCATAGTGACAAGGAACAAGAGATACCCAGGAGCTGCCCCCGTGGCAGCCACAAGAGAAGTTCCATCAACGTCACAACCTCAACCGAACCCTACACAGCTTCCCCGCCTAGACCAATGGCCACGATTCGAACTAGACTTACTCAAAGTCTAAGGACCACGTCGGCTAGGCTCTCCATATATGAGCTTATTCAACAATCAGCGCCCCATCGGGAGGCTCTCATGGAGATATTAAAGGCAATTGAGCTGCATCCCCATGAAGCAAATTCTTTCAACAACTTCGTGGGCCATGTGAAACAATGTACGGAACCAGTCATCACCTTTAGAGAAGATGAATTAAAATCGATGGCTGGTGATGTGGCGGATCCACCCCTGCACGTTATTGCATGGGTCAATGGGATTCCATATAAGCGGGTGTTGGTAGACACTGGTTCGTCCAGTAACATTATTACAACCGTCGCATTAAAACATTTGAAGTTGTCGGCCTCTCACATCGTACCTTCCACCTATACTCTTCGAGCATTCAATGATGCGATATGCTCGATAGTTGGCACAATTGTCCTACCCATACAAGTGGGACAAAAGACCATTCATACATTGTGCCACATATTAGAAGGTGAGATGGCTTACAATATCTTGTTGGGGCGACCTTGGATCCGGGACATGAAGTGTGTCCCTTCAATTGCTCATCAATGCTTGAAGTATACATTTGAAGGATAGGTACATGTAGTCCCTACAGATTTAGAGCCTTTCAAATACTACAATTCAGTGCAACTAATGCCGCAGTCGACCCTTCCATCAACGCATTTGGATTTTCAGTTAAATCCATCTAAAAGGGGTCCGATTACATAGGAATCTCCATTACCAAGGCAATCAAATTCCCAGGCGGGTCCATCTTCTTCATCTGGTCCTCCCACAATGATGCCACCTATGGTGGCCACACCAAAGGACAAGGGAAAGAAGCCCCTGGAAGAGGAACCACCCTTAGTCTCCAACATCTCGACAGAAGAGAAGCCTAGTAGAATGGAAGTCGAGACACCTAGTTCACCCCACATGGAGTGGACTCAGGGAGAACTTCCATTCGCTCCCCCTCAAATGCCAACAATCATAGTTGAGATGGCCAACACAGGATTGGGGGAGTATCTAGTGCAAAACATTATAGCAACGCCTACACTTGAGTCCATGCAAGACATGGGGAGACCTCGACTCCCCATCGGCTCTGTGGTTCCTCTAGGCTACCCACCCAATCAGACAAACTTTATTTATGGGGGCCTGGATAATGGCGTTGAACCTTCCCTACAAGAAGAGGAAGATGAAGAGCCCTTTGTTGAGGATGTCAATTATCTGTCTAACCCGGACTTCGCATTGAGATATCTTAGCCAATGCAATTGGCATGGATATGGGTTGGGCAGGTATGAACAAGGAGTGCATGTTTTGTGCCAACCAAGATACCAAATGCCTTATGACAAGTCAGGAGTAGGGTTTAATCACCCTTTGCCCCTAGACATCTTGGTCAAAAACATGCAAGGCCTAGGGATAGGCAACAAGGATGGGTTGGCATCAGATCCATATGCCAATCCAAATACAACTTATACATTGGGGGATTATTTCCCATTACAAACAAACAACCTTGTTGACCTCAACAACCCTTTCCCTTCGGTCGCAATGGGAGACAATTCAAGGACTCACCTCCATGAAGGGTATGGACAAGACCAAGAAGGGTCTTCGGATGATGAGTTAGATTACGAGGTAGCACCTTGGGATCCTCTTGAGTCAGGAAGCAATCATTCCCACATGCTTCCCATGGATGATTATCAAGAAAGCTTCCTGACCATGTTCCCATTGGATGATCCAATTGAGCATATGCCACCTCAAGAAAATCAGGTCCCCCCATAGAGAGCGGAACAACCTCGATGGGACCACATTAATTTGCTCGAACAAGATGAGCCCCATCTATCGCAAACCATTGTTGCAGCAAACGAAGGCCTTTGGATCTCTGATAGTGATTATGAAGATGAAATCGAGATGGCCTATCTCAACCACATGCGACAAATGCAACAACAGTATCCCTTAGGCATAGATGACATGTTTGAACACTTACACATAGGGCCAAGACATAGGTGGCACCTCAACCCGATGTAGTTATAGCAATTACTGCACCCGCCACTCCAGGTACACAGAGAGCATCTTCCGCCTGGAGACCCTATCAAACCATCAGTGCCTAGGGTAGACCCTATCCTCTTGTCCGCACATAGGGCTGATCCATTTGTGCCAGTGCCTACAGAGCCAGATCCAAAGCACCAAGAACATCCAGAATGTCATAGTTATCACACCTGCGGTAATGGAGGTTACAATCATTTCATCAACATGATCTCCATTGACTTGACCGCCCCCATCCATGATCCAGCCGACCCAACACGGTCATTGCATCTAGACATAGAGGCTATAGATTGGGATCGTGCTGACACACCACCATCCCCATCAGAGTACTGGCCTTGCGGTGGGATGTTTCATTTCACTCCAGGATAGACTCAGGATGTCTTCCATGCTGAAGAGGAACCTGACGTTCCTAACGATGATCTTAATTCAGCAAACGATATCCATCTGATCCCAACTCCACACCAGTTGGAGGACGGATCCCACATGTCGATCGAGGCAACGACTGACGTAGACATCGACACAGATCCAATGAATCCATGGATTCTCAAGCTAGGGGTAAGTCTCTCCCCCGAAGAGCAAGCCGATTACATTGCCCTTCTCAAGGAGAAGAAGGAGGTTTTTGCATGGTCATACAAAGACATGTCGGGACTAGACCCATAGCTAGTCATGCATAATTTAATGCTTGATCCGACAATCAAGCCAGTAAAGCAAAAACTATGCAAGATGCACCCAACAGTGGCCTTAATGGTCAAAGATGAATTGCAAAAGTTGTTGGATGCATAGTTTGTCATCTGCATGGATTATCCACCATGGTTGTCTAACATGGTACCCATCAAGAAGCCCGATGGGAGGATTCGCATATGCACCGATTTTTGAGATCTAAACAAAGCGAGTCCTAAGGATGATTTTCCCTTGCCTAGCATCGACGCATTGGTAGATGCTACAACGGGCCATGAAATGCTTTCCCTCATGGATGGTTTCTCAGGATACAATCAGATTCGTATCAATCCCGAGGACCAACTAAAAATGGCATTCACAATGCCTTGGGGGACATTTTGTTATAAGGTCATGCCTTTTGGCCTTAAAAATGCTGGCGCCACCTACCAACGTGCCATGACATACATCTTCCATGATTACATGCACAAAACTTTGGAAGATTACATGGATGATTTGTTGGCCAAATCCCTTTTGCGCCCCAATCATCTCGATGACTTACGCAAGATCCTTGATCGCCTCATTGAGCATAAAGTCAGACTAAACCCCAAGAAGTGTGTATTTGGCATCACATCTGGAAAGCTCTTGGGTTTCATAGTCTCCAAATGAGGAATCGAGGTGGATCCCAACAAAGTCAAGGCAATCCTTGAAATGCTTCCCCCAACTACCATCAAGCAGCTCAAAAGTCTACAGGGAAAGGTTGCGTCGATCAAACGCTTCATAGCGCAGTTATCTGACAAGTGCCGACCCATGAATAAATTATTGCACAAGGGGGTAGCCTTCCATTGGGATGACGAGTGCCAGTCAGCCTTTGACGACATTAAATAGTACTTGGCTTCGCCACCAGTATTGGCACCACCTAGACCAGGAGTGTCGTTCTACTTATACATCTCAGCTACTGAGGTGGCACTGGGCGCCATGCTGTCCCAACATAATGAATTGCACAAAGAACAGGCTACTTACTATCTTAGCCGCACCCTGGTTAGTTATGAACTTAACTATGCATACGTCGAGAAGCTCTGCTTGGTAGTGGTGTTTGCTACCAAGAAGCTACGCCATTACATGCTGAGCAACAAGACGTATGTTGTGTCTAAGGAGAATCCATTGCGATACATGATGAGTCGTACTTATCATAGTAGCCGCACGATGAAATGGATCATGTTGTTGATGGAGTTTGACATAGAATTCATTGGACAAAAATCCATAAAAGGTCAAGTCATCGCCGATCAACTGGCAGAGGCTCCTCTTGAAGATGATCAGCCTCTGACCTTCGAACTACCTGATGATGGGGTCTTCCATGTTTCAGAATCGCCAGATTCTGATGAGCCTGAGTCACAGGCTGACATAACCCTATTCTTCGATGGTTCTAAATGTGAGCAAGGAGGTGGTGCGGGAATTGTATTCTTCACTCCACAAGGGGCTCCAATGCCTCTGTCATTTAAATTAGACTTCTCGTGCACCAATAACAATGCAGAATACGAAGCCTTGCTCATAGGTCTTCAGACAGTAGTCACCATGAACATTAAATGATTGAACATCTTTGGTGATTCGTTGTTAATTGTCAATCAAGTTAAGGGGATATTCCAATGTAAATGCCTAGTTTTGCAGGCTTATAAAGCCCTTGTGGACAAATTTCTGGCACAACTTGAATGGTATGACATCGAGGCACTCCCTCGATCATCGAATCATTTTGCGGATACTATGGCCTCCTTGGGGTCACTAATCCCGCAAGACCCTTCCGGTGAGATGACAACTATTCAGGTCAAGACATTATCACAACCCGCGATGGAGCATGCAAGCTCTGACCTCACGCCAGGAATCCACTTGATCCAGATTGAACCATCTCCGGATAGGTTCTCTCGAATCCAAGATTGTTTGACTCAAGCCAACTGGGGGTCCTTGTTCTCCCCTACCCCTCTTAATAGCAACACAATGCTATTTTTACAAGTTCTTTCCCGCTCAACTTTTGCTCGGGATGAACTTCAAGAGGGATTGGTTGTTCATACCATCGAGGTTTCTGATCAACAAGATTGGTACACACCCCTAAGGGATTACCTCAAGCTAGGTACTCTCCCACTTGGATTGACACAAGCCATGAAAAGATCATTCAAATAGAAAGCGGCAAAACATGTCTTGCTAGGAGACATTTTGTATCGTCGGAGCTATGAAGGAATCCTCCTCCGTTGCTTGGACCAGTAGGAGTCCGCTTGGGCGATCACCCAAGCCCACGATGGTACATGCGGTGGCCACTTCAGTGGTATGGCCATCGCAAAGCGCATTCTCTGCATGGGTTATTATTGGCCATATTTAGAGCGAGATTGTTGCGCATATGTGAAGAAGTGCGTGAAGTGTCAACATCATGCCAATTTGACACACGTACCTTCTCAGGCCTTGCAACCGATCCAATCGGCTTGGCCTTTTTCATAGTGGGGCTTTGATCTAATCGGAAAGATCTCCCCTACGTCGTCGGGTCATCACACATTTATCATAACGGCCACAGAGTATTTTACCAAGTGGGTGGAAGCAATTCCGTTAACCTCTACGACTGGACCCCGCATTGCGGAGTTTATTTTGCATAACATCATATGTCATTTTGGTATTCCATCCAAGATCCTCTCGGATAATGGGACGCCCTTCAAGAACAAAGACGTGCGTGCTTTGACCACAAAGTACAAAATTCAGCATAGTTTTTCAACACCCTATTATCCGTAGGCAAATGGGCAAGCAGAGGCATCCAATAAAATGCTAGTCGCCATCCTCAAAAATACTGTCATAGATAATCATAAGGATTGGCACATTCAGATCCCGCTTGCCCTATGGGCTTATCGCACTAGCATTCGGACGCCCACTGGGGCAACTCCATTTTCGTTGGTGTATGGCTCCGAGGCTGTCATGCCTCTTGAGTTGGAAATCCCTTCCCTGCGCATATCAATGCAAGAGTTCATCGATGATGACACTACGTGACAGGCCCGGTTAGATCAACTTACGTTGCTTGATGAACGATGCATCAATGCTCTCGAGCATTTGCGTATCTATCAAGAGCGACTTAAGAGAGCATATAACATGAAGGTTCACCTAAGGGATTTTTAGGTTGGAGATTTGGTCTTAAAAGAGAACCAGCAGAATTCTAATTTGTCATCCCATCTCCGAGACAAGTTCATGGCAAACTGGTTAGGTCCTTATGTGATTGACAGTAAGATAGGACCTGGAACATACCGGCTCACCTCTCTTGAAGGAATCAAGGAGCTAGAACCCTTGAACATCAGTCATTTGAGGCCATTCTACATTTAGAGAGCCATAGTCCACACAAAAGCTCCAAGGATTTCCACAATCGCTTGGTCAATCCCAAAATGCCCCAAAGGTGTCTATAAACCCTTTGGTCAAACCAAAAAGCTCCAAGGATTTCCACAATCGCTTGGTCAATCCCAAAATGCCCCAAAGGTGTCTATAAACCCTTTGGTCAAACCAAAAGCTCCAAGGATTCCCTTAATCGCTTGGTCAACCTAAAATGCCCCAAAGGTATCCATAAACCCTTTGGTCAAACCAAAAGCTCCAAGGGTTACCATAACCGCTTGGTCAACACAAATATTCAAAAACCAACAAAAACAATAAAAATCATCAAAAATCAAAAAAAAAAAAAAACAACACATTTCATGCATACTCTTAAATATCAAAATACAAAAAAATAGGTTGCATTAGGCATCACCTCCATACATTGCATATTCGCTAGGTCATACAAGTCAAAAGCACCATAGACTGTAATTGCTCGGCAATTTTCTCATTTTTCACATAAAATCAATTTTATCAATGCATACATCCCGCATCACACCATCCCCATTTTTAGCAAAGTCAGTTGTCTCCTAATGTATTTAGGGTTTTCGTCATTCAGTTGTCTTTAACTTTCTAGCCAAAAATTGTACAAAGTCAAACAGATTTTACACAGGAAAGTTTTACTTGGGTCACGCCTCGTTATGTAATATCCCTACACAAATTAAAACACATAAAATAATTCCTAAGTTGTGTGAACGTAAGATGAAAACTACAAAGCAGTCTAGAGTACCATAGGTGAAAGATTAGCCTGTTCATCCCCCTGTGCGAATGGTTCAAGAATGCTGAGAATTGACAAAAGGACAAGCTCTTCCCCATCCATTCCTTCTAATCAACAGTGGTTTTCATCACTAACAAAAATTCAAAAATCACCATTGGTTCCTAAGGTTGTAAGGATTCGTACTACACGTCCCTGCCAAGGATGGGTAGTCATCCCCAAGGCCTAAAAGAATCAATGACCATTCAAAAACACCATCATCACAATCACCTTTGGTCTCTCAGGTCGTAAGGATTCGTACTACACGTCCCTACCAAGGATGGGTAGTCATCCCCAAGGCCTAAAAGATCAATACCCTTACTTCATAATCTCCATACTACCCTTTGGTTCCCAAAGTCATAAGGATTCGTACTACACGTCCCTGCCAAGGATGGGTAGTCATCCCCAAGGCCTAAAAGGATCAATGTTATTCACCAGTCACAAACATACCAGCTTAACCTTACAAAGCTCAAAAGCCAAATCAAATAATAGTGGTTATCACCACTATTCAAAATCCTTGCTCAAAAAAAAAAAAAAAAGAACAAAATAAATAGTGATTTTCATCACTTTGTATACGAGCAAATATCCTAAACCATTGAGCCAATAAAAATCCTGAACTTGAATCCCTGGAATTCTCAGTATTCGAAAACCATCTAGGTGATCCTCATTACAGGTTTGGTGGACAGCCTACCTGGCAATGGTGGTATCCTACCCGCATGACGATATGTCTGTCACATTAGCTTTGCATGTGAGCAGACCAATGTTTGCATGTGGATGAGCTAGCTTATGGTACCTTAGATTGTCCCATGGATTAATCTTGCTAAATACAACAACGGAGTTAGTGGAGCTAGTTAGGTGATCCTCGATACAGGTTTGGTTGATAGCCTATCTGGCACTGGCGGTATCTCGACAAATACCACATAAACGAACTCAATTGCACACACAGGGATGTGAAATAACTTGGTTAACCTCCAAGTCGGATTTATACCTTGTTCAAAAGTCTTGCGAGATAAATGTACAGTCTTGGCTAGTTAGTTAAAATATCTGAATCTCAGAAAAGCTTAACTACATTTTAAAAACAACTGGTCCATTTCATTCCATACATCACCATCAACAAAAAAAATGCAAAATACAAAAACACAGTTGTCACATGCAACGTCATTCCACAAAGTCATCCCATAAGTACAACAAGCCAGTAAATCTTGTACAATCTATGGTGCCATCGACAAGTTATCAACACATCATTTCATTCATTCCATATGCATACATCATATAATTAGCAACATCACAATCATAATCCCATATGCATCCATCATTATAAATCAATGTGCATAAACAGACAGACACATCATGAAAAGTTTATAAAAACCAAAAAAATAGAATCATCTGTATATATATATCATCAAAAAAATGCCCGCAGGCTACAATGAACCGGTCCTCTGACCCCGCCACAAAAACAAAAAGCTCAAAAACCCCCATGCCTAGGGCATCGGCCACCATGATCATGCAGGATCGGTGCGACGAGAACTACCCCCCATGGTGTGGGTCCTATGGGACCTCTCAGGGCGACTGCTGCTCGCCCTTGCATCATGCCTACTAGTGCCCCCCTCATCTAGCCACCTACGATGAGATGATGCTGACTGCTCAGTATCGCTGTCTCTCATCCGACGTGAAGAGCCACCTCTAGGAGGCTCAGGTAACCGCCCACCAAGGTGGATGATCTCTCCCTCCATATCCATCCGATGTCGACGCCAATCTACCTCCTACCGATGCCAATCTACCTCCCACCGATCCCACTCTACCTCTCACCGATGGTAGTAAGCTACTACGTCATCACGTTGTGCTAGCTGCGTCCGTAGGAGATCCCTCTCTCATGCAGCATCGGTATCCCCCTCCTACCGGTGGGATGTAGCCCATGCATTCTCCCGCTCCTCCAGCTGAGTCCATAGGAGATCTCTCTCCTGCAAAGCCTCTCCTAGCTCCCCATCTCACCTCCATAGTAGCCCCATCAATCATGCATTCTCAGCGTGCAACCCTACCTCCATGTCCTTCGACACTACCTGAGGCCTCGATGAATCCGAGACAGTAGCTTGCTGGTCCAAGAACCCCATAATCCCCACCCGCATCCTCAACCTCCACCATCTCTGCATCATCCAGCAGAGCACCCCAACCCTCATCTGGTGCCTCTGCACCCTCATCCCCTGTTGCTGCCGCCTCTGCCCCACCTAGAGGCCCCTCGCCTCGCCACCATCGCAAGGTCCACCACTGCTCATACTCGGTAGTAACTCCGACGTCATCCACATCTGGGATGTCAATAGCCGTATCTGAATCCTCGCCAAGTGGTGCAACGACTAGCCGGTCTAGAGTCCTCTCATCCCCCTGACGTCGATAGACCATGGGCTCACCAGGCATCCCCTGGCGCACCCCGAACTATCATGTAACCCGACCATATGGGAACAACTCCTACTTAGTCCCATGCCTCCCAATCAGCCACCGCTCCCTCCGTACCTGTCGGAGCCACTCTCCAGCCTCAGGCCAGGCTGGACAGTCTTGGTAGGGGTGCCAGAACACCTCCCCTAGAGTAAGCCGAGCGAAGGCATCGGCATAGTGCCCTACTACACCTGCCCATCATCGACTCTGACCCTACTCCTTTGACCTCTGCCACAGTACCCCATATCCAATCTCTCGGTTTGCCATCTCTGCCCGAGTCATCCAAGGCAGCCCCATCGGCCTCTCCACTGCTATGTGCTGCCAAGCCCAACACTGCAACAAGTAGCTACAACTAATCCCCTTCCGCTTTCGATAGCGGACCTCGTACAACTCATCATAAAGCTGTGCCAACAGAGTCTGTCCCCATCTCATGATCATCGGTGCATCTGTAGGACACTCCACCAGCCTGAACACCACCTCCAGCAGGTTCCATGGGAACCTCGTGCCCGAAGAGTCGAGGAGCAGCATGTTGGAAATGAGGCCCATGAGTAATGCGTGCCTCATTCCCAACACCCCCTTCTCTAGCCACCATCGAACCAGTATGCCACCAATATGATAGTCGATCTCTGCCCTCTCCACTGGGCTCTCCACACCCAACTCCTCCCCATGCCCGAAACATCGTATCAATACTATTGTCCTCCGATCCTACGACATCGTCCGGATCGGCAGTCCGTCTATTGGAATCCAAAGAATCCGATAGACATCCTCCAAGGTCACCATCATCTCCCCTATTGGGAGATGGAAGGTGTTGGTCCGGGGATCCCACAGATTGATCAGGGCCATCGGAATAGGCCCGATCCTCAACCACTGGCTCCAACTCGAGTCACCTGCTTGAGCCCAAGGGCGTCAAGCCAATCCCAGTCAGCCAAATTCAGCGTTGCATGCGCTTCAGTGAACACAGTAGGCACCCGGTATCGGCTCTTCACAACCTGCAAAAGAAAACAACATAAAAACATTAAAACAATGAAAAAAAAAATCATCATTTGTCAGTTTTAGGGTTTTAAATTTAACTGATAAATTAAACAAAAAACAACATTCAAAAACGTAATTTTTTAGATCTAGGGTTTTTAATTCTAACTGATAAATTACCAACAAAAAAATTACAAAAACAAAACCTAATTTGTCAGACCTAGGGTTTTTACCTTTAAACTGAAAATTAACAACACAAAAACAACAGTTAACTAGGGTTCCAGTTACGCTTTTCGCTTAGTTTTACCCTATGTTTTTAACCTAAGTTCTAATCTTGGTTCAATTCAGGTTCAACGATGTTTTAAGTTGTGTTCTAAACTAAGTTTCTAGCTCAGTTTTCAACTAAAATTTTGATCTATGTTTAACTAGGGTTAAATTAAGTTTTCTGCTAAGTGTTCATAGACTAGGGTTTCATTTTTACAATTTGAAAAACCAGATAAACAAAAACACAAGAAATAAACAACTTGCGGTTTTCCAACTGCGACACAAATTAACAAAGAGGACGGGCACTCACTGGTATCACTTCGGCTCCACCGCTCGATCCGGTGTGTGAACTCATGGTCACAAGAATAGTTTGGCAGTGCTTCACTTCGTAGAATTGACCTCCTCCTCCTCAGAGCTCCAAATCGCCAAGAAAAACAAGTGCAAATGAGCCCAAAACTCAGTTTTGGCCTTTAAAAAGGCTTTTTGAGCCTGTATTCGTTCCCCCTAGGATGAGCACTCTGGTTAGCACTCGTCCCACCCTGGGATGAATACTAAATAGGAATTCGTCCCACCCTGGGACGAATACAGAGCAAAAATTTCAAAAACAACAAAAACTGCACAAAAATGCATCAAAACAAGCAATAAAACTGTCCAATCAGAGTGCTTTTGCACTTGATATTCTGGGCATGCAAAATAGATGTCGGGGTCACAAATCCTCACTATCCTACTCCCTAAGAAGGCTACTATAGCCGGACCGCTCCCCGGGAAGACGGATTTTCGAGAATTTCATCCCCAAACGACGTCACCAAAATGGGTCAAAACCCACCCAAAAATAGCAATATCATTGCCGAACGAAGGCGCATTTGCGCCTGACATTCTTGGCATCCAAAATAGACATTGGGGTCACAAATTGTCACTATCCTACTCCCTAAGAAGGCTACCATAGCCGGACCGCTCCACGGGAAGATGAATTTTTGCCAATTTCAGCTCCAAAATGCGTCACAAAAAGGGTTCAAACCCACCAAAAATAGGTCAGAATGTTCGAAAACTGCTTTCGTATTTAATGGTAAACAACTGAAGGCACCCTTACCTAAGTCATCTTGGGTCAAGCGACTCGTCGCTTTTCTCATGTTGGTCATTCCCTCATCGATTCGTCGCTTGAGGGGGTAGTCACACTTAGTCGCCAATCAACAACAACATACCCAATCCTGGAAATGACACGCATTCAAAGGATCATTGCAAAAGACAATCATGCTCCTACTTGGGGCAGCAAACAAGCAACAATCACAAGCTGATCAAACACTTGGCATTCGTGAATCATGAACTCAAGGTTCCCACAGACAAAAGGTTGCGCCCTTTGCCTATTCATGACTGATCAATGTCCAAGCTCAAGTAACACCTCACCGAAAAAGGTTAACACTTGAATTAAGTTCCTTAGCTCGTCCGCAGCAAGGATTCTAGAATGCGTGCCCTTTCCATACTTGGGGCATCAAGAGTTGGTTAGGTTACTGAGAAACCCTAATCATTAGTGCTTTGGTTATTTATTTTTGCTCGGCGTTGCACCTTGCACAACGCTTCCCAAAAAGGGGCATCTGTAGACACCAAAACAACACCAATCCGATTATGTGACAACAAGCGCTGATCGCATTGACACAAACAGCCCCCAGGGCAGCCCCCAGAGGTTAAAAAATGGTCCTAACCACTCCCAAAAGTAGTTTGGAAGGTCAAAGGTCAATTTGGCACCTTGCTCTCTGCTCGTCCCACCCCGGGACGAATACAAACTGGCATTCGTCCCACCCAGGGACGAATAGCAGCATTCGCCCCAGGGTGAGGCGAATAGAAGGTTTGACTGGCAAAAAAATTCAAACCTCGGCAACTCCGCCAGTTAACTGAGGCTTCAGGCCATGCAATTGCGAGGAATAGCTTTTATTCAAGAAGAGAGACTTCAGTCATGCATGTCTTTATTTTAGAGACCTCATGCAAGGAGATTCTAAATCAGGGAACTAGCTTTTCTCTGAAAATAGGACAGTTAACTCAAGTAGCGCCCTCGCATGCGCAATTTAAACAAGGAGACCCTAAGGTCTATAAATTGGGGAGTTTTCCCACCCAAAAGATGATAGAGAAGGAGCATTTGAGCAACGAAGTGCTGCCAATTTACATACCTACTTGCGATTTGTGCTTTCACATCCTTAATCTCTCATTCGAAAGGGAGGTTATTGGGTGAGTATTGGAAACACGAATCCGGACCCAAAACCCGATTTTTGACCACAAAAATCCACAAAATTTGTCGACAACACCCCATAAGGAGTTTTGGACCCATCCCAAGTGGATTGGTGCTGAAACAGTGTCCCAAACGGTGGGCGTCCTGCCCTCGGGCGCTCCCCAAACTGTCACAGTCCTATTCGCCCCACCCCGGGATGATTAGAAATATGTGATAGATTTCTTTAGTTTTTCTTTTGCATTTTATTCTAGATATGCTAAATAGGTTACAGTTCAAATTTCATTTCATTCTGAGCAATTTTGACCAGGTTTTTGTCATTTCTCGCCTTTACTAACTTGCAGATGGCACCAGAAAAATATGGGTGATAGAGGTAAAATTGGAGAAATCTGACCTTCTGGGTCTTCCCAAAACACCCCCAATTAGCTAACCCCAAGTTTGCAGGTCATTTGGAGCTTCCGGGATAGGACATTGAAGAGGGTGCTTTCTGACAGGTTATTGTAGGTCTATTCGTCCCACCCTGGAGCGAATACAAATCTGTGAGGAATTTCCCGACTGTTCTTTTTGCAGAGGTCTTCTGATAACATATTTATGCTACTATTAAATTTTTAGGTCAATCCGAGGTCATTTGATTATCGATTTAATATTTTCATGCATATACTGACAGTAGGCCTTGGGAAATACATGCTTTATTCTATCTGCAGGTGCTACTAATCTTTTCTGTTTCTTCGAACATAGGTTTTTGACATCAGAAGAGCAGGAAGGAGTGAACAATCATACACACAAGCGGCGGCGACGTTTTGGTCCGCCCATCTTACATGTGGGCACGCGGAAGAAGGATTGTTGTTTATAGATGCGATAAGAAACTTATTTGACGCTCCTATTCCCTAAAAAGGAAGGAGACGTATTGTAACACAACTCTGAAAAGCATATCAATAAAAAGGGCCATATTTTATATTGCTTTTATCTTGTGTCAATTCGTCTATGCTCTTTCTTTTTATGCACTTTGCAATACATAGGCTATAAGCGTTAAGTTTGATTTTAAAAGCATCCATTTTGGCACTTTCCTTTTTGTTTCCGTATCCTCGTGCTTTCAGTCCCACAAAAATTTCCCTATGAGCAAGGTCTTCATTTTGATATACCAATACACGTAGTCATACTCGTTGAACTCTGGAATTGGTAGATTGTTATGTGAGGCCATAGTTACTAAAACACTCTTTTTATTTATCGGTTACAATAAAGCACTCTGCTTTTTCAAATAAGGAAGAAGGAATAAAGAAGAAAGAAGATATTACAAATTTAAGTCAAATATGAATTGATTCACTCTTTCAATGATTGCTTGTTCCTCTTGTTGTGGCGTTGCAATTTCTTGATTCATGAAATTATCTGCTACTTGTTCTTCGTCGTCACTGATCAATATTATCTCAAGTGATTCTGGTTCTAGAATTTATACTGAATTACTGTAATGAGTATATTCATATTCTTTTGGTGCAACTTCTATGGATTCTCAAATTGACTCCCAAAGGAGTTATCTTTAGATTCTGCCTCATTCCCTGAGTCTGGATGCCTCTGGTGTGCTATTACTGCGTTCTACAACCGACTAAACACAGTATGAAGCCCATAAGCTCATACTTTTTCATAAAAGCTTTCAGAATTCTTTCTTACCAAAAGTGCACAAAGTGCATGATAACATCCTGTGGAGCGAATCATAAATTTTGCCCTTCAATTTGCCTCTTTTTACAAATTCCTAGTCTTCAATGTTATGCCTCTCTCAGACTTTTACAAAGAAATTGTCACAATTTTCCACCTTTGAGTCCTCTTACATAAATTGCCTCTTAGGCAATGTTCTTTTTCTCATTTTATTGGACTAAAAAGATATCTATATTTCTATTTAATAAAAATAATAATAATTGCTTTATATAAAAAAATTTAAAAAACAATTATTATTTTAATTTATTAAATATAATATAAATTATTCTTTTTAATATACAAAAAAAAACTTTAGAAAGAAAAAAAAACTTTTTTTTTTTAATTTTCAAGCCTGCAGGATTCGGACCCGCGCTCCTCTCACTAAAAAAAGCCTTCTTACCAACTCGGCTTCCACCGTCGATGGGACTTAAGCACCATACACCTGTATTTCTAAGCTTTCGGGGCAAGTGTACCAAAAAAAAAATTAAAACCTTCGTCACTGCCGGGTTTTGAACCCGCGACCTTCTGGGGGCGAGCGCCTTAAGGCTAGCTCCTCAAGCCAATCGAGTTGCGTGACCTAATGAGGATGCAAGGGAGGCCTACCTCCTTTGTTTCATCATGGCCTACACAAAACAACAAAAAAAAAACTTGTGCTTTTATCCCACATTCGTTGTGCGAAGGGAAATAGCACTATATAATCAAAAAGATGCACAAAGCTTATTGATTGCCTTCGAGCAATCGATGACTACCCTTTTGTCGACTTCCTTAGCCAATCTCCTCAGGCCACGTTTCCCTAGTTGCTCCTTTTTTTTGCCATGTCACCTGCCATGTCACCTTACATCCAGTCAACTCTCCTCTGGTCCACGTGTCTACGTGTCTGCCTCATTGTCTACTCGCCACGTGTCTGCCTCTAGTTTATGTTCTACCAAGTCACTTGTCAATCGCCTAGGGAATCATGCGTGGTGTTCTCTAGTCAACTGGTCAACCTTGAACCGTGTGCTATCTATGGGCCTCCTCTCAACCTCTCCTCGATTTGTGCTTTATGGGCCCTCTCGACCTCCTCGATATTTGTGCCTCGCTTGTGGGCCTCCTCGGGATTCATGCCTAGCTTTCCTTGAAGCCCTATACACCCTCTGCTATGATACTAGATATAGAACCAAAAATTTAGGAGCTCAAAATATCGCTTTGAAAGGTTCAAAAATACATTGCTTAAATACATAAACTAATAACCAATACTTAGAAAGCTTAGGAGAAATATTAGGGAGGAAAGGAAAAAAGGAATTTGGAGTCAAAATCTTCCTGCCGTCCATGTTGTCCAATCTTGCTGACTCAGTTGTCGTCCAAGGAGGTAAAAGGGTAAGGTCCAAATCTTATAGTTGTAAAACAAATTTTTACCATTTTACCATTTTAACTTCCAACACTTTCAAAGTAGGACCTCATCATATTTTGGTCATAACTTCCTATAACAAAGTCAAAAGTAAACCCAAAATAACTAGAGAGGTTGATGATATCAAGAGAATTATAATTTTATTTTGACGTAGAATTATTATATTTAACTCAAAAATAAAGTGAAGAATGGTTCAAACTATGGATTCATATTTTGAATATAACTCAAAAAATATATAATTAATTATATTTTTTTCAATTGAGGGAGGGTTGATATGACTATCTTTAGAATATATTTTGTTCCATAGTATATTCACTTGACATTTCAAAATTTTGAAGCTCAATTTATTTATTTTTTTATTATATGGATGAAGGAGTTTTGAAAGGGTCTCCAAACATTTTAACAAAGCAGAGCAGTCACCAAAAAGGTAATGAAACACTTCAACCAAATATCAAGCTACCAACCAGAGAGCTATTATGTGGCAACTACATCACCAAAAAAATTAAAATATAAAAATAGGATGATGCCTAGCCAAGAAGGAATTTGACACAAATATTGAAACTAAAAAGAATTTAAACGGGCCAAGAATAGACAAATAAAATCTAAACTACCGCCTAGACAAAAAGGATCAAAACCACCACATAAAACTACACCGATTTTGCACCCAAAAAACTGCCACTCAACGTAGAGACTAAATCCATACATTTCTTGATGAAGCAATTTGGATCTCTACTAGGGGCGAGACACCCACCAATCTGCATAGAAGCATTATTTGAATCCTTTTGACTGAGACAACTGGACCTCTACTGAAAGCTAGAAATCAAAAACCATAACCCCAACTTCCACTCAAAACTAAAACTAATTTCGTATTTCACTAGCCCAAGGTAAAATTTTCATTTATGAGATTTGATACTATTTTCCCCCTCAGGATCAGAGGATTGATAAAATGAATCAAGCTTAATTTGTTTATCTTTTGGCTCCTTGTTATTTTCAATCTTCGATAGGAATTGAAGATTATTTGCATCCCCTATATCTACAATTTGAAACCTGGGTTGTTTTCCAATCTTCCTTTTTACCCCTAAATCCGACTAACCTTTTTGATTGCTTCTTGTTTTAGATCAATAATATATTACCCTTGGTGATCCCTCCCTAGGGAGAGGGGACTGAACATATTTTTGAGAAACCATAGCCTTCATAGGAGAATAGGACTCCATCACAACCTTCAAAGGGGGAGAACCACCCTGAGCTACAACTTGAGGAACGCCATGTTCCTCTTGAGCCACTTCCTAAGAATTTAAGCCAAGAAAATAATTTTGAAGGAACTCCTGAGGAATAGGAGTTTCAGATTTTAGAATAGCCTGGTCAGGCTAAGAATGGCCACTACAATAACTATCCAGATTCTTCACAACTGCCACTCCTGGATTACTATCTAGATTCTTCACAATTGCCACTCCTAGATTACTAATATCAACCTCCACCAACTCATCCATAATATTATCCCTACAACCAGATCCTCATGCTCAATATAACCCTAAGACACCACTAGTTGCTTCTTAGCCCAATTCTATTTGGGAGGATCCCTTTTAAGAGTCTCCATTTTGTTCTAAAAATCCTTAGGGTATGCACCAGAGGAATGACCAAAACTACTACAAACTGAGCATCTGATAGGTCTATTCTTGTAAACTATGGATTGGGTCCAAGAACCTTGGCTAGAAATGAGATCAATATGGTCTGGAAAATCTACCTTTGGGTCTACCATTACACACATCCTAGCAAAAATCATTCTTGACTTGGCTCAAGTTGTAGAATTGATCAAGATTAAATCCCCAACAGCTTTAGCTATACCTCATAATATATCTTCATGCCAAAAGTGGAAAGGCAAATCTGGGAGCCTAACCCAGAGAGGAGCCAAATTAACTTTTTAAGTCCTTGGGTTAAAATTTGGCCCCCATTTTTGTAGGAAGAGCCCCCTTCTACCAAAGAACCAGGGCCCTCCCCCAAGGATACATTGTGAGTCTTCTTCACAGTTGAGTTTGATTAAGAAAAAAGCATTGGAAACTGCCACAATCTCCAAAGATCCTTTGGGTTTCCACTTGATTAAAGCCCATCTCCCTAAGGCATAAATATTTGAATTACCCCCTTGGAGTTTGCCAACTAAATTCCATGAGTCTTCCTCCATGGTGGCAGTCATCAGCTCATCCAGAATGATCAACTTATTACAGGATGGGAAAAAATCAAACAAAGCACTAGGGTTTCGGGACCCATAACCCTTTGTAGCAACTAAAGCAAAATAAAATGCACCTAGAAAAAGGGGTTGTCCAAAACTTGGGGACCCACCTCCATGGCCACCTACAAGGCCCTTCATCCTTTTTGACAATCGTAAATCACCATCAGACTCTCTAGAAACAACCCTTCTACTCGACCCAAGCCCTAACCTGCCATCACTAGATTCAAATCCACTGAGTGTCATTGAAATTTATCTTTATGCGCATTCATGGTTGGCAATAACTATAATTGTGAGCGTTAAAAATATGGTGTTAGGGTTTTTCTCATAATGGATGTACAAGATGCCCAACCTTGGAACTGGAGATAACCCTAAAATTGGTGTTTGGATTTTTATATTTTGATGCCTCTGCTCTCTTTAGATGGCACAATACACAATAGATTTATACCTCAATTTCTTACACATCCACTGTGAATGATCCTCTTATATCCTTTCGCAAGGGTTTCCAATATAATTCCTAGATCATGTGGTTAGATTTCGAATGAGATTTTTGGCTTCCTTATTTAAATTCCCTTTCTACCATTTAGTTTTGTTGTTCTGCAAAAGAATTATTAGAATGTATGGCACTTGGATTGATTTAGTCCAATCTCATATGGTAAAACTTATAGCAACACCCAGATGCTCATTCCCATCGGTGGTGCTATCTTTATTATTGTACGGATCTGGCTGGGATCTAATTTTTTTTTTTTTTTTTAAAGCGAAAAACCCCTTACGGGGCCGCCTTGGTCTAAGAGACCATGAACAGGGGGTTCTACACCGTCAAAGTCACCCGAGGGTCACACCCAGCCTTGCCCGCACCAACATTATCAATTGGATTTTTGGTACCCAATTCAGCTTTTTGGTAGGGTGGAGATTCGAACCTGGGACCTCCCTTGGAGGATTGCCCTCTCCTCTCCAACTCACCTACAACACCTGGGTCTCGGATCTAAATTTTTAAGAGGTTGGACACAACTGATTTTTATTATTTTGATTTGGTTAGTGTGAGAAACTCCTATGACCAATACATAGGGCTGAGCATTCTCCTCCCAACCATGATCCCTTGTAAATTTGAGAGCTATTCTTATCAATAAGGAATTTAACACAACCACCACACACCCACCCCCTCACACACTCGCCCATACTATGGTTTCAACCTTGGACCTCTCGAAGAAGAGCCAAAGCTCGAACCATTACACTATCCCTTAGGGACAAAGCTCAATTTATTCAATAGTCATTATATCTCTCATTACCCTCAATAAATTTTAAAAATAATTTATGTAACAATCATATTGAAGTGGCACATTAAAGTATACAAAACTTAAATAGATAAGTTTCAAGAGGAATATAAACATGAGGAAGTATAATACATCATTTCTAGGTATCTATACACCTTTAATATAGATCATGAACAAAAAAATTTACTTATATTCCTAGAAGTGAAAAAGAGCTAGATGAAGCATACTTATTCAAGACTAGGATTTGAGGATACAAACAAGGTTTCCTATTTTTACATATGAACAAGATCCATGTTGATAGAAAGAAAATTCATATGCTTTTCCAAATTTATAATTAACATGTAACTTTGATGATAATTTGTATATTTTATTCCCCAAAATATCTTTTACCATTTTGAAACACTATGTCATTAATAATTTGGTACTTTTCTTACTAGTAGCTTATTTTCATTTTAATTTTCTCAATTGTACTTGTATTAATTATATGATTTTGGTTTTTGAAATTTGGCAATATTGAGATAAAAACTGATACTATTTTCATACAACATATCAATTTATCATAAATTATATGCTTCATAAATCTTTATATAAATATACTTATAGACTGTATATATAATTAAAAAGAATTTTTACAAAATAAAGGCCATAAAGAGAAAAATTTGATGTAATATAGAGAGTTTCACTAGTAAAAAGTGATTAGTTTGATTAGACTCCAAGTGAGACTAGATTAAAAAGGAATTCAAATAGTGATAATCGATATGATTAAGATTTAATTAATTATAATTTTTAAGCAAGTTAGTTTTTGTCTTATGGTCAAAAAATAAATTTTACAAATAAGAAAATCTAGCAAGTGTATCTAGATTAAGTTTGAATAAGACAAGTGTTTAGAAAATATTACCATCTTATAAAGGATATTTTATAGCTAAAAATAAAATAAAGGGATATAAATGAAAATCTAAGATCAATAAGAGTTATAGCAAGGTGGCAAAGCATATTGTTAAATTACAACAACAAAATCTACAACTAGATAACTTTATTTATGAGTGGTCTATTTTAAAATACTTTACCAAGATGAAAAAAAGTAGTTTATTTACTTAAATCATAAAGCAAAATATTAGACAATAAAATGAAAGAGTGGTTGACACACAAAATATAAGGATATCCTTTGGCATCCACATAAATAATCAAGATAAGATCACATTCATGCAATGGATTGGTCATCAGGGGTATTTATACCAAATCCTAAAAAATAATTACAAGTTATTAAACTCTTACCCATGGTACACTAGGCATAAAGGGTTAGTTAAGATTGACTATAACAAGGTTAAATCATGGTCCCATTGGATAATTATATAAATTTATAATAAATACATTGCATATTAATATTGCATAGGCTTATATATTATCATGTCATACAATATCAGTATTGATCAATAAAGTTATATTACACAACTTTTAACACCCTCATAATTCATTCTAAGGGATCAAGCAAAGAATACGATAATAATAATAACATATTACACCCTTTTAAGGAAATTCGAATGGGCTAATTGACTCCTATAATTAGATGAGTCAACTAAGTCTTCCTAGTTAGCTAGAACACATCTCATATATTCTAAAACTTTACCTAAAGTTTTTGTATCCTCACTAAAAAATTAACTATAGGATGACCTTCCCTTTTAGAGTATCTGCATTAGGTATTTTACTTATTTGAATACTTAGCATTATCCTTGAGCTACTAAGTTCTTATAGTCTACTATATGAAGTTCTTATCAAATAAGCATGTCGTATTTCCACATAGCAAGATGAAAGTGAATAGGAAGAGAGAAGAGATCATCGAGGATTATAGGATAAGATTTTTTTACACTTATTAAAACCACATCAATGACTAGTCCAATAATTGAAAGAAGAAGGATAATTTGATAAGGACAAGCTTAGGATATTCTTCACCAGTATTTGTTGTACATCCTATAGATGCAAATATATTCTCTTAAATACCTAAAGTATGAGATATAGACATAAAATTATAATATCTTAAGGGAATCTATTTTTCCCCACTAAACAAATTTCCCCTTCTGTAGCACCCATTTCTACGAGTTCATTGAGTATTACCAGCTTTCCTTCCTCCATTGACAGGTTATAACTCTTGATTTGCTTCCTTTTCTTTCCTTTAATTGTATTAAGCCATGATTTCACCCTTGGATCAAAAATTTAGTGTTGGAATATTATATGTTTAAATAAAGAAACATAGTTAGCATCAAGGTGTTGTGGAAAAAATCTAAGCAGCGACATCCGAGGGTTTTGTGGAAAAATTGGGTAGCGGGGTAAGAGGATTTCTGTGGAAAAATTGAGCAGCAGTGTCAAAGGGATTCTATGGAAAACATCTTCAAATTTATACAAATTCTAAATCCGAGGTCTCTTCCATGTTAAACCAAGTGGAATCCATTTTGCTCATGCTTGTTTGTATTTTCTCGTATATTTTTTCCTCCTGCGTCGGATCACAAATTGCTGCTAAAATTTGCACACACTTCTTTATTTTTAGTTGCATATTTGATTTTGCTTTCATGCCCAGCCTTTAAATCTTATAAATTGGTATTAGAGCTAGTGCCTACCCATGGAAGATATAAGCAATGGCTTTCAAAAACAACTTATTATAGTTGCAGATACCATGGTTTAGTGGCAAGAACTACGATTACTAGAGCATTCATATGAAGATCCTCTTCGGGTCTTAAGATCTATAGGACTTGGAGAAAAATGGTTATGTAGAACCAATAGATGTAGCAGTATTGATGGCTCTCTCTCAAGCAGACTCAAACTTGTTGAATAAAAATTGGAAGGATCAGAAAGCATTATCTTATATAATGCAGGCAGTTGAGGAGACAATCTTCCTGTGGATTGTAGCAACAACCAAAGAAAATCAAGCATGGGAAATACTTACCAGTTCTTATCAGAGAACCAACAAGGTGAAGTTTGTGAAGCTACATATGTTGATAAGGGAGTTTGAGAACATGAAAATGAGTGAGTTAGAGTTCATGAGCGATTTATTCACCCAAATAATGGATATCATCAACCATATGTGGCTAAGTGGGGAGATTATGGACAACCAGAGAATAATGGAGAAATTTTTGAGAAGCCTGCCAGTAAGGTTTGACTTAGTTGTGATAGCAATAGAAGAATTAATATATTTGACAACCCTCTCTGTAGATGATCTCATGGGTTCTCTACAGACACATGAGTAGAGGTTGAGTCAGTCAACTTAGTCCTCATTGGAGCAAGCGTTCAAAATATAGATCTCATTATGAGATAGCAGTAGAAGAGATGAATCCTACCAAGGTGCCTCATATTCTCAAAGAGGAAGAGAACAGAGCAATAAAGGAAAGCATGGAAGAGGTAACAAGAGAGGAGGAAGGTCCAACTCCATTGAAGGAGAGAATAGCTGCAAATTCCATCAAGCAGGAGGAAGAGGTAATGGCAGAAATCAGCAAGATGGATCTAATCAAAGGTTTGATAAATCCAATATCCAATGCTATTACTACAATAAATTTTGTCATTACAAAACTGAATGTAGAAATAAGATGTCCAAGGATAACAAACAACAAGCCCACTACACAAATAAATCTAGAAATGCAGAGTGTAGAGATGCATGTGGGAATATATTGCTAACTTGCAGTACTGAGGAGGAGAGCCAGAATAACACTTGGTATTTGGATAGTGCGTGTAGCAACCACATGTCTAGGAATAGATAAATGTTCTCATAATTGGATGAAATAGTCCAATATAAAGTGAAAATGGGGAACAATAGCAAGGTTCCTGTTAGAGGAAATGGAAAAATTAGTATCCACACTAGGCACGATGAAATAAATCAAATACAAGATGTGTATTATGTGTCTAGGTTGAAACACAACCTATTGAGCATTGGACAACTTGTGCATAAGGGAAATACTATTCAATTTAAATATGGAGCTTACACCATAAAATATAAAGAGCATGGGCAAATTGCAACTGTGACCATGAAAAATAATAAATTATTCTCTTTGCAGATTCAAAATGAATTACTCATGGAATTGAGTGTAGTGATGAAGGATGCTACCTGGTTGTGGCATCTTAGATTTGGTCACCTGAGTTTAAATGGTTTAAACCTACTGCACAAGAAGCAAACAATGAAGGGTTTGCCCCTCATAGAGCAACTGAATCAAGTTTGTGAATGTCACTTAGTTGACAAGCAACATAAGGATGCATTCCTTGTAGGACAGTCTTGGAGAACTTCATAGCCATTGGAGCTGGTGCACTCAGATATCTGTAGTCTAATGTAGACTAGTATATTTGTTGCAAATAAATATTTTTTAACTTTCATAGATGGATTCAATCATAGGACATGGGTTTATCCCATCAAGCAAAAGTTAGAAGTGTTTGAAAAATTCAAGGAGTTCAAGGCTCTGGTTGAGAAATAGAGTGGATATTATGTGAATACTCTCAAGATATATGGAGGAGGTGATTACATATCTAATAAATTTCATAACTTTTGTAAAGAAAATGGAATTTGAAGGTAGCTCACTTCCAAATACACACCACAATAGAATGGAGAACAAAATCATAATGGAGATGGTACAGAGTATGCTAAAGGCAAAGGGATTGCCACATGAGTTCTAGGTAGAAGCTATATATTGTGTAGTTTATCTACTAAATAGATGTCCCAAAAAGAGTGTGAAGAACAAAATTCCTCAAGATGCATGGAGCAAACAGAAGCTAAGTGTGGCTCACTTAAGATTTTTTGAGTGTATAGCATATGCACACATTCCAAATGAGAAGAGGAAGAAGTTGTATGACAAATTTGAGAAGTGTATCTTTATTGGATACAATAAACAAACAAAATCTTATAGGTTGTATAATCCTGTAACCAAGAAGCTTATAATCAGCAAAGATGTGAAGTTATTGGTGAAGAACACAAGCTTATACTGAGAGGGGGGTGAATAGTATAAGACCACTTTTTACTTTTCTTTCCAAATCAATATTAAGCAATGTGTAGATAGCAATATCAATAGAAATAATCAAAGCAATGCACAAATCACCACACACAATAGAGACACCACAATTTACGTGGTTCACCCAATGTGGGCTACTCCACGAAGAAAATATTTCACTAAAATTTTCTCAATCAATCTCTTGGGAATCCTTCCCAATTACAATGTTTATGGACCTCTATCCAAAGGAGACACCAATCCCCTAAATCAAGTTCATGGATCTCTATCCATAGGAGAACTCCTTCTCCTCTACTCTAGTTGGTGATCCTCTAGAAGACTACTACCTCCACTGCACTGGCTTGTGGATCTCTCTCCACTGAAGACTCTTGTCCCCACTCAGAAGACCTATCCTCACTGCCCTAGCTGATGGATCTCTATCCACTGGAGACTATTGTCCTCTCTACTCTATCACCTCCAAAGCTCTATCTCTAATCTACACTAAACATAGTCCTTCGGTCTAGCACAAATCTTCTCAACAAGTCCACATAGAACTTGCTCAAATCTTCTCAACAAGTCCACACATAACTTGCTCAAATATGCTCAACAAGTCCACACAGAACTTGCTCAAATATGCTCAACAAGTCCACACAGAACTTGCTCAAATATGCTCAACAAGTCCACACAGAACTTGCTCAAATATGCTCAACAAGTCCACACAGAACTTGCTTAAATATGCTCAACAAGTCCACACAGAACTTGTCCAATCTGCTCAATAGGTCCACTCAGAACCTACTCAAATCTGCTCAACAAGCTCACTCAGAACTTGTCCAATCTGCTCAATAAGTCCACACAGAACTTATTCAAATCTTCTCAATAGGTCCACTCAGAACCTGCTCAAATCTGCTCAACAAGCTCACTCAGAACTTGTCCAATATGCTCAATAAGTCCACACAGAACTTATTCAAATCTGCTCAACAAGCTCACTCAGAACTTGTCCAAATCTCATAGAAACATAAAGAGAATTGTTAGAGACTCAATATGTTCTACACTCAATGCTCAATCACTTTCTTAACTCAAATCAGAATATAGAATAGTTTGTTTTATGGAACTTGAACAATCACTTCATACATCCACTTGACTAGGCTCAATCAACTCTACTCAACCAATTACTCAAGAAACAACCCTTGCTCACAAACCCTAGTCCAAGCATGTAAACACCAACTCAAAATGTTTCCAACAATGCTCAACAACAAATCTCACATAACAATGATACTCATGTTCTTTTCAAACCCTAGTTCAAGTTCTTCACACAATCCAATGGCTTCAACAACAATGCTTATAAAACAATCTTCACATAACAATGATACTCATGCTCTTTTCAAACCCTAGTTCAAGTTCTTTGCACAACAACTCACTTCAACAACAATGCTTATAAATCAATCTTCACATAACAATGATACTCATGTTCTTTTCAAAACCCTAACTCAAGTTCTTCACACAACCAATGGCTTCAACAACAATGCTTATAAAACAAGGTTTTAATCACAACACTTAATTCTAGAAAAACCTTGAAGCATTAACTCAAACACTTTCGAAAAGGAAACCCTAATCAAATCCTTTTCACTCCAAACTTTATTTTCTAGAAAGCCATTCAATCAACTCAACCAAGGAAGAATTTGCCCATACCTTTTTTCTTGACAAGGAGTAGACCACACAAATCTGCCACACTCACAATTACTTCTTTTCCAATCTCAATAAGGGTTAGAAGATAATAGTTTTTCTCAAGGAAACACAATACAAAATGATATCAAACAAAATACACCTTATCACTCCAACTTTAAAATAATATTCAACACCTTAACCATTACCCTCATAATAATCTCTTTGGCAAAAGTCCTTTTTAAAAATAAAATCAACACTCTTAAAGTCTTACTCCTCAATATGCAAATATAATAATTAAGACTTTATTAAAAATAAAATCAAACTCCTTATAACTCCAAAAACCAATTTCCAACTAACACAACTTTCCACTAGCAATCCCTTTTAATTATTTCCAACTAGCAAACCTTTTAACTCCCCACTTTAGGCAAAATTAAAAATAATTAAAAATTTAATTACCTTACCCTTGGAGAGATTCGAACTCTCAACGCAGCCCATGACCAACGTCTTAGCCATGGCTCCAACCGCCGCATGAGCTATGCGCTCGTTTGAGATAAAGGAAGCACCACGTGCTTCAAAAATGTATCTCCACCTTCCGTTATGCAAAACGTGCACCTCACTTTTGGCACCTTCAACACAACTGCCAAGCACACCCACCATGTTTTGAACGTTGGCCTCCTTGCACACAAGCACTTAAGCTACAACCCTCTTGCCACTAGGCCAAGCTACCCAGATGGCTCTCGACCATTCGACGCCTTCCACTTTATTTATTTTCATTGGCAAATCAAACACGAAATTCGTAGTCCCTTTTCATGAGCTCTTCTCTTAATCAATTCGTATGCAATTTATTTTATCGAGCAAGGATAAGATTAATGCCCCTTGGGCATAGGTTTATATAATGATTTTCCACCTTTGTTTTTAGAATGTCGGCGCTTCGATTTGCTTTTAACCCACGTGATGTCGGCGCTTTGAATTACTCCAACTTTAGACCATGGGCGCTTAGATTAATTTATAATTTATTTAAATTCTTTTGAATTTAAATATTATAAATTAATTCTTTTATAAACCTTTGCATAACTTGGTATAAACCTTTGGGTTTATTAATTCCTTCTCATTGCATAACTTGGTATAAGTAACATTTATTCATAAAATTTAAATTCACATTGAATTTAAATAATTTATGAAATAAATATTATATCTCCTTTTTAACTTTTCAAAAACCTCCTTGGGTTTTTATGAAGACCCTTTTAACTTATGCTTCCATATACTACTAAGATATTATGGAGCCCTTTTTCCTTTAACTTCTGCACTGATTCTCTTGACCTTTGGCCTTCTTCCTGGATATCAAATGACAACCTTGACAACTTTGTTTCTTGACGAAGTCCTTGACATTAATGATGACTTCATCTGGTGACATCAATGACAAATTTGACTTAGGGACTCAAAATGTCCAACAATCTCCCCCTTTGTCATTGATGGCAACCCAAACTCTTTTTACCAAAACTTGACTTGCTTTTTGTCCTGCTCCCCCTGGGACATTGCTCCCCCTGGCTCAATGCTCTTTTCAAGTATCAAGTCTCTCCCCCTTACTCAATTATCTCCCCCTTTGACATCAATGGCAAAGGGTCACCTTTGGGGCTCGGGGCTAAGAATGAGCCTCTTAGCTTAGCCCCTCCCCCACCTCCTTTTGAGGTGGTTAATTCTGGGGTGGGAGTATTTCTACTCCCATAAGGCATTGTTCTTTACCTTTATCCTCTTTCCTTATTATCTAATTCTTCTGATTCCTTTGATTGTTTTCCATGTCCATATTCCTATCCATGTCCATATTCCTGTCCCTGTTCCTATTCCTATTCATATCCATGTTCCTATTCCTGTTCCTGTTCCAGCTCATACCTATTTTTGGAATGTCTGCTCTACACCATTTTGTTGTGTGACCATCATTATTGCACTTATAACACTTGATGTTATTATTCCTTGGAGGTGCAAATGTCTTAGGATTTCTCCTAGTGAAGCCATATCCTCTTCTGTCATGAACCTTGCAATTCATTGCCTTGTGACCAAACTGATTACATGAGTAGCAATACCCATGGAAAAGTTATTTGTTCCCAAATTCCTGTCTTACATGTGTCCTGCATTGTGAAGCCATGTGCCCAAACTTGTGACATGAAAAGCATCTTCCATTGAAGCCTCCTTGTCTTGACCTCATTGGTCTCTTAGTCTCTTTGAATTTTGATTGTTGTTCCATCTGTATCTTCTTTGTGCATTGTTCCTATTTTTGTTGAACTCTCTATTGTCCAACTCATCCTCTGATGTCTCACTTTCTTTCACACTATATTTTTCTGAAGTATCTTCATCTGAAGTTTCTTCTCCTCCAAAACTTGAAGTTGACTCTCCTTCCCATTTCTTTTGAACCTGTTCAAATCCAAGACCTGTTTTGCTTGATGTAGTCTTTTGTGTCTTGATGAACTTATCCAAGTTCTTTGAGCTATTTTTAAACCCTTTCATCTTGATCTTGGAGTCCTCTAAATATTCTTTTAGTAGTGCCACTTCTTGTGCTAACTTCTCACATTCCAAGATCTTTGCTTCTAACTTATCTTTGAACCTCTTTGCCTTAGCCTTTGATTTTTCTAAATCCTCTATGAGCAATCTTCTCTCTTCATCACATTCTTGAAACTGAATTTCAAGTTTAGAGTGTTGCTTCCTTACCTTCTTTACTATGTCAAGGGCATAGATAAGTTCTCCTTTAAGATCATAACCATCCTTTTCTGAATATTCCTCTATTTTTTTACCTTTGTCCACAACTTTATTTTCTTTTGGCTTATCTTCTATAGGATCACTTACTTCTTCTTCTAAATCCATTAGAAGATTTTCATCTGGTCCTTCAAGTGCATTCTCATATTCATCATCACTGAAACTATAACCATCCCTTGTACAATCATCTTCAAGATGTCCAAAGTTACCACATCTAAAACACTTGAGAATGATTGGAGTCCTTTTCTTAACTAGTTCTTTTTCTTCAATCATAAATAGGACTTCATCTCTATCATTGTCTGAAAAACTAGCATCACTATCACTTGAGTACTTACTTGCCTTATCCGCATAGTAGCTTCTCTTTTGCCTTTGAAAGAACTTCTTTCCTTGTCTGCTTTGTCCATCCTTGCTTTTCTTCTGATGCTTATCCCCTATATATTTTGATTCCTTGTACCTGTGATCCTATTTTTCTTCACCATTGTTGTTCTTGGGTTCTTGATAATCTATTGCAAAATGTCCATACCTTCCACAATTGAAACATTTAACAGATATTTTATCTCTAGATCTTCTATAGTCCTTATCTCTTCTACCATAGTTAGCTTCTTCATCACTAGATGACTCATTGCTTGATTCTGACTTCTTACCCTTTGTCTTATTGGTTGCTTTGAATGTTGCTTCCTTCTGGGACATAGGATCTTTTGTTCTTATCTCAAATATTGTGAGCATACCAAGCAACTTATCTCTTGTCAAAGTATCACCATCTATTGATACTTCTATAGTAGAAACCTGTTCACTGAATCTTTTTGGAAGAGATCTTAAGACTTTATCACAAACATCAGATTCATCAATCTTCATACCAAGTCCTCGCATATCATTAACAACCTCATCAATTCGAAGTAGGTAAGCACTAATATTTTCCTCTTCGTTCATTCTTAATTCTTCAAGTTGTCTTTTGAGATTTTGACTCTTTGCTTTCTTGACACTTTTATCTCCTTCATATATATTTTGCAATTTATCCCACATCTCTTTTGCAGTTTGACAATGCATAACTTTCATAGACTCTGTTCTACGCAAACCTCTCACAAGTGCATTCATTGCTTTTGAATTGTAGTGTTGTAGAAGCTTACCTTCCTTATCTGTAGGAGGATTGACTAAGGGATCATATCCAAATTCCATTGATTCCCAAATTTCATTGCCAAGTGCCATCAGGTAGATCTTCATCATCATACTCCAATACATATAGTCACTTCCATCAAATACTGGTGCTAAATTATTTGAGGACACTTCCTTAGGATCCATTGTGTTCTTGTTAGCCTTTCCTTCAAGTTGTTAAACTCTTCTGAAGGAACCCACTCTGATACCAATTGAAGAACACAAGCTTATACTGAGAGGGGGGTGAACAGTATAAGACCACTTTTTACTTTTCTTTCCAAATCAATATTAAGCAATGTGTAGATAGCAATATCAATAGCAATAATCAAAGCAATGCACAAATCACCACACACAATAGAGACACCATAATTTACGTGGTTCACCCAATGTGGGCTACTCCACAGAGAAAATATTTCACTAAAATTTTCTCAATCAATCTCTTGGGAATCCTTCCCAATTACAATGTTTATGGACCTCTGTCCAAAGGAGACACCAATCCCCTAAATCAAGTTCATGGATCTCTATCCATAGGAGAACTCCTTCTCCTCTGCTCTGGTTGGTGATCCTCTAGAAGACTACTACCTCCACTGCACTAGCTTGTGGATCTCTCTCCACTGAAGACTCTTGTCCCCACTCAGAAGACCTATCCTCACTACCCTGGTTGATGGATCTCTATCCACTGGAGACTACTATCCTCTCTACTCTATCACCTCCAAAGCTCTATCTCTAATCTACACTAAACACAGTCCTTCGGTCTAGCACAAATCTTCTCAACAAGTCCACACATAACTTGCTCAAATCTGCTCAACAAGTCCACATAGAACTTGCTCAAATATGCTCAACAAGTCCACATAGAACTTGCTCAAATATTCTCAACAAGTCCACACAGAACTTGCTCAAATCTGCTCAACAAGTCCACATAGAACTTGCTCAAATCTGCTCAACAAGTCCACACAAAACTTTCTTAAATATGCTCAACAAGTCCACATAGAACTTGTCCAATCTGCTCAATAGGTCCACTCAGAACTTGCTCAAATCTTCTCAACAAGCTCACTTAGAACTTGTCCAATCTACTCAATAAGTCCACATAGAACTTATTCAAATATGCTCAATAGGTCCACTCATAACCTGCTCAAATATTCTCAACAAGCTCACTCAGAACTTGTCCAATCTTCTCAATAAGTCCACATAGAACTTATTCAAATCTGCTCAATAAGCTCACTCAGAACTTGTCCAAATCTCATAGAAACATAAAGAGAATTGTTAGAGACTCAATATGTTCTACACTCAATGCTCAATCACTTTCTTAACTCAAATCAGAATATAGAATAGTTTGTTTTATGGAACTTGAACAATCACTTCATACATCCACTTGACTAGGCTCAATCAACTCTACTCAACCAATTACTCAAGAAACAACCCTTGCTCACAAACCCTAGTCCAAGCATGTAAACACCAACTCAAAATATTTCCAACAATGCTCAACAACAAATCTCACATAACAATGATACTCATGTTCTTTTCAAACCCTAGTTCAAGTTCTTCACACAATCCAATGGCTTCAACAACAATGCTTATAAAACAATCTTCACATAACAATGATACTCATGCTCTTTTCAAACCCTAGTTCAAGTTCTTTGCACAACAACTCACTTCAACAACAATGCTTATAAATCAATCTTCACATAACAATGATACTCATGTTCTTTTCAAAACCCTAACTCAAGTTCTTCACACAACCAATGGCTTCAACAACAATGCTTATAAAACAAGGTTTTAATCACAACACTTAATTCCAGAAAAACCTTGAAGCATTAACTCAAACACTTTCGAAAAGGAAACCCTAATCAAATCCTTTTCACTCCAAACTTTATTTTCTAGAAAGCCATTCAATCAACTCAACCAAGGAAGAATTTGCCCATACCTTTTTGCTTGACAAGGAGTAGACCACACAAATCTGCTACACTCACAATTACTTCTTTGCCAATCTCAATAAGGGTTAGAAGATAATAGTTTTTCTCAAGGAAACACAATACAAAATGATATCAAACAAAATACACCTTATCACTCCAACTTTAAAATAATATTCAACACCTTAACCATTACCCTCATAATAATCTCTTTGGCAAAAGTCCTTTTTAAAAATAAAATCAACACTCTTAAAGTCTTACTCCTCAATATGCAAATATAATAATTAAGACTTTATTAAAAATAAAATCAAACTCCTTATAACTCCAAAAACCAATTTCCAACTAACACAACTTTCCACTAGCAATCCCTTTTAATTATTTCCAACTAGCAAACCTTTTAACTCCCCACTTTAGGCAACATTAAAAATAATTAAAAATTTAATTACCTTACCCTTGGAGAGATTCGAACTCTCAACGCAGCCCATGACCAACGTCTTAGCCGTGGCTCCAACCACCACATGAGCTACGCGCTCGTTTGAGATAAAGGAAGCACCACGTGCTTCAAAAATGTATCTCCACCTTCCATTATGCAAAATGTGCACCTCACTTTTGGCACCTTCAACACAACTTCCAAGCACACCCATCATGTTTCGAACGTTGGCCTCCTTGCGCACAAGCACTTAAGCTACAACCCTCTTGCCACTAGGCCAAGCTGCCCAGATGGCTCTCGACCATTCGACGCCTTCCACTTTATTTCTTTTCGCTGGAAAATCAAACACGAAATTCGTAGTCCCTTTTCATGAGCTCTTCTCTTAATCAATTCGTATGCAATTTCTTTTATCGAGCAAGGATAAGATTAATGCCCCTTGGGCATAGGTTTATATAATGATTTTCCACCTTTGTTTTTAGAATGTCGGTGCTTCGATTTGCTTTTAACCCACGTGACGTCGGCGCTTCGAATTACTCCAACTTTAGACCATGGGCGCTTAGATTAATTTATAATTTATTTAAATTCTTTTGAATTTAAATATTATAAATTAATTCTTTTATAAACCTTTGCATAACTTGGTATAAACCTTTGGGTTTATTAATTCCTTCTCATTGCATAACTTGGTATAAGTAACATTTATTCATAAAATTTAAATTCACATTGAATTTAAATAATTTATGAAATAAATATTATATCTCCTTTTTAACTTTTCAAAAACCTCCTTGGGTTTTTATGAAGACCCTTTTAACTTATGCTTCCATATACTACTAAGATATTATGGAGCCCTTTTTCCTTTAACTTCTGCACTGATTCTCTTGACCTTTGGCCTTCTTCCTGGATATCAAATAACAACCTTGACAACTTTGTTTCTTGATGAAGTCCTTGACATTAATGATGACTTCATCTGGTGACATCAATGACAACTTTGACTTAGGGACTCAAAATGTCCAACACTTGGAGGATGAAGCATGGCTAGCTAAAGCCAACAATTATTGAATTTTAATATTTGGAAGGAGATATAGTGCCTACTCATGTAGCTTTAAACAATAGCAATGGTGCCAATAGTAGCACAACCTCATCATCTCAGTCACCTCCACTTGCAACAAGGATCTCCAACTTCCAAAATCAAACTGATGATGAACATTCTGATTTTGCCTTATTTTTAGAGTGTGATCCAATTACATTTGAAGAAGTAATTCATAATAGAAAATGGGTGAATGCTATGGATGATGATATAGCAGCAATAGATAAGAATCAAACATAGGAGCTGATGGATCTTCCAGTAAGTAAGAAGACCATTGGGTTCAAATGGGTGTACAGAATAAATTTTAATGCCCAAGGTGATGTAGACAAGCATAAGGTCATATTGGTGTCAAAAGGCTACAAGAAGAAGTCAGGGATTGACTATCATAAATTTTATGCACCTATAGCTCAACTTGACACAGTTAGAATGATCCTGGCATTAGCAACTCAAAAGGGCTAGAATGTTTACTAAATGGATGTCAAGTCTACCTTCTTGAATGGATTTTTGGAAGAAGAGGTCTACATAGACCAACCACCTAGTTATGAACTAGAAGGACAAGAATTTAAGGTCCTAAAACTGATGAAAGCTCTTTATGGGTTGAAGCAAGCACCCAGAGCTTGGTACAACCGAATTGATGCTTAATTCTAGGAGAATGGGTTCATTAAATACTCATATGAGCACACTCTATATATGAAGACAAATGCAGAGGGTGAGATTATAATCATATACTTTTATGTAGATGATCTGATATATATAGGCAACAACAATATGTTGTTTGAGTAGTTCAAAATAACCATGAAGGACTTCGAGATGAAAAACTTGGGGCTGATGAAGTATTTTCTTGGCATAGAAGTTGACTAATATATGGATGGAATCTTCATTTATCAGGGAAAATATGCCAAATATGTCTTGAAGAGGTTTAATACGGAGGACAACAAAGCTGCCATTACATCTATTGCCATAGGTCTAAAACTGAGTAAAATTGATAACAGTAGAAATGTTGATCCAAATATCTATAAAATGTTAGTTGGAAACCTGATGTATTTAACTACAACTAGACTAGATTTGATGTTTACTATGATTTTAATCAGTAGGTTCATGGATTCACCCAAAGAAACTCATTGGAAAGTAGGAAAAAGGATTTTATAGTATGTCAATGGAACAAGGAACCATGGAATTCACTATGCCATACAAGACCAGCTTGAACTGATTGACTACATAGATAACGGTTGGGTCGGTAGCATAGGCAATCGAAATATTACCTCTGGATATGTCTTTCACCTTGTATTCAAAGTAGTTTTGTGGTCCTCAAAGAAATAAATAATTATTGCACTATCAACTGTTGAGGCAGAGTATGTTGTTGCCATCTTAGCCGCATGCTAGGAAGTTTGGTTGAGAAGAGTTTTGAGTGAACTAAATCATCTGTCAAAAGTAGCAACAACCATTTTTTGTGACAAAATTTCCACCATAGCATTGTTGAAAGACCTAGTTTTTTATGGCAAGACCAAGAACATTGACATACGGTACCATTTCATCAAAGAGTTGGTGAAATTTAATGAGATTGAGTTACTATTTTGTAGGTCCAAGGAGCAGATAGTAGACATATTCACAAAACCTTTGAAGGAGGAAGACTTCAATAGGCTGAGGGATATGCTCGGTGTCAATTTTTTTATGAAATATGGTTTAAAGGAGGGTGTTAGAAAATTAAACCAAATTTGACACCTCTAAAAAATTGACCTACTGCACCATTCATCGGATCCTATTTCATTTGGATTAATTATTGGCAGTTAAAATTACCAGTCAGTTCGACGATTAGAAGGAAACCTAATATTGAGTTAACTGCATGTTAGAGAAGTTGGTGGAGCTTTTCCACTTCTCACTTGAAACCCTATATATATATATATTTGTGTCACCTTCATTTTGTGTAATGTGTGAGAGGCTACAAGGAGGGAGAAAATCAGAGTAAAGCAGAGCAGAGAGCTGAAGAAGAACACAGTAGGGTTATGCAGAGCAGGAGTAGCAGAGCTCAGAAGTGCAGTAGAAGCATTGTTTATATCCTACAAACTATCACAGTTGTAGATGATTGTGGATGCATTTCCAACTCAGAGTATGTGGATGTCTTTCCAGCATTAAGCAATAAATAATTACTTGCATATATTTTGCACTTTGCGTGTTATTTAATAACTTAACAAAGTTAGAGGTAATATTTCCTTCCTTTCACATTAAAACCCTAGGTGTACCTTGTGGATTAGAATTACTTGCATTCTGCTCCATTTCTCTGTATTTTCTAGCGAAATAGAACATAGGTTATATAAACTGTAAAGTTGCATTTTTTAAGTTTTCCCTAATATTTGGTGCGGTCCATAACTTTACCCTTGTACTTTATTTACCTAATATTTTGTAATATAATCTAAAATATGCATCCACATAAATCATATTTCTATTTTGTTTTATCCATTTGTATTTTAGTGTGGATCGCATTCTGCACTCCCTCATTTAGTAAAAACTACGGATTGATATTCTGCATAATTTTCTTGGCACTAGTGATGTCATCTTCAAATTTGTGCGAATTTCGAATTTGGGGCCTCTTCCATGTTAAACCAAGAAAAATCCATTCCACTCATGCTAGTTATTATTTTCTCACATATGTTTTCCTCCTGTGTCGAACTGGAGGCTACTTCCAAAATTTGTATGCACTCCTTTGTTTTTAGTTGCAGATTCGATTCTGTTTTTGCACCCAACCTTTAAATCTTACAACACTCAGACCTTGGGTTTTATATGATATGTTGAGGAACTTATTATTTTTCACTGGTATTCAATTATTTTGAGTTCTTTAAGATTCATCTCAGAATTCATCTTGTTAATCCATGTGGTTCATTGTAATATTTTGATTATTGTTTTCGTATTCTTTTATGTTTGGCATTGATTTCATGTTCTGTTGATCAAAACTCGTTTCGTTTATACTTTATATATCTATTGGTATGCACATTTGTGATATTCATATTATTTGGATTTTTTAGAGTTTATTTTTATTGTGGTTAATTTTATATTCTAGATCCATGGTGTCAACTCTAAGTATGTAGAAAAGTGATCACTATCTAGAACAAATCATAGCTTACTAGGATTATGAGTGGATTCTTTTAGGGAAATTTTTAGAACTAGCCTTCCTTTGAAACTAGAAGATTTTTGGAACAAGAAGATATATAGAAAGTGTGTATGCTTAATAATGTATCATTGATTGCATCCAAGGTCAAATATCAATCCTCTCTTAGGTTTGTGGTCTAAGAGAGAAATTGTGACTATGTTTTTCTTGAATTCTAAAATTAAATTTATATCTACAAAAAAAATGAGGGAGGTTATATCTAAATAAATATAAGAATTCAAATTTACATTACCATAAATCTAAAACGCTAACAATGTATAAATATGTGTAGCAGTAATTTAAATTAAAAAAATATTTCAAATAAATATCGATTGGAAACTATATTTTATGCCTCTACCTTGGTCATCCAAGACAATTTTTCCTTATCCATACTTTATCTATAATAGGTCACTTGAATTTAGAAAAAATTAGCACAAAAAAAGCATGCTTGTGTGATAATGAGTTAATATACTTTTAAAGTAGGACCTCATCATATTTGTGTCATAACTTCCTACAACAAAGTCAAAATTAAATCCAAAATAATTAGATAAAATATGATGATATCAAGAGAAGTATAAGTTTAATTTGAATTAGAATTCTTATGTTTAACTCCAAAATAAAGTGAAGAATAGTTCAAACTATGGATTCATATTTTGGATAAAACTCAACAAATTGATGTTTAAATGAATTATTATTACTTTTAATTGAAGGAGGGTTGATATGACAATATTTAGAATATTTTTTGTTCCATAATATATTTACTTGACCTTTCAAAATTTTGAAGCTCAATCTATTCAATAGTCATTATATCTCTTGTTACCCTTAACAAATTTTAAAAATAATTTATCTAACAATCATATTGAAGTGGCACATTAAAATATCCAAAACTTAAATAGATGAGTGTCAAGAGAAATATAAACATGAAGAAATATAATACATTGTTCCTAGGTTTCTAAACACCTTCAATAAATATTATAAACAAAAATATTTACTTCTATACATAAAAGAGAAAAAGGACTAGACAAAGCATACCTAGTTAAGACTAGGATTTGACGATACAAGCAAGTTTTACTATTTTTACATCCCAACAAGATCCATGCTAATAGACAAAATAATTCACATGTTTTTTCAAACTTATAATAAACATGAATCTTTAATAATCATTTGTATATTTTCTTCCCCCAAAAATAATTTACCATTTTGAAACACTAACATTAATAATATGGTACTTTTCTTAGTATTCTAGAAGCTTTTTTTTATTTTTATTTTCTCAATTGTATTTGTATTATCTATATGATTTTTGTTATTGAAATTTGGTAATATTGAGATGAAAATTGATACTATTTTCATACAGCATATCATTTCATCATAAATATATGCTTCATAGATACTTATACCAAGATCTTTAGAGATTGTATGTCTATAATTCAAGAGGATATTTTTAAATGAAAGGCCATAAAGAGAAATTTTTGATGTAAAATAGAGATTTTCACTAATAAAAAGTTATTAATTTCATTAGACTCCAAGCTAGACTAGATCAAAAAGTTCTTCAAATAGTGTCAATGGATATGATTAAGGTTTAATTAATAATAATTTTAAAGCAAGTTAGTTTTTGACTTGTCAAAAAATAAATTTTACAAATAAGAAAATCTCGCAAGTGTAGGTATATTAAGTTTGAATAAAAGAAGTTTTTATAAAATATTACCAACTAATAAAGTATATTTTATAGCTAAAAATGAAATAAAGGAATACAAATGAAAATCTAATATCAACAAGAGTTATTGACAAGGTGGCAAAGCATATTATTAAATTACACGAACAAAGTTGGCAAGTAGATAACTTTATTTATGAGTATTATATTTAAAATACTTTACCAAGATTAATAAAATTAGTGTATTTACTTAAATCATAAAGCAAACGATTAGATAATAAAATGAAAGAGTGATTGACACATAAAATATAAGGATACCCTTAGGTACCCACATAAATAATTAAGATAATATCACATTAATGTAATGGATTTGTTATTGAGTGGTATTTATACCAAATCCTCAAAAATTATTACAAGCTATTAAACCCATGCCCATGACATATTAGTAATAAAGGGTTACTAAAGGTTGACTATAACAAGGTTCAATCATGGTCCCATTGGCTAATTATATAAATTAAGAATAAATGAATTGCATACAGATATCACATAGGCTTATATATTATTATATCATACAATGTTGGTATTGTTCAATAAAATTATATTACACAACTTTTAACACCCCCATAATCCATACTAAGGGGTCAACTAGAGAAGACAATAATGATAATAACATCTTACACCCTTTAAGTAAGTTTTAATGGGCCAATTGACTCCTATAGTTAGATGAATGGACTAAGTCTTCCTAGTTAACTAGAAGATATCTTCTATATTCTAAAGCTTTACCTAATTTTTTGGATACTCAATAAATAATTCACTATAGGATATCCTTCCCTTTTATAGTATCCATATTAGATATTTTACTTAATTGAATACTTAACATTATCCTTGAGCTAGTAAGTTCTTATCCTCTACTATATAAAGGGCTTAGCATATTCAAATAAGCATTTAATATTTTCACATAGCAAGATGAAAGTGAATAGGAAGAGAGAAGCGAGCATGGAGGATTGTAGGATAAGGTTTTTTTACACTTATTAAAACCACATCAATGAGTAGTCGAATAATATAAAAGGAAAAGGATAATTTGATAAGGATAAGCTCAGCACATTCTTCAGAAGTATTTATCGTACATCCTATAGATACAAATATCTTCCACTAAAGACCTAATGTATGAGATAGAGACATACAATTATAATATATTATAGGAATAAAGTTCCATATTCAATTTATTAATTTTTATTTAGCATTTGCTTTTCTAAATATTTTCTATAACAGTATCCATACTTTAGTGGGATTCCTCTCATCATTGATATGAAATAGTGTGTCAAGTTCAACTAACATCAAAAATAGACCTAGGGCTTGTTCCATATTGTGAGTCACATTCTATTCATCAAAAGCCTTCATTATTTTATCCCTAAATATACACAATAAATTCTTACATTTTAATAATCTAATTATCTATGTTGACCAAGTACTTTAATTTCACTATTAAGATAAGTGACATATGCCAAAGTATCCATATTAGTTAAATTTACCTTAACACTATAACAAGTCCTTGAACTAATATCATCAATTTGTTTTTGTATGCAAAAGTTATGACCTCTAAAATTTTCTCCTATTAGTATCTAAAATAAAAATATATATCAAGAATTTCAAACTTTAGAAAAAATGGGATATATATATAACTTATTTTATTTTTTCTTATTAGGATTCCACATAGGCCATACATACTACAAATTCATGTAGACATGTCATGAAGAGGGCCAAGGGATTTGAATATGGATGTCATATGCATTACACATCCTAGTCTATCTAGGTTAGCCAAGTGTGTGTCATTGCCTATGGAGATATGAAGGACCTCCTATTAAAGGAATAGAGTGTCTTTCCATTATAAAAAATATTGTTGGTATCTTAATACAAAAATATAACCAATGAATTGAACCACTAACCTCTTTTTAAGAATTTGCAAATGTATCTTTATGCTACCATCATGCTACCCCATGTCATGTTGTACAAAATGGAATACCCTCCTTGAACAAGCATCATTCTTCTTCATACACATAACATGCATATCCTTCTTGTAAGCATTGAGTATGTGAGTTGAATTTATGAAATACTCTATAAAATTATTTTTTTCTCCTTCTAATGTCGAAAATTTTTGCCTAAGTTATGGTGAATAATGTGCATACTAGTCCTTGAAGTTATATGCTATAAAATGATTTGAGGAATAATAAAAGAATATTTTTGCAATACATTGATATCCTAAACAAAAATATATTATTTTAGCATTATTTTAATCAAATAAAGCCATCCATATATCCAAACAAGATTGTATAAAACAAAAATAATAATTTTTAAAAATCTTGATCTCCTCTATACAAAGTGACCTTGAATATTAGAGTGAAAATATTTATTTTGACCCTTATATCAAAAGTACTTATGAAACTTTATAAGGTAATTTCCCCTTGAGATCAAATGAAGGAAGGTTTTGTCATGACCCTCCCTTGACAAACTTTTTTCATATTACAGTCTTATGGAACTATATGTTATTTTAAATGAAAACTATTGTATTTTATGATGATTGGTAGTTTTTAAATTTTTTTGTTCTACTAATGAATTTTTGTTACACAGACACAAGTGTTCTCATGAGTGAACAGATAACCCATGGTTAATATAGATAGATATTTTGACACATGATATCCACAATTAGACTTGATCTACAATTATGTATTTTGTATTTATTGTTCTTGTTGTGAATGTATGGTATTAAGTCTAAATTTCCAATAAAAGTTAAGTTACTTTAAATATATTCAAAATAACATAGAATGTTATGGGATGCTTATTGATAATGCTTAGTAGTAAAGTAATTACTAAGTTTTTATGGAATAATCTTTTTTTGCAATTGTAGTTTCTTATGAAATTAAAATGATAAGTTTCATTTTGTAAAATATTCCTTATGCTTGAATTAGAAAATAGATTTCTAAGGTCTTATTATAGAAATAATTTATTGAAAGGAAACAAAGTGAGCAATGTTTTAGATATTAGAATGATTTTAAATATATTAAATAGATTTTATATCATTTTAAATAGAAAGTAATAAAAAACGAGTAGGTTCGAGAAATTATAAAGTTCATTCCTTGAACAAAACTTACTTTATCCTCTTTAGTAGACCTCCAATGGAAGAGAGGAGGATTGTTGTTTTTGTTTCAGAGGTGAACGCACCATAGAGAGAGAAGGATTTTGGAAATTTTAAAAGAATGATAGAGAGAAAGAACTTTTCTTTGGAGTGCAATAAATTCATCTTCAAGACATCTATTAAATTGATAAAGATACCTTTATTTGTAATTATCTGATGTAATTGTCTTAAAATTGCGTAAGGGAAGAATGAATATATTTTCAAAATTTGAAGATTCCTTTCCTTTTGTGAAACATAGAGTTACCTCCATCATAGAATAACATTGTTATTACAGGGGTCATGGCTTTGTTGTTGTATCCACCTAATAGAATATAAGTTTTAGGTTGATTCTCATTAAAATTTGACCATATTATCCTCCTTCACTAAAAATAATACTCTCAGCAACGAGAAGCATACCTTTGCACATTGATTCAGGAGGTTTCACTATAGAATGAAACTCGAATTTTATTTCCACATTGAACTAGTGTCAAAAATTTAGCATCTTAACCTTAGTGAATATAAAGTTTACCTTAGGGTAAGGAAAGCTTCAATTTTGTATCTCAAGATACAGATGTTTCTATGAAGCAATGTTCGTATGGTGGCTAAGAAAGAGGTGAGGTATTACTTGAGGAATGACATTTAAGGGTTTATATTATTTAGCTACCTTGTGTTATAACACCAAGCTAAGTCATCATAATAAAAATATTTATTCTAAGTTATCATCAATCAAATGTGTGAAATATACATCCAATAAACTTGGTAGACATATTCCTGGTTATGTTTCCATTACCTTACGAATGGTACCATAGATTAGCTCTACATATGCATGAGGATTACCTTATTAAATAGGGTTTATTATTATTAATAGATGGGTGATAGTTCCATACAAGTACAGACATTCCAAGTAATGGTTGATATACTTGTGGAAGGATAAAATATTTTTGTCTTACGTAAAGTTAAATTTGTAAGAACTTTTATTATGTTTTTTTCTAGAATAATGATCTAAACAATTAGATTGCTAAAGTATGAAGTGAGTATTACTTTCATATCGATAAGTATGATATATAGAGAGCTAGATATTCCTTTACTTGGTTAGGAAAGATTATAGAATTTTTATGATTAGCTATAATACCTCTGTTGAAATATTATTCATTTAGTTGGAGATATCCTATTTGTATCATATTTCAATTTAGAAAGAAATAAGCAATGAAGGTAATATAGTTTATTTCATATTAAAAATGAATGTATTTGAATCTATAGATTATTAGAAAATAATATTTGGAATAAATATAATACATATTAATTAAGGATAGATAAATAATATGATTATGCCATTATGGACTAGATAATCTTAAGATTGAAATTAAACCATTTTAATAGAATGTTGTATTATTCTATTAAAAATAACAATTCTAAAGTTGATTGGTTCCTTTTGGAACACACACACACACATATATATTGTAGATATTTTAAAATATGATTATATTGAAATGGTTTTTGAACCATGCTTTCTCGTTGATAATTGGAAAATATTAGTGTTATCCACTAGATGTATTGATGTTCATATTTTTATTGGATAACTAGAATGAGGCTATTATTAAAATATGAATGGAATTTTTATATTGTATAAATCATGAAGATGTACTAAAAATATAATGGTTAGATCATTGTTGTATCTGTATTATTTCATAAGATGAGGAAAAATTTTATGATGTAAAAATTGTTAGCTTTAAGTATGTGGAATAAATGAGCCATTTTTTAAAAGAGAAATTCATTATTTTATGGTAAATAAATGAGACTTTGGGTATGGGACCCAATAAATGGAATGGAACTTATGGGGGTTCCATCAATACTCTTTTGTAATAAAATACTCAAGGAAAATATTCTTGAGTATTAGTAGATTAGTGATTGAATGGAGTTTACTGTGAGATAATTATAGGGTTCTCTCACTCTTGTAAAAAGGAATTTACAAAGTGCTTGTAATAAGAGGACATAATAGTTATAGATATTCTTATGTAACAAATTGAAACTATGACAAAAGGAAAAAGAAGCTTCCTTTTTTGTAGAATGGCTAATAGACTTATAGATGAAAATAAAGACAAATATTTTAAGGTTGGGTTTTCTCTTTAAAAGGATTCCTAGGATACATAACATGTCATTTGTACATATTTATGTAGGACTTATTATAGAATTGTTATGAGATTTTACTGGTTTGTTGCTATAAATTGTAAATGAAGAAGAGATGGTATTGTTCATTTTATCATGATTTTATATGAAAAGGAAGATAGATATTTATTTTTATCTAAATTATGCATTAAAATATGGATTATAAAAATGTGGCTTCTAATTTAAAGTGGATGAAATAAAAGAATAAAGTTTTATCTTAAATTTACCTTGGGGGTTTGGGGGTTCTACCTTGAGAAGTTGTTGTCCATAGGAAGACAACCTAACTAGACCCTTAAGGTTAGGACTAGAACTAAGGGAGATGTGATGGGATAATCCCTTAGGTTTGTAATGGATACTTTAGTAATATATCTCTGAAGTGTGCTTTGAAATATAGTGAGCTTAAAATTTCCCTTGTAATTAAATTCCTATGATGGGTTTTCTAATAGAGAGTGAGATACCCATGTTAGAGAGATGTCACACAAATGAGAGTCATAGGAATACAAATGAATTTGGGTGAATTCCTATGGGGAACATCATATGGTGTGGTATCCATTGTAAGATGCCACATAAGTGAAAATCACCTCCATTAAACTATATGTAAGTTAGTTCAATGGTGCGTAGTAGTTTTATACAATATAAATTGTGTATAAAACTACATGAAGCTTACACCTAAATACTAGTAAGGAATGACTAACACTAGTTAGAGATTTGGCATCTCTTTTCTCAAATGAGAAAGATAGGGTTAACCCTTAGTATGTGGTTAAAATATTCTTTAAAAGAGAGAAAGGAAATTGGGTGACCACTCAAAGATATCATTTAAGTTGTATGGGTAGTGTACAAGGTAAACCCCATAACTATTTATGGAATATTGGCCACTCCTATCCACTCGAGGGATGTTGTAGCATTTGAAACTCACAATGTGGTAAAATATTTCTATGAATTTATCTAGATTGATTAAGTGTTTTTGATCCTTAAAAAAAAATTAAAATATTTGAGGTTAGATTTTAGGATTATTACAGTTGGTATGAGAGTATGGTTGTAGGTATTTAAGCTTCCTTACAATAAACTCTAGATTATTAAAAAATAAGTCTACCTTGGAATGAACCTAGCCATGACTTGATTTGATGTGCAACTTAGGAAGAATAAAATATTCCTATTCCTATGGGGATGATGGGTTTAAAGGAATAAACCAGACCATTGGTCAAAGGACTAATTTTACTCTTAAGATACCTTACAGAAAGTAAGTATGCTAGGTGATACTCTTGAATGACTAATAATGATAGTTGTTAGTATTGTTTGAAAGATAAAATAAACTAATTGAATGAAGGTATATAGAATAATAACTGATACGATTATTCATGTGGCTAGGAATAATGGCACCTACACCACATAGAGGTAGATATAGGAGCAAAGGAAGACCCCTTCTACAACCAACATTGACTAGAGTAAACAATAATTCGATAGGATCCCATGATGGGAATGGAGCAAATCCAAACCTAGATATGAAAAATATCATAGTGGTTGTATCTCTCTTGCAAAAACAACTATAGCAACATAGATAGATGTTAGAAACTTTAGTCAGTTAGAAACAAGAGAGAAATTCAATGCCAATAGAACAAGAGGCCAGGACTTGAATTTAATTTGAATTGGCTAAAGACTTAAAGAATGTTAAAGTGTCAAAATTCAATGGTATTAAAGGTGGAGATGCAGTCGAAGCATGGCTAAAAAAATTGGAGTCATATTTCACCATAAAAAACTATTCTTTAGTGACTAAAATTATTTGGGCTACCCCACATCTCTTAGAAATAGGGTTGGACTGATGGGAGACCTTTCAAAAAGGGCAAATGATAGAGGCCATAAATCTAACTTGGGAAGTTTTTTTTAAGCTTTCCAAAAAAGGTTTCTTATAGAACATTTTAATGTGGAAACATTTATGGAGTTTACCACATGATGAGGGTCATTGATCATTCATCATTTAGTAATTATATGTCAGTCCAAGGCGGTGTCCAAAGGCTGTATATGATAGGAGGTGTCACAGTTGCAGGTTCAGTTCGTCCAAGAATAGGCTTTTATTGGTAGGTCTATTAGCAATGTTGGGGGTTGTTGTAACTTCCTAATTTCTAACAAAGGAAATCAAATTGCACAATCTAAATGTAAATTTAAATTGTAGGAAAATGAAACTGCAGAATCTAAAATTGATAAGAAATAAAATGCTGCTGAATTGACCAAAAAGAAAATTGCAGGAAAATAAATTATAGAATGGAAATTCACACACACACACTTGCAAAAATTAAACCAATGATAAAACTCACAATTTTTTGAACATAAGTTGAATCTGAGAAACCAAATTAACGTTTATTGCAGTAAAACTGAAAATGATATAATTCTAGAAATTGCAAAAAATGCTAAAAATGATGTCGTTACAAGTCAAATGCTAAATACTATTCTAACACATGATTGAACCTGTTCTAGATGTTATAGTGCAATTCTAAAATGAAACTAATTCTACAAATAAATGTTGACATAATTATATTGATCTGTTGCAGCAAGAAATCAACAAGAATTTTTTGTCACTGTGTTGCCCTTCCTTTGATCCTGCAAGTGGCCCTTGCTTCCAGAACCAGAAGAGGATGAAGAATTATACCAAGTAAATTAAATGTGCACTATAAACCATCAAATGCCAATAAAATCTGAAGAATGCACCTTTTATTCCATCTAAAGTTGCATTACAGTACTGCAGAAAAAATTTACAATTTACTGTAATGCTACAAAGACTTTATCTTCTGCTAATAACTATCTCCTATTCCTCTATATATCTATCTATATATCTATTATCTATTATGCTCAACCGTGCTGGGAGATTTATTTATAAGAAAAAGTTGATATATCTATTTGCTGAGTTTTAGGGATTTCCAATTGTTTACAGAATAGTTTCCTGGAATGCAGGGTTATAATTTATCAACCTTTATCCCTTTATCCCAGCTGGTCCACCTATGGTGAAGGAACAAAGTCCAAATAGGGTGGACTAATTGCTTGGTCAATTTCCAATCATAATTTCCATGGTTTTGGCACATTTTGACCATTTTTGGTTATTCCTGTGCTATTCCCTATTCCTACGCCGCTTATTCCTATGCTGCTCCAGAATAACAGGTAGGTCACAATTCATTGTTTATCTGCACTCCAAATGCATAGGGAGGAAGTTGTTGACCATTTGGATTATTTTCCTTTATCTTGTACACCCTTCTGCATTGGTGGCATGTGCTGGAGTGAATGATTCCAAGCCCTGTTGTATATGTACAGTTGGCTGGAACTGTCACATTCATAGCCCATTTTCCTGCACAGTCAGCTACAGTGGACAAGTTCTTGGCACATTTTTCCATTTGAATCATTTTAAACAGAGGAACACAATATTTTTAAGCACCAAATATTCAACAAGGTCTATATTATGATTCTGAATTGCTATAATACTACTTATTAATTAACTGAAAATAGGTGAAATTATAGTAAAAAAATAGTAAAACAGAGTATATGCACTTTATCAGTTCAGAATATACAAACACCATTATATAATGCATTTTACCCATAATTAACATAAACGCATAGTAAAAAGGGTGATTCAAATAATTATAATGTATCAAAAAGTGTCCATGGATGAGGCAATTCCCAGCCTCATCATTTTCCCCCCAACTTATGGTAATGCATGCCCTCATGCAGTCTGTGCAGATATGGAGGCACACAGATCCAGGTCTAGATATCTCTCATGAAAATTTTAACCACGTGCCACCAACTTCATAGAATCCTCTGATTTCTTTTATGGACTGAAACCACTATTGGAAGTGCATATCAGGTTGTGGGTCATTATCAAAGAAGTAGGGGACATGAGTGATAATTATAGGCATCCTATATCTTAGACCTATCCAAAGCTCCTTGATTTCTAAGATAATTTGGACAATGCCTTTTGCCCTTCTCCTTGACCACAACAAATTAGTGGGAGAAATTGGCTCCCATTTTTGTAGAGAGATAGATAACTCACCCCATCTATTTTTACAGGCTGCCAAAGCATCATCAAAGAAGTCTGCACAAAAACTCTAAAACTAAGTTATACATCTTTGAAGGTTCCCTAGATAGAGATGTTTCATTCTGGTATTATGCATGAAGGTATAATGATTACTTGTACAATCCCTATGATTCAGGGGAGCAGGCCTCATAAGTAAAATAGCTTGTGATTCCAATTCTTTAGTTGATTTATTTTATGTGTCCCAATAGATATGATTTTGTAGAGTGGACATGAAGGCTTTCAGCTGTAAGTCACCTGTATAAATATGAGGTATAAACATACTTTTTTTTGGAAAAAAGAAATTATGCAAAAATAACTCACATAATAGGTGTTGCTGCTCTGCTAGACTCTGCACAAATGCCTCCACAAACTCTCCAAGAGTTTCCAACTGATGAGGCAGCTCAGAAGCAAGTCTCATGATTTTCCAGTGAAGGTATCTCTCCTTGAGTAGGAGGCTATAAAACCTAGGTGGTCTTCTACATTGTATTGCATATTCTGTAATATGGCATACATCCTGCACTTGTGCTTTTAACCTATTAATTTTTGTTTCCTTCTCTGCTAATTTGGTTGTTGTAGAGTTCAAAGTGGTAACCTTTCCCTCTAACTGATGACATTGGGTCATCCAATATGCTAGGTCTTCATTGTACCTAGTTAAAGACACTATGTCTGGGGGCCTCACAATGGGTTGTGTTTGTGCCACTATAGTTACTTATACACCAACTTCCATAGTTGGTGTTACAAATGGTAAATTTGTTTGTGTTCCTTGTTCTGTTGTAACTGTAATAATTGGATTAGTAGAAACAAGAGGAGAGAGTGTGGATACCTGGTCTTGAGCTGCAACCTCTTGTTCCTCCCAAAAAAAAATTTGTGTTTCCTGTTGAAGGGTAGTGTCATTTTTCATCAAAATTCCTGATGGATTTTCATGTTGAATCATACTATCAGATATTTCTATTCTTGCTTCTTCTCCAACAGGTTATCTTTGTGCAGGTGTTATGTTATCCACTGATTGTTCAGCTAAATCCAAGAGGATCTGTGCCCATTCATCAGGTGATGCCTCTGCTAACCCTATAGATTGATGTTCCAGATGAAACAATTTGTTCTACAGATCTTGAATTTGCTGCTGAAGTAGAGAAATTTGTTGATATTTGTGTTTTATGGCTTCTTCAGCCTATTCAATCCAATGGGTCTGGGTTTTAATGACACTCTTTGCAGCATGCAATTGAGTGTGGATATCAATTTCTTCTGTGAACTTAGAATCAGAATATTTCTCAGACTCAGCATGCACTGGAGTGTGCACATCAACCTCAGCTGGTTTAGAATCAGAATTCAAATGCTTCTCAGGATCAGAGTTAGCATAATCAACTAGTGGATGTATATGGCTTATTGGAGTTTTTTCCATAATCAACTAGTTGATTGTGGATGTATAGCCCTCTAAGAATCTGTATCCCTTTGTCTGTAATTTTTGTTTCAATGTCTTTTTCCTCAATGTATTTTTCCTATGCATCTTATGTTCTAACTTCTCCTTCACTTGATAGACTGATTGGCTCTATGATATTTATTGGTTTTTCTAGTGGGGTTTTAACTTTCTAAAGTATAGAAGACCTTCTTAATCTTGTAGAACCTAGATATTCCATAGTCGGTGCGGTTTCTGGATGTTCAAGAGCAACTACAAATTTTGCTATTGATTCAGGAGTAGATATAGCTTTTGCTGTTGATTATGGAGCAGATGCATATTCACTTGAACTCCCAATTTCTCTGTTGGGTTGTACAATTTTTGCAAATATTACCCTCCTTTTCAACTAGGAACCAGATGTGGATGCTTGTTGTTTTCTAGTTCATGAAGATGGGGGACCATCGGGAGAAGGGGAAATTCTACTCTTAGAGGGCTCTGTATTAGGGTTTTCTTCAGATTCTTCCTTTGTTTCCTCTTCCTCTAGTGTAGAGTTAGAATCATTTATTTCTGCCCAAGGAGAGAAGAAGCGGTCAAAATTCCTAGGGTTTCCCCTAAAGTGATACCTACAAATGAGTTTGATGAGCCCATGGTGTTTAGGGCTTCCCTTCCCTGCTTGGTATTTTAGGGCCATAGATTTTAGCTCCTGATAAAGATATAAGGGAATATTGACCCTATATTTTGGTTTGACTAATCCATGGCACATATGGTTGAGAATGCGAAGGTGTGGCCTTTTTAGGGGCGAGGAACGTCAAATTCGTCTCTTGGTTACATCCATGGATAGCCTTCCTTCTTTCGCGTGCCCACATGTAAGATGGGCGGACCAAAATGTCACCACCACTTGTGTCTACGAATGTTGATTCCTTGCTGCTCCTTCGATGTTCCGATCCTACGTTCAAAGAAACAAAAAATGATCAATAGCACCTATGGATGAAACAAAACATGCAATCCCCAAGCCTACGATGAATGAATGAGAAAAACGAATTAAACTATGACCAAAATAAATCCAAATGCTCTAAAAATTTGATAGGGGTATCAAGATATCACCAGGAGGGCATTGCAAAAAGAACAGTCGGGAAATTCCCCACCGATTTGAATTTGCTCTAGGGTGGGACGAATTCGCCTGCAACAAAATGACGAAAAGGTATTGTCTCCAATGTCCTACCTCGAAAGCTCCAAAACACCTATAAACTTGGGGTTAGCTAATTGGGGGAATTTTGGGAAGACCCAGATGATCAGATTTTCCCAATTTGACCTCCATCAATGGGAATTTGATGATGCTTATCTACAAGTTAGTGGGAGCAAAAATGCGATAGCATAATGACAATTAATCGAAACAAAATGAAATCAAAATTGTAAACTATCTAACAGCATAGAAAAAAATGCAAGGAATGAAAATGATAGAAAGGAAAATATGCTACACATTCCCGATCATTCCTAAAAAGGGCGATTAGGCCTGTGGTAGTGCGGGGGCGCCCAGGCGGGCCGCCCACCGTTGGGACCTGATTTCGGCACCAATCCACTTGGGATGGGTCCAAAATCCCTTACAAGGTGTTGTCAAAAATTTTGGTGGTATTCTATGGCCAAATGTTGGGTTTTGGGCTCAATATTCGACCTTCCAAAAGTCACCCAATGACCTCCTCTCTAAAAGAGATCAAGGATGTAGAAGGCGCAAATTGCACAAGGATGTATGGGGAAATAAAATGGTAGCACTTCGTTGCTCAAAATTTCTCTTACTATGTATATTTTGGGATGAGGAAAATCATCAATTTATAGACCTGGAGGTCTCTTGAAAGGGGCATGCAGAGGCACCACTTGGCAATCATGCCTTCTCGGGGGGAAGGAGATTCCTCCCTAAATTGGGACTTCATGATTGACCTTGCAAATGCCTCTAATGCTCAAAAACGCTCACCCATACTCCCATGCGATGAAGGAAGCATTGAGTGGTGGATCTGAGCTACCATTTGTCAAGATTTGACTTTTTTATCTTCAAACCTGCAATTCGCCCCACCCTGGAGCGGATCCAGAATTCGTCCCCGGGTGGGGCGAATCCCAGTTTGAATTCGTTCCAGGGTGGAACGGATATTGAGCAAAGTGCCTGAAGGTGCCAAAATGATTTTTGACCTTCCAAAACTACTGTGAGAGTGGTTAGGACCACTGTTTAACCTCTGGGGGCTGCCCTTGGGGCTGTGTGTGTCAAAGTGATCAGTGTTTGCAGTCACATAATCGGATTGGTGCTGTTTTGGTGTCTCAAGATGCTCCTTTTTGGGATGCGCTATGCAAGGCACAACATCAAGCAAAAAATAGATAACCAAAGCACTAATGATTAGGGTTCCTTGGTAACCTAACCAAATATTGATGCCCCAAGTATGGAAAGGGCATGCATTCTTGAATCCTTGCTTCTGACGAGCGAAGGAACTCAATTCAAGTGTTAACCTTTTTCGGTGAGGTGTTACTTGAACTTGGACATTGATCAGTCATGAATAGGCAAAGGGTGCAACCTTTTGTCTATGGGAACCTTGAGTTCATGATTCACGAATGCCAAGTGTTTGATCAGCTTGTGATTATTGCTTATTTAATGCCCCAAGCATGAGGGTGATTGTCTTTGTCAATGATTCTTTGAATGCATGTCATTTTCCTTAATTGGGTGTGTTTTTGTTGATTGGTGACTAAGTGTGACTACCCCCTCAAGCGACGAATCGATGAGGGAATGACCTTCATGAGAAAAGCGACGAGTCTCTTGACCCAAGATGACTTGTGTAAGGGTGCCTTCGGAGATTTATCTTTGAATGTGTGTGCAATTTTCCGACATTTAGACCTATTTTTGGTGGGTGTTAGCCCTTTTGGTGACGCTTTGTGGAGCTAAAATTGTCAAAAATCTGTCTTCCCGTGGAGCGGTCCGGCCATGGTAGCCTTCTTAGGGAGTAGGATAGGGACAATTTGCAACCCTAATGTCTATTTTGGATGCCAAGAATGTTAGGCGTGAAGGCACCTTCGTTCGGCAATGTTATTGCTATTTTTGGGTGGGTTTTGACCCTTTTGGACGACGCCGTTTGGGGATGAAATTCTCGAAAATCCGTCTTCCCATGGAGCGGTCCAGCTATGGTAGCCTTCTTAGGGAGTAGGATAGCGAGGATTTGTGACCCCGACATCTGTTTTGCATGCCTGAAATGTCAAGTGCCAAAGCACTCTCATCGGGCAAATTTATTGACTGTTTTGGTGCATTTTTGTTCAATTTTTGCTATTTTTTGAAAATTTTGCCCTGAATTCGTTTTGGGGTGGGACGAATACTAGCTTAGTATTCATCCCAGGGTGGGACGAGTGCTAACTAGAGTGCTCATCCTAGGTAGGAGCAAATATAAGCTCAAAAGGCCTATTTAAGGGCCAAAACTAGGGTTTGGGCTCATTTGTAGCCGAATTTTCTTGCGATTTGGAGCTCTAGGGAGGAGGAGGTTAATTCTACGAAGCGAAGCACTATCAAATTTCTCCAGACATCATGAGTGCACAAACTGGATTGAGTGGTGGAGCCGAAGCAAGACCAGTAAGTGCTCCTTAGCATTATTGCTTTTGTTTGTTATATGTTTTAAAAATGCCAGTTATTTGTTTGTTTTTATTTGTTATGTTGTTGTTCAAAATTAAAATTGAAACCCTAAAACTGAGTTGAAAACAGACCCAGAATTGGTTTCAACTGAATGGGAAATGTAGTTAAAACCTAAGTGAAGAAATTTGTTTGTTTTGCTTTTAACTAAAACCCTAGGATAAATATAACGTAAAACCCTAGTTTTTTAGGTTGAGCTTATCAATTTTAAAATGTAGGTGAAAACCCTAGGTTAAAAAACTGTTATTGTGATTATGTTTTGCTTGTGCAGAGTTTGTTTTTTTTTTGGAGAAATTATTTGTGAATTTTGTTGTTTTTGAGCTGTACATTGGTAGGCAATGTTGTATATTCATGTTATTGTGTTGTATAGTTTTTTTTTTTTTTTGGTTGGATTTTAATGATGTTGTGTTGTTTTCTTTTGTAGGTTGTGAAGAGCCGGTATCGTGAATCGACTGCTTTTGTGAAAGCACAGGGGATGCTAACTATGGCTGATTGGGAGTGGCTTGAGGCCCTTGGGCTCAAGTAGGTGGCTCGACTGGAGCTTATGGTCGGGGATCGGGCCTATCTGATGGCCTTGATCAACTTGTGGGATCCCCGGACCAACACCTTCCATCTCCCAATAGGGGAGATGACAGTGACCTTGGAGGATGTCTATCGGCTTCTGCGGATTCCGATAGATGGACTGTCGATCAGAACATCATCGCGTGATCAGTGAACAATGGTACTGATGCGATGCTTCGAGCACGGGGAGGAGTTGGGGGTGGATGGTCCAGTGGAGATGGCAGAGGTTGACTTCCAGATGGGTGGGATTCTGGTTCGATGGTGGTTTGAGAGGGGGGTGTTGGGAGTGAGGCACGCATTGCTTATGGGCCTCATTTCCAACATGCTGCTACCTAACTCATCAGGTGTGAGGTTCCCGTGGAACCTGCTAGATGTGGTCTGGCGACTGGTGGAGTGTTCAACACAGGAGCCTTTGATCCTGAGATGGGGACAGACGCTGTTGGCGTAGCTCTATGGGGAGCTATATGAGGTCCACTGCCGGAGGCGAAAGGGGATCAGCTATAGCTATCTGTTGCAGAGTTGGGGTTGGCAGCACATAGCGGTGGAGAGACCAGGGGGTTATCATGGATGACATGGGTAGAGATGATGGATAAGGATATCGGGTATGCGACTCTGTGGTGGTGGTCTGAGGAGCAAGGATAGAGTCGGTGGTGGGCAGGTTCCGTAGGGCACTATGCCGATGCCTTTGCTCGGCTTTTTTGGGGGAGGTATTCTGGCGACCCTATCGGGACTGTCCAGCCTGGCCAGAGGCGAGAGAGTGGCTCTGATGGGTCCATAGGGAGCGATGGCTGATTGGGCGACATGGGACCGAGCATGAGTTTTTCTCGTACAGTCGAGTGACACGACAGTTTGGGGTGCGCCAGGGGTTTCCTGGTGAGCCCGTGGTCTATCGGTGCAGAGGGGATGAGAGGACTCTGGATCGACCTATCATCATGCCACTAGGCGAGGATGCAGATGCGGTGATCGACGTCCTGGATGTGGATGATGTCGGGACTACCATGGAGTATGACCAGTGGTGGGTACTACGGTGATGGCGGGGAGAGGGGCCACTGGGAGGCACGAAGGTAGCAGCCATGGGTGGGGAGGGTGCCGAGGCACCAGGAGAGGCTTGGGGAGCTCCTCGGGAGGATGCAGATATGGTGGAGGTGGAGGATGAGGATGTGGATCTAGGGGTTTCAGATCAGCCGAAGATGCAGGACATCATGGAGTAGTGGGAGCCAGAGCATGCTGTTATTCTAGATATGCCTATGCCTCAGGTGGGAGCAGAGGACACGGAGTTAAGGCAATGCGTTGAGATTGCACGGTTGGCGGAGCTGCTATGGAGGTGGGATGAGGAGTTGGGGGAAGCTTTGCAGGAGAGGGATCTCCTACGGGCTCAGCTAGTGGAGCGGGAGAGCGCATTCGTTGCACACCACCGGGGGATGGGGACACCAGTGTTGCATAGGAGAGGGATCTCCTACGGATGCAGCTGGTGTAGTGCAACGATGTAGTAGCTTACTACCATCGATGGGAGGTAGAGTGGTTGTGGCAAGAGGCAGATTAGTCTCAACATCGGATGGATATGGAGGGAGAGATTATCTACCTTGATGGGCGATTACCTGAGCCCTCGGGAGGTGGGTCATCGCATCGGATGAGGGGCAATGATACTGAGTAGTCAGCATCATCTCATCATAGGTGATTGGATGAGGGAGGTGGTAGTAGGCATGATGCGGGGGCTAGCAGCAGCCACCTTGAGGGGTCCCATAGGACCCACACCATGGGGGGTAGTTCCCGTCGCACCGTCGCACCGATCTTGCATGATCACGGTGGCCGACGCCTTAGGCTTGGGGGTTTTGAGATTTTGGATTTTGTTGTGGGGTCAGAGGACCAGCTCTTTGTAGCCTACGGGCATTTTTGACGATATATATACCGATTTTATTTTGTTTATGCACATGTGATGATTTGATTTTATGCATGATGAGTGATGAGTATGGATGTATGCATGTTAATTTATAGTGATGAATGCATATGTTATGATGAATGCAAATGTTTTTGATTTATATGTGATATGCAAAAATGGAATGGATGAATTGAATTTGTGATGTTTGGTAGTCGCACCATAGACTGTTCAGAACTTTATGGCTTTTTGTCCTAGGCGATTGCTATGGTGAATAGCTTTGTATGTATACATGCTTTTTTTTTTTTTGGGATGGGAGAATGAAATATGGCAAGTTGGTTTCGAATGTAGTTAAGGTTTTTTGAGACTCAGATGTTTTAACTATCTAGCCATGACTGTACTTTCATCTCATAAGACTTTTGACCAAGGTATGAATCGGACTTGTTTTTGACCAAGTTATTTCACATCCCTGTGTGTGCAATTGAGTTCGTTTATGTGGTGTTTGTCAAGATACCGCCAGTGCTAGATAGGCTATCAACCAAACCTGTACTGAGGATCACCTGATTAGCTCCACTAACTCCTTTGTTGTGTTTAGCCAGATTAATCTGTGGTGCTATCTAGGATACCATAAGCTAGCTCATCCACATGCAAACATTGATCTGCACACAAGTTAATGTGACAGATATATCATCATGCGGGAGGTTTACCACTAGTGACCGATAGGCTATCAACCAAAATGATACTGAGGTTTGCCTCATGACCTATTAGAATGCTGAGAGTTCCAGGGATTCAAGTTCGACTCCCTTCTTTTCTTCAATTGTATTGGGATACTTGCTCTTTTGTAGTGATAAAAATCACTTTTTATTTTTGTTTTATTTTTATTTTTTCTTTTGAGCAAGGGATTAGGATATGGAGTGACGAGAATCACTATTTTATGTGCTTTTCTTGATGTATGCACTTTGTTTGTGATGTCATAATTTTGGAGTTTTGACGTTTTGCAAATTTTTGATGTTTTGCAACTTTTGAGAACTTGGGATTCTTGGGGAATTGGGTAGGGAGGATGCTTGTCCTTTTGCCAACTCTCAGCATTCTTGGGGTCATTCACACAGGGGGATGAGCAAGATAACCGTTTCGCTTATGGTGACCTGGATTGCTTTGTAGGGTTCATCTTTTGTTCACACAACTTGGGAATTTTGTTATATGTTTTAACTTGTGTCGGGATGCTACATAACAAGGTGTGATCCAAGTAGAATTCTACCTTCGTAAAATCTGTCTGACTCGGTACAGTATGTGGCTAAAAATCTAATGATGACTGAATGATGAAAAACTCTCGATACATTAGAAACAACTAACTATGATGTGGGAGGATAACGTGAATGGTGGTTATAGGCGATGAGCTATTGATAAAGCAGAAAAATGTAGAAGGTGATGGTTTTTGCCAAGTAATGACAGTCTATGGTGCTTTGACCTGTATGACCACAAATATGCAATGTATGCAACTATATATTTTTGTATTTTTGAGGGATTGATGTTTGTGAGTATGCAGATGAGATGCAAAAGAACTCTATATTGTTATGATGATTTTGCGTATGCATGGAAATGAGATGCAAATTTTTTTTGTTATTTTTGATGATTTTATTGTTTTTGAATTTTTCTTGTTTTTGACCAAGCAATTATGGGAATCCTTGGAGCCTTTTGGATTGACCAAGCGATTATGGGAATCCTTGGAGCTTTTGGGTTGACCAAGTGATTATGGAAATCCTTGGAGCTTTTTTTTGGGGGCGTACTTTTTGGATTGACCAAGCGATTGTGGGAATCCTTGGAGCTTTTTGGGATTGACCAAGCGATTATGGAAATCCTTGGAGCTTTTTGGGTTGACCAAGTGATTATGGAAATCCTTGGAGCTTTTGGGTTGACCAAGTGATTATGGAAATCCTTGGAGCTTTTTGGGATTGACCAAGCGATTATGGAAATCCTTGGAGCTTTTTGGGATTGACCAAGCGATTATGGAAATCCTTGGAGCTTTTTGGGTTGACCAAGCGATTATGGAAATCCTTGGATCTTTTGGGTTGACCAAGTGATTATGGAAATCCTTGGAGCTTTTTTTTGGGTTGACCAAGCGATTATGGGAATCAATGGAGCTTTTGGGTTGACCAAGTGATTATGGAAATCCTTGGAGCTTTTTTTTGGTGGGCTATGGCTCCTTTAAATATGGAATGGCCACAAATGACTGATGTTCAAGGGTTCTGGTTCCTTGATTCCATCAAGAGAGGCTAGCCGGTATGTTCTAGGTCCTATTTTGCTATCAATTACATATGGACCTAACCAATTTTCCGTGAACTTGTCCCTTAGATGGGACAACAAACTAGAGTTTTGTTGGTTTTCTTTTAAGACCAAGTCACCAATCCAAAAGTCCCTCAGATGGACTTTCATGTTGTATGCTTTCTTAAGTCACTCTTGATAGATACGTAGATGCTCGAGAGCATTAACACGTCATTCATCAAGCAACGTAAGCTGGTCTAACCGGGCCTGCCGTACGGTGTCATCATCGATGAACTCTTGCATTGATATGCGTAGGGAGGGAATCTCCAACTCGAGAGGCATGACTGCCTCAGAGCCATACACGAGCAAAAATAGAGTTGCCCTAGTGGGCGTCCGAATGCTAGTGCGATAAGCCCACAGGGCAAGTGGGATTTGGATGTGCCAATCCTTATGATTGTCGGCAATTTTCTTTTTAAGGATGGCAACTAGCATTTTGTTTGATGCTTCTGCTTGCCCATTTGCCTATGGATAATAGGGGGTCGAAAAACTATGCTGAATTTTGTACTTTGTGGTCAAAGCATGCACATATTTGTTCTTGAATGACGTCCCATTATCCGAGATTATCTTGGATGGAATACCAAAATGACATATGATGTTATGCAAAATGAACTCCATAATGCGGGGTCCAGTCATAGAGGTTAGCGGAACCGCTTCCACCCACTTGGTGAAATACTCTGATTCATCCTCTGAGGACCCTTCTTGACATTGTCTAGACTCTCCCTGAAAGTGAGCTCTCGAGCTCTCTCCTCTCTCGAGCGAAGGGAAGGGGTTGCTAGAACCAACAAGGTTGATTGTCGTTAATGGGAGATAATCCCTCAATATATATGTGGTGTTAGGGTTGGCATATGGATCTGATGCCAATCCCCCCTTGTTGCCTATCCCTAGGCCTTGAATGTTCTCCACCAAGATGTCCAAGGGGAGGGGGTGGTTGAACCCTACTCCTGACTTGTCATATGGCATTTGGTATCTTGGTTGGCAAAGAACACGTATCCCTTGCTCATATCTGCCTAACCCATATCCGTGCCAATTGCATTGGCCAAGGTATCTCAGAGCAAAGTTTGGGTTAGATAGATAGTTGACATTTTCAGCAAAAGGCTCTTCGTCTTCATCCTCTTGCGTGCATGGTGCAATGCCATGATCAAGGCCCCCATACACAAAATTTGTTTGGTTCGACGGGTAGCCTAGGGGGACAATAGTGCCAATGGGAAGGCGAGGTCTCCCCATGTCCTGCATGGACTCTAATGCGGGTGTTGCTACAATATTCAACACCAGATACTCCCCCAGGCCCGTATTGGCCATTTCAACATTGATCGTTGGTGGTTGAGGGAGAGGGAACAGAAGTTCTCCTTGAGTCCACTCCATGTCGGGTGGACTAGGAGCCTCGACTTCCATTCGGCTAGGCATTTCCTCCATAGAGATAGTTGATACTGATGGCAGTGTCTCTTCCAAAGGTTTTGCCTCTTCCAGGGGTTTCTTCCCTTTGTCCTTCTATTTGGTCTCCATAGATGATGTTGTTGGTGGAGGACCAGACGATGAAGATGAACCCGGATGGGGTTTTGAAGAACTTGCTAACGGGGATGCCTACGAAATCGGACCCTGTTTAGATGGATTTAACTAGAAATCCAAATGCGTCGATGGTAGGGTCGATTGCGGCATCAGTTGCACCACATTACAATATTTGAAGGGTTCTAAGTCCGTCGGGACTACATGCACCTCCCCTTCAAATGTATACTTTAAACATTGGTGAGCTATCGAAGGGACACACTTCATGTCCCTGATCCACGGCCGGCCTAGCAAGATGTTGTAGGCCATTTCACCCTCCAATACATGGCACAATGTGGGTATGGTATTTTGTCCCACTTGGATTGGTAGGACTATTGTGCCGACTGTCAAGCAGATTGCGTCATTGAATGCTCGCAGAGTGTAGGTGGAAGCTGTGATATGAGATGCGGGCAACTTTAGATGCTTGAGAGCCATAGTTGTGATGATGTTGCTGGACGAGCCAGTGTCTATCAACACCCTCTTGTATGGGATCTCGTTGACCCGTGCGATAATGTGCAGGGGTGGATCCACCATGTCATCAGTCATTGATCTTAGTTCGTCTTCTCGAAATGTGATGATCGGCTTAGTGCATCGTTTTACATGCCCCACGAAGTTGTTGAAAGAATTTGTCTCATGGGGCTGCAACTCGATGGCTTTCAAAATCTCCATTAGAGCTTCTCGATGGGGCGTAGATTGTTGTATAAGCTCGTATATGGAGAGCCTAGCCGAGGTGGTCCTCAAACTCTGAGTTAGTTTGGTCCAAAGTGTGGCCACCGGCTTAGGTGAAGGAGGTTGTGCAAGGTGCTATTGTGGTTGCAATGTTGTTGGCACCTCTCCTGTAGCTGCCGTAGGAGCATTCGTGCTTGGATACCTCTTGTTTCAAGTCACTATACTAATCATCCCTACATACCCCTGCATGGGGCAGTTCTGTGTGACCTCGTTAACTTGTAGGGTCTTTGCCTACGGAGCATGAGCAGGAAAGGGGTCTTTGAAGACCTCCATTTGCTGATTGCTTGGTGCGACGGGATTATCCACTACTAGTGTCTTGTTATCAATCAAGTCTTGCACCAAGCCCTTAAATTTCCAATAGGCATTTAGGTCATGTCCCTGCCACCTATGGAACCTATAGTACAAGTCCTCTCTGTACCCTTTAGGCTTGGGTGCATTGGGATCTATAGTCTGAATCTCTGGCAGGTTGATCAAGTTTGCCGCTAACAAGCGGTCAAACAAGGAGTCCTTGGACTCTATGTAGGGTGTGAATTGTCGCCTAGGGTGACGCTGCTGATTCTGCTCTTGCCTCTAATTTTCTCTATCATAGTTGTTGGGAGGCACTGCCTGATAATTAGCCTTTTGAGGCTGAGTTGCTTGCATAGGTTTAGGGACATTGATTGCAACTTGGTTGACTGCAGTGGGTTTTTGTTGCATGGTCCCAGCTTTAGTGTTCTTGTTCCATTCTTTTTTCTTAGGTTTGGCTATCTCGCCATCCTGTATTTTGATCTCTTCAATAATTCTGGCTTATGCCAGAGCTTCTTCTAGGGTGGCGTATTGGGGTAGCTGCAATAGCATAGAGATCGATCTCAAACAACTTTTGGAGAACATCTGAGTGAGGTCGGACATAGGAGGGAGGTAGGGCAGCTTTGAGAGCAATGTCCTCCACCGATTCTCGTAGGCCGCCATGGTCTCCTCCTCATACTTCCTGAGGCTGGCTAAGTCACTTAGTGACACCTTCTTCTTGGTATTGAAGGTGAAGCGTTCGAGGAATGCATCCACTAACTGATCTAAGTTTTTGATGTTGTGCTTTGGTAACTGAGTAAACCAATCTAAGGCAGGGCCTACGAATGTGGTTATAAATGTTCTCAACAACAAAGCATCATTGTCCTGAATGCCAAAGCATTGGCTCATGAACCTTGTCACATGCTCTTGAGCATCCTCCTCACCTCTAAAGGTTGCCAACAAAGGTAGCTTAAAGTGCTCAGGATAAGGAGGTGCTGGCACTAATGGATGCACAGGATGACTATAGAGCTGGCGTAAAGTGGGCTTTTGAGGCCCAAAAGTTTTGGTTTCCACAGACTCCAGACGCTCTAACAGCGCTTTGTATGCATCGAAAGATTTAATCTCTTCCTCTTTAGTTTGCTCCCATTGTGGGTTGTGGGAGACTTGAGGCCTCTGAAGGGGAGGTCGGATGGCGACTCCTCCACCTAGGTAGGGCGTTTCAGCCCGCTCATCTTCCTGCTCATACTCCTCATAAGATTCCTGAGGAGTCTCTGGGTGAGACCTATGACCCAGGGTGGGTCCCCGCGGAGGGTACCCATCATTGTTCCGAGGAGTGGCCTCCCGTTCAGGTCTAGGAGGTCTCGGAGGTGGCACTTGGTAAGGTCGTGGGGACCTATCTCGCACTAAGGGGTTGTGCCTCTCATATGGTTCCGCTCTTTGGGTGCACGGGGTTGGAACCCTTTTAGGCACCGGGTTATGTAGCAGCTCATCTGTCTGGTGCCTAATGCGCTCTTTGCTAAGGCGATATAAATGCTCTAGTTGCTGTTGGTCTTGCTCAAGCCGCATGATCTACGCTTGGCGGGCGGCATGTCTGGTGACTTCTAGGTCAATTTGCTCTACCATCTTGAGCCTAGGAGGCTTGGATGCCTCTCCTATGCACTTACCTTAGTCATGATGATCCGAGATCTCAATAGGCTACTTCCCTCTGTCGAGGTTGGTGGCATTCACCCGAGGCTCTGGCCTCAATGGGTGATCATGGTATCTAGTTGGTGTGGAAGTGCATGGCCCCCGTGCTGTATATTGCTCTTGAGGAATGTAATCATCTTCCTCGGGCTCCCTTTCATATGTGTGAAAGGGGTGGGCAGAGTTAGCTCACCCGGTTTGAAGAGCCTTACGCTCTGGATTTTGTCTATTGGTTCTAATAGTGATGGGGGGCAAAGGGGGGAGGCCATCATCATGTGGCCTCTCCTCATGGACACTATGCCACTCTAGCGCTTCATCGTACGGTGGCCACTCATATCTAGCTTCTAAGGGAGCTTTCTTGTCTATGTTGAGTGCCATGTGTAAGGATTCTTCCTGAAAGGGGCTATGATGAGTGGGCGTGTCCCCCAAAGGGGTGTCCCTATAGTTCCATCTTGACATGGACTGATGCGGACTCTCTCGCGGGTTGGGCCGCCAAGGCGGTATGACCAAGTCCTTGGTGCTATAGCAAAGGCGACTTGTGCCCCCTTGTACACTTTCTGTAGCTTTCGCCCTTGATTGGGCTTGGCTACGTGTGTACACCATGGTGGTGCTTTCCTACAAGCTAAGTAGATTTTTATCTCTTTTATGATTTTTTATGCTACACTAAATAGAAAAGAGCACACACATACACAAACAGTGATTATCTCATTTAAATATTGAGAGTGTGTCCTAGACCTGGTTTAGTGTGTTTTTTATTTTTTTTTTTTTTTTTGAAGGTTTTTGTAAAGAACGTTTAAATGCAAAATGAGGGCTCTTATGACTCCCAAAATTGGTCGCCCCTTCGATATACCATTTCCAGGCCGATATACCAACCTCTCTATATACCCGCCCTTACGTGAGGGAAACTATAGGTACGTGAGAGCGAGATGGTATGTGGAACATAGGTGGTACGAAAGGGGAATCGCCCTGTTTATGACACCTACCATAGAAGACTTATCCTCGTGCATTGGGAATCACCCCAGCTACACTCGGTCAGCTTTCGTCAGGATTTACGTCTAGCAATAGTTGTGATCGGGGTAATGGATGCAAAATTCAAGCCAAGGTGGTGATGAAATCCACCGTTGGTCTTGATCAAGGGTCGGGGTTTTACGACCAGCGCCTTGGTTTTTAAGTTGCCACGTGGTGTGTGGGGTTCTTTTTATTTTGCAAAATGAAACAAGCAAACAACAAAAGGAAAAATTTCCCTAAGCAAACGAGTAATCCAAAATAGGAACATTGAACAAAAAATGACGAGAGAAAAATGCAGAATCCTTACCTCTTCTCTGCCCGCATCTGTCGGTCCTGAGTTTTTGCCCAAAAACTTCATAGACTGGAATTCATCCCGGGGTGGAATGAATTATAGTTCTGTATTCGTCTCAGGGTGGGGCGCATTCCAATTCATCTCTAGGTGAGACGAATTACAGTTTTGTGTTCGCCACAGACTGGAACGAACAACAGTCCCGCATCCAAAAAAAAAGGTACGTGCAAGCAAGGTAAATTTTGATCAAATTTCTGATCCAAAAAGGAAGAGGATAGGGTCCCACCGTGATCACCACTGAAAGCACGAGGATACGAAAACAAGAAAGGAAAGACTCCAATCACGATGCAAAAAATGAAGCTAAACTTAACGCTAAATCCTACGAACTAAAAATGCATGAAATGGAAAAAGCATGAATTGAAACCCAAAATGAAATAACAGCCCTTCTCTTTTATTGATGTATTCCACAACTTGGTTACAATTCGCATCCTCCCTTTTTAGGGGCGAGGAGCGTCAAATTCGTCTCTTTGGTTACATCCATGGATAGCCTTCCTTCTTCCGCGTGCCCACATGTAAGATGGGTGGACCAAAACGTCACCGCCGCTTGTGTCTATGAATTTTGATTCCTTGCTGCTCCTTCGATGTTCTGATCCTGCATTCGAAGAAACAAAAAATGATCAATAGCACCTGTGGATGAAACAAAACATGCAATCCCCAAGCCTACGATGAATGAATGAGAAAAATGAATTAAACTATGACCAAAATAAATCCAAATGATCTAAAAATTTGATAGGGGTATCAAGATATCACCAGGAGGGCACTACAAAAATAACAGTCGATAAATTCCCCACCGATTTGAATTCGCTTTGGGGCGGGACGAATTCGCCTGCAACAAAATGCCAAAAAGGTATTGTCTCCAATGTCCTGCCTCGAAAGCTCCAAAACACCTGCAAACTTGGGGTTAGCTAATTGGGGGCATTTTGGGAAGACCCAGATGATCATATTTTCCCAATTTGACCTCCATCAATAGGAATTTGATGATGCTTATCTGCAAGTTAGTGGGAGCGAAAATGATAGAAAGGAAAATATGCTACACATTCCCGATCATTCCTAAAAAGGGCGATTAGGCCTACGGCAGTGCGGGGGCGCCCAGGCGGGCCGCCCACCGTTGGGACCTGATTTCGGCACCAATCCACTTGGGATGGGTCCAAAATCCCTTACAAGGTGTTGTCGACAAATTTGGTGGTATTCTATGGCCAAATGTCGGGTTTTGGGCTCAAGATTCGACCTTCCAAAAGTCACCCAATGACCTCCTCTCTAAAAGAGATCAAGGATGTAGAAGGCGCAAATCGCACAAGGATGTATGGGGAAATAAAATGGTAGCACTTCGTTGCTCAAAATTGCTCTTACTGTGTATCTTTTGGGATGAGGAAACTCATCAATTTATAGACCTGGAGGTCTCTTGAAAGGGGCATGCAGAGGTGCCACTTGGCAATCATGCCTTCCCGGGGGGAAGGAGATTCCTCCCTGAATTGGGACTTCATGACTGACCATGCAAATGCCTCTAACGCTCAAAAATGCTCACCCATACTCCCATGCGATGAAGGAAGCATTGAGTGGCGGATCTGAGCTGCCATTTGTCAAGATTTGACTTTTTGCCCATCAAACCTGCAATTCGCCCCACCCCGGAGCGGATCTAGAATTCATCCCTGGGTGGGGCGAATCCCAGTTTGAATTTGTTCCAGGGTGGAACGGATATTAAGCAAAGTGCCTGAAGGTGCCAAAATGATTTCTGACCTTCCAAAACTATTGTGAGAGTGGTTAGGACCACTGTTTAACCTCTGGGGGCTGCCCTTGGGGCTATGTGTGTCAAAGCGATCAGTGTTTGCAGTCACATAATCGGATTGGTGTTGTTTTGGTGTCTACAATCAGCTTCTTCATCACAATATTGTACAACCTATATGCCTTCGACTCTTCACTATATCTAGTGAAGATGCATTTCTCTGCCTTATCTTTCAACTTATTTCTCTTCTCATATAGAACATGTGCATATGCTATGCACCCAAAAAATTAAAAATGATCCACACTAGGATTTTTATTGCTCCAGGATCCCTGAAGAATCATGTCCTTCACACTCTTTGTGGGACACCTATTCAGTAGATAAACTTCCCAACATACAATTTCTACCCAGAACTCATATGGCAAACTCTTTGCCTTCAACATGCTCTATGCCATCTCCATGATTGTTCTATTATTCATCTTCTTTGCAATACCCTTCTGCTATGGTGTGTATCTAGCAATGAGATACCTTCGAATTCCATTTTTTTTGCAAAAATTATGGAATTCATTGGAGATATACTCACCTCCACCATTTGTTCTAAGAGTCTTCATGAAGTAGCCGCTTTGTTTCTGAACTAGATATTTGAACTCCCTAAATTTTTTGAATGCCTGTGAATTTTTTTTGATGGTATATACCCATGTCCTCTGACTAAAATCATCTAAAAAATTTAGGAAGTATTTATTGTTGGCAAATATGCTAGTTTACATCAGACCACAAATATCAGAATGCACCATCTCTAATAGCTATGAAGCTCTCCAAGACTACCCTGTAGGGAATGCATCCCTCTGCTGCTTGCTGAATAAAAAACCTTCACAAAATTGATTTGATTTCTCTATGAGGGGTAAACCCTTCACCATTTGTTTCTTGTGTAACAAATTCATGCCATTAAAACTCAAGTGATCAAATCTAAGATGCCACAACCACATAGCATCTTTTACAACTACACTAAATGAAAGCAGTGATTCATTATGAATCTGTAGGGGAAACATCTTGTTCTTTGTCATGGACACAATTGCAATTTGTCCATGCTCTTTATATTTGATTGTACAGGCTCCATATTTAAATTGAACAATGTACCATTTTTGCACAATTTATCAACACTCAACAAATTGTGCTTCAATCCAGGCACATAATACACATCAATGATCTTCTTTCTTTTACCTTGCCTGATACAGATAAAGATTTTTCCTTTCCTCATGATCAATACCTTGCTATTATTCCCCATCTTCACTTCAAAATTGATTGTTTCATCAAGCTATGAGAACATCTATCTGTTCCTACACATGTGGTTACTATAACCACTATCGAGATACCAGGCATTCTTTCTCTCCTCCTCGATACTACAAGTTAACATCATATTCCCCTAGGCATCTCTACACTCTGTATTTTCATTTTTATTTGTGAAGTGGGCTTGCTATTTATTATATTTGGCCATCTTCTTTCTACACTCATAACTATAATGACCAAATTTATTGTAATAATAACACTGGATCTTTGATTTATCATACCTCTAATTAGATCCTCCTTGCTGGGTTCTACCATTGTCTCTTCCTCCTGCTTGATGGAAGTTGCAGCTAGTCTCTCCGTTATTGGAGTTTGACCTTCCTCATCGCTTATGGCTTCTTCCATGCTTACCTCTATCTCTTCCGCCTTGAGAACTGGAGGAACCTTGGTGGGATTCTTCTCTACTACTATCTCAAAATGAGACTTGCATCTTGAACACTTGCTCCAACAAGGACTAAGTTGAGTGACTCAGCCTTTTCTCATGTGTTTGCAGAGAATCCATGAGTTCATCCACAAAGAGGGTTGTCAAATCCCTCGATTTTTTGATTGAAATCACCACTAAGTCAAACCTCCTCAGTATCTTCTCCATAAACCTCTGGTCCTCTACATTCTCGCCATTCATCCTAATCTGGTTGATGACACCCATTGTTCAGGTAAAGAAGTCGCTCATGGATTCCGACTCACTTATCTACAAGTTTTCAAACTCTCTTCTCAGCATCTGCAACCATACCAACTTCACTTAATTGGTGCCCTGGAAGGAGTTGGCTAAGATTTCCCATGCCACCTTCGATGTGGTTGCTATTGCAATTCGTGGGAATATTATCTCCTCAACCACTTGCATTATGTAGAATAATGCCTTCTGGTCCTTCGATTCTCCTTCAACAAATCTGATTTCACCTTGGAGAGAGTGCTCACGGATGCCACATTTGCTAGTTCTGCATAACCATTCTAGACCAGGTCCCATAGCTCTTGAGACCTGAACATGATCTTCATCTGGATGCTCTAGTAATCGTAATTTTTTCTATTGAACCATAGGATCTACAACTGCAAAGGGTTGCTGCTAGGAGCCATTGCTTCTTATCATCCATGGGAAGGCTCTAGCTTTGATACCAATTTGAAACACTCGTTCGGGATTAATCTGTCATAAAATGCTTTTTCGAGAGAACAAGTCCCGAACTAACAAACATGACTAGTGAGTGGAGGTTTCGCTGGTCAACAATGTCAAATGTTGTTTCGAGAAAAATAAGTCCCAAAATCCCTTTTCGGGATAAGGGAGTCCCGAAATAGCTTTTTGGGTAAAACAAAATGTACAATGTCTTTTACGTTCGAAATACCTTTTCGAATAAATTAAAATACACAATGCCTTTTCGGGGAAAACAATCACAAAATGCGAGATTCACTCACCTAAGGAATTGCACTGGTCAAAGCATGGTCAAACTTCTTTTTGGAAGTAAATAGATCACGAAATGTGTTTTTGGTATAGGTAAGTCACGAAACGCCTTTTCGGATGTTTAATGGGCAAAATGCCCTTTTTGGAGGAGAATTCGTCCGAAATTATTTTTCGAATATGATGATGTATGAAAGTCTCAAGTAGATGAAAAATGCATATATTATTAACCAAAGCAAACTTGACTGCGACTGTAGTTTTACAAGGCAAAATGAAACCTTACACAAACGGTTCATTCAACCAAAGCTTTACAAACACATCTACAATTTGAGTTGCAGGTTAAACACCCAATGGAGTTTACAGAAGGCTACTGCTCTGACTCCTTTCTCTGCATCTACTCCATGCTCCTTCTCTCCTCTCTCTATTCTCCTCTACTCTGCACTCTCTACACTGCTGTGCACTGCTATTTTTTTTGAAAGGCAACATCGCCTTATATAGCTAGGTAGAAGATAGGATAAGGCTTATCTTTTGATAGGGCATAAGGCTTATCGTCGAATTAGGGTTTCCGTCAAACAATTTAGGGTTTCCACTGAAACAGTAATAATTGCATACACAATAGAAAGTAACGATCGGATTTTGATGATAAGATCTGTTAGAGATCTTTTCAAGTGTCAAATCTTGTTAGAGATCTTTTCAAGTCTCAAATCTTATTAGAGATCTTTTCAAGTGTCAATTATGGTTTAATTTTCTAACAAACATTATAGCCTCCGGAAGCAAGGCACGGTCACAACCTATGGTTTTGAATTATATAATGTTTTAAGTGTGGTTGTTTCACCACTGTGTGATGGCTTCTTGGACCCAATGGTTTTCAATCATACAGTTTAAGTGGTTGTTTCACGACTGTATAATGGCTTCTTGGACCCAACTCTTGGCTATTGTTATTATTATTTTCCAAGTTAGAAGAAATCATCTAACACAAATAATTTTAGCTGACCAAAATGTAGTGGATAATGAACCCTGTACAAGTAATTTGTTCACCAGCTCTTTTCAATGTCATCTACGTAATCCGATGATCGTCACGGGTAGTTTTTTTGCCTGCTGCTTGAAGTCTAAAGTATAAATACAGATAATATCGCATGCAGCAGTAAAGTTCTTTGGAATCGTCCTTTCTTGTTGGCCACAGAATTTATAAAGCCTAGCATTTGTCCTTTTGTTTACTTTTTACTTTCAGGTTCTTTTTGTTGGTCCACATATAATGATATAATATCTCAGGTGGAGAATGAACTTCGAATCTGACAAGAGAGTAGGTGTACAGGGAAATAAATGCACTCCCTCAGAAGATATCTCATGACAAGTATGGTTCACAAGTTCACATGACATATTTTTACTAGAACCAAAAGCATAGATACCTCAAAAGAAAAAAGTGGGTGAGCATACGTCGACTCTATAAAGCTGTAAAATGCTGCAGAAATAAATTTCTATTATAATATCGGACAACGTGGTGGAATCATAAACAATCTAGCGTTATTGGGTATCCATCTAACGTATTGGTTTGGTTGAGTGTATATGAGAAGAAAATCATTTGATGCGGTTCCAGAATGAATACGACTGAAGAATATCCAACGTTTTCTTCCACTCAATAATCAGAATAACCCTTAAAATTTTGATAATTGAATGCAATGATTGAATCTAATCCTTACCACTCCTGAGAGATAATCATACAATACGTTAATGAAACGACATAGACCATGTTCTGATCCCACTAACAGTACGTCGTTTTGTAAACAATGGTTTTTTCTTTTTCCTTTTAAAGGTTCCCACAATATAACCTCACACAAACCTTCCTGAAAAGAATATGCAAACCTTTATATAATAACTCATTTAAACTTGCTTTTATAATAAGGTATGTATTGTTTAATAATGATATTGTAAAATTATGGCCAAGAGGAATGAACCTATCATATTCTCACCATCTCGTGTGAACCTTCTTAGAAAATGCCGTTTGCTGATACTGGTTGTTTAATGAAATAAAGAAAATTTCACATCATTGTTACTTATTGTTTAATCATGTAAAGAGTGGTTGGCATTCACAACAGGACTCGGCGCGGTGATTGACGTGGGATATAATCCATTCCCAGCTGGCTTGCAAGTAGCTAGAATTGCGCACAGCTAGGCTTCCAAGGTAGATCCATATCATGGCAGATAGCCCCACCACTGTGTTCTTGTCCTCGTAGTTTGATGGAAAATTGCTGCAGACACTTCGCCTATAAATTCAACAGCTCGCATGTTCTCGGCCATGTCAATGTAGTATAAGACACAGGGCTCAGATATAGTATTTATTCTAATTTCATTCCAGACAAGAAGACACGATGGATTTCAGATCATCCCTTGGGGTTCTGTGCTTTATATTCCTAGGAGTTACTGTCATGGGGACTGGTGCCCCTGTTGGCCGCCATTATTCCCCAAGTTTGCAAACTGATTTTTATGTCTCCTGGGGGGCAGATCATGTCGATTTCCTCCGCCGCGGCCAGGAGATGCATCTCAAGCTCGATCAACGATCCGGTAATCACTTCAACCAATAGCAATATGAGCTCTATTCTCAATTCCAACGAATAAATAGATAGAAGTCTACGAATTTTGCATTCATTTGATTTGTTGATTGCAGGTTCAGGCTTCACGTCGAAGAAGAAATATATGTTTGGGAACATTAACATGCAAATCAAGCTTGTTCCAGGAGACTCTGCGGGGACTGTAACTGCTTACTATGTATGTATAGCTTCACTTTTAAGTTAATATACGCTTGACAAGTGAATTGAACTGAACTAATTGGCTACGCAGTTGTCTTCGGAGGGATCGAACCGCGACGAATTGGATTTCGAATTCTTGGGGAATAAATCTGGACAGCCATACGTCCTTCAGACAAACGTGTACGCGAGTGGGAAAGGCGACAGGGAGCAGCGGATTTACCTCTGGTTTGATCCCACCACTGACTTCCATACATACGGTGTCCTCTGGAATCGCGCGAGTGTCATGTTCGTTCACTATCTAAATCTTTCACTTCTAGAAAGTTTTAAGAGGAAAATACGATTTAACTGTTTGAAGCCTGAAAATTTGCAGATTCATGGTGGACGGTGTGCCGATAAGGGTGTTTAAAAATAACAAGGCAATGGGAGTTCCATACCCGGAGCGCCAGGCGATGGGAGTGTATTCGAGCATATGGAATGGGGACAGCTGGGCAACTCAAGGGGGTCTGGTTAAAATTGATTGGTCTCGTGCTCCCTTCGTTGCATCGTACCGCAATTTTCAGGCGCATTCTTCTCCTCGTTCTCTGCGGCATTCGTATGAGATGGACGTGTTGAGTCCTGCCGCGAAGAATAGATTGCAGTGGGTGAAGAAGAGGTACATGATATACGACTATTGCAGAGATAAGCAAAGATACCCGGTAGCTCCGGCCGAATGCCGCACCAACCCATTAATTCTTTCTGTATATGTCTGTAGCTGCTTATTGCAAATTAAGTGCCGGGCATATATGGAACGGCTGTGTATGTAAATAGAAGTTAGTAAGCCAAATAAACCTTATGATCTATTGTGTCGTTTTACTCTTTTGTGTTTTGTTCTATCTGCTTTGTTAGTCGTTTGTGCTAGGTTCTATCTGCTTTCTAATTATTCTGAATGAAATAGGCATGCCTCCGAATTGGAACATATATTTGTAGATATCTTCATGCAAACCGAATTCTAAGAATGACTGAAAGTATATGTGAATGAGTACTTAAATGTTTAAATATTCTGTTGATGCCACAAAAAAAGGTAATTATATTAATCTGTGTACGGTGGTTAGGGTGCAGGCCCTGCAGGGGAAGGATAAGGATGTTGGCCTTCAGCTTTGTGGTTTTACTTTCTAGACTTTCTAAATAGAGATGTCTCGAACGTGTAGGCCCATTAAACGCCTTTTTTTGTATGTTTGCATTGAGGTCTGCAAGACGTGGATACATACATTATGGCCGAACGTGTAGGCCCATATACATCCCACACACTCTCACTCTACATTATGTTATACAAACATATATATATATAGATACATATATATATAATGGGATGCGGTTTTTTATATGGAGTTTTTTTTGAGACTCTTGTGCACTCTTACATAATAGATATTTGTGCACATCTACACTTATCATACTTGCATGAGACTCTTCACCTTCCTACTCTATGGACACATGTGCACTCTTACATAATAGATACTTGTGCACATTTACACTTATTATACTTGCACTCTTAACTACAAGACACTTGTGTATTTCTTGTACATTATTACATTACATAAAATATTTACTTACACTCCTAGTCTAAAGATGTACCCAAGGTGATATTAGCATGTACCAAATAATGTAATATACTCCAACATCCCCTGTATTAGATTAGTTGGTTACTGAAGACTAATATGGTCTTTGTCTTTTAGCTCACTTTGCATTATATGCCTTCTTGATATGATTCTTTCTCCTCTTCATTGATGTTAGTCTTTATGCTTCAGGTGATATTAGATTGTCATAAAATTCCTAAAAAAACATTTTCTCTTTGCCTTTGTCCTTCATATCACAATTCTTATTTAGTGCATTCACTTAAGGCATCATGGTAAGATATTGAATTAGACAAACTTAAGCATCAATATTGAAGAATAAAATGTATTTTCTAAAAATGATTCATCCAATTTTGCTTTCTTCATAAGGGATTCAATCAACTCCTTTTGTTTCAAATTCAACTATGTAATGTTGAAGTGTAAGTTATACCATGTATATTATACTAGCAATATTAAAAGAAATCATAATACTATCTTTATCATTATCAATTGCTTCAAACAATATTGCATGCAAATACTATTTCAATATTTCAAAATCTTCTTCTAATGCTTCTTTGTAAATGAAACTTGAGACTAAGTCTAATTTTCCTTTAGACTTGTTAATCAAACTCTTGATTCCAAGTTTTATAACATTTCTCTTTTCTTCTCTGACAATGTTCTCTATATTGTTTAATGTATTCTTTGAAGTAGACATCCTTATTCCTCCTTAATTTTTGATAATAGACTAAGAACACTTTTCAAATTTTCAACCTTCCAAAAACTTATGTTACAAGCCTTATACCTTATATATATAAACTTTGATGAAATCCTTTTAATTCTCAAATTTTGTAGAATACCTTGTATTTTCTAATGTTTGGATATATGATCAAACAATAGTTTTGACAAAGATTTCAATTCTTCAAAACTCTAGGTGGAATTACTTTTATCTTCCAAATTCAATAATATGGTTTCTAAATTTCACAAACCTAGTTTGATGTTGTATTCCTTATAACTCTAAAATTAGAAATTTAGAACTTTAGTAAAATGTATTTGTAAAATTTTTATTCCTAATTTGATGTAGTAAACCTTATTTCTCCAAATCCTGAAATATTTACAAATATTAAAAATATGTCACTAATTCAATTACAAAACCTTATAAAGTCTTCTCAAAACTTGAAACGAATTCCCAAAATTTCTCAAAAATATTTCAAGGCTTCTCAAAAATTTCCAATAATAACTATTAAATTATCTAAGGTTTAAAATTTCACTTTCATGCCTTATCTCTTCAGTAATTAAATTAATCTTATAAGAAAATATATTAATTTTCTTTCTACCTTAGAAAATAATAATATTACCCAATCTTATAACTCCTAACTTGGGTAAATAATCAAATTTTAAATAAATTGCTTTACCTCCAAACTTTAGGTGTATAATATTTGGTCAAAGATATTTGACCTTCCCTTGAATGGTGCTCTTCCATGAAATCTCACTCCTCTACCACACATATGGTGCTTCTCTCCACTCTATCGCACTTAGACCTGCTGCTTCATGAATATGGATGAATTTACCATATTCAAATTGATGTTGAATGGTAATGTGTCAAATGGAGTCTAATTTCCTTGAATTTATTAGGAATTGAGATATTTCAATCACATACAAAATATAGTTGGCATAACTCCTTCTGCTAAAACAAGTGGTACTCTAAGAAGGTCAACAATGGTACAACCAAGGATATTAACTATGTTGGTTTATCGTTTGGGGGGCATATTGAGAAAATATAATTTACTTTTGGAGAAGTTGACTTTTTGGCTAGCAGTAGACACAAAGGAGAGAAGAATGGACTTGATGATTTTGGCTTGGGGAATAGAGGTATGAGTGGCCAAAATAGTGTCATCGACAAAATACTAGTGGGACATAGGCATGAGAGATGAGGTAGGTTTAATACCAAAGATTTCTCCTTTGAAATAAGAAGACCACAAAGTTCTCCCTAGAGTTCCACCATAATGATAAATAGAAAAGGGGATAAAGGGCCACCCTATCTCAGACCTTTGGTGCTCTAGAAATAACCAGTAGTGGAGCCATTAACTAGATAGAGAAGTTGGCTCCTAAGATGCATGCCTTGACTAGGTTGATCCAATTAGGATGGAAACCAAATCTAGATAAGACAAAGAAGATAAAATTCCAAGACACTATCAAAATCCCTTTTCATGTCCAATTTGAAGAAAAGGTCAAATTTACCACTTTTAGAAATATAATATATAAGATCATGGATTGTAATTATAATGTTGGTAATTAGCCTCCCTGGAATAGAAATATCTTGATAGGAATAGATGATGAAATGGTGAATAGGTTTCAACCTCATGGAAACCACTTTGATGAGGATTTTATAAAAAATATTACATAGACTAATTGGACGAAAATTAGATAAATATTTGGCATTATTGGACTTAGAGATGAGGGCTAGAAAGGTGGAGTTTGCATATTTAGAAATTTTCTTAGTTTTTTGCATTTTTGTATGGCTAAAATGATGTCAAACCCTATAATGTCCCAAATTTTTGAAATAAAATTTAGAGAAAACCATCCGATCTTGGAGCCTTCCCGCATTGCATTGAAAAACCATGTTACGGATTTCATTAATGGAAAATGGTTTAAATAAACAATTTTTATGCTCATGGGATACCAACCTGGTAATATTATTCAAAAGGATCTCTAATGTTTGCATATTACACTCCGAATTGGATCCAAATAGATCTTCGAAAAAAGCCACTACCTCATCTCTGATATCTATAATTTTTGAAATAATAATCTCATCAACTCTCGTGAGTTCCTTGATCTTGTTATATACCTTGTGCCTCATCGTGGTGGTGTGGAAAAAATTAGTATTAGAGTCTCCCTCTTTCAACCAAGTAACTCTAAACTTCTACTTCCAAAAAACTTCTTCACTTTTAAGAATATTGTGGTATTTATATAGAAGCTTCCTTTCAGTCTCAATAGTATTTATGGCCAATTCTCCCTATTGGGCAAGAAGCTTAATGTTTATGAGCTAAGATTGAATATTATATTTTCTAAAAAAAATATTGCCAAAAATATCTCTATTCCACTTATTTAGCTACACTTTCACAAACTGAAGCTTATGCTAACCTGAGAGGCTAGGGATATAGAAAAACTACATGACCACCAATTTTAAATGAGTGCCTTGAGATCTAGATCCTAAAGCTATATAGCCTCAAATCTAAAAGGGGATCTGAATAGAGAGACCTGGAATGAAAAATCAAGGAGAAGGGGGTTATGATGAGATCCTACTCAGAGTAGAGAATGAAAGATATCATCTCCAAAGGGATAGATGCCATTAATGGATATTAGGAATTTATCAAGCCTTATTTGAATAAGCTAGTCATCCTTTATATTATTTCTCCAGGTGAATTTAGACCTTTGAGTTGGATATTCATGACTTCATTCTCATCCACATAAGGAAAAAAATCTTCATATAAATTAACTATTATTTTAGAGCCTCCTTTCTTATCAATGGAGAATAAGGGAGAATTAAAATCTGTAGCCAACATCCAAACCTCATTGGAAAAACTCTCTCATCAAACTAAGATTTTTCTAGAGATTAAATATCCTATATGGAGAGTTTGGAACATAAATATTTGATAAAACTCATTTGCAATGGTAGTCCTTACTAAATAGTAGGATGTTCTTGTAGTTTTTTGTCATAGACAAGAATTTACCTTCAACAACATTTGGATCACACAAACATAACAGCTCCATATGGAAAAAACACACTGGGAAAGCCAATCAAGTCCATGGATCCTTGAGGGTACCAATGGGTAATGATCCATTTACAGATCAAATCCATGTTAGGATGAGGTCCTAAAAATTTCCCCATAAGAGAATGAGAATCCTGGTCCATGAGGGAGGATACAAGCTCTAATGTAATTTAGATGGCACCTTGAGAAGGGTGCAGATCAACCTTGGGGTGGGGGGAGGCCCAAAAGAAACTATATTTTTGAAAAGGGCTACTTAGATTTTTTTTTACCAAATCCTTCCAAAAAACCCTTTGATATTGCTGCTTAGATTTTCCCATAGAAACCCTCTTATGCTACTATTCAGTTTTTCCACAAAACCCTCAAATGTTGCTGCTAAGATTTTTCCATAGAAATATTCTAACACTGCTACTCAAATTTTTTCCATGAAAATCCTCTTATGCTACTGCTCAATTTTTTCTACAAAACCCTTTGATGCCATTGCTTAAATTTTTATTTAGATCAACTATTTATTATTTAAAAAAATTCCACAAAAATCCTCTTACGCCACTAATAAGTTTTTCCCACAAAACCCTTTGATGCTGCTGCTCAAATATTTCCATAGAAATCCTCTTATGCTGCAATTCAATTTTTTCCACAAAGCCCTCAGATGTTGTTTTCTAATATTTTCCACAAAAATACTTTAACACTACTACTCAATTTTTTTCCATGGAAATCCTCTTACACCACTGCTTAGTTTTTCCACAAAATCCTCTTATGTTGTTGCTCAAATTTTCCATAAAAACCTCAAATTATGCTGCTCAGATATGTTCCATAGAAACCCTTTGACATTGCTGCTCAATTTTGTCCATGGAAATCCTCTTGTGTTGCTACTCAATTTTTCCACAAAACCCTTAGATGTCACTACTTAGATATTTTCCACAGAAACCCCTTGATGGTAACTATGTTCCTTTATTTAAACATATAATATTCCAACACTAAATTTTTGATCCAAGGGTGAAATCATGGCTTAATACAATTAAAGGAAATCAAAGGAAGTAAATCAAAAGTTTTAACCTATCAATGGAGGAAGGAAAGCTAGTAATACTCAATGAACTCGTAGAAATAGGTGCTACACAATAGGATCTCTATTTAGTGGGGAAAAATAGGTTCCCTTAAGATATTAGAATTTTATGTCTATATCTCATACTTTAGGTCTTTAAGAGAATATATTTGCATCTATAGGATGTACAACAAAGACTGGTGAAGAATGTGCTAAGCTTGTCCTTATCAAATTATCCTTCTTCTTTCAATTATTGGACTAGTCATTAATATGGTTTTAATAAGTGTAAAAATATCTTATCCTATAATCCTTGATGATCTCTTATCTCTTCCTATTCACTTTCATCTTGCTATGTGGAAATATGACATGCTTCTTTGATAAGAACTTCATATAGTAGAGGATAAAAACTTAGTAGCTCAAGGATAATGCTAAGTATTCAAATAAGTAAAATCCTTAATGCAGATACTATAAAAGGGAAGGTCATCCTATAGTTAATTGTTTAGTAAGGATACATAAATTTTAGGTAAATTTTTAGAATATAAGAGATGTGTTCTACCTAACTAAGAGGACTTAGTTGATTCATCTAATTATAGGAGTCAATTAGCCCATTAAATATTCCTGAAAAGGGTATAAGATATTATTATTATCGTCTTCTCTGCTTGAGCCTTTAGCATGAATTATTGGGGTGTTAAAAGTTGTGTAATATAACTTTATTGACCAATACCGATATTGTATGAAATAATAATATATAAGACTATGCAATATTTATATGCAATGTATTTATCATTAATTTATATAATTAGCTAATGGGACCATGATTTAACCTTGTTATAGTCAACCTTCACTAACCCTTTATGCCTAGTGTACCATGGGTAAGAGTTTAGTAACTTGTAATTATTTTTTAGGATTTGGTATAAATACCCCTAAATGACCAATCCATTGAATTAATGTGATATTATCTTGATTATTTATGTGGATGCCAAAGGGCATCCTTATCTTTTGTGTGTCAATCACTCTTTAATTTTATTGTCTAATCTTTTGCTTTATAATTTAAGTAAATATACTACTTTTGTTCATCTTGGTAAAGTATTTTAAAATACAACACTCATAAATAAAGCTATCTAGTTGTAGATTTTGTTTTTGTAATTTAATAATATGTTTTGCCACCTTTCCATAACTCTTATTGATCTTAGATTTTCATTTATATCCTTTTATTTTATTTTTAGCTATAAAATATCCTTTATTAGATGGTAATATTTTCTAAACACTTCTCTTTTTAAAACTTAATCTAGATACACTTGCTAGATTTTCTTATTTGTAAATTTTTTTTTTTGACCATAAGACAAAAACTAACTTGCTTAAAAATTATAATTAATTAAACCTTAATCATATCCATTATCACTATTTGAAGTCCTTTTTTTATCTAGTCTCACTTGGAGTCTAATGAAATTAATCTCTTTTTATTAGTGAAACTCTCTATACTACATCATTTTTTTCTATTTATGGCCTTATTTACTTTAATTATATATAGTCTATAAATATATTTATATAAATATTTATGAAGCATATAATTTATGATAAATTGATGTGTTGTATGAAAATAGTATCAGTTTTTATCTCAATCTTGCCAAATTTCAAGAACCAAAATAATATAATTTAGACAAGTAAAATTGAGAAAATTAAAAATAAGCTACTAGTAAGAAAAGTACCAAATTATTAATGCCATAGTGTTTCAAAATCTTAAAACCTCCTTTGGGGAAAAAAATATATAAATTATCATTAAAGTTTCATGTTAATTATAAATTTGAAAAAAGCTTATGAATATTCTTTCTATCAACATGGATCTTGTAGGGATGTAAAATAGGAAACCTTGTTTATATCCTCAAATCCTAGTCTTGACTAAGTATGCTTCATCTAGTTCTTTTTCTCTTATAGGAATAGAAGTAAATATTTTTTGATCATAATCTATATTAAAGGTGTATAAATACCTAGAAATAACATATTATACTTAATCATGTTTATATTCCTCTTGAAACTTATCTATTTAAGTTTTGTATACTTAATGTGCCACTTCAATATGATTGTTACAGAAATTATTTTTAAAATTTGTTAAGGGTAATGAGAGATATATTGGCTATTGAATAAATTGAGCTTTGTTCCTAGGGGATAACACAACATTTTGGGCTTTGGATATTCTTTGGGAGGTCCAAGGTTCAAACCATAGTATGGGCAAGTGTGTGAGGGGGTGGGTGCATGGTGGTTGTGTGTTAAATTCCTTATTAATAAACATAGCTCTCATATTTACAAGAGGTCATGGTTGGGAGGAGAAAACTCAACCTTGTACATTGGTCTTAGGGGTTTCTCACACTAACCAAATCAAAATAATGAAAAACAACTGCGTCCAGCCTCTCAGAACTTCATATCTGATCCAGAGCCATACAATAAAAAGGATAATACCACTGATGGGAATGAGCATCCAGGTGTCACTATAAGTTTTTCCATATTAGATTGGAATTAGTCAATCCAAGTGCCATACATTCTAATATTTATTTTATAGAACAATAAATCTAAACAATGGGAAGGGAATTTACAGAAGGAAGCCAAAGAATCTCATCAATAATATAGCCATATGATTTGGAACTTATGTTGGAAACCCTTATGAAAGGATATAGGAGGATCATTTACAGTGGGTATACGATGAATTAAAATGTGGATCTACTGTGTGTTGTACCATCTAAAGAGAGCAAAGGCAACAAAACCTAAAAATCTAAACACCATTTTTGGAGTTGTCTCTAGTTTTGATGTTGGACATCTTGTATAGTTGTTATGAGCAAAACCTTAATGCCAAATTTGTAATACTTATAGTTACAATTGCTGCTAGTCATGAATGTACATAAAGATAAGTTTTGATGATAGTGGATTTGAATCTAGTGATGGCAGGTCAGGGCTTGAATTAAGTAGAAGGGTTGTTTTTGGAGAGTCTGATGGTGATTTGTAGTTGTATAAAAGGATGAAGGGCCCTATAGGTGGTAATGGAGGTGGGTCTCCAAGATTTGGACAATCCTTTTTTCTAGGTGTATTTTATTTTGCTTTAGTTGCTACAAAGGGTTACTAGTCTTGAAACCCTAGTGCTCTATTTGATATTTCTCCATTTTGTAATAAGTTGATCATTCCAAATAAGTTGATGATTGCCACCATGGAGGAAGGCTCATAGAATTTGGTTGGTAAACTCTAGGGGGGTCATTAAAATATTGATGCCTTAAGAATATGGGCTTTAATAAAATGGAAACATAAAGGATCTTTAGATATTGTAGAGGTTTCCAATACTTTTTCTTAATAAAACTCAATTGTGAAGAAGACTCACAACGTATCCTTGGGGGAAGACCCTGGTTCTTCGAAAGAATGAGGATATTCCTACATAAATGGGAGCTATATTTTAACCAAAGGACTCAAAATGTTAATTTGGTTCCTCTATGAGTTAGGCTACCAAATTTACCTTTCCAATTTTGTCATGAAGATATATTATGAATTATAGCTAAAGCTCTTGGGGATTTAATCTTGATTGAATCTACAAATCGAGCCAAGTTAAGAATAAGTTTTTCTAGGATGTGTGTAATGGTAGACTTGGAGGCAAATTTTCCAGACCATATTGATCTTATTTCTGGCTAGGGTTTATGGACCCAATCCATAGTTTACAAGAATAGACCTATCAGATGCTCAGTCTGTAGTAGTTTTGGTCATTCCTCTAGTGCATGTCCTAAGAATTTTTAGAAAAAAATGGAGACTCTTAAAAGAGATCCTCCTAAATAAAATTAGGCTAAGAAGAAACCCGTGGTGTGTTAGGGTTATATTGAGCATGAGGACCTGGTTGTAGGGATAGGATCATGGATGAGCTGATGGAGGTTGATATTATTAATCTAGAAGTTGCAATTGTGAAGAATCTAGATAGTAATCCAAGAGTGGACATTATGGATAATCTGGATAGTTCCTACAATGGCCATTCTCAGCATGACCAGGCTATTCTAAAATCTAAAACTCCTATTCCTCAGGATTTCCTTCAAAATTCTTTTCTTGAATTAAATTCTTAGGGAGTGGCTCAAAAGGAACATGATGTTCCTTAAATTGTAGCTTAGGGTGGTTCTACCCCTTAAAAGGTTGTGATGGATCTCGGTTCTTCTTTGAAGGTCATGGTTTCTCAAAAATATGTTTAATTCCCTATCCCTATGGAAGGAACACCAAGGGTAATATATTCTTGACCTAAAAAAAGTAGTTAGAAAGATTAGTTGGATTTAGGGATAAAAATAAAGATTGGAAAACAACCCAGGTTTCAAATTGTAGATACAGGGGATGCAAATGATCTTCAATTCCTATTGAATATTGAAAAGAAAAAGGAGCCAAAAGGTAAACAACTTAAGCTTGATTTATTTTGCCAATCCTCTGATCCTAAGGGAGGAAATAGTTATCATAAATGAAGATTTTACCTTGGGCTAGTGAAATATGAAATTAGTTTCCATTTTGAATGGAATTTGAGGTTATGGTTTTTGATTTCCAACAATAGAGGTAGAATTATCTCAATCGAAAGGTTTCAAGTAATAATTCTATGCAAATTGGTGGATGTCCCGACCCTAGTAGAGATCCAAATTACTTCATCAAGAAGGGGATGGATTTAGTCTTCACGTTGAGTGGTAGCTTTTTGGGTGTAAAATCGATGTAGTTTTTTGTGGTGGTTTTGACCCTTTTTTTCTATGTGGTAGTTTAGATTTTATTTGTCTATTCTTGGCCCATTTCAATACTTTTTAGTTTCAAGTTTTGTTTTGGATTCCTTCTTGGCTAGGCATCATTCTATTTTCAAATTTTAAACTTTTTTACTGATGTAATTGCTACTTGATAGCTCTCTGGTTGGTAGCTTGATCTTTGGTTGAAGTGTTTTGTTACCTTTTCGATAATTTCTTTGCTTTGTTAAAAGGTTGTTAAGACCTTTTAAAAAATACTTCGTCCAGATAATCAAAAAAATAAATAAATTGAGCTTCAAAATTTTGAAAGGTCAAGTGAATATACTATGGAAAAAAAAATATTCTAAATATAGTCATATCAACCCTCCTTCAATTGAAAAAGAAACAATTAATTTAAATATCAATTTTTTGAGTTATATCCAAAATATGAATCCATAGTTTGAACCATTCTTCACTTTATTTTGGAGTTAAATATAATAATTCTAAGAAAAAATAAAATTATAATTATTTTGATATCATCAACCTCTCTAGTTATTTGGGTTTACTTTTGACTTTGTTATAGGAAGTTATGACCAAAATATGATAGGGTCCTACTTTAAAAGTTTATTAACTCATTATCACACAAGTACCCTTTGTTTGTGCTATATTTTATGATTCCTAATGACCTATTATAGATATAGTATGGATAAGGATAACTTATATTGGATGACAAAGGTAGCTGCATAACATATAGTCTCCACTAAATATTCATTTGAAATATTTTCTTTAATTTAAATGAATGCTACACTTCTTTATACATTGAAATTATTTTAGATTTATGATAACTTAAATTTTACTTATTATATTTAATTAGATATAACCTCCCTCAAATTTGTAAATTTTTTGTAGATATCAATTTAATTTTAGAACCCAAGAAAAATAAACATAGACACAATTTCTCTCCTAGACCACAAACCTAAGATAAAAATGATATTTGACCTTTGAGGCAATTAATGTTACATTATGAAGCATACACAATTTCTATATATCTTCTTGTTCCAAAACTCTTAGTTTCAAAGAGAGAAATTATTAACTTCAAACTCCTTAAAAGAATATCCTCATAATCCTAGTAAGTTATGGTTTGTTCTAGATACACATCACTTACCTAGATACTTAGAGTTCACACCATGACTTTAGACTATGAAATTAAGCATGATTAAAATGAAATCTAAAAAAACCAAATAATATTAGTATCACAAATGTACAAAAGGTGATATCAGTAAATACCATAAAGTATAAATCTAGACAAGTTTTTGATCAACTAAACATAAATTCATTACCAAGTATAGGTTCATGTATGAATATTTATATATGCTCACCCCATAAATCTAAAAAAATACTACAAAAATATAATCAATGTATTACAATAAACCACATAGATTAAAAAGATGAATCGTAAAAATCTCAAAATTATTGAAGACCAGTGAAAAAGAATAAAGTTCCTCAACATATTAGATAAAACCCAAGGTCTCAGTGTGAAATTTAAGTTTGTTTGTTCAAAATCCTACCATGGCTTAGAAGATATGGATTGTGAGGAAAACTAATTATGATCCCTCTCTAAAATTTGTAAATGGCTTCTCATAATTAATTCTTTTTTTCTTCTCCTGAAATTTTATAGTGGCCATTATATTGGTATTTCATCAATAAACTATCTTTGTACATGTTTAAAAGTTTTTTTGTTGTGTTCAGAGAGGAGCATAAGGCTCATGTTACCACTATATATATATATATATATATATATATTTGGTAAAATTAAAATAGAAGAGGGTTTTAACGGGATCCCACAACCACTACAAAGAAATCCACAAAGGCAAGAAATATAGAACAAAACCTCGAAAGACAGACCAGAGGCAGACAAAAAGAACTAAAAAACCTATTCCTCAAGGTTCAAAAATAGGGAGAATTGAGATAGTTCTACATCAACTTATCCAAACCCTGAGTAACATCAATAGCTAAACATGTTACATTCTCGGACCAATCCAAGGTCAACTTCAAAAAACACCATTTATTACGTTGTTTGATATCAATAAGTTTTAAATCATGAAAAAAAACATGTTTATAATCCTCAAGAGCAACCAGAGCAACCAGAGTGAAAAACTTCTCCAAAGACTTCTCCCGATAGCGAACCCTAGAAAGAACATAAGAATAAAAAAGGGCAGAAGGAAGGGAGGGATTGCCACCCTTACCATTTTTGCAGCATAACCATTTGGATTTACGTCGATCACCAGTAGTGACAAAATAGGAAGGATTCAGATTTGGTTCAACAATATCTTCCATAATCACTTTAGGTGGTAGGTCAAATTTTACAGTAGGACCAATCGAATGGGCAATAAATTCCACATCCGAAGCTCTACCCCAAACCCCTTTGGAAGAGACTTGAACCATTCTAGAGATTTTTTCTGGGCCAGAACCAAAGGTGAAGGAATAAGTATCTTCACTACCATTTGAATCCTTACCAGAAGCTAAATGAGAGCCACCACCGAGAGAAGGGGACTCCACCATCAACTTTGTACCACCTACCAGGGGACTAGGAAAATCTATAAAAGACTTTAGAAAATCATTAGAATTAAGACCACGCTTAAGAGCAGCCTATTTGAACACCAAAAAATCTAAACCTTGGTGAATAGGGGTATCACCACGACCACCTTGAACATTCAGCAAGGATTTCTTCATGGAATGGAAAAAGAAACAAAGGAATATTCATACAAGCTTTGCATCTCAGATGGTTTAAAAACATAACATGATAGCTCCTAACTATTTCATAAGAAGAATCAAGGGTAAAATAGTCCATGATAACCCTAGCAATTCTGTTCCAAGGAGGAGGCAAAGTTGCAATGCTAAAACCATTCTAAAATCTAGGAAGATATTCCTCCTTATCAAGAAAGAGACTGATCTCTTGCAATAGAGAATTTCTATCACAATTATGATAGGCTCCATCTAAGACCAGGCCAGTGGTTCTACTAATGAGCTCCACCATAACTTGAAATGACCAAGAGCCAATACTGACCCAACCATCATTCCAAGAAGAGACCAATTGGTGAGCACCGGGCTATGCCCATGAAACTTTTGGATGCATTCCAGGAGACCCCCATCCACTAAGATAGATTTAACCTCCTCATCAAAAGAAATAGATGCAGGTTCAAGATGAGGTTTACTCAATTTGAGCTTGGTCGGGTAGATCTTAGCTTTACCCATACTACCAACACTCCAAAAAAACTCAGACACAAAATAGAGGGAGAAGACCCAAGCCAAAGCACTCCTTGAAGCAAGAAAAGACCAATGAAGAATAAACTCGAGTATCGCACCGAACATAAACATAAACCTCATCTCAAAATTCAACCAACGAATGCCAAAAAGGGGCTTGGAAGGCACAAAATTGGAAAAAAAAAGAGCCTCGAGAAAAGACTCCAAGAAAAATTTTCCAACCATAAAATAGTAAGCAAAAATCCATGCCACATGCAGGAAAACAAGACCCATCACGGAGACAAATGACGTGAACCGCAAGAGAACACAAGCAATAAAACCAAAAATATGCCCAAAGGATAAAGGGAAAGCCCTTAGAGCCCAAGAGGAGAAAACCTTAAAGAAAACTAGAAGGGAAATAAGAGTCCTCAACCAAGGCAGGAAAGAAACAGGAGTAATGCTCCGCAATTACAAATCAACCATAGAGTAGCCACCCAAATGCTAGTACAAAGCACCAAAAAGTGCATAGAAAGAGACTTCACCATCTTTGGTAAAAGAAATGCCACACCACAACCCATGCAAATTCCAAAAGGAGAAGGCCTAAAATAAATTTGAGGAAGAACCAGGTGGTTGTAAGAAAGGTGAGGAAGAAATAGGTGTACAACTCCACCAATAAAATCCAGCCAGAGAGTTGCCACTCGATCGCCACCTCATTGCACTTATGAGAATATTGGAAGAAGCATCATCATCACTAAGAAAGGAAGTACCATCATCCAAATCATGCAACATAGTAACCTTCCTGAGAAGAGACTGACAGGCACTATTCCAAATAACCTTAGACACGAGTGCTCCCCAAGAATATTCTAGAGGCTGAAAAGAAACTAGCAAGTTCCATCTCCCAAGAGTCTAAAATGATGTAGGAACAAAGTTCAAAATTTGAATTTCAAAAAATAGGAGAGAGAAAGGGACACCCTGGCTATTCATAAAGCATTCGTTGTGCCTAATCGGTACAAAAGGATAGAGAAACCCATCGATGTTAAGGCATTCCGTCGTCAACCCATATTCGAATAACTGCATGCACCAACTGAGAGAAAGGAGCAGCAACAAAAGCCCCATCACAGCTCGAGGAACATTAAAGCTTCTCATCATTAATGAGGTAGATTAATTTCAAAGGGATGTTAGTACGCCACACCTTAAGGCCTTGACTAAACACGCCCAAGTTAGCAAGACAATTAGCCACTACGTTACCTTCTCTAAGCACATATCTGATTATAGAATCCTCCACGAAAGACAAATGAGCTCTTGATTCATCAATTAGGTTAGAGATCTACCATCCAGGTCTGCAAACACCTTTAAGCATATTGATAATATATAACGAGTCACCTTCAATGATAGCCCTATTAATGCTGAGATATTTTAGCATCTGAATCCCAATAAAAGAGGTCCACATTCAGTAAAATGAGATGAATGCATGCCCAACTATTCTGCAAAGGTCAGGATGACACTGCCAGAGTGATCCCGAATGGTGCCACCTGCACTAGCCTTACTCGAATTTCCTTTTGAAACCCCGTCAAAATTAAATTTGAACCACCCTGGAGGAGGCGGTTGTTAAAAGTTTAAACTTAACCCAAAATAAATTAAAACGCGGAAATTCGAGGATCTTTAGACATGGCCTATTACAGGAAAATACAGACAAGCGGAGGCACATAAAATACATTTGCATTAATAAACAGGGGAGGGAACAGAACATGGAAACTGGCTCTGCAGAGCCTTACATATGCGGCATCTACCGTCTTCGAAATAAACCATACACACAACCCATATGTAGAATTGGTCTACTGGGCATACAAATAGATCTGCATCGCAACAAAGAAGAGTCTGCTAAACTGCCAAGAAAGGTTCTACGCTAACAAGCAGCAAGAACCCCCGAACCCTTTTTGTGCGTGCAACTGCGGCAAGGCTTGCCGTCGGATCCTCTGCACTGCTGGTGTGCAGGGAATGGCCTGCACAACTGGTGTGCAGGGAAACTGGGGCTGCTGCCCAGAATACCGAATGCGGACTCAGGGGCCACCATTTATAGCTGTAGAGGACCTCAGACAGGCATGGCGCGAATCTCGAGTCCAGCCTGGAGGTATACGGAGTTCACCTACTCCCTTAACTCGCCCATACTTCCTCTGTCAGACGGGACATCCCAGCGGCGCAGGCGAGTACAAAATTTGGATTAAATAATATTTCCAATAGCCTCCCTTAATCCAAATTCTTCTAACACAAAAAAAATTGAGCTTCGGCACTCTCCAATGCGGGATTTTCTACTTCGACGATTTTCTCTCCGAAGTAACTACTTCGCTGCTCAAACTCCCGAAGTAGATTCACTTCGGCCCAAAACATTCTCGAAAGCATTTCAAGCATTGCCGAAGTAGTTTCTCTTCAACCTTCCGAAGCAATTTTACTTCAGCCAAATAGACTTCGCGTGGCTGCTTCAAACTTTCAAAGTAGATTTACTTCGGCAAAGGACTGTTGCGAAGTACCTTCAATTTTTACTTCGGGTTTCAAACTTTCAAAGTATTTTTACTTCGGTAAAAACTTCCCGAAGTACCTTCCGAACCACATTAGTCTGCCGAAGTATTTTTCATTCTACCGAAGTAGATTCGCTTCGGTGAAAATAGGTCCGAAACTGCTTGACTAAAACTTTGAAGAAGCTTCCGGAGTAATTTGCTTCGACAAAAAACTTTCCTAGTCTGCTCGAGGCGTCCGAGGCATTTTTACTTCGACAGAAACTTCTGCGAAGCACTTTCAAATTCTCGAGGCACTTTTACTTCAGCTAAAAACTGATCCGAAGCAAGTTCAAACTGCTCTAACTGCCGAACCATTTCCATCTCGGACTTCAAACTGCCGAACCATTTCCACTTTGGCAAAATCTTGAGCGAAGCTGCTGCTTCGGGACCAAAAAGTCCGAAGGACGCATCTATCCATTTAAAAACCTACTGCAGCGAACCTTCATGTGGATTTGCCGAAACATGCCATCTTTCCCAAACTTCAGGAACAAATCCGACCTCCTGCTGCACTTGATCTGCACTTCGACAAAGGCTTATGCGAAGTGACATCACACTGCCGAAGTATTTCTACTTCGACAAAAGACTTGTGCGAAGCTGCTGCTTCGCCCGAATCTTCCACTTCGGAGGCAAGTGCACCGAAGTTCCTTCCTCGCTTCCCAAACCTGCGAGGCTTCCTTCGAGAGTGCTTCTACCACTTTATCCTTCTTCTTCTTCTGCCTTGCCTTAGCCCGAAGTTTCCTTGATGCTCTTCTGCAATGCTGTGGCCGCATTTGCGGCAACTAAGGGACCCATGTGGCCCTACTGCCTCACCAGAGGCTTATCGATTCTGATCTCAAGCGTGCCAAGAAGCCAATGGCCATCGACGCAGAGATCGATAAAGGGGCTTTCCTTCCTCCTCATGCTCCTGTCGAAGCGCTGCCGCTGTATCTCCTGATCAAAAAAATTGCACTCTGATAAAACCAGATCTATCCACGATCGATGTATGGAACAAGGGTTCTATAGGATGCCTTTAGCATGGTGCAGGCCTCGCACTTTTTCAACCTCTGTTGCGCTCGAACGTGGAACCTCTAAACTTGAACACCATATTTAAACTTCGTCCTGGGAACCTACTACGATTTCATGGCCGCTCTTACAGCCTGCACCTCAGCTGTGGACATGGCAGCTTCCACAATTGATTCGCACACTCTCTAAAAATTCTACGCCATCTTCGGCGTCATATCATCGAACATCTCCATCACAATCCTCCCTGTTGGATTGCTACCGACATTGGGATTCGTCATCTAGGGTTTGAATTCTTTACAAAAAATTCTGCAGAACAGACACCAAACCCTAGCAAATCTTCTGAAACATTTTATGGCTGCTCACCACGCAGCTTCTCCATGGCTGCTCTCCACCCAACATCTCCCGACATCGCCTGCTATCATTGTCTCCTCGCTCTGATACCATGTTAAAAGTTTAAACTTAACCCAAAATAAATTAAAACACGAAAATTCAAGGATCTTTAGACATGCCCTATTACAGGCAAATACAGACAAGCGGAGGCACACAAAATACATTTGCATTAATAAACAGGGGAGGGAATAGAACATGGGAACTGGCTCTACGAAGCCTTACATCTGCGGCATCTGCCATCTTCGAAATAAACCATACACAAAACCCATCTGCAGAATTGGTCTACTGGGCATACAAATAGATATGCACTATGATAGAGAAGAGTCTGCTAAACTGCCAAGAAAGGTTCTGCGCTAAGGAGCAACAAGAACCCCCGAACCCTTTTTGTGCATGCAACTACGGCAAGGATTGTCGTCGGATCCTCTGCACTGCTGGTGTGCAGGGAATGGCCTGCACAGCTGGTGTGTAGGGAAACTGGGGCTGCTACCCAGAATACCAAATGCGGACTCAAGGGCCGCCATTTATAGCTACAGAGGACCTCAAACAGGCATGGCACGAATCTCGAGTCCAACCTGGAGGTATACAGAGTTCACCTACTCCTTTAAAATTGTACAATTTTTTGAATAATTAAAGGTATCTTTTAAAGCAAGTAGTGCAGCTTTTTATTTATATTTATTTTAATAAATTAGTGTTTAATGTTGGGCATTTAAAGGCAGATTGGATTACATTTTCTAGTGTCCAATTATGCACATTGCAATTCAAAAATTGGCCGCATCATCATATCATGAACAAATTATTATCACAATCCAATTATGATGAGCACGCTAGATTCTAAGGTATGTAGCATGGTATAGGGCCCAACATTATAGTCTCCAAGCAAGGCACGCTCACAGCCTATGGTTTCAAATCATATAGTGTTTTAAGTGTGGTTGTTTCACCACTGTATGATGGCTTCTTGGACCCAGCTCTTGGCTATTGTTATTATTATTTTCCAAGTTAGAAGAAATCATTCATTTAACACAAGTGATTTTAGCTGACCAAAATGTAGTGGATAATGACACATGTACAAGTAATTTGTTAACCAGCTCTTTTCAATGTCATCTACGTAATTTGATCATCGTCACGGGTAATTTTTTTGCCTGCTGCTTGAAGTCTAAAGTATAAGTACAGATAATATCACATGCAGCAGTAAAGTTCTTTGGAATCGTTCTTTCTTGTTGGCCATAAAATTTATAAAGCCTAGCATTTGTCCTTTTGTTTACTTTTTGCTTGCAGGTTCTTTTTGAAGAATGATTTTAAATTTTTTGTGATTTTTCGTCGAAGTCCGATCGTGGAGTGCGGACTGTGCTCGGGTTGCGGCGTAGTGCGAATGTCAGGGGCGACGTTCGGACTTGGCCCAAAGGATAGCGCAGTGCGGATGTCGGGGCGACGTTTGCCCAAAGGACAGCGCAGTGCGGATGTCAGGGGCGACGTTCGGACTTCACCTAAAGGATAGCGCAGTGTGGACGTTGGGGGCGACGTTCGATGTTCACCCAAAGGACAGCGCAGTGCAGACATCGGGGGCGACGTTCGGACTTCGCCCAAAGGATAGCACAGTGCGGACATCGAGGGCAACGTTCGACGTTCACCCAAAGGACATCGCAATGCGAACATTGGGGGCGACGTTCGGACTTCGCCCAAAGGATAGCGCAGTTCAAACTTTGGGGGCACCAACGGACTACACTGGGCGAAGTGCAGACTACGGCCGACTTCAGAGTTTGCTCATGCACTCGGGCTGTGCTCGGATCTCGGGCGCAATCGGGTTGCGATAGCGAACTTGGAAACTCGAACTTGGAAACTCTTTCGTACTTAGCCAAATCTGGCTCTGCAATATTTTTTGCTTCGGAAGGCTTGTGCGGCTGCGACAACTGCTTGCTTGGCTGGGAGGAGAGAAACATCGAAACTAATAGCAAAGTTTTGGATCTGAGTTCTAACTTATAGAACCCAAACGAAATCGCTTTGAGGCAATTTGTACAGAGAGCAACAAACTTTAGCACACATAAAATAACTGCAAACCCTAAAGACGCCTAAAACAACAACAAACTTTATTTATATGAAATGAGGTTTACAGAAGTCCTCAACTGAGGAAAATAACATCTGCAGACAAAGCTGCAGGATAAACTAAGAGGAGAAATGTCGAGACGGCTGCTCGGACATTAATCAGATGAGCCACTCTGCTCACTGAAACGTTCTCCTTTCTCTGCTCTATTCTCTGCTCTTCTTCTCCACTGACTTCCTCTCTTTCATTTGAAGACCCGAACTGCTTTATATAGCCATGGGGAGAGGAGGATAGGGCTTATCCTCTGACAGGTTCTGATAGGCCCTCAACTAAGGTTTCTGACCAATCGCTGAACTAGCATTAAATCGCCAAACTGGCATTAAATTCTATGACAATCGAATCTGTCAGACGTCACATCTATCATAGAATAGGTGCGACGTCATGTCAAACATTTTTGCTGAGATCCCCAACTGTGCGAGCGCAGTTCGATTTTTCCCAAGTTCAGAGTGCAGTTTGGCGGAGGCATGAAATCTGGGTTAATATTTCTAACACCCTCCTTTAAGCCTAATTTCACAAGCGCTTTGACTCCAATATGCTCTCACAATCTGTTGAAGTCTTCCTCCTTCAAAGGCTTCATGAAGATATCAGCCAGCTGCTCCTTGGACCTACAAAACTACAATTGTACCTCATCGAATTTCACTAGCTCTTTGATGAAATGATAACGAATGTCGATGTGCTTCGTCCGGCCATGGAAAATAGGATCCTTTGACAGTGCGATGGCTGAATTGTTATCACAAAAAATTGTTGTCGCACCTTCTAGAGGAAAGTTCAGTTCACTCAAAACTGTTCGCAGCCAAAATACCTAGCATGCGGCTGACGTGGCGGCGACATATTCTGCTTCAACTGTGGACAACGCAACGATGGGTTGTTTCTTGGACGCCATGAGACTGCCCCTGATCTGAGATAGAAAGCATACCCAGAGGTGCTCTTCTGATCATCGGTGCTACCAGCCCAGTCACTATTTGTGAAGCCGACCAGTTCCAACTGGTCTTGTCTGGCATAAAATAGGCCATTGTTCCGTGTCCCGTTGACATAGCGCAAGATCCTCTTACCTGCTTTCCAGTGCATGTCCTTTGGAGTCTCCATGAAATGACTGATCAGAATGAATCCGAACATCAGATCTGGCCGAGTTGCAGTCAAATACATCAGACTACCAACTAGCCTCTTGAACAGGGTTGGATCTACATTCCTCCCTGAATCGAGTCTGCTCAGCTTCAAACCTGTGGCTGCAGGTGTGATGGTAGGTTTGTTGTCCTCCATATTGAACCACTTTAGGACATCCTTCGCATACTTGCCCTGAGAAATGAAGATGCCATCTGTCGATTGGTCAACTTCAATGTCGAGAAAATACTTCATCGACCCTAAGTCCGTCATCTCGAACTCCTTCTTCATGGTTCATTCTGAACTGGTCGAACAGGACTTTATTGTTGCCAGTATAAATCAAATAGTCCACATACAGGCAGATGATAATGAGCTCACCTACTTCATTTGTCTTCATGTACAGGGTGTGCTCATATGGGCATTTGACAAACCCATTTTCTTGAAAATAGCTATCAATCCGGCTGTACCAAGCTCGGGGTGTTTGCTTCAAACTGTACAGGGCCTTCTTCAGCTTCATGACTTCGCCCTCCTGGCCTTCAATTTCGTAACCTGGTGGCTGGTGTATGTAGACCTCTTCCTCCAACACTCCGTTGAGGAAGGTTGACTTGACATCCATCTGGTACATCTTCCAACCTTGTTGGGCTGCTAATGCCGGGATCATCCCGACCGTGTCAAGTCGGGCTACGAGCGCATATACCTCATGGTAATCGATGCCTCACTTCTGCTTGTAACCCTTCGCCACCAGTCTGGCCTTATGCTTGTCAATGTCTCCTTCGGCGTTGAACTTTGTCTTATACACCCACTTTACCCCAATGGTCTTCTTCCCTATTGGAAGATCTGTCAGCTGCCATGTCTCATTATTTTCAATGGCTGCTATCTCCTCATCCATCGCCTATACCCACTTTTGATTATGACTAGCATATTTGAACTCAACTGGATCAACTTCAGTAAAGAATGCAAAGTTAGAGTACTCTTAATCTATGTGGGTTTGGGTTGCCTTGTATATTTCTTGCAAGCTCCTTGTCTTCGCTGACGTCACCAGGTTCTGGATTCTACTTGCAAGTGGAGGCGACCGATATGGAGTGGCTGTGCTACTTCTGGCACCGCTATTGCTACTGGAAGTTGCAGGTGGCTGCAGACTTCCTTATTCCAAGTCAATAGAATATACTACTGCTGGCTCTGACTGGCCAGTCTCTGACTTCCAGTTCTAGGCTTTATATTTAAGAAATTTCACATCACGACTGATGATGAGCTTCTTCGTCACAGGGTTGTACAGCCTATATGCCTTCGCCTGCTCACTGTACCCTATGAAAATGCACTTCTTAGCTCTATCATCCAACTTCTGTCGCTTCTCTTCTGGAACATGTGCATATGCAATGCACCCGAACACATGCAAGTGAGCCACACTTGGCTTCACTCCGCTCCAGGATTCTTGAGGGATTTTTCCCTTCACGCTTTTGGTGGGACATCTATTCAGCAGGTAGACTGCACATGTTACAGCCTCTGCCCAAAATTCATGTGACAATCCCTTTGCCTTCATCATGCTTCATGCCATCTCCATGATGGTTCGGTTCTTTCTCTCAGCTATGCCATTCTACTGTGGCGTGTATCTGGCAGTGAACTGCCTTCGAATTTTGTGCTGCTTGTAGTAGTTATGGAATTCATTGGAGATGTATTCACCTCTACCATCTGTTTTGAGAGTCTTGATCTGATATCCGCTCTGTTTCTCCACCAGAGCCTTGAAATCCTTAAATCTGGAAAATGCTTCTGACTTCAGCTTGATGGCATAGATCCAAGTCTTTTGGCTAAAGTCATCTATGAATGTTAAGAAGTATTTGTTACCAGCAAACGTGGTAGTCTGCATCAGACCGCAAATGTATGGGTGCACCAACTCCAATGGTCGTGATGCTCTCCAAGACTGTCCTACAGGGAATGCATCCCTGTGCTGCTTGTCGACTAGGCAACCTTCACAAACTTGGTTTGGTTGCTCAATAAGGGGTAAACCCTTCACCATTTGCATCTTGTGTAGTTGATTCAGGCCACTAAAGCTCAGGTGACCGAATCTGAGATGCCACAGCCAGGTAGCATCTTTCACAACTGCACTCAGAGACATCAATGATTCATTCTGAATCTGCAGCAAAAACATTTTGTTCTTTGTCATGGACACCGTAGCAATCTGCCCATGCGACTTGTCTCTGATGGTGCAAGCTCCATATTTGAACTGGACAGTATGTCCCTTCTACACGAGCTGTCCAATGCTCAACAGGTTATGCTTCAACCCAAGCACATAGTAGACGTCACAGATGTGCTTCTATTCGTCGTGCCTGGTGTGGATGAAGATTTTTCCTTTCCCCATTACGAGAAACTTGTTGTTCCCCATCTTCACTTCAGACTGGACGGTTTCATCTAGTTGGGAGAACATCTCTTTGTTCCCTGTCATGTGGTTGTTGCACGCACTGTCTAAGTACTAGACATTCTTTTGGCACTCCTCCTCAATGTTACAAGTCAACAACACATTTCCTCCTACCGCATTTCCAGTTTCATTCGTGTAATGGGCTTGCTGCTGGTTCTCCATGGCCATCTATTTTCTACACTATGAGATGTAATGGCCGAACTTCTTGTAGAAATAGCACCAGACCTTTGACATGTCTTTCTTTTGACCAGATCCAGCTTGCTAATTTTTTGAATTGCCTCTTCCACCTTGCTGATGGAAATTACAGTTGGTCTCCCCTTCGCTAGGGTTTGACCTTCCTCCTTGCTTGTTGCTTCTCCCACACCTGCTTCTGTCTCTTCCAGCTTGAGAACTAGAAGCGCCTTGGTGGGAGTCTTATCTGCCGCTGTCTCGAAATGAGACCTGAGCTCGAAATGCTTGCTCCAGAGAGGTCTGAGATGAACAGCTCAGCCTCTATTCATGTGTCTGCAAAGACCCCATGAGTTCATTTTTCGAGAGGGTTGTCAGATCTCTCGACTCTTTGATTGCTATCACAACCGAGTCAAACTTGGCAGGTAGACTTCTAAGAATCTTCTCCACGATTCTCTGGCTCTACATGATTTCTCCATTCAACCGCATCTAGTTGATAATGTCCGTCATCCGGGTGAAGAAATAACTCATGGACTCAAACTCGTTCATCTGTAGATTTTCAAACTCCCTCCTGAGCATCTGCAGCTTCACCAACTTTACCTTGTTGGTGCCTTGGCACGAGCTGGCCGGAATCTCCCAGGCCTGCTTTGCTTTGGTGGCTGATGCGATTCGTGGGAAGATGGACTCCTCGATCGCTTGCATGATGTAGAAGAGGGTTCTGGTCCTTCTTCTTGTTCTCTTTCAACAGATCCTTGTCTGCTTGAGAGAGTACGACCAGTGCTGCTGCATCTGTCAATTCTAGGTAGCCGTTCTCGACTAACTCCCACAGCTCCTGAGATCCGAACAGGATCTTCATCTGGATGCTCCAGTAATTGTAATTTTTCTCGTTGAAGCATGGGATCTACAATTGCAAATTGTTGCTGGTGGAAGCCATTCTGCTTCGATCTCCGCGTCAAGGGATTAGTAGCTCTGATACCAATTTGAAGAATGATTTTAATTTTTTTGCGATTTTTCGCCGAAGTCCGATCGCGGAGTGCGGACTGCGCTCGAGTCGTGGCGCAGTGCGAACGTCGGGGGCGACGTTCGGACTTCACCCAAAGGACAGCATAGTGCATATGTCAGGGGCGATGTTCGATGTTCGCCCAAAGGACAGCGCAGTGCGAACATCGGGGGCGACGTTCGGACTTCGCCCAAAGGATAGTGCAGTGCGGACATCGGGGGCGAAGTTCGACATTCACCCAAAGGACAGTGCAGTGCGGACATCGGGGGCGAAGTTCGGACTTCGCCCAAAGGATAGCGCAGTGCGGACGTCGAGGGCGACGTTCGACGTTCGCCCAAAGGACAGCGTAGTGCGGACGTCGGGGGCGACGTTCGGACTTCGCCCAAAGGATAGTGCAGTTCAAACTTCAGGGGCACCAACGGACTGCGCTGGGTGAAGTGCGGACTGCGGCCGACTTCAGACTTCGCTCATGCACTCGGGCTGCGCTCGGATCTCGGGCACAGTCGGGTTGCGGTAGCGAACTTGGAAACTCTTTCGTACTTAGCCAAATCTGGCTCTGCAATATTTTATGCTTCGGAAGGCTTGTGCGGCTGTGGCAACTGCTTGCTTGGCTGGGAGGAGAGAAACACCGAAACTAATAGCAAAGTTTTGGATCTGAGTTCTAACTTATAGAACCCGAACGAAATCGCTCTGAGGCGATTTGTATAGAGAGCAAGAAACTTTAGCACACATAAAATAACTGCAAACCCTAAAGATGCATAAAACAACAAACTTTATTTATATGAAACAAGGTTTACAGAAGTCCTCAACTGAGGAAAATAACATCTACAGACAAAGCTGCAGGATAAACTAAGAGGAGAAATGTCGAGACGACTGCTTGAACATTAATCAGATGAGCCACTCTGCTCACTGAAACGTTCTCCTTTCTCTGCTCTTCTTCTCCACTGACTTCCTCCCTTCAATATGAAGATCCGAACTGCTTTATATAGCTATGGGGAGAGGAGGATAGGGCTTATCCTCTGACAGGCCCTCAACTAGGGTTTCTGACCAATCGTCGAACTAGCATTAAATCGCCGAATTGGCATTAACTTCTGTGGCGATCGGATCTGTCAGACGTCACATCTGTCAGAGGGTAGGTGCGACATCATGTCAAACTTTTTGCCGGGATCCCCAACTGCGCGAGCACAGTCCGGCTTCGCCCAAGTTTGGAGCGCAGTTTGGCGAAGGCGTGAAATCTGGGTTAATATTTCTAACACTTTTTGTTGGTCCACATATAATGATATAATATCTCAGGTGGAGAATGAACTTCGAATCTGATAAGAGAGTAGGTGTACAGGGAAAGAAATGCACTCCCTCAGAAGATATGTCATGACAAGTATGGTTCACAAGTTCACATGACATATTTTTACTAGAACCAAAAGCATAGATACCTCAAAAGAAAAAAGTGGGTGAGCATACACCGACTCTATAAAGCCGTAAAAGACTGCAGAAATAAATTTCTATTATAACATCAGACTACGTGGTGGAATCATAAACAATCTAGCGTTATTGGGTATCCATCTAACGTAGTGGTTTGGTTGAGTGTATATAAGAAGAAAATCATTTGATGCGGTTCCATGAATGAATACGACTGAAGAATATCCAACGTTTTCTTCCGCTCAATAATCAGAATAACCCTTAAAATTTTGATAATTGAATGCAATGATTGAATCTGTTCACTATTGTAATCCGTTACAAAAAGTAAGCCTTACCACTCCTGAGAGATAATCATACAATACGTTAATGAAACGACATAAGTAAGCCTTACCACTCCTGAGAGATAATCATACAATACGTTAATGAAACGACATAGACCATGTTCTGATCCCACTAACAGTACGTCGTTTTGTAAACGATGGTTTTTTCTTTTTCCTTTTAAAGGTTCCCACAATATAACCTCACACAAACCTTCCTGAAAAGAATATGCAAACCTTTATATAATAACTCATTTAAATTTGCTTTTATAATAAGGTATGTATTGTTTAATAATGATATTGTAAAATTATGGCCAAGAGGAATGAACCTATCATATTCTGATCCATCTCGTGTGAACCTTCTTAGAAAATGCCGTTTGCTGATTGTGGTTGTTTAATGAAATAAAGAAAATTTCACATCATTGTTACTTATTGTTTAATAATGTATTGTTTAATCATGTAAAGAGTGCTTGGCATTCACAAGACTCGGCGCGGTCATTGACAGCCAGAGAACACCCGTGAAACCTAAGAGGATAAAAATCTGAGCCAAGTTGGCCACCTCAGACAAAATATCTTTCGACCCCATTTGGAAACGGGGATCAAGTAATATCTTTCGACCCCATTTGGAAACGGGGATCAAGTCCCTGAAATTATATTACGTGTATGGTTTAAATTATAGGTCAATGCTGTTCTCTTCTATTGTTCTTTTGGGCCACATAAGAGGAATATAGGATACTGGATTTTAGAAAAAGAATGATTGGCTCCTATAATTGGTCTAAAAATTACCGGGCCAACCATTTTGTGATGACAAAATGAAGCAAATAAAGCAGGTTCTTCTGACGTGGGATATAATCCATTCCCAGCTGGCGTGCATGTCGATAGAATTGCGCACAGCTAGGATTCCAAGGTAGATCCATATCATGGCAGATCGCCCCACCACTGTGTTCTTATCCTCGTATTTTAATGGAAAATTGCTGCAGACACTTTGCCTATAAATTCAACAGCTCGCATGTTCTCGGCCTTGTCAATGTAGTACAAGACACACGGCTCAGATATAGCGTTTATTCCAATTTCATTCCAGACAAGAAGACACGATGGATTTCAGATCGTCCCTTGGGGTTCTGTGCTTTATATTCCTAGGAGTTACTGTCATGGGACTGGTGCCCCTGTTGGCCGCCATTATTCCCCAAGTTTGCAAACTGATTTTTATGTCTCCTGGGCGGCAGATCATGTCGATTTCCTCCGCCGCGGCCAGGAGATGCATCTCAAGCTCGATCAACGATCCGGTAATCACTTCAACCAATAGCAATATGAGCTCTATTCTCAATTCCAACGAATAAATAGATAGAAGTCTCCGAATTTTGCATTCATTTGATTTGTTGGTTGCAGGTTCAGGCTTCACGTCGAAGAAGAAATATATGTTTGGGAACATTAACATGCAAATCAAGCTTGTTCCAGGAGACTCTGCGGGGACTGTAACTGCTTACTATGTATGTATAGCTTCACTTTTAAGTTAATATACGCTTGACAAGTGAATTGAACTGAACTAATTGGCTACGCAGTTGTCTTCGGAGGGATCGAACCGCGACGAATTGGATTTCGAATTCTTGGGGAATAAATCTGGACAGCCATACGTCCTTCAGACAAACGTGTATACGAGTCGAAAAGGCGACAGGGAGCAGCGGATTTACCTCTGGTTTGATCCCACCGCTGACTTCCATACACATGGTGTCCTCTGGAATCGCGCAAGCGTCATGTGCGTTCACTATCTAAACCATTCATTTCTAGAATGTTTTAACAGGAAAATACGATTTAACTGTTTGAAGCCTGAAAAATTGCAGATTTATGGTGGACGGTGTGCCCGATTGAAGAAAATTAATTTCCTTTTCTGATTCTCACCGAAGTCCGGACGGGCGAAGTGCGAACAGCGCACTGTTTCGCCGAAGTCCGAAAGTCGGGGGCGAAGTGCGGACTTCGCTCAACCGACGGCGCAGTGCGAACGTCGGGGGCGAAGTGCGGACTTCGCTCACCAAACAGCGCAGTGCGGTTGTCGGGGGCGCAAGACGAACTGCGCAGGGCGCAACAGGGGAGATTTCCCCAACTTCAAACTTCGCACAGCGATTTGCCGAAGTCTGACTTCGGGGGCGAAGTACGAACTTCGCTCAGCGCACGGCGAAGTGCGGATTGCACCCAGGGCGAAGTGCGGACGGGATGACTTCGCGCTTCGCTTACGCATTTGGGCTGCGCTCGGATCTCGGGCACAGTCGGGTTGCCAGATAAAATATCTGTAGGATAAATTCACGACTTGGATGGGAGACTGCTGCTCCACTCCCCGGCTGTTGGGGGTTGCTGGTTTCACCGTTCTGCTACTCTGCTGGTGGAAACCCTTGCTGCAGCGGCTCCTCTGTGCTCGCCGTTCCTCTATGCTGTTCTGCTCCAACCTCTGTCCTCCTCTGCTTCTTCAACTCCTTCCTTTCAACTCCACACTCTTCTTCTACCCCTTCCTTATTCGAAATGACAAAATGTCCCAGTATTTATAGGCGAGGGATGAGGACAAAAGGCGAGAGAAATTTCACCGATCGACTGACAAGAATTAAATGTAGAAGTATGGTTCCTGTCCAATCGCCGAACGCCCTAACTACTCGCACGCTTGGACAATTAATGTCCCGATCTGTGCGCTTGATTTTCGCTTCGGGGGGCAATTTGATTTTACTTCACGACGAAGCATCCTCCGATGGCCAAGTTGAACTTCTTCACGGCGAAGTGTTTTCAAGGGGCGAGTTAAAATTGCTTCATGCCGAAGCACTTCCCGAATGCAAAACAAAAGTGCTTCACGCCGAAGCATTTTACAAAGTCGTGTCGAAAGTGCTTCGCGCCGAAGCATTTTCTGAAGCCGTTTCGAAAGTGCTTCGTGTCGAAGCGCTTACGGGCGTGAATTGGTTTAACATTTTTCCAACACCCTCCTTTAAACCAAACTTCACGAATTCTCTAACGCCCAACATCTCTTGCAGTCTGGCGAAGTCCTCCTCCTTCAAGGGTTTTGTGAAGATGTCAGCCAGCTGCTCCTTCGACCTGCAAAACTGCAACTGCACTTCGTCGAATTTCACCAGATCTCTGATGAAATGATACCGGATGTCTATGTGCTTTGTCCGGGCGTGGAAGACTGGGTCCTTCGAGAGCGCGATGGCAGAGTTATTGTCGCAAAATATTGTTGTTGCTGCTTCGGGCGGATGATGTAGTTCACACAGAACTCTTCTCAACTAGACTGCTGGCAGGCGGTTGAGGTGGCAACAACGTACTCTGCCTCTGTTGTAGATAAAGCAACAATTGGCTGCTTCTTCGAGGACCAAGAGACAACTCCGGATCCAAAATGGAAGGCATATCCCGAAGTGCTCTTTCGATCATCTACGCTACCGGCCCAATCACTGTCAGTGTAGCCAATCAACTCAAGATGGTCTTGTCTGGCATAGTGAATTCCGTGGTTCCTCGTGCCATTGACATATCGCAGGATTCTCTTGCCTGCTTGCCAATGAGTGTCTTTCGGAGTCTCCATAAAATGGCTGATCATACTGACTCTGAACATCAGATCTGGCCGAGTTGCAGTCAAGTACATCAGGCTTCCAACTAACCTTTTATAGAGAGTTGGATCAACGCTTCTGTTGTTGTCAGTCTTGCTCAACTTCAAACCAGTGGCTACCGGGGTGATGGCAGGCTTGCTGTCCTCCATATTAAAATGCTTCAGGACATCCTTTGCATACTTGCCCTGAGAAATGAAGATGCCATCTGCTGATTGGTCAACTTCAATGCCAAGAAAAAATTTCATCAGCCCCATGTCCGTCATTTCAAACTCGGTCTTCATGGCTATTTTGAACTGCGCAAATAGGCTGTTGTTATTGCCAGTATATATCAGATCGTCCACATACAAGCAGACGATTATCATCTCCCCTGCTTCATTTGTTTTCAGGTATAGGGAGTGCTCATATGGGCATTTTTGAAACCCATTCTCTTGAAAATAGCCATCAATCCGGCTGTACCATGCCCGGGGTGCTTGCTTCAACCCATACAGGGCCTTCTTCAGCTTTAGGACCTTGTCTTCTTGCCCTTGTATTTCATAACCGGGTGGCTGGTCTATGTAGACCTCTTCTTCCAACACTCCGTTCAGGAAGGCAGACTTGACATCCATCTGGTACACACTCCAGCCTTTTTGAGCTGCTAGTCCCAGAATCATTCTGACTGTGTCAAGTCGGGCTACAGGTGCATACACCTCATGATAGTCAACTCCTGACTTCTGCTTGTAGCCTTTCGCCACTAATCGGGCCTTATGCCTATCAACTTCTCCTTGGGCGTTAAACTTTGTTTTATACACCCACTTGACCCCAATGGTCTTCTTCCTACTTGGAAGATCGATTAGCTGCCATGTCTCATTCTTTTCAATGGCTGCTATCTCCTCATCCATCGCATTCACCCATTTGTGATTTCGACTTGCCTCTTCAAACTCCATTGGATCACATTCAATAAATAAAGCAAAGTCAGAATATTCTTCATCTAACTGATTACGGGTTACCTCATAAATGTCTTGCAAGCTCCGAGTCTTCGTAGGTGTCCTCAAGTTTTGAATTTTGCTTGCAAGTGGAGGTGATCGGGATGATGAGGGTGTGCTACTGCTGGCACCACTGTTGCTGCTTGAAGGTACAGGTGGTTGTACACTATCTTCCTCCAAGTTTACAGGTTCAACAGTTGCTGGTTCAGGCTCACCAGTCTTTGAATTCCAGTTCCAGGCTTCGTCCTCCAAGAACTTCACATCTCGGCTGATGACAAGTTTCTTCGTCACCGGATTGTACAACTTGTATGCCTTTGCTTGTTCGCTGTACCCCGTGAAGATGCATTTTTTAGATTTGTCATCCAGCTTTCGTCTTTTCTCATCTGGAACATGTGCATATGCTATGCACCCGAAAACTCACAAATGAGCCACACTTGGCTTCAGATTGCTCCAGGCTTCCTCTGGAATTTTGTCCTTCACACTCTTGGTGGGACATCGGTTCAGCAGATAAACTGCACAACTTACAACTTCTACCCAGAACTCATGTGGCAGACTTTTTGCCTTCAACATGCTCCGTGCCATCTCCATGATCGTTCTGTTCTTCCTCTCGCCTACACCATTCTGTTGTGGTGTGTATCTGGAAGTGAACTGCCTTCGAATTCCATGCTGCTTGCAGAAGTTGTGGAATTCGTTGGAGATGTATTCTCCTCCTCCGTCTGTCCTGAGAGTCTTCACGTAATACCCGCTCTGTTTCTCAACCAGAGCCTTGAACTCCTTAAACTTCGTAAATGCCTCTGACTTCAACTTGATGGGATAAATCCAGGTCTTCCGGCTAAAGTCATCAATGAAAGTCAGGAAGTATTTGTTGCCGACATATGTGTTGGTCTGCATGGGACCACAAATGTCTGAGTGCACCAGCTCCAATGGCCGTGATGCTCTCCAAGACTGTCCTACAGGGAATGCATCCCTGTGCTGCTTATCGACCAGGAAACCTTCACAAACTTGGTTCGATTGCTCAATAAGGGGTAAACCCTTCACCATATGCTTCTTGTGCAGCAAATTCAAGCCACTGAAACTCAAGTGATCGAATCTAAGATGCCACAACCAAGTAGCATCCTTCACAACTGCACTCAGAGACATCAATGATTCATTCTGAATCTACAGTGGAAACATTTTGTTTTTCGTCATGGACACCGTTGCGATTTGTCCATGCACTTTGTCTCTGATGGAACAAACACCGTCTTTGAACTGCATAGTGTGTCCCTTCTGCACAAGTTGTCCAACGCTTAGCAGGTTGTGTTTCAACCCAGGCACATAATAAACATCACAGATTTGTTTTCTTTCTCCGTGTCGGGTGCGGATGAGGATTTTTCCTTTCCCCATCATGGGAACCTTGTTGTTGTTCCCCATATTGACTTCGGATTGGACTATTTCATCCAATTGTGAGAACATCTCTCTGTTCCCAGTCATGTGGTTGCTGCACCCATTGTCAAGATACCAGATGTTTTTCTTGCTCTCCTCCTCAATACTGCAAGTCAACAACATATTTCCTCCTACCGCATTTCCAGCTTCCTCCGTATAATGGGCTTGCTGTTGATTCTCGTTCGCCATCCTCGTTCTGCACTATGAGATGTAATGGCAAAATTTTTGCAGTAGTAGCATTGGACCTTTGACATGTCCTTCTTCTACTGAGAGCTACCTTGCTGGTTTTTGCTAGTGCCTCTTCCTCCTTGCTGATGAAAGTTGTAGCTGGTCTCACTGACATGAGGGTTTGATCTCCCTCCTTGCTTGTTACTTCTCCCACGCCTACTTCTGCCTCTTCCACCTTGAGAACTAGAGGCGCTATGGTGGGAGTCTTGTCTGCTGTTGTCTCGGACTGAGACTTGCGCCTTAAATGCTTGCTCTAGAGAGGACTGAGTTGAGCGGCTCAGCCTCTGCTCATGTGTCTACAGAGAACCCATCAGTTCATCCATAGAGAGGGTTGTCAAATCTCTTGACTCCTCTATTGCAATCACCACAGAGTCAAACTTTGCTGGCAGACTCCGTAGAATTTTCTCCATGATCCTTTGATTCTGCACAATCTCACCATTCAACCACATCTGGTTGATGACATCTGTTTTCCAGGTGAAGAAGTCGCTCATCGACTCGGACTCACTCATCTACAGGTTCTCGAACTCCCTCCTGAGCATCTGCAGTTTCACCAACTTCACTTTGTTGGTGCCCTGGTACGAACTTGCCAAGATTTCCCAGGCCTGCTTGGCCTTGGTGGCTGATGCAATCCGTGGGAAGATGGTCTCCTCAACCGCTTGCATGATATAGAACAGGGCTTTTTGGTCTTTCTTCCTGTTCTCCTTTAGAAGATCTTTGTCAGCTTGGGAGAGGGCGGCCAGCGCTATCGCATCTACTGGTTTCGGGTACCCATTCTCGACCAGCCCCTACGGCGGTTTTTTTTTTTTGTCTCGGTGTTTTGTTTCTTTTGGGCCGGGTTTTTTTTGGGCGCATGCTTCTATCTCTGCGTCACGACACCACAAGCTCTAATACCAATTTGAAGGAATTAAATTTGAATCGCGTCACATCAAAGAAAAACGCTTTGCAAAATTTTAAGCTTCGAGAAGAGGTTCGGGGAAAATTCTCCCGAAGTAACTACTTCGGGGAATATCTTGCCGAAGTAAAATTACTTCAGGGAAGCACTGTCGAAGTGAAACTACTTTGGGGAAGTAGCTCCCGAAGTAAACACTTCGGGGGAGAGACAGCCGAAGTAAAACTACTTCGGGAAATTTCTCAGCGAAGCAACTGCTTCGCTCAGTTTGGCTCCGAAGTGAAATTACTTCGGCGAATTTAGTGCCGAAGTGATTTCTTCGGGCAGGAAGGCTGCGAAACTCTGCAGCTTACCGCAATGTGCTTCGGCACAGACAAACTAGATCCCTTCTGGATCGAACGGGTGTTTTACCGCTTCGGGGCAAACCCTCACTAGGCGTTCTTCGAGACAGAGAATAAAATCACAGAGACAAGATTTTACAGAGTAAATATCTTATATAAAAAGTAATGCCGGATTTACAAAAGCTTCCTACTGAAGCGATTACAAACTTCTGCCAGATAAAATATCTGCAGGATAAATTCACGACTTGGATGGGAGACTGTTGCTCCACTCTCCGGCTGTTAGGGGCTGCTGGTTTCACCCTTCTGCTACTCTGCTGGTGGAAACCCTTGCTGCAGTGGCTCCTCTGTGCTCGTCGTTCCTCTATGCTACTCTGCTCCAACCTCTGTCCTCCTCTGCTTCTTCAACTCCTTCCTTTCAACTCCACACTCTTCTTCTACCCCTTCCTTATTCAAAATGACAAAATGGCCCAATATTTATAGGCGAGGGATGAGGACAAAAGGTGGGAGAAATTTCACCGATCGACTGACAAGAATTAAATGCAGAAGTATGGTTCCTGTCCAATCGTCGAACGCCCCAACTACTCGCACGCTTGGACAATTAATGTCCCGATCTACATGCCTGATTTCTGCTTCGGGGGGAAATTTGATTTTACTTCATGGTGAAGCATCCTTCGATGGCCAAGTTGAACATCTTTGCGACGAAGTGTTTTCAAGAGGCAAGTTAAAATTGCTTCGCACCGAAGCACTTCCCGAAGACAAAACAAAAGTGCTTTGCGCCAAAGCATTTTACGAAGTCATGTCGAAAGTGCTTCGCATCGAAGCATTTTCCAAAGCCGTTTCGGAAGTGCTTCACGTCGAAGCGCTTATGGGCATGAAGGTTGGTTTAACATTTTTCCAACACCCTCCTTTAAACCAAACTTCACGAGTTCTCTAACACCCAACATCTCTCGCAATCTGGCGAAGTCCTCCTCCTTCAAGGGTTTTGTGAAGATGTCAGCTAGCTGCTCCTTCGACCTGCAAAACTACAACTGCACTTCGTCGAATTTCACCAGCTCTCTGATGAAATGATACCGGATGTCTATGTGCTTCGTCCGACCGTGGAAGACTGGGTCCTTCGAGAGCGCGATGGCAGAGTTATTATCGCAAAATATTGTTGTTGCTGCTTCGGGCGGATGATGTAGTTCACACAGAACTCTTCTCAACCAGACTGCCTGGCAGGCGACTGAGGTGGCAGCAACGTACTCTGCTTCTGTTGTAGATAAAGCAACAATTGGCTGCTTCTTCGAGGACCAAGAGACAACTCCGGATCCAAAATGGAAGGCATATCCCGAAGTGCTCTTCCGATCATCTACGCTGTCGGCCCAATCACTGTCAGTGTAGCCAATCAACTCAAGCTGGTCTTGTCTGGCATAGTGAAGTCCGTGGTTCCTCGTGCCATTGACATATCGCAGGATTCTCTTGCCTGCTTGCCAGTGAGTGTCTTTTGGAGTCTCCATAAAATGGCTGATCAGACTGACTCCGAACATCAGATCTGGCCGAGTTGTAGTCAAGTACATCAGGCTTCCAACTAACCTTTTATAGAGAGTTGGATCAACGCTTCTGCTGTTGTCAGTCTTGCTCAACTTCAAACCAGTGGCTACCGGGGTGATGGCAGGCTTGCTGTCCTCCATCTTAAAATGCTTCAGGACATCCTTTGCATACTTGCCCTGAGAAATGAAGATGCCATCTTCTGATTGGTCAACTTCAATGCCAAGAAAGAATTTCATCAGCCCCATGTCTGTCATTTCAAACTCGGTCTTCATGGTTGTTTTGAACTGCGCAAATAGGCTACTGCTATTGCCAGTATATATCAAATCGTCCACATACAAGCAGACGATTATCATCTCACCTGCTTCATTTGTTTTCAGGTATAGGGAGTGCTCATATGGGCATTTTTGAAACCCATTTTCTTGAAAATAGCCATCAATCCGGTTGTACCATGCTCGGGGTGCTTGCTTCAACCCATACAGGGCCTTCTTCAGCTTTAGGACCTTGCCTTCTTGCCCTTGTATTTCATAACCGGGTGGCTGGTCTATGTAGACCTCTTCTTCCAACACTCCATTTAGGAAGGCAGACTTGACATCCATCTGGTACACACTCCAGCCTTTCTGAGCTGCTAGTCCCAGAATCATTCTGACTATGTCAAGTCGAGCTACAGGTGCATACACCTCATGATAGTCAACTCTCGACTTCTGCTTGTAGCCTTTCACCACTAATCTGGCCTTATGCCTGTCAACTTCTCCTTGTTTTTTTCTCCCCCCCCCCCCCCCCCCCCCCCCCCTCCCCCCTCTCCCCTCTTCCCCTCCCCCCCCCCCCCCCCTCCCCCCCCTCTTCCCCCCCCCCCCCCCTTAAAAAAAATTTTCCCTCTTGGGTTACCTCAAAATGTCTGCAAGCTCTCGAGTCTTCGTAGGTGTCCTCAAGTTTTGAATTCTGCTTGCAAGTGGAGGTGACCGGGATGATGAGGGTGTGCTGTTACTGGCACCACTATTGCTGCTTGAAGGTACAGGTGGTTCTACACTGTCTTCCTCCAAGTTTACAGGTTCAACGATTGTCTGGTTCAGGCTAACCAGTCTTTGAATTCCAGTTCCAGGCTTCATCCTCCAAGAACTTCACATCTCGACTGATGACAAGTTTCTTCGTCACCGGATTGTACAACCTGTATGCCTTTGCTTGTTCGTTGTACCCCGTGAAGATGCATTTTTTAGATTTGTCATCCAGCTTCCGTCTTTTCTCATCTGGAACATGTGCATATGCTATGCACCCGAAAACTCTCAAATGAGCCACACTTGGCTTCAGATTGCTCCAGGCTTCCTCTGGAATTTTGTCCTTCACACTCTTGGTGGGACATCGGTTCAGCAGATAAACTGCACAACTTACAGCTTCTGCCCAGAACTCATGTGGCAGAGTTTTCGCCTTCAACATGCTCCGTGCCATCTCCATGATCGTTCTGTTCTTCCTCTCAGCTACACCATTCTGTTACGGTGTGTATCTGGTAGTGAACTGCCTTCGAATTCCATGTTGCTTGCAAAATTTGTGGAATTCATTGGAGATGTATTCTCCTCCTCCGTCTGTCTTGAGAGTCTTCACATAATATCCACTCTGTTTCTCAACTAGAGCCTTGAACTCCTTAAACTTCGCAAATGCCTCTGACTTCAACTTGATGGGATAAATCCAGGTCTTCCGGCTAAAGTCATCAATGAAAGTCAGGAAGTATTTGTTGCCGGCATATGTGTTGGTCTGCATGGGACCGCAAATGTCTGAGTGCACCAGCTCCAATGGCTGTGATGCTCTCCAAGACTATCCTACAGGGAATGCATCCCTATGCTGCTTACCGACCAGGCAACCTTCACAAACTTGGTTCGGTTGCTCAATAAGGGGTAAACCCTTCACCATATGCTTCTTGTGCAACAAATTCAAGCTACTGAAACTCAAGTGACCGAATCTGAGATGCCACAACCAAGTAGCATCCTTCACAACTGCACTCAGAGACATCAATGATTCATTCTGAATCTGCAGTGAAAACATTTTGTTTTTTGTCATGGACACTATTGCGATTTGTCCATGCACTTTGTCTCTGATGGAACAAACATCGTCTTTGAACTGCACAATGTGTCCCTTCTGCACAAGCTGTCCAATGCTTAGCAGGTTGTGTTTCAACCCAGGCACATAATAAACATCACAGATTTGTTTTCTTTCTCCGTGTCGGGTGCGGATGAGGATTTTTCCTTTCCCCATCATGGGAACCTTGTTGTTGTTCCCCATATTGACTTCGGATTGGACTATTTCGTCCAATTGTGAGAACATCTCTCTATTCCCAGTCATGTGGTTGCTGCACCCATTGTCAAGATACCAAATGTTTTTCTTGCTCTCCTCCTCAATACTGCAAGTCAGCAACATATTTCCTCCTACCGCATTTCCAGCTTCCTCTGTATAATGGGCTTGCTGTTGATTCTCGTTTGCCATCCTCGTTCTGCACTGTGAGATGTAATGGCCAAAATTTTTGCAGTAGTAGCATTGGACCTTTGACATGTCCTTCTTCTGAGAGCTACCTTGCTGGTTTTTGCCAGTGCCTCTTCCTCCTTGCTGATGAAAGTTGCAGCTGGTCTCACTGACATGAGGGTTTGATCTCCCTCCTTGCTTGTTACTTCTCCCATGCCTGCTTCTGCCTCTTCCACCTTGAGAACTAGAGGCGCTATGGTGGGAGTCTTGTCTGCTGCTATCTCGGACTGAGACTTGCACCTTAAACGCTTGCTCTAGAGAGGACTGAGTTGAGCGGCTCAGCCTCTGCTCATGTGTCTACAGAGAACCCATGAGTTCATTCACCCTCCATCGAGAGGGTTGTCAAATCTCTTGACTCCTCTATTGCAATCACAATAGAGTCAAACTTCGCTGGCAGACTCCGTAGAATTTTCTCCACGATCCTTTGATTCTGCACAATCTCACCATTCAACCGCATCTGGTTGATGACATCTGTTGTTCGGGTGAAGAAGTCGCTCATCGACTCGGACTCACTCATCTGCAGGTTCTCGAACTCCCTCCTGAGCATCTGCAGTTTTACCAACTTCACTTTGTTGGTGCCCTGGTACGAACTTGCCAGGATTTCCCAAGTCTGCTTGGCCTTGGTGGCTGATGCAATCCGCGGGAAGATGGTCTCCTCAACCGCTTGCATGATATAGAATAGGGCTTTTTGGTCTTTCTTCATGTTCTCCTTCAGAAGATCTTTGTCAGCTTGGGAGAGGGCGGCCAGTGCTACTGCATCTGCCGGTTTCGGGTAACCATTCTCGACGAAGTCCCACAAATCCTGAGACCCGAAGAGGATCTTCATCTAGATGCTCCAGTAATCGTAGTTCTTGTCATTAAATCACGGGATCTGCAACTGCAGGGAATTTTTTTCGGAAGCCATGCTTCTATCTCCACGTCACGACACCACAAGCTCTGATACCAATTTGAAGGAATTAAATCCGAATCGCATCACGTCAAAGAAAAATGCTTCGCAAAATTTTTAGCTTCGAGAAGAGGTTCGAGGAAAATTCTCCCGAAGTAACTACTTCGAGGAATATCTTGCCGAAGTAAAACTACTTCGGGGAAACACTGCCGAAGTGAAACTACTTCGGGGAAATAGCTCCCGAAGTAAACACTTCGAGGGAGAAACTGCCAAAGTAAAACTACTTCGGGAAATTTCTCAGCGAAGCAACTGCTTCGCTCAGTTTGGCTCCGAAGTGAAATCACTTCGGGGAATTTCGTGCCGAAGTGATTTCTTCGGGCAAGAAGGCTGTGAAACTCTGGAGCTTATCGCAATGTGCTTCGACATAGACAAACTAGATCCCTTCTGGATCGAATGGGTGTTTTACCACTTCGGGGCAAACCCTCACTGGCGTTCTTCGAGACAGAGAATAAAATCACAAAGACAAGATTTTATAGAGTAAATATCTTATATAATAAGTAATGCCGGATTTACAAAGGGCTTCCTACTGAAGCGATTACAAACTTCTGCCAGATAAAATATCTGTAGGATAAATTCACGATTTGGATGGGAGACTACTGCTCCACTCTCCGGTTGTTCGGGGCTACTGGTTTCACCCTTCTGCTACTCTGCTGGTGGAAACCCTTGCTGCAGCGGCTCCTCTGTGCTCATCGTTCCTCTATGCTGTTCTGCTCCAACCTCTCTCCTCCTCTGCTTCTTAAACTCCTTCCTTTCAACTCCACACTCTTCTTCTACCCCTTCCTTATTCGAAATGACAAAATGTCCCAGTATTTATAGGCGAGGGATGAGGACAAAAGGCGAGAGAAATTTCACCGATCGACTGACAAGAATTAAATGCAGAAGTATGGTTCCTGTCCAATTGTCGAACACCCTAACTACTCGCACGCTTGGACAATTAATGTTCCGATCTGTGCACCTAATTTTTGCTTCGGGGGGCAATTTGATTTTACTTCACGGCAAGGCATCCTCCGATGGCCAAGTTGAACATCTTCGCGGTGAAGTGTTTTCAAGGGGCGAGTTAAAATTACTTCGCGCCGAAGCACTTCCCGAAGGCAAAAGAAAAGTGCTTCGCACCGAAGCATTTTACGAAGTCGTGTCTAAAGTGCTTTGTGCCGAAGCATTTTTCGAAGCCGTTTCGGAAGTGCTTCGCGACGAAGCGCTTACGGGCATGAATTGGTTTAACATTTTTCCAACACCCTCCTTTAAACCAAACTTCACGAATTCTCTAACGCCCAGCATCTCTTGCAATCTGGCGAAGTCCTCCTCCTTCAAGGGTTTTGTGAAGATGTCAGCTAGCTGCTCCTTCGACCTGCAAAACTGCAACTGCACTTCATCGAATTTCACTAGCTCTCTGATGAAATGATATCGGATGTCTATGTGCTTCGTCCGACCGTGGAAGACTGGGTCCTTCGAGAGCGCGATGGCAGAGTTATTGTCGCAAAATATTGTTGTTGCTGCTTCGGGCGGATGATGTAGTTCACATAGAACTCTTCTCAACCAGACTGCCTGGCAGGCGGCTGAGGTGGCAGCAATGTACTCTGCTTCTACTGTAGATAAAGCAACAATTGGCTGCTTCTTCGAGGACCAAGAGACAACTCCGGATCCAAAATGGAAGGCATATCCCGAAGTGCTCTTCCGATCATCTACGCTATCGGCCCAATCACTGTCGGTGTAGCCAATCAACTCAAGTTGGTCTTGTCTGGCATAGTGAATTCCGTGGTTCCTCGTGCCATTGACATATCGTAGGATTCTCTTGCCTGCTTGCTAGTGAGTGTCTTTCGGAGTCTCCATAAAATGGTTGATCAGACTGACTCCGAACATCAGATCTGGCCGAGTTGCAGTCAAGTACATCAGGCTTCCAACTAACCTTTTATAGAGAGTTGGATCAATGCTTCTGCTATTGTCAGTCTTGCTCAACTTCAAACCAGTGGCTACCGGGGTGATGGCAGGTTTGTTGTCCTCCATATTAAAATGCTTTAGGACATCCTTTGCATACTTGCCCTGAGAAATGAAGATGCCATCTGCTGATTGGTCAACTTCAATGCCAAGAAATAATTTCATCAGCCCCATGTCTGTCATTTCAAACTCGGTCTTCATGGCTATTTTGAACTGCGCAAATAGGCTGCTGCTATTGCCAGTATATATCAGATCATCCACGTACAAGCAGACGATTATCATCTCACCTGCTTCATTTGTTTTCAGGTATAGGGAGTGCTCATATGGGCATTTTTGAAACCCATTCTCCTGAAAATAGCCGTCAATCCGACTGTACCATGCCCGGGGTGCTTGCTTCAACCCATACAGGGCCTTCTTCAGCTTCAGGACCTTGTCTTCTTGCCCTTGTATTTCATAACCGGGTGGTTGGTCTATGTAGACCTCTTCTTCCAACACTCCGTTCAGGAAGGCAGACTTGACATCCATCTGGTACACACTCCAGCCTTTCTGAGCTGCTAGTCCCAGAATCATTCTGACTGTGTCAAGTCGGGCTACAGGTGCATACACCTCATGATAGTCAACTCCTAACTTCTGCTTGTAGCCTTTCGCCACTAATCGGGCCTTATGCCTGTCAACTTCTCCTTGGGCATTAAAATTTGTTTTATACACCCACTTGACCCCAATGGTCTTCTTCCCTATTGGAAGATCAGGTAGCTGCCATGTCTCATTCTTCTCAATGGTTGCTATCTCCTCATCCATCGCATTCACCCATGTGCGATTCTGACTTGCCTCTTCAAACTCCACTGGATCACATTCAATAAATAAAGCAAAATCAAAATATTCTTCATCTAACTGATTACGGGTTACCTCATAAATGTCTTGCAAGCTCCGAGTCTTCGTAGGTGTCCTCAAATTTTGAATTCTGCTTGCAAGTGGAGGTGACCGAGATGATGAGGGTGTGTTGCTGCTGGCACCACTATTGCTACTTGAAGGTACAGGTGGCTGCACACTATCTTCCTCCAAGTTTACAGGTTCAACAATTGTTGGTTCAGGCTAACCAGTCTTTGAATTCCAGTTCCAGGCTTCATCCTCCAAGAACTTCACATCTCGACTGATGACAAGTTTCTTCGTCACCGGATTGTACAACCTGTATGCCTTTGCTTGTTCGCTGTACCCCGTGAAGATGCATTTTTCAGATTTGTCATCCAGCTTCCGTCTTTTCTCATCTGGAACATGTGCATATGCTATGCACCCAAAAACTCGCAAATGAGCCACACTTGGCTTCAGATTGCTCCAGGGTTCCTCTAGAATTTTGTCCTTCACACTCTTGGTGGGACATCGGTTCAGCAGATAAACTGCACAACTTATAGTTTCTGCCCAGAACTCATGTGGCAAAGTTTTCGCCTTCAGCATGCTCCGTGCCATCTCCATGATCGTTCTGTTCTTCCTCTCAGCTACACCATTCTGTTACGGTGTGTATCTGGTAGTGAACCACCTTCGAATTCCATGCTGCTTGCAGAAGTTGTGGAATTCGTTGGAGATGTATTCTCCTCCTTCGTCTGTCCTGAGAGTCTTCACATAATATCCGCTCTGTTTCTCAACTAGAGCCTTGAACTCCTTAAACTTCGCAAATGCCTCTGACTTCAGCTTGATGGGATAAATCCAGGTCTTCCGGCTAAAGTCATCAATGAAAGTCAAGAAGTATTTGTTGCCGACATATGTGCTGGTCTGCATGGGACCGCAAATGTCTGAGTGCACCAGCTCCAATGGCCGTGATGCTCTCCAAGACTATCCTACAGGGAATGCATCCCTGTGCTGCTTACCGACTAGGCAACCTTCACAAACTTGGTTCGGTTGCTCAATAAGGGGTAAACCCTTCACCATATGCTTCTTGTGCAACAAATTCAAGCTACTGAAACTCAAGTGACCGAATCTGAGATGCCACAACCAAGTAGCATCCTTCACAACTGCACTCAGAGACATCAATGATTCATTCTGAATCTACAGCGGAAACATTTTGTTTTTTGTCATGGACACTGTTGCGATTTGTCCATGCACTTTGTCTCTGATGGAACAAACACCGTCTTTGAACTGCACAATGTGTCCCTTCTGCACAAGCTATCCAATGCTTAGCAGGTTGTGTTTCAACCCAGGCACATAATACACATCACATATTTGTTTTCTTTCTTCGTGTCAGGTGCGGATGAGGATTTTTCCTTTCCCCATCACAGGAACCTTGTTGTTGTTCCCCATCTTGACTTCGGATTGGACTGTTTCGTCCAATTGTGAGAACATCTCTCTGTTCCCAGTCATGTGGTTGCTGCACCCACTGTCAAGATACCAGATATTTTTCTTGCTCTCCTCCTCAATACTGCAAGTCAGTAGCATATTTCCTCCTATCGCATTTCCAGCTTCCTCCGTATAATGGGCTTGCTGCTGATTCTCGTTCGCCATCCTCGTTCTGCACTGTGAGATGTAATGGCCAAAATTTTTATAGTAGTAGCATTGGACCTTTGACATGTCCTTCTTCTACTGAGAGCTACCTTGCTGGTTTTTGCCAGTGCCTCTTCCTCCTTGCTAATGAAAGTTGCAACTGGTCTCACTGACATGAGGGTTTGATCTCCCTCCTTGCTTGTTACTTCTCCCACGCCTGCTTCTGCCTCTTCCACCTTGAGAACTAGAGGCGCTATGGTGGGAGTCTTGTCTGCTGTTGTCTCGGACTGAGACTTGCGCCTTAAATGCTTGCTCTAGAGAGGACTGAGTTGAGCGGCTCAGCCTCTACTCATGTGTCTATAGAGAACCCATGAGTTCATCCACAAAGAGGGTTGTCAAATCTCTTGACTCCTCTATTGCAATTACAATAGAGTCAAAATTTGCTGGTAGACTCCGTAGAATTTTCTCCACGATCCTTTGATTCTGCACAATCTCACCATTCAACCGCATCTGGTTGATGACATCTGTTTTCGAGTGAAGAAGTCGCTCATCGACTCGGACTCACTCATCTGCAGGTTCTCGAACTCCCTCCTGAGCATCTGCAGTTTCACCAACTTCACTTTGTTGGTGCCCTGGTACGAACTTGCCAGGATTTCCCAGGCCTGCTTGGCCTTGGTGGCTGATGCAATCCGTGGGAAGATGGTCTCCTCAACCGCTTGCATGATATAGAATAGGGCTTTTTGGTCTTTCTTCCTGTTCTCCTTCAGAAGGTCTTTGTCAGCTTGGGAGAGGGCGGCCAGTCGCATCGCATCTGCCAGTTTCGGGTAACCATTCTCGACCAAGTCCCACAAATCCTGAGACCCGAAGAGGATCTTCATATGGATGCTCTAGTAATCGTAGTTCTTGCCGTTAAATCATGGGATCTACAACTGCAGGGAATTTTTTTCGAAAGCCATGCTTCTATCTCCGCGTCACGACACCACAATGGCTCTGATACCAATTTGAAGGAATTAAATCCGAATTGCGTCATGTCAAAGAAAAACGCTTCGCAAAATTTTGAGCTTCGGGAAGAGGTTCAGGGAAAATTCTCCCGAAGTAACTACTTCGGGGAATATCTTGCCGAAGTAAAATTACTTCGGGGAAGCACTGTCGAATTGAAACTACTTCGAGGAAGTAGCTCCCGAAGTAAACACTTCAGGGGAGAGACAGCCGAAGTAAAACTACTTCGAGAAATTTCTCAGCGAAGCAACTGGTTTGTTCAGTTTGGCTCCGAAGTGAAATTACTTTGGTGAATTTAGTGTTGAAGTGATTTCTTCGGGCAAGAAGGTTGCAAAACTCTAGATCTTACCGTAATGTGCTTCGGCACAGACAAACTAGATCCCTTCTGGATCGAACGAGTGTTTTACCGCTTTGGGACGAACCCTCACTAGGCATTCTTCGAGTCAGAGAATAAAATCATAGAGACAAGATTTTTTAGAGTAAATGTCTTATATAAAAAGTAATGCTGGATTTCAAAGGGCTTCCTACTAAAGCGATTACAAACTTCTACCAGATAAAATATCTGTAGGATGGATGGGAGATTGTTGCTCCACTCTCCGACTGTTGGGTGTTGTTGGTTTCACCCTTCTGCTACTCTGCTGGTGGAACCCCTTGCTGTAGTGGCTCCTCTGTGCTCTTGGTTCCTCTATGCTGTTCTGCTTCAACCTCTGTCCTCCTCTGCTTCTTCAAATCCTTCCTTTCAACTCCACACTCTTCTTATACTCCTTCCTTATTTGAAATGACAAAATGTCCTAGTATTTATAGGTGAAGGATGAGGACAAAAGGCGGGAGAAATTTCACCGGCTGACTAACAAGAATTAAATGTAGAAGTATGGTTCCTGTCCAATCACCGAACAACCTAACTACTCGTATGCTTGGAAAATTAATGTCTCGATCTGTGTGCCTAATTTCTGCTTCGGTGGGCAATTTGATTTTACTTCGCGGTGAAGCATCCTCCGATGGCCAAGTTGAACATCTTCGTGGCAAAGTGTTTTCAAGGGGCGAGTTAAAATTGCTTTGTGTCGAAGCACTTCCCAAAGGCAAAACAAAAGTGCTTTGCGTCGAAGCATTTTACGAAGTCGTGTTGAAAGTGCTTCGCATCGAAGCATTTTTTGAAGTCGTTTTGGAAGTGCTTCGCGCCGAAGCGCTTACGGGCATGAATTTGTTTAACATTTTTCCAACAAAATCAACCACGTGAACCATTCATCTCAGTGAGCACACTTATTCTTTTATAACCAACTCTTTAAGAAAGTTACCTCAGCGTGAACCATCTCAGCGAGCACACTTTGAAAACTCATGAGTAATCAGTAATGCCACGAACCCTTTCATAAATTGATAATCTGTACGAAAATATTTTGATATGGAGTACTCTGAACAAAAACTAAACACCTTTGTTTCATGTCATTACAGTATCTTCATTACAGTAGCTTTATCACACGTCCACATGACTTCAATTTTTTCAATGTAAGGTTGTTAAAGGCTTAAGTCTATAAAAAAATATTATTGATTTTTTACATATTAATATTTTTAATATAGTAATTAAAATTGTGAGAAAATAATAAAAAATTAAATTATTTATTATATAACATTTAAATTTATTAAATCAAAATTTTATATATAATCATTAAAAAAAAACAAATAATATATATAAATAATTTTGTGATGATATTAATAAAAATTTATATATAATCATTAAAAAAAAACAAATGATATATATAAATAATTTTGTGATGATATTCAATTTATATTAATTAAGATTAATTATACAAAAAGGGCTAGTGGAATTAGTACACCCCATAAACAATCAAACCGTTAGGTGGAGGAAATCACACCTCTCCATAAAAAATAGGGTCCAAAAGATAGTACTACACATCGTCGTGAGAAATCATTACACAAAAATTCCCAAACATAATCATTAAATAAAGATCAAAGAGTGGGAAATAAGTTATCTTTCTTGCTGACATACTTCCAACCTCCATCTGAAGTGACAGGGGTATTCCATCCTTCTTCTACATTACCGTCAACCAGAGTCTACTAAGGAGCAGCAGGTGCATTGGTATGACGAACAACAGGTAAAGTAGTAGTAGTGTCACCCCACCCAACAACTAGCTCAAAAGTAGTGGGTCGAACATCCCACCTAGAGTTCTAGCAAGAGGAAGGACCAACTCCATCATCCATACATCTGTGGCACTAAGGGGAGTTAGGACCAGTGTCTACTTGCCGAAGAATGGGTGAAGCATCGGGAGCCTCGATATGGCCATGAATAGGACTTGGAGGAGCTTCTCAAGGCATTCGGAGGGACATGGCTAACCATACATGGGCAAGAGTTTAGTAACTTGTAATTATTTTTTAGGATTTGGTATAAATACCCCTAAATGACCAATCCATTGCATTAATGTGATCTTATCTTGATTATTTATGTGGATGCCTAAGGGCATCCTTATCTTTTGTGTTTTAATCACTCTTTCGTTTCATTGTCTAATATTTTGCTTTATGATTGAAGTAAATACACTACTTTTATTTATCTTGGTAAAGTAGTTTAAAATATAACACTCATAAATAAAGCTATATAGTTGTAGATTTTTTTGTTGTAATTTAATAATATGCTTTGTCACCTTGCCATAACTCTTATTGATCTTTTTTTTTTATTTGTGGAAAACATCCCAAAAGGGATGCCACTTTCGGGTAAGACCCAAGGAGGCAGGGGTATCCATTCCGCCAAAAATGCCCAGGACTCGGACCTGGCCTACCACCTTTGACATACTCAAGGAGCAAACAAACACACAAAACCAATTTAAAAATAAGTAAATAACAACAAAAATAATAAAATAAAATAAAAAACATGCTCCTTGAGTGTGTCAAAAACAAAAGCACAACCAAACACGCACAATAAGAAAAAATAAACCACAACACAAACCACATAGAAAAACACAAGAACCACATAACAAAACACAAACAAGACAAAAACAACAGAACACTACAAAGACATAACCCAAAAAAAACATGAAAAATAAACACAACCAAAACCTAAAAAATAAAATAAAATAAAATAAAAATAAAAAACAACCAACAACTAGACAATAAACAAAAACAAAAGACATAGAAGACACTCACACATAAAAACACGAAATAACACAAACAAAGAGAAACCCAAGAACAAGAACGAAAAAAACACAAGAACAATAACAAAAAACATAAAAAAAAAACAAAACAACAAAAACACAAGAACAACGAAAAACAACACAAAGAACACAAAAACAAAACAAAACAAAAGAACCCACCCACCTTAAAAAACTAAACAAAAAAAAAACAAAGAAGAAAAAAAGAAAAAAAAGAACAAAACAATGACCTATCTAGACCAGAAGACTATTAAGGCAAGAATCAACAGAGGAAACAAAATAAAGAATAGAATGAGCTAGGGAACTAAAAAAAATTGAATGAACCAAAGAGAAGCGAAAAAAAAAAAACAAGAAGAAACTAGGTACCTTCAGAGCTGGAGCCATCCAAAGAAATGATAGAAAGAAGAGCTTCCCTAATTTGAGAAGCCCACCATATAGGAGGGTGGCCATAACAAGTAAGATCACCTTTGTCCAAAGCCCAATTAGCTAAAGCATCAACACTCTTGTTTTGATCTCCGACCACATGATTGTAATCAACTTTCAAAAATCCCATCCGGATTAACTGAATCTTCTCAATAATTCTTTTTATTCTCCAATCCACCTTATGATTCTTAGAAGGAGTCTTCAAGAGATTAATCATAAGTTGAGAGTCGGACTCAACTAACACCTTTTCCCATCCAACCTTAGTAGCCTCCTGAAGGCCTCTCGAGGATACCATACCCCTCAGCAAGGTTATTGGAAAGAATACCCAAATTCTCAGCAAAAGTAAAAACCGAGGAGCCATCCGAAAGTCTACCAATTCCTCCCACACTGGCTTTTCCAGGGGTTCCCTCTAGAGGCTCCATCGGTATTGACTTTTCCAAAATCCTTAGGAGGAGGTTGCCAATTTCTAGTCCTATCCATCTTACTAATACTCACATTCCCTTTAAGTTGGTTGCCCTTAGAAGGTTTAATCTTCAATCTTTGCATCACTTGATCCCATCTTTGGTGGGAGTTTTGAGGGTGATTAAGGAGTTGATGGACTGATTCAACTAAGTTGGCTATGGTCTTTTGCCAAATATAGTGAATATCCTTCCTATCTTGATTAAAAATTTGGTTGTTCCTTTCATTCCAAATATTCCAAAGAAGAATGGTAGAACCCATCCAAACTAAGCTGCCTAATAAAATGATCAACACCCTCTTGATTAGGCCAATCCCTCCAAAGTTGTTCAAAAGTAAAAAAATTGGACCACTTGTAAGCCAAGTAAAGTGGCCATTCTCCTCCATAGCTCGAGAGGCTAAAGTACACTCAATAAAAATATGGTTGATATTTTCTACATTCTCTTCACACATTTCACATCTAAAAGGGCCATGAAAACCACGCTTCATAAGTTGCTCACCGGTAAGCACCCTACGATGCAATAAAAGCCAGTTAAAGAACCTCACCTTAGGCCAAAGCTTTTGAGCCCACAATTGAGAAAATATGTCAGAAGAATGGTTGGGATTATTATGGCATAAGGTCAAATAACCTTGAGCAACGGAATACTCACCCTTAGTAGTGTTGTTCCATCCAAAACAATCTTTTTCATGGGACCAAGAGAGGGATCTCATATGAAGTATGCCTTGGATATCTTGTCTTTGCCTTTCTGGGATTTGAATAGGCCAGTCCTCAATAGGGATCCAATATCTACCAACCTTTGAATTACCAGTATGGTACCGACAATAATTAGCCACCTTTATCCAATTAGCTCGGTGAAGCTCCTCCATCAAAGGCCTCCAATCGGGAATTTGAGTTATTAAAGGCTTGTGACCATCCCAAGAATCTGTCCAAAAATTTGCATGTTGACCATTATGAATGATCCAAAATAATTTTTTCTTTATCAAATCCTCACCAGTCTTAAGAGCTGCTAAAATGGGAGAACCTTTGGTAGGAAGTTGATAGCGAACAAGGTCTTCAGGACTTTTGTTCTCGGCATATTTAGCACGGAGATTATTGGCCCAAAGAGCATTGGGGTTATGCAACATCCTCCAATATAATTTAGCGGCTAAAGCTTTGTTGTTATTAATTGAAGACCGGAATCCTAACCCCCCTTCACTCTTAGGAAGACATAAAGTATCCCATTTCACCAAGGCCCATTTTCTTTTCTCCTTAGTACCACTCCAAAGGAAACGATGACTGATTTGATCCAATTCTCGAAGAACAACCTTTGGGATATTCAAAATGGAAGAAACATAAATAGGAATAGCTTGAAGGACTGATTTTACCAAGGTGATTCTACCCCCAGGAAGAAAGCCACTTGTTGGTCCACTTTCCAATTTTCTTCTTGACTTTGTCCAACAACCAATTCCAATCTTTATTTTTCTGCCTTTGAATATTTATGGGAATACCTAAATAAGTGATTGGAAGAGAGGTCTTCTTATATCTTAATTTATCCAAGACCATGGATTCCTTTCTAGCGAGAGCAGTGAAAGAAAATAACTTTAGATTTGTCTTCATTGATCAAGCTGCCCGATAGCCTTAGAAAAATAGCTAATTATTTGCTTAATATTAGAAGCTTCCTTAAGCTGTAGCTTTACCTAAAAGAGTAGAGTCATCCACAAATTGAAGATGAGAGATAGGTCTAGCTCCATGAGCAATGGTAACTCCCTCAAGGGTTTTGTTTTCCCTCTTTTTGGTTATAGTCCTACCCAAGCATTCAGCAAGAATGATGAATAAATAAGGGGATAGCGGGTCACCTTGCCTAATACCTCTGGAAGCTAGGAAAGACTGAGAAGGCCTGCCATTGATAAGAACTAAGTAGGAAACTAAAGAGATACATCCCATAATCCAATCCATCCAATCCTTAGAGAAACCAAATTGCCTCAAAACTTTGATAAGGAAGTGCCAATCCACTCTGTCATAAGCTTTGGATAAGTCTAACCGAATGAACATAGAAGGAGAATTTTGCATATCCATGGAATGGATGGCTTCCTGAGCAAGAACTATCTCATCTACTATTTGACGTCCTTCCACATATCCCCCTTGCTGTGGGGAATAATCTTATGCAAAAGAGGCTTCAACCTTTACTGCCATGATTTTAGTAATGATTTTGAGAAGAACATTACATAAAGCAATAGGTCTAAAAGCTGAGATATGATCAACCTCTTGAGCTTTTGGAACAAGAGTAATATAAGTTTTATTGATAACCTTCAAAATTTCTTTGGCTTTCCTGGCTTCTTCCACCACCTCTAATAAATCAACATGAAGGATATCCCAGGACTCTTGGTAGAACTCAATAGGAAAACCATCGGGACCCGGGGTTTTCCCTTTTTGCATTTTAAAAACTACTTGTTGAAGCTCATTGATAGTAACAGGAGCAGTCAAAATAGAGTTCTCCTCAGAAGTGATAAGAGAAGGGATTGCTTGAAGAACATTTTGTTGAGAAGCTGAGTCAAGAGGAGTAGCAACAAAAAGATTGGAAAAGTAATCAACAACAATAGAGTTCATGCCATCCCAAGTATAAACAACATCTCCAGTATCTGAAGTTAAGGAAGAAATAAAGTTGTGAGATCTTCGAGCTAGAAGAGATTTGTGAAAGAAATTTGTGTTTCGATCTCCTTCTTTGAGCCATTGAATTCTAGATTTTTGCTTCCATAAGATTTCTTCTCTTTTTTCCCATTCCTCTAAGCCGAGTTGTGAGTTTAATTTCATCTGCACTTCTCTTCTCTGTGAGGCCATCTAAATGGATTTTCTTATTCAAATTTTCAAGATGAGCAATAACTTCATGTTTTTTTTTATGAACATCCCCAAACTCTTTCCAGTTCCAAGTCTTGATTTTGGATTTAATGTATTGGAGTATTTTGGCAAAACAGAACATCTTAGTCCCATGCCTAGGTTTACCTTCCTTCCACCATTGTTGCACATGAGGTCTAAAGGAAATGTCTCCGAGCCACATTAATTGAAAACGAAAAGGAGAGAAACTCACATTGGTTTTCCACATTTCCACCATGGTTGGCCAATGATCCGAACCAGCATTATTAAGAGTCTTCACTTTAGGAATGTGACCATGGATTAAGAAATTTTTAGAGAGCAAAAACCTATCCAATCTCTCCATTATACAAGCTAAGCCTTGCCTTCTGTTAGACCAAGTCATAAGGCCATTATCCGGTTGGATATCCACAAGATGGAGGTTTGCAATATATTCGCTCATGAGGTCGGTGCTTTTGTCCAAATTTCTATTTCCCCCCCTTTTCTCATCCGAGAGAGAGGATGGTATTGAAATCTCCTCCGATCAAGATCCAAGCTTTAGGAAAATGAGAGATAATATGAGTAATATCCTTCCACTTGTCTTCTTTTTTCCTCTAAAGAAGTCGGGGCATAAACAGATAATGCAGAGCATAATCTGGTTGGAATGTCTACTTTGAATAGCTATAGCCAACAAACCCCAACTGCCAACCATATGGTGAATAACTACCTCTTTTGGGTCCCAAAGACAAGCAATGCCACCCGAAGTCCCTTGGGAGCCGAGGGAAACCACTTTCCAGCTGGCCAAATTTTATTGGCAATTAAGTCCATATCCTCCATTGACATCTTTGTTTCTTGAAGGAAAACAAGATGTGGATGATTTATTTGAATCATTCTTCTAATTTCATTTTGTTTTGAAAGACTCCCTTTGAGTCCTCTAATATTCCAAGTGATGATCTTCATTAATACCGGGGCTAAAAAATTTGGGAAGGGCATTAATCTTACCTTCCTCTACAAGCTTTTCACCTTCTTTTACCATATGATATTGATTGGTCTTGCGACCTATTTTTTGATTGGAATCCATCTTCAATTTTTTTTCCCTGTTTCTTGACTTATTCCAATTGAATCTGAGATGGCTTCTAACCTTGAAGAATGCTCATACATTGCCAAAATTTTACTAGATGGTTCAATGGAGTCTATATTGGGACCTGCATTATTTGAAGTTTTGACATTTGAAATATTGTTTTTCTTGTGTAAATTTTCTCCTTTTTTTTCTGTTGAAAACCTTTGATTTGTTGGTTTGTCTCCGAGTTCTTCCCTTCATATTTAAATTGTGTTTCTAAGATTTCAGTTTCCATTATTTCCTCTTCCTCACTTGGGACATCATTTGTGGAAAGTATTTCAAACATATTAGCAAATGACTTTGATTGATCCTTCATAACTATTTTTTTTTAGTGTTCTTCTTCTTAGGTATTTGGAAACCTGTTGAGTTTATATCTTCTTTCTTTTGATCAGGAATTTTATTTGGGCAAGCACTGGCCAAATGACCATATTCATGGCAAATTCTACAACGAAAAGGAATGTTCTCATAGTCCACTACTTGCTCCCAAGTGTCTTCCCCAAATTGTAATGTGATATTTTTAGGAAGGGGTTTGTCAAAATCCATTAAAACACAAATTCGAGCATAAATAATATGTTCAAAATTTTGAGTACAATCAGCGGTCATCATAAAAGTTCCTAAAGAGTTTCCAATTGAAGAAAAAATAGTAGGATTCCAAAATTCAATAGGGAGGCCAAAGAGTCTAACCCACACGGGAGCTATAGAAGGCATCTCTTCTTCGGCTTTAAATTTAGTATGCCGGGGCTTCATGAAAAGCCCTGCCCTTCCAAAAAACCAAGGACCCCCTTGAAAAGTTTTCTCTCTATCTTCATTATTAGCAAATAAAACAAGAAAATAACCATTTGGATAAATAGAGATTTGTAACTCACCTTTAGTTTTCCAGACTTTTTGCAGCCCGAGACTTTGAAAGCGAGATAGACTCGAACGAAAACCCACGAACCGACAAATTAGTCCTCTTTTTTCCAAATCTTCAATGCCGGTCTGAATGTTCCCCATATCAAGCTTAACAATAGGAGTTCCATCAGTTGCTTTAAGACATCCTGACTCTGTTTTCCTGGGATCAATCTTAGGCATTCTTAGAGGTTTATGGGAAGCCCTAATATTGATATTAGCATTGGGCTGAGGCTGTCCACCATGAAGGGCATCCCTAAAATTCATTTTTGGGACTGAGTCTTCAAAATTCTTACCCTTGACAAGGGGTTTTCACGGTAGAATTATTTTGTGGGTGCACCTTAGCACCAGATTCATTTGAGATATGAGCCATTTTTTGATCAACTGCTTGAAACTTGTTTCGAGATCTCTTTAATCCTTGCCCTAGACGTCGTGGAAAGGTATGGTTTTCACTTTTCTTTTGAGCAGCAAATTGGAAGCCGTTGTCACTCAAGTTCACGGTATGATCTATTGAAAGACAAATTTCTAACCCATATTGTATCCCCTGCAACATTTCCTGCTAAAATATTGAGCATAAACCACAAAAATATTGGCCGCTAGGGCCCAAAGGCCCTAAAAACCAACCTCTGGAGCTGCTTGCACTCAACCCGAGATGAAACCCTCGCATAGCCGCTTGCCAAATATATCGTTCACACATAGGGCTGCGCTAGGATATGTGTTGCTCCAAATGATATGAAAATTGGTGGAGACGTTCTAGGGTTTTTCAGGCATCTACCCTCAAAATTTCAGCTCAATCCGAGTTCGGATGAGTGAGATATGGCCGAAACGAGTTCGGCAGTTTGGGCAGTCCTGCGAAAATCGTCCCTCTACTCTTATTGATCTTAGAGTTTCATTTATATTCCTTTATTTCATTTTTAGATATAAAATATCGTTTATTAGATGGTAATATTTTCTAAACATCTTATTCAAACTTAATCTAGCTATACTTGCTAGATTTTCTTATTTATAAAATTTATTTTTTGACCACAATACAAAAACTAACTTGCTTAAAAATTATAATTAATTAAACCTTAATCATATCCATTATCACTATTTTAAGTCCTTTTTGGTCTAGTCTCAGTATAATGAAATTAATCACTTTTTATTAGTGAAACTCTCCATCTTACATCAAAATTTTCTCTTTATGGCCTTTAATTTCTAAAAATTCTCTTCAACTATATATACAATATATAAAAATCTTTATATAAATATTTATGAAGCATATAATTTGTGATAAAACAATATGTTATATGAAAATAGTATCAATTTTTATCTCAATCTTGCCAAATTTCAAGAACCAAAATCATAAAATAATACAAACAAAATTGAGAAAATAAAAATAAAAATAAGGTACTATAATACTAAGAAAAGTACCAAATTATTAATGACATAGTGTTTCAATATGGTGAAAGCTCTTTTGGGGGAGAAAATATACAAATTATCATTAAAGTTTCATGTTTATTATAAATTTGAGAAAAGCATATGAATTTTATTTCTATCAACATGGATCTTGTTGGGATGTAAAAATAGGAAACCTTGTTTGTATCCTCAAATCCTAGTCTTGAATAAGTATGTTTCATGTAGTTCTTTTCCTCTTCTAGGAATATAAGTAAATATTTTTTGTTCATAATATATATTAAAGGTGTATATTGTATCGTTCCAAATTTTCTGCACCCTTACCTTCAGGCTAAAGGATCCGCGCCCGGAAGGGGGATGCGAGAAGGATGGGACAATACCTCGGACTGAGAGGCCCTTTGAAGGTCCCGCCTCTCGGGGGAGGGGTATTAAGGTGATTTTTCGACGGATGGTGGGTTCACCGGGAAACTTTTGAATGGCGGTTTCCAGGCCTAGGTTGGGAATGTGTTTAATGTGTTCAATTTTATCTTTAATCATTCAAATCCTAGGTTTGGCCAAATGAATCTAAACTGTTCTATATGAAATGCAGATTTAAATGAATACAAGAAAACAGATTTGAACAGAAAACATAGAGAATAAGCTAGATTAAAAAGCCATATCTGATCCGGATGTCTGATGGAGGTTCTAATTTTTGAAGCAGTCAAGATCGCCTCTGATATGACAGGATCATCTGCGATCAGACAAGATCGTCTGAGATCTGACGAATTCGTCAGACGAATTCATCAGAGACCTGCAATCAGAGAAATAGATACAAAATACCGAAAATGCAACTATTCCAACAGAGGGCAATGATGTAGAATGACAACAATAATATTAAACTGATAATTATAAACAAAAATATGAGTGCATTACAATGATTTAATGACAAATTATGATTTTATTATGCATTAAAACTATATGGGTGAACTCCAAAATGCAGAATAGCAGAAAATAACAATAAACTAATCTAAATGCAGAATGAAGCAACAGACAAGAAGAGAAAAGTGCAAACTCTGGGCACTAATTGCCCCCAATGTTGACTGCAGTCAAAATCATCTTGCAGAGTGCGAAATCATCTCGAATTGGGGCGTGATCGTCCGAGATCGTACGAGATCGTCTGCGACGATCTGAGCTTGCTCCGGCTGAAAAACAATGAAGTTCCTGCAAACAAACTTGGAAAAATACGAAGGCAAATGGTGATTTAAGATGGTCTAATGCAAATAGAACTCGTGTTACAGGAAAATTCAGCCGGGGGAATGTCAAGGGGAGGGCCTAAGATTAAATAGGCATAGGAAGGAGGTTGGGAGGTTGGAGATCATCCCAATTTGGGAGATCTCCAATGGGGAAGTCTCTAACCGCGCAGACACGCTTTTGCCCAGGTTAGAGACGCCGTTGAAACAGAAGCTAATTATGAAAAATCAGTTTTGGGACGAAATCGTCTGGACGTTCTGCTCCAGACGAATTCGTCCGATCTGAGGCGATATCGTCTGATCGGCGACGATATCGTCCAACGGTCACAACAAATCCTAAAAATGGCATGGAAAATGAGGAAAGCGGTTTAACAGGCGGTTCGGGGTTAAAATTTGAATTTTGAATTATTACTAAGGTAATTTTAATTATTTGCTAAGGTTTACTGCGCCAATTTTAGGGTGCTACATTTTGCCCCCTCTTTAGCGAATTTTTTGAAGAAAATGCGTTAAAGATGAGTTCTTCTCGATCTACGAGAAAGCAAAAATTATTCCCATTTTTAGGCGACGATTCTAGGTCGAATCGTACGACAGTTTACTATGGTGCCCCCTCCGTGTTTTTACCCAAATCGAACGTTTGAGGTAAAAACGCGGAAAAGCAAAATGTTAAAATGTTGTTAAGTGTTTTTGAATAAAATTAAGAAAAATAGGGTAAAACCCTAATTCATTGTTATTGTTCATTTTCCTGGTTTCTAGAGCTCTGCAGACAAGATGGTCGAGACAGCGCACAGATCGACAGAGGTCCGACGCGGGCTACGGGTAAGGGTCCAAACTTAATTTAGAATGCTTTAATTTTGAATTTCATGCTTTTTAGATTAATTTTGAATGATTGTTGAGCATCGCGGCCATTTTTGGGCCGTCGACGTCGTCGGGACGAAATCGTCTCAATTTCGCCGAAATCGTCTCGATATCGCCGATTTCGTCCAAGGGCGAAATCGACGATATGGGGACGATTTCGTCCAATAAGGGACGATTCCCTCTTGCAAAATCGGAGACGAATTTGCTCAAATTTTGGACGATATCGTCCAATAGTGGACGATATCATCATTTGTATGAAAGTGAACTTATTTTACTTGCATTTTTAATCACTGTTTTATTAATGATTTTTATTGTTTTGTTGTTTATGTTGCAGAGAGGATTACTAAAGAGCCAGGAATGGAAATACGGTGGGCTGAAGGATGACTTGGCCGCTCTATCTCAGGCAGAGCGAGATCAGTTGGCTCAAGTCGGCTTGCAGCACGTGGCAGATATGCCACAGGTTTCTACAGATATGGGGCTATTGACAGCCCTAGCAGAGAGGTGGTATCCGGGTTCTTCTTGTTTCTGGTTACCGACAGGGGAGATGACTCCCACATTGGAGGATGTATGGAGGATTTTGAGGATCCCCATACAAGGACGGCTAATAACTCCCACGGCCAATCAGGGCCACGCGATGATGCGACTATGCGAAGATCCGAGCTTCGCCCTGGAGAAGGGCGGAGTGAACATCGAGTCGCTACGCCAGATGCCTAGGGCATCTAGACTGACACAGGTTTTGGCTGGGGTGGTAGGTGGTCTGTTGCTATGCCATCAGAGTGGATGCAGACTACCATGGCTACTGATAGATGTGGTCTGCGACATGAGAGACCATGGGTACAGGTTTGCTTGGGGGAGCTTTGTACTATGTCGATTGTATAGGATCCTGTATGGGGTCGTATACAAGGGCGGTCGATGTCTAGTCTTGACATCACTACTACAGGTTTGGTGCTGGGAGCACATCACGGTGCGGAGGCCGGTAGGGCTCCCACTGATAGGGATTGATGGGGAGAGGCCCCGAGTTTTCTACTGGTGGCTCCGAAGAGGGTCACAACGATGGATAGATCTGCCAATGTCCCGGAGACTACTTGATGACCTTGTCTCCGACCAGATCACCTGGAGGCCTTGGAGAGATCATCCAGGGTGGGCCGAGGATGGACAGGAGGCGGCTCGCGTTAGGCGAACCTGCTGGTTGAGGATGGAGAGGAGAGAGGTGGAGCTCCACCGCTATGACCAAGTCTTGAGGCAGTTCGGTCTACGGCAGGGGATCCCATCTCTCAGGGACTACGAGTTTTCTCGGACCGTCCGGGATAACACTATAGTCAGTGGGGCTCCAGATATGCAGCGCTTCTGGAGTGAGGACGTGGATGATGCCCCCATCCAGCCAGTGGATGGTGATGACACTGGGGTTGCTGACGGCTATGATGCCTGGTACGTAGGCATCCGCCCTCCTCGGATGACGAGGGCTCAGGGTCCGATTCATGTAGTTGTGCATCGGATGGGGAGGCGGCGCTAGGCGGCCATTGAGGCGGCACAGGGTCACGACGGGAGAGAGCGAGAGGAGGCCACGAGGCTCAGCGAGAGGCCACGAGGTGGGAGAGGAGGGAGGAGAGACCCCCTTCTCCATGGAGAGAGAGGCCACCATCGCCCGATAAGGGCAAGGGTGTCGAGGTAGGAGAGAGTAGCGAGATGGCTACTCTCCGGGTGGAGAGCTGTTCGTCTCCAGGCTCGGGTGCGGTCCTTGCAGGATGAGGCTGCACGACATCGAGAGGAGGCCACACGGCTCGGAGATGAGGTCGCACGCCTCAGAGCACGGAGCGAGAGGGCGAGCACTCGGGACCTAGCATGGGCTATTGCCCAGATCACATTCTATCAGATGCTATACTACCATATGGTGCCAGAGGGGTAGAGGTTACCGCTATCGGCCCCCATTGCGGAGCCTGTCATGATGAGGTCATCGAGGACATCATCACGATCAGAGTCCAGGACTCATAGCACCACACGTACTGTGATGGGGCCACCTCGTCCACCTCGAGGCAGGGGAGGAGATGAGGCTGAGAGCTCGAGGGGTTCTCGAGGCTAGCTCTCTGATCGCACTACACTGATTGATACATAGTGTTTATTATTTTTGATAGAGGATTGAGTATGCCGAGGTACAGATTGTGGCATACCGATCCAGTTTTGAGATGATGTATATATTGTTGATATATATATAGATGAGATATTTTTGATCATATGACTTGTCTTATGTGTTTGTATGATGCTTTAATGTTTTGGTGTGATTGATTTGATGATTCATGTAATTATGTCGTTTGGAAATATTATGGTTTGAATGTCATGCTTTTAAAATTTAAATGAAATAATCTGATGTAAACAAATTGGTTGTTTGTGGGATAATTTGATAAAAATAAAAGGGACTTCTAACAATAATTTCAAAGGACATTATCACTATTATAGACCATTTCATGGAGTCGCCGCTCACTCGGTCGTCAAGCTAATCCTAGTATAGAAATATTGTTAAAAGTAAAAGAGTGCTTAAGAGACTGTCTTAAGACTTTGTGTTGTGATGATGGAGATGATGATGGTTTGATGATTTGTTTTCAGATTTTCATAAAAATAGTATGCATGAAATATTTTAAAATGATTTTTGCTAGGCATAAATTCCTAAGTGTGATAAAATTTTGAATAATTCCTTAGAATTTATACCATGGTTGCAATATTGAATTTGAACATAATGACATGAAATAGAATAAGTGTTCGTTTGTTTGTAAAGCATAATTGTGTAACATAATGATTTAAGTCATATGTTTTTTATGATTTGAAATAAATGGGAAATAAAATTAGTTCGATGGTTTGCGCTAGGCATAGAATATATAGGTATAGACTTATACCATCATCGCGAAATCCAAAGAAGAAATGATAATGAGTTTTATTGCATGATTGATTTTTAATTTTTGAAAATAAACAGAAAATATGAAGATGAGGACTTGTGCTAGGCATAAAATTCCAATTTTGGTTTTGGAACTATACCATCGTCGCGAAAGTCAAAAGTTATATATAAATGTAACTTTATTGCATGTTTTTTTAAAATGATTTTGATTTTTTTGGTAATGCATGTAGTTGTCTTTATACTAAACAACTGTTCTCGAGAGAAGAAAATGAAATTATTCCAGGACAATTTGCAAAAATATTTCAAAGTATCTTAAAGACAAAAGTTAGATTTATAAGGAATCCCATGTGCGTATGTGAGTTCATTTCCGATCTTGATTTATCATAATGATACACAAAATCTCTCAAATACAAATGTGTGTGCAATTGCTTTGTGCATTTACGAGTTTTGAGCAAGATAATTTGATACAAGTGATTTGAATTAACCAAATAAGTGTTCATTAACCATGATTTAGATGCATATAACCGTACCAGGACTACTATGTAAGTCGGGTTATCAAGAGCTAGCTAATCCATAAGCGAGACATAGGTCTGTACAAAAGAAGGTCGCTAATGTGACGGACATATCACCACGCTAGGAGTTACCCAAGGCCAAGCGGGTTGGGCACAAACCACCTGTTATGGGGCTTACCTCACAGTTTTTGAATAATTGAGAATTCCAGGGATTCAAGCTCATCAACCCTTCTTTTCTTTTCAATGGGTAGGGAAAGGGATTTTATTGCTTTTGCTTTTGCTTGTTTTGCTTTCTTTGCTTTTTCTTTCTTTTCTCTTTTTTTTTTGTATTTTTCTTTTTCGTATCTTTTGCTTTGATATTTGAGATAATGCTGAAATAGTGCTAAGAGAGTAAAAAATGATTCTGAAATAATGCTTCTTTTTCTCATATTTTTCTTGAATTTCTTTTCTTTTCTTCCTATTCTAGGGATACTTGCTCGGATTAGCTTGTAGAGCAAGGGATTTTTATTCTGGGTAGGGGTGAGCTTGTCCTTTTGTCAATTCTCAAAGATTCTAGACCATGTGCATGATAGGATAGCAAGGGAAACTTTTCGCTCAAGAAACCACTTCTACTATGTAGCATAGCATGGACATTACAAATATAATCATTTTATTGTGAAAGGATATGCTTGGTTTAAGTAAATAACAAGATCAATTCTCTGTGCTCAAACTTTATTTAATTGAATTTTGTGGACTTTGATATAAGAGAGATTAGTAATCATGCCAAATAAATCAAGATATTTATTCATGTGAATGTGAAAGTGCGGGATTCCAAATAAATGCTAATTTATCCAAAATAATTTGAAAATATAACTGCAATACTTCACAAATTGAGAGGTACAAAGATAAAAGATGGTTTTGAAGATTTTGATGATTTGGATGTTTTTGGTGTTTTTATATTTTTAAGTTTATAAATTGAAAGAAATACAAGATAGTGGTTTTTTGAAATATTTTAAACAAATATATACAATGATGAAATGACCAATTTTTTATGCATAGTAACGTTTAAGATGCAAAATGTTCATGGGTTCTTTAAGTTCTTTACCATCTAAGGTAGATAATTTGTATGCTCCCGATTCAAATTTAGCAGTGATAATATATGGTCCAAGCCAGTTGGGCTCAAATTTACCTTTAAGGTCTTTAGTTGCATTAGTATTTTTTTATTTTCTTTTAAAACAAGGTCGCCGACCTCAAAGGATCGATGACGAACTTTCTTAGCATATGATCTTTTAAGCTTGTTTTGGTAGGCACGAAGATGCTCCAAAGCATTGATGCGCTTTTCATCTAGGAGTTCTAGTTGACTGAGTCTGCCAGCTCGATATTCATCTCCTACTTCGGTATCTTGAAGTAGTAGAGCCAAAGAAGGAACTTCTAATTCAAAGGGAAAAACAGCTTCAGCGCCATAAACCAAAACAAAAGGTGAAGTACCTGTGGGAGTATGAACGCTAGTGCGATATGCCCACAAAGTTGGATATAATTGAATGTGCCAGTCGCGGCCAGATTTATTGACCAATTTTTTGAGAATTTTGATTAAGGTTTTGTTAGAAGCTTCTGCTTGGCCATTACCCTGAGGATAATAGGGAGTGGACCAACGATGTTGAATCTTATATTTTTGGCATAATTTCTTAACATCTTTATTTTTGAAACAAGTTCCATTGTCTGAGATGAGATTTGCAGGAATTTCGAACCTACAAATGATTTGATTAAAAATAAATTTAGAGACTTGTGTTCCGGTGCAGGAAGCTAAAGGCATAGCTTCAACCCACTTCGTAAAATACTCGGTGGCGGTTATGATGAATTTGTGTCCATCAGATGACACAGGATTAATTTTGCCAATAATGTCTAAGCCCCATTTTGAAAAGGGCCAAGGAGATGAAATAGCCTGCAGTTCTTGTGCGGGGGCATGGACAAGGTCAGCATGTTTCTGGCACTTGTCGCAATGGCGCACATAATCATGTGCATCATTCTCCATGGTAGGCCAAAAGTATCCTATCCTAAGGAGCTTTTTAGCAATGACACTACCACTGAAGTGTCCTCCACAAGATCCATCGTGGGCTTCACTCAAAGCTGATCTGGATTCTTCTAAATTCAAACATCTCAATAGGATACCTTCAAAAGATCTCCTATATAAAGTATTGCCAATTATTACAAATCGACTTGCTCGTCTACGTAATAACCGATGTTGGTTTCTATTAGAACTGGCAGGGAAAGTCCCATTGTGAAGAAAATCAAATATACCCGTATACCAAGGTTCAGGAGTAGTTTCATTGATTAGAAACACATCCAAAGGTTCTAAGCATGACTTATTTGAAGCGGGTTCTTGGAGTCGACGAATAATGATGGTGGCATATTCGTCATCTAACTCCAAGGGCAGAAGAGATGCGGTTGTGGCCATAGCGTCAGCCGCACGGTTGCTAGTTCGAGGAATAGCTTCCAAGGTAACTTGATCAAATAGAGATATTAATTGTAAAACATATGCTTTATATGGGCGCAATTTATCATCTCTGGTCTGATAAACTTCATTAATTTGGTTTATAACAAGTTGAGAATCACCAAAAACTAGCAGATGTTTAATTTTTAGCGCCAAGGCAGCTCGTAATCCAAGGATTAGAGCTTCATATTCAGCGGTATTATTGGTGCAAGCAAATGTTAATTTAAAGGACAAAGGTATAATGTGTTTTTGTGGAGATATTAAAATAATACCTGCACCAGCCCCACTCATGCATCGGGCTCCATCAAAGTATAAGGACCATTGTTCAACATGGTCCGCCTCTAATTGAAGGCATTCATCGGGAAACTCAATGATGAGGGGATGGGTAGACTCTAAGGGTGCAGCGACTAATTTATCTGCTATGATTTGACCCTTAAAAACTTCTGTCTTATAAACGTGAGTTCAAACTCGCTTAGAGCAAGAACCCACTTTGTTGTGCGACCCGATAAATAAGGTCGACTCATGAGATACCGCAAGGGATCATATTTAGCAATGACATATGTTTTTTGATGAGCATATAATGGCATAATTTTTGCGTAGAAAATATGATTGCTAGACATAGTTTTTCTAATGTTGTGTAGCGGGTTTCATAACTAATTAAAGTTTGGCTAATATAATAATTAGCACGTTCTCTTTTCTCATCATCAAGTTGAGCTAACATAGCTCCTAAAGCAAAATCTGAAGCTGAAATATACAGGATAAATGGGCGATCAGGTCTAGGCGGTGAAAGCACGGGTGGGTTAAGGAGGTATTGTTTGAGAAGTTCAAAAGCTTCCTTACATTCGTCATCCCAATTAAAAGGGACATCCTTCTTAAGAAGCTTAAGAAAGGGACCGGTTTTGTCCGCTAGCTTATCGATGAAGCGACGGATAGCTTGAAGCTTACCTTGTAAACTTCGTAACTCAGATATATTGGTAGGTGCGGGCATATCAGTGATAGCCACAATCTTGAGAGGGTCGATTTTGATGCCACGTAAAGAAACTATAACCCCTAATAGTTTACCGGACTTAACTCCGAATATGCATTTAGCGAGATTTAGTCGGATAAGATATTCCCTTAACCGATCAAACACTGTCCTTAAGTCATTTAAATGATCATCTTCTTTGATGGAACGAGCTATGATATCATCTACGTAATCATGTAGGATATCATGCATCATGTCATGAAAAATATAAGTCATAGCTCGTTGATAGGTTGCACCTACGTTCTTTAAGCCAAATGGCATCACTTTCCAACAAAAGGTACCCCAGGGGGTAATAAAGGCTGTTTTAGCCTGATCTTCAGGAGCTATCCTGATCTGATTATAACCAGAAAATCCATCCATTAGGGACATCATTCCACTCCCAGTAGTAAAATCAATGATTTGATCCATGTTTGGAAGAGGAAAATCATCTTTAGGGCATGCAGCGTTAATATCTCTAAAGTCTATGCAAACCCTAACTTTGGTAGCTTCTTTCTTGGTGATTGGAACTACATTCGAGATCCATTCAGCATAATCAATAGCTTGTATAAAAACAACATTCAAGAGTTTTTCTAACTCCCCTTTGACTAGCAAGGCCACTTTGGGATGCATTTTTCTAAGTTTCTGTTTAACAGGTTTAGCATCCGGATGGACTACTAGGTGATGCATGACTACAGAAGGGTCTAAACCTGGCATATCTTCATATGTCCAAGCGAAGACATCTTCATATTCTTTAAGGAATGCAATGTATTGCTCTTGTTTTTCTTGACTTAATTCTGATCCAATATTGATTATGTGGGGATTATCCTCGGTTCCAATGTTAACTTTAATGACGTTTTCTACTTCCATGTGTAGATCTCTTTCAAAATTAGGTGGGGCGGGTGAAACGCCCAATTCTTGTAATTCTTTTAAGGTTAACTTGGATAATTCATCTTGAGGAGTCGTGGCCTCAAGTTGGGCTATAGTAGGTATAGAACCATCAAAATAAAAACCATTGTGTAACATCTCTTCAACGGAGACATCATGGAAAATATCTCCTTCCAACTCATCATCGGATTCAACAATCATTTCAGGATAAGCTATGGATAGCATATTGCATGTAAATGGCTGATTTTTTAGAGGCAAATCATCACGCCCATCCAAATAATCTTGATAACATATGAGTTGATCATCATCTTCAAAAGGGAAGGGTTGACCCTTACTAGGAAATAGGCCCACACCACATCGGGCGGGCCATGGTTCTACCTCAAAGGGTTCTTTCATACCATCTTGGAGAGGTCCCAAGCCTTTCCCTTTATATCCCATTTTAAGCATTATAGGTTTAGCTTTAATATACTCATTAGTAAAATAACATCGAGCATATCCCTCATGATGAGTTTTGATGTTCCTGGGTATTCTTCCCCAGTCATATCCCTTATAAATGAAGGCACAACTCCCGACTTGGTAAGTACTTCCCATAGGTTGTGGGAGGCCCAAAGTACGAGGAGATGGCGGCAAATTACTTAAGATAATGGAATTTTGCATAGAAGCATTTGTTTTTTCTGATATAAGAATTTTAGATAAATCGGGTAAGAGTTCATCTAGAAAGAGCATAAGATGTAGAAGGATCATTCCCTATATCTTTAGATGTGGAAGGTATGATAGATGTAGATAATGTGGAGGTGTTAATAAATGGGTCTATAGGTTTTGAAATTATAGGGATGGAACATGAAGGATTGGTTGTGGATTTAAGATCTTTTTGAGGTTCTAGTGTGGTTTGTTTAGAAGATTGTTGAGCTATATATGAGGGTGAAATTAATGGAGGAGAAATAGATGAAGTTATGGGTGTGTGTTTCACAGGTTTAGATGAAAAATAAGAATTAGGATGTGTGGATGACGGAGCGAGGGCAAAATTGAACTCCAACGGGTTCCGCCAAAGCACACATATCAAAGGGTCTAGGATCACCATGGATAGTGACCAACTGATTTTTAAATTCGAATTTAACACATTGGTGTAAAGTTGATGGGACAGCCCGCATTGCATTGATCCAAGGATGACCCAAGAGTATATTGTATGATGCGGGGCAATGTACAATAAACACGGTCGTATCTAAGGTTCTCGGACCAACTTGCAATGGGATGGTGATAACTCCACACGTTTCTTGTGTTTCGTCATTGAAAGCTTTTATGATCATGTCAGTTTTCTTCATTTCATCACTTCTAAACCCAAATATTTGGTAGAAGTCAAAAGTGCAAATATTTAGAGATGAACCATTATCAATCAAGACCCTTTTGATTGCTACATCTCCTATTAGGGCAGTAATATATAAGGGGTTATCCTTATGTAAACTATGTTGTGGTATATCTTTATCTCGAAAGTCAATACAATCGACTTCTCTAGTGATGATAGTATTGGCCATGGCTTTGGGTTGAATGTTTTGTGGTACCATCATTTGGCTTAATGTAAGCATCAATTCATCTCTATGGGTAGGAGAAGATCTTAACAAATCCAAAAGGGAAATTATGGCTGTAGTATTGGATAATTGCTCATTAATATTATAAGGAGGTTTAGATTGAACATTAGGAGCATGATTCCCTTTATTGGGATTTTTCAAAACAAATGGGGTTGATCCATCGTTTTGAGTTTGATCTTGTTGAGAATTTTGAGCCTGTTGTCTGGTAACGACTCCGATGGTACCTACAATGTTATATTGAGGATGATGAATAGGTCTTGGTCTAGCATTTATAGCTTGTTCATTAGGAAGGAACTGATTAGAAGAGGGTCGAGTAGTAACTCTTCTAGGAAATGGTTCTTCCGGAACCATAGAATCTGTGATAGGTTGAATAGGATCTGATTCATTTTCAGAACTATTCGATTGATTTGAGGTGATGTCTATTTCACTTTCAGTATCCGATTCTACATCACTGAGATCCGGTGTTTGAATATTATGTAGGGGCCTGGTCGTGACCATGGATAAAGTTGTGTCAAATTTTTGTAAATCATGATTAGGTAAATGTCCGCTAATAGTTCCTACATATCGGGTAGGAGGAGGGACATTATGATGCTCAATTTGATTGGCCACCTCTTTACCATGTTTTGGTAAAGGATGTTGAAATATATCTAATGATTGATTAGCATTTTGATTTTGATTTTGGGGAATGTTCTTTTGAGCATTATTAGGAGCATTTTGTTTAGGTTGGAAGGCTTGCACCTCCATCTCATTATTATCAATCAGATCTTGTATTTTATGTTTTAACCTTTTACAAGAGTTGGTAGAGTGTCCGGGCCCTCTATGGAAATCACGAGTGTAAATCGGCTCTGTATCCGGGTATGGTTGGATCGGGTTCCCGGATATTAGGTAATTGAATCAAACCTCTTTCGAGTAATTGGGGTAGAATAGTTGATAATGGTTGATTCAATCTAGTAAACTCTCGAGGAGGTTTATCAGGAGGTTTCAATATAAATTTTTTTGTTGTCTTCGTTGTATTGATATTAGCAACATTTCTCCTGTCGGTGACTCCAGTCACCTACAACTTGTTTGTTTTTATATTGATTTCTGGATGTTTTCTCATCATCTTTCTTCCTAAGCTGGCCTCTCCTAATGAGAGCATCTTCTACTCTTCGAGCTAAGTCTATAGCTTGATCGAAGGTGGTTAAGGTAGCAGTTGATAACTCATAAGATATTTGTTCTTGCAAATTATTAATAAAAATGTCCAACATTTCCCTATAAGGTAGCACAAAGTGCGGTTTTCCTATCAACTGCCTCCATCTAGCTAAGAAATCAGCAAAACATTCATCTTTGTCTTGTTTTAAGTTGTACAAATCTTTAATGGTTACATGCCTTTCGATATAGGCACTAAATTGATGCACAAAAGATTCAGCGGTCTCTTCAAAATTTCTCAAAGAATGAGTGGGCAATTGGTAGTACCACTCTAATGCCATTCCTCCTAAACTTTTTGGGAACATTTTTAGTAATAACAAGTCATCATGTGATATATCATGACATGCTATCCTAAACATGCGAAGATGCTCTATGGGATCTTCAGTTCCTTTATATATAGGTAGGACGGGCATGGGAAAGTGTTTAGGGTATGGTTGTGCTACAACTATGGGATCTAAAGGCTGACTACACATCTCTCGATAATTGTACGAGGGACGGTAGGGATCTATCTGGTCCATGCGGGAAGCTAACTGTTTCACCATGGCTTCCAGATTACTGGTTTGCCCACCATATTGGTTCGGTAGGGTATTAATATGGGATTGGTGAGCATATGATGGAGGGACATGAAGATTAGATGCTATATTGCTATTGTGTAAATTGTTGGTAGGAAGGGTGTTATGAAGAAGTTTTGAAGTTGTATTATGTTGTATCCCAGATTGTTGAAAATTGGTGTTTGGCTTCATTTTAGGTTTTTGTCGATTTGAAGCATATTGATCAATAGTTTGGCGAAATAAAGCAGTGAATGAAGGTCTCTTTTGTGTGGGAATGATTTTAGGCTCAATAAGAGGTTCCTTAGGAGGTTGGGTAACCTGTTGTTTTTGCATGTTCTGAATTATAGTGGCCATATCCATATTGGATGGTCCAGCTTTATCACTTTCTTGATCAACGAAGGACAAGGGATTAGTGTGCATGTTAAATCCTTCTTCTAGGATTGCTTGAGTTTCACTAATTTGTCCCCTATCAAGACGAACTGCCATATTAAGAGCACCAATATTATTATTGAAGAATTTCCAGAAATGATCTATGTTATCAAAAGTAACAGTTCCGTCTGGAGCCATTCTAGGGGATGAGGATCCTTCCTCTCTAACATTTTCTTGTTGTTCATTTTCTTCAGCCAGCTCATCTTCTGGCTGTTCTAGAGTTTCTCCTTCTGGAATTGGATCCTCAGGAAGGGCATTTAATTTTTTTGTTTTCTTTCCTAACCAATCTTCTTCTTCTTCTTCAGTTTGTTTACCATTCCTAAGTCTAGTCATTGTGCTTAAACTTAGATTTCAGCAAATATATATATATATATATATATATATATATATATATATATATATATATATATTATATATATATATATATGCAACAAGCTTAAGAGGTATATATTTTAATTATATACCTACTATAGTATTTAAAATAAAATGTTTTGGTTTTGTTATGTTTTTGGTTTTTCTTGTTTTTTATAACAATATTATAAAGATAACAAACAACACACAAAACGCAAGAAATAATAATAATGAAAGCAATGATCTAGTTTTCTATAAACAATTTATAAATATCATTAATGGGCTCAAGTTCTTCAGGAGTCATGAAATGTTCTTCTTCAAATTGGAAATTGTTTTTCAAGAAGTCAACAAAGTGTGCTATGGTGATATTATCTGTCTCAGATTCTGGTTTGTAGAAGTAAAGCTCGTGGCAATACTCTCGATATAACACAGCTCTAGGAACTCTATTCCATATTTTTCTATCTGCAAGATCAGCTTCTTGGTCCTCTATACGAGCTAGAAATTGATGCACTATGGCTGCATTCTCGAGGAATTCCTCAAAGGTATACAACTCAGAAGACACAAGGGCTCTTCTATCTGCTAACCACCTATGGCAAGCTCTCTGAAGTTCATGATAAAAAATGAGTTGATGAGGATCCAGGATTCTATCTAGGACAAACCTCTTGATTTGTTTAAGCTCCGTTGACCTAGATGAAATGATACCTAGTCTCCTATCAAGTTCGTCCCACAAAAGTTGGTTTCTATCTGTTTCGAGGCACACTAAGCACATAATTAATTTCTATGGCTGCTAATTGGTTTTCAACATTTATAGTGACTGCTAGTCTTTTCTTAGGAGCTACCATCTAAACATGATATGCAACTTAGTAGTTTTCTAATGATTTTAAATGAATCTATGTTTTTTTTTTTTTCAAAAGGTTTTAGTTTCACGTCGGGTTCACCAAAATGTATCGTTCCAAATTTTCCGCACCCTTACCTTCAGGCTAAAGGATCCACGCCCGGAAGGGGGATGCGAGAAGGATGGGACAATACCTCGAACTGAGAGGCCCTTTGAAGGTCCCGCCTCTCGGGGAGGTGTATTAAGGTGATTTTTGATGGATGGTGGGGTTCACCAGGAAACTTTTGAATGGCGGTTTCCACGCCTAGGTTGGGAATGTGTTTGATGTGTTCAATTTTATCTTTAATCATTCAAATCCTAGGTTTGGCCAAATGAATCTAAACTGTTCTATATGAAATGCAGATTTAAATGAATACATAAAATAGATTTGAACAGAAAACACAGAGAATAAGCTAGATTAAAAAGCCATATCTGATCCGGATGTCTGATGGAGGTTCTGATTTTTGAAGCAGTCAAGATCGCCTCTGATATGACAGGATCGTCTACGATCAGACAAGATCGTATGAGATTTGACGAATTCGTCAGAGACCTGCAATCAGAGAAATAGATACAAAATACAGAAATGCAACTATTCCAACAGAGGGCAATGATGTAGAATGACAATAATAATATTAAACTGATAATTATAAACAAAAATATGAGTGCATTACAATGATTTAATGACAAATTATGATTTTATTATGCATTAAAACTATATGGGTGAACTCCAGGATGCAAAATAGTAATAAGTCAACAATAAAGATCTAAATGAAAATGAAATAGTAGATAGAAGAGAAAGAATGCAAACTCAGGGCACTGATTGCCCCCAATGTTGACTAGTCGAAATTGTCTGTAGAGTGCGGAAATCATCTCGAATTGGGGCGTGATCGTCCGAGATCGTACAGGATCATCTGCGACGATCTGAGCTTGCTCCGGCTGAAAAACAATGAAGTTCCTGCAAACAAACTTGGAAAAATACGAAGGCAAATGGTGATTTAAGATGGTCTAATGCAAATAGAACTCGTGTTACAGGAAAATTCAGCCAGGGGAATGTCAAGGGGAGGGCCTAAGATTAAATAGGCATAGGAAGGAGGTTGGGAGGTTGGAGATCATCCCAATTTGGGAGATCTCCAACGGGGGAAGTCTCTAACCGCGCAGACACGCTTTTGCCCAGGTTAGAGACGCCGTTGAAACAGAAGCTAATTATGAAAAATCAGTTTTGGGACGAAATCGTCTGGACGTTCTAGTCCAGACGAATTCGTCCGATCTGAGGCGATATCGTCTGATCGGCGACGATATCGTCCAACGGTCACAACAAATCCTAAAAATGGCACGGAAAATGAGGAAAGTAGTTTAACAGGCGGTTTGGGGTTGAAAATTTGAATTTGAATTATTACTAAGGTAATTTTAATTATTTGCTAAGGTTTACTGCGCCAATTTTAGGGTGCTACATATATATACCTAGAAGTGATGTATTATACTTCCTCATATCTATATTCCTCTTTACGCTTATCTATTTCAGTTTTGTATACTTTAATGTGCCACTTTAATATGATTGTTACATAAATCATTTTTAAAATCTGTTAAGGGTAATGAGAGATTTAATGGATATTGAATAAATTTAGCTTCAAAATTTTGAAAGGTCAAGTGAATATACTATGGAACAAAAAATATTCTAAAGATAGTCATATCAACCCTCCTTCAATTAAAAAATAAATAATTAATTTAAAAATCAATTTGTTGAGTTGTATCCAAAATAATGAATCCATAGTTTGAAAAATTCTTCACTTTATTTTGGAGTTAAATATAATAATTCTAAGTTAAAATAAAATTATACTTCTCTTGATATCATCAGCCTCTCTTATTTTGGGTTTACTTTTGATTTTGTTGTAGGAAGTTATTGTTAGCTTTTAAATTTAAAGGAAATGCAACCACAAGCATAGAAATAAGAATGCAATGCTATAAATATGATAATGGCTAACTAATATGCATGAAAATATGATAAGAAAATTTTGAAATAACTCAAGAAATAAATATTAATGAAATATCACAAAAATATACAATGCCATGCAATGGAGATCACTACCTCTCCATCTTGCAAAAATGGATCTACATTGTATCTACTACTATTCTACCTATGCACTCCAAAATTATTTCTTGCTTCTATTATATGAAGGACTATTTATAATGAGACATGCCTCTTTTCCTTCCATATTCCTATGAAACCTTACTATTCTATTCTAAGGACTTATGCACATGTGGACTACATGCACACCTACATCATTGCACATTCTAACACTTGTGCATTTAATACAGTGCTTTAATCAACTACTTAAATCCTAATAAACTCCTAATATAAATATGGACCCATGATGGTACATTAGAAAGAATAAAATAATGTAATATATTCCAACACCCCCTATATTACATTATTTTGGGTATTGAAGAATTTAGTCTTCAAAGAGGTTTTTATCCTGGTTTTGAAATTTGAGCTCCTCTTTTTTGCTTTTTTAAATTTTATTTTCTGTTTATTTCTTGATCAAGTAGATAGTTAGTATCTTCATAAAATAATATATTTGCTGATAAGTCTTTTAATTCATGTTCATCTATGTGTTCTTCTATTTCCTACATTTCTTGAATCAAATGTCCTTTTTGATTTATTTCTATATATTGTAGATGTGGATAATTGGGTTGATTATGACAAGTATATGACTACTGGAATTGTTGCTACTAAGAATTATACTAATTTTGATATTGCCTTTGTTGGAATGGCCTATTTGACTAGCTTCCAATATTCATTTGATTTCCTTGATACTGGTTTTTGGGATTGAATTTGCAATAATGTGTATTATATCCTTTCTTATTGCAAACTTGAAAATATCTATTATTCCAAGATCTTCATCCTCTTGAGGATATACAAAATTTTCATGTGGATTATCTTTTGAAACCAATGTATTTTTGGTCATTTCATCTTTAAATGTATTTCCTACTTTATATTCTTGAAGAATATTGACTATCTCATCAAAAGATATATCTTTACTTAGAAGTTGTAAATATGTAACTAGATGTTGGTAGCTATCTAGAAGTGATCTCAAAGTTACTTGAAAAAGAAATTTATCTTCAAAATTTTCCCATAAGGTTAACAATTTTTCTTTAATATCTACTACCTTCCTTAGGAAAAGTTATATATTTTCACCACTATTAATTTTCAAGGAATGTAATTTGAAGAACACAAGCTTATACTGAGAGGGAGGGTGAATAGTATAATACCGCTTTTTACTTTTCTTTCCCAAATAATTGTATGCAATATATCAATGGCAATATCAATAGTAGTAATAAAAGTAATGCACAAATTACCACACACAATAGAGACACCAATTAACGTGGTTCACCCAATGTGGGCTACTCCAGGGAGAAATATTTCACTAAAATTTTATCAAAAAATCTCTTTGGAAATATTTCCCTTTTACAATGCTTATGGACCTATGTCCAAAGGAGATACCAATACCCTAATCAAGTTCCTAGTTCTCTATCCATAGGAGACACCAATATACTCAACTGGTTTGTGGATCTCTATCCATAGGAGAACTCCTTTATCCTCTACTCTGGTGGGTAATTTTCTAGAAAAATTGCTGCCTCCACTACACTGGCTAATGGATATTTATCCACTAAAGACTCCTACCCTCACTCATAAGAGTTATCTTCACTACTCTAGCTAATGGACCTCTATCCACTAAAGACTAGTTTCCTCTATACTCTTTCACCTCCAAAGCTTACTTTCATATTTATCTCAAATATGTACTAAACAAAATCATTTGATCTAAAACAAATTTTCTCAATATTTATCTCTGATCTACACTAAACACTATCCATTGATCTAGCACAAATCTGATCAATATCTATTTTTGATCTACACTAAACACAGTCCTTTAGTATAGCACAAATCAACTCAATCTCTATCTCTGGTCTGGCACAAACTCTGTCCTCAAATCTACACTAAACATAGTCATTCGGTCTAGCATAAATCTGCTCAATATTTGTCTTCAAGCCTTAACACAAAGCTTGAATAAATTACAAATCAAATTTGCTATATTTACTTCAAACCTTAACTCAAGGTTTAAATAAATCAATCAATCAACTCTGCTCACAAGTTTTCTCAAAGACTTGTATCAACTCTACATTGTAAGATTCCACAAAATCTCACACTAATCTATCCATAGGTCCTCTCTAGAACTTGTCCAATCTACTCAACAATTCTTCACCAAAACTTACCTCAAATATGCTCAACAAGTCCCCACTAGAACTTGTCCAATCTACTCAACAAGTCTTCTCAAAGACTTACCTCAAATATACTCAATAAGTCTTCTCAAAGACTTACCTCAAATATGCTCAACAAGTCCCCACTAGAACTTGTATAATATCGCAGAAACATATAGAGAATTGTTAGAGACTCAATATGCTTCACACTCACAACAATGCTCAATCACTTTCAATCTCTTTTCACCATAAAAACATATAGAAAATTTTTAGAGACTCAATATGATTCTTACTCACAATAATTCTCAATAAATTTCAATTTCTTTTCACCATAGAAACATATAGAGAATTGTTAGAGACTCAATATGATTCTTACTCACAAACACTCAATCACTTCCAAACTTTTTTCAAATCAAATTAATATAGAACAAATTGTTTTACATAACTAGTACTATCACTTCAACACTTCCACTTGACTAGGCTCAATCAACTCCACTCAATCAATCACTCAATTAAATACTCCTTTCTTACAAACCCTAGTCCAAACATATGAACACTCACTCAATAATTTTTAACAATGCTTATCAAACAATATCACATAATAATGTACTCATGATCTTGCAAAAATCCTAGTTCCAAGATAGTTCTCAACTTCACATAACAATGATACTCATGTTCTTGCACAAACCCTAATCATGCATATGAAGGTTCATTCAATATTTCCAACAATGCTTATCAAACAAGGTTTTTATCATCAAATCCCACTCAGAAAAACCTTTAACAATAAAACTCAAAATACTTATTAAACAATCCTTTTCACTCCAACTTAGCATTCATAAAATCCAACAATCACTCATAAGGAATATGTACCCATACATTTTTTTTTGATGAAGAATTGACCTTATAAAACCTGTCTCAACAACAACCACTTCTTTTGCCAACTTTAAGGGTTAGATAGCAAATATTTATCCTCAATAATTTCTCACAAAAATATTTTACCAAGTCAAAATATCAAAACTTAATCAACCTTATTTCTCCTTCCAATACAATTTATTGACTTTGTTTTCAACAAATATTTCTAACTCCTATGGCACACCTTATTACTCCTTTCAATACAATTTATTAACTTTGTTTTCAACAAATATTTCTAACTCCTATGGCACACCTTATTACTCCTTTCTACTCCAACTTCATAAACTCTAAACACCAAAAATTAAAATAAAATATTTAATTTTTAATACCCTTATATCTCCCTAAAAAAATTAATCAACCTTTATTTTTCACAGCAAAGCAACCTCCAAATTTATACAACCTTAGCAATAAAATCAAAATTGACGCATACCTTTTTACCTAGAAAAACACTTTTGGCGGGTTCCAAACACCTAACCTCACCCCTCCAAGTGCCTTAGCAAGGCGCGTGCAAACCATGTGAGCTACGTGCCTCTACACAAAGGGAAAGGTACTGCATTCCCTTTAAACCTTCCCCAAAGGTGCAATGAAGAAAAAAACTTCCTCCGCTCGTAAAATGAACACCACAAAACTTGAACCCTTGACCTTGCACCTGCAACATCCTAGCATAACCACCAACTGCCAACCGTGCTACCAAGCGCTTAGGGATGTGAAGTGGGCTCCCCACTATTGTCCTTTGCTCTATTTTGTTAAACCTTCAAAACACATGTGAATCCTTCTCTTCCTCTTTGTGCATGAATTACCTTAGATTTCAATCGATCGCATGGATAATTAATGCCTTGGGTTTCTTCCCTCCTTTATATGCATAGAGTGATGTCTTCGACGACATCGACGTGATTAATTTGAATAATTCAAAAATTTGAATTATAAACTTTATAACCCTATATTTAGGGTTAGCTTAATTAATTTATAAATTAACTTATAATTAAATTATAATTAATTTACAATTAACTTAAAAACTTTAAAAGCACCCAGGTGTTGTAGGTGAGTTGGAGAGGAGAGGGCAATCCTCCAAGGGAGATCCTAGGTTCAAATCTCCACCCTACCAAAAAGCTAAATTGGGTATCCAAATTCCAATTGATAATGTTGGTGCGGGCAGGGTTGGGTGCGACCCTTGGGTGACTTTGACGGTGTAGAACCCCTGTTCGTGGTATCTCAGACCAAGGCGGCTCCGCAAGGGGTTTTTCGCTTAAATAAAAAAAAACTTTAAAAGTTAATTAAATTAATTTATAAATTTAATTATAATAGAACTATTATAATTAATTTATAGTTAATTAACTCTTTGGGTCTTGCACTTTTAATATTATAATAAATTATTATAATATTATTTTCTTGGGCCTTCCTTTTGCCCTTTAAACCCCATCTGACCACTTGGGAGAAAAAATCATTTTGCACTTGATTACGGAACCTAAAACTGATGCTGCTCATTGAAATTGACGCTTACTGGTGCTAACTTCTTAACATCAATGACAACAAAACCTGCTCATATTTCTAAAAATCTCCCCATTTGTCATTGATGGCAACCCAGTTACATTTTTCCATTTCCTTAACTTTTTTCTATTATGCCTCCCTACGAAACTGCTCTCCCCTTAAATCAAATCTCTCTCCCTTACTCAAATCTCTCCCCCTTTGAAATTAATGGCTAAAGCTTTCCAAGCATCTATAGAAATTGTTACTAAACTAATGTAAGGTTGTATTTCATTTGTAATTGCAAAGATTATTATCATGAGGGCTTTTGCATCATTTTATTCATACTTCTAAGTATCTAAATCACTTGTAGGTTTAGTCATTTTTCCTTGGACAATATCCCATAGTTTTTCAACTGTTAAAATTACCTTCACTTTGTTTTTTCGTGAGGAGTAATTTGATCCTTTAAGTAATTGGGATTTTGTAAGGATAATTTTTTTGTTGTCATGATGGTCCTTGTAGACTATTTTATGTCTCCCTAGTGATTAGAATCTTCTATGGTCTTGATAGAACACTTAGCTTTCAAGATTTGATTTGAATTCCTTTTGTCTCCTTAGTAATGTGATGACAAGCTTAAGATAATGTTCAACTCTTTAAAACAACTGTTTTTCTCTCCTTGTAGAAAGCTTAATGATGCATTTAGATAGCAATTCTCAATATTTTTAAGATAGTTAAGTTGAAATATCTATGTCTCTTCAACTTGAGTATGAGATATTAAATTAATCTTCCAAATTTTAAGTAAATCTAGAGTTTGATGTAAGAAATATTTTCAACTCTTTAATCAATGCTATGAATTTTTTTTGAACTTCTAAGATTTTAGTTTGGTATAGGATTCCTTATATCTCCCAAGTTAGAAGTTTAGAAAGACTAAATATTTACAAAATAATCTTATATCTCTTTGTTTATGGTTTGCAAATATTTGAAACAATAATAATAAATATTTTAATGCTTCTAATTTCTACTTCTTTCTTAAAGGTAATCAATATGCTTTCTAGGGTTTCTTTTAACAACTTATTACTCATTTTTTTCAATATCCCTCAAGTGTAAAAATTAATAGATATCAAACTTAATGTATATGCCTTAATTTATCATTTGAACTTGCAATATATATATGATGATAATTCTTACCTTCCAAGTGCTTAATTTGACTTGCAAACTAACTATAATCAGCTTGATTTACTGCGTCTTAATGGTGGTTGACTCCTTGTCAACTTTGAGGTGCTATGTAGACCTCTCACTCATATTCATCATCATATTGCTTGCTCTTCTCCAACATTAGTATGCTGTCCTACACCCTTCTATTCAACTGGTAAACGTGCTTCTTTTTAACGTCGATTTGTTGGTTTATGCACTTCTCTTCACTTGGTGAACGTGCTCTTCTACAACATTGATATGTTGGTCTGTGGACTTCTCTTCAGCTAGTAAGCTTATAGTGTTATTACTCCTTGATCTCTGCATCACTTTAACACTTAAATTCTACCTTAAATTCATGACTCTTCTCTTTAATATTGGCTTCATATTTATAACTGCTATACAAGTGTTTCTCTTAAGGGTGTCTCTTTGAAATAGAATGTTACATAAGAATAATAGTGCGAAGTGGAACTTGTATTATCTAAATCCTTCCAAACACTTTTACTACACCTTCTTCCAATGCCAAATGACAAGTGAAGCTAGGAGAGTTATCCATTTCCTTTAACATCTCTGACCTATGATCAACGCTTCTACAAGAGTGTTATACAAATGATGTCCAAGTATTCCTCTTTAATTAGAGCTCAAGTTATCCTTGGATTCATAGAAATTTCATACTTTATTGCATGAAATACCTTCTTCTACGTGGTGCAAGTATTTCACCACTTTTCCTTAACTACCTTAGGTTATTCAATCTATTGAGTCTTGCTTCTCAATACTTGTTCACTGCACTTCTTGCTCTAATTTTAACGTATCTATGATAGATGAATGATAGTTATTATCCAACATTTCGATGGAAAAAATAGATTATTCCTATAACACTTTAGTTGAATATCAACCAAGGCTATGCGGTGGCTTCAAGCAATGATTAAACCTTATTTGAAATTGATTCACATTTGCTAATTTAAATTGTAGTTCGATGTACCTCATCCTTAGGCTTGCTGAGTTTGCCTTGAAACCTATGTTGACTTCCATACAGGATATCTAAGTTGAATGGAATGCTTGCAAAGGTGCAAGTTAGTATAATCATACGTCTTATTACTTACTAATCATGTAAAAATAAAAGGAAAAAATATGGAAAGACTACACAACTTCTTATAAGGATTAAATTTAAAAAAATTATGAGGATATATTTCAATTAGGATGGGTTCACATATTGTTAATTTTTTTGATATAAATCTTTATAAGTTAGATGGACAACAATTGGCATCCATAAATTATTAATAGAGGTTGTATCTTGAAAAAATCAACAAATTGATGCATAAGGATATAATATGGAAAATAACTTAACCAATGAGGGTGTTTGTTTCACATCAAATTTTAGAAGTTCATTGATATAGGATGATTATGTCTTAAGAAGAATTATATTAAGGATTTATAGAGAAAACATAGTAGCTTGAGGGAATTAAAAAAATATTTTTATAAAAGGATAAAAAATAATTCATGAAAATATTAATTGGATATTATATAAATAATTTAAGAGAAAATATTATGATTTAAGATTTTATTAAAACTGGTCCTAACATATGTCAAATATAAATTAAGTTTTTACTTAATTATATGGAATTAAAATTAACTTCATCAATATAATACAATAACTTAATTTTTTAATTAATTATATAGAATTAAAATTAGTTCCATGAATATAATGCAATGATATGCTATAATTAGATTACAATAAAAATTTCCAAATTATACATTTCCTGCATGGATTTAAAACCTTAAGGTTTTTATCTTTTTACTGCTTAATATTATATTTACTAATTTATTTTTGTTGTATAGGGAACCTCTCTAGACTGGGGATTAGTCATCCAAAAATAGAACCAAGCAACCCACTACCAAGAACTCTCCCCTTCCAAAAATGAAACTATGGATTTAAAAATTTGAGATTGAAATATTTCTCCAGGGTATGAAATTCCTCCCTTAATATTTTACATAAAAAGTTCACTCATTATATTGAAACAAAGGATATATGCTTTAAAACTTATTTTTTAATAACATTTTAATTTATAACTAATATATATATTTAAATATTTAATTATTTTATAATGTAATAGTACGAAGTTAGTCATTTAACTAAATATATTTTACTTATATTAAAACTAAACATGTGCACTTCTCGCTATTCTTAGATTATTTTAATTTTAAAAATACTTTTAACTACATTCACTTATTTTCAACCTCTTAGACACTTTCATACACATATATACCTAAGATTTTGATATGACGAATTTAAGTTTTACAATAGTTCATTTGTATTTTTTATCATTTTTAAAACTTTGATTAGACATAAGATTTTGATTTGATCAATTTAAGTGTTGCATTTTAAGTCATTTATTTTTTATTATTTTTCCAAAAAATTCTTACTATATTGAAAATATTACTATGTAAAAAATTACTAATATTTGTTATAATATTTATTAACTTAAACTTTTAAGCATCTTACTTTAACAAATAATTAGCGACACAAAACCTGGAATGATGTGGTATGGAACGATGTGGTATTCTGGAGTGGTGCCTGCTAATGGTGAAGAGGAGGAGGTGGTGGAGATCATTGTGGAGGATCCATTTTGGACAGGTAAGTCCTCAACCTGTGGTGTTTTCCCTTGGTGGGATCCTGGGGTCTCTTGTCGAGGGTTTGCTAATTTTTGTGTTGAGAAGAGCTCTCTATCCTATGCCAGTGCGGTTTCGGGAGCTCATGTTGAGGGAGAGTTCCCTCCTTGTTTGGTGGATGGTAACTCCCTCAAAATCCATGTTTCGGATGCTACTGTGGACTCATTGCTTAAGAATGGGACTTGGGATTTGATAGGCAAGTTGGCTGGGGGGCACCCTGAGTTAGACTCTCTGAAATGATGGGCCCTTTCTAAATGGAGGCCGAAGGGCTCCCTGGACTTAGTGTTGCTCCCTTGAAATTTTTTCCTCATAAGGCTTTCATGTGAGGAGGATTCGAGGAGAATTATTGAAGGTGGCCCTTGGTTTTTTGGGAGGCGGGGCCTTTTTCTGAGAAGATGGAGTCATGATTTCAATCCTACCACTCAGAGAGTTAATATTGTCCCGATTTGGGTTCGTCTTCCTGAGTTTCTGACTCACATGTGGCATGAAAGTGTTTTTCATGGAGTTGTTGAAGTGATCGGGGATTTTGTTGCTTTCGATAAAATCTCTTTATCTCATTCTCATCGCCAGTTCATTCGGATGTGCTTATTGGTTGACATTGAGAAATCTCTCCCTACTTCTGTGGAATTGGTATCTCGAGTTGGTACTGTAATTTAGTCTGTTGTTTATGAAAATAAACCCCAGGCTTGTCAACATTGTGGTATGGATGGCCATCACCAGAACTTATGCCCAAAGAAACGTAAAGCTGATCTTTCCAATTCTGGTAATGCGGATAAGTCTGGTCCTTTACCCTCTGATGTATCTTTTTTGGAAAAGTAGAATGTATGGCAAACCCTGGCAAAAAAGAATAGAATCTAGAAAAAGAAGACTCCTTATGCTTTTCAAGGTTCGAAAGGAAAGAAGATTGTGTCTTCTGGCCCTGTTGTTGGCGGTCCTGGTGTCGCTTCTCTTAATGAGAATTGTCACTCTCCTCCTCCCAAGTCCCTCCCCTATGGGGGAAATTTAGAGGTTATTTTGGTGGGGAATTCTGTTGATGTGGGGAAGGATAGTCCTCTCTCGAATTCATTTTTGGGTTTGGAATGTCTCGAGGCGGAAGAAGCTCCTATTCAAAAAACTCCTTTGAAGGTGGCCTCTCCTGTTGTTTCAAAGTCCTCTCCAGTTGGAAGTTTTTTGGAGATGGCTGGGTCTCCTAAGATTGTCATTGAAAAGGGCTCTTCGGGCCCTAAAACTATAAGTCTTCGTAAAAGACCAGTGGATGTCGGCTTTCCCAAGAAGGTTGGTAGACCTCCTTCTAAGTCTGGCAGGAAGAGGTCCACTGATGTGGCATTGGCAGATGGTGGTCAAGTCCGTCTTATTGTTGAAGGTGATATTGGAGAGAAACAACTCAGATTGGATGGGTTTATTTCCCCACAAGCTAGGGGAATTGGCAAGAAACTTTCTTTTTAATTGGTCATGAAGATATGCTCATGGAATATTAGGGGACTCAATAGTGCCTCTAAAAAGCATCTTCTTACGTCTTTACGTAAGGAGAAACTTCCTGATATTTTATGTATTCAAGAGTCAAAACTTGAGGCTTCGGATTGGGATGTTACCCATAAGTTAATTTGGAAAGATGCGGGTTTTATGGCTTCTGAGGCTATTGGCTCTGCTGGTGGTCTCCTTTTCTTTTGGGATGCATCCAAGTTTGAGGGCCATGTTATTTCGTCATCCAGTAGAATTATTAATATTCTTTCTTGGAGTAAATCCTCTCGCAGATGTTGGGTGATGTCAAACATCTACGCGCCTAACTCTTTTTCTGATAGACGCAGATTTTGGTCCCTTCTTTTGGATATGAGGGCTACTTTTCAGCACGAGTCTTGGCTAGTGGTGGGAAATTTCAATTCTCCTATTTTTACTTCTGAAAAGTGAGGTGGTAATGTCATGGATGAGATAAGCATGTCGGATTTCCATGATTTCATCAATCAATTTGTTCTTCGTGACATTGACCTCTCGAGAGTCAAGTTTACTTGGAGTAATCGGAGGACAGGTAATGGCCTTATTTTGAGTAGATTGGACAAAATGTTAGCTTCACATTCTTCTATGGAATTATTCGGGGATGCCTCTTTACATGCTCTTCCTCGCATTGGATCGGATCATAATCCTTTGTGGCTTGTTATTCCTAAGGGGCTTCCTTTTCTTCCCCGTTCGTTCTGATTCAAAGTTATGTGGTGTTCCCACCCTAATTTCGAAGCTAGAGTTTTGAGTGGTGGTAAGTGCCTGCTCCTGGTGCTGGTATACACAAATTGCTATTTAAGCTAAGAAGGATTAGAGATAACCTCAAGTTGTGGAACAAATTCTCTTTTCAAAATTTGTTTTAGGAAAAAGAAAGGCTAAAGTCTCTCATGTCTTCCATTGAATCCAAGATTGAAAGTCAGGATCTCTCTGAAGATTTACTTTCTAAGGAAATATCTGTTCTTTGCACTTTCCATGACATTCAGGCTAAAGAAGAACTCTTTTGGAAGCATAAGTCCAGGGAGTTGTGGCTCAAGGAAGGTGATAGGAATACGTGTTTTTTCATTTTTCTACCCTTCGATGGTGGTAGTTCTACTGATATCTTAGAAATCATGCAAGAAGTGGTGGATTTCTTTAGTTCGTTGTTGTGCTCCTTGCCTCCCCGTGACTAGGTGGTAGAGGTTAAAATGCTGGAGGCTATTCCCTGTTTGGTTACGGGTGAAATTAATGATTCTCTTATTACCCCGCTTACGGATGATGAGATTCTTTCTACCACCAAGTCTTTGGGCCTGTTAAAGGATCCTGGTCTAGATGGTTTCCCGCCCATTTTTTTCCAAAAATATTGGCATATCTGTGGGAAGGATGTTTGTGAAGCCATTAGGCATATCCAAACCTCGAGGACTTTCCCAAGGGCGTTGAATTCTACATTTCTAGCTTTGATTCCCAAGAAGGATTCTTCGTCTTTGTTCAATGACTTCAGACCAATAAGTTTGTGTAATATAGTTTATAAAATTTTCTCCAAGATTATGATTAATAGGTTAAAACCCATTTTGTCTTCCATTATTGACGAAACTCAAAGCGGTTTTGTTCCAGGAAGATAAATTTTGGACGGGACGATTGTTATCCATGAGCTTCTTCATTCGGCTTAGAAAAGCGGACGGGCAGTTTTTTTCCTTAAATTGGATGTTAATAATGCTTATGACAGGGTTTCTTGGCCCTTTTATTCTTTGTCCTTAGAAATTTTAGCTTCTGTGATGCTTGGGTTAGTCTAATGGAGGCTGCTATTTCTTCAGCTTGGTTCTCAATTTTGATAAATAGATCCTCGGCCAATTTTTTCAACTCGTTGAGAGGCTTGCGCCAGGGTGATCCGATCTCCCATTTCTCTTTATTATTATGGCAAAGGCCCTCAGGTGCACAATTAAGGTGTGGGGTTCAAAGTTTGGTGCCAGTCCGGCTATGCAGATCCCCCTATTTTGCATCAATAGTTTGCTGATGACACAATGATTTCCTATTTGGCATCAATTTTCCATGCTAGAGATATTAAAAGAATTTTAGATTGTTACGGGAGAGCCTCTGGTCAGCTGATTAACTTCCTTAGAAGCAGCATTTTCTTCACTAATGCTCCTAAGATTCGTCAGCATAGGATTGCATCCTTATTGGGATGTTGGATTGTTTCTCTCCAAATCACGTATTTGGGTCTTCCTTTGTTCTATGGGCATTTGAAAAATGAGTTTTGGACTCCGATTGTGGAGAGGATTCAACAAAAACTTTCTTCGAATAAGGGCACTCTTTTAAGTCAGGCTAGTAAAGTTACTCTCGTCCAAAGTACTCTTCAAAGCATTCTGATTTATTTTTTGTCCATTTTCAATGTTCCTGCTAAAGTGGCGGTAAAATTTGATAGTATTTGTAAGGATTTCTTATGGGTGGGCCTGAAGCTAAAAGGTAAGATCCATATTTGTTCCTGGGAACAAGTTTGTCTAAGGAAAAAATATGGAGGTCTTAACTTGAAGAATTTCGCGCTCATGAATAGGGCCTTGGTTGCTAAACAAGCTTGGAGAGTCGATTCCGGGGTGGATAGTCTTTGGTGTCACATTTTGGCTGTCAAATACCAATTCATAAATTTTTTATCCGATCCTCTCCCCTCAGATGGTTCTGCCTTCTGGAAAAGCATCATAAAATATAGGGACTTCATTAAATTTAACAGTTCCTGGGTGGTTGGAAATGGCAGATTAGTTTTATTCTAGGATGATCAGTGGCTTAGGGATCATCCCTTGGTGGAGGATCAACGTTACGGTGATTTATGTGTGCTCTCTAAGGAAGCCAATTTTATCAAAGTGGAGGATTTCATTATTTTCCAAGACAATCAAAGGACCTGGTTGCTGGCCTCGCCATTTATTCGAACTATTCAGGATCACAGGGACTGGAGTTCTATTCTGGTGGAAATTCACCATTATGTGCTTTGTAGAGAGGAAAGGGGGGATAGGTTGGTTTAGAACAGTGATAGTGAGGTCAGCTTTATAGTGAGATCTGCTTACTCTATTTTATGCCCTCAAGAAAATGATGCTTGGCCCTGGGATAAAATTTGGGTGAAGAATCTGACGCCTAAAATCAACATCTTTTATTGGCTGGCTGTCCAAAATAAAATTCTAACGATTGACAATCTTCTTAAGCGGGGATTCAATTTGGTCAATCGCTATTTTTTGTGTAAGTAGAGATGGGAATCTGTTTCTCATTTTCTTCTCATATGCAGGGTGTTTCAGAAAAAATTATATTTTTGTCTTCAGCAAATTGGGTTATCTTGGGTGCACCCAAATTCCATTATTGATATGTTCAATCAGTGGTCATCTCCTTTTCGGTCGCCTCATATGAAATACTTCTGGAGATTCCTATTGCCTCATATTTTATGGGGAGTGTGGAAGGAATAAAATGCTCGAGTTTTCAAAAATAAAGAGGGTGACCTGACTCATATTTGCTATAGAATTCTTTGGAAGGTTGGTGAAAACGTTGCTGCCGCTCTCAAGGAGACCCTCCCTTCTATTACAAAGGATCATCCTGACTATTCTGTGGATTTAAAATTGGGCTTTTGTCCAGATCTGAAACCTCCCCCGGTGCCCAATATTCGCAAATCTGTTAAGTGGTCCCCACCTCCTCTTGGGTGGCTAAAACTGAATTTCAACGGTGCATCGAAGGGAAATCCTAGCTGTAGACACCAAAATAACACCAATATGATTATGTGGCTACAAAAACTGACCAAATTGGCATACACAGCCCCCAGGGCAGCCCCCAGAGGATAAACAGTGGTCCTAACCACTCCCATAGTAGTTTTGGAAGGTCAGAGGTCAATTTGGCACCTTTCAGGCACCCTGATCCTTATTCGTTCCACCCTGGGATGATTACAAACTGGTACTCATCCCACCCTGAGACGATTAGCAGTATTCGCTCCAGGATATAGCAGGTTTGATGAGAAAAAGGTCAAACCTTGACAAATGGCAGCTCAGATCTGCCACTCAACTCCACCTTCAATGCATGGGAGTGTGAGTGAGCATTTTTGAGCTCAAATGGGTAGTCATAGAGGCAATCATGGAGCCCTTAATCAGAGAGGAATATTCTCTCCCTTGAAAAGGCATGATGGCCAAGTGGTGCCTCTGCATGCTCATTCATAAGAGACCCTCAGGTCTATAAAATGGTGGGTATTCTCACCAAAAAAAAAAAGAATAGGGCAAGAGCATTTGGAGCAACGGAGTGCTGTCGAATTACATCCTCACCCATCGTTTGTGCCTCTTACATCCTTGATCTCTCTTTTGTAAGGGAGGCTATTAGGTGATCATTGGAAGTGCAATCTAGAAAAAAAACCCAAACATTTGGCCACAATACCCCACCCAATTTGCTGAAAAGACCCCATAAGAGGTTTTGGACCCATCCCAAGTGGATTGGTGCCAAAATAGAGCCCTAAACGATGGGCGTCCTACCCCTGGGTGCCCCCTGCATCGCTATAGTCCTAATCACCCCACCCAGAGTGATTAGAAATCTATGGCATATTTCTCTACTATTTATTTTGCATTTAATTTTAGGTTATTTACATATGCTGCCATTCAAGTTTCATGTGATTCTGATGAGTTTTGACTGTGATTTTATTATTTCTCGCTTTCGCTAACATACATGGAGCATCATCGGATATAGGGAAATCGAGGCCAAATTTGAAAAATCCAACATTCTGGGTCATTCCAAAATTCCCCATTTTACCTAACCCCAACTTTATAGGTGTTTTGGAGGCCCCTGGATGGGACATTTAGGAGGTCACCTTCTGACATTTTATGACAGTCCTAATCATCCCACCCCGGAGCGATTAGAAATTTGTGGCATATTTCTTGATTGTTCCTTTTGTAGTGTGTTCTTGGTAATGTTTTCTTGCTGCTGTAAAATTTTTTGCTTATTGTGATATTTTTTAGTTATCATTTCAATTATTTTATGCATGTGTTAACCGTAGGCCTTGGGGATCGCATGTTTCCCTCCATATGCAGGTGCTACTAATCGTTTACTATTTCTCTGAACATAGGATATTGACACCGAAGGGGCAGCAAGGAACTATAGATGCATTCACGCAAGTGGAGGCAATGTTTGGTCCACCCATTTTCAATGTGGGCATGCGGAAGATCCCCAAAGGGGAATGTATCATTTGTGGTGTAACAAAACTAGGTCCCACCGTGATCGCCACTGAAAGCACGAGGATACAAAAGAAAAAAAAAGGGAAATGTAACGCTAATTCCTACGAATGAGAAGGCATGAAGGATGAAAAACAAATGAATTGAAATGAAAACTGAAAGCACGAGGATACGAAAGCAAACAAAAGGGAAATGTAACGCTAAGTCCTACGAATGAGAATGCATGAAAAGAGGGAAAACAAATGAACTGAAACGAGATTTAAAGCAAATGTAAAAGTGCAGCCCTTTATTTTATTAATTTTCTCGAGATCGGGTTACAATACGTCTCCTCCCTTTTCAGGGGCTAGGAGCGTCGGACATAGTTTTGTTACACCACAAATGATACATTCCCCTTGGGGATCTTCCACGTGCCCACATTGAAAATGGGTGGACCAAACGTCATCGCCACTTGCATGAATGCATCTATAGTTCCTTGCTGCCCCTCCGGTGTCGAGATCCTGTGTTCAGAGAAATAGTAAACGATTAGTAGCACCTACGGATGGAGGGAAACATGCGATCCCCAAGGCCTACGGTTAATGCATGCATAAAATAATTAAAACGATAACTAAAACATATCAGAATAAGCTAAAAATTTGACAGAAGCAAGAAAACATTACCAGGAACACACTGCAAAAGGAACAATCAAGAAATCTACCACAGATTTCTAATCGCTCCGGGGTGGGACGATTAGGACTGTCATAAAATGTCAGAAGGTGACCTCCTAAATGTCCCATCCAGGGGCCTCCAAAACACCTACAAAGTTGGGGTTAGGCAAAACGGGGCATTTTGGAATGACCCAGAAGGTCGGATTTTGCAAATTTGGCCTCGATCGCCCTGTATCCGATGATGCTCCCTGTATGTTAGTGAAAGCGAGAAATAATAAAATCACAGCCAAAACTCATCAGAATCACATGAAACTTGAATGGCAGCATATGTAAATAACCTAAAATCAAATGCAAAAGAAATAGTAGGGAAATCTACCACAGATTTCTAATCGCTCCGGGGTGGGGCGATTAGGATTGCAGTAGTGCGGGGGGCACCCGAGGGCAGGATGCCCATCGTTTGGGGCTCGGTTTCGGCACCAATCCACTTGGGATGGGTCCAAAACCTCTTATGGGGTTGTGTCGACAAATTGGGTGGGGTATTGTGGCCAAATGTTTAGGTTTTTGGGTCCGGATTGCACTTCCAATAATCACCCAATAACCTCCCTTCCAAAAGAGAGATCAAGGATGTAAGAAGCACAAACGATGGGTGAGGATGTAATTCGACAGCACTCCATTGCTCCAAATGCTCCTGCTCTATTCTTTTTTTGGGGTGAGAAGACCCACCATTTTATAGACCTGAGGGTCTCTTGTGAATGAGCATGCAGAGGCACCACTTGGCCATCATGCCTTGCCAGGGGAGAGAAGATTCCTCCCTGATTAAGGGCTCCATGACTACCTCTATGATTGCCTCTTTGAGCTCAAAAATGCTCACTCGCACTCCCATGCATTGAAGGTGGAGTTGAGTGGTGGATCTGAGCTGCCATTTGTCAAGGTTTGACCTTTTTCCCATCAAACCTACTATTCGCCCCACCCTGGAGCGAATGCTGCTAATCGTCCCAGGGTGGGACGAATACCAGTTTGTAATCATCCCAGGGTGGAACGAATAAGGAGCAGAGTGCCTGAAAGGTGCCAAATTGACCTCTGACCTTCCAAAACTACTGTGGGAGTGGTTAGGACCACTGTTTAACCTCTAGGGGCTGCCCTAGGGGCTGTGTATGCCAATTCGGTCAGTGTTTGTAGCCACATAATCGGATTGGTGTTGTTTTGGTGTCTATAGATGCCCCTTTTTGGGATGCGCTGTGCGTGGCGTAGTGCTGAGAAAAATAGATAACCAAAGCACTAATGATTAGGGTTTCTTAGTAACCTAACCAAATTTTGATGCCCCAAGTATGGAAAGGGCACGCATTCTTGAATCCTTGCTTCTGACGAGCTAAGGAGCTTAATTCAAGTGTTAACCTTTTTTGGTGAGGTGTTACTTGATCTTGGACATTGTTCAGTCATGAATAGGCAAAGGGCGCAACCTTTTGTCTATGGGAACCTTGAGTTCATGATTCTAGAATGCCAAGTGTTTGATCAGCTTGTGATTATTGCTTGTTTGCTGCCCCAAGCAGGAGCGTGATTGTCTTTGTCAATGATTCTTTGAATGCATGCCATTTCCTTGATTGGGTGTGTGTTTGTTGATTGGTGACTAAGTGTGACTACCCCCTCAAGCGACGAATCGATGAGGGAATGACCGACATGAGAAAAGAGATGAGTCGCTTGACCCAAGATGACTTTTGTAAGGGTGCCTTCAGTTGTTTTTCGTTGAATGCTTATGCAGTTTCCCAACAATTTGACCTATTTTTGGTGGGTTTTAACCCTTTTTGTGACGCATTTTGGAGCTGAAATTGTCAAAAATCTGTCCTCCCGAGGAGCGGTCCGGCTATGGTAGCCTTCTTAGGGAGTAGGATAGTGAGGATTTGTGACCCCAACGTCGGTTTTGCATGCCAAGAATGTCAGGCACAAAGGCGCCTTTGTTCGACAAGTTTATTGCTATTTTTGGTGCATTTTGGATGCATTTTTTGTTGTTTTTGATTTTCTTGCTCTGTAATCGTCCCTGGGTGGGATGAATACTAGTTTAGTAATCGTCCCAGGGTGGGACGAGTGCTAACTAGAGCGCTCATCCCAGGGTGGAACGATTACAGGCCTAAAAGCCTATTTAAGGGCCAAAACTAGGTTTTGGGCTCATTTGCATTTGTTTTTTCTAGCGATTTGGAGCTGTGAGGAGGAGGAGGTCGAGTTCGCGTAGCGGAGCGCTGTCAAATTTTCTCGGACACCATGAGTTCATGGACCGGATCATCAAGTGGAGGAGCCGAAGCGAGACCGGTGAGTGCTCCTTCTCTTTGTTTTGCTTGTTTTATTTTTCATTTTAAAATCGTAAGTATGTCTTTTGTATTTCATTTTTCTATTTAAACTAAAATCAAAACCCTAGTTTAAACTAAGATCAAAACCCTAGTTTTAAACATTGATTTTATTTTGTTTTCTATTTTTATCAGTTTAAACTAAGGTTAAAACCCCTAGGTTAATTTTTTTTTTTTTTTTTTTTTTTGTTAAATACCCTAGGTTAATGACAAAATTTTATTTTGATTTTGTTTTTTTTTTAAACTAAGGTTAAAAAACCCTAGGTTAATGAAAAATGTTTATTTTGATTTTGTTTTTTTTTTTTATCAGTTTAAACTAAGGTTAAAAAAACCCTAGGTTAATGAAATTTTTTTTATTAAGTGAAAAACCTAGGTATTTTTTTTTTTTTTTTTTTAAAACTAAGGTTAAAAACCCTAGGTTAATGAAAATTTTGTTTTTTTTTATCAGTTTTGAACTAAAGTTAAAAACCCTAGGTAACTGAAAATTTTATTTTTTTTTATTTTGAACTAAAGTGAAAAACCCTAGGTAACTGAAAATTTTTATTTTGAATTTTTTTTTTTTTTTAAGTTTGAACTAAAGTGAAAAACCCTAGGTAACTGACAAATTTTTATTTTGAATTTGTTTTTTTTGTTTTTTTTTTTTTGCATTGCATGGTTTATTTGAATTTTTGAATGTGTGTACTGTACAGTTTGTTAATGTTTTTGTTGTACATTTATTAAGTGTTTTTGTTGTACAGTTTTTTCTTTCATGTTTTTAATGTTTTTGTGTTGTTTTTGTTTTTCAGGTGGTGAAGAGCCGGTACCGTCAGTCGACGGTATTCTCTGACGCATGGGAGGCACTGACTATGGCGGACTGGGATTGGCTTGATGCCCTTGGGCTCAAGCAGGTGACTCGGTTGGAGCCTGTGGTGGGGGATCGGGCATATCTGACTGCCCTGATCAACTTGTGGGATCCCCACACCAATACCTTTCATCTCCCAATAGGGGAGATGATAGTGACTCTTGAGGATGTCTATCGGATTCTACGGATTTTGATAGACGGGCTGCCTATTCGGACTACTCCTCGTGATCAACGGACGACGGTGCATACACGGTGCTTCGGGCATGGGGTGGAGATGGGGGTGGATAGTCCGATGGAGAGGGTAGAGGGGGATTGCCTGATTGGTGGTATTTTGGTGTGGTGGTGGCTGGAGAAGGGCGTGTTGGGGGTGAGGCATGCATTACTGATGACCCTCATCTCCAACATGTTGCTGCCTGACTCCTCAGGTGCGAGGTTCCCGTGGAACCTGTTGGAGGTAGTTTTTAGACTGGTGGAGTGTCCGACCTCAGAGCCACTGATTATGAGGTGGGGTCAGACACTACTAGCACAACTTTATGATGAGTTGTACGAGGTCCGCTATCGAAGGTGGAAGGGGATTGGATGTAGCTACCTATTGCAGTGTTGGGGATGGTAGCACATAGTTGTGGAGCGGCCATAGGGTTTGTCATGGACTACTCGGGTAGAGATGGTGGACAGGGAGATCGGGTATGCTGCTCTATGGCAGAGGTCAGAGGAGCATGGGCATAGTCGATGGTGGGTAGGTGTCGTGGGTCACTATGCTGATGCCTTCTCATGGCTTGCTCTAGGGGAGGTGTTCTAGCATCCATACCGAGACTGTCCAGCCTGGCCTGAGGTTGGGGAGTGGCTCCGATGGGTGCACAGGGGGAGATGGTTGATCGGGCGACATGGGACCGAGCAGGAGTACTTCCCGTATGTTCGGGTGACTCGATAGTTTGGGGTGCACCAGGGATTTCCTGGTGAGCCTTTGATCTATCGACGTCGGGGCGATGAGAGGACTCTGGCCTGGTCGATCATTGAGCCATTGGGTGAGGAGTCAGATGTAGTGATTGATGTCCCTGACATGGACAATGTTGAGGTGACTGTAGAGTATGACCAGTGGTGGACGATGCGGCGATGGTGGGGTGAGGGGCCTCTAGGAGGCCTGGATGCGGCAACAATAGGTGGTGAGGGTGCAGAGGCATCAGGGGAGGGTTGGGGGGCTCCGTGCGATGATGAAAACATGGTGGAGGTTGACGACTTGATTGGGGATGACCTAGGGGTTTCGGAGCAGCTGGATATATAGGATGTTCGGAGCAGTGGGTGCCAGAGCAGCCCATCGTCCTGGAGATGCCCATGCCTCAGGTAGTCCTAGGGGACATGGAGGCTAGGTATCACGTTGAGATAGCATGATTGGAGGATCTACTATGGAGACGAGATGAGGAGCATGGGGAGGTTCTACAGGAGAGGGATCTCCTGCGGACTCAGTTGGTAGAGTGGGAGAATGCATTGGCTACGTACCATCGACGGGATGGGGACACAGATGCTTCATGGGAGAGGGATCTCCTGCGGACTCAGTTGGCACAGCGCGATGATGCATTGGCTACGTACCATCGATGGGAGATGGATTTGGTCCGACATCGGTTGGAGTTGGAGGTAGAGATTATCCACCTCGGTGGGCGGTTACCTGAGCTCCCTGGAGGTGGATCTTCGCATCGAATGAGAGACAGTGAGACTGAGCAGTCTGCTTCCTCTCATCATAGGTGGGTGGGTGAGGGCAGTGCTAGTGGGCATGATGCGGGGGCTGGTAGCAACCGCCCTGAGAGGTCCCATAGGACCCACACCACTAGGGGTAGTTCCAGTCGCACCGATCCTGCGTGATCATGGTGGCCGACGCCCTAGGCTTGGGGGTTTTTGAGTTTTTGATTTTGTTTGTGAGGTTAGAGGACCGTTTTATTGTAGCCTACGGGCATTTTGATGATATATATACATGACTTTCTTTGTTGTTATACACTTGTCGTGATTTATTGTTTAATTTTATGCACATTTATTTACGTTGATGTATGCATGTGTTATTATGAATGCGATGTTTCTAATTATATGATGTATGCATATGGAATGGATGGAATGATTTGTTGATAACTTGTCGATGGCACCATAGACTGTATAGGATTTACTGGCTTTCTGTACTATGTGATGACTTTGTGTGTGTAATATTTTTTTGTTTTGTATTTTTTGATGGTGATGCAAGAATGGACATGTACAACATTTGTTTTAGAATGTAGTTAAGGTTTTTCGAGATTCAGATGTTTTAACTAACTAGCCAAGACTGTACATTTATCTCACAAGACTTTTGAATAAGGTACGAATCAGACTTGAGTTTGACCAAGTTATTTCACATCCTTGTGTGTGCGATTGAGTTCGTTTATGTGGTATTTGTCAGGATACCGCCAGTGCCAGGTAGGCTGTCCACCAAACCTGTATCGAGGATCACCTAATTAGCTCCACTAACTCCTTTGTTGTATTTAGTAAGATTAATCCATAGGACAATCTAAGGTACCATAAGCTAGCTCATCCACATGCAAACATTGGTCTGCTCACATGCAAAGCTAATGTGATAGACATATCGTCATGCGTTTAGGATACCACCATTGCCAGGTAGGCTGTCCACCAAACCCGTAATGAGGATCACCTAGATGGTTTTTCGAATGCTGAGAATTCCAGGGATTCAAGCTCAGGCGTCTTTCGGTTGCTCAACTTGTTGGGATACTTGCTCTCATACATAGTGATGAAAATCACTGTTTATTTTTCTCTTTTGTTTTTCTTTTTGAGCAAGGGGTTTGAATAGTGGTGATAACCACTGTTATTTGATTTTGCATTTTTAGGTTTCAAAGTTGAGCTCGTAGGTTTTTGGCTTGCGAATGGAATTGATCCCTTTTGGCTTTGGGGATGACTACCCATCCTGTTTAGGGACGTGTAGTACGAATCCTTACGACTTTGGGGACCAAAGGTGATTGGGGATATTATTATGTAATGGCATTGATCGTTTAGGCCTTGGGGATGACTACCCATCCTTGTCAGGGGCGTGTAGTACGAATCCTTATGACTTTGGGGACCAAAGGTGATTGGGGATGTTACTATGTAATGGCATTGATCTTTTAGGCCTTGGGGATGACTACCCATCCTTGTCAAGGGCGTGTAGTACGAATCCTTACGACTTTGGGGACCAAAGGTGATTGGGATTTTTGTTAGTGGTGAAGACCACTATTTATTATGGGGAATTGGATGGGGAAGAGCTTGTCCTTTTGTCAATTCTCAGCATTCTCGCACCATTCGCATAGGGGGATGAATAGGCTAACCTTTCACCTATGGTACCCTAGACTGCTTTGTAGGTTTCTCTTGCGTTCACACAACTTGGGAATTTTTTTATGTGTTTTAACTTGTGTGGGGATGCTACGTAACGAGGCGTGATCCAAGTAAAACTCGACCTTAGTAAAATCTGTTTGACTTTGTACAATTTTGGCTAGAAATCTAATGACAATTGAATGACGAAAACCCTAAAGACATTAGCAGACAACTAACTATGATAAAAAAATGTGGATGGCATTATTCTGGATGGATGTGTTTACAAAATGGACTGAATGTGGAAAATGATGGAATTGCCTAGCAATTACAGTCTATGGTGCTTATGACTTGTATGACCAACAAATATGCAATGTATGTATGCGATGCCTAAATGCAGTTTATTATATTTTTGTGTTTTGATTTTTAAGAGTATGCATGGAAGTGAGATGCAATTTTTTTTTATTTTTTATTATCTTTTGTTTTTGTTTGTTTTTGAATATTTGTTTTTGACCAAGCGATTGTGGGAACCCTTGGAGCTTTTGGTTTGACCAAAGGGTTTATGGATACCTTTGGGGCGTTTTAGGTTGACCAAGCGATTGTGGGAATCCTTGGAGCTTTTGGTTTGACCAAAGGGTTTATGGATACCTTTGGGGCATTTTAGGGTTGACCAAGCGATTGTGAGAATCCTTGGAGCTTTTGGTTTGACCAAAGGGATTATGGATACCTTTGGGGCGTTTTGGGGTTGACCAAGCGATTATAGGAATCCTTGGAGCTTTTGGTTTGACCAAAGGGTTTATGGACACCTTTGGGGCATTTTTGGGGTTGACCAAGCGATTATGGGAATCCTTGGGGCTTTTGGTTTGACCAAAGGGTTTATGGACACCTTTGGGGCATTTTTGGGGTTGACCAAGCGATTATGGGAATCCTTGGGGCTTTTGGTTTGACCAAAGGGTTTATGGACACCTTTGGGGCATTTTTTGGGGTTGACCAAGCGATTATGGGAATCCTTGGGGCTTTTGGTTTGACCAAAGGGTTTATGGACACCTTTGGGGTATTTTTGGGGTTGACCAAGCGATTATAGGAATCCTTGGAGCTTTTTGGTTGGGCTATGGCTCTCTTAAATATGGAATGGCCTCAAATGACTGATGTTCAAGGGTTCTAGTTCCTTGATTCCGTCAAGAGAGGCTAGCCGGTATGTCCTAGGTCCTATTTTACTGTTAATTACATAAGGACCTAACCAGTTTGCCGTGAACTTGTCCCTTAGATGGGGCGGCAAGTTAGAGTTTTGTTGGTTCTCTTTTAAGACCAGGTCACCAACCTGAAAGTCCCTCAGGTGAACTTTCATGTTGTATGCTTTCTTAAGTCACTCTTGGTAGATACGTAAATGCTCGAGAGCATTGATGCGTCGTTCATCGAGCAACGTAAGCTGGTCTAACCGGGCCTGCCTCGCAATGTCATCATCGATGAACTCTTGCATTGATATGCGCATGGAAGGTATTTCCAACTCGAGAGGCATGACTGCCTCAGAGCCATACACCAGTGAAAATGGAGTTGCCCTAGTGGGCGTCCGAATGCTAGTGCGATAAGCCCAAAGAGCAAGTGGGATTTGAATGTGCCAATCCTTATGACTATCTGTGACCATATTTTTAAGGATGGCAACTAGCATTTTGTTTGACGCCTCTACTTGCCCATTTGCCTATGGATAATAAGGTGTCGAAAAATTATGCTAAATTTTGTACTTTGTGGTCAAAGCACGCACGTATTTGTTTTTAAATGACGTCCCATTATCCGAGATGATCTTGGATGGAATACCAAAATGACATATGATGTTATGTAAAATAAACTCCGCAATGCGGGTTCCAGTCGTAGAGGTAAGCGAAATTGCTTCCACCCACTTGGTGAAGTACTCTATGGTCGTTATGATAAATGTGTGATGACCTGACGACGTAGGGGAGATCTTTTTGATTAGATCTAAGCCCCACTACAAAAATGGCCAAGTCGATTGGATCGATTGCAAGGCATGAGAAGGTACGTGTGTCAAATTGGCATGGTGTTGACACTTTACGCACTTCCTTACATACGCGCAACAATCTCGCTCTAAAGATGGCCAATAATAGCCCATGCGGAGAATGCACTTTACGATGGCCATACCACTGAAGTGGCCATCGCATGTACCATCGTGCACTTGGGTGATCACCCAAGCGGACTCTTGCTAGTCCAAGCAACGGAGGAGGATTCCTTCGTAGCTCCAACGGTACAAAATGTCTCCTAGCAAGACATGTTTTGTCACTTTCTATTTGAATGATATTTTCACGGCATGCATCAATCCAAGTGGGAGGTTACCTAGCTTGAGGTAGTCTCTTATGGGTGTGTACCAATCCTGCTGATCATAAACCTTGATGGTATGAACTGCCAATCCCTCTTGAAGTTCGTCCCTAGCAAAAGCTGAGTGGGAACTAACCTGTAAGAATAGCGTGGTGTTACTATTAAGAGGGGTAGGGGAGAACAAGGACCCCCAGTTGGCATGATTCAAACTATCATGGATTCGAGAGAACTTATCCTGAGATGGTTCAATCTGGATCAGGTGGATTCCTGGCATTAGATCAGAGCTTGCATGCTCCATCATGGATTGCGATAGTGTTTTGACTTGAATGGTTGTCATCTCACCGGAAGGGTCTTGCGGGATTAGTGACCCCAAGGAGGCCATAGTGTTCACAAAATGATTCGATGATCGAGGGAGTGCCTCGATGTTGTACCATTCAAGATTTGCCAAGAATTTATCCACAAGGGCTTTGTAGGCCTGTAGAACTGGGCATTTGCATTGGAATACCCCTTTTACTTGGTTGACAATTAATAGCGAATCACCAAAGATGTTCAAGCGTTTGATGTTCATGGTGATTGTTGTCTAAAGACCTATGAGCAAGGCTTCGTATTCGGCATTGTTGTTGGTGCATGGGAAATCTAGTTTAAATGATAGAGGCATTGGAGCCCCTTGTGGTGTGAAGAATACAATTCCCGTGCCACCTCCTTGCTCACATTTAGAACCATCAAAGAATAAGGTTATGTCAGCCTGTGACTTAGGAACATCAGAATCTAGCAATTCTGAGACATGGAAGACCCCATCATCGGGTAGCTCTATGGTTAGAGGTTGATCGTCTTCGAGAGGAGCCTCTGCTAGTTGATCGATGATGACTTGACCTTTGATGGATTTCTATCCAATGAATTCGATGTCAAACTTCGTCAACAACATGATCCATTTTTTCATGTGGCTACTATGATAAGTACGACTCATCATGTACCGCAATGGATTCTCCTTAGACACAACATACGTCATGTTGCTCAACATGTAATGGCATAGGTTTTTGGTAGCAAACACCACTGCCAAGCATAGCTTCTCAACGTATGCATAGTTAAGTTCATAACTGACCAGGGTGCGGCTAAGATAGTAAGTAGCTTGTTCTTTGTGTAATTCATTTTTCTGGGCTAGCATGGCGCCCAGTGCCACCTCAGTAGCTGAGATGTATAAGTAGAATGACACTCCTGGTCTAGGTGGTGCCAATACTAACGACGAAGCCAAGTATTGTTTGATGTCGTCGAAGGCAGACTGGCACTCGTCATCCCAGTGAAATGCTACCCCCTTGTGTAATAATTTATTCATGGGTCGGCACTTGTCAGATAGCTGCACTATGAAGCACTTGATTGATGTGACCTTTCCCTCTAGGCTTCTGAGTTGCTTGATGGTAGTTGGGGGGAGCATTTCAAGGATTGCCTTGACTTTATGTGGATCCACCTCGATGCCTCATTTTGAGACTATGAAACCCAAGATTTTTCCAGATGTGATGCCAAATACACACTTCTTGGGGTTTAGTCTGACTTTGTGTTCGATGAGGCGATCAAGGATCTTGCTTAAGTCATCGAGATGATCTGGGCGCAAAAGAGATTTGGCCAAAAAATCATCCATGTAATCTTCCAAAGTTTTATGCATGTGATCATGGAATATGTATGTCATGGCATGTTGGTAGGTGGCGCCAACATTTTTAAGGCCAAAGGGCATGACCTTATAACAAAATGTCCCCCAAGGCATTGTGAACGCCATTTTTAGTTGGTCCTCGGGATTGATACGAATTTGATTGTATCCTAAGAAACCATCCATGAGGGATAGCATTTCGTGGCCCGTTGTAGTGTCTACCAATGCATCGATGCTAGGCAAGGGGAAATCATCCTTAGGACTTGCTTTGTTTAGATCTCAAAAATTGGTGCATATGCAAATCCTCCCGTCGGGTTTCTTGATGGGTACCATGTTGGACAGCCATGGTGGGTAATCCATGCAGATGACAAATTGTGCATCCAAAAGATTTTGTAGCTCATCTTTGACCATTAAGGCTACTATTGGGTGCATTTTAAATAGTTTTTTCTTGATTGGCTTGACTATCGAATCAAGCGTTAGATTATGCGTGACTAGCTGTGGGTCTAGCCCCGACATGTCTTTGTAGGACCATGCAAAAACCTCCTTCTTCTCTTTGAGAAGGGTAATGTAGTCGGCTTGCTCTTCGAGGGATAGACTTACCCCCAGCTTGATGATCTATGGATTCATTGGATCAGAGTCGATGTCTACGTCAATCGTCTCCTCGACTGACATGTGGGACCCGTCCTCCAACTGGTGTGGAGTTGGGATCAAGTGGATATCATTCACTGAATTCATATTGGTGATATCATTTTGGCATTTTCTAAAGATCTAGGTTTTCAATCTTCCCACTTTGTTGAGTGTAGAGCTATCTATAGGGGTATTTTCTTATTAAAGGATTTTGGAGGGTGCAGGGTCATAATTGAAGGTGATTCATTGAACACAATGAATTTGTTGAAAGGTTTGTGTTGTTTGGGTTGGCATTTTTCTAATATCATTGACGAATCCAAGGCCCACCTTTCTTCATTCGATGATTTCTCTATTAGCCACATGTATAGGGAAGGTAACGTGACGGTCGATTTTTTGGCTAATTTGGCTATTGGAAGTCAAGGGTTTAAGATTTGGTGCTTAGAATTTTTGACAGAGTTGATCAGACTGGTTAATGATGATATGCCACCAAGTTGATTGTCTTAGTCTTGGGACTCTGATGATGTTTTGGTGTTTGTTGAGAATGTCAGTTGATAAGCTCGAAAACACGATCAGTGGGCAACTGTTGTCTTATTTAATGGCCTATCTTCTCTTAGCGATTTTCAAATTTCAAATTCAAATTTTAAACAAGTGTTTCAGGATGGGGAGTTTGGTGGCCTCATTTAATTTTGCTTTTATGGGGGAGAGTTTCAATTCAAATTTTAAATGTTGTCCCATTATATATTCTACTAAGATTTGGTGGTTGGCCTTAGACATCGTGATGATCACTTCCATTTATGATGTTAGATGGCAGGCGTGGTGCAGTTCTCTGAAGGGTCCCATCTGGAGGGGCTATTTTTTAAATTCTAGTTCTCCTTTGCTCCACTATCTATTCATTGGGGATTGGATTTCTCTGGGAGTTGTGTTGATGGCGGTTGCTTAGTGTACTTGGTGGGATTTTAGTCCTTTTTGTGTCAGGGGGAGCTTTGGTTTTAGTACGTTTCTTCAGATTGCCCATGTCAGATGGTTTTACGAGCCCTATTTTTTTGAGACTTTTGTTTAAGCGTTTTCATGCTTTTGGGCTGTAAGATCTGACTTCTGGAACATTCAAGAGCATGGTTTTAAGGTTTTGTGATCATCATTCCCTTTTTGAAATGGGTGCCTCGTGGTCTGTGCTATTTGATGGTTTATTCCTAAGCGCGGTTGTTGGTGGTCTTCCCATGTTTGGATGGAGGTGGTGGTTGGGAACTTCCCTTCTGCTCAAATTTTTAATTAATTTTCGCACACCTGTCCCTCTTTTATCCCTGGATAAGATAGTTGGGCTCCTTTGTGTTACCTTTTTCTCCACTCTCTATTGGGATTTGTTTTCTTCGAAGTGGAGCCATTTTCGGTCTTCGGGTTGGTCCTTAGATGGTTTTTTGTGGATTGGCTCCTTGTGGGATCATATGATTCATGGGTGTCTTGTGCAATGTGGTTCTCCGAGACTTATTGCTTATTGATATTAACCAATGTAAAATTTGGAGCTCGTTGAAACTTACCCTTGATTTGACGGAGAATGTTTCAAGTCTGGCGGCTAATGTTACTCAAGGTGTTCGTATGTTAGGGTAGAACCTTCTCAGTTCTCCTTTCTTCGTCTCCTTTTGGTTTGGCTTCCGCCCTTGTTCTGGTTTACCTTTGGTTTCTTCCATGTTAGTTTCGGAGTTTTCTCCCATTTAATCTTCCTTATAATGGTTGTGGGATCCCGTTAAAACCCTCTATTTTTAATAGTAAAAAAAACTTTTAAGCACCTTACATCGAAAAAATATGTCACGTTGACGTGCGATGAAGCTAGTGTTTCCATTTTAAGACTTCATATAATGATAATGACATGAAACTTACGGGTTTAGGGTTTGTTCACAGTGCTCCATCTAAATATCAAAATAATTCCATACGGATTATCTATTACGCAGTTTTCATTCCTGGAGGGGTTATCTATTACGCAGTTTTCATTCCTGGAGGGGTTCGTGGCCTTACTTTTTATTACTTGTGGGTTTTCAAAATGTGACGTCCTTCACGTGGTTTATTTGACGCAATTCCGATGATGGAGTTAACCAACGAAGGGTGGCTTCCAAGGTGCTCCAAAAGATTTATAAAATATTTAATTCGGGATTTATAAAATATTTAATTCGGCTGAGTTAACAAACGGATAACGTGGCTTTCCATTATAAAAATAAATAAAATTTATTTAAAATAAATAAAAATTAAATATCTAATAAAATTTTATTAAATTTTATATTTATTTTTTATATAAATAAAATATATATTTATATAATTGCATTTTTTATATACTCTATAATTTTATAATTATTATTAAAAAAATTAAAAATAAAGTTTATTGAATGAAAATACTAATATTAAATTTTATATTAAATAAATTTAAATTATAAGAATTAACTTCATTGTTCATTCTCGATACAGTTTAAAATAATAAAAAGAGTGCTTTGGTTCTATTCATAGAAAAGTTGGCTTTCAATATACTTTATATTTGAGTATAGTTTAAAATAAAAATATGGCCTTAATTTTAATTCATGGAAAAATGACTACAATATAATAATTATATGTTTAAACCATTATTATATATTAAAAGAAATAATATTATTTAAAAATTTGTGTGAGCTGGCTAGTAGTCGATAAATAATATGAATTAGCTTCATGGGCTCATGGACTCATGGCTAAGTATACCTTAGCTTCCTTTTCAAAAAAGAAAAAGGGGAAAAAACCTTCGCTGAGAATTCGAGCAAAGTTTCTAGACTCCACTAAAGCGTGCCTAAGTAAAACGCACGCTCATTCTGAGCACGTTTTGCAGACGTCAATGCAAATATACAGAAAAAGGCGTTTAATGGGCTTACACGTTCGAGCCATCTCTATTTAGAAAGTCTAGAAAGTAAAACCACAAAGCTGAAGGCCAACATCCTTATTCTTCCCCTGCAGGGCCTGCACCCTAACCATCATACACAGATTAATGTAATTACTTGTTTTTTGGCATCAACAGAATATTTAAAGATGTATGTACTCATTCACATATACTTTTAATCATTCTTAGAATTCGGTTTGCATGAAGATATTTACAAATATTTGTTCCAATTTGGAGGCATGCCTATTCCATTCAGCATAATTAGAAACCAGATAGAACCTAGAACAAACGACTAACAAAGCAGATAGAACGAAACACAAAAATGTAAAACGACACAATAGATCATAAGGTTTATTTGGCTTACTAACTTTTATTTACATACACAGCCGGTCCATATATGCCCGGCACATAATTTGCAATAAGCAGTTACAGACATATACAGAAAAAACTCATGGGTTGGTGCGGCATTCGGCCGGAGCCACCGGGTATCTTTGCTTATCTCTGCAATAATCATATATCATATACCTCTTCTTCACCCACTGCAATTTATTCTTCGCGGCAGGACTCAACACGTCCATCTCATACGAATGCCGCAGAGCACGAGGAGAAGAATGCGCCTGAAAATTGCGGTACGATGCAACGAAGGGAGAACGAGACCAATCGATTTTAACCAGACCCCCTTGAGTTGCCCAGCTGTCCCCATTCCATATGCTCGAATACACTCCCATCGCCTGGCGCTCCGGATATGGAACTCCCATTGCCTTGTTATTTCGAAACACCCTTATCGGCACACCGTCCACCATGAATCTGCAAATTTTCAGGCTTCAAACAGTTAAATCGTATTTTCCTCTTAAAACTTTCTAGAAGTAAAAGATTTAGATAGTGAACGTACATGACGGTTGCGCGATTCCAGAGGACACCGTATGTATGGAAGTCAGCGGTGGGATCAAACCAGAGGTAAATCCGCTGCTCCCTGTCCCCTTTTCCACTCGCGTACACGTTTGTCTGAAGGACGTATGGCTGTCCAGATTTATTCCCCAAGAATTCGAAATCCAATTCGTCGCGGTTCGATCCCTCCGAAGACAACTGCATAGCCAATTAGTTCAATTCAATTCACTTATCAAGCGTATATTAAATGAAAAGTGAAGCTATACATACATAGTAAGCAGTTACAGTCCCCGCAGAGTCTCCTGGAACAAGCTTGATTTGCATGTTAATGTTCCCAAATAGATATTTCTTCTTCGACGCGAAGCCTGAACCTGCAATCAACAAGTCAAATGAATGCAAACTTCGTAGACTTCTATTTATTTATTTGATGGAATTGAGAATAGCGCTCATATTGCTATTGGTTGAAGTGATTACCGGATCGCTGATCGAGCTTGAGATGCATCTCCTGGCCGCCGCGGAGGAAATCGACATGATCCGCCGCCCAGGAGACATAAAAATCAGTTTGCAAACTTGGGGAATAATGGCGGCCAAAAGGGGCACCAGTCCCCATGACAGAAACTCCTAGGAACACAAAGCACAGAAATCCAAGGGATGATCTGAAATCCATCGTGTCTTCTTGTCTGGGCGAAATTAGAATAAATATTATATCTCAGCCGTGTGTCTTGTACTATATTGACATGGCCGAGAACATGCGAGCTGTTGAATTTATAGGCAAAGTGTCTGCAGCAATTTTCCATTAAATTACGAGTATAAGAACATAGTGGTGGGTCTATCTGCCATGATAAGGATCTACCTTGGAAGCCCAGCTGTGCGCAGTTCTAGCGACTTGCACGCCAGCTGGGAATGGATTATATCCCACGTCAGAAGAATCTGCTTTATTTCCTTCATTTTGTCATCATAAAAATGGTTGCCCCGGTGTTTTTTAGACCGATGCCCCGGTATTTTTTAGACCAATTATAGGAGCCAATTATTCTTTTTTTAAAATCGTGTACCCTATATTCCTCTTATGTGGCCCAAAAGAACAGAAGACAACAGCATTGTTGGATGTGTGCTGTAAATTATATGTTGCTGATCTTTAATTTAAACCATACACGTAATATGGTACTTCAGGGACTTGGTCCCCGTTTCCAAATGGGGTCCAAAGATATTTTGTCTGAGGTGGCCAACTTGGCTTCAGATTTTTATCGTCTTAGGTTTCACGGGTGTTTTCTGGCTGTCAATCACCGCGCCGAGTCCTGTTGTGAATGCCAACCACTCTTTACATGGTTAAACAATAAGTAACAATGATGTGAAATGTTCTGTATTGCATCAAACAATCACAATCAGCAGAAGACATTTTCTAAGAAGGTTCACATGAGATGGATGAGAATATGATATGTTCATTCATCTTGGCCATAATTTCACGTCACTATTAAACAATACATACCTTAGTATAAACGCAAGTTTAAACGAGTTATTATACTGTAGCCCTTTGCATATTCTTTTCGGGGAACGTTTGTGTGAGATTATATTGTGGGAACCCTTAAAAAAATAAAAAATAAAAATTATGGTTTAAAATATGACGTACTGTTTGTGGGATCATAAAATGGTCTATGTCGTTTCATTATCGTATTGTATGATTATCTCTCAGGAGTGGTGAGGGCTACTTTTTGTCACGGATTACAATAGTGAAGAGATTCCATCATTCCATCAATTATCAAAATTTTAAGGGTTATTCTCGCACATCTGATTATTGAGCGGAAGAAAACGTTAGGGTATTCTTCAGCCTTATTCATTCTGGGACCGCATCAAATTATTTTCTTCTGATATACACTCAACAAAACCGATACTTTAGATGGAAACCCAATAACGCTAGACTGTTAATGGTTCCACCAGGTAGTGCGATATTATAGTAGAAATTTATTTCTGCAGTATTTGACGGCTTTATAGAGTCGATATATACTCATCCACCTTTTTCTTCTAAGGTATCTTTGTTTTTGGTTCAATGAATTTTCTGCTAAAAATATATCTGAGCTTTGTAGAACCTTGCACTCAACAATGTAGATGTAATCACTCCTATGTATAAAAAATGTCACGTAAACTTGTGAAAAATTCTTGGTATGACATTTCTTCTGAGGGAGCGCATATCTTCGCTGTACACCTACTCTTTTGTCAGATTCGAAGTTCATTCTTCACCTGAGATATTATATCATTATATGTGGACCAAACCTGAGATATTATATCATTATATGTGTGGACCAAATGCACTCCCTGCACACCTACTCTTTTGTCAGATTCGAAGCTCATTCTGAGATATTAGATCATTATATGTGGACCAACAAAAAGAACCTGAAAGCAAAAAGGAAACAAAAGGACAAATGCTAGGCTTTATAAATACTATGGCCAACAAGAAAGGATGATTCCAAAGAACTTTATTGATACATGTGATATTATCTGTATCCATACTTTAGACTTCAAGCAGTAGACCAAAAAAACTACCTGTGACGATGATCAGATTACGCAGATGATATTGAAAAGAGCTGGTGAACAAATTACTTGTACAGGGTTCACTATCCACTACATTTTCGTAAGTTAAATGAATGATTTATTCTAACTTGGAAAATAATAACAATAGCAAAGAGTTGGGTCCATGAAGCCATCATACCGTGGTCAAACAACCACACTTGTAACACTATATGATTCGAAACCGTAGGCTGTGAGGGTGTTGGGCTTGATACCATGCTACTTACCTTAGAATCTTGCGTGCTCATCATAATTCGATTTTGATGATTGTAATTTCTTCATGAAAGAAGATGCGGTCAAGTCAAATTGTAGAAATTGGGTTGCAACAAATATTCAATAAAAATTTGTTTATCATAAGATCTAATCTATTAACATCAACCTTCATCAAACCATTTTTTAAGAATATTATAAAGATTTTATCATATCTATGTACATATTTTGATAAGTATACTTAGATTTTTCAAGGGATGAAAACAATGTATGATCTTCTATGCAACTATTGCACCATCAAAGATTTATTTACCATGAATAAAAATACTTTATTTTTCTAGAACAATACAATCTAAAATGTCTTCTAATATATATTATATTATTTTTTAAATGATATTATAAATATTATTACAAAGGCTTATTAGATGAAAATATCAAACAACATTAAAAAAATATTGGATTTGCTGGGAATCAATGTAATAAAGGTTTCATTAGTCTTATTTATTATAGCCTATTGTTTGCTTATCCTCTTCAATTGCAACTAAAATATTAATCTTCAACAAAATCCTCAAAAAATTAAAATAATATGACATGAAATCTATCAAAGTTGGGTGCCTCATTAGGATGGAAATAGAAAACTATCTCATATAGCTCCTTCATAGAAATTTTTCTCTTCAAGATTTCAGTTTGTCTCTATGCTATAATTTGATCAAATATTTTGTAAAATTTTACTTTAATGCTCCTTACCCTGTCAAATATTTGATAGAATATATTGAAATAATTACTTGATTCCTTCTTGTTATCTTCTTCTTCCTACATATTTATTTTACCTAGGGTTGAAATATTTTTGATGTGACAAAAATATTTTTCTTATATACACATAACATGAAAGAACTTTATATTTCTATCTATTTTCTTTTTCCTTATATTTTTGGGATCAATATGAATCCTCTTTTTTTAATAGAGTAGCTAAGTTAAAGCTTTGTATCTCCAGACCAATGTTAAAACCACTATTTGAAATTTTGGATAACCTAAGTGGCCTAATAGTGGAGATTCTAAGACATTGAATAGAGGTCCAAGGTATGAATCTTATATTGGGTACGATCACCATGATTTGGTAATTGAAGTATGGTTGGATATTCATATATATGGTAAACAACATCCTCCATGAGGGTCATGTCATATGGCCTATTGCCATGAAGACATTAAAAACTGCTTTACATTTTACCTTTAATACATTATGATAATAATGTTTGAGGTGTATACCAATTGATTCAATCAAACCTTGTAAGGGGGTGGAGGTCCAAGGTTCAAGTATTAGGCCGAGGGTTATACATAAGGGGTCGACCCTAAAATCTATTTATAAAATCAAGGCAAAATTTGTAGAAGTATACATGGCGAATTACATTTATTTATCTCCAAAAATTTTCAAACTATGGCAAATTTCATTAATTTATTTCCAAAAAATTTCAAATCGTGACAAATTTTTTAGTTTTGGGTGCTATGAATATCAGTTTGTAAAATCTAAAAATGTACGACATACTTAAAAGCTTTCGTTCGATATGAAAGACTTTAGGTCGACATGATGACCGATGACATGACAATCGACTATAGGCATGATGATCGGCTACAGGAATACTGATCGGTTGTAGGCATACTGATCGGTTATAGGTATGATAATTAGTTGTAAGCATGACGATCGACTACTAGCATGATGATTGACTACAGGTATGACGATCGACTATAGGCACGATGATCGACTACAGGAATATTTATCGATTGCAAGTATGATGATCGGCTTTAGGCATGACGATCGACTATAGGCATGATGATTTACTGTAAGCATATCAATCAGTTATAGGCATGACGATCGACTGTAGGAATACTAATTAGTTGTAGGCATGACGATCAGCTGCAGGTATGATGATTGGTTGTAGACATGACGATTGACTACATATATGATGATCAGTTGCAGGAATGTTGGTCGGTTATAGACATGATGATCGGTTGTAGGTATGATGATCAACTGTAATAAAGTCGATCAAATACATGCATAACGATTAGCTATAGGTATGATGATCAGTTACAAGCATGATGATTAGTTGCAAATATGATGATCAACTATAAAAATGTCGATTGACTGTAGATATGACAATCGACTACAAGCACCTCTATAATCGATAGATAAATGTTGATCAATAATCCTTACAATCTATAGGTTGATGCCGATCGACACCTATATAACTGATAGACATGGCTCTACAATCGATCAACTTATATCAATAGACACGAATCTACAATCGATTAGCTTATATCGATAGACATTGATCTACAATCGATCGGCTTATACCGATCGTCTTACGCTGATCAACACTCCTCTACAAATGATCGACTTATTTCGACGGGCACTCCTCTACAACCTTCTTAAGTTTTTCATTTTTTTAGAGCTATTTTTGAGTTAGAGTATTTTTAATGTATGTTTATCGGTACTCAGTACAATATATATACGGGTAGTATATAAGGCAATTTGGGTGGAAAAAGTAAAATCATTTATAATTTGAAGGTGATTTGGGCGGGAAATATAAAATCATTTATAATTTGAAGGTGAATTGGGGAGGAAAATCAAAATCATATGTAATTTGAGGTCGGTGAATTAAAATAAAATTATGTTCATGATTATCAACGGTGGGTGAATTTACCCCAAAAAAACTTCCACCCGTAAATTTCAGGTGATTGGGCCATAATGAAAGGACGATATTTTGTGCTTATGCATAACCCTGCTTAGGCCTCGTCAGACTGAAAACTTGTCCCTTTCTTGTTTCTTTCAGTGGCATAAAAGGTTTGAAATGATTGTGGTATGGTGGTTATAGGGGTCGACAGTACAAAAAAATGTGTGGTAGCTTCTAGGGTGGACAACACATAATACTATGGCAGCCATAAAAATCAAGTAGCCTACTCGAGTTCATGGTGACTATCGATTCCGCCATGTAAATTAAAAAAAAATATTATTATAATAAGAAAGTAATTGTTCTTCTTACACACAAATATCTTGCTCAATTCCATTCATTTCTACTATCTCTTGTAACATTTTGAACATGAATTCAATTTCTTTTTTTTCTCTAATTATTTTACCAAAATATTTGACATTCTAAACATCATTTTCCCCCTTTAGACATTTTACTTTTGAAACATACATAATCTTTTAAAATTCACTTTATTCCAACATAGCATAATCATTGAGAAGAAATCAAGGTCTTGGAATGACGCAAAATGGATTTGTACAACCATTGTCCACTCAATCATATATGAGGAAAATGAGATTATGATTTAGTCTTTCTTTCTTTAGTAAACATGTATATGACAGTAAAACTTTATAACAACCTTGGAGAATTCGAACCGCCCGATCTGTCATCCAAAGCTGCATACGGTCTGACTGAAGTCTGCATTCGTGCAGAAAATGAATGTATGTTGTGGTTCTTCTTTCCTTATCGCACTCATGTGGACTGTGGAATTCATCTCCACATTTGTTTTCTTCTTTATTAATATGCTTACCAAGAGCACTGTTTTCTTTGCCCACTATAATGTATATTGACCAGCTGCATATGCACAGCTGTGAAAACTAAAAAAATAAACATTAAATTTTTTAAAAATTAAAAATATTTTATAATTTTTGTTTCGTTAAAATATTATTATTTATTTTTATTAATTTTGGATAGTATTTTTTTTTTTTAAAGGTTATATAACACATCATCGACAAAATTTGTATCTCAATTATTAATTAGTATCTGTCCTTGCCACAGAAACATAAAGAGATGGATACCAAGTGCCATCATGTGTACCACACATTTGATAAGAAAGAAAATAAATGTGGAGATGAATTCTACAATCCACAACGTGATAAGGAAAGAAAACTAGATACATTATTTTCAACAATTGTACAAATGCAGACTTCATTCAGACCGTATATCGACGTTGGCGGGGGACTGGGAGCTTCGGATGACAGATCGCGCGGTTAGAATTCTCCCTCCAAACAATCACAAAGAAATGCTAGATGTTCATCACAGAAAAGCAAATTTTTGTGATAGCGATAAATCACGAAAACAACTCGACATATTCGTCCGATGGAATTTCATTCTATGTTAGTACCTCTCTTCAGGATAAAGGAGGATAAAGTAGGATGACAAGAAAAATAAAAATAAAAATAAAAATGGGTACTTAGCTTATTCCTTTTAGAAATGCAAAAAATCAGTGCTTCTTGTCTGAGATTCGCCTCAATGTTTGAATTGAATATATGTTTAAATCAAAGCATGAGAAAAAGTACATGTGATATATATGAGTAAATTCACAGATACAGAGAATTCATAGGATATTAACTTATATACACAAATATTGTCTTTTCATAGGAGTTCCGAAGCATAGACCAACAAGACATTCAAAAACAAAGAAAGAATTCACAAGTTCGTGCTACATTCAGGTGGACGAACTGGATATCTTTGTTTATCAGCGCAATAATCGTATATCATGTAACTCTTCATCACCCACTGTAACTTATTCTTCTCAGCGGGACTCAACACATCCATCTCTTCTGAATGACGCAGAGCTTGTGGAGAAGTATGTGCTTGAAAATTACGGTAGGCTGCAACGAAGGGAGCGTGAGACCAATCGATTTTAACAAGACCTCCTTGAGTTGCCCAGCTGTCACCGTTCCATATGCTTGAATATATTCCCATTGTTTGACTCTCCAGATATGGAACTCCTATAGCCTTGTTATTCTTAAACACTCTTATCGGCACATCGTCTACGATGAACCTGCAAAGACGAAGACTTCATATAGTTAATTCTCTATTCATGTTTTTCTATAAATCTCTCTCAATGCTTACATGTTGAAAAGATTAAGACAATGAACGCACATGATGCTGGCGCGATTCCAGACAACGCCGTACGTATGGAAGTGAGTGGTAGGATCAAACCAGAGATATATGCGTTGTTCGCGGTCGCCTTTTCCACTGGTGTATACATTTGTCTGAAGAACATATGGCTCTCCTGATTTATTTCCTAAGAATTCAAAATCAAGCTCGTCGTGGTTTGACCCCTCCGAAGACAGCTGCGATATATAATTAATTCGATTCACATAAAATTATATAAGAAAAGTGTAATACTGTGCGTGCGAAATGTATATTCAAATGAGCAAAGTATAGCAGTCATACGTAGTAAGCAGTTACAGTCCCTGCAGAGTCTCCCGGAACAAGTTTGATTTGCATGTTAATGTTCCCAAACAGATATTTCTTCTTCGATGCGAAACCTGAACCTGCAACAAAACGTTAAAATAAACGAAAATGTCAGATACATTTTGATAGGAATTAGGAAATGGTATTCGCATTGAAATAGATAGAAGTGATTACCAGATTGTTGATCGAGCTTGAGATGCATCTCCTGGCCGCCGCTGACGAAATCTACGTGATCTTCCGCCCACGATACATAAAATTCATTCTGTAAATTTGTGGAATAATGGCGGCCACCGCTGGCACATGTCTTCGTAAGCAATACTATCACCAGAATGCCAAGGAATGATCTGAAATCCATAGTGTCTTCTTGTCTGGAATGAAATGAGAAGAAACACCGTGATCAACGTGTGTATCGATAGATGTACACTGAAGAGAATATTAGAGACGTTTTATTTATAGAGAAGCAGGCTTGTTAAATAATGGGCGGACACGACCAATGTGGTGGGACTCATGCTATGGCGTGGATGCACAATGGAAGCTTAGCTGTGAACAATTTTGCTTGTACAGAAGTTTTTTTTTTGAGGTGACTACAATTCATGTTTTTTTAAATGGTGGTTTACTTCAAGTTGGATTACAATGACACTATTTAAAATTAAACACGAGACTGATGAGCGACAATTTCAGAGGTTGAATAGTATACTGGTGAGTGGTCGGGTGTACATCGACTACCAAAAAAATGATTTTATACAAAGTAGCCCCGGGATTATTTCGAGCAATAGCTAATCATTCATTTTTATACCATTGAAAATTTTATATTCGTCCTACGTGGCAAGAAAGAACGGAACCCATAAGGTTCTTGCACATTATATTTCGCCAAGGATTATTCCATCCGTACAATGAGGAGACAACTCCCTACAAATGGTGCACTTACTTTAGTAACAGTGAAATGATGTTCGTGGAATTCTTTTGGCCGTCAAATCACTCAGCCAGGCCAACCTGTCAATGTGATTAACGATTCTACTTTTTTTTAAATGATGAGACAATAACATATATTCGTTTCATTATTTTCCACTAAAAATCAACAATTTACAATGGAAACAGATGGTCGTCGTGGAATTACAACTTCCTTCGCTCCATCATAATTTCACGTCATCATTGTTAAAAAGAATCCCGTACCATGATAAACGCAAAGGCGAATGAATTTTCGCAATGGAGTCGGCACGAAGAATTATAATTACTGTTCTAGAAGAATTTTTTTCATCTAATCTTTTTATTTTTTATTAATTTATTTGGTATAGTGACGAGATAATGATCGTCTCAATTATGCAAACATTCGAGTTATGTTTGCACGCATGCCCACGAACAGGTTTTTTAATAGAACAAGACGGCTGTTCTTCATTCATTCTCACAAGCCGAGTCAAAACAAATAATTTTGTCCTGATTTTTGGGATATATATTCCTCATGGATACAAAAGATTAGATTGCTACAGATGCTTTGCGTGGACCACTTCTGCAATTATAATTATAGGATATAGGAATTCGTTCGCTGGATGCCTTACAATTCTATCAACAGTCATATATAGATATATATAGAAATAAAACACCTTATTTGTCAAAGGTATCACTATGATTCCGCCCTTTTGAGTTGGCTCCACTCCAGCGATCATTCAATGACAGCTTCTAGATGATATTGAAATATATGTGTTGCACCTTGCTAGCACATCTGTTCTCCATAGCCCTTATAAATCAAATTTTGTTCTCAACTTGAGTGTGACGGTTGGATGTGCCATATTATTGCTTAATACATGGACCTACATATTAAAAATGAAACAAACATCATAATACAGCTTTGATAAATACAAAGGACAATTTAAAGAATAAGGGAATACCAACTATTGATCGTGATGCAAAGATTTTTTTTTTAATTTTTTTTGGAGAGATCTCAAAATTGGGTTTAAGCTTTACGATAACCTTTTAAAATTTTCAATGCAACTTGAATTAATAAACATTTTACTTTAAAGTACATTAAAAAGTTTAGTGTTTTTAACTTAATGATTACGCGTATTTTTTAAATAAAAAATATATAAACATGTTTGGATGATCATAAAGCTTTTACATTTTCTAATAGATCATGATCTCTCCTATAGTAGCATAGGTGATATCAATTTATATTGTATTGCTTAACACTTATTATGGAAAATAAAACCATGTTCATTTAGTTACATACTGTTAATTACATATGTAGTAGAGTTAGATAGTCATAAATGTTAGATGTATGCTATAATTAGATATAGAATTAAGGTGAAGATATGCATCTACTAGATTATTTTTATAGATAAATAGTAAGTTTCAAGTTAACCATCATTATGTTAAGGTTTAAGATTTACATCTACTTAGTTATGTGTATAAATGGATATTAGGTTTATCCAGTAAAATATCAACTATATTTTTTCCTTATTTTAGTTCAATATTTTATAATAGATTGGCCTTTGAAAGGAAGGAAAATCAAAATGAGTTAATACTCATAACATATATTGTACTTTGAATATTTTATTATTTGAATTATTTTGCTGATTTTAAAATGCTTTATTATTTAATGTATTATACATTTTCTTATAGTATAATTGTTTTCATTAATTGTGTTGTAATATTGATAACGATTTCTTATTTATGTAGATTAATATTATGAAGTCTACATTTCTATCTAGGTTCTTATGTCATTCATCCTAAAAAGGGTGTGAAAGTATACATATATCTAGTTTTATCTATCAATTTTATAAGTTTAAAATATTTATTCAAATATTTTCTCTATATTTATTATGTGTAAATAAATTGATCAAATTTAAGAATACAAAGAATTTGACTATGACAATTATGGACATTAGAATGGGATAAATTTTGATTTTTATCCTATTGGATCCACCCTACCATTTAAAATATTTTATATTTGATTATGTTTCTACAGTTGTGATGAGAGAATAATAAGAATCATGTGGAAAATACTAAATCATCCCATAATTTATCTATAAAATATAAGATTACTATAATCACCAAATAATTTTAACTTATAAAAAAAAATTCTACATCATATAACCCCTCTAAATTGTTTCCTAAAATCAACTTGAAATATCATAAGATCAAGGAGTATAATGATAAAAATGACCATGAAGTTAATATTAGTCTTAAAAAGGATGATAAGGAATATGTCATAAAAGGATGATAAATAAAGTTATGTAAAAACAATCAAGGGTCATTGGATAATAAAATAGATAATAGGTAATATATGTTGACATAATGTAAATAATAATTGGTACAAGAATAGAGAGTGGTTTTATTATTATGAATTAACAAATGGATAATGAGTTTTTATCAATCAAACAAATGTTTTAGGCTAAGAAAAAAATACATAATTAACACATAAAAAACTAAAAAAAAATGAGAATATGGATCTAAAAGTATTAGAAATGATAAATTTATCAATATAAATATTTTAGTCCTATGTCATGTAAAATTAGAACTACACAAATTTCATATAAAAGGATCATTTTATTTGGATATCTAAAATGGATGCATAGAATTTAGATATCATATCTTACAAATATGTAAATATGTTGGGCCTCTCTCTACATGGGAAACTTCAATATAGTTATTTCTTTCTAATGCAAAAAAAAAATACTTTTGTTGTTCATTCAATAAGTCACTAGGACTCTTCATACACCATATTACTATAACAATAAATTTATTTTCCATATATTTTTCTTCAAAAAAATCTCTCAAAAATATTTTATCAAAAGTAGACATGATATTACTATTACATTATTTAAAATATATAATTTTTAATATACATGTCCTAGATTTTAACAATCGTCTATCAAATTAAGCAATATCAATTTTAACATATTTTTTCATTTATTGCATGTTATAAGTGTCAAAATATTTGTATGTTTTTTTATATTTAACATATTTCATGTAATGTAATCCATTTTAACTTTAAACAAAAAAAATATAACTTTTTAACATGCCTAGGGTAATAAAAAAGGAATTTAATATAATATGATATATTTCATTACAAAAGTTGATACTTTGCTAATAATTTATTTTAAAATATAGTTAAAAGTTAATTTACCTTAAAAACTATAATATCTACATTATAATACTTTATAATTATTTATTTCATATTTAGAAATCACATATATAAATAATAATTTGTTAGGGTAGGACAAGATGCTATTTTTAATAGAAGAGGTAACAAAGTGTTCATATTTTTAAATTAGTAAGAAATCAATTATGATTATCTAATGATGTTAGAACTAACATAAAACATTTGAGAACGTTAAAATAGAGAAATTATAAAATCAAATGTCAAGAAACACTAATTTTTAGAATGAAGAGTGACTAGAAATAAGGAAGACCCAATTACTTCAAAATCATGCACATCTATTGATCGATAACCTCATTGAAAATAAAATGTTTAGCTTCAATAGAAGACTAGAATATGATGGCTATGTTCTAGGATACTTAGAGACTGGTCCAAATTTAAAATAAAAATAAACCTTGTAGTGGAGCACCATAATTACAAGTCATCAATCCATTCTACATAAAAATATCTTAACAACATAAAAAATTCTTTAATTTAGTAGTGAATACACATATGATATTTACCTCATATATAAAATTATTTACGTGGATGTTATCTTATAACTCTCATAAGGTACTTGGATATACCTATAACAATGAATACAATATCTAACCAAGTGTGGTTAAGATAGATAAAGCCCTTGATGAGTAACTCTTATAAAGTGTCATACATCAAAGAGGTAGTACAATCTACTTGTAGATTCAAACCAAAAGTAAAAATATTCTAAGTAAGTTTGTAAGTCTCCATCCTAAACCACTTTAAAAGATACAATGCATACTCAAGCTAATAAATAACGACTCCAAAGGCTAACTACCCATAAGAATCCCAAAATAATAATGAATATCTTAATCTATCATTTAAAAAGTGTCATGAAGACATAACTTTCTATCCTAGATCAAGGATGTTGAGATTCTTATGATAATATTATCATAAATATATAATACAATCACCAAAATATAATCATGATCTATCACACATTGCTAAAATCTATAATTAAGAAATAGAGAATGGACCCTCTCATAATAAATGTAAGGAGTTTTCTTAAGCACATACAAGGACCTATTCATCCATTTTAGCAATGGTGAACAAGATTAAAACTAGGTGTTTATTGCATATATATCCTTTTGGTTCTCACCGTGAAGAAAGAAACTCTTCATATCCATATAATAAATCTATCACATATAAGTGATAGTAATAGAGAGAATCAGATAGATATATCTCATATAAGCAATGGAAATAAAGGTATCTAATTGAAAATCCCTTAACAATGAGGTATACATTATTCTTCTCTATCTAACCATAAAAAGTGTGTGGTCTTATAGAACCATTTACAACAAATAATATTCTTTCCATTTGAAAGATAAAAATGATTCCATGTTTGATTATTCATCATTGACTCATTCAATAAGCATCTATCCTCCTATTTTAAACAATAATTTTTCTAAGAATAAGTGAGGTGATCTCTAGAATATTCATCCCTTAATATTGAAGCCCAAGTGAGGTCCTTTTGATGAAACTCATGAGATATAAAAACATAATAATTATAAAGGAGAGGCCTAGCCCACTTGGATATTAGAATATCCATGAAATATTATAATAATCTTACATAATCTTAGAAGTATATACTGAAGTATCAAATGAGACCACCGACCATAATATCCAATATTGTCATACATGGCATGGAAGGATAAAGCTCATCTACTATGGAATATAAAACTATAAGTGTTGTAGAAGAGTATGAAGCAAGAGGAATACAATAAAAAATCCTATTGTTTTATCCTTATTTGGAGATAAATAAATAGTTACATCTAGAATAATAACAATGATAATATTAAAGAGTGTAGCAAGGACCATGAAAGGACCTAGAAGAGAGAAATCATCATGCAAAAGGTTAGAAAAAATACCAAAGCAACAAGTGGAAGAACATCATCAAAGATCACATCTCTTAGAATACTAATATCCTACTTTATAGGATCATACATCCAATAAGCCCTAGATGTGTTATAATACCCTATAAGAATACACCAATGGATCTTTGCATATAGGGTTTTCATATATCCTTGGGAATATAGGTCTACATAATAAATTTAAATATTCAAAAGCTAGGCACATTAAGTTTACCATTTTTCAATCTCTCAATACGAATCATACTCAAAAAAATTGAAGTTATATTCCAATTGGTGTTGTGAGCTACATAAGTTAATGCTTAACCTTATTAATGGGGATCCATCTACTTTGTATATAATTTAGATCTAGTCAGTCCATGATAACCTTATACTTTCACTTAGTCATCCTATTTTATTCTGTAATAGAGTGAATAGTCCTTTAAAAATAAATGTCATGAAGAGATATGCAACCATTAAAATCATGATTAACATATTTACTTATGTTATTTTTCTATAAGCACTTAATATTCTTCTCAAGTTGATTCTTCATAATATCCTTGTAGTCCATGAACTTATCAAATTATTTAAATTTGATACAAATATCATATAACCATATATCTGTAGAGAAATGATCAATCAAGGTGATAAATTACTTATTTTTGGAAAGAGATGGTGACCCATGAGCCCACAAATATTATTGTAAATGAGCTTCAGGGCTTATACTCTATTTCAAATAGTCCTTTTGATAAATAACTATCAATGGTATTTATCTATGATAAACCCCTTGTAAAAATTATTAGGAGGATAAATTGGAGGAAGATAATCAACCAATAAATTTTGGTTTATGTAGCTTAAGTATCGACAATAAATTTTCCCAATATTATGATGTCATACTTGCTAATGTCATCTACCCATGCTACCATAGCTAAAATTTATTTCTTAAAGAAATAAGAATTTTTATGGTCATTGTGCTTATACATCTAAAAGACTCATTACAATATTCTAAAAATTTATTCCTTAAAATCACATAAATATCCTTAGTCACCCATCAATCAGATTAAAAACATAAACTCCTTATTCACATGAGTGATATGATAGGTGAAAATAAAAAATTGGGATCAATATCTAGAACATGAAAACATAATTAAATAATGGGGAAGTAATTGTTACCTTGGCACATTGAACCACCTATAAAGAGTAATCATACCTAATAAATACATGTTGTTTAGAATAGTTTTTATTATAGTCATGCAAAATATGGTGATGTTTAGTCATGTGCCAGATTTTTCTTGAATCTATAGTCCACTCTTCATAGGAAGTCAATGTCTAGTATGCCAAATGAATAGTTACATATACCTATTAGGTTATATTGTTATTACCATCCTCAACCTAAACAAACAAAAGAGTATCATCAACACCTCTACTTTTGGCTATATATTCAAGCTTCATAATCCATAAATGATATAATTATTAGGATTACCATATCATTATAAAGGTTACTTGATTAATTGTTATAGGTTACACCCATACAAGAGGTGGTTATTGGTTTTTATAATAATTGACTTGATATTGTTTGTATAATTATAACATATTTATTATTAATAAAATATTTCAACACTCTTGTTGGTCCAACAATAGTATCAAAGTAAGATATGACCAGGTATTACAGAGAGATTACCAAAGTAGATATCAAATTTAGAGGATGGAAAAGCAATAAAGATTATTTATTTTCATTCCATTACTTTGTTCTCTAGGTGTTAAATCGACATATATTATTTGTTGTTGCTATATTATCTTCTTGAGGAGTTAATTGGTTGTGTCCTTTGAAGAGCCATTAGAAAACACATATTCCTTTCTAATATAATATTATTAAATAAGACAATGGTGTTATTTAAAGTAGGTTGTGCATCCGTTTCCAAAGAGGATGATGTATAAAATTAGATTGTAGTTAAATATAATATATAAAATATTTGACAATGTGCAATATCCTATCTGCTTGTTCATAAGCTTGAAGTAATGATTGGAATGTTGTACAAAAAGGACTATGTATTGTTAATCATATTTTATTGACTCAATTATGGAGAATATTATTTTTTTTCCATCTTATTGTTTTTTTTTTAATAGGATTAAATGTGTGATACCACATAGCTATAAAGTTGTTGAAATGTGAGAATATATGTTTAAGGTTTCCTTGATAAATAATCTAGTTGTATGGTACATGTCAAAGTATCATCAACACACCATTGAATAGGATGGACAACATCAATATATAGAGTTGTTAATTTTATATTTAATAGGTTGTACAAAGGGAAGATATGATTAGTGAAAGAGTTATCTTAAAGTAACAAGATCATTTTAAGTTGAGCAAAGTATGTCAAAGGTATCATGTTGAGATCAAATAGAATCATCTACAAGGAGGATCATCTAAGTGTTTAAAAGAGTATCATATTGAATGTGTAAATACTATCTACTTTGAATGTATTAACATGTCTAATTGGGCCCATGCAGATTAGTCTAGACTATATTATTTTAATATCATGAGCTTATTATGAATTGTTCTAAAGCATACATTCTATTATTTAAGTGATTTAACTAGGTTTTTGAAGATATCAGACATCACAAATCATTTGGATAAATTATGTGTTATGTAATAAAATCAAGGGATCATCTAGTAACATGATTATTAGATGAGTGACATGGTAAATGATGCACATATTGATTAATGTGCTACTAAGATAAATTGAGATAATATTGGGGTCATCCAAATAATATGTTACATTATTTCATGAGTCATATGATAAGCATTGGTATTGGAAAAAACTATAGTATTCATATCATGTTAACAAGGGTCATACAACATTCATGAGTTAGATGTTGTCTTGTATGTTGTCTACCCACTTTAAAAAGCTAGCATCAAATGTTTCAATGAAGGCACTAGTTGGAGAATACATGAAGTTTTTAGAAGATATTGATAGTAACATCACAAAACCACTAAATATATATAATTATGGAAATTGATTTAGCTATGAATATTTTATGAAACAAAATTATTGCAAGTGATGATGGAGTGTGTGTTGGACACCCTGGTCCTATGATGAAAATATTTCATAATGCAATGCTAAAGGTATTCAAATTTAATTTTATATACTATGGAACTCATAATGACTATGATATGAAGAATATGTGAGGTATAAACAATGAACGTAAAGCTATGCAACAAATATTAGTTTTTTAATGATGAAAAATAATGACCAAAAGTATATCCCTAACATGGCATTGGAATGTAAATTATCAAATCTAAATGATCAATGATAGAAATTTTTTTGTATTGAAAGGGAATAATACCTATTATCCCATGTGTATTATGTGCATTCTTTTTTCCATTAATATATGAAGTTGGTCATTTAAATATTTATGTTCAAATGATATGAAAATGTAGTCAATTGCAGACACATCTATGCAATGTTGTTTGTCTTTGTGAGTAGATGGTGAATGTCCTTGGGGTTTATGTTATTATACTTTATGAAAAATAGTGTTTATCATATTGGAGTGCATAAATATATTCATGCATCACTTCTTATAGTTTCCTTGAGGAATAATATTGAAGTCGATACCAATTTTTATCACCTTATTCAACAAGCCATTTTCAAAGATGTTATTAATGGATTGGAAAATTTTGGATATATTGATAGTTATTCCTAAATTGTTTTGTAGAAGATAGGCTTATATACAATCCTCAAAAATTTCTTGTTCAAATCAAAATAACTACTAAGCTAATATACATAATTGTAAAGAGATTAGGTATACATAAAGCACATGCAATGACGATTATTGTATGGTCTATTAGAGATGATTATTAATGAGGTGAACATATTATGTGATATTATTACATGGTCTATTGGAGATGACTCTTTATGAGGTGAATTTTTAATGTGATGCTTATAAATATTTTGATGATTGTGTTTTGCAGAGAGATGATATTACCTTATTAGTTTAATTGTCATGAAGTTTGTGATTGTCAAAATTTAAATTTTATGACCATGAGAATTGAAGTAGAGGCACAGTAGCTTATTTTAGAATGTGAAAAGGTGCATGCATAATTATTCATTAATTAGGTAATCCAACGTTATTATTTGATAATATAACTTATTTGATGTACTCAATGATATTCATATTCAATTGTATGCTCCATGATGATTAAGTTTCAAATATAGTGAGGAAAATACCATTTTGATCTTAATGATATGTAATGTATTATGCCAATCCAATATATTTTTGAATTCATATCCCTCTATTGAGCATTTATGTAATAAGGTATAAGTGTTAGGATTATTGCATCACCATAAAGGGTGTTTAATAAAGTGTTAATGAGTTACACTCATAAATGAATTGGTTACAAGTTGTTATAACAATAAGACCAATATTATTTGTACAAATGTAGCATATTTATTGATAATATAATTTTTCCATCACTTTTTATGGTCTAACAAAAAATTAAATCCTTTCTTCTTACAAAAATTGCAAATTACCTTCTTGAAAGACTTATTTACCTTCTATTCTTGATTTAGATTATTTTAACTTATAATTCAACCACTTGATTTACATGAGATTGGACTATGAGAGAATGATCCTTATGTCACTATCACCAAGTTTGATGGTGGAGAAGGTATTTTAACACATCATCAAGGAATGGGTACAAATATTGAGAAATTGTTCTACGAGCATATCAAATACAATGGTGATAATATCATAATATAAAATTTTTCTAATATATCATAATATATACAATGGAACCAAATATTGGATGAGTTGATCCAAGCATTGAACATTTTTCTAGCAAGGATTCATGCTCAAAAATATGTAAAAAATCTATTTTCTAATCTTAACCACACTAGTAGGGGCGTAACTGTATGCTCAAGACTCCATTTTGACCCATTTTACAAGCATAAGGAATATTAGAGAGAACAAAAACATAAATAGGCAACTTTGTTGTAGATAGATTTATCGATAAATTTGTAGGTAAAACACTCTCAATGCTATCAAAAAATGTAAAACAAAATACTTATTGAAAATAGTACCTTTATTTTTTTAGATTTTCATAGCTTAAATACATCGTTAGATATATTAATATATATATATATATATATATATATATATATATATATATATATATATATATATATATATATATGTAGATATATACATATACATATATATATATATATATATATATATATATAGTATATATATACATATACATATATATATATATATATATGTATATATATACATATACATATACATATATATATGTATATATATACATATACATATACATATATATATGTATATATATACATATACATATACATATATATATATATATATATGTATATATATACATATACATATATATATGTATATATATACATATACATATATATATGTATATATATACATATACATATATATATATATGTATATGTATATGTATATATATACATATATATATGTATATGTATATGTATATATATACATATATATATGTATATGTATATGTATATATATACATATATATATATATATATATATATATGTATATATTATATGCACTTTTTAACTCATGAAAGATGAATCGCCATATTTTCATATGGGTGACCTTCTAATCCATAGAAGGTGAACCACCACATTTCCATATGGGTGTTACAAAAAATCTTAAATTTTTTTAGCAATAGTAGAAAAAATCTAATAATGTGCAAATAACATCATCTAAATGATAATAATAATTCAAATCCAATTGCTAGAAAATCAAATATACAATAATCAAATTTTAGATTTAAATTTTTACAAATTCTTAGCCTCTCAAATAGGGTGAAGTCTCATATGTGTAGCAGGCATGACTCAAATTCAAATATTAAATTTAATTTCAAACTATATAAATATAGGTCTTGAGCTAATAAAAATAAATATAGTTAGTATGGCTATATTAGAGTCATTACATGGATTTCTACTTAGAAATATTTGTCCTCAAGTTGGAAAATACTAGAAAATGCATTCAAATGCCACATAGCATCTTCTTCTAGACGACATTGCCACTTAAAGAGAAACTCTTGAATTTATCAAAACCACAGATGATGAACTCTAGACTATAAAACTACTTTAGGCTAGAGAGTGGTTTGACCTTCTTCATTGAGTACTAGAATATTTGTCTGGGATTACACTTTTTGGCCAATAACCTAGTTGAGACAAGACACATGAAATATAGTATGGATTCAAGAAGACAGTGGAAGCTCCAACTAATATGCTACCAATGCAATGAACCACCTTGTAGGCTTATAAAATTAATAAGCCAACTTCTAACCAAAGTTGATATTCAAGGATAATTGCTTGTAGGGTTGTAGGTACAAAAGTACTACATCTATGGTAAATTATTATTTAGAATGACGTGAATCCTAGTGTTGATTCATACAGTTGTAGGTCTGGTTCACATTATCTTTAAGAAGTTGAAGCACAAGTTATCATGGCTATAAATCATCTACCTAGGAAATATTTAAAGATCCTAGATGTCGCATCCAAAATATTTCCATTCAAATAGTGAGTTTTTTTTAAGAATTGATCATAATTTTTTATTAAGGAATGATCCTAAGTTTTGACAACATACTTTTAGAAGTTCTTATTTGAATGTATACTCATCCTTTATTGATTTCCACTTATTCCCTTTTTGAGGTACATCCATCCCTACATCTTACATATGTTTGGCTATGTAAGTGCACTAGGTGTAAATATCTAGTTTACAAGCTATATTTCTCATTAACTTCCAATGAGATAGTTTTCGCTTCTTAATCCTATCAAAATAGGTACGCTATTCATCACACACTATATAAGTCCTTCTATGTAGCTACTAGTAGCATAAAGGAATCAACTATCCTTCTCATATCCATGATGAGCTAGCCATTTCATTGATATATATTAGTCCAAATCTTATTTCATGGAATCAATATTATAGGTAACCAAAATTATTCAGTAAAACCAATAAGTTTTATGACTTCACAAGCTCAATTTAGTATCAAAAATAAGTTACTCTTTTTATTTTTGAGTCATCTATTAGCTACACCCATAAAGATCCTTTATGATGTATTTGAGTAATATTCTAGCACATTACTTTTCAATTGCAAATTACGAGTAACCATGCATGGCTTATGATATTCCATAAAGTCAATAACAAGCATTTATTGAATACCCCAAAAAGTAGGATACCATAATAAAATTTCTAAGTATCTAAATAATATAAAGGCTTCGATAATATTTTCAATATTGAATTCTTTATAAAATCAAGGTATAACTAATCCTCATGTGATATCAATATTTAAAATACACATCTAAATAAACAACGATTCCATTAAAAATTGATCATTTTTAAAGTATCATACCAATTTCTATTATCATTTTATGTGTAGTACCACCATAAAAAAAGAGTCTCCAAAATAAGTCATGCAACATCATATTTATCCTAGTAAATCCCTAAGCGAAAAACCTAGCCTTAAAATTCTTTCTAATTTTATTTCATATGAATTGGATCAATACATTGAGTCAAGACCTCTCATTTAGCCTCTATTCTCAACTTAAGAGTTCCATAACTCTTATAAATTACAATATGAACTTATCCAATAGTTCACAATCACTTTTGAATCCCATAATTTGGACTGAAGGGTCTACATATTACCCTCAATTCCATCATAAGTACATTAAACCTAGATTTTAAAATACAAACTAGCTCCTCAATTGGGTCAAGAGTACTCCATATTTCCTCTACCTTATTATAACAATCCCAATTCTAAGTCAATTCAATATAAATATTTCTTCTACAAGTTCTTAATACAACCTATTCTCAAAAATGGGTCAAAGATACTAATCATACCTTTACCCTTAACATAGGGGATCCTTTCTCTAAGTCATTACAAAATGAAACTTTAACTTTAATTTCATATCTTATATTTGGATATGACTTTATACATCCATCATGTCCATTTGAATTAATAACATGAATTTTATTGTATAAAATACCATGAGCTTTGGTGCATAATATTTTACTGCCAAATGAGACAAATATCACTTTCAAATTATTTAGAGAGCAACATATAAGCCTTAAATTAACCCATCCATATCCAATATAATGGTCTTTCTTTTAGGGAGTATTAATGCATAAATTTTCCATCTTATTCACTAAGAAAATAATTTTCACTCCTCAAGGAAGTTAAAAGATCATGGTCATACATCATATAATTAGTAGGCACAAGATCAAACATACTCTACTTAAAAATATAATAGGAATTAGCAACCATCATAGTAGGTTCATAGGTCCATGACAACAGTAAGACACTCAGCAAGTCTCAACCATTGAAACTATCACCAAGCAATATTTCACTATCCTCCACTTAAAGTTATCTTGATCAGAGGTCAGGTGCTTCGTAAAACATCCTTGGGTCTCTTTCTCACCCATGTGATATAGAAAGAAACAAGACTCAAGTGCACACAACTATGTCATGCTAGTACGACATGATGTTATCTAGAATAAATAAAAATGACATGCATTCAAGTTATCTTATCATAAAAATATTTATAGATAGTGATAAAAGGTCAAGTAACTTCATTTGAGTATGTCTTAATAGGATTTCAATGTTTTTGAGAAAAATATGACACAAATTCTTCAACCAAACATTAATTACTCAAAGGAAACATAATGGCAACATCATTTTAGCACATCACAAGTTGATTCACCTCAACAGTATACCCAACAATAGATAATCACCTTCTAACATTTTACCCAAGTGCACTCTAGCATATATAACAAAGTAATTAAATACTACCACAATTATTTAGCTATAAACTTAGCAATACACTTTTGCTATTATAGAGGATATTTTTTTTTCTTGAAAACCAACACTCCATTTAGAAAGGTTGGCTTAGCATCCATTTGATAGATTTTCCATTTTTTTTGAGTTGTTAATGATAAAATCAATCTTATTGTGTCAAGCCTTGATACTGGTGAAACAAATTAAATTATAATTAATTCCTACTTTTTTTGAATAACCCTTTCCAACTTGTCTTGCTTTGTATCTTTCAACATTACCATTTGCATTAAAATTTGTTTTATATACCCATTTCACACCAATAGTTTTCTTTCCTATTAGAAGATCTATAAATTCCCATGTTTGATTTTTCTCTATAGTCCCAATTTCCATACATAACTTTTACCCAGTTACTATTCTTAATTGCATCTTTAAAATATATTTTATCAACCTCTAAAAACAATGCAAAATCAACAAATTTACTATCTTCTTCTTCATCATGTGTTACCTCATAAATTTTCCCTAAGCTTCTTGTCTTCTTTGGAATTGAACTTGTCCTTCCTCTTGCATTTGAAGATATTGTTGATGATAAAATAACACTTTTGATTATACTAGTGTTATTTCTATGTAAGGAGGATTTATTTATCATATTTTTATTAGAATATTTATTGTTTATGTTTGTTGATTATAAGTTTCTTGGTAATTGGATTATATAACATGTAGGCCTTGGATTGCTCACTATAACCCATAAATATATTTTTTCTTCTTTGTCATCCAATTTCTTCTTCTCTTTTGGAACATGTGCATATGCAATACAACCAAATACTCTTAAATGGTCCACATTCAGTTTTATTTGACTCTGTGCTTCTTGTGTAATAATGGGTCACTATCTCTTTCCAAAAATAATTAATTTATCACCTTGATTGATCATTTATCTACATATATGTGGTTATATAATATTTGTACCAAATTTAAAGACTTTGGTAAGTTCATGTACTTCAAGGATATTATGGAGAATCAACTTGAGAAGAAGATTAAGTGCTTATAGAAAAATTAAATAAATAAATATGCTACTCGTGATTTTAATGTTTTCCTATCTCTTCATGACATTTATTTTTCAAGGACTATTCACTCTTAAAAATTAAAATAGGGTGACTAATTGAAATTACAAGGTTATCATGGACTGACTAGATATACATTGCATACAAAGTAGATAGATCCCTATTACTAAGGTGAAGCAATAACTTATGTAGCTCACAACACCAATTGAAATATAATTTAAATCATTTGGGATATGATTCCTATTGAGAGATTGACAAATGGTAAACTTAATGTACCTAGATATTGAATCTTTAAATTCATTATGTAGGTCCATATTCCTAAGGATACATTAAAACACTAGATGTAAAGATCTATTAGTGCATTATTATAGGGTATTTTAACACCTCTAGGGCTTATTGAATGTATGATCCTATAAAGTAGGATGTTAGTATTCTAAGAGATGTGATCTTTGATGATGTTCTTACACTTGTTTCTTCAATCTTGTTTGCTAACCTTTTGCATGATGATTCTTCTCTTCTAGGTCCTTTGGTGGTCATTGGTACACTCTTTGAGATTCTCATTTTTATTATTCTAGTTGTAACTATTTGTTTATCTCCCAATAAGGAAAAAGTAATAGGTTCTATTTATTGTATTCCTCTCACTTCATACTCTTCCACAACACTTATAGTTTGATATTCCATAGTAGATGAGATTGATCCTTCCATGCCATGTACAACAATAATGGATATTGTGGTGGGTGGTCTATTTTGATACTTTAGTATATACTTCTAAGGCTATATAGTATACCTCATAATATTCCATGGATATTCTAATATCCAAGTGAGCTAGGCCTCTCCTTTAGAATTCTCATATTTTTCTATCTCATAAGTGTCATAAAAAGGGCATCACTTAGGCCTTAATATAAAGGGATGAATATTCTAGAGATCACCTCACTCATTCTCAGGAAAATGATTGTTTAAAATAGGAGGATCGAAGCTTGTTGAATATGAGTTAGTGATGAAGAATCAAACATGGAAGCCTTTTTATATTTCAAAAGGAAATAGTATTATTAATTGTAAATGGTTCTATAAGACCACATACACTTTTGATGGTTAGATAGAGAAGAATAAAGTATGCCTCATTGTTAAGGGATTCTCATTAAATAATAAAATTGACTAATTATATACCTTTATCTCCATTGATTAGATGGAATCTATCTATATGATTCTCTCTATTACTACCACTTAGAGATGAGATATTTATTATATGGGTATGAAGAGTTCCTTTCTTCATGATGAGATCCAAGAGGATATTTATATGCAATAACCACCTAGTTTTAAGGTTGTTGGATACTCATCATTGGTAAAATGGATGAAGAGGTCCTTGTATGTGCTTAAGCAAACTCCTTATATTTATTATGAGAGGTTTCATTCTCTATTTCTTAATTGTGGATTTTAGCAATGTGTAATAGATCATGATTGGATTTTGGTGATTGAATTGTATATCGGTGATCTTATTATCATGGGAACTTCAACATCCTTGATCCAAGATATGAAGTCATGTCTTCATGACACTTTTGATAGGATAGATTAAGATATCCATTAATTTTTTGGGATTCGTATTGGGTAGTTAGCTTTTGGGATCATCATTTATTAGTCTAAGTATGAATTGTATATTTTAAAGTGGTTTAGGATGGAGACTTATAAACTTGCTTAGACTCTCTTTACTTTTGGTTTAAATCTACAATTGGATTATACTACCTCTTTGATGTATAACACTTTATAAGAGTTACTCATCAAAGGTCATCTCTATCTTAACCACACTTGGATAGCTATTGCATTCATTGTTATAGGTATATCCAAGTACCCTATGAGAGTTATTGGATAGCATCCAAGTAGATCATTTTGTAAATACCATATGTGTATTCACTACTAAATTAGAGTACTTTTATATTTTAAGATTTTTTTATAAAAAATGGGTTGATGACTTGTAATTATGGTGCTCCACTACAAGGTTTACTTTTATTTTAAATCTAGACTAGTCTCTTAGTGTCATAGAACATAGTCCATCATATTATAGTCTTCTATTGAAGCCGAATATTTTGTTATTAATGATATTATCAATCATAGTCAATGGATGTGCATGATTTTGAGGTAATTAGATATTTCTTATTTTCTAGTCACTCTTCATTAAAAAATTAAATTTTATTGACATCTCATTTTATAATTTCTCTATTTTAACATTCTCAAATAGTTTATGTTAGTTCTAACATTATTAGATAATCACAATTGATTTCTTAACTAATTTAAAAATATGAACACCTTGTTACCTCTCCTATTAAAATACCATCTTACCCTCCCCTAACAAATTGTTATTTGTTTTTATGATTTCTAAAAATCTATTAATATAGTATAAAGATGAAATAAATTCTCATTTTTTCATTCGTCCACCTTGCGATGAAGAGCTTGAAATAGAATCATGGAGATAGACAAATATGATGGAGGGAGAACTTCAGATATTTTAGAAATTAGGCAAGAGGTGATGGATTTCTATAGCTCGTTGTTGTGTTCCTTAACTCCCCGAGATCATGAGGCAGAATAAAGGATGTTGGAGGCCATCCCTAGAATAGTTATGGTTGAAATGAACAATTCTCTCCTTGCTCCGCTGTTGGATGATGAAATTAATACTACTACAGTATTTGGGCCCGTTAAAGGCCCCTGGCCCGGATGGCTTCCCTCCTATTTTTTTCTAGAATTTTTGGCATATTTGTGGGGAGGATGTTTGTGATGCCATTCATCATGTCCAAAACTTGAGGGCCTTCCCAAAGGCTTTGAACTCAACTTTTCTTGCTTTAATACCCAAGAAGGACTCTATGTCGTCGTTTAATGATTTTAGACCAATAAGCCTGTGTAATACAGTTTATAAAATTTTCTCCAAAGCTATGGTCAATAGATTGAAACCTATCCTTTCGACCATTATTGACTCGATCCAAAGCGATTTTGTTTAAAAAAAAAAATCCTGGATGGTGCTATAGTAATTCATGAGCTTCTTCACTCGACATAGAAAAGTGGAAGGTGTAGACACCAAAACAACACCAATCCGATTATGTGACTGCAAACACTGATCGCTTTGACACACACAGCCCCAAGGGCAGCCTGTAGAGGTTAAACAGTGGTCCTAACCACTCTCACAGTAGTTTTGGAAGGCCAGAGATCAGTTTGGCACCTTCAGGAACTTTGCTCAATATCCGTTCCACCCTGGAACGAATTCAAACTGGGATTCGCCCCACCCAGGGACGAATTTTGAATTCGCTCCGGGGTGGGGCGAATTGCAGGTTTGACGGGAAAAAAGTCAAATCTTGACAAATGGCAGCTCAGATCCGCCACTCAACGCTTCCTTCATCGCATGGGAGTATGGGTGAGCATTTTTGAGCGTTAGAGGCATTTGCAAGGTCAGTCATGAAGTCCCAATTCAGGGAGGAATCTCCTTCCCCTTGGGAGGGCATGGTTGCCATGTGGCGCCTCTGCATGCCCATTTCAAGAGACCTCCAGGTCTATAAATTGGTGAGTTTCCTCACCCCAAAATATATAGAGAAGGAGCATTTTAGAGCAACGAAGTGCTGCCATTTTATTTACACGCCTCACACCTTTTGGATTTGCGCCTTTCACATCCTTGATCTCCTTTAGAGGGGAGGTCATTGGGTGACTATTGGGAGGATGAATATCGAGCCCAAAACCCGACATTTGGTCACAATATTCCACCAAATTTTCTGACAATACCACACAAGAGGTTTTGGACCCATCCCAAGTGGATTGGTGCCGAAATCAGGCCCCAAACGATGGGCGGCCTGCCCCATGGGCGCCCCCTCCCACACTGCCACAATCTTAATCGCCCCCTTTCGAAATGATGGGAATTCCATGGTAGACTTGTTTTCTTTCATTTTTGCATTCAGTTCTATGATGCTTAGATAGGTTGTCATTTGAATTTCGTCTCATTTTGAACAATTTTGACCATATTTCTATCTTTGCTCGCTTCTACTAACTTGCAGGTAGCATCATCAAATTCCTACTAATGGAGGCCAAATTGGGAAAATATGACCATCTGGGTCTTCCCAAAATGCCCCCAATTAGCTAACCCCAAGTTTGTAGGTCTTTTGGAGCTTCCTAGGTAGGACATTGGGATAGTACCTTTTCGGCATTTTGTTGTAGGTGAATTCGTCCCACCCCGGAGCGAATTCAAATCGGTGAGGAATTTCTTGATTATTATTTTTGTAGTGCCCTCCTGATGATGTCTTGATGCCCCTATCAAATTTTTAGAGCATTTGGATTCATTTTAGTCATAGTTTAATTCATTTTTCTCATTCACTTATCGTAGGCTTGGGGATTGCATGCTTTGTTTTATCTGTAGGTGCTACTAACTATTTCTTGTTCCTTTGAATGTAGGGTTTGGACATTGGAGGAGTATCAAGGAATCAAGACTCATCAACACAAGTGGTGGCGATGCTTGGTCCACCCATTTTACATGTGGGCACGCGAAAGAAGGAAATGCACCCATGGATGTAACAAGAACGCATGCTTAAACGCTCCTAGCCCTTGGAAAGGGAGGATGCACATTGTAACCGAGTTGTGAAACATATCAATAAAAAGGGCTGTCTTCTTTATTCACTTTTGTTTCATTTTGATTCACTCATGCCTTTCTCTCTTTTCATGCACTTTCAAATTCCTAGGATTTAGCGTTGAGTTCGGTTTTTTTTGTTTGCATTTCATATTCGCTTTCCTTTTTGCTTCCGTATCCTCGTGATTTCAGTGGTGATCATGGTGGGACCCTGTCCTCTACCTTTTTGGATCAGAAATTTGATCAAAATTTACCTTGCTTGCAGGTATCTTTTTTTGGAACGCGGGACTGCTGTTCGTTCCAGTCATGGCGAACACAGAATTGTAATTCGTCTCACCCAGGGACGAATTGGAATGCGCCCCACCCTAGGATGAATACAGTCCTATAATTCATTCCACCCCGGGATGAATTCTAGTCTATGAAGTTTTCGGGCAGAAACTCAGGACCGACAGATGCGGGCAGAGAAGAGGTAAGGATTCTGCATTTTCTCTGTCATTTTCTGTTCAGTGTTTCTATTTTTGGATTATTTGTTTGCTTAGGGAAAGTTTTTCTTTTTGTTGTTTGCTTGTTTCCTTTTGCAAAATAAAAATAACCCCACACACCACGTGGCAACTTAAAAACCAAGGCGCTGGTCGTAAAACCCCAACCCTTGATCAAGACCAATGGTGGATTTCATCACCACCTTGGCTTGAATTTTGCATCCATTACCCCGATCGCAACTATTGCTAGACGTAAATCTTGATGAAAGCTGACCGAGTGTAGCTGGGGTGATTCCCAGCACACGAGGATAAGTCTTCTATGGTAGGTGTCATAAACAGGGTGATTCCCCTTCCGTACCGCCTATGTTCCACGTACCATCTGCTCTCACGTACCTATAGTTTCCCTCACGTAAGGGCGGGTATATAGAGAGGTTGGTATATCGGCCTGGCAATGGTATATCGAAGGGGCGACCAATTTTGGGAGTCATAAGAGCCCTCATTTTGCATTTAAACGTTCTTTAAAAACCTTCAAAACAAAAAAAAAAAAAAAAAACAAAAATCAAAACACACTAAACCAGGTTTAGGACACACTCTCAATATTTAAATGAGATAATCACTATTTGTGTATGTGTGTGCTCCTTTTATTTTGTTTAGTGTAGCATAAAAAATCATAAAAAAGAGATAAAAAATCTACATAGCTTGTAGGAAAGCACCACCATGGTGTACACACGTAGCCAAGCCCAATCAAGGGCGGAAGCTATGGAAAGTGTACAAGGGGGCACAAGTCACCTCCGCTACAGCACCAAGGACTTGGTCATACCGCCTTGGTGGCCCGACCCACAAGAGAGTCCGCATCAGTCCATGTCAAGATGGAACTATAGGGACACCCCTTTGAGGGACACGCCCGTTCATCATAGCCCCTTTCAGGAGGAGTCCTTACACGTGGCACTCAACATAGACAAGAAAGCTCCCTTAGAAGCTCGATATGAGTGGCCACCATGCGATGAAGCGCTAGAGCGGCATAGTTTCCATGAGGAGAGGCCACATGATGATGGCCTCCCCCCTTTGCCCCCCATCACTGTTAGAACCAATAGACAAAATCCAGAGCGTAAGGCTCTTCAAACCGGGTGAGCTAACTCTGCCCACCCCTTTCACACATATGAAAGGGAGCACGAGGAAGATGATTACATTCCTCAAGAGCAATATACAGTGTGGGGGCCATGCACCTCCGCACCAGCTAGATACCATGATCACCCACTGAGGCCAGAGCCTCGGGTGAATGCCACCAACCTCGATAGAGGGAAGTGACCTATTGAGATCTCGGATCATCACGATCGAGGTAAATGCATAGGAGAGGCATCTAGGCCTCCTAGGCTCAATATGGCAGAACAAATTGACCCGGAGTCACCAGACATGCCGCCCACCAAGCGCAGATCACGCGGCTTGAGCAAGACCAACAGCAGCTAGAGCATTTATATCACCTTAGCAAAGAGCGCATTAGGCACCAAACAGATGAGCTGCTCCATAACCCGGTGCCTGAGAGGGTTCCAACCCCGCACACCCAAAGGGCGGAACCATATGAGAGGCATAATCCCTTGGTGCGAGATAGGTCTCCGTGACCTTACCAAGTGCTGCCTCCGAGACCTCCTAGACCTGAGCGGGAGGCCACTCCCTGGAACAATGATGGGTACCCTCCGCGGGGACCCACCCAGGGTCATAGGTCTCATCTAGAGACTCCTCAGGAAGCTTACGAGGAGTACGAGCAAGAAGAAGAGCGGGCTAAAATGCCCTACCTAGGTGGAGGAGTTGCCATCCGGCCACCCCTTCATAGGCCTCAAGTCTCCCACAACCCACAATGGGAGCAAACTAAAGAGGAAGAGATTAAATCTTCCGATGCATACAAAGCGCTGCTAGAGCATTTGGAGTCTATGGAAACCAAAACTTTTGGGCCTCAAAAGCCCACTTTATGCCAGCTCCATAGTCATCTTGTGCATCCGTCAGTGCCAGCACCTCCTTACCCTGAGCACTTTAAGCTGCCTCAGTTGGCAACCTTTAGAGGTGAGGAGGATGCTCAAGAGCATGTGACAAGGTTCCTGAGCCAATGCTTCGGCATTCAGGACAATGATGCTTTGTTATTGAGAACATTTATAACCACATTCGTAGGCCCTACCTCGGATTGGTTTACTCAGTTACCAAAGCACAACATTAATAATTTAGATCAGGTTAGTGGATGGGGGCTTCCCCCCAAAGGGGGGGGGGGGGGGGGGGGGGGAATTTCAATTACCTCCCTCCTATGTTCGACCTCACTCAGATGTTCTCCAAAAAAGTTGTTTGAGATCGATCTCGTGCTATTGTAGCTACAATATGCCACCCTAGAAGAAGCTCCTAGCAAGGATAATTGAAGAGATCAAAATATAGAGATGGTGAGATAGCCAAGCCTAAGAAAAAGGAGTGGACTAAAAACACTAAAGCTGGGACTACGCAACAAAAACCCGCTGCGGTTAACCAAGTTGCTATCAATGTCCCTAAACTTGTGCAAGCAACTCAGCCTCAAAAGGCTAATTATCAGGCAGTGCCTCCCAACAACTATGACAGAGAAAATCAGAGGCAAGAACAGGGTCAACAGCGTCGCCCTAGGCGACAATTCACACCCTACACAGAGTCCAGGGACTCCTTGTTTGACCGCTTGTTAGCGGCAAACCTGATCAACCTGCCAGAGGTTCAGACTATAGATCCCAATGCGCCCAAGCCTAAGGGGTATAGAGAGGACTTGTACTATAGGTTCCATAGGCGGTAGGGACATGACCTAAATGCCTATTGGAAATTTAAGGGCTTGGTGCAGGACCTAATTGATAACAAGACCCTAGCGGTGGATAATCCTGTCGCACCAAGCAATCAACAAATGGAGGTCTTCAAAGACCCCTTGCCTGCTCATGCTCCATAGGCAAAGACCCTACAAGTTAACGAGGTCACACAGAACTGCCCCATGCAGGGGTATGTAGGGATGATCAGTATAGTGACTCGGAACAGGAGGTATCCGAGCATGAATGCTCCTGCGACAGCGATAGGAGAGGTGCCAACAACTTCGCAACCACAACAGCACCTTGCACAACCTCCTCCGCCTAAGCCGGTGGCCACACTTCGGACCAAACTAACTCAGAGTTTGAGGACCACCTCGGCTAGGCTCTCCATATACGAGCTTATACAACAATCTACGCCCCATCGAGAAGCTCTAATGGAGATTTTGAAAGCCATCGAGTTGCAGCCCCATGAGACAAATTCTTTCAACAACTTTGTGGGGCATGTAAAATGATGCACTGAGCCGGTCATCACATTTTGAGAAGATGAATTGAGATCAGTGACTGATGACATGGCGGATCCACCCTTGCACGTTATCGCGTGGGTCAACGGGATCCCATACAAGAGGGTGTTGATAGACACTGGCTCGTCCAACAACATCATCACAACTATGGCTCTCAAGCATCTGAAGTTGCCCGCATCTCACATCACAGCTTCCACCTACACTCTGCGAGCATTCAATGATGCAATCTGCTCGACAGTCGGCACAATAGTCCTACCAATCCAAGTGGGACAAAAGACCATACCCACATTGTGCCACGTATTGGAGGGTGAGATGGCCTACAACATCTTGTTGGGCCGGCCATGGATCAGGGACATGAAGTGTGTCCCTTCGATAGCTCACCAATGTTTAAAGTATACATTTGAAGGGGAGGTGCATGTAGTCCCGACGGACTTGGAACCCTTCAAGTATTGTAATGCGGTGCAGCTGATGCCGCAATCGACCCTGCCATCAACGCATTTGGATTTTTAGTTAAATCCATCTAAACAGGGTCCGATTCCGTAGGCATCCCCGTTAACAAGTTCTTCAAAATCCCAACCGGGTTCATCTTCATCGTCTGGTCCTCCACCAACGACATCATCTATGGGGGCCAAACAGAAGGACAAAGGGAAGGAACCCCTGGAAGAGGCAAAACCTTTGGAAGAGACATTGCCATCAGTATCAACTATCTCTACTGAGGAGATGCCTAGCCGGATGGAAGTCGAGGCTTCTAGCCCACCCGACATGGAGTGGACTCAAGGAGAACTTCCATTCCCTCCCCCTCAACCACCAACGATCACCATTGAAATGGCCAATACGGGCCTAGGGGAGTATCTGGTGTGGAATATTGTAGCAACACCCACACTAGAGTCCATGCAGGACATGGGGAGACCTCGCCTTCCCATTGGCACTATTGTTCCCCTAGGCTACCCGCCGAACCAGACAAATTTTGTGTATGGGGGCCTTGATCATGGCGTTGCACCATGCACGCAAGAGGACGAAGACGAAGAGCCTTTTGCTGAAAATGTCAACTATTTGTCTAACCCAGACTTTGCTCTGAGATACCTTGGCCAATGCAATTGGCACGGATATGGGTTAGGCCGATATGAGCAAGGGATACGTGTTCTTTGCCAACCAAGATACCAAATGCCATATGACAAGTCAGGAGTAGGGTTCAACCACCCCCTCCCCTTGGACATCTTGGTGGAGAACATGCAAGGCCTAGGGATAGGCAACAAGGGGGGATTGGCATCAGATCCATATGCCAACCCTAACACCACATATACATTGAGGGATTATCTCCCATTAACGGCAATCAACCTTGTTGGCTCTAGCAATCCCTTCCCTTCGCTCGAGAGAGGAGAAAGCTCGAGAGCTCATTTTCAAGGAGGGTCTAGACAATGTCAAGAAGGGTCCTCAAAGGATGAGTCGGAATATGAACCAGCATCGTATGACCCCTTCGAATCAGATAGCGATCACTCACAGGTGATCCCCATGGATGAATATCAAGAAAGCCTCTTGACAATGTTCCCCCTGGATGCTCCCATCGAGCAAGCGCCGCTCCAAGGAAATCAAGTCCCCCCATGGAGAGCGAAACAACCTAGGTGGGACCACATCAATTTGCTTGAGCAAGGCGAGCCTTTAATGCCACAAGCAGTCGGAGCCAACGAAGGCCTTTGGATCTCCGATAGTGATTATGAAGATGAAACAGAGATGGCATATCTTAATCACATGCGACAGATGCAGCATCGGTGCCCCTTGGAGATTAACGACATATTTGAACAATTAAACATAGTGCCAGGGCATGAGTGGTACGTAGACCCAGTGCGGTGGGACCAAGTGTTGGATCCGCTACTCTGGGCATACGAAGAGCACCTTCCGCCCAGAGACCCTATAGTGACATCAGTGTCGAGGGTAGACCCTGTCTTCCTATCCGCACATAGGGCCGATCCATTCGTGCCCGTCCCTCTAGAGCCAGATCCAGAGCATAGAGAGCATCCAGGATGTCCGAGTAACCACACCCATGGTAATGGAGACCAAAATCATTTCATCAACATGATCTCCATTGACTTAACCACCCCCATCCACAATCTGGCCGATCCGACATAGTCATTGTATCTAGACATAGATGCCATAGACTGGGATCACGTCGATTCCCCTCCATCCCCATCCGAGTACTGGCCTTTCGATGAAATGCTTCATTTTACCCCTAGGCCAACTCAGGATATCTTCCATGCTGAAGAGGGACCCGAGGTTCCTAACGATGATCTAAACTCAGCAAATGATATCCACTTGATCCCAACTCCACATCAGTTGGAAGACGGATCCCACATGTCGGTCGAGGAGACGACTGACGTAGACATCGGCTCAGATCCAATGAATCCATAGATCATCAAGCTGGGGGTAAGTTTATCCCCCGAAGAGCAAGCCGACTACATTGCCCTTCTCAAAGAGAAGAAGGAGGTTTTTGCATGGTCATACAGAGATATGCTGGGGCTAGATCCGTAGCTAGTCACGCATAATCTAACGCTTGATCCGACAGTCAAGCCAGTTAAGCAAAAACTACGCAAGATGCACCCAATAGTGGCCTTAATGGTCAAAGATGAATTGCAAAAGTTGTTGGATGCACAGTTTGTCATCTGCATGGATTATCCACCATGGCTGTCCAACATGGTGCCCGTCAAGAAGCTTGACGGGAGGATTCGCATATGCACTGATTTTTGAGATCTAAACAAAGCGAGTCCTAAAGATGATTTCCCCTTGCCGAGCATCGACGCATTGGTAGATGCTACAGTGGGTCACGAAATGCTTTCCCTCATGGATGGTTTCTCGGGATACAATCAAATTTGTATCAATCCCGAGGACCAGCTAAAAATGGCGTTCACAATGCCTTGGGGAACATTTTGTTATAAGGTCATGCCTTTTGGCCTTAAAAATGCTGGCGCCACCTACCAACGTGCCATGACATACATCTTCCATGATTACATGCACAAGACTTTGGAAGATTACATGGATGATTTGTTGGCCAAATCTCTTTTGCGCCCGGATCATCTCGGTGACTTAAGCAAGATCCTCGATCGCCTCATGGAGCATAAAGTCGATTGAATCCCAAGAAGTGCATTTTTGGCATCACATCTGGAAAGCTCTTGGGTTTCATAGTCTCAAAATGAGGCATCGAGGTGGACCCAAACAAAGTCAAGGCAATCCTTGAAATGGTTCCCCCAACTACCATCAAGCAGCTCGAAGCCTGCAAGGAAAGGTCACGTCGATCAAGCGCTTCATAGCGCAGCTATCTGACAAGTGCCGACCAATGAACAAGTTGTTGCACAAGGGGGTAGCATTTCACTGGGATGACGAGTGCCAGTCAGCCTTTGACGACATCAAACAATACTTGGCTTCATCACCAGTATTGGCACCACCTAGACCAGGAGTGTCATTCTACTTATACATCTCAGCTACTGAGGTGGCACTGGGAGCCATGTTAGCCTAGAAGAATGAACTTCATAGAGAATAGGCTACTTACTATCTTAGCCGCACCCTGGTCAACTATGAACTTAACTATGCATACGTTGAGAAACTCTGCTTGGCAGTGGTGTTTGCTACCAAAAAGCTGTGCCATTACATGCTGAGCAACAAGACGTATGTTGTGTCTAAGGAGAATCCATTGCGGTACATGATGAGTCATACTTATCATAGTAGTCGCACGATGAAATGGATCATGTTGTTGATAGAATTTGACATAGAGTTTATCGGACAAAAATCCATAAAAGGTCAGGTCATAGCCGATCAACTAGCAGAGGCTCCTCTCGAAGATGACCAGCCTCTGACTATAGAACTACCCGATGATGGGGTCTTCCATGTCTCAGAATCACCAGATTCTGACGAGCCTGAGTCACAGGCCGACATAACCCTATTTTTTGATGGTTCTAAATGTGAGCAAGGTGGTGGCATGGGAATAGTATTCTTCACACCGTAGGGTGCTCCTATGCCCCTATCATTTAAATTAAATTTCCCATGCACCAACAATAATGCAGAGTATGAAGCCTTGCTCATAGGTCTTCAGACAACAATCACCATGAACATTAAATGATTGAATATCTTTGGTGATTCGTTGTTAATCGTCAATCAAGTCAAAGGGGTATTCCAATGCAAATGCCCAGTTCTACAGGCCTACAAAGCCCTTGTGGACAAATTCTTGGCAAAGCTTGAATGGTACGACATCGAGGCACTCCCTCGATCATCGAACCATTTTGTGGACACTATGGCCTCTTTGGGGTCGCTAATCCCACAAGACCTTTCTGGTGATATGACAACCATTCAAGTCAAAACACTATCGCAATCAGTGATGGAGCGAGCAAGCTCCGATTTAATGCCAGGAATCCACTTGATCCAGATTGAGCCATCCATGGACAGGTTCTCTCGAATCCATGATCATCTGAAACATGCCAACTGGGGGTCCTTGTTCTCCCCTACTCCCCTTAATAGCAATACAATGTTATTCTTGCAAGTTCTCTCCCGCTCAGCTTTTGCTAGGGATGAACTTCAAGAGGGATTGGCTGTTCATACCATCGAGGCTTCTGATAAGTAGGATTGGTATTCCCCCATAAGGGACTACCTCAAGTTAGGTAACCTCCCACTTGGATTGATGCATGCCACAAAATGAGCACTCAAGCAGAAAGCGGCAAAGTATGTCTTGTTAGGAGACATTTTGTACCATCGCAGCTATGAAGGGATCCTCCTTCGTTGCTTGGACCAGCAAGAGTCCACTTGGGCGATCACCCAAGCACACGATGGTACATGCGGTGGCCACTTCAGTGGTATGGCCATCGCAAAGCGCATCCTTCGCATGGGCTATTATTGGCCATCTTTAGAGCGAGATTGTTGCGCATATGTGCGAAAGTGCATGAAGTGTCAACATCATGCCAATTTGACACACGTACCTTCCTAGGCCTTGCAGCCGATCCAATCGGCTTGGCCATTTTCATAGTGGGGCTTAGATCTCATCGAAAATATCTCCCCTACGTCGTTCGACCATCACACGTTTATCATAATGGCCACAGAGTATTTCACCAAGTGGGTGGAAGCGGTTCCGCTAACCTCTATGACTGGACCCCGCATTGTGGAGTTCATTTTGCATAACATCATATGTCATTTTGGTATTCCATCCAAGATAATCTCGGATAATGGGACGTCATTCAAGAACAAAGATGTGCGTGCTTTGACCACAAAGTACAAAATTCAGCATAGTTTTTTGACACCCTATTATCCATAGGCAAATGGGCAAGCAGAGGCGTCAAACAAAATGCTAGTTGCTATCCTTAAAAAGATAGTCATAGACAGTCATAAGGATTGGCACATTCAGATCCCACTTGCCCTATGGGCTTATCGCACTAGCATTCGGATGCCCACTGGGGCAACTCCATTTTCGCTCGTGTATGGCTCCGAGGCAGTCATGCCTCTCGAGTTGGAGATTCCCTCCCTACGCATATCAATGCAAGAGTTCATCGATGATGACACTGCATGGCAGGCCCGGTTAGACCAGCTTACGTTGCTTGATGAATGACGCGTTAATGCTCTCGAGCATTTACGTATCTATCAAGAGCGACTTAAGAAAGCATACAACATGAAAGTTCACCTGAGGGACTTTCGGATTGGTGACTTGGTCTTAAAAGAAAACCAACAGAACTCTAGTTTGTCATCCCATCTAAGGGACAAGTTCACGGAAAATTGGTTAGGTCCATATGTAATTGATAGCAAAATAGGACCTGGAACATACCGGCTAGCCTCTCTTGATGGAATCAAGGAACTAGAACCCTTGAACATCAGTCACTTGCGGCCATTCCATATTTAAAGGAGCCATAGCCCACCCAAAAAGCTCCAAGGATTCCCATAATCGCTTGGTCAACCCAAAAAGCTCTCCAAGGATTCCCATAATCGCTTGGTCAACCCAAAAAGCTCCAAGGAATTCCCATAATCGCTTGGTCAACCCAAAGGAGCTAAGGATTCCATAATCGCTTGGTCAACCCAAAAAGCTCCAAGGATTTCCATAATCGCTTGGTCAACCCAAAAAGCTCCAAGGATTCCCATAATCGCTTGGTCAACCCAAAAAGCTCCAAGGATTTCCATAATCGCTTGGTCAACCCAAAAGGCTCCAAGGATTCCCATAATCGCTTGGTCAAAAACAAGAAAAATTCAAAAACAATAAAATCATCACAAATAACAAAAATTTGCATCTCATTTCCATGCATACGCAAAATCATCATAACAGTACAGAGCTCTTTTGCATCTCATCTGCATACTCACAAACATCAATCCCTCAAAAATACAAAAATATATAGCTGCATACATTGCATATTTGTGGTCATACAGGTCAAAGCACCATAGACTGTCATTACTTGGCAAAAACCATCATCTTCTACATTTTTTGCTTTATCAATAGTTCATCGCCTATAACCACCATTCACGTTATTCTCCCACATCATAGTCAGTTGTTTCTAATGTATCGAGAGTTTTCGTCATTCAGTCGTCATTAGCTTTTTAGCCACATACTGTACCAAGTCAGACAGATTTTACGAAGGTAGAATTCTACTTGGATCACACCTTGTTACGTAGCATCCCGACACAAGTTAAAACATATAACAACATTCCCAAGTTGTGTGAACGAAAGATGAAACCTGCAAAGCAATCCAGGTCACCATAAGCGAAATGGCTATCTTGCTCATCCCCCTGTGCGAATGACCCCAAAGAATGCTGAGAGTTGGCAAAAGGACAAGCATCCTCCCTACCCAATTCCCCAAGAATCCCAAGTTCTCAAAAGGTTGCAAAACATCAGAACAATTTGCAAAATTCAAAACTCCAAAATTTGATATCCCAAAGTGCACACATCAAAAGGCACAAACAATAGTGATTCTCATCACTCCATATCCTAATCCCTTGCTCAAAAGAAAAATATAATACAAAAATAAATAGTGATTTTTATCACTACAAAAGAGCAAGTATCCCAATACAATTGAAGAAAAGAAGGGAGTCGAACTTGAATCCCTGGAACTCTCAGCATTTCGACAGGTCATGAGGCAAACCTCAGTACCGGTTTGGTTGATAGCCTATCGGTCACTGGTGGTAAACCTCCCGCATGATGATATATCTGTCACATTAACTTGTGTGCAGATCAATGTTTGCATGTGGATGAGCTAGCTTATGGTATCCTATGATAGCACCGTAGATTAATCTGACTAAATACAACAAAGGAGTTAGTGGAGCTAATCAGGTGATCCTCAGTATAGGTTTGGTTGATAGCCTATCTGGCACTGGCGGTATCCTGACCAACACCACATAAATGAACTCAATTGCACACACAGGGATGTGAAATAACTTGGTCCAAAACAAGTCAGATTCATACCTTGTTCAAAAAGTCTTGTGAGATAAAGTACAGTCATGGCTAGTTAGTTAAAACATCTGAGTCTCAGAAAACCTTAACTACATTCGAAACCAACTTGCTATATTTTAGTCTCGCCATACCAAAAAAAAAAAACATGTATGCCTACAAAGCTATTCACCGCAACAATCGCCTAGGACAAAAAGCCATAAAGTTCTACACAGTCTATGGTGCGACTACCAAACATCACAAATTCAATCCATCCATTCCATTTGCATATCATATAAATTAGAAACATTCACATTTTATCAACAACATATGCATTCATCACTATAACTTAACATGCATACATCCATATTCATCAATCATCATGCATAAAATCAAATCATCACATGCGCATAAACAAAATAAAGTTTGTATATATATATCATCAAAAATGCTCATAGGCTACAAAGAGCTGGTCCTCTGACCCCACAACAAAATCCAAAATCTCAAAACCCCCAAGCCTAAGGCATCGGCCACCATGATCACGTAGGATCGGTGCGATGGGAACTACCCCCCATGGTGTGGGTCCTATGGGACCCCTCATGGAGGCTGTTGCTAGCCCCCGCATCATGCCTACTATCGCCTCCCTCATCCAATCGCCTATGATGAGATGATGTTGACTGCTCAGTATCACTGCCCCTCATCCGGCGTGATGACCCACCTCTCGAGGGCTCAGGTAACCACCCATCGAGGTGGATAATCTCTCCCTCCATATCCATCCGATGTCGAGACCAATCTACCTCTCACCGCAACCATTCTACCTCCCAATGATAGTAAGCTACTGCATCATCGCGCTATGCTACATCCGTAGGAGATCCCTCTCCTATGCGGTGCTGTGTCCCCATCCCCCGATGGTGTGCAATGAATGCGCTCTCTCGCTCCCCAGCTGAGCCCGTAGGAGATCCCTCTCCTGCAAAGCTTCCCCCAACTCCTCATCCCACCTCCTAGTAGCTCCACCAACCGTGCAATCTCCATGCATAGCCCGGACTCCATGTCCTCCACTTCCACTTGAGGCATAGGCATATCTAGAATAGCAGCTCTGGCTCCCACTGCTCCATGATGTCCTGCATCTCCGGCTGATCTGGAACCCCCACATCCTCATCCTCCACCTCCACCATATCTGCATCCTCTCGAGGAGCTCCCCAAGCATCTCCTGGTGCCTCGACACCCTCCCCACCCATGGCTGCTACCTCTGCACCTCCTAGTGGCCCCTCTCCCCACCATCACCATAGTACCCACCACTGGTCATACTCTATGGTAGTCCCGATGTCATCCATATCCGGGACGTCGATCACTGCATCTGAATCCTCGCCTAGTGGCATGATGACCGGTCGATCTAGAGTCCTCTCATCCCCCGATGTCGATAGACCATGGGCTCACCAGGCAACCCCTGGCGCACCCCAAACTATCATGTCACCTGACTATAAGGGAAGAACTCATGCTCGGTCCCATGCCACCCAATCAGCCATCGCTCCCTACGTACCCATCGGAGCCACTCTCCAGCCTCTGGCCAGGCTGGATAGTCTCGATAAGGGCACCAAGACACCTCCCCTGGAGTAAGCCCAGTGAAGGCATCGACATAGTGCCCTACGACACCTACCCACCATCGACTCTGTCCCTGCTCCTCAGACCACCGCCATAGAGCCGCATACCCTATATCCTTATCTACCATCTCCACCTGTGTCATCCATGGTAACCCCCTGGTCTCTCCATCACTATGTGCTGCCAACCCCAACTCTGCAGTAGATAGCTGTAGCTGATCCCCTTCCACCTCTAGTAGTGGACCTCATATAGCTCCCCATAGAGCTACGCTAGCAGTGTCTGTCCCCATCTCATGATCAAAGGCTCCTGCGTCGAACACTCCACCAGTCGGTAGACCACATCTAGTAGGTTCCATGGGAACCTTGCACCTGATGAGTCAGGTAGTAGCATGTTGGAAATGAGGCCCATAAGCAATGCGTGCCTCACTCCCAACACCCCCCTCTCAAACCACCATCGAACTAGAATCCCGCCCATCTGGTAGTCAACCTCTGCCATCTCCACTGGACCATCCACCCCCAACTCCTCCCCATGCCCGAAGCATCGTATCAGCACCACTATCCTGATCCCGATGTCATCCTGATCGGTAGTCCATCTATCGAAATCCATAGAAGCCGATAAACATCCTCCAAGGTCATTGTCATCTCCCTTGTTGGGAGATGGAAGGTGTTGGTCCGAGGATCCCACAGGTTGATCAGGGCCATCAGATAGGCCTGATCCTCGACCATAGGCTCTAGTCGAGCCACCTGCTTGAGCCCAAGGGCATCAAGCCACTCCCAGTCAGCCATAGTTAGCGCCCCTGCGCTTTCGCAAAAGTAGTAGGTACACGATACCGGCTCTTCACAACCTGCAAAAGAAAACAACACAAAAACATTAAATAAAAAAAAATTTTCACCTAGGTTTTAACTACGTTTTTCGCTCAGTTTTAAGCTAAGTCTTGGTTTGTGTTCAGCTCAGTTTTAGGGTTTCAATTTTAATTTTGAAAAGCAACATAACAAAGAAAATTAAACAAATCACTTGCAGTTTTAAAACATATAACAAAAGCAATAACGCTAAGGAGCACTTACTGGTCTCGCTTCGGCTCCGTCGCTCGATCCGGTTTGTGCACTCATAATGTCGAGAGAAATTTGGTAGCGCTTCGCTTCGTAGAATTGACCTCCTCCTCCTCAGAGCTCCAAATCGCCAGAAAAAACAAGTGCAAATGAGCCCAAAACCTAGTTTTGGCCTTTAAATAGGCTTTTTGAGCCTGTAATCGTTCCTCCCTGGAATGAGCACTCTGGTTAGCACTCGTTCCACCCTAGGATGAATACTACATAGGAATTCGTCCCACCCTAGAATGAATTCAGCACACAAATTTCAAAAACAGCAAAAAAATGCACCAAAAGCAGCAATAAACTTGTCCAATGAGAGTGCTTTTGCACTTGACATTTCGGGCATGCAAAATAGATGTCAGGGTCACAAATCCTCACTATCCTACTCCCTAAGAAGGCTACCATAGCTGGACCGCTCCATGGGAAGATGGATCTTCGAGAATTTCATCCCCAAACGACGTCACCAAAAGGGTCAAAACCCACCCAAAAATAGCAATAGAGTTGCCGAACGAAGGCGCCTTCATGCCTGACATTCTTGGAATCCAAAATAGATGTTGGGGTTATAAATCATCACCATCCTACTCCCTAAGAAGGCCACCATGGCCGGACCGCTCCACGGGAAGACGGATTTTTGACAATTTCAGCTCCAAATGACGTCGCCAAAAGGGTTAACACCCACCAAAAATAGGTCTAAATGTCAAAAAACTGCACACACATTCAAAGATAAATCTCTGAAGGCACCCTTACCTAAGTCATCTTGGGTCAAGCGACTCATCACTTTTCTCATGCAGGTCATTCCCTCATCGATTCGTCGCTTGAGGGGGTAGTCACACTTAGTCACCAATCAACAAATACACACCCAATCATGGAAATAGCATGCATTCAAAGAATCATTGACAAAGATAATCATGCCCCTACTTGGGGTAGTAAACAAGCAATAATCACAAGCTGATCAATCACTTGGCATTCATGAATCATGAACTCAAGGTTCCCATAGACAAAAGGTTGCGCCCTTTGCCTATTCATGACTGATCAATGTCCAAGCTCAAGTAACACCTCATCAAAAAGGTTAACACTTGAATGGAGTTCCTTCGCTCGTCAGAAGCAAGGATTCAAGAATGCATGCCCTTTTCATGCTTGGGGCATCAAAATTTGGTTAGGTTACTGAGAAACCCTAATCATTAGTGCTTTGGTTATCTATTTTTGCTCGACGTTGTGCCATGCACAACGCATCCCAAAAAGGGGCATCTATAGACACCAAAATAACACCAATCCGATTATGTGACTGCAAACACTGATCGCTTTGACACACACAGCCCCAAGGGCAGCCCCTAGAGGTTAAACAGTGGTCCTAACCACTCTCACAATAGTTTTGGAAGGCCAGAGATCAGTTTGGCACCTTCAGGCACTTTGCTCAATATCCGTTCCACCCTGGAACGAATTCAAACTGGGATTCGCCCCACCCAGGGACGAATTCTGAATTCGCTCTAGGGTGGGGCGAATTGCAGGTTTGATGGGCAAAAAGTCAAATCTTGACAAATGGCAGCTCAGATCTGCCACTCAATGCTTCCTTCATCGCATGGGAGTATGGGTGAGCGTTTTCGAGCGTTAGAGGCATTTGCAAGGTCAGTCATGAAGTCCCAATTCAGGGAGGAATCTCCTTCCCCTTGGGAGGGCATGGTTGCCATGTGGCGCCTCTGCATGCCCATTTCAAGAGACCTCTAGGTCTATAAATTGGTGAGTTTCCTCACCCCAAAATATACAGAGAAGGAGCATTTTAGAGCAACGAAGTGCTGCCATTTTATTTACACGCCTCACACCTTTTGGATTTGCACCTTTCACATCCTTGATCTCCTTTAGAGGGGAGGTCATTGGGTGACTATTGGGAGGATGAATCTCGAGCCCAAAACCTGACATTTGGCCACAATATCCCACCAAATTTGTCGACAATACCACACAAGAGGTTTTGGACCCATCCCAAGTGGATTGGTGCCGAAATCAGGCCCCAAACGGCGGGTGGCCTGCCCCATGGGCGCCCCCTCCCACACTGCCACAATCTTAATCGCCCCCTTTCGGAACGATGGGAATTCCATGGTAGACTTGTTTTCTTTCATTTTTGCATTCAGTTCTATGATGCTTAGATAGGTTGTCATTTGAATTTCGTCTCGTTTTGAACAATTTTGACCATATTTCTATCTTTGCTCGCTTCTACTAACTTGCAGGTAGCATCATCAAATTCCTGCTAATGGAGGCCAAATTGGGAAAATATGACCATCTGGGTCTTCCCAAAATGCCCCCAATTAGCTAACCCCAAGTTTGTAGGTCTTTTGGAGCTTCCTAGGTAGGACATTGGGATAGTACCTTTTCGGCATTTTGTTGTAGGTGAATTCGTCCCACCCCAGAGCGAATTCAAATCGGTGAGGAATTTCTTGACTGTTCTTTTTGCAGTGCCCTCTTGGTGATGTCTTGATGCCCCTGTCAAATTTTTAGAGCATTTGGATTCATTTTAGTCATAGTTTAATTCATTTTCTCATTCATTTATCGTAGGCTTGGGGATTGCATGCTTTGTTTCATCTGCAGGTGCTACTAGACTATTTCTTGTTCCTTTGAACGTAGGGTTTGGACATTGGAGGAGCAGCGAGGAATCAAGACTCATCAACGCAAGCGGCGGCGATGCTTGGTCCGCCCATTTTACATGTGGGCACGCGGAAGAAGGAAAGGCACCCATGGATGTAACGAGAACGCATGCTTAAACGCTCCTAGCCCTTGGAAGGGGAGGATGCACATTGTAACCGAGTTGTGAAACATATCAATAAAAAGGGTTGTCTTCTTTATTCACTTGTGTTTCATTTCGATTCGCTCATGCCTTTCCCTCTTTTCATGCACTTTCAAATTCCTAGGATTTAGCGTTGAGTTCGGTTTTTGTTTGCATTTCGTATTCGCTTTCCTTTTTGCTTCCGTATCCTCGTGCTTTCATAAGGGTAGATTTTTTCCTCAATATGGATGTTAATAAAGCCTATGACAGGATGTCTTGGCCTTTCTTATTTTTGGTCCTTAGGAAATTTGGTTTTAATGATTCTTGGGTGAATCTTATGGAGGCTACTATTTCCTCGGCCTAGTTCTAGGTTATGATAAATGGATTCTCAATTGGTTTTTCAAATCATGTAGAGGATTGCATAAGGGAGATGCTATCTCCCCATTTCTCTTTATTATCATGGTGGAGGCTCTTGGGTGATCTATTAAATCTCGAGGTATGGAGTTTGGTGTAAAGTCGGATTTGCATATTTCTCCTATATCTCATCAACAGTTTGTGAATGACATGATGCTATCATGTCTGGTGTTTGTTTACCATGACAAAGATGTCAAGGCTATTTTGGATTGTTATGGGAGATATTTTGGGTAGTTGATTAACTTCCTCAAAAGTAGCATCTTTTTTACCAACACTCTTGAGGTTCGTTAGCATAGGATTGCTTCTTTGTTGGGGTGCCAGATTGTTTCTCTTCTAGTTATGTACTTGGGCCTTCCATTGTTTTTTGGACGCTTGAAAGAAGACTTTTGGACTTCGATCTTAGAAAGGGTTTAGAAAAAACTCTCTTCATGGAAGGGCACCCTTTTAAGCCAGGCTAGCAAAGAAATTCTTGTTCAGAGCACACTTCAAAGCATTCCTCTTTACTTTATGTCACTCTTTAGTGTCCCTGCTAAGGTGGCAGCTAAATTTGATAGTATCTGCAAGGCTTTTCTATGGGTGGGGCTCGAAACTAAAAGGAAAAATTCATCTATGTTCATGGGATCAGGCTTGTATGAGGAAAAAATATGGCGGTCTCAATTTGAAGAGTGTTGCTTTGATGAACAGGGCCTTGGTCTCTAAACAAGTGTGGAAAGTAGCCTCTGGTGTGGACAGTATTTGGTGCCATATTTTATTTGCCAAATACCAGTTCAATAGTTTTCTCTCTGATCCGCTCTCCTCGGATGGTTCTACTTTTTGGAAAAGCCTTATCAAATACAGGGAGTTCATTAAATATAATAGTTCTTGGGTGATTGGAAATGGTAGGTCGGTTTCCTTCTGGGATGACCCATGGCTAAGAGATCGCCCCTTGATGGAGGAGTTGCGTTTTAATGAAGTCTGTGCTTTGTCTAAGGAAGCTAGCTACATTAAAGTTGCGGACTTCATCCTCATTCAGAATAATCAGAGGATTTGGTTGACGTCACCCCCCTTTATCAGATCTATTCAAGATCATCTGGTTTGGGATTCAATTCTTTTGGAGCTTCATTGTTACGTGCTTCATCATGAGGAAGTGGGGGACAGGTTGGTGTGGGATGGTGATAGTGAGGGCAACTTCTTAGTAAAATCCACTTATTCTATCCTTTGTCCTCATGGAGATGGTGTTTGGCCCTGGGCTAAAATATGGATGAAGAACCTTACTCCTAAAATCAATATTTTTTATTGGCTTGTTGTGCAGAATAAGGTTCTAACAATTGATAATATTCACAAGCGTGGGTTTAATTTGCTCAATCATTATTTTTTGTGCAAGCAGGACTAGGAGTCAACGTCACATTTGTTTCTCAGTTGCAAGGTATTCCAGAACATTTTTTATCTTTGTCTTCAACAAATTGGGTTAGCTTAGCTTTTACCAAATTTCATTCTTGATCTGGTCAATCAATGGTCATCCCCTTTCCATTCGCCACACATGAATTGTTTTTGGAAGTTCTTGTTGCCCCATATTCTATGGGGAGTGTGGAAGGAATGCAATGCATGAATTTTCAAAAACAAAGAGGGTGACCTGGCTCATATGTGTCATAAAATCCTTTGGAAAGTAGGTGAAAATGTGTCCTCTACCTTGAAGGAGTCTCTTCCTTCTATTCCTAGGGATCATCCTGATTTCACTATGGAATGTGCTTTGGGTTTTTGTCCTAATCTGAGACCACCCTTGACGCCCAATATTCACAATTTTGTGTGGTGGACCCCACCTCCTCCGAGGTGGCTTAAACTTAACTTCGATGGGGCATCGAAGGGAAACCCGAGCAAGGCAGGCGTAGGTGGCATCATAAGGGATCATTATGGCGATGTTGTGCTAGCTTCTGCCAAAGACTTAGGAGAGTAGTCTTCTCATTTTGCTGAATGCATAGCTAATTTTATTGGAATTCAGTTGTTAAAATATTTGGGAGTCTGCAGGGCCATCATTGAGGGTGATTCGCTAAATATTGTGAATATGCTTAAAGGAGTTTGTAGATCGGGTTGGCGGTTCTCCAATATTATTGATGAATCTAGAGCCCACTTGTCTTCTTTTGAGGATTCCTCTATCAGTCATGTGTATAGGGAAGGAAACACGGAGGCTGACTATCTCACCAACTTAGTCATTGGAAGTCAGGGCTTTAAGGTGTGGCATTCTGACTTTCCTATGGAGTTGATCAGCCTTGTTAATGATGAGAAGTCATAAATTATTTTGGGTGTCTTTAGGGCTTTTGCTAATATTTTGGCTAATATTTATTAAAGGGTTGATGACAGAGAGGAGTTATTTTGATGGGATTCAATGCCAAGTGGATACTGGTGAGTACATCGGGAAGATTGCATCTTGCCAGAAGGCCCATATTTTCCTGGCGATTTTTGAAATTCAAATTCAAATTTTGAATCAGCTTTTTGGGAGTTGGATTTTGGTGGCTTCGGTTAATTCTGCACTAATGGGGAAGACCTTCGTGATAAAGTTTGAAAGTTGTGCTAGTCAGTCTCCTTGTGAGATTTGGTGGTTCATTTTAGGTGATCCATTCATTACTCCTATTAATGCAGTGACGTGGCAAGTGAAGTGTAGATCATCGACCGGTCCCTTTTGGTGGTGTTTTTATTCAAAATCTGGGTCTTTAATGTCTTTCCATCCATTTTTTTGGTGGTTGCACTTAATGGGTGACGTGTTGATGGTGGATATTTTTAGTTTTCTGGGGTCTCTCTGTCCTTTCCTCACTAGGGGGAGTTTTCAAAAAATAACGTTCTATCAGGATGCCTATCCCATGAGGGTTGTTGAAATTCAATTTTTGAGATCTTTGTATAGGCATTTTTAGGATGTTGGGATTTGGTATCTGATGAATGGAACTTTCACATACCTAGGCTTGAGGTTTTGCACTTGTCAATCCTTCTTAGGAAAGGGATTTTCATGGTTTGAGTCGATCGTTGGTACTTTCCATGTGGAGGATGATGGTGCTCTTTTCAAGTGCGGTTTGAGGTGGCATTTGGGAACCTCCTTGTTGTTCAGTATTTTTGGAGAGCGTCTTACACCTGTCCCTCCCTTTTCCATTTCTTTGATAGTTGGGCTTATTTGCCTTGCTTTTTTACCTCTTTTAGATGGCTTATGCCCTCTTTTTGGTGGAGCCCTCTCCTTGCTTTGGGTTGGCATTCGAATGGCTTCTCTTGGATGGGCTCCCATTGGGATTACCTTTCTCCTAGGTTTTTTGGGCCAGTCTGGAAGTCTTATGTTCTTTTCTCTTGTCCTTTCTCAGGCCTATCTTGTTGGTTCTCCATGGTTTTGTGAGAAGGTGTTTGACGTTGTTGTCGATCAATTTTCATTGGGGGCCCTCGTGAGTTGTTTTGTTTTCTTTCTTGGGTTGAAGGTCTTTATGTTTTTGTGAAGGAGTGGAATTTGGCTATGAAGTCCCTTCTCGATGTGTCTCATTGTTCCTTGGGTGGGCCTTCTATGCCCTTTTCCTTCGCTTGGTGGTTGACTTCTGTGACCAGGTTCCTGTATTTTGATGCTATAATACCTATTACTATTTATTGTTGGTGCTATCGGGTATTTGGAAGTGTCTTTCTCTGGATTTTTTCTATATGTTTTGAGTCTATTCTTAGCTGGTTTAGTGAGAGTATGGGGAAAGCTAAGATATATCCTGCTAAGCCTAAATTGTGTAAACCTCGTCTGGAACCTTCGTCGATTTCTTTTGACGAAGAGGTTAAGTCTATCTTAGCTGATGGAGGTCTTCTTGATTGCATCCTAAAATTCCATGGGCATAATTCATTGCTTACTAATTGGATGGTTTCATCTTGGAATGATGGTTGGGTTAGTGTTGGCTCCTAGTCCTTTCAAGTTACGATGGATCTTATCAGTAGGACCACTGGTCTGGCTTTGGATGGTGCCTATCACAATCGTGAAAGGTATTATTTTCTACAAGAAATCACTCTTTTTCTGGACAAGGAGGAATATTTACCATGAATTTAGAATGGCTTCAGTGTTGCGGCTCTGTCTCCTCCCTAGAATAGAGTTATTAGGGTTATTATGGATTATTTTACCCTTGACCCTTCCTACAAAATCATAAGGAGTTTTCATGCCATGTTTTTAAATCACCTTAGACGTAATGCTTGTATGAACATTCCTTTATTTCTCTTTCATTCTATGCAAAAGTCCTTCCTTAATGTTCAAGTTGGTCATGGTCAAGCCCCTATCCACCAAGGCCTGGCTTTGTTGGTTTTCGAACAGGCTACTTTGGAGCGTGGCCTTGATGCTAATGATTTTTTGAAGTCTTTTGTAGATCCTTTTGTTCCTCTGGTGAGTGGTCCCAAGTTGAATGTGGACTCCCCCTTTGTTGGTGGTGGCTCTCGTTTAGCCTCTAGAACATACACTGATGAAAGTGTGGACACTCTCTCCTTCACCTTTGGTGTTGGCCCTGAGCAAATTTCTAAAAATATATAGGTCTCCTCCAAAGGGGTTTGGGGATGGGATCCAAAGGTGAGTGATTTGGCCCACTCATCGGGTCACACTGTTAAATTTGATTTGGCCCCTAAAGTGTGTTTGGAAGATCTTGGTGATTCTGATATGAAGTCGGCTAGTGTCACTGTTGTTGTTCATCATAAGTCTAAATGGCTTCGTAGTAAATTGGAGGAAGGTGATTCCCCCATTACTACGGCCCTCTCGGATCTTGATGTTCTACCGAGGGATCTTCCTCGAGAGAAGTTTGTGGAAGAAATATTTTCTTTGAGCACGGTCGAGAATTTTAAAGATATGGTTTTCTATGATTTAAAGCTCATTGACATCAACCAACATAAGATCTGGAGTATGCTAAAATTTTCCCTCGATTTAACTAAAAATATTTCTCGCTTGGTGGCTAATGTAACTCAAGGTGTTCACAAGTTGGTGTAGAACTATCTCAGTTCTCCCTCCTTTGATGCCTTGTGGTTTGGTTTCTGTCTTTCCTTTTTGTTTACCTCTAGTTTTTTTCGAGGTTTGTTCAGATTTTTTTGCCTTCATGGCTTTCTTTGTAGTGGTTGTGGGATCCCGTTAAAACCCTCTTCTTTTAATAGTACCAAAAACATTATTATGTAGATATTGTAGTTTTTAAGGTAAATTAACTTTTTACTATATTTTAAAATGAAATATTAGAAAAGTATCAAATTTTTTAAGGAAATAGATCATATTATAATAAATTTCTTTTTTATTGCCCTAGACATGTTAAAATGTTATTTGTTTTTAAGTTGGGAAGAATTACATTACATGAAATATGTTAAATATAAAAAGCATACACATATTTTGACACTTGTAATATGCAATAAATGAATGAATATGTTAAAATTATAATTACTTAATTTGATAGACATTTGTTAAAATCTAGGACATGTATATTCAAAATTTAATATTTTAAATAGTGAAAAAATATTTTTATATCTAATTTTATCATAAGTTTTTGAGAGATTTTTTTGAAGAAAAATATATGGAAAATAAAATTGATTGTTATAGTAATATGGTGTATGAAGAGTCCTAGTGACTTATTAAAGGAATAAAAAAAGTATATTTTTTTTTGCATTAGAATGAAAGAACTATATTGAAGCTTCCCCATGTAGAGAAAGTCCCAACATATCCACATATTTTTAAGATATGATATCTAAAATTCACGCAACCATTTAACTTGTCCTAATCAAGAGATCCTTTATATTAAATTTGTGTAGCTCTAATTTTACATGACATAGGACCAAAATATTTATATTGACATTTTTATCATGCATAATACTTTTTTATTTATATTTTCATTTTTATCATGATACTCCTTGATCTTATGATATTTCAAGTTGATTTTAGGGAAAAAATAGATGGGTATATTTGATGTAGAAATATTATTGTAAGTTCAAATTATTTGGTGATTATAGTCTTCTTATATTTTAAAGATAATTGATGGGATGATTTACTATTCTTCACAAGATTCTTATTATTATCTCTCACTACAACTATAAAAACATAATCAAATCTAAAATATTTTAAATGGTAGGGTGGGTGAGTAGAATAAAAAATCAATTTTTGAGAGGGCATATCCCATTCTAATGTTCTTAACTGCCATAGTCAAGTACTTTATATTCTTAAAATTGATCGATTTCTTTAAAAAATAAATCTAGAGAAAATATTTGAATAAATATTTTAAACTTATAAAATGGATAGATAAAACTACAATAGAAGTGTAGTTTTCATAATATTAATCTCCTTAAATAAATAATCATTATCAATATTACAACACAATTAATGAAAATAATTCTCCTATAAGAAAATGTAAATACATTAAATAATAAAGCATTTTAAAACCAACAAAATAATTCAAATAATAAAAGATACAAAGTCAAATATGTGTTGTGATTATTGACTCATTTTAGTTGTTCTTCCTTTGAAAAGCCAATTTATTATAAAAAATTGAACTAAAATAAATAAAAAATATAGTTGGTATTTTACTTGATAAGACTGATATCTATTTGTACACATAACTAAGTAGATGTAAATCCTAAATCCTAACATAATTGATGGTTATCTTGAAACTTACAATTTATCTATAGAAATAATTTAGTAAATGCATATTCTAACCCTAATTAATTAGTTGAATTTTTTTGCAATAATTCTATCTAATTATAGCATATATCTAACATTTATGACTATTTAACTCTATTACATATATAACTAGCAGTACGAGACTAAATGAACATGGTTTTATTATAAGTGTTATGCAACATAATATAAATTGATATCACCTATGCTACTATATGAGAGATCACGATCTATTAGAAATGTGAAATATTTATAAGGTCATGATTTGATTTAAAATAAAAATAAATAATAATAATTAAGTTTAAAACACTAAACTTTTTAAAGGACTTTAAAGTAAAATGTTTATTAATTCAAGTTGTATTGAAAATTTTAAAAGGTTATTGCAAAGCTCAACACTCATTTTTCTAATTGTTTAATCATTGATTTGAGATCTTTCCAAAAAAAAATAGAAATAATCTTTGCATCACCATTAATAGTTGGTATTCCCTTATTCTTTATATTGTCCTTTGTATTAATAAAGCTGCATTATTATGTTTGTTTCGTTTTTTATATGTCGGTCCACGTAGTAAGGAATGATATGGCACATCCAACACTCACAATCAAGTTGGCAACAAAAATTGATTTATAAGGGCTATGGAGAACAGATGCGCTAATAAGCTGATATATATTTGAATATCATCTACAAGTTATCATTGAATGACCGCTCGAGTGGTGCCAACTCTAAAAGGCGGAATCATAGTGATACCTTTGACAAGTAAGGTGTTTTATATCTATATAGACTGTTGATAGATGTGTAAGGCATCCAGCCAACGAATTCCTACATCCTATAATTATAATTGCAGAAAGCGGTCCAAGCAAAGCATCTGTAGTTTTCCTAATCTAATCTTTTGTATACAGTGAGGAATATATATCCCAAAAAGCAGGACAAAATTATTTGTTTTGACTCGCCTTGTGAGAATGAATGAGGAATGGCCGTCTTGTTCTATTAAAAAACCTGTTCGTGGGCAGGCGTGGAAACATAACTCGAAAGTTTGCATAATTGAGACGATCATTATCTCGTCACTACACCAAATAAATTAATAAAAAATAAAAAAATTAGATTAAAGAAATCCTTCTAAAACAGTGATTATAATTCTTCGTGCCGGACTACAGTGCGAAAATTCATTTGCCTTTGCGTTTATCATGGTACGGGATTCTTTGTAATAATGATGACGTGAATTTATGACGTAGCGAAGGAAGTTGTAATTTCATGATGACCATCCGTTTCCATTGTAAATTGTTGAATTTTAGTGGAAAATAATGAATAGGATATATGTTATTGTATAATGATTTTTTAAAAGTAGGATCGTTTATCACATTGAGAGGATGGCCTGGCTGAGTGATTGACAGCCAAAACAATTCCACGAAGCCATTTTGTTCTCCCTCAGCCAAATCAATTCAGAGAGTATTGGACGACGAACATCATGTGACTGTTATTAAAGTAAGTGCACAATCCTACGGATGGAATAATGTGCACGAACCTATAAGTTCCGTTCTTTCTTGCCACGTAGGACGAATATCAAATTTTCAATGTATAAAAATAAATGATTAGCTTTTGCTCGAAATAATCCCGGAGCTACTTTTTAGGCCTATATATAAAATCATTTTTTTGGTTGTCGATGTAAACCCGACCACTCACCAGTATAATATTCAACCTTTGAGATTGTCGCTCATCACTCTCGTGTTTAATTCTAAATATTGTCATTGTAATCCAACTTGAATTAAACCACCATTTAAAAAAACTTGAATTCTAGCCACCTCAAAAAAAGAAAAAAAGAAACTTCTGCAAAACTGTGCACAGCTAAGCTTCCATTGTGCACGAGTCCGACCACATTCGTCGTGTCCGCCCATTAATGTAACACGTCTGCTTCCCTATAAATAAAACATCTCTAATATTCTCCTCAGCGTATATCTATCGATAGACACGCCCATCACGGCGTTTCTTCTCATTTCATTGTAGACAAGAAGACACTATTGATTTCAGATCATTCCTTGGCATTCTGGTGATAGTATTGCTTACGAAGACATATGCCAGCGGTGGCCGCCATTATTCCACAAATTTACAAAATAAATTTTATGTATCGTGGGCGGAAGATCACGTAAATTTCCTCAGCAGCGGCCAGGAGATGCATCCCAAGCTGGATCAACAATCTGGTAATCACTTCTATCTTCTCACAAGCATGGGTCGTGCTTTCTTTGTATCTTTGGTTTGGACTGGGGACAATGAAGGTACCTATTCGATTAAGCCATGATCTACTGGGATCTTGAGGATGATATCCCATTCCTAGTGTAAAATTTTGGTTAAAGAATTTAATCCCTAAAATTAATATTTTCTTTTGGCTGATAGTGCAAAATAAAATACTATCCATAAAAAATATACATAAAAGAGGCTTCAATATTATGAACATATGATTTTTGTGTGAAGTAGACTGGGAGTCTACAAACCACATGCTTCTTTGGTGCTCTGTCTTTTAGGAGGTCTGCTCATTAATTTTTTGTAAGCTTGGGGTTCAGTGGGTCATGCCAAGTTCTCTGGTGGACTGCGTTCAACAATGATCCTCTCCCTTTGCATCCCCCTGTCTCAAGTGTATGTGGAAATTCTTACTTCCCCACATCCTTTGGGGGTATGTAAAGAATGAAATGCAAGGGCGTTTAAGAGTTATAAAAGAGATGTTTATTGTGTTAGTTCAAGGATTATGTGGAATTATAATGAAAATATTTTTTTTTATATTTCAGGATCTAGGAAAAAATAGATATATTTGCTCTCCAAATGAAGTATAGTTAGAGGATGTGTTTGGATTTTCGTAGATTGCTCTAGGTCTGGTTGCTCCAAATACAAGGAGTATGGTGAAATGGTCCTCCCTCCAAGAGGTTGGTTCAAATTAAATTTTGATGATACCTCTAAAGGTAATCCTAGCATTATTGGTGTTGGTAGTGTTATTATAGATAGTAAGGAAGATTTGGTAGTGGCATATGCAGAATATTTATTATCCCATACATCTCAGTTTTTAGAATCTAGAGTTGCATTCCAATGTGTATTATTATTGAAGGACCTAGGGATATCGAACATGGTTATTGAAGGTGATTCAATGAACTTGATTAACATGTTCAAAGATTCTGTTCAATCGAGGTAGAAGGTGATAAATCTAATGGAAGAAGTAAATTTAAATATTCAGCGTATAAGTCAAGTCTCAATAACTCATGTGCTAAGAGAGGATAATTCTATCGCTAACTTTATGGCAAATCTTGGGACATCTTCTCCAGGATTTTTGTTTTGGCACAAGGATTTCCTAGAGGACCTTTTATTTCATATCAATGATAATATTTATGATTATTAGATGGTTGGTTATTTTTTGAAAATGTGGCTCTTGAGTAATGTTCTTATTAAGCATACGATGGTCATCATATTTTAGAGATTTTTTTATTCCCAATGGTCCTTGATTTTCAAATCACATTAGGTGATGGGGGTTTAGTCTGCCTTTAGTTCCCTAAATTCAAATTCTTTATTTTCTTACAGATCCTAGAGAGGAGAGTTATTGTTTTTCGTAAATCTCAATCTCTTGGTATGCAATTCCTATATGGTTTTCTAAGTTGACATTTAATACAAAATTTAATCCATGTTTCGTGGTGGGCCTTTATCCTCTCTATCTTGGAAGCCTCTTCTTTGTTGTGTTGGTAACTTGAGGGAGAGCTGAATGCTCAGTGTTTCTTTATCAATGAGGATGGTATATTTGAAGCAGTTAACCTAGAATTTTTGGTTTTCTACTTTCACAAGATGGACTAGTGGGTAGATGAGAAGTAAGGTCTACCACATTTTTTTTTTGGGTTACCATAGTAAATATGGGAAATTGAAGGTTGTTCAGAGTCCATCTGGTGGTGATTTTAGGGCTACTTTTGTGTCAATTATTGTTTTATTCTGAGATTTGGTGTTCTGGTCCTGTTCTAGATTGTATTAGTTTAACCATATTTATATTAGGCTCTATCTCATTGGACTACATAGGTTGTATTTTTTGAGTAAGGTGAAAGGATTCTTTATGCTATTGAGTATAGGATCATGAGTTGGGTTTGGTTGCTCATGGGTAAAGCTAATATGTCAAGTCCTAAATATCACCATGCCAAGATCCATGTGGAACCTTCCTCAATGTTGGTTGATGAGGAGGTTAAATTGATTTTACTTAATGGAGGACGTCTGAATTATATTCAAAAATTTCATGGCCATAATCTAATCCTATCGAAATAGATGGACCTCACCTGGAATGATGGTTGGGTGAGAGTTGGTAACTGGTCTTTTGAAGTGTCCATCGAGCTCATTATTTGGACCATGGGTATTCCTTTAGATGGGGATTTCCATAATAGAGATAATCATTCATTTCTTAAGTACATAAGTTTTTTTTCTAGATGTAGATGAATTTATTCCTAGAATGTAGAATGGGTTTAGTGTGAAGGCCCTTTCCCCCTTAGGGCAAGGTGGCCATAATGATAATATATTTCTTCACTCTGTATTTTATGTATGATGTGATCAAAAACTTCCATGTTATGCTTTTGAACACTCTTTGGAGGTAGCTCTGGATGAACATCCCATTATTTTTATTTGTCTATGAAATGAATTTCTAGATCTTTTTACCAAGGAGAATCATACCAACACAAGGATGGATGGTGATCCATATTTCAACATGGTTGGAGGAGGTGTTACAAGGAATTCCAAATGTATATTGGGTAAGAAACATTTTGAGGAGGATTATGTACCCATTTGCCTTAATTTTGATTCCAAAATCTTACCAAGATATTTTTGAAAAGATAAATTAATGAAGGAAATTTATGCCCCATATGGGGCTGTTGAAAGAAATAATTTTATTATTCATAATATGAAAATGATGGAGATAAAGCAACATGTGATTTGGGGCTTGTTGAATATTATGGTCAACTACTCTGAGGAGATATCTAGGATGGTGGGAGATGTTATCTAAGAGGTGGACTTGTTGGTCTAGAACTAGCTTGGTTCTATCCTCTCAACCTTTTTTGGTGTTCTCTCCCTCTATTTTTGTTTCTATTTACATTTATTTTGTGTTAGTAATTGTAGTCTCTCTAGGTCTCTCCCATTATTTTAGGTGGTTTCTAGCTTTTTGTGTTATTTTTTGGGTGGTTATCCAGTTGTGTTGGAGTGGCGATCCCTTTCAAAATCCTATTTTCTTAATAGTATAAAAAATAGAGAGAATAATATAGATAGACTCCTTGTAAGTAATGAAGATAAATGTCTCTAATTAGTCGATTTTCATATTTACTAAGAATCCCTTAACAATGAGGTATACATTATTCTTCTTTATCTAACCATCAAAAATGTATGTGATCTTATAGAACCATTTACAACCAACAATATTATTTCCTTTTGAAATATAAAATGACTTCCATGTTTGATTCTTCATCACTAACACATATTCAACAAGCATTGATCCTCCTTATTTAAACAATTATTTCTTGAGAATAAGTGAGGCGGTCTCTAGAATATTCATACCTTGAAATTTAGGCCTAATTGAGGCCTTTTGATGACACTCATGAGATAGAAAAATATGATAATTCTAAAGCAGAGGCCTAGCTCACTTTGATATTAGAATATCTATGGAATTTTATGGGATATCCTACATGGCCTTAGAAGTATATACTAAAGTATCAAACTAGAACACCCACTATAATATCCAATATTGTTGTACATGGTATGGAAGGATCAAGCTCATCTAGTATGTTATCTCAAACTATAATTTTTGTAGATAAGTATGAAGTGAGAGGAATAAAATCAATAGAACCTATTATTTTATCCTTGTTGGAATATAAATAAATAGTCACAACTAGAATAATAGCAATGAGAATCTCAAAGAGTGTAGAAAAGACCACCAAAGGACCTAGAAGAGAGGAATCATCATGAAAAAGGTTAGTGAACAAGATCAAAGAAACAAGTGGAAGAACATCATCAAAGATCACATATCTTAGGATACTAAGATCCTATTTTATAGGATCATACATTAAATAAGACCTAAAGGTGTTATAATACCCTATAAAGATGCACCAATGGATATCTACATCTAGCATTTTCATGTATCCTTGGGAATATGGACCTACATAATTAATTTAAATATTCAAAAGCTAGGCACATTAAGTTTACCATTTATCGATATCTCAATAGAAATCATACCCCAAATAATTTAAGTTATATTCCAATTGGTGTTGTGAGCTACATAAGTTATTACTTAATATTAGTAATAGGGATCCATCTGCTTTATATGCAATGTAGATCTAGTCAATATATGATAATATTATACTTTCACTTTTCATCCTATTTTATTTTGTAATAGAGTGAGTAGTCCTTTAAAAATAAATATCATAAAGAGATAGGAAACCATTAAAATCATGATTAGCATATTTATTTATGTTAATTTTCTACAAGCACTTAATATTTTTCTGAAATTGATTCTACATAAGATCCTTAAAGTCCATAAATTTATCAAAGTATTTAACTTTGGTACAAATGTTTTTTAACCATAAATATGTAGAGAAATGATCAATCAAGGTGATAAATTACTTATTTTTGGAAAGAGATGGTGACCCATGAGCTCGCAAATATTATTGTAAATGAGATTCAATGCTTATATAGTATTTACAATAGTCCTTTTGAGAAGTGACTATCAATGATATTTCTCTAAGATAAACCCCTTGTAAACATCATTAGGAGCATAAATTAGAGGAAGACTATCAACCAAAAAGTGTTGGTTCATGTAGCTTAATGATCAATAGTCAATTCACCTAGTATTATGATGTCATACTTGCTAATGTTATATACCCATGCTACCATAGCCATGATGTTTTTTTAAATAAAGAATAAGTTTTATGGTCATCGTGTTTATACATTTAAAATACTAATTGCAATATCCTAAGCTTTTTTCCTTAAAATCACATAAACATCCTTAATCACCCATCAATTAGAGTAAAACATAAACTCCTTATACATATGAGTGATATGATAGGTGGAAATAAATAATTATGACCAATATCTAGAACATGAAAACAATATCAAATAATAAAAAACCAATTGTTACCTTAGGACATTCAACCACCTATAAATATTAATCATACCTAATAGCTACATGATCTTTAGAATATATTCTATTATAGTCATGCAAAATATGGTCATGTTTAGTCATATGTTAGATTTCCCTTGAATCTATAATCCACTTTTCATTGTAAGTGTATTTCCTGTATGCCAAATGAATAGCTACATATATACCTATTAGGTTTCATTGTTATTGTTATCCTCAACCTAAAAAAAGAAGAGAGTTTCATCAAAACCTCTACTTTTAGCTACCTATTCAAGCTTTATAATCCACAAATAACATAATTATTAGGATTACCATATCATTATAAATATTATTTGATTAATTGTTATAGGTTACACCCATATAGGAGTTGGTTATAGGTTGTTATAATAATTGACTCGATATTATTTGTATAAATATAACATATTCATTGTTAATAAAATATTTCAACACTCTTGGCTGGTGCTGGTGGTGACTTTCCCTCGGGGTGGTCAGTTGTTAGTCTCCTTTTGGAGATGGTTTGTTAGGTTGTGATCATTTTTCTCTCCCTTTGGGAGTTGCTTTGTAAGGTTGTGGGTTTTCCTTAAAAACCCTCTTTCTTAATATTACCAAAAGAAAAATATTTCAACACTCTTGTTGGTCCAACAATAGTATCAAAGTGGGATATGACCAAGATTTCAAATTTAGAGGATGGATAAGCAATAAATATTTTTAATTTTTATTTTATTCTTTTGTTCTCTAGGTGTTAAGTCGACATATAGTATTTATTGTTGCTATCTTATCTTCTTGAGGAGTTAATTAATTGTGTGCTTTGAATAGCCATTAGAAATAAAATATTCCTTTCTAATATAAAATTATTAAAGAAGACAATGGTGTTCTTTAGAGTAGGTTGTGCATTATTTTCTAAAGAGGATGATGTACAAAAGTAGATTGTAGTTCAATATAATATGTAAAATATTTGAGGATGTGCAATATTCTATCTGCTTGTTCATGAGCTTGAAGCAATGATTTAAATATTCTATGAAAAGGACTATGTGTTGTTACTCATATTTTATTGGCTCAATTATGGAGAAGACATTTTTTTTTTCCATATTATTGTTCTTTTTCAATAGTCTTGAATGCGTGATACCACATAGTTATAATGTTGTTAAAAAATGAGAAGATATATTTAAAGTTTCCTTTAAAAATAAGGTAGTTACATTGTACATGTCAAAGTGTCATCAACATGGCATCAAATATGATGACAAACATCAATAAATAGAGTTGTTAATTTCATATTTAATAGGTTGTATAAAGGGAAGTTACTAATAATGAATGGGTCATCTTGAAGTAATGAGACCATTTTAATTTGAGAAAAGTATGTCAAAGCTATCATGTTGAGAAAAAATAGGGTCATCTACAAGGAGGATCATCTAAGTGTTTGAAAGAGTATCATCTTGAATGTGTAAATACTATCTACTTTGAATATATTAACGTGTCTAATTGGGTCCATGTAGGTTAGTCTAGAGTATGTAATTTTATTATCATGAGATTATTATGAATTGTTCTAAATAATACATTATATTTCTTAAGGTATTTAACTAGGTTTGTGAAGTTATCAAACATCACAAGTCATTTAGATAAATGACGTGTTATGTAATACAATCAAGGGATTATCTAGTAACATGTTTATCCAATGATTGATATCGTAATGGATGCACATATTGATTAATGTGCAACTAAGATAAATTGAGATAATATTGGGATCATCAAAATAATATGTTACATAATTTCATGAGTCATATGATAAGCATAGGCATTAGAAAAAACTATGATATTCATATCATGATAACAAGGGTCATTCAACATTCACGAGTTAGATATTTTCTTGTATGTTATCTAACCACAACAAAAAGCTAGCAATAGATGTTACAATGGAGTCACTAATTGGAGAATACATGATTTTTTAGAATATATTGATAGTAAAATCACACAACTACTAAATATATAACTATGAAAATTGATTTAGCTATGAATATTTTATGAAACCAAATTGTTGTAAGTGATGACAAAGTGTGTTGGACACCTTGGTCCTATGATGAAAATATTTCATGGTGCAATGCTAAAGGTATTTAAATTTGAGTTTATATACTATATAACTCATAATGACTAAGATATGAAGAATATGTGAGTCATAAAACATAACCCTAAAGAAATGCAACATATATTAGTTGTTTCATGATGAAAAATAATGACCAAAAATATATCCCTAACATGACATTGAAATATAAATTGTAAAATCTAAATGATCAATGGTAAAAAATTAGTGAGAACACATTTTTATGTTGGAAGGGAATAATACCTATTATCCCATGTTTATTATGTGCATTATTTTTCACCGTTAATATATGAAGTTGGTCATCCAAATATTTGTGTTCAAATGATGAACATATAGTCACATGCAGACACATCTATGTGATGTTGTTTGTCTTTGTGAGTACATGTTGAATGTCCTTGGGGTATATTTTATTATCCTGTATAGAAAATATTATTTATCATATTGGAGTGCATAAATATATTTACACATCACTTCTTATGGTTTCCTTGAGGAATAATATTAAATTTGATAGCACTTTTTATCACTTTATTCAACAAGAAATTTTTGAAGATGTTATTAATGGATTGGAAAACATTGAACATACTAATAGTCATTCCTTTTTTTTTTGTAGAATGTAGACTTATATACATTCCTTAAAAATATCTTGTTCATATCAACATAGCTACTAAGCTAATATGCCTAATGGTAAATAGATTAGGTATATATTAAGCACATGAAATGATGATTATTGCATGATATTTTAGAGATGATGATTCCATGAGGTGAATATATCATATGATATTATTGAATGGTCTATTGGAGATGATGATTCATGAGGTGAATTTATAATGTGATGCTTGAAAATGTTTTTATGATTGTGTTTTGCAAAGAGATGATGTTGGCTTACTATTTTAATCATCATGAAGTTTGTGATTATCAAAATTTAAATTTTATGACCATGAGGATTGAAGTAGATTCCCAATACCTTATTTTAGAATGTGAAAAGGTGGATAAGGTAATCCAATATTATTATTTGATAATATAACTTGTTTGATGTGCTCAATGGTATTCATATTCAATTTTATGCTCAATGATGATTAAGTTTGAAATATAGTGAGGAAAATTCTTTTTTGATCTCAATGAGATGTAATGTATTATGCCCATCCAATAAATTTTTGAATTCATATCCTTCTATTGAGCATTTATATAATAAGGAAGAAGTGTTAGGATTATTACATCACCATAAAGGATGTTTAATAAAGTGTTAATAAGTTACACCCATACATGAGTCGGTTACAAGATTATATAATAATAATATCACTATTCTTTGTACAAATGTAACATATTTATTGATAATATAATTTGTCCATTGTATTTTATGGTATAACAAAAACTTTATATCCTTCCTTTTTAGAAAAAATGCAAATTAGTTTCTTGAAAGACTTATCTTTCGTTTCATGATATTGGATTATGAGAGAATCACCCTTATATCACTATCACAAATTTTGATGGTGGATAAGGTATGGGAACACAATAAAGGAATGGGTACAAAAATTGAGAAATCATTCTAGGAGTATCTCAAATACAATGGTGATAATATCATAATATTTAGAAATATCATTGAACACAATATTGAAAACTTCAATAGCTAACATCACACATGTACCTCCTCAAGCAACACTAATATTTTTTCTAGTTTATTGAAAATAATAGTATACTAATCAATGGTCCCAAATATTGGATGAGTTGATCCAAGCATGTAACATTTTTCTAGAAAGGATTCATGCTAAAAAATATGCAAAAAATCTATTTTTTAATATTTACCACACTAGTAGGGGCATAAATTTACTCTCAAGACTCCATTTTCATCCATTATATAAGCATGAGAATTAATAGATAGACAAATTTATTGTAGATAGATTTATCTATAATTTTTTAGGAAAAATAGTCTCGATGCTATCAAAAATCCAAAACAAAATACTTATTAAAAATAGTAACTTCATTTTTTTAGATTTTCATAGCTAAAATACATCTCTAGCTCTATTAACATATTAGTAGAAGATAAAACACAAAGAAGAAGTCATATGTATATACATTTTATTTATATGCACTTTGTAACTCATGAAAGATGAATCACCATATTTTCATATGGGTGACCTTCTAACCCATAGAAGGTGAACCACCACATTTCCATATGGGTGTTACAAAATAACTCCAAAAATTATAGCAACAGTAGTAACAATATAATAATGTGCAAATAACATCACCTAAATAATTTCAATAATTAAAATCCAATTGCTAGAAAATCAAATACAATAATTAAAATTTAGATTTAAATTTATGCAAATCCTTAGCCACTTAAAGAGGGTGAAGTTTCATATGTGTAGTAGGAATAACTCAATTTCAAATATGAAATATGATTCCAAACTATTTAAACCTAAGTCTTGAGCTAATAACAATAAATATAGTTGGCATGGCTATATTGGGGTTATTACGTGGATTTCCACTTAGAAAGTTTTGTATTCAAGCTAGAAACTACTAGAAAATGCACTCAAGTGCCACATAACATCTTATTCTAGAAGGTCTTACCACATGATAAAAACTCTTAAACTTTTCAAAACCAAATATGATGAACTCTAGACTATAACACTACTTTAGGCTAGAGAGTGGTTTGACCTTCTTCATTGAGTATTGGAAGCTTTTTTTGGGACTCCACGTTTTGGCAAATAACATATTTGACACAAGATACATGAAATATAGGATGGATTAAAGAAGATAGTAGAAGCCCCAACTAATATGCCACTTTATCAATGAGATGAACCACCTTGTAGGTCCATAAAATACAGAAGTCAACTTCTGACCAAAGTTGATCTTCAAGGATAATTGCTTGTAGGGTTTTAGGTGTAAAAATACTATATCTCTTATGTTAATTTATCATTTAGAATTATGTGAATCCTATTATTTCTTCATACATTTCTATGTCTAGTTCAAATTATCTTTAAAAATTTGAAGCACAAGCCATTATGGATATAAATCATCTACCTAGGATCCTCAAAAGGCAACCTTTGAGGATCCTAGAACATTGTTTATTATTCATGGAGTTTTTTGACCATACAATACTTCAAATGGGGATTTCTTGAGGGATGAATGGTAATAAGTATTATACCAAAATTTGGTTAATGAGATCCATTAAATCTAATAATACTACTTTTCTTGAGAAAAACAACAAAGGTAAGTACCCAAAAATTGATTACAAATATCTATTTGACCATATTACAAAGGGTGATAAGATGAGGATATACTCAACTTGGTACGACTAAGACAATAATTATTTCCTAAATTTATAGGTGAATGCAGGGTTATGGTCACTCACAGTGATTTTGGGCAATGCCATATAATTAAAATCATAATTAAGAAATACCTTGACCACCTTACTTGCTAAATAAGGATGTTGCAATACATATAAATGAGCTACTTGGAATATCAATCTGCTACCACAAAGATATCTCGATTGTCCTTTTGATTTAGGAAGACCCTCAATGAAATCCATGGGTATGTGCTGCCATTGGAGGTCATGGATAGACAAGGGTTGCAATAATCTTGAATATTTAACTAGTTTCTATTTTTTATGCTAAAACACCTCACACTTTACCATAAATATCTTGGAATTTTCTTCTAATACTTTCCAAAAAAATGATTGCTTCACGCCTTCGTATGTTTTCATGAATCTCAAATATCCATCCAAAGTATATGCATGTAATTCTTAGAGAATATTTGACTTAATAGCTAAATAATAATGAAGATAAATGTGATTATTTTTGCAAAATATTCCATTAGTATACAACAATAAATAATGCAAATATGATCCAACCTTTATTTCTTAAATTATTTGCATCGTCTCTAGATGAGAAAGTCAATCTTCATAAAATTGAGAAAGGTATTATGGAAGGGGACTAGAGATGACATTAGCGATAAAATTATCCTCATATTAATAAGATAAATAATCATCCATCACATTTGCCTTTTATTTCTTGTATTTAATGAAAAAATATGTTTTATTGGTAAAGGGGTTTTGAAAGGATCCCATAACCTTTTACAAAATGTAGTCCAAGTGAAGAAATACTCCTTAGAAGAAACACAAAAAATATATCCCATTACAGATTGTTACAAAAACCATCAAAAAAATTAGGAAGCCCTCACAAAGCATTAAGGAGTAACCAAACAAACCCAACCAAAAAGAGACTCGTACAGGGGTAAGCTGAGAGATAAAAATAGAGAAACATACTTCCAGAAGCCAAAAATAAACCCAAGTAGGAGTAAGCTATGAGATAGAAAATAGATAAATGTACACCCAAAAGTATAAAAAAAAACCAAAGAACCATAAGGTAAACTAGATATTAGGTTGTTCAGTTTCGTGGACATCCCTAGTTGCACCCACCAAGCTCTTAAACTCCACCAAGATATCGAAATGGTTCTTGTATTCATCTAGGAGAGTCTTTGCCTGAGAGAAAAGAGGATTTCATCCTAGCCGCTCTCCCCATGGCCTTCATAATATCATGGTGATCCTGGATGTGGCCTATTTTGGAGATATTAGACCAACATAAAAATCTATAGGCTAGTAGGGGGGAGGTTGGGTGGAAGTACCCTCAAGAGGGTGACTTTTCTTAGGTGCAGTATTTAGTTTGACCTAAAAGGAAAGAGAGTCATCAGAATAATCATTGTCAACAATAATGGGAACCCTATATTTTCAACTTCTAGCTTTACCCCTACTAGAGTAATGAGTGCCCGACGTTCCCTTCAATTTTATGTTGAAGTCAAGGATCCAATTGGTTCTAGGAGACACAAAAGTGTCCCCACCAGCTCTGCCAACATCGTTTCTAGATCTAATAGTAGATACCACCACTCCCACCGCTCTGTGATTTTGGAACTCCAAAACATATATGTATATTATCAAGTGAAGAACTTGATGCAGGGGGAAGGATGATACCCCCCTCTTGAAATTTGAGATTGATCATTTGGTATATCGAAAAAGGTACTTTGAGATGTTGATAGTCTTTTTTCCCCACAAGTGGTTGAGGAACGCTAAATGGAAGCTCCTCAAGACTGCTTTGGGGCTGTCCAACATGAAGTACTAGAGGACTGTTACCATTATATTGTGCCATAAATTTAGGAGAGTATCCATCAGAATGCCACCATTGTCTTTGCCCAGGGATTCACCATGATCCTAGAAGAGAGCCAGCTTAGTTATCCTTTTATTTTATTTATAACATGAGAGATATTACTTTAAGAAATGCTTTGAGTTGCTATGGTTAGTATTGGTGATGAAATAACATACCAATAAAAAAGGCCTCAATTTCTCTATGGCATGAAAAATAGCTAATATTTAATTTTTATAAGTGGACCATCCCATATTTTTTTCCAAATATTTTTTACTTTCAAAGGCTAATAGTTGACTGTATTACATTAAAAAAAATCAAATGCTTGTGTTAAAAGTATCATGCTCAATGAAAAAAGGTTTGTTAGAGTAAAGAGTGACCAAAATAGTAGTGGTACACATAGCTTCATTAAGGTATTGGAAGTATGAGGAAGAAGCTTTAAACCAAACAATGTCATCTTTCTTAATGAGAAATGTGACAAGATTTACAATCTTGCCATAGTCGTAGATATTTTTTTGGTTGTAATGTTTTAAAATTACATTGATCTATTTAAGGGATTTTGGAAAGGTCTATTATTGTAGACCTTTGATCTTGTTAGAATCTGCTTTACCTCCTTCTTAATATATTCTATATCCCAAGTGTTACACCTCCTAGACCCCAAAGGGGTATTAGAGCTTTTCATAAAAGTTTTTTCCCTTGTAATGGGTGAAGAATTTTGTCAACACGAACTATATGATCCTCCTACGAATTTCTATAAATTAAAATAGCATCAAATAAAACTAGGATAAACTCACAAATAAAATGATGAAAGATAGAGTTCATGAGACTTTAAAAATTGGAAGGAGCATTAGTGAGACCAAAACACATGGCTATAAACTCGTAATGACCCTCATGTGTATGAAATGTAGTCTTAGAGATATTCTCTACTATAACCCTAATTTGATTAAACCTAGAAAGCAAGTCTAGTTTTGTAATGTATCTCATACCATGTAGTGATATTATTGAGAGGACAAAAATTAGGACACATATGCTATGAGTTATCCTTACATTGTATCATCACCACAAAAGAAGAATATGAACAAATTCTAGGAAGAATGATTATTTGGTCCAATATTTCTTGAACCAACTTCTAAATTTATAGCTTTTGGTGCTTGGGGTAGTGGTAAGGATGCACATTATGAGGTTGAATTCATGGAACAAGGTGTATGTTACGATCATGTGTGCACTTAGAATATCGACCAATGGGATCACTAAATACCTCATCATAGTGATCCATAATATTCTATAAGTTTAGAAGAGTCGGAAGAAATAGCTTCGAGGACTAATCCTCCATGTAATTAACTTGGTAAAATAATCCACAACCATATTTCTTCAATATATTTTTTTATGTATGTGAACTAACTACATTCAAGGGAGGGAATTTTATTCCTTGGAAACAAATAATCCTTCCATTATTTTTCTAGATGATCTATAATTTCTACATATTAATAGCAACAACACAAGCTACAATAGCCATTGTGATTTCGAGATGATATCTAAATTTCCTAGGTTCATTGCAAAGAGATATCCCACCTAATTATAATCCCTCGTTTGTATGTTAGCTATAATAATTCGACCCACACAATGAGTGGTACCTCCATTTAAAATTAAGACTTAAAACTTATCCTAATTTTAAGTATTGATATACAAGCTCATGGACTTTGCTATCTTACTATATATAAAGTTATGTATGATACCTATATTAATAAATACATAGACACATTATCATTTAATAAATCCTTGTACCTTGATAGTGTGGTGAGTTTGGATCTCCATATGAGAATAATTAGGGAGATCCATGGTATCATCCTCATGTTCTACTTTATCTACTTTTATTGGTTGATCCTACTATAATGAATCTTCATCTTCATATCTTGCTATGTCCTCACCTTACACTTGAAATTTATGATGTTCTTCATAGGCCTAATCATATGGATGGTCAGAACAACACTTGAAATAGAAAAATGCCTAGGAATACTCAATATTATGGTAAGGATGATGACAATTAAAGTCATATCTATGTCCTTAGCTTCCTTCTACTCTTTGCCTCATAACCAAACATCGAAACCTTCATATACTTTTGATTTTTTTTCTTTCTATTGGGTTTTAAATACCTTAATTTTATTGTTCCTTTGTTGACATTAGCATTCCAAATATCCAACCAAAATTTTTTACTTAGCCAAATTTTCATGTTCTTATAATCTTTGTTGCTAGATTTCCTTGACCCTTTTTTACTATTCGAAAAGCTTTTGCTTGTTGCTTTGCTACCTACCTTGATCTACTTTATTTTTAGCCATATGTTTCTATTCTCTACAATTTTCTACAGTATTCTAGCCCACTTGTATCATATTTACATTTTCTATTCAGTATTAAAATTATTGTCCATTAAGCTACTACATGAAGTTAGCTATACTATTGCCTTAGCAAAATAACTACATGGATTAGATTAGACCACATTGTGGGTGTAGGTTATAAAATTTATATACATAAATAATCCATTGAAGGCATATAAATTGATTAATACATGGAAAGAACATGGTAGTATAGAACTATTTTTTACAAGTGGAATTCAAAATAGGGGAGAAGCTTCTAGGGCACTACTCAAATGATAAAAAAAATGGTAGGAATAATTGAAATGAGAGATTAATATTAATGTATGCTTGGAGTGAGATAATGCATGAGGACATGCATTACAATAGGTTAGGAGAGTTATGAAGATCAAGAAAACCTTATGTGGTAAAGCCTTTGTAACTCCTTACTACATCATTTAGCCATGAATTACTCTATAATTTGCATTAGTATCTCAATTAAATATAGTAATTAGGATCAATGCAATGCTAAGTTGGGGAGTATAAAATTATGTGCTTAAAGGAATGAAAATATGGAATTTATTTTCTAATTTCAATATTTATGGGTTGGAAGAGATTGCCAATGTTCTACAAGTCTAGAACACTACAGTAGGAGCATCAAAGATAATCATGTGAGCTTAGCATTGGATATGATCTCATGCCTAGTACTAGAGATAGAAGCTTTAGTTTGCATAAGATGTGATAGTGATTTATTATCATTTAATATGAGAATAATCACTAAGACATTGTGATATTCGATTGGAATAAAATGTAGTGGTTGGAGGACACTAGATGTAGTGATGAGTTGTTGGTACCATACACCTGAAGAGACATCACTACAAATATATTCAATGTATGATGTAAATTTAGCAATGCCTTGGTGATGATGTCAATAGCAAGTCAACCATCGAATGAACGAGGATAGCTATATTCAATTTTATTGATAATTAAGTAAAAACTTGGAGGTTTATTCTCCACAAAATGATAACGAAGAGTAACATGCATAATCAAGAGATCTACCATTTTTGGCCTAGCAATTTTAACAATTGAGTTCAGCTAAATTAGGTGGACTATATTAGCCATTTATACTTGTTTTTGTTTGCATTTGCTTGATTGAGCATGAAATTATTTTATTGCTCTAACTAATTACTATGTATGGTAGGAAGTTGTTGTCCTCCTTTCTTAGGAATAAGCTTGTAATGTTGGATGATTTTCACTTTTTTTTCATTTTGTTATTTTCATTATTTAGAACCTGTGGTTATTGCATTGTATGTTTTCTTCTTATGACCTATGATCTACAATAAAATGTTGATTTGGAATTATTTAGAAGTTGTTATCAATTTTATGAGATGATTTAGATTTCTCCTTCCCATTATGCCATAGATAAATGACCCACTCTTAGCAAAGTGGATTACATTTATTTTGGTATGTATTTTTTTTTTTTTTATTGTAGTTAGAATTCAATTAAGCTTTTATTACTCTATTAGAATTTAAAAGGACAAAAGTAGTTTATTGAATAATCTCCTAGGAGGAAGAAAATAATATTTATTTAATCATGTAATTAGATTTGACTTTGTCACAATTATATTGTTTTGCAATTGAATAGATAATCTTACATTTAATTTTTAGCCTACTATTTTCTATTGAAGATTGGTTTTATTTTAGTAGTCATATTATTATTAGTAGGATAATTTAATTTTATAGCAAATTGTGTGTTTCTTTTCTATTATATAGTCCCTGGAATTATGAAGGCAAGACCTGGCCATGCATAACTTCTCCTAGTGCATACAACCAATGGATGCTACCTTGAATTATAGAATTAAATTTATAGTCATACTAATGCTCATTAGGATTCTTCTTATGATATTTACAATTATATGAGATAATCAATATATCACATGATTCTAAGTATTCTCCTTTTGGAAATTTTATTTACACTTCAAATACTACTATAGAGTGTCTTGGTTTTATATATTTTACTTGATATTATCATATTTATATTTATTTATGTCTATCTCAACATAATTAACCTTGTGGCAAAGACGATTTACTAGGATAATGATATTTTTACTATTTACTATTTTTAAACCATGATATATCATAATTGCAATGTTATTATTGTAATCCTCCCATGTAAAATTTTGTTTGTAATATTGTTATTCCTTAAAGAGAGTCACAATATTTTCAATGAAGTTATTTCACTATAAAAAGTCAAACAAGCTAACAAACCATATTATTACATATTGTACATACTCCTTATGCTACTATGCATGCAAATAGCATGACATAATTTTATGTTGGAATACCCATGCATTTTATTATATGTTATTTTAAACTCAATAGAGACATAATTCTATTTTACTTGAGGAAACTTGTTCAAGTCAAAGATAATTGTAATAAATTGAAGAATAAATAAAAGGACAAATCAAGCAAAGTTTATTTAGATAAAAGGTCAATAAGATAAGTTTGCTTTTGTAACAATCCAAATATTATCTAGTCTATATACTAACTGGTACTTTGTCTCTAGAAAATCTAGATATTATACATGTTAGAAGAATTGGTATGTTGATTTGATTGGATATCTAACTAATAATGGGCTTGTTTCACATGATGATGGAAAATGATACTTTATTAAAGGATGTGGTGATTATAGTGTGACATTGAACAACAATGTTATATACACCTTCAATAATATTTTATATGTTCCTTATGAATAAATACCTTATGTCCAAATAACTAAGAATTCTCAATTTATTGTACATTTTCATATAAATTGATGTGATATGATGCATGTAGGTAACAACAATTTAATTTATCTCAGTATATATAATAAGTTACTATATAAGTTAGTTGATACAAATCTTCCAAATTATTTTCCTTTATAGTTAAATATAATAGTTTTGTTCTTTGGCATGAGAGGTTTCGTTATCCCAATTATAACTATTTATCAATTCTCACTAACAAGGTTAATGAATTACCATACATTTAGGAGTAATAAAATTCATGAATTTGATGTCAACTTGGAAAATAAAGTCACCAATAATTTCATATGGATAAGTCTTAGGTTCATAGGATGTTTTTAACTTAGTGAATATTGATTTGTGTGGTCCAATGAATACAATTTAGTTTGTGGTATAAAATATTTTTTGTTAATGGTTTATGATTTTATAAGGAATATGTAGGTATACCTTCTCATGAATAAGTCTAGATGTTTCTCATAATATTAAAATTATAAGGTCCTTTTAGAGAAACAATACAAAAAGCACGTTAGGGTCTTGAGGTTAGATAATAGAGGTGAGTTTAGCTCAAAATAATTTTTGTATTTATTAGAATAAGTGAATATTCTCTTAATTTCTAATAAGATAGACACACTTGAGTTCCCACTCCTCCATGTGTCAGGAGAACTCTCAGTGGTGTATTCATCAGGTTTGATGAGTTATTGTAATCCAACGATTCTCAATGATCAACTTTGCTATTTATATAAAGTTGATCCTTTGAATAAATCAATCTATTCTACTCTTTTCTTCATATTTTATGTAATGCTTTGCATGTCTATTTTAGGAAATTCTAACATGGTGTCAGAGAAGGATAGATTTTGCTAGAATTCTCTCTTGGAGGTTCTAGGATCTGGTTCTTTGTATATTTTTGTTGGCCCCCCCTTTTTTTAAGGCCTTCAATAATATTATATATAGTTTTTTTTCAGCTATATTTTAAAAACTTTTTTTTTCATAGATCTGTTTTAAAATACAAAAAAGAATATATTCCATTTTTTTTTTAAGATCTTCTATGAAATAATCATACATTAATTATATTTTTCTTATCCTTTAAATTAGCAAAAGGGTGTTTTCTTTTCATATTGAAACATGATATAATAGGAAAATTCCTATCATAAGTTTTATTTGTAGAAAAAATCTTAATATCGCTGCACTCGAAACATCGAGAAGGCTCATTTTTGTGCTAACCATATCTTTTTAGGTGCCTTGGCTGCAATGAACGTCTCTCTTCTATCTTTATGGGAGTGTACTCGACAATCGCCAGGGGAGGTTTTCTTGGTTTAGACACCAAAACAACACCAATCCGATTATGTGACTGCAAACACTGATCGCTTTGACACACACAGCCCCCAGGGCAGCCCTCAGAGGTTAAACAGTGGTCCTAACCACTTTTGTAGCAATTTTGGAAGGTCAAAAGGCAATTTGGCACATTCAGGCACTTTGCTCAGTATTCATCTCACCCAGGGATGAATTCAAACTGGGATTCGTCTCACCCAGGGAGGAATTCTAAATTCATCTTTGGTCAGGAAGAATTCCAGGTTTAACGAGCAAAAAGAAGAATGCCACCAAGTGGCAGCCAAGGATAGTCAATTATTGCCTCCTGCCGTGCATGCACGTGTAGGTGGATAGATTAGTCGTTGGAAGACTGTCACAAGGGCAGTCATGGAAGCCCAAGTCAGGGAGGAGTCTCCTCCCTCTTGGGAAGGCATGGTCGCCACATGGCACCCCTGCATGCCCCTCCAAAGAGACCCCTTGGGTCTATAAAATGGTGGACTTTCCCACCCAAAAGGGAGAAGTGGGAGACATTTTCAAGCAACGAAGTGCTACCAAATTGAACACCCCATTGCACCCTTTTTCGATTCACCTTTTCACATCCTTAATATCTTTTGCAAGAGAGGTTATTGGGTGGCTTTTGGAAGTGTGGATCCGAACCCAAACCCAACATTTGACCACCTTAATCCACCAATTTTCCGACAACCCAGTCTAAGAGATTTTGGGCCCATCCCTAGTGGATTGGTGCTAAAATCAAGCTCCAACGATGGGCGGCCCACTCGGGCGCCCTACACTTTTTAAGTTTCATTCTAATTCATTTTTTTATCATTTATTCATCTCTCATTCCATTCTATGCTGACTAGATAGTTCATGTATTCAATTTCATAATGTTTTAATCAGATTTCATCATGTTCTCGTCGCTTTTGTTGTCCCACTAACTTGTAGGTAGCGACGCCAAATTCCCATTGATGGAGGTCAAATTGGGAGAATCTGACCATCTGGGTCATCCCAAAATGGCCCCAATTACTTAACCCCTCTGTTTGCAGGTATTTTGGAGATCCCGAGGTGTGACATTTGAGCGGCATCAACTCGACATTTTAACATAGTCGAATTCGTCCTACCCGGGGATGAATTACAGCAGAATTCATCCTGCCCAGGGATGAATTTTAGTTGAATGCAAATTGGTCGACTGTTTCAATGGCAGTGGCCCTCAGGTAATGTTTTCTGGTCTCTGTCAAGTTTGCAGGTGATTTAAATTCATTTCATGCATCATTTTAGTCAATCTTAGGCATACATCCTTCATTATTTTAGAGAACTAACGTTTCATATTTGCAGCAGGTGCTACTAACACCTTTGTTGTTTCTTTGATCGCAAGAGAAGCAGCAAGAACCAAGGATTCATCAACACCAGCGGTGGCAACATTTTGGCCCGCCCATTTTGCATGTGGGCACGCGAAAAGAAGATCATTATTCACTTTTGTAATGGAAACATGTTAACACTCCTAGCCCCTAAAAAGGGAGGAGACGTCTTTGTAATCGAGGTTAAGAGAATTGAATAAAAAGGGTTGTGCTTTCCATACCTCTTTTCTTTCGTTTTTGATTCGTCTCTTTTCTTTGTTTCGTGCATTTCAAAGGCATAGGATTAAAGCATTATATTTTGTTTTACATTGCATAGCTATAGTTTTCCTTTTATTTCCAAAATCTCGTGCTTTCAGTGGCAATCACGGTGGGACCATGTCCCCTATTTTTGAAGATCGATAAACTAATCAAAAAAATTTGATTTGTGCTTACAGGTACCTTTGTCGAACTTCGACTGTAATTTGTCTTTGCCTGTGGCGAATACTTTACTGTAATTCATCTGACCCTGAGACGAATTCAAATTCGTCTCAGAAAGGGATGAATTCTATTCTGTAATTTGTCTCATAGAGGGACAAATTTTTGTCTGCAACTTTCTAGGGCCGAAGATCAGAAACAACAAGTTTAGGCAGAGAAAGGTAAAGGTTTTAAAATTGTTCCTATTACTTTCTATTTTTTGTTTCTGTTTTCTTTCAAATTTTGCTTGCTTAAGGAAAATAGTTGCTTCTGCTTGTTTCAATTTAATTAAAATAAACCACACACAAATCACATGGTATCTTTAAACCAAGGAGTTGGTCGTAAGACCCCAGCCCTTGATCAAGACCAACGATGGGTTCATCACCACCTTGGCTTGATTTTTGCATCCATTTCCTCGATTGTCACTGTTGTTAGGCATAAATCTTAATGAAAGCTGATCGAGTGTCACTGGGGTGATTCCCATGCACGCGAGGATAAGTCTTCTATGGTAGGTGTCATTAACAGGACAATCCCCCTTTCGTATCGCCTATGTTCCACATACCATCTGCTCTCACATACCTATAGTTTCCCTCTCGTAAGGGCGGGTATATAGAGAGGTTGGTATATCGGCCAGGAAATGGTATATTGAAGGGGCGACCATTTATGGGAGTCATATGAGCCAACATTATGCATTTAAACGTTCTTCAAAACTTTCAAAAAAAAACAAAACAAAATCATCAAAACGCACTAAAACCAGTTTAGGACACACCATTAATCTTTAAAAGAGATAATCACCGTTTGTGTATGTGTGTGTTCATTTTTGCTTAGTGTAAAAAAAAAATTCAAAAAAATCATAAACAAAAGATAAAAATCTATGCATTTTGTCACTCGCTCCAAAAGCTCCAAGGATTCCCGCAATCGCTTGGTCACTCCAAAATGCCCCAAAGGTGTCCATGAACCCTTTGGTCAACCCAAAAGCACCCCAAATGTGCCCATAAGTGATGCAGGAGCATCCAACAAAATATGGGAAATCTTATATTTTTCCCTAAATTTTAGTGCATCTTGTCGGGGCCATAACTTCTCAACCGTAGCTCCGATTGATGCAAAATTTTACAGGGAGTTAGTTGAGATAATTTTAAACAAATACAACTCCCTAGAGTTCTATTTGTCCAGAAAAACCAATTTTCGGGGCCAAATTCCATCATCTAGTGCCCCAAAATTAGGTTTTAAAATTACTCGGCTAATTTTTTATGCTTTTTGAGCTGTTTGGAGGTCAATATCTCCTAATGTATTTATATTTAGGACTTGAAACTTCATTTTTGGCTTATCTATTATAAGAGGGATGCGCACCCCAATTTTGGGCCCCATATGACTCATTTCAATTTTAGGGTTTTTTTTTAGAAAGCATCTATGCACTTTGTAGAGAGGCAACACAATGGTGTTCACTCGTAGCCAAGCCCACTCACGGGTAGACACTACGAAGAACGTCCAAGGAGGCATGAGTCACCTACATTATAGTCCCAAGGATTTAGTCATACCACCTTGGCGACCTGACACACAAGGCAGTACCGTCCACACATTAATGGATAGGGACTATAGGGACCTCTTCTTGGGGCACTCTTGTTCAGCATAGCACCCAGCACACACCCTTCCATGAGGGGTACATCCATAGGAGAGCTCCCTTAGATGCTCGCTATGAGTGGTCATCGCACAACGAAGTGCTAGGTCAACATAGGGTTCGACGAAAGGAACCACATTATTACATTATCCCTCCTTCACCCCCTCTAGTTGTCAGGACTACAAGGAAAAATCCAGAGCACAAGGCTTCTCAGGCGGGGCAAGCCAACTCCGCCCATTCCTTTTTCACTTACGAAATAGAGCATGAGGAAAACCCTTACCTTCCTCAAGAGCAATATACATCATGGGAGCAATATGCATCTGCAAATGCTAGCTATCAAGATCACCTACTGAGGCCAGAGCCTCGAATAAATGCCACTACCTCCAACAGAGGGAGGCAGCCTATAGAGATCTTGGATCACTACGACCGAGATAGATATGTAGGAGAGGCATCTAGGCCTTCTAGACATGAGGCGGCAAGACCAACTATCTTAGAATCTTCCAAGCACATCGCACGTCGGATGCAACTCATGCAACTTGGGCTAGAATGACAATAGTTAGAGCAATGGTATCTTTTAAATAAAGAGCACCTTCAGCGCCAGAAGGATGAGTTGTTCCAACACACTATGCAGGAGAGGACTCCAACCCCTCACACGCATAAGACAAAACATTATGAGAGGCACAACCCCCGGGTGCGAGACAAGTCTCTGTGACCTTATCGAGCACCACCCTCGATGCCTCCTAGACATGAGTGGGAGGCCGCTCCTATAACCAATGACGGGCACCTTCCTCAGGAACCCACTCAGGTTTATGGGCCACCCATAGAAATTCATCAAGAAGCCTTTAAGGAATCAGAGTGAGAAGAAGAGCGGGATGAAATGCCCTACCAAGGCATGGGGGGTGCTATCTGGCCACCCCTCCATAGGCCCCAAGTTCCTCAACAAGAACCAACCAAAGAGGAGGAGCTCAAATCTCTTGATACATGCAAAGCGCTAGAGCACTTCGAGTCAGTAGAGACCAAGATTTTAGAGCTCCCAAGGCCCAACTTACATGAGGCTCCTTTCAAAGAGGATCAACCTCTGACCGTAAGGCTACCTGATGATGCAGTCTTCCATGTCTCAGAATCACCAGATTCTGATGAGTTAGACTCACTGGCCGAAGGTGAGGATAAAACAGAGATGGCCCATAGCAATCACATGCGACAACATCGACATCCCATAAATATCGATGAAGCACTTCAACAAATAAACATAATACTAGGGCATGAGTGGTGCGTTAACCCACCGCAACGAGGACCAAGCATTACATCCACCACTTTGGGCACACAAAGATCAACTTTCACCCAGAGACATCATAATGACATCGGTGTCGAGGGTAGACCCTGTCCTCCTATCCGTGCATAGGGCCGATCCATTCGTGCCCATACCTCCAGAGCCAGATCTGGAGTGCAAAGATCATCAAGTTGGGGGTACCTCTATCCCCCGAAGCTACCAAAGAAATAACACCTCAATCCCCCCCGGTCACCCCAAAAGCTCCAAGGATTATCGCAATCGCTTGGTCAAAACCCAAAAACTCCAAGGATTATCGCAATCGCTTGGTCAAAACCCAAAAATCTCCAAGGATTATCGCAATCGCTTGGTCAAAACCTAAAAATCTCCAAGGATTATCGCAATCGCTTGGTCAAAACCCAAAAAGCTCCAAGGATTATCGCAACCACTTGGTCACCCCAAAAGCTCCAAGGATTATCGCAATCACTTGGTCACCCCAAAAGCTCCAAGGATTATCGCAATCACTTAGTCACCCCAAAAGCTCCAAGGATTATCGCAATCACTTGGTCACCCAAAAAGCTCCAAGGATTATTGCAATCACTTGGTCACCCCAAAACTCATTATCATTTCAAACTAAGATTATCAATCACTTGGTCACACCAAAAGCTCCAAGGATTATTGCAATTGCTTGGTCATCCCAAAAATGCCCCAAAGGATTCTCGAAATCCCTTGGTCACCATCAAGAAAATTCAAAAACAACAAAAACCATCAAAATATCAAAAAATAAATCTGCATCTCATTCTCATGTATACTTCATCAATCAAAGCACTACATAATAGTTGCATTAACCATTACATCCATATATCGCACATTTGTTGATCATAGAAATCAAAGGCACCATGGACTATCATTACTTAGCAAGCATGCCATTGTTCCACATTTTCCCATTTTCCATACAATATCGCAAAAACAACACCATACATAGAGTCACCATATCATAAGTCAGGTTGTCATTTAATGTATCTAGATTTTTCATCATTTAGATGTCATTAAATTTCTAGAAAAAATTGTACACAGTCAGAAAGATTTTACAAATGTAGAGTCATACTTGAAATACGCCTTGTTATGTAACATCCCATCACAAGCTAAAACACATAAAACAATTCCCAAGTTGTGTGAACAAAAGATGAAACTTGCAAAGCAATCCAGGTCACCATAAGTGAAATGGTTATCTTGCTCATCCCCCTATGCGAATGACCCAAAGAATGCTGAGAGTTGGCAAAAGGACAAGCATCCTCCCTACCCAATTCCCCAAGAATCCCAAAGTTCTCAATAGTTGCAAAACATCAAAAATTTGCAAAACGTCAAAACACCAAAATTTGACATCCTACAGTGCACACATCAAAAGGCACAAACAACAGTGATTCTCCTCACTCCACATCTTGATCCCTTTCTCAAAAGAAAACAAATTAAAAAAAAATAAATAGTTATTTTTATCACTATAAAAGAGCAAGTATCCCAATAAAATTGAAGAAAATAAGGGAGTTGAACTTGAATCCCTGGAACTCTCAGCATTTCGATAGGTCATGAGGCAAGCCTCAGTATCGGTCTGGTTGATAGCCTATCGGTCACTGGTGGTAAACCTCCCGCATGACGATATATATGTCACATTTACTTGTGTGCAGATCAATGTTTGCATGTGGATGAGCTAGCTTATGGTATCCTAGATTACACCACAGATTAATCTGACTAAATACAGCAAAGGAGTTAGTGGAACTAATTAGGTGATCCTCACTATAGATTTGGTTGATAGCCTATCTGGCACTGGCGGTATCCTGACAAACACCACATAAACAAACTCAATTACACACACAGGGATGTGAAATAACCTGGTCAAAAACAAGTCTGATTCATACCTTGGTCAAAATTCTTGTGAGATGAAAATACAGTCATGGCTAGACAGTTAAAACATCTGAATCTCAAGAAACCTTAACTATGTTTGAAACCAACTTGCCATCCTTCATTCTCCCATTGCAAAAAAAAAAAAAAAAGCCATAAGTCCTGTATTGTCTATGGTGCCAATGCAAAGTTATCAACAAATCATTTCATCCATCCCATTACCTATCATATAAATCAACAAAAATCACATTTATCATACCATATGCATACATAAATATAAAGTAGCATGCATCCATCAACATCAATCATTATGCATAACATGAAATTATGACATATATACAAAGCAAAAATTAAAAAAAACAACAAAAATAACAAAAACAACAAAAAATGCAACACAAACAAACAACAATAAACATTTCCAGACACAAGTGCTCTTGCACTTAACCTCTTGGCATAGCAAAACTGATGTCGGGGTTTACATTGTCACTATCCTACTCCCTAAGAAGGCTACCATAGCCGGACCGCTCCACGGGAAGATGGATTTTCGACAATTTCACCCCCAAACGACGTCACAAAAGGGTCAAAACCCATTCAAAAACAAAACAAAAAAAAAAATGCAACACAAAAACAAAGCAATAAGCATTGCCAGACAAGAGTGCTCTTGCACTTAACCTCTTGGCATAGCAAAACTGATGTCGGGGTTTACATTGTCACTATCCTACTCCCTAAGAAGGCTACCATAGCCGGACCGCTCCATGGGAAGATGGACTTTCGATAATTTCACCCCAAAATGCATCACAAAAGGGTCAAAACCCATTCAAAAAACAACAATAAATGCAACACAAAAACAAACAACAATAAGCATTGCCGGACACAAGTGCTCTTGCACTTAACCTCTTGGCATAGAAAATCGATGTCGGGGCTCAAATTGTCACTCTCCTACTTCCCCAAGAAGGCTACCATAGCCGGACCGCTCCACAAGAAGACGGGTTTTCGATGATTTCACCCCATTATGGCATCACCAAAAGGGATTTTACCCACCAAAAATAGGTCTAAATGTCGGAAAAATTGCACATGCTTAACGATAAACCATCTAAGGGCACCCTTGCACAAGTCATCTTGGGTCAAGCGACTTGTCACTTTTCTCACGAAGGTCATTTCCTCATCGATTCGTCGCTTGAGGGGGTAGTCACACTTAGTCATTAATCAACAAGCACACACCCAGTTAAGGAAAATGACATGCATTCAAAGAATCATTGAGAAAGACAATTACGCTCCTGCTTGGGGCAACAAACAAGCAATAATCACAAATTGATCAAAAACTTGGCATTCCCGAATCATGAACACAAGGTTTCCCCCCATGGACAAAAGGTTGCGCCCTTTGCCTATTCATGACTGATAAATGTCCAAGCTCAAGTCACACCTCACCAAAACAGGTTAATACTTGAAATCAAATTCCTTAGCTTGTCAGAAGCAAGGATTCAAGAATGCATGCCCTTTCCATGCTTGGGGCATCAAAAGTTGGTTAGGTTACCAAGAAACCCTAATCATTAGTGCTTTTGTTATCTATTTTTGCTCGACGCTGCACCATGCATGGCGCATCCCAAAAAGGGGCATCTATAGACACCAAAACAGCACCAATCTGATTATGTGATTGCAAACACTGATCGCTTTGACACACAGCCCCCAGGGCAGCCCTCAGAGGTTAAAAAGTGGTCCTAACCACTTTTGTAGCAATTTTGGAAGGTCAAAAGGCAATTTGGCACATTCAGGAACTTTGCTCAGTATTCATCTCACCCAGGGACAAATTCAAACTGGGATTCATCTCACCTAGGGACAAATTCTAAATTCATCTTTGGTCAGGACAAATTCTAGGTTTAACGAGCAAAAAGAAGAATGCCACCAAGTGGCAGCCAAGGACAGTCAATTATTGCCTCCTGCCATGCATGCGCGTGTAGGTGGGTAGATTGGCCATTGGAAGACTGTCACAAGGGCAGTCATGGAAGCCCAAGTCAGGGAGGAGTCTCCTCCCTCTTGGGAAGGCATGGCCGCCACATGGCACCCCTGCATGCCCCTCCAAAGAGACCCCTTGGGTCTATAAAATGGTGGAATTTCCCACCCAAAAGGGAGAAGTGGGAGGCATTTTCAAGCAATGAAGTGCTGCCAAATTGAACACCCCATTGCACCCTTTTTCGATTCACCTCTTCCACATCCTTAATCTCTTTCACAAGAGAGGTTATTGGGTGGCTTTTGGAAGTGTGGATCCGAACCCAAACCCAACATTTGACCACCTTAGTCCACCAATTTGCCGATAACCTAGTCTAAGAGATTTTGGGCCCATCCCTAGTGGATTGGTGCCGAAATCAAGCTCCAACGGTGGGCGGCCCACTCGGGTGCCCTACACTTTTTGAATTTCATTCTAATTCATTTTTTTGTCATTTATTCATCTCTCATTCCATTCTATGCTGACTAGATGGTTCATGTATTCAACTTCATAATTTTTTAATCATATTTCATCATGTTCTCGTCGCTTTTGTTGTCCCACTAACTTGCAGGTAGCGATGCCAAATTCTCGTTGATGGAGGTCAAATTGGGAGAATCTGACCATCTGGGTCATCCCAAAATGGCCCCAATTACTTAACCCCTTTGTTTGCAGGTATTTTGGAGATCCCGAGGTGTGACATTTGAGCGGCATCAACTCGACGTTTTAAAACAGTCAAATTCGTCCTACCCGGGGACGAATTACAGCAGAATTCGTCCTGCCCAGGGATGAATTTCAGTTGAATGCAAATTGGCCAACTGTTTCAATGGCAGTGGCCCTCAGGTAATGTTTTCTGGTCTCTGTCAAGTTTGCAGGTGATTTAGATTCATTTCATGCATCATTTTAGTCAATCTTAGGCATACATCCTTCATTATTTTAGAGAACTAACATTTCATATTTGCAGTAGGTGCTACTAACACCTTTGTTGTTTCTTTGATCGCAGGAGAAGCAACAAGAACCAAGGATTCATCAACACCAGTGGCGACAACATTTTGGCCCGCCCATTTTGCATGTGGGCACGCGAAAAGAAGATCATTATTCACTTTTGTAATGGAAACATGTTAACGCTCCTAGCCCCTAAAAAGGGAGGAGACGTCTTTGTAATCGAGGTTAAGAGAATTGAATAAAAAGGGTTGTGCTTTCCATACCTCTTTTCTTTCATTTTTGATTCGTCTCTTTTCTTTGTTTCGTGCATTTCAAAGGCATAGGATTAAAGTGTTATATTTTGTTTTACATTGCATAGCTATAGTTTTCCTTTTATTTTTGGAATCTCGTGCTTTCACTTGGCACCCATATTTGGGAGTCGTAGGTTGCACTCATGGCACCTCTCTTCCATGGTGTCATTGATTTTTCTGAACGTTGGAGTTTAATATTTATTTATATCATTTTTTAAATATGTTTGGATGCCTCTTTCAGTTGAATTAATAAAAAAAAATTCCATCTATCTAGCAATTTTCTATAGTGCTCTTTGACTCTCTCTCTTTTGGTGCAATTCCTTTTTGTGAATGCTAGAGTTTAAGATTTCTCTATACATCCTTTTAACTTAATTTGATTGCCTCTTTCAGTTGAATTATTAAAAGGATCTATTCTATGGTGTAACGTTTTATTTCGATGACCATATTAATAACTAGTTCATGCTAGAGTTTAACTCCTAGTAGCACCATTCATCTCCTATCAATTTGGCGATCTATAATGGCTACCATTGGGTTATTTTTAAGCTTGTTCGAGACATTCACCTTTGACAATTGCTTTCTTTGGTTTCATTTTTTTTGTCTATATTCGTTGGAAGATTTCAGGCAATGCTAAATCTTATTTTCATTAAGTTATAGTTTCTATACTCTTAAATTAGTCTTATACAGGTTTATCTAAGGAAAGCCCACTGTGACAGAAGGCACCCATGGCATTAGAAGTAATCATCTCAACCATTCGAATCATCTTCCAAATAAACTCACTGGCCTATTTTTTTTTTTGGCAGAAAGAGAGCTCCATAAAAACGAATCAAATTGTCAACAAGAGGACATCGCTACCTATCTTCTCAAGCTTAGAGTTTTTTCATTCCATTTCTAAATCATTTTTTTTGCAGGCATATCACAGTGTTCCCTCTTCGTCTAAGTGCCAAAGGCTTTCAAAGGCTTTCCCTCTAGTTACTTAGCATTGGTTCAGCCCTTCATTTTTTATAAGGCCTATCTCTAGGGTTATGCATAGCGGCGAAACTTTGCCATTGGGGCAAAAAAAAGTATTTTTGAAAATTCAAATTTGTAAAATTTTTGAGAAAAAATAAATTTTCGATGTCGGTTAGTCGTCCTTTGATGAGAGTATCAATAATATTTTAAAAAATTCATAAGTAATCCCGCCTAAATAAAGTACCCTTTTTGCCCTAAAATTTTAGAATTTCTAAATTATCCCACAAAACTCACCAAGTATACCTCTATATATAATTAAAATCCCAGGGAAAATACTGACACGATTCTTCACAACATCAATATATTTTTTTCTATCAACCATAACAAATTTAGCAACCGAATGGAACATATCTTGTTCTACAACCGAATGAAACTAATTCTACAGTTGGACAGTGTTGTATGATCGAACCTGTCATGCAACCGATCGGACATAACCAATCCTATGAAGACCACAAGCTTATACTAAGAGGGGGGTGAACAGTATAAGACCTCTTTTTACTTTTTCCTTTATACTTCAAAACAGTAAAGCAATATACCCAAAGCAATATCAAAGCAATGCACAAAATCATCCACAAAGTGACACCAATTTTAACATGGTTCACCTAGAATGGCTGGGCTACGTCCTCAAAACTTTTCTCTAAAAGTTATCTCAAAGTTCTTTGGGAATCCTTCCCAATTACAATGTTTATGAGCCTTGGCCCAAAGGAGATACCTTCCCCCAAACAGAATTTATGAGCCTCTACTCAAAGGAGATACCTTCCCCTCTACTCTGGAAATGATCCCTTAGAAGATCAACTGCCTCTACCTCTTGCAAGCACATGGAAATCCTTTCCACCAAAGACCTCCTGTCCTCAATGCTTAGCCTAAGAGACCTCTGCCTTCTATGATTATGTCCACAACAGCTCAACAACCTGTACCAAACATAGTCAGTCGATCTAGTACAAGTCTTCCTCTGTCTATTAGATCTATCCAATCTTGAACAAATCAATCCTCTGCATACAAGCCTTCTCAAAGACTTGCCAAATATGTCCTCAGGTTCTTCTCATAGAACCAATGCACCTTTGTCCTCAAGTTCTCTGATAGAACTATCAAACTTAGCTCACAAGTCCTCTGCTAGGACTTGTCCAAATCTGCTCACAAGTCCCCACCGGAACCTGTCCAAAATTGCTCACAAGTCCCCACCGAAACCTATCCAAAAACTTAGCAAGCTCACCAAGAAAAACTTTCTTAGTAGGAAATCACAAAGTGAATTTTTAGAGACCCAATGTGATTTGTCAAACTCATAGAAGCATAAAGAGAATTGTTAGAGACTCAATATGTTCTATACTAAAATCGTAATCTCAAAACTCAACTCAAATCTACTCAGCTCAATCTCAATCTCAAATCTAAAAACTCAAATCAATATCTAAAATGGATAGGATAGAATGTTTTCTTTCAAGAACATGAAACCCCAACAATTGCCAACTATGCAAAGAATCACATAACAATGATACTCATGTTCTTTTCACCATCAATTAGGGTTTCAACAACAATGCTCATCAAACAAGTTTTAGTCAACCAAAACCATTCAACTCAACATCAACCTTGAAGCATTCAACCAATCATCACAATAAAAGGAAACAAGTAGAGATCCTTTTCCCTCCAAAGATATTTGAACAAAACAACCACCAACACAATATCACCAAATGCAAAGAATAACTTGCTCAAATAAACTCAATGGAGTAAGCCCAATATCATGAATCAAGTAAAGCAATAACTTGATCAAACAACCTCTATGGAAGCAACTCAACCATCAAACTCAAAACATCCAACCAAGGGTTCCACCAACTCAATGCAAGTAGCTAGACTCACAAATATAAACCCTAGTGCACAAAGCTTCCACTATCTCAAACCAAAAATTATGCATTCACCAAAAACTCTCCTTAAGGATAACAATGCATAAGTAGTCTTCAACAAACTAGAAAATAAGATTTACACTTAGCCAAAGGATACCTAGTAAAATACCTTTTCATTCCAACCTTATTTCAGAAAACATACACCAATCATACTCATAATAAGAATGTGCCCATATCTTATTGGAGTAGAATATAATTGAACCTTCAAGCTGTCACCACACACAACTCTCAAACTTATAAATCGTTGTCCAAGAAACTCCGAATTTTGTGGCATAAAGATGTTTTAATAAAAACGTGTGTTACTCTAGCAAAGCACCCCCGCGAGACTTGAAACGGTGACCTCCGCCAATGCAGTGCCCAACAGCAGCCTTCGCTGCCACTAGCCCATGTGGGCTACGAATTTCACAAGTGAACTTCCCTCCACTTCACCCTCGAAAAAAACTCCCAAAGACTTTTCAACTGCACGTGCTTCTAAGTCTTCCTTCGATCACAATGAATACAGAACACAAACACCACAAATTGCATTCAGGGAATTTTGAATTAATTAGCCTTCCAACCTTAAGAGTTGGAGAATAAATAGTGTCTTCGAATACACCTTGACGTCGGAAGAAATAAATACCATTTCGAAATTAATCAAAAGTCTTTTCAAAAAGGGTTTAAAAACCCTTAAATAATTTTAATAAATTAAGAATAAAAAAAGGTTTAAAAACATTTATGTATTTTTAATAAATTAAAAATAATTTCTCCCTTAATTAATTAAATAATTAATTAATTAAAACCTTGAAGGGTTTTAATAATAATTAAATAAATAATAAAGAGAACCTCCATTGGTTTTAATAAAAACCATTTAACTTGGTTTTAATAAAAACCCTATCCAACTTGGTTTTAATAAAAACCCTTGCCAATGGAATCTCTCCGGATTCTCTTAAAAATATTCTCTTGGAATATTCCACCTTTGAAGCCAACACATCCTCTTAACATTAATGCCATTTCCTTTTGACATCAATGACAACTCATAGACAAGAAGCTAGGATCTCAAACCCAACAATCTCCCCCTTTGTCATTGATGGCAAACCATGCTTCTCAACAACACAAAAAATCAACATAAATAGCTCCCCCTGTCTTGAGGCTCTCCCCCTTACTCAAATCTCTCCCCCTTTGTCATCAATGGCAAAGGGTCACCTTTGGGGCTCGGGACTAAGAATGAGCCTCTTAGCTTAGTCCCTCCCCCACCTCCTGATGAGGTGATTAATTCTTGGGTGGGAGTAAAAATTCCATTAGGCACTGATCATCATCAGCGTCTATAACTTCATTTTCAGGCCTTATCTTAAACTCTTTGTCCATATTCCTATTCCTATCATTGTTCTTGTTCTTGTTCTCATCCATGTTCTTGTCCATGCCTTGATCCTTTGACCTGATCATGCCACTATTCCTGTTCCTATATTCTGGAATTTTAGCTCTACATTGTCTGATTATGTGACCTTCATTGTTGCACTTGAAACACTTGACAATGTTGTTTCTCTGAGGTAAACCTGATCTTTGAATCCACCAGTTCTGACCAAACCTGTTCTGACCAAACCTATTCTGGCCAAACCCGTTCTGACCAAACATGTTCCTGTTATTTTCCTTGCAATAAACTGCCTTGTGCCCAAACTATTGAAAAGAGTAGCAATACCCTTGAAAGTAACTAGAACTTCTGAAACTATCATTTACCTCCTTCACTTGAGCCATGCAATGTGAAGCCATGTGACCAAACCTGTGACAAGCAAAACATCTGCCTTGAAACTTTCCTTTAATTGACCTCTTAGGTTCTGAAAACTTCTTCTCATTCTGAATTCTATTTTATGTTTCTGTGCATCTATCATTCAAGGACTCCTTTCTTGAAATACTTTCCTCATCAAAACTCTCTTCCTTTTGGAGTCTCTTACTAGACTCTCCAACTTGTTCCTTGTGTGGCTTAACAAAACCAAGGCCTGTTTTATCTATTGTCTTTCTTTGACCTTTGATGAGTGAATTAACATTTTTGGAGCTATCTTGAAACCTGTAAAGCTTATACTTGTACTCTTTAGTTTCCTCTTTCAAAGAAGCCATTTTTTGTTCTAACTCACTATACTCAAGAACCTTAGACTCTAACTCATCCTTGAGTTCTTGTGTCTTAGCCATAGAGAATTCAATACTTTCTATAAGATTATCTCTCTCCATACAACATTCATCTAACTTATCCTTGAGTCTAGCATTATTCTTTCTTTCCTTTTTCAAAGCACTAAGAGCACTAATAAGTTCACCTTCAAGATCTACTTCACCTTCCTCTATATCTTCCTCTATTTGTTTGCTTTTTGAATCATCAAAGCCTTTTTTAGATTTCTTATCACTAGAGGTGCTACCCTTTTCAAAAACCATACATGCATCTTCCTTGTAGTTTTTTGAAGCATCCTCATACATACTAGAAACCAAATCATTATTTGTGCAATAATCCTTAAGGTGACCAAATTTTCCACATCTAAGACATTTCATGATAATGAATCTATGTTTCGGTTCTTCCTCTTTTTCTGATATGAACATCTCATTTTCATTATCACTTGAAGAACTTTCATTATCACTACTAGAACACTTACTTGCTTTGTCTAGGTAGAAACTTTTCTTGTGCTTGTGAGAATACCTCTTTCCTTGATTGTTGTGCTCATATTTGTTTTTCCTGTGATGCTTGTGCTTTTCAGAATCCTTGCTCTTAGAATCCTATTTATCTTCATCACTTTCATTCTTGGGAATAGTACAGTCAGTAGTATAATGACCAAACTTTCCACAATTGAAACATCTTATGTTTTTCATACTTTTGTGCTTTCTAGAGAACTTGCCTTTCTTGCTGTAATATGCCTCTTCATCACTAGAAGACTCATCACTATCTTGAAGCTATTTACCCTTGGAATTCTTGGTAGCCTTGAAAGTTGCCTCTTTCTTGACATCAACCTTCACTTGAGTTCTCAACTCAAATGCTGCAAGTATACTATGGAGCTCATCCTTTTTCAACTTATCCAAATCTTTAGCTTCCTCAATAGCAAAATTTTTTTCACTAAATCTATTAGGAAGAGATCTTAAAATCTTATCACAAACATCATTTTTAGAAAGCTCAAGACCTAAGTCTTTCATGGAGTTAACAACCTCATCCATACAAAGCATGTAGTCACTAATATTTTCATCATCATTCATCTTGAGTTGTTCAAACGTACCTTTGAAGTGTCTCAACTTGGCCTTTCTGACATTTGTATCACCTGTATGAACCATCTTCAACCGTTTCCACATTTCACTAGTTGTCTTGCAATGAATCACTTTGGTGAGATCTACTTTCTGTAAGCCTTTCGAGATTGCATTCATTGCTTTTGAATTGCTGTGATGTAGGAGCCTTTCTTCTTTAGTATTAGGACCATGTTCAGGAATAGTGTACTCATCTTCAATCACTTCCCAAACCTCATTCCCAAGTGCCATTAGATGAACCTTCATCCTTGCACTCCAAAGACCAAAATCTGACCCATCAAGAATAGGTGCTGCATTGCCACTTGAATGATCCATTGTGTTCTTTACTAGATTTTTCTTCAAGCTGTTAAAATTTTCGAAGGAACCCGCTCTGATACCAATTGAAGAACACAAGCTTATACTGAGAGGGGGGGGTGAACAGTATAAGACCTCTTTTTAATTTTTCTTTTATACTTCAAAATAGTAAAGCAATATACCCAAAGCAATATCAAAGCAATGCACAAAATCATCCACAAAGTAACACCAATTTTAATGTGGTACACCCAGAATGGTTGGGCTACGTCCACAAAACTTTTCTCTAAAATTTATCTCAAAGTTATTTGGGAATCCTTCCCAATTACAATGTTTATGAGCCTCGGCCCAAAGGAGATACCTTCCCCCAAACAGAATTTATGAGCCTCTGCTCAAAGGAGATACCTTCCCCCAATTAGAATTTATGAGCCTCTGCTAAAAGGAGATACCTTCCTCTCTGCTCTGGAAATGATCCCTCATAAGATCAACTACCTCTACCTCTTGCCAACACGTGGAACTCCTTTCCATCGAAGACCTCCTGTCCTCAATGCTTAGCCTAAGAGACCTCTACCTTATATGATTACGTCCACAACAGCTCAGCAACCTGTACCAAACATAGTCGATCAGTATAGTACAAGTCTTCCTCTGTCTATCAGATCTTTCAAACTCTTGAACAAATCAATCCTCTGCATACAAGCCTTCTCAAAGACTTGCCAAATCTGTCCTCAGGTTCTTATCATAGAACCAATGCACCTCTGTCCTCAAGTTATCTAATAGAACTATCAAACTCAGCTCACAAGTCCTCTTCTAAGACCTATCCAAATATTCTCACAAGTCCCCATCGAAACCTGTCCAAAAACTGCTCACAAGTCCCCACTGGAACCTATCCAAAAACTCAACAAGCTCACCAAGAAAAAATTTCTTAGTAGGAAATCACAAAGTGAATTGTTAGAGACCCAATGTGATTTTTCAAACTCATAGAAGCATAAAGAGAATTTTTAGAGACTCAATATGTTCTATACTCAAATATTTTCAAACATAAAATTTCATATTAACTAATTCAAAAAGATATATATTACATATTTCAAACATTTATAGATCCAAATATAACATAACATTTTCAAACATAGATTAATATATTGCAGTCTTTTGAAAATATTTTCAAACTCAAGTCTCAAATATTACATACCAATTTCAATTAGAAATTACATATTTCAGTTTTTTTAAAACATTGTCAACATTTTCAATCTTTTGATTGGTGCTTGGATGCTTCACTAGTGGTTGGAGTTGTCATTTCTTTTCCTTTATTTGCTTTTGTGACACTCTCTTCTGGCAGTGCTCCAACTCTAACAAGGTTGTCACGTACTTTCAAAATACTTGACACACATGCAACTTCTTCTTTATTTGGATCTTCAAGTATTGTTGGAAGTGATTCTTTCATTTTCTCAAGCATATTTTTGGATCTTCATGCAACTTCTCTCTGATGTATTTTTAAATGATTGTTTTTTGAAACCTTTGCCTGCATTTTTTTTTTTATTTCCATTGATTTCATCAAACATGATTTTGTTGTAAGAATATTGACATCCATGCTCTTAACCTATGTTTTCAAAATTTCAAAATTTGACTACAAAACAAATTGAAAACTTAATTAAAAAAGGATATATTGAAATTATTACAAATTTTCAAGAAATATAAAATTTTAAATGCAATAGAAAATTGGAATATATATATAACTTTTTTACCTTAGCCAATTCTTTTGCAGCCTCAGCAACTTCAATCTTGTTCTTATCATAAGCCCATAAGTTGTAAAATGCTTGGGATTTAGCATTAAAATTTTCCAATCTACCAAAAAAAACATTTAAGACATCATCATCATAAATAAAATCATATTTAACAATTCATGAAGTAGCCTATTTTAGCAATCCATCAAGATTTTCAGGTTCATATTTGACTAAAGAATAAATAGAATTCCTTTTTTCATAATTTTTATATCAGCCATTAATTTCTCTAATAAGGACCTTTACCCGATATTCCCATTCTTTCAACTCTTTCAAATATTTCAACACAAACTCCTAAATTTTTGACTCGATACTTGCTGCCAATGAAACATTTTCATTAAAATTGACAACATCATCCTCAGTTTTAGGACCCTAAGGATGAGGGTTGTCTCCTTGGGTAGGTGGTTCTAATGTTTGTTGAGATATAGGGACTTCTTCTTCTCGTGCTATATATTTAAACACATATGTTGCCCTAAAGCCTTCAATTTTGCCTTAAAATATGTAATCCTCATCAAGTGTAATATTATCCAATCTCTATCCAGAACATTCAAGTGCCTATGTATTTAAAGAAAATGTAAATTGAGACCATCCATGCCCATGACTTGTTGTTGGCATGCATGATCTCTGTGGGTGTGAAATCCCACACCCAAAAATTCATGAAGTGCCATGTGATCTCTGTGAAAACAAACATTTTCCAACACTGACTTGCCCTCGCATAGACATTATCGAAGGATGTGACTATCCCTATTGTTGATTGCATGGAAGTGGTGAAACCGGTGAGTGTGATGCATATGGAGGTGGTGGCGGCATATGCCCTCTAACTTGTGATGTTACTACTTGAACATGAGAATCAACTGAAAATAGTCAAAAATATTTTGTTATAATTCTACTTAAAATAAAAAAATCTTAATTTAAATTAACTACACATAGAATCATAGATTTACCTAATTAAATGTGCTTCAATTGTTCCACACTAGGGGAGGGGTTGGCCACACTAGATTTGCCTTACACATTTTGTGCATACCTAGATGTACAAGAAATCCTAGGAGTAGTTACTTGCTTGTCACGTTTGTGTGACCTCTGCATAGTAACAAGTGTTGCTTCAGAGCCCGTGTCTTTAGAATCACCTGTTTATTCCAACCTATGACCCCTATTGGCAGCAATCTATTTAGTACTTGAAATTTATGCCTTTGTCTGCATATATATTAAAAAAAATTAAAAAACGGAACGTGGTAAACTATAAAATAGTATGTCAAGGACAATGATGTATTTATTACCCTTAATTCCTCTGGTGTTATGGCAATAGAGTGTAGTTTTAAATGCACAACAATTGGTACAGGAGTAGTGACAAATTATGAAAAGACTCAAAATATAAAGCTAAAAGATAATTTACAATGCCCATAATGGGCTGAGTCTTGGCGATTGCAAGTTGGACCACGTGCAACTCAGTCCTGATTCGATCTAAAATATAGGTACACCAATTGAACTTGTGATTTTGTTCATACTGAACAATATAATAAAGTTCCCAAAACAAAATTTTTGGTCTTCCCAACATAATAAGTCTAGCCTAGAAAAATTTGATATTGGCCTTTAGAGTTTGATGGTTAACATCACTTATCGATAAAGCTCTTTTTGATTTGATGTTAGAAGCTCCATAAAAAATCAATGTCAATTTACAAATTTAAAACATTAAAAATTAATAAAATATAATTAACAAGATTTATACCTACCAAATTTTTCAATGAAAAATTATACTTGTTATCAAGGTGTGCTTTGTCATCTGGAGAAAGTTATGACCTCAACGATACTTTATTAAAACGAATGAATGGGAGACCTGTAAATATATGAATATCTCCAGGGGTGATGCTGAAAACAACATTTCTAGTTCGTATTTTAATGCTCATTGTACCCATGTCATGGTCATAACTAGAGATAATATGTTGCAGGAGCCCTTTATCTATTCTAAAATGTGGCATGAAAATGAGGGTTGATAAACCTGCATTATGGAGTCACTGAAAGTTCATCCTTGGCATTGTTATCATTTTTAATATTAAAGTGCATGTAAAATTCTTGAATTTTTGTGTGATTGTGGAAGGGGTATCCATTGGAAGTAGTTGGAAGTGGAAGAAAAAGGATTGGGAATTGAAACTGAAAGGTCGATCAGAAAGGTTAGCTTTGGTTGTAGCAGTCACAAAAATGAAATGGGAAAATGATTGTTGATGCCCTTTTATAGACTTGAAATATATTTGACATGTGGCAGCATCATATTGGACATGTAGTATTGGACATGTGGTAGTACTACATATGCAGCAACGCACTACATATGCAGCAACGCACTAGATTACAGTATGCACCCAGGTGGTGTTCGAACCAAACTATGCATCCGGTCTAAGACCAACACATATTATGTATCTGGTTCTAGGTCGACCCATATTATGCATCTGATTCAAGGTCAAACCATAATATGCATCTAGTTCGAGATTGAACCATTATATGCAACCTGTCCAAGACTGGTACATTTTATGCACCTGGTTTGAAACTTTGAGGATGGTGCATATTATGCAACCAGCTTGAGGTTGGCACATATTATGCATCTGGTTCCATACTAGAACATATTATGCATTTTGTTCAAGGCCGGACCATAATATGCATCCAATTCAAGGCTGAACCATAATATGCATCTGGTTCGAGGCCGAACCTTAATATGCATCTAATTCAAAGTTGGACCATATTATGCATTTGGTCTGAGGTCAGACCATATTATGCAACCGGTCCAAATTCAAACCATATTATGCATCTGATCCGAGACTAGACCATCTTATGCATTCAGTCCAAACCTGGACTGTATTATGCATCCGATCCAAGGCTAGACCATATTATGCATTTGCACCAAACCTGACCCAAATTTTGTATTTGGGCCTTAGCCATGGTTTTAAACATCGTTGGCATATTTTTGACCTGTTCCAGCAAAACTTTGAATTTCACCCTTTTTTACCAATTTTTTAGGAAAAATTAAGGTCATTCGCCATGCCATCACACATGCAGTTCGACTAGTTTCGTTGGGGTTTCGAAATAATTTCACCATTTTTTTATAAGTACATTTTGGATCCTACCTCTTATGCATAACCCTACCTATCTTTATTTAAATTTATAATGCATCTTTGTTATTGTCTTTAATCCTTTGTTTTTCAAAGTATTTCCCTTCTATTTCAAAGGTTGACTCCTTTTTACCTTTTATATTTCAAAGGCTTTAAAAGAGTCATTTGTAACCTCTTTAATAAAAAAAAATATTTTGGGGGGGAGGGGTGTTTCAGTTCCTTCTTTGCACCAATTGCAAATCCTGGGGAGGGGGGAGTTTTGTCTTTGCGTCATTTATTTTCGCCTCCGTTTTTTTGCCTTATTATTTAGTATAATTTCTATTTCCTTAAATCATAAAGGAAAATATAAAATCTAACCTTTTGTCTTTATAATTTTCCATTAAGCAAAAGTTTATATTATACATTTCTAATTGATTCCTTGGTATAATTAATTCTCTCTTACATAAGTTCTTTTCCAAAAAAACCATCATATAAGTGAAAAGTATAAATTTCTTTTAATTTTTCTCTACTTTTTCAGAACTTATAATTGTTATATCAAAATATCAATTAATTATTTTGCTATTTAAAATTAATTCTTTCTTACATAAGTTCTTTTCTAAAATTCAAAAGTAAAAAGTATAAATTTCTTTTAACTTTTCTATTTCAGAACTTATAATTGCTATATCAAAAGATTTATAAATATTCTATTTTCTTTTAATCAAGCAAAATATAGAGAATTAAATATTTTTTTGGCAAAAGAATATTTTAATTCAAAATTATTTTCCTTTCCTTAAACTTTTAAACAAATATTATATCACCACTCACCTTATTGGTCATCCATATAACTAATAGTTTCCCTCACGTAAGGGCGAGTTATTAAGACAACCAATATAGGCCTGGATGATACAAGCCTAAGTTCCACGTATCAAATATTATCAATACTTATAGTTTCCCTCTCGTAAGGGTAGGTATTTGAATAGAAAATATATATAGACCTGGCATATTTGTAATCATTAAGCAAAACTTAATATCAAATATCCTCATAATACTTATAGTTTCCCTCTCATTAGGGCGGGTATTTTGAGTTATTTGGTGTTTCTTAAAGCTTTGGAATATTCGATCTCATTAGCCTCGAATTCCTATCACATATCCTCAAATTACTTATAGTCTCCCTCTCGTTAGGGTGGGTAATTTTGAGGTACTTGGTATTTCCTTCAGGCTTCTGAAACTATTTTCCATTGCATTCTCTAAATTAAAGTTAAAGGGGGGAACTTTGGGTTAACTTCAATTCAAAATGAATTCAATGAATACAATTGATCTTCTCACCCCTCATAACTATCACACTTGGACACCCAAAATTTTAAATCTTATATCTCAAAAAGGGCTCACTCAAAGGTTTTTCCGAGCCGAACAACATGGTGTAGTCCTTTTTTCAGTTTTGAAACTATTTTTCCACACTATTTTGTGGTTCAAAAATGTTGTATCATGGAGTGCATTCTCGGTTGAACCCGACACTCCCAAACATTTGCTTAAGTGATCACAACATTTTATGGTGCCCTTGTTTTGTTGTTTGTCCATTTTTTTGGACCTTGTTTATCAGCCCACTGTGTTCGTATAGGTGGACACCAAATATTTGTGCTTGTGGAGTCATTTTTTACTACCCTTGCAATAATGGTGCTTATTTCTCCATCCTATATTCTCACCTTTTTTGTGAGACACTTTGGTTTCAAAGGCATCTAACTTCATTCATTTCGGTGAGGAGTCTCTACTTTTTTTGAGACATCTGATGGGTCCATTGTAGGCTTCTTAATGGAAGTTGTCCTAAGGGGGGTTGAAAAGGACATCTTCCTTCCTCTCAATCCTCCATGCACATCTTCCTTCCATCCTCTATTCTGGCAGGTGGTTTTCTCCCTTAGTGTTTTTCATCATTACCCTTATTTTGTTGTTTGTCCACAAGTTTTGGACCTAGTTATCAGCCCATTGTGTTAATATAGGTGGAAACCACATACTCATGCTTGTGGAGTCATTTTTGGACTACCCTTGTGATTTTTGTGTTTCTTTCTCCATCCTATATTCACACTCCTTTTTGTGAGACACTTTGGTTTTAGGGGAGTTTTTTTTAGTGATATTTCCTTTTTTTGATCACATATTGTAAATGAGTACCTTATCAGGCCTTGTTGCCGGGACTCATACTTGGGAAAGCCCCTTATTTTACTGTTTTTCCATGAGTTTTGGACATTTTTTCATCCCATTGCACTCATATAGGTGAAAACCACATAATCATGCTTATGGAGTCTTTTTTGGACTATCCATGCAAATTTTTGTGGTTCTTTCTCCATCCTATATTCACTTTGGTTTGTAGGGGATTTTTATTTAGTTTATTCTTTTGATAACATATTTTACATGAGTACCTTAGCAGGCCTTGCTACTGATGAGTTTCATTGAGTCTCATTATTTAATATCAATGATTTATCAATCTGGGGTGGTGTCCAAGGCTATCTATGATAGAAGGCTAGGGCAGAGTACAATTCAGGCATTCAGATTTCAAGCATTTATTGGTGAAGCAGATTTTGGTTTATCCTTTTGGTGTCACACTAAACCTAGTATGAATAATGGAAACTGAAATAAATTTAGGAATTGAAAACTAAATCTAAATTGCAGAATTTAACAATTAACTACAATTGCATGAATTGAAATTGCTAAATTGAAATCTAATCTACTTTTGCAGAATTGAAATAACAGAATTGAAATTGCTAAATTGAAATCCTAAGTTACATTTGCTGAATTGAAACCTATTTACTCTTGCATAATTGAAATGATGCTTGTAAATGAAACTTATGCTAAAAACACCTGTCAATGTCCTACCACAAAATATCATCAAGCTTCTGCTACAGGAATTGACAACAAAATGAAATATGCTAAAAATGAAAAGTTGCTAAAACATAAAAGCAATGAAAACATGGAAAGCAAAATAAAAATGCTTAATATAATTTGTCAGCTGACATACACACAAATTTTGTATACAAACATAATAGAAAACATAAATCACATAATACAAAATAAAAAAAAGAAAATGAAATCTAGCAAGCAATCTATTAATTTTGCTGCAACAAAATTACAGATTAAAACCTACCATAAAATCCCTCCTTCTAGATCTGAAAGTGGGCCCATACTTCCTGATATATAAAGAAGTGAAAAGCACTCAACTAATTAACACTCAAAACAGAAAATGATAAAATAGCTGCACTTTTGTTGATGACAAAACAGCTGAAAACTATTACAGAAAATTACTGTATAGTCCTAATTGCTGAAATTGAAAACTCTCCTCTATTCTAATTCCTAACTGGATCAACCAAGGAGGGATATATGTTATTTATATAAATATTTACAACATATCCCATGCTCAAATCAGCCTATGTGCTACTTTACAATGATTTGCCAATAATTCTAGATTTGAAATAAATGCAAATCTAGATAGTTTGTGTTGCAGTAGTAGTCATTGGCCCTTAGAAATCATCTTCAATGGTGGGAGTATGTGGGAGAAGTCTGGAAATATCTCACACATATTTCTTCACTTCAGAATATACCATTTCTATCTTGCAAACAACTTCCTATTATGCTGCAATTATTTCTGTGTTTATCCTAGAAGAGGATCAAAATTGATCTTTTCCATGAATGGTGGATTTGGACGGCAAGGACAACAAAATCATATGGGAGATATTTTCCCTTAACCTTCTCAACCTTATTTAACTTTTTCCACCATAAAAAATAGTCAAAAAGCACTTTTCTATTCTCATTCCGAAGATAAGTGGCTCATTCCGAAGAGACTGTATTTCTCATTCCGAAGATGTCTTTGTTCATTCCGAATATCTTTGGAATGAACAACTGTGTGCTCTTCAAATTATTTTAGCTGCATTTCTCAGGTGTATTAGCCCTTAGGATCATATTGCAATAGCCTTCATTCCTCTCCATGTGTGAATTCCATGCCTTGCCATTCATTTGTAGCTTGCTAGAATTTACATGGTAAATTACTGCATTTTCCAATTTTGTTGCATAGTTGTAAAATATTGGCATTTATTGCAAATTCAAACAAATTATAACATGGAAAAATTATTCAAATATCAACATGAAGGATTACATCAAGTTGCTACTGAATTTATACACTTCATTCACCAAGTAACAATGTTGAAAGAGTGCAACAGTGCTGCATAATTGTCCCTGCTCTGTTATACCATGTTGCTACCTATTTAGACCATGTGGGAATGCTTATAAATAGGTCATATGTATTTTGTAGTTCTTATGAACTCATTCCATCCATATCCTCATGCTTTGCTTGACAACTTCAAGGTGTTCCTATAAAGTGACAGCTTGCTGATTTTTATATGGCTGTTTTTTTAGATTTTCAGATTTATGACAGTCCTAAACTTTTGGCTTCAATGTGGATTTGAAAAAATTTGAAGGGTAGGAAAACATTCAAAAACCATTGAGAAGTTAATTAATATCAGCATACCACATTTTGTTAATTTAAATGCATGTTCTTACTTGCTACTTAATCAAGCAAAATCAGTCACAAAATGCTGAAAATAGTCAAAAACAGAGATATAGTATTCCTAACATAAAATCATACAAACACTTAATAGATAGTATATTTTATTCAACTATTTGGCAATTAACTTATCATATGGTAGTCAAACATTGTGCAATAATGAGGCACTTTTGGGCCTCATCAGCTACCAGGACTCATTTATGTGGCTATACTGTCTCTATTGTACATGAGTACCTTATAAGGACTTGTTGCCAAGACTCATATTTTGTGGGTATGCCACATCTTGTTTATTCCTTTTTTACTTAACCCTACTATCACTTAAGGGGGGTGTTAAAGTATCTTGTTGCATAGAGTTTTTCACCTCTCTCTTCTTCTTATTGTTATTTTTTCTAGAAGATGGTTTTTCCCATGTGGTTTTTTCACCATCTCTCCTATATATAAGTAACATTGTACATGAGTACCTCATCAGGCCTAGTTGCTAGGACTCATTTATTTTTTGTTCAATTAGGACAATATTTTCCAAATGAAGACATGCCTCTTCTTTTTATTTTTTGATAGATGTTTTTTTCCCATGGGGTTTTACCATATCTTCAAAAAGAATCATTGTTCATGAGTACCTAATCAGGCCAAGTTGCTGAGACTCATTATTTGTATGAGGACAATCTTTGCCATTCGAATACATGCCTCTATATTGGATTTTTTTTTAACAAATAGTTTTTCCCCAAGGGGTTTTTTCACCATCTATACTTTGTATATGAGTACCTAATCAGGCCAAGTTGTCGGGACTCATCATTCCTTTTGTAATAAGAGGACAATATTCACCATCCGAAGACAAGCCTCTTTTCTTATGATAGTCGGTTTTTCCCCAAGGGTTTTTTTCACCATCTATATATTGTAAATGAGTATCTAATAAGGCCAATTTGTCGGGACTCATAATTTCTTTTGTAGTAAGAGGACACTATTTGTCATCCAAAGACAAGCATCTTTTATTGTGATAATTGGTTTTTCCCCAAGGGGTTTTTTCACCATCTATATATTGTAAATGAGTACCTAATTAGGCCAAGTTGCCAGGACTTATATTTGCTTCTGTAATAAGAGGACAATATTCACCATCCGAAGTCAAGCCTCTTCCTTAATTCCTTTTTGATTGATGGTTTTCCCATAGGGTTTTACCATCTCTTCAAAAAAGAATACATTGTACATGAGTACTTCACCAGGCCTTGTTTCTAGGAATCATTTGTACAAACCTCCCCTAGTATCTCTTAAGGGGGGTATTAGAATAAGTGAATATTCTCTTAAGTTCTACTAGAATAGACACACTTGAGTTCCCACTCCTCCATGTGTTAGGAGAACTCTCAGTGGTGTCTTGATGAGGTTTGATGAGTTGTAATCCAACAACTCTCAATGATCAACTTTGCTATTTATAAAAAGTTGATCCTTGGAATAAATCAATCAATTCTACTCTTCTCTTCATATTTTATGTAATACTTTGCATGTCTATTTTGGGAAATTCTAACAGTATTTTTGCATCCATGATGGATATGTATAGGTAGGATAAAACTCCTTAAACTCCACAACAAAATTGTGTAGTAGAGAGGAGGAACACCATAATCATATAAATGGTTATATCCATGGTGCATAACAAAAATATTTCATTTTTCTATTGGATAACATAATAAAATTTGTAGGTCTGATGTGTAGACCAATTGGTTCATCCAAAACCCATAAGGGGGCGGAGGTCCAAGGTTCAAATCTTGGGCCTCGTTGGACTAAACGCTTGTCCCTTTCTTGGTGCTTTCAGTGGCGTAAAATGTTTAAAATGATTGTGGCATGGTGGTTATAGGGGCGGACTGTGTGAAGATCTGTGTGGTGACTTCTAGGGCGGACAGCGTAGAATACTGTGGCGGCCATAAAAAGCTAGACAGCCTGCCCAGATTCGTGGCGGCTACCGATTCCACCATGTAAATTCAAAATATATATATATATATAATAAAATTTGTAGTCTTCATTATCAACAAGTATCCATGTAAATAATTCCATAATGTTACTTCTCTAGAAGCATCATATAAACCTTTGGTTAGTCATTTTTGAATTTTTGTTTGTGTTACTTTTGTATTAATTCCTAAGGATAAAATAAGTAATCTAGACACAAAATATCATCTGTCACTCAAATGAAGAGAAACCATAATTGTTTTCAGATGGTGGGTCGTCGACTCCTTTTGTGTATAATTATTTGATATTGTAGGAGGCCTTTGTTAAAGTACCTTATGATGGGTGTTGCATATTTATTTCCACCTCCCTGCTTGGTTTATCCCACTCCTATTTAATTTTTGAGCCCTTCCTATCTTTTCCTTGGGATGGTGCTAGTTTTTATTTACTTCTTTTATCAGGTGAGGCTTCCTCATTTTAAAATTTTATATCCCTGGAGGCACTTCCCCCCTCACTATAATCATTATGGTTATTTTGGTTATGGGCCTTATCCCCTTGGGAAATTTTTTAGAGGAGGTTTCAAGGTTGACATAAATGGTCACTCAAGAGGTTGGTATGCTGGGGTAGAACTATCTTAGTTCTCCCCTTTATCCCTTGCTCCTTATATCTAGTTTTTTAGGTCATTTTAGTTTCCATGTTATTTGGCCCTAGTTGGGTGTTTCATCCTTTGCATTTTGATGTTCACCTTCTTGGCATGTTTTGATGTATAATTTGTGGGGTTCCTATTAAAACCTTCTTTCTTATTAATAATATCAAAAAAAAATCTAGACACAAAAGATGAGAATTTCATGTTTGGTTATAGTCACCAATCTTAGACATAAATTGTTTGATGCCTTCACTTCCATTATTGTACTTATTAGAAATAGTATTGTACATGAGAAGACTCTGTTAGAATTTCCCAAAATAGACATGCAAATAATTACACAAAACATGAAGAAAGAGTAGAACAGATTTATTATTCCATGGATCAACTTTGTATAAATAACAAAGTTGATCATTAAGAGTCGTTGGATTACAACAACTCATCAAATCTGATGTAGACTATAACTGAGAGTTCACATGACTCATGGAGTGAAAACTCAAGTAAATCTATCCTAGTAGAACTTAAGAGAATAATTGCTTAGTATAACATCCTCCTTAAGTCATACTATGGGTGTATTGTGCAAATGAGTCCTGGAAACAGAGCCTAATGAGGTACTCATGTACAATGGTTTATTTTTTGAAGAGATGGTAAAAACCCCATGGGAAAAACCATCCATCAAAATAAAAAAGGAAGAGGCATGTATTCGATTTATGAATATTGTCCTCTTAATACAAAAAAATGTGAGTCCCGACAACATGGCTTGATGAGGTACTCATTTACAATATATATGAGAGATGGTGAAAAACCACATGGGAAAAACCATCTGATATGAAATAAAGAGGCATGTCTTCAAATGGTGAATAATGTACTTAATAACAAAAAAATGAGTCCCAGCAACATGGCCTTAAGAGGTAATCATGTATAATATATAAGGGAGATATGATAAAAAAACACATGGGAAAAACCATCCTCCAAAGAATACAATAATAAAAGTAGAGGTGAAAAGACCTCTATTTCAATGCAGTTGTAATACTCCAATTTTCTCACAACTGTATGTAACACGAAGAAGGAAATGACTTGGTGAATATATTTGGAACTTGATTTTTAGTTGGAATATAGTCCAAGTATATATCCCTATTCTAAATATTATGTTTAATGAAGTGCATGTGTATCTCAATGTGCTTGGTGCATTGATGCTCAACTGGATTACATGCAATATGAATTGTGCTCTGATTGTCACACCAAAGAGTAATAGGTTTGTCATGGGAAAAACCAAATTATCTTAGAATCTAAAGAAGCCATAGAGTTTCATGACTTCCTAAAACTATTGCTCTGTATTCTGCCTCTGTAGATGATAAGGCCATTGCTTGTTGTTTTTTACATAACCAAGCAATTGGTGAAGACCCAAGACAAAAGACATAGCCAAAAGTTGAACATCTATTTTCTACTGAACCTACCCAATATGAATCTGTGTAGCCAATGATATCCATGGATTTTCCCTCATATAAGAGCCCAAAGTGAGTAGTTCATTGCAAGTAGTAGAGGATTATTTTTGTTGCTTTCTAGTCACTAAAATGAGGTTGATGTAAGAATCTAGATATTAGGTCAACAACATATGAGATATCTGGATGAGTATGAGTAAGATATAGCAGAATCCCTACAAGCTGACAATATAGATTTGCATCACATAGATGGGATGTGTAGGAAGTACTTAGATTGACTCTAGACTGAAAAGGTGTAGGAGAAGGTTTGCAATCTATCATTTTAAACCTTTGAAGAAGATCTAGAGTGTATTTTTATTGACACAATGAAATTCTTGCATTTTCTTATTTATTTGGATCCTAAGGAAGTAATGAGCTAGACCCAAATAAGCCATATCAATTTTTCCAGAGAGGGAGTCTTTTATAGTCTGAATGTGAGCGAAGTCACTACCAATGAGTGGTAGATCATTAACATATAGAACAAGTATTGTGATTTTTCCTTCATCTCTCCAAATGTAGACTGTGTTATCAGACTCACAATGAGAAAAATCTAAGGAAATAAGGAAAGAGTCCATTTTTCATACCAATCTTTAGGAGCTTGTTTGAGGCAATAGAGAGACTTCTTTAGCCTACAAACAAGAGAGGAGTCTTGAGTGAAACTAGCAAGTTGTTCCATTAATATCTCTTACTTTAATTCCCCAGATAAGAAAGAATTTTTTACATCCATTTGAAAGACGTGCCACTTTATAGAAGCAGCCAGAGCAAGAACCAGTTTAATAGTATCCATTTTGGTAACTAATGCAAAGTTTTTAACATAATAAATTCCTTCAATTTGAGAGAAACCTTTGGCTACTAGGCAAGCTTTGTGTTTGTCAATTTCTCTATTAGGTCCATATTTTGTTCTATATATCCATTGACAATGAACTAATTTACTTATTTTAGGTAGGGGAATTATATCCCAAGTTTCATTTTTGATTAAGGAAGTAAATTCATTTTCCATGGCATCATCACATTCTTTAATACCAGTTTCTTCTTTGAAGGACTTAGGATCAGAGGAAATAGACTGACATACAAGACTAGTGCCTATGGATTTGGTTAATCTGTATGATGGAAGATTTTGGATGTAAGGAGTAGCTTCTTTAACAATGGTGCGAGACCATTTTGGTATAGTGGAAGGAGTATAATGAGTGGAAATACTTTGAGTTGGAGTTATAGGTTCCTCATATTGATCATCAATCTCTAAATTAATCTCTAAAGTTAGTTCTTCAGTATATTGAGGTTCTACTATAGGAGAAGGCTCAATAGAGGAAGAGGATGGTTAAGGATATTTTCTAAGGGAATGTTTCATCAAATTGGAAATTCTTTGGAAAAAGACCTCATGAGTTGTGGGATCAAGGAGTCTGTATGCTTTCATTTCCTCACAATAACCAACAAAGGTGATCTTTTTGCTTTTCTTATCTAGAGCCTTCTTTTTCTTCTTTGGGATGTGTGCCCAAGCAATACACCCAAAAATATTAAAGAAGGAGATATTCGGCTTTAAGCCAGTCCATGATTCTTTAGGAGTTAAATGGTCAAGAGCTTTATGAGGTGTGCTATTTTGAATATAGTTTGCACAGTTAATAGCTTCTACCCAAAAAACTTTTGGAATATATCTTGAATGGAGCATACAGTTTGCCATTTCCTTCAATGTTTAGTTTTTCCTCTCTGCAATTCCATTTTACTACGGATTATGGGAGATAGAATGCTAATGAATGATGCCATGACTACATAGAAATATTTAGAACTCACTACTGCAGTATTCCCCCCATTATCTATGTGAATTTACTTGATGTTGCAAGAGGCCTGATTTTCAACTAAGGCTTTGAATATTTTGAAGTGGGATAGAACATCACTTTTGTATTTTAAGAAGTAGACCCAAGTTCTTCTAGAAAATTCATCAATGAAGGTTAGAGCATATTTTACTCCTTTGAAAGAAGGCTCTGGTAAAAACATCAAGTCACTATGAATTAACTCTAGAGGGGATGAGGATTTTAGGGAACTACTTAGGTGGAAAGGATCTTGATGTTGCTTTCCAAGAGCACATACAATAAATACTCCATCAATAGAAGAGACTTGAGGTAAACTTGTTACCATTTCATGGGTGTTCAATTCCTTTAGGTGGTTATAACTAAGATGACCAAACCTTTCATGCAAAATTTTGCTTTCAAGATCTCCATGAGCCACAAAACAGGAGGCCCCTTATGGATTTTTGAATCCTTTGAAGTGAAATAGGCAAGTTTTGTGATCAATATCTCCTTTGGATATAAGAGAGTGGGGGTCTTGAAAGTCTCTTATCTCAACTCCTATAGGAGAGAAGAGAATAGTTTTCCCCTTTCTAGAAGTACATATATGATATATAGAGAGGAAATTTGTTGCAATGTTTGGAACATAGAGAAAATTATTGATAGAGCCACCATTAATGGATATGTCACCATTTCCTTTGACTAGGATAAAGTAATAGTCACCAACTTCTATGCTACATGTTGAACTTGAGGAGATAGAAGAGAATGACTCATCTGAAGCAGTCATGTGATGAGTTGCTCTAGAATCTAGGACCTAGAAATTAGATGAAGTATTGGTGGTCTTCCCTTGAAAATTGAGGGCTTTTCCTATCTTGTTTTTACTGTCTATATTTTTATCCTTCATAGTTGTCTCTAGTTTTTGTAATATTTTCCAGCATTTGTTTACAGAATGACCATTCTTTTTGTAGTGAGTACAAGTTATCGGACTTATTTATTTCTTTTTGAATTTTTTTTTAGTAGAGGTGGATGCTACTAAGGATTTACATGAATTGGAAGATATCTCATACTTTGCAAGTTTTGTTTCTTCTCTACTTAGTCTCTCACAAAATTCTTCTAAGGAGGGCATTTTGAAACTTGCACCAAGAGTATGTTTTGTAGATAGAAAGGTGGTTGTGAATATTTGAAATACACCATTTAATTTACAAAGAATTAGATAGATGCATTATTCATATTTTTTATCTTTGCCACTGCATTTAAATTTAGTAAGGACTTCTTTAAATTTGGTTGAGAAAGTTAACAATATTGCTAAATTCTTTAGGAGATAATGTTGTTAATTATTCCTCTAATTGCATTGACCTTATTTGATCTACTTTTCAAAATAAGTTCTTTAGTTTCTCCCAACTTTCATAAAGATTTTTACAATACGTAATGTGAAACCATAAGCTTTCATTTACATTAGTGCTTATAATATCCATTGTTTCATACATTTTCCCTTTATGAACAAATGTTTCATATTATTTTTCAAATTCAGGTTGCTTCTCTTCTAGAAGGTGTGTGAGCCCTTTTTGATAAATGAGATTTAATATTTTACGTTTCCAGGTATGATAGTTATGAGGGGTAATTGGATCAATTGTATTCACTTTGCTAAATAAAATTGAAGTAAACCAACAATCCCCCCATTTAACTTCAATTTTAATGTTCTTTTAAATGATGGAACAAAACCCTTAACATATACCAAGATCCTCAATTACCTACTCTAATGAGAGGGAAACTATAAGTAAGTGAGGATATTTGCTAAATCTATTAGGGTAACGAAAATTGAATTTATGGATCTTATAATTTTTAATGTAACAATGGCCTTTTGGAAATACCAATCTCTTCAAAATTCCCACCCTAACGAGAGGGAAATTATAAGTAAATGAGGAGGTATTATAAATTAGTAAGGCCAATGAAACAATTGTTAAGCTAGGCCTATATATCTTTTCTTCTCAATAACTCATCCTTACGAGAGAGAAACTATAAGTAAAGAGGAGAATTGATACCTAGAACATAGGTTTTTTTTTATATCATCCAAAACTTAATATCATATTCTTAATAACCTGCCCTTATGAGAGGGAAACTGTAAGTTATTGAGAAGTCAAACACTAGGAAAATAGGTGATAAATTTTAAATAATTTAGGTAAAAAAAAATTCCTATAAATCAAAAATATTTTTGAAGTTTATGAGAGCTTGTATTGATTTAGACTTCTTATATTTAGGTCTTGCTTTAAGATATAGATAACTTTCTTAAATGCAAAAAAGGTGAAATAAGAAGGAGAAAGTAACAAGCAAGAAGTAGCAAAAAAATTGATGAAGATATATTTTATACACCAATAGATGCCACTTAAAAATTTATAAGATGTTATATAAAAAATTATTTGTTTTGATATTTATGAGGGTTTGTATAAAATATTGAGTACCTTCTTTAAACATATATTGGTATACTGAGATAAAAACAATATACACCTTTTAGATATAAAAACCATTATAAAAGGAAATAGAAGAGAGCTTAAATAAGATAGACACCAAAAAAAGAAAAAACTCCCCTCAAAAGATAAAACAAAAAGAAGGTGCAATATTGTGCACCCTTAACCCCCCTCGAAAAATACCTTTGTATTATTAGTTTACAAATGACTCCTTCAGTTTTTAGGAGGATAGCCTTTTGAAAAAGTAAAAGGCTTTATTGAAGAAATGAGTCAGAATAAAAAACAAAAAATATAAATATAAGGAGATATTTTGTAAGGTTTTACCTTTGAAAATGAAGGAACAAAAGAAAAAACCAATACAAATTAACCAATACAAGGTGCCTGCATTCGGGATTTAAATAGAAGATGTGAATTGAACATCTGACCCAAAGGAAGAAGGTTGTCGTTTACTTATTCTAAAAGAATGTGCCTGGTGCCAAAGAAAGAAGGCTATCATTTGCAAACCCTATGCCTCTCAAAAAATAGAAGAGCCAGTATCTCGAAGTCCTAGATTCACACTTTGATGAAGTCTTTCATTCTTAAAAACAATTTGCAGATCCTAGCACCTCGATTTGAAATCTATTAAGATTCACAGAGAAGACGGAAGACCCAACGCCTTGGCTATGAATTTTTTTTTAAACCTATAGATCAAACATAAAATAGGAGAGGCCTAAAATGGAAAAAATGGCTTAATATTGCAATAATTTTATCAAAATTTAATCAAAATTAAATATATAGAAAAATTGTAGATGTCTCTATCCAGCACCACGACACTTCACTTGAGGAACAAACCGTAAATAAATTTCTACAAAGAGAACTTGTTAGAGAAAAAAAAGAGCTTATGAACATAAAATAAATGGAATGGAATTTCAAAGGAAGAGAGGCAAAATAAAATTTATAGGAGCTAAGTGAGATATGTTAGAATATGCCAATCAAGAAGAGAAGAGATCGGTGGTATTGAAGATACTCTAGCTTAATTGGGCTCCTACGTATTTTGCTGATGCATTAAAGTGATGCCAAAAAAGGAGCGCATGAGATGAAATGTTAGAAAATGATTATCATGCAACTGAAGTTGATGAAGCTTTAGAGAAAAAAAAAAAAAAAAAGGTTATCTTAACAATAGTTGACTTAAATATTAGTTGCACCAAACAAGAATGCAATGGAGAGAATATTTAGATCTCTAGTGAAGGAGATATCGAAATTGATTGAGAGCCATTATGAAGAGTGTCATTGGCACCCAAGATTGGGTGCCTTACACATGTTTTGAGAGCCTTAATTGGGCTTCTTTGAGAGCAACAAAAAATGCAACGCAACAAGTTTTTTTCTGCAAAAAAGAATACACTAAAGATAGGAAATAAAATTCCTATCGATCAAGATTTTAGGATAATAAATTTTTTAATAATAATCATAAAAAAAAATTATTTTCTTGAAAAATGTGTTCCTTTTTTTAAGGAAAAAAATTTAATATATATGAACTAGTCAAAGAGCCCCCTTTTTTTTTTAAATAATAGATATGAAAAAAAAATATGGGTAATTTTTCTAAATAAAAATCATTTACACTAAAAGGTAATGAATCTTCCTTTTCCCTTTTAACGTGAGAAGGAGACAAATATTATTCAGAATAACCCACATACGTATATCTAAAAAATATAGCAAAAGAAACTATATATAAAATCTTATTGAAGACTTAAATCCGAAAAAAGAGGAGAAGCGAACAAAAGATACAAAGAACTAGCTCCTAGAACCTTCAAGAGAGAATGCTAGCAAAATCTATCCAGCTCTGGTACCATGTTAGAATTTCCCAAAATAGACATGCAAAGCATTACACAAAATATGAAGAAAGAGTAGAACTGATTTATTATTCCATGGATCAACTTTGTATAAATAACAAAGTTGATCATTGAGAGCCATTGGATTACAAAAACTCATCAAATATAATGTAGAATATAAATGAGAGTTCACCTAACTCATGAAGGAGTGGAAACTCAAGTAAATTTATCCTAGTAGAACATAAGAGAATAATTACTTATTCTAATAGACTCCTTTCTTCTTAGATAATTATAAATTTGTGAAGATTTATATATGATCTAGACTTATTGGTTGTATTGCAATAGTTACTAAATTTTACTTATATTTGAATGCATCAATCTAATGGTGAATATAAATATTTGAAGATAGCCTCATTGGTGTGTTGAAAATACACTTTGGGATAAATTTTGTGAATAAATATTTAAAAAGGTAATCCAAGTGAAATTCTCCAACAATAAGAACCTTGTCAATAACTATAAAGGTATACATAGAGAATGAAAAATACCAGGAGGAAGAAATATATATGATCTGGAAAATACCCTATAAAAGTAACTCGAAAGGTAAATATTTCTTTATTTTTATAATATTTTGAATCTAGTAGACATAAAGAGATCAACTTGCTAAACTATATTGGGAAGCTACCATGAAGACTAAGTTTAAATCTTTCATAAAGAATAAAATATGACATGTGAATTACCCCATACAAAGAAACTCATTTTTCATAAATGGATTTATAGGATAGAATGTACATTAGATGGTGTGATTGACATATTCAAAGCATATCTTGTTACTAAGGGTATGCATAATAGGAAGGTATAGATTCTAGAAAAATATTTGCTCAAATTATAAAAATTGTGGATTTTAGATTAATTCTCTCCATTAAAACTCAACTTGTTTGGAATTTATACCCAATGGATGTTAAGAGTACCTTATTGAATGGATATCTAGAATATTAGGTCTACATGGTGTAGCCATAAGGTTTGAGATACTAGGAAACGAAAACCTTATTTTTACATTGATTAAGTTCCTACATGGACTTAAGCAAGATCCTCAAGCTAATATTTCAAAATTGATCAACATATTAGAGATTTTATATTCAATTAAGGCTTTTATTTTCCTAATATCTATATCAAAACTATAATTAATGATATTGTCATTCTTATTGTGTGTTTTGATGATCTTGGTATTACTAGTAGTGAAGTTCACGTAATTCAACAAGTAAAATCTAATTCATATAAATTTTAATATGATAAATTAAGGTATCATTCATTACTACCTAGGTGTAGTTTTGATAACTTGATCATACTATTTTATATCATAAACCAAATGTTCCAAAATACTTTTGGAAATATTTTGGATGATAGTTTGTAACCCAATATCTACATCTATGGAACTTGGGAAGAAATTATTAGCCTAATATGATTATTCTCTAGTCAATAAGTTAGTATACTATCATTTTATGGGTAGTTAAATTTATATTTTGACCACTCAACTACATTTATGTTTTACAATGAGTTAAAATTGTCATGTTTCAAGTCAAATTCCAAAGAGAGCATTGGCAAGCTATGAGATGTATTATTAGATATATCAAATGTAACCTTAACTTTGATATACCTTAATAATAATCTCATGATTTTTACTTGGTTTGATATGATGATATAAAGCGGTAAAGTTAAGTTGATGATCATAATTCTATTAATAACTATATGTTTTCTCTTGGATTAGGGGATATTTATTTGAAGAAACAACTTCAATATATACTTGCTTTATCATCACGTAAAGTAGAATATAAGATAGCATACAATGTAGGTTGTAAAGAAATTTTATTGTATTTCATATTGTATGACATTTTAATAGATAGAATAACATCAACATTACTTCATTGTGATAATAAAAGTGTGTTGAAGTTGGTGAATAATTAATTTTATCATCCTAAAATAAAATATATGGGAATTTTTAATAACTTTATGTAGCAACTAGTGGAGCATGAAGAAAATTTATCTAAATTATTGTCTAGTATCCAAATACATTATTGATGTAATTACTATACTCCTACATAGAGATACTTTTTAAATTTAGGGATAAGATTAGAATTTTATTCGAGTTAGTCATTAAAGGGAGGTGCTAGAATAAAATATTTTAATAGATATGATAGGTATTTATATTAATGTATTATTTGATACAAGAATATATAGGTATAACTTGTTACGACTTTTAGAAATAACTTAATAGGATTGTTTGGTATATGTTTTTATTGGTATCAACCATTTACTAGATGATAAGTCATTATAAATTGGAGCTTAAAATTTCAAATAGAGCAACTTCCATTACGTTTATTTAGGCATTACCAAAATGATTATATCAGATTGAGATTCCTTATTTATGTCATGCTTTTTAAAAACCTTCCAAAATACACTATGCACTAAACTAAATTTTAGTACAACTTATCTTCTTGAGATAGATGGACAAATAAAAAGAGTAAATCATGTGATGCAAGATATTTTATAAATAAATACAATGTACCAACCTAAGTGATTGGATAATTATTTGAATTTGGTTATAAAAATAACTATTAAAGTTCTAATGGAATGATGCTTTATGAAGTACAAAAACTATTGAACTTGTTTCGGTCATATCTCACTCATTCGAACTCGAATTGAGCTGAAATTTTGAGGGTAGGTGCCTGAAAAACCCTAGAATGTCTCCAAAAATTTTCATATCATTTGGATCAACACATATCCTAGCACATACCTATGTGTCAATGAGATTTTTGGAAAGTGGTTATGCGAGGGTTTCATCTGGGTTGAGTGCAAGCAGCTATAGAGGTTGGTTTTTAGGGCCTTCGAGCCCTAGCAACCAATATTTTTGTGTTTTATGCTCAATATTTTAGCAAGAAATGTTGTAGGGGATCAAATATGGGTTACAAATTTATCTTTCAATAGATCATACTATGAACTTGAGTGACAACAACTTTCAATTTGTTGCACAAAAGAAAAGTGAAAACCATACCTTTCCACGACGTCTAGGGCAAGGATTAAAGAGATCACAAAAAAAGTTTCAAGTAGTTGATTAAAAAATGGCTCATATCTCAAGTGAATATGGTGCTAAGGTACACCCATAAAATAATTCTACTATGAAAACCCCTATCAAGGGTGAGAATTTTGAAAACTTAGCCCCAAAAATGAATTTTAGGGATGCCCTCCGTGGTGGACAGCCTTAGCCCAATGCTAATATAAATATTAGGGCTTCCCATAAACCTCTAAGAATGCGTAATATTGATCCCAAGAAAATGGAGTTGGGATGTCTTAAAACATCTGATGGAACTCCTATTGTTAAGATTGATATTGGTAACATTCAAACTGACATTGAATATTTGGAAAAAAGAGTACTAATTTCTCGGTTCATGGGTTCTCATATGAGCCTATCTACTTTCAAATTCTGGGCTACAAAAATCTAGAAAAATAAATGTGAGTTACAAATCTCTATTTATACAAATTATTATTTTCATGTTTTATTTGCTAATAATGAATATAGAGAGAAATTTTTTCAAGGGGGTCCTTAGTTTTTTAGAAGGGCAGGGCTTTTCATGAAGCCCTGGCATACTAAATTTAAATCCAAAGAAGAGATGCTTTTTATAGCTCCCGTGTGGGTTAGACTCTTTGGCCTCCCTATTGAATTTTGAAATCCTACTATTTTTTCTTCAATTGGAAACACTTTAGGAACTTTTATGATGACTGTTAATTTTACTCAAAATTTTGAACATATTATTTATGTTCAGATTTTCACAAACCCCTACCTAAAAATATCACATTAAAATTTTGGGAAGACACTTGGGAACAAGTAGTGGACTATGATAACATTCCTTTTCATTGTAGAATTTACCATGAATATGGTCATTTGGACAATGCTTGCCCAAATAAAATTCCTGATCAAAATAAAGAAGATATAAACTCAGCAGGTTTCCAAATGGCTAAGAAGAAGATAACTTAGAAAAAATCAGATATGAAGGATCAATCAAAGTCATCTGCTAATATTTTTGAAATCCTTTCCACAAATGATGTCCCAAGCGAGGAAGAGGAAATAATGGAAACAAAAATTTTAGAAACACAATTTAAATATGAAGGGAAGAACTCAGAGACAAACCAACAAATCAAAGGTTTTCAATAGAAAAAAGGAAGAAAATTTACACAAGAAAAACAATATTTTAAATGTCAAAACTTCAAATAATACAGGTCCCAATATAGATTCTGTTGAACCCTCTAGTAAAATTTAGGTTTTTAGGAGCATTCTTCAAGGTTAGAAGTCATCTTAGATTCAATTGGAATAAGTTAAGAAATAGGGAAAAAAAAACTGAAGATGGATTCTAATCAAAAAGTAGGTCGCAAGACCAATCAATATCATATGGTAAAAGAAGGTGAAAATCTTGTAGAGGAAGGTAATATTAATGCCCTTCCCAAATTTTTTAGACCTGGTATTAATGAAGATCACCACTTAGAATATTAGAGGACTCAAAGGGAGTCTTTCAAAACAAAATGAAAATAGAAGAATGATTCTAAAAAATCATCCACATCTTGTTTTCCTTCAAGAAACAAAGATGTCAATGGAGGATATGGACTCAATTTCTAGTAAAATTTGGCCAGCTATAAAATTGGTTTCCCTTAGTTCCCAGGGGACTTATGGTGGCATTTATTGTCTTTGGGACCTAAAATAGGTAGTTATTCACCATATGGTTGGTATTTGGGTTCTGTTGGCTATAGCTATTCAAATTAGACATTCCAACTAGATTATGATCTGCATTACTATTTATGCTTCGACTGCTTTGGAGGAAAAAAGAAGATAGTGGAAGGATATAACTCATATTATCTCTCATTTTCCTAAAAATTGGATCTTGATTAGAGGATATTTCAATACCATCCTCTCTCTATATGAGAAAATGGGGGGAAATAGAAATTTGGACAAAAGCACTGACCTCATGAAAGAATATATTGCAAACCTCCATCTTGTGGACATCCAACCAGATAATGGCATTATGACTTGGTCTAACATAAGGCAAGGATTAGCTTGTATAATGGAGATATTGGATAGGTTTTTGCTCTCTAAAAATTTCTTAATCCATGATCACATTCCTAAAGTTAATACTCTTAATAATTTTGGTTCGGATCATTGGCCAGTCATGGTGGAAATATGGAAAACCAATGTGAGTTTCTCTCCTTTTCATTTTCAATTAATGTTTTTTAGAGACATTTCATTTAGACCTCTTGTGCAACAATGGTGGAAGTAAGGTAAACCTAGGCATGGGACTAAGATGCTCTATTTTTCCAAAAGACTGCAATATATTAAATTCAAAATCAAGACTTGGAACTAGAAAGAGTTTGGGGATGTTCACAAAAAAACATGAAGTTATTGCTCATATTGAAAATTTGAATAAGAAAATCCGTACAATGGCCTCATGGAGAAGATAAGTGAAGATGAAGTTAAACTCACAACTCAGTTAGAGGAATGGGAAAAAAAGAAGAAATCTTATGGAAGCAAAAATCTAGAATTCAATGGCTCAAAGAAGGAGATCAAAACACAAATTTCTTCCACAAATATCTTCTAGATCTAAGATATCACAATTTTATTTCTTCCCTGAAATCAAATTCTAGATATGTTGTTTATACTTGGGATGGCATGAACTCTATTGTTGTTGATTACTTTTCCAATATTTTTGCTACTACTCCTCTTGACTCAGCTTCTCAACATAATATTCTTCAAGTAATCCCTTCTCTTATCACTTTTGAGGAGAACTCTATTTTTACTGCTCCTATTACTATCAATGAGCTTCAACGGGTAGTTTTTAAAATGTAAAAAGGAAAACCCCAGGTCTTTATGGTTTTCCCATTGAGTTCTACCAAGATTTTTGGTATATCCTTCATGTTGATTTATTAGAGGTGGTGGAAGAAACCAAGAAAGCCAAATAAATTTTTAAGGTTATAAATAAAACATATATTACTCTTGTTGCAAAAGCTCAAGAGGTTGATCATATCTCAGCTTTTAGTCCTATTTCCTTATGTAATGTTCTTATCAAAATCATTACTAAAATCATGGCATAAAGGTTGAAGCCTCTTTTGTAAAAGATTATTTTACCAGAGCAAGGGGTTTATGTGGAATGGTGTCAAATAGTATATGAGATAGTTCTTGCTCAGGAAGCCATCCATTCCATGGATATGCAAAATTCTCCTTCCATGTTCATTCGATTAGACTTATCCAAAGCTTATGATAGAGTGGATTGGCACTTCCTTATCAAAGTTTTGAGGCAATTTGGTTTCTCTAAGGATTGGATGGATTGTATTATGGGATGTATCTCTTCAATTTTCTACTTATTTCTTATCAATGGCAGGCATTCTCAGTCGTTCCCAGCTTCCAGACGTATTAGGCAAGGTGACCCGCTATACCCTTATTTATTCATCATTCTTGTTGAATGCTTTGGTAGAACTATAACCAAAAATATGGAAAAAAAAAAAACCCTTGAGGGAGTTACCATTGCTCATGGAGATAGACCTATCTCCCATCTTCAATTTTTGGATGACTCTACTCTTTTAGGTATAGCTACAATTAAGGAAGCTTCTAATATTAAGCAAATCATTAGCTATTTTTCTAAGGCTACTGGGCAGTTGATCAATGAAGACAAATCTAAAGTTATTTTCTTTCACTACTCTGCTAGAAAGGAATCCATGGTCTTGGATAAATTAAGATATAATAAGACCTCCCTTCCAATCACTTATTTATGTATTCCCATAAATGTTCAAAGGCATAAAAATAAATATTTAAATTGGTTGTTGGACAAAGTCAAGAAGAAAATTGGAAAGTGGACCAACAGGTGGCTTTCTTCTGGGGGTAGAATCACCTTGGTAAAATTAGTCCTTCAAGATATTCCTATTTATGTATCTTCTATGTTGAATATTCCAAATGATGTTCTTCAAGAACTGGATCAAATCAGTCATCGTTTACTTTGGAGTGGTACTAAGGAGAAAAGAAAATAGGCCTTGGTGAAATGGGACACTTTATGTCTTCCTAATAATAAAGGAGGGTTAGGATTCCAGTCTTCTATTAATAACAACAAATATTTAGCTACTAAATTATATTTGAGGATGTTGCATAACCCCAATGCTCTTTGGGTCAATAATCTTCATGCTAAATATGTTGAGAACAAAAGTCCTGAAGACCTTGTTCACTATCAACTTCCTACCAAAGGTTCTCCCATTTTAGAATTTCTTAAGATTGGTGAGGATTTGATCAAAAACAATTATTTTGGATCATTCATAATGGTCAATAGGCAAATTTTTGGACATATTCTTGGGATGGTCACAGGCCTTTGATAACCCAGTTTCCTGATTGGAGACCTTGGATGGAGGAGCTTCATCGAGCTAATTGGATAAAGGTGGCTAATTACTATTGGTACCATACCAGTAATTCAAAGGTTGGTAGATATTGGATCCATATTGAGGACTGGCCTATTCAAATCCTAGAAAGATAAAGACAAGATATCCAAGGCATCCTTCATATGAGATCTCTCTCTTGGTCCCATGAAAAAGATTGTGTTGGATGGAACAACACTACTAAGGGTGAGTATTTAGTTGCTCAAGGTTATTTGAACTTATGCCATAATAATCCCAACAATTCTTCTAATATATTTTCTCAATTGTGGCCTCAAAAGCTTTTGCCTAAGGTGAGGTTCTTTAATTAGCTTTTATTGCATCGTAGGGTGCTTACTGGTGAGCAACTTATGAATCATGGTTTTCATGGCTCTTTTAAATGTGAGATGTTTGAAGAGAATGTTGAAACTCTCAACCATATTTTTATTGAGTTTTCATATCATTTGGATCAACACATATCCTAGCACATACCTATGTGTCAATGAGATTTTTGGAAAGTGGTTATGCGAGGGTTTCATCTGGGTTGAGTGCAAGCAGATATAGAGGTTGGTTTTTAGGGCCTTCGAGCCCTAGCAACCAATATTTTTGTGGTTTATGCTCAATATTTTAGCAAGAAATGTTGTAGGGGATCAAATATGGGTTACAAATTTATCTTTCAATAGATCATACTATGAACTTGAGTGACAACAACTTTCAATTTGTTGCACAAAAGAAAAGTGAAAACCATACCTTTCCACGACGTCTAGGGCAAGGATTAAAGAGATCACAAAAAAAGTTTCAAGTAGTTGATTAAAAAATGGCTCATATCTCAAGTGAATATGGTGCTAAGGTACACCCATAAAATAATTCTACTATGAAAACCCCTATCAAGGGTGAGAATTTTGAAAACTTAGCCCCAAAAATGAATTTTAGGGATGCCCTCCGTGGTGGACAGCCTTAGCCCAATGCTAATATAAATATTAGGGCTTCCCATAAACCTCTAAGAATGCGTAATATTGATCCCAAGAAAATGGAGTTGGGATGTCTTAAAACATCTGATGGAACTCCTATTGTTAAGATTGATATTGGTAACATTCAAACTGACATTGAATATTTGGAAAAAAGAGTACTAATTTCTCGGTTCATGGGTTCTCATATGAGCCTATCTACTTTCAAATTCTGGGCTACAAAAATCTAGAAAAATAAATGTGAGTTATAAATCTCTATTTATCCAAATGATTATTTTCTTCTTTTATTTTCTAATAATGAATATAGAGAGAAAACTTTTCAAGGGGTTCCTTGGTTTTTTGGAAAGGCAGGGATTTTCATGAAGCCCTGGCATACTAAATTTAAAGCCAAAAAAGAGATGCATTTTATAGCTCCCATGTGGGTTAGACTCTTTGGCCTCCCTATTGAATTTTGAAATCCTACTATTTTTTCTTCAATTGGAAACTCTTTAGGAAATTTTATGATGACTGCTAATTGTACTCAAAATTTTGAATATATTATTTATGTTCAAATTTGTTTTTTAATGGATTTTGACAAACCCCTACCTAAAAATATCACATTACAATTTTGGGAAGACACTTGGAAGCAAGTAGTGGACTTTGAGAACATTCCTTTTCGTTGTAGAATTTTTCGTGAATATGGTCATTTGGATAGTGCTTGCCCAAATAAAATTCCTGATCAAAATAAAGAAGATATAAACTCAGCAGGTTTCCAAATGCCTATGAAGAAGATAACTTAGAAGTAAATTAATCCATAATAAATCTCTTCACTATATACTAGGGAGGGGACAGAGCCAAGGCATTGAAACCGTTTTGGGCTCTTGGAAGAAATTCATCTTTATCAATAAATAAATTAATTTATTTCAACAGAGAATGCCTATCATGATTATGGTAAGCTCAATCCAAAATGAGACTTGTAGTCCTACTTATCAGCTCCTTCGTTACCTAGAAGGACAAAGATATAATCCTTATCCATCCATCGTTCCAGGTAGCCACCATCCAATTGGAGATCAAAGAATTGTACCCATGAATTTATGCATGCATTGTAGAAGGCTCCCATCCACCAGAAAAAACTTAACCTCATAATCAAAGGTGATGGAAGAAGGTTCCAACTGGGACTTAACAAGCTTCTATTTGGGAGAAAAAATCTTAGCCTTATCCATCTATGTGACAAACCACTTCTTCCCAAAATCATACTGAAGAAATCATGCAAAAAAAACAAAGCCCAAACCAATAGAATAACATAGATAGAGGAGGTACCATAATGCAACATGAAATAAATACATGATCTTCATATCACTAGACAAATCCCAGTCACAAGAGAAAGAATTGGGACTCACAAAAAAGGGAAACCAAGGAAAACTGTGAACCATAAAGAAGAAAAACAAGCTAAACCAGAGCAGGAAGACATATTCCATCACAAGGGGCACCACACTAAACCCACACACAAGGGAACACATTCTAAACACCGGGACCAAACAATGAGAATAACCTAATATCACCCCAAAAAATAATAGAACAATGTTAATATTCCTATGATGATCTTTTACATTGTGTTTTATCATTTGTACACAAAACTCTAAATTAAAAATATTTACTTAACTTTTGGATATTCTTCACTTGTATGCTATTTATATGTTATGCAATAAAAACTCAAACAAATCTAACATATGATTTCTATTTTATATCTAGTTTTCTATATTTATATCTTAAAATAATGTAAATGATTATAATAACATAATAGTGAATATATACTCATTTATGTTACTAAAATATTTAAGGTTGTATTAACTAATTTATAACTATAATAAGAAGGCTTCTCGCTCCTTCTCTTTCATGAAATTCCCTATTAGTGAGAGGTCCATGTACATCCTATTTTTCCATCTAGATACTCTTCATAGTCAATCAACTCTACTTTGGTGGTGGTTGGCAGCGTATTTTACTGGTCGGTGGGCCTTATTAGTTCTCTCTGGATCTCTTGTGGGTGTAGTATAACATTGAAAATTTATCTTGTTATTTGTGGTGGAAATAGCTGTATGCCAATCCAACCTGTGGGGGTGATTCGAGGCTTTGGTTGTTGTGTGGATGGTTCTAGTAGGTGATCCCTTGTTTGGTTCTAGACCTGCTTGACTTGGTGAGCATCAGTTCCTTTGGTATTGGTTTCTTGTTGGGGATCTTGGTCAATCTACTTTACTTTTCTTATTGGTTTTGATATGCCATTGAATATCTAGTCGGGGTCCCTATGGGAAGGGTATCAAACCAAAGGCCAAACCAAAACTATTGGGGTGAATGTGGGGTGTTTTTGCTACAATAGATTTTGGTTGTTTTCTTTGGTTTGTGCCAAGTCAAAGTTTCGTTGCTCGGGTGGTTTGTTGATGGTTCTGGTTGCAAATATCCTTTCACCATTTTTTTTGGAGTATTGCCTTTGTGGTTTCACAACTAGGTTGGGTGTTTTCATAGCAATTATGGATCCTTATTTTACCCTGTTGCATGACCTCCAGGCTCATGGAGGGGTTCTTGTTTCATTTCCATCATTTTCGTATGTAGCTATTTTTTTCTTCTGTGTTGAGGGTTTCATTGTTCTAGTGGGTGTTTGGCTCCTTTTGGAGCTATTGTTGGTTGTTGACATGCAGAGTATTGCTAACTCACAAGGGTCCTAGTTTTTGGGATTCTTTCTTCTACACCTTGGGCTTTGGATTTTTATCATGGTCTCCTAGTTGGGCTAGTCACTATTGGGTTAGGGCTCACCTGTTTCCTGCTATGGTGGTTGTATTGCTCTTGTGTGATTTGTTAAGTGATTGTTGTCTGTAGAGGATATGTAGGGGACTTTATTTCATTGGTTAGCTTTCTGTATAGGTATTTTATTATTTCTTCTAAGGTGGTTCATTTGGCTTCGTGGGTTTGATAGACATGTACCTTTGGCAACGGGTTTTCTTCTGCAGGAGTTGGTGTGATTTTTTGGGTTTCTCTATGGAGTTGCAAGGGATCATTGTGTCATTGGTGGTTTCCTCTATAGGAGTGTACCTTTTGGTTTCCATCTTGAGTGGGACTAGATTCAAATTTCAAATTTTAAATTTCTTTGTCGCTCTTTGTCCTATTTTTTCAATCCTTTGGTGGTCATTTTCTTAACTCTAGTGTTTGATTCCACATGTGGTAGCATGTTTTGATGTTGACTTAACTCCAATTGAAGCTATTGATTGGGGTTTAAAATTTCTATCTGGTGTGTGATTTTATTCCATTTTTATGTTTGGCGACGGTTGGTTGTTCTTTGTTTGAGTTGTTGTTTATTGTCTATGTGATGTGCTTCTTGGAGTTGTTGTTCAAGGTTGTTGGATACCTTTTAAAACCCTCTTTCATAAGTTGTGTGTTGTGTTCCTCCTCAAATTAGTTGTAAAATGTTGGGAGAGGCCTTTCAAAACCCTCTTTTTTAATAGTATAAAAAAAATTATAACTATAATAACTAATTTGATCTTATATATGAATAGTTTTTTACATGTCCTTCAAACAATTATTTTGTAAATTTGAAAAGAATATTATAGTTTATGCAAAATAATCATTTTACAAGGATAAATTTCATTTAAAAATTAAATATTTAAAAAATAATTATTAGATATTAAAATAATATTTAATATTATAGATAAAATTATATTTGAATTTCACAATATACATATAGTAACAAAAATGAGTTATTGTTTTAAAAATAAAAACCATCATAGGTTTCAAAATTATAAATATATTTAATTTTCTATTTTCTTTAGTAAAATTTGCATTCAAATATATAATAATGATGATAGTAATGAAAATCTATGTGTGGAATCTATTTCGGGCTTATCCAATAAAAAAAAAAAATAGTAGATTTGTTGTTAGGTCCATTAAAATATATCAAGATTATCGTTTTATCAATGATATTCTTCAACTGCTTTAATATCAAATGCATTCTTCATAGTCCTTAACCTACTTTGTTTTAACAATTATCTCCCTAGTATATTTTCATCAAGAAACAAAATCTCACTCAAGTAATTGCCTTATAAATCTTGAATTGTGCCAAGACAAGTATCAAGATTGTGATTGGCTAAATGTTTTGCTACCATATTTCCTTCTATATAGACATGCTCACATTTCCAAGATATTACCTCCAAAAATACTTTGTGAACATCAACAATAATATTTATTTGTAATATAATACCCACATATATTTGTATTTATAGCATTAATGGTAATTTATGAATACCCTTAGCTAAAATATATTTCCATCTAGTTTTAAATGTATTTTTATCTCTATAATAATTTCCCTAACAAATAATAGTATAATTAGTCCACCATAGAGTATATAATGCTTTAGATATAATTATTCTAAAATTTCATCAACTCTTTCAATGTTGATGGAGATACCTAATATATTTTCATTTTTTTTGAAAAATTAACCTCAAATGTTATAAAAAAAGGGACAATGAAGATGTAAATGGTTTGATATTTCTAGGTCCTTCTCACATAATACATATCTAAAATATCCATGATATTATCTTCTCTATAAAATCTATCATATAATAATTTTACTTTTGACTACTAACCAAAGGAATGTCAAGGCCTTAGGAATGATCTCTAAAGACAAAATATTTTTCTAAGGGAAATCATTTGCAATAGAAACATTGATTGCTCTAAATTATCATATTTCAACTTGATCAAGTATCCACCATCCTTTTTAGATTCTAAAACAACCCATCATTTCATATAAAAATAGACAATTAGAAATCTTAAAGAATATTTTGAAGCTCATTTGTGATTTTTTTTGGATTCCAAGCAAGTTACTAAAAGAAATCCATCATCTAGACTTGTTTCTTAAATTAATATAATCTTTGATATTTGGACCTTTACAAGCTACAATGCCTAATACAATGGTCACCATTCAAAAGGAAAAATAATATGATAAGGCTTCCACAAATCATTAAACCAAGAATTTAAAAAATCCCCCGTAACATTTTACAATCTAATATATTTTGTGATTAGTTGTAAAATATTTGATATAAATTTCCATGTCCACAATAATTTAGGAAGGGCTCATTTTGTGAATAATTTCTCTAAATTAAGAGAGCCTATAAATTTTTGAAGCAATATTTTCAAACTCTTTTCTTGATCTTTGAATAATCTTTTCATTTTACCTCTATGTGATAATTTATCAAATATTTTGTAAAAGTTTACTTTCATGCTCCTTATCTTATCCAAAATATAGCAAAATATATTGAAATAAGTAATTTCATCCTTATTGATATCTTCCTCTTCCTAAGTATTTATTTTACCTAGGGTTGAAATATTTTTGATGTGATAATAATAATATTTTTTTACCTATAACATGAAATAACTTGATATTTTAATCTCTTTTCTTGATCTATCTCTCCCTATATTTTTGGGATCAATATGCCTCCTATTTTTCAATAGAGTAGCTTTCACATGGGATTTAAGGCTTTGTATCCTGTAGATCAATTCTCAAATACCTATTTAAAATTTTGTACAACCTAAGTTGCCTAATTGTGGATACTATAAAACTTTGAATAAAAGTCTAAGATTTTAATCCTACAGGAGAGAGGGTTGTACACCATGATTTGGTAATCAAAGTAAAGATAGATAAGCATATATTTGGTAAACAACATCCCCCATGAGGGTCATGTCATATGGCATATGGCCTTATAGACATTAAAAGCTTCTTTACTTTTTACCTTTAATACATTATGATAATAAGAAAGTAATTATTATTCTTACACATAAGTATCTTGGACAATTCCATTAATTTATATTATCTCTTATAATTTTTTAGCTTTGATTCAATTTCCTCTTTTCTCTAAATATTTTACTAAGAGATTTGATATTCCAAATCTTCACTTTCCTCTTTATACATTCTATTTTTTCAACAAACATATACATACATATTCCTTTAAAAATTTATGTATTCCGCCATAGCATAATCATTCAAAAGAAATAAAGGTCTTGAAACCACACAAACTAAAATCAAAATGGATTTGGATGACCATTATTGAATAAATAATATCTCAATAAAATGGGCTTATGATTTAATATTTCTTGCAATAATATGTTTGAAAATATTAGGTACATGTTGGATAATAAAAGTTTATCTAGTCTTTATACTATACAACATGGTCTCTGATATATTTATTATCTTATTTATATATAATTCTTGGAGGAATAACATCTTAATTTACATTTGCATTGATAAATAAAGTAAAATTCTATAATAATTTAAACCATGTATGAGTACCAAAAGTTAAAGTCTATCCTCCAGTAGTAAGACTCGACATATCTTCTCAAATTCTAGGTACTATAAGTTTGGTGGTCGCATGCCTTGATCATTTTTTGGTTTTTAGTGGACTTTGGTTAACCTCCAAGCTATAGGTAGAGCCAAATCAAGGTCCAAATTCATCATCCTCTAATGCAGGAGCATCTAGCGGTGTAAGAGAGATCTTGCATCACCAAAAATTGTATTTATTTCTTTTTGTTCTAATGTCTATTTAGTTTTTTGGAGGATGAATAAATAGAACCAACACTGAAATAATCATCCCAATATCCTGAGCGGTTTTGGAGATATGTAAATCTTAAGGTCTTCTATCTTGTCAAAACTAGTAAACTAGTAAAGCTAGTATACATGAAGGTCAATTTTGAAGGCCTTAGAGGTATTTTTAAGGGCTGAAATATGGTGGTACGACATTTGGAAACAATATAGAACCACAAAACCCTTCGAGAGCTTTCTAAAATGGTGCAATAATAGTCATTTTGAGCAACGAGTGATGAGTTATGACCTTGGGAAGTTTACCCCCAAAATTCAAATTTCAAATACATAGTTTTAGGCGGGAAATGGGAAAACAGGGTCAAAAAGGGGGAATTTCAAATTTATAATCAGTTGGTATTTGTAAGCTCCATTCTCCTTAGTAAATAATAAATGAATTTTTATTGCATTTCTTGGTTTCTTTGGTCTGTGTATGTTTTGTTGATCTCAGTGCTGCTTGAAGGGGTATCAGAGTAGGAGTTCTTGAGTGTGTAAACAGATCACCGTACGTGAAGTAGTTTACACGAAGATTTAAGATTAGGGTTTATGATAAATATGATCAAAATACCTCCATGAATAAACCATGGTTGTGGAAGAAATGTGGTCCTAGAAGAGGATTTTAGAGCTTTTTAGAGGTAAGTTTAAGCTCTAAAAGAGGAGTTGCATAGAGAGTTTGAGCTAAGAAGAGAGGATGGGAGTGAAGATGAAGTTGAAGAAGAAGAGGCCCAATTTTAGGAAGAAGAAGAGGTAGTAGAACCTGTGTAAGCTAGATTTTATAAGGCCATATCCCATATTGGAAAGAGGCCGAATATTGAGGTTTCTACGTATTCTAGAAATCTCAATCTAGAAGATTTGATCCACTAGATCAATTATATGGAAGAATACTTTGAGTATGAGGAGTTTGAATATCCTAAGAGGGTCAAGTTTTTAAGACCAAGTTGAAGGGTCATGCCAATATTTTGTGGAAGGGAGTACAGTTGTATAAAAACAGAAGAGGGAAGGAAAGGATAACAAGGTGGGAGTAGTGTGGAGAAGCTGAAGGGGCAGTTCATTCCAGTTGACTATGAGTTTGATTTTCTAAAGAAAATGTAGGTTTTGAGGCAGTCAAGCAAGTTTATCAAAGAATACAAAGAGGAGTTCTATAAGATCCTAATCAAAATAGGTCATTATGAGGCCAAGAAAGAGAAGGTAGCCCGTTACATAAATGGATTGAGATTAAGTATTCAAGAGGAGCTAAGTCTGGTTAGGATGACCACCATAGAAGATGCTTACCATTTTTCCTTGAAGGTAGAAGAGAAGCGAAATAGAAGATTTAAAATCAAACAAAGAGGAAGAGGTTATGGTGGAAGAACTGGTGGAAGAACAAATAGAGGACGAAATGAAGACCAAAAGAAGAATGGGAAAATAAGCAATAGTTAGGACCAAGAGGGAGAGAATACTTACCACCACCATGAGAAAAATAATGGATACCAAAGAGGAAGAGGAAGGTCTAGACGAGGGCCTAGAAGAGGAGGATTTCATGGAACCTATTTCCAATATGGTGAAGAAGGACAACAAGCATACAAGTGCCCACATCACCAAGGGGGAATGAATAAGATACCCGAAGGGTGAACCTATTTTGATGGTTCTGGTTGCAAATATCCTTTCACCATTTTTTTTGGAGTATTGCCTTTGTGGTTTCACAACTAGGTTGGGTGTTTTCATAGCAATTATGGATCCTTATTTTACCCTGTTGCATGACCTCCAGGCTCATGGAGGGGTTCTTGTTTCATTTCCATCATTTTCGTATGTAGCTATTTTTTTCTTCTGTGTTGAGGGTTTCATTGTTCTAGTGGGTGTTTGGCTCCTTTTGGAGCTATTGTTGGTTGTTGACATGCAGAGTATTGCTAACTCACAAGGGTCCTAGTTTTTGGGATTCTTTCTTCTACACCTTGGGCTTTGGATTTTTATCATGGTCTCCTAGTTGGGCTAGTCACTATTGGGTTAGGGCTCACCTGTTTCCTGCTATGGTGGTTGTATTGCTCTTGTGTGATTTGTTAAGTGATTGTTGTCTGTAGAGGATATGTAGGGGACTTTATTTCATTGGTTAGCTTTCTGTATAGGTATTTTATTATTTCTTCTAAGGTGGTTCATTTGGCTTCGTGGGTTTGATAGACATGTACCTTTGGCAACGGGTTTTCTTCTGCAGGAGTTGGTGTGATTTTTTGGGTTTCTCTATGGAGTTGCAAGGGATCATTGTGTCATTGGTGGTTTCCTCTATAGGAGTGTACCTTTTGGTTTCCATCTTGAGTGGGACTAGATTCAAATTTCAAATTTTAAATTTCTTTGTCGCTCTTTGTCCTATTTTTTCAATCCTTTGGTGGTCATTTTCTTAACTCTAGTGTTTGATTCCACATGTGGTAGCATGTTTTGATGTTGACTTAACTCCAATTGAAGCTATTGATTGGGGTTTAAAATTTCTATCTGGTGTGTGATTTTATTCCATTTTTATGTTTGGCGACGGTTGGTTGTTCTTTGTTTGAGTTGTTGTTTATTGTCTATGTGATGTGCTCCATGGAGTTGTTGTTCAAGGTTGTGGGATACCTTTTAAAACCCTCCTTCGTAAGTTGTGTGTTGTGTTCCTCCTCAAATTAGTTGTAAAATGTTGGGAGAGGCCTTTCAAAACCCTCTTTTTTAATAGTATAAAAAAAATTATAACTATAATAACTAATTTGATCTTATATATGAATAGTTTATTACATGTCCTTCAAAAAATTATTTTGTAAATTTGAAAAGAATATTATAGTTTATGCAAAATAATCATTTTACAAGGATAAATTTCATTTAAAAATTAAATATTTAAAAAATAATTATTAGATATTAAAATAATATTTAATATTATAGATAAAATTATATTTGAATTTCACAATATACATATAGTAACAAAAATGAGTTATTGTTTTAAAAATAAAAACCATCATAGGTTTCAAAATTATAAATATATTTAATTTTCTATTTTCTTTAGTAAAATTTGCATTCAAATATATAATAATGATGATAGTAATGAAAATCTATGTGTGGAATCTATTTCGGGCTTATCCAATAAAAAAAAAAAATAGTAGATTTGTTGTTAGGTCCATTAAAATATATCAAGATTATCGTTTTATCAATGATATTCTTCAACTGCTTTAATATCAAATGCATTCTTCATAGTCCTTAACCTACTTTGTTTTAACAATTATCTCCCTAGTATATTTTCATCAAGAAACAAAATCTCACTCAAGTAATTGCCTTATAAATCTTGAATTGTGCCAAGACAAGTATCAAGATTGTGATTGGCTAAATGTTTTGCTACCATATTTCCTTCTATATAGACATGCTCACATTTCCAAGATATTACCTCCAAAAATACTTTGTGAACATCAACAATAATATTTATTTGTAATATAATACCCACATATATTTGTATTTATAGCATTAATGGTAATTTATGAATACCCTTAGCTAAAATATATTTCCATCTAGTTTTAAATGTATTTTTATCTCTATAATAATTTCCCTAACAAATAATAGTATAATTAGTCCACCATAGAGTATATAATTCTTTAGATATAATTATTCTAAAATTTCATCAACTCTTTCAATGTTGATGGAGATACCTAATATATTTTCATTTTTTTTGAAAAATTAACCTCAAATGTTATAAAAAAAGGGACAATGAAGATGTAAATGGTTTGATATTTCTAGGTCCTTCTCACATAATACATATCTAAAATATCCATGATATTATCTTCTCTATAAAATCTATCATATAATAATTTTACTTTTGACTACTAACCAAAGGAATGTCAAGGCCTTAGGAATGATCTCTAAAGACAAAATATTTTTCTAAGGGAAATCATTTGCAATAGAAACATTGATTGCTCTAAATTATCATATTTCAACTTGATCAAGTATCCACCATCCTTTTTAGATTCTAAAACAACCCATCATTTCATATAAAAATAGACAATTAGAAATCTTAAAGAATATTTTGAAGCTCATTTGTGATTTTTTTTGGATTCCAAGCAAGTTACTAAAAGAAATCCATCATCTAGACTTGTTTCTTAAATTAATATAATCTTTGATATTTGGACCTTTACAAGCTACAATGCCTAATACAATGGTCACCATTCAAAAGGAAAAATAATATGATAAGGCTTCCACAAATCATTAAACCAAGAATTTAAAAAATCCCCCGTAACATTTTACAATCTAATATATTTTGTGATTAGTTGTAAAATATTTGATATAAATTTCCATGTCCACAATAATTTAGGAAGGGCTCATTTTGTGAATAATTTCTCTAAATTAAGAGAGCCTATAAATTTTTGAAGCAATATTTTCAAACTCTTTTCTTGATCTTTGAATAATCTTTTCATTTTACCTCTATGTGATAATTTATCAAATATTTTGTAAAAGTTTACTTTCATGCTCCTTATCTTATCCAACATATAGCAAAATATATTGAAATAAGTAATTTCATCCTTATTGATATCTTCCTCTTCCTAAGTATTTATTTTACCTAGGGTTGAAATATTTTTGATGTGATAATAATAATATTTTTTTACCTATAACATGAAATAACTTGATATTTTAATCTCTTTTCTTGATCTATCTCTCCCTATATTTTTGGGATCAATATGCCTCCTATTTTTCAATAGAGTAGCTTTCACATGGGATTTAAGGCTTTGTATCCTGTAGATCAATTCTCAAATACCTATTTAAAATTTTGTACAACCTAAGTTGCCTAATTGTGGATACTATAAAACTTTGAATAAAAGTCTAAGATTTTAATCCTACAGGAGAGAGGGTTGTACACCATGATTTGGTAATCAAAGTAAAGATAGATAAGCATATATTTGGTAAACAACATCCCCCATGAGGGTCATGTCATATGGCATATGGCCTTATAGACATTAAAAGCTTCTTTACTTTTTACCTTTAATACATTATGATAATAAGAAAGTAATTATTATTCTTACACATAAGTATCTTGGACAATTCCATTAATTTATATTATCTCTTATAATTTTTTAGCTTTGATTCAATTTCCTCTTTTCTCTAAATATTTTACTAAGAGATTTGATATTCCAAATCTTCACTTTCCTCTTTATACATTCTATTTTTTCAACAAACATATACATACATATTCCTTTAAAAATTTATGTATTCCGCCATAGCATAATCATTCAAAAGAAATAAAGGTCTTGAAACCACACAAACTAAAATCAAAATGGATTTGGATGACCATTATTGAATAAATAATATCTCAATAAAATGGGCTTATGATTTAATATTTCTTGCAATAATATGTTTGAAAATATTAGGTACATGTTGGATAATAAAAGTTTATCTAGTCTTTATACTATACAACATGGTCTCTGATATATTTATTATCTTATTTATATATAATTCTTGGAGGAATAACATCTTAATTTACATTTGCATTGATAAATAAAGTAAAATTCTATAATAATTTAAACCATGTATGAGTACCAAAAGTTAAAGTCTATCCTCCAGTAGTAAGACTCGACATATCTTCTCAAATTCTAGGTACTATAAGTTTGGTGGTCGCATGCCTTGATCATTTTTTGGTTTTTAGTGGACTTTGGTTAACCTCCAAGCTATAGGTAGAGCCAAATCAAGGTCCAAATTCATCATCCTCTAATGCAGGAGCATCTAGCGGTGTAAGAGAGATCTTGCATCACCAAAAATTGTATTTATTTCTTTTTGTTCTAATGTCTATTTAGTTTTTTGGAGGATGAATAAATAGAACCAACACTGAAATAATCATCCCAATATCCTGAGCGGTTTTGGAGATATGTAAATCTTAAGGTCTTCTATCTTGTCAAAACTAGTAAACTAGTAAAGCTAGTATACATGAAGGTCAATTTTGAAGGCCTTAGAGGTATTTTTAAGGGCTGAAATATGGTGGTACGACGTTTGGAAACAATATAGAACCACAAAACCCTTCGAGAGCTTTCTAAAATGGTGCAATAATAGTCATTTTGAGCAACGAGTGATGAGTTATGACCTTGGGAAGTTTACCCCCAAAATTCAAATTTCAAATACATAGTTTTAGGCGGGAAAGGGGAAAACAGGGGTCAAAAAGGGGGAATTTCAAATTTATAATCAGTTGGTATTTGTAAGCTCCATTCTCCTTAGTAAATAATAAATGAATTTTTATTGCATTTATTGGTTTCTTTGGTCTGTGTATGTTTTGTTGATCTCAGTGCTGCTTGAAGGGGTATCAGAGTAGGAGTTCTTGAGTGTGTAAACAGATCACCGTACGTGAAGTAGTTTACACGAAGATTTAAGATTAGGGTTTATGATAAATATGATCAAAATACCTCCATGAATAAACCATGGTTGTGGAAGAAATGTGGTCCTAGAAGAGGATTTTAGAGCTTTTTAGAGGTAAGTTTAAGCTCTAAAAGAGGAGTTGCATAGAGAGTTTGAGCTAAGAAGAGAGGATGGGAGTGAAGATGAAGTTGAAGAAGAAGAGGCCCAATTTTAGGAAGAAGAAGAGGTAGTAGAACCTGTGTAAGCTAGATTTTATAAGGCCATATCCCATATTGGAAAGAGGCCGAATATTGAGGTTTCTACGTATTCTAGAAATCTCAATCTAGAAGATTTGATCCACTAGATCAATTATATGGAAGAATACTTTGAGTATGAGGAGTTTGAATATCCTAAGAGGGTCAAGTTTTTAAGACCAAGTTGAAGGGTCATGCCAATATTTTGTGGAAGGGAGTACAGTTGTATAAAAACAGAAGAGGGAAGGAAAGGATAACAAGGTGGGAGTAGTGTGGAGAAGCTGAAGGGGCAGTTCATTCCAGTTGACTATGAGTTTGATTTTCTAAAGAAAATGTAGGTTTTGAGGCAGTCAAGCAAGTTTATCAAAGAATACAAAGAGGAGTTCTATAAGATCCTAATCAAAATAGGTCATTATGAGGCCAAGAAAGAGAAGGTAGCCCGTTACATAAATGGATTGAGATTAAGTATTCAAGAGGAGCTAAGTCTGGTTAGGATGACCACCATAGAAGATGCTTACCATTTTTCCTTGAAGGTAGAAGAGAAGCGAAATAGAAGATTTAAAATCAAACAAAGAGGAAGAGGTTATGGTGGAAGAACTGGTGGAAGAACAAATAGAGGACGAAATGAAGACCAAAAGAAGAATGGGAAAATAAGCAATAGTTAGGACCAAGAGGGAGAGAATACTTACCACCACCATGAGAAAAATAATGGATACCAAAGAGGAAGAGGAAGGTCTAGACGAGGGCCTAGAAGAGGAGGATTTCATGGAACCTATTTCCAATATGGTGAAGAAGGACAACAAGCATACAAGTGCCCACATCACCAAGGGGGAATGAATAAGATACCCGAAGGGTGAACCTATTTTGATGGTTCTGGTTGCAAATATCCTTTCACCATTTTTTTTGGAGTATTGCCTTTGTGGTTTCACAACTAGGTTGGGTGTTTTCATAGCAATTATGGATCCTTATTTTACCCTGTTGCATGACCTCCAGGCTCATGGAGGGGTTCTTGTTTCATTTCCATCATTTTCGTATGTAGCTATTTTTTTCTTCTGTGTTGAGGGTTTCATTGTTCTAGTGGGTGTTTGGCTCCTTTTGGAGCTATTGTTGGTTGTTGACATGCAGAGTATTGCTAACTCACAAGGGTCCTAGTTTTTGGGGTTCTTTCTTCTACACCTTGGGCTTTGGATTTTTATGGTGGTCTCCCAGTTTGGCTAGTCACTATTGGGTTAGGGCTCACTTGTTTCCTGCTATGGTAGTTGTATTTCTCTTGTATGATTTGTTAAGTGATTGTTGTCTGTAGAGGATATGTAGGGGACTTTATTTCATTGGTTAGCTTTCTGTATAGGTATTTTATTATTTCTTCTAAGGTGGTTCATTTGGCTTCGTGGGTTTGATAGACATGTACCTTTGGCAACGGGTTTTCTTCTGCAGGAGTTGGTGTGATTTTTTGGGTTTCTCTATGGAGTTGCAAGGGATCATTGTGTCATTGGTGGTTTCCTCTATAGGAGTGTACCTTTTGGTTTCCATCTTGAGTGGGACTAGATTCAAATTTCAAATTTTAAATTTCTTTGTCGCTCTTTGTCCTATTTTTTCAATCCTTTGGTGGTCATTTTCTTAACTCTAGTGTTTGATTCCACATGTGGTAGCATGTTTTGATGTTGACTTAACTCCAATTGAAGCTATTGATTGGGGTTTAAAATTTCTATCTGGTGTGTGATTTTATTCCATTTTTATGTTTGGCGACGGTTGGTTGTTCTTTGTTTGAGTTGTTGTTTATTGTCTATGTGATGTGCTTCTTGGAGTTGTTGTTCAAGGTTGTGGGATACCTTTTAAAACCCTCCTTCATAAGTTGTGTGTTGTGTTCCTCCTCAAATTAGTTGTAAAATTTTGGGAGAGGCCTTTCAAAACCCTCTTTTTTAATAGTATAAAAAAAATTATAACTATAATAACTAATTTGATCTTATATATGAATAGTTTATTACATGTCCTTCAAAAAATTATTTTGTAAATTTGAAAAGAATATTATAGTTTATGCAAAATAATCATTTTACAAGGATAAATTTCATTTAAAAATTAAATATTTAAAAAATAATTATTAGATATTAAAATAATATTTAATATTATAGATAAAATTATATTTGAATTTCACAATATACATATAGTAACAAAAATGAGTTATTGTTTTAAAAATAAAAACCATCATAGGTTTCAAAATTATAAATATATTTAATTTTCTATTTTCTTTAGTAAAATTTGCATTCAAATATATAATAATGATGATAGTAATGAAAATCTATGTGTGGAATCTATTTCGGGCTTATCCAATAAAAAAAAAAAATAGTAGATTTGTTGTTAGGTCCATTAAAATATATCAAGATTATCGTTTTATCAATGATATTCTTCAACTGCTTTAATATCAAATGCATTCTTCATAGTCCTTAACCTACTTTGTTTTAACAATTATCTCCCTAGTATATTTTCATCAAGAAACAAAATCTCACTCAAGTAATTGCCTTATAAATCTTGAATTGTGCCAAGACAAGTATCAAGATTGTGATTGGCTAAATGTTTTGCTACCATATTTCCTTCTATATAGACATGCTCACATTTCCAAGATATTACCTCCAAAAATACTTTGTGAACATCAACAATAATATTTATTTGTAATATAATACCCACATATATTTGTATTTATAGCATTAATGGTAATTTATGAATACCCTTAGCTAAAATATATTTCCATCTAGTTTTAAATGTATTTTTATCTCTATAATAATTTCCCTAACAAATAATAGTATAATTAGTCCACCATAGAGTATATAATGCTTTAGATATAATTATTCTAAAATTTCATCAACTCTTTCAATGTTGATGGAGATACCTAATATATTTTCATTTTTTTTGAAAAATTAACCTCAAATGTTATAAAAAAAGGGACAATGAAGATGTAAATGGTTTGATATTTCTAGGTCCTTCTCACATAATACATATCTAAAATATCCATGATATTATCTTCTCTATAAAATCTATCATATAATAATTTTACTTTTGACTACTAACCAAAGGAATGTCAAGGCCTTAGGAATGATCTCTAAAGACAAAATATTTTTCTAAGGGAAATCATTTGCAATAGAAACATTGATTGCTCTAAATTATCATATTTCAACTTGATCAAGTATCCACCATCCTTTTTAGATTCTAAAACAACCCATCATTTCATATAAAAATAGACAATTAGAAATCTTAAAGAATATTTTGAAGCTCATTTGTGATTTTTTTTGGATTCCAAGCAAGTTACTAAAAGAAATCCATCATCTAGACTTGTTTCTTAAATTAATATAATCTTTGATATTTGGACCTTTACAAGCTACAATGCCTAATACAATGGTCACCATTCAAAAGGAAAAATAATATGATAAGGCTTCCACAAATCATTAAACCAAGAATTTAAAAAATCCCCCGTAACATTTTACAATCTAATATATTTTGTGATTAGTTGTAAAATATTTGATATAAATTTCCATGTCCACAATAATTTAGGAAGGGCTCATTTTGTGAATAATTTCTCTAAATTAAGAGAGCCTATAAATTTTTGAAGCAATATTTTCAAACTCTTTTCTTGATCTTTGAATAATCTTTTCATTTTACCTCTATGTGATAATTTATCAAATATTTTGTAAAAGTTTACTTTCATGCTCCTTATCTTATCCAACATATAGCAAAATATATTGAAATAAGTAATTTCATCCTTATTGATATCTTCCTCTTCCTAAGTATTTATTTTACCTAGGGTTGAAATATTTTTGATGTGATAATAATAATATTTTTTTACCTATAACATGAAATAACTTGATATTTTAATCTCTTTTCTTGATCTATCTCTCCCTATATTTTTGGGATCAATATGCCTCCTATTTTTCAATAGAGTAGCTTTCACATGGGATTTAAGGCTTTGTATCCTGTAGATCAATTCTCAAATACCTATTTAAAATTTTGTACAACCTAAGTTGCCTAATTGTGGATACTATAAAACTTTGAATAAAAGTCTAAGATTTTAATCCTACAGGAGAGAGGGTTGTACACCATGATTTGGTAATCAAAGTAAAGATAGATAAGCATATATTTGGTAAACAACATCCCCCATGAGGGTCATGTCATATGGCATATGGCCTTATAGACATTAAAAGCTTCTTTACTTTTTACCTTTAATACATTATGATAATAAGAAAGTAATTATTATTCTTACACATAAGTATCTTGGACAATTCCATTAATTTATATTATCTCTTATAATTTTTTAGCTTTGATTCAATTTCCTCTTTTCTCTAAATATTTTACTAAGAGATTTGATATTCCAAATCTTCACTTTCCTCTTTATACATTCTATTTTTTCAACAAACATATACATACATATTCCTTTAAAAATTTATGTATTCCGCCATAGCATAATCATTCAAAAGAAATAAAGGTCTTGAAACCACACAAACTAAAATCAAAATGGATTTGGATGACCATTATTGAATAAATAATATCTCAATAAAATGGGCTTATGATTTAATATTTCTTGCAATAATATGTTTGAAAATATTAGGTACATGTTGGATAATAAAAGTTTATCTAGTCTTTATACTATACAACATGGTCTCTGATATATTTATTATCTTATTTATATATAATTCTTGGAGGAATAACATCTTAATTTACATTTGCATTGATAAATAAAGTAAAATTCTATAATAATTTAAACCATGTATGAGTACCAAAAGTTAAAGTCTATCCTCCAGTAGTAAGACTCGACATATCTTCTCAAATTCTAGGTACTATAAGTTTGGTGGTCGCATGCCTTGATCATTTTTTGGTTTTTAGTGGACTTTGGTTAACCTCCAAGCTATAGGTAGAGCCAAATCAAGGTCCAAATTCATCATCCTCTAATGCAGGAGCATCTAGCGGTGTAAGAGAGATCTTGCATCACCAAAAATTGTATTTATTTCTTTTTGTTCTAATGTCTATTTAGTTTTTTGGAGGATGAATAAATAGAACCAACACTGAAATAATCATCCCAATATCCTGAGCGGTTTTGGAGATATGTAAATCTTAAGGTCTTCTATCTTGTCAAAACTAGTAAACTAGTAAAGCTAGTATACATGAAGGTCAATTTTGAAGGCCTTAGAGGTATTTTTAAGGGCTGAAATATGGTGGTACGACGTTTGGAAACAATATAGAACCACAAAACCCTTCGAGAGCTTTCTAAAATGGTGCAATAATAGTCATTTTGAGCAACGAGTGATGAGTTATGACCTTGGGAAGTTTACCCCCAAAATTCAAATTTCAAATACATAGTTTTAGGCGGGAAATGGGAAAACAGGGTCAAAAAGGGGGAATTTCAAATTTATAATCAGTTGGTATTTGTAAGCTCCATTCTCCTTAGTAAATAATAAATGAATTTTTATTGCATTTCTTGGTTTCTTTGGTCTGTGTATGTTTTGTTGATCTCAGTGCTGCTTGAAGGGGTATCAGAGTAGGAGTTCTTGAGTGTGTAAACAGATCACCGTACGTGAAGTAGTTTACACGAAGATTTAAGATTAGGGTTTATGATAAATATGATCAAAATACCTCCATGAATAAACCATGGTTGTGGAAGAAATGTGGTCCTAGAAGAGGATTTTAGAGCTTTTTAGAGGTAAGTTTAAGCTCTAAAAGAGGAGTTGCATAGAGAGTTTGAGCTAAGAAGAGAGGATGGGAGTGAAGATGAAGTTGAAGAAGAAGAGGCCCAATTTTAGGAAGAAGAAGAGGTAGTAGAACCTGTGTAAGCTAGATTTTATAAGGCCATATCCCATATTGGAAAGAGGCTGAATATTGAGGTTTCTACGTATTCTAGAAATCTCAATCTAGAAGATTTGATCCACTAGATCAATTATATGGAAGAATACTTTGAGTATGAGGAGTTTGAATATCCTAAGAGGGTCAAGTTTTTAAGACCAAGTTGAAGGGTCATGCCAATATTTTGTGGAAGGGAGTACAGTTGTATAAAAACAGAAGAGGGAAGGAAAGGATAACAAGGTGGGAGTAGTGTGGAGAAGCTGAAGGGGCAGTTCATTCCAGTTGACTATGAGTTTGATTTTCTAAAGAAAATGTAGGTTTTGAGGCAGTCAAGCAAGTTTATCAAAGAATACAAAGAGGAGTTCTATAAGATCCTAATCAAAATAGGCCATTTTGAGGCCAACAAGGAGAAGGTAGCCCGTTACATAAATGGGTTGAGAGTAAGCATTCAAGAGGAGCTAAGTCTCGGTTAGGATGACCACCATAGAAGATGCTTACCATTTTTCCTTGAAGGTAGAAGAGAAGCTAAATAGGATATTTAAAATCAAACAAAGAGGAAGAGGTCATGGTGGAAGAAGCTGGTGGAAGAACAAATAGAGGACGAAATGAAGACCAAAAGAAGAATGGGAAAATAAGCAATAGTTAGGACCAAGAGGGAGAGAATACTTACCACCACCATGAGAAAAATAATGGATACCAAAGAGGAAGAGGAAGGTCTAGACGAGGGCCTAGAAGAGGAGGATTTCATGGAACCTATTTCCAATATGGTGAAGAAGGACAACAAGCATACAAGTGCCCACATCACCAAGGGGGAATGAATAAGATACCCGAAGGTAATTCTTGAGTTGTTGTAGATGAATATGTTGAATTTGAGCACTCTGAGAAAGCAGAAATATGAGAAGTTATGGTCACAAGGAGAGACTTATTGAATGAGGAGAAATATCAAGATCAGAGGAAGATTCTATTCTACACAAGTTGTAAATGTGTAGATAAGGTGTGGAATGTTATCATTGATAATGATAGCAATAATAACCTAGTTTCAAAAGGGATGGTGACCAAGTTACAATTATAGAGAAGGAAGCACCCACATCTTTATTGTATTGCATGGTTGTAGAAGGACCATAGGGCTTTGGCCAGCGAGCAATGTTTGGTAAAGTTCCATATTAAGAATTACCATGATGAGGTCTTGTGTGACATCCTACCTATGGATGCTTACCATTTGCTATTGGGAAGTTCATGGTAGTTTGATCGATGTGCAATACATGATGGGAATTCCAACACTTACTCCTTGATAAAGTATGGAGTGTGCCACAAGATGAAGCTCCTGAAGGAGATGGATGAAAAGGTATGTAGCAGTGCTAGAATCTATTTAGTATATGGTAGAAAATTTTTGGATGGCCTGAAGCATGAGCATATGTGTTATGCATTAATTCCTAGAGTTAAGGATGAGCAATGCAAATATATCCTAGTAGAGGTCTCAGGTTTGTTAGAATAATTCCTAGATATTATATTAGATAATGTACCTGAGGATTTACCACTAGTGAGAAAGATCAGTCACCACATAGATTTGGTACCGAGAGCTAGTTTATGCAATAAGGTAGCCCATAGGATGACTCCTGTAGAAAGTGAGGAGCTAAATAGACAATTCAAAGAGCTATTGAAAAAGGGACTGATTCAGGAGATATTATGTCCATGTGCAGTACCTATAGTACTAGCACAAAATAAATATGGGGATTGAATAATATGTATAGATTCCTGAGCTATTAACAATATCACCATCAAATACAAATTTCCATTGTCAAGGATGAATGACATTATGGATTGTTTTATTAGAGCCAAGTATTTCACCAAGATTGACCTAAAGAGTGGGTATCATCATATTTATATCAGATAAGGATATGAGTAGAAGACAACCTTCAAGAACAGAGGATTTGTACGAGTGGTTGGTCATGCCATTTGGGCTAACCAATGCACCAAGCACATTCATGTGGCTGATGAATGAGGTATTAAAGGAGTTTTTAGGAAAATTTGTCATTGTCTATTTGGATGATATTTTAATTTTTAGTAAGACTTTGGAGGAGCACCTACTACATATTTGATGAGTTTTTGAGAAGCTAAGGGAGGAGCAGTTGTTGATTAATTTGAAGAAGTGCAGTTTTGTGAAGAAGGAGTTGGTGTATCTAGGATTTGTGATCTCAGCTAAAGGTCTTAAAATGGACCCAAAAACTGTGAGGGCTATCATTTAATGGCCTGACCCAAGGAGCATTATAGAGGTAAGATTATTCCATGGTCTAGCCAGTTTTTATAAAAAATTATTAAGAATTTTTGCAGTATTTGTGCACCCCTAACAAAGACAATGAAATGGGATAAGAAGGAGTTTAAATGGAATTCAAGAGAAGATAGGAGTTTTGATGTAGGATTTTTGATGTGTTGAAGAAGAAATTCACTGAGCAACCTATTTTGGTACTTCCATATTTTAATAAGGTATTTTAGGTAGATTTTTATGCTAGTGGTAGTGCCATAGGAGCTTTATTGAGTTAAGAAGGTAAGCATATTTCCTACTTTAGTGAGAAGCTTAATGAGGCTAGGAAAAATTATTATGTCTATGATCAGGAGTTTTATACTATAGTTCAGGTTTTGAATAATTGGATGTACTATTTGTTGCAAAAATAATTTGTTCTATATACTGATCATCAGGCCTTACAATATATTAGTAGCCAAGGGAAGCTAAATCAGGGGCACTTGAAGTGGGTTGAGTTTTTGTAGAGTTATACCTTTGTGTTGAAACATAGGAGTGTAAAGTTGAATAGATTTGCAGATGCCTTAAGTAGAAGGTAGAACTTTTTGATAGAAATGACAGTGGAGGTTATAGGGTTTGACGAACTTAAGAGTTTGTACCCTAAAGATCAATATTTTACAAAATATTAGAGGGCTTTCATGGCACCCATTACTTTGTACAAGACTAAATGATTGGATTTTCTAATCCAAGATGGAATGTTATTTAGAGGAAACTGGTTGTGCATTCCAAGGAGTTTTATGAGAGTGAATCTGATCAAGAAGAAGCACAGTGGGGGGTTGGATGGACACTTTAATTGAGATAATACCATTGCCCTCATTAGTGAGAACTACTATTGGCCACAATTATAGCAAGATGTGAAGATATTTATACAAATTTGTAGAGTATGCCAGAGGGCATAGGGTGTGAGGCAGAAGACTAGATTATATGAGCCGCTACCTATAGTAGAGAAACCATGGGAGAACATGAGTATGGATTTTGTTCTTGGTCTACCAAGGACACAGAGGGGGAATGACTCCATATTTGTGGTGGTTGATAGGTTTTCAAATATGGCACATTTTATTCCCTATCAAAAAACTAATGATGCAGTTCATGTTGCAGGGTTTTTTTTCAAAGAGGTCGTACAACTACATGGTCTACCAAAGAGTATTATTTCAGACAGGGATACAAAATTTGTTGGGTATTTTTGGAGGGCTTTATGGAAAAAATTGAATAAATATTTAAATTTTAGTTTTTCATACCACCCACATACTTATGGACAAAAAAATATGATGAATAGAAGTTTGGGTAACCTACTGAGATGCTTAGTAGGAGATAAGCCCAAGGGATGGGATTTGGTTTTACTACAGGTAAACGTTTCTTACAAAAAAAATTTCAATAGGAGTACTAATAAATCCCCATTCCAAATTGTATATGGGAGCAGCCCAAGGAATGCTTATGAGTTAATAAATATGGACAGAGGGGAAAAGAGCAGTTCTAAGGCTGAGGACTTTACAGAACACCTGAAGAGCTTGCATGAAGAAGTGAAGAAGCATATTACGAAGATGAACACTCAGTATAAAATAAGGGCAGACCATAAGTGATGGTTTAAATAATTCCAAGTGGGAGATGAATTTACGGTCCACTTGAGAAAATAAAGTTTTCCTACTAAAACCTATAACAAGCTAAAAATGAAGAAGTTTGGACCATGCATGATCATAGAGAAATGGGATTCAAGAAATGCATATGAAGTAGAACTGCCAAGTGGACTTAACATATCACTTGTGTTCAATATTTTTGATTTGGTATAATATCATGAAGGGAACAATGATTATGGACCAGTAATAGAAATTTGGGATATTCTAGCATCTATTCCAGATAAGGAAGAGATAGAATAAATCCTGGATACTCGCATCGACAAAAGTACCAAAAATAGATAGTATGAAGAATATTTAGTTAAGTGGAAGGGTAGGCAAATTTAAGATTCATATCGGTTATCTAAGATAGAGGTTGACCACCTGGATTTTTCCCCAACACTATATAAGTGAAGGTCACTTCTCAATTTACCCTAGGTGTCTAATGGAGGAGCATCTAGTGGTGTAAGAGTGATCTTGCATCACCAAAAATTGTATTTGTTTCATTTTTTTCTAAAGATATTTAGTTGTTTAGAGGATGGATAAATACACCCAATGTTGAAATAATCGTCCCAATATCCTAAGCGGTTTGGGAGATATGTAAATTTTAAGGTCTTCTACCCTATCAAAACTAGTAAACTAGTAAAGCTAGTAAAACTTGAAGGTCAATTTTGAAGGCCTTAGACACCTTTTTAAGGGCTAAAATATGGTGGTACTATGTGTGGAAACTGTATAGAGCCACAAAACCCTTTGAGAGATTTCTAAAAAGGTGCAATAATAGTTGTTTCGAGCAATGAGTGATGAGTTATGACCTCGGGAAGTTTACCTCCGAAATTTAAATTTCAAATACATAGTTTTAGGCGGGAAAGGGGAAAACATGGTCAAAAAGGGGGAATTTTTGTAATCATTTGGTCTTTGTAACCTCCATTCTCTTCAGTAAATAATACATGAAATTTTATTGCATTTCTCTATTTCTCTGGTTTGTGTATGTTCTGTTGATCTCAGTGCTACTTCAAGTGTTATTAGAGCAAGAGTTCCTGAGTGTGTAAATAGATCATTGGATGTGAGGAATTTTACACCAATATTTGTGGTTAGGGTTTGTGAGAAACATGATCAAAATACCTCCATGAAGAAACCGTGGTGGTGGGAGAAATGTGGTGCTAGAAGAGGATTTTAGAGCTTTGTAGAGATAAGTTTTAGCTCTACAAGAGGAGCTACACAGAGGGTTTGAGCTAAGAAGAGAGGATGGGAGTGAATATGAAGCTGAAGAAGAAGAGGCACAGTTCGAGGAATAAGAATATGTAGTAGATCTTGTGCAATGCATATTGTAAAAGGCCATATCCTACATTGGAAAGAGACCAAATATGGAGGTTTCTATGTATTCTAGGAATCTTAATCCAGAAGAGTTGATCCACTGGATCAATGATATGGAAGAATACTTTGAGTATAAGGAAATCGAACATCCTACAAGGGTCAATTTTTCTAAGACCTAGTTGAAGGTTCATGCCAATATTTGGTCAAAGAGAGTACAGTTGGACAAAAATAGAAGAGGGAAGGAAAGGAGAACGAGGTGGGAGCAGATGGTGGAGAAGCTAGACAAGAAGTTCATTCTAGCTGACTATGAGTTGGATTTTATAAATAAATTATAGGCTTTGAGTCAATCAAGCAAGTCTATCAAAGAATACACAAAAGAGTTCTATAAGGTTCTAATTAGAACAAGCCATTATAAGGCCACCAAAGAGAAGGTAGTTCGTTACATAAATGGGTTGAGAGTAAGTATTCAAGAGGAGCTAAGTCTGGTCAGGATGGCCACCATAGAAGATGCTTACCAATTTGACCTAAATGTAGAAGATAATATGAATAGAATATTTGAAAGTAAACATAGAGGAAGAGGTTATGGTGGAAGAATTGGTGGGATAACAAATGGAGGATGGAATGAAGATCAAAAGAAGATTGGTAAAACAAGCAACAGTCAAGACCAGAAGAGAGAGAATTCTAACTCTCCTATGATTATAATAATGTCTACCAAATAGGAATAGGAAGGTCTAGATGAGGGCCTGGAAGAGGAGGATTTTGTGGAACTTGTTTCCAATATGGTGAAGAAGGACATTGAGCATATGAGTGATCACAACACCAGGGGGAATGAATAAGAGACCTGAAGGTAATGCCCGAGCTACTATTGTAGATGAAGGTTTTGAATCTAAGCAATCTAAGGAAGTAGAAAGAGGATAAGTTCTAGTCACAAGGATAGCCTTGCTAAATGAGGATAAATATTCAGATCAGAGGAAGAGTCTATTCCGCACAAGGTGTACATGTGCATGTAAGGTGTGTAATGTTATCATTGATAATGGTAGCACTTATAACCTAGTTTTAGAAGTGATGGTTACCAAGTTAAAATTAGATAGAAGGAAACACCCACATCCATATCATATTTTTTGGTTGTAGAAGGATCATAGGGCTTTGGTTAGTGAGCAATTTTTGATAAATTTCCATATTAGGAATTACCATGATGAGGTCCTGTGTAACATACTACTTATAGTTGCTTATCATTTACTATTGGAAATGCCATGGCAATTTTATTGATGTACAATACGTGATGGGCATGCCAAAAATTACTCCCTAACAAAGTATGGAGTGCGCCACAAGCTCAATCCCCTAAAGGAGATGGATGAAAAGGTATGTAGTAGTGCCATAATCTATTTAGTAGATGGTAGAAAAGTTTTGGATTGCCTGAAGCACGAGCATGTGTGCTATGCATTAATTCATAGAGTTAAGAATAAGCAATGCAAATATATCCTAGTAGAGTTCTCAGGTCTGTTAAAAGAATTCCCAGACATTATATCATATAATGAACCTAAGGATTTACCACTAGTGAGGAAGATCAGTCACCACATAGATTTGGTACCGAAAGCTAGTTTACCCAATAAGGCAGCCCATAGGATGAATTCTATAGAAAGTGAGGAGCTAAACAAAAAATTCCAAGAGCTATTTAAAAAGAGAGTGATTCAGGAGATCTTAAGTCCATGTGCAACACCTACAATACTAGAACTAAATAAATATGAGGAGTGGAGAATGTGTACAAATTCCCAAGCTATTAACAATATCACCATCAAAGACAAATTTCCATTGCCAAGGATGGATGACATTATGAATTAATTGAGTGGATCCAAGTACTTCAGAAATATTGACTTGAAGAGTGGGTATCATCAAATTCATATTAGATAAGGAGATGAGTGGAAGACAACATTCAAAACCAAGGAGAGTTTGTATGAGTGGTTGGTCATGCCATTTGGGCTAACCAATGTACCAAGCACAATCATGTAGCTGATGAATGAGGTATTGAAGGAGTTTTTAGGAAAATTTATCATTGTCTATTTGGATGATATTTTAATTTTTAGTAAGACTTTGGAGGAGCACCTGTTGCATATTCGACAAGTTTTTGAGAAGTTGAGGGAGGAGCAGTTGCTAATTAATTTGAAGAAGTGTAATTTTGTGAAGTAGTTGGTGTATTTGGTATTTGCCATCTCAATTGAAGGTCTTAAAATGGACCCAAAAAATGTGAGGACTATCATTGAATGGCCTACCCCAAGGAGCATTACAAAGATAAGATCATTCCATGGTCTAGTCATTTTTTATAGAAAATTTATTAGGTTTTTTGCAGTATTTGTGCACCCCTAACAAAGACAATAAAATGGGATAAGAAGGAGTTTAAGTGGACTTCAGGAGAAAATAAGAGTTTTTATGTGTTGAAGAATAAAGTCACAAAGCAACCTATTTTGGAACTTCGAGATTTTAATAAGGCATTTCACGTAGATTGTGATGCTATTGGTAGTGCCATAGGAGTTGTATAGATTCAAGAAGGTAAGCATGTTGCCTAATTTAGTGAGAAGCTTAATGAGGCTAGGAAAAATGATGGGGTACGAAAATTCAACCATTCACAGATCCAAATTTTATGCAAAATTTAGAAAACAAATTTTATAGAAATAGAAAATCTGATGTTCTATTTGCTAACTTGCAAAGGTTACAATAACAATAACAGCCTGTAGGCTTTACCACAACTGGCGCACAGGCACAGTTCTTTCACTTGGTCACAGCTGACCAACCACAACACTAGCTCGCAGGCGTAGTTATTCTCCCTGATGCAAGCTACCTCACGTTCGGTAGTCTACCTGCACTCCTAGGAAGAATTTACAACTCTGATTGGAATACGCACCCAAGCCGGTTCAGAATGGCTCTCGGCCCTCGATTCTGCAACTCGACTGTGCAACTGCAACTACAGGTTTTCCAACCCTTCTGCATGGCTCGACTTCATCCTTTTATAACTGTGGTGTGACTCTCTATGTTCTAACTAGTGGCCCTTCAATTCATCTTCGCCATGACTATTTGGTTCCATAACTACATTCTACAACGACCTCTGTTACTGTTGTCCACTCCCATTCACTGTCGCTTTCTCCTACAATGGATCTGCAACTGTCGTTATGACTTTTGTTTGCTATCGCGATGTCGTTCTGTAACAGCCTTGAAAGTTGCCACCTGTCACTCTGTAATGGCCTCCGAGAATGCCACCTGTTACTCTGTAACGGCCTCCAAAAATGTAGCCTGTCACAATTTTGTGACATCTTCTTCCTCTACCTCTTCCTCTTCTCTTCTGGTCGCAATATCATGACATGTCATGATATCACGACATTTTTGCTCCATCGCATTCTCTTTCCTCTCTGGGTCACAAAAACTCGACATGTCATGATTTCATGACATTTTGCTCCATCGCCTTCTCTCTCCTCTTCGGGTCACGAAAACCCGACATGTCACGATATCACGACATTTTTGCTCTCCTACTCGTCCTTTTCTCTTTCGGTCGTGATATCGTGACATGTCACGATATCACGACATTTTTCTTCCTCGCCTCCTTTCTCTTCTTTGGGTCGTGAAAATGTGACATGTCACAAAATCATGACATCTTCTCCTCTCTACTTCCTCTTGCTTCTTCGGGTCATAAAATGTGACATGTCATGAAATCATGACATTTTCCTCCGCTGGCTCCTTCTTTGCCTCCTGGTCGCGAAAATGCGACATGTCGCGAAATCGTGACATTTTTCTTCCTCGCCTCCTTTCTCTTCTTTGGGTCATGAAAATATGACATGTTGTGAAATTGCGACATCTTCTCCTCTCTTCTTCCTCTCGCTTCTTCGGGTCGCAAAAATACGACATGTCACGAAATCGTGACATTTTCCTCCGTTGGCTCCTTCTTTGCCTCCTGGTCGCGAAAATGCGACATGTCACAAAATCGTGACATCTTCCTCCCTTGGCTTCTTCTTTGCCTTCTAGTCACAAAAATGCGACATGTCACGAAATCGTGACATCTTCCTCCCTTGGCTTCTTCTTTGCCTTCTGGTCACAAAAATGCAACATGTCACGAAATCGTGACATCTTCCTCCCTTGGCTTCTTCTTTGCCTTCTGGTCACAAAAATGCGACATGTCACAAAATCATGACATCTTTCTTCCTTGGCTCCTTCTTCGCCTTCTGGTCATGAAACTATGACCTATCATGAAATCATGACATTTCTTTCTCCTGGCTTTCTCTCTCCTTGGCGGGTCGTGAAACTATGACATGTCACAAAATCGTGACATCTTCTCCTCTGCACCATCTCTCTCTTCTATGGGTCGCAAAACTACGACATGTCATGAAATCGTGACATCATCCTCTTTCACCCTTCATCCTGCCTGTGGGTCGCAAAACCATGACATGTCACGAAATCATGACATCTTGGCTTGCAGCATCCTCTTTCTTGTCTGGGTCACAAAATTGTGACATGTCATGAAATCACGACATCCTTGTCATCCTTGCATCTCTTCTAGAACTTGTCACGATATCATGACAGTTTTCCCATTGGCTTCTTTCGCCATTTTATGTCGCTCACCGTCGTGATATCGCGATGGTTTCTTCCTGCTGACTTCCGCTCTCCACTAGTGTCACAATATCGTGACACATTTCCTATCGCGATATCGTGACAGTTTCTTCCCCTTGCCTACTCTTTTCTTCTACTGTCACAATTTTGTGACATGTCGTGAAATCGCGACGTCTTTCCTCCTTAGCCAACTTTTCACCAGTGGCCCTCCTACCACTGGATGCTTCTACATCAGGTGCTGCTGGATGCTCCTGCATCAGACACCCGAGGTTGGGGGAGAAGTGATCTTCTCTTCTTTTCTATTTTTCCTCACGTCTTCTATGCAGCTTCTCCCGTAGGGCCTTCACTTGCCTCAGCAAATCTATTCTGAGTAGCTCCTCTTGCAGGGCTTGCACTTGCCTCTACAATGCTTTGAAATCTTCATCCTGCACCACATTTCTTCCACCACCATGTTTTCTTGGTGGATGCATTCTGCTCCTTCCTCTCACAGATCCTGGTGCACTGTTGCACGCTTAGAATCTTCTCACTCTGATACCACTTAATGGGGTACGAAAATTCAATCATTCACAGATCCAAATTTTATGCAAAAATTTGAAAAACAACTTTGCTAGAAACAAAAAATTTGATGTTTTATTTTCTAACTTGCAAAGGTTACAATAACAATAACATCTCGCATGATTTACCACAACTGGCGCACAGGCACAGTTCTTTCACTTGGTCACAACTGACCAACCACAACACTATCCTATAGGCTTAGTTAATCTCCTTGATGCAAGCTGCCTCATGTTCGACAGTCTGCCTGTGCTCCCAGGAAGAATTTATAGCAACTCTAATTGGAATACGCACCCAAGCTAGTTTAGAATGGCTCTCAGCCCTCGATTTTGCAACTCAACTGTGCAACTGCAACTGTAGGTTTTTGAACCCTTCTGCATGGCTCAGCTTCATCCTTTTATAACTGTGGTGTGACTCTCTGTGTTCCAATTGGTGGCCCTTCGATTCATCTTCGCCATGATTGTTTGGTTCCATAACTACATTCTACAACGACCTCTATAACTGTCGTCCACTCTTGTTCATTGTTGCTTTCTCCTGTAATGGATCTGCAACTGCCATTATGAATTTTGTTTGCTATCGTGCTATCATTCTGTAACAGCCTCAAAAGTTGCCACCTGTCACTCTATAACTGCCTCCGAGAATGCCACCTGTTACTTTGTAACAGCCTCCAAAAATGTAGCCTGTCACGATTTCGCGACATCTTCTTCCTCTACCTCTTCCTCTTCTCTTATGGTCGTGATATCATGACATGTCGCAATATCACAACATTTCTGCTCCATCGCCTTCTCTTTCCTCTTCGGGTCACGAAAACCCGACATGTCGTGATTTCGCAACATTTCTACTCCATCGCCTTCTCTCTCCTCTTCGGGTCATGAAAACTCGACATGTCGTGATATCATGACATTTTTGCTCTCCTGCTCGTCCTTTTCTCTTTCGATCATGATATCACGACATTTTTCTTCCTCGCCTCCTTTCTCTTCTTCGGGTCGTGAAACCATGACATGTCGTGAAATCACGACATCTTGGCTTGCAGCCTCCTCTTTCCTGTCTGGGTCACAAAATTATGACATGTCATGAAATCGCGACATCCTTGGCATCCTTGCATCTCTTCTAGAACCTGTCACGATATCGCGACAGTTTTCCTCGCTGGCTTCTTTCGCCATTTTGTGTCACGATATCGCGACACATTCACCATCGTGATATTACGACGGTTTCTTCCTACTGACTTCTGCTCTCACTAGTGTCACGATATCGCGACACATTTCCTATCATGATATCGTGACAATTTATTCCCCTTGCCTACTCTTTTCTTTTGTTGTTGCAATTTCGTGACATGTCATGAAATCATGACGTCTTTCCTTAGCCAACTTTTCACCAGTGGCCCTCCTGCCACTGGATACTTCTACATCAGGTGCTGCTAGATGCTCCTGCATCAGACACCCGAGGTTGGGGGAGAAGTGATCTTATCTTCTTTTCTATTTTTCCTCACGCCTTCTACGTAGCTTCTCCCGTAGGGCCTTCACTTGCCTCAACAAATCTATTCTGAGCAGCTCCTCTTGCAGGGCTTGCACTTGCCTCTACAATGCTCTAAAATCTTCATCCTGCACCACATTTCTTCCACCACCATGTTTTCTTGGTGGAGGCATTCTGCTCCCTCCTCTCACAAATCCTGGTGCACTGTTGCATGCTCAGAATCTTCTCACTCTGATACCACTTAATGGGGTACGAAAATTCAATCATTCACAGATCGAAATTTTATGCAAAAATTTGAAAAACAACTTTGCTAGAAACAAAAAATCTGATGTTCTATTTGCTAACTTGCAAAGGTTACAATAACAATAACATCCCACAGGATTTACCACAACTAGTGCATAGGCACAGTTCTTTCACTTGGTCACAACTGACCAACCAAAAAACTAGCCCGTAGGCTTAGTTAATATCCTTGATGCAAGCTACCTCACGTTTGACGGTCTGCCTATGCTCCCAGGAAGAATTTACAGCAACTCTAATTGGAATACGTACCCAAGCCAGTTCAGTATGGCTCTCGACCCTCAATTCTGCAACTCGATTGTGCAACTGCAACTATACATTTTCCAACCCTTCTGCATGGCTCGACTTCATCCTTTTATAACTGTGGTGTGACTCTCTATGTTCCAACTGGTGGCCCTTCGATTCGTCTTTGCCATGACTGTTCGATTCCATAACTGCATTCTACAATGGCCTCTATAACTGTTGTCCACTCTTGTTCACTGCCGCTTTCTCCTGTAACGGCTCTGCAACTGCTATTATGACTTTTTTTTGTTGTCGTGCTATCATTCTGTAACAGCCTCGAAAGTTGCCACCTGTCACTCTATAACGACCTCCAAGAATGCCACCTGTTACTCTGTAACGACCTCCAAAATGCAGCCTATCACGATTTTGCGACATCTTCTTCCTCTACCTCTTCCTCTTCTCTTCTGGTCGCGATATCGCGACATTTCTGCTCCATCGCCTTCTCTTTCCTCTTCGGGTCGCGAAAACCTGACATGTCATGATTTCACAACATTTTTGCTCCATCGCCTTCTCTCTCCTCTTCAGGTCGTGAAAACCCGACATGTGATATCGTGACATTTTTGCTCTCCTGCTCGTCCTTTTCTCTTTCGATCATGATATCACGACATTTTTCTTCCTTGCCTCCTTTCTCTTCTTCGGGTCGCAAAAATGCGACATGTCACGAAATCGCGACATCTTCTCCTCTCTGCTTCCTATCGCTTCTTCGGGTCGCAAAAATGTGACATGTCATGAAATCATGACATTTTCCTCCGTTGGCTCCTTCTTTGCCTCCTGGTCACAAAAATACGACATGTCACGAAATTGTGACATCTTCCTCCCTTGGCTTCTTCTTCGCCTTCTGGTCACGAAAATGTGACATGTCGTGAAATCATGACATCTTCCTCCCTTGGCTTCCTCGCTTGCCCTCTAGTCGTGAAAATGTGACATGTCATGAAATCGCAACATCTTTCTTCCTTGGCTCCTTCGTCGCCTTCTGGTCGTGAAACTGCGACCTGTCGCGAAATCACGACATCCATTTCTCTTGGCTTTATCTCTCCTTGGCAGGTCGTGAAACTGTGACATGTCATGAAATTGTGACATCTTCTCCTCTGTGCCATCTCTCTCTTCTGCGAGTTGCAAAAATATGACATGTCACAAAATCGCGACATCATCTTCTTCCGCCCTTCATCCTGCCTGTGGGTCGCAAAACCGTGACATGTTGCGAAATCGTGACATCTTAGCTTGTAGCCTCCTCTTTCCTATCTGGGTCACAAAATCGTGACATGTCGTAAAAGCATGACATCCTTGGCATCTTTGCCTCTCTTCTAGAACCTGTCATGATATCACGATAGTTTTCCCTGCTGGCTTCTTTCATCGTTTTGTGTCGTGATATCGTGACACATTTGCCATCGCAATATCACGACAATTTCTTCCTGCTAACTTCCGCTCTCCACTAGTGTCGCAATATCGCGACACATTTCTTGTCACAATATCGCGATAGTTTCTTCCCCTTGCCTACTCTTTTCTTCTGCTGTCGCGATTTCGCGACATGTCACGAAATCACGTCTTTCCTCCTTAGCCAAATTTTCAGCAGTGGCCCTCCTGCCACTAGATGCTTCTGCATCAGGTGCTGTTGGATGCTCCTGCATCAAAAAAGTATTATGTCTATGATCAAGATTTTTATGTTATAGTTCAGGCTTTTAATAAGTGGAGGCACTATTTGTTGCCAAAATAATTTGTTCTATATATTGATCATCAAGCCTTACAATTTATCAATAGCCAAGGGAAGCTAAATGAGAGGCACTTGAAGTGGGTTGAGTTTTTATAGATTTATATCTTTGTGTTAAAATATAGGAGTGGGAAGTCGAACAAAGTTGCAGATGCCTTATAACAAAAGTAGAAATTGTTGACAGAAATGACAGTGGAGGTTATAGGGTTTAATGAACTTAAGAGTTTGTACCCTAAAGATCCAAAATTTGTAGAAGTTTGGAGGGCTTTCTTAGCACCTATTACTTTGTACATGACTAAATGGTTGTATTTTCTAATCCAATATGGAATTTTATTCATAGGATACCAATTTTGCATTCCAAGGAGTTTTATGAGCGAGAATATGGTCAAGGAGAAGCACAATAGGTGGTTGGTTGGACACTTTGGTCAAGATAAGGTCATTGCCCTTGTTAGTGATAATTACTATTGGTCATAGTTACAATAAGATGTGAAGATATTTGTACAAAGTTGCAGAGTATGCCAGAGGGCCAAGTGTGTGAGGCAGAACATTGGATTATATCAACCGTTACCTATATTAGAGAAACCATGGTAGGACATGAACATGGATTTTATTCATGGTCTACCAAGGACATAGAGGGGGAATGACTTCATATTTGTGGTGGTTGACAGGTTTTCAAAGATGGCACATTTTATTTCCTTCTAGAAAACTAATGATGTTCATGTTGCAGGGTTGTTTTTCAAATATATGGTATGACTACATGGTCTACCAAAGAGTATTGTTTCAGATAGGGATACCAAATTTATTAGGTATTTTTGGAGGACTTTATGGAAGAAATTGAAGATAGATTTGAAATTCATTTTTGCATACCACCCGTATACTGATGGATAAATAGAGGTGATGAATAGAAGTTTGGGTAACCTACTGATATGTTTAGTAGGAGATAAGCCTAAGGGATAGGATTTGGTTTTACCATAGGTAGAATTTTATTACAATTTTTTTTTTAGTAGGAGTAATATTAAATCCCCATTCCATATTGTCAGTATGAGACACATACTCCTTATTTTAGAAGCTTCTAGCTGCACACTAATTTCCCAATGGTTTTATCTATTTATTGGGTCTTATATCCCCTATGTTTGGTCCCTAATTACTGACTGAATTCTAAATGAGCTTAAGTCTTCTGACCTTCTTTGTGCTTTGTTGCTTTGTGTGCACCTTCTGTTGGTTTTTGAGTTTCAGACCAGAACATTGAGACCCTGCTCGACTATAGTCAAGGATGAACATTATGGTGCTCTGACTGGGTAATCTGGGCATTGCTCTCTAGTAGTAAGAATCGACATATCTTCTTAGATTTTGGGTGCCATAAATCCCTACAATCGCATGCCTTGATCAACCTTTCTTAATATTTTTTTTGTTTTTGTAGTGGACTTTGGTTAACCTCCAAGCTGCAGGTAGATCCAATTCAAGGCCCACCTTCATCACCCTCCTCCAAATTTCTCTAGATTTATCTTCGATGGGGCTTCTAAACTAAAAAAATTATTGTCCATCTCTAGCTTTATTTGCAAAAAAACAAAGTTATTATATAGCTGCTAGCAGGTGGAGGTGGGTAGGTACAAAATTTACTCACACATTATTTTTGAAAAAAAAATTGATGTCCCTCAAATACCTTTCACGAGTAGTAACTATAGCTAGAACATATGCATTTGACCCCGACTTTAATATTTTCCTCTTTTCTACAAATAACTATATTAATTTTTCCATCTAGTAATTTTTCTTCCCATTTATGTTTGACTCATTATCTAATACCTTTGTCCTATAGAAGAAACTAATAGAAAATCCTCTATTGTCCAAATCATTTTGTAAGCATCTATACATTGATCACTACATAATTTTATTTCTTGTATAAAATGAAACTTGGGATTATAAAAACCTATAAATTTATTAATAATTTTATTTTAAGGAGTCTTATTCATATCCCTATAATTTTATAATACCCTTTTCATCATCCATTTTTAATATTATTTATGTGATTGATCCTACTTTTTGATAACACATGTTGTATTTATTTTTGGTTTCCCAAATTGGTAACCCTTTGATTTTTATTTTCTCTTTCTTATTTCATTGAGGGTCTTTCTTCTCTTTATACATTTCCACCAACACTTTCATCTTTATCAATATTTTCTATTTTTCCTTATTGTTCATAATGAAACTTATATTCTAAAGGTTTATGCTACCCTAGAGAATATGAAATGAAAGGATTAGCATCACAAGCACATTATTCTTCATGTTACCTCTAAAATCCTAAAGTAAAAGGATTATTATTGATAATTTTTTTTTTTATGCTTCTCTAAAAATCCTAAATTTTACCTTGGATACCCCAAGTTTAGAATGGTCCTCCAAAGTACTTACTTTCTTATGCTACCTTGGAAACCCTAAATTTCAATGGATATCCTCCATATAAATTTCTTTGTTATATTGGTATTGAAAATATAAAGTGTAAGGGATGCAATCTATAATACTTCTATTTTTATTGTAAGGAGAGGATTTTACACTACTTGAAAAAATTAAATATAATCTACTTAGATTGAGCTTAAACTCTTTCATATCTTTTGCTTTAAAATTTATCTCCCTCAACTTATTTTGCATTATAACTTTGCATTATATTTTATCATCCCTTATACCAATTGTTTCTTTTGATGGTTGTTATAGGTAAACCTTATGGCCTTAGACATTTTATGATGCAAAGGGACTTTGTTTCACACTTAACTAGGAGTGTAAAATCTTTCATCTAAGTGAATTTATCCTATGGGATAATCTCCTTGCATAATAATATCCTTTTTTTCACTTTTTAATATCTTGCTTTTCTAGTCTCATAACATTTGAGGCATCAAAATTGAATGCTTTTATGATCTACTTATTGATCCATATATCTTGATTCATACTTAATCCTAAGAATAGGGTGATACTATGCATGTGAAATGTATATATATATATATATATATGAATAAGGTATACCAATCATACATAGTAAGTAGTTACAGTCTTTATAAATTATCCCATAATAGATATTACATGTTAATGTATTGCATGTTAATGTTTTCAAATAGATATTTCTTATTCGATGTGAAACCCAAACTTGCAGCAAAATATTAAAATAAAAAAATTGACAAATAGACTTTGATAGTAATTAAGAAATGGTATTCTCATTTAAATAGATTAAAGTGATTACCAAATTGTTGATTGATCTTGAGATGTATCTCCTAGCTATCTTTGAGGAAATTTACATGATCTTCTGCTCACAATACATAAAATTTATTTTATAGATTTGTGGAATAATGGTCACCATGAAAGTTGGATGGGATCGACTATTTAGGATCTTTTATATTTTATGTATACTTTTTCATGCTAAACTTGCATGAATTTAGGATTGCTCAAACTTGGGATGAGTAAGTAGGAGATAGCTATACTTTTGAGCAATGCACAAGATTATACCTTTTCACAAGGCAATTGATATCAACAAAGAGTTTTATTTTGTTTTGATAACATTAATAGTGATCAAACCTTTTCACAAGGTAGCTAATATAAAAAAAAAGAGTTTGCTCCAGTTTTAAAAATATGCAAAGTCCTGGAATATTCCAAGGCTGAGAAGGCCCCAAAACCAAAAATTAAACTTTACAAATTTAATCAGTGTAATGTTGCATGGCCTTAGGAAAGTGAATACTCAAGCAAAAAATACACACAAAAAATGTGATAAAGGGACAACTACATAAATATATACCTTATATTATATATTAAAAACATGTTCTTGTGGTATATTTACAATGAGAGAAAACCTTTACACCAAAAATGTCTTTTACCATAAGCTTTATACACCTCTATAACTAAGGTTGTGTCATTGTTAGACTGGTCCATTCTTTCTTGCAATTGCCTTCTTGCACTTGTTGCTTTGACTTCTACCTTTCTTCTTTTTTCTAACTTTGTGCTTTCTCTACTCTTTGCTTCATCATGTGCAAATAAAATCCAACACTCCTATATATATTTGGGGACTTTAGGTAAAAGCTTGAAAACATTTTGACATACTTTAAATGCAAAAGTTGGTGTTAAGCATATCTTTGAATAACGGTAACTACCGAGATTAATTTAAGTGCTCTAAAAATTGGCAAAGTATTTTGATATCTGTAGAAAGTAATATCTATCATAGATATGTCAAAGGTAGGTGAAATATAGATTAATTTCTAACATCCTCCCTTAATCCATATTTCACAAAAACTTTGACATCAAGTATTTTCTTTAGAATTTTTAAATCTTCTTCCTTTAAAGGTTTGTGAAGATATCTGCAACCTACTCTTTAGACCTACAAAATAATATTTTAATTTCATTATTTTTTACCAACTCTCTAATGAAATGATATAGAATGCTAATATGCTTACCCTTGCCATGAAACACTTGATTCTTTGATAGTGCTATGGTAAAATTGTTGTCATAAAATATTTGTGTTGCCCCTTGTTTTTCATTATTCAACTTGCTTAATATTCTTCTTAGCCAAACTACTTGACATGCAGCTAAAGTGGTGGCAACATACTCTGCTTCTATAGTGGATAATACAACAATGGGTTACTTCTTTTATGACCATGAAACTACACCTAATATAAGATGAAATGTATAACCATATGTAGTATTCCTATCATATATATTTCCAACCGAATTGCTATTTGTGTAGCCAACAAGTTTAAGGTAGTTTTTTCTTGCATAAAATATTCCATGGTACTTGGTCCCATTGACATACCATAGTATCCTTTCGCTTGCTTGAAGGTGAGTTTTATTTGGTGCCTCCATGAATATGTAAATTAAACTCACTATAAATATTAGGTCAAGTATAGTTGCTGTTAAATACATGAGGCTTCCAATTAATCTTTTATAAAATATTGGATCAACATTGTTGCAACAATATTTCTTGCTCAATTTTAAACCTGGTGCAACTGGAGTGATGGTCAGTTTATTATCATTTGCATATTGGATAACTACAATGTTGAGAAAATATTTTATTAGGACTAAATCCATCATCTCAATCTCATGCTTCATTACATATCTAAACTGATCAAATACCATACTATTATTGCTAATATAAACCAAATGTTTTACATATAAGTAGACTTTTATAATTTCTCCTATGCATTGGTCTTAATGTACAAAGTGTGCTCATATGGTAACTTGATGAATCCATTCTCCTAAATGTATGCAACAATGCACCTATACCAAGCCTTGAGTGCTTGCTTTAACCTATGCAAGGCTTATTTCAACTTTAGAACCTTTCATTCTTGCACTTCTAGCTCATAGCTGGGTGGCTAGTCCATATAGACCTCTTTTTCCAACACTCCATTTAGGAAGGTACACTTGGAATCCATATAATAAAATTTCCACCCCTTTTGGGATGTCGATGATAAAATCATTTCGACTGCGTCAAATCTTGCTAAAAGTGCATACACTTCATCGTAATCAATATCTAGTTTGTGATTATACCCTTTTGCAACCAATCTTGATTTATACCTTTCAACATCACCTTGGGCATTAAACTTAGTTTTGTATACCCATTTCACTCCAATGATCTTCCTTCCTACTGGAAGATCCATTATATTCCATGTTTGATTCTTCTCAATAGTTTCTATCTCATCATCCATGGGTGGTATTTCACCCATTTTCTATTCTTAATTGTTTCTTCAAATGAAATAGGATCACACTCAAAAAATAGAGCAAAATCAAAATATTTTTCATCTTCTATTTCATTTCTAGTTACCTCATATATTTCTTACAAGCTCCTTATATTTCCTAGTATTTTTATGTTTGATATTATTCTTGCAAGTAGAGGTGACCTTGATGATGAAGTAGAGTTTTTGCTCTCACTGGTACTACTACTTCAAGTTTTAGTTTGATCCACACTTTCTTCGTTAAATTCTTCAAACTCAATAGTTGTTGGCCCTTGTTGGCCAACCTTAAAATTCTAGTTCTAAGCTTCATCTTCCATGAAATTCACATCTTTGTTTATGATTAACTTCTTTGTGATATGGTTATATATTCTATAAGTATTTGAATCTTCATTGTACCCAATGAAGATGTATTTTATTGCCTTGTCATCCAACTTTCTTCTCTTCTCATCTAGAATGCTATACACCTAAAGAATCTTAAGTGAGAAAGGCTTGGATTTTTCTTACTCCATGCTTATTTTAGGATCATTTCCTTCACACTATTTGTGGAACATCTATTTAGTAGATAAACTACATATGCTACAACCTCTACCTAAAACATGTTTGGCAATATCTTGACCTTCAACATGCTTCTTTTAATCTCCATTATAATTTTTTTCTTTCTCTCTACAACACCATTATGCTATGGTGTGCATCTAGCTATGAACTACCTTTTGATTCCATTTTCTTTATAGAAGTTATGAAATTCATTATACTCACCTCCTTCGTATATTCTAAGAGTCTTCGTATAGTAACCAATCTATTTTCAACCAAATATTTGAACTCCTTATATTTTCTAAACACTTTTAAATTTTTTTTGATGGGGTAAAACCATGTCTTCTAATTTAAATCATCTATAAAAATAAAAAATTATTTATTTATTGCAAATGGCCATGTTTGCATAGGCCTACAAATACCTGAACGCACCATCTCTAATGGTTGTGAAGCTCTCTATGATTTTCTTATAGGGAATGTATCCCTATATTTCTTTCTTACTAGGTAACCTTCATATACTTGATTTAGTTGCTCTATGAGAGGTGGTCCTCTCACCATATTCTTTTTGTGTAGCAAATTTAGGTTGTTGAAGCTTAAATAGTTAAATATAAGATACCACAACCATGTAGCATTCTTTACAATTACACTAAATGAAAGCAACATTTCAATCTAATTTTTTAGAGGAAACATCTTGTTCCTTGTCATGGCCACATTTGTTGAGTCATTTTCACTATCTCCAATGATGCAGTCTCCATTTTCAAAATATATAGTGTACCGATTTTGTATATTTTATTTTAAAATGGGCACATAATACACATCAGGGATGTGTTTTATTTATTCTTACCTTGTGCAAATTATAATCCTCCATTTTCCCATGATAGGTACCTTGCTATTGTTTTCCATCTTCACTTCTGATTGGATGGTCTCATATAGCTATGAGAGCATTTCTTTATTAGTATACATGTGGTTACTGCAACCACTATCAAGATATCAAATATTTTTTAGGGTATCTTCATCAGTACTACAAGGTAGCATCATAGACCCACAAGTATCTATGTTTTCTACATTCTCATTTTTATTGGTATAGTGGGTTTGTTACTTTGTTTTTTAGCCATCTTCTTTCTATATTCATAACTGTAATGGTCAAATTTCTTGCAGTAATAACATTGGATTTAATTAATCATGCCTTTTATTTGATCCTCCTCATTGATTTCTATTGTTATCTCTTCCTCTTGCTTGATATAAATCATATTTGGTTTCTCCTTTGTTGTAGTTTGATCTTTTTCCTCTTTCATGACCTCTGTATCTGTTGCTCTATCCTCTTCCTCCTTGATAACTTGATGCTATTTTATGATATTCTTCTCTTATGCTATTATCTCTAAATAAGACATGTATCTTAAATAGTTGATCTAATGAGGATTGTGTTATCGGGTTTAACCTTTACTCACTAGTTTATAAAGAACCCATGAGCTCATCTTTGAAAAGAGTTTTTAAGTCCCTTGATTCTTCACTAATAATCACTACTGAGTCAAACCTAGTTGGTAGGATTCTAGATATGTTCTTCATTATTCTCTAGTTCTCAATACTTTTACCAGTCATCCTCATCTGATTGATAATACCCATTGTGTGGATAAAGAAGTCATTCATGGAATTTAATTCACTCATCTATAGATTCTAAAATTCCCTTATCAACATCTATAACCTTACCCTCATTTGATTTAGTTGCTATTGCAATTCTCAGAAATATAGTTTCCTTGATTGTCTGCATAATATAGAATAGGAGTTTTTTGTTCTTCTTTTGGTTTTCCTTCAATAAATATTTCTCAAATTGAGAAAGAGCACTCAATATTGTTGCGTTTGTAGGTTATAGATACCCATATTCCACTAGGTCCTAAATCTCTCGACATTCAAACAATATCTTTATCTAGATACTCTAGTAATCATAATTTTTTTTATTGAATCATGGGATCTTAAGTTCCAAAGAATTATTGCTAGAAGACATTGCTATTAGGGCTCTAAAACACCCATTAATGGATTAGGCTCTGATACCAATTTACAAGTAGAATGAGACTAGGCACTCAAGATTTTTTAACTTTTATGTATGCTTTTCGATTCAAAACTTGCATGGACCTAAAATTGCTTGAATATGGGATGAGCAGGCGGGAGCTAGATCTGCTTTTGAGCAATGCACGAGACCGAACCTTTTCGTAAGGTGGTTGACATAAACAAAGAGTCTACTCTAAATTTGAGAACATTCATCGTAATTGGACCTTTTCACAAGGAAAATTACGTTAGCAAAGATTTTACTCCAGTTTTGGAAACATTCATGGTTACAAAATATTGCAATGGTTAGGAAGGTCCCAAACCCTAAAAATAAACTTTACGGATTTAATCACTCCAACGTTGCACAATCCAAGGAAAGCAAATACTTAAGTGAAAAATCTACACAACAAATGTGATAAAAGGACAACTGCATAATTATATATCTTATATATATATATATATATTGCAAAAATTGTTGCTACAATAGTTTATAATGAGAAAAAACCTTTACATCAGAAGCTTCTTTCACTAGAAGATTTGTACACCTTTGCAACTAAGGTTGTGTCATTGTTGGGTTGCTCCAATAAGAAGATTTTCTAAAGGGTTTGCAATTTCCTTCTTGCATTTGTTGCTTTGGATCCTCTCCTTCTTTTTAATTTTATGCTTTCTCTGCTCTCCACTTCATCATGTGTGAATAACATCGAGGGGTCATATATATAGTTAGGTAAATGTGACTACTGGAGTAATTTAAGTTCCTAAAAACATGCAAATGATTTTGATATTTGTTATTGTGAGTAATTTGAAGTGCTTTGGCAAAGGATTTTGATATATGCAGAAAGTAAGATCTGTCAGATATCCATTAAAAGTAGGTAAAATCTGGATTAATTTCTAACAAGCCAATGCTGGCACATGTCTTAGTAAGCAATACTAACACCAAAATTCCAAGGAATCATTTGAAATCCATAGTGTCTTCTTTTTTGGAATGAAATGAGAAGAAACATTGTGATCAACATACACTGAAGAGAATATTAGAGAGGTTTTATTTATAGGGATGCAGGCCTATTAAAATAATGGATGGACAAGAAGAGTGTGATGGGACTCATGTTATGACATGGATGCATGTTGGAAGCATAGATGTGCAAAGTTCTGCTTGGTGTTGTACACTGCAAATTTGCTATCAAAGATGTCACGGAACTATATCTATGTCATTTAAAAAAATTAATTATATCCAATAAGATGCATCTAATTATACTTTCATTTCAAGTTTTTTTACCTTTTTAGGTGACTACAAGTTTTTTTTTTAAGGTGCTTTACTACCAGACTAATCGAATGGTGGATTACATGGTTGGATCTAAAGTGACAACATAAAAATTTGACACCAAGTATTTTCTTTAGTATTTTAAATATTCCTCCTTTAAATATTTTGTGAATATATCTGCAACCTATTCTTTAGACCTACAAAATAATATTTTAATTTCATTATTTTTTACCAGCTCTCTAATGAAATGATATCGAATTCTAATATACTTGCCCTTTCCATGAAATACTAGATACTTTGATAGTTCTATGGTAAATTGTTGTCATAAAATATTTGTGTTGCCCCTTGTTGTTCATTATTCAACTTGACTAATATTCTTCTTAGCCAAACTACTTGACATGTAGCTAAAGTGGTGGCAACATACTCTGCTTCCAAAGTCAATAATACAACAATGGATTACTTATTTTATGACCATGAAACTACACCTAATCCAAGATGAAATGTATAACCATATGTAGTCTTCCTATCATATATATTTCCAACCCAATTGCTATTTGTGTAGCCAACAAGTTTAAGCTAGTTTTTTCTTGCATAAAATATTCCATGGTCCTTGGTCCCATTGACATACCATAGTATCATTTTTCTTGCTCGAAGGTGAGTGTTATTTGGTGCCTCCATGAATATGTAAATTAAAATCACTATAAATATTAGGTCAAGTCTAGTTGTTATTAAATACATGAGGCTTCCAACTAATCTTTTATAAAATATTGGATCAACATTGTTGCAACAATCTTTCTTGCTCAATTTTAAACCTAGTCCAACTGGAGTGATGATCAGTTTGTTATCCTCTATTATAAACCTCTTCAAGACATCTTTTGCATACTTACCTTGAGATATGAAGATATTATTTGTATATTGGGTAACTACAATTTTAAGAAAATATTTTATTAGGACTAAATCCATCATATCAATCTCATGCTTCATTACACCTCTAAACTGATCAAATACCAGACTATTATTGCCAATACAAATCAATTTTTTTACATATAAGTAGACTATTACAATTTCTCCTTGTGCATCGTCTCAATGTACAAAGTGTGCTCATATGGGAACTTTATGAATCCATTCTCCTAAAAGTATGCATCAATGCACCTATACCAAGGCTTTAGTGCTTGCTTTAACCCATGTAAGGCTTACTTCAACTTTAGCAGCTTTTATTATTGCACTTCCATCTCATAGCTAGGTGGCTAGTCTATATAGACCTCTTTTTCCAACACTCCATTTATGAAGGTACACTTGGCATCCATCTAATACAGTTTCCACCCCTTTTGGATACCGATGACAAAATCATTTGACTATGTCAAGTCTTGCTACAGGTGCATACAATTCATGGTAATCAATCTCTAATTTTTTATTATACCCTTTTACAACCAATATTGATTTATACCTTTCAACATCACCTTGGTAATTAAACTTAGTTTTGTATACCCATTTCACTCCAATGATCTTCCTTCCTACTAGAAGATCCATCAGCTTCCATGTTTTATTCTTATCTATAGCTTTTATCTCATCATCCATGGGTGGTATTTCACCCATTTTCTATTCTTAATTATTTCTTCAAATGAAATAGGACGACACTAAAAAATAGAGAAAAATAAAAATGTTTTTCATATTCTATTTCATTTCTAGTTACCTCATATATTTATTACAAGCTCCTTATCTTTCCTAGTATTTATATGTTTGAGATTATTCTTGCAAGTAGAGGTGACCTTGATGATGAAGCCGAGATGTTGCTCTCACTGATACTACTACTTCAAGTTGTAATTTCATCCACACTTTCTTTGTTCAAGTATTCAAACTCAATAGTTGTTGGTCCTTGTTGGCAAACCTTCAAATTCTAGTTCTAAGCTTCATCTTCCATGAAATTCACATCTCTGTTTATGACTAACTTCTTTGTGATAGGGTCATACAGTCTATAAATATTTGACTCTTCATTGTACCCAATGAAGATGTATTTTTTTACCTTGTCATCCAACTTTCTTCTCTTCTCATCTATAATGTGTGCATATGCTATGCACCCAAAGACTCTTAAGCGAACAATTCTTGGATTTTTCTCGTTCCATGCTTCTTTTAGGATCATGTCCTTCACACTCTTTGTGGAAAATTTATTTAGTAGATAAACTTCACATACTACAACATCTACCTAAACTTTTTTTGGAAATATCTTGGCCTTCAACATGCTTATTTTAGTCTCCATTATATTTTTTTTCTCTCTACAACACCATTCTGCTATGGTGTGTATCAAGCTATGAACTGCCTTTTGATTCCATTTTATTTGTAGAAGTTATGGAATTCATTAGATATATACTCACCTCCTCTGTCTATTCTAAGAGTCTTCATAAAGTAACCGATCTATTTTAAACCAAAGATTTGAACACCTTAGATTTTCTAAATACTTTTAAATTTTATGAGTATACCCATGTCTTCTAATTTAAATCATCTATAAAAATAAAAAATTATTTATTTTTTGCAAATGACCATGTTTGCATAGGCCTACAAATACTTGAATGGACCATCTCTAATGGTTGTGAAGATCTCTATTATTTTCCTATAGGGAATGTATCCCTATGTTTCTTTCTTACTAGGTAACCTTCACGTACTTGATTTAGTTGCTCTATGAGAGGTCGTCCTCTCACCATCTTCTTTTAGTGTAGAAAATTTATGTTGTTGAAGTTTAAATAGTTAAATATAAGATACCACAACCATGTAGCATTCTTTACAATTGCACTAAATGAAAGCAACATTTCAATATAAAGTTTTAGAGGAAACATCTTGTTCCTTGTCATGGCCACATTTGCTATGAGTCTGTTTTCACTATCTCTAATGATGCAGGCTCCATTTTCAAAATATATAGTGTACCATTTTTGTACAAAATTCCCAACACTTAGCAAATTTTATTTTAACATGGGCACTTAATACACATCAGGTATGTTTTTTCTTTATTCTTACCTTGTGAAAATTATAATCCTCCCTTTTCCCATGATAGGTACCATGCTATTGTTTCCCATGTTCACTTCTGATTGGATGGTCTCATATAGCTATGAGAGGATTTCTCTATTGCTAGACATGTGGTTACTACAACCACTATCAAGACACCAAAAATTCCTTAGGCTATCTTCATTAGTACTACAAGTTAGCATCATAAAACCACAAGCATCTATATTTTCTACATTCTCATTTTCATTGGTATAGTGGGTTTGTTACTTATTTTATTTATCCATCTTATTTCTACACTCATGACTATAATGGCCAAATTTCTTGTAGTAATAAAATTAGATTTAATTAATCATACCTTTGATTTGATCCTCCTCATTGATTTCTATTGTTATCTCTTCCTCTTACTTGATGTAAATCATAGTTGGTTTCTCCTTTGTTGTAGTTTGATCTTTTTCATCTTTCATGGCCTCTGTATCTATTGCTCTATCTTCTTCCTCCTTGCGAACATGAGGCTATTTTATGAGATTCTTCTCTTATGCTATTATCTATAAATGAGACCTGCATCTTAAATAGTTACTCTAATGAGGATTGTGTTATCAGGTTTAACCTTTTCTCATTAGTTTGCAAAGAAACCATGAGCTCATCTTTGAAAATAGTTGTTAAGTCCCTTGATTCTTCAATAATAATCACTACTAAGTCCAACCTAGTTGGTAGGTTTCTCAATATGTTCTTCACTATTCTCTAGTTCTCAATATTTTTACCATTCATCCTCATCTGATTGATAATACCTATTGTATGGATAAAGAAGTCATTCATGGACTCTAATTCACTCATGTATATATTTTCAAATTCCCTTCTCAACATCTATAACCTTACACTCATTTGATTTAGTTGCTACTACAATTCTAAGAAATATGGTTTCCTTGATTGTCTACATAATATAGGAGAGGGATTTTTTGTTCTTATTTTTGTTTTCCTTTAATAAATATTTCTCAACTTGAGAAAGAGCACTCAATGTTGTTGCATTTTTAGGTTTTATATACCCATTTTCCACTAGGTCCCAAAGCTCTAGAGATTCAAACAATATCTTTATCTAGATACTCTAGTAATCATAAAAATTTTATTGAATCATGGGATCTAAAGTTGCAAAGAATTATTACTATAAGTCATTACTATTAGGGCTCTAAAACACCCATTAATGGATTAGGCTTTGATACCAATTTGAAAGTAGAATGATACTAGGCACTCAAGAGTTTTTAACTTTTATGTATGCTTTTTGATTCAAAACTTGCATGGACCTAAAATTGCTTGAATATGGGATGAGCAAGCGGGAGCTAGATCTGCTTTTGAGCAATGCACGAGACCGAACATTTTCCTAAGGTGGTTGACATCAACAAAGAGTTTACTCTGAATTTGAGAACATTCATGGTAATTGGACCTTTTCATAAGGTAGCTTATGTTAGCAAAGATTTTACTCCAATTTTGGAAACATATATGGTTCCAAAATATTGCAAAGGTCAAGAAGGCCCCAAACCCTAAAAATAAACTTTACGGATTTAATCACTAACGTTGCACAATCCAATGAAAGTGAATACTTAAATGAAAAATCCACACAACAAATGTGATAAAAGGACAACTGCATAATTATATATCTTATATATATATATATTGCAAAAATTGTTGCTACAATAGTTTACAATGAGAGAAAAGCTTTACATCAGAAGCTTATTTCACTAGAACCTTTGTACACCTCTGCAACTAAGGTTGTGTCATTGTTGGACTGCTCTAATAAGAATATTTTCTAAAGGATTTACAATTGCTTTATTGCATCACAATTGCCTCCTTGTGCTTGTTGCTTTGGCTCCTCTCCTTATTTTTAACTTTGTGCTTTCTCTGCTCTCCACTTCATCGTGTGTGAATAACACCAAGGGGTCATATATATAGTTAGGGAATGAAGGGAAAGGTGGATATTGGGAGTAATTTAAGTTCCTAAAAACTGGCAAAGGATTTTGATATTTGCTATGGCGAGTAATTTGAAGTGCTCTAAAAATTGGCAAAGGATTTTGATATATGTAGAAAGTAAGATCTGTCAAAGATCCATTAGAAGTAGGTGAAATTTGGATTAATTTCTAACACCCATCCCTAGTACATGTCTTAGTAAGCAATACTATCATCAGCATGCCAAAGAATCATCTAAAATCCATAGTGTCTTCTTGTCTGGAATGAAATGAGAAGAAACACTATGATCAATGTACGCTGAAGAGAATATTAGAGAGGTTTAATTTATAGGGAGGCAGGTCTGTTAAAATAATGGATGGACAAGACGAGTGTGGTGGGACTCATTCTATGAGGTGGATGCATATTGGAAGCATAGATGTGCAAATTTCTTCTCGGTGTTGTACACTACAAATTTGCTATCAAAGATGTCACGGGACTATATCTATGTCATTTAAAAATTTTCATTATATCCAATGATATGCATCTAATTATACTTCTAGTTCAAGTTTTTTTACCTTTTTAGGTGACTACAAGTTTTTTTTTTAAGGTGCTTTACTACCAGACTAATCGAATAGTGGATTACATGGTTGGATCTAAAGTGACTACATCAAAGCTGTCACAAGACTATATCTATTGCATAATGGATAATTATTTCCCATCAAACAAACAAATGTTAGAGGCTAAGAACAAAATGCATAAATACCACCAAAAAATAAGTAAAACATAAATGAGAATATGGATCTAAAAGTATTATGAATGATAAAAATGTTAATATAAATATTATGGTCCTATGTCGTGTAAAATTAGAGCTACAAAAAAATATTAGAAAGGATCTCTTTATGTGAACAACTAAAATGGATGCATGGATTTTAGATATAATATCTTACAAAAATATGTATATGTTTGGTCTCTCTACATGGATAGACTTAAATATAATTCTTTTATTCTAATGCAAAAAATTCTTAGTTCAGTCCTTCAATAGGTCATGGGGACTCTTCATACACCATATTACTATAACAATTAATTTGAATTTCCTTATACTTTTCAATAATGATTTGAAAAAACCTCTCAAAAATTATATCAAAAAGTTATGTCAAACATAGACATGATATTACTTTTTCATTATTTTAAATATTTATTTTTAATATATTATTTTTACATATCCTAGATTTTAACAATTGTCTATTGAATTAAGCAATACAAATTTTGATATGTTTATTTGTTTGATGCATGTTATAAGTGTTAATATATATATGATTTTTATGTTTTAACATATTTCATGCAATCTAGTCCTTAAATTTAAATAAATACTAGAATTTTTTAAAATGTGTAGGGCAATGTAATATGGTATATTTCCTAAACAAAGTTAATACTTTATTAATATTGCATTTTATAATATAGTGAAAAATAAATTTACCTTAAAACATATATTATCTACATCATGAAAACATTATTCTTTATAGAATCATAAATCCAATAATCCTTGGAGGTGTTATAATACCCCATGAGAATGCAACGATGACTCTTTTCATCCAACTTGTTCATGTATCATTGGGAATATGGACCTACATAGTGGATTTAAATATAGAAAATATAGACACATTAATTTTACCATTTGTTAATCTCTTAATAGAAATCATATCCCAAACTTGAGTTATAGACCAATTTATGGTGTGAGTTGTACAAGTTATTTCTTCACCCTAGTCCTTGGGCTCCATCTACTTCGAATGCAATGTACATATAGCCAATCCATAATAACCTTGTACTATCACTTAATTACCCTATTTTGTTTGGAATAGAGTGAAAAATCCTTTAAAAATAAATATAATGAAGAGATAGGAAATAAAAAATCATGATTAGCATATTTATTTATACCATTTGTTTGTAAGCACTTGATATTCTTCTCAAGTTGATTCTCCATATAGTACTTGAAGTCCTTGAACTTATTAGAGTCTTTAATTATAGTATAAATATTAATCAACCATACATATGCAAAGAAATGTTAAATCAAGGTGATAAATTACGTATTTTTATAAAAATATGGTGTTCCATAAGCCCACAAATATTATTGTAAATGAGATCCAAAATGTATATAGTATGACTAATAGTCCTTTCAAGAAATCACTATCAATGGTATCTTCTTTAAGATAAATCCCTAATAAACATAATTAGGAGTATAAACTAGATGAATATGATCAACCAATAAATGTTGGATCATGTAGCTCAAGGATCTATGGTTAATGTATTGAATCCTATAATTCCATAACTTATTAATATCATCTATCCATGCTACCATAGATATAATATCTTTCTTATTTTAGGAAGAAGAAGAATATTGATGGTCACCAAGCTTATGCATCTAATTAGACTCATTACAATATCCAAATGTAATTTCCTTAAAATCATCATCAATATCCTTAATTACCCATCAATCCAAGCAAAATATAACCTACTTATTCATATGACTAATATGCTAGATGGAAATAAAACATTGAGACTCGTATCTAGAACATGAAAATATCATTAAATTATGAGGATCTAATAGTTACCTTAACACTTTAAACCACCTCTAAAGAGTAATCATACCCAATAATTTCTCTTTGGAATATTTTCTATTATAGTCATGTAAAACGATGTGATGTTTACTCATGTGTCAGGTTGCCCCTAAATCTATAATCCACTCTTCATAGGAAGTGGATGTTTAATATGCCAAAATAAAATCTATGTGTACCAAGTAGGTTTCACTATTATGGTCATCCTCAACCTAATAAAAGAAGAGAGTAGCATGGACACCTCTATTTTTGGATACCACTTCAAAGCTTTAAAATCCATATATAACAAAAATATTAGGATTACTATATCATCATAAATATTGTTTAATAAAGTTTTAATGTTTAAACATAATTAAACCTTGGTAAATGGAATGGTAGGTCCCTCTTAAGCCTTGGTATTTGATGATTCATGTGGGTAGCTGGACAACTTTCTTTCCTGTGTATGGTAAGATGAGTTGGATCATGAAAGTTTTGATAATTAATATTTAAAATATCAATCATTTCAATAGGTACTTTGTCATCTATGAGGATATCATGGGTAACTTAACCCTTACTCTATTATTGGTACATTTATGTGTTTTTTTGGAAATTCTAATTTTAGCTTCTTCGCAAAGTTTGTCATATTTCCAATTGGGGAGGTTTTTATTTGGTCTGAGTCCAACGAAGTGAGATGATGAATTTAGGGTGATGGGATTGTTTATTATAGTCAAGATCCTAAATTTTACAGATACCTCTAATTGAGTACCCTATATTATTTTCTTCCTTCATCCGATGTGGAGTTTTGCAGGTCCCTAAAGTGGGCAGTGGATAGACCAGGGTGTTAGACCTTTTCTTATTGGCTAGACATCCTTTTCATCCGTGGAAAGGAGGTGTGGGATAGTGGATGCTTATTTATTTTTTAATATTATGTGTGTGGTATTAGAGAAAGTGTTAGGATGACTGCCCTAATTTTGGAGCCACAGTCCCTTTTGTTGGATGAGGAGATCCATAAAATTTTGAAAAAAGGTAATATCCTCCAATATCTCTTGAGGTTTAATGAATATCACAGGTATATGACTAGACATATTGCTTACTCCTAGAATGAAGGGATGTTCAGAATCAATACACTGAAGTTCAAAATTAATATTCCTTTAATTGTTGATGTGATTGGGTTAGCAATGAATAGGATGGTGCATAATTAAGAGGAGCATTCCCTGGTGATATATGTTCAAGTTTTCTTTGGATAATAAGAGGGACTGATCAAAACCCAGAATGGATTTAGATGTAACATCCTAAGAGATTTATGGGATCATGTGGTTCTAGTAATTATGTAGTATTTTACCCTAGATGAGAACTAGGAGATACTACAGAGTTATCATTTCATGATTTTGAACCATCTCCATCATAATAAAATGATGAATATTTCATCATTCTTATTTCAATATCTAGCTAGGTCAATTTATAATGTTAATAAAGGGATGACATCTGATATCATCCACCAAGGATTGTTGGAGATGATATTCAATCATGAGGTCAAAGTGCTGGCCTTGATGGTGATAGTATTATTAATTCTTTAATTATAATCTATGCCCTAGTCATTGAGTATCTGACTTCTTTTATTTTTGGGGATTCAAATGCTTTGAACCAAGAAGTCATTGATGCTACTCTCCTAGTGGTGTAATTGAGCGACGGGGTGGATTCCAGTTCTAGAGGATCAAAAGGTAGTGAGGATGGAAGAAGAGATCTAAATGCTTGGTCACGTTAGAGGATAAGGAGAAGGCTTTGTTGATGGCTGATGATTCAGATTTTGAGTATCATTTGCCACCATCCAAGAAGCTAAAAATAAATTTGAGAGCTGGAAAAATTAAAAAGAATCAAAATATTGGTTTCTATATGAGGACTTCAAACCCAATTTCTCTCAATATGATGATGTTGAAATTGCAATACTCTATGATTGACTCCTTTTAGGTGATGATTTCTTGCACTGAGGAGGTTCTAGCTCTCATGGACTAGTAGGTGACAGGAATTAATGAGTTCAAATATGAGAACGGGATAGGTCCTAGTGGATCTAAATTTTGAGTGGTCCCTTTTCTCCTTATGGGTTCTTTTTGTTGGAACTATTTTGATTATCTAGGTCTACGTGCTTGTGTTGTTTGCACTTGCTTGGGATTGTGGATATTTAGTTTCTCAAACTTTGTTTGGGTTCTATGGTTCCATGGCTGGTTTCTCTCTATGACTAGTTTATATTTGATGTTTTAAAGTGGTTGGTTCCTCTTGGATCCCCTTTTGTGGTTGGGGTTTATCTTCTTTTTGTAAAATATTTGGAGGTCATTTCAAAAATCTTTTCATCCACATTATCAAAAAAAATTCTTAATCGTTACACCCATACATGAGTTGGTTATAGAATGTTATAATAATCAACTCAATCTAATTTGTATAAATGTGACACATTTCTTGATAATGTAAACTTTTCAAAACCCTTGTTGCCCCAAAAATAGTATCAAAGTAGGACATGACCAAGATTTCAAAGAGATATTATCGAAGTAGATATCAAATTTAGAGGATAAAAAAGTAATAAATATTTTGTATTTCTATTTTGTATAATTATGACTTATCAAAGTTGAAATATTTTTTATGTGATTTTTTTTCTATAAAATGAAATAAATTGATATTTCTATATCCTTTATTAATCCACCTCTCCCTAGATTTAATGGGCTAATATGACTCCTCTCTTTTCAATCAATAGGCTTACACATGAGAAGTAAGGATTTCTCCCTAGTAGACCAACATTCAAATCCCTATTTGAAATTTTGTTCAAATTGGGTGGCCTAATAGTGGAGACTCTAGAACTCTGAATAAAGGTCTAAGATTTGAATCTTTTTGGGGTAGGGTTGTATTGTTGGAAATATGAGCAAGTTTTGTTGTCATTGATGTCAAGAAGATGATGACCAAGTTTATTGTCATCTAGGTATTCATGTCCGAGTTTTTTTGGTAAGGTTTATGTTCAAGTTCCATTAATATTCTCCAGTGGTTTTTCTAAAAAGGCAAAGAAGTAGGTTTAATATTATAATACTTAATATTATAATATTTAAGGATACAGGTTGGGTTTATGAAAATAAATACCAAGGAGTTATTGCATTTAAATCTCCTAAAAAAACCATTTGACAGATTTATGGATTAAGGGTTTAATTATTTATTTTAAATATCTTAACCCTAAGATTAAAATTTAAAATTAAATAATAATATTTTCAAGCTGCCTAAAGTCAAAAAATATCATTCAAATTTTATAATTCAAATATCCCGCTAACGTTGTTGAAGTGCATGTGTTTAAAACCTATTGGGTAAAAAAGAAAGGTTAAGGTAAAGTAGAGCGCAAATCATATTCCAAAGTGACCGATAGTGTAGGTAGAAGCCAGGGGCTATGATAAGGTGTTTGTGGAATGTGAGGTTAGGTGTTCGATCCTCACAAATGCCTTTTCCTAAAGGGAAGAGAATTTCATTTTTTCTAAGCGGGAAGACAGAGTTTAAAGGTGACAACACGTGTCTTTGGTTCACATGATGGCACATAGCCCAAGCGGTGGACATCTAGACGCTAAGGTACTTAGAGAGGATAGGTGGGGTGTTTGAATCTTACCATGAACATTTTTTCTAAGGAGGAAAGAGAATAAGGTATGCGCACCAAAAATTAATTTTTTATTGAGCGAAAATTACGTGAAGTCATTGTATTAAGATTGTAAAGGTCGTTTGCAAGGTAGTTAAGAGGGAGATATAAGGTTTATCAAATTAAATATTATATTGTGATTTGATAAGGAGTAATAAGGTAGATAATGAAAGTTTATTGTTGAAGTGAATTATTTGATTTTTTATAATATTTTGAAGAGTGGAGATTATAAGGTGTAATTGAGATTTAATGTTTTGTATGGTGAAATATTTTGAGAGAGTATTTAAATAAAATTATGAGAAGGTTTTTGCTACCTAACCTTTGAGATTGGCAAAGAGGTTGATTGTTTTTGATACAGGTTTTGATGTCAAGTATTATTCAAAAAAAAGGTATGGGCATATCATCCTTGTGAAGTAAAATATTATTGGATATTTTGAATGCTAAGTTGGAGTGAAAAGGTTGTTTGATAAGCATTGTTGAGTAATATTTCATGTGCATGATTGGTAAATGTTTGTGAGAATATTTGAGTGATAAATTGAGAACTATATTGAACTAGGGTTTGAGAAAGACCACGAGTATCATTGTTATGTGATATTGTTTAATAAGCATTGTTGGAAATATTTGAGTAAGCTTTCACGTGCTTGATTAGGGTTTGTGAAAAAGACCATGAGTATCAATGTTATGTGAATTTGGAATCATCTTGGGTCAAGGTTGAGTTCCATAGTGTGAGTTGTTGAAAGCATTGTGAAACACCTGGTTAGGTTTTGTAAGCAAGTTCTATTTCATTGAGTGATTGGTTGAGTGGATTTGATTGAGCATAGTTGATTGAAAGTGTTGGAGTAATAGTTCAAGTTCTGTAAACCAAATTGTTATTTATTATTAATTGATTTGAAGAGAGTTTGGAAGTGATTAAGTGTGAAACGTATTGAGTCTCTTATACTTCTATATATTTTTCTATGGTTAAATAAAATTCTAAGTGAAATTTGTTTGTGAGATTGAAGAGGTTTTCTAGAAGAGATTAAGTTGAGTTTTGTGAGTGTTTTGTGAGTGTTAAACATATTGAGTCTCTAACCATTCTCTATATGTTTCTGAGGTCAAAAAATATTTTGTGTGAAACTTGTTTAAGCAATTGAAGAGTTTTTTGTGATAGATTGAGTTGATTTGAGTAAGCTTTTATGGAATCTTACAATACAAATTTGAGGTAATTCTTGATAAATATTTATTGACAAGATTGAGCAAGTTCTTGGTGAAGACTTTTTGAGTAGATTAGACACGTTCTAGTAAGGACTTGTTGGAGATATTTGAGGTAAGTCTTAGAGAAGACTTGAGAGCAGATTGGACAAGTTATTAAGAGGACTTGTTGGACAAATTTTAGGCAAGTCTTAGAAAATACTTGAGAGCAAATTGGACAAGTTCTTGAGAGGACTTGTTAGATAGATTTAAGACAAGTCTTTAAGAAGACTTGAAGAGTTGATTTGATTGATTAATTTATTCAATATTTGTGTTAAGGTTTGGGATAGATCTAGCAGAGTTGATTTATGATTGGATCAAGCTTTGTGTTAAGGCTCGAGGATAGATTCGATGATAGAAAATGGTGCAGATTTGAGGATAAGTTTGTGTCAGACCAAAGACAAATATTTAGTATATTTGTGCTATATTTAAGGATTATGTTTAGTACATATTAGAGATAGATATTGAGCAAATTTGTGCTAGATCAAAGGACTATATTTAGTGCATATCAGAGATAGATATTGAGCAAATTTGTGCTAGATCGAAGGACTATGTTTAGTGCAGATTTGAGACAAAGATTGAGTATATTTGTGCTAAATCAAAGGATTGTGTTTAGTGTAGATTTGAGATAGATATGAGAGTAATATTTGGAGGTGACAGAGTAGAGGATAGTAGTCTCTAATGGATAGAGATCCATTAGCCAGGGTAGTAAGGACAAAGATATTTTGAGGATAGATTATTCAGTGGAGAGAGATCCACAAGCCAATGCAGTGGATGTAGTAGTCTTCAATAGGATCACCAACCAGAGTAAAGGAGAAGGAGTTCTCCTATGGATAGAGTTCCACAAATTAGCTTAGGGTATTGGTGTCTCCTGTGGATAGATATCAATGAACTTGATTAGGGGATTGGTATCTCCTTTGGATAGAGGTCCATAAACATTGTAATAGGGAAGGATTCCCAAGATAATTGTTGAGGAAATTTTAGTGAAATATTTTTTCCGTGGAGTATCCCACATTGGGTGAACCACATTAAATTGGTGTCTCTATTGTGTGTGGTGATTTGTGCATTGCATTTATTTTTGTTATCGATATTATTATTGATATATTGGATAATATTGTTTGAGTAAAATAAATAAATACTGGTCATATACTATTCACCCCCCCCTCTCTATATAAGCTTGTGTTCTTCAATTGATATCAGAGCAATTTACTTTGAAATAATTTTACATCTTGAAGGAAAAGCTTTCAAGAAAATAGATGGATTCTCCGAAAGGATATTCAAGGAATTCAACACCATTTTTTGATGGGAAAAATTATACACTTTGGAGTATGAGAATGAAGATTCACCTAATGGCACTTGGGAATGAAATATGGGAAGCAATTGAGAATGGATACATACCGCAAGCTACTCCACCTATAGATAAATATGGTAAGCTCCTACATCTGAATAATTCAAATACAATGAATGGAATTTTAAAGGTTTTGCATAAAATAGAGTTTATAAAGGTTATGCATTGCACATAAGCAAATGAAATCTAGGATAAATTGAAAGGTATCTATGGGGGAGAAAAAAATTTCAAAAGAGCAAAGTTGTAAAATTAAAAATGAACATTTGAAGACCTAAATATGAATGAAGAGAAAAACATTGCTACATTTCTACTTTTTGTGGATGAAGTTGTTAACTCCATGCAAGGACTTGGGCTTAAAGTTGAAGAAACAGATGTTTGTGATAATATTTTAAGGTCACTTCTAAAAATTTATAGTGAAAATATTTTAGCTATAAAAGAGTCTAAAGATATTGAACTTTTGACAAGGGATGAATTACATGGAATTCTCATAGCTTTTGAGATGAGAATAAAAGAGGAACCTATTTCCCAGAAAGAAGTAGAATTCAAAGTTACTAAGAAGACATAAGGTAAGAAGTCAGACTCAAGCAATGAGTCATCTAGTGATGAATAAGTAAATTATGGTATAAGGTATAAGGACTCGAGAAAGTATAAAGGTATGAAACCAGTTAGATGTTTCAATTATGGAAAATATGATCACTATGCATCTGATTGTCCAGAGGCTGGAAATGATAATGATGAAGAAAAATAATATCATAAGAACAGGGAAACAGGAAAACACAGGTACCAAAAGAAAAGCAAGGATGAACAAAATAGGCAAGGAAATAAATTCTTCCAAAGGCATAAGAAGAGTTTCTATGCATACAAGGTAGGTAAGAGTTCAAGTGATAGTGATGAAAGTTCCTCAAATAATGATGGAGATAAAATTATATTTCTAGATTGGTTGTAGAATATAGAAATCAAGCATGTGGTACTCTGGAGGGTCTTCTACATCTACTGAGCTTGATGAGGTTGGAGAAGTGGAAGCTGATGAATTTTTTTTGGAAGATCCATTTTGTTCAGGTAAGGATGGTGACTCAATTTCTTTTCATTCGTGGGATCTTGGAAAGAGTGGGGCTGGGGTGGAAGGTTTTGGTGTTACCTCTCCTGCTCTTTCCTTCACTGATATGATGTCTTTTCTGGTCTATGGGGATGTGCTTGCTTCCGTGAGGTTATTTTAGAATCTTTTCAAATTCGTATTCTGGAGAGCATGGTCGATTCTCTTTTGGAGAAGGGTTCATGGGACCTGGTTGGTAATTTTACTGGTAGGAGGCCAGACCTTGAGGTCCTTAAGTGGTGGGCACTATCTAGATGGAGACCGAGGGGCTCTCTGGACCTTGCCACTCTCCCCCATAATTTTTTCCTAATCAGGCTTTCTTGCGAAGAGGATTCTAGAAGGATTTTGGAGGGAGGCCCATGGTTCTTTGGAAAGTGGGGTCTTTTCCTTAGAAAATGGGGACCAAATTTTAATCCTACTTTGCAAAGGGTTAATCTGGTTTTGGTTTGGGTTTGCTTGCCTGAGTTTCCTTCATTCTTGTGGCATGAAAGTGTTTTCAGAGTTGTGGTGATGTTGATTGGGGATTTTGTCTCCTTTGACAAGGCTACTCTCTCGTATGCTCAATGATAGTTTGTGAGACTATGTGTTATGGTGGATATTGAAAAGGAACTGCCGAGTTCATTGGAGCTTGTCTCTCATGTCAGAAGTCATGCTCAGACTGTGGTTTATGAAAATATACCTTAGGTTTGTCAAATGTACGGGTTGGATGGCCACCACCAAAATTATTTTTTGCAAAATAAGTCATTGCTACCGTCTGTCCCTCCGGTGCCTCAGGGGAAAAATCATGTAGAGCAGGGTGTCTATAGGACCCCAAATAAAAAACAAAAAAATTGGTACAAAAGGGCCCAGGGGGATTCGAAAGAAAAGGCAGTGGCTTCGTCTCATCCTAAGACTATTTTTGAGTAGATCCCTACTAAGGATTAGTCTGGGAAAGATTTGATGGAAGCAGGGGTTAACTTGGAAGTTGTTCCTTTCCCGGATCCATTGGAGAAAGTGGTTGACCTTCCGCTTAAAAACTCATTTGAAGATCTTGGTGAGGATGGGGCTAAGGTTAACCAGGGGACTAACATTTTGGAGTCGAAGGCGGTTAGTGTTAAACTGATGGTTGAATTTTCCTCCCCACTAGAGTGTAGTGTTGACCCTTTGAGGGTGGAAAAGGGGTCCCCAGACCCTAAATCAGAGAGATTTTATAACTTTCAAAGTGTATCATAAGCTAAGGGGAAAGTGGGAATGTTGAAGAAGATTTTTTGTATTTCTAATGCAGCTTGTAGTGTCCTATCTGGCAGACTATGCACTAGGGGTCTTAGTAGACAAATCAGACTCAATGTGTTCAAATCCTCTCCTCTCATGAGTGTTTGAGCTATTGAGGGCTTCAATCAGTGTTATTGGTATCTCTACTTTTCTCATGCTGCAACAAGGGTCTGGGTTTGTTCCTATTTTTTGGTTTGTTAGGTAGTTTTGCATTTTAGTCTGGGTTTCATTTTTAAATCCTTTTTGGAGTGGTATTTCTTCAAAAATGTTTGTGTGTTTAAGTTAAATTCTCTTACTTTAATACCAAATGGGTGGGTGAGATACCTGTACGTCTGTATGTTTGATATTTGGAGATTATGCCTTTATTGGATTTAAATTTTTGGGCCTCCAACAACTTGGTGGAGTAGGTTTTAAAGGAAGACAGCGGGTGGTGCCTAGGTTTTTTCAATTTTCATCTTATGTGGCCCTCTCGTGCCTCTTGGAGGTGGTTGAGGGGTAGGACTATCTGGAGGTGATGTTTCGGGTATCTTTTTGATAAGTTGGGTGTTTTCCAGAAGGTTTTGGAGGAGTCTTATTCCTCATATTTTCTCATGCAATTTTTCATTGCTAGATATTTTTTAGGATAATTGGGTGGTTGTTGTTTTAGTTTATGTTTGTAGTTTACTTCTGGCTGTCGTAGTGGCAGGGTTGTTTGTAAAAGGTTGTGGGGTCCCTTTCAAAACCCTATTTTTTCTTAATACTACCCAAAAAAAATTATATTCTTGGTAGAAGAAAAAAGAAATGGTTAGAAACAGGTCACCAATAATTCTTAAGTGTTTTAGATGTGGTAACTTTGGCCATCTTGAATATATTTATACAAGTAATGGATTTAGTTTTAGTGATGATGAATATGAGGATGCTATTGAAGGTTTAGAAGAAGAAAGTATTCTTATGGTAATAGAAGAAGAAGGAAGTGCTTCTAGTGGAAATAAATTAGAAAAGAATGGAGATGATTTCAAAGGCAAATAAATAGAGGAAGAAATAGAGAAAGGATAATTTGATCTTGAGGGTAAGCTTATTTCTACCCTTGATGCATTAAGGAATGTAAGAAAGCATAATTTAAAACTCAAACTTCAATTTCAGGAATGTGATGAAGAGAAAGGAAAGCTTATAGAAGATCTAACCGACTCAATAGCCAAAACAAGAAAATTTAAAGAGAGGTTAAAAGCTAAGGTCTTAGAATGTGAAAGGTTGGAGAAAGAAGTAGATTTAATATGGAAGTAATTAAAAAAGTCTAAAGACAAGTTACATAGGTTTGGGAGAAGCTCACAGACCTTGGATAATATTATAAAGGTACACAAATCTTCATCAAACAAGATACGTCTTGGTTTTGAATAGGTACAAAAGGAAAAAGGAGAGGAGTCAATCTCAAGATCTGAAGAAGAATAAGCTTCATAAGAAGAGAGAAAGAGAAAGTGAGTATTCTAAGGAAGAGTTGAACAATAGAAAGTTCAACAAGGAAAGGAACAATGCACAAATAAGGAACAAAAGGAACAAGAAGTAACATAGGGTAGAAGAGACTAAGAGACTAATAAGGTCAAGGCAAGGTAATTTCAATGGATGATGCTTCTCATGTCATAGGTTTGGGTACAAGGATACACAATGCAAGACACATGAAAGACATGAATATGAGAATTTTAGAAACATACATATTTTTCAAGGGTATTGCTACTCTTGTAATCAGTTTGGTCACAAGGTAGTAAATTGTAGGGTTCATGATAGGAATGGATATGGCTTCACAAGGATAAATACCAATATGTTTGCACCTTTAAGTAATAACAAAATTAAGTTTTATAAGTGCAATAATGATGGCCATACAACAAATTAGTGTAGAGTAGAAATTCCAAATACAAGGAAGAACATGAACAGTTCAAGGAATCAGAAGGATCCATTGAGGAAGAAGGTAGACAAAGGTAAATATCAGTGCATGTTGGGGGTAAAGATATTCCCACCCCAAAATTAACCACCTCAAAAGGATGTGGGAGAGGGGCTAAGCTAAGAGTCTCATTCTTAGCCCCAAGACGCAAAGGTTGCCATTGATGACAAAGAGGGATATATTTGAGTTAGGGGAGAGCATTCAGTCAAAGGGAGTAGTTTCTCAGGGGGAGTAGAACAGAAAGAGGTAAAGAAAATGGTAAAAGGTAAATGGTTTGCCATCATTGACAAAGAGGGATATTGTTGAAAATATGAGCAATTTTTGTTGTCATTGATGTCAAGAAGATGATGACCAAGTTTATTGTTATCTAGGTATTCATGTCCAAGTTTTGTTAGCAAGGTTCATGTTCAAGTTTCATTAATATTCTTTGGTGGTTTTTCCAAAAAGGTAAAGAAGCAGGTTTAATATTATAATATTTAAGGATACATGTGTTTATGAAAAATAAATTCCAAGGAGTTATTGTATTTTAAATCTCCTAAAAAACCCATATGACAGATTTGTGGATTAAGGTTTTAATTATTTAATTTTAAATATTTTAACCCTAAGGTTAAAATTTAAAATTAAATAATAATATTTTCAAGACGCCTAAAGTCAAAATATATAATTCAAATTTTATAATTCGAATATCCCATCAATGTTGTTGAAGTGCATCAATAATAATATAAATAAGCCAAATTTCTTTGGCTAGAAGGCATCAATGCGATAAAACATTTATGCGACCAAAGTTTCAAGCACCAAAGGGAGAGCAATTTGCATGTTTTTAAAAGCTATTGGATGAAAGAGAAAGGTTAAGGCAAAGTAGAGTGTAAATCATATTATGAAGTGATCGATAGAGCAGGTGGTAGCCAAGGAATGTCGTAAGGTGTTCATGGAACGCTAAGTCAAGTGTTCGATCCTCGCAAACACCTTTTGTTGAAGGGAAGAGAGTTTCATTTGTGCTAAGTGGGAAGGCAAAGTTTAATGGTAGCATTGTGCACCTTTGGTTCATGTGAGGGCACGTAGCCAAATTGGTGGATGTCTAGGTGCTAAGGTTCTTAGAGAGGATAGGTGGGGCGTTCGAATCCTGCCATGAGTATTTATGCTAAGGAGGAAAGAGAATAAGGTATGCATACCAAAAATTAAATTTTTATTAAGGTTTTGTTTAGAAAAAATTGCGTGAAGACATTGTATTAAGATTGCAAAGGTGGTTTGCAAGGTAGTTAAGAGGGAGATATAAGGTTTATCAAATTAAATATTATATTGTGATTTTGGAAGGAGTAATAAGGAGGATAATGAAATTTTATTATTGAAGTGAATTGTTTGATTTTTGCTAATAACAGTGGAGATTATAAGGTGTAATTGAGATTTAATGTTTTGTATGGTGAAATATTTTGAGGGAGTATTTGAATAAAATTATGAGAAGGTTTTTGCTACCTTACCTTTGAGATTGGCAAAGAGGTTGATTATGTTTGAGACAAGTGTTGAGTTCAAGTCTTCTTCAAACAAAAGGTATGGGCATATCATCCTTGTGAAGTAAAATATTGTTGGATATTGTGAATGCTAAGTTGGAGTGAAAAAGTTGTTTGATAAGCATTGTTGAGTAAGATTTCATGTGTGTGATTGGTAAATGTTTGTGAGAACATTTGAGTGATAAATTGGGAACTATCTTGAACTAGGGTTTGAGAAAGACCATGATTATCATTGTTATGTGAGATTTTTTGATAAGCATTGTTGGAAATATTTGAGTAAGCTTTCATGTGCTTGATTACGATTTGTGAAAAAGACCATTACTATCGTTGTTATGTGAATTTGGAATTATCTTGACTTAAGATTGAGTTCCATAGTATGATTTTTTGAAAGGATTATGAAACACCTAGTTAGGGTTTATAAGCAAGTTGTGTTTCATTGAGTGATTGGTTGAGTGGATTTGATTGAGCATAGTTGATTTAAAGTGTTGGAATGATAGTTCAAGTTTTGTGAAATAAATTTTTCTTTATTATTAATTTATTTGAAGAGAGTTTGGAAGTGATTAAGTGTGAAACATATTTATTCTCTTACCATTATCTATATGTTTCTATGGTTAAACAAAATTTTGAGTGAATTTTTTTTGTAATATTGAAGAGGTTCTCTAGAAGAGATTAAGTTGAGTTTTGTGAGTGTTTTGCAAGTGTAAAATATTTTGAGTCTCTAACCATTGTCTATATGTTTCTAAGGTCAAATAAGATTCTATGTGAAACTTGTTTAAGTGATTGAAGAGGTTTTTGTGATATATTAAGTTGAGTTGAGTGAGCTTTTGTGGAAGCTTACAATACAAATTTGAGGTAAGTCTTGGTGAAGACTTGTTGAGAAAATTTAGTAACTTCTTGGTGAAGACTTGTTAAGAAGATTGGACAAGTACTAGTGAGGACTTGTTGGACATATTTGAGGTAAGTCTTAGAGAAGACATGAGAGCATATTGGATAAGTTCTTGAGATAACTTGTTGGACAAATTAGTCTTGGAGAAAACTTGAGAGCAGATTGAACAAGTTATTGAGAGGACTTGTTGGAAAAAATTGAGGTAAGTCTTTTAGAAGACTTGAAGAGTTGAGTTGATTTATTGATTTGTTCAAGATTTTTGTTAAGGATTGGAATAGATCTAGTAGAGTCTATTTGTAATTGGATCAAGCTTGGTGTAAAGGCTTGAGGGTAGAGTTTGGTGCACATTTGAGGATAGGTTTTTGCAAAAATAGAGATAGAGATTGAGCATATTTGTGCTAGACCGAAGGATTGTGTTTAGTATAGATAAAATATAGATATTGAGTAGATTAGTGCTAGATTTAAGGACCATGTTTAATATAGATCAGAGATAGAAATTGAGCATATTTTTGCTAGAACAAAGGACTATGTTTAGTATAAATTTGAGATATATATTGAGCATATTTGTGCTAGATTGAAGGAATGTTTTTAGTGTATATTTGAGATAGAGTTGAGAGTAAGCTTTGGAGGTGATATAGCAGAGGGTAGTAGTATCTAATGAATAGAGATTCATTAGCCACGGTAGTGAGGATAGAGATATTCTAAGTGAGGACAAAGTCTTTAGTGGAGAGAGATCCATAAGCCAATGCAGTGGAGGTAGTAGTCTTCTAGAGGATCATGAACCAATGTAGAGGAGAAGGAGTTCTCTTGTGGATAGAGTTTCACAAATCAACTTAGAGGATTGGTGTCTCCTATTGATAGAGATACACAAAATTGATTATGGTATTGGTGTCTCCTTTGTACAGAGGTCCATAAACATTGTAATAAGGAAGGATTCCCACGAGAATTATTGAGAAAATTTTAGTGAAATATTTTCTCCATGGAGTAGCCCACATTGGGTGAACCACATTAGATTTGTATCTCTATTGTGTGTGGTGATTTATGCATTGCCTTGATTACTGTTGTTGATATTGCCATTGATATATTAGATAATATTATTTGAGTAAAGAAAAGTAAAAAGTGATCTTATACTATTCATCCCCCCTCTCAGTATAAGTTTGTGTTCTTCATGTACACCATGTTTCAATAATTAAATAATATTTGGATAACCATATATTGGGTAAACAACATCCCCCATGAGGGTCATATCATATGGTCTATGGCCTCATGGACTTTAAAATCTACTTTACCTTAATATATTATGATAATTAGAATGTAATTATTTTTATTACATATAGGTATATTGGTCCATTCCATTCATTTCTACTAGCTCTCATAAAATTTTGAGATTGCATTCAATTTATTCTTTTTCTATATTTTACAAAAATATTTGACATTCAAAATCTTCATTTACCCCTTTAGATATTTCACCTTTGGAACAAACCTATACATACATAATCATTCAAAACATGATTTATTCCACCATCGCATAATTGTTTGGAAGAAATTAAGGTATTTTAGCTACATAAATGGAAAGTAAAATTAATTTGGATGATTCTTATTTAAAAAATTATATTTCTAAAAATGGAATTATGATTTAATATTTCTTGTAATAAAATATTTGAAAATATTAGATGATTGTTGAATAACAAAATTGTATCTAATATGTCTTCTATATGAATTAGGCCAATGCTCTATTACCCCATATTTATTGAACACAAAGGGATAATATAAAGAATATTATTTGCATTGATAAATAACATTAAATACTACATTTATTTAGATCATGTAGGAGTACAACCCTTATTTTCTAAAGGAGATAAAACAATGTTGGAGTCTCCCCAATAATCTATAAGTCATAGTTATAAATCATCATTATATTTGAAAAATATGTTGATCTCCCTCCAACATCATTTGATAGTAGTAACTTTAATATGCATTGTTAACCCCAAGTTTGATATTTTTCTCTTTCTAATAAGTAAGAATATTACTTTCTGCTAAAATTAATATTCTATAAAAAAAACTAATAGATAATTCTTCATATTCCAAATATTCATTCATAAATTCCTCACTGCTTAGTTTTATTTATTGTATTAAACAAAACTTAAGATTGTAAAAAACTATAAATTCCTCAATGACTATTTTTAAATGGGTCTTATTCATATCCCTATCATTTCATGATACTATTTTTATCATCCATTTTTATTTTATTTGTGGGATTGGCCCTACTATATTTTAACACTTGCTAAATTATTATTTTTGCACAAATTGATAACCCTTTGAACTTCATTTTATTTTTCTTATTTAGAAATTCCTATCAACACTTCCATATTTATCAATCTCTTCTATTTTTCCATATTTTTCATAAATAAACTTATATTCTAAAGGTTTGTGCTACCCTAGAGAACCTAAAATGAAAGGAATAGCCTCACAAACACATTCTTCTTCATGTTTATTAAAAATATTAAAGTACAAGGATTATTATCCATAAAATTTTACTTTTAATGCTTGTCTAAAAATCCTAAAGACCTCCGTGGATACCTCAAGTTGAGAATGATCTTACAAAGTGCTTACTTTCTTATGCTACCTTGGAAACCCTAAATTTCAATGGATATCCTCCATATACATTTATTTATTATTTTATTCTTGAAACCTTACAGTGCAAAGGATGCAATCTATACTACTTTCATTTTTTTTCCAAAGAGAGTATTTTAAACTACTTGGAAAAAATAAAGATGATTTACTTATAAAATTGACTTCTTTCACATCCTTTGCTTTAAAAAGTTTCTCCCTTAAGTATTTCTGAATTTGAACCTATGCATTGTATTTCATCATCCCTTATGTCAATTGTTTATTTTGATGGTTGACCTAATTAAAAGTTATGGCCTTAGCCATTTTATGATTCAAATATGATTTATTTGATATTTTCATAGGAGTGTAATTTCCTTCATCTAAGTGAGTTTCTATTAAGGTATAATCTCCTTGCTTTATATTAACATTTATTTCATACCCAATTTTTTTATCTCTTTCTACATTGTTTTCACTTTGCAATCTCTTACCATGTTTCTAATATCATAATATTTGTGACATTAAAATGTAATGCTTTCATAATCCCCTTATTGTTCTATATATTTTAATTTAGACTTAATTCTAATGGACTATATGAGATTTTTTTGTTGATCTATAACAACACATACTTTGGTGTACACAACATGTCTTTAATATTTAATAATTTCCTAGTATTGGATGAATTCCCTTAGATTATTGTCAATATTCTTCAAAACCTTCCAAGTCTAAAAATTCTAATCTCAACCGAAAGACTCTTAATAGTTCATGTGTTTCTAGAAAAATTATAACTCAATAGTCTTAAATATAATGCATCTCTCTCCTAAACGTCTGCTAATAACAATTACTTTATCCCCAATTTCCCATCTAGAGAGAATGCCTAGGAAAACTTCTTTTGAAAAAAAGTCATGCAACGATTTGAATTCAATCCACACTTTCACTTGATGTAATTTTGAATCTTTGAAAAACCTACTAACCCTCTATTTTTATCAATCATTATGTCATGACCATCCCATCCTTGATAAACACCTTTAATATAATATTTTCCTCTAAATAAGGTTTAAGATAAATTTGTCCATGTCCTTAATTAAGACATGCTTTCATATAATTAATTAGTACTTTCAAAAATGATTTTCTTATCATACTATCTAAATTTTCTTAATAAAAATATTTTAATTTTTTTAATTTTCCAAGAAAAAATTAAAATAAGAAAAGGTGACATTCTTCATGCTTATACTTACTTACACTTGCTTTGTGCTTTCGCTTATAACACTTCTTTGAAATTAAAAAAAAAATATGAAAATTCCAATTCAAACTCAATTAAATACAATTTTTTTAAGTTTTTAATATTTTAAACTTATACTTATGAAAAGATATATACTAAAAACAGCACACCAATTTTTTTTTAATATTATTAATACCTCTTGTTGGGAAAAAGGCTCCATACTATAGGGATTACACGTCTTACATACATGAGAACGAGACTAACATGACTAACATATCTGAAATCTGAATGAAACTTCAAAAAAACACACATTAAAAAGTAAGATAAAATCTGTGTATGCATTATGCTTTAAACAAATCTTATCGTACAAAACAGGTTGAACTAAAAAGTCGTAAACATATATTGAAAAACAAAATATTAGTTCTTATACTTGTTTGTAATAAATTTATTTTCTGGAAAACAGATAAGGTTAAGGTTTAGGAGGACTGGAAAGCAATTGCACGTATACTTATGGCGATATCTTCCTTATTCATGAATTAACATAAGAAAGCCAGGATGCAATATTCCCAAAGCAAATAAGTTGGAATCAAACATAGTTAAAGATATCCCTCCATCCGTCTCTTTCCCTCGTGTTTGTGTTGTAGTTCTTGCACGATGCCTGCCTTCATAGTTAAAGATATCCCTCCATAGAACATAGTTAAAGATATCCCTCCATCGAATATTTGTTTATGAAGGAAAATTAGGACAAATTCCATGGCAAAATAATGTTTGCACACTAAAAGTAGCATCTAACTCCGCTAAGGATTTTGATCTCTACGAATATAAGATGGAAAGGACCGTAACGGAACGCGGTAATAGCTGTGTTTATAGCTGTTTTTAAGATAAACAAGACGAGACTCCTCGTTTTATTAGTAACATAATGGAGGTGCCAATGGTTCCAAGTGACCACACAACTGTCCCTTGGATGACAAAGGGATGAACACGTTAGAAGGCCAACCATAAAGTTTAAGAATCTTACAAAAAGATTACAATATTCGAGTGTTGATCAAAAGTTCTGACAAAGCGATGAACACGTTAGAAGGCCAACCATAAAGTTTAAGAATCTTACAAAAAAATTACAATATTCGAGTGTTGATCAAAAGTTCGAATACCATTATAACATTCCAACAAAAATAACTTTTTTTAAAGCGACATTCAAGTCACGGTGTTAATAGTCCCTCACAGAAAGATTGTTCTAGTACCGCTGCGGCAGGACTAATATATGAGTTTCGATTAATTAAAGTCAACAAGACTAAAAATAAAGTTCTCATACTCACCCACGAACATATGATCTAAGAAGCCTTGTTATTTTATATTTAATTTAATCCTTTTTATTTATTTCCTTTTGAAAGTTTACATATAATGAGATTCTAAAGAATGATTTTGTTTGAATTAGCTTTGTTTGGAAGGAACCTGATGCAGAAAACTTTTAATATACGAAAACACCTCTCCATCTATTCTGACGGTAAAGCACGAAAACAACTCGACACATCCGTACGATGGAATTTCATTCTATATTAGTACCTCCCTTCAGGATAAAGTGGGATAACAAAACAGTGAGTCTTACGGTGAAAAAAGTTAAAAGAAAAACAGGTACTTAGCTTATTCCATTTAGAACTGAGAGATTCGCTTCAAAGTTTGAATTGAATAGATGTTTAAGCCAAAAGCATGAGCAAAAATACATGCTATATATGAGTAAATTCACAGATACAGAGCATTCAAAAGCAGTAAATTCCCATACACACAGAATTCATAGGATATTAACTTATATACACAAACATTGTCTTTTCATAGGAGTTCCGAGGCATAGACCAACAAGACATTTAGATACAAAGAAATAATTCACAAGTTCGTGCTACATTCAGGTGGAGGAACTGGATATCTTTGTTTGTCCGCGCAGTAATCGTATATCATGTAATTTTTCTTTACCCACTGCAACTTATTCTTCTCAGCGGGACTCAACACATCCATCTCTTTTGAATGGCGCAGAGCTTGTGGAGAAGTATGTGCTTGAAAATTACGGTAGGCTGCAACGAAGGGAGCGTGAGACCAATCGATTTTAACAAGACCTCCTTGAGTTGCCCAGCTGTCACCGTTCCATATGCTTGAATATACTCCCATTGTTTGACTCTCCAGATATGGAACTCCTATAGCCTTGTTATTCTTAAACACTCTTATCGGCACATCGTCTACGATGAACCTGCAAAGACGAAGACTTCATATAGTTAATTCTCTATTCATGTTTTTCTATAACTATCTCTCAATGCTTACATGTTGAAAAGATTAAGACAATGAACGCACATTATGCTGGCGCGATTCCAGACAACACCGTACGTATGGAAGTCAGTTGTAGGATCAAACCAGAGATATATGCGTTGCTCGCGGTCGCCTTTTCCACTGGTGTATACATTTGTCTGAAGAACATATGGCTCTCCTGATTTATTTCCTAAGAATTCAAAATCAAGCTCGTCGTGGTTTGACCCCTCCGAAGACAGCTGCGATATACAATTAATTCGATTCACATAAAATTAAATAAGAAAAGTGTAATACTGTGCGTGCGAAATGGATATTCAAATGAGCAAAGTATAGCAGTCATACGTAGTAAGCAGTTACAGTCCCTGCAGAGTCTCCCGGAACAAGTTTGATTTGCATGTTAATGTTCCCAAACAGATATTTCTTCTTCGATGCGAAACCTGAACCTGGAACAAAACGTTAAAATAAACGAAAACGTCAGATACATTTTGATAGGAATTAGGAAATGGTATTCGCATTGCAATAGATAGAAGTGATTACCAGATTGTTGATCGAGCTTGAGATGCATCTCCTGGCCGCCGCTGAGGAAATCTACGTGATCTTCCGCCCACGATACATAGAATTCATTTTGTAAATTTGTGGAATAATGGCGGCCACCGCTGGCACATGTCTTCGTAAGCAATACTATCACCAGAATGCCAAGGAATGATCTGAAATCCATAGTGTCTTCTTATCTGGAATGAAATGAGAAGAAACACCGTGATAGATGTACGCTGAAGAGAATATTAGAGATGTTTTATTTATAGGGAGGCAGGCGTGTTAAAATAATGGGCGGTCATGACGAGTGTGGCGGAACTCATGCTGTGACGTGGATGCACAATGGAAGCTTAGCTGTGCACAGTTCTGCTCGGTGCTGTACAGTTCGAGTTTTATTATTTTATTGTTTTTTGAGGTGACTACAATTCAAGTTTTGAGGTGACCACTTCAAGTTGGATTACAATGACAATATTTAGAATTAAATATGAGACTGATGAGTGACAGCATAAAAACTTGAATATTATGCTGGTGAGCAGGAGAGTTTATGTCCACAACCAAAAAAAAAAATATGATTTTATATATAGGCATAAAATGTAGCTCCGGGATTATTTAGGCAGAAGCTAATTAATCTTTTATTTTTCTGAGGGGACAACAGCCTACAAACGGTGCACTTACTCTCTGAATTGATTTTGCTGAGGGGGAACAAATTGGCTGCATGGCATTCTTTTGGTTGTCAATCACTCAGCCAGGCCACCCTGTCAATGTGTTTAACGATCCTACATTTTTTTAATCATTAGACAATAACATATAACCACTGGAATATGGAATGTGAAAATATCTTATAAATGATTAATGTTGATCATGAAATTACAACTTGCTTCGCTCCTGTCATAATTTCACGTCATTATACTAAAAAGAATCCCGCATCATCATTATTAAAGGTGATTGAATTTTTGCAATGTACTTCGTCTTATTTTTATTAATTTATTTTGTTGACAGATTAAAATATGACGAGATCAATGATTATCTCGATTATGCAAACTTTATAGTTATGCTTCCACGCCTGCCCACGAACAGGTTTTTTAATAGAACGAAACGGCTATACTTCATTCATTCTCAGGAGGCAAGTCAAAACAAATAATTTTGTTCTGCTTATGATATATACTCCTCAACGAATACAAAAGATTAGGTTGCCGATACTAAGGAAAGTTACAGATGCTTTGCTTGGACCACTTTCTGCAATTGTAATTATGGGATACAGGAATTCGTTCGCTGGATGCCTTACACGTCTATCTAGAGTCTATATAGATATAAACACCTTATTTATCAAAGGTATCACTATGATTCCGCCTTTTAAAATTCGCTCCACTCGAGTGATCATTCAACGACAGCTTCTAGATGATGCAGCTTGCTAGCACATCTGTTCTCCATAGGCGGGATAAATCATTTTTTGTTGCCAACTTGAATGGGAGAGTTGGATGTGCCATATCATTCCTTACTACGTGGACCGACATATAAAAAACGGAACAAACTTCATAATGCAGCTTTATAAATACAAAGGACAATATATAGAATAAGGGAATACCAACTATTGATCGTGATGCAAAGATTATTTCTATTTTATGGAGAGAGATCTCAAATCAATGGTTAAACAATTAGAAAAATACGTTTTAAGCTTTACGATAACCTTTTAAAATTTTCAATTAACTATGAATTTTTGACAACTTCATTTTAATAAACATTAAATCTAAAGTTAGTGTTTTAAACTTAATTGTTATGCGGATTTTTTTAAATAAAATATATATAATATTTACTTAAAATTTGTTTAATAAGGATAGAATTGTGGTTATAATTTTGGTTTGTCTTTGGAAAAGTTCAAGGTTTAAATTATAGTGTATCTAAGGTTGATGACAGCAGCTCCAGTTCAATGTCTTGAAGGATCTAAAAGATCAAAGTTTATAATGAAAATATTCAATAATATTATATGTTTTCTTATGTATAATATATATATATATATATAAATTCCAAACAAAAATTATAACTTGTAATACTCATACATATAAGTTGTCATAGATATAATTTTTTAAAAGAAAACTGAGTCCATAAGTTGTCATAGGTACACAATTATGCCTAGATATAGGTACATATAAGTTGTGATCACTGGCAACAAGGAAAAATAAACAAACTATGGGGAATAGACCACCAGGTCTATTCACATATTTCGCAACAAGTAAAAATAAAAAAACTATGGGGATCATAACCAGGTCTATTCACATATTCCTTATACCTTATCCTAATGTACGGTAATCTTTCAGCAAAAATAAAGGTTGTTTTTTTTTTAAAGTTTGACACGTTAATATAGTGAAGAGATAAATGATTCTCTCAATTATGCAAATTTTAAGACATATTTTTCGACGCAAGCCCCAGAAACCGACTTTTGAATGCAACGAGACTCATATCCCTCGTTCATTCTAACAACGCTACTCACAACAAATGATTTTTGTCTGCTTTTAAGTGGTGATATATACTCCTCATTCAATACAATACAATTATATTGCAGATATTAGGGAAACTACTGATGCTTTGCTGGACCACTTTGTGCAATCATTTGTGTTACAGGAAATTACTTGATGGATGCATTATATGCCTAACTAGAATCTATAGATATAAACTCCTTGTTTAAGGTATCGCCATGAATGTGTCTTGTAAACTGGCTCCACTAGAAGTCTAGAACGATCATTCAACGAGGACTGCTACTTCATATTCAAAAATAAGTCGTCAGCTTACCGTCACATTGCTCTCCGTAGCCCTAATAAATCAGTTTCTGTTGGCAACTTGGAAGCCAGTGTGGGATGTTCATATCGTTACTGTCCACGTCCACCAACAAATATAAACCAAAACGCACCATTATGTAGCTCTCAAACTGTGGGCAACCTAAAGCGAAAGGGTCATACCAACTAATGATGGTGATGCAAAGATTATTTCTATAATTTATGTAGAGAGATGAAACCAATAAGTGAACACATAGCAATTTATATTTAACCTTTAAGGGTAACTTTTAAAGACATTTAGCTAGCTATGACTTCTGTGTAACTTGACCGGGTGAACAATTTAATTTGTAGCCTTGAAGATTTTTAGTTTATTACACATTACTATTATGTTTACTTTTTCCGGATTTACGTGTACGGGTGATGAAAGATAACTTCATTAATCATAGATTATTGCATTATATTTATTTTAAAAATAATTTTAATATTAAATTAAATATATTGTATAGTTATAATTTATATATTTTTTAAGGGATAGCATATATTTCAGTTTACTTTAAATTTAAAACAATCATTTTTTTTCCCTAAGTTTTAATATGAATCATACTAAGATTTTATTATTTATTAGATAAAGAAAAAATATGTTTGGACTACTAATCTTGGTTCGAAGACTTATATTTTATATTTTAATTTCAACCAATATTTAATCTTCATTTTGTTCTTAATTGCTTATTAATAAAATCTAAATTAACCAAAAATTGAATATTTTTTTTTTTTTTTAGATTATACTAGAGGAATATATAATTTATTATAATTTTTTATGCTTATTAGTAGGTTTGAATCCTTTCTTGTTGCCATTATAACCTTCAGTTGTGTCGAGCAAACTTTTTAACTCACATGACGGTCCTAGCTCAACACGCCCTCTGACATTACGAGGCATGAGGGATTGTAACCATAGTATGCATGGTAATACATATTTATATTATAGATATTAGATTCTATTATATTCTTTAAGTATAAATACTAATATTCATAAATTTATGTGTTCTTTTCTTATTTTTCTAATTTATTAAATCATCATACTTATAATAAAGTGTAAGTAGTCATTTCATATTAATAAATAATTAAAATAATTAAATTATGAACATGAACTAAAACAATTAAATATCCAATTAAAAACTTGCATAAATGAAGAAAAAACATAATTACAAGAATCCAAAGACAAACAAATAAAAATCCACTTTAATACAACACATAATAAAAATATGCTTTTAAAAACATAAACATGCATGATGTATTGCAAAAAAAAATGTAAGGTTTTTATTATTTAGTAAAACACTACTTGAAGTGTTATTAAATGAACCAACTTGATAAAACAATAAGAAATAACATGTTAGAAATTATTTTAAATGAACCAAATTGATAAAACAATAAGAAAGAACAAGTTAGAAATTATACTGGGACAAGATAAATGGTTGCAAGCTAGATTACAATCCTCTATTATGAACCTTGGGCATTGGTAATGCTCTTGATTGCTAATAATTATTTTATTATGAAAGGGAATAATGTTGCCATCAAGGAACCTAGTCAATTGAGAATGTTGAAAAAAATGACCTATTCCTCTATGATGTGATTGGATACTCCATGGAATTTCATTCTATCTTGTGTTTCTTTTTGTGTTGGTAGTACAATATTGCAAATGGGCCACCTAACTTGACTGTGTGGTTGTGTTTAGAAATTGTTTTACCGATTCCATGTCAAGTGCCATGTTAACCTCTACACTATGGCTACCACTATCACAAAATGTTGTTTATGAAAACTTACTGGGATAATACTCATGATCAGCTAGGTAGGAGGTTGTTTAACGTGGCTAAAGAGATCAGTCCATATCTTTGAGTCTAGTACTTTCTTTGTAGATGTATCATATCTAAAAACATATTTGAGCATTACAGCATCACAACATTGGATCTAGATCCTCCTTTTTTCTATAGAATATCTCTATCACCCATGTCCAATAAGTGAGAAATCAGAAGCAAAGATCCATTTTTGATAAACTGAATTAATTGAATACCATAGGTTTAGAGAATACTCAGGAATACTTTACATCTAAGTGGAGGTCTATGGAGAAAGGAGGAGGAGGATCACCACCATCACATCAACCTATGAGAGAGGGGAGAATTTCCAAAGACACAATTCTTCCCTCAAGGGTTCAAGCATGAGAACCTACTTTGATATCATTGTTGGAAAAATACTCTATATTATAAGATGAAAAAATAGTATATTTTTATAGCCTTTATGAGCCTATAGTGTTACAATACAATATCAGGCCATAATAATATAATATTAGGCCATATGGATAGTGGTATGACTATGTCAACTACCATACACTATGCATACTATTACATAGTGTAATAATATATCCTAATAGGGATATGAACAAAACCATTTAGGAAAAAGAGGTCAAGGAATTCAAAAGACAATGAAAATATGTATGAGGTCAAAGCATGAGGACCTTAGATATGTATGAAAATCAAATGAAGTTATTATATTTGTCAAAATAGAATCACACATGAAAATTGAATCTTCAATTTGTGAGGCATGTGATATAAATATTAATTCAAGTACATGAAATATATTTAAGCAACATCTATGTAGTTGTAATTATTATAGAATACTAGGTCATGAAAATAAGAATTGTTACGAGTTGCACCTACGTAGTGTTTGTGGTTTTAGCAATCATAACATGAAAACATATTGGTAAAGAGATATTTGAGAACAAGATACATATCAACTAGGAGTGGATGGATGTACCCTAATGGTATCACATGACAAACATGTTGAAAGGACATTATAATAAAGTTTTCTCCCATATAAAAGGAAATTGAAAATTGAATTATAATTCAATTAAATTTTATGCTAGAAGACATGGTGGAGCTAAAATACATACTCCAATGGTGTTTGTAAACAATAAAATCTCATGGCAATCGACACATGCCAAATAAGTGAAAATTTTGTTCTTGAACGATCAAAGGGAAGGATGAGGGCTTCAAATAATTTCTAGATTCGATGAGGGTTTCTATGATTTCGCAAGGGTTTCAAATAATTTTGACAAATTCGACGAGGGTTTCAAATAATTTTGATAAATTCAACGAGGGTTTCAAATAATTTTGACAAATTCGATGAGGGTTTCAACAAATTCTAGGTTGAGTGCAAGCAGATCCAGAGGTTGGTTTTTAGGGCCTTCGGGTCCTAGCGACCAATATTTTTGTGGTTTATATTCAATATTTTAGCAGGATATGTTGCAAGGGATCCAATATGGGTTAGAAATCTGTCTTCCAATAGATCATGTTGTGAACTTGAGTGACAATGACTTCCAATTTGCTGCACAAAATAAAAGTGAAAACCATACCTTTCCACGACATCTAGGGCAAGGATTAAAGAGATCACAAAACAAGTTTCAAGAAATAGATAAAAAAATGGCTCAGATCTCAAGTAAATTTGGTGCTAAGGTGCATCCACAAAATAAATCTACTATGCAAACCCCTGTCAAGGGTAAGAATTTTGAAGGCTCAGCCCCAAAAATGAATTTTAAAGATGCCCTTCATGGTGGACAACCTCAGCCCAATGCTAATTTTAATCTTAGGGCTTCCCATAAACCTCTAAGAATGCCCAAGATTGATCCCAGGAAAATGGAGTCAAGATGTCTTAAAGCAGTTGATGGAACTCCTATTGTTAAGCTTGATATGGGTAACATTCAAACTAGCATTGAAGATTTGAAAAAAGAGGACTAATTTGTTGGTTCGTGGGTTTTCATTTGAGCCTACCTTCTTTCAAAGTTTGGGCTGCAAAAAGCTGGAAAACTAAAGGTGAGTTACAAATCTCTATCTATCCAAATGGTTATTTTCTTGTTTTATTTGCAAATAATGAAGATAGAGAGAAAAAATTTCAAGGGGGTCCTTGGTTTTTTGGAAGGGCAGGGCTTTTCATGAAGCCTTGGCATACTAAATTTAAAGTTGAAGAAGAGATGCCTTCTATAGCTCTCGTGTGGGTTAGACTCTTTGGCCTCCCTATTGAATTTTGGAATCCTACTATTTTTTCTTCAATTGGGAACTCTTTAGGAACTTTTATGATGATTGTTGATTGTACTCAAAATTTTGAACATATTATTTATGCTCGAATTTGTGTTTTAATGGATTTTGACAAACCCCTACCTAAAAATATCACATTACAATTTGGGGAAGACACTTGGGAGCAAGTAGTGGACTATGAGAACATTCCTTTTCATTGTAGAATTTGCCATGAATATGGTCATTTGGCTAGTGCTTGCCCAAATAAAATTCTTGATCAAAAGAAAGAAGATATAAACTCAACAGGTTTCCAACTGCCTAAGAAGAAGAACACTAAGAAAAAACCAGTTATGAAAGATCAATCAAAGTCATCTGCTAATATGTTTGAAATCCTTTCCACAAATGATGTCCCAAGTGAGGAAGGGGAAATAGTAGAAACATAAATCTTAGAAACACAATTTAAATATGAAGGGAAGAACTCAGAGATAAACCAACAAATCAAAGGTTTTCAATAGGAAAAAAAAGGAGAAAATTTACACAAGAAAAACAATCTTTCAAATGTCAAAACTTCAAATAATACAGGTCCCAATATAGACTTTGTTGAACCCTCTAGTAAAATTTTGGTTGTGTACGAGCATTCTTCAAGGTTAGAAGCCATCTCAGATTCAATTGGAGTAAGTCAAGAAATAGGAAAAAAAAACTGAAGATGGATTCTAATCAAAAGGTAGGTCGTAAGACCAATCAATATCATATGGTAAAATAAGGTGAAAATCTTGTAGAGGAAGGTAAGATTAATGCCCTTCCCAACTTTTTTAGCACTGGTATTAATGAAGATCATCACTTGGAATATTAGAGGACTCAAAGGGAGTCTTTCAAAACAAAATGAAATTAGAAGAATGATTCAGATAAATCATCCACATCTTGTTTTCCTTCAAGAAACGAAGGTGTCAATGGAGGATATGGACTCAATTGCTAGTAAAATTTGGCCAGCTAGAAAAGTGGTTTCCCTCAGTTCCCAGGGGAATTTTGGTGGCATTGCTTGTCTTTGGGACCCAAAAGAGGTAGTTATTCACCATATGGTTGGCATTTTGGGTATTTTGGCTATAGCTATTCAAAGTAGACATTCCAACCAAATTATGCTCTGCATTATTGTTTATGCTTCGACTACTTTGGAGGAAAAAAGAAGTCAGTGGAATAATATTACTCACATTATCTCTCATTTTCTTGAATCTTGGATCTTGATTGGAGGAGATTTCAATACCATCCTCTCTTTGGATGAGAAAATGGGAGGAAACAAAAATTTGGACAAAAGCACTGACCTCATGAGCGAATATATTTTAAACCTCCATCTTGTGGACATCCAACCAGATAATGGCCTTATGACTTGGTCTAACATAAGGCAAGGCTTAGCGTGTATAATGGAGATATTGGATAGGTTTTTGCTCTCTAAAAATTTCTTAATCCAAGGTCACATTCCTAAAGTGAAAACTCTTAACAATGTTGGTTCGGATCACTGGCCAGTCATGGTGGAAATCTGGAAAACCAATGTGAGTTTCTCTCCTTTTCATTTTCAATTAATGTGGCTTAGAGACAGTTCCTTTAGACCTCATGTGCAACAATGGTGGAAGGAAGGTAAGCCTAGGTATGGGACTAAGATGTTTTGTTTTGCCAAAATACTACAATACATTAAATCCAAAATCAAGACTTGGAACTAGAAGGAGTTTGGGGATGTTCATAAAAAAACATGAAGTTATTGCTCAAATTGAAAACTTGAATAAGAAAATCCGATTAGATGGCCTCATAGAGAATAGAAGTGCAGATGAAATTAAGCTTACAACTCAGTTAGAGGAATGGGAAAAAAGAGAAGAACTCTTATGGAAGCAGAAATCTAGAATTCAATGGCTCAAAGAAGGAGATCGAAACACAAATTTCTTCCACAAATCTCTTCTAGCTCGTAGATCTCACAACTTTATTTCTTTCCTAAAATCAGATTTTGGAGATGTCGTCTATACTTGGGATGGCATGAGCTCTATTGTTGTCGATTACTTTTCCAATATTTTTGCTGCTACTCCTCTTGACTCAACTTCTCAACAAAATGTTCTTCAAGCTATCCCTTCTCTTATCACTTTTGAGGAGAACTCTATTTTAACTGCTCCTATTACTATCAATGAGCTTCAACATGTAGTTTTCAAAATGCAAAAATGGAAAACCCCAGGTCCTGATGGTTTTCCCATTGAGTTCTACCAAGAGTTTTGGGATATCCTTCATGTTGATTTATTAGAGGTGGTGGAAGAAGCCAGGAAAGCCAAAGATATTTTGAAGGTTATCAATAAAACTTATATTACTCTTGTTCCAAAATCTCAAGAGGTTGATCACATCTCAACTTTTAGACCTATTGCTTTATGTAATGTTCTCCTCAAAATCATTACTAAGATCATGGCAGAAAGGTTGAAGCCTCTTTTGCATAATATTATTTCCCCTAAACAAGGGGGTTATGTGGAAGGGCGTCAAATAGTAGATGAGATAGTTCTTGCTCAGGAAGCCATCCATTCCATGGATATGCAAAAATCTCCTTCCATGTTCATTCGGTTAGATTTATCCAAAGCTTATGACAGAGTGGATTGGCACTTCCTTATCAAAGTTTTGAGGCAATTTGGTTTCTCTAAGCATTGGACATATTGGATTATGGGATGTATCTCTTCAGTTTCCTACTTAGTTCTTATCAATGGCAGGCCTTCTCAGTCGTTCCCTGCTTCCAGAGGTATTAGGCAAGGTGACCCGCTTTCCCCTTATTTATTCATCATTCTTGTTGAATGCTTGGGGAGGACTATAACCAAGAAGAGGGATAACAAAATCCTTGAGGGAGTTACCATTGCTCATGGAGCTAGACCTATCTCTCATCTTCAATTTTTTGATGACTCTACTCTTTTAGGTAAAGCTACAGTTAAGGAAGCTTCTAACTTTAAGCAAATCATTAGCTATTTTTCTAAGGCTATTGGGTAGTTGATCAATGAAGACAAATCTAAAGTTATTTTCTTTCACTGCTCTGCCAGACAGGAATCCATGGTCTTGGATAAATTAATATATAATAAGTCCTCCCTTCCGATCACTTATTTAGGTATTCCCATCAATATTCAAAGGCAAAAAAAAAATTGGAATTGGTTGTTGGACAAAGTCAAGAAGAAAATTGGAAAATGGACCAATAGGTGGCTTTCTTCGGGGGGTAGAATCACCTTGGTAAAATCAGTCCTTCAAGATATTCCTATTTATGTTTCTTCCGTGTTGAATATCCCAAAGGTCATTCTTCGAGATCTAGATCAAATCAGTCATTGATTCCTCTGGAGTGGTACTAAGGAAAAAAGAAAATGGGCCTTGGTGAAATGGGACACTTTATGTCTTCCTAAGAATCAAGGGGGTTAGGATTATAGTCTTCTATTAATAACAACAAATCTTTAGCTGCTAAATTATATTGGAGAATGTTGCATAACCCCAATGCTCTTTGGGCCAATAATATCCGTGCTAAATATGCTGAGAACAAAAGTCCTGAAGACCTTGTTCGCTATCATCTTCCTACCAAAGGTTCTCCCATTTTAGAAGTTCTTAAGAATGGTGAGGATTTGATAAAGAAAAATTTATTTTGGATCATTCATAATGGTCAATAGGTAAATTTTTGGATAGATTCTTGGGATGGTCACAAGCCTTTGATAACTCAGTTTCTCGATTGGAGGCCTTGGATGGAGGAGCTTCATCGAGCTAACTGGATAAAGGTGGCTAATTACTATCGGTACCATACTGGTAATTCAAAGGTTGGTAGATATTGGATCCCTATTGAGGACTGGCCTATTCAAATCCTAGAAAGGCAAAGACAAGAGATCCAAGGCATCCTTCAGATGAGGTCTCTCTCTTGGTCCCATGAAAAAGATTGTTTTGGATGGAACATCACTACTAAGGGTGAGTATTCAATTGCTCAAGGTTATTTGACCTTATGCCAGAATAATCCCAACCAATCTTCTAACATCTTTTCTCATTTGTGGGCTCAAAATCTCTGGCCTAAGGTGAGGTTTTTTATTTGGCTTTTATTGCATCGTAGGGTGCTTATTGGTGAGCAACTTATGAAGCGTGGTTTTCATGGCCCTTTTAGATGTGAAATGTGTGGAGAGAATGTAGAAACCCTCAACCATATTTTTATTGAGTGTACTTTAGCCTTTGAGCTATGGAGGAGAATGACCACTTTACTTGGCTTACAGTGGTCCAATTTTTCAACTTTTGAATAGATTTGGAGGGATTGGCCTAAACAAGAGGGTGTTGATCATTTTATTAGACAGTTAGTTTGGATGGGTTCTACCATTCTTCTTTGGAATATCTGGAATGAAAGGAACAGTTAAATTTTTAATCAAGATAGGAAGGATATCCACTATATTTTGCAGAAGACCATAGCCAACTTAGTTGAATCAGTCCATCAACTCCTTAATCACCCCCAAAACTTCCACCAAAAATGGGATCAAGTGATGCAAAGATTGAAGATTAAATCTGCTAAGGACAACCATATTAAAGGGAATGTAAGTATTTGTAAGATGGATAGGACAAGAAATTGGCAACCTCCTCCTAAGGATTTTGGTAAATTCAATACTGATGGAGCCTCTAGAGGGAACCCTAGAAAAGCTAGTGCGGGAGGAATTGGTAGACTTTCAGATGGCTCCCTGGTTTTTATTTTTTTGAGAATTTGGGTATTCTTTCCAATAACCTTGCTGAGGGGTATGGTATCCTCAGAGGCCTTTAGGAGGCTACTAAGGTTGGATGGGAAAAGGTGTTAGTGGATTCTGACTCTCAACTCATGATTAATATTTTGAAGAATCCTTCTAAGAATCATAAGGTTGATTGGAGAATAAAAATAATTATTGAGAAGATTCAATTAATCCAGAGGGGATTTTTGAAAGTTGATTACAATCATGTGGTCAGAAATCAAAACAAGAGTGTTGATGCTTTAGCTAATTGGGCTTTGGATAAAGGTGATCTTATTTATTATGGCCACCCTCCTAGATGGTGGGCTTCACAAATAAGGGAAGCTCTTCTTTCTATCATTTCAAAGGCATGTTTTTTTTAATTTTATTTTTTTCTTATTTTTATTTATTTATTTATTTATTTATTTTATATATTTTGTGTTTTTGTTAGCTCCTTGAGTATGTCAAATGTGGTAGGCCATGATCGTACCCTGGGCGATTTTGATGGATTGGATACCCCTGCCTCCTTGGGTCTTACCCGAAAGTGGCATCCCTATTGGGATGTTTTCCACAAATAAAAAATAAATACATACTCCAATATCCTTTAGTTGACTAAGTGATTTTCATTTGTGATGCTTTGTTAAAAAGTGAATCATATTGTGATTATAGGTAATATATGAAATTTTTACTTATAATTCATAATTAATTAGAAAAAAATACTATCAACCATGATGTGTTTCAAGAAATTAAAAAGGCATATGCTATTTATAAATGGGTACCTAATAAGATCAAGTTGTTGAAACCCATCCAAATAAACATTAAAAAGGGATGTTAGAATATTAATGTATATTTTATATAAATTTATAAATAAGATGAGAAAAGAAACCAAAAAAAACTATAAAAATAGAATAACAATTATGGTGAAAATAGAATCGCAATTGTGAAAAAGAAAAAATAAATAAATTGTATTTTTGGAAAAACCAACCATTGTATTTTTAGATAAGAGAGGGAATAGTTTATTATTAACACTCTCAAATTAGTATAAATATTTTGTATCTCCATCAATTAGAATATTCATGGCTAGTATTTTTTTTTTTTTTTGGTTTAGTGTATTCCTATTCCTATTCAATAAGTATAAAGTGATTTCAAATGTATTAAATATATTTAATCTAATTTGTTTATATGAATCCCAATGAACACAAATATTACACTCAATTACATATCTCATGTAAATTATAATTATATTGTATTTATATTTTCAAAAAAACTATTTTATGGCCATAATATCAAAGCATTATTTACGCTCTTTTAAGAGTCCAGCCTCCAATGTCCCCCTCGAGTCTTGAGTAGACTGTTTATGAAATAAACACAATATAAAAGGTGGATGTTGATTGTGGCATAAATTTAAGCAAAGTTAATATTAATTATGAATTAAGAGGAATTTTAAGAAAATATTATTACATATTTATGAAAAAATATTATCTCTTCCGTAAAATTCATCTCATCCGTAAGTCTTTCTGCATTTGCCTTTCATCCTCTAGTAACCGTTATAATCCACTTTTGAATAAATATCACTAAGCTCTTCTCCTAAATACACAACGGACAACGATGCCTTTTATTTTATATTCATGCTTTGCAATTGTAAACTAGTTAGCTACTATCAAATAAATTTTCAAATATTTGTTATTGAATCAGAATTGTTAGGAAACACTCTATTTAATACCAAACAATAAATAAACATAAGAATTACTTTAAAAAAAAAGCTAGGATTAATAGATTTAGTGAGTGTAGTTTTGTGGTTTGAACATATAAGAATTACTTTAAAAAAATAAATAGTGTAATTGTAATTGCAATCAATTCTCCTATCAAGTAAAAACTAATCTTAAAAAGAGAAGGACTACAAATCTTTGAATGGCGTGGGCAAAAAGTAGTCATTGTCACATCGCTTCACTAGGTCTCGCTATAAATGTATAAATCGCATTAAAATGCCACTACATGAAACAATTATATAGTAAACGAGGACGAATAATCTTTGAATGGCATGAACAAAAAGTCGTCATTGTCAATCGTTTCATTATGGCCCACTATAAACGTGACGGATGCCATTGGCAAGAAAGTGACACATTACATTGGACAGGCAACCATGAGTGTGTGTCATATTAGTCAAGGTATACATTACATTATAATTAAGAGAGTTGGCCAGTCCATTTAGGTGCGGGTTTAGGTATATGACAAGTCTTTTCATATTTATATAATTTATGGAATACATGCAATCTCAGTTATTACGTCCACAAATTAGACCCGAGAAAAAGACATTCTCAATGAAAAATCTCTCTAATAATGGATGAAAGAACAAACTCTCTCTGCCAGTGCAGAATTGAATTGACTCGTAGTCGAAGGCGCCGCCCCATATTAATACAAACGCAACGTTTAGTTAGTCAAAGAATCCAGCTGTGTACAACTAAGCTTCCAAAATAGAGTGGAAGAACGTACTGTGCACCACTGGCTACCACCGACTGCCGACTCCCCAACCACTTCTCTCGTCTTCCTCTTTCAAAGCGATTCAAATCACCGTGCCCTTCCGTCTATAAATCCATACTGTTTTGAACGATATAAGCAAGAAAGTGTTTGTATACTTTCACTCAGAATAGTGATATGTTTCTCCACTCTGACTGCAATATGGCATTCTTCTACTGCGCGATTTTCCTCTTGTTATTCTCTGCAGCAGTAGATGCAGCAGGGGTAGCCAACACGAGCCGTTCCCGTGGCTTAGACAAAGAATTCTATGTTTCATGGGCTGCAGATCACGTCAAATTCACCAATGGTGAGCAGGAACTTCAACTCATACTGGATCAAACATCGGGTAAGCCGTGGAAAACATCAACCTATCCAGAAATTAGCATTCTAATATTTATCGAGTAAAAACAAGCTATTTCTTAACTTTGTTTCGTTTGACTGATGTTTAACAGGGTCGGGTTTCGCTTCGAAGAACAAGTATCTGTTTGGGAACATTAACATGCAAATCAAGCTCGTTCCTGGAGACTCTGCGGGCACCGTAACCGCTTACTATGTATGTATGACAAGTTTATTTCTAATTCCTTTCAGAAGCACTGGTATGCCCAAGACTGCTCATTGGAAATTTTAATTTTATTGCAGTTGTCATCGGAGAGTTCGAACCACGACGAGCTGGACTTTGAATTCTTGGGGAATAAATCAGGAGAGCCATACATCCTACAGACAAATGTGTATGCAAGTGGAAAAGGCGACCGCGAGCAGCGCATATATCTTTGGTTTGATCCAACCACTGACTTCCACTCCTACGGTGTACTCTGGAGTCGTCAAAATATCTTGTATGGTATATATAAATACTTTCAGCATCATACATGGACTTGGGAACAATTAAAATCGATTATTTATGCTTTAACTCGTTAATTATTTCATATTAGAATATAGTTCAGATATTAATTCTTAAGAGCTGTTATACTGTAGATTCATGGTAGACGACGTGCCAATTAGAGAGTTCAGAAATAACAAAGCAATGGGCGTTGCCTATCCGGAAAGTCAGGCAATGGGAGTATATTCAAGCCTATGGAATGGCGACAGCTGGGCAACTCAAGGAGGTCTTGTCAAAATTGATTGGTCGCACGCTCCCTTCGTTGCAGCCTATCGCGATTTCAATGTTGAGGAGGCATCTGAAACGTCAGGAAAAATGAACCTGGTACGTTCTGAGCAACGGAACAAGCTGCAATGGGTGAAGAAAAATTACATGATATATGACTACTGCAGCGATAAACAAAGATATCCAGCGCCTCCGCCAGAATGTACAGTGAACATGTAAATAAAGTAATGCATAGAATTTTGGCTTCAGAGCCAATGTTAGTATATTATATGAGGAATTTATGAGGGCCTTTCTTCTTGAAGGAAATAATTGACATGTTCTACTACTAAAGAGCAGTTCTGAACCTCAAGGAGCATGTTTATATTTGAAATCAAATATGGGCGGTCGTTCTTTCCTAACTATTGATACGGACTTCTTCTATTCTCTTGATTGTCAAATTGATAGAGTATTTATGCATGCCGAAAAAATATTCAATTTTTCATTAGTTTAGACCTTCTAAAAACTATTTCCAAATTCCTTACTAAAATGTATTTGACCGCCTTTGTTCATAATCTAAATGTAAATCAAGGTCGACAGGTCGACAGGTTTTTAAACCGGATAAAAAAAGCAAGCATAACTATTCATAATTCCTTAATACTGAGTTCTTAAAGGCATTTTTTTATTCTTTCCTTGCTTTCGATTCTCGCCACTCCATAGACTCTAACCATCTGCCATATTAGTCCGTATTTTGAAAAGTAACGCCACTCCATAGACATTTTTTATTTCTTTCCTTGCTTTCGAGTCAAGCCACTCCAAAGACTCTGTCAGTCTGCCATTTTAATCCGTATTTTGAAATGTAACGCCACTCAATAGACTATCCGTCTGTCATATTAGTCCTTATTTTGAAAAGTAAAATATAAACTTTCCTCACCTTTTAAATAATATTCATATGAAGCAGTGTATTGTCAAATACGCTTCTAATTATATTTGATTAATTTTTGTTTGAGGGTTGTGGGCTTGTTATAATAGTTAATGCTTCTAAGGGTTGATGAAAATACTATAGTATGTATATATATTTCTCAATGAGCGGCCACACGTTTTAGCTACATATTTTAGTTTGTAGTCAGTTTGGTGCAAAATGGCAGATGCCCATATTATAGAGGTAACGTACACAGAACGAATTGTAAAGCTTGAGAATCTTGAAATGATTGATATCGAAAGTTTTAGGGCACAAATTGGTGACTGATGAAGATTTGGTATTGCGCATACGTGTTATTGAATTCAGGATTATAAGATCTCGACAAGCCTCGTTGAATGCCCCATCCTGGTCATCTCGTCACTTGTTGTATACTCCCAGTCAATTGAAGACACACTATAAATTTTATCTGTGCCTCGTTGGCAAGGACACTTTTCCAGATTTCGGAAGGGTTGTACTAAGCTACGTGGAACGGTGTAAAATTACTTGGTGAGCATTTTTCCGAAGGTTCCCGTTTCCCAAGGGTGTTGGTGTTTTAACGCACAAGTTGAATGAAGGATTGATGGAAAGTGAGGTTGATAGGGCTAAAGTCTTTAGGTTATATATTTATTTTATTGTTATAATTTTAATTGAAAATTAAACAAAGTTAATAAGTGTTTTAAAGGGAGATAATGATTGAAGTCTAAATAGGTATAAGGGAGTTAATAAATTCTAATTTATGGAAAGCGTAAGCAATTTATTTTAAATATTTTATACATTAATTTTTTTTAAACCTAACTAAATTTTAATATAAATATTAATAAATATAATATGTTTAATAGCTTTTTTTTTTTTTTTGTTGTAAGAATACTTCATATTAAATAATCGATAGCAGAGTACATCAAAGGCAGACAACAGATAAACCAATATTACAACAGCTTACAAAAAAGTAGTAAGCAGTCTGATCTAAGTGTCCTATTAACCTTAGTGCAATCCTTCAAAATATCAAATCTGAAAACTTGAAGTTGATCAGCAAGCAAAGCACGAGCTCTACTAATGGTGGCACTCACAATTGAGCTCTCATTAGTGAAAACCAAACTGCATCTATCTTTCCACATTGTGAAAAGTATGGAAAGTCGAATAATATGTCAGCAAATCCGTCGATAAATTGCACACTTTAGTTGATCCCCAAAAATCACCATTTTCCAGCCCAACTGCCCCTGTAGCACTGATCCATAAATCCATTCAGCACCTTCCCAAACCAGCCTAGCCCTTGGACAATCCCAAAAAATATGCTTGATAGTTTCACTTCTTCCACAATTAGGACAACTGTCAGAAGAAAGGAGCCACTTCGCAAGCCTAGCCTTAGTTTGAAGACCTTGCATAATAATCAACCAGGAAAAAACTTTTAGTTGCATAGAAAAGCGAAATCGCCACACTCCAACCAAAATTTTCTTCCATTTTTCTGAAAACATAAAATATCCCATCTAGAATTCAAAATATCACCCAAAGAAAATGGAGGAATCAAAGACTAATAAATCTTAGAGGACTTAAAACACCAGATAGGCTGCCCAAAATTCCACCTCCAATCTCCCCAAATAGGACCAGGCAGACCATTTGTAAGCTTATATAGTTGAGCAGAAGGAAGAAGACCCTGCAATAGCTGAACAACCAACTTATCTATTGATTGCAACTTGAACTTATTCTTCAAATGATGCCAAGGAATCCATTGATCAGTATTAATATCCCATAAATATGCCCACCTGAAAATACCTTTTTTACTCAACCTCTTGTAGTGAAGATCAGGCAAATCAGAAGCAAAAACACCATTAGCCTTCCAAAGACAAATTGCTCGTGAGGAAAGGGTCCAACCACTACTAGCATCCTAAAAATTCTAGGATAATATTTTAGAAACAAATTTCCAAGCTTCCCAGATCCTCCTAACCAAAACACTGCCCCTGATTTTAAACTTTCTCGGATGACCCACAATATCTTCAAGGCTAAAATGATTACGAAATCCATCCACATTCATACAAGATCGAATCCGATATCGTAGCATCATCTTCCAACAAGCATCTCCATCTAAACATCGTATTATCCATTTAGAGGCTAAAACCTTACCTTGCAACTGAATATCTATTAATCCTAGACCATATTTAGTCTTGGGAACAGTGCAATACTTCCAAGCAACAAGAGGGACTTTTCTGGAGCCATCTAAATTAGACCATAAAAAATTCTTAATACAAGCTTCCAATCTTCTATACTGAGTCTGATTAGGCAACTAGCAAGAGGAATAATACATATGAGATGATTGCAAAATTTTACTTACCACCGTAAGCTTGCCAACAAAGGAGAGCAACTTCGACTTCCACACCTGAAGCTTTTTCTCAAACTTCTCCATGCACCAATCCCACATTGCTTTGAGAGAGATTCGTCATCCAAAGGGAATGCCTAAGTACCTTACAATTTCTCCATCTCTGACTTTTCTCCAGGAAGTATTAATTCCTTCAAGTAAATTTTTAGCTCCAATAAGCCAGTAATCAGATTTTGATTCACTAACCACTGCACCTGAAGCAAGACAGAACTGATGCAAATAATTTTGTGCACCAATAATAGAATTTTTATCAAGGTGGATTGAAAGTAAAGAGTCATCATCAAAGTGACTATTTAAAATATACCCCAAACACAACCAGCTACTCTCCGACTCTCCAATAAATAGCCCAAAGCATCTGCAGAAAGAACAAACAATAAAGAGACGCTATAGGACACCCTTGTCTAATATGTTTAATAATTTTAATTAATTTTTTTATAAAATTTTTAAAAATCATTTAGCTTATTTGTACAAATAATTATTATAAAGCTCACTTTTATCTCACGTGCCCTCATAATTAAAAAAGTGTCATAGTTTATGGTATGAAACTTACTTATATGTTCATGCACCTTATGACTTTAGTTATTTATTAAGTCTTAAATAAGTTTATAATTTTAATTATTTATACCTTATAATTATTTAAGTAATAAAATGTGGGTTTGTTGTATATAAGTTACTTTATTAATTTGAAACTGCATTTTTAGTTTTTATAACATTTATTTAAAAACAATGAAAAGAGAAATAGTCATCATTTTCACACCTATAAATAATATCAATTAAGAGTCACATAATGGTTAGATTTTATCAAAATATTGTGATTATTTTTTTATACATTATAATATTTTTTTGGATTAAAGGAAAAGAAAGGGTTTTGAAAGATTTCCCAAACCTTTAACAACCATAAGGAAACTAAACACAAAGGAAACAACCTAGAGGATTTTCCACAAAAAACCAATATGAAGCTATCTCAATGGAGATGACTTCAATAGATAAAAAAATAGAGGAATAAAAATAAAAAAGTCTTGGATCACAGGACGAAACCAGAAACCATAAAGGTCGAAGATCAACATCGAGGCCCACTTAAGTACCAAAAAAAATCACAACCACCGAGGTCGGTTAATATTTAGTGTAATCCCGATCACCCAAATCATCGTTGGTGATATCTTCCTCAGCTTGGATGTTGTCTTATATTTTTTCATAGTGGAAAATATTTTCCCAGCTTGAAGGAGCATTACCAATGTAGAACTTAGGAGATTCGCTTTGTTGGTCAAGGAATTAGGTTTCTTCTCAAGTTTCCTAGGACCTTCTTCATTTTTTACCTTTTTAAACTTTACCAGGGTCTTTTCAGAGGTTATTTTTGAAAGTTCAACATCAGTGCTATTATATTTCCCTCTAAACCTCTACTCCTAGTCATGTGATGGTGTGATTCTAACTTGGAAGGAGAAAGAGAGTGAGCATGGATTTTTATTTTACTTTCACCACCAAAGTCCTCATTTGAGTCATCATCATTGAGGAATACAATAGAGGGGATGTCCACCTAGTTACAAATGATGGTGAGGGTTACTTTATTTGCTTCCTTTTGGATAGCAAAGTGGTACATAATAAGATGGAGGTCTTGGTGCTTAGGATGGGTAGAAGATCCATCTCTAACATTTGAAACTGAAAGCTCCAATGACCGATATATATATTCTAGGATATTAATATCCTTAACTGAGCACATATAATTTTGGAATACAATGTGGAAAATTTTGAGCGATGAGTTGATATCATCAATGGTGATGTACTCCATGATGGGGATTATCACTTAGTTCGATGGTTTCAAAATATCTTCCTTGATAATACCATCTTTATCCCTTTTCAACCGCTTGCCTTTCTCCCTAAAGTGGATGAGTTTCCCAGCCAGGGTGTGCTTATCTTTGTGAACGATGTCCCCATCGATTGGTAATTCAATTACTTCTACAAGTAGGTGAACGTTGACTCTAAATTTGAGTCCTTTGAGCGTCACATAGACTTTGTCCTAATAATAAATAAATTCTTTCGAGAGGACCAATTATCGTTGAATTTTTGAATGAAGGTCAATAAGCAATAGATTTTTCAAAATTTCTCCTCCAGGTTATTTGCTTGCAAATATAAAGGTTCAACCAGTGTCATTATTTGATTTTTATTTATCCATATGACACACCCACTCCTTGTGTTGGACTGTCACTATACCAATATCTTCAAAAAATATCTTTGATTCCACCTTAGGGATGTCACTTTTCTAGGTTCTATCCACCTTTGTCCCCATTTATTTGGGATATTTCACCACTTACTTGACCACCAGTTCCACGTATAAAACCTTATTTTGATAATTTAACCAATATATTTTGTATTGTAAATAAAGGCTTCACACATAAGTGAAATGATAGTTCCTTCTAGAGAATGCATGTTGTTGATGGGGGATAGTCATTGATTAGCCAGCTCATGTCAAAGGATTTTTGAATATGGTACCCAATCCACGTTGGAAATGTTATGACCAATGAAAATAGTTTGCCAGTTGACAATAGGTCTCACTTTGTCAAAAAACCTATGGAGAATGATGTGAATAAAAATTTACCCCTTATTTAGAAATGATAGGGGGCATGAGTACCAAGTAAGGGACTACTAGTTCTAGAAAACCCAACCACAAAGTCCACCAAAGACAACTTGGGAAGCCATGTGAGAGCAAAATGGTCATGGTATACGTGATTAGCAAATTATTATGAAGTAAGAGAACAAAAGAGCTAGGCCAACACATAGTGAAATATGTAGACTTTCACGATGGATGGGTAAAAAAAAAATTGGTACAAGGGCAATAAGCCTAACTAGGATTGACAAATGATCCAAGTTGGTTGAGAGCCATCGAGAAAAGGGTGTTGACAACAAAGACTTGTGTAATCATTAAAGACACAAAGCACACATGGGACATGATATACCACATGATAACATAAAAGTCAGGATAAACCCATTTGACAGAATGATTACTAGGAATAGATACAAATAATTTGAGGTAATACAAAGAAAAGAGCATCTACTACCATGTAGGATGGATACAAAAATAATCAACATGAAAACTGAAAGTCATCCCTGGTTGTACAAACTTTCTAGGTTGGATGATGACTATCAAAAGAAATAGCACTACATTAAATAAAGGTACAGTCATTGTTATTAATCTCATTGAATATGCCATGTGGGAATTGGTAAGTCCAAACATATAGGTCAGATTTAGATAATGTAAGGTTGGCCATCACATCTACAACCTTGTTGTCCTCCCTGTATATGTGTTGTATGATCACATTGTCATATTTCCTTGACAATATCTTTAATTCTTTGACTATGTTATGAAAATTACCTTTAAAAGACTTGTTCCCTTTAATGTTATTGATAATATTCATAGTATCACCCTCAATGATTATGTTTTAAAAAGGAAAATCATTAAGGATGGAAAGACCCTATAATAGTTCTCTAGCTTCAATCATGTGGTTAGTTTGAATGTCAAGGTTTTCAGCAAATACCAAGATGAATTTAATGAGGTCATTCCTAACTATACCACCAAAACCAGCTTTCCTCAAGTTCCCTTTGGCAACTCTATCAAAATTAAACTTAACCCAATAGGATGGGAGGCAACCATCTAATTTTTGAGTGATCTACAAAGTACATACCCTTTTTGTTGTTGAATATGGAGAACACGTGTGCCACATGTACATGCTTGAGATAGAATCTACTTGCCACATGGAAAATTTGTGTGCTACTAAGTGTACCTCAAGAATTGTACCCATTTCTACATCAGCTAATCGAGTCATATGCCACATCAATAATCAAATCCTTGATACACGTGCCTACCCAATAAATAGATGTGCCATGTGTCTACTAGGTGGCACTCAAGATTCATGTAGTCCAGGTCAAAATATGTGCTACATATTTGCCATGTGACCCTTAGGATTTGTGTTATTCAAGTCAACAGATGTACCATGTATCCTCCAGATGGCCCTCAAGATTTGTGTTGTTTAGGTTAGGAAATATACATTGAAGTTCATGCCAGATGATGCCAACCTTATTTGATCCTCCTCAGTATCTCAACTGAGCATTAGAGGATGTTAGTCTTGTCTAAATCCTCCTTGAAATCTAATTGAGCACTACAGGATGTCAACCTTCTCAGATCTACCTCAGGATTTGAGCTGAGCTCCTAATGACATCAACCTTGTCATATCCTCCTCGATATTCGAAACGAGCACCACATCTAGTCAACATGTTCCAATCACCTCAAGATATATGTAGTTCCAAGTCTTGGTAAGTGCACCATATGATAGTGCCTTGTGAAGCATTCCAGGTAACAAAGGTTCAGTGGAGGAGCAGCGGTCCCACCTCAAGAATTATTCTTAGCCTCGTAAACCCATACCCAAGAGTTTGCTTGCCCATGTAGGTTGAAACTCTAATGCTAATGTTGAAAAAATAGAGTGTAAACCATTAGCATTGAATTGATAATGTAAGGTTCTTAAATAACAATTAACTTAGGCTATGAATAGCCTAATATAGGGATGAAGGTAATCCCCCCATGAAGGTAGCTAACAACTAATAAATTAGTGCTAACTACTAACAATATAATATTCACTAACAATGTGAATATTTCCTAAAATAATATATCACGTCTAACAATAAAATATTGTTAGACTTACAATAGTAAAACAAATAATGTACTAACTTATATCTACCTTAAAAAAAATTACATACAAAATTTCTACACCCAAACCAAAGATGCCAATCTAATTTTTTTCCTAAACTCAATTTGAAAGAGCATAAGATTGAGAAGTATCATGATAAAAATGACCAAGAAGTTATTATTAGTCTTAGAAAATATGATAAATAAAGTGACATAAAATCAATCAAGGGTTAATCCTAAAATGTTATGAGTGAATAATAATATAGATAATATAAAATATATAGTGATATAATATAAACAATAATTGGCACAAGAGTAGAGAGTGGTATTATTATAATGAATTAACAAATAAATAATTATATTTTATCAATCAAACAAATGTTAGACTAATAATAAAATACATAACTACCACAAAATAATAGGAACAAATAAATGAGAATATGGATCTTAATCTATTATAAGTGATAAACATGACATTATAAATATATTGACCCTATGTCTATAAATTTAGAGCTTTAGAAATTTAGTATAAAGTATCTCTTGATTTGGAGACCTAAAATGGATGCATAGATTTTAGATATATTATCTTACAAAAATATAGATATGATGTGTGATGTGCCTCTCTCTACATGGATAAATTTCAACATAGTTATTTCTTTCAAATACAAAAATGCTTATGTGGGTCCTTCAATAAGTCATGGAGACTCTTCATATAAACTAATACTATAACAACTAATTTGAATTTTTATAATTTTTCAATATTTATTTGAAAAATATCTCAAAAAATCATATCAAAAGTTGTGTCAAAGTTAGACTTGATTTTACTTTTTCATCATCCAAAATTATTAAGTTTTAAACATATTATTTTTATATGTCCTAGATTTTAACAACTGTCTATTGAATTAAGCAATGCCAATTTTGACACTTTTATTTATTTGTTGCATGTTATTAGTCTAAAAATATATATTTTTATTAATATTTCAACATGTTTCATACAATCTACTCTTTCCCAATTTTAAACAAAAAAATCAACTTTTTAACATGTCTAGACTAAGAAAAAAGAAAATTAATTTCATATGACATATTTCGTAAGCAAATTTGATACTTTATTAATATTTCATTTTATAATATAGTGAAAAATTAATTTACCTTAAAAACAACATTATCGACACCACAAAAACCGTAATACATTATAATTAGTTATTTCATATTTATGCTATATTAATAGATTTTTAGAAATCACATAAGCAAATAACAATTTATTTATGGTAACAAGGTGTTCATACATTTAAATTATTTAAATAATAAATTATGATAATCTAATGATGTCAAAAATTATGTAAATCATTTAAAAATTTTAAAATTAAAGAAATTATAAAATCTAAATTCAAGAAATTCTAATTTTTGTAATGAAGATTGACTAAAGACTACTAAGACCCAACTACTTCAAAATAAAATCCATCCATTGAAAATTTTTAAAAGCCTTATTGAAAATAAAATATTTAATTTTAATAAAAGAATGAAATGTGATGAACTATTTTCTACAACACTAAAATATTGGTCCAAATTCCAATAAAAAAAAACAATTCTAAAGTTAGAAGGGTATTGAAAAATAATAAAGTGCATGTTAAAGTAAAAAATGAAAAGAATAACTTGGAGAAGTTATTATAGCATTGTCATTTTTCTATATAGAAATATATAGAAAAAAACTAACTTGAAAAAGCTATTGTTACCATTGTAATAGGTATATATATTAGTATATCTCAACTAATTGATTTACTTTGGATTGATTTGGCATGACCCTCCCTAACGGACTATTTGGCACAAAGAAATAATTTATTAACCTATGAGGTTGTAATACCTAGTTTGAACGATTGAACCAACTATATGATGTTTAGTTTATTTAGAAGGGCAAGTTATCGCTAACATATTTCCAAGTGTACAGGATTAGGTATGCTCGTAGATGGAGAAGGCAGAAGCATCCACCATAAATGAGGGTACTTAAGATCAGGAGAACCGATGATTGAGGTAATTGGAGGTAACATTTATAGATTATATAAGTATGCATCATCCGAAGGGATAATCATCAATAGTTGATCACCTTGAGCCTTAGTTGATAGCCTAGTAGCTATTATAAATCCTTTGTCTGAGATAGGTGATTGGGTTGATGGAAAGATTCCCTCTTTGCTGTTGTGTAAATATGATTGCTCTTTACTGCATCACTTACCATATCATAGCTTGAGTAACATAATGTTGCAATTCAATAGGTGAACATTTTGCAATATGTATGTGTGAGTAAAATAAATTGCTATTTTGAAGTGATAGTAGAGCATCATTTTATGAAGAAAAGTTGATTAAATTTAAATGATAAATGAAAGTTCATTTAAATTAATTAATAAATTTTTAATTAAATGATAATATAAATTTATTAATAAGCTTTATTTAAATGATAAATGAAAATTCATTTAAATAGATTAAAGGAGTTTATTTTAATGATAAGGTAGAGTCATTAATAAACTTTAAATTAAATGAAGAATGAAAATTCATTTAAAATAAAATAGAAATTATTATTTTAAAACAATAATGGAGTTTTGTTTTATAAATAGAAGAAATACGTTTTAAATGATAATAAAATATCATCTAAAGGATATTTTAAAAGAAAGGTACTATTTTTATATAAATATATTAAATAGTCATCTTCCTCTATTTAGCACAGGCTACGTTATATGGCCTAGGGTGCTATGATTTCTAAATATGGAAATAATGAATAAAAGAATTGCTTGTCGTCCTAGGAAGGATAATATTGGAAGGAAAATATTAAAGAGGGATGGGGCTCGAGAATTGCACCCTCTTCAAGGAAGGAGAGGGTGACAAACGAGCCATCGAAGGCAAGGGTGTGCACGAAAAGGAAAAGGAAGAAAAGTATGACATTCAAACAATGACAGAAGGGGGAGATCATGCAGGAAGAGAAAAGACAGGCAATTAGAGAGAAGACAGGTGATTTTAAGAAGACGAGCGATCTATGGGGAGACACAAGAGAGGATAACAAAAAAAAATACAAGGTGGATTCTAGGAGCTTGAGGAGCTAGCCACCTAGGAGATAAAGTTTTAAATTATCAACCTCTATTATGATCGGTTTAAGATACCCTAATGGTTGTCTTCACTTATATTTAATGGTTGTCTCCACTTATATCTAATGGCTATCTTTGCCTATGTTTAATGGCTTTCTTCGCTATGTTTAATGGATGTCTTCATTTATATTTAATGGAGAGGTTTAACTACCTGCCAATATATTAGCTTTACCCATGTTTTGCTATGCCATTATGCTCTATTTTAATTAGTGACTATGTTGTAGCATAATGGTTTAGTTGAGATATATTGCTTGCACATTATCATGCTGATGCACTTCACCTTGCATTACCTTGATAAAACTTTGGAGGTGGGCTTAATCGTTATCCCAACTTGGGATTTGGGGTTTTAGCAAACCCTTAAAGCAAAGTCTGTAAAAAACCAAATATTAATCTGTGAATACCTCTTATGTCGGGTTGGAAGACCTCTCTGGCTACAAATGATGTGAAGACCCTTCTATGTTATTGAGGACTAAAAATTTGAGTAACCATAAAAGCATGTAAAATATCATGAAGGAGTTTTAGAACCACATTTGGAGGTCTGAGTAAGTCACCCTTCTATCGTAGATGTCGTCAATGGCATTTAGCAAAACCAAACATCCTCTCAGTATTTGAAAGTATGGGTTAAATTCACGTAAGCTGTAGATATACTTTGGGTTATGTCTAAGTGTTTAAAGGTATCCTAGGAAGGTAGGAGAGTTTTCTGAGTTTGAATACTCCTTTGAGCCGCTCCCACAGATGGATTTTGAGAAAACCACCTGTGAGCATGATCCCACATGGGAATGCCTAGGAGATCGAATGGCTTAAAGGGATATTACCTCCCTTCATCATTCAATCACCAAGCAGAGGTCAGTTGACCACCTACTTGGTGGTCACTCTAGAGTCTATCAAAGACCCGTAGGATGTCCTCGTTGAGGTATTTTTCCAGCTCGTTGTTAGGTATTGTTTAAAAAAACTCTGCCCTATATTTATTTTAGGGAAAACAACCTTTATTAGCTTGCTTTTAACTTGTTGCTTATTTTAGGTATTGGGATAGTTAATCCCATATTGATCATATGGGAGCAGAGTGGAGGTTGAAAAGGGACCTCACACCCTTAGTGGAATGACCATCACTCGATGGTCAAGGTGACCACCGGGTGATGGCCATTATGGACATGACATACACCTTATCTAAGTGTGGACCTATTGGTTGTTAGATTTATCCTTTGGGTTACATGTTATTTCGATATGTTTCTATCAAAATTGTTGACTTAGTTGAAATTAGCAACCTAAAATTTGATTAGGGTTTGATTCGACTAGTTATGAGTCGATTACCCATCGTTTTTAAAATAATTATTATTTGTAATTATATTTTAAATAAATTCTTGGTTATTCTTTTAATTTTGGCGAGTTTATCTCCATTATATAATGAGCTAAAAATCAAGTGAAATAGAAGCTTTAAGTTATATCATGTGAGTGGTAGACCAAACTCCAAAATAAAGGATAATTTTAATATAGTAGATTTATTTAAATAAACCTTATGATGAAAGTATAAGGGAATGATCTAGAGTTAAAGTTGTTAGGCTTTAAATTTTAGGATTCAAAGAATTGTTTTAAAGGTTGAAGGTATGGGACTTTAACTTTATAAAATGAAAAGGAATGATTTATTTATAGAATAGAAGTAGAGGAAAGCTTTAATTTAGTAGATAAATGATATTTTTTGTTTTAAAGGTTGAAGGTATGGAACTTTAATTTTATAAAATGAAAGGGAATGATTTATTTATAGAATTAAAGTAGAGGAAAGATTTAATTTAGTAGATAAATGATAGTTTTGTTTTAAAGGTTAAAGGTATGGGAATTTAAATTTATAAAATGAAAGTGAATTTAGATTTTCCCTTCGGGTTGCATGTTATTTCGAGATATTTCTATTGTAATTGTTGACTGAGTTGAAATTAGAACCCTAAAAGTTGATCAAGGTTTGATTCGACTGATTATGATTTGAGTACCCACCCTTTTTAAAATAATTATTATTTGTAATTATCTTTTAAATAAATTCTTCGTTATTCTTTTAATTTTGGCAAGTTTATCTCCATTATATAATGAGCTAAAAATAAAGTGAAATAGAAGCTTTTAGTTATATCATGTGAGTGGTATACCAAACCCCAAAATAAAGGATAATTTTAATTTAGTAGATTTATTTAAATAAACCTTATGATTAAAGTATAAGGGAATGATCTAGAGTTAAATTTGTTAGGTTTAAATTTTAGGATTTGAAGAATTGTTTTAAAGGTTGAAGTTATAGGACTTTAACTTTATAAATTGAAATGGGATGATTTATTTATAGAATTGAGGTAGAGGAAAGCTTTAACTTAGTAGATAAATGATAGTTTTGTTTTAAAGGTTGAAGGTATGGGAGTTTAACTTTATAAAATGAAAGAGAATGATTTATTTATAGAATTAAAGTACAGGAAATATTTAATTTAGTAGATAAATGATAGTTTTGTTTTAAAGGTTAAAGGTATAGGCCTTTAACTTTATAAAATGAAAGTGAATTTAATAAAGGGATTATGTTATAATTGTTTATTAAATTCAAGTTGAATGAAATTATAATGGTTCATTTAATTAAAGTTGAGAACTTTTGATTAATGAAATTATAATTGTTTTAAAGGTTGAAGGTATGGTACTTCAATGCTTTAAGACATGATTAGATTTTATGGGATTAAACCTTGATCTAAGTAATGCATGATGAATGACTCTCTAAGGGAACCTGAGAGGTGAAAGTAAAATAAAAGGTTCTTTTATAGTATTCACTATGCATTAAATGGTTAGAAACATAATTAAATATTGTATAGTTGTAATTTGGTAAAGTAAATGTTAGATGTATTTAGAGGCATGCCTATCCTGAACCATGAGTATCCTGATCCTCTACTATCCTCAAAGAATCAATGGGAAGCAAGGAGGAGCAAGGAGTTAAATGGAATCAAAGTGTAGGTAATTGTATTTATGTGATTTACTTATGCTCAAATAGATTAGAATTGTGGGGAGATATCCCTGATGCAATTAATATAATATTCTTTGAAGTATGGAGGAAATGCCATACATGATTATATGTAATAATTATTTAATGGTTTAGAGAAGGTACTTTTACTTTATTACCATGCTTGGTTATAATATGTAATTGATTCTCTTCCTCTTGATGATATTATCAGTAGTGTTACTTCTTCCTTGTATTATCTTGTATGTTTAATAATTATGTTTGGATAGATTTAGTATCTTAATGTATGTTTGTTTGTAAGCAAAAAAACAAAAATTAATTATGAGTTCTAGGGAGAACTTAGAGGTGACCTAAGGGAATTAATACACCCTTGGGGTGAACATAGATGGCCTAAGGGAATTGAGCACCCCTTAGGAATATCAATGACTAAGTTACAAAAGGACTAAATCTAAGTTAAGATAGATCATCGTGTAGATGAGATGGCTATCTTAAATCGTAATACTCGTAGTATACCTATACATAATGGTTTGTGTATGGTATGGTGATGCATGTATACCTTCGATTGTACTAAAGTTGATAAGTCTAGTTCATCAAGAGTGATGGGATAGATGGGCTTATTTGCAGTAACACATGATACACCTACATAGATGGAACTTGTGTTAGGGTACCTCGTGAGATGTAGCTTTCAAGAAAACTTTGGGGATTTAAACTTTAGGTAAATATTAGTTTGGTTAGGGATTTATGAATGGTTCATGAATCTCTATCCTTAGTAAAAAATAAAAACTTTTCTATTTTTGTGTTTTTCTGTTTGCTTATTTTTTGGGTCATTACATTTGGTATTAGAGCTCTAGGTACGAGGGTATAGAGTTTCTATGTGTGCTAAAGGGAATTGTATGTCTCCATTGAAGGTTTACTAAAATTTTAGAGCTTCTATGTGTGCTAAAGTTTGAGGAGTTTGCTAGTCTATGACAAGGAACCAGCATAGTGGAGGTGTGCTACAAAAATTTGGTAATATTGTTTAAATATTACCTATTTATAATAATAAAATGTGGGTTTACAAGTTCACTCATGGATTGGAGTCTAGAATAAAGCATGATGGAGACATACAAGAGCCTAACTCATTGCAAAAGGCGTATGACCTAGCAATGAAAGCAGAGTCACACTTCTGTTATAAATATGGCACCTTACCTGAGAAAGATCAAAAGGACCTAAAGAAGAGGAATAGTAATGAGTTTGTAAAATGGGAGGTTGAGCAAGATTGAAAAGCTAAGAATATCCAAAATCCTAAGAATAAATTTAATTGAAATCAAAAAAGTTTAAAAAGAACTTTCATAAGAAGGATAACAAACCCAATAATACCAAAACTCAACCACATAAGTTACAAGCTTCAGCTCCAGAAGTTAAGACATGGTATCAAAAAAATGAAAAGTAGTAAGGACCCAAGGAGGGGTGTTATAATTTTTGGGGACCTCATTTTTATAATTAGTTTCCATATCAATCAAGGACTAGCATAGCTAATGCAAAAGGAAAGGAACCTGAACATCAGATCTATGCCACAAATGGAAAGTAGAAGCTAGAGGGGCAAGCCACCCCATTGCTTGTGAAATATAAGGTTTTGAATAAACAAGTGAACATTTTGATAGATAGTGGGGAAAGTGATAGTTTTATTTCTTCTAGTATAGCAAGGACTATGTCAAAAAGGCTAGGATATTTGGCTCAAGGGTGGAAGGTTGAGTATGGTTATGGGTAGACCTACTTGATGAACCTGTGTTACCCTATGGTAGAAATCACTTTATCTAATGGGACCACGAAATGTTGTTTATATGTAGCTCCCCTACATGCCTTTGATGTAATCATAGGGATGGATTGGATATAGGCTCATAAAGCCTTGGTCAATTTTTAAGATAGGTGGATTGAGTATTCAGAAGAAGGCGAGAGGAGACAAAAAATTCATAGGTGATTGGGTTGATGGAAATATTCCCTCTTTGCTATTGTGTAAATTTGATTGCTCTTTACTGCATCACTTACCACATCATGGCTTGAGTAACATAATGTTGTAATTCAATAGGTGAACATTTTGGAATATGTATGTGTGTGAGTAAAATAAATTGTTATTTTGAAGTGATAGTAGAACATCATTTTATGAAGAAAAGTTGATTAAATTTAAATGATAAATGAAAGTTCATTTAAATTAATTAATGAAGTTTTAATTAAATGATAATATAAATTCATTAATAAGATTTATTTAAATGATAAATGAAAATTCATTTAAATAGATTAAAGGAGTTTATTTTAATGATAAGGTAGAGTCATTAATAAACTTTAAATTAAATGAAGAATGAAAATTCATTTAAAATCAAATAGAAATTATTATTTTAAAACAATACTAGAGTTTCATCTAAAGGATATTTTAAAAGGAAGGTCTTGTTGGAAATTACCATCAATAAAAGTTAAAATTTTGATTTTACTAGGGGTAAAGGTAACTTACCTTTTACCTTACCTGGACGAGTGGACGACAACAATTTGGGCGGCAAGAGAATTCCCTTCATCCTTCTTTTCCCCCAATTTCTCCTTTCCCCATTTCTTTCTCGAATAGGTTATTTACCGCCTATTTAAACTATGTAACCTAAGTTTGAAGGTTAATGCAATATTTCCTATTTTACTAAATCACTCACCATTCACATTTGGTATCAGAGCGGCGCGATTCCCGAGGTGATGGGGCCCGCAGTCCGAGGCGACATGGATCCTGAGGCGTCCCGCAGGAACAGATCAGTGCGACTCTCGAGGCGTTGGTGGAGTTGGACGAGGCGGCCCGTAGGAGCAGTAGATTGGCACGATTCCTGAGGCAGCATTGCTGATGTGGCTGGCGACCTGCACGTGGCCCGAGGCACTTATGGCGTGACGTGGCGTGACATGGAGTGACTGGCACGCGGCTCGAGGTGTAGCGACATGGCGATCTGTGATGTGACGTGGTGTGACATGGAGTGACTGGCACGCGGCCCGAGGTGTAGCGACATGGCGATCTGTGACATGATGTGGCGTGACGTGGAGTGACTGGCACGTGGCCCGAGGTGCAGCGACGTGGCAACCTATGCTCGCGAACCGAGGCAAAAGGATTTGCATAGTTGGCGATTTCCTACAGGCAATCAAAGCACTATACGTGCTTTGCTTCTTTTAAGAAGCTTTAACATCGCCTCACAGGTGATGTGGGACTAAAGTCCCAGAAATAAAATAAGCTTCGCGCCGAAGCACGAAGCCAATTAAAAGCTTCGTGCTCGACGTGCAAGCTAGAAGGCTGGGAGCCGCCAGGTTAGCTTCTGGATCAGCCTGGTAGCATAGCGGCTACCCTAAGCCTTGACTCCCGCGAGGTCGAATGTTCGATCCTCGGCGGGATCAAATTTTTAGCCTCGCGTGATTTTGTGAAGGCTATAGGGCAGGGAGCGCTAGCTGCTCCCGGATCAGCCCGGGTAGCACAGCGGCTACCCTCAGCCTTGTGACCCGCGAGGTCGCAGGATCGACTCTCGGCGGGGTCGATAGAAAATCAAATTTTTTTAATCAAAAGCAAAACTAAAGGAATAAGTTTAAAATTAAAAAATATATATATTTTTTTAGTTTTTTAACTGTTCCTTTGCTTTTATAAAAAAAAAAATTTAATTGCTTGAAATTTCCTAAGAGGAAATATATGTGAAAGCTTTTTATTGCTTGAAATTTCCTAAGAGGAAATATATGTAAAAGTTAAAAAAAAACTTAGAAAGTTAAATTTTTTTTAACTTAGAAAGTTTAATTTTTTTTACTATTTCCTAAGAGGAAATTCTTGTAAAAGAAAATTTCTGGGAAATTTTCTTAAATGATAAGATCGGAAGGTTGTTATCATGCTCTCTGCAAGGTGTTACTGAGAACAACACCTGAAGACTTTGATAGGCACGTGAAAACACTAAGTCTGAATACAGTTTTTTCACAGTTGCAAAACGCGGTTATTGCACACCAGAGAAATCCTGATCAAGGATACGACGCAGATTCAGAGGATAACTCCTTCGGCAGCAAGTTTGAACAATCTGACACAGTTGCAATTGCTGCACAAGGATCCTAATATACTCATTATAGTAATTCAGTTGAAATCCTACAACCTCCTTCTCCTGAAATAATATTGATCAGTGACGATGATGAACAAGTCGCTGACAATTTTGTAATTTTTGAACAAATTTGAGTTGTTTTTTATTGTAAATCAAGCAGGGCTTGATAGTTTGTAAATTCTTTTTCCAATAAGACTATAAAAGAGAGGTTTCTTGTTTTAGTAGATTAAAAAATGGGTTCACATAATAATCTACCTATTCCCGAATTCAGAGGGGATAATTATGAGTACTGGTCCATCAAGATGAGGACATTACTCATCGGAAAAGGACTATGGGATATTATTGAAGACGGTTACATTGCTCCAACAGATTGTACTACCTTAAGTGCAAATGATAAGAAGATCTACAAAGATGCACAGAAAAATAATTCATTTGCCTTATACCATCTTCAATCAGCACTAGATCCTAGTATCTTTCCAAGAATTGCATCTTATTTAACTGCTACAGATGCATAAGTGATAAAGTAAAGCAAGTCAGGCTTCAGACCTTGAAAAGAGATTTTGAAAATCTCAGAATGAAGGACAATGAAAGAGTTGGAGACTATTGTGTTCGTGTTAAAGCAGTAGTTGATATGATGCAAACTTTAGGTGAAGACACAAAAAATGAAACAATTGTGAAGAAAGTGTTGCGAACTCTTCTTCCTAAGTGGAATCACATTGCAATCATAATTGAAGAATCCAAAGATCTTTCTACTCTTACATTTGATAGTTTGATTGGATCATTAACATCACATGAAGAGCGACTTCAAGGTGCACCTTCAACAAGCTATGGAGGTGATGATAAAGCCTTCACTTCGAATGAAAGTGTAAGACGAGGACAAGGAAGAGGTAGAGGCAGAGGACAACAACAAAGAGGCAAGAGACAAAGCAACTCCTACAAAGGAGGTAATCAAAATAGAGGTGGAAATCAAAACAGAGGAGCTAATCAGAACCAAAGCGGCAATGTAGGCCGTGGAAATCAAGGACGAGGAAGTAATAAGACCAAAACAGCTTGTTTCAATTGTGGGAAACAAGGCCACTTTGCTCGTGACTGTTGGTCAAAATCTTCAAAAGATCAAAGTAGTCAATATGGCTCATTCTACGGAGAAGAAGAAGGTCCACCAAATCTTTTTCTCTCTTATGGACAACCAGATAAAAATCTAAATGATACATGGATTTTGGATACTGGTTGCTCCAACCACATGAGTGGCAAAGAAAATCTCTTTGCTACATTAGATTCAAATTACAAATCTCAAGTTAAGTTATGGGATAATAAATCCTTGCAAGTTGAAGGCATAGGAGCTATGGAAGTTCCCACAAAAGAAGGCCTTAAAAATGTGAATGACATATACTATACTCCACAGCTACAACACAATTTGTTAAGTGTTGGCCAAATGATGGAGAAGCATTACAAATTAGTTTTTGATGAAAGAAAATGTACAATCTTTGATAAAAAAATTGTAACCGGGTCATCACAGAAGTACCTATGACAAAGAATAGGTTGTTCCCTCTAAATTTTGGTGAGCCAGGGGGAGCTCAACTTGCAAACATTGCTATTTCAAATCCAAGTGAATTGTGGCACTTGAGATATGGTCACCTCAATTCCGCTAGCTTGAAAATGTTAACATCACAAGCTATGGTGACAGGACTACCAAAAATTCCAGAACATAAAAAGGTATGCGAAGCATGTGCTTTGGGAAAGCACTCCAGAAAGAAGTTTCCAAGAGGCCGAGCGTGGAGAGCAAGTTATCCTCTTCAGCTAGTACATTCGTACATCTGTGGTCCAATGCAAACAAAGAGCCTTGGAAACAATTCTTATTTTCTAACATTCATAGATGATTATTCTAGAATGTGTTGGTTGTATTTTCTGAAACACAAAGATGAAGCATTTGATTGCTTCATAGACTTCAAAAATAATGTAGAAAAGCAAAGTGACTACTATGTCAAATGTCTTCGCACTGATAAAGGAGGAGAGTACTCCTCAAATGAATTTCTTCATTATTGTAAGCAAAATGGGATAAAGAGGCAATTCACTACTGCCTACACCCCACAGCAGAACGGTGTGGCTGAGAGAAAGAACCGCACCCTTGTTGAAATGGCACGAACAATGCTTCAGGAAAAACATCTCACAAACAGCTATTGGGTAGATGTAGTGATAACAAGTGCATATATTCTAAATAGAAGTCCGACTTCTAGTTTAGATGGTATCACTCCTTATGAAGGATGGTACGGTAAGAAACCAAATGTCAAACATTTCAGAGTATTTGGTTCTTTAGCTTATGCACACATTCTTGAAGAGAAGCGAAAGAAGCTTGATCCAAAGAGCCAAGCATGTGTTTTTGTAGGGTATTGTGATTCAACCAAAGGATATAGATTGTACAATCCCACGACACATAAAATCATTATCTCCAGGGATGTAATTTTTGATGAAGGGGGAGAATGGGGTCATAAAAAAATTGTTGATTTTGACTCTAATTCGGACAATACCACACCAGTACCTCCCATAATGGTACAACCCAAGAAAAGCAGTCCTCCTCCACAAACTCCACATCAGGAAACTTCATCAAGTACATCAAGTGGTACACCAAGTCCAATAAGGAATTTGTTGGCACCCCCAAATTCTCCAAAATGATTTCAAAGATCTTTAAGCTCTCCAATTCCAATGGATATTGATTCAGTTTCTCAAAGGAAAGAGACAAATAGAGGAAAGCGCATACTACAGAGTCATCCATCTTCTCAAATGTTGGATAGGAATTTTCAACAAAGATACACTAGGAGTCAAGCTAGTGAGATGGATGACATTTTGTCAAGACTTGAAAATATTCAAATGTCAGGAGATGATGAGTCTCATGAACCAAGGGGTGATGTAGTCAATTATGCTTTGTTGGCTTCTACACAGCTAGAACCATCTAGCTATGAAAAAGCATGCACTGAAAATATATGGCAAGATGCCATGGAAGAGGAAATATCCTCAATTAAAAAGAATGATACTTGGGAGCTTGTGAAGCTTCCCAAGGGAAAAAAATGTGTTGGATGTAAATGGGTCTATAAGACCAAATTCAATGCTGATGGAAGCATTGAAAGGCACAAGGCAAGATTTGTAGCCAAAGGTTTTACTCAGAAATATGGAATAGATTATGAGGAAACCTTTTCTCCAGTTGCTCGAAAAGAAACAATCAGAACTGTTCTTTCCTTGGCAGCCCATAAAGGATGGAAAATACAACACATAGATGTGAAAAGTGCATTTTTAAATGGATACACGATGAGAAGAGGTGTATGTTCAACAACCTCAAGGTTTCCAAGAACCAAGAAAAGAGAACCTTGTTTATAAATTGAAAAAAACACTATATGGCCTCAAGCAAGCACCAAGAGCATGGTACTCACGAATTGACGGCTATTTCAGCAAATATGGTTTCAAAAAAAGCAAGAGTGAACCAACATTATACTACCTGAAAAATGGAGTAGATATCCTCATAGTTTGTTTATATGTGGATGATCTAATATTCATGGGTAGTAATGATAAAATGAATATGGAGTTCAAAAACTCCATGATGAATCATTTTGAGATGAAGGATCTCGGATTAATGAGATACTTTCTAGGAATGGAAGTACATCAATCAAAGAATGGGATCTTCATATGTCAACAGAAATATGCTCATGGCATGATCAAGAAATTTGCTATGCAGCAGTGCAAATCAGCTGAAGCACCAACTGGACATGGAATCCAGCTAAGCAAAGAAGATGGAGCACCAAATGTTGACTTGACCAATTACAGAAGCATGGTTGGGAGTTTAATGTTTCTCATCAACACTAGGCCAGATATACAGTATGTTGTTTCTCTTGTATCACGATTTATGGCATGCCCATCCGAGCTGCATCTTCAAGCAACCAAATGAATTTTACGATATGTAAAAGGTACATTGGATTTTGGAATCCATTACCACAAGTCTAACTCTATGAAGTTATTTGGTTATAGTGACAGCGATTGGGGCAGTAATATAGATGACAGAAAATCTACATCAGGAAGCTGTTTTAGTCTAGGTTCAGGACTAATAACTTGGAGTTCCAAAAAGCAATCTGTTGTAGCATTATCATCTACAGAAGCTGAGTACATAGCAATCACTCATGCAAGTACTCAGATCCTCTGGTTGAGGAAAATCCTTGAAGAGATTGGTGAAAAACAAATTGGTCCAACCAAACTGAATTGTGATAATATAAGTGCCATACAGTTGGCATATAATCCAATTTACCACAAAAGGTCAAAACATTTTGATATGAAGTATCACTTCATAAGAGATATGGTGGAACAGCAGACAGTTGAGCTTCAATATTGTAGCACTTTGGATAATCTAGCAGACATCTTCACCAAAGGCATGGCTAAAGCTCAATTTATAAATCTGAGAGACTATATAGTTAGTCCTCTCAACTTTAAGAGGGAGAATGTTGGAAATTACCATCAGTAAAAGTTAAAATTTTGATTTTACTAGGGGTAAAGGTAACTTACCTTTTACCTTACCTGGACGGCAGTGGACGGCAACAATTTGGGCGGCAAGAGAATTCCCTTCATCCTTCTTTTCCCCCAATTTCTCCTTTCCCCCTTTCTTTTTCGAATAGGTTATTTACCGCCTATTTAAACTATGTAACCTAAGTTTGAAGGTTAATGCAATATTTCCTATTTTACTAAATCACTCACCATTCACAGGTACTATTTATATTTAAATATATTAAATATTCCTCTTCCTCTATTTAGCATAGGCTACGTTATATGGCCTAGGGTGCTATGATTTCCAAATATGGAAATAATGAATAAAATAATTGTTTTTCGCCTTGGGAAGGTTAATATTGGAAGGAAAACCTTAAAGAGGGACGAGGCTTGAGAATTGCACACTCTTAAAGGAAGGGGAGGGTGGTGAAAGAGCCATCAAAGATAGGGATGTGCAAGAAAAGTAAAAGGAATAAAAAAATGGTATTCGAACAACGATAGAAGGGGGAGATCATGCAGGAAGAGAAAAGACATGTGATTAGTGAGAATACAGGTGATTTGGAGAAGATGAGCTATCTGTGGGGAGATGCAATAGAGGAGAGGAATGAATAATATAAGGTTGATTTGAAGAACATGTGTTTATAATGAGAGGGGGGTGAACAATATAATATAAAACTTTTTCCCAAATAGTAGCATCAGCATTAATAAAGCAGTAAACATCACACAAAGCATCACACACATGAGAGACATAATTTTTAATGTGGTTCACCCAATTTGGGCTACCTCCATAGAAAATATTTCTTCTAAATATTTCTCAAATAATTTCTTGGGAATCCTTCCCAATTACAATGTTTATGGAACTCTTTCCAAAGAAGATGTTGATCCCCTAAATCTCAAGTTCATGGATCTATTCCACAGGAGAACTCTTTCTCCTTCTATTATGGCTAGTGATCTTCTAGAAGACTATGTATCTATGTTGCACTAACCTATGGATCTCTCTCCACTTGAAGACTCCTCACTTAGATATGTCTTCAATTGTCTTGGCTACTGGATCTCTATCCACTAAGACTCTGTCCTCTGTACTCTATCACCTCCAAAGCTCTATCAATATTCTCACTTAGAACCTTCTCAAATCTACTTAACAGGTCCACTCAAAAGTTGTTCAAATATTCTCAATAGGCTCACTCAGAACCTGCTCAAATCTACTCAATAGGCTCACTTAGAACCTACTCAAATCTGATCAACAAGCTCACTCAGAACTTGTCCAAATCAGCTCAACAAGATCATTGATAACTTGTTCAAATCTGCTCAATAAGTCCTCTCTAGGACTTGCTAAAATCTACGTAGCAAGCTTTCACAAAATCTTACTCAAAATTAGTCCACAAGCCTTCTTAAATACATACCTCAAATCAACTCAATAAAATCTCAACTCAATCTCATAGAAGCATAAAGAGAATTTTTAGAGACTCAATATGTTCTATACTTAAATCCCAATCTCAAATCAAATCAATATCAACTTAGCAATCTCATAGAAGCATAAATATAATTGTTAGAGACTCAATATGTTCTATAATAAAATCCCAATCTAAACTCAAATTAATCTCAACTCAACAATCTCATAGAAGCATAAAGAGAATTATTAGAGACTCAATATATTCTATACTCAAATCCCAATCTCAACTCAACTCAAATCAGAATATAGAATAGTTTGTTTTTATGGAACTTGAACAACCACTTCACACAATCAATTGACTAGGCTTAAACAACTCTACTCAACCAATCACCACAAGGAGCAACTCTTTCTCACAAACCCTAGTCCAAGCATGAATCAACCAACTCAAAATGTTTCCAACAGTGTTCAACAATAAATTTCACATAACAATGATACTCATGTTCTTATCTAACTCAAGTTCAAGTTATTTTCACAACCAATGGGCTTCAACAACAATGCTTATAAAACATCCTTCACATAACAATGATACTCATTTTCTTCTCAAACCCCAACTCAGGTTTTTCACACAACTAATGGCTTCAACAAAAATGCTTGTAAAACAAGGTTTTAACCATAACTCTAAAACCAGAAATCCTTGAAGCATTCAACCAACAACTCTCAAAAGGAAACCACAATCAATCCTTTTCACTCGAATGATATTTTCAGAAATCAACCACCCAAATAAATTAATGGAGAATATTTCCCATACCTTATTGATGCCAAGAAGTTGTCCACAAAATCTACCACACTCAACACATTTTCTTTTTTCAATCTCAACAAGGGTTAGTGGACTTCAAATAATAATTACAAGATAAAGTATAACTCAATTTACACCTTTTTACTCTAACTCAATAATCACATCCACCAAATTCCATCTAGAAAACCCTCTAAAATAATAATCAATAAGTCACTATTATAATCCTCAAATTCAAAACCCTTATTTCTCCTAAAATAATGCTCTCCAAAATTCAAATCAATACCATAAGGCTCAAATAATCATTTATGGTTTTCACCAACAAAATAATTATTTAACCTTTTAAACACAACAAGGGTTTTATAAAATAAAATATTTTCTAACTCTTATCACTCCAAACTTTAGAGCATTCAAACAAATTTTAATTAAAAAATCGCATACCTCCCTCAAGGTGTTTCGACCCCTTGACCTGCCTCACCGCAGGCGCCTTAGCCATGACTAAGGTAGCCAAATGAGCTACCTGCTCGTTCGTATTGCAAAATGGAATCGATGTCCCTTTATTTGTTGTAGGCCCACATGCCTCAAAAACTTTGTGCGCCCTAGGCGCTTCCACCACAAAGCACAACGAATGAACCTTGCCAAAAATTGAACACACAACCTCGTGCTACCTAATGCCTCTGCGCTTCTCGATTTTCCAACAGGACACATTGCCCAAGGTGACTTGGGTTTTGCATGCCATCCTATTTATTCATTGCTTCCACCACTAAAACCTTTTTTGCACGAGCTCTATTCACTTTCCAACAATCGCATTAACGACAAGAGCAAGGATACTTTAAATTGAAAAAATTAATGGCATATATATATGCCTTCCCTCCACTTGGAAACATTGGTGCTTCCTCATGACGTCGGCAAATAAACTTTTACATTTAATTTTAAAATTTAAATTTAAATTTAAAATAATTTAAAATTTAAACTAAATATTTAAAAATAAATATCTCCATCACTAGGGCACCTTTTTTGATGAAACGAAAAGCCAACTTGGGTTTTAAGAAAAACCCATTTCAAATATGCCATCCATGGTTTTAAATAAAAATCCTTTGCTAAGCTTCTCTTGAATCTCCTTTTTGGAACCAAATGCCATGCATCCTTTTGATCAAAACCTTTGCTTCTCATGAAGCTCTTTGTGGAGAAAATCATAGTGCTTACTTGCATAGGTCCTTTTAACATCAATGACAACTTTTTAGCTTAGGGACTCAAAATTTCCAACACAATTCTAGGAGCTTGAAGAGCTAGCCACTTGGGATATTAAGGTTAGAATTATCAACCTCAATTATGCTCAGTTTAAGAGACCTTAATGGCTATCTTCGTTTATATTTAATGGCTATCTTCGCTTATATCTAATGGTTGTCTTCACCTATGTTTAATGGATATCTTTGCTATATTCAATGGCTATATTCATGTATGATTAATGGAGAGGTTTAACTACTTTCCAATACATTAGATTTACCCATATTTTTCTATACCATTATGCTCCATTTTAATTAGTGACTATGTTGTAGCGTAGTGGTTTAGTTGGGATATATTACTTGGATATTATCATACTACTACACTTCACCTTGTACTAACACTTTTGAGGTGGGCTTAATCGTTATCCTCACTTGAAGTTCATGGTTTTAGCAAACCCTTAAAGGAAAGCCTATAAATAACTAGAGATTAACTTGTGAATGCCTCTTATGCTTGGTTAGAAGACCTCTCTAGATGCGAATGGCGTGAAGACCCTTCTATGTTATCGAAGGCTAAAATTTTGTGTAATCGTCAAAGCATGTAAAACATCATGAAGAAGGTTTAGAACCGTATTTGGAGGTTTGAGTAATTTGCCCTTCTACTGTAGATGTTATCAATGGCATTTAGAAAAACCAAACGTCCTCATAGTCTTTGAAAGTATGGGTTAAATCTACGTAAGTTGTAGATATCCTTTGGGTGATGTCTAAGTGTTTAAAGGTATCCCAGGAAGGTAGGAGAGTTTTGTGAGTTTGAATACTCCTTTGAGCTACTTCCACATACAACTTTTGAGAAAACCACCTGTGAACATGATTCCACATGGGAATTCCCAGGTGATCGAATGACTTAAATGGATATTGGCTCCCTTAACCATTCGATCACCAAGCATAGGTCAAGTGACTGCCTACTTGGTGGTTGCTCTAGAGTCTATCAAAAACCCGTAGGATGTCCTCATTGAGGCCTTTTGCCAACTCATTATTAGGTGTTGTTTATAAAAACTCTACCCTACATTCATTTTATGGAAAACAACCTTCGGTACCTTACTTGTAACCCGTTGCTTATTTTGGGTATTGGGATGGTTAATCCCGTATTGATCATATGGGAGTAGAGTGGAGGTTGAAAAGGGACCTCTCACCCTTGGTGGAATGACCATCACTCGATGGTCAAGGTGAGCACTAGGTGATAGCCATTCTGGGCATGACATATACCTTGTCTAAGTGTGGACCTGTTGATTGTTAGATTTTCCCTTTGGGTTGCATGTTATTTCGAGATATTTCTATTGTAATTGTTGACTGAGTTGAAATTAGAACCCTAAAAGTTGATCAAGGTTTGATTCGACTAATTATGATTTGATAACCCACCCTTTTTAAAATAATTATTATTTGTAATTATATTTTAAATAAATTCTTGGTTATTCTTTTAATTTTGGCAAGTTTATCTCCATTATATAATGAACTAAAAATAAAGTGAAATAGGAGCTTTTAGTTATATCATGTGAGTGGTAGACCAAACCCCAAAATAAAGGATAATTTTAATTTAGTAGATTTATTTAAATAAACCTTATGATTAAAGTATAAGGGAATGATATAGAGTTAAATTTGTTAGGTTTAAATTTTAGGATTTGAAGAATTGTTTTAAAGGTTGAAGGTATAGGACTTTAACTTTATAAAATGAAATGGGATGATTTATTTATAGAATTGAGGTAGAGGAAAGCTTTAATTAGTAGATAAATGATAGTTTTTTTTTAAAGGTTGAAGGTATGAAATTTTAACTTTATAAAATGAAAGAGAATGATTTATTTATAGAATTAAAGTACAGGAAATATTTAATTTAGTAGATAAATGATAGTTTTTTTTTAAAGGTTAAAGGTATGAGACTTTAACTTTATAAAATGAAAGTGAATTTAATAAAGCGATTATGTTATAATTGTTTATTAAATTCAAAAGGAATGAAATTATAATTTTGTTTAAAGGTTGAAGGTATGGGACTTCAATGCTTTGAGACATGATTAAATTTGATGGGGTTAAACCTTGATCTAAGTAATGCATGATGAATGATTCTCTAAGATAACCTGAGAGGTGAAAGTAAAAGAAAAGGTTTTTTTATAGTATTAAATATGCATTAAATGGTTAGAAATATAATTGAATATTGTATAGTTGTAATTTGGTAAAGTAAATGCTAGATACATTTAGAGGTATGCCTATCCTGAACCATGAGTACCCTGATCCCCTACTCTCCTAAAAGAATCAATGGAAAGCAAGTATTTTTATAGAATCTAAAAGCACGAGGATACAGAAGCCCATAGGCGTACCGGGTGCGGTGCAAAACAAAAGCATACGAAACGCTAAGTCCTATGAATGAAGAAAAAGGACTAAAGTACATGAACAAGGGAAAACAAACGAACTAAAATGAGATATAAAGAAAATGTAAAGTGCAGCCCTTATTTTTATTAATTTTTCTTTGAGATCATGTTACAATATGTCTCCTTCCTTTTTAGGGGCTAGGAGCATTCGATACAATTGTTACACCAACAGATGGTACTCTTCCCTTTGGGATCTTCCGCGTGCCCACATTTGAAATGGGCGGGCCAAACGTCGTCGCTGCTTGCGTGAATGCATCTATAGTTCCTTGATGTCCCTCCGGTGTTAAGATCCTATGTTCAAAGAAACAACAAATGATTAATAGCACCTACGGATGGAGGGAAATATGCAATCCCCAAGGCCTCTAGTTAATGCATGCATGAAATAATTAAAACGGTAATCAAAACATGTCAGAATAAGATGAAATTTGGATAGAAGAATGCAAAAACTATCTGGAACATAATGCAAAAGGAACAGTTGAGAAATTTGTTGTATATTTCTAATCGCTCCGGGGTGGGACGATTAGGACTGTCATAAAATGTCAAAATGCAACCTCCTAAATTTCCCATCCAGAGGCCTCCAAAACACCTGTAAAGTTGGGGTTAGGAAAAATAGGGCATTTTGAGATGACCCATAAGGTCAGATTCTACAGATTCAGCCTTGATCACCTTGTATCCGAAGATGCTCCTTGTATGTTAGTGAAAGCGACAAACAATGAAAACATAGTCAAAACTCATCAGAATGGCATGAAATTTGAATGACAGCATATATGAATGACATAAAATAAAATGCAAAAGAAAAATTAGATAAATATGCTACAAATTTCTAATCGCTCCGAGGTGGGGCGATTAGGACTGCAACAGTGCGGGGGGCATCCGGGGGTAGGACGCCCATCGTTTGGGGTTTGGTTTTGGCACCAATCCACTTGGGATGGGTCCAAAACCTCCTATGGGGTTGTGTCAACAAATTGGGTGGGGTATTATGGCCAAATATTCAGGTTTTGGGTCCATATTGTGCTTCCAATGTTCACCCAATAACCTCCCTTCCAAAAGAGAGATCAAGGATGTAAGAAGCACAAGTGAGGGGTGAGGATGTAATTCGGCAGCACTCCATTCCTCCAAATGCTCCTGCTCTATCCTTTTTTTATGATGAGAAGACTCACCATTTTATAGACCTGAGGGTCTCTTATGAATGAGCATGCAGATGCGCCACTTGGCCATCATGCCTTTTCAGCGGAAAGAAGATTCCTCCCTGATTAAGGGCTCCATGACTGTCTCTATGACTGCCTATTTGAGCTAAAAAATGCTTACTCGCACTCCCATGCATTGAAGGTGGATTTGAGTGGCAGATTTGAGCTGCCATTTGTCAAGGTTTGACCTTTTGCTCGTCAAACCTGCTATTCGCCCCACCTTGGAGCGAATGCTGCTAATCGTCCCGGGGTGGGATGAATACCAGTTTGTAATCATCCCAAGGTGGAATGAGTAGACAGCAGAGTTCCTAAAAGGTGCCAAATTGACCTCTGACCTTCCAAAATTTTTGTGGGAGTGGTTAGGACCACTATTTAACCTTTGGGGGCTTCCCTAGGGGCTATGTATGTCAATTCGATCAATGCTTGTCGTCACATAATCAGATTGGTGTTATTTTGGTGTCTACATATGCCCCTTTTTGGGATGTGTTGTGCATGGCGCAGTGCTGAGCAAAAATAGATAACCAAAGCACTAATGATTAGGGTTTCTTAGTAACCTAACCAAATTTTGATACCCCAAGTATGGAAAGGGCACGCATTCTTGAATCCTTGCTTCTAACGAGCTAAGGAGCTTAATTCAAGTGTTAACCTTTTTCGGTGAGGTGTTACTTGATCTTGGACATTGTTCAGTCATGAATAGGCAAAGGGCGCAACCTTTTGTCTATGGGAACCTTGAGTTCATGATTCTATAATGCCAAGTGTTTGATCAGCTTGTGATAATTGTTTGTTTTCTGCCCCAAGTAGGAGCGTGATTTTCTTCATTAATGATTCTTTGAATGCATGCCATTTCCTTGATTGGGTGTGTATTTATTGGTTGGTGACTAAGTGTGACTACCCCCTCAAGTGACGAATCGATGAGGGAATGACTTAAATGAGAAAAGCAACGAGTCGCTTGAGCCAAGATGACTTTTTTAAGGGTTCCTTCAGTTGTTTGCCTTTGAACGCTTATGCATTTTCCCAACAATCTGACCTTTTTTTGGTAAGTTTTAACCCTTTTTGTGACGCATTTTGGAGCTAAAATTGTCAAAAATTCATCCTCCCATGGAGCGGTACGGCTATGGTAGCCTTCTTAGGGAGTAGAATATTGATAATTTGTGGCACTGACGTCTATTTTGTATGCCAAGAACGTCAGGTGCAAATGCGCCTTTGTTCAAAAATGTTATTGCTATTTTTGGGTGGGTTTGGACCCTTTTTGTGATGCCCTTTGGGGATGAAATTCTCGAGAATCCTTCCGCCCATGGAGCGGTCCGGCTATGGTAGCATTCTTAGGGAATAGGATAGTGAGGATTTGTGACCCCAATGTCGGTTTTGGATGCCTTGAAGCGCAGGCGCAAAGGTGCCTTTGTCGATCGATTTATTGCCATTTTTGGTGCATTTTGGGTGCAGTTTTTGCTATTTTTTATTTTCTTGCCCTATAATCATCCCAGGGTGGGATGAATACCAATTTTGTAATTGTCCCAGGGTGGTACAAGCGCTAACTAGAGCGCTCATCCCAAGGTGGAACGATTACAGGCCTAAAAGCCTATATAAGGGCCAAAAGTAGGTTTTGGGCTCATTTGCACTTTGTTTTTCTAGTGATTTGGAGCTATGAGGAGGAGGAGTTCGAGTCTGCATAGCGGGGCACTATCGAGATTTCATGAATACCATGAGTTCACATACTGGATCGTCAAGTGGCAGAGTCGAGGCAAGACCGGTAGGTGCTCCTGCGCTTTATTTTGTTGTTTTTATTTTACAGTTCAAAACTATAATTTATTTTATATTTCATTTTTCTGTTTAAACTAAGATCAAAACCCTAGTTTAATTGTTCTGTATTTGTATTTTGTTGTGTTTTTTTAAACTAAGATCAAAACCCTAGTTTAAAATTTTTGTTGTTATTTTGTTTTTTCATTTTTTAGTTTAAACTAGAGTTAAAAACCCTAGGTTAATGGTTTTTTTAGTTTAAACTAGAGTTAGAAACCCTAGGTTAAAAAATTTTGCTGTTATTTTGTTTTTTTTTTTTGTTTAAACTAGAGTTAAAAAACCCTAGGTTAATGGTTTTTTTAGTTTAAACTAGAGTTAGAAACCCTAGGTTAAAAAAAATTGTTATTTTTTTTTTTTTTTTTGTTTAAACTAGAGTTAAAAAACCCTAGGTTAAAAAATTTTGCTATTATTTTTTTTTTTGTTTAAACTAGAGTTAAAAACCCTAGGTTAAAATTTTGTTTTATTTTGTGTTGTTTATTGATTTTTTTTAATGTTTGTACTGTACATTTTGTTAATGTTGTTGTACAATTTATTAAATGTTTTTGTTGTACAGTTTGTATACATTGTTGTATATGTGTTTTAGTGCTGTATAGTTTATTTTTGTTGTCATGTTTTAATGTTTTTGTGTTGTTTTGTTTTGCAGGTGGTGAAGAGTCGGTACCGTCAGTCGACGGTATTTTCTAAAGCACGAGAGGTGCTGACTATGACGTACTGTGAGTGGCTTGATGCCCTTGGGCTTAAGAAGGTGACTCGGCTAGAGCCTATGTTGGGGTTCGGGTATATCTGACTGCCCTGATCAATTTGTGGGATCCCCGCACCAGCACATTTCATCTCCTAACAGGGGATATGATAGTGACTTTGGAGGACGTTTATCAGATTCTGCAGATTTCGATAGACAGGCTACCCATTAAAACTACTCCTCGTGATCATCGGACGACAGTGTTGACACGGTGCTTTGGGCATGTGACAGATATGGGGGTGGATGAGGCGGTGGAGAGGGCAGAGGGGGACTGCCTGATTGGTAGGATTTTGGTGCGGTGGTGGCTGGAGAAGGGCATGTTGGGGGTGAGGCATGCACTGCTCATGACTCTCATCTCCAACATGCTACTTCTCGACTCCTTAGGTGTGAGGTTCCCTTGGAACCTACTTGAGGTGGTGTTTAGACTTGTGGAGTGTCCGACCTCAGCACCATTGATTATGAGGTGGGGTCAAACATTACTGGCACAACTTTATGATGAGTTGTACGAGGTCTACTGTCGAAGGTGAAATGGGATTGGGTGTAGCTACCTGTTGCAGTGTTGTGGGAGGCAGCACATAGCTGTGGAGCAGCCGCAGGGATTGCCTTGGACCACTCGGGAAGAGATGGTGGACAAGGAGATTGGTTATGCTGCTCTATGGAAGAGGTTAGAGGAGCAGGGGCAAATTCAATGGTGGGCAGGTGTCGTAGGGCACTATGCTGATGCCTTCTCATGTCTTGCTCTAGGGGAGGTGTTCTAGCATCCATACTGGGATTGCCTAGCCTACCATGATGCTAGGGAGTGGCTCTGGTGGGCGCGTAGGGGGAGGTGGTTGATCGGGCGACATGGGACTGAACAGGAGTACTTCCCGTACGTTCGGGTGACTCGATAGTTTAGGGTTTGCCGAGGATTTCCTGGGGAGCCTTTGATCTATTGGCATCGGGGTGACGAGAGGACTCTAGCTTGGCCGATCATTGAGTCATTAGGTGAGGAGTCGGATGCAATGATTGATGTGCCTGATGTGGACAATGTCGGGATGACTACATAGTATGACCAATTGTGGATGATGCAATGATGGCAGGGTGAGGGGCCTCTAGGAGGTCCGGATGCAATAGCAGTAGGTTGTGAGGATACAGAGGCATTTGGGGAGGGTTGGGGCACTCCGTGCGATGATGCGGATATGGTGGAGGTTGATGACTTGACTGGGGATGACCTAGGTGTTCCAGAGTAGTCGAATATATAGGACATTCTGGAGTAGTGGGTGTCAAAGCAGCCCACCGTCATAGAGATGTCCATGTCTCAAGCAGTCCCAGGGGACATGGAGGTTAGGTATCACATTGAGATAGTGCTATTGGAGGATCTACTACGAATATGATATGAGGAGCACGGGGATGTTCTACAAGAGAGGGATCTCCTATGGACTCATTTGGCGAAGAGAGAGAATGCATTGGCCATGTACCACCAGCGGGATGGGGACACAGATGCTTTACAAGAGAGGGATCTCCTACGGACTCAATTGGAATAGTGCGATGATGCATTAGATGCATATCATCGATGGGAGGTGGATTGGGTCTGACATCGATTGTATTTGGAGGCAAATATTATCCACCTCGATGGGCAATTACCTGAGCTCACTGGAGGTGGATCTTCGCACCAAATGAGAGACAGTGAGACTGAGCAGTCTGATTCCTCTTGTCACAGGTGGGTGGGTGAGGGTAGCGCTAGTGGGTGTGATGCAAGGGCTGGCAACAGCCACCCTGAGAGTTCCCATAAGACCCACACCACTGGGGGTAGTTCCAGTCACACCGATCCTATGTGGTCATGGTGGCCAACTCCCTAGGCTTGGGGTTTTTGAGTTTTTGATTTTGTTATGAGGTCAGAGGACCGACTTATTGTAGCCTTTAGGCATTTTGATGATATATATACATGATTTTATTTTTTGTTATACACTTGTCATGATTTATTGTTTATTTTTATGCACATTTATTTACGTTGATGTATGCATGTGTTATTATGAATGTGATGTTTCTAATTATATAATGTATGCATATGGAATGGATGAAATGATTTGTTGATAACTTTGCGATGGCACCATAGACTGTACAGGATTTACTAGATTTTTGTACTATGTGATTGCTTTGTGGAAAGACTTTGTATGTGTGAAAAAAAAAAAATTGTTTTGTATTTTTCAATGGTGATGCAAGAATGGACATGTACAACATTTGTTTTAGAATGTAGTTAAGGTTTTTTTTAGATTCATATGTTCTAACTAACTAGCCAATACTATACATTTATCTCACAAGACTTTTTAACAAGGTACGAATCAGACTTGAGTTTTACCAAGTTATTTCACATCCCCATGTGTGCGATTGAGTTCGTTTATGTGGTAGTTATCAGGAGACCGCCAGTGCCAAATAGGTTGTCAACCAAACCTGTACTGAGGATCACCTAATTAACTCCACTAACTCCTTTATTGTATTTAGTAATATTCATCCATAGGACAATCTAAGGTACCATAAGCTAGCTCATCCACATGCAAACATTGGTCTGCTCACATGCAAAGCTAATGTGATAGACATATTGTCATGCGTTTAGGATACTACCATTGCTAGGTAGGCTGTCCACCAAACCCGTAATGAGGATCACCTAGATGGTTTTTTGAATGCTGAGAATTCTAGGGATTCAAGCTCAGGCATCTTTCGGTTTCTCAACTTGTTGGGATACTTGCTCTCATACATAGTGATGAAAATCACTGTTTATTTTTCTCTTTTATTTTTCTTTTTGAGCAAGGGGTTTGAGTAGTGGTGATAACCACTGTTATTTGATTTTACATTTTGGATTTCAAAGTTGAGCTCGTAGGTTTTTTGCTTGTGAATGGCATTGATCCGTTTGGCCTTGGGGATGACTATCCATCCTGTTCAGGGATGTGTAGTACAAATCCTTACGACTTTGGGAATCAAAGGTGATTGGGGATCTTATTATGTAATGGCATTGATATTTTAGGCCTTAGGGATGACTACCCATCCTTTTCAGGGGCGTGTAGTATGAATCCTTACGACTTTGGGGATCAAAGGTGTTTCAGGATTTTTGATATTGGATTTTTTTTCTTTTGATTTTTTCTTGTGACCGGCATTGATCCTTTTAGGCCTTGGGGATGACTACCCATCCTTGTCAAGGGCATGTAGTACAAATCCTTACGACTTTGGGTATAAAAGGTGTTTGGGGTTTGTGATAGTGGTGGTAACTGCTATTTATTGTGGGGAATTGAATGGGGAAGAGCTTGTCCTTTTGTCAATTCTCACTATTCTCGAACCATTCGCACAGGGGGATGAGCAAGCTAACCTTTCACCTATGGTACCCTAGGCTGATTTGTAGGTTTCTCTTGCATTCACACAACTTGGGAATTTTTTATGTGTTTTAACTTGTGTGGGGATGCTACGTAATGAGGTGTGATCCAAGTAAAACTCTACCTTTGTAAAATCTTTCTAACTTTGTACAGTTTTTGGCTATAAATCTAAAGACAGTTGGATGATGAAAACCCTAAATACATTAGGAGACAATTGAATATGATAAAAAATATGGATGGTGTTATTCTAGATGGATGTCTTTACAAAATGGACTGAATGTAGAAAATGATGAAATTGCCTAGCAATTACAGTCTATGGTGCTTATGACATGTATGACCAACAAATATGCCATGTATGGATGCGATTCCTAATGCAGTTTATTATATTTTTATGTTTTGATTTTTAAGAGTATGCATGGAAGTGAGATGCAATTTTTTTTTGTTATTTTTTATTATCTTTTGTTTTTGTTTATTTTTGAATATTTGTTTTTTACCAAGCGATTGTGGGAACCCTTGGAGCTTTTGGTTTGACCAAAGAGTTTACGGATACCTTTGGGGCATTTTAGGTTGACCAAGTGATTGTGGGAATCCCTGGAGTGTTTTTGTTTGACCAAGCGATTTTAGGAATCCTTGGAGCTTTTTGATTTGACCAAAGGGATTATAGATACCTTTGGGGCATTTTGGGGTTGACCAAGCGATAGCTGGCATCCTTGGAGCTTTTGGTTTGACCAAAGGGATTGTAGATACCTTTGGGGTGTTTTAGGTTGACCAAGCGATTATGGGATCCTTGGAGCTTTTGGGGTTGACCAAGCAATGATGGGAATCCCTGGAGCGTTTGGGTTGACCAAGTGATTGTTGGAATCCTTGGAGATTTTGGGGTTGACCAAGCGATTTTTGGAATCCTTGGAGCTTTTGGGGTGGGCTATGGCTCTCTAAATGTGGAATGGCCTCAAATGACTAATGTTCAAGGGTTCTAGTTCCTTGATTCCTTCAAGAGAGGCGAGCCGGTATGTTCTAGGTCCTATTTTACTATCAATTACATAGGGACCTAGCCAGTTTTCCATGAACTTGTCCCTTAGATGGGGCGGCAAGTTAGAATTTTGTTGGTTCTCTTTTAAGACCAAGTCACCAACCTGAAAGTCCCTCAGGTGAACTTTCATGTTGTATGCTTTCTTAAGTCACTCTTGATAGATACATAAATTCTCGAGAGCATTGACGTGCCATTCGTCAAGCAACGTAAGCTGGTATAACCAAGCATTCCACGTAGTGTCATCATCAATGAACTCTTGCATTGATATGCACAAGGAAGGTATTTCCAACTCGAGAGGCATGACGACCTCGTAGCCATACACCAACGAAAAATGGAGTTGCCCCAGTGGGCATCCGAATGCTAGTGCGATAAGCCCACAGGGCAAGTGGGATTTGAATGTGCCAATCCTTATGACTATCTGTGACTATCTTTTTAAGGATGGCAACTAGCATTTTTTTTATGCCTCTGCTTGCCCATTTGCTTGCGGATAATAGGGTGTTGAAAAAATATGCTGAATTTTGTACTTTGTTGTCAAAGCACGCACATATTTGTTCTTAAATGATGTCCCATTATCCGAGATGATCTTGGATTGGATACCAAAATGACATATGATGTTATGCAAAATAAACTCCGCAATGCGGGGTCCAGTCGTAGAGGTTAGCGAAATTGCTTCCACCCACTTGGTGAAGTACTATGTGGTCATTATGATAAACGTGTGATGACCTAACAATGCAGGGGATATCTTTTTGATTAAATCTAAGCCCCACTACAAAAATGGCCAAGCCGATTGGATCGGCTGCAAGGCCTTCTGTGTCAAATTATCATGGTGTTGACACTTCATCCACTTTTGCACATACGCGCAACAATATCACTCTAAATATGGACAATAATAGCCCATGCAAAGAATGCACTTTGCGATGGCCATATCATTGAAGTGGCCACCGCATGTACCATCGTGCGCTTGGGTGATCGCCCAAGCGGACTCCTGCTGGTCCAAGCAATGGAGGAGGATTCCTTCGTAGCTCTGACGGTACAAAATATCTCCTAGCAAGACATGTTTTATTGCTTTCTGTTTGAATGATATTTTTGCGGTGTGTGACAATCCAAGTGGGAGGATACCTAAGTTGATATAGTCTCTTATGGGTGTGTACTAAAAGCACGAGGATACGAAAGCAAAACAGAAGGGGAAATGCAACGCTAAGTCCTACGAACGAGAATGCATGAAAAGAAGGAAAACCAACGAAATGAAACGAGATTAAAAGCAAGTGTAAAAGTGCGGCCCTTTATTTTATTAATTTTCTCCAAATCGGGTTACAATACGTCTCCTCCCTTTTCAGGGGCTAGGAGCGTCGGACATATTTTGATTACACCATGAATGATATATTCCCCTTTGAGATCTTTCGCGTGCCCACATTGAAAATGGGCGGACCAAACGTCATCGCCGCTTGCGTGAATATGTCTATGGTTCCTTGCTGCCCCTCTGGTGTCGATATCCTACGTTCAGAGAAACAGTAAATGGTTAGTAGCACCTACGGATGGAGAGAAACATGCGATCCCCAAGGCCTACGGTCAGTGCATGCATAAAATGATTAAAACGATAACTGAAACATATCAGAATGAGCTAAAAATTTGATAGAAGCAATAAAACATTACCAGGAACCCACTGCAAAAGGAACAGTCGAGAAATCTACCACATATTTCTAATCGCTCCGGGGTGGGACGATTAGGACTGTCATAAGCTGTCAAAAAGCCACCTCCTAAATGTCTAGTCCAGAGGCCTCCAAAATACCTGCAAAGTTGGGGTTAGACAAAACGGGGCATTTTGGGATGACCCAGAAGGTTAGATTTTGCGAATTCGGCCTCGATTGCCCTGTATCCGATGATGCTCCCTGTATGTTAGCGAAAGCGAGAAATGATAAAATCATAGCCAAAACTTGTCAGAATCACATGAAACTTGAATAGCAGCATATGTAAGTAACCTAGAATCAAATGCAAAAGAAAAATTAGGGAAATATACCATAGATTTCTAATCGCTCCGGGGTGGGGCGATTAGAACTACAACAATGCGGGGGGCGCCCGGGGCAGGACGCCCATCGTTTGGGACTTGGTTTCAGCACCAATCCACTTGGGATGGGTCCAAAACCTCTTATGGGGTTGTGTCAAAAAATTTGGTGGGGTATTGTGGCCAAATGTTTGGGTTTGGGTCCGGATTGCGCTTCCAATAATCACCCAATAACCTCCCTTCCAAAAGAGAGATCAAGGATGTAAAAGCACAAACGATGGGTGAGGATGTAATTCGGCAGCACTTCATTGCTCCAAATGCTCCTCTCTGTTCTCTTTTTGGGGTGAGAAGACTCACCAATTTATAGACCTAGGGTCTCTCTCTTTGAATGCGCATGCGAGGGCGCCACTTGACTTGCTTGCCCTATTTTGGGAGAAAATATTATTCCCTGATTTAGAGTCTCTTTGCATGAGGCCTCCATAATCAAGGCATGCATGACTGAAGTCTCTCTCTCTGATTTGAAGTCGTTCCTCACAATTGCATGCCCTGAAGGTGCAGTTAAGTGGCGGACCTATCGAGGTTTGACTTTTTCCAATCAAACCTGCTATTCGCCCCACCTTGGGATGAATGCTGATAATCATCCCTAGGTGGGACGAATACCAGTTTGTAATCGTCCCGGGGTGGGACGAGTAGGGAGCAAAGTGCTAAAAAGGTGCCAAATTGACCTCTGACCTTCCAAACTACTGTGGGAGTGGTTAGGACCATTGTTTAACCTCTGGGGGCTGCCCTAGGGGCTATGTATGTCAATTCGATCAGTGCTTGTCATCACATAATCGGATTGGTGTTATTTTGGTGTCTACGAGATGCCCCTTTTTGGGATGCGCTATGCGTGGCGCAAGTTCGAGCAAAAATAGATAACCAAAGCACTAATGATTAGGGTTTCTTAGTAACCTAACCAACTTTTGATGCCCCAAGTATGGAAAGGGCACGCATTCTTGAATCCTTGCTTCTGACGAGCTAAGGAGCTTAATTCAAGTGTTAACCTTTTTTAGTGAGGTGTTACTTGATCTTGGACATTGTTCAATCATGAATAGGCAAAGGGCGCAACCTTTTGTCTATGGGAACCTTGAGTTCATGATTCTAGAATGCCAAGTGTTTGATCAGCTTGTGATTATTGCTTGTTTGCTGCCCCAAGCAGGGGCATGATTGTCTTTGTCAATGATCCTTTGAATGCGTGCCATTTCCATTTTTGATTGGGTGTGTTTTTGTTGATTGGTGACTAAGTGTGACTACCCCCTCAAGCGACGAATCGATGAGGGAATGACCGACATGAGAAAAGCGATGAGTCACTTGACCCAAGATGACTTTTGTAAGGGTGCCTTCAGTTGTTTTTCGTTGAATGCCTATGCAGTTTCTAAACATTTTGACCTATTTTTGGTGGGTTTGAACCCTTTTTGTGACGTATTTTGGAGCTGAAATTGTCAAAAATTCATCCTCCCGTGGAGCGGTCCGGCTATGGTAGCCTTCTTAGGGAGTAGGATAGTGACAATTTGTGACCCCAACGTCTATTTTGGATGCCAAGAATGTCAGGCACAAAGGCGCCTTCGTTCGGCAATGTTATTGCTATTTTTGGGTGGGTTTTGACCCTTTTTGTGACGCATTTGGAGGATGAAATTCTCGAAAATTCGTCCTCCCGTGGAGCGGTCCGGCTATGGTAGCCTTCTTAGGGAGTAGGATAGTGAGGATTTGTGACCCCAACATCTGTTTTGGATGCCAAGAATGTGGCGCAAATGTTGGAAGTTTATTCTTTGTTTTTTGTGCATTTGGGTGCAGTTTTTGTTTTTGAATTTCTTGCTCTGTAATCGTCCTTGGGTGGGATGAATACTAGTTTAGTAATCATCCCAGGGTGGAAGATTACAGGCCTAAAAGCCTATTTAAGGGCCAAAACTAGGTTTTGGGCTCATTTGCATTTGTTTTTCCTGGCGTTTGGGAGTTGTGAGGAGGAGGTCGAGTTCGCGTAGCGGAGCGCTGTCAAATTTCTCGGACACCATGAGTTCATGGACTGGATCATCAAGTGGTGGAGCCGAAGCGAGACCGGTGAGTGATCCTCCTCTTTTTTGTGTGCTTGTTTTGTGTTATAGTTTAAAACCACACTTGTTTTCTTTTGTATTTTGTTTTTGATTTAAAAATGAAAACCCTAGTTAAATGTTTGTTGTTTTGTGAATTTGTGTTTTTTTGTAAGCTAAAAAAGAAAAACCCTAGTCTAAACTAAGATTGAAAACTTAGCGTAAAAAAATGTGTTTATGTTGTTTTTTGTTGTTTATCAGTTTTAGACGAATGTTAAACCCTAGGAACTAAAAACTTTTATTGTGTGTTGTATTTGTTAGTTTGATAGTAAAATGAAAACCCTAGGTTAAATTTTTATTTTTGTTTAACTAGAGTTAGAAACCCTAGTTGTTATTTTGTTTGTTGTTGTTCATGACTAAGGTCAAACCCTAGGTTAACTGTTTAATTTTATTTTTTGTTTTTTGTGGTTTAGACTAGGATGAAAACCCTAGGTTAACTGTTTGTTGTATTTTGTTTTTTTTTTTGTCAGTTTAGACTAGGATGAAAACCCTAGGTTAACTATTTTTTGTAGTTTTGTTTTTTTGTCAGTTTAGACTAGGATGAAAACCCTAGGTTAACTATTTTTTGTAGTTTGTTTTTTTAGTTAGACTAGGATGAAAACCCTAGGTTAATTTTTTTGTATTTTGTTTTTGGTTTAGACTAGGATGAAAACCCTAGGTTAATTGTTTTTGTAGTTTGTTTTTTTTGGTTTAGACTAGGATGAAAACCCTAGGTTAATTTGTTTGTTGTATTTTGTTTTTAGACTAGGATGAAAACCCTAGGTTAACTTTTTGTTTTTTTTTTTGTTTAGACTAGGATGAAAACCCTAGGTTAAGTTTTTATTTTGTTTTTTTTTGTTATTTATCAGTTTGATTTAGAGTTAAAAACCCTAGGAACTGACAAATGTGTTTGTGAATTTTTTTTTTTGTTATTTATCAGTTTGAACTTAGAGTTAAAAACCCTAGGAACTGACAAATGTGTTATTTGTTTATTTATTTTGAACTAGAGTTAAAAACCCAAGGAACTGACAAATTTGTTTTAGAATGTTTTGTTTTTTTGTTTTTGTATTGTACATTTATTAAATGTTTTTGTATTTAGACAGTGTGTATGTTTGTTGTAGTGTTGTACAGTTTTGCATTTGATTTTGTCATGTTTTAATGTTTTTGTTTTGTTTTCTTTTAGGTTGTGAAGAGTCGGTACCGTGTGCCTACGATGTTTTTCAAGCATGGGAGGCACTGACTGTGGCTGACTAGGAGTGGCTTGATGCCCTTGGGCTCAAGCAGGTGACTCGACTAGAGCCTGTGGTGGGGGATCGGGCCTATCTGATGGCTCTGATCAACTTGTGGGATCCTCAGACTAATACCTTTCATCTCCCAATAGGGGAGATGATAGTGACTCTTGAGGATGTCTATCGGATTCTATGGATTTTGATAGATGGGCTTCCGATTCGGACTACTCCATGTGATCAATGGATGATTGTGCTGACATGGTGCTTCGGGCATGGGGTGGAGATGGGGGTGGATAGTCCGGTGGAGAGGGAGGGGGATTGCCTGATTGGCGGTATCTTGGTGCGATGGTGGCTAGAGAGGGGCGTGTTGGGGGTGAGGCATGCATTACTGATGACCCTCATCTCCAACATGCTGCTGCTCGACTCCTTAGGCATGAGGTTCCCTTGGAACCTGCTGGAGGTAGTGTTCAGATTGGTCGAGTGTTCGATGGAGGCACCCTTGATTATGAGGTGGGGATAGACGCTTCTAGCATAGCTTTATGATGAGTTGTACGAGGTCCATTGTTAGAGGTGAAAGGGGATTGGGTGCAGCTACCTATTGTAGTGTTGGGGGTGGCAGCACATAGCTGTGGAGTGGCCATAGGGTTTGCCATGGACTACTTGGGAGAGATGGTTGACAGAGAGATAGGGTATGAGGAGCAAGGACAGAGTCGATGGTGGGCAGGTGTCGTAGGGCACTATGTCGATGCCTTCGCTCGGCTTGCTCTAGGGGAGGTGTTCTGGTACCCATATCGGGACTTTCCAGCCTAGCCTGAGGCTGGAGAGTGGCTTCGATGGGTGCATAGGGGGAGATGGTTGATCGGGCGGCATGGGATCGAGCAGGAGTACTTCCTGTACGTTCGAGTGACAATAGTTTGGGGTGCACCAGGGGTTGCCTGGTGAGCCCTTGATCTATCGATGTCGAGGCGACGAGAGGACTCTGGCCTGGTCGATCATCGAGCCGTTGGGTGAGGAGTCGGATCCTATGATCGATGTCCCTGACGTGGACAATGTCGGGGTGACCGCTGAGTATGACCAGTGGTGGACGTTGTGACGGTGGCGAGGCGAGGGGCCTCTAGGGGGTCTAGAGGTGGCAGCAATAGGTGGTGAGGGTGTAGAGGCATCGGGAGAGGGTTGGGGGGCTCCGCTCGAGGATGCAGACATGGTGGAGGTTGACAGCTTTGGGGGGATGATTTTGGGGTTTCGAAGCAGCCGGATACGTAGGACGTCCCGGAGTAGTGGGAGCCGGAGCAGCCTGTCATCTCGGATATGCCTATGCCTCAGGTAGTCCTAGAGGGTGTGGAGGTGAGGCATCATGTTGAGATAGCATGATTGGAGGATCTACTTTAGAGATGGGATGAGGAGCTTGGGGATGCGCTCTAGGAGAGGGATCTCCTATGGACTCAGTTGGTGGAGTGGGAGAACGCATTGGCTGCGTACCACCGATGGGATGGGGACACAGATGTTGTGCGAGAGAGGGATCTCCTATGAACTCAGTTGGCATAGCGTGATGACGTAGTGGCTGCGTACCATCGATGGGAGATGGATCTATTTCGTCATCGAATGGAGTTGGAGGTAGAGATTATCCGCCTCGATGGGCGGTTACCTGAGCTCCCTAGAGGTGGGTCTTCACGTCGGATGAGAGACAGTGATACTGAGCAGTCAGCATCTTCTCATCGTAGGTGGCTGGATGAGGGGGGCGCTAGTGGGCATGATGCGGGGGCTAGCAGTAGCCACCCTGAGAGGTCCCATAGGACCCACACCATGGGGGGTAGTTCCCGTCGCACCGATCCTACGTGATCATGGTGGCCGACGCCCTAGGCTTGGGGGTTTTTGAGTTTTTGCTTTGTTTTGCGAGGTCAGAGGACCGACTTATTGTAGCCTACGGGCATTTTGACGATATATATATACATGACTTTTCTTTTTGGTTATACACTTGTCATGATTTATTTTTTTGTTTATGCACATTTATTTATGATGATGTATGCATGTGGTATTATGAATGCGATGTTTCTAATTATATGATGTATGCATATGGAATGAATGAAATGATTTGTTGATAACTTGTCGATGGCACCATAGACTGTACAAGATTTACTGGCTTTCTGTACTTATGTGATGGCTTTGTGGAATGACTTTGCATGTGTTAATTTTGTTTTGGTATTTTTCATATTTTTTGATGTTGATGTAAGTAATGAAATGTACCAGTTGTTTTAAAATGTAGTTAAGGTTTTTTGAGATTCAGATGTTTTAACTAACTAGCCAAGACTTTACATTTATCTCACAAGATTTTTTGAACAAGGTATGAATCAGACTTGAGTTTGACCAAGTTATTTCACATCCTTGTGTGTGCAATTGAGTTCGTTTATGTGGTATTTGTCAGGATACCGCCAGTTCCAGATAGGCTGTCAACCAAACCTGTATTGAGGATCACCTAATTAGCTCCACTAACTCCGTTGTTGTATTTAGTAAGATTAATCCATGGGACAATCTAAGGTACCATAAGCTAGCTCATCCACATGCAAACATTGGTCTGCTCACACGCAAAGCTAATGTGATAGACATATCGTCATGCGTTTAGGATACCACCATTGTCAGGTAGGTTGTCCACCAAACCCGTAATGAGGATCACCTAGATGGTTTTTTGAATGTTGAGAATTCCAGGGATTCAAGTTCAGGCGTCTTTCGGTTGCTCAACTTGTTGGGATACTTGCTCGTATATATAGTGATGAAAATCACTTGTTTATTTTTCTCTTTTGTTTTTCTTTTTGAGCAAGGACTTGAATAGTGGTGATAACCACTGTTATTTGATTTTGCATTTATAGGTTGCAAAGTTGAGCTCGTAGGTTTTTGGCTTGTGAATGGCATTGATTCTTTTGGTCTTGGGGATGACTACCCATCCTGTTCAGGGACGTGTAGTACGAATCCTTACGACCTTTGGGAATCAAAGGTGATTGGGGATGTTATTATGTAAGGGCATTGATCTTTTAGGCCTTGGGGATGACTACCCATCCTTGTCAGGGGTGTGTAGTATGAATCCTTATGACTTTGGGGACCAAAGGTGTTTTGGAAGTTTGTGATGATGGATTGTTGGATTTTGTGTAATGGCATTGATCCTTTTAGGCCTTGGGGACGACTACCCATCCTTGTCAGGGGCGTGTAGTACGAATCCTTACGACTTTGGGGATCAAAGGTGTTTTGGGATTTTTTTAGTGGTGAAAACCACTTTTTATTATGGTGAATTGGATGGGGAAGAGCTTGTCCTTTTGTCAATTCTCAGCATTCTTGAACCATTCGCACGGGGGATGAACAGGCTAACCTTTCACCTATGGTACCCTAGACTGCTTTGTAGGTTTCTCTTGCATTCACACAACTTGGGAATTATTTTATGTGTTTTAACTTGTGTAGGGATGTTACGTAACGAAGTATGATCCAAGTAAAACTCTCCCTTTGTAAAATCTGTCTGACTTTGTACAGTTTTTGGCTAGAAATTTAAATACAGCTGAATGACGAAAACCCTAAATACATTAGGAGACAACTGACTATGCTAAAAATGTGGATGGTGTTATTCTGGATGGATGTGTTTATAAAATGGAAAAATGTGGAAAATGATGGAATTGCCTAGCAATTACAGTCTATGGTGCTTTTGACATGTATGACCAGCAAATATGCAATGTATGGATGCGATGCCTAATGCAGTTTATTATATTTTTGTATTTTAATTTTTATGAGTATGCATGAAATTGAGATGCAATTTTTTTGCTATCTTTTATTATTTTATTGTTTTTGTTTGTTTTTGAATATTTGTTTTTGACCAAGCGATTGTGGGAACCCTTGGAGCTTTTGGTTTGACCAAAGGGTTTATGGATACCTTTGGGGCATTTTAGGTTGACCAAGCGATTGTGAGAATCCTTGGAGCTTTTGGTTTGACCAAAGGGATTATTGATACCTTTGGGGTATTTTGGGGTTGACCAAGCGATTGTGGGAATCCTTGGAGCTTTTGGTTTGACCAAAGGGATTATTGATACCTTTGGGGCATTTTGGGGTTGACCAAGCGATTGTGGGAATCCTTGGAGCTTTTGGGGTGGGCTATGGCTCTCTAAATGTGGAATGGCCTCAAATGACTGATGTTCAAGGGTTCTGGTTCCTTGATTCCTTCAAGAGAGGTGAGCCGGTATGTTCCAGGTCCTATTTTACTATCAATTACATAGGGACCTAACCAATTTGCCATGAATTTGTCCCTGAGATGGGTCGACAAGTTAGAGTTTTGTTGGTTCTCTTTTAAGACCAAGTCACCAACCTGAAAGTCCCTCAGGTGAACTTTCATGTTGTATGCTCTCCTAAGTCACTCTTGATAGATACGTAAATGCTCGAGAGCATTGACGCATCGTTCATCGAGCAACGTAAGTTGGTCTAACCGGGCCTGCCATGCAGTGTCATCATCGATGAACTCTTGCATTGAGATGCGTAGGGAAGGTATTTCCAACTCGAGAGGCATGACTGCCTCGGAGCCATACACCAATGAAAATGGAGTTGCCCTAGTGGGCATCCGAATGCTAGTGCGATAAGCCCACAGGGCAAGCGGGATTTGAATGTGCCAATCCTTATGACTATCTATGACCATATTTTTGAGGATAGCGACTAGCATTTTGTTTGATGCCTCTGCTTGCCCATTTGCCTGCGGATAATAAGGTGTTGAAAAACTATGCTGAATTTTGTACTTTGTTGTCAAAGCATGCACATATTTGTTCTTGAATGACGTCCCATTATCCGAGATGATCTTGGATGGAATACCAAAATGACATATGATGTTATGCAAAATAAACTCCGCAATGCGGGGTCCAGTCGTAGAGGTTAGCGAAATTGCTTCCACCCACTTGGTGAAGTACTCTGTGGCCGTTATGATGAACGTGTGATGACTTGACGATGTAGGGGAGATCTTTTCGATTAGATCTAAGCCCCACTACGAAAATGGCCAAGCCGATTGGATCGGTTGCAAGGCCTGAGAAGGTACGTGTGTCAAATTAGCATGGTGTTGACACTTCACGCACTTCTTTACATATGCACAACAATCTCGCTCTAAATATGGCCAATAATAGCCCATGCGAAGAATGCACTTTGCGATGGCCATACCATTGAAGTGGCCACCGCATGTACCATCGTGCGCTTGGGTGATCGCCCAAGCGGACTCCTGCTGGTCCAAGCAATGGAGGAGGATCCCTTCATAGCTCCGATGATACAAAATGTCTCCTAACAAGACATGTTTTGCCACTTTCTATTTAAATGATCTTTTCGCGGCATGCGTCAATCCAAGTGGGAGGTTACCTAGCTTGAGGTAGTCTCTTATGGGTGTGTACCAATCCTGCTGATCAGAAACCTCGATGGTATGAATGACCAATCCCTCTTGTAGTTCATCCCTAGCAAAAGCTGAGCGGGAAAGAACTTGTAAGAATAGCGTTGTGTTGCTATTAAGAGGGTTCGAGGAGAACAAGGACCCCTAGTCGGCATGATTCAGACAATCATGGATTCGAGAGAACTTATCTTGAGATGGTTCAATCTGGATCAGGTGGATTCCTGGCGTTAGGTCAGAGCTTGCACGCTCCATCATGGATTGCGATAATGTTTTAACTTGAATGGTTGTCATTTCACCAGAAGGGTCTTGCGGGATTAGTGACCCCAAGGAGGCCATAGTATCCGCAAAATGATTCGATGATCGAGGGAGTGCCTCGATGTCGTACCATTCAAGCTTTGCTAGGAATTTGTCCACAAGGGCTTTGTAGGCCTGCAGAACTGGGCATTTACATTGGAATACCCCTTTTACTTGGTTGACAATTAACAACGAATCACCAAAGATGTTCAAGCATTTGATGTTCATGGTGATTGTTGTTTGAAGACCTATGAGCAAGGCTTCATATTCTGCATTGTTGTTGGTGCACGAGAAATCTAATTTAAATGATAGAGGCATTGGAGCCCCTTGCGGTGTGAAGAATACAATTCCCGTGCCACCCCTTGCTCACATTTAGAACCATCAAAGAATAGGGTCATGTCGGCCTGTGACTCAGGCTCATTAGAATCTAGCGATTCTGAAACATGGAAGACCCCATCATCGGGTAGCTCTATGGTCAGAGGCTGATCATCTTCAAGAGGAGCCTCTGCTAGTTGATCGATGATGACTTGACCTTTGATGGACTTCTGTCCAATGAATTCGATGTCAAACTCCATCAACAACATGATCCATTTCACCGTGCGGCTACTATGATAAGTATGACTCATCATGTATCGCAATGGATTCTCCTTAGACACAACATACGTCGTATTGCTCAGCATGTAGTGGCACAGCTTTTTGGTAGCAAACACCACTGCCAAGCATAGCTTCTCGACGTATGCATAGTTAAGTTCATAACTGACCAGGGTGCGGCTAAGATAGTAATTAGCCTGTTCTTTGTGTAGTTCATTTTTTTGGGCTAGCATGGCACCCAGTGCCACCTCAGTAGCTGAGATGTATAAGTAGAATGACACTCCTGGTCTAGGTGGTGCCAATACTAGCGGCGAAGCCAAGTATTGTTTGATGTCATCGAAGCTGATTGGCACTCGTCATCCCAGTGAAATGCTACCCCCTTGTGCAATAATTTATTCATGGGTCGGCACTTGTCAGATAGCTGCGCTATGAAGCGCTTGATTGACGTGACCTTTCCCTGCAGGCTTCTGAGTCTGCTTGATGGTGGTTGGGGGAAGCATTTCAAGGATTGCCTTGACTTTGTTTGGATCTACCTCGATTCCTCATTTTGAGACTATGAAACCCAAGAGTTTTCTAGATGTGATGCCAAATACGCACTTCTTGGGGTTTAGTCTGACTTTATGTTCAATGAGGCGATCGAGGATCTTGCTTAAGTCATCGAGATGATCTGGGTGCAAAAGAGATTTGGCCAACAAATCATCCATGTAATCTTCCAAAGTTTTATGCATGTGATCATGGAAGATGTATGTCATGGCACGTTGGTAGGTGGCGCCAACATTTTTAAGGCCAAAGGGCATGACCTTATAACAAAATGTCCCCCAAGGCATTGTGAACGCCATTTTTAGTTGGTCCTCGGGATTGATACGAATCTGATTGTATCCCAAGAAACCATCCATGAGGGAAAGCATTTCATGGCCCATTGTAGCGTCTACCAATGCGTCGATGCTAGGCAAGGGGAAATCATCCTTAGGACTCACTTTGTTTAGATCTCAAAAATTGATGCATATGCGAATCCTCCCATCTAGATTTTTGATGGGCACCATGTTAGACAACCATGGTGGGTAATCCATACAGATGACAAACTGTGCATCCAATAACTTTTGTAACTCATATTTGACCATTAAGGCTACTTTTGGGTGCATCTTACATAGTTTTTGCTTAACTGGCTTGACTGTCGGATCAAGCGTTAGATTATGCGTGACTAGCTGCGGGTCTAGCCCCGACATGTCTTTGTAGGACCATGCAAAAACCTCCTTCTTCTCTTTGAGAAGGGCAATGTAATCGGCTTGCTCTTCGAGGGATAGACTTACCCCTAGCTTGATGATTTGCAAATTCATTGGATCAGAGCCGATGTCTACGTCAGTCATCTCTTCAACTGACATGTGGGACCCATCCTCCAACTGGTGTGGAGTTGGGATCAGGTGGATATCATTTGCTGAATTTAGATCTACGTTCGGAACTTCGGGTTCCTCTTCAGCATGGAAGACATCCTGAGTCTGTCCTGGGGTGAAATGGAACATCCCACCACAAGGCCGATACTCGATGGGGATGGTGGTGTGTCAATATGATCCCAATCTATAGCATCTAAGTCTAGATACAATGACCATGTTGGGTCGGTTGGGTTATGGATGGGGGCGGTTAAGTCAATGGAGATCATGTTGATGAAATGATTTTGGTCTCCATTACCATGGGTGTGGTGACTCGGACATCCTAGGTGATCTTTGTGCTCCGGATCTGGCTCTGTGGGTACTTGCACAAATGGATCGGCCCTATGTGCGGATAAAAGGATAGGATCTGCCCTTGGCACTGATGGCTCTATAGGGTCTCTGGGCGGAAGGTGCTCTCTGTATGCCTAAAGTGGTGGGTGTAGTAATTGGTCCAACTACGCCTGGTTTAGGTGCCACCTATGCCTTGGCCCTATGTGTAGCTGTTCAAACATGTCATCTATGTCCATGGGGTATTGTTGTTGTCGCATATGATTGAGATATGCCATCTCAGTCTCATCTTCATAATCGCTATCAGAGATCCATAGGCCTTCGTTGGCTCCGATAGCTATTTGCGACATGTGAGGCTCGTCTTGCTCGAGCAAATTAATGTGGTCCCATCGGGGTTGTTCCGCTCTCTACGGGGGGACCTGATTCTCTTGAGGTGGCATTTGCTCGATTGGAGCATCCAAAGGGAACATTGTCATGAAGCTCTCCTGATAATCATCTATGGGGGTCACTTGTGAATGATTGCTATCAGATTCGAAAGGGTCCCAAGGTGCTACCTCATACTCTGACTCATCTTCTGAAGACCCTTCTTGGCCTTGTCTATATCCCTCTTGTAGGTGAGTCCTCGAACTTTCTCCTTTCTCGATCGAAGGGAAAGGGTTGTTAAGGTCAACAAGGTTGGTTGTTAGCAATGGGAGGTAATCCCCCAATGTATATGTTGTGTTAGGATTGGCATATGGATCTAATGCCAACCCATCCTTGTTGCCTATCCCTAGGCCTTGCATGTTCTCTACCAAGATGTCAAGGGGTAGGGGGTGGTTGAACCCTACTCCTGACTTGTCGTATGGCATTTGATATCTTGGTTGGCAAAGAACGTGCACTCCTTGCTCATACCTGCCCAACCCATATCCATGCCAATTACATTGGCCAAGATATCTCAAAGTGAAGTCTGGGTTGGACAAATAGTTGACGTCCTCAGCAAAGGGCTCTTCATCTTCTTCTTCTTGCATGTAAGGTTCAATGCCATTATCGAGGCCCCCATAAACAAAGTTTGTCTGATTTGGTGGGTAGCCTAGAGGAACCATAGTGTCGATGGGGAGGCGAGGTCTCCCCATGTCTTGCATGGACTCAAGTGCGGGTGTTGCTACAATATTCCACACTAGATACTCCCCTAAGCCCGTATTGGCCATCTCAATGGTGATCGTTGGTGGTGGAGGGGGAGGGAATGGGAGTTCTTCCTGGGTCCACTCCATGTAGGGTGAACTAGGCATCTCGACTTCCATTCGGCTAGGCATCTCTTCGGTAGAGATGGTTGAGACTAGTGGCGGTGCCTCTTCTAGGGGTTTCTTCCCCTTGTCCTTCGGTGTGGCCACCGTAGGTGGCATTGTTGGTGAAGGACCAGATGATGAAGATGGACCCGACTGGTGATTTGATGGACTTAACAATGGGGATGCATGCGGAATCAGACCCTGTTTAGATGGATTCAACTAAAAATCCAAATGTGTCGATGGAAGGGTCGATTGCAGCATTAGTTGCACCGTATTGCAATACTTGAAGGGCTCTAAGTCTGCTGGGACTACATGCACCTGCCCTTCGAATGTGTACTTTAGGCACTGATGAGCTATCGAAGGGACACACTTCATGTCCCTGATCCAAGGCCTGCCCAACAAGATATTATAGGCCATCTCACCTTCCAAGATGTGGCACAACGTAGGAATAGTCTTTTGTCCCACTTGGATGGGCAGGACAATTGTGCCAACCATCGAGCATATCGCATCATTGAATGCTCAAAGAGTATAGGTGGAGGCTACGATGTGAGATGCTGGCAACTTGAGGTGTTTCAATGCCATTGTTGTAATTATATTACTGGACGAGCCAGTGTCCACCAACACCCTCTTGTATGAAATCCCATTGACCCATGCAATGACGTGCAGGGGTGGATCCACCATATCACCAGTCACCGATTTTAGTTCGTCTTCTCTAAAGGTGATGACTAGTTCTGTACATTGTTTTACATGTCCCACAAAGTTGTTGAAAGAGTTTGCTTCATGGGGCTACAGCTCGATGGCTTTTAATATCTCCATTAGAGCCTCCCGATGGGGCGATGATTGTTGAATGAGCTCATAAATGGAGAGCCTAGCCGACGTGGTCCTTAAACTTTGGGTAAGTCTAGTCCAAATCATGGCCACTGGTCTAGGCGGGGGAGGTTGTGTAGGGTGTTGTTGAGGTTGTGACATTGATGGAACCTCTCTTGTGGCTGCCACGGGGGTAGCTCCTGGGTACCTCTTGTTCCTAGTCACTATGCTTATCATCCCTACATACCCCTGCATGGGGCAGTTCTGTGTCACCTCATTGACTTGAAGGGTTTTTGCCTATGCATCATGGGCAGGCAGGGGGTCTTTGAAGACTCCCATCTGTTGGTTGTTTGGTGCTACGGGGTTGTCCACCGCTAGTGTCTTGTTGTCTATTAGGTCTTGCACGAAGCTCTTGAACTTCCAACATGCGTAAAGGTCATGTCCTTTCTGCCTATGAAATCTATAGTACAAGTCTTCCCTATAGCCCTTAGGTTTTGGTGCATTGGGGTCTATGGGTCGACTTTCTGGCAGGTGTATCAAGTTTGCCATGGACAAACGGTCAAACAAGGAGTCTTTGGACTCTGTGAAGGGTGTGAACTGTCGCCTAGGGTGACGCTGCTAATTTTGCTCTTGTCGATGATTCTCCTTCTCATAGCTATCAAGAGGAACTGCCTGATAGTTAGCCTATGAGGGTTGTGTTGCTTGTGCAGGCTTCGGCATGTTTATAGCAACCTGATTGACCATAGCGGGTTTCGGTTGCATGGTCCCTATTTTGGCATTTTTAGGCCACTCTTTCTTCTTTGGCTTGGCAATCTCGCCATCCTGTATCTTGATCTCCTCAATGATTCTGGCTTGCGCCAGGGCTTCCTCAAGAGTGGCATATTTCTGCAGCTGCAATAGCATGGAGATCGATCTCAAACAACTTTTTGAGAACATTTGGGTTAGGTCGGCCATGGGAGGGAGGTAGGGCAGCTTTGAAAGCAACGTCCTCCATCGATTTCCATAGGCCACCATGGTTTCTTCCTCATACTGCCTGAGGCTAGCTAGGTCACTTAGTGACGCCTTCTTCTTGGTGTTGAAGGTGAAGCATTCGAGGAACGCGTCCACTAGCTGATCCAAGTTACTGATGCTATGCTTTGGCAACTGAGTGAACCAATCCGAGGCAGGGCCTACGAACATGGTTATAAATGTTCTTAGCAAGCAAAGCATCATTGTCCTGAATGCCAAAGCATTGGCTCAGGAATCTAGTCACGTGCTCTTGGGCATCCTCCTCCCCTCTAAAGATTGCCAACTGGGGTAGTTTAAAGTGTTCAGGGTATGGGGGTGTCGACACTGACGGATGCACAGGGTGACTATGGAGCTGGCGTAAAGTGGGCTTTTGGGGCCCAGAAGTCTTGGTCTCCATAGACTCTAAGCACTCTAGCAGCGCTTTGTATGCATCGAAAGATTTAATTTCTTCCTCCTTGGTTTGTTCCCATTGTGGGTTGCGGGGAACTTGAGGCCTATGGAGGGGTAGCCGGACAACATCCCCCCTGCCTTGGTAGGGCATTTCAGCCCACTCTTCTTCTTGCTCATACTCCTCATAGGCTTCTTGAGGAGTTCTTGGGTGAGACCTATAAACATGGGTGGGTGCCCATGGAGGGTGCCCATCATTGTTTCTAGGAGTGGCCTCCCGCTCAGGTCTAGGAGGTCTTGGAGGTAATATTTGATAAGGTCACGGAGACCTGTCTCACACCAAGGGGTTGTGCCTCTCATACAACTCTATCTTATGCTTACGAGGGGTTGGGACCCTCTCAGGCATAGTGTTCTGGAGCAATTCATCTGTCTGATGTCGAATGCGCTCTTTGCTAAGGTGATACAGGTGCTCTAACTATTGTTGGTCTTGCCTGAGCTGCATGATTTGCGCTTGGTGGGTGGCATGTTTGGCAAATGCCAAGTCAATTTGTTCCATCGTCTTGTGTTTAGGAAGCCTAGATGCCTCTCCTACATGTCTATCTCGGTCATGGTGATCCGAGATCTCTATGGGTCACTTTCCTCTATCGAGGTTAGCGGCATTCACCCGAGGCTCTGGCCTCAGTGGGTGATCTTGATACATAGCAGGTGTGGAGGTGCATTGCTCCCATGCTGTGTATTGCTCTTGAGGAATGTAGTGGTCTTCCTCATGCTCCCTTTCGTATGTGTGAAAGGGGTGGGCAGAATTGGCTTGCCCTGTCTGAAGAGCCTTGTGCTCTGGATTTGGCCTATTGTTTCTGATAGTAATAAGGGGTAAAGGAGGGATGACGTAATCATGTGGCCCCTCCTTATGGACCCTATGTTGCTCTAGCACTTCATCACATGGTGGCCACTCATAACGAGCATCTAAGGGAGCCCTCCCATCTATGTTGAGTGCCACGTGTATGGCCTCCTCTTGAAAGGGTCTATGCTGAGTGGGAGTGCCCCTCAAAGGGGTGCCTCTATAGTCCCATTCTGTAATGGCATGATGTGGACTATCTTGTGGGTCAGGCCACCAAGGCGGTATGACCAAGTCCTCGGGACTATATCGGAGGTGACTTGTGCCCCTTTGTACACTTTTCGTAGCTTCTGCCCGTGATTGGGCTCGACTACGGGTGTACACCATGGTGATGTTTCTCTAAAGATGTGTACATTTTTATCTTCTTTATGATTTTTTATGCTACACTAAACAAAATGGAAACACACAATCAAAGCAATGATTATCTTGTTTATGGATTAGAAGTGTGCCCTAAATCTGGTTCAGTGTGTTTTGATTTTTTGTTTTGAAAACCTTGTAAAGAAATTTTTGTTTGTATATGCAATATGAGGGCTCTTATATCTCCCAAAATGGTCACCCCTTCAATATACCACTTCCAGGCCATTATACCGAACCTCTCTATATACCCGCCCTTACGTGAGGGAGACTATTGGTACGTGAGAGCAGAACAATACATGGAACATAGGCGGTACGAAAGGGGAATCACTCTGTTTTGACACCTACCATAGAAGACTTATCCTCATGCACTGGGAATCACCCCAGCTACACTTGGTCAGCTTTCATCAGGATTTACGTCTAGCAACAGTAGCGATCAAGGTTATGTATGCAAAAATTCAAGCCAAGGTGGTGATGAAATCCACCGTTGGTCTTGATCAAGTGTTGGGGTTTTACGACCAATGCCTTGATGTTCAGATTATCTCGTGGTGTGTGGGATTATTTTTATTTGTGAAAAGAAAGAAATCATGCAGTAAACTTTCCTATGCAAGCAAAGAAATAAGAAATGATAGAGACAAAAAATAGAAAATGATAGAGGATGCTCAGAACCCCTACCTCTTCTCTGCCCAAATCGGATGCCTCTGAGTTTCTGCTCTAAAACTACATAGAGAGCTAATCATCCCGGGGTGAGATGAATAATAGATCTGTATTCATCATAGGGTGAGATGAATTCCTATTCGTCCCAGGGTGGCATGAATTCCAGCTCTGTATTCGTTACAGGATGGAACGAGCAGCAGTCCAGTGCTTGAAATATTGATACCTGCAAGCAAAAACACACAACTTTTGATCAAAAATTTGATCTCAAAATCAAGGGACAGGGGTCCCACCATGATCGCCACTGAAAGCACGAGGATACGAAAGCAAAACAGAAGGGGAAATGCAACGCTAAGTCCTACGAACGAGAATGCATGAAAAGAAGGAAAACCAATGAACTGAAATGAGATTAAAAGCAAGTGTAAAAGTGTGGCCCTTTATTTTATTAATTTTCTCCAAATCAGGTTACAATACGTCTCCTCCATTTTCAGGGGCTAGGAGCATCGGACATATTTTGATTACACCATGAATGATATATTCCCCTTTGAGATCTTTCGCATGCCCACATTGAAAATGGGCGGACCAAACGTCACCGCCGCTTGCATGAATATGTCTATGGTTCCTTGCTGCCCCTCTGGTGTCGATATCCTACATTCATAGAAATAGTAAATGGTTAGTAGCACCTGCGGATGGAGAGAAACATGCGATCCCCAAGGCCTGCGGTCAGTGCATGCATAAAATGATTAAAATGATAACTGAAACATATTAGAATGAGCTAAAAATTTGATAGAAGCAATAAAAAATTACCAGGAACCCACTACAAAAGGAATAGTTGAGAAATCTACCATATATTTCTAATCGCTCCGGGGTGGGACGATTAGGACTGTCATAAGCTGTCAAAAAGCCACCTCCTAAATGTCTAGTCTAGAAGCCTCCAAAATACCTACAAAGTTGGGGTTAGACAAAATGGGGCATTTTGGGAAGACCCAGAAGGTTAGATTTTGCGAATTTGGCCTCGATTGCCCTGTATCTGATGATGCTCCCTGTATGTTAGTGAAAGCGAGAAATGATAAAATCATAGCCAAAACTTGTCAGAATCACATGAAACTTGAATAGCAGCATATGTAAGTAACCTAGAATCAAATGCAAAAGAAAAATTAGGGAAATATACCATATATTTCTAATCACTCCGGGGTGGGGCGATTAGAACTGCAATAGTGCGGGGGGCACCCGGGGGCAGGACGCCCACCGTTTGGGACTTGGTTTCAGCACCAATCCACTTGGGATGGGTCCAAAACCTCTTATGGGGTTGTGTCAAAAAATTTGGTGGGGTATTGTGGCCAAATGTTTGGGTTTGGGTCCGGATTGCGCTTCCAATAATCACCCAATAACCTCCCTTCCAAAAGAGAGATCAAGGATGTAAAAGCACAAATGATGGGTGAGGATGTAATTCGGTAGCACTTCATTGCTCCAAATGCTCCTCTCTGTTCTCTTTTTTGGGGTGAGAAGACTCACCAATTTATAGACCTAGGGTCTCTCTCTTTGAATGCGCATGCGAGGGCGCCACTTGACTTGCTTGCCCTATTTTGGGAGAAAATATTATTCCTTGATTTAGAGTCTCTTTGCATGAGGCCTCCATAATCAAGGCATGCATGACTGAAGTCTCTCTCTCTGATTTGAAGTCGTTCCTCGCAATTGCATGCCCTGAAGGCATAGTTAAGTGGCGGACCTATCGAGGTTTGACTTTTTCCAATCAAACTTGCTATTCGCCCCACCCTGGGACGAATGCTGATAATCATCCCTGGGTGGGATGAATACCAGTTTGTAATCATCCCAGGGTGGGACGAGTAGGGAGCAAAGTGCTAAAAAGGTGCCAAATTGACCTCTGACCTTCCAAACTATTGTGGGAGTGGTTAGGACCACTGTTTAACCTCTGGGGGCTGCCCTAGGGGCTATGTATGTCAATTCGATCAGTGCTTGTCATCACATAATCGGATTGGTGCTGTTTTGGTGTCTACATGTACCACTGGTCAAATGGTTGTTTTGAAGTTGTCTACTTGTTGGTCTTGTATTGTGGTTGGGGAGAACAGGACCCTGATGTCTTGGATTGGTTCACTCCATCTTGGATTGCGATAGTGTTTTACGATTTGGGTTGTCAGGTTTGTGACACTAATGAGGTCAAAAAGGGAGTATGTCGTACCATTTAAGCTTTGATAGGAATTTATCCACAAGGGCTTTGTAGGCCTGTAGAACTAGGCATTTGCATTGGAATACCCCTTTCACTTGGTTGACGATTAACAATGAATCACCAAAGATGTTCAAGCATTTGATGTTCATGGTGATGGCTGTCTGAAGACCTATGAGCAAGGCTTCGTATTCAACATTGTTATTGGTGCACGGGAAATAAATTTTAAATGATAAATGCATTGGAGCCCCTTGCATTGTGAAGAATACAATTCTTGCACCACCCCCTTGCTCACATTTAGAACCATCAAATAATAAGGTTATGTCGGCTTGTGACTCAGGCTCATCATAATCTGGCGATTCTGAGACATGGAAGACCCCATCATCGGGTAGCTCTACGGTCAGAGGTTGATTGTCTTTGAGAGGAGCCTCTACTAGTTGATTGGCGATGACTTGACCTTTGATGGACTTCTATCCAATGAATTCGATGTCAAACTCTGTCAACAACATGATCCATTTCACCGTGTGGCTACCATGATAAGTACGACTCATCATTTACCATAATGGATTCTCCTTAGACAACATACATCGTATTGCTCAGCATGTAGTGGCATAGCTTTTTGGTAGCAAATACCACTGCTAAGCATAGATTCTCGACGTATGCATAGTTTAGTTCATAACTGACCAGGGTGCGGCTAAGATAGTAAGTAGCTTGTTCTTTATGTATTTCATCTTTCTGGGCTAGCATGGTTCCCAGTGCCACCTCAGTAGCTGAGATGTACAAATAGAATGACACTCCTGGTCTAGGTGGTGCCAATACTAGCGAAGAAGCCAAGTATTGTTTAATGTCGTCAAAGGCTGACTGACACTCGTCATCCCAGTGAAATGCTACCCCCTTGTGTAATAATTTATTCATGGGTCAGAACTTGTCAGATAGCTGCGCTATGAAGCGCTTGATTGACATGACCTTTCCCTACAGGCTTTTGAGATACTTTATGGTGGTTGGGGGAAGCATTTCAAGGATTACCTTGACTTTGTTTGGATCTACCTCGATGCCTCATTTTGAGACTATGAAACCCAAGAGTTTTCCAGATGTGATGCCAAATACGCACTTCTTGGGGTTTAGTCTAACTTTGTGCTCGATGAGGCGATCGAGTATCTTGCTTAGGTCATCAAGATGATCTGGGCGCAAAAGAGATTTAGCCAACAGATCATCCATATAGTCTTCCAAATTTTTATGCATGTGATCGTGGAAGATGTATGTCATAGCATGTTGGTAGGTGGCACCAACGTTTTTAAGGCCAAAGGGCATGACCTTATAACAAAATGTCCCCCAAGGCATTGTGAACACCATTTTGAGTTGATCATCGGGATTGATACGAATCTGGTTGTATCCCAAGAAACCATCCATGAGGGAAAGCATTTTGTGGCCTTATGTAGTGTCTACCAATGCATCAATGCTAGGCAAGGGGAAATCATCCTTGGGACTCGCTTTTTTTAGATCTCAAAAAATGGTGCATATGCGAATCCTCCCATTAGGCTTCTTGATGGGTACCATGTTGGACAGCCATGGTGGGTGATCCACATAGATGACAAATTGTGCATCCAAAAACTTTTGTAGCTCATCTTTGACCATTAAGTCTACTGTTGGGTGCATCTTACGTAGTTTTTTCTTGGCTGGCTTGACTGTCGGATCAAGTGTTAGATTATACGTGACTAGCTGCGAGTCTAGCCCCGACATGTCTTTGTAGGACCATGCAAAAACCTCCCTCTTCTCTTTGAGAAGGGCAATGTAATCGAATTCCTATTCAAGGGATAGAATTACCCCTAGCTTAATGATTTGTGGATTCATTGGATCAGAGCCGATGTCTACATCAGTCGTCTCTTCAATTGACATGTGGGACCCGTCCTCCAATTGGTGTGGAGTTGGGATCAGGTGGATATCATTTGCTAAATTTAGATCTACGTTTGGAACGTTGGGTTCCTCTTTAGCATGGAAGATATCCTGAGTTGGTCTTGGGGTGAAATGAAGCATCTCACCGCAAGGCCAGTACTCTGATGGGGATGGTGGCGAGTTAGCATGATCCTAGTCTATGGCATCTAGGTTTAGATACAATGGTCATGCTGGATTGGCTGGATTGCGGTTAAATCAATGGAGATCATGTTGATGAAGTGAATTTGGTCTCCATTACCGTGCGGGTGGTGACTTGAACATCCATGGTGATATTTGTGCTCGAGATCTGGCTCTGTGGGTATTGGAACAAATGGATCGGCCCTATGTGCGGATAAAAGTATAGGGTCTGCCCTTGGCACTGATGGCTCTATAGGGTCTCTGGGTGGAGGGTGCTCTCTGTATGCCTGAAGTGGTGGGTGCAACACTTGGTCCAACTATGCTTGGTTTAGGTGCCACCTATGCCTTGGCCCCATGTTTAGATGTTCAAACATGTCGTCAATGTCCATGGGGTATTTCTATTGTCGCATATGATTGAGATATGCCATCTCAGTCTCATCTTCATAATCGCTATCAGATATCCATAGGCCTTCATTGGCTTCGACAGCTATTTGCGGCATGTGAGGCTCATTCTGCTCGAGCAAGTTAATTTGGTCCCATCGGGGTTGTTCCACTCTCTATGGGAGGACTTGATTCTCTTGAGGTGGCATTTGCTCGATTGGAGAATTCAAGGGGAACATTGTCATGAAGTTCTCCTGATAGTCATCTATGGGCATCACTTGCGAGTGATTGCTATCAGACTCGAAAGGGTCCCAAGGTGCTACCTCATACTATGACTCATCTTCTGAAGATCCTTATTGGCCTTGTCTATATCCCTCTTGTAGGTGAGTCCTCGAAATTTCTCCTTTCTCGATCGAAGGGAAAGGGTTGTTGAGGCCAACAAGGTTGGTTGTTAGCAATGGGAGATAATCCCCCAATGTGTACGTTGTGTTAGGATTGGCATATGGATCTTGTGCCAACCCATCCTTGTTGCCTATCCCTAGGCCTTGCATGTTCTCTACCAAGATGTCAAGGGGCAAAGGGTGGTTGAACCCTACTCCTGATTTGTCGTACGACATCTGATATCTTGGTTGACAAAGAACGTGCACCCCTTGTTCATATCTGCCTAACCCATATCCATGCCAATTGTATTGGCCAAGATATTTCAAAGTGAATTCTAGGTTGGACAGATAGTTGACATTCTCTGCAAAGGGCTCTTCATCCTCTTCCTCTTGTAGGTAAGGTTCAATATCGTTGTCGAGGCCCCCATATACAAAATTTGTCTGATTTGGTGGGTAGCCCAAAGGGACAATAGTGTCGATGGGGAGGTGAGGTCTCCCCATGTCTTGCATGGACTCAAGCATAGTTTTTGATAGGATGTTTCGCACTAGGTACTCCCCCAAGCCTATATTGGCCATCTCAATGGTGATCGTCGATGGTTGAGGAGGAGGGAATGGGAGTTCTTCCTGAGTCCACTCCATGTCGGGTGAACTAGGTGCCTCGACTTCCATTTGGCTAGGCACCTCTTTGGTAGATATGGTTGAGACTAATGGCAGTGCCTCTTCTAGGGGTTTCTTCCCATTGTCCTTCGGTGTGGCCATCGTAGGTGGCATCATTGGTGAAGGACTAGACGATGAAGATGGACCCGATTGGGGATTTGAGGGACTTAATAGTAGGGATGTATGCGAAATCGGACCCTGTTTGGATGAATTCAATTGAAAGTCCAAATGTGTCGATGGAAGGGTTGATTGTGGCATCAGCTGCATCTCATTGCAATACTTGAAGGGCTCTAAGTATACCAGGACCACATGCACTTTCCCTTCGTATGTGTACTTTAGGTATTGATGGGCTATCGAAGGGACACACTTCATGTCCCTAATACAAGGCCAACCCAGCAAGATGTTGTAGGCCATATCACCTTCCAGGATGTGGCACAACCTAGGAATAATCTTTTGTCCCACTTGGATGGGTAGGACAATTGTGCCAACCATCGAGCATATTGCGTCATTGAATGCTCAAAGAGTATAGGTGGAGGCCACAATGTGAGATGCTGGAAACTTGAGGTGTTTCAATGTCGTTGTTGTGATTATATTATTGGATGAGCCAGTGTCCACTAACACCCTCTTAAATGGAATCTCGTTGACCCGTGCAATGACGTGTAGGGGTGGATCCACCATATCACCAGTCATCGATTTTAGTTCATCTTCTCTAAAGGTGATGACTGGTTCTATACATCGTTTTACATGTCCCACAAAGTTGTTGAAAGAGTTTTCTTCATGGGGCTACAGCTCGATGGCTTTTAATATCTCCATTAGAGCCTCCCAATGGGGCGGTGATTGTTGGATGAGCTCATAGATGGAGATCCTAGCCGACGTGGTCCTTAAAATTTGGGTAAGTTTAGTCTAAATCGTGGCCACTGGTCTAGGCGGAGGAGGTTGCGTAGGGTGCTATTGAGGTTGTGACGTTGATGGAACCTCTCTTGTAGCTATCGCGGGGGCAGCTATGCTTGGGTACCTCTTGTTTCGAGTCACTATGCTTATCATCCCTACATACCCCTACATGGGGTAGTTCTGTGTCACCTCATTGACTTGAAGGGTCTTTTCCTGCACATCATGGGCAGGCAGGGGGTCTTTGAAGACCTCCATCTGTTGGTTGTTTTGTGCTACGAGATTATCCACCGCTAGCATCTTGTTGTCTATTAGGTCTTGCACTAAGCTTTTGAACTTCCAACATGCGTAAAGGTCATGTCCTTTCTATCGGTGAAATCTACAGTACAATTCTTCCCTATAGCCCTTGGGTTTTGGTGCGTTGGGGTCTACGGGTCGACTTTCTGGCAGGTTTATCAAGTTTGTCACGGACAAGCGGTCAAACAAGGAGTCTTTAGACTCTATGAAGGGTGTGAATTGTCACCTAGGGTGACGTTGTTGATTTTGCTCTTGCCTATGATTTTCATTTTCATAGGTGTCAAGAGGAACTACCTGGTAATTAGCCTTTGGGGGCTGTGTTTCTTGTGTAGGCTTAGGTATGTTTATAGCAACCTGATTGACCGTGGCGGGTTTCGGTTGCATTGACCCGATTTTGGCATTTTTGGGCCACTCTTTCTTGCATGGCTTGGAAATATCGCCATCCTGTATCTTGATCTCCTCAATGATTCTGGCTTGCGCCAGGGCTTCCTCAAGAGTGGCATATTTTTGTAGCTGCAATAGCATGAAGATCGATCTTAGGCAACTTTTCAAGAACATTTGGGTCAGATCGGCCATGGGAGGGAGGTAAGGAAGCTTTGAAAGCAACGTTCTCCACCAATTTCCATAGGCCACCATGGTCTCTTCCTCATACTACCTAAGACTAGCTAGGTCGCTTAATGATGCCTTCTTCTTGGTATTAGAGGTGAAACATTTGAGGAACGCGTCCACTAGTTGGTCTAGGTTGCTGATGCTATGCTTCGACAATTGGGTAAACCAATTCGAGGCAGGGCCTACGAACGTGGTTATAAATGTTCTTAGAAGCAAAGCATCATTGTCCTAAATGCCAAAGCATTGGCTCAAGAATCTTGTCACGTGCTCTTGGGCATCCTCATCCCCTCTAAATATTGCCAATTGAGGCATTTTAAAGTGTTCAGGGTATGGGGGTGCAAGCACTAAAGGATGCATAGGGTGACTGCGAAGCTGGCGTAAAGTGGGATTTTGGGGCCCAAAAGTCTTGGTCTCCACAGACTCTAAGCACTCTAGTAGCACTTTGTATGCATCGGAATATTTGATCTCTTCCTCCTTAGTTTGTTCCCATTGTGAATTACGGGGAACTTGAGGCCTATGGAGGGGTAGCCGGATAGCACCCCCCTACCTTGGTAGGGCATTTCAGCCCGCTCTTCTTCTTTCTCGAATTCCTCATAGGCTTCTTGAGGAGTTCTTGGGCATGACCTATAAACATGGGTGGGTGCCCACGAAGGGTGCCCATCATTGGCTCTAGGGGTGGTCTCGCGCTTAGGTCTAGGAGGTCTTGGAGGCAACATTTGATAAGGTCATGGAGACCTGTCTCACACCAAGGGGTTGTGCCTCTCATACAACTTTGTCCTATGCATGCGAGGGGTTGGGACCCTCTCAGGCATAGTGTTCTAGAGCAACTCATCTGTCTAACACCGAATGCACTCTTTGCTAAGGCGATACAGGTGCTCTAACTATTTTTGGTCTTGCTCAAGCTGCGTGATTTGTGCTCGATGGGCGACATGTTTGGCAAATTCCAAGTCAATTTGTTCTACCGTCTTGAGTCTAGGAGGCCTAGATGCCTCCCCTACACATCTATCTCGGTCGTGGTGATCAAAGATTTCTAATGGTCGCTTCCCTCTATCGAGGTTAGCGACATTCACCCAAGGCTCTGGCCTCAGTGGGTAATCCTAATAAATAGCGACATTCACCCAAGGCTCCTGCACTATGTATTGCTCTTGAGGAATGTAGTGGTCTTCCTTGTTCTCCCTTTCGTATACGTGAAAGGGGCAGGCAGAGTTGGCTCGCCCTGTCTGAAGAGCCTTGTGCTCTGGATTTTGCCTATTGTTTTTGACAGTAATAAGGGGTAGAGGAGGGATGATGTAATCATGTGGCCCCTCCTTATGGACCCTATGTTGTTCTAGCACTTCATCATGCGGTGGCCACTCATAACGAGTGTCTAAGGGAGCCCTCCCGTCTATGTTGAGTGCCACATGTATGGACTCCTCCTAAAAGGGTCTATGTTGAATGGGAGTGCCCCTCGAAGGGGTGCCTCTATAGTCCCATTTCGTCATGGTATGATATGGACTACTTTGTGGGTCATGCCACCAAGGTGGTATGACCAAGTCCTTGGGGCTATAACGAAGGCAACTTGTGCCCCCTTGTACACTTTTCATAGCTTCTGCCCATGATTGGGCTTGGCTACGGGTGTACACCATGGTGGTGTCTCTCTACAAGATATGTAAGTCTTATCTTCTTTACAATTTTTTATGCTACACTAAACAAATAGGGGCCAATCCAATCCAAGCAATGATTATCTCATTTATAGATTAAAGGTGTGCCCTAGATCTGGTTTAGTGTGTTTTGATTTTTGTTTTGAAAGCCTTGTAAAGAAAATTTTGTTGTATATGCAATATGAGGGCTCTTATATCTCCCAAAATGGTCACCCCTTCAATATACCACTGCCAGGTCGTTATACCAAACCTCTCAATATACCCGCCCTTACGTGAGGGAAACTATTGGTACACATAGTGGAACATAGGCGATACAAAAGGGGAATCACTCTATTTTTGACACCTACCATAGAAGACTTATCCTCATGTGCTGGGAATCACCCCAGCTACACTTGGTCAGCTTTCGTCAGGATTTACGTCTAGCAATAGTAGCGATCGGGGTTATGTATGCAAAATTCAAGCCAAGATGGTGATGAAATCCACCGTTGGTCTTGATCCAGTGTTGGGGTTTTATGACCAACGCCTTGATGTTTAGATTATCTCGTGGTGTGTGTGGTTATTTTTACTTACAAAAAGAAAGGAAACATGCAATAAACTTTCCTATGCAAGCCAAGAAATAGAAAAATCACAAAAACAGGCACCTAAAATTACAAAGAGTGTTCAGACAACCTACCTCTTCTTTGCCCACACCAGATGCCCCTGAGTTTTTGCTCAAAAACTGCATAGAGATCTAATCGTCCCGGGGTGGGATGAATAGTAGATCTATATTCATCACAGGGTGGGATGAATGCCTTATTCATCCCAGGGTGGCATGAATTCTAGTCTGTATTCATCACAGGGTGGCACGAGCAGCAGTCCAGCGCTTGAAGGATTAACACCTGAAAGCAAAAACACACAATTTTGATCAAAATTTTGATCCCAAAATCAAGGGATAGGTTCTCACCGTGATCACCACTGAAATCACGAGGATACAGAAGCCCATCAGCATACTGGGTACAATGCAAAACAAAAGCATACGAAATGCTAAGTCCTACGAATGAAGAAAAAGGACTAAAGTGCATGAAAAAGGGAAAACAAACGAACTGAAATGAGATATAAAGCAAATGTAAAGTGCAGCCCTTATTTTTATTAATTTTGCTTTGATATCAGGTTACAATACGTCTCCTTCCTTTTTAAGGGCTAGGAGCATTAGATATAGTTTTGTTACACCAACGGATGGTACGCTTCCCTTCGGGATATTCCGCATGCCCACATTTGAAATGGGTAGGCCAAACGTCACCGCCGCTTGCGTGAATGCATCTATAGTTCCTTGCTATCCCTCCAATGTCGAGATCCTATGTTCAAAGAAATAGTAAACGATTAATAGCACCTACGGATGGAGGGAAATATGCAATCCCCAAGGCCTCCGGTTAATGCATGCATGAAATAATTAAAACGGTAATCAAAACATGTCAGAATAAGATGAAATTTGGACAAAAGCATGCAAAAACTATCATGAACACACTACAAAAGGAAAATTCAAGAAACATGCTGTAGATTTCTAATCGCTCTGGGGTGGGACGATTAGGACTGTCATAAAATGTCAAAATGCAACCTCCTAAATGTCCCATCCAGAGGCCTCCAAAACACCTTGAAATTTGGGGTTAGGCAAAATAGGGCATTTTGAGACGACCCAGAAGGTCGGATTCTGCATATTCATCCCCAATCGCCCTGTATCTGAAGATGCTCCCTATATGTTAGTGAAAGCGAAAAACAATGAAAACATAGTCAAAACTCATCATAATGGCATGAAATTTGAATGGTAGCATATATGAATGACATAAAATAATATTCAAAATAAATAATAAAGAAATATTCTATATATTTCTAATCGCTCCGGGGTGGGGCGATTAGGACTGCAATAGTGTGAGGGGCGCCCGAGGGCAGGACGCCCATCGTTTGGGGCTTGGTTTTGACACCAATCCACTTGGGATGGGTCCAAAACCTCCTTAGGGGTTGTTTCAGAAAATTGGGTGGGGTATTGTGGCCAAATTTTTGGGTTTTGGGTCCGAATTGTGCTTCCAATGTTCACCCAATAACCTCCCTTCCAAAAGAGAGATCAAGGATGTAAGAAGCACAAGTGAGGGGTGAGGATGTAATTCGGTAGCACTCCATTGCTCCAAATTCTCCTACTCTATCCTTTTTTTGGGGTGAGAAGACTCACCATTTTATAGACCTGAGGGTCTCTTGTGAATGAGCATGTAGAGGTGCCACTTGGCCATCATGCCTTATCATGGGAGAGAAGATTCCTCCCTGATTAAGGGCTCCATGACTACCTCTATGACTACCTATTTGAGCTCAAAAATTCTCACTCACACTCCCATGCATTGAAGGTGGAGTTGAGTGGCGGATCTGAGCTACCATTTGTCAAGGTTTGACATTTTGCCCATCAAACCTGCTATTCACCCCACCCTGGAGCGAATGTTGCTAATCATCCCAGGGTGGGATGAATACCAGTTTGTAATCATCCCAAGGTGGAACGAGTAGGGAGCAGAGTGCCTGAAAGGTGCCAAATTGACCTCTGACCTTCCAAAATTGTTGTGGGAGTGGTTAGGACCACTATTTAACCTCTGGGGGCTGCCCTAGGGGCTATGTATGTCAATTCGATCAATGCTTGTCGTCACATAATCGGATTGGTGCTATTTTGGTGTCTATAGAATCACAGTGTAGGTAACTATATTTATGTAATTTACTTATGCTCAAAAAGATTAGAATTATGGGGAGATATCCCTAATGCAATTAATGTAATATTCTTTGAAGTATGGAGGAAATGCCATACATGATTATACGTAATAACTGTTTAATGGTTTAGAGAAGGCACTTTTACTTTATTACCATGTTTGGTTATAATATGTAATTGATTATCTTTCCATTGATGATATTCTTTGTAGTGTTACTTTTTCCTTGTATTATCTTGTATGTTTAATAATTATGTTTGGATAGATTTAGTATGTTAATGTATGTTTGTTTGTATGCTAAAAAACAAAAATTAATTATGAGTTCTAGGGTGAACTTAGAGGTGAACTAAGGGAATTAATACCCTCTTAGGGTGAATAGACGACCTAAGGGAATTGAGAACCTCTTAGGAAGATTAATGACTAAGTTACAAAAGAACTACATCTAAGTTAAGATAGCTCGTCGTATAGATAAGACATATAGCTTAACTTGCAATACTTGTAGCATGCCTACACAATGGTTTATGTATGGTATGGTGATGCATGTATACCTTCGATTGAATTGAAGGTGATAAGTCTAGCTCATCAAGAGTGATGAGATAGATGGGCTTATTTACGGTAACACATGATACGCCTACATAGATGGAACTTGTGTTAGGGTACCTCGTGAGATGTAGCTTTCAGGAAAAATTAGGGGATTTAAACTTCAGGTAAATATTAGTTTGGTTAGGGATTTATAAATGGTTCATGAATCTCTCTCCTTTGTAAAAAAAAAATAACTTTTCTATTTTTGTGTTTTTCTCTTTGCTTGTTTTTTGGGTCATTACATAAGTAGATTATCAACTTATGCATAGTCTATATTTTTGTTGAAGTAATATATATAAATATGTAAATGTGTATGGTTATTGTCAATTTATGCATAGTCTATAGTTTTGTTAAAATAATATATATATAAATATGTAAATGTGCATGGAAAGTAGTGAATATATGTATAGCAATAAATAGTAGTGAAGGTCTAGTTAAAGAGAGTATCTTTCAAAATTATAAAGAAGAGAAAATATTAGAAAATATAATATTTATTGTAAAAAGTACATTAAAAAATTAATAATTTTAAAATTGAAAAGTTATAAAATTATCTCTCCCTCAGAGGCTCTATTTTTTGGAGAAGCTTAACAAAGATCAGGGACTTTGTGAAGGCTAAAAGTAGGTGGATCATTGGTGATAGGAGAAACATCAAGTTTTGGGAAGACCATTGGTTGAGGGAAGAGTCGTTATTGGATGATCCAAATATCAAGGCTCTTGCTTTGAAAGCGATGGAGGAAGGTGAAATTTGGGTTTCCCAATATATGTCTATTGTCAATGGTAGGCATTCATGGAATTCTCATCCATATTGGATGTCCAACCAAAATGATTTGGTCAGTTGGCAGAAACTTTTAGTGGAAATTAATAAGTATGGGATCATACAGGACGATTTCAGAGACCATTTGATTTGGAGCGGGGAAGCTTAAGGTGACTTTACTGTGAAATCAGCTTATTTCTTCCTTCTCTCAAAATATGAGGCTCCTTTTCCAACAAATATTATTTGGATTAAAAGACTATCCCAAAGATCAATATTTATTTCTAGCTGGTGACTCAAAATAAAAAACTTTCTTTGGATAATATTTGAAAGAGGGGTCACATTATGGTGAACAAATGCTATCTGTGCAAATCGGACTAGGAATACATGTAACATTTGCTCCTTAGCTGCCTGTTCACATGGCAGGTATTTATGTTTATTTTTAATTGGTTTAACATTTATTGGGTATTTCTAGGTACGTTGATGGACAACATCCTTCAATGGTATTCGTCATTTGTGTCCCAATGGATATCTTGGTTGTGGAAAATTATGCTTCTCATGCGTGGTGGGGGTGTGGAAAGAACGAAATGCCCATGCTTTTAATGACGTTGAGATCGATGTTGTCAGGGTGGGTACTAAGATCATTAACAGAGCATCAAAGAATATCTTGGTTGCCTTTGTGGGTAAATGGCCCAAGGTGCCCTCCTCCGACAAAGTTGATTTGGAATTTAAATTGTGTTGAAGCCCTCTTCCTCGGCCCCCCGAACCTGATCCTAGAGCAAGAATTAAGTGGGCCCATTCGGATCCCAATTGGCTAAAACTCAACTTCGATGGGGCCTCAAAGGGTAACCCTGGCAAGGCTGGAGTAGGTGGCATCATGCGAAATGAGAATGATGACATCCTCATGGTATTTGTTGAACCCCTTGATTCCCAATCTTCACACTTCACAGAGGCTCACACAGCTTATATGGGGGTGAAATTGTTAGAGGATGTTGGTTGTCAAAATGTGGAAATCGAAGGCAACTCATTGAACATAATCAAGATGCTCAAAGGGGAGTGTACACCTAGCTGGAATGTTCTCAATCTTATTGCCAAAGCTAGGAGATTGTTGTACGCTTTTGAACAGGTGAACATTCACCATGTGTTCCGTGAGGGGAATGCACTGGTCGATATGCTAGCCAACCGTGGTGTCCACTGTGCTACTTTTTCGATGTGGAAAAATGATGTCCCGAATGACGTAGTCTCCCTTGCTAGGAAAGAGGCTCATGATGCTTTGTTTTTGCAAGGAGAAGTCGAACATCGCGTTGGCTCTCATTGGAAGGGGTGTTCGGTGTCACTTTGTCCTTTGACCGGAGTTTGTTAGAGTTTGTTTTACCTTCAAAGCGTTGTGTTTTTCTAGCTTCTCTCCGAAATCATTATGGTTATTAGGAATTTAACTCTCTCGGTTATTCCTAATAGGTATAATATTTTGAAGATTATTATTATGGTTGAGAGTTTGGCTATATGTATAAAGTTGTGGGAACCCTTTCAAAATCCTCTATTTAATTTAATACCAAATATATATATATATAAACTAAAATTTAAAAAATAATAATAATTTAAAAAGTTACTATTAAAAGTATCATAATAATAATTATTATTAAAAAAATAAATAAGTTGGAAAAAGTTATTATTGGTGGATTTCCCTATCAATCTACCATCTACTTAAATGAATCATTTAACCTATACATCTTTCATAATTAATTTATATGCTTAAATGAATCATTTAAGCTATACATCTTTCATAATTAATTTATATGCTTTCACTGGGATAATTTTGCCCACACTCTTCATATGCCGCTGACATTTTGTCTATATGTAAGCAATTCAAGCATCAAAACGAAGGAATGATCTGAAAATTCATGTGTCGCTCTCACAATTTGTCAATGTAAGCAATTCAAGCATCAAAACGCCAAGCAATGATCTGAAAATTCATAGTGTTTTCTTGTCTAATATTAAATGAGATTAAACACCGTGACTACCGTATCAGGCAAAAGATGTACATGGCAGAGGACATTGGAGACGTTTAATTTATAGCGAGGCAACTGCATCACTCTCGTGTTAAAATAGTAGGCGGAGGGTGGTGTGGTAAAAGTCATGCCATGATAATGTGAATGCACACATGAAGCTTAGCTGTACACAACTCTCCTCGGTTTTCTGGAAATTTGCTTGCTAGCTGGCAAGAGATTATATTTACATCTTATGTCATACAAATATTATCTTAAAAAAGAAAGTAGGTCACCGATTATTTGGAGCACATGGGCTAATCAAATTTTAAATACATTGAAAAACTTAGATTCGTCACGCGTGGCAATAATTAACAGAACTGTAGTGGTTAAAGGCTATTAGGCAATAGAGTTGGCCGCTACTTTACCTATCCGTACAACGAGGAGACAACTTCTTCAAAACCGTGAGGTGACTTGGTGCTGGCTGAGTTATTTTATGTATGACCAAGTTTTTATTTTTTTGATATATAGAAGTAATGGTTACAATCATGATTTTTAGTAACTACCAGTTCAGCTGGTAGGGTTCAAACTATCTGCAAAGGCTCCCAGGACTTCCATCGTCTCGGTAAGGGTTGCACCGTCGTCATCAAGCGCACCACTCAAAGGAATCGGATCTGGGCTACTGTCTGTGCATGGGCAAGCCCGTGGGATTGGAACCTAGGTCTCCTCTCGGTAAACGCCCCAACTTACCAATCCATCTAGACCCACGGACCAAGTTGGTCTATCGTAAGTCTGCTCACAGCCCATGGGAATTCTTTGTTGTCAATCGCTCAAAGGAGTCACACTGTCAATGTGAAATGTTATGTAGGCACACTGGAATTTAAGATTACAGGGAGCATTGTTGACTAGCTAGAATGTTCCAGCCTTAACCTGACATAACATAAAATTGATGAATAGGATTTCTAAATTAAACAAAAGATTCAAAGGACATTGATGACAATAATCACAAATTTCGCATAATATTCCTTGGTCCTGGTCATAATTTGACATCATCATCGTCAAAATATATCCGTGCAATGATAAACGCAAAGTTGATTGAACTTTTGCATTGTGGATCGTCATGAAAAAAGGAAAGATTTTTTGTGCGTTGTTGTCTTGTGATCACTGGCAAGAAGGAAAAATAAAGAAACTATGGGGATTATAACCAGGTCTATTCACATATTCCTTATACGTTATCCTAGTGTATGGTAATCTTTGAGCAAAAATAAAGGTTGTTTTTTTTGTATTCTTTTTTTGTTTGACACGTTAAAATAGTGACGACATCAATGATTTGCCTCAATAATGCAAACTTTAAGACATTTTTTTCCACGCAGGCCCCAGAAACCGACTTTTGAATACGGGATGCATATCCCTCGTCATTCTAAGAAGGCTACTCATAACAAATGATTTTCGTCTGCTCTTAAGTGGTGATATATACTCCTCATCCAAGATATTAAGGGAACTACTGATGCTTTCCTGGACCACTTTGTGTATTCATTTGTGTTACAGGAAATTACTTGATGGATGCATTATATGCCTAACTAGAATCTACAGATATAAACTCCTAGTCTAAGGTGTCGCTATGACTGCGTCTTTTAAACTGGCTCCACTAGAAGTCTAGAACGATCATTCAACGACGACTGCTACTTAATATTCAAACATAAGTTGTCAGCTTACCGCCACATTGCTCTCCGTAGCCCTAATAAATCAGTTTCTGTTGCCAACTTGGAACCCAGTGTCGGATGCGCATATCATTACTCTCCACGTCCACAAACAAATAAAAACCAAAACAAGCACCATTAAGTGGGCAACATAAAGCGAAAGGGTTATACAAACTAATGATGGTGATGCAAAGATTATTTCTATTTACGTAGAGAGAGATGAAACACATAGCAATTTATATTTTAACCTTTAGGATAGCTTTTAAAGACATACTAGCTATGACTTGTGTGTAACTTGACCGGGTGAACAGTTTAATTTGTGGCCTTAAATATTTTTATTTTTATAAACATTACTATTATTTTAGTTTTCCGGATTTACGTGTAGAGGTGATGAAAGATAACTTCATTAATCATAGATTATTGCATTATATTTATTTTAAAAATATGTCTAATATTAAATTAAATATTTTGTATAGTTATAATTTATATATTTTTTTAAGGGTTATCTATATTTGAGTTTACTGTAAATTTAAAACAAACAATTTTTTTAAGGGTTTAATATGAATCACCTAGGCTCTTACGCCTACTAAGATTTCATTATCAAATTTTTAGAATAGGAGAAAATATGTTTGAACTATATTATATTTTACTTTGAATCAATATAATATATATTTATTTATTTATTTTAATTATATTAAAGAATCTGATAATTTATTATAATTTTCTAAGCCTCTTCATAGATTCGAATTTTCGCCTTGCTACGACTTCCAATTGTGCCCGTAACCTCATAACCTCTACGTGAGATATTGGAACCGTAGTTTGCATAGTGATACATATTAATAATATAAATATTATATTCTAAATATGAATATTAATATTCACAAATTCACATGTTCTTTTCTTATTTGTCTAATTTATTAAATCATCCTATTTCTAATAAAATAAAAATAGTTGTTTCATATTAATAAATAATTAAAATCATTAAATTGTGAACATGAACTAAAATAATTAAAAATCCAATTAAAAACTTGCATAAATGCAAGAACAAACATAATTACAAGTATCCAAAGACAAACAAATAAAATTCACCTTAATACAACATATAATAAAAAAATATATGCTTTTAAAAACATAAACATGCATGATGTGAAGCAAGAAAAAATGTAAGCTTTGTCTTGTATAGTAAAACACTACTCGAAGTGTTTTTAAATGAACCAACTTGATAAAATATTGAGAAATAATATATTAGAAATTATACAATATAAGATAAAAGGGTTGCATGCTAGAGTACAATCCTCTATCATGAACCTTAGGCATTGGTAATGCTACTGATTACTAATGTTTATTTTAATATGAAAGGAAATAATACCTCTAGTAAGGAACCTAGTCGAGATAAAATAATTGCATACTAGAGTACAATCCTCTATCATGAACCCTGGGTATTAGTAATGCTCTTGATTACTAATTTTTATTTTAATATGAAAGGATAATACCCCTATAAAGGAACCTAGTAGATTGATAATGTTAAAAAGTAGGACCTATATAAATAAATTTGATCCCCATGACACCATAACCCCTTTATTCCCTTCATATCCTCAATTTGCAAAGTAATATAAGGGATTAACTTCCTTTTGTGCCCACCATAAGCATCCATCCCTAAAAATGAGGGTATAGTATTTGATGCACAATGTATTTTTTGATGCAAGAAAAAATTTAAATTCATGGAAGATAGGATCACCATATGTCCCATGGAACTACCCAAAACATTGATAGGATATGGGTAACCCCAAAGCCTTTATAGAGAAAAATCATTAAGCCCATGATGGCCCAAATATTGATGCATTAACAACACCAAGAGATTTAAATCATGGTTGATTCCAATTCAAGAATTCATAAATCCATGGACCATACTAGTGTAGGGTATCTTGGAGTTGATTTTAATCATGTTATTTATTTTCAAACCATTGACAACCATGAGGATGCTTCTATTAATTTTATTAAGCTTCTACTCTTTTCCTTCAACCACCAATTTATAAAAGCTTTAGAGATCATCAATGGTATTTGTGGCCACCTTAATCGAATATCACGTAGCTTCTACTATATTTAATATTAAAAAAGCAAAACTTTAGAGCAATTAGAATCCTTGTTGAAGCTCAATGGTCCTTTCTTGATTCTATAATATTTGAAGAAGAGTTTGAGTTGGTTAGCATGCATGTTGATAATAATATTTTTGATATAGATATTTTAGTGAATACATTGATCATCAACTATTTATACTCTTAAGGTGTTTGCATATATTGAAGCCTAGCATGAGATTTTCTTACTCTAACTCTCACACAAAAGTGATATGGGTATCACTATAGATCAACATATTCACTTATTGAAATCCATTATTAGTTAATAGTGAGTATCATAGACCATCCAAAGTTAGGTATGTATGAACATCTATGGATAATAAAGCTACATAATGCACTTAAACCCCACCCTTCCTAATCACTCTATATAATTCTAGCATAGGTAGTTATTACCAATGACTCTACCAACCCCTATATTTATCATTAATATAGGCATGATATTACCATTTTTCACATCAATCCCTTCAATCAAAGAAAAAATATCCTAAAAATGATAAGGCAACAACAAAGTAAAGTTTTGAGAATGTGGTGTCTAGTAATAAGAAACCACAAAATAGTATGCTTAAAATATCTTATGATGATAAGAAAATTAACTGTAAAATATATAAAGTTTCATTAATATTTAATTATATAAATTATTAAAATATACATTAAAATAATACCTCTAATTATAGTTCCTATGAAATTGAAATAGTTTATAACATAATATCCTTTGCTTACTTAGACTTATTCCACACCCCATGAATAATTAAACCGGAAGACTACACCATTAAAATACTTGTTTATCGATACTCTATAAACTTCTATCATATAGCCATTTAGTTCCAATACAAGGTTGACATATAATCAACACTACCTCCATAGTTCACACTATAAGTAAAGTATACATATTTAGGTTAAGAGCAATTTAGTTTCAACACAAGGTCAAAGTATAGTCAACCATGCCTCCATAGCTCACCCTACAAGTAAAGCATACATATTTTGGTTAAGATATTGGTTTTATTTCTATGAAAGAAATAATATTCATATTCATGTATTGGCTTCCTTAACCTAATCAATTACACATTTAAGCTTAGGGATTAAAAATTATAAGTTTATACTTTGGATATGAGTCCCTACTGAAAAACCAAATAGGATTCATAAGTGCATATCAATATAACATATTATTTGTGTGGAAATTTGAAGCAAAGCTCAAGAGTCTCCATTGTCTATTTCATTCAATATGTGTAAACCATATTGCATAGTCAGATACTTTGAGAAAGATTATTATTTTCAAGGATAAGGAGATCATGATATGTGGTTATTAGTTGAATAGAAAGAAAGAATATATTTTTGGATTGGTTAAGGAGAATGTTAAATTAAAGGATAATCCCTTAATGATTGATGGTTCTTATTGCACTATACATGTAGTAAATATGATTGACTCTTTCTATGAAATAATAGATTTGGTTCAATTGATAGTTTGATAGTATTCATTAAGTCTTAAATTTTAAAATAAATCATGATGCTTTATGTATCACTCATGTTGAAGAAGCAACTTAGATGGATGATGATAGCCTAGAATTCTTTATAAAAATACACTAAAGAATTTGGTTGTAACTTTATGAAATGATGGGATTGTTGGAAAAATGCTCTATATTATTATATGAACAAATGATACATATTTATAGGCTTTATGAGCCTATAGTGTTGCAATAAAATATTAGGCCATGTGGGTAGTGATATGACAATACCATCTACCATACACTATGCATACTATTACATAATGTAATAATATATCCTAACATCTCCCTTATTATATTATGGGATAATTATAGGTGCTTGGATTATTTCTCTAGCTCATGTGACTCATGGTTGAGCTATGTTGGCTCTTGGCTCTATCTGCTCTTTCTTAGGTAAATAACTTTGGGTTTGCCATTATATTTACCTCTAGATCTATTACCTTTAGGTTTACCTCAGGGTTTGATACCTCTAGATCTTCCTTTAACTCATCCTATGGGTCTACCTTTAAGTTGTCCTCTAGGTCTAAGTAAACTAAGTACTCGTAGAACACTTAAGAAAAAGTGGGTTTAGCCTCACTTTGCTTTAACAAGTATGAGTGTCCTTATTGTAATATTTTCATCCTATCATATTGTATGGATAACTAGTTGTTGCAACTACTAGGTGTACTAGAGTAGATAATTACTTATGAGGTTCACTTTATTGTTATAAGTATACCCATTTAGGGTAAACTCAAGGTGTTTGTCCCTATCAAAAGTACACATTTATACAATATTTTGAGCCATTACAAGTGTACTTATAAGGTTCAATTGTTTTTTTTTAGAAGTATCAGGTACGACTAAAAATACACTTCAAATTGCAATAGATTATTGAAAAAGTAAGCCTAAAAATAGAATTCCAAAGTAGAGGATTGGAAAGGGTAAACTCTAGGAATGAAGAATGCAATTAAAAATCTATAATGGGAGGTGATATTGTCGGCCACTTTGCACACTCTATTTTTCATCGTCATTGAGCCCTTTTGTATCCTCCTTCCATTGCTTTTTTCAATGTGAGAGATTTAAAAAGTCTGTGACACCTCATGAAAGTCTATCCACACTTACATGATTTTTGACATTGTTTTGTCTTGTGTAATTTTGAGGGGGGCATGTCCAAGGGGATATTTCCCCATATTGGTGGTTGCACTCCATATTTCCTATTATTTTCACATATTTTTAGCTTTCTTGACCTCCCATGTACTTGCTTGACCTTAGAAGATCGAAGACACTTGGAGCATGACACATCTTTGGGATCTAATGGTTCTAACTAGGAGGATACAATGCATTTGGTAGAACATATTTTGACCTAAGTAAAACTACATTTGATTATGTGGTAATTATTTGGAAAGTAGAGTGGATCCAACACTCTAGACTGCTAAAAAATAGGAGATCGATAGAAATCAATACCAATGTTGGTAGATCATAGTTTTTTTTATGTATGACTCAATTATTGGTTGGGATAGTGTGCAATGCGCTCTTAGGTGCCCTAGGTTGCCCAATCCTCAAAGATGAGTAAATATTTTAACAAACTGTGTCTTTGATGGTTACAAAAACATGTAAACATATTTGATTTAATTTTTCTCACCTTGTTCCTTGCACAGGTAAAGCAAATGGTACAAAAGGTTGCAAAGGCCACGCATTGTAGCAAAAATTGAACCTAAAGGCTATTGTAGAGTTGCAAAAATTACCACCAAATGTGAGTCTATATTTTCCTCATTCATGTAAAAATTGTGGTTGTATTACCTCCTCTCTAATTAGAGTTATGTCTAGCATATTGAAAATTGTAACCACAAAAATTGTGGATTGGGAATTTATTAGGAAAAATACTAGGTGATGTCTTTGTGGATTTAAGGAACCACAAGAAGTCTACTAGGCATCAAGATTTTGATATATCCCATGATATTTCCTCTATGATGTGATTGGACACTCCATGGATTTTATTTTATCTCATATTCCTTGTTGTGGTGGTAGTACAATATCGCAAGTGGACCACCTGACTTGACTATGTGGCTATACCTAGTAGTTGTTTTGTTGCTCCCATGTCAAGCACCATGTCAACCTCTACACTATGGCTAGGACTATCACAAAATATTTTTTGTGATAGCTTACTAGGAGAACACTCATGATTGACTAGGCAGGAGGTTGTTTAACATGACTAGAGATATCAATCCATCTCTCTAATTCTAGCACTTTTTTGTAGATATTTCAAATTTGAGAACATATCTTAGCATTATAGCCTCACAACATTGTCTCTAGCTCTTTCTATTTTCATAGAATATCTCCACCACCCATGTCTAATGAGTGATAAATCAAAAACAAGATCCGTTTATGATAAACTAGATCAATTGAATATCATAGATTTAAAGCATACTTAGGAATACCTTGCATTTAAGAGAAGGTCTATGGAGAATGGAGGGGGAGGAGCACCACCATCACCTCAACCTATGTGAGAGGAAATAATTACCAAAGAGATAATTTTACCCTTAAGGGTTCAAGCAGGAGAACCTTATTTGATAGCACTTTTAGCAAAATGCTCTATATTATTAGATGAACAAACGATACATATTTATAGGCTTTATAAGCCTATAGTGTTACGATAAAATATCAGGCCATAATAATATAATATTAGGCCATGTGGGTAGTGGCATGACTATGCCAGCTACCATACACTATGCATACTATTACATAATCTAATAATATATCCTAATAGGGATATAAAGAAAATAATTTAGGTAGAAAAGGTCAAGGAATTCAAAATACAATGAAAATATGTATGAGGTCAAAATATGAGGGCCTTGGATATGTATGAAAATCAAATCAAACTATTAAATTTGTCAAAGGAGAATCATACATGAAAATTGAATCTTCAAGTTCTGAGGCATGTGATATAAATATAAATTCAAGTACACGAAGTTTATTTAAGAAACATATATGTAGTTGCAATTATTATAAAAGACTAGGTCATGAAAATAAGAATAGTTAGGCGTTGCACCTATGTAGTGTTTGTGGTTTGATCAATTATAATGTCAAAACATATTGGTAAAGAGAGATTTGAGAACAATATACATATCAACTAGTGGTGGATGGATGTACCTTAATGGCATCACATGACAAACATGTTCAGAGGACATTATAATGAAGTTTTTTCCCATATAAAAGGAAATTGAAAATTGATTTATAATTCATTAATATTTGATTCTAGAAGGTATGGTGGAGCTAAAATACATATTACATTGTCTTTTAAAAGAACTTTAGTTGAATACGTGATTTTCATTTGTGATTCTTTGTTAAAAAAAAGTCATCTTGTGATGATTATAGGTAATCTATGAAATATTTACTTGCAATTCACAATTCATTAGAAATAAATATTAGCAACCATGATGTGTTTCAAGAAAGTAAAGAGGCATATTCTATTTATAAATGGGTACCTAATAAGATCAAGTTGTTGGGACACATATTAGCTAGTCGAAGTTATTGGTTGTATCTAATCTTGTCCAAAATAAACATTAAGGAAGAATGTTAGAATATTAATTTTTATTTTATTTAAATTTATAAAAAGGATGAAAAGAAAAACAAAAAAATATAAAAATAGAATAAAATTTGTGGTGAAAATAAAATCGCAATTATAAAAAAATAAATTTTTTTGGAAAAGCCATTGGATAGGAGTGAATAATTTACTATTAACACTCTCAAATTGGTGTAAATATTTTATATCTTCAATTAAAGTATTCCCAATATAATTTCCATTTAATGTGTATTCCTGTACCTATAAATTGATTTCAAATGTATTAAATATATTTCATATAATTTATTTATATCAATCCCAATGATTACATTATATTTTAGAGATGATATTACACTTAATTACATATCTTATCTTATGTAAATTATAATTATATTATATTTATATTTTCAAAATAATTATTTTATGGCCATAATATCAAAGCATTATTTACGCTCTTATAAGAGTCCAGCCTCCAATGTCCCTCTCGAATCTTGACTAGACTGTTTATCAAATAAACACAATATAAAAGGTCGATGTTAATTGTGGCATAAATTTAAACAAAGTTAATATTAATTATGAATTAAGGTTGAATGGTATTTGGTGTAATAGCAGTTGCCTAGTTATTATCATTCATGTGGTTGTGAGGTCGATTCCTCTTGTATTTTCTCGAACGAGCACTAATATCTGTAAATATTTGTAAACCATGTTCAATATAAAAAATTATGAATTAAGAGGAATTCAAAGAAAATATTAATGCATATGTATGAAAAAAATATTATCTTTTCCTTATAATTCATCTCATCCGTAAGTCTTTCTGCATTTGCCTGTTATCCTCTGGTAACCGTTATAATACACTTCTGAATAAATATGACTAAGCTCTTCTCTAAATAAACAACGGACAACGACGCCTTTTATTTTATATTTACGCTTTGCAATTGTAAACTAGTTTAGCTACTATCAAATAATTTTTCAAATATTTGTTAATGAATCAAAATTGTGAATACCAAACAATAAAGAAACATCAGAACGCCATTGTGAATATTGTGACTACATGAAAAAGCTATATAGTAAACAAGGACTAATAATTTTTGAATGACATGGACAAAAAGTAGTCATTGTCACATCGCTTCACTGGGTCTCACTAGGTCTCACTATAAATGTATAGATCACATCAAAATGCCACTACATGAAAAAACATCGATTTTTTATGCCAAGAGGTTAAGTGCAAGAGCACTTGTGTCTGGCAATGCTTATTGCTATGTTTTTGTGTTGCATTTTTATGATGTTTTTGTTGTTTTGATTTTCTTTCTTTGTGTATATGTCATGATATTATGGTATGCATAATGATTGATGTTGATGGATGCATGCTATTATATTGATGGATGCATATGGTATAATAAATGCGATTGTTGTATGTTGATTTCTTTTGATGGATGCATATGGTATAATAAATGCGATTGTTGTATGTTGATTTCTTTTGATGGATGCATATGTTGTGATGAATGCAAATGTATGTGATATATAGAAATGAAATGGATGGATGGACTTTGTGGTGTTTGGCTATGGCACCATAGACTGTTTAGAACTCTATTATTTTAATTGCTGTGATGCATGACTTTGTATGTATACATGTGTTTTTCTTTTTTTTTTGTATTTTCTGATGGTATTGTAAGGATGAAAAGTAGCGCAGTTGGTTTAGAAATGTATCCAAGGTTTTCTGAGACTCAGACGGTTTTAACTTACTAGCCATGACTGTACTTTATCTTACAAGACTTTTGAACAAGGTATGAATCGGACTTGTTTTTTTTGACCAAGCTATTTCACATCCCTGTGTGTGCAATTGAGTTCATTTATGTGGTATTTGTCAGGATACCGCCAGTGCCGAATGGGCTTTCAACCGAACTCGTACTCGAGGATCACCTAATTAGCTCCACTAACTCCTTTGTTGTATTTAGTTAGATTAATCTGCGGTGTTATCCAGGATACCATAAGCTAGCTCATCCACATGCAAATATTGATCTGTACACAAGTTAATGTGATAGATATATCGTCATGCGAGAAGTTTACCACCAGTGACCGATAGGCTATCAACCAAACCGATACTGAGGCTTGCCTCATGACTTGTTGGAATGCTGAGAGTTCCAGGGATTCAAGTTCAACTCCCTTCTTTTCTTCAATTGTATTGGGATACTTGCTCGTTTGTAGTGATAAGATCACTGTTTATTTTGATTTGTTTTTCTTTTGAGCAAGGGATTGGGGATATGGAGTGACGATAATCACTATTGTTTGTGCCTTTTGATGTGTGCACTGTTAGGATGTCAAATTTTGATGTTTTGACTTTTTGCAAATTTTTTGATGTTTTGCAACTATTTGAGGACTAGGGATTCTTAGGGAATTGGGTAGGGAGGGTGCTTGTCCTTTTGCCAACTCTCAGCATTCTTGGGGTCATTCGCACAAGGGGATGAGCAAGATAACCGTTTCGCTTATGGTGACCTGGATTACTGTGCGGGTTTCATCTTTCGTTTACACAACTTGGGAATTTTTATGTGTTTTAATTTGTGTTGGGATGCTACGTAACAAGGTGTATTTCAAGTGTAACTCTACCTTCGTAAAATCTGTTTGACTTGATACATTACATGGCTAAAGAGCAAAAGGATGACTGAATCATGAAAACTCTTGATACATTAAAAGACCACTGACTCTAGTGTGGTAAAAACAATGCATGGTGTTTTTGTTGTTTTTGTAAAATGGAACAGTATGGAACAAGATGGACTAGCAGAGCAATTACAACCTATGGTGCCTTTGACCTGTACGACCACAAATATGCGATGTATGGATGCAATGCTTTAATGCATCGATGTATTTTTGTATTTTTGATGGATTGATTTTGGTGAATATGAAGATGAGGTGCGAGAAGAGCTCTCTATTGATGAATGTGAGTATGCCTAGAAATGAGATGCAAATTTTTGTTGTTTTTGATGATTTTTGTTGTTTTTGAATTTTCTTGATTTTTGACCAAGCGATTGTGGAAATCCTTGGAGCATTTTGGGATTGACCAAGCGATTGCAAGAATCCTTGGAGCCTTTTGGGATTGACCAAGCGATTGCAAGAATCCTTGGAGCATTTTGGGATTGACCAAGCAATTGCAAGAATCCTTGGAGCCTTTGGGGTTTGACCAAGCAATTGCAATAATCCTTGGAGCATTTTTGGGATTTGACCAAGCGATTGCGAGAATCCTTGGAGCATTTTTGGGATTGACCAAGCGATTTTGACAATCCTTGGAGCCTTTTGGGATTGACCAAGCGATTGCAAGAATCCTTGGAGCATTTTGGGATTGACCAAGCGATTGCGAGAATCCTTGGAGCATTTTTGGGATTTGGCTCTCTTAGATATGAAATGGTCGCAAATGACTGATATTCAAGGGTTCTTTTTCCTTGATACCGTCAAGAGAAGCTAGCCGGTATGTCCCGGGTCCTATTTTGCTATCAATGACATATGGACCTAACCAATTTGCCGCAAACTTGTCCCTTAGGTGGGATGGCAAACTGGAATTCTGTTGGTTTTCCTTCAAAACCAAATCACCAACCCGAAAGTCCCTGAGGTGAACTTTCATGTTGTAAGCTTTCTTAAGTCGCTCTTGATAAATACGTAAATGCTCGAGAGCATTAACGCGTCGTTCGTCAAGCAACGTAAGCTGGTCTAACCGGGCTTGCCGTGCAGAGTCATCATCGATGAACTCCTGCATTGATATGCGTAGGGAAGGAATCTCCAACTCTAGAGGCATGACTGCCTCGGAGCCATACACGAGCGAAAATGGAGTGGCCCCAGTGGGTGTCCGAATGCTAGTGCGATAGGCCCATAGGGCAAGTGGGATTTGAATGTGCCAATCTTTATGACTATCTACGACGGTATTTTTAAGGATGGCAACTAGCATTTTGTTTGACGCCTCTGCTTGCCCATTCGCCTACGGATAATAGGGTGTCAAAAAGTTGTGCTGAATCTTGTACTTTGTGGTCAAAGCACGCACGTCTTTGTTCTTGAAAGGCGTCCCATTATCCGAGACTATTTTGGATGGAATACCAAAATGACATATGATGTTATGCAAAATGAACTCCACAATGCGGGGTCCTGTCGTAGAGGTAAGCGGAATTGCTTCCACCCACTTGGTGAAATACTCGTGGCCGTTATGATAAACGTGTGATGGCCTGACGACGCAGGGGAGATCTTTCCAATTAGATCAAAGCCCCATTGTGAGAACGGCCAAGCAGACTGGACTGTCTGCAAGGCCTGAGAAGGTACGTGCATCAAATTGGCATGATGTTGACACTTCACGCACTTCTTGACATAGGTGCAGCAATCTCGCTCTAAAGATGGCCAATAATAGCCCATGCGAAGAATGCGCTTTGCAATGGCCATACCACTGAAGTGGCCACCACATGTACCATCGTGCGCTTGGGCGATCGCCCAAGTGGACTCTTGCTGGTCCAAGCAACGAAGGAGGATTCCTTCATAGTTGCGACGATACAAAATGTCTCCTATCAAGACATACTTAGCCACTTTCTGCTTGAGTGCTCGTTTTGCAGAATGAGTCAATCCAAGTGGGAGATTACCTAACTTGAGGTAGTCTCCGATGGGTAAATACCGATCCTGTTGATCAGAAACCTCGACAGTATGAACAACCAATCCCTTTTGAAGTTCATCCCTAGCGAACGCTGAATGGGATAGAACCTGTAAGAATAGCGTTGTGTTGCTATTAATGGGAGTAGGGGAGAACAAGGACCCCCATTTGGCGCGTTTTAGACGATCTCGGATTCGAGAGAACTTATCCGAGGATGGTTCAATCTGGATCATGTGGATTCCTGGCGTCAAGTCTGAGCTTGCACGCTCCATCGCGGATTGCGATAAGGTTTTGACTTGAATGGTTGTCATATCACCGAAAAGGTCTTGCGGAATTAGTGACCCCAAGGAGGCCATTGTGTCCGCAAAATGATTCGATGATCGAGGGAGTGCCTCGATGTCATACCACTCAAGTTTAGCCAGGAATTTTTCCACAAGGGCTTTATAAGCCTGCAAGACTGGGCATTTGCATTGATATACCCCTTTGACTTGATTGACTATTAACAACGAATCACCAAAGATATTCAGTCGTTTGATGTTCATGGCGATTGTTGTCTGAAGACCTAGGAGCAAGGCTTCATACTCTGCATTGTTGTTGGTGCACGGGAAGTTTAATTTAAATGACAGGGGTATTGGAGCACCCTGCGGTGTGAAGAATACAATTCCCGTGCCACCACCTTGCTCACATTTAGAACCATCGAAGAATAGGGTTATGTCGGCCTGTGACTCAGGCTCATCAGAATCTGGCGATTCTGAGACATGGAAGACCCCATCATCGGGTAGTTCTATGACCAGAGGCTGATCGTCTTCAAGAGGAGCCTCTGCTAGTTGATCGGCTATGACTTGTCCTTTGATAGATTTTTGTCCAATAAACTCTATGTCAAATTCCATCAACAACATGATCCATTTCACCGTGCGACTACTATGATAAGTACGACTCATCATGTATCGCAATGGATTCTCCTTAGACACAACATACGTAGTGTTGCTCAACATGTAGTGGCGTAGCTTTTTGGTAGCAAACACCACTGCCAAGCGGAGTTTCTCAACGTATGCATAGTTAAGTTCATAATCGACCAGGGTGCGGCTAAGATAGTATGTAGCCTCGTTCTTTGTGAAGTTCATTCTTCTGGGCTAGCATGGCGCCCAGTGCCACCTCAGTAGCTGAGATGTATAAGTAGAATGGCACTCCTGGTCTAGGTGGTGCCAATACTGGTGGCGAAACCAGGTATTGTTTGATCTCGTCAAAGGCCGACTGGCACTCGTCATCCCAATGAAATGTAACCCCCTTGTGCAATAATTTGTTCATGGGTCGGCACTTGTCAGATAATTGCGCTATGAAGCATTTAATTGATGCGACCTTTCCCTGCAGACTTCTGAGCTGCTTGATTGTAGTTGGGGGAACCATTTCAAGGATTGCCTTGACTTTCTTTGGGTCCACCTCGATGCCTCGCTTTGAGACTATGAAACCCAAGAGTTTTCCAGATGTGACGCCAAAGACGCACTTCTTGGGGTTTAGTCTAACTTTATGCTCCATGAGGCGATCAAGGATCTTGCTTAAGTCATCGATATGATTTGAGCGCAAGAGAGACTTGGCTAGCAAATCATCCATGTAATCTTCCAAAGTTTTGTGCATGTAATCGTGGAAGATATATGTCATGGCACGTTGGTAGGTGGCTCCAACATTTTTAAGGCCAAAAGGCATGACCTTATAACAAAATGTCCCCCAAGGCGTTGTGAACGCCGTTTTTAGTTGGTCTTCAGGATTAATACGAATTTGATTATATCCTGAAAAACCATCCATTAGGGAGAGCATTTCGTGACCTACTGTAGCGTCTACCAATGCGTCGATGCTCGACAAGGGGAAATCATCCTTAGGACTCGCTTTGTTTAGATCTCAAAAATCGGTGCATATGCGAATCCTCCCGTCGGGCTTCTTGACGGGAACCATGTTGGACAACCATGGCGGATAATCCACGTAGATGACAAACTGTGCATCCAACAACTTTTGCAATTCGTCTTTGACCATTAAGGCCACTGTTGGGTGCATCTTACGTAGTTTTTGCTTTACAGGCTTGATTGTCGGATCAAGCGTTAAATTATGCGTGACTAGCTGCGGGTCTAGTCCTGGCATATCTTTGTACGACCATGCAAAAACCTCCTTCTTCTCTTTGAGAAGGGCAATGTAGTCGGCTTGCTCTTCGGGGGAAAGACTTACCCCCAGCTTAAGAATCTATGGATTCATTGGATCTGTGCCGATATCTACATCAGTCGTCTCCTCGACTGACATGTGGGATCCGTCCTCCAACTGATGTGGAGTCGGGATCAAATGGATATCATTAGCTGAATTTAGATCTGCATTGGGAACCTCGGGTTCCTCTTCAGCCTAAAAAATATCCCGAGTTGTCCTTGGGGTAAAATGAGGCATTTCACCGAAAGGCCAGTACTCTGATGGTGATAAAGGTGAATTGACGCGATCCCAGTCGATGGCATCTATGTCTAGATGCAATGACCGTGCTGGATCGGCCGGATTGCGGATGGGTGCGGTCAAATCAATGGAGATCATGTGGATGGAATGAATTTGGTCTCCATTACCGTAGGTATGATAACTTGATTCTTCTAGATGCTCCCTATACTCTGGATCTGGCTCTAGGGGAACGGGCACGAACGGATCGGCCCTATGTGCTGAAAGGAGGACAGGGTCTTCCCTCGGCACTGTTATCATGATAGGGTCTCGAGGTGGACGGTGCTCATCGTGAATTTGGAGCCATGGATCCAACACTTGGTCCCACCTCGCTGGGTCTACCCACCATTCATGCCCTAACCTTATGCCCATCTGTCCCATTAGATCTTCATGAGTTAAAGGGCGATAATGCCGTCGCGCATGTCTGAGATAGTCCATCTCAGTCTCATCTTCTGAATCACTTTCGGAGGCCCAAAAATGTTCATTCTCTTCAACAACTATTACTTGCGACGTTGAGGACTCTCCTTGTTCCAATAAGTTAATCTGGTCCCATTGCGGTTGTTCCACTCTTGGTGGAGGGACCTGATCTTCTTGACACTGTATTGACTCAACTAGAACCTCTAAGGGGAATAGCTTCAGAAAGATGTCCGAAAGCCGTTGATGTTCTCTTTGAGGATTTATGTCTGAACTTTCACCTCTCTCTAGCAAAGGAGAGGGATTACTGCTGTTGCCAAGGGTGTTTGTTGACCATGGGAGGTAGTCTCCCAATGTATATTCTGTATTCGGGTTGGCATAAAGATCTGGTGCCAATCCCCCCTTGTTGCCTATTTCTAGGCCTTGCATATTTTTGACCAAGATGTCTAAGGGTAGGGGGTGGTTAAACCCTACTCCTGATTTATCATATGGCATCTGATATCTTGGTTGGCAAAGGACCCGCATCCCTTGCTCATATCTGCCTAGCCCATATCCATGCCAATTGCATTGGCCGAGATATTTTAGGGCAAAGTCTGGGTTTGACAGATAGTTGATGTTTTCAACAAAAGGCTCTTCGTCTGCTTCCTTTTGTTTACATGGTTCAAGACCATGATCAAGGCCCCCATACACAAAATTTGTCTGGTTGGGTGGGTGACCTAGGGGAACAACTGTTCCTATGGGAAGGCGAGGTCTCCCCATATCCTGTACTGACTCTAATGCGGGCGTTGCCACAACATTCTGCACTATGTACTCCCCCAGGCCTGTACTGGCCATTTCAACAGTGATTGTTGATGCTTGGGAGGGAGGGAACGGGAGTCCTTCCTGAGTCCATTCCATGTTTGGTGGTTTAGGAATCTCAGCTTTCGTGGTGCTAGGTGTTTCCTCTGTTGATATCGTTGATATTGTGGGCAACCCCTCTTCTAGGGGTGGAGCCTCTTCCATGATCTGTTTTCCCTTGTCCTTCTGTTTAGCCATGACAGGTGGCATTGATAATGAAGGAGCAGATGATGAAGACTCACCTGGCTGGGATTTTGCTATTTTGGTCACCAGTGGTGCCTACGGTATTGGACCCTGTTTAGATGGATTTAACTGGAAATCCAAATGCGTTGAAGGGAGGGTCGATCGAGGCATTAATTGTACCGCATTGCAATACTTGAAGGGTTCTAAGTCCATCGGGACTACATGTATTTCTCCTTCAAAAGCATACTTTAAGCATTGGTGGGCGATCGAAGGGACACACTTCATGTCCCTGATCCAAGGCCGCCCTAGTAGTATATTGTAAGCCATCTCGCCTTCTAACACATGGCACAACGTTGGTATTGTCTTTTGTCCTACCTGGACAGGTAGAACAACTATGCCGACTGTCGAGCATATTGCATCATTGAAAGCTCGCAGTGTGTACGTGGAGGCTGTGATATGAGAGGCTGGCAGCTTTAAATGTTTTAGTGCTGCCATGGTAATGATGTTACTGGACGAGCCAGTATCTACCAGCACTCTCTTGTACGGGATCCCGTTGACCCGCGCAACAACGTGTAGGGGTGGATCTGCCGTGTCATTCGATATTGCTTTGACTTCATCCTCTCTGAAGGTGATGACCGGCTCCGTACATCTCTTCACATGTCCCACGAAGTTGTTGAAAGAATTTGCTTCGTGAGGTTGTAATTCGATGGCTTTTAATATTTCCATAAGAGCTTCTCTATGAGGTGTTGACTGTTGAATAAGCTCGTAAATGGATAGCCTAGCCGATGTGGTCCGCAAACTCTGCGTGAGTTTGGTCCGTATCGTGACCTCGGGTCTAGGCGGAGGTATTTGCACAGGGCCTTGCTGAGGCTGCGACATCGTTGGAACTTCCCTCGTGGCTACCTCGGGGGCAGCTGCTGGGTACTTTTTGTTTCGTGTCACTATGCTAATCATTCCCACAAATCCTTGCATGGGAAGATTCTGTCGCACCTCGTTAATCTGGAGAGGTTTTGCCTGTGCCTCGTGGGCAGGCAAAGGGTCCTTGAATACCCCCATTTGTTGGTTGTTTGGCGCTATGGGGTTGTCCACGGCCAATGTTTTATTGTCGATTAGATCTTGGATTAATCCTTTAAATTTCCAGCATCCATTTAAATCATGTCCCCTTCTCCTATGGAATCGACAATACAATTCCTCTCTGTATCCCTTAGGCTTGGGAGCGTTAGGGTCTACAGTTTGGATCTCTGGAAGGGTAACTAAATTTGCCGCTGACAAGCGGTCAAATAGGGAGTCCCTGGACTCCGTGTAAGGGGTGAATTGTCGCCTAGGGCGACGCTCCTGATTCTGCTCCTCGTTTCTTATTATCTCTTTCGTAACTAGGAGGCACTGCCTGGTAATTAGCCTTTTGGGGCTGTATTTCTTGCGTAGGCTTGGGAGCATTTATCGCAACTTGGTTAACCGCAATGGGTTGTGATTGCGTTGTCCCAGTTTTAGTGGTTTTATTCCACTCTTTCTTTTTAGGCTTGGCGATTGCGCCTTCGCCTATCTTAATCTCTTCTATAACTCTGGCTTGCGCCAAAGCTTCTTCTAAGCTATCGTATTGCTGTAGCAACAATAGACCAGAGATTGATTTTAAGCAACTCCGTGCAAACATCTGTGTAAGATCAGACATAGGGGGACGGTAGGGTAGCTTAGAAAGCAAAGCCCTCCATCGATTCCCGTATGCTGCCATTGTTTCTTCCTCATATTGCCTGAGGCTGGCCAGATCACTAAGTGATGCCTTCTTTCTTGTGTTGAAGGCAAAGCGTTCAAGAAATGCATCTACTAATTGATCTAAGTTGTTTATACTGTGTTTGGGTAGTTGTGTGAACCAATCCGAGGTAGGGCCTGCGAATGTGGTTATGAAAGTTCTAAGCAACAATGCATCATTATCTTGGATGCCGAAGCATTGACTTAGGAACCTTGTGACGTGTTCTTGTGCGTCCTCTTCACCTTTAAAAACTGCCAATTGAGGCAACTTGAAGTGTTCAGGGTAAAGAGGTGTAGGCACTGAGGGATGCACTGGATGGCTGCGGAGTTGACGCAACGTGGGTTTTTGATGCCCAGAAGCCTTTGTCTCCACAGATTCCAAACGCTCTAATAGCGCCTTGTATGCATCGAAAGATTTTATTTCTTCCTCTTTGGTTTGCTCCCGTTGTGAGTTATGGGAGACTGGAGGCCTATGGGGGGGTGGCCGGGTGGCAGCCCTCCCGCCTTGATGGGGCGTTTTGGCCCGTTCTAGTTCTGGTTCGTACTCCTCATAAACTTCTTGAGGAGTCTCTGGGTGAGACCTATGACCTTGATTGAGTCCCCGTTGAGGGTACCCATCATTGTTTCGGGGAGTGGCCTCCCTCTCGGGTCTATAAGGTCTCGAAGGCAAAGCTTGACGAGGTCGCAGAGACCTGTCCTGCACCAAAGGATTGTGCCTCTCATATTGTTCTTCTCTGTGGGTGCGAGGGGTTGGCACCCTCTCAGGTAGTTTATAGCGCAACTCATCCGCTTCGTGCTGCATGCGCTCTTTATTCAGGCGGTATAAGTACTCTAACTCCTGATGACCTTGCTCAAGCTGCGAGATTCGGGCTTGGCGGGCGGCATGTCTGGCGACTGTCGGGTCAACGTGGTCTGCTCTTGTTTGCTCAGGAGGCTTAAATGTTTTTCCTATGTGTTTGCCTCGATCTTGATGATCTAAAATTTCAATGGGTTGCTTCCCTCTGTCGAGGTAGGCGACATTTACTTGAGGTTGTGGCCTCGATGTATGATCATGATACCTAGCGGGTGCGAAAACGCAAGGTTCCCATGCTGTTTGTTGTCCTCGAGGAATGCGATGGCTTTCCTCGTACTCCCTTTCATGGGTTTGAAAGGGGCGGGCGGAGTTGGCTCGCCCTGTGTAAAGAGCCCTGCGCTCTGGATTTTGTCTTTCTGTTCGAATGTGAGGCAAGGAAGAAGTAGCGTATTCATGTTGTCTTTCCTCATGGACACTAAGCCTCTCTAGCGCTTCATCGTGCTGCGGCCACTCAGATCTAGCCTCAAGAGGCGGTTGTCTATTTACATTAAGATCTACATGCAAAGCATCTTCCCGAAAGGGGCTGTGTTGAATGGGCATACCCCAATGAGGAGGTTCCCAATAGGTCCTTTTTGAAGTGGCCTGATGTGGAATTTTCGGTAGGCCAGACCGCCAAGGCGGTATGGCCAAGTCCTCAGGGCTAAAGCGAAGGCGACTAGCGCCCTCTCTTTGTGCACCTTTCGCAGCGTCCGCCCTTGATTGGGCTTGGCTACGGGTGTACACCATTGTGGTGCTTCTCTACTCTCTAAGCAGATTTTATCTCGTTTATGATGATTTATCTTTTTGTTTACACTAAGCAGAAATGAACACACACATACACAAAACCGTGATTATCTCTTTTAAGGATTTAGTAATGTGTCCTAAACTGGTTCAGTGCATTTTGATGTTTTATTTTGTTTTTGCAATTTTGGAAGAACGTTTAAATGCATAATGTTGGCTCATATGACTCCCATAAATGGTCGCCCCTTCAATATACCATTGTCGGACCGATATACCAACCTCTCTATATACCCGCCCTTACGAGAGGGAAACTATAGGTACGTGAGAGCAGATGGTACGTGGAACATAGGCGGTACGAAAGGGGGGATTGTCCTGTTAATGACACCTACCATAGAAGACTTATCCTCGCGTGCATGGGAATCACCCCAGCAACACTCGGTCAGCTTTCATCAGGATTTACGCCTAACAACAGTGACAATCGGGGAAATGGATGCAAAGCTAAGCCAAGGTGGTGATGAACCCACCGTTGGTCTTGCTCAAGGGCTGGGGTTTTACGACCAGCTCCTTGGTTTAATTTACCGCGTGCAGTGTGTGTGGTTCATTTTATTTTTAAAAAAATGAAACAAGCAGCAAAAAGAAACTTTCCCTATGCCACACAAATACTACAAACCGGAAAACAACAAGTAGAAATTTGAATTTTTTTTTTTTTTTATAAAGCAATAAAATTGACTACCTTTCTTTAATAATAATAAAAAAAAATATGACAATAAAAAAATCAACAAATAAAGTAAACAGAAATAACAGCAGAAAATGACGAGGACAGTTTTAGAACTTTACCTCCTTACCTCCTTTTTCTGCCCGGACTTGCTGTTTCTGACCTTCAGCTTGAGAAAACGGTACCTGTTAAGCATAAACACAACAAATCGGATTAGTTTCTGTGATTTAAAAATCTGGGAATGGTCCCACCGTGATCGCCATTGAAAGCACGAGATTCCGAAAATAAAAAGGAATATTATACCACAAGAACAAGAAACAACATATGCAAATCGACACAAGATAAAAGCAATAAAAAATAGGGTAATCTCTTTTATTGATACGCTTTACAAACTGTGTTACAATACGTCTCCTTCCTTTTTAAGGGATAAGAGAGTCAGATGCATTTCTTGTCACGACTAATAATCCCTCTTCCGCGTGCCCACACGTGAGATGGGCGGATTAAAACGTCGTCGCCGCTGTTGTAGGTGATTCTTTGCTTCTCCCGCTCCTATGCTGTTGAAAACCTGCATACAAAATAAAAACATAAAAAATGTTAGTAACACCTGTACTAAAAGGACAAAACCTTTGAATTCGATAAACTATTTAAACAGATATTTTTTGCAATCCAGAGCATAATAATATTCGATATATATATCTTAAACACGCAATGCAAGATAATCGTTAATGCAGGATAAGCACGCAGTGATAAAATAAACAATCGATAAACTATTTAAACCTGATGATACGTGATAACCATTTTTTGAAATCCAGATCATGAACTACGTAAACAGCGTAAAGTTTAATCGTACGATAAACATGCTATACAGAATAAATCAATATGAAGCTATCAAAAAGACGTGGGGTGCCCAAACGGGCCGCCCCCGTTAGAACTTAGTTTTGGCGCCAATCCACTAAGGAAGGGCCCAGAATCTACTGTGTTGAGTTGTCGTCGAATTAGTGGGATATTGTGATCCACTGTCGGATATTAAGATCAGATTTATGCTTCTGGAAAGCCACCGATAACCTCCCTCGTGAAGGAAATTACAGGTGCAGAAGATTGAAATCCAAGGGAATATGATCGGGTCTGGGTTGTTATAGCACTTCGTTCTCTGAGAAAAATGCTTCGTAACCTCCTATGAATGGGAAAGTTCATCGCTTTTATAGACCCACGGGGTCTCTCTCTGAAAGGGGCACGCAGGGGTGCCACGTGGCGGTCATGCCTTCTCAACCGAGAAGAGACTCCGCCTTGATTAGGGCCTACGTGACTGCTTTGGCAACAGTCTACTAATTGTCAATCGGCCCACCTACGCGCGCATGCACAAACAAAAGCCATAAATGACTGTCTCTGACTGCCACGTGCCCAACGGTCACTGAGTCGTGTTAATGCTTGCTTCTTCTTGGTCAATGCCGAAGTCCGCCTTTGATTGATGCAAGTCTGTTGAAGTCCGCCTTTAAACGTCGAAGTGTCACGATATCGCGACGTCGCGATATCGCGACACTTCGGGCAAGGCTCCCCTTTGAGCCCCGAAGTGTCGCGATATCACGACGTCGCGATATCGCGACACTTCGGGCAAGGCTCCCCTTTGAGCCCCGAAGTGTCGCGATATCACGACACTTCGGGCGAGGTTCCCCTCGAGCCCTGAAGTGTCACGAAATCGTGACACTTCGGGCGAGGTTCCCCTCGAGCCCTGAAGTGTCGCGATATCGCGACGTCGCGATATCGCGACACTTCGGGCGAGGTTCCCCTCGAGCCCTGAAGTGTCACGAAATCGTGACACTTCGGGCGAGGTTCCCCTCGAGCCCCGAAGTGTCGCGATATCGCGACGTCGCGATATCGCGACACTTCGGGCGAGGTTCCCCTCGAGCCCTGAAGTGTCACGAAATCGTGACACTTCGGGCGAGGTTCTCCCTCGAGCTCTGAAGTGTCCAAAGTGTCACGATTTCGCGACGTCGCGATTTCGCGACGCCTAAGGCCGAACTTCCTTTGCTCCTAAAGTTTGCCACGATTTGAAGTTTGCTTAAGATTTGTTCTTGCTTTGTTTTTGTGAAGGCTTGTTTTGACTTTGTTTTTGACTAAGGCTCGCTTGATGAATGCTTTTTTTGACTTTGTTTTTTGTGAAGGCTTGCTAAAACGACCATCTTTATTCCGTTTACTTTCTGACCTTCTAAACTGCAATGTGAGTGGCTAGGACCACTGTTTGACCTCTGAGGGCTGCCCTGAAAGCTGTGTATATCAATGCGATCAGTGTTTGTAGTCACTTAATCGGATTGGTGCTGTTTTGGTGTCTACAAACATAATATCCTTTTCTTACTTAGACTTATTCCACACCCCATGAATAATTAAACCGCAGTAAGACTACACCATTAAAATACTTGTTTATCGATACTCTATAAACTTCTATCATATAGCCATTTAGTTCCAATACAAGGTTGACATATAATCAACACTACCTCCATAGTTCACACTATAAGTAAAGTATACATATTTAGGTTAAGAGCCATTTAGTTTCAACACAAGGTCAAAGTATAGTCAACCATGCCTCCATAGCTCACCCTACAAGCAAAGCATACATATTTTGGTTAAGATATTGGTTTTATTTCTATGAAAGAAATAATATTCATATTCATGTATTGGCTTCCTTAACCTAATCAATTACACATTTAAGCTTAGGGATTAAAAATTAAAAATTTATACTTTGGATATGAGTCCCTACTGAAAAACCAAATAGGATTCATAAGTGCATATCAATATAATATATTATTTGTGTGGAAATTTGAAGCAAATATCAAGAGTCTCCATTGTCTATTTCATTCAATATGTGTAAACCATATTGCATAGTTAGATACTTTGAGAAAGATTATTATTTTCGAGGATAAGGAGATCATGATATGTGGTTATTAGTTAAATAGAAAGAAAGAATATATTTTTGGGTTGATTAAGGAGAATGTTAAATTAAAGTATAATCCCTTAATGATTGATGGTTCTTATTGCACTATACATTTAGTAAATATGATTGACTCTTTCTATTAAATAATAGATTTGGTTCAATTGATAGTTTGATAGTATTCATTAAGTCTTAAATTTTAAAATAAATCATGATGCTTTATGTATCACTCATGTTGAAGAAGCAACTCAGATGGATGATGATAGCCTAGAATTCTTTATAAAAATACACTAAAGAATTTGGTTGTAACTTTATGAAATGATGGGATTGTTGGAAAAATGCTCTATATTATTATATGAACAAATGATACATATTTATAGGCTTTATGAGCCTATAGTGTTGCAATAAAATATTAGGCCATGTGGGTACTGATATGACAATACCATCTACCATACACTATGCATACTATTACATAATGTAATAATATATCCTAACATCTCCCTTATTATATTATGGGATAATTATAGGTGCTTGGATTATTTCTCTAGCTCATGTGACTCATGGTTGAGCTATGTTGGCTCTTGGCTCTATCTTCTCTTTCTTAGGTAAATAACTTTGGGTTTGCCATTATATTTACCTCTAGATCTATTACCTTTAGGTTTACCTCAGGGTTTGATACCTCTAGATCTTCCTTTAACTCATCCTATGGGTCTACCTTTAGGTTGTCCTCTAGGTCTAAGTAAACTAAGTACTCATAGAACACTTAAGAAAAAGTGGGTTTAGCCTCACTTTGCTTTAACAAGTATGAGTGTCCTTATTGTAATATTTTCATCCTATCATATTGTATGGATAACTAGTTGTTGCAACTACTAGGTGTACTAGAGTAGATAATTACTTATGAGGTTCACTCTATTGTTATAAGTATACCCATTTAGGGTAAACTCAAGGTGTTGGTCCCTATCAAAAGTACACATTTATACAATATTTTGAGCCATTACAAGTGTACTTATAAGGTTCACTTGTTTTTTTTTAGAAGTATCAGGTACGACTAAAAATACACTTCAAATTGCAATAGATTATTGAAAAAGTAAGCCTAAAAATAGAATTCCAAAGTAGAGGATTGGAAAGGGTAAACTCTAGGAATGAAGAATGCTATTAAAAATCTATAATGGGAGGTGATATTGTCGGCAACTTTGCACACTCTCTTTTTCATCGTCATTGAGCCCTTTTGTATCCTCCTTCCATTGCCTTTTTCAATGTGAGAGATTTAAAAAGTTCGTGACACCTCATGAAAGTCTATCCACACTTACATGATTTTTTACATTGTTTTGTCTTGTGTAATTTTGAGGGGGGCATGTCCAAGGGGATATTTCCCCATATTGGTGGTTGCATTCCACCATATTTCCTATTATTTTCACATATTTTTAGCTTTCTTGACCTCCCATGTACTTGCTTGACCTTAGAAGATCGAATACACTTGGAGCATGACACATATCTAGGATCTAATGGTTCTAACTAGGAGGATACAATGCATTTGGTAGAACATATTTTGACCTAAGTAAAACTACAGTTGATTATGTGGTAATTATTTGGAAAGTAGAGTGGATCCAATACTCTAGACTGCTAAAAAATAGGAGATCGATAGAAATCAATACCAATGTTGGTAGATCACAGTTTTTTTATGTATGACTCAATTATTGGTCGGGATAGTGTGCAGTGCACTCTTAGGTGCCCTAGGTTGCCCAATCCTCAAAGATGAGGAAATATTTTAACAAATTGTGTCTTTGATGGTTACAAAAATATGTAAACATATTTGATTTAATTTTTCTCATCTTGTTCCTTGCACAGGTAAAGCAAATGGTACAAAAGGTTGCAAAGGCCATGCATTGTAGCCAAAATTGAACCTAAAGGCTATTGTAGAGTTGCAAAAATTACCACCAAATGTGAATCTATATTTTCCTCATTCATGTAAAAATTGTGGTTGTATTACCTCCTCTCTAATTAGAGTTATGTCTAGCATATTGAAAATTGTAACCACAAAAATTGTAGATTGGGAATTTATTAGGAAAAATACTAGGTGATGTCTTTGTGGATTTAAGGAACCACAAGAAGTCTACTAGGCATCAAGATTTTGATATATCCCATGATATTTCCTCTATGATGTGATCGGACACTCCATGGATTTTATTCTATCTCATATTCCTTGTTGTGGTGGTAGTACAATATCGCAAGTGGACCACCTGACTTGACTATGTGGCTATACCTAGTAGTTGTTTTGTTGCTCCCATGTCAAGCACCATGTCAACCTCTACACTATGGCTAGGACTATCACAAAATATTTTTTGTGATAGCTTACTAGGAGAACACTCATGATTGACTATGCAGGAGGTTGTTTAACATGACTAGAGATATCAATCCATCTCTCTAATTCTAGCACTTTTTTGTAGATATTTCAAATTTGAGAACATATCTTAGCATTATAGCCTCACAACATTGTCTCTAGCTCTTTTTATTTTCATAGAATCTCTCCATCACCCATGTCTAATGAGTGATAAATCAAAAGCAAGATCCATTTATGATAAACTAGATCAACTGAATATCATAGATTTAAAGCATACTCAGAAATACCTTGCATTTAAGCGAAGGTCTATGGAGAATGGAGGAGGAGGAGCACCACCATCACCTCAACCTATGAGAGAGGAAATAATTACCAAAGAGATAATTTTACCCTTAATGGTTCAAGAAGGAGAACCTTATTTGATAGCACTTTTAGCAAAATGCTCTATATTATTAGATGAACAAACGATACATATTTATAGGCTTTATAAGCCTATAGTGTTACAATAAAATATCAGGCCATAATAATATAATATTAGGCCATGTGGGTAGTGGCATGACTATGCCAGCTACCATACACTATGCATACTATTACATAATCTAATAATATATCCTAATAGGGATATAAAGAAAATAATTTAGGTAGAAAAGGTCAAGGAATTCAAAAGACAATGAGAATATGTATGAGGTCAAAATATGAGGGCCTTGGATATGTATGAAAATCAAATCAAACTATTAAATTTGTCAAAGGAGAATCATACATGAAAATTGAATCTTCAAGTTTTGAGGCATGTGATATAAATATAAATTCAAGTACACAAAGTTTATTTAAGAAACATATATGTAGTTGCAATTATTATAGAAGACTAGGTCATGAAAATAAGAATAGTTAGGCGTTGCACCTATGTAGTGTTTGTCGTTTGATCAATCATAATGTCAAAACATATTGGTAAAGAGAGATTTGAGAACAATATACATATCAACTAGTGGTGGATGGATGTACCTTAATGGCATCACATGACAAACATGTTTAGAGGACATTATAATAAAGTTTTTTCCCATATAAAAGGAAATTGAAAATTGATTTATAATTCATTAATATTTGATTCTAGAAGGTATGGTGGAGCTAAAATACATATTACATTGTCCTTTAAAAGAACTTTAGTTGAATATGTGATTTTCATTTGTGATTCTTTGTTAAAAAAAAGTCATCTTGTGATGATTATAGGTAATCTATGAAATATTTACTTGCAAATCACAATTCATTAGAAATAAATATTAACAACCATGATGTGTTTCAAGAAATTAAAGAGGCATATTCTATTTATAAATGGGTACCTAATAAGATCAAGTTGTTGGGACACATATTAGCTAGTCGAAGTTATTGGTTGTATCTAATCTTGTCCAAAATAAACATTAAGGAAGAATGTCAGAATATTAATTTTTATTTTATATAAATTTATAAAAAGAATGAGAAGAAAAACAAAAAATATAAAAATAGAATAAAAGTTGTGGTGAAAATAAAATCGCAATTATAAAAAAAAAAAAAAAATTTGGAAAAGCCATTGGATAGGAGTGAATAATTTACTATTAACACTCTCAAATTGGTGTAAATATTTTGTATCTTCAATTAAAGTATTCCCAATATAATTTCCATTTAATGTGTATTCCTGTACCTATAAATTGATTTCAAATGTATTAAATATATTTCATATAATTTATTTATATCAATCCCAATGATTACATTATATTTTAGAGATGATATTACACTTAATTACATATCTTATCTTATTTACATATCTTATCTTATGTAGATTATAATTATATTATATTTATATTTTCAAAATAATTATTTTATGGCCATAATATCAAAGCATTATTTACGCTCTTATAAGAGTCCAGCCTCCAATGTCCCTCTCGACTCTTGACTAGACTGTTTATCAAATAAACACAATATAAAAGGTCGATGTTAATTGTGGCATAAATTTAAACAAAGTTAATATTAATTATGAATTAAGGTCGAATGGTATTTGGTGTAATGGCAGTTGCCTAGTTATTATCATTCATGTGGTTGTGAGGTCGATTCCTCTTGTATTTGCTCGAACGAGCACTAATATCTGTAAATATTTGTAAACCATGTTCAATATAAAAAATTATGAATTAAGAGGAATTTAAAGAAAATATTAATACATATGTATGAAAAAAATATAATATTTTCCTTATAATTCATCTCATCCGTAAGTCTTTCTGCATTTGCCTGTTATCCTCTGGTAACCGTTATAATACACTTCTGAATAAATATCACTAAGCTCTTCTCTAAATAAACAACGGACAACGACGCCTTTTATTTTATATTTATGCTTTGCAATTGTAAACTAGTTTAGCTACTATCAAATAAATTTTCAAATATTTGTTAATGAATCAAAATTGTGAATACCAAACAATAGAGAAACATCAGAACGCCATTGTGAATATTGTGACTACATGAAAAAGCTATATAGTAAACAAGGACTAATAATTTTTGAATGACATGGACAAAAAGTAGTCATTGTCACATCGCTTCACTGGGTCTCACTGGGTCTCGCTATAAATGTATAGATCACATCAAAATGCCACTACATGAAAAAACTATATTGTAAACGACGACGAAAAATCTTTGAATGGCATGGACAAAAAGTCGTCTTTATCCATCACTATGGCCCACTATAAACGTGACGGATGCCATTGGCGAAGAAAGTGACACATTACATAGCACAAGCAACTTGAGTGTATGTCATTTTAGTCAAGGTATACATTACATTCTAATTAAGAGAGTTCGCCAGTCCATTTAGGTACGGGTTTAGGTCTATGACAAGTCTTTTCATATATATATATAATTTATAGAATATATGCAATTATTACGTCCATAAATTAGACCCGAACAATAATATGAGGGGAGAGGACAAAAAGACATTCTCAATGAAAAATCTCTCTAATAATGGATGGAAGAACAAACTCTCTCTGCCAGTGCAGAATTGAATTGACTCGTACGGCGCCGCCCCAGATTAAATACAAAGGCAATTAGAGACTTCTCTACCAAACTAGAGTTTCGATCTCATGTTGAGTTTGTCAATGAATCCAGCTGTGTACAACTAAGCTTCCAAAATAGAGAGGAACAACGTACGAATTACTGTGCACCACTGGCTACCACCGACTGTCGACTCCCCAACCATTTCTCTCGTCTTCCTCTTTCAAAGCGATTCAAATCACCGTGTCCTTCCGTCTATAAATCCATACTGTTTTGAACGATATAAGCAAGAAAGTGTTTGTATACTCTCACTCAGAATAGTGATACGTTTCTCCACTCTGACTGCAATATGGCATTCTTCTACTGCGGGATTCTCCTCTTGTTATTCTCTGCATCAGTGGATACAGCAGGGGTTGCCAACACGAGCTGTTCCCGTGGCTTAGACAAAGAATTCTATGTTTCATGGGCTGCAGATCACGTCAAATTCACCAATGGTGAGCAGGAACTTCAACTCATACTGGATCAAACATCGGGTAAGCCGTGGAAAACATCAACCTATCCAGAAATTAGCATTCTAATATTTATCGAGTAAAAACAAGCTATTTCTTAACTTTGATTCGTTTGACTGATGTTTATCAGGGTCGGGTTTCGCTTCGAAGAACAAGTATCTGTTTGGGAACATTAACATGCAAATCAAGCTCGTTCCTGGAGACTCTGCGGGCACTGTAACCGCTTACTATGTATGTATCACAAGTTTATTTCTAATTCCTTTCAGACGCACTGGTATGCCCAAGACTGCTCATTAGTAATTTTAATTTTATTGCAGTTGTCATCGGAGGGTTCGAACCACGACGAGCTGGACTTTGAATTCTTGGGGAATAAATCAGGAGAGCCATACGTCCTACAGACAAATGTGTATGCAAGTGGAAAAGGCGACCGCGAGCAGCGCATATATCTTTGGTTTGATCCAACCACTGACTTCCACTCCTACGGTGTACTCTGGACTCGTCAAAATATCTTGTATGTTAGATATAAATACATTCAGCATCATACATGAACATGGGAACAATTAAAATCAGTTATTTATGCTTTAACTCGTTAATTATTTCAAATTAGAATATAGTTCAGATATTAATTCTTAAGAGCTGTTATACTGTAGATTCATGGTAGACGACGTGCCAATTAGAGAATTCAGAAATAACAAAGCAATGGGCGTTGCGTATCCGGAAAGTCAGGCAATGGGAGTATATTCAAGCCTATGGAATGGCGACAGCTGGGCAACTCAAGGAGGTCTTGTCAAAATTGATTGGTCGCACGCTCCTTTCGTTGCAGCCTATCGCGATTTCAATATGGAGGAGGCATCTGTAACATCAGCGGAGATGAAGGTGCTAAGTTCTGAGCAAAGAAAGAAGCTGCAGTGGGTGAAGAAAAATTACATGATATATGACTACTGCAGCGATAAACAAAGATATTCTGTGCCTCCGCCAGAATGTATGATGAACATGTAAATAAAGTAAAGCATAGAATTTTGGCTTCAGAGCCAATGTTAGTATATTATATGAGGAATTTATGAGGGCCTTTCTTCTTGAAGGAAATAATTGACATGTTCTACTACTAAAGAGAAGTTCTGAACCTCAAGGAGCATGTTGATAGTCGTTCTTTCCTAAATATTGATACGGACTTCTTCTATTCTCTTGATTGTTAAATCGAAGGAGTGTTTATGCATACAGAGTAAATAATCAATGCTTCAGTACTTTAGACCTTTCAAAAACTCTTTCCAAATTCTTTACTAAATGTATTTGCCCGCCTTTGTTCATAATCTAAATGTAAATCAAGGTCGACAGGTTTTAAACCGGATAAAAAAGCAAGCATAAACTATTCATAATTCCTTAATACTGAGTTCTTAAAGGCATTTTTTTATTCTTTCCTTGCTTTCCATTCACGCCACTCCATAGACTCTATCCGTCTGCCATATTAGTCCGTATTTTGAAAAGTAACGCCACTCCATAGACATTTTTTATTTCTTTCCTTGCTTTCGAGTCAAGCCACTCCAAAGACTCTATCAGTCTGCCATATTAATCCGTATTTTGAAAAGTACCTCCACTCCATAGACTCTATCCGTCTGCCATATTAGTCCGTAGTTTGAAAAGTAAAATGTAAAGTTTCCTCACCTTTTAAATAATATTCATATCGTATTTGTTTGTATATGAAGCAGCGCATTGTCAAATAGGCCTTTTTTATATTTGATTAATTTTTGTTTGAGGGTTGTTATAATAGTTAATACTTCTGAGGGTTGGTGAAAATACCATAATATGTATATATATTTCTCAATGAGGGGCCACACGTTTTAGCTACATATTTTAATTTGTAGTCAGTTTGGGGCAAAAATGGCAGATGGCCATATTATAGAGGTAACGTACACAGAACGAATTGTAAAGCTTGAGAATCTGCTGACTGTTAACTATACGGAGACAAGAATTGGAAGAGATCATACAACAAAGCTTAGAAGAATTTTATTTTAAAAATAAGGAGTTGTCATCTCGAAATGATTGATATCGAAAGCTCTAGGACACAAATTGGTGACTGATGACGATTTGGTATTGCGCATACGTGTTATTGGAATATTCAAAAGGATTATAAGATCTCGACGAGCCTCGTTGCCATAAAAGCAAGGCCCCATCTTGGTCATCTCATCACTTGTCGTATATACTCCTAGTCAATTGAAGACACATTAGAAATTTTGTCGTGACACGTGGAACGGTGTAAAATTACTTGGTGAGCGTTTTTCCGAAGGTTGCCCTTTCCCAAGGGTTTTGGTGTTTTAATGCACAAATTGAATGAAGGATTGATGGAAAGTGAGGTTGATAGGGCTAAAGTCTTTATGTTATATATTTATTTTATTGTTATAATTTTAATTGAAAATTAAACATTGTTTTAAAGGAGATAATGATTTACCCAGGTGTTGTAGGTGAGTTGGAGAGGAGAGGGCAATCTTCCAAGGGAGGTCTCAGGTTCAAATCTCCACCCTACCAAAAAGTTGAATTGGGTACCCAAAATCCAATTGATAATGTTGGTGCCTGTTTCGGCTCCACATGAGATTTTTTGCTAAAAAAAAATAATAATAATGATTTAAGTTTAAATAGGTACAAGAGAGTTTATTATTTTAAGGGAATTAATAGATTTTAATTTATGAAAAGGATAAGCAATTTATTTTATGTTTTTTATACATTAAATTTATTTAAATTTTAAAGAGTATATGTTTAATAGTTTTAATTAATTTTTTAAAAATATTTTTTTTAAATCACTAAGTTTTATTTGTACAAATAATTATTATTTCAAAAGCTCACTTGTATCTCAAGTGCCCTCGTGATTAAAAAATTGCCATAGTTTATGGTATAAAACTTACTTATATGTTTATGCACCTTATGACTTTAGTTATTCATTAAGTCTTCAATACATTTATAATTTTAATTATTTATACCTTATAAGTATTTAATTAATAAAATGTGGGTTTGTTGGATATAAGTTACCTTATTAATTTATAAGTTACCTTATTAATTTATAACTGTAGTTTTAGTTTTTATAAAATAAAAGAGAAATAGTCATCATTCTTACAGCTACAAATAATATCAATCAAGAGTCACATTTTGTCAAAATATTATGATTACTTTTTTATACATTGTAATATTTTTTTTGATTAAAGGAAAATAAGTGATTTTGAAAGATCTCCAAACCTTTAAAAACCATAAGAAAATGAAACACAAAGGAAAAAACCATAATCAACAAAAATTTAAAAAAATATCAAAAAATATTTGTAACAACCTACCAAATCCACCCAAGAGAAAGATATTTTTTAACAAAGATTAAGTCACAAAGAAGACCCAATATATTTTAGCAATATAATACATAACTACACTTTGAGGAAGATAAATAAGGAGTCAATGTGTAACATTAAAATGCTACTACTAAAAAGAAAAAAAATGCAGCACTAAATATCAAGTAAAAAATGTTGGAGATATTCAAGGGATGTATATCTAATGTGGAAGATCCCCAAACCTTTAAAAACCATAAGGAAATGAAACACAAAGGAAAAAATCCCATAGGGTTTACCACAACAAACCAACAGGAATCCATCTCAGTGGAGATGACTTCAACAGACAACAAAATGGAGGAATCAAAACAAAAAGTTCTAGATCACAGGATGAAACTAGAAAGGTCAAAGATCAACATCAAGGCCCATTGAAGTACCAAAAAACATCACAACCACTAAGGTCGATTAATCTTTAGTGTAATTCCAATCACCCAAATCGTCGCTAGTGACATCTTCCTCAGTATGGGTATTGTCTTATTTTTTTCATAGTGGCAAATATTTTCCCATATTGAAGGAGCATTGCCAACACAAAACTTAGGAGATCTACTATGCTAGTCAAAGAATCAGGCTTCTTCTGAAGCTTCCTAGAACCTTCTTCATTTTTTACATTTTTAAATTTTACCACGATCTTTTCGAAGGCTATTTTTGAAATTTCAACATCACTGCTCTTATGTTTCCCCCTAAAATATCTACTCCTGGTCATGTGAGAGTGTGATTCTAACTTGGAGGGAGAAAGAGAGTAAGTAGGGGTTTTCATTTTTCCTACACCATCAAAGTCTTCATTCGAGTCATCATCATTGAGGACTACAATAAAGGGTATGTTTGCCTAGCTACCAACGATGGCGAGGGTTACTTTATTCACTTCCTTTTGGATAGAGAAGTGGTACAGAATAAGATAGAGGTATTGGTGCTTAGTATGGGTAGAAGACCCATCTATGAAATTCACAACTGAAAGCTCCAATGACCAAAACATATATTCTAGGACGTTTATATCCTTAAATTAAGTACATATAATTCATGAATACCATGTGCAAACTATTGAGCGATGAGTTGATATCATCAATGGTGATGTACTCCATGATGGAGATCATCACTCAGTTCTATGGCTTTGAAATACCTTTCTTGATAATACTGTATTTGTCCCTCATCAATCGCTTACCTTTCTCCTAAAGTGGATGAGTTCCCCAACCAGGGTGTGCTTATCTTTGTGAATGATGTCCCCATCAATTGGTAATTCAGTTACTTTTACAAGTAGGTGAATGCTGAATCTAAATTTAAGTCCTTTGAGTTTCACATAGCCTTTATCCCAAGAGGAAATAAATTCATTTGAGAGGGTTAGGTCATTGCCGTTGAACTTGTGAATGAAGAACAATAAGCAATGGATTTTCAAGAATTCCTCCACTAGGCTATCTGCTTACAAAGATGAAGGTTCAACCAGTGCCATTATTTGATTTTTATTTGTCCACATGACCCACCCACTCCTTGTGCTGGACTACCACTACACCAATATCTTCAAAACAATTCTTTGATTCCACCTTAGGGATATCGCTTTTCTAGGTTTTTTCCACCTTTCTCCCCCTTTATTTGGGATCTTTCACCACTTTCTCCACCACCAAATCCATGTTCAAAATCTTGTTTTTATCATAAAACCAATATTTTATGTGTTGTAAATAAAGGCTTCCCACATAAGTGAAGCGATAGTGCCTTCTACAGAATGCATGTTGTCGATGGGGGATAGCCATTGATTAGCCAACTTGTGTCGAAAGAGTTTTGAATATAGTACCCAATATACATTGGAAATGCTATGGCCAATGAAAATAGTTTACCAGTTGACAATAGGTCTCTCTTTTTCAAAATAATCCATGGAGGATGATGTGAACAAAAATCTACCCCTTCTTTGGAAATGAGACGGGGCATGTGTACCAAGTAAGGGACTACTAGTTATGTATAACCCATCTTGGAAGCCCATCAGAGACAACTTGGGTAGCCACATGAGAGCTCAGGGATCATGGTAGATGCGACTAACAGAATGATTATGAGTCAAGAGAACAAAAGATCTAGGCCAACACGTGGTGAAAGATGTAAACTTTTGTGATGGATGGGTAAAGGAAAAATTGATACAAGGGCAATAATATTGACTAGGATTGACAAATGAGTCGAGTTGGTTGAGAGCCATCAAGAAAAAGGTAATGACAGTAAATACTTGTGCAATGACTAAAGATACAAAGCACACATGGAACTTGACATACCACATGATAGCATAAAATTTAGGATAAATTCATGCGATGGAATGATTAATATGAATAAGTATGGATAAGCTAAGGTAATACAAAGAAAAGAGCATTTGCTACCATGTAGGAGGGATACAAAAATAATTAACATGAAAATTGAAAGCTATCCTTAGCTATAAAGACTTGCTAGGTTGGATGATGACTATCAAATGAAAGAGCACTACATTAAAGAAAGGTACAATCATCGTTATTAATCATATTTAATATGCCATGTGGGAATTGGTCAATCCAAATGTATAGGTTAGCTTCATATAATGTAAGGTTGGCCATCACATCCATAGCCTTGTTGTCCTCCCTATATGTGTGTTGTATGATCACATTATCATATTTCCTCAACAACCTCTTTAATTCTTCGATCATGTTGTGAACATTACCTTTAGGAGACTTGATCCCTTTAACATTATTGATAATATTCATAGAGTCACCCTCAATGATTATGTTTTAAAAGAAAAAATATTAAGGATGGAAAGACCCTAGAATAGTGCTCTTGCTTCAACCATGTGGTTAATTTGAATGTCAAGTTTTTAGCAAACACCAATATGACTTTAGCGAGATCATTTCTAACTATGCCACCAAAACCAACTTTTCTCAAGTTCCCTTTGGTAGCTCTGTCAAAGATGAACTTAACCCAACCAACTGGGGGGCAACCATCTAATTTTAGAGAGATCTATAGAGTGGATTATCGAACGAGGAAGATAACCATAATTACCAAATATATTAAATGAAGCAATGAGTTTGGATTCCAACCCCCTACCAGGAGATTTGGTCTTAGAAACTAAGCAAGTATTTTTGGCAATGACATTCAAAATTTGGATGAGGACATAATGGGGATCATGAGCTACACCATTAAAGATTCTATTTTTTCATTCAAGTTAGTTTTTCCATACAAAGTGTGATCGGTAAAGGGCCCACAAGGAATTGAGGTATTGATCATAAAAAATCTTGGGCCATTGGGGTACTGGTTAAACAAGTTGTAGATGAAACTAGGTTGGGTCCAAGATAAGTTGAAAGAAGAAAAGAGGAAGTACAACACAAATGAGGAGAAGGAGCATTCAAGGAAAACATGGTTAATCGACCCCCATTGAGATGAATAGAGGACACAATTCTTAGGAAGGATCAAACCTCTAGAAAGGAGATTTTCCATAGTCATGACCTTATTCTAGAACACCAACCAAGAGAAAAACGTAATCTTAGGGATGATATAATTTAGCCAAATGAGATCCACTAGGAACCTATTAGGGTTAGAGTCATCCTAAATGTGATAGGTATATCTGACAGAAAAGAGGCCATTTTTGCTCGCACCCAAGAAGGAGGTGTCCAGAGGGATGATTGGGAATGACAAAGGTCCTAAGAAGGCTCAATAGAAGCTCAGTAGCATTGGTTTAGGTAACATTCAAGTCAAAAAATAGAATGGATTTCCATGTATTGATTTGAGATGGCCCTAGAAAAATAAATTTGAATACCAATGAGCCAAAAATATGATCAGTGATAGATTTAATGGCAATAATACTAGGAATATTAATTAAAGGTTGGTATTTGACCAACGTATCTCTCTAGAATCGAATGAGTCTACCGTTATCAAACCTCCATTTGATATGACATCTGATAATGGATCCATACTTGGTAATAAATTTCTAAAAGGAATATTCATCAGCCAAAGGTCCTTCATCTAGGAACGTGTTCCTCTATATATATTTGTTCTTAATTATCTTCATCCATAGATATTTGATGTTGGATATTATTCTCCATCCTTGTTTGGTGATGAGTGCCATGTTCATCTTCCCCACCTATCTAAAACCTAAAATGACTTGAATTTTTTTGGAACATACTTTACCCCAAGCTATTAGGTGAATTTTTTTTTGGTTTTTTTATCCCAATCCACAAAAACATATTCTAAATTTGCTCAATTTTCTACCAAACAAAGTTCGAAGCTTTGAAGATAAACATGAAATAAAATGAAATAATCTAAGGTAGGCTTGGACAAGGGTAGCTTTGGTGGCTTGGATGAGAAGGGATCCTTTCCATCTCGTAAGTTTTTTTCATGAATCAATATTGTAATATTCACTATTGTTTGATATGAATCAATGTTAAATTAAATAGAGTTATATGAGTACAAAATGAATTCAAATTATTGTACAAAGCTATATCTTCACATAAAATAACTTATTTTAATGTATCATTTAAATTGGTGGATGAGCACATGAAATTGGATCTCAATTTTAGGTCATTTTTGTTTATGGCATGTTGTTCGGTTAGAATGTTGTTTATGGTATGTTAAATCTCAACCTTAGGTAGACCACCATCATTTCCACCAAACTAATGACCCTACATAATATATATTTTGTGTCTATTCTATTCTTATTTAGCAATTTTACATAGTTTACCTAGCTTTGGAAGACACTTTTGGTAGAAAGTGACCATCACCAAATCCACATTTTCTTTTGATATCTTGCACTACTTTAATAAATATACAATACATTTACAACCACCTTGTACGCAAATTACATAGGCTTAGAGCCAACTCAACTCATACAAAAATAAGAAGGGTTTTTGTATCTTTTATCAAAATAAATTTTGCATGGTATATGAAAGTAACATCAAACAATGTAGATGATTGAGAGTTATAGATTACATTATGTTGTAGATATTCTTATAGATAGCATAGCAAGACAAATAATCATGTCATATAGTGTTTACATTAGATTTCATTATATAAAGTGGTAAAAGTTTTTAATATTTACCAATGATATAGGCTAAAATCATCTTCATCTAACTCTATTGACCTCCTAGAGAGTAGCCTATATATGATCCATGATACCAATATGGTTCTCCCTAAGCATGTGGATATCATATATGATACAAAGAGGCTCGATGTCATTACTAAGGAGTTTATTGTATCATATATTAAGGCATGAAATACCATTAGTTTAGACCATGGTATTCCTATTATTTATTTAGATACAAGGATTGATTATGGGGTTTTTGGTCAATGAGGGCTTGAGTATTAGTATGATCTACTTGATTATCATCCTTCCACATTATATCAGTAAGTATATATCAAATAATCCATCAGATACAAAATCCATACAAAATGTTGGATTGTATATTGATAATAAGGTATGCATATATTAAATTTTATAATACTTGATTCACATGCAATTCTATGAAAATTAAGGTTTTTTGCATTTTTAAGTTATAAATATTATTGTCTTATATTATTCAATTATAACATATGATTTGTTTGTATATAAAGGATCACATGTCTTCTTCAATGATGTCTAACTTGATGTAACCTAGAAGAGAGAGAGAGAGAGAGAGAGAGAGAGAGAGAGAGAGAGAGAGAGAGAGAGAGAGAGATTTTTTGGGGTTTTGCATCAATTTGACCCCTTTTATCAAATATATTCTTATTTTCCTTTTGCATTAAATATATTCTTCATCTTCCTCAAAGTGCATGTTTCTACAATCAACCCCTTGGCATAATTTGATAAGATCTCCCTCAACCAGTTACCTTCTAAAATTTGAATTTTACTAATATGAAGATCAGCAATGTAATTGGCTAAATTATTTGCTATCTCATTTTTGGGTAAGTTTGATAGATTCATTATAGAATGGAATGGAGGTGGAGGTTGAGTTTGTGAAAACTTGGTTGTACACTTTTAGGCACTAAATTTAATCTCTGCTAATCAAGCCAAACCTAATGTTTGTATCAAGGTATTTGGTTGAACATTCACACTTTTGCTTGAATGTCTTACTTTAGTCCACTAAGAAAACATATTTTGAAAAAATCATCTAAGCCCCTTGTGTGGTTTGCCAATTTCTCAAACTAATTTTGAAAACATCTTTTGAAAAATCATCACCTTTGTGGTTTGCATCAATTTGGTGAGGGCTCTAGTGAACTCCTCATATTCACTATATCCAAAAAAAGTGAGCAAATTGTTTAATAAATTATTCCCAAGAAAGATCTAGATATGTATGATTTCCCATAAATGCCATTGAAGCATCTCATTCTCAACAAATCCACTATGCACACAACTTTGCAAACTCAACAAACTACTACATCCAATGCTACAAATAACTCAACCACTATCTTCTCTATTTGCCATCATAGAGGAAGTCCAATAGTAAATTATTTGTTAAAAGGGTATGTCTAACATCTACTCAATAAATTTTTAATTAAACTATAATTTTTCTTTCATTCAAATATGTTTTCTTCCTAAAAGAGTTTTTTTAATTAATTTATTTATTGGTTTCAAAAATGGATATTATAAATAATTTATAATTCATGATTTCATCAACTCTTTCAATGTTTATAGAGTTAACAAATGGATTTTATTTTTCGAAAAAGCAACCCCAATTTATATGAGAAAACATAGAGGAATGATCATTCATTACTTGGAAACACCCTTTGAGATTAATATTTCTCCTAAAGATATGTGGAACTTGGTTATGGTAAGACTTTGGAAGAAGTTTAATGCATTTTTGACTCAGTTTCTCTCCTTAGCAAGAAGAATTCAAGTTGTGAATAAAGTTATGGCAACCTCTCATGTTTACTACTCCTCTTATTGGATGGCCTCAAAGGATGCCTATAACAAATTTACTCAGGTCATTCGTAAATTTTTATGGACCAAATGGGATGGGGAGGTAGGCATGAAAACCATATTGTGGAAACTTTGTACTCAACCAAAGACTTTAGGAGGTCTAGGCAGGGTTATGCATAAGGGGTTGGACTCAAAATGTACTTGTAAAAAAATGGTGAATCATAATCAAAATCAAGGTGAATCCTAAGAAAATCAAATCGAGCATCTTCATACCAAAATTTGGGGTATTTGAAGCCCTAAAATGTAAGATCATCTTTGGGGCCACTTTTGACCTATTAAATCATATTATAACTTCATAAAAACACCACCATTATATCAGGCTTGAAAAGAGCTTTCCAAAAAGTACAAATATACCTATGTTTGGATATATATTATGGCAAATTAACCCTAAGAAAAAATTAGTCTTGAAAATTTTAGGCAAATGGGCCGACATCAAGGGTCCTCATATTCGTCAATTTCTAATTTTAAAAATCCTAATATTAGCCCAATTGGTGAATATTAGTCACTATGCATAACCTTGGGTCTGGGTATTACTGATCCTCTTACCCAAAGTAAAATTTTAGCTATGAAATGGGCTACTAGAGCGATTATTGGAGATGAAAATTGAAAATACCTATTCTGGTACAAAATCTTCCAAGTTACTCATAAAGGTAAATGGAAAGAAAACCCATTGGAGGATAAGATCCTTAATGCACCATACTAAATGGCTAAAGGAACTATTCCTCTTACCCATAACTGGAAAAATTAGCAATCAGTTTCTTATTTATTGGCTTAGAAGTTTGACTCCTTATGTCATGGTTTAAGCATTGCTCTAAACAACCTTGGGTGGAGTAAACTTGTCCTCCATAACGATTAAACTTTAGTTTTTTGTAGTTCTCTTCAAGGACTAACATTTTTGAATAATATAATACATGAAATAAGAGATATTTAGGATCCAGATAGTTGGTCAATTCTCACCTTGATCTAAATATGCAATTATTATTCCTTTCCATCTTTGTTCAAGGAGTCCTATGGCCTTGTTGTGGCTTTCATTCCATGTGAGGTCCTTATAAAGTTAGGAACACTTAACTACAATATATGGACTAACTTGAGATGGCTTAGTGACCATAAAATCTCTTCCAATAAATCCAATTGGATATACAAAAAAAATTGTGTCCTTTACCATTGGACTCTAAGCTCAATATAAAGTGGTAAGTCATTTTTACCCATGCTTAGTTGAAGTTTATTGCTACTCAAATTTGGAAAGATTTTGTTAAATCCAAAACTCAGCTTCTTGGATGGTGGGTTCTACATAAAAAAATTCCAACTTCTGAAAGTTTGGCTCCAATTTTACATATTTCCCCTCAATGCAAATTTTGTAATGCTTCAAAAGCTCTTATTCACTTGTTTTGGTTCTATGACATGGCTAAACAATTTTGAGATGTTTTCTACATTTTTTTATTCCCATTCTTTACTATATCTTGGAAGCTTTCTCTTCTTGGTTTCTCCCAATAGGATATCATCCCAAAATATATGATGTATGTAGACTCAATTTTATTCAACATATTTGGAAGTTTTGATTCATAAAGATGTTTACCGATTCCACTCCTCCATGGGGTATTGTTTTAACAAATTTGACCTTTGATCTTTTGTTACAATTAGAACACATTCATTTCCATGTTGTTAGAGCTTCCAGTATAGTAGGAGATGTTACCTATAGGCTTTATCATATATTTTACATGATTCAAGCTTTTCAAAAGTTTTAACAGAAAAAAAAAAAAGCAAAAGTTTTAACAAGAAAAAAAAAAAAAAAGCCAGTAAACAACGATGAACTAATTTAGAAACTTATTACTTCTATTTCTCCCTTGAAAACTTTAAAAAATATGATAAAGGACATGCTTAAATCTTCTCTACATGATAAGCTCTCCTACAGATGAGTGATGATATCAAACATATTGCAATCATAATCTCTTTATTGTTATTGACTTCTATTTTTATTGTACTTAGTTATAGACTATTTACTCTTTATTTACCTATTTTTTTTTTTTTCTACTGCACTATGCTAACACCATATTATTATAATGTTCTAATTGATGACATAAAATAACTCATATTATTATAATAATCTTCTAGTTGATGATATAAAATAACCCAAGCTTTTACATTTTTTTCTTGAAAAGCGTTGCATGACTTTCGTGTTAAAATAGTAGGCGGACAAGGGTAGTGTGGTAGGAATCGTGCCATGATGATGTGGATGGCTTTCGGGAAAAAACAATAAAAAACTGCATGACTTTCGTGTTAAAATAGAAGGCGGACAAGGTTAGTGTGGTAGGAATCATGGGTGTCCTTCACTGGAAATTTGCTTGCTGGCAAGAGAATAAATTTACACCTTAGGTCATAAAAATATTATCTATTCACAAAAAACAGAGTAGGTCACCGATTATTTCGAGCACTCATTGGGCTGATCAAATTTTAAATACATTGAAAAAGTAGATTCGGAACTATAGTATTGAAAGGCTATTGCGCAATAAATTTGGCCGTTGATTTTCCTATCCGTATAACCAGTTGACAACACCCCGAAAACCGTGCAGTCCGATTTAGATATTTTAGCTGAAATGACCAAGTTGGCCCATTCTTGATTATAGCATGTCTGGTCACAGCCCATGGGCATTCTTTATTGTCAATCACTCAAATGAGGCCCACCGTCAATGTGAAATGTTAAGTAGGCACACCGGAATTTAAGAATTATTGGCAGCACTGTTGACTAACTAAAATGTTCGAATCCTTAACCCGAGTTAACATTCTCCACGACCAAATCGTCATCCCATGTCTTCATCGGTAGGATACATCCTTCGACCAAGTCGTCATCCTATTGGTTTATACCAGCAAGCAAGATCCTTCGTATGATGAACCGTTAAAATTCATGGATAGGTTTTCTAAAATAAACAAAAGATTCAAAGGACATTGATGACAATAATCACAAATTTCGCATAATATTTCCGTTGGTCCCGGTCAAAATTTGACATCATCAGATTCATCACCATCAAAATAAATATATGCGTGCAATGATAAACGCACAGTTGATTGAACTTTTGCATTGTGGATCATCATGAAAAACGCAAAGAATTTTTGTGCGTTGTTCTCTTGTGATCACTGGCAACGAGGAAAAATAAACAAACTATGGGGATCATAACCAATACTTTTCATATCCTGATTTATGGTAATATTTCAGCATAAATCAAGTTTTTTCTAGAATTTTTTTGTTTGTCACGTTGAAGAGACTAATGATTGCCTCAAACTTTAGGACATATTTTTCCACGCCAGCCCCATAAAACGAATTTTGAATACAACGAGACGCATATTCCTTGTTCATTCTAACAAGGCAACTCACAGCAAATGATTTTCGTCTGCTTTTAGGATGTGATATACACTCCTAATCCAATACAATACATTATAATGCAGATATTAAGGGAACTACTACTGATGCTTTGCTGGACCACATTGTGTAATCATTTGTCTTACACGAAAATACTTGATGGATGTAGTCTACGCCTATCTAGAAGCAATAGATATAAACTTCTCAAGGCACCGCTATGATTGCTTCTTTTAAACTGGCTCCACTAGAAGTTTCGAACGATCATTCAATGAAGACAGCTACTTAATTATCAAACATAGGTTGTCAGCTCGCCGCCACATTGCTCTCTATAGCACGAATATGTCAGTTTCTATTGCCAACTTGGAAGCCAGTGTTGGATGTGCATATATATATATATATATATATATGCGCGCATATCATTACTCTCCACGCCCACCAACAAAAACCGAAACAAGCACCATTATGTAGCTCGTGATGCAAAGAATACGGGCAACATAAAGCGAAAGGGCTATACCAACTAATGATGGTGATGCAAAGATTATTTCTATTTACTTAGAGAGATATGAAACCAACAAGTGAACACATAGCAATTTATATTTTAACCTTTAGGATAGCCTTTAAAGAAATTTAGCTAGCTATGACTTTTGTGTAACTCGACCGAGTGAACAATTTAATTTGTCGCCTTAAAGATTTTTAGTTTATTAAACATCACTATTATGTTTACTTTGGCCGGATTTACATGTAGGGGTGAAGGATAAATTCATTAATCAAACATTATTGAATTATATTTATTTAAAAATATTTTTTAATATTAAGTTAAGTATTTAATATAATTAGAATTTACATATTATTATATATTTCAGTTTATTGTAAATTTAAAATAAACAATTTATTTAAAGGTTATGAATACTTGTATGAATACTTATCTTTTTCTATTCTATCATTTGAGTATGAATATTTATCTTCTTTCAACAAATCTATGTGTTCTCTTCTTATTTTCCTAATTAATTAAGTCACCCTACTTTTATAAAGTGTAAATAGTTATTTTATCTTAATAAAAATTTAAAATCATTAAATTGTGAACATGAATTAAAATAATAAATAATCCATAAAAAACTACATAAATACAAGAAATAATATATTTACAAGCATGCAAAAAACACAAACAAATTAAAACCACCATAAGACACACAATCAAAAAACATGTATAATGGAAAGAAAAAATGTAAACTTTTTCTTATATAGTAAAACACTACTTGAAATATTTTAAAATTAAAGGACTTAATAAAATAATGAGAAAGAAGAGGTTAGAAAATATATAAAGACAAGATAAAAGGGTTAAATGCTAGATTACAATCCTCTACTATTAACCTTAGGAATTGGCAATGCTCCTAGTTGTTGATGTTTATTTTGATATGAAATGGAATTATGTTCCTATCAAGGTACTTGATCAATTGAGAATACCCAAAAATGAAAGGACCTCCATAAATGGATTCGACCCATGACACCATAACCCCTTGATTCCTTCTATATCTTACAACTTATAAAGTACCATAAGGGTCCAACCCCTCTATGCCCACCATAAGAACCCATCTCTAAAGATGAGGGCATAGGGTTTGATACACAATGTATTTCATCATGAAGAAAAAAGTTGAATTCATGGAATAGGGGTTCACTAGATGACCTATAGAACCACTCAAAATGTTGCTAGGATTTGGGTGATCTCAAAGCATCAATAAAATAAATTTGGTAAGTCCATTATGACCTAAACCTTAATGCATTAACAACACCACAAGATTTGAAAATTGGTTAATCTCAAGTAAATAATTCATAAATCCATGACCCATGCTAGTGTAGGGAATCATGGAGTTAGGTTTTTTTAAAGTTATTCAGTTTCAATCCATTGACCACCACGAGGTTGCTAATATTAATTTCATCAAGCTTCTACTTTTTCTTTCAACCACTAATTTACAATAGAGTTGGTGGCCATCAATGGTATTGGTATGTTCATTAATTGACCATCACATGGCTTCTACTAGCTTAAAAATAAAAGAGAAAAAAATTAGAGAAATTAGAATCCTTGTTGAAGCCTAAGGGCTCTTGTTTGATTCTATAATATTGAAAAAGAGTTTAAGGAGCCAATTAATGTGCATGTTGATAAGAATATTATTGACATAGATGTTTTTGGTGAATATATTGGTCACCAACTATCTATAGTATTAAGGTTCTCACATGTGTTGGAGGCTAGCATTAAATTTTCTTAGTCTAAATCCCACACAAAAGTGTGGTGGATATCACTATAGATCAATACCTTCATCTATTAAAATTCATTTTTGGAATCGACAAGGAGGGTCATAGATCATCAAAATTTGGGGAGGTTTAAATATTTATGTGTGCACCTAGATTCCATCCTTCCTAAAAACCCTATAATATTGTGGCAATCAACTATGATAATGAAGGGTTAAGACAATTAATTATGAAATGTAAAGTTACGAGAATCTAGTATTTGGTTTTAATGTGAGTGGAAATTTCTAAATGATGGTGGTGGTGATGGAAATGAAATGTTAATAATGTATTGAAATTTAGTCATACTAAATTTTTGTCCCTAATCCTTGAGAAAAAATAAATAAATAAAATAGAAATATTTTAAATCTTAACTAGATCATAATCATCTAAATTATACTTAAAACTATAGTAACACTACAAGTGGAAACTTTTTACTTCCTTTATAATTATATTGTTGGCTTATTTGTGTAGTTTCATAAGGGACTAATAAGGAACCATCAAATAGTATCTTTAAAATATCACTTGTCATATAATGATGATAAGAGAAGTAACTGTAATAATATATAAAGTTTTTTATTTTATTTTATTATTTTTGTTGTTATTTACTTATTTTTAAATTGGTTTTGTGTGTTTTTTTGCTCCTTGAGTATGTCAAAGGTGGTAGGCCAGGTCCAAGTCCTGGGCATTTTTGGTGGAATGGATACCCCTGCCTCCTTGGGTCTTACTCGAAAGTGGCATCCCTTTTGGGATGTTTTCCACAAATTAAAAAATATATATATATATAAATTTTCATTAATATCTAATCATATAATTGTTTAAAAAACACATTAAAACAATACTTTGAATTATAGTTCCTATGAAATTGAATTAGTTTATATAATAACACCCTTTGCTTAATTAGACTTATTCCACATTAAAATACTTGTTTATCATATACTCCATAAAATTCCACCACAAAGCCATCTAGTTTAGGCACTAGGCTAAGGTATAATTAACCATATACCTCCATAGCTCACCCTAAAAAAAAAGCATACATAATTAGGTTAAGATATTAACTTCCTTTCTATGAAATACAATGTATTCATCTTCACATATTAAGTTCCTTCACTAATCGATGACACCTTTAAATTAGGGATGAAAAATTATAACTTTGTACTATAGATATGAGTGTTAGGGTACCTTGGAATAGGTATATAGGGATTTGATATTATATTATATAAGGGTTGGTATGGACCACACATAACCCAAGGTTGATTAATAATATAATCAATATTGGGATATGTGTGGCCCATGCTAACCCTTATACAATATCATATCTTATCCCCATATACCTATTCCTAGGTATCCTAAGAATGAGTCTGTAACAAAAATCCTAGATAAAGGTCATAAGTGCATATCAATAAAACATATTTTTTGTGTGGAAAGTTGAAGCAACGTATGTATAAACCATCTTGCCTAGTCAAATGCTTATTTCTAATATTATATGCTAACATTGAATTCATTCACATCAGCACTTTGTCAAACAAAATTTTATTATACTTATACCAAATTCTGCTTGGTATCTGATTTACATGTTCATTGTACATTTTAGTGGAGGCAATGGATAAATTTTTTTAACATTGTTGTCATTGCATATCATCCAGTTATTTTATTGGAATATTTTAGTGTTTAATTTGTATAAATTTAGAGAGGATAAGGAAAAAATAAATGCAAAAAAATATGCTGAAAATAGAATAGTAGTTGTGAAAAAAAAAAGAAAAAAAAAATAGTAGTTATATTTTTGGGAAAGCTAACAATTGTATTTTTCAATAAGGGTGGTTACTCTATTATTAACACTCAAAGAGTACTATATATATGTTTTATATCCATAAATTGTATTATCCTTATTTATTAAATGCAATCCATATTTAGTGCATGTATTCTCATTCAATGAGTGTAAGATTCAATGAGTGTAAGGGGATTTCAAGTATATTAAATGTATTCAGTGTAATATCTTTATATCAATTTGAGTGAGTATAATATTTTAGAGGTGCTACTACACCTAGTTTCATATCCTATGGTAGAATTGTTGATTGTGTTGTGTTTATATTTTTAAAGTATTTATTCTTTGGGTGTAATATCAAAGCATTGAACTTTTTGAGATATTATTAGAAGGTCCATATTTTCAACATGGTATTCGAGCTTTGGTATTTAGCAAGAAAGATAGTGACAATTAGGTGAAGATCATGTTAATGGATACATGTTTTAAATCTTTCAAGTTGTAGATTATTCAACTTGGGCTTGCAATGTTGGTTCAAGATTATGAAATAGATATTTTTTCAAATGGAATGATCTATTAAAGTGAAGTTGAAAATAAGTGCATTATATATGTTTGTATTATTCTAGGTCTAGGTGGTAAAATAAGAACATTTAATATCAATTTTCTTATTTTTTTGTATTCTTACACCTTAAATTGTCAAGTTATTTATGTTTTTCAATATGGATGTTATGGATACTCTTGAATTGTGTAGACACCAAAATCTAGCATAGTAAATGCTAATTAATTAATCGTAATTAATTATTATATTTAATAATAATTAAAGCTAATTAATATTAAATGAACATTCAATCACCTAATTTTTGGTTAATTAATTAATTAATTAATTAATTCCTAGGTTGCACAACCATTCACCCCTCCCCGTGGGCACATTCACCCTTCCACATCATCCACTTCACTCCACTTCCACCTCACTAGTCACATGCAAGAAAAAAAATATATTTTTTAATATGAACTCTAGGTCACTGGCAGTTGCACATCCATCGACACAAGGAAGATTTCACATACTCAACAAACATTGTTAACTCAATATTCACACACTCAACAAAATTAGTTAACTCAATATACACACACTCAATAAAATTAGTTAAATCATATGCACAACATGCACATTCAGTTAAAAGAGATATGCACATCCAATCTACCATGAAAATCTAGTTAAGTTTCCATGCACATTGAGTGAAAAATATAAATAATGCACACATCATGAACTTGCACACACATCACATAATTGGTGGAAATTATGAGGTAATCTTATCTGCATGCACTTCCTATGATAAAATCAATGCAAGGAGAAAACTCTGGATTACAACAATTAACTGGTTGAGTCACCTCCTTATCCCTTCTCTCTTAGAAATCTATAAATAAAACCTCTTCTCCAATTAACTGGTTGAGTCACCTCCTTATCCCTTCTCTATTAAGAAATCTATAAATAAAACCTCTTCTCCTTTCTGAAGAATGAGGATGAAAAATACATCAAAGCACCAACCAGTGATGTCCTATGTTGGATCCCAACTAATGATGTTCTATGTTGGATCCCAACCATGCATCTTTGTAGACCCAACGATGTCCGATGTTGGACCCCGATCATGCATCTTCGTAGGCCCAGGACTGCCAGATCCATAGTCCTGGGTGGTGGCTAGAGAACACAGTGGATAGAAAGACATGGAAAGGACCCCGATCATGCATCTTCGTAGGCCCAGGACTACCAGATCCATAGTCCTAGGTGGTGGCTAGAGGATATAGTGGATGGAAGGACATGGAAATATGATGGTAGGACATAGTGGATGGAAAGACATAGAAAGATCCATAGTCCTGGGTGGTGGCTAGAGGACACAGTGGATGGAAGGACATGGAAATATGATGGCAAGACATAGTGGATGGAAGGACATGGAAATATGATGGTCTACGCAAGACACAAATGCGGTTGGAAATATTAAGTAGGCAACGGTCCAAGAAGGACAACATGGCAGTCTATAGACAACCGAGCTTTCCCAAAGGGTAGCACGACCACCAAGTCATGGTCATAAAGTGTAAGGGGCCTATTTGGTTATGAATAGGTAATTGTTTCCCCGACATCCTCATGTGGGACTAAAATGATGCTATATTTTATAGCTTTATCATTGGTGGATCCCTACACGAAGGTCACATGTGTCGCAACCTCAAAGTTGCTTCTATGTATCAGGCTTCTATGTTCAAAAACTATGCATCCAACTTGGCATTTGGAGAACCTCTCCATAAACTATGCCCTTGGTACCACTGCAACATTTGATTTTGACATTTTTAATACTAAAATTTGATCAATATTTGCTCGATTCAGCGAATGCGATCACGTTCACTACGCCGATCTGTTGATGGTAGATGTTCATTTTTTTGGTCATAAGTCATGTTTCGGCTTATGACCAGATAAATGATGTCCCTGTTATCACTATTTACACATCGCATTTTAGCGACCAATTGTAGGAGTACACCACATAGAATTCCAAAAAAAATTCAAAATTTTTAAGGGATTCTTCATAGTTTTCAAAATCCCTCAATCTGCATTTTTAGAAACAAAGCATATGTGACACCTTGCAGGTAATATTCGTGTTTGCAGTCTCGAATAAATGCCAGAGCAGAAGGAAACAAATCCCATCCACTGGTGGATAAGTTCATCTCCAAATATTTTATGCAAATTATAGCCTGTGATTCCACCAGTTTGCAGATCCTGCTCCCCTCAAACCATTTTGTTGTTGCTGGTGGAATCAAATTGCAACCATCACATGCTAAATATCATGTTTCTTTGACATAATTTATGGGCAATGCAGTCACACAACATGAACCACAGCATAATATATTGTATTGCCCTGCAAGGCAAATTTTGGAGACCTTTTTGGCTTCTAAAGTGCTTGAAAACCACAACACATTGTAATTGACCTACAAGGAAAAGATAGAAAGCCTTGTTGGCTTCTAAAGTGCTTGAAAACCATAGCACATTGTCCATTGCCCTGCGAGGTAAAGCATGAAGGCCTTTTTGGCTTCATGAAATGCTTGAAAATCATATCATATTGTATTGCCCTACGAGGCAAAGATTATATGAGTGCTTGAAACTCATAACACCAACCTTTCAGAAATATATTTTTGCAGGTCTTTGAGGAGTTAAATTTCTCCTCCCATTTTGGGATTCAACACTTTAGTGGATTTGTATAGAGTGCATTTTGGTGGTACCCGACACTCTCCTTCTTTTGCAAACCACTTCATCCCACATGGGCTTTATGTACTCATTTATTTGAGACAATCTGATAACCTTTCTAGCTTGCACTAATAAAAATAATGCTACTCTATTGATATATGACATGGCCAGAATAGCTACTAAGATTAGTCTCATAGTCTTCAAGGACTTTTATCCTTTTCATGTGGTCATTCATCTTTACAGGATCAAATGACAAGGCTAGCTACTATGGTTAGTATCATGGTCTTCAATATATTTGTTCTTCTTAGGTGGTCATTTTTCCTTCTTTGTCAAGACTCCTATTGTTTCTTTTTCTACACCTATTGTTGTTACACCTCAAACACTGTAGTGACCTCTTTACAGGTTGATCTGATCAGACTCCTTAGCGATTAGAATTTCCTATCATGGAATTACCTCGCTCCATTTGGATTTTTTACCACTTGGCTATTGTGGACTCTCACAGGTTCCAGGTTTTCAGCAACATATGTAGAGCAGCAGGTCTTTATTCCTTGTCTTTCCTTAGCAAGGGAGTCCTCTGGATGTTGTATCTCTACATCAAAATCCTAGGGTATCCAAGATGATTTTCCACTCGGTTATGAGACTTCTTTGCAGCGATTGGTGACTCACCCTTCCACTCTTACTGTGTATGCATTGGAGTCCAATGCTACTTGAGTGGGGAGGTATGATGAGGGCATCAAATCTACCTAGGCTTAGAATATTATTTTTCCTAGGTTTAATAATCTTTGCAACTTATTATTTTTGGTAAACTTTATTATTGGCTATTTATCAGCAATTGATAGTTGTTAGCATGCAAATAGGTTAGTTGGCATATTATATTGTTTATTGCCTCCCTATTCTTTCACCCTATTCTTTTGCAAGCATGAATCATGCTTCTACGATATATTGGGTATATTGCTTATATTTTAGGCATTGCTTAGCCTATTTAAGTAGTGCATTTGTTAATATACACTCAACTTGATTTTAATCAAAATTGGGCCTTAACAAAAGATCTCAAATCAAAAATATCTGATAGGGGATAATATTATATATAAATAATTCAACCCTAAATAATCATAGAATGCAATCATTGCTCACCTTCTATCTTCACCACAATGTAGGATTGCAGGTAAGGATAGTCAATTTATTTAAGTTTTGAGTTAGATTCAACAATAATTATAGGTATATTACTTAAAATTCTTGGTTCTTTATCTTCAATAGCATAGTTTCATTGTATGAAAAGAAAAATTATTTTATATTTTATTCCATTGCATTAAAAAAGACTGCATTAGGTATTTTTCATTTTTTAGACAAAAAGAAAAATAAAAACTTAAAAAATATAGAATTATTTTCACACACTTTACGCTTTTTGTAAACACCATCAAGTTTGATTTCATCACCAACCATTGGTCAAGACCAACGATGTTGAAATTCATCTCCTTCTATTGGCTCACCCCATAGATATCATAGTAGCCCCCATGATCAGTTTCCCAGTCTTCATAACTAAGAAATCCCTCACTTTTAAAAGTATCTTGGGGTAGGTTAGGTTAGACACCCCTTTGTTCATGGGGTTTAGTAATTTTTAGACCCATAGTTATCATTATTATTCAACCATGCTCGAGTATGAAGAAAAAGCTTGACTAGATAAGTAGTAGGACTAAGATAGCGTGACCTCTTTCGAGAGGTTAATTTGTTCCCTTAGGTTACCATCAGATGCATCCACCATCATAGGAATCCATTTCAACCATTGTTGCATCACTTATCATTAGAGAAGTAGGTATCAACACACCCATTAGATTGCATTCCACCATCACATTCGTAGTTGTAGATTAGGTGCATCAAACACACAAAACAAAAAAAAATCCAAATCAAAACAAAACAAAAAATTCAAAAAAATAAAAATAAAATGAAAACAAATAAATAAAAAAAACAAAAAACATCTCCAAAAACATCTAACAAATACATCAAATTAAATATTATCACACTGAAACAAAGAAAATTAAAACTATTGCTTGTTTTATTGCTTGTTTGTGTATATAGAGAAAATTACCATAACCGTCACACCACTAAACCCACATTTCATCCACTACCTGCTCAGTTTATGGTCTTGAATAAAAGTCATGTCCATGCCCAAGATCAAGCCCAAGCCACCATGGACAAATTTAGTCAGACTTCCCATCTGTCCACTACTACTCCTACTCAATAGGAGGTAACCTCACAACCACCCTAAGGTAGCTTGTCTAGCTACACCCACCAAACCACCACCAATTTGCATGAGATACACAACTCGAGCACTACCTACCGCTACATCCCCACAACCATTATTGAATACACCAGGTCAAGTATATGCGTGTTCTCAGGTTACATCACCCTCATTGATATTAACATCACACTAGCCCTCCAAGGTGGCCCACTTTCCCTACCAAATTTTCTATGACCATCCTTGTCATTGTTGACCATTCTACCCCGTTTGGTATCCTCGATACCCTAAGAGAAGGTGTATACTCATGCAACCCACCCTATTGAGCCACATTCTTAGTTTGGTATGCTCACCGAATATTTCATACTTGAGGCTTCTAACTCCCAATCCAATCTAGACCATATACCCACATTCATGGATCTAAACCAATACGAGTCGGCCTATGTTAACATGGCATCTTAGTTTCTTGTGTCTACTTAACCCACCTCATCCTATCCACCACAACCACCACCCCAAGGGTCAAGCCATCCAACTTTTATAGCCACCCAAGAATTATTCTTTGCATAATCTCCATTGTGGGCCACTCGATCGCTAGCCATAACAACTCTAATACCTTTACAAAAATACAACAATACTAGCAAAAACCACCTCTCTTACAACAATACCAACAAATATTGCTACAATAGTACTACCAACCACAACTACAACCCATGCAACAATACCAAAAACTACCACTACAATAGTACTAGCAACCACAATCACCACCCATACAATAGTACCAATACTACTACCATAGCAGTACTACCAACCATAACCACCACCCACATAATAGTACTAGGAACTACCATAGCAATAGCAATACCCACAAAAACAACCACCTATGCCAAAATATCAACAATAACCTCCATCCAGTACCAACAACAACAATCACAAAAACCTCCACCCACGCCACAACATAAAAAAAATCCCCCATTTAGTACAAAAAACAATAGTAGCTACCATAGAAACCTCCACCTATGCCACATCATCAATAAAAATCCAATCAAAATCAACAAGTCATCCCACATCAACATCAACAACAAGTCATCCCACATCAACATTAACAACAACCCATCCAACATCAACAAATCATCCCACATCAATACCAACAACTGTCCGTACAACATCATAAACAATATCAACAACCACCCCTCACATATAAATAATATTTCAACCAACACCCATTAAATCACCCAACCTACATCCATCACCAATATGTGTAATACAACCAATATTCATCCTCGGGTTTCCAGGCTGGCACATATCATACAATCATCCCAACTGCCCTAGATAGATTTTAAATATTTGACAATAAGGTTGAAATTTTGGCATTACAAGCTGTGGGTGCTGGATATTAGAAACTAATACTTAATCAACTATAGAACTACCCGATTCACCCTTCAATACTGTCACTGCCATATCCTCCCCTATTTGTAATGTTAAAATTTGAAAAATTTAAGGAGAAGGAGGACCCCCAGGATCACATAAGCTCATTTATCAATATGTGTTACCTTATCAATGATATTTACCTCCTCATGCTTCACATATTCCCGCTATCCATTGAGGGGGAGCCTTATATTGGTTCAACCATTTGCCTAGACACAACCTATATACTTTTGAGCAATTGATCAACTTATTTTTGGAATGTTTTGCCATTATTGTTAAAAGGAAAATGATACTCACCGATCTGTACAATCTTCATCAATTTGATGATGAGTCTATATTAGACTATGGTGCATGATGAAGAGTTGTAATAACCGAACTACCCTTTGCCCTCCTCATCACAAAGATGACTCAATTATTCATGAGGAGTTGTTTGAAACCAATATCATTACTACTACAACTCTAGTAATATTGCACACTCAAGGAAGCTTTGGAACAAGCTAATACCATTGAGTATATTAAGATCCAAGAGGGTGAAATAAATCTCAAAAATAAGGAATGGCCAAATAAGAATTCCAAGGGTACTTATAACAACCAATCAAAACCTAATCAAATTAATCAGGTAGTATTGAGCAGTCCCAAGAAGGTCTAATCAACAACCACATCAATCGTAACAAGTGCAACTACAAAAAGGATAACATCCATCATAGCAACCAACCTAAAATTCCATGTGACTTCCTGCTCAACTGCAAAACCTCAACCAGACAACTACAACAAGCATTATGCTAGGTCCCCACAAAATTTCACCTCCTTCCTGAGCCCTACTTGGTTATCTTTCAATGGCTTAATGAGGCACATGCAATATCATTACCAAAAGTAAGACCAGAAGACCCCAACATGCCTAAGCCCACATCATACAAATAATATCACCATTATGCTTATCAAAGGTGATAGGGTCATGATATCAATGATTGCATTTCCTTCAAACCTTTAGTCTAAGACCTTATCGAAAAGGGATCCATTACCATAGATAATCTTCTCACATAACCCAACTTGAACCTTGGCATTTATTAGGGCCTCTTGCCACAAAATGGGTAGAACCAATAATTTCAAGCACCACCAACAACCAACACCCCTCCAAACCAAGTCAACCATATCAACATTATGCAACATCAATTTTTTTTAGGGATGATCCACATAATTACTTCAAATCAACACTATTTTGATTTATAGATCCCATCAAGTACTACTTCCAATATATCATCATCCTCTACAGTGCCACCCCCACCAATGCAGGTCATACCACACCCCCATGACCAGACATATCTCACAAAATTCCTCACACAGAGCCTTAGGACAACACAAACCAAACTCTTAGTTTATGAGCTCATACAACAGTCACCCCTACATCACGAGGCATTGATGGAAATCTTGAAATCCATTGACCTTCATATGTAAGATATAAACACCTTCACAAATTTTATGGGTAATGTAAGAACCTACATGGAGCCTGCAATCACCTTCTATGATTATTGAGATTAAGAAATTATCGTTTGTAAGCCCTTTAATAGAGTTTTGGTTGATATTGATTCCTTGATGAGCATCATAACATTCACTGTGCTCCAACACATCCACATGCCACCCTCACACATAACCTCATCCACCTTCACTCTATGGGCCTTCAATGATGCGTTGTTCTCAACACTTAGGATAGTCATTCTATCTATTCAAGTAGGTGGGAGGACTATTCATACTTTGTATCACATCCTTGAAGGAGAAACAATGTCTTTCTTGGAAGACCATGGATTTAGGATATGCAATGCATCCCATCAAAATTACATTATTGTCTCAAATATGTTTATGAGTGTTGCATACACTGCATCCCCATTGACAAGGAACCTTTCAAGTATTGCAACTTGATTTCCAATTCATATGAACCACCATTGCCATCCACACACCTATATATCACATCGACTTTTTCTAAACTAGCATACCAACTAATGTCATCACACATTGACCCATATTTTCCACCACTAATTACCTATCCGCTAGCCCAACCTACACTATCCAATTTCCATTTACCTCCTATTCCACCACACCTAGCTCACTACATCACCTTGACTACTTTGTACAGTCCACAACCTCCACCATCTTCTTATCATCCACTTGCCTTCATTTCCATTCAATCTCATACCATTGGGCAAAGCCAATCCCATATTAGATAACCTTTGTCTTCACAAAGTACCCCTTGTCAATTGAACATCCATCCCACACCTTCCACAAACACCCAACCACTTTTGAACAACCCATCCACGCCAACACCACCACATCCCCCATCTCGATCATCTTTTGATCCCTTTATCCACCAACCCTTACCAATCGTAAATAATTACCCACTACATTCATCCACTGAATACCAAAACATACATTCCACCATGCAACTTGAGCTACCACCTCAACCCGTCATTTGACAAGTTACCACAACTCAAATCTCCACCACCATCAGTCCCCAATCCATCATAGCACCCCAAGACACTTTGTTTTCCAAATAATCTAATCCACCGCCATTGCAAAATGCATCAAACGTAAATCCATAAAATCTAGATATCATCCCAGATTCATCTGCAACATCACCTCAATTGAAGGAGGGTGTTGGACCAGTTCATGCAGCCCCTTTCCAAACTACGTAGGTCACAATCCATATAACCAATTTGAGAATCAATGATTGTATAGTATGCAACATCATATTTATACCTCCCATCATCAAATCGATTACAAATTTTGGATACCTACACATAAGCACCATTATTCCCATGGTTCCTGCATCTAATACTATAAATTTTATATACACCAGAGTGGATACCTCCAATTTCCCTCATGATGACAGACCCAGATCATCATTTGCTAGTGATATAAGCTTCTTGAAAAATTCTTCCATTACACTATGATATTTTTGATGCTCCCACTAGAGAGGATTTGGCCTTGGTTGCTACGAGTAGGGAGTCTACCACATAATCGAACCACATTACCAACTTCCTAAACAAAAGTTTGGATTAGGGTAGACAACCATTCACGAGATGGCCTATCGAGGAATATTTCCAATGCATTACCCTTAATATTGAAGAGAATAGAGAGGATGAGTACATTGATCCTGAGTATATTTATTGTCCTCTAGATGGTTTCTTCCAAGTTGCCACCATTCACACCATCCCATCGGATACCTCAGAATATGAATTAGATGAACTACTAGAGGTACTTTTAATTTCTTTTGATAGCTCTTAAGAAGTCTTTTCTCCTATAGTCCCCCTAATAGAGCTATTAGATGATGATGATATTTATCAATGAATGTTCCCCATTTTGCTGCCCATTTTTCCTTTGCTCCTTCCTCGAGAGTGCCCAAACACATCAACACACCCATCACGGTTGATACCACCAATCCAATCGAATCCACGACCACACATCTTGGACCAAATCATATCCTATGAGTGTGTCCCTAAGAATCCACCCCCTAATCTACCAAAACCTATCACCCTACAAGTTAACATGGTATTGATTGACCTATTTGCACCAGGGTTATGCATAATGATGAATATTCATTAATAAGCAAATAATAGCATTTTTAATGGCAAAATTTGGGGACCTTGGACGTCAACCCATTCACCCAAAATTTTTGTGTCCAAATATTTTTAGGGATCGACTTACTGCATGTTAATAGTAATATTACTATTTTTTTTTAAATCACCAACACTCTTGCCTAAATTAAGGACCATTTTTCACCTTGAAATTATAGAAGTTTTAAATTATCCTGCCAAATTCGTCTCTTATAGTAGTATATAAATGTAACATGACAACTATACCCATACAACTAAAAAATTAGAGTATGGTTCGTGTACAATATATTACGCACCATCCAAACCACTTTATGCACCCATCTTGCATCCAAACCACTTTTGCACCCAATCCGCATCTGGACCACTTTCTACACCCAAATTGAATTTGGACCATTTTCTACACATGGGCTGCATCTGGAGTGATTTATACATCCGAACTACAATCCAGATGTAAAAATACCCCAGATGCGGGTTGGATGCAAAATTTGGCCAGGATGCAGGTCGGGTACAAAATTTGGTCCAAATGCGGGTCGACTGTAGAATTTGGTTCAGATGCAGGTTGGGTGCAGAATTTTGTCCAGATGCAGGTCGAGTGCAGAATTTGGTTTAGATGCAGGTTGGGTGCAGAAATGGGTCTAAATGTGGATAGGATGCAAAAATCAGATCGGATGCGATCCGAGAGCATAAATTGGTCCAGATGCGGATCGGTTGCAAAAATTGGTTTGGATGCGAGATGATTCAGAAATTGATCCAAATGCAGAGTGGGTGTAGAAATTGGTCCAGATGTGGACCAGATGCAAAAATTAGTGCGGTTGCAGGATGTCTATAGAAACCTATTTGGGAGAGGCATGCAACTGAAGTAGAGGAAAAAATGAATTTCAAGGGTTACAAGGTAAGCAACAAAAAATGACTCTTTTATTAGACCTCCTCACAAACAACCAAAAATTCAAAAAACCAAGATGACTTGATGTTTTCCAACCCATAAAAAACTCCATAGTTAAGCATGCTCAACTAGAGTAGTACTCATATGGGTGACCTCTTGGGAAGTCTTGGTTTTGCACCCTCTAAACTAAATTTTTTTCCTAGGTTATAACCCAAGTTCATCCGAACCCTATTTTGCACTCGATCTACATCCGAGATTTTTTTTACACCTAGTCTGCATCCACACACTTTTTGCACCTGATTTACGGTTGATCCTTGTTTTTCACCCCATCTGATCAAAACTATCAAATTCACCAATGTTTTATAACTTTTATTGAAAAAATAAGGTAATTATCCATGTCCTCCTACAATAAGTTGGCTAGGATTCACTAGGGTTTTAAAATGGATTCACCATTATTTTACAAGTACATTTCGGGTTTGACCCCTTATGCATAACCCTGGTTTGCACCCCTCCACAATCTAAGCTATCCATTGAGGTCCATCCAAATTGATTTGAGTCTCATAAACTTTGAGAATATTTTTGCCTCATCATCTACTACAAATTTCCTACCATCCAGCCAATTGATCCATCAAGCCAATACTTGCATCTCGCTTGCATTATTGCTTTCTTCATCTTCCATTCATTATGTTGACATGAGTGATTCTAAGTCACTCATTTTTAAAAATGTAGTAGATGACATCCATCTCATTCCCACTCCTCACAAATTAGAGGAAAATTCCCACATGCTCATCAAGGACACCATCGACATAGATATCAACGATGATCCAAAACACTCACAAATCATTAAACCTGGAGAAATATTATCTCCTAAAGAACAAGCATAGTTTATCTCTTTTGTCACTAAATAAAAACTATATTTTGCATGGTCTTACAAATATATGTCAGGACTTGACCCTAATTTAGTGGTCCATAATCTCATCTTGAGCTCATATGCAAAAACAAGTAAAGCAAAAACTATAGAAGCTTCATCCTACCATAGCCCTGATCGTTAAACAAGAGATAAAATTGATTTATATGGGTTTCATTATATCCATTGACTATCCATAATGGGTTTCTAATATGGTACATGTTAGCAAGCCTAATAAGGGGATCAGCATTGCACAAATTTTTACGATCTCAACAAAGTGTGTCCTAAGGATAACTTCTCACTTTTAAAAATAGATACACTCATTGATTCTATCATTGACCACAAAATTATCTCTCTAATGGATGGTTTGTTGGGGTATAACCAAATTCAATTTAATTTTAAGGATCAATACAAAATAGCTTTCACAACACCTTGGGAGAAATTTTTCTATAATGTCATGTCATTTGGTATGAAAAACGTAGGCACAACGTATTAATGTGCCATGACTTATATCTTCCATGACTACATGCATAAGATAGTGGAATATTATGTAGATGATCTATTGGCCAAATAAAAAATGCATCACAAGCACATAATCATTTTGTGTAAGAACTTTGATTAGTTACTTGAACACAAGGTGAGACTTAACCCCAATAAATATGTTTTTTGTGTTACATCTAAAAAACTCTTAGGATTTATAGTCTTAAAACAAGGCATCAAAGTCGACTTGAATAAAGTCAAAGAAATTTTTGAGATACTGCTCCCAACAAAACTCAAAGAGCTACGTAGTTTATAAGAAAAATCCAAGCAATCCATCACTTTATGGCATAGCTAACCAAAAAATGTAAACCTTTCAACCAACTGTTGAAAAATGAGGTCACCTTTACATGGAATCAAGAGTGTCAAGATGCTTTTGAGTCCATCAATAAATATCTCACTTCCCTTCCTATGTTGATACCACCTCAACTAGGTGTTCCATTTCATCTGTATATATCTACCATGAACTTTTTTCCCTAGGAACAATGACAGCAAAAAAGAACAAAGCAAATAGAGAGCAAGCCATCTATTACATCAGTTGAACTTTGGTGAGCTATGAAATCAAATATGCATATGTTGAAAATCTATGCTTAGCAGTTGTCTTTGCAACAAAGAAACTTCAACATTACATGATCAGCCATACCACATATGTCATAGCTAAAGAGAACCCTTTACGCTATATGATGAGCCACACCTATACAAATAATAAAAATTCCAAATGAATAATTATTTTAACAAAATTCAACCTTGAATTCATTATCCAAAAATTCATCAAGGACCAAGTAATCATAGATCTACTCGCTAAAGCTCCATTAACAGATGATCAACTGCTTATTATCAAGTTGCTTGATGAAAACATATTCAATATTGCACAACAAGATGAAAATATCAAACCAGAGGAGGTTGATGTTATCCTTTTCTTTTATGGTTCCAAGTGTGAATGAGGGCAAGGTGCTAGAGTTGTCTTCCTTACACCTCAAGGAGCTCCTAGTCCCTTGTCATTCAAACTCAATTTCCCTTGCACCAATAACATCATAGAATACGAAGTTCTAATCCTAGGCCTCCATATTGTTATTACCCTAGGAATTAAATGAATTAGCATTTTTTATGACTCCCAACTTATTTTCTATCATGTTAATGATATCTACCAATGGAAACACCCATTCTTGAAGCAATACAAACAAATCATTGATAAATTCCTTAAGCACTTCGACTAGTATGAAATTGATAATATGCCTAGGATGAACAATTGGTTCGTAAATACCATGGCCTCTCTTCAATTTTTCATATCATAGAATCACGTTGATAGCACTACATGTGTCAAAATCAAAATCCTATATCAATAAACTATTGAACGAGAATCATGTCAGATAGAAGAGAATGTGAACTTCGTTCAAACGAAGCCATATAACAATAGTTTCTCACAAATAAAGGACTTTATAAAAATGGGTACTCTACTTGTAGAGTTATTCTCAACTGCTAAACGTACGTTCAAGAAAATAGTGGTTCATTACACACTCTTGGGTAACATCCTTTATCATTATATCTTTGATGGTATCCTATTATGTTGCCTCGAACTGCAAGAGGTAAATTGGGTCATGCTCAAGCATTTGATGGAACGTGTGGGGGGTCATTTTAGTGGGATATCCATCACAAAGTGTATCGTACACATGGGTTACTATTGGCCCACCATGGAATGTGATTGTTGTACATATGTCAAGAAATATATAAAATATAAACATCATGCCAACTTAACCCATGTAACATCACAGATATTACAACCAATTCAATATCTTTGGCCATTCTCACAATGGGGTCTCGATATTATAGGAAATATATCTTCTCCTTCCTCAAGATACCATACATTAATCATCACTACTACTAAATACTTTAACAAATGGGTTGAGGTAATTCATATTACCAGTATAATTTAACCTCAAAATGCAGAGTTCATTCTCCACCACATCATTTTTTTGGTATCCCATAAAATATCATCTTTGATATTGAAACTCTATTCAAGAATAAGGATGTTTGAGTTCTTTGCATTAAATATAACATTCAACACAACTTCTCAACTCCTTACTCTCTATAGATTAATGGATAAGTGGAGGCAACCAACAATATTATTGTTACCATTCTAAAAAACAATTAAATAAAATCACAAATATTGGCATCTCCAAATCCCCCTGATGTTATGGGCTTATTGAACAAGCATATGCATACCAACCGAGGTAATGCTATTCTTACTAGTATATGGTATCAAGGTCATCATTCCTCTTGAGATGGAAATATTGTCATTGTGCATATCATTACAAGAATTCATCGATGATGATACTGCATAGTAAGTGCACCTTGATCAATTGACCTTGCTTGATGAACAATGAATTAATGCACTTGAACATCTTTGTGTCTATCAAGACAGGGTCAAACAAGCTTACAATAATAGAGTGCATCCTCAAGAATTTCAAGTAGGGGATTTAGTTCGTAAAGAAAATGAGTAAAATTTGAGCCTTCCACTACACTTGCGTGATAAGTTTACCACCAATTGGATTGGTCCATTCATCATCACACAAACAATCAACATCGAAAAATACAAACTTGCCACTCTTGAGGGAATTGAGGAACTTGAATCGATCAATATCCTTCATTTGTGTGTCTTCTATGCCTAGTTCATATCTAACATTGTACATATACAAAAAAAAAACACAAAAACATCATAAAATCATTCAAAATACAAAAACATCATAAAATCATTCAAAATATAAAAACATCAAAAAAACTACAAAAACATAAAAAATCATCAAAAACAAAAAAACATCAAAAATCATCAAACTACAATACAAAAACATCATAAAATTATCAAAAATTCAAAAAACATAAAAAATAATTCAAAATACAAAAACATCACAAAATCATTCAAAATACAAAAACATCAAAACAGAACATCAAACAATAAATTTTGATACTACTACAAAGCGCGTTGCATTGCATTACTCACCATCACAAATAAAACTTTGGTCATTGTTCAATCTATGCTTTATACTATTTTCTAGGATTTATTTTATCACATTAATCAAGGTTGTCTTCCTTATGGTATTTTTCTTGCATCATCCTTCATTATATACGTTTGTGCTACATCCAAAAAACACCCCCATCATTCATCCATGCACATACACAAATGAAATCTTGTCTTTTGCAAGACTCTAGTTTGGATATTCTTTGGGTTCTTTCGATCGTTTAGCCATACCTACTATCTCATTTATCCTCCGTTGAACATCATTAGTTCTTGAAATACTATAGGTATTCCTGGTGACCTTAAGGTTTCTCTAGGACCATGTACAAATCACACATTAACACAATTTTGGTGCTTAGGAAATATGAACTCATGAGTCACTATCGCTATAAAGCAAACGATTTCCCTTGCTCATCCTATAATGCACGTGATCTAACCTTGATAATTATAAAAAGGATATGCACAAAGCCAAAAGACAATTGTCTTAAAAAATAGCTAATAAAAGCTTGAATCCCTCGAATTCTCAGGTCTTTAGATCATGGGGTTAACTTCCATTGGGGCTATAGATGCCTAACTAATAGTTGAGTACACCTTGCATGAGATCTATGTATGCTCATGGATGAGCTAGCTAATTGAAATAAGTCACAAATGATGAGTCTAACCTCACTTAAAATTGAAAATGAACAATCACTACACATACATTAGTCTTTGAGTAACTTGAATAACATGGTTGGTCTTAGTATCTTGAAGTACCTATCTAATAAGTAGATGAGTTTTATCAAAAACACTAGGTTTTTTGAGCATCATGAAAGCACTTATAGAATCTTCATCCCTAGGACATGCAAAAGTACAAGTCATGTCATCTTGGCCTTCATAGTAGCACAATTATTGCAACACACCACATAACATTCCATAGAATCCATGTTACATAAAGTTAGTACCCTTGGGTTGACACCCTTGATCAATTAATTAAAGTTATGAATTATATTACAAGTTTATGCATTGTTTGATAGATAAACAAAAGTATATGCATACAATCATTGCATCCATCAAACATTGCATACATTCATCTGTAGACACCAAAACAAGCACCAATCCGATTATGTGACAACAAACGCTGATCGCATTGACACAAACAACCCCTAGGGCAGCCCCCAGAGGTCAAACAGTGGTCCTAACCACTCCCAAAAGCAGTTTTGAGGGTCAAAAGTCAATTTTGCACCTTTTTGGCACCTTTTTCTCTATTCGTCCCACCCAAGGACGAATTCAGACTGGTATTCATCCCACCCTGGGACGATTAAGCAATCGCTCCAGGGTGGGACGAACAGCAGGTTTGATTGGCAAAAAGTCAAACCTCGACAACTCTGCCAGTTAACTGAGGCTTCAGGCCATGCAATTGTGAGGAATAGCTTTTATTCAAGAGGAGAGAATTTTGTCATGCATGTCTTTATTTTAGAGACCTCATGCAAGAAGCTTTTTGATCAAGGAGTTAGCTTTTCTCTGAAAATAGGACAGTTAACTCAAGTGGCGCCCTCGCATGCACAATTCAAACAAGGAGACCCTAAGGTCTATAAATTGGGGAGTTTTCCCACCCAAAAGAGATACAGAGAAGGATCATTTGAGCAACGAAGTTCTGCCAATTTCATACCTAACTGCGATTTGTGCTTTTACATCCTTAATCTCTCATTCGAAAGGGAGGTTATTGGGTGACTATTGGAGGCGCAAATCCATACCCAAAACCTGATTTCTGACCACAACTATCCACCAAATTTGTTGACAACACCCCATAACCAGTTTTGGACCCATCCCAAGTGGATTGGTGCCGAAATAATGCTTCAATTGGTGGGTGTCCTGCCCTCGGGCGCTCCTCAATCTATCACAGTGCTAATCGCCCCACCCCGGGACGATTAGAAATCTGTGATAGATTTTTTTTTTCTTTTGCATCTGATTCTAGATAGGTTAAATAGGTTACAGTTCAAATTTCATGTCATTCTGATCATTTTTGACCAGGTTATTGTTGTTTCCTTCTTTCACTAACTTGCAGATGCTATCTTCAAAATATGGGTTATAGAGGCAAAATTGGAGAAATTTGAGCATCTGGGTCATACCAAAATGCCCCAAATTAGCTAGCACCAAGTTTGAAAGTCTTTTGGAGCTTCCTAAGTAGGAAATTGAATAGGGTGCTTTTTTGGCCAATTCTCACAGTCCTATTCGTCCCACCTTGGAGAGAGTACAGATCTGTGAGGAATTTTTAGACTGTTCTTTTTGAAATGGTCTTCTGATGATATTTTTATTCTTCTATCAAAGTTTCAGGTCAATCAGAGTTTATTTGATAGTCGTTTTATTATTTTCAAGCATACACTGACAATAGGCTATGGGAAATACATGTTTCATTTGGTCTACAGGTATTATTAATATTTTTTGTTTCTTTGAACGTAGGTTTCCAACAGCAGAGGAGCAAGAAAGAGCAAATAATCACATACAACAGTGGCGACGATGTTTTGGTCTACCCATATTACATGTGGGCACACGGAAGAAGGATTGTTAGCCATGAATCTTGTGACAAGAAACACATTTGACTCTCCTATCCCTAAAAAGGAAGGAGATGTATTTCTTTTATCTTTAGTCGATTTGCATACGTTATTTCTTGTTCTTGTGGCATATTCCTTTTTGTTTTCGTATCCTCATGCTTTCATCGTCATATCAATAATTAAATAACATATTGCATCACATCGTAAACAAATAAGATACACAACACATAAATAAAAAGGCATCATAGATATATATCATCTGTAATAAAATACATATGCAAATATTACCTGTAGGCTACATATGTTGAATCTATGAAGTCCCTCATCATCATCAAAAAATGATACAAGGCATCTACAAAAATAATCTAGGGCTCAATGGCCACATGTCACTGCTCACCCCTGCTACTATTACCACTACCCTGGACTTACCCACTACTACTCCCCTATCGATGACTCTCTCTATGAGGTATCCCTGCTCTTGAAGCCTATGAGGTTGATGCCTCTCCAAATTATGGTACAAGTGGGGTAGCTAGAGGAATACCTGATGTTCTGCTTCTATGACCTTGGTAAGATGACGAGGAGGATAACAAAAGATATGGTATTAGAATAACTCTTAGTAATAGGGTGTTATCCAACACCATCAACCTATCCCTCTACCACTCCACCTGATCCCTCTCTCACTCTAGCTAGGCTAGCATCACTATCACTTCCTGGCTAATCCCAACCCCCTATGCCTATGCTACCTATAGAGCATCATGCTCTACCCTTAGAGCATCACACTCCACTCACAGTACATCATGATTAATCTATTGAGCATATTTTTTTGCCACACTCCTTGCAATATCCATAAAATATTGATCTCACTCCCCATCTAGCCTTACCCTCTCATCCTAAGCTTTATACCTAAGCCTGTAGTGTATCTCGTTGCTTGTACTAGTCCCACCATATTTGGTAATCTCCATACATTTGGCTCTGCTCTCACACAATTATAGTCTTTAGCTCTATCTTCTACCACTCTAGCACCCACACCTAGTTCGATATCACAATGTAGTCTATTACAATATCACTACTATTGTTGTGCCCCTCCCTACTAGAGGTCTCCTCTATGAATATATTACCATCCTCCCATATGATCCTACCCTAGGATCTAACCTTCACCATACCTATCATCTTCTAGGATTTGAATTTCTTGCCTCCACATTACTTATAGAACTACCCCTTACCTCCTCGTTTCCTGTGGTACTACTCCTTGCCTCTGTTTGCATCACCTATACTCTAGCCCACACATCATAATTTGACATCATGCCAAAATCATCCACATTAGACAAAGTCAACATCTTATCCACATCGACCCCCATAGGCTCATATGTAGGGTCTACTGTTGCCTCCATTTATCACCACCTGTATACCACAAGAGGTGAAAAAATGCCCTAGGGTTACCCAAACTAGCACAACACATAGACATATTGGAAGAGCTCATACTCGGACCCATGGTACCCCACCATCCATATCTACCACCGTACCCTCACCAAATGTATGTTATCCTTTGGCCAAGTTGGATCACCCCTCCATGGCCTCCATACCACAGATCCTGACTAAAAATAGGTAAACTTCCCATCATAGTGCAACCATACTCCAATAATTGCCTGACTCCTAACTACAAATAGTATACTTGACTTGTTTTGACATTGTATCTCATACAACTCTCGATAAGTCTATGTCAATAGTACTAGAGCCCATACCATCACCTTGGTCTTCTCAATTAGATCTTGTACTAATCCTAGTAGGTTACATGGCAAATGCGCACCTTATGAGTCTAGAAGTATGATGTTGGAAATCAACATCATAAGGATGACATGTCTAGCTATAAGCTACTATAATCAAAAGTGGCTATCTACATCCACACCTCCATTATCTATATTAACCATCACCCAGTGATCCTTGTACACTTACTATAGTGGGGCATCCCCTTGATGCATTGATGTGGTTTTAATCCAATCGCCCTCCATAGGTATCCAAAAAATCTAATACACATCTTCGAGAATGATGGTGATCTCTCTTGTAGGCATGTGGAATGTGTAGGTTTTTGGATGCCATCTATCCACCAATACTATCAGATATGCATGGTCGACATGCACATTATCTAGCATGGCTACATATTTTAGCCCAATCACGTCCAACCATTTCTAGTTTTTCTCTAATATTTGGTGTTGAGCCTTGTAAAATACCTTCTTAAACTGATGTCTGGATCTCAACATATCCACTACATACATAAACACACAAAAATCAATCATTAGAACAATGATATCCATTAAAAATAAATAAATATTTTTAACACTCAATGTTTGTCTACCAGATGATATTGATCCTTCATCGTCCATCTGCCATATAGTCGAGGCACATAACCATTCGGCCATAGATGGTCACAAAAGCACAACATCCTCATGCATACAAAAATTAACAAAAATCATGTTGGCCTTTCGAGGTTCATATGACCTACAAAAATAACTGCCCGATCAGAGATGATCACAAAAACATTGCTTAACCATGCCAGAAAAAATAAAAAAAAACATAAATTTTCAAAAATACAAGCAATAACATGCATGCAACAACACAAGCAACTACAAACAATAAAAATGCAAATTGGGTTCATTTTATCCAATTTGAAAATGTGAAAAGGAATATTTTGTTACTTACTAATCTTGCACAACCAGCTACTCCACAAACTATCACCATCCCCTCTACTCCACGTGCAAATTGACAAGACCTCTGTGTCAAATTTTTATTTGTGCACATCACTCTCCCCATATTCCTCATAAACAACAACAAAAATGAGTCCTCGTGCATTAAATATTTCTATATATAGCCTCCGATGCATGACCATCTGAGATGGTCGCATCACGATAGTTTTAGACGGTCCTGATTTTGTGATCATCCCGAACGGTCATGATTTTTGCAAAAATAAAACACAATAGCACCAAAATTTTATCAATCCAATCTCGTTAAGGTCAATCACCTTGTCACTGTAATCCACTCTATCCTCCATCGACTCACCGCTTGAGGGGGTAGATAATACCAATAAAATCATACTCCAAACAAGTTCAATAATCAAACACCCATGTTGGACTTGATATTTTTCCAAGAACCTTTTATGATACTATCATGCGTATAGTATCATTCCAATTTTTGTACAATGACTCTAAGTCACATTTTCGCACAGTGACTCCAAGTCACATTCACATAGAGACTCCATGTCTCAATAGTTTAGTTATTAGTTAGCATCCTTTATGTGCTCATTGATTTGTCAATGACAAGATTCAAGGACATTCATCGTCTCCATCACTGGGGCATCTTACATTGCTCTTGGCCTGGGGTAATAAAAATCTCAATACCTCAAGCATAAGTGATCATTCATTTGCATAGTGATAGGTGTCACTCATTTTTTTATTGCATCATATTTTCACATAAAATGATACAAAAAGAGGTATATGTAGACACCAAAATCTAGCATAATAAATTCTAATTAATTAATCATAATTAATTAGTACATTTACTATTAATTGAAGCTAATTAATATGAAATGAACATTCAATATCCTAAGTACTGGTTAATTAATTAATTAATTAATTAATACCTAGGTTGCATAATCATCCACCCCTTCCCGTGGGCATATTCATCCTTTCCATGTCATCGACTTCACTTTACTTCCACCTCACTGGTCACGCGCAAGGAATTTTTTTTTTTTTTTAAAGATGAACTCCATTCACTGGTAGTTGCACATCCATCAAAAAAAGGAATATTTCACATGCAAACTCAGTTAAAAAAGTTAGTTAACTCAATATGCACACACTCAACAAAATAAGTTAACTAAATATACACACTCAACAAAATTAGTTAACTAAATATGTACAAACTTAACAAAATCAGTTAACTCATATGCACAACATGCACATTCATTTAAAAGATATACACATACAATCTACCATGCACATCTAGTTAATTGTCCATGCACATTGGGTGAAAAATCCAAAGAATGCACACATCATGAATTTGCATGCACATCACATAATTGGTGGAAATTATGAGGTAAGCTTATCTGCAATGCACTCCTCATGATAAAATTCAATGCAAGTGGAAAAATCTAAGTTATAGTATTTAGCTAATTGAGTGACCTCCTTATCTCTTCTCTTTAGGAAATATATAAATGAAACCTCTCCTCCTTTATGGAGCATGAGGATGGAAAATACATCAAAGTGCTAATGAAACTTTGAGCCTAGTGAGCACCAACTTCCCAAGTTTTCCCACATCACCATCCCCATACCATTCCAGACCTAGATCATGCATCTTTGTAGACCTAGATCCACTTTTCTATAGTCCTTAGATGCTACAGTTCACAACCATTCAACCCTTGATGATCTAGGTTCACGATCATCAAACCCCTAGATAGTTAGCTTCTAGCCTATGCATAAGCCTCCAAAAGTAGCATGGCAACAATGAAAATAGCAACAACAATAACAATATCAACACACAAAAAGATAAAAATTAATATGTTTTATCTCCTTCACACGCTTCAAATTTTATTATTTGCATTGGTTTTAACATTTCTTGAATTTGAACCTCACTTCGAGAGGCATGACATATATTATTGATCAGTTTTATTTGTATTATATGCAAGAATTTAGGTATGAACTATATCCCAAGAAACAGACTCAAATACAGATAGCAACTTGAAGCTACTCGATCCCACAAACCTGTATTCTCACAATAGCAAAAAACCACAACACATGACCATATGACCTAAAATGATCAAGAATCATAGTCTTACGACATTCAAAAAATTTGAATATAAAACCACTAGTCCCTCTGATGATTTATATCTAGATATTAGTCTATCACAGATATAGCATGTGCAGATGCACATCCTAACCCAGAAATACCATACATGGCACTATCACATTCGACGAAGCAACAGTCACTACAAACCCACCCACACATTTGTTGTAGAAACAAAAGCACATTGCATCATTTCACTTGTAAAAGGGAATCCCTCTTTTTATATTTGTACACCCTTGCATGGGTTAATATTGTAATCAAAAGGATAAAGGCACAAGTTAATGCACATGTTAGATGACCCATCCAAGGAATGGATGGATCAAGTGGTAATGAATACATGAAAATATAGAATTGTTGTAAAGTTAATAATATATTTCCTTAACCATCAAGTAATGCTATTATATAGTTTTTCTTAACCATTAAGTAATGTTATTCTATCTTATAACTTATTGTTTATTATTGCAATGACCTTGTTTGTTTTCACAAATAATTTTTTATTTTCTCTAAGAAAACTTGTGCTTGTGATTAATAACATTAAGTAATACATTCTTGGTGCTTTCATCAGCGTAAAAGGTTTAAAATTATTATGGCATGGTGGTTATAGGGGAGGACTATGCGAAGATCTGTGTGGCAGCTTCCAGGGTGGACAACGCAGAATATTGTGGCAACCATAAAAGTCGGACAACCTATCCAAATTCGTGGCGGCTACCGATTCCACCATGTAAATTCAAAAAAAAAATTAAGTAATACATTCTCCAATATTCTTCCTCTTAATATTTAATGTTCTTTTCTTGAAAAAAATTATCTCATCATTTTGTTATTGCACATGTACTTTCATTGTTGTGCATACATGTGCATATATCTTCAAATTTTCTTCTTGATTGCTTATTCAACTATATTTATTGAATAAATTATTTTATCATTTATCTATTTATTGACTTATTTTATTCTTCAACATGAGTAAGATCCCATGAATTGATGAGAAGTTTCCTAATGGTAAACTTCTTATATTAATACATTGCATGGATAATTGGTCACTAAAACCATTAGGTGCAATAGAGTAGATTACTATCAACAATGTTCACTCTATTGTTTCTTAAAAATTATTATTTGTTGCTTCATATCTTTATCTCTATGAATAATTTAATTTCTCCTTTATATATCATATATTATTACTAGTTTATCATATATTATTACTACTTCACATTTAAATATTTTTCTCTTCTATTTGAGTTCCTACTTATACCACACAATATTTATCCAATGATTCTCATAATTTTCCCTTTGCTTTGGGGGACACTTTTGTTGTTGCCTTTTATCTTTTGGAGCTATTCTTGTTGTTATATTATTAAATTATATTATTTTGAATCTCATATCCTATTAAATAATTAGACTAGAGAGGATCCAAATATAAGACTTATTTGTATCTAGATTGTTCTAGTATTGTATTCTCAACCTCTTTATTCAATTTTATGTTTTGGTTCACTTCTCAAAATTTTCCACTTAAGTCATACTATGTCACTTAGGGATTCTAACTTTAACGCTAGATTTCTCTTTAACACTAGATCTAAGACCAAATATAGCATACTAACATGTTGTAGATCCTATACAATAATGATCTGATACTAAATCTGAGGACCTATTCCTTTGACACCAAATTGATCTAAAATCAAGCATCATGGAAGAACATAAATTATCACACAATATAATAATTTCCTTAATTAAAAATATAGGTTCAACTTCACCCTCATATATTTCATTGAATCATGAAAATTTTCTACTACATTGAAGCTTCATTCAATTTTTTCATTAGGATAGATTGTGTTTCCATCTCTAGTCTAATCCAACTATGGATCATGCACATCTTGGATGACCCATTCAAATGATATATGAATGAATCAACCTTACTACTATATTTATGTAGATGAGATAAGTAAATCCTCCTATGGATGACCCTCTTATACACCAAATTATCCACTCAACCAATGATCACCCAATGCATAGTGATCACACATGCAATCAACAAGATTCAATATGACAAGAAAAAATTTCAAATATTCTTTGAGTTGTAAGAGTCTAAGCCAACAACATATTATGGTGGCACCTATGTCATCCTCGTATGATAGCTCCCTTGTACAAAACTTCCTAAGTCTTATGTATGAAACCTAAAATATTTGTATGGTGCTAGTTGACCTTGTACGACATCCTAGTTGTATAAAAAATTGAGCCAATATTAAATTGTATGGTGGACCTGCATGGTTTGTATGGCATCATTTAATTGTATAGAAATAATTAGCCATATGGTTTGTTTAGTTTTATAGTAGGATTTTTAAATTGTGGGTAGGAAAAATAGTCATTATTTACCTTATAAGACTTTTATCTAAGCCACATGAGTATATTTTGTATAGTAAAGCTTCTTTGATCAACTATCACTCTTATGTATATAGCCATTTGGATGATTTCAACTTTGAATGACACTACTTGAATGATAATTATCCCTTATTTGAGTGAATGCTATTCTAGATTGGTATGAATGGTAAACACACATTCTTTTTTTACATGAACCCTAGGCTATTGACACCCCTATACATCTAATTAGGCAATGTCATTACTTAGAATTATCCTCCAACATGTACATACAACTTGGAATATACTAGGTTTACTCAAATCTAAAACTTATTGTTCATGAATACACAATAACTTCTCATCCAACACACATAACAAACAATAAAAAATATAATATTTTATTTTAAAATGTACCTATAGGCTACACATAATTGGGTGTTAATACTCCTATATGCAATGGCTATCTATGTAGGTTCATACAAAATATGTAGTTTTACAATCCATTCATGGAAATAATCTATTTCTTCTCCTGGTACCTCTCGTTCTCCTCTCCAACCATTTTCAGATCCTATGTCTCTCTAACCCTATGTATCGATCTATCATATTCTCCATATTATATAAGAATAAAACTACCTATTATAGAATGCACTTAGCATTCATTTCACTTTGGTTCCATTCCATTGCATCCATAAAACCATATTTAACATGCATTTTGATGTCTTCCTTCTCTTGGTGCCAACACCTTCTATTGGAGTGATTGTATCATCCAAAAATATTAAAAGGATGTAAATTCCAATACCTAGTTGTTACATGTTCAAATCCTACATGTTGACTATAATAACCCATCATAAGATCTTCATCCCCTGTATTGATTGTTCTTCTTACAAATTTTGTCACACAACTTCCTATTTAATCTATATATCCAAGGTCTTCATTCTTAGGCCTTATTTATGGCATTATTAATATTTTTACACCTTTCCTATACCTTCATAGTCTATTACCATTGTACCCCATTCTTCTCATTAACTTAGAGCCAATGCCTTTGGTGTACCATTCAAATCACCCAATTTCTTCATCATCATTTTGATCTTTGTCATCATTATTAGATACCTCACACTATCACAATGTTATTCACCATAATTTAAAATACCATTATTACTATCAGTCTAGAAATATAACTTTTATCACGGTCAAAATGATAATCAATGTCATCATGACATTCATCTTCTTCTTGTATCTCTTTATTATTATTTTTATCTTTCTCCTCTTTATCTACAATAGGAATTATTGCATTGTCATATTCATCATCACTACTACTGGTGACCTAGACCGACTTCCTCTTCCTCATGCTTATTCTCTTGCATGTATCCATATTTTCTTCTACTTGTTTTACAAATATTGCCTTTTCTCCCTTCAATTTGGTCTCATAACCCTTCAAGCATTGTTTCTTTTGTACTCAATCACACTATAGGATTGTTATCTACCTCGTTTTCTTTGTCCTTTAATAGAATTAATGTGTACCTATTTCCATATTTCTCAGTAGTTTAGGTATTCATCCTACCATCATGCACTCATTTTTATCAAAATACCATTGTTTACCCAACAAGACATGACAAGCATCTATAGGGATATCATCACATAGTATCTCATCCTTGTAAGAACCAATTTAAAAGTTCACCATACATTGTTCAATTACTAAAATTTGATGCCCCTTTTGAAACCATGAGACTTTATATGGATTTGGGTGTTCAATCCTCTTCAACTTGAGCTGTTCTACCTTTCTTGTAAATACTAGATTATTCGTACTCCCATTGCACAACCATTTTGCAATGTTTACCTCCTGATTTACAAATGGTATTGAAAAAATGTCTTTGCGAGTTTTAGCCACACCTTCTTCATAATAAGTGAATCTAGTTATTTTGGTTTCTCCATTTTCTTCAGTGAAATAATATTCTCTTCTTTTGCTTGTACAATCTGGTTATAGGATTTCTTTCCATGTTTGCTAGTTTGTTGTGCTTGAGGGAAGTCATATGATCTATTCACTTCTTCCAAGAACCTATGACACTTGCCAATAAAATTAATTTCTCTTCCTCTACCAAATACACCTCATCCTCTGGATAATTCATCCTTTCCTTAGGTACTTTTTTTTTAGATAATTTTGAGAAGTATTAACTTCTCCTTCTTACATATGTTTCCCTCTACTACTATTTGATTTTTCTCTTCCTCTAGAGAATTGTCCTATTCCTCTAGAATTATTTTGTTGTTTATAGATAAATTTTCTTTTGACTTCAGTGCATATTGATACGCTTCTTCAATTATATTAATTTGAAGCATACCAAATCCATCTTGTATGGACAACCTTAGTCCCTTTATGTGTCTTGCAACTTTCTCCTCGTCATATTTAATGTGACCTACCCTTATGGTCAATTTATAGAGCTCTTATATAAACTCTTTTAATACCAAATATTTTTGCTTGAGTTTTTACAGTCTCCTAAATAATTCAATTTTATCATCATGTAAAAATTTTAATTTCAACATGGACATAAACTTTTCTAGGTTTGGATTTTAAATTTTCCCTTCCCTTGTCTCTTAGTTGAAACATTATCCCACCAAATTGATACATGTCCCTTCAAACTTGTACACATGAACTTGGTCCACTTTGGATTCTCCATAGATTCATAATTGAAGAACCTCTCCATGTCCATTATCCATCAATCAAATCTTCTAGGTTTAAAATTCCATTAAAATTCGGAGTACCTATGTTTGGTTTGCGTTCCATGTTTAATATTTTTCAAATCAATTATTGCTCTGGTTTTTCTCCTTGTTCTTCATCTCAAGCCTCCAAGTGACCATCTTCCTCCTCTTCACTATCACTAATCTACTCAAGATAAATACCTCGCCTTTGGGTAGTCTCAATTACATCTAACATGGTGGTAATTTCTCTCAACTTTTCTTCTATATCTATGGGTTAGGGTCCCAGAGCATGTAGTCTTCCTCTTCCTTCAACATGTATTACAAAATCCTAATTTGATACCAAATGATGTATATTAGAGAAGGGAATACTCTTATGGATGACCTTATTACACAAAAAATTATCCACTCAATGAATGACCATCCAATGCATATTAATTATAGTGATAAATCACTACACCTTTCAAAAGCAGAATTTTGAGTCATGGATAGGCACATGAAGAAAGGTATGATAAAAAAAGCCCAATAATTAGAGGCCAAATCTCATGAGAAATAAATATATAAAGGTTGGAAGTTCATAAGTCATAGGTAAAAGGCAAGAGCAAGAGTCCCAACATAGGAACTAAAGGTAGAAATTCCTAAAGATATGAGAATAAGTGGTCCCAAGAGATGAAGAAAAACTCTCAAAGAATATAATGTAAATATCTCAAACATCAAATCAATAAAGTGCATATTATTTGAGGAATATTTTCCTTCCTACAAAATATATCTTGTGTATTTGATAAAGGACAACAACAATTTGGAGCCACAACAAAAGCAACTTGAAGATCCAAAACATTAAATTAAGCAATCTTCTGCACCTAGGTGATGGAAATCTTGAGAAAATGGATAGATTGAAATTAAGGTATTGGCTACTCATTTAAGGGTCCATGATCAATTAAAATTCATATCCTCATATTAGAACAATCATAAATGGACAAAATAGTCAAACAAGACACAACTTAGTATCTAAAAGGATAGCCACCTAGAAATTGCTACATGAGTTTTGGAGGGAAATTATCCCTTGTAAGCTATAAATAGGAGTAGTATTATATTTCTAAAGGAATGAAAAGTTTGCAATTGCATGCATTTGTAGGTTTTCCTTTCATTTCTCTATGTAAAAATAGTTGTGGTTCCTAAGCGACTTGTGGGTAATCTCAAACCCTCAATTTTGGCACAATATTTGTAAGAGTTTTCTCTCATTATATATAAACATAGGAGCCTATGTCTATTTTTAGCCTTTTCCTATAGACCCATTGTTGTGTATGTGTATGTTTTTGTGATATTTTTCTTGAATATCAGATCTTGCTAAGTGTATCCATGTATAAGAGGTCTATGTCTATTTTTAGACTAAGTCACTTACCAGCTTCGCTCTCCTATGGGCTACACATATATGTGTATAGCTGGTAGATATTGATTGCATTTCATTGTGTCAAGGAGAGGAAGTTTTCATCATTGGAACATAATATTTAGACCTATTTTTGTAGGAATATCTTAGTGGATCTCTTGGCGCATAACCTTCTTTTTATTTTCTTTGTTGAGTTTATTTATTTTCTCATAAAATTTTCCTTTGTATAGCAAACAATGCCTTAAAGATCACATCTTAATAAGGATCCAACCTTGTAAAAACTCTTAGAGGCACCAAAATGAGTCAAACCCTACACCCTTGGTTGTGGCCCACTATGTTGCTCCAACATGAGGCATGATTATCTTGGGTAGGGATAATCAAAGACAACAATAATTTAATGGCATACTTGATGGGACCCTAGTGACACATCATTAGTCCTAAAATTACAAGAAGAAGTAGTGTTGAGACTTGGTGAGGCTCTTAGTCTATTTATAGCTTACTGAAGCACCTATTTTCTCACTTGGTGACTTTTCTATAGAACAAACACCAAAAGAAACTGATGTTAAATATAGTAGACCAAGGTTTGGGTGAAGACCTTTGTCTATCTACTTTTTAGAAGCAAGAAGCCACATTCACCTGGAAACTCCACAACAATATAAAGGATCCAAAATATCCAAGCATGACTACCTTGTTATCCAAATCATCCCCTTTATAGGAGGACAAAATCCCACTATGACCTTCAAAACCACCAACTATTTAGAGAAAGATTCTAAAATTATTGTTGAGCATATTTATAGAACACACTTATGAAGGACCATTAAACCCATTAGATAACCTACAATAAATGGTCTTCATATATAAAATACACCATATCATAGAGAAATATGTGACCCTTAGGTTATTGGTGGCCTCATTAAAAGGTAAGGCCTAATGAAGGTATGAATCCCTATCTTGACACTTTATTGCAAGTTGGGACCAATTGACTACCTTTCTAATGGAAGGGTGTGAAGAGAAGGTAAAAGAAATAAAATTCCATACTAGTAAGGGAAGGGATCACACCCCTAATCAAACTAAACTAGGAGTATTAGTAACCACACCCTTAAAGCCAAAGCTAGTAAGTGTTGTCCACCAAACCCCTCTCACCCAAGATAATAACATGAAGGATCTCCATTATTGCTATATTTTATCTTTAGATACTCATAACACAACTTATTTTTGGTGGAAAGTCACAACTAACCATGCCTATCTCAGACCCAATAGGTATGGTATCTAGTAAATTGGCCAACCCGATGATCAACAAGCCAAGTGACTGGTTGGAAGTTATGATAATATCTCATACGTGGATAATAGAGAAACAAAATGAACACATGGTTGAGGATCTTATAGGATACTTAAAGGAAGAAACAATAAGTAAAATAAGGGGTGATGAGCTATCCATGATAAGCCTTAATGAAATTATCTACATAAGCCAAGGAACACATCCCTTGCCTAGGTAATCTACCTAGGAACCTCAGAAAGTGGTAACTCACATGTTCAAAAAATGAACATGTGGGGAAGGCAAAATTTTGGGTCAGTATGGTCTGGACACTATAGATTCTGATGAGGGAAATATATAATAAGTCTCTAGTGCAAAGAACACACCAAAATTTTGTATTGTAAATAAGCAACTATTATGAATAAAGTTGAAAAAGTTGTGGCAACATATAAAAAGGGCACTAGGAGGCATTAAAAAGGGCCACATAAATTAGAGGAGTTATAATATTGTTAAATAAAATGGAATCAAAGAAGAGCTTTTAAAAGCTCTTGCGCTAAAATCATAGCAAGCAAGGTATGTTTAAACCTTAGATGTTGACGGCTATGCAATTGAAAAAGACCCTAAAGAGAGGAGAAGTAGTGTATGTGGTAAAAATAATGAAATAGAAGAGGATAAGAAGAGATAAGTACCAAGAAAACATCCAATTTTATAGGATTTTAAGGATGTATTTCTAGAGGACTTACCTAGATTACCTCCTATGCGATAATTCGACTTCACAATTGATCTTATGATAGGAGTCAAACATATTCATAGATCCTCGTATAGAATGAATCCTATTGAAATGCAAGAACTAAAGGTTTAATTGCAAGGGTTATTAGATAAGGGTTTGATAAAACCAATTGTGTCACCATGGGGTGCATCGGTTTTATTTGTGAAAAATAAGGATAGTTCTTTAAGATTGTGCATCGATTACATGATGCTAAATAAGACCACAATCAAGAATTGATACCCTTTACCTAGGATTGAAGATTTATTTGATCAGCTAAAATATGCCAAGGTGTTCACTAAGATCGATCTAAGATCAGGATATCACCAGTTAAGAATATGTGAGGCGAACACTCACAAGACGACATTTAAGACTAGGTATGGGCATTATGAGTTTACGGTTATACCCTTTGGACTGACTAATGCCCCAAATACATTCATGAACTTAATGAATAGTGTGTTTAGAAGATACTTAGACTAGTTTGTCCTGGTATTCCTAGATGATATCATTATATACTCTCAAGATAGATAAGAGCACGATAAAAATATTAGGATCGTGTTAGAATTGCTAAGGAAGAATCAATTGTATGGAAATCTAGCTAAGAGTGAATTCTACATTCTAGAGGCACGATATCTTTGACACATCATATCAGCAAAAGGTATTGTTGTGGATCTAGAGAAGACAGAAGCTATTTTGCATAGCCGTCAACATCTAAGGTTTAAACTTTAGTTTTTTGTAGTTCTCTTCAAGGAATAACATTTTTTAAGAATAGAATACACGAAATAAGAGATATTTAGGATCCAAATAGCTGGTCAATTCTTACCTTGATCTAAATATGCAATTATTATTGCTTTCCCTCTTTGTTCAAGGAGTCCTATGGCCTTGTTGTGGCTTACATTCCATGTGAGGTCCTTATAAATTTGGGAACACTTAACTACAATATATGGACTAACTTGAGATGACTTAATGACCATAAAATCTCTTCCAATAAATACAATTGGATATACAAAAAAAAATGGTGTCCTTTCCTATTGGACTTTAAGCTCAATATCAAGTGGTAAGTCATTTTTACCCATGCTTAGTTGAAGTTTATTGCGACTCAAATTTGGAAAGCTTTTGTTAAATCCAAAATTTAGCTTCTTGGATGGTGGGTTATGCATTAAAAAATTCCAACTTTTGAAAGTCTGGCTCAAATTTTACATATTTCCCCTCGATGCAAATTTTGTAATGCTTCAAAAGCTCTTATTCACTTGTTTTCACTCAATGTCATGGCTAAACAATTTTGAGATGTTTTCTACATTTTTTTATTCCCCTCCTTGACTAGATCTTGGAAGCTCGCTCTTCTTGGTTTCTCTTAGTAGGATATCATCCCAAAATCTAGGATGTATGTAGACTCGTTTTTCTTCAACATATTTGGAATTTTAAATGCATAAATATGTTTACCGATTCCACTCCTCCATGGGGTATTGTTTTAGCAGATTTGACCTTTGATATTTTGTTACAATTAGAACACATTCATTTCCATGTTTTTAGATCTTCCAGTATAGTAGGAGCTGTTACCTATAGGCTTTATTATATATTTTACATGATTCAAGCTTTTCAAAAGTTTTAACAAGAAAAAAAAAGAAGCCCGCGATGAACTAGTTTAGAAACATATTGCTTCTATTTCTCCATTGAAAACTTTAAAAAATATGATAAAGGACATGCAAATTCTTCTCTACATGACAGGCTCTCCTACTAATAAGTGATGATATCAAACATATTGCAATCATAAACTTTTTATTGTTGTTAACTTCTATTTTTATTGTACTTAATTATAGAATCTATACTCTTTATTTACCTCATTTATTTTTGCTACTGCACTATGCTAACACCATATTATTATAATGTTCTAATTGATGATATAAAATAACCTCTATAATTATAATAATTTTCTAGTTGATGGTATAAAATAACCCTAGCTTTTACTTTTTTTTTCTTCAAAAGCGTTGCATGACTTTCGTGTTAAAATAGTAGGCGGACAAGGGTAGTGTGGTAGGAATCATGCCATAATGATGTGGATGCCTTTCGGAAAAAAAAAAAACTGCACGACTTTCGTGTTAAAATAGAAGGCGGACAAGGTTAGTGTGGTAGGAATCATGGGTGTCCTTCACTGGAAATTTGCTTGCTGGCAAGAGATTAAATTTACACCTTAGGTCATAAAAATATTATCTATTCACAAAAAACAGAGTAGGTCACCGATTATTTCGAGCACTCATTGGGCTGATCAAATTTTAAATACATTGAAAAAGTAGATTCGTCGCGCGTGGCGAGAAGGAATAGAACTATAGTATTGAAAGGCTATTGCGCAATAAATTTGGCCGTTGATTTTCCTATCCGTATAACCAGTTGACAACACCCCGAAAACCGTGCAGTCCGATTTAGATATTTTAGCTGAAATGACCAAGTTGGCCCATTCTTGATTATAGCATGTCTGGTCACTGCCCATGGGCATTCTTTATTGTCAATCACTCAAATGAGGCCCACCGTCAATGTGAAATGTTAAGTAGGCACACCGGAATTTAAGAATTATTGGCAGCACTGTTGACTAACTAGAATGTTCGAATCCTTAACCCGACTTAACATTCTCCACGACCAAATCGTCATCCCATGTCTTCATCGGTAGGGTACATCCTTCGACCAAGTCGTCATCCTATTGGTTTATACCAGCAAGCAAGACCCTTCGTATGATGAACCGGTAAAATTCAATGAATAGGTTTTCTAAAATAAACAAAAGATTCAAAGGACATTGATCACAAATTTCGCATAATATTTCCGTTGGTCCCGGTCATAATTTGACATCATCAGATTCATCACCATCAAAATAAATATATCCGTGCAATGATAAACGCACAGTTGATTGAACTTTTGCATTGTGGATCATCATGAAAAACGAAAAGAATTTTTGTGCGTTGTTCTCTTGTGATCACTGGCAACGAGGAAAAATAAACAATGGGGATCATAACCAATACTATTCATATCCTGATTTATGGTAATATTTCAGCATAAATCAGGTTTTTTCTAGTATTTTTTTGTTTGACACGTTGAAGAGACTAATGATTGCCTCAATTATGCAAACTTTAGGACATATTTTTCCACGCCAGCCCCATAAAACGAATTTTGAATACAACGAGACGCATATTCCTTGTTCATTCTAACAAGGCAACTCATAGCAAATGATTTTCGTCTGCTTTAAGGATGTGATATATACTTCTAATCCAATACAATACATTATAATGCAGATATTAAAGGAACTACTACTGATGCTTTGCTGGACCACATTGTGCAATCATTTGTGTTACAGGAAAATACTTGATGGATGTAGTCTACGCCTATCTAGAAGCTATAGATATAAACTTCTTAAGGCACCGCTATGATTGCTTCTTTTAAACTGGCTCCACTAGAAGTTTCGAACGATCATTCAATGAGGACAGCTACTTAATTATCAAACATAAGTTGTCAGCTCGCCGCCACATTGCTCTCTATAGCACAAATATGTCCGTTTCTATTGCCAACTTGGAAGCCAGTGTTGGATGTGCATATGTATATATATGCGCATATCATTACTCTCCACGCCCACCAACAAAAACCGAAACAAGCACCATTATGTAGCTCGTGATGCAAAGAATATGGGCAACATAAAGCGAAAGGGCTATACCAACTAATGATGGTGATGCAAAGATTATTTCTATTTACTTAGAGAGATATGAAACCAACAAGTGAACACATAGCAATTTATATTTTAACCTTTAGGATAGCCTTTAAAGAAATTTAGCTAGCTATGACTTTTGTGTAACTCGACCGAGTGAACAATTTAATTTGTCGCCTTAAAGATTTTTAGTTTATTAAACATCACTATTATGTTTACTTTGGCCGGATTTACATTTAGGGGTGAAGGATAAATTCATTAATCATAGATTATTGAATTATATTTATTTAAAAATATTTTTTAATATTAAGTTAAGTATTTAATATAATTATAATTTACATATATTTTTATGGGTTATTATATATTTCAGTTTATTGTAAATTTAAAATAAACAATTTATTTAAAGGTTATGAATACTTATATGAATATTTATCTTTTTCTATTCTATCATTTGAGTATGAATATTTATCTTCTTTCAACAAATCTATGTGTTCTCTTCTTATTTTCTTAATTAATTAAGTCACCCTACTTTTATAAAGTGTAAATAGTTTTTTAATCTTAATAAACAATTAAAATCATCAAATTGTGAACATGAATTAAAATAATAAATAATCCATAAAAAAACTACATAAATACAAGAACTAATATATTTACAAGCATGCAAAAAACACAAACAAATTTAAAACCACCATAAAACACACAATCAAAAAACATGTATAATGGAAAGAAAATATGCAAAATTTTTCTTGTAAAGTAAAACACTACTTGAAATATCTTAAAGGACTTAATAAAACAATGAGAAAGAAGAGGTTAGAAAATATATAAAGATAAGTTAAAAGGGTTAAATGCTAGATTTCAATCCTCTACTATTAACCTTAGGAATTGGCAATGCTAGTGGTTGTTGATGTTAAGGGAATTATGTTCCTATCAAGGTACTTGATCAATTGAGAATACCCAAAAGTGGAAGGACCTCCATAAATGGATTTGAAAAGGATTGAAAATCCAACTAAGTGTTCTATTATTTACAAATCATTATATAGGCACTAATGGCCCAAAATACATAACCAACCCATGAAATCATGGATTTGATTCAATACGCTCAACCAAAAGCTACAAAGGTGCAAAGGAGAATGCACGTAAACTTCTAAGTTAAGATTGCTAACTAGAAGATCCATTTTAGCTAACTTGAAGTACACACTTCCTACTTTGAGTTCACACTTGCTAACTAACACTCTAAAAGACAACTAGAAGACAACTAGTGCCCACAAGTGCATGTGAGAAGGAGACTCACTTACAATATGAATTTGCTAGAAATAAACTATGCAAACCTAAGCTAGGAACTACTAGAGGGGTCATATGAAAGATCTAACATCAATCCTCATCATGCCTCCCCACAATAGAAGCATTGGACTCCAATGCTTTCAAAAGAATAGGAAAGTCACGGGACATCTGATGAAAAGAAATCCAACGAGCACGATGCGGCGGTTGTCCTCGTCGAGCCACAAGATATGAGGTGGTAGACCCCTGGCGAGTCCGTCGAGTCTTCGTGTCATAGATCTGATCTGCATCCAATGGTAAGCGTAGCTTCGGGAACCACGTCCACGGGATGAGCGATAGTCGGTGCGATCTCCAATGTAGAGTCAAAGTACAACTTCAAGAGATCTACATTGACGACGTCATGAATTCCCAAGTGTGCGGGAAGATCAAGGCAGAAAGCATTCTCGGACACCTGCTTGAAGAATAGTATAAGGCCCATAGCGAATTGGTTTGATTTTGCTATGAGTCTTATCAGTGAAACGCCGCTTGTCAAGATGCAACCAAACTTTATCACCAACTTTAAAAGGATGAGGAATTCGATGTCGATCCATGGCCTTTTTCTGTTGCTGCTGTGTCTTTTGCAAAATCTCAACCACCTTTGATTGAAGATTGTGCAAGTGTTGAACAAATGAGTGTGCCTTGTCTTGCTCCTTCTGAAGATGTGAAGTGACGGGAGAAGGCAAAGACAAAGGTAACTCATAAGGTGCCAAGGGCTGAAATCCCATACAAACTTCAAAGGGTGAATGACCTGTAGAAGAGTGTAGGGCCCTATTATAGGCATGTTCAATATGCGTGAGACTCAAGTCCCACTTTTTTGGTGAAGCGTGATGATAGATTCGCAAACTTTGCACAAGTGTACGGTTTACCACTTCAGTCTGCCCATCGGACTGCGGATGATAGGCGGTAGAAAAGTTAAGGGAAACTCCCAAAATATTCCACAAAGAATGCCAAAAGTGACCCACAAAGCATGAATCACGATCCGAGATAATTCTGGTAGGTAGACCAAAGGAACGCCAAATTCTTTCAAAGAAAAATTGAGCTAAGTCGATGCGAGAACTTGTCTTGCAGCATGGAATAAACTTAGCCATTTTGCTGAATCTGTCAACCACCACGAACACACAATCATGTTGGCGCACTGTCATAGGAAAACCACTAACCAAGTCCATGGAAATGCTTTCCCAAGGACGGGAAGGAATGGGCAAAGGCATGCCTAAGCCAAACTTCCTATTAGCTGGTTTTGAGCGACAACAAACTGCACACTGCTTGAGAAATCTCAACACATCCCTCTGCATTTTTGGCCAATAGAAAAATCGTTGCAAATGATGAAGTGTTTTATGCTTCCCAAAGTGACCACCATAAAGTGTAGAATGAGCTTCCTTAAGAAGTGACACTCTAGGCTCACAAGGAACACAAACCTTGTCCAATTTGTAAAGAAGTCCTTCTTTGATGTAGAAATCTTGGAAAGGACGCAAATTGGAAGAAGAAGGCTTACTCACTTGCTCAAATATTTTTCCAAAATCAGGATCTTGAGAATACTGATTAGGCCAAGTCTGAAATCCCAAGTGCGAAGTGGACATAACTGTTAAGGCAAGAGCGGCTGGAGGCCTACTCAAACAATCAGCAACGGTATTACTCTTCCCCTTTTTGTACTTGATCACCAAGTGAAATTGTTGGAGGTAAGAGGCCCACTTCATATGTCTTGATTCTTCAATTTTACTTTGAGATTGTAAAAACTTGAGAGGCATATGATCAGTGTGTACTACTGTATCTTTTCCCAAAAGATAGTGTCTCCAATACTTAATGGCTTGAACTAAAGCATACAACTCCTTGTCATATGTAGAATAGTTCAACTTAGCAGCGAAAAAAGTTTCTGAATGATAAGCTACTGGATGACCATTACTGTTTGAGCACGGCTCCTAAGGCAACTTTAGAGGCATCTGTTTCAATCTCAAAAGGTTGAGAAAGGTCGGGTAAAGTTAACACGGGTGCTTGTACACAATTTCTTTTTGAGTTTCTCAAAGGCAACTTCTTGGCTTTTCTCCCAATGAAATGGAGTTTTGGACTTAGTGAGATAATGCAATGGAGTTGCAAGGGTGGAATATTGAGGAATGAACTTGCGATAAAAATTCGCAAGTCCTAGGAAACTCCTTAACTCAGTGAGAGTTGTAGGAGGGGACCACTTAAGCAAAACATCAACTTTTAGGGGATCTACCTGAATTCCACTCTCACTAATCACATAGCCAAGGTAAGAAACTGAAGTATTGCCAAAAGAACACTTGGAAGAATTGGCATATAATTGATTCTTCGCAAGAAGATCAAGGGTTTCTTGGATATGCCTAAGGTGTTCCTCCCAAGTTTTTGAGAAAATCAATATATCATCAAGATATATAATGACAAATTTGTCAAGGACTTCACGAAATACATCATTCATCAACCTCATGAAGGTTGCAGGAGCATTAGTAAGACCGAAGGGCATGACCAACCATTCAAAGAGGCCCATCTTCGTCTTGAAAGTTGTCTTCCATGTATCCTCAGCTTGGATACGCACTTGATGATATCCACTTTTGAGATCTATTTTTGAAAAGAACTTAGCTCCTTGAAGCTGATCTAATAAATCATCAATGCGGGGTAAGGGATATCTATTCTTCACAAAAATTCTGTTCAAAGCACGAAAATCAATGCATAATCTCCAAGTGCCATCTTTCTTAAGAACTAACAAAATAGGTGAGGCACAAGCGAAGTACTTTCCTTAATGAAACCCTTAGACAACAAATCTTCTATTTGCTTTTTTATTTCTTCATTTTGCAAAATAGATTGTCTATACATGGGAGCATTAGGAAGAGAAGAACCATGAATTATTTCAATGCTTTGTGATTAATTGTGCGAATTGGAGGAAGAGACTTTGGCTCCTGAAATATGTGTGAATAACTTTGCAATATTTTATCCATTGAAGAGTGTTGCTTTGTAATGGATGTAGATGTAGAAGTGTTTTGAGAGCGAATGAAAATTAGAGCAACATCACCACCTTTCTTAATTACTCTTTTCGTTTGCTTGGAACTTAGAATGATATTAGGAGTGTTGGTGCTTTTAATGAGAAAGACCTTACCATATTTTTGAAGTGTGTAGGTTCTTTTAAAAGCATCATAAACAGCTCTCCTATCATGATGAAAAGGTTGTCCAAGCAAAATCCCACAACAATCCATAGGAGTCACATCACAAGTGACTTGATCTATGAACTGTGGGCCAAGTGCAAATTTTAATGTGCAAGTGTGAGTGATTTATGAGCCTCTTCCACTATCCTTCCAACCCAAAGAATAAGGTTGAGGATGAGGCTCCATAGGTAACTTCAAACGCTCGACAATGGACCTCGCAATTAGATTTTTCTGCGAGCCATTATCCACTATACAATCAGTTGCAAAGTTGTGAAGTAAGTGGGCTCGAGTGATGAACAAAGCATCACGAGCCCCATCTGAAGAACTTACATTTACTAAGGTAACTTCATTAAGCTTACCTCGTAATTCCGTATATACTCTACTCTCTCCTACAGACTCAAGGGGACCCTTGGAAGCATCCTCCTCTTGAGTAGTAATTACTAAACTCTTCTTTTTGAGCTTAAAGCAATCAGCTTTCTCATGCCCTTTCTTCTTACAATAATTGCAGAATTTCTTAGAAGAAGAAGATGAAGATTTAGAAGAAGAAGAAGAAGAAGGAGTAGAAGCGGAAGGGGAAGGAGAAGAAGGAGATGGAGAAGACACATTCTTCTTTTGAGCAAAATTCTTCTTTTGTGAGAAAGAATTATTCCCTTTTGATGAGTTTGCAACCACTTGAGTAACAGGTGTGCGGAATGCCTGCGATTGCGCCTTGAACTTGTCCTCCGCAAGCTGCGCCTGGTTGAAAACTTGATCCAATGTTTCCATAGAAACAAACATTAGTTCCCTGTACAAATGTTCTAACAAGCCACTTTGAAACTTGAGAATCAAACCTGGAACATCATCCTCCACATTCACAAGTATTCTGAACCTGTTAAATTGGAAAATATATTCTTGTACAGACATATTAGTACCTTGGCGAAAACGAAACCATTTAATAACCAATTCCCTAGAATAATTTGAAGGATAGAAATTGGTCTTAAGACATTGTACAAGCTCATCCCATGTAGTGAGTTCTTGTCCTCGTTTTCGTTCCACAAGTACTTTGGCTAAGCCAGAAAGTTTAAGCTTAGCATAAGGCACTACATCATCTTCTGAAAGTTGAGAAAAAGCAAACCAAGAACTCATGTCAAGAATCCAACTATTCAAGACATCAGGGTTCCTGGATCCATCATACAATGGAACTTCACAACGAACTCTCAAACGAGAATCATGAGCAGAAGTTGAGGCATTATGCAAAGAAATGTCATTTACCTTCATGGCAAGATTGCCAAGGACTTCTGCCATGGTAGTGTCATTAGCCTTATCTGCCAAAGTGTTTACAACATGGGCCAATTCTGCCACTTGGGCAGCCAAGTCAGAAGCCATGTGTTCTCGGGTATAAGCCAGAAGTAAAGATAAGAAAGCACTAAATCAAGGAAATACAATGCAAATTTCCTTGTTACAATGGAGTCTTGCTTAAACTGAAAAATTTACTCCTAAGGCTAAAATTTTGAAATTTTTAAACTAATCTAAGGTGCAACTTAACATTTATTAATTTAAAAATAACTTAATTAAAAAAATTAAATTTCATTAAATCAAAGATTAATGAATTTTAATTAAGTTATTAAAAATTAAATTAATAAAAATTAAATTTAACAAGCTACCTTAAATAGTAAAAAAAAATAAAAATTACAATAAAATTTTACCCTTGAATCTGCTGTTGCAACTGGACTTAAACTGCACTGTGCATGAAAATTTTGCATGCACCCAAATTGTCCACTGCACGCTTCCCAAGGCACAAATTTTAGTGCCTATCCTCAAAATAGGCGTGCAAAAGTTGTCCAAGCAGGCTTCTCGAGGCACGAATTTCAGTGCCTGATACCTGCTACCGAGCCCTGTCAGGCTAGCCACCGTTCATGTCTTGCATAGGCGTCAGCCCTCAACCGTGTGGCTGGGTTGACCGCCGCAGGCCAGACAGCAGGTAAACCTGCCAACCGTGGCAGGTCTGGCAGAATTCTACCGCCCTATCAGATGCGAGAGCAGGTTGCTATCTGCCTGACGGCGCGATAGCAAATCGCTGTCCGCCTGGACTGCGTAGTCAGACCTAAGTCTGACTACCAGCTAACAGGCTCTTCAGGCCCTAAGCACCTGACGGATGTCAGTCGACAGTCCAGGCCTGTCGTAGCCCACGTGCCTGGCGCTGTCAGTACTGACAGCGCGTCAGGCGGATGGCTCAGCATCGTCACGCTCGACAAGACGATAGGCGTCGACTGACATCGTCAGCAGAGACAGAGAGCTATCATCGGACAGCCACGACCACAATAGGCGTCGAAAGAACGGTCGTCGGCTGCCGGCCATGCCCTGCCGCGAACGTGCAGCCGGGTGCTGTCGGGTAGCGCCGACCATCCACCTGTCGAACGCGGCCGAGGTCTGGCTGAGGTTGCCGAAGACAGCCGAGGCCGGGCGGCTGCAAAAAAAAAAAATAATTTTATTTTTTTTTTTTAAAAAATTGCAGCAGATCTACAATAATATATTATTAAAATAATATATTAAACAAAATGTAAAGCTTTCTAATACAATTTAAGAAAAATTTAAAAATTAACCAGGGGGGTTAATTCTAAAATTTTAAAAGCTTTAAATTGTGAAAATGTGAGCAACCAGCTCCCACCAGTAGCTCTCCTTTCAAGATCCGGTCGACACACGACCAGCGTTTGAAAGGCACCCAGATCTAAGTCGACACACGACCTAGCTTTGGAAGTCCTCCTGGAGCTCTTCAGTACTCGAAAATGGGGGGGGCAGCAGGGTCAAATGGCTCCCTAATCCTAATTGGACCGTAGCTACGATCCAATCCCTTCCAAGGATCGGTATACGAAGAACTCTGGGGCAAACTTTTCCTATACTTCTTAAGCATAAGCAAAAAGTTGGAACGAGGGGTTTGTCGACGAAGGAACTTCCTTCTCCGAATGGTTTTCAAGCTCCCTTTGGGCTTAAACCGAGTCCTCAATGAGAAAACGTTTCTCATAATATTTCTATCTCCTATCCTCTCACCTCACAAGCCCTAGTGCAAACATGAACTAGGCTCTGATACCAATGAAAAGGATTGAAAATCCAACTAAGTGTTCTATTATTTACAAATCATTATATAGGCACTAATGGCCCAAAATACATAACCAACCCATGAAATCATGGATTTGATTCAATACGCTTAACCAAAAGCTACAAAGGTGCAAAGGAGAATGCACGTAAACTTCTAAGTTAAGATTGCTAACTAGAAGATCCATTTTAGCTAACTTGAAGTACACACTTCCTACTTTGAGTTCACACTTGCTAACTAACACTCTAAAAGACAACTAGAAGACAACTAGTGCCCACAAGTGCATGTGAGAAGGAGACTCACTTACAATATGAATTTGCTAGAAATAAACTATGCAAACCTAAGCTAGGAACTACTAGAGGGGTCATATGAAAGATCTAACATCAATCCTCATCAGGATTTGACCCATGATGCCATAACCCCTTGATTCCTTCTATATCCTACAACTTATAAAGTACCATAAGGGTCCAACCCCTCTATGCCAACCATAAGAACCCATATCTAAAGATGAGGGCATAGGGTTTGATATACAATGTATTTCATCATGAAGGAAAAAGTTGAATTCATGGAATAGGGGTTCACTAGATGACCTATAGAACCACTCAAAATGTTTCTAGGATTTGGGTGATCTCAAAGCATCAATATAATAAATTTGGTAATTCCATTATGACCTAAACCTTAATGCATTAACAACACCACACATTTTTAACATTGGTTGATATCAAGTAACTAATTCATAAATCCATGACCCATGCGAGTGTAGGGAATCATGGAGTTAGGTTTTTTAAAAGCTATTGAGTTTCAATCCATTGACCACCACGAAGTTGCTAATATTAATCTCATCAAGCTTCTACTTTTTCTTTCAACAACTAATTTACAATAGAGTTGGTGGCCATCAATGGTCTTGGTATGCTCATTAATTGACCATCACATGGCTTCTATTATCTTAAAAATAAAAGAGAAAAAAATGAGAGAAATTAGAATCCTTGTTGAAGCCTAAGGGCTCTTGCTTGATTCTATAATATTGGAAGAAGAGTTAAGGAGCCAATTAATGTGCATATTGATAAGAATATTATTGACATAGATGTTTTTGGTGAATATATTGGTCACCAACTATCTATAGTATTAAGGTTCTCACATGTGTTGGAGGCTAGCATTAATTTTTCTTAGTCTAACTCTCACACAAAAGTGTGGTGGATATCACTATATATCAATACCTTCATCTATTAAAATTCATTTTTGGGATCAACAAGGAGGGTCATAGACCATCAAAAGTTGGGGAAGTTTGAATATTTATGTGTGCACCTAGATTCGATACTTCCTAAAAAGCCTATAATATTGTGGCAATCAACTATGATAATGAAGGGTTAAGACAATTAATTATGAAATGTAAAGTTTTGAGAATCTAGTATTTGGTGTTAATGTGAGTGGAAATTTCTAAATTGTGGTGGTGGTGATGGAAATGAAATGTTAATGATCTATTGAAATTTAGTCATACTAAATTTTTGTCCCTAATCCTTGAGAAAAACAAAAATAAATAAAATAGAAATATTTTAAATCTTAACCGGATCATAATCATCTAAATTATACTTAAAACTATAGTAACACTACAAGTGGAAACTTCTTACTTCCTTTATAATTATATTGTTGGCTTATTTTTGTAGTTTCATAAGGGACTAATAAGGAACCATCAAATAGTATCTTTAAAATATCACTTGTCATATAATGATGATAAGAGAAGTAACTGTAATAATATATAAAGTTTTTTATTTTATTTTATTATTTTTGTTGTTATTTACTTATTTTTAAATTGGCTTTGTGTGTTTTTTTGCTCCTTGAGTATGTCAAAGGTGGTAGGCCAGGTCCGAGTCCTAGGTGTTTTTGGTGGAATGGATACCCCTGCCTCCTTGGGTCTTACTCGAAAGTGGCATCCCTTTTGGGATGTTTTCCATAAAAAAAAAAAAAAATAATAATATATAAATTTTCATTAATATCTAATCATATAATTGTTTAAAAAACACATTAAAACAATACTTTTAATTATAGTTCCTATGAAATTGAATTAGTTTATATAATAACACCCTTTGCTTAATTAGACTTATTCCACATTAAAATACTTGTTTATCATATACTCTATAAAATTCCACCACAAATCCATCTAGTTTAGACACTAGGCTAAGGTATAATTAACCATATACCTCCATGGCTCACCTTAAAAACAAAGCATACATAATTAGGTTAATATATTAACTTCCTTTCTATGAAATACAATGTATTCATCTTCACATATTAAGTTCCTTCACTAATTGATGACACCTTTAAATTAGGGATGAAAAATTATAACTTTATACTATAGATATGAGTGTTAGGGTGCCTAGGAATAGGTATATAGGTATATGATATTATATTATATAAGGGTTGGCATGGGCCACACATAACCCAAGGTTGATTATATTATAATATTATAATATAATCAATATTGGGATATGTGTGGCCCATGAAAAACCTTATACAATATCATATCATATCCCCATATACCTATTCATAGGTACCCTAACAATGAGTCTGTAACAAAAATCCTAGATAAAGGTCATAAGTGCATATCAATAAAACATTTTTTTTTGTGTGGAAAGTTGAAGCAAAGTATGTATAAACCATCTTGCCTAGTCAAATGCTTATTTCTAATATTATATGCTAACATTGGATTCATTCGCATCAACACTTTGTCAAACAAAATTTTATTATACTTATACCAGATTCTACTTGGTATCTGATTTACATGTTCATTGTACATTTTAGTGGAGGCAATGGATATCTTTTTTTAACACTGTTGTAGTTGCATATCATCCAGTTATTGGAATATTTTAGTGTTTAATTTGATAAATTTAGAGAGGATAAGGAAAAAATAAATGCAAAAAAATATGTTGAAAATAAAATAGTAGTTGTGAAAAAAAAAGAAAAAGAAAAAATAGTAGTTATATTTTTGGGAAAGCTAACAATTGTATTTTTCAATAAGGGTGGTTACTATATTATTAACACTCAAAGAGTACTATATATATGTTTTATATCCATAAATTGTATTATCCTTATTTATTATATGCAATCCATATTTAGTGCATGTATTCTCATTCAATGACTGTAAGGGAAATTCAAGTATATTAAATATATTCAGTGTAATATCTTTATATCAATTTGAGTGAATATAATATTTTAGAGGTGCTACTACACCTAGTTTCATATCATATGGTAGAATCGTTGATTGTGTTGTGTTTATATTTTTAAAGTATTTATTCTTTGGGTGTAATATCAAAGCATTGAACTTTTTGAGATATTATTAGAAGGTTCATATTTTCAACATGGTATTCGAGATTTGGTATTTAGCATGAAATATAGTGACAATTAGGTGAAGATCATGTTAATGGATATATGTTTTAAATATTTCAAGTTTTATATTATTCAACTTGGGCTTGCAATGTTGGTTCAAGATTATGAAATAGATATTTTTTCAAATGGAATGATCTATTAAAGTGAAGTTGAAAATAAGTGCATTATATATGTTTGTATTATTCTAGATCTAGGTGGTAAAATAAGAACATTTAATATCAATTTTCTTATTTTTTTGGTATTCTTACACTTTAAATTGTCAAGTTCTTTATGCTTTTCAATATGGATGTTATGGATACTCTTGCATTATGTAGACATAAAAATATAGCATAATAAATGCTAATTAATTAATCATAATTAATTAGTACATTTAATATTAATTAAAGCTAATTAATATTAAATGAACATTCAATCACCTAAGTATTGGTTAATTAATTAATTTATTGATTAATTCCTAGGTTGCACAACCATTCACCCCTCCCCATGGGCACATTCACCCTTCCATGTCATCCACTTCACTCCACTTCCACCTCATCGATCACATGCAAGGAAAAACCCTTTTTTCTTTAAATATGAACTCCAGTCACTGGAAATTGCACATCCATCGACATAAGGAAAATTTCACATACTCAAAAAACTTAGTTAACTTGATATGCACACACTCAACAAAATTAGTTAACTCAATATACACACACTCAATAAAATCAGTTAAATCATATGCACAACATGCACATTTAGTTAAAATAGATATGCACATCCAATCTACCATGCAAATCTAGTTAAGTTTCCATGCACATTAAGTGAAAAATCTAAAGAATGCACACATCATGAATTTACATCACATAATTGGTTGAAATTATGAGGTAATCTTATCTACATGCACTTCCTATGATAAAATCAATGCAAGGAGAAAACTCTGGATTACAAAAATTAACGGGTTGAGTCACCTCCTTATCCCTTCTCTCTTAGAAATCTATAAATAAAACCTTTTATCCAATTATCTGGTTGAGTCACCTCCTTATCCCTTCTCTCTTAAGAAATCTATAAATAAAACCTCTTCTTCTTTCTGAAGAATGAGGATGAAAAATATATCAAAGCATTGATGAAACTTTTGAGTCCATTGAGCACACCAACCAACGATGTCCTATGTTGGATCCCGATCATGCATCTTTGTAGGCCCAGATCCATCAATGTCCTATGTTGGAACTGATCATGCATATTCGTAGGCCCAGATCCATAGTGTTGGGTGGTGGCTAGAGGACACATCGATCATGCATCTTTGTAGGCCTAGATCCAAAGTGCTGGGTTGTGGCTAGAGGACACACCGATCATGCATCTTCGTAGGCCCAGATCCATAGTCCTGGGTGGTGAAAAATACATCAAAGCATTGATGAAACTTTTGAGTCCATTGAGCACACAAACTAGTGATGTCCTATGTTGTACCCCAATCATGCATCTTCGTAGGCCCATATCCAACAATGTCCTCTATTGGAACCGATCATGCATCTTCGTAGGCCTAGATCCATAGTGTTGGGTGGTGGCTAGAGGACACATCGATCATGCATCTTCGTAGGCCCAGATCCATAGTGTTGGGTGGTGGCTAGAGGACACACCGATCATGCATATTCGTAGGCACAGATCCATAGTCCTAGGTGGTGGAAAGAGGACATAGAGGGTGGATGGAAGGACATGGAAATATGCAGTGGATGGGTGGTGGCTAGAGGACACACCGATCATGCATCTTCGTAGGCCCCAGATCCATAGTCCTAGGTTGTGGCATCTTCGTAGGCCCCAGATCCATAGTCCTAGATGGTGGCAAGAGGACATAGTGGATAGAAGGACATGCATAAGCAAGAGGACATAGTGGATGGAAGGACATGGGAAATATGTAGTGGATGGGTGGTGGCTAGAGGACACACCGATCATGTATCTTCGTAGGCCACAGATCCATAGTCCTAGGTGGCAGCATCTTAGATGGGTGGTGGCTAGAGGACACACCGATCATGCATCTTCGTAGGCCCCAAATCCATAGTCGTAGGTGGTGGCATCTTCGTAGGCCCCAGATCCATAGTCTTGGGTGGTGGAAAGAGGACATAGTGGATGGAAGGTCCATACATAGTGGATGGAAGGTGCATAGGCAAGAGGACATAGTGGATGGAAGGACATGGAAATGTGGATGGAAGGACATGGAAATATGTAGTGGATGGATGGACATGGAGGTCCAAGAAGGACAACGTGGTAGTCCATGGACAACCGAGCTTTCCCAAAGGGAAGCAAGACCACCAAGTCATGGTCATAAAGTGTAAGGGGCAGTCTATGAAAATCCCTCAATCTGCATTTTTGGCAACAAAGCATATGTGACACCTTGCAGGTAATCTTCGTGTTTGCAATCTCAAAAAAATGACAGAGCAGAAGGAAACAAATCCCATCCACTGGTGGATAAGTTCATCTCCAAATATTTGATGCAGATTGTAGCCCGTGATTGCACCAGTTTGCAGATATCGCTCCCCTCAAACCATTTTGTTGTTGTTGGTGGAATCAAATTACAGCCATCACATGCTGAAGATCGTGTTTCTTTGACATAGTTTACGGGTAATGCAGTAACACAACGTGACCCACCGACGAAAGGTACCATTGATTTCATTGTAGATACGAAGATGAAATCAGTTGGTGGTCGCTCTCCGGTAGTTGAAGTTAGTCGCTACCATCGGTTGTTGGTAAGCGGTGCTATCCGCCAATTAGCTCTAAGATCCGTTCTATGATATGCAGGTATAGCAGCCTGTTCCTTGGATGTGAGGGCTGAAATAGCTCTAAAATAATATTTTACACAAATATATTTTGCACATGTTCAAAATTAAATTTAATTAAAACATTTTACTTTATAAATTAAATTCCTTTTAATTTATTTTAAGTAAAAGCTATTTTAATTAAATTTTATTAAAAAAGGTTCATTCCTTTTAAAATTACCTATTCTATTGCATTCTTTTTGCAATTATAGGTTTAATTATGTACATTATTGAAAAATCCTAGATGCTAATTTATTTTGCAAATTGGTGCATTATTTTGTGCAAAATTTTTCCATTCAATTGGAAACATTGAAAATTGCCTATGAGGATAGTTATTATTAAGGCAACATAGTTTTTCTTCAAGTGCTTGAAATTAATAGCACAACTGGCAATTGCCCTCCAAGGCAACCCATGAAGACCTTCCTTTTGGCTTCATGAAATGCTTGAAAACCATAGCATATTGTATTGCCCTGTGAGGAAAATATTGAAGACCTTTTTGGCTTCTAAAGTGCTTGAAAACCATAGCACATTGTAATTGCCCTATGAGGCAAATATAGAAAGCCTTGTTGGCTTCTAAAGTGCTTGAAAACCATAACACATTGTCCATTGCCCTGTGAGGTAAAGCATGAAGGCCTTTTTTGCTTCATGAAATGCTTGAAAATCATATCATATTATTGCCCTACGAGGCAAAGATTCTACGAGTGCTTGAAACTCATAACACCAACCTTTTAGAAATATATTTATGTAGGTCTCTGAGGAGTTAAATTTCTCCTCCCATTTTGGGATTCAACACTTTAGTGGATTTGTATAGAGTGCATTTCAGTGGTACCCGACACTCTCCTTCTTTTGCAAACCACTTCATCCCACATGGGCTTTATGTACTCATTTATTTGAGACAATATATTAGCCTTTCTGGCTTGCACCAACAAACATAAGGCTACTCTATTGATAGATGACATGGCCAGGCTAGCTACTATGATTAGTCTCATGGTCTTCAAGGACTTTTGTCCTTTTCAGGTGGTCATTCATCTTTAGAGGATCAAATGACAAGGCTAGCTACTATGGTTAATCTCATGGTCTTCAAGATATTTGTCCTTCTCAGGTGGTCATTTTCCCTTCTTCGTCAAGACTCCTATTGTTGGTTTTTTTGCACCTATTGTTGTTACACCTAAAACACTGTAGTGACCTCTTTACAGGTTGATCTGATCAGACTCCTTAGCGATTAGAATTTCCTATCATGGAATTACATCGCTCCATTTGGATTTTGTACCACTTGGCTATTGTGGACTCTCACAGGTTCCAAGTTTTCAACAGCATATGTAGAGCAACAGGTCTTTACTCCTTGTATTTCCTTGGCAAGGGAGTCCTCTCGATGTTGTATCTCTACACCGACATCCTAGGGTATCCAAGATGATTTTCCACCTAGTTATGAGACTTATTTTTAGCGATTGGTGACTCACCCTTCCACTCTTACTGTGTACACATTGGAGTCTAATACTTCTTGAGTGGGGAGGTATTATGAGGGCATCAAATATACCTAGGCTTAGAATATTATTTTTATTAGGTTTAATAATCTTTGCAACTTATTATTGTTGGTAAAATTTATTATTGGCTATTTATCGACAATTGATAGTTGTTAGCATGCAAATAGGTTAGTTGGCATATTATATTATTTATTGCCTCCCTATTATTTCACCCTCTTCCTTCGCAAGCGTGAATCATGCTTCTACGGTATATTGGGTATATTGTTTATATTTTAGGCATTGCTTAGTCTATTTAAGTAGTGCATTTTTTAATATACACTCAACTTGATTTTAATAAAAATTGGGCCTTAACAAAAGACCTCAACTCAAAAATATCTGATAGGGGATAATATTAGATAGAAATCATTCAACCCTAAATAATCATAGAATAAAATCGTTGCTCACCTTCTATCTTCACCACAATGTAGGACTGCAGGTAGGGATAGTCAATTTCTTTATGTTTTGAGTTAGATTCAACAATAATTGTAGGTAGATTACTTAAAATTCTTGGTTCTTTATCTTCAATAGTGTAGTTGCATTGCATGAAAAGAAAAATTATTTTAGATTTTATTTCCTTGCATTAACAAATATTGCATTAGGTATTTTTTTTTTTTTAGACAAAAAGAAAAATAAAAACTTAAAAAAGATAGAATCATTTTCACACACTTTACGCTTATTGTAAACACCATCAAGTTTGATTTCATCACCAACCATCGGTCAAGACCAATGATGTTGGAGTTCATCTCCTTCTATTGGCTCACCCCATAGATATCATAGTAGCCCCCATGATCAGTTTCCCAGTCTTCATCACTAGGAAATCCCCCACTTTTAAAAGTAGCTTGGGGTAGATTAGGTTAGACACCCATTTGTTCATGGGTTTTAGTAAATTTTAGACCCGTAGTTGTCATTATTGTTCAACCACGCTCGAGCGTGAAGCAAAAGCTCAACTGGATAAGTAGTAGGACTAAGATAGCGTGGCCTATTTTGAGAGGTTAATTTTTCCCCTTAGGTTACCATCAGATGCATCCACCATCATAGGAATCCATTTCAACCATTGTTGCATCACTTATCATTAGAGAAGTGGGTATCAACACATCCATTAGATTGCATTCCACCATCACATTCGTAGTTGTATATTAGGTGCATCAAACACACAAAACAAAAAAAATCCAAATAAAAAAAAAACAAAAAATTCAAAAAAAATAAAAAATAAATAAAAAAACATCTCCAAAAACATCTAACAAACACATCAAATTAAACATTATCACACTGAAATAAATAAAATTAAAACTATTTCTTGTTTTATTGCTTGTTTGTGTAGATAGAGAAAATTGCCATAACCGTCACACCACTAAACCCACATTTCATCCACTACCTGCTTAGTTTATGGTCTTGAATCAAATTCATGTCAAAGCCCAAGATCAAGCCCAAGCCACCATGGACCAATCTAGTCAGACTTCCCATATATCCACTATTACTCCTACTCAATAGGAGGTAACCTCACAACCACCCTAAGGTAGCTTGTCTAGCTACACCCACCAAACCACCACCGATTTGTATGAGATACACAACTCAAGAACTACCTACGACTACATCCCCATAATAATTCTTGAATCCACCAGGTCAAGTATATGTGTGTTCTTAGGCTACATCACCCTCATTGATGTTAACATCGCACTATCCCTCCAAGGTGGCCCACTTTCCCTACCAAATTTGACATGACCATCCTTGTCATTTTTGACCATTCTACCCTGTTCGGTATCCTCGATACATTAAGAGCAGGTGTATACTCATGCAACCCACCCTACTAAGCCACATTCTTAGTTTGGTATGCTCACTAAATATTTCATACTTGAGGCTTCTAACTCCCAATCTAATGTAGACCATATACCCACATTAATGGATCTAAACCAATACAAGTGGGCCTATGTTAACATGGCATCTTAGTTGCTTGTGTCTACTTAACCCACCTCATCCTATCCACTACAACCACCACCCCAAGGGTCAAGCCATCCAACTTTTATAACCACCAAAGAATTATTCTTTGCATAATCTCCATCGTGGGCCACCCAACCGCTAGTCATAACGACTCTAATAACTTTACAACAATACAACAATACCAAAAAAACCACCACTCTTACAAAAATGTCAAAAACTACTACTACAATAGCATTACCAACCACAACTACCACCCATGCAACAGTACCAACAACTACCACTACAATAGTACTAGCAATCACAATCACCACCCATACAACAATACCAATAGCTACCACCATAGTAGTACTACCAACCATAACCACCAGCCACATAATAGTACTAGGAACCACCATAGCAATAGCAATACTCACAAAAGCCACAACCTATGCCACAATATCAACAATAACCTCCACCAGTACCAACAACGACAAACACAAAAACCTCCACCCACACCACAACATCAAAAAAAAATTCCCCATTTAGTACCAACAACAATAGTAGTTACCATAGCAACCTCCACCTATGCCACATCATCAATAACAACCCAACCAAAATCAACAAGTCATCCCACATCAACATCAATAACAAGTCATCCCACATCAACATTAATAACAACCCATCCAACATCAACAAATCATCCCACATCAATACCAACAACCATCCGTACAACATCATAAACAGTACCAACAACCACCCCTCACATACAAATAACATTTCAACCAACACCCATTGACTCACCCAACCTACGCCCATCACCAATATGTGCAATACAACCAATATTCATCCTCGGGTTTCCAGTTTGGCACATATCATACAATCATCCCAAATGTACTAGATAGATTTTAAATATTGGACAATAAGGTTGACAGTTTGGCATTACAAGTTGTGGGTACTAGATACCGTCATTGATATCTTCCTGTATTTGTAATGTTAAAATTTGAAAAATTTAAGGGGAAGGAGGACCCCCACGATCACATAAGCTCATTTATCAACATGTGTTACCTTATCAATGAGATTGACCTCCTCATGCTTCACATATTCCTGCTATCCATTGAGGGGGAGCCTTAGATTGGTTCAACCATTTGCCTAGACACAACCTATATACTTTTGAGAAATTGACCAACTTATTTTTGGAATGTTTTGCCATTATTGTTAAAAGGAAAATGATACTCACCAATATGTACAATCTTCATAAATTTGATGATGAGTCTGTCTTATAATATGGTGCATGATGGAGAGTTGTAATAACCTAACTATACTTTGTCCTCCTCATCACAAAGTTGACTCAATTATTCATGAGGAGTTGTTTGAAACCAATATCATTACTACTACAACTCCAGTAATATTGCACACTCGAGGAAGATTTGGAACAAGCTAAAAACATTGAGGATATTAAGATCCAAGAGGGTGAAATAAAACTCAAAAATAAGGAATGGCCAAATAAGAATTCGAAGGGCACTTATAACAACCAATAAAAACCTAATCAAGTTAATCAGGTAGTATTGAGCAGTCCCAAGAAGGTCTAATCAACAAACACATCAATTGTAACAAGTGCAACTACAAAAAGGATAACATCCATCATAGCGACCAACCTAAAATTCCATGTGAGTTCCTGCTCAACTGCAAAACCTCAACTAGACAACTACAACAATCATTATGATAGGTCCCCACAAAATTTCACCTCACTTCTTGAGCCCTACTTGGTTATATCTCAATGGCTTAATGAGGCACATGCAATATCATTACCAAAAGTAAGACCATAAGACCCCAACATGCCTAAGCCCGCATCATACAAATAATATCACCATTTTGCTTATCAAAGGTGATAGGGTCATGATATCAATGATTGCATTTCCTTCAAACATCTAGTCTAAGACCTTATAGAAAAGGGATCCATTGCCATAGATAATCTTCTCGCATAACCCAACTAGAACCTTGGCATTTATTAGGACCTATTACCACAAAATGGGTAGAACCAACAATTTCAAGCACCACCAACAACCAACACCCCTCCAAACCAAGTCAACCATATCAACACTAGGCAACATCAATTTTTTTTAGGGATGATACAAATAATTACTTGGAATCAACACTATTTTGATTTATATATCCCATCGAGTACTACTTCCAATATATCATCATCATCTACAATGCCACCCCCACCAATGCAGGTCATACCACACCCTCATGACCAGTCATATCTCTCACAAAATGCCTCACACAAAGCCTTAGGATGACATAAACTAAACTCTCAATTTATGAGCTCATACAACAGTCACCCTTGCATCATGAGGCATTGATGGAAATCTTGAAATCCATTGACCTTCACATGCAAGATCTAAAAACCTTCACAAATTTTATGGGCAACTTAAGAACCTACATTGAGCCTGCAATCACCTTCTATGATTATGAGATTAAGACATTATCTTTTGTAAGCCCTTTAATAGAGTTTTGGTTGATATTGATTCCTCGATAAGCATCATAATATTCATGGTGCTCCAACACCTCCACATGCAACCCTCACATATAGCCTCATCCACCTTCACTCTATGGGCCTTCACTGATACGTTGTGCTCAACACTTGGGATAGTCATTCTATCTATTCAAGTAGGTGGGAGCACTATTCATACTTTGTATCACATCCTTGAAGGAGAAACAATGTCTTTCTTGGAATACCATGGATTTAGGATATGCAATGCATCCCATCAACATTACATTATTGTCTCAAATATGTTTATGAGGGCTGCATACACTGCATCCCCAATGACAAGGAACCTTTCAAGTATTGCAATTTTATTTCCAATTCATATGAGCCATCGTTGCCATCCACACACCTATATATCACATAGAATTTTCCCAAACTAGCATTCCAACTAATGTCATCACACATTGACCTATATTTTCCACCACTAATTACCTATCCGCTAGCCCAACCTACACTATCCAATTCCCATTTACCTCCTATTCCACCACACCTAGCTCAATACATCACCTTGACTACTTTGTACAGTCCACAACCTCCACCATATTATTATCATCCACCTGCCTTCACTTCCATTCAATCCCATACCATTGGGCAAAGCCAATCCCATATTAGATAACCTTTGTCTTCACAAAGTACCCCTTGTCATTTGAACATCCATCCCACACCTTCCACAAAAACCCAACCACTTTTGAACAACCCATCCACGCCAACACCACCACATCCCCCATCTCGCTCATCTTTTGATCCCTTTATCCACCAACCCTTACCAACCGTAAACAATTACCCACTGCATTCATCCACTAAATACCAAAACATACCTTCCACCATGCAACTTGAGCTACCACCTCAACCCACTATTTGACAAGTTACCACAACTCAAATCTCCACCACCATCAGTCCCCATTCCATCATAGCATCCCAAGCCACTTTGTTTTCAAAATAGTCTAATCCACCGCCATTGCAAAATGCATCAAACGTAAATCCATAAAATCTAGATATCACCCCAGATTCATCTGCAACATCACCTCAATCGAAGGAGGGTGTTGGACCAGTTCATGCATCCCCTTTCCAAACTGCGTAGGTCACAATCCACATAACCAATTTGATAATCAATGATTGTATAGTATGCAACATCATATTTATACCTCCCACCATCAAATAGATTACAAATTTTGGATACCTACACATAGGCACCATTATTCCCATGGTTCCTGCATCTAATACTATAAATTTTATATACACCAGTGTGGATACCTCCTTCAATTTCCCTCATGATGATAGACCCAAATCATCATTTTCTAGTGATATCAGCTTCTTGACAAATCCTTCCATTACACTATGATATTTTTGATGCTTCCACTATAGAGGATTTGTCCTTGGTCGCTATGTGTAGGGAGTCTGCCACATAATCGAACCACATTACCAACTCCCTAAACAAAAGTTTGGATTAGGGTAGACAACCATTCACAAGATGATCCTATCAAGTAATATTTCCAATGCATTAACCTTGATCTTGAAGAGAATAAAGAGGATGAGTACATTGATCCCGAGTATATTTATTGTTCGCCAGATGGTTTCTTCCAAGTTTCCACCATTCACACCATCCCATCGGATACCTCGAAATATGAATTAGATGAACTACTGGAGGTACTTTTAATTTATTTTGATAGCTCTTAATAAGTCTTTTCCCCTATAGTCCCCCTAATAGAGATATTATATGATGATGATATTTATCAGTGAATGTTCCCCATTTCACTGCCCATTTTTCCTCTGCTCCTTCCTCGAGAGTGTCCAAACGCATCAACGCACCCATCATGGTTGATACCACCAATACAATCAAATCCACGACCACACATCTTGGACCAAATCCTATCCTATGAGTGTGTCCCCAAGAATCCACCCCCTAATGTACCAAAACCCATCATCCTGCAAGTTAACATGGTATTGATTAACCTATTTGCACCAGGGTTATGCACAATGATGAATATTCATTAATAAGCAAATACTAGCATTTTTAATGGCAAAATTTGGGGACATTGGACGTTAGCCCATTCACCCAAAATTTTTGGGTCCAAATATTTTTAGGGATTGGCTTGCTGCAAGTTAATAGTAATATTACTAATTTTTTTAAAATCACCAACACTCTTGCCTAAACTGAGGACCATTTTTCACGTTGAAATTATAAAAATTTTAAATTATCCTGCCAAATTTGTCTCTTATAGTAGTATATAAATGTAACATGACAACTATACCCATACAACTAAAACATTAGAGTATGGTTCATGTACACTATATTGCGCACCATCCCAACCACTTTTTGCACCCATCCTACATCGAACCACTTTTTGCACCCAACCCGCATCTGGACCACTTTCTGCACCCAGATTGAATTTGGACCACTTTCTACACATGGGCCCCATCTGGAGTGCTTTCTACATCCGAACTACAATCCAGATGTAAAAATACCCTAGATACGGGTTGGATGTAGAATTTGACCCGGATGCGGTTCGGGTGCAAAATTTGGTCCAAATGCGGGTCGGGTGCAGAATTTGGTTCAGATGCAGTTTGGGTGCAGAAATGGGTCTAAATGTGGATCGGGTGCAGAATTTGGTTCAGATGCATTTTGGGTGCAGAAATGGGTCTAAATGTGGATTGAATGTAAAAATTGGACCGAATGCGATCCGAGAGCATAAATTGGTCTAGATGCGGATCGGTTGCAAAAATTGGTTTAGATGCGAGATGATTCAAAAATTGATCCAAATGCAGAGCGGGTGTAGAAATTGGTCAAGATGTGGACTAGATGCAAAAATTAGTGCGGTTGTAGGATGTCTATAGAAATCGGTTTGGGAGAGGCATGCAACTGAAGTAGAGGAAAAAATGAATTTCAAGGGTTACAAGGTAAGCAACAAAAAATGACTCTTTTTTAGACCTCCTCACAACCACAACCAAAAATTCAAAAAACCAAGATGACTTGATGTTTTCCAACCCATAAAAAACTCCATAGTTAAGCATGCTCAACTAGAGTAGTACTCATATGGATGACCTCTTGGGAAGTCTTGGTTTTGCACCCTCTAAACTAAAAATTTTCCCTAGGTTATAACCCAAGTTCATCCGAACCCTATTTTGTACCTAATCTACATCCGAGCTCTTTTTTACACCCTGTCTACATCCACACACTTTTTTGCACCTGATTTACGGTTGAGCCTTGTTTTGCACTCCATCTGATCAAAACTATCAAATTCACCAATGTTTTATAATTTTTGTTGAAAAAATAAGGTAATTATCCATGTCCTCCTACAAGAAGTTGGCTAGGATTCACCAATGTTTTAAAATTGATTCACCATTATTTTACAAGTACATTTCAAGTTTGAACCCTTATGCATAACCCTATTTTGCACCCCTCCATAATCTAAGCTATTCATCGAGGTCCATCCACATTGATCCGAGTATCATCAACTTTGAGAATATTTTTGCCTCATCATCTACTACAGATTTCCTACCATCCAGCCAATTGATCCATCAAGCCAATACCTACATCCTTCCTGCCTTATTGCTTTCTTCATCTACCGTTCGTTATGTTGACATGAGTGATTCTAAGTCACCCATTTTTGAAAATGTAGTATATGACGTCCATCTCATTCCCACTCCTCACCAATTAGAGGAATATTCCCACATGCTTATCAAGGAAACCATCGACATAGATCTCAACAATGATCCAGAACACTCACAAATCAATAAACTTGGAGAAATATTATATCCTAAAGAACAAGCATAGTTTATCTCTTTTCTCACTAAATAAAACTATATTTTGCATGGTATTACAAATATATGTCAGGCCTTGACCCTAATTTAGTGGTCCATAATCTCATCTTGAGATCATATGCAAAAACCAATAAAGCAAAAACTACAGAAGTTTCATCCTACCATAGCCCTAACCGTTAAATAAGAGTTACAAAATTGCTATATGTGGGTTTCATTCAATCCATTGACTACCCATAATGGGTTTCTAATATGGTACTCGTTAGCAAGCCTAATAAGGGGATACACATTTGCACAAATTTTTACGATCTCAACAAAGTGTGTCCTAAGGATAACTTCTCACTTTCAAAAATAGATACACTCATCGATTCTATCGTTGACCACAAAATTCTATTTCTAATGGATGGTTTGTTGGGGTATAACAAAATTCAATTTAATTCTAAGGATCAACACAAAATAGCTTTCACAACACCTTGGGAGAAATTTTTCTATAATGTCATGTCATTTGGTCTGAAAAACTTAGGTGCAACGTATCAATGTGCCATGACTTATATCTTACATGACTACATGCATAAGATAGTGGAATATTATGTAGATGATCTATTGTCCAAATCAAAAATGCATCACAAGCACATAATTATTTTGCGTAAGAACTTTGATCAGTTACTTGAACACAAGGTGAGACTTAACCCCAATAAATATATTTTTTGTGTTACATCTAAGATACTCTTAGGGTTTATAGTCTTAAAATAAGGAATCAAAGTTGACTTGAATAAATTCAAAGCAATTTTTGAGATACTGCTCCCAAAAAACCTCAAAGAGCTACATAGTTTATAAGGAAAAATCCAAGAAATCCATCACTTTATCGCATAGCTATCCAAAAAATGTTAACCTTTCAACCAACTGTTGAAAAAGGAGGTCACCTTTACATGGAATCAAGAGTGTCAAGATGCTTTTGAGTCCATAAATAAATATCTCACTTCCCTTCCTATGTTGATACCACCTCAACTAGGTGTTCCATTTCATCTGTATATATCTACCATGAACTTTTCCCTAGGAACAATGCTAGCAAAAAATAACAAAGCAAATAGAGAGCAAGCCATCTATTACATCAGTTGAACTTTGGTGAGCTATGAAACCAAATATGCATATGTTGAAAAGCTATGCTTAGCAGTTGTCTTTGCAACAAAGAAACTTAAATATTACATGATCGGCCATACCACATATGTCATAGCTAAAGAGAACCCTTTACGCTATATGATGAGCCACACCTATACAAATAGTAAAACTTCCAAATGAATAATTCTTTTAACAAAATTCAACCTTGAATTCATTATCCAAAAATCCATCAAGGGCCAAGTAATCATATATCTACTCGCTAAAGCTCCATTAACAGATGATCAACCACTTATTATCAAGTTACTTGATGAAAAAATATTCAATATTGCACAACAAGATGAAAATATCAAACTGGAGGAGGTTGATGTTATCCTTTTCTTTGATGGTTCCAAGTGTGAACGAGGGCAAAGGTGCTAGAGTTATCTTCCTTACACTTCAAGGAGCTCCTAGTCCCTTGTCATTCAAACTCAATTTCCCTTGCACCAATAACATCATAGAATCCAAAGTTATAATCCTAGGCCTCCATATTGTTATTACCCTAGGAATTAAATGAATTAGCATTTTTGATGACTCCCAAATTATTGTTTATCAAGTTAAGGATATCTACCAATGGAAACACCCATTCTTGAAGCAATATAAATAAATCATTGATAAATTCCTTAAGCACTTCGACTAGTATGAAATTGATAACATGCCTAGGATGAAAAATTGGTTCGCAAATACCATGGCCTCTCTTAAATTTTTCATATCATAAAATCACGTTGATAGCACTACATGTGTCAAAATCAAAATCCTATATCAATCAACTATTGAATGAGAATCATGTCAGATAGAAGAAAATGTGAACTTTGTTCAAACGAAGCCATATAACAATAGTTTCTCGCAAATAAAGGACTTTATAAAAATGGGTACTCTACTTGTAGAGCTATTCTCAACTACTAAATGTACATTCAAGAAAATAGTGGTTCCTTACACACTCTTGGGCAAAATTCTTTATCATTATATCTTTGATGGTATCCTATTATGTTGCCTCGAACTGCAAGAGGTAAATTGGGTCATTGCTCAAGCATGTGATGGAACGTGTGGGGGGTCATTTTAGTGGGATACCCATCGCAAAGTGTATCTTACACATGGGTTACTATTGGCCCACCATGGAATGTGATTGTTGTACATATGTCAAGAAATATTTAAAATATAAACATCATTTCAACTTAACCCATGTAACATCACATATATTGCAAGAAATTCAATATCTTTGGCCATTCTCACAATGGGGTATCGATATTGTAGGAAATATATCTTCTCCTTCCTCAAGATACCATACATTCATCATCACTACTACTAAATACTTTACCAAATGGGTTGAGGTAATTCATATTACCAATATAATTTAACATCAAAATGCAGAGTTCATACTCCATCACATCATTTTTTTTTTGGTAGCCCATCAAATATCATATTTGATATTGACACTCTATTCAAGAATAAGAATGTTTGAGTGCTTTGCATTAAATATAACATTCAACACAAATTCTCAACTCCTTACTTTCTATAGAGTAATGGATAAGTGGAGGCAACCAACAAGATTATTGTTACCATTCTAAAAAACAATTAAAGAAAATCATAAATATTGGCATCCCCAACTCCCCCTGATGTTATGGGCTTATCGAACAAGCATATGCATGCCAACCGAGGTAATGCTATTTTTACTAGTATATGGTGTCGAGGTCATCATTCCTATTGAGATGGAAATTTTGTCATTGTGCATATCATTACAAGAATTCATTGATGATGATACTGCATAGTAAGTGCACCTTGATCAATTTACCTTGCTTGATGAACAATGAATTAATGTGCTTGAGCATCTTTGTGTCTATCAAGACAGGGTCAAACAAGCTTACATTAATAGAGTGCATCCTCAATAATTTCAAGTAGGGGATTTAGTTCATAAAGAAAATGAGTAAAATTTGAGCCTTCTACTACTCTTGCGTGATGCGTTTACCACCAATTGGATTGGTACATTCATCATCACACAAACAATCAACACCGAAAAATACAAACTTGTCACTCTTAAGGAAATTGAGGAACTTGAATAAATCAATATCCTTCATTTGCGTGTCTTCTATGCCTAGTTCATAGCTAGCATTGTACATATACAAAAAAAACACAAAAACATCATAAAATCATTCAAAATAAAAAACATCATAAAATCATTCAAAATATAAAAACATCAAAAAAACTACAAAAACATAAAAAATCAACAAAAACAAAAAAAACATTGAAAATCATCAAACTACAATACAAAAACATCATAAAATTATCAAAAATACAAAAAACATAAAAAATCATTCAAAATACAAAAACATCACAAAATCATTCAAAATACAAAAACATCAAAACACAACATCAAGCAATAAATTTTGATACCGCTACAAAGCGCGTTGCATTGCATTACTCACCATCACCAATAAAACTTTGGTCATTGTTCAATCTATGCTTTACACTATTTTATAGGATTGATTTTATCACATTAATCAATGTTGTCTTCCTTATGGTATTTTTCTTGCATCATCCTTCATTATATACGTTTGTGCTACATCCAAAAAACACCCCCATCATTCATCCATGCACAATACACAAATGAAATCTTGTCTTTTGCAAGACTCTAGTTTGGAGATTCTTTGGGTTCTTTCGATCGTTTAGCCATACCTACTGTCTCATTTATCCTCCTTTGAACATCATTAGTTCTTGAAATACTATAGGTATTCCTGGTGACCTTAAGGTTTCTCTAGGACCATGTACAAATCACACATTAACACAATTTTGGTGCTTAGGAAATATGAACTCATGAGTCACTATCGCTATAAAGCAAACTATTTCCCTTGCTCATCCTATCATGCACATGAGCTAACCTTGAGAATTATAAAAAAGATATGCACAAAGCCAAAAGACAATTGTCTTAAAAAAAGAGCTAATAAAATCTTGAATCCCTTGAATTCTCAAGTCTTTAGATCATGGGGTTAACCTCCATTGGGGCTATAGATGCCTGACTGGTAGTTGAGTACACCTTGCATGGTGACATGTCTATCACATTAGTGACCTTTTTTTTAATAGATCTATGTATGCTCATGGATGAGCCAGCTAATTGAAATAAGTCACAAATGATGAGGCTAACCTTAATTAAAATTGAAAATGAACAATACTGCACATACATCAGTCTTTGAGTAACTTGAATAACATGGTTGGTCTTAGTATCTTCAAGTACCTATCTAATAAGTAGATGAGTTTGATCAATAAAACTAGGTTTTTTAAGCATCATGAAAGCACTTTTAGAATCTTCATCCCTAGGACACACAAAATTACAAGTCATGTCATCTTGGACTTCATAGTAGCACAAATATTATAGCACACCACATAACATTCCATAGAATCCATGTTACACAAAGTCAGGACCCTTGGGTTGACACCCTTGATTAATTGATTAAAGTCATGAATTATATTACAAGTTTATGCATTGTTTGAAATATAATCAAAAGTATATGCATACAATCATTGCATCCATCAAACATTGCATACATTCATCATATCAATAATTAAATAACATATTGCATCACATTGTAAACAAATAAGATACACAACACATAAATAAAGAGGCATCATGGATATATATCATCTGCAATAAAATACATATACAAATATTACATGTAGGCTACATATGTCAAAGCTATGAAGTCCCTCATCATCATCAAAAAATGATACAAGGCATCTACAAAAATAATTTAGGGCTCAACGCCCACATGCCACTACTCACCCCCGCTACTATTACCACTACACTTGACCTACCCACTACTACTCCCCTATCGATGAATCTCTCTATGAGATATCCCTACTCTCGAAGCCTATGAGGTTGATGCATCTCCAAATTATGGTACAAGTGGGGTAGCTGGAGGAACACCTGATGCTCTGCTTCTATGACTTTGATAATATGACGAGAAGGATAACAAAATATTTGGTATTGGAATACCTCTTAGTAATAGGGTGTTCTACAACACCCTCAACCTATCTCTCTACCACTCCACCTAATCCCTCTCTCAGTCTAGCTAGGCTAGCATCACTATCACTTCCTGGCTAATCCCAACCCCCTATGCCTATGTTACCTATAGAGCATCATGTTCTACCCTTAGAGCATCACACTCCACTCACAGTACATCATGCTTAATCCATTGAGCATATTGCTCTACCACACTCCTTGCACTATCCATCAAAGATTGATCTCACTCCCCAACTAGCCTTACCCTCTCATCCTAAGATTTATACCTGAGCCTGTAGTGTATCTGGTTGCTCCTACTAGTCCCACCATATTTGGAACTCCCCATACATTTGGCTATGCTCTCACACAATTGTAGTCTTTAGCTCTATCTTCTACCACTCTAGCACCCACACCCGGTTTGATATCACAATGTAGTCTATTACAATATCACTACTATTGTTGTGCCACTCCCTACTAGAGGTCTCCTCTATGACTATATTCCTAGCCTCCCATATGATCTTATCCTAGGATCTAACCTTCACCATACCTATCATCTTGTAGGCTTTGAAGTTCCTACCTCCACATTGCTTGTAGAACTACCCCTTACCTCCTCACTGCCTGTGGTACTACTCCTTGCCTCTGGTTGCATCACCTACACTCTAGCCCACACATCATAATTTGACATCATGCAAAAATCATCCACATTAGACAAAGCCAACACCTTATCCACATTGACCCCCATAGGCTCATACTCATGGTCTACTGCTGCCTCCCTCTATCACCACATGTATACCACAAGAGGTGAAAATATGCCATAGGGTTACCCAAACTAGCACAACACACAGACATATTGGAAGAGCTCATACTCGGTCCCATGGTACCACACCATCCATATCTACCATTGTACCCTCACCAAATGTATGCTATCCTATGGCCAAGTCGAACCACCCCTCCATGGCCTCCACACCATCGATCCTGACTAAAAATTGGTAAACTTCCCATCATAGTGCAACCATACTCCAATAATTGGGTGACTCCTAACTACAAATAGTATTCTATAGCCCAATCCTGACTTGTTTTGACATTGTATCTCATACAATTCTTGATAAGTCTATGTCAATAGTACTAGAGCCCATACCATCACCTTGGTCTTCTCAATTAGATCTTGTACCAATCCTAGTGGGTTCCATGGCAAATGGGCACCTTATGAGTCTAGAAGTATTATGTTGGAAATCAACATCATAAGGATGACATGTCTATCTATAAGCTACTATAATCAAAAGTGGCTATCTACATCCACACCTCCATTATCTATATTAACTATCACCTAGTAATCCCTGTACACTTACTATAGTGGGGCATCCCTATGATGCATTGATGCAGTTTTAATCCAATCGCCCTCCATAGGTATCCAAAAAATCTAATACACATCTTCGAGAATGATGGTGATCTCTCTTGTAGGCATGTGGAATGTGCAAGTTTTTGGATACCGTCTATCAACCAATGCTATCAGATATGCATGGTCGACATGCACATTCTCTAGCATGGCTACATATTTTAGCCCAATCACATCCAAGAATTTCTAGTTTCTCTCTAATATTTGGTGTTAAGCCTTGTAAAATACCTTCTTAAACTGATGTCTGGATCTCAACAATATCCACTACATACATAAACACACCAAAATAAATCATTAGCACAATGATATCCATTAAAAAAAACAAATATTTTTAACACTCATTGTTTGTATACCAAATGACGTTTATCCTTCACTATCCATCTGCCAGATAGTTGAGGTACATAATAAAAAAATAAACAAAAAACATGTTGGCCTTTTGAGGTTCGGATGACCTACAAAAATAACTGCCCGATCACAGATGATCACAAAAAAATTGCATAACCATTTCAAAAAAAATAAAAAATAAAAACAAAAATTTTCAAAAATACAAACAATAACATGCATGCAACAACACAAGCAAATACAAACAATAAAAGTGCAAACTGGGTTCATTTTATCCAATTTGAAAATGTGAGAAGGAATATTTTGTTACTTACTAATCTTGCACAACCAGCTACTCCACAAACTATCTCCATACCCTCTACTCCACGTGCAAATTGACAAGACCTCTAAGTCAATTTTTCATTTGTGCACATCACTCTCCCCATGTTCCTCATAAACAACAACAAAAATTAGTCCTCGTGCATTAAATATTTCTATATATAGCCTCCGATGCATGACCATCTGAGATGGTTGCATCACGACAGTTTTAGATGGTCCTAATTTCGTGATCATCCCGAACGGTCATGATTTTTGCAAAAATAAAACACAATACCACCAAAATTTTATCAATCCAATCCCATTAAGGTCAATCACCTTGTCACTGTAATCCACTCTATCCTCCACCGACTCACCGCTAGAGGGGGTAGACAATACCAATAAAATCATACTCCAAACAAGTTCAATAATCAAACACCTATGTTGGAGTTGATATTTTTCCAAGAACCTTGTATGATACTATCATGCGTATAGTATCATTCCAATTTTTGTACAATGACTCTAAGTCACATTTTCGCATAGTGACACCAAGTCACATTCACATAGAGACTCAATGTCCCTGTATTTTAGTTATTAGTTAGCATCTTTTATGTGCTCTTCGATTTTTCAATGACAATATTCAAGGACATTCATCATCTCCATCACTTGGGCATCTTACATTGCTCTTGGCCTAGGGTAATCAAAATCTCAATACCTCAAGCATAAGTGATCATTCATTTGCATAGTAATAGGTGTCACTCATTTTTCATTACATCATATTTTCACATAAAATGATACAAAAAGAGATATATGTAGACACCAGAATTTTGCATAATAAATTCTAATTAATTAATCATAATTAATTAGTACATTTACTATTAATTGAAGCTAATTAATACTAAATGAATATTCAATCTCATAAGTATTGGTTAATTAATTAATTAATTAATTAATACCTAAGTTGCATAATCATCCACCCCTCCCTGTGGGCATATTCACTCTTTCCATGTCATCGACTTCACTTCACTTCCACCTCATTGGTCACGTGCAAGGAAAAATCCTTTTTTTTTTAATATGAACTCCATTCACTGGTAGTTGCACATCCATCAACACAAGGAATATTTCACATGCAAACTCAGTTAACATAGTTAGTTAACTCAATATGCACACACTCAACAAAATCAGTTAACTAAATATACACCCTCAACAAAATCAATTAACTCAATATGCACAAATTTAACAAAATTAGTTAACTCATATGCACAACATGCACATTCATTTAAAAGAGATCCACATACATTCTACCATGCATATCTAGTTAACTATCCATGCACATTAGGTGAAAAATCCAAAGAATGCACACATCATGAATTTGCATGCACATCACATAATTGGTGGAAATCATGAGGTAAGCTTATCTGCAATGCACTCCTCATGATAAAATTCAATGCAAGTGGAAAAATCTCAGTTATAGTATTTAACTAATTGAGTGACCTCCTTATCTCTTCTCTTTAGGAAATATATAAATGAAACCTATCCTCCTTTATGGAGCATAAGGATGGAAAATACATCAAAGTGCTAATGAAACTTTGAGCCTAGTGAGCACCAACTTCCCAAGTTTTCCCACATCACCATCCCCATACCATGACAGACCTAGATCATTCATATTTGTAGACCTAGATCCACTTTTATATAGTCCTTAGATGCCACAGTTCACGACCAATCAACCCTATATGATCTAGGTCCACGATCATCAAAACCCTAGATAGTTAGCTTCTAGCCTATGCATAAGCCTCCAAAAGTAGCATGGCAACAATGAAAATAGCAACAACAACAACAATAACAACACACAAAAAGATAAAAATTAATATATTTTCTCCTTCACACACTTCAAATTTTATTCTTTGCATTAGTTTTTAACAATTCTTGAATTCGAACCTCACTTTGAGAGGCACAACATATATTATTGATCAGTTTTATTTGTATTATATGCAAGAATTCAGGTATGAACTATATCCCAAGAAGCAGACCCAAATACAGATAGCAACTTGAAGCTACTCGATCCCACAAACCTGTATACTCACAATAGCAAAAGACCACAACACATGACCATATGACCTAAAATGATAAAGAATCATAGTCGTACGACATTCAAATAATCCGAATATAAAACCACCAGTCCCTCTGATGATCGATATCTAGATATTAGTCTATCACAGATCCATCAGGTGCAGATGCGCATCCTAACACAGAAATACCATACATGGCACTATCACATTTGAAGAAGCAACAATCACTACAAACCCACCCACACATTTGTTGTAGCAACAAAAGCACATTGCATCATTTCACTTGTAAAAGGGAATCCCTCTTTTTATATTTGTACATCCTTGCATGGGTTAATATTGTAATAGAAAGGATAAAGGCACAAGTTAATGCACATGTTATATGACCCATCCAAGGAATGGATGGATCAAGTGGTAATGAATACATGAAAATATAGAATTTTTGTAAAGTTAATAATATATTTCCTTAACCATCAAGTAATGCTATTATATAGTTTTTCTTAACCATTAAGTAATTTTATTCTATATTATAACTTATTTTTTATTATTGCAATGACCTTGTTTGTTTTCACAAATAAACATTTATTTTCTCAAAGAAAACTTGTTCTTGTGATTAATAACATTAAGTAATACATTCTTGGTGCTTTCAGTTGCGTAAAAGGTTTAAAATTATTATGGCATGGTGGTTATAGGGGCGGACTATGCGAAGATCTGTGTGGCGGCTTCTGGGGTGGACAACGTAGAATACTGTGGCAACAATAAAAGTTGGACAGCTTGCCCGAATTCGTGGCGGCTACTGATTCCACCATGTAAATTCAAAAAAAAAATTATGTAATACATTCTCCAATATTCTTCCTCTTAATATTTAATGTTTTTCTCTTGAAAAAATTATCTCATCATTTTGTTATTGCACATGTACTTTCATTGTTGTGCATACATGTGCATATATCTTCAAATTTTCTTCTTGATTGCTTATTCAACTACCTTTATTGAATAACTTGTTTTATCATTTATCTATTTATTGACTTATTTTATTCTTCAACACGAGTAAGATCCCATGAATTGATGAGAATTTTCCTAATGGTAACTTTCTTATCTTAATACATTGCATGGATAATTGGTCACTAAAACCATTAGGTGCAATAGAGTAGATTACTATCAACAATGTTCACTCTATTGTTTCTTAAAAATTATTATTTGTTGCTTCATATCTTTATATCTATGAATAATTTAATTTCTCCTTTATATATTATATATTATTACTACTTCACATTTAAATATTCTTCTCTTCTATGTGAGTTCCTACTTATACCACACAATATTTATCCAATGATTCTCATCATTCTCCCTTTGTTTTGGGGGACACTTTTGTTGTTGCCTTTTATCTTTTGGAGCTATTCTTATTGTTATCTTATTAAATTATATTATTTTGAATCTCATATCCTATTAAAGAATTAGATTAGAGAGGATCCAAATATAAGGATTATTCGTATCTAGATTATTCTAGCATTGTATTCTCAACCTCTTTCTTCAATTTAAAGTTTTGGTTCACTTCTCAAAATTTTCCATTGAAGTCATACTATGGCACATAGGGATTCTAACTTTAACGCTATATTTCTCTTTAACACTAGCTTTAAGATCAAATATAACATACTAACATATTGTAGATCCTATACAATAATGATCTGATACTAAATATGAGGACCTATTCCTTTGATACCAAATTGATCTAAAATCAAGCGCCATGGAAGAATATAAATTATCGCACAATATAATCATTTCCTTAATTAAAAATCTAGGTTCAATTGCACCCTCATATATTTCATTGAGTCATGAAAATTTTCTACTACTACATTGAAGCTTCATTCATTTTTTTCATTAGGATAGATTGTGTTTCCATCTCTAGTCTAATCCAACTATGGATCATGCAAATCTTGGATGACCCAATCAAATGATATATGAATTAATCAAACTTACTACTATATTTATGTAGATGAGAGAAGTAAATCCTCTTATGGATGACATTCTCATACACCAAATTATCCACTCAACCAATGATCACCCAATGCATAGTGATCACACATGCAATCAACAAGATTCAATATGACAAGAAAAATTTCAAATATTCTTTGAGTTGGAAGAGTCTAAGCCAACAACATCTTATGGTGACACCTATGTCATCGTCGTATGATAGCTCCTTTGTAAAAAAATTCCTAAGTCTTATGTATGACACCTAAAATATTTGTATGATGCTAGTTGACCTTGTACGACATCCTAGTTGTATAAAAATTTGAACCAATATTAAATTGTATGGTGGACCTGCATGGTTTGTATGGCATCATTTAATTGTATAGAAATAATTAGCCGTATGGTTTGTTTAGATGTACAGTAGGATTTTTAAATTGTGGGTAGGAAAAATAGTCATAATTTACCTTGTAAGACTTTTATCTAAGCCACATGAGTATATTTTGTATAGTAAATATTCTCTGATCAACTATCACTATTATGTATATAGCCATTTAGATGCTTTCAACTTTGAATGACACTACTTGAATGATAATTATACCTTATTTGAGTGAATTCTATTCTAGATTGGTATGAACGGTAAACACACATTCTTTTTTTGGTATGAACCATAGACTATTGACACCCATATACATCTACTTAGGCAATGTCACTGCTTAGAATTCTCCTTCAACATGTACATACAACTTGGAATATACTAGGCTTACTCAAATATAAAACTTATTGTTCATGAATACACAATAACTTCTCATCCAACACATATAACAACCAATAAAAAATATAATATTTTATTTTAAAAGGTACCTATAGGCTACACATAATTGGGTGTTAATACTCCTAAATGCAATGGCTATCTATGTAGTTTCATAAAAAATATGTAGTTTTTCAATCCATTCATGGAAATAATGTATTTCTTCTCCTGGTACCTCTCGTTCTCCTCTCCAACCATTTTTAGATCCTATGTCTCTCTAACCCTATGTCTCGAAATATCATCTTCTCCATATCTTCTCTTCTCCTTCCTTATATGCTTCTTCCTCTTTTCTTCCCTGTGCCATTTTATTCTTCTTATTGATGTGTTATCCCCATTTATATTTCTTGTTATTTCCTCTTCCTTCAACTTTCTTCCTTTCTTCTTAGCTTGTCGTTCCTCCTTCCTTTTACCTACTTATCATTCCATATTCCCCTTATTTTTTCAAAATAATTTTGTGTTTGTAGGTGATAGTTACCAAAAAAACTACCCAACGCTTATCCATAACTGCTTCAACTATTCATCATACTCATTGGGTAAGAGGAAATATTTCATGGGCTCCAACTCATGAATATCAATTGTTCTTCCAATCTATTAACATTTTATCTTGGATATCTCCAAAAATCCATCTTTATTACATTTTCCTTACCTTTATATTAAGAATAAAACTACCTATTATAGAATGCACTTAACATTCATTTCACTTTGGTTCCATTCCATTGCATCATTAAAACCATATTTAACATGTATTTTGATGTCTTCCTTATCTTGGTGCCAACACCTTCTATTGGAGTGATTGTATCATCCAAAAATATCACAAGTATGTAAATTCCAATACCTAGTTGTTACATGTTCAAATCCTACATGTTGACTGTAATAACCCATCATAAGATCTTCATCCCTTGTATTGATTGTTCTTATCACAAATTTGGTCATACAACTTCCTATTTAATCTATATATCCAAGGTCTTCATTCTTAGGCCTTATTTATGGCATTATTAATATTTTTACTCCTTTCCTATACCTTCATAGTCTATTATCATTGTACCCCATTCTTCTCATTAACTTAGAGCCAATGCCTTTGGTGTACCATTCAAATCACCCAATTTCTTCATTATCATTTTGATCTTTGTCATCATTATTAGAGACCTCACACTATCACAATGTTATTCACCATACTTTAAAATACCATTATTACTATCAAGTCTAGAAATATAATTTTTATCATGGTCAAAATGATAATCAATGTCATCATGACATTCATATTCTTCTTGTATCTCTTTATTCTTCTTTTTATCTTTCTCCTCTTTATCTACAATAGGAATTATTGCATTGTCATCTTCATCATCACTACTACTGGTGACCTAGACCAACTACCTCTTCCTCATGCTTATTCTCTTGCATGTATCCATATTTTCTTCTACTTGTTTTACAACTATTGCATTTTCTCCCTTCAATTTGGTCTCATAACCCTTCAAGCATTGTTTATTTTGTACTCAATTACGCTATAGGATTGTTATCTACCTCGTTTTCTTTGTCCTTTAATAGAATTAATGTGTAGCTATTTCCATATTTCTCAGTAGTGTAGGTATTCATCCTACCATCATGCACTCACTTTTATCAAACTACCATTGTTTACCCAACAAGACATGACAAGAATCTATAGGGATAACATCACATAGTATCTCATCCTTGTAAGAACCAATTTAAAATTTCACCATACATTGTTCAATTACTAAAATTTGATGCCCCTTTTGAAACCATGAGACTTTATATGGATTTGGGTGTTCAATTCTCTTCAACTTGAGCTTTTCTACATTTCTTGTAAATACTAGATTATCCGTACACCTATTGCATAACCATTTTGCAACGTTTACCACCTGATTTACAAATGGTATTGAAAAAATGTGTTTGCGATTTTTAGCCACACCTTCTTCATAATAAGTGAATCTACTTATTTTGGTTTCTCCATTTTCTTCAGTGAAACAATATTCTCTTCATTTGCTTGTACAATCTAGTTATAGGATTCCTTTCCATGTTTGCTAGTATGTTGTTCTTGAGGGAAGTCATATGCTCTATTCCCTTCTTCCAAGAACCTATGACACTTGCCAATAAAATCAATTTCTCTTCCTCTACCAAATACACCTCATCCTCTAGATAATTCATCCTTTTCTTAGGTACTTTTTTTTTGTAGATCATTTTGAGAAGTATTAACTTCTCCTTCTTACATATGTTTCCCTCTACCACTATTTGATTTTTCTCTTCCTCTAGAGAATTGTCCTATTCCTCTAGAATCATTTTTTTATTTATAGATAAAATTTTCTTTTGCCTTCAGTGCATATTGATATGTTTCATCAATTATCTTAATTTGAAGCATACCAAATCCATCTTGTATGGACAACCTTAGTCCCTTTATGTGTCTTGCAACTTTCTCCTCGTCATCTTTAATGTGACCTACCCTTATGGTCAATTTATAGAGCTCTTATATAAGCTCATTTAATACCAAATATTTTTTCTTGAGTTTTTACAGTCTCCTAAATAATTCAATTTTATCATGCATATGTAAAAATTTAGATTTCAACATGGACATAAACGTTTTCTAGGTTTGGATTTTAAATTTTCCCTTCCCTTCTCTCTTAGTTGAAACATTATCCCACCAAATTGATACATGTCCCTCCAAAATTGTACACATGAACTTGGTACACTTTGGATCCTCCATATATTCATAATTGAAGAACCTCTCCATGTCCATTATCCATCAATCAAATCTTCTAGGTTTAAAATTCCATTAAAATTAGGAGTACCTATGTTTGGTTTGCGTTCCATGTTTAAGATTTTTCAAATCAATTATTGCTCTGCTTTTTCTCCTTGTTCTTCATCTCAAGCCTCCAAGTGACCATATTCCTCCTCTTCACTATCACTAATCTACTCAAGATAAATACCTCGCCTTTGGGTAGTCTCAATTACATCTAACATGGCGGTAATTTCTCTCAAATTTTCTTCTATATCTATGGGTTAGGGTCCCAGAGCAAGTAGTCTTCCTCTTCCTCATTGTTTCATCTTCCTTCAACATGTATTACAAAATCTTAATTTGATTCCAAATGATGTATATTAGAGAAGGGAATAATCCTATGGATGACCTTATTACACAACAAATTGTCCGCTCAATGAATGACCATCCAATGCATATTAATTATAATGATAAATCACTCCACCTTTGAAAAGAAAAAGTTTGAGTCATGGATAGGCACATGAAGAAAGGCCTGATCATAAAAGCCCAATCATTAGAGGTCAAATCTCATGAAAAATAAATATCTAAAGGTTGGAAGTTCATAAGTCATAGGTAAAAGGCAAGAGTAAGAGTCCCGACATAGGAACTAAAGTTAGCAAGTCCTAAAGATATGAGAATAAGTGGTCCCAAGAGATGAAGAAAAACTCTCAAAGAATATAACATAAATATCTCAAACATCAAATCAATAAAGTGCATATTATTTGAGGAATATTTTCATTCCTACAAAATATATCTTGTGTATTTGAGAAAGGACAACAACAATTTGGAGCCACAACAAAAGCAACTTGAAGATCCAAAAAATTAAATTAAGAAATCTTCTGCACCTAGGTGATGGAAATATTGAGAAAATGGATAGATTGAAATTAAGGTATTGGCTACTCATTTAAGGGTCCATGATCAATTAAAATTCATATCCTCATATTAGAACAATCATAAATGGACAAAATAGTCAGACAAGACACAACTTAGTATCTAAAAGGGTAGCCACCTAGAAATTTCCACATGAGTTTTGGAGGGAAATTCTCCCTTGTAATCTATAAATAAGAGTAGTATTAGCTTTGTAAATGAATGACAAGTTTGCAATCACATGCATTTGTAGGCTTTCCTTTCATTTCTCTATGTAAAAATGGTTGTGGTTCCTAAGCAACTTGTGGGTAATCTCAAACCCTCAATTTTGGCACAATATTTGTAAGAGTTTTCTCTCATTATATATAAACATAGGAGCCTATGTCTATTTTTAGCCTTTTCCTATAGACCCATTGTTGTGTATGTGTATGTTTTTGTGATATTTTTCTTGAATATCAGATCTTGCTAAGTGTATCCATGTATAAGAGGTCTACGTCTATTTTTAGACTAAGTCACTTACTAGCTTCGCTCTCCTATGGGACATGCCTACACATATATGTGTATAGATGGTAGATATTGATTGTATTTCATTGTTCCAAGGAGAGGAAGTTTTCATCATTGGCACATAATATTTAGTCCTATTTTTGTAGGAATATCTTAGTGGATCTCTTGGCGCATAACCTTCTTTTTCTTTTTTTTGTTGAGCTTATTTATTTTCTCATAAACTTTTCCTTTGTATAGCAACCAATGCCTTAAATATCACATATTAATAAGGATGCAACCTTGTAAAAACTCTTAGAGGAACCAAATTGAGTCAAACTCTACACCCTTGCTTGTGGCCCACTATGTTGCTCCAACATGAGGTATGATTATCTTGGGTAGGGATAATCAAAGACAACAATAATTTAATGGCATACCTGATGGGACCCTAGTGACACATCATTAGTCCTAAAATTAGAACAATATGTAGTGTTGAGACTTGGTGAGGGTCTTAGTCTGTTTATAGCTTGCTGAAGCACCTCTTTTATCACTTTGTGACGTTTCTATAGAACAAAAACCAAAAGAAACTGATGTTAAATATAGTAGACCAAGGTTTGGGTGAAGACCTTTGTCTATATACTTTTCAGAAGCAAGAAGCCACATTCACTTGGAAACTCCACAATAATCTAAAGGATCCAAAATATCCAAGCATGACTACCTTGTTATCCAAATCATCCCCTTTCTAGGAGTACAAAATCCCACTATGGACTTCAAAACCACCGACTATTAAGAGAAAGCTTCCAAAATTATTATTGAGCATATTTATAGAACACACGTATGAAGGACTATTAAACCCATTAGATCACCTACAAGAAATTTTCATCTATAAAATACACCATATCATAGAGAAAGATGTGACCCTTAGGTTATTTGTGGCCTCATTAAAAGGTGAGGCCCAATGAAGGTATGAATCCCTATCATGACACTTTATTGCAATTTGGGACCAATTTACTACCTTTCAAATGGAAGGATGTGAAGAGAAGGTAAAAGAAATAAAATTCCATACTAGTAAGGGAGGGGATCACACCCCTAATCAAACTAAACTAGGAGTCATAGTAACCACACCCTTAAAGCCAAAGCTAGTAAGTGTTGTCCACCAAACCCCTCTCACCCAAGATAATAACATGAAGGATCTCCCTTCTTGCTATATTTTATATTTAGATACTCATAACACAACTTATTTTTTGAGGAAAGTTACAACTAACCATGCCTATCTCAGACCCAATAGGTATGGTATCTAGTAAATTGGCCAACCCAATGATCAACAAGCCAAGTAACTAGTTGGAAGTTACGATAGTATCTTATAAGTGGATAATAGAGAAACAAAATGAACACATGGTTGAGGATCCTATAGGATACTTAAAGGAAGAAAAAATAAGTAAAAGAAGGGGTGATGAGCTATCCATGATAAGCCTTAATGAAATTATCTACATGAGCCAAGGAACACATCCCTTGCCTAGGCAAACTACCTGGGAACCTTAGAAAGCGGTAACTCACATGTTCAAAAAATGAACATGTGGGGAAGGCAAAATTTTGGGTCAATATGGTCTGGACACTATAGATTCTGATGAGGGAAATATATAATAATCACCTAAAAATATTTGCATGATTTTTGGAGGAAAAATTCTCCCTTGTGATCTATAAATAGGATTAGTATTAGCTTTGTAAAGTATCGACAAGTTTGTAATTACATGCATTTGTAGGCTTTCCTTTCAATTTTCTCTATAAAAATAGTTGTGGTTCTTGAGTGGCTTGTGGGCAATCTTGAACCCCCACTTATAGCATAATATTTGTAATATTTTACTTGAATTATATATATGCATGAGAGCTAATGTCTATTTTTGACCTTTTCCTATAGACCTATTGTTACGTATGTGTTTGTGTCTATGATATTTGCATGAATATCAAATCTTGATAAGTGTATGCATGTATGAGGGGTCTATGTCTATTTTTGGATTGATTCACTTACTAGCTTGGCTCTCCTATAGGACCCGTTTGCTTATATATGTGTATAACTAGTAGATCCTGATTGCACTTCACTATATAAAGGAGAATAATTGTTCATTGCTAGCACATAGCATTTAGGCCTATTTTTATAGGAAGATATTATTGGATCTGTTGGTGCATGACACCCTTTTCTTTTCTTTGTTGAGTTTTTTTTTATTACACTCTTTTCCTTTGTATATCAACCAATGACTTGAAGATTACATATTAACAAGGAGCCAAACTTGTAAAAAATATTGAAGGCCCTTGAGTGAGATAAACCCCATGCTCTTGTCTACAGTCTACTATGTTACTCCAAAACGAGATACAATTGTCCCAAATGGGGACAATCAAACATGATGATAGTAATCACATGTGCAATCAGCATAGTTCAAGATGATAAAAAAATGTTTAATTTCTTTGAGAGAGAAGAGTCTAATATAACATGTTATGACAACACCTCTACCATCCTTATATAGTAGCTCCCTTGTGCGACACTCCCTAAGTCTTCTATATGACACTTACAATATTTATATGGTGCTAGGAGTCCTTGAAGGATAGGCTAGTTTTATAACAATTTGAACCAATGTTTAATTATACGGTGGACTTCCTTGGTTTGTATGACATCATTTAATTATACAACAATAATTAGTTGTACACTTGATTTAGTTGTACAATAGATTCTTTAACTTGTGGGTGGGAAGAATTATAATTATTTTCCTTCTAAGACTTTTTTCTAAGACACATGCGCATATATTTGTATGATGAAACTTATCCCATTGACCATAACTCCTATGTGTACAATCATTTAGATGCTTTCAACTTCAAACAACATGACATTATTCCTTCTTTAAACGAATAGTATTATGGGTTGGTAAGAATAGTAATCACACATTATTTATTTGTATGAAACCTAGGATATCAACACTTGTATATCTCTACTCAAGCAATGTCACTTCTTAGCATTCTCCTCCAACTTACACATATAATTCTACATATACCAATTTTACATAAATTTGAAACTTACTTTTCATGAATACACAATAAATTCTTATCTAACACATAGAAAATATAGTAATAAAGTAAAATATTTTATTGTGAAAGTTTCTCATAGGCTACACATAAATAGGTGTTAATACACCTAGCCATAATGGCTCTCTATAATAGGTTTATACAAAACCTATAGTTTTACAATCCATTCATGACAATGGTCTCCTTCTTCTCCCAATACCTCTTGTTCTCCTCTCCAACCACTTTTAGGCCCTACGTTTGTCTATATCATCTTCTCCAAATTTTCTCTTCTCCTTCCCTACTTACCTCTTCCTCTTATCTTCCCTACATTATTTTCTTCTTCTTCCTAACATGTTGTCTCCATTTCTATTTCATGCCATTTTCTCTTACTTCCTTTTCCTTTCCTTCTTACCTACTCATCATTCATCCTTCCTCTTCCTTGCTCATCATTCCATATTTCCCTCATTTTTTGAAATGATTTTGTATCTATAGGTGATAATTATGATGATAACTACCAGACACCTATCCATAATTACTTTAGCTATCTATTCAGATGCTCCCACATCATATATTGGAGCCTTATACAATATTTTTATTAGGTCAAATTTTGTTACCATCTCCACTCTAATCCAACTATGGATGATGCACTTGTTGGGTAACCCATCCCATGGTTGGATTGATCAATTAAATGGTGATAAATGCATAAATACATAAATATACTAAATTTTTATAATGCTAATACTAGTTTTTCTTAACCTTTGAATAATGTCATTCTATTTTTATAACTATATTTTTATTTTTTTAATTTTTTTTTTTATTTTCACAAATGTTTTCTATTTTTTTTACTTATGTTCTTTTTGCGTTGTAAAAATAATACATGTTTTTTTTATAATTAAAATTAATTTATTCAACATATTTCTCGTATTATTAGAGATGTCTCTTCAACCTTTAAATTGTGGTAAATTTTAACTACCAATCCACATGCGTTAAAAACTTAACTATATAGAGTTAGAATTGAATAGCAAATAGACTTCCATTATGCTTTGCCAAATAATGAATTATTTTGTTTACCATTAAATATTCCTCAAATTTCCTATATTTAATGTTTTTATTTTTATTTAATTTGTCAACATTAGCTTCTAAGTTGAATATAGTCAATAATACTAGCTATGATATCTTATTTATTCTACGTAACAAAGTCTCACTAAAATACTAGTGAACCTAAACCTATAGTTAAATTGAGTAGCATGCTTTGTTAATTAAAATTATTTGAATATATTAATGTAGGCTATATTTGACCATTCCTGATATTGCTTCTAATTTATTGAAACTAAATGAAATAAAAAATGATTATAGATATTTTCATAGTCTTTCAAAATGAGAAGTTAAGTAATCTTGTGTGGTAAAAGGAGATGCTAATAAAACCTCAAACTTGTTGGATCATGTCAAAAAACATCTAATTAAATTATTATTTTTCATTTCAAATAGTTTTCCTTATAAGCACTCTAGGGTCAGATCACCTTAACCTATCATAACATCTTATAAAATAATATATGAGCGTGAGAGCCTAGATACACCTACAATATTGTAGCGCACATACACAATTTGTATTTTCTCAAAAAGTGGAATCCTTAGGTGAATTATTATCTTGCTCACAAAAAATATATTAATGTGAAACAAAATTCCATCATAGAAAATATGTCATTGAAAATGATATCTAAGGTTCAACTACCCAATACACATTTATGACAAGATGTTAATAATGGTGAGGAATCTTATATAATCTATTATATTAATTATTTAGTTACACTCCCACAATATTAAGGTGTAGCTCCACAATTTATACTTGTGCAAAAATTGAAACCCTAAAATGATGTCTTATCTTGCATACAAAAGAGGTATTAATATGGAATTAAATTACATCATAAGAAATATGATATTGGGCATGATAGTTGAGGGTCAACTACCTACCTACTTATGCTATGACATGGTAGTAATATGTATGAGTCATTCCACATAAGTGGGACTAAAGGCTTCCACCTCTAAACCTATTGTCCCATTAACAAATAGTTTGATGAGTGGTGGGGCTCATAAACCACTTAAGTTCCACATTTGGATAAAACTAAGATTATTAATGTATGCACACACCACACTAGATAAGGTAAATATGTTTTAAAGTGGAAATAAAACTCCATCATAGGATTAAATCACTAAGGAAATATGAGTGAGTTGAGGTTTAGCAGGTGCGGTGGGAGTGAGGGTTTAAAATTTTCTGGGCAGGAATCTCAACCAAGGTGGTAGAGGTAGAGAAGGTACAGAAGGGGTGGATGGGAACCTTGAGCATGGATAAAATGAGGATCTAGAGGAAGGCAGTCAGTTTATGGCAGATTTGGAGGTGGGCATCACACGGGGGCCTGACCCTCCTCAGAAAGACCCCGACAAAAAAAATACGAAGGACAATGTGGGTCCCAAGAAGTGACTGTCTTTTGTCGAGACTCTTAGAGGAAAAATAAAGGAGGTTCTCTCTCTTCCGCCCTTATTTCTAGCAAATAATAAAATTTTAGCCCCGACAAGTTCCATGAGCCCTTTTCTTTTTATGAAAGAATTATCCCTGGTAGGCAAGTTTTTGGGAGGTAGGCCGGACATGGAGACCATCAGGGCTTGGGCGATGCATAAATTGGTTGGCAACTTAGAGTTGGTAGCTCTAAATCAAGGGTTATTCATTATCCGTTTTAACAATATGGAGGATGCTAACTGCATTTTAATAGTAGATCCTTGGTTTCTAGGAAAAAGGAGCCTTTTTCTCAGATGATGGGGTGAATATTTTGACCCTAAAAAGCAAAATATTAACATTACCCCTATTTGGGTTCATCTCCCAAGTCTACCTGCCCAGTTCTTCAATGAATATTGGCTACAAGGCATAGCCATAACTATAGGGGACCTGATATCCATTGACCATGCGATCTTGGCCAGGACAAGGATGACTCATGCACGAATCTATGTAAATGGTAATTTGAATAATGAATTGCCAATGTTTGTGGAGCTAGAGTATGGAGAATACTATAGAAAATAGTTGATAGAATACAAGAACAGATGAACATTCTATGTAGAATGTAAAAATCAAGGACATATATGCAATCAATGCCCTAACCTGGCAATGAATAGAGAAAAGCAGAAGCAGGGAATGCTAGACAGAGGAAATTTGAGGAGTTTAACTGGCAGAGGCGATTTCAATTAGGCAAACTATGTCTACCAAAAAAAAGAAAAGAGAGGGTGTAGGATCCCAACAAGACAAAGGAAAACAATAGGTTGTTCGCAACCAAAATACTCAGGTAAGTTCCAATCCTCTAGTTTCAAATAAATTTTCAATTTTATCCAATATGGGAGTAGGAGGATTATCAGAATACATGGAAGCCCATCGCATTTAGGCTAACCTTTCTGACTCTTTCGAATCCCCATCCAAGTCAAGATCCTCAAACCCTAATCCAAACCCTAATGCATGATCTCTAGAATCCACATCCAAGTCAGGATCCTTAAACCCCAATGCTAGAAATACTTCAAGCCTAGTGGGCATCCCAAAGCCAAACCCTAATGCTGAATAACTTAGAAATAAAGTTGAGGCATTGGAAAATAAAAAATCTCATCTCCCTAACATCATCACTAGGATCCAAGTGAATCCTACTGAGGGGCCATTCCGTAGACCAGGGGAATACAGGAAAAAGGAGAATATTTGGATGTAGGGGTGGAGATATGTGAAACTCTTCAGACTGAGAAATTTGGTAGTCTAATTCTATAACAAATTACCTCCCCTCAGTTTAGTCCTAAACAAACCAGGAGCACTATGAAGTATCCTATATATTTTGGTAGTGAAAAAAGAAGAGGGAGAATATCAAATGCTGAGCATCAAAAAATTAAAACTGACAATGACATTGCCAATGGAAAACATAGAACCTTGTTTCAATAGGTTATTCCGGGTTTTGAAGACAACAAATTAGGAAAACCCCCTCAAGGGAGGGGGAGAGGAAGAAATCCCAAACAATCTAAATGAAGTTCCTCTCATGGAACATGAGAGGCCTCAATGGCCTGCCCAAACACAGGGAAGTCGGTGCAATAAGAAATCAAGTGAATCCAACTATTATCATGTTGCAAGAAAAACAAACTGATGAGATTCAGTCAAAAAAATAGTAAAAAAAATCTGGAATCAAGGGGATATGGTTTGCAAATCATCCAGAGGAGCATCTGGAGGCCTTATGACTTTATGGGATCCCCATATAGTAGAAGGCACCATTATTCAGAAAGATGACAGGTTTCTTAGTATTTTATTTAAGGAAATAAACAACAACAGGTCGTGGATCCTTTCAAATATTTATTCCCCAATTTAAATTCAAGTGAAAGCTCTACTGTGGGAGTACTTAGGTAATCTGAGTGAAATATTCCATAATGTCCCCTAGATTATGGCTGTGGATTTTAACACTCCTATTTACCCTTCAGACAAAATAGGTGGAAATGGAACACCTATTAGAAGCATGGATGAGTTCAATGACTTTTTGAACTCCAACATGTTTATGGATGTAAAACTTAGAGGAGCGAATTATACCTAGATAAATCAGCGGATAGGGTGTCATCTCATTCAAGAAAGGCTTGATATGTTTTTTCTATCAAAGGAGGCTACAACTTTGTTCGATGATTCTACCCTGCAAGCCCTTCCTAAAATTGCCTTTGATCATAATCCCATTTTTTTGGAGATCCCTAACTCTCTATCCTTCAAGAAACCTTTCAGATTTCAATCTATGTGGATCAAACATTCTAGTTTTAGAGATAACTTAAGTCAATGGTGGCAACAACTTGTCAGGGGTAGTGCAACTTTTAAACTTGCTGGAAAATTAAAGTTTGTTAAGGAAAAGCTTCAAACTTGGAACAAAGATGTCTTTGGGAACCTCTTTAAAAAATAGGTTGTTGAAATTTTTAAGATAATTGATCAGAGGATCCAACATGGTGATGCTGATAAAACTACTAGGTAGGAGGAACGAACAGAACTAGTAGAGTTTCATAACATTTTGGCCTGTGAGGAAATATATTAGAGGCAAAAATCAAGGGTTATTTGGTTGAAATATGGAGATTCAAATTCCAAGTTTTTTCACATCACCACACTTAGAAACAAAAGCAATAACAAGATAATTTTTTATAAAAAAGCAGATGGTTCTATTACTCAAGACTTAATAGAAATAAAAAATGGAGGTAGTAACTTATTTCAATTCTATCCTTGTTCAGGAATCGCAGTGCAATGACAAGGCCAAAGATATTTTCTTGCAATCCATTCCTAGCATAATAAATTAGGATATAAATATTAATCTTCTAGCTCCCTTTTCTAATGAGGAAATTAAGGAAGCCTTGTTTAGCATGGAGCCAAACAAAGCCCCGGGACCCGACGACTTTCCCCCTCATTTCTATCAAGCTTTTTGGGACATTGTAAGTGAGGATGTAATTTTTGCTGTCAGATAATTCCAAGAAAGCAATCATATCCCAAAAGGTATCAAATCTACTTTTATTTCTCTAATTCCTAAGAAGCAAACCCATGAATCTATGGCTGAATTTAGGCCAATCAGTCTATGCAATGTTTCTTACAAGATCCTAACTAAAGCCATTGCAAATAGAATGAGAGATATTATGCCCCGCATCATAGATCCATGCCAGGGAAGCTCTGTCTAGGGCAGGTCAATCTTGAATGGAGTTATCACAGTTCATGAAGCTCTACACTCTGCTCATAAGACTAACAGGTCTATTTTTGCCCTCAAGCTTGATATGAACAAAGCATTTGACAAGCTAAATTGGGACTTTCTTATTGTTGTCCTCCTTAAGTTTGGTTTTCACCACCAATGGGTTAATTTGATCAAAGAATGTATTTCTAAAGCATGGTTCTCAAATCTAGTTAATGGAACAACAGTTGGTTACTTTCAAAGTCGTAGAGGAATTCGATAGGGTGACCCTATCAGCCCCATGTCATTCATCATTATGGTAGAAGCTTTAGGAAAAACCATAAAAAATGCTTGCACTTCAAGGCTAATATCGGGAATCAAGACAACATCTCTCACTAGGGTTGTTTCTCACCAACAATTCATCGATGATACCCTTATATTGACTAAGGCATCAGTGGTTGAGGCTAAAATAATTAAATACATCCTGCAACTCTACGAGGATGTTGCTGGTCATAAAGTTAATTTCAGTAAAAGCAAGTTATATTTCTTGAACACCCCCATTCAGGTGCAAGGAAGGATTGTAGAAATTTTAGGGTGTGATATAGCAAACCTCCCCACTTCATATCTTGGTCTCCCTCTTTTCATTGGTTCTCCGAGAGAGTCAATGTGGGACAGGGTTATTGAAAGAATTCAAAAAAAATTCCTGGATGGAAAGGTCATCTTCTATCTTAAGCAGGAAAGCTGACCCTCACTAAGGCCTCTCTTCAGAGCATTTTAGTCTATTTCCTCTCCGTTTTCAAAGCCCTTGTGAAGGTTTTCCAAAAAATTGAGAAACTCCAAAAAAAAAATTTATGGACTGGATCAGAGGAGAAAAAAAGGATACACCTTGTAGGATGGACCAAAGTGTGCAGACCCAGGGAAAATGGGGGCTTAGGTTTGAGGATAATTGCTCATATAAATTTAGCTTTACTAGCTAAGCAGGTGTGACGTCTCATTTCTGGTGAAGAAAATGAATGGAAAACTATCATCAAACAAAAGTATCTTCAAATATGGAATTTCTAAGTGACTCAGTTCAAATCAGAGGTTCTACTTTTTGGAAAGCAATTCGTAATTGTAAGGAAATCATCAAAAAAGGTTTAATATGGGTTTTAGGAAATGGTGAGAGGATAAATTGTTGGAATGACAGGTGGGCTAAGGACAAACCATTGACACAATATCCTAACTTAGCCCGAATCAGAGATATCATAGAAGAACTCATTGGCAGAAAAGTCTCCGATTATATGGTTGAGGACAGAGGTAGAATGAAGTGGAAACAAATAAGAATTAAGGGATTTCAAGTAGAATCAAATGATCTTTGTAACATTCTCGGGCAACAGTTTATCCCCATGAGATCCAAGGAAGATCAAATGACCTGGGATCCTACAGAAAACAAGAAGTTCACTAGTAAATCAGCTTACAAGCTTCTGCTTGATGACGAGGATTTTTTCCTCTAGAAGGACTTAGTTTGGATTAAAAAATTAATTCTAAAAATTACAGTCTTTTCATGGTTGGTTATCCAAGAAATAATTCTAACCATTGATAATATGATGCATAAAGTTATTTGTATCACTAATCATTGTTATATGTGCAGGGCTAATTGGGAGACCATTTATCACATTTTCCTTGAGTGCCCTTTTTCATTGATTGTCCTAAGTGGGGTTTTTTAGGCCTTCAATATTTTATGGGTTAAACCAGCCATCGTACTTGATTTTTTCATCTAGTGGCCTTTCCCATTTTCAAGCCAAAGAATTAGATGCATGTGGAAAATTTGTCTCAATCACTATCTTTGGTAGGTGTTGTTAGAAAGGAACCATAGAGTCTTTAATGAGTCTATCCATGATCATCAAACTATCATTGCTAGGATCCTATCCTTTTCCAACAAGAATGTGAACCTTATCCCTTTTGATAGTTGTAAACCTCATCTGTAGGAGACCACGATTGCTCAATATTTAAGATTAACCTTGTTATATGAGCCTGTTCCTAGGGTAGTCAACCCTAGAGCCAATGTTAAGTGGTATCCACCTCCTACGAGTTGGTTTAATCTTAATTTTGATAGAGAAACTAAGGACAATCTTGGCAGAGCAGGTGCTGGTGGCATTGTGCGAGATTATAATGGGAATATGATGCTTGCATTTTTCAAATATTTGGGAACAAGGATGAACAATGAAGCTAAAGCTAAAGCTATGTGGAGAGGCCTTCAAATGACTCAAGACTTAGAAGGAAATTTTATTATAGAAGGAGACTCTATGCATGTTATAAATCCCCTAAATAATTGGAAAACACCTCCTTGGAGGATTAAAACAATTGTTGAAGAGGCTAGGATCCTTTTCCAGGGAAGACAAGACAGAAAAGCCCAACATGTCTTTCGAGAAGCTAACAAAATTGTTGATAAGCTGGCCAATTTGGGTGTCGATGGTGACAAACTTTTCAAATGGGAACACGGTGTCCCGAGTGAAGTAGAGGATCTTATTCAACAAGAATTCCAAGAATGATATTCAAATTTACCAACAAGGAAGGCATTGTAAGTTCGAATGCTAGGAGTATTCTCGTCTCTTTTTTGAATTGGAATCACAATAAAAATCATTTGAGATGTCAGTCTTCGTGGATGTTGCTTGGAAATACCACAAATACTAATGGGGATAGTCACATGTCATATAACATGGCTTCTAGTCATCTTAGTAATTTGAGGTTGGTTGATAATCACAGGGAAGGAAAGAAATGACAATATAAGACTTCGAACCAAAGCCACGTGGACCACCAGATAGCCACCACCATAAATCTAGCCAGCAGGTTCACTTCTCCAAGGTTGATTGGCCAAGATAGTATGTGGTACCAAAGCATGTCATATATGGAATAAAGCAATTACCAAAGAATTATTAAGATTAATTGTCAATACAGAGCTTGTGGGAGTTTTTTTTAGTACTCTGCTATGTGTGTCTGCAGCTTTTTGTTTCTCCATTATCTCAAGGAAGGGATTCGTGTCTGTTTATTTTTTGTAATTATGATGCATGTGTATTTTCTTGGGGTATACCCAAAATGTTGTATGGGAAGTTTATTTTTGATAACAGGCTATGTGCCTTACCGGATGTAATGGCTTTGGCGGCATGTAGATTTTACATATATAGGATCCTTAGTAAGGATATGTTCATCAATAGCCTTGGGCTAATTTTTGTAAAAGTTTTTGGGTCAACTTGTAAAACCCGATATTAATGCTATAGTATCTTATCTACCAAAAAAAAAATCACTAAAAATAACATTCCACCATAGCGGTTCACCACTAGTAGTAATATAACACTAAGGAAAAATTCCATCATAAGAATACACCACTAAAAATAACAAGAGCATCATAATGAAAAATTTAGAAATAAAGTGGATAAAATACCCATTATACTATACTAAGTAAATGCCACTAAGCTTGTTATCCAATTGGCTTGCATATGCCACTAAGTTTGTTATCCCATTGAATTTGGGAGAACTAGTGAGAAACTAAGAGGGCCACTACCCCCTACACTAGACTAACTAAGAAAATACCACTAAGTTTACTATCCCATAAACTTACACCTATCACTAAGCTTGTTATCCCATTAAGTAATGGAAATATTATAAAGTGGAATGAAATTCCATCATAGGAATACACCACTAGAAATAATACTCCATCATAGTAATACACCACTTGAAATAACATAACACCAAAAAATAAATCCATCATAGTAATACACCACTAGAAATAACAAAAGCATAAAAAAGAACCAATTGGAAAGTACAAGTTCCAACTACCTCCTACACTACACTAACTAACAAAATCTCACTAATCTTGTTAACCCATTGGCTTGTAGTTATTATTAAACATGTTATCCCATTAGCTTGGGATGAACTCATTAGAAAGAAAGAGGGTCACCTACCCCCAAACTATACAAACTAAGGAAATATTTATAAGCTTTCTATCCCATTGGCTTGCACTTCTAAGACTACGATATAGAACAAAATTCCATCACAGGAATATCCCTATATGCATGTGGCAACTTGATGTCAATATGGATGAAGAATCCCACATAAGTGAGACCGAGTGCTTGTACATTTAAGCTTTGTATCTTATTAGAAAAGGGTTTTCCAAGAGATGGAGCTCATAAATCACTTAAGTCATACAAAAATATCAGTATAGGAATATAAATGCATGCACACATTACACTAAGAAGAATATAAATTTATGTAGAATGAAATTTCATTGTAGGAATATGTTACTGGAAATAACTTGTATAAGAAAAAACCATAATAATTAACCATAAGATGAACTACCCTACAATAATGTGGAGGTAATATTGACTTTATTACATGTCATTAGAAAAATATTATAATCTATAGTACTCACAATGACTTTCCACTAACTTAACTTGAACAAGCCACCTTTGAGGATTCCATTGACCATTATACCACTATTATCAAATATGTTTCTATTCTATATTTTAGCTCAATGAAATTATTTTTTAGAATTAGGTTAAATGCCATTAAAATATTTTACTGAAAATAACAAGGCATAACACTATGTTTCATGTCTAAGTACCTTAATGAACATTGTTCCTACAAAGGGAGGAGCATGAGTATTTTAATGGATAAAATTCTTTAAATGGTTTACCATTGGTTCTACATATTACAAACTTGAATATACATATTTGTTCAAATGTAGAGACTAGTCCATGCAAAAATATATTTATTAGTTTAGCAAAATTCTTAGTTTCCTTAAAGTTGATAGCAATGAGAAGCATTAGGTGATGAAGTATAACAATGGAATGTAATTTTATTTTTATTTGAAAATGGAATTCTTTTTATTAAACTCCTTGGAAAAAATATTTCACATCACATCCAAACTAGAAGAAATATCCAATTAATTAGGAGGGCTCGACTTCATCCCCATATAGAACATTGATACCAAAATAGAAGCCATCAAATTCCAAGTTGCCAACAACATCGACATATTAGGGACCCTCAATTCCAACCACTCTCAAATCTCCCATAGCATAAAACAAGGGTAACAAAAAGAAATGTGGTAGGTGGTGTAATCATCATATGATCCACACTCATAGTAACAATATGAGTAACATGCAATAAAATACACTTGTAATTGATCTAGAAGATCGATATTATTCATACAACTTACATGAATAATAGGAGGTAGATGCTATATGCCTATGCATTAGATATCAATAGGTAAATGAGACTTAACATTTTATCCCTTTAAGGAATGGAATCACCTATTTCACACATTTTATTGAAAAAGGGTAAGCCTCTCCATATCATCATTAGCACTAAGATATAGAATACCATCATCTCATAATATACATCTAAGTGCCTAATATTCCATACCATTACACATCCTCAACCTTACTATTCAAGATGACTTAATCTAGGGAAAGTCATAAAAATTCCACATTAATGCATCTTAAAGTATGAAATCAAGTTGATGTGCAACATAGTCACCTATGATGTGTTATTAGATACTTGTAGTATTTTAATAAGAAGGCCCTATATTTTTATTCAGTAAATTACCTACAATTTCTATTTACAATTTCTATTTACGATTTCTAAGTGTCCTCCATAGAAAAAGGTAACTCTACTTTCTACTAAACAATGTAAAACACTGATTTTGCATGACTCATATTTTATAGTATCTATGGTTCACCTTAAGAAACATGATGAAAAGAAGTTTAAATTTTCCATGCAAAATAAAAAATATAATATTTAGCTACAATAGATAAATGCTCTAATTTACACATATTTGAATATCTTCCAAAATCCTAAGGCAGTTCCACTACATTTCTTAGTAAAGCATAAGATTGACATAATTCTAGGATCAATTATTTGTACCATTGGTCAGTTTGGTATAATTATGGGATTTAACACCAAATATAAGACCTAATATATTTGTGGAATATCAATACTAGCTTGTCATTCTTTAATACTCCCATTGTGATACTAGTTAAAAATTGTAGTACATGGTACCTTTGCATGGAGCATTAGGAACTCAATAAGATCACTATCAACAAATCTATTACTATATATTAATGACCCAATGGACCAACGCAAGGGGGATCGATACTTTGGTAAGGTCAGACTCATGTTAAGTTTTTATGAGGTACTTATTAGGCCCATGGAAATATGGAATATAATGTTTAAGAACTATTAAGGACCATATAAGTGGAAGGTTGTGCATTTTTTCTTATCAAATGCCCTAATGACATTCATGCACTTGATAAGTTAAATTTTGCATGCATTCATAAGGTCTTATTTGATTATCTACTTAGATAAAATTATCCTATTTAACCCAGCATTGGAAGAACATCTCCAACATGTGTACTATATTTAAGATATTCTATGTCAATATAAGCTTCAATCAAATGTGGGCAAGTGCACATTTGACATCACATAGATTTCCTATATATGATACATCATCAATTGATAAGAAATATATGTAGATCCAGAGAATATTTGAATCATCATGATCTAAATCATCCTCTCATAGAAAATATCTAAGAACCTAACTAAGTTGAGAAGTTTCTATGGCCTCACCCACTTCCATTATAGGTTTTTTATACATTTTACCTATTTCATGGATTGTAAACTAGGTCATATACATGAATGTTAAGCTCCATTATAATTTTCAACAATGATAATAATAAAATTAACTAAAATAAATACCTTTGTTCAACCCTAATGTTAGTTATATCGAACATCACTCTACCCTTCAAGCTTGAGATTGATATATTCAACTATGCATTTGGTATTATCCTAATCTAGAATGAGCATATTATGGAATATTACTCTTATATATTATCAATCACATATCAATTTTATTCCACATATAAGAATTTTTTTATATAATTATTCAAGTTTTATGATACTAGTGTCATTAAGGGTAACAAAACTATTATTCACTCATACCATAGACCTTTATACTTTTTACATTCACAAATCATTGTAATTAATGTTAGTCATATAAAATGGATGATGTAACTACAAACATTTCACCTTATAATCTGTTAGGATCCTAATCCTAACCATTAACCATTCATTAAATCACTCATTATGTTTATGGACCATTGTGTCCTTTCATTCACAACTATAGGGTAGGTATTTATAATCATGCAAATGGGTGTAAGTAGGCATCCAGGATGAAATATTAAAACATATGTTTAACCCATTGGAGGGATTCCCTATTCCAGTGCAATAGTGATTCTATAAAATAGTGATTCTCTTAATTTAGGTGTTATTTTTATTTATTTATTAAATTATTGTGCTAGAACCTTCAGGGTTCTACCATCTGGTATAAGAACCTTCATAATCCTACACTGTCAAAATTTATTTTTGCCCACCATTTCAATCCTATTCGTACTCCATTCCATATCTACCCCATGCCACCAATTAGTCTTATCTATACTTAGTTTGTCACTGTGCATTGCTACCCAATAGAACACAAGCAAATTATCCACCATTTCATAGCTACAACAATGAGTAACAGTCTCAAGCGCATATAAAAAATTTTGATGACCAAAAAAAGAAAAATGAACATCTTTTTACTTATTTCAGGCGAATAAAACAATTAATTTAAAAAAAAACATACCTACATATCACTATTAAATATTTTGTAGGCAACCTAGATTCAAAAAGCCAATTAAATTCACAAAAAACAACCAAATCGTGGCCCTGTGACATTTTAAGGTGAGAAATAAAATAATTGGTGACAACGTTTAAAATTATTTAGTTTTATATAAGGTCCTCTAATTTATTTTGACCACCGATAGAAATTCTCCAACGTCAAAGATAGCTTGGGAACAAAGGTTTCAAAAACAATTGAAAATAAATCCCACATTTGTTAAAAATTGGTGATGTGTTTAAAAAGGTTTTCTTACGCATAACTTTATGTGTCTTCAGTCACGCTTCCTTTTGGATCTTTCGTGCAAAGGTTTTCTTGTACACGATCTCCTCATAACTCGCACACTCACATTATCCACCTATCTCATTTTATTCCACCATGCCTTCCCTTGTGCTTCGTATCACCTTATCACTTTTGGCCACCACCTGCCTTATCAATGTCAACCTCCCGTCGATCGATGACATTGACTCCGCTCTAGACTGCCTGTCGCTTGTTGACATAGAATTATCCCTAGCCTATCCTCTGCCCACAAAAATTTACCTTCTAGCTATTACTTCCCATAAAAAATTCAAAATTCAAATTCAAATAGTGACCGTTAAGGTCCAATAGTTGACAAACCAATTTTTTTGAAAAAAATTATCAAATTACATAATATTTTTGCTAAAATTTCACTAAACACAAAAGTAACAAACTAATCACAAAATTTAATTACTCTTGCAAAATAAGACTTGCAATTCACAAACCAACCCTAAAATGGTCGATGGTAGGAGATCACAAGACCCTACCCTTAAAGAATTTATCCTAGAAGTATGCCAGTGGAGGGAAGAACTTAGAAATAGTACTATACAAAAGGAGGAATTCCGCCAATGGAAGGACCAAATTACATAACCTTATATGTGGGAATTACAAAACCACCTATGAACGGATACACATGAGGATAGCAATGAAGATGAGAAAGATTTGGAAGTCGTGACCAAAATACCTAATAACAATGAAGCTAATAAGGTTGATGTACCAGAAGTGATCAATACCATAGGAAAGGATGAGGTAGACATACACGAAGTGACCAATGATGGCCAGATATATACTCTACAAGAACTACACACAAGTTCCTCACCACTAGTGAGTTGTCACCACATGGTCAAACCTATTCGAAAACAAGGCAGAAAGGGGACTCCACACTCATTTTTCGTTGACTCTCCCAAGGAACACTAGAACAATGTAGACATGTTACCACCACTTTTGATGCATCATTCTAAAGTGTTTGAGGAACCCCAAGGGTTTCCCCCCCATTGTCATCCCGCTCCTACTCCTCTTCTTGGCAATCCACCTCTAACTATTCCACCTTCTCGATATCCTTACTTACAAAAATTTGACATTAAAATAGTGCAAGAACATGAGCAAATGCTACTTGGAAAATAAGGGACGAAGCTCCTCCCTTTGAGCTTTGAGGACAAAGCTATTTTTAAGGAGGGTGGCATGTTAGGATCCTAATCCTAACCATTAACCATTCATTAAATCACTCATTATGTTTATGGACCGTTGTGTCCTTTCATTCACAAAATAGGATAGGTATTTATAATCATGCAAGTGGGTGTAAGTAGGCATGGAGGATGAAATATTAAAATATATTTTTTAAACCCATTGGAGGGATTCCCTATTCCAGTGCAACAATGATTCTATCAAACAATGATTCTCTTAATTTAGGTGTTATTTTTATTAATTTATTAAATTATTGTGCTAGAACCTTCAGGGTTCTACCATAATCAAACATCATAAAGAAAAGAAGTACTAGGCAAAAAACCATCTAAACTACCCAAAAATACATATATTATTGTCAATTCTCAATGTGATGGGCATGGTCATCATGATTAGCATGTATTGTGTCCATTATATGCAATTTTTTTTTATGTTCATTTTTTGATAGAAGTTAAATTAATGCTAGAGAATCATCTTCAAGCTAGTTTTTTATACCATCTTGGAAATATTTTAAAGTCAATAACAAGACCATATCAACTATTGATCGAAGAGGTATACTATTCCAATGTTGTTGGATATTTTGGTATCAATAAGATACTTATGTTTCTACAAAATTATTTCCACTAGAAACTTATATTATAGGGATTAGATATATATATTCTCCCCTATGTCCCTTTTAAAATCACCAAACCTATAAATAGTAAACCAAAATAGTATAGTCCCTTACAAGTTCCTTTCAAGACCTAAGAGTCAATCAACATTGATTTTCTCTTAGGGTTACTAATAATACCATCAAGATGTCATATTTTTAATTGTGGATATATTTAGAAAGATGGTTATCATGGCACTTTGTAGCAAAAGCACTAATCTATTAGAAATTACTTGTATATTATTTCAATTGGTTTGGGCTTATTTTAGCCTACTTGACTCAATTTTACTAAATGGGGACAATATTCTTCTCAACAAAATTGAGAATTATCTTTGAAATGATTTAGATACTAAATTGTAGCATTGCACTACATTCCATCCATAGTCTAATGGATAGATAAGGGTGGTAAATAGGATGATAGTGCACCTCCTCAAGATGTATAATCCTTATCACCCTAACATTTTCTCTAGATGGAAAATTCCTACAATAGGGAAATTCACACAATAAATAATAACACATTTAAGGCATATTTGTGTTTCTAGCTTAGAATACTAGAGGACATACCCTTTCATACTTTAATTAACACCATGATGCTAGATTAATTAAAATAGGTGAAAAATGTTGATATGTCTATATAACATGTGTAGAATATATAGAATCAAGATCAATAGATCATACAATACAAATAAAATAAATATAAATATTATCATGATAAAAATAGACCACATATATTGTAGGTTATACATAAGGTTTAGCTTCAATTGAATAAGGAACACTTCTTTAGATAACATTGAATGATCAAAATTCCAAGCTATGATCCTCACACCATTCAATATAAGGTAGGTAAGAATTCTTTATTTTTTATTTTCTGCTATACTTGGAGATGAATCTAGTGTTTCATGTATAAACCTTAAGCCATAATTACTTCCTATGCTAAATTTAGTGGAAATATAACAACCAACATATATAGATACAATATGCTTGGGATCATACAATAGTAGATAAATTGGTTGTTATGACCATCAAGAGTACTTGCTAAGGGACACACGACCTATTTAGGGCTGCAAAATAGAAATTATTTTCAACATAAGTAAAATGGTACAAACTTAAATAGATCAAGCACAATTTTCCATAGTTGGAGGCTAATGTAATGGGTACCATTATTTTTCAAGGGGTAGAAAGTGATCTAAATAAAGTAGGGGGTTTTTCAAAGTCCTAAGGAGAATATTCCAATTCCAATACAACTTATAAACCTTAGCACCCATCTAGAATTTTCAAAAAATGGGCTAGCATCAAGTCATCCATTACTATTACTTCATTAGCACCAACCTATAGAACATGAGAGTAATTTCAATGCTAGATGCACATGCCTCCATCTAGCCTCAAATAAATAGAGTATACAAAAATTCCTAATGCTTGATGCGTCTTTGCAGTGGACTAGTTCAACCATATTTTCATCTAGTAATTAGCTTCCAATGCAAAGAAATGTAAAGAGGAAATTTACAAACTATTTTTTAAATTACTGATAGATTATATAGAATCTAAAGTGGTTAATATTTGAACTAACTTTATATTCAATATTTGTAACATTTATATAGCTTAGTATGTGAACTTATTTAAAATCTCGTAGTCTTTGGAGTTCTCTTCTATTATGTAACTTCCACTCTTATTCCTAAAAATTATTCTATCAATTATCTCTTGCCACCTTGGTAGAGTAGCACACCCTACACCTATAGTGTGAACCCTTGTATTAAAAATTTGTATAAATGATTTATATTTAATAAAATTATCTTGTATTCTATATTGTATTTACATCATCATATGTCTTGTTTACATTGTTGTATGGTGTATTTATTCATCTATGATGAATTAAAGAACACATTAGCACCCTACTTCATTATAGTGTAAATATATCCATAATTTACATGTACCACAAGCTTATTTTATGATTTGGTCTTCATGCCAACAAATATTGGGCCCTACGGTGTGGATTAGGGTTAACATTTAGGAATATATCAAACTATTTATTGTTATAATAAAAAAATTATTTTTCAGTTATTTTCCTTATAATATATAACTTTTAATTTCGTAAGGTTTTCGTTTTGTTCTAGATAAGTCCATTTTTCTATGATATGTACACAATTCTAATCTACCTTTTTGATTTCATCATTAGCAAAATATACATTGAGTTCTTTTGAGGTGCATTCATATTATTGGAAAACCCTCACATGGCACTTTTGTTTTTAATGTAAGCTTTAAAATTCACAAAACAATCAAATATTTCACTCTTATTTCTCAATAAATAGATCCATTTCTTCTTAGAATAGAAATCGATAGATTTCTAAATTATCACTCTTAGAATTTACATAGGATCAATTGTAGTAGTTATAAATTCCACCATAAGTTCCCACTAGAAAGTTATATGTATGTTGTTTTGCAAGTGAAAACAAATCATGATTCATATTTTCTTTTGACGTATACAATCCTTAAACCATGATTGTTGTGTATAACAACTCACTTTTCAACTTAAATAACCTTAAACCTATTCCATAACCATTGTTGTCTTAAATTGTTGATTTTAAAAATATTTGAAATCATTGAATGTATCTATCCTATTACTAATCCTTCAAACTTATTTATAGAATTTCTATCAATGCGTTGTAAGAATTCTTTATAATTTCCTTAACCAATTGAGTTGCACTCAAAATACTATTTAATACTAGATAGTAACAAGTTTTTTCTTTGATATAGTTAATCCTTAAACCATGTTTGTCATGTATTATAAATTTATCTCTTTGCAACATAATTAACCTTACACCTATTCCATAAACATTGTTTTAAAATGATGCTTTTAAAAATATTTAAAATAATTTTATGTGTCCCTCCTATTACTTATTCTTCAAACTTATTTTATAAAAATTCTATCAATGCTTTATAAGAATGATTTATAATTTCCTCAAACAATTAAAATACCTTTAAACTATTGTGTTTAATATTTTATAGCAACAAAATAACGTCAATATATTTTACCTTATCTTGTTTGATGCATATAACACCTTGATTTTACTAATATATTTTATTTCCTTGGTGTTTGTAAAAATCACATGAGTTTTATTATTTTATTAAATTTCATAAATATATCTTTGTGATTTACCATATGATTGTAACAACTAGAATCAAGGGACAAAACATCATCCATAAATTTATATTTCATATAAGACATATATTATATTTGAAATGTGTTACTTCATACAAGGAGAAATTTTCCATCTTATTTTATATGTGAATCTGCTTGAGACTACACCCTTTATAAGAATGACCTTAAAAATAACTTTGGATATAATTCTTATATTACCATATCAAAGACCTCAAAATTCATGACCTATTCCTCTTTATCTTGAATAGTTTTAAGAATCCATCTTTCGCTTTGGTTTTATTCATATTGTTATTTATGAATTTAACTTTATCCCTTTTTTTCAAGCATTTGTTGTAGACTTTCTATAGTTCCAATCTACTTTTATGAGATGAAATTGATTCCATGATACAACCTAAAGTTCAATTTTATGAAACACTTATCACTTCTATTACAAAAACTAATAAATTATATTTCAAAGGTAAATGTTTGAGTAATTTTTCAAGTTAATTAATGTCTAATATACATTTTATGTATACATATGTTTTCATAAAGGGTTGTCTTATAACATAAAATTTAGTTAGCATCTCATTGTCCTTAATTTTAATATTATTAAATTATATTTATAAATTCTACAAGAAAACTAATCTAACTAATTGTTCCTTATATGCTTCTTGGTAAGTATACTTTAATACCCTAAGATATCTTAATATTTTTTTTCACTCCTACAATTCAGAACAAAAAAAATCCTCACATATAAAATATTTTGAATTAGAAACATAGACAAGGAAGTCTTCTTTGTCTCTCTATTTTTATTTCTCTCTTATTTGTTTCATTTGAATATCAACATACCTTTTTGAACCAATATAGTATTATATTTTCATTCAAATATTGGAATTACAACCCTTAAGGTATATTGGATACGATTCTGATATCAAATGAACAACAATAATCACTATAAATGAACATATCACTTGTATTATTAGCACAAAAAAATACATTAGAAACATGCTAGAAATTTGCTAAGAAATATAACCTTTCCTTTCTTATATTTTCTATCCCATTAAAAAGCTACATAACATTCTCCTTTTAAAAAGTAATTTTTCTTGCAAAAATTCTCTATGTGACATATTTACTTGTCCTTCAATATACTTTTTTAGTTTTAGAATAATTCCTAAAGTTACCTTAATAAACTTATTTAATTTAACAAGACTTACACAACATATTTTTACATTAGATTGTGTTTATCAACAATAATATAGTTTAAAGTAACTTGAGATTACTTTTAAAATTATTAAACTAAAATTATGATATTGTGTTATTTTTAATTAAAAATCAAAATTTTAACTTTATAAGGAATGTATAATATCAATTATAAAGCTAATTTAAGAAAAAATAGTTTAATTATTTCTATGAATATATTATAAATCATAATCATATCCTATTACACTCTTATACCAAATTTATTTTCAAGAATATTGTAAGAGTAATTCCTGAATTCTAATGATTGAACAATATTAGAATATGTTGAAGGACTAGAATAAGATTGGAGCTATGGAATTTTGATAATGCAATATAGAATTATATCATACCTATAAGTATTTAATAATTGAGTAAAAGAAACATTTGTAATATTTTTGCAATCATATTTTAAAATAATAGTCATGTTTAAATACCAACATTAAATCCCTTGAAAATTTTACATCAACATCAATATTTATTAGGTCTTTATGCGTACATTTATAAAAATGCATAAAATAAAAGTGTCTATTATGACTAACATAAAAACATGTAACATGTATATTTTATGTGTGATCATCCACATGGGCAGTCCATGCAAAAAATACTCCATGTAAAAATAAAAATCTAGAAACTTCATGCAGAAAGTGTAGACACCTAAAACACGTCATTTTGAGAAGACTACCTATATGGACACCTTTTTAGGCCATATGACCCCCCTGGGGCAGCCTCAGGGTTTAAAAGTGATTTTTATCACTTCAACAAGAAGGATTCCTCCTTTATAGCCTGGACCATCATACCCAGGAGTGGCCTCTAGAGGTCACTGTACCCTATGATGGCCAACAATCATGACCACTCTACCCTATGATGACCACGCCTGTAACAAACTCAAAACTAGTACCATGGGAAAAAATGGTTTCAATGGCCAACCAAGCTCAACGGCATTTGCAAACAGTTATGGGAAGCTTCTAGAATGGTTTGTTGCCCTTCTTGATCCTAACCACTTCTTGGCTTCTCAAGGAAGCCAAGATTCCCATTGGGGAAATCTATAAGAAGACCCCTTGGCCTTCATTAAATAGATCTCAATTCTAATGCAATGAAGTGTTGTTAGTTTGTGTACTAGAGAGAACATCCTCTCATAAGCAATGAAGTGCTACCCAAATCTAGCCATGGAGCTTGCAATTGCATCAATGGAGTCCCTTGGAGTTTGAAGATCAAATTCAACCATTGTTCACCATCAATCATCCCAAATTCGAGCCAATTTCTATGATTTAATTTTACTTCAAAGAGCACAATACTTGAACATCAATTTGATAGACTAACCTAGACATCACTCTGTATCGATCATGAAGAAATAGTTCTTTGTTCAGTAGTCACTTCACCCCAAAGTGGCCCATAGGTGCAACCGTTCTACCCTGTGATGACCAGTAGACTTGACCATTTTACCCCATGATGACCTCTTGGTGAAATCTATCTTTTCTATATTTTCTAGTTACAATAGCTTTAGCAACATTTAATTTTTTTCTAGCATAGTTTAGTACAATTTTCATGCATTTCTTTATCATTTTTAGCATCTTTATTTCAATTTCTTATCATGGAAATGGACCTCATCATGAGAGGTTCCACATTTGCTATTAACATCTTGTAAGTGTTCTTGTGTGCAGGTTTTAGATCTTAGAAGGAGCTATTCAACATAAAGATCCTTCAATATTTATCTCATCATGCGAAGGTCACAAAGAAACCCTCTATAATCAGTTTTGAGAGAGCAAAGACTCTATGAGATACACCTACCTTGTGGTTCTATATTGTAATTTGTATCAAATTGGTATATATCTCTAAGAGGGATATCTTTGTAACCACTTTGTAAAGGCATTTTCAAATATTAATGAGAAGGACACTATTTTGTATATTTTTTTTATCTTTATGGTTACATGATTTGCATTTTTCAATTTGATTTCATAAATTTTTAGGTGTATGATTTTTGCATACTCTACAATGGTGATCATGGTTGGACGTTGACTAAAATTTCATAATCTATCACTAATTACCTATTTTCTTGATTTTCTTGAATTGTAGGTACCACTTCTCTAGGTTGAAATGGCTCATAGAAGTCATCATCCTACCCTGTGATGGCTAGTAGAGCCCATCGCTCTACCCTGTGATGGCCTCAGAACAAGTTCAAAAATCAGAGAGGCAACAACTTCATCGAATGTAGGCTTCGCCTATGAGTATCTCTACACTTAATTTTATTACTTTTCATAGAAAAATATAGAATTTTAGGTTTTAATTGAGAAATTTAGAAGAAATTTTAAATTTGAAGTATTCTACTTGTGACCGCTCTTGGGTCTAGTGGCCTCTATTGGTGGTCGCTACAGGGTAAAGTGGCCCTATTTCTGACTGCTTCTATGTCAGAAAACCTCTACTATAGACCATCTTACATAGATATGACCTCTATTTTTCTATATTTTTGGGTTTGCATGCTTGCTACCTATCTAAAGGCTAACATCATTTAGGGTTTGCATTTTCAAATTTTTTGAAATTAAAATGTTCTTATTTAGAAATTTGGAAATTTGAAATGTATTTTATGCATTAGTAAAATATCATTGATTGATCTATGTTGCATATTTATTTTCACATGAAATAAAATGAACCCACACACACCACATATCATATTAAACATCAACGAGTTGGCCTTCATCCCCACCTCATTGGCTTATTTGTGAGTACTTCACACCATATTTTGGCCAAGGCTAGTCTAAGAACCATCATAGCTAAGGAATATAGCACGTATCTCTTTTTAAGAGGTATATCATTGACCGAGGTGAACTAGGTGAGGACTGGTAGGACCTAGACTCCCTCACCATATTTGGACTTCATCACCAAATCTTGGTGGGTTTCATGACTTGGACTTCATCACCAGGCTTGTGTGTGAGAGGATATAGGTGAAATCCATTAAACTGAGAATTTCATCAATAAAATAAAAAATGTGAATAAGAAAGCAATAAAACAACAAATCAAAACACACAAGATAGTTTAGGAATCACAAAGAAATCTTTAAATGAGATAATCATTTTGTATACTTTGTTTGTTTCTTTATTTTTAAAATAGTATTTAAAAATTAAAAATCATGCAAATCGAAGCTATAACGAAGAAGTTGTAGTGGTTTTATCATTACTCTATTTTGAGTAATTTTTAAGCCAAAAATAGGGGAAAATAACACTAAAAAGTCATAAAAAGCCCTAGACAACCCAAAAAATCCTCAAATTTGTTTTGTTATCTTAGTTAGCCCCTTCTACACCTCTCATAAAATTTTTGAGTCCTAACTCTTTATTTTCTCAAAATTCCTCAAATTTATCATTTTTCCACTAGCCTTTTTGGCCAAATATTCCACAAATACAAAATTTGATCTGAAAATATTTTTTGAGTCTTAGCCCATTGTGATCAGCTCATTGCATGATCATTTTGATATATAACACCCATAACTTTTTTGAAAGTCAAAATTTGCTTTAATGTGTGTTTCCTTTAGTGTTTGCTTAATCAACACATCATGATAACTATGCATAGTTAAGCTCAACCATGAGTTGGTGAAGCAAAAAACTTATGAAGAGGCCCTAAACGCCTCTGCTATAGTCTTGAGGATCTCCTCATTCTTGCATGATGCCTTGATAGTCATCATAAAGCTAACTCCTCACATAGAGGATCAGACCACCAAAGTACCTCTACTAGGAGAACACCAATGGGTTATTCACATGATCAAGTGGATAATTTTGTCAGTCAATGTCGATCCTGGACTACTACTAGTCATAGTCGATCTATCGAGGGGTCTAGTAGGGAAATCCACATTCCTTCTATGTCATGACCTTCATCACCTTAAACTTCCATCCAAAGCCCACCACCTCAATCGGTGGTCACAATCAAAAGTGGGCCTACAAAGTTCACATACGCCATCAACCAACATGACCATGAGCGAGTTAATACAATAGTCCCCCAAGTATCGGGAAACTCTCATGAAGATTTTGAGTTCAATCGAGTTACAACCCCATGACCCTGATGCTTTCACTAAATTCATGGGACATATACAAATGTACAAAGATCTTGTTATCACTTTTTAGGATCATGAGATCAAACTCGTGCCCATAAATATACTTGACCCTCCTTTGCACATCATCACATGCATCAATAAGATCCCTTATAAATGGGTATTGATTGACATGGGCTCCATGATAAATATTATTACCACAACCACACTGAAGCATCTCAACATCTTACCTTCACACATTGCAGCATCCACATTCACCTTGCAAGCATTTAATGATGTTGTATCTCCCATGGTTGGCATAATAGTCCTCCCCATTCAAGTTGGATAGAAGACTATACCTACATTATGCTACATCTTAGAGGGTTCAAGATAGTACAACATACTACTTGGAAGGCCATGGATGAGAGCCATGGAGTGTGTACCATCCATAGTCCATCAATGCATCAAATACATTCATGAAGGTAAGGTCCATGTGGTTCATGTCGACCTAGACCCTTTTAAGTATTACAAATAGGTGGATCATCCATAGGAGCCTACTCTATCACCCATGCACCTGGACACTAAACCCAATGATTTTATCCAAAGTCTAGATTCAACCCCATGGTTCATCGTGGAACTACCTCCACCACCACCATTACCATCAGTTTCTCCTACCACTCCTCCTTCATCTTCGATTTCTCCAAGCAAGGATAAGTCGACAAAGCCAACCATGGAGATACCCATAGCAATCTCAAACATGTCATTAGAGGACCTCCCCACTCCTACCAACAAGGAAGAACCCATGGTTGTTATAGATGAATCATATCATATCATACCATCTTCATCCACCACATCATAGGTCATAGTTCACTCGACCAATATTGAACTTAGAGAGTACATAGTAAAAAATGTTACATTTATGCCTATCATTGAGTCCATTAAGGATTTAGGTCGACCTCTTGTCAAGTCACCACCCATCGATACCATCCTTGATTCTTCACCTAAACATGGGGGACAAGCAGATCACCCTAGACAAGTTGATGAGGCATCCATGACTTGTCCAAATGCTAATACATCTTCCCATGAGTTTGTGGGAGTGGTCAATGTTATGATAGGGAACCAAGTTTCTCTAAATCAATCCACACAATTGGTAGCTCCATCAAACATTGCTTCTACATCAAAAGTGCTACCACCATCAAAACTAGTCACACCTAGTTCATTTCACATAACATCTTCACAAGAGCAAGAACAAGTGTATCCTTTACACCAAAATGGGGGTACTAAAGCTATTACAACTGAGCACTCCAAAGTGGAACAAGAGCATAAATTAAGTAAAAATAAGAGCATGTGGACACACCCACTAAATAGGATCATTACGACACATCCATATCTTCTCAGATAATGGAGACATATGATTCCCATCTACCTAAGGGTCTTCTAGCACCTACACCTAATTCACTTCCATCATCCATCAATTGCCATCTAGATTCATCAACAACTATGCAATCATCATCCCCATTAGTCTTACAACACATTCTAGATCATCTAGCCAAAGTTGAGACACAAATGGGTCACCAAAATGATGCTTTGTAACAAATCATGCATCAACTCACAAACATGGAGCTCCAACAACAAATTGCATCCAAGGCTAAACTACCTCAACCACAAACACAAAATGGATCCTTACAAAATTAGGTGCAAAAGCAACAACGTCATCCACCTCGCATTTACACGCCATTGTCTAAATATTTGGCATCAATTTTTAATCGATTATGTGAGGTAAAGACCATTACTTTACCTGAGATTCGTCCCTTAGATCCAAACCATCCAAAACCTAAAGGATATAAAGAGGATTTATACTATTTATATCATAGATAAAATGGTCATGATATTCAAGCATGCTACACTTTCAAAAATGTAGTACAAGACATGATCGATAAGAATCAACTTCAAATAGGTAATCCTCTCACTACTGAGGATCAACAAGGAGGCATAGTTAATGAGTCATTACCTATACCAAAAAATAGGTAGAGCAACCTAAGTAGGTGACTGAGATACATACAACCCAACCACCTCATCAAATGGTTTACCATATCCACCTCATTTAAAATATCAATTTCGTACTTGGACTCCATTATCTGAGCCCATGTCAACTATTTTTCAAAATTTATAAGAAGCTAAGGTAATCATCTTACTAGACATACCCCCTTAGATCCAAATAGGACTAAGCCTAAGGGTTATAGGGAGGATCACTTTTACCTTTATCATCGAATAGAGGGTCATGACATTAATAATTGTTATGCTTTTAAAAATGTGGTCCAAGACCTTATTGATAAGGAGGCTTCACCCATAGATGGTTCATCTGCCTCACCTCAGCCTATCATAATTTAGGCCACATCATCCCATATGCAACCCCAAGGTCAACCATATCCTCGTAAGCCTAACAAGATACCTCGCTAGTATATCAGATTTTTGATGACTACTTTAGCCCTATTTCAAAAATTGTATGAGGCACATGCAATCACATTACCAAAAATCAAACTAAGAAAACCTAAACTTGGGTCAAATAATGAAAGCCTCTATTGTACCTATCATCGTATAAATGGGCATGACATCCACAATTACTACTTGTTCAAGAATCTAGTCGAAGAGATGATAGAATGAAATGAGCTTCGCACAGATGGTTCACTCGTTTTACCCCATCAAGATATTGGCATTTCACAAAATTCCATGCCACAATAGGGGGTCAGTTTCTATCACTCCTCCTAGCCAAGCCAATCACATTGCATTAGATAAAATGCACACTAGGGGTCTTCAAGGTGTCACACCTTCCCCACCATCCACATCACAATCGATGAAGCAAATTGGGGATTCTGAAGGTATCGCACCTTCTCCGCTTTCATCAATCACCACACATGCTGGGGGTGCATAAGGTATCACACCTTCCCCCTAAAAATCATAAAACAATCAAAATTACAAAAATAAAAAATTATCAAAAATACCAAACAAATCAGAAAACATAAAAACACAAAAATAATACAAAACATCAAAATACAAAAACATTTACATTATGTTATCATGCATTTCATTATATGCATTCATTAGTTGCATTGCATTAGGTATCTTCATCCATTGCACTTGCATTAGGATAAGTCGTGTTTACATTCTTACGAATGACACCATGTTTGTATGCCAATCATGAATCCACATATCATTATCATTCATATTTTCCTTGTGAGTAACTATGTTTTTCAACACAACTAATGAGTTGCTATAGGGTGTATACTAGGGTTTTCGGTCATTCAGCCATCCCTAGTTATATTTTCAGATTTTTTAGAAAGTTATCTTGGCTTTTAGAAGGTAAGGTCTAGTTTTGATAGTACCTTGCATATGTCAAAATTCCAACACAATTTTACACATTAACAATCCAAGTTTGAACAAGGAAATATGACACTACAAAGTGGTCCTTGTCACCTTAAGCGAAAGGTTTTCCTTGCTCATACTATTATGTGCATGGTCTAGAATGCTGAGAATTGACAAAAGGACAAGCTCCCCCCTACCCAAACAATCCCTTGCTCTTCCACAAAATGAGCAAATTCCCAAAACAATACAAAATAAATAATGATTTTCATCACTAAGCAAATCCCTTGCTAAAAAAAAACAAAAGTGGTTTTCACCACTAAGCATGAGCAAGTATCCCAAGCAATCAAAATAAAATAAGGGGGTAACGATCTTGAATCCCTAGAATCTTCAGTATTCAAAAGCCATGGGGTGATCTCCATTACAACAATGGGTTGAATGAAACCCACCTGGCAATGGAGTAGCCTTATGCATGGTGATATGTCTGTCACATTAGCGACCTTCTTTTGTATAGACCAATGTCAGCTTATGGATGAGCTAGCTTTTGGTGGCTTGTATTGCCTAGTAGTCTAGTCTAACTACATCCAAACTCAGGATTATGATGACCATAGGGTGATCCTCATTACAACAATGGGTTGCATGAAACCCACCTAGCAATGAGGTAGTCTTATGCCTCATCTAATACATTCACTTTGCACACACAGGGATAATGAATATCTAGGTCTTCTTAACAAGCTTGTATCTTTCAGGAGTCTTGTGTAGTCAGTATACAACTTTTGATCAATCAACTAGGGTGTTTGAGTCTCATGGAAAACCTCAAAAATCCCCTCATAGCACCAAATCATCTCATCAAACAATCACAGTTTTCCTTATGAGATTTTGTTTATTAAGGGGTCCTCATAAGATAGGATAGATACTGGATGAATATCAGCAATGATATTTAGATGGCCACTGACTATTTTATGCACACCTTTTAGTTTACAAAAGCTTATAGGGAAAGCCCCTACATTTCACATATTTCATCTCACATATGCATATACAAATGTATAACTTTTTATGATAAGGTTAACATTTTAATTCATGATTTTTATACATTCTATGGTGTCTACCATTAGTTTGTTAAACACAAATTAGATTCATTTATTATGTTTTAAATAATTAAAGCATACATCCACAATTTGCATTAGAACATCCATATAAAATTAATGCATATCACACATGTTAGATTTGTCATAACGATAACATGAATTCACATTTGTAATCAAATAAACAAATCTAATCATACATCTAACATTAAGCACATCACCCATATGCATACATCTAGGCATAACATTAACATCAATTTGGGCATTTAATCACATCTAATGGTCCAAAATATCAAAATTGCAAATCACACAAATATTTTCACACATCAACTAGGGCATTATCAATATCATACTTCCCCCAATCAACAATTAAACAATCAAGCAACATGGGACAAATCAAGGTAGCATACCTTCCTAATCAAAGGTCTAATTCAATCTAATCACCAATCAATCAATCAATTGCTAGGTTTCAAAAGGTTGCACCCTTTGCCTCACATTCAATCAATTCATCAATCAATTGCTAGGTTTCAAAAGGTTGCACCCTTTGCCTCACATTCAATCAATTCATCAATCAATTTTTAGGTTTCAAAAGGTTGTACCCTTTGCCTCACTATCTCAATTTCAAAAGCTCCAAATATGCCTAGTTTCCTTTGGTCAAATTTAAAAGCTCCAAAGATGCCTAGTTTCCTTTGGTCAAATCTCAAAAAGCTCCAAATATGCCTAGTTTCCTTTGGTCAAATTTCAAAAGTCTCCAAAGATGCCTAGTTTCCTTTGGTCAAATTTTAAAAGTCTAAATATGCCTAGTTTCCTTTGGTCAATTTCAAAAGGCTCCAAAGATGCCTAGTTTCCTTTGGTCAAATTTCAAAAAGCTCCAAAGAAGCCTATACCTTTGGTCAATTCAATCAAGTCATCTTGGTCAAGCGACTCACCGCTTTCATCATTTTCCATCTCCTCATCGATGCGTCGCTTGAGGGGGTAGTCATAATCACAACATTCATAATCAAAGTCAATAATCAAGCACTCAATCATGCTAATTGCGTTCATCCATGAATCATTGCCAAAGATAATCATGCCCTTGCTTGGGGTAGACAACAAGCAAAAATTTTAATTAAACAAATGCTTGGCATTCTTGAAGCATGAAGGTTTCATAGGTCTCTCCTCTTCATGACTGAACAATGTACCAAGATCAAGTATGCCTCATCGAAAGGTTTACTTGAATTAAGCTCTTTAATTTTTTTTGAAGCAATGACTCAAAGATGCATGCTCTTTCATGAGTAGGGTATTTAACATTGACTAAATCAATGATCAACATCAATTTTCAATCTGGTTTTAGGTTATCTATTTTTGCTCAGCATTGTGCTTTCACACAATGCATCCCAAAAAGGGGCATCTGTAGACACCTAAAACATGTCATTTTGAGAAGACTGCCTATATGGACACCTTTTCAGGCCATATGACCCCCTTGGGGTAGCCTCAGGGCTTAACAGTGATTTTTATTACTTTAGCAAGAATGATTCCTCCTTAACAACTTGGGTCATCATATTTAGGAGTGACCTCCAAAGGCCATCATAACCCCTTATGACCAGTAGTCATAGTTGCTCTACCCTATGATGGTTGGACCTGTAACAAATATCAAAACCACTACCATGGTTAGAAATGGTTTCAATGACCATCCAAGCTCAATGAAATTTACAAACAGTTGTAGGAAGATTATGAAGAACATAAGCTTATACTAAGAAGGGGGTGAACAATATAAGATCACTTTTTATTTTTCTTTCCCAATCAATATTATGCAATGTATAGATATAAATATCAACAAAAGTAATAAAATCAATGCACAAAACACCATACACAATAGAGAAACCACAATTTATGTGGTTCACCCAATGTGGGCTACTCCACAGAGAAAATATTTCATTAAAATTTTCTCAATCAGTCTCTTAAGAATCCTTCCCAATTACAATGTTTATGGACCTCTGTCCAAAGGAGATATCAATCCCCTAAATCAAGTTTGTGGATCTCTATCCATAGGAGAACTCCTTCCCCTCTGCTATGGCTAGTGATCCTCTAGAAGACTACTGCCTCCACTACAATAGCTTGTGGATCTCTCTGCATTGAAGACTCTTGTCCCCACTCAGTAGATCTATATTCACTACCCTGGTTGATGGATCTCTATCCACTAGAGACTACAGTCCTCTCTACTCTATCACCTCTAAAGCTCTATCTCAAATCTTCTCAATAGGTCCACTCAGAACCTACTCAAATCTGCTCAATAGGTCCACTCAGAACCTACTCAAATATGCTCAATAAGTCCACTCATAACTTGCTCAAAACTGCTCAATATGTCCAATTCAAACCTGCTCAATCTACTCAACAATTCCACTTAGAACTTGTCCAAACTGCTCAAAAAGCTTACTCAGAACTTGTCCAAACCTGCTCAACAAGCTCACTCAAAATTTGTCCAAATCTTCTCAACAAGTCCAATCAGAACTTGCTCAATCTGTTCAACAAGTCCACTCAGAACTTGCTCAATCTGCTCAAAAATTCCACTCAAAACTTATCCAAATATATTCAACAAGTCTATTCAGAACTTGTCCAAATATGCTCAATAAGCTCACATAGAAATTAACCAATCTCATAGAAACATAAAGTGAATTTTTAGAGACCCAATATGTTTCAACTCAATTCTCAAACACTTTCTCAACTCAAATTAGAATATAGGATAGTTTGTTTTATGGAACTTGAACAAACACTTCACACATCCACTTGACTAGGCTCAACCAAATCTACTCAACCAATCACATAATGAAACACTCCTTTATCACAAAAACTAGTCCAAGCATATAAACATCAACTCAAAATGTTTCCAACAATGCTTAACAACAAATATCACATAACAATGATACTTATGTTCTTTTCAAACCCTAGTTCAAGTTCTTTGTATAACAACTCTCTTCAAAAACAATGCTTATAAATCAATCTTCACATAACAATGATACTCATGTTATTTTGCAAAACCCTAACTCAATTTATTGACACAACCAATGGCTTCAATGACAATGCTTATAAAACAAGGTTTTGACAACAACTCTTTATTCCAGAAAACATTGAAGCATTAACTCAAACACTCTTGAAAAGGAAACCCTAATCAAATCCTTTTTACTCCAAACTTTGTTTTCCAGAAATTCAATCAATCAACTCAACAATAGAAGAATGTGCTCATACCTTTTTATTTATGATGAAAGGATATCATAAATATGCCACACTCACAATCACTTTTTTGCCAATATCAAATAAAGGTTAGAAGATAATAATTTTCTCAATGAATCACAATACAAAATGATATCAAACAAAATACACCTTATCACTCCAACTTTAAAATAATATCCAACATATTTATAATAATATCTTTGGCAAACATCCTTTTACAGATAAAATCAACACTCTTAAATTCTTACTCCTCCAATATGCAAATATAATAATTAAGAATTTATTTAAAAATAAAATCAAACTCCTTATAACTCCAAACTTTATTAAAAATAATTTCCAACAAACACCAATTTTCAACTAGAAACCCTTTCAACTATTTCCAATTAGCAACCCTTTTAACTCCCAACTTTAGGCAATATTAAAAATAATCAAAATTTAATTACCTTGCATTTGGAAGGATTCGAACCCTCAATGCAACCCACGACCAACGCCTTTGTCGTGACTCAAACCACCACTCGAGCTAAGCTCTCACTTGGGAAGTGAAGAGTACAACGTGCTCAATGAACCTTCGTCTCTGCAAAATAAAAATATGTGTCATTCCTTTGCACTTCCAAAACAATGCAAACACTGTCATTAGGTTTCGAACATAGGCCACTCGGTGCCTCAAAACTTTAGCCAATGCTTCCTTGCCACTAGGCCACGCTGCCCAACTGGCTCGCAAAATTTTGGTGCTTTCGATTTGTTCTCAATCCCTGTAACACAAAATATGAATTCAATGTATTTTCTCATGAGCTCCTCTTCATTCAATTCGCATACAAATAATGTTCAAAGCAAGGATGATTGAAAATACCTTTAAGGCATGGTATATATAGCCTTTCCTCCTTTATGCACACATGTCGGTGCTCCTCCAATATTATTCGATGTTGGTGTTGGAATTAATTTATAAGTGATTTAAATTTATTTAAATTTAAATGTTATACATTAATTTAATAAAACCTTTGGTTTTATTAGGGCCTTCTCTTATTTCACAACTTGGTATTAATGATATTTATTTATAAAATTTAAATTCCTTTTGAATTTAAATATTTTATAAAATAAATATTAGGTCTCCTTTTAACTTTCCAAAAATCCTCCTTAGGTTTTTATGAAATTTTAAACTAAGCTTCCATATAAAATTAAAATATTATTGAGCCCTTTTACCTTTAACTTCTGCACTGATTCTCTTGACCTTTGGTGTTTTTTGAAGCTTCTTCTTGGATAACAAATGACAAACTTAACAACTTTGTTTCTTGAAAAAGTCCTTGACATTATTGATGACTTCATTTGGTGACATCAATTATAACTTTGACTTAGGGACTCAAAATGTCCATCAATCTCCCCCTTTGTCATTGATGGTAATCCAAAACCTTTTTATCGAAAACTTGACTTATTCTTAAGTGTTGCTCCCCCTAGGACATTGCTCTCCCTATCTTAATGCTTTCTAAAATATCAAGTCTCTCCTCCTTACTAAAATCTCTCCCACTTTGACATCAATGGCAAAGGGTCACCTTTGGGGCTTGGGTCTAAGAATGATCCTCTTCGTTTAGCCCCTCCCCCACATCATTTTGAGGTGGTTAATTCCGATATGGGAGTATTTCTACTCCTAGAAGGTATTTTTATTTACCTTTATCATCTTTCATTCTTATCTGATCCTTATGATTTCTTTGATTTTTTTCCATGTCCATGTTCCTATCCCTGTTCTTATTCATATCCATATTCCTGTTCCTATTCCTATTCTTGTTCCTATTCATATCCATGTTCCTGCTCCTGTTCATGTTCTAGTTCATACCTATTTTTTGAATGTCTTCTCTACACCACTTTGTTGTGTGACCATCATTATTGCACTTATAACACTTAATGTTATTGTTCCTTGGAGGTGCAAATTTCTTAGGATTTCTCCTAGTGAAGCCATATCCTCTTCTGTCATGAACCCTGCAATCCATTGCCTTGTGACCAAACTGATTACATGAGTAGCAATACCCATGGAAAATCTGTATGTTCCCATATTCCTGTATTTGAAGTGTCCTGCATTGTGAAGCCATGTGCACAAACCTGTGACATGAAAAACATCTTCCATTGAAGTTTCCTTGTATTGTCATCATTGGTCTCTTATTCTCTCTTGAATTATTATGATTGTTGTTCCATCTGTATCTTCTTTGTGCATTATTCCTATTTTTATTGAACTCTCTATTGTCCAACTCATCCTTAGATGTCTCACTTTATTTTACACTGTCTTCTTCTGAAGTATCTTCATATGAAGTTTCTTCTTCCCCAAAACTTGAAGTTGACTCTCCTTCCCATTTCTTTTGAACTTGTTCAAAACCAAGACCTATTTTTTTTGTTGACCTTCTTTGTACCTTGACCATATTATCCACAATATTTGAGCTATTTTTGAATCCTTTCATCTTGATCATAGAGTCTTCTAAATCTTATTTGAGTAGTGCCACTTCTTGTGCTAACTTCTCACATTCTAATATTTTTTCTTCTAACTTATCCTTGAACCTCTTTGACTTAGCCTTTGATTTTTCTAAATCCTCTGTGAACAAACTTCTCTCTTCATCACATCCTTGAAACTGAATTTCAAGTTTAGAGTTTTGTTTCCTTACCTTATTTACCGTGTCAAGAGCATAGATAAGTTCTCCCTTGAGATCATAACCATCCTTTTTTTAATACTCTATTTTTTTACCTTTGTCCAAAACTTCATTTTATTTTGGTTTGTCTTCTATAGGATCACTTACTTCTTCTTCTAAAGCCATTAGAATATTTTCATCTGGTCCTTCAAGTGCATTCTCATATTCATCATAACTAAAACTATAACCATCATTTGTTCAATCATCTTCAAGATGTCCAAAGTTACCACATCTAAAACACTTGAGAATAACTGGAGTCTTTTTATTAAATTTCTCTTTTTTCTTCAATCATAAATAGGACTTCGTCTCTATCATTGTCTGGAAAACTAGCATCACTATAACTTGAGTACTTACTTGCATTATCCACATAGTAGCTCCTCTTATGTCTTTTAAAGAACTTATTTCCTTGTTCGCTTTATCCATCCTTGCTTTTCTTCTAATGCTTATCCCGCCTATATATTTTTGATTCCTTGTACCTGTGATCCTATTTTTCTTCACCATTGTTGTTCTTTGGTTCTTGAAAATCTATTACAAAATGTCCAAAATTTCCACAATTGAAACACTTAACAGATCTTAGATCTTTAGATCTTCTGGAATCTTTATCTCTTCTACCATAATTAGCTTCTTCATCACTGGATGACTCACTACTTAAGTATGACTTCTTACCCTTTGTTTTCTTGATTGCTTTGAATGTTGCTTCCTTCTGGGAATAGGATATTTTATTCTTATCTCAAAAATTGTAAGCATACCAAGAAACTTATCTCTTGTCAAAGAATCACCATCCATTGACACTTCTATAGCAGAAACTTATTCATTGAATATTTTTGGAAGAGTTCTTAAGACTTTATCACAAATATCTGATTCATAAATCTTCATTCCAAGTCCTTGCATATCATTAACAACCTCATCAATTCAAATTATATAAGCACTGATATTTTTCTCATCATTCATTCTTAATATTTCAAATTGTCCTTTGAGATTTCGTATCTTTGCTTTCTTGACACTTTTATCTCCTTCATATATACCTTGCAATTTATCCCACATCTCTTTTGTAGTTTTAAAATGCATAACCTTCCTAGATTATGTTCTACGCAAACCTCTCACAAGTGTATTCATTGCTTTTGAATTATAGTGTTGTAGAATCTTACCTTCATTATCTTTAGGAGGATTGACTAAGGGATCATATCCAAATTCCACTGCTTCCCAAACTTCATTGCCAAGTGTCATTAGGTAGATCTTCATCATCATACTCCAATACATATAGTCACTTACATAAAATACTAGTGCTAAATTATTTGAGGATACTTTCTTAGAATCCATTGTGTTCTTGTTAGATTTTCCTTCAAGCTATTAAAATATTCTAAAGGAACCCACTCTAATACCAATTGAAGAACACAAGCTTATATCGAGAGGGGGGTGAATAGTATAAGACTACTTTTTAATTTTTTTTCCCAATCAATATTATGCAATGTATAGATAGCAATATCAATAGAAGTAATAAAATAAATGCACAAGACACCATACACAATAGAGACACCATAATTTACGTGGTTCACCTTGTATCGCTCCAAATTTTTCGCATCCCTACCTTCAGGCTATAGGATCCGCGCCCGAAAGGAGGATGGGAAAAGGATGTCGCGATACCTCGGACTGAGAGGACTTTGCGAAGGTCCCGCCTCTCAAGGGAGGTGTATTTTGGTGATTTTTCGATGGATGGTGGGTTCACCAGGAAACATTTAGCGGCGGTTTCCACGCCTAGGTTTTGGAATGTGTTTGATGAGTTCGTTTTAACCTTAAGCATTCATATCCTAGGTTTGGCCGAATGAATCTAAATTAAAACTACATGAAAATGCAACTTTCATGAATACAACAAACAGATTTGAAAGCAAAAACAGAGAATTTTATCGAATGACAATGAAAAATACCCGATCCAGATGTCTGCAGAAGATTATGATGTTTGAAGCAGTCTGGATCACTTGTAATCTGACAGAATCATCTGTAATATGACAGAATCGTCTGAGACTGACAGATAATCGTTCGAGATCTGACGAATTCGTCAGACGAATTCGCCAGAGACCTGCAAGATAGAAAACATATGCAAAATACAAGAAATTCTATTGTGCTAACAGAGGCAAATTACACCAAATAGCAATATGAATACTGAACAATATTTAAGAACAGAATTTAAAGCCAATTATTGTACTTTAATAGCAGATCATGAACTTAGCATGCAATCTAAGCTAAATGGGTGAACTCCAAATGCAAAATAACATAAAAACTGAATAAATAATCTAATTTATAGAATAAAATGACAGAAACAGAGTTGAGAAAAGCAAACTCCAGGCATCGATTGCCTCGATGTGGGTCGCAGTCGAGATCGTCTCGCATCAGTATGAAATCGTCTCGCATTTGACAGGATCGCCTCCGATCTGAACAGGTTCGTCGACGACGATGGATGCTGGCTCCGACTGAAAAACAATGATGTACCTGCAATAAAATCGATGTGGAACTAGTGCAAATGCAATATTAGGATGTTCTAATGTAGAGGGAATCACTTTGCAGAAAATTTCAGCCAGGGGTTGGGGAGGGAAAATCTTAGAGATTAAATAGGCTTAGAGGGAGTAGGTAGGAGGTTGGAGATCATCCCAATTTGGGAGATCTCCAACGGGGGAGGGTCCCAACGGCGCAGACACGCTTCTGCCCATATTGGAGACCCGTTGGAACAGATTCCAACTATGCAAATTCAGTTTTGCGACAAGATCGTCTGGACGTCCTAGTCCAGACGAAATCGTCAAATCTGGGGCGATATCGTCTGATCGGCGATGATATCGTCAAACGGTCAAAACAACCTCTAAAATTGGCGCGAAAAAGGGGGAAACGGAATACCCGACGGTTAACGGGCGGTTTGGGAGGTTAAATTTGATTTTAAAATTATTTACTAAGGTGAATGTAAATTTTATAATTTTATTGCGCCAATTTTAGGGTGCTACATTTTGCCCCCTCTTTAGCGAATTTTTCGAAGAAAATGCGTTAAAGATGAGTTCTTCTCGATCTACGAGAAAGCAAAAAATTATACCCATTTTTAGGCGACGATTCTTGGTCGAATCGTACGACAACTTACTATGGTGCCCCCTCCGTGTTTTTACCCAAATCGAATGTTTGAGGTAAAAACGCGGAAAAGCAAAAAAATTTGAATTATTTTTGAATGAAATTATTTTTTTTTTTTTTTTTTTTTTTTTTTTTTTTTTTTTTTATTAATTGGTTGTTTGATGTACATAATTGTGTTGTTTTTTTTTTTTTTTTTTTTTTTGGTTTTTTTTTTGGTTTTAATTTGGTGGTTATGGTTTTTTTGATATATGATATGTTTTTGATCATATGACTTGTGTCTTGAGTATGTTTATGATGATTTTATGTTTTGATTGATTGATTTGAAAATTCATGTAATTATGTCGTTGGAAATATTATAATTTGAATGTCATGCTATAAAATTTTAAATGAAATAATCTGATGTAACAAAGTGGTTGTATGTGATGCAATAATTTTGATAAAAATAAAAGGGGACTTTTAACAATAATTTCAAAGGACATTGTCGCTATTATAGACCATTTCATGGAGTCGCCGCTCACTCGGTCGTCAAGCTAATCCCCGTATAGAAATATTGCGAAAAGTAAAAGAGTGCTTAAGAGACTGTCTTAAGACTTTGTTGTGATAGTGCAAATGATGATGATGATGGTTGGTTTGTTTTCAGATTTTCATGAAAAATATTATGCATGAAATATTTTTAAAATGATTTTTGCTAGGCATAAATTCCTAAGTGTGATAAAATTTGTGAATAATTCCTTAGGAATTATACCATCATTGCAAAGTTGAAGGTTTGACATAATGACATAAAAATAGTGAAAAAATGGGTTTGCTTTTGAAAAGCATAATTTGTGTAAAATGAAGTCATATGGTTTTTATGATTTTTGATAAAATGGGGAATAAAAATTGTTACAATGGTTTGCGCTAGGCATAGAATATGTAGGTATAGACTTATACCATCATCGCGAAAATCCAAAAAAATAGTTTTATTGCATGGTTGATTTTTTGATGAACAGAAAAGATGAAAATGAGGACTTGCGCTAGGCATAAAATTCCAATTTTGGTTTTGAAACTATACCATCGTCGCGAAAGTCAACCAGATATATATGATTTGATTTGTGTAATTTGGAAGAAATTTTTGATTTTTCTAATTCTATAGTTGTCTTTGTGAAAAATAATTGTACTTGATTATTCCAAACAAGTTGCAAAAATAATATTTCAAAGTATTTTGAAGACAAAAGTTAGATTTATAAGGAATCCCATGTGCATATGTGCATTCATTTCCGATCTTGATTTATCCTAATGATAAACAAAATCTCTCAAATACAAATGTGTGTGCAATTGCATTGTTCATTTACCAGTTTTGAGCAAGATACTATGATACAAGTGATTTGAGGAAACCAAATAAATGTTCATTAACCATGATGTAGATGCATATAACCATATTAGACTACTATGTAGGTCGGATTATCAAGAGCTAGCTAATCCATAAGCAGACATAGGTCTGTACAAAAGAAGGTCGCTAATGTGACGGACATATCGCCACGCTAGGAGTTACCCAAGGCCAAGCAGTGTTGGGCACAAACCACCTGTTATGGGGCTTACCTCACGCTTTCGAATAATTGAGAATTCCAGGGATTCAAGCTCATCAACCCTTCTTTTCTTTTCAAAGGGTAGGGAAAGGGATTTTATTGCTTTCTTGCTTTCTTTTGAACTTTGCTTATTTTTCTTTTTGTATTTCTTTTGCTTGATAATACTTGGAACATTGCTGAAATAACATTTTTCTTTTCTCTTCTTTCTTGAATTTTTCTTCTCTTTTTCTTTGCTAGGGATACTTGCTCGGATTAGTTGTAGAGCAAGGGATTTTTATTCTGGGTAGGGGTGAGCTTGTCCTTTTGCCAATTCTCAAAGATTCTAGACCATGTGCATGATAGGATAGCAGGGGAAACTTTTCACTCAAGAAATCAGTTCTACTATGTAGCAAAACATGGAAATTACAAATATAATCATTTTATTGTGAAAAGATGTGCTTGGTTTAGGTAAATAACAAGATCAATTCTCTATGCTCAAACTTTATTTAATTGAAATTTGTGAACTTTGATATAAGAGAGATTAGTAATCATGCCATATAAAAGCAAGATATTTATTTTTTTGTGAGTGTGCAAGTGAGGGATTCAAAATAAATGCTAATTTATCCAAAATAAGTTGAAACATATAACTGCAATAATTGTAAGAAAATATATATAAACACTTTGTGAGAAAGTTTTTGAGAATGTTGACTCTCTCTTTCTTCTGTATATTGTTTTGGTTTCGAAAGAGTCAAGCATATAGCATCTTTTAGATTTTTATTTTGATTTTAGTTTTTGAGCAAAAGGAACTTAACTAGTGCTTTAAATAAATGCAATAGATAGTTTTTGAAGATTTTTGGAGATTTATGAATGTTTTTGGTGTTTTTGGATTTTTATAAATTGAAAGAAATACAAGATAATAATTTTAAACAAACATGGATGAAATGACCAAATTTATGCATAGTAACGTTTAAGGTGCAAAATATTCATGGGTTCTTTAAGTTCTTTACCATCTAAGGTAGATAATTTATATGCTCCTGATTCAAATTTAGCAGGTAATGATGTATGGTCCGAGCCAGCTTGGGCTCAAATTTACCTTTAAGTTCTTTGGTTGCATTTGTATTTTTTTGATTTTCTTTTAAAACAAGGTCGCCAATCTCAAAGGATCGATGACGAACTTTCTTAGCATATGATCTTTTAAGCTTGTTTTGGTAAGCACGGAGAATCCCCCAAAGCATTGATGCATTTTTCATCGAGGATTCCCACCGACCGAGTCCCCCAACATGATATTCATCTCCTACTTCGGTATCTTGAAGTAGCAGAGCCAAAGAAGGAACTTCCAATTCAAATGGAAAACTGCTTCAGCACCATATACCAAAACAAATGGTGAAGTGCCCGTCGGGGTTCGAACACTAGTTCGATAAGCCCACAAGGCTGGATATAATTGAATATGCCAGTCACGGCCAGTTTTATTGACTAATATTTTGAGAATTTTGATTAAAGTTTTGTTAGAAGCTTCTGCTTGACCATTACCCTGAGGATAATAGGGGGTGGACCAACGATGTTGAATCTTATATTTTTGACATAATTTTTTAACATCTTTATTTTTGAAAGGAGTTCCATTGTCAGAGATGAGATTCGCAGGAATTTCGAACCTGCAAATGATTTGATTAAAAATGAATTTAGAGACTCGTGAGCCGATGCAAGAAGCTAAAGGCATAGCTTCAACCCACTTCGTGAAATACTCGATAGGCGCTTATGATGAACTTGTGTCCATCGGATGACACAGGATTGATTTTGCCAATAATATCCAAGCCCCATTTAGAAAAGGGCCAAGGAGATGAAATAGCCCGCAGCTCTTGTGCAGGCGCATGGACAAGGTCAGCATGTTTTTGACACTTGTCGCAATGGCGCACATACTCATGTGCATCCGTTTCCATGGTAGGCCAAAAGTATCCTATCCGAAGGAGCTTTTTAGCAATGGCACTACCACTAAAGTGTCCTCCACAAGATCCATCGTGGGCTTCACTCAAGGCTGATTTAGACTCTTCTAAGTTTAAACATCTTAATAGGATACCTTCAAAAGATCTCCTATATAAAGTATTGCCAATTATTACAAAGCGACTTGCTCGTCGACGTAATAACCGACGCTGGTTTCTATTAGAATTGTCAGGGAAAGTCCCATTTTGGAGAAAATCAAATATGTCTGTATACCAAGGTTCAGGAGTAGTTTCATTGATTAGAAACACATCCAAAGGCTCTAAGCATGACTTAGTTGAAGCGGGTTCCTGGAGCCGACGAATAATGATAGTGGCATATTCGTCGTCTAACTCCAAGGGCAGGAGAGATGCAGCGGTGGCCATGGCATCAGCTGCACGGTTGCTAGTTCGAGGAATGGCTTCCAAGGTGACTTGATCAAATAAAGACATTAGTTGTAAAACATAGGCCTTATATGGGCACAGTTTATCATCTCGGGTTTGATAAACTTCATTAATTTGGTTTATAACTAATTGGGAATCCCCAAAAACTAAAAGGTGTTTAATTTTTAGTGCTAGAGCAGCTCGTAATCCAAGGATTAGAGCTTCATACTCAGCAATATTGTTGGTGCAAGCAAAGGTCAGTTTGAAGGACAGAGGAATAAGATGTTTTTGCGGAGATATTAAAATAATACCCGCACCAGCCCCACTCATGCATCGGGCTCCATCAAAGTATAAGGACCATTGTTCAACAAGGTCTCGCCTCTAATTGAAGGCATTCATCAGGAAACTCGATAATGAGGGGATGAGTAGACTCTAAGGGTGCAGCAGCTAATTGATCTGCTATGATTTGACCCTTAACAGACTTCTGTCCTATGAATGTGAGATCAAACTCGCTTAGAGCAAGAACCCACTTGGCTATGCGACCCGATAAATAAGGTCGACTCATGAGATACCTTAAGGGATCGTATTTAGCAATGACATACGTTTTTTGACTAAGCATATAATGTCGTAATTTTTGCGTAGCAAAAATGACTGCTAGACATAGCTTCTCTAACGTCGTATAGCGGGTTTCATAACTGATGAAGGTTCGGCTAATATAATAATTAGCACGTTCTCATTTTTCATCATCGAGTTGAGCTAACATAGCTCCTAAGGCAGAATCTGAAGCAAAAATATAGAGGAGAAATGGGCGATCGGATTTAGGCGGTGAAAGCACCGATGGGTTAAGGAGATATTGTTTGAGAAGTTCAAAAGCTTCTCTACATTCTGTGTCCCAATTGAAAGGGACATCCTTCTTAAGAAGTTTGAGAAAAGGACCAGTTTTGTCCGCCAGCTTATCAATGAAGCGACGGATAGCTTGAAGTTTACCCTGTAAACTTCGTAATTCAGATATATTAGTAGGTGCGGGCATATCGGTGATAGCCACAATTTTGAGAGGGTCAATTTTGATACCACGTAAAGAAACTAAAACCCCCAATAGTTTGCCGGACTTAACTCCGAATATACATTTTGCTCGGATTTAATCGAATGAGATATTCTCGTAATCGATTAAAGACTTTTCGCAAATCATCCAAATGATGATCTTCAATAAGAGAGCGAGCTATAATATCATCTACATAATCATGTAGGATATCATGCATCATATCATGAAAAATGTAGGTCATAGCTCGTTGGTAAGTTGCACCTGCGTTCTTTAAGCCAAATGGCATCACTTTCCAGCAAAAGGTACCCCAGGGGGTAATAAAGGTTGTTTTAGCCTGGTCTTCAGGAGCTATCCGAATTTGATTATAACCGGAGAATCCATCCATTAAGGACATCATCCCACTTCCGACAGTAAAGTCAATAATTTGATCCATGTTTGGAAGAGGAAAGTCGTCTTTAGGGCATGCAACGTTGATATCTCTAAAATCGGTGCAAACCCTAACTTTGGTAGCTTCTTTCTTGGTGACTGGAACTACATTTGAGATCCATTCAGCATAATCAATAGCTTGTATAAAGATAACATTCAGGAGTTTTTCTAACTCCCCTTTGACTAGCAAAGCCACTTTGGGATGCATTTTTCTAAGTTTTTGTTTAACCGGTTTAGCATCCGGATGGACCACTAGATGATGCATGACTACGGAAGGGTCTAGACTCGGCATATCTTCGTATGTCCAAGCGAAGACATCTTCATACTCTTTAAGGAATGCAATGTATTGTTCTTGTTTTTCTTGGACTTAGTTCTGCTCCAATATTGATTATGTGAGGATTGTCCTCAGTTCCAATGTTAATTTTAATGACATTTTCTACCTCCATGTGTAGATCTCTTTCAAAATTAGGTGGGGCGGGTGAAACGCCCAATTCTTGTAATTCTTGTAAGGTTAATTTAGATAATTCATTCTGAGGATCAATGGCCTCAAGTTGGGCTATAGTTGGTATAGAACCATCAAAATAAAACCCATTGTGTAACATCTCTTCAACAGAGACATCATGGAAGATATCTCCTTCCAACTCTTCATCGGGGTCAGCAATCATTTCAGGGTATGCTATGGATAGCATGTTGCATGAAAATGACTGATTATTAAGAGGCAAATCAACATGCCTATCCAAATAATCTTGATAGCATATGAGGTGATCATCCTCTTCAAAAGGAAAGGGTTGTCCCTTACTAGGAAATAGGCCCACACCACAGCGGGTAGGCCACGGTTCTACCTCGAAAGGTTCTTTCATGCCATTTTGGAAAGGTCCCAAGCCTTTCCCTTTATATCCCATTTTAAGCATCATGGGTTTAGCTTTAATATAATCATTGGTAAAATAACACCGAGCGTATCCCTCATGATGAGTTTTGATATTCCGAGGGATTCTTCCCCAGCCATATCCTTTATAAATGAAGGCACAACTCCCGACTTGGTAAGTACTTCCCATAGGTTGTGGGAGGCCCAAAGTACGAGGAGATGGCGGCAATTTATTTAAAAGGTTTGAATCTTGCATGAAAGCATTCATTTTTTTTGATATTAAGGTTGTAGATAAATCTGGTAATAGTTCATCAAAAAGGGCATAAGATGTAGAAGGTTTATTACCTATGTCTTGAGATGTGGAAGGTATGATAGATGTGTCTAGAGGTTTTGAATTTGTAGGGGTAGTAGTTGAAGAATTGGTTGTAGATTTGAAATCTTTTTGAGGTTCTAGAATAATTTGTTTAGAAGGTTGTTGATCTATATAGGAGGATGAAGTTAATGGAGGGGAACTAGGTGAAGTTATGGGTTTATGTTTCATAGTTTTAGATGAAAAAGAAGAACTAGGATGTGTGGATGACAGAGCTGGGCAAAATTGCACTCCAACGGGTTCTCGCCAAAGCACACATATCAAAAGGTCTAGGGTCACCATGAATAGTGACCAACTGATTTTTAAACTCAAATTTAACACATTGGTGTAAAGTTGATGGGACCGCTCGCATGGCGTTGATCCAAGGGCGACCCAAAAGTATATTGTACGATGTCGGGCAATGTACAATAAACACGGTTGTTTCTAGGGTTCTAGGACCAACTTGCAATGGGAGGGTGATAACTCCACACGTTTCTTGTGTTTCGTCATTAAAAGCTTTGATGATCATATCAGTTTTCTTCATTTCATCACTTCTAAAGCCAAATCGTTGGTAGAAGTCAAAGGTGCAAATGTTTAGAGATGAGCCATTATCAATCAAAACTCGTTTGACAGCTACATCTCCAATTAAAGCAGTAATGTATAAGGGATTGTCCTTATGTAAACTGTGTTGTGGGATATCTTTATCCCGAAATCAATACAATCAATCTCTCGAGTGATGATAGTATTGGCCATAGCTTCAGGTTGAATGTTTTGAGGCACCATCATTTGGCTCAATGTAAGCATCAACTCATCCCTATGGGTGGGAGAGGATCTCAATAAATCTAAGAGGGAAATTCTGGCCGTAGTGTTGGACAATTGCTCATTAATGCTGTAAGGGGGTTTAGGTTGGATATTAGGAGCAAGATTCCCTTTATTAGGGTTTTTCAGAACGAATGGAGCTGATCCATCGTTCTGGTTTGGTTCTTGTTGGGAATTTTGAGCTTGTTGTCGAGTAACGACTCCAATGGTTCCTACAATGTTATAGTGATGACGTTGAAACGGTCTCGGTTGAGAATTTATGGCTTGTTCATAAGGAAGGACTATATTAGAAGAAGGTCGAGTAGTGACTCTTCTAGGAAATGGTTCTTCTGGAACCATAGCATCTGTGATAAAGTTGAATAGGATCTGATTCATTTTCAGAACTATTCGATTGGTTTGAAGTAATGTCTAGTTCACTTTCACTATCTAATTCTATATCACTAGAATTCGAAGTTTGAAAATTATGTAAGGGCCTGGTTGTAACTAGGGATAAGGTCGTGTCAAATATTTGAGAATCCTGAACAGGTAATTGTCCGCTAATGGTTCCTACATATCGGGTAGGAGGGGGAACATTATGATGTTCGATTTGATTGGCCACCTCTTTACCATGTCTTGGTAAAGGGTGTTGAAATATGTCTAAAGTTTGATTGGCGTTTTGATTTTGATTTTGGGGAATGGTCTTTTGAGTATTATTAGGAGGGTTTTGTTTAGGTTGGAAGGCTTGCACTTCCATTTCATTATTGTCAATCAAATCTTGTATTTTATGTTTCAATCTCTTACAAGCGTTGGTAGAATGTCCAGGTCCTCTATGGAAATCACAATGCAAATCAGCTCTATATCCGGGTATACTTGGGTCAGGTTCCTGGATAGCGGGTAATTGGATCAAACCTCTTTCGAGTAATTGAGGTAAAATAGTTGACAAAGGTTGGTTTAATCTAGTGAATTCTCGAGGAGGCTTGTCAGGAGGTTTCAATATGAATTTTTTCGTTGTCTTCGTTGCATTGATATTAGCAACATTTTTGTTGTCAGTGACTCCGTCACCGACAACCTGTTTGTTTTTATATTGATTTCTGGATGTTTTCTCATCATCCTTCTTCCTAAGTTGGCCTCTCCTAATGAGGGCATCTTCTACTCTTCGAGCTAAATCTATAGCTTGATCGAAGGTAGTTAGGGTAGCAGTTGATAGTTCATAAGATAGTTGTTCTTGTAAATTGTTGATGAAAATGTCTAACATTTCCCTATAGGGTAGCACAAAGTGCAGTTTTCCTGTCAATTGCCTCCATCTAGCTAAGAAATCGGCAAAGCATTCATCCTTATCTTGTTTTAAATTGTATAGGTCTTTAATAGTTACATGCCTCTCGATGTAGGCACTAAATTGATGGACAAATGACTCAACTTTTTCTTCAAAGTTTCTTAAAGAATGAGTGGGCAATTGATAGTACCACTCTAATGCCATTCCACCTAAACTTTTGGGGAACATTTTTAGTAATAGCAAGTCGTCATGCGATATGTCGTGACATGCTATCCTAAACATGCGAAGATGCTCTATGGGATCTTCGGTTCCTTTATATATAGGCAGGACAGGCATGGGAAAATGTTTAGGGTATGGTTGAGCTACAACTATGGGATCCAAAGGTTGACTACAGATCTCTCGATAATTATACGAGGGACGGTAGGGATCTATCTGGTCCATACGTGAAGCTAATTGTTTCACCATGGCTTCCAGATTACTAGTTTGCCCCCCATATTGGTTTGGTAGGGCATTGACATAAGTGTTATGGGCATATGATGGAGGAACATGCAGGTTAGATGCCATGTTACTGTTGTGTAAAGTATTGGTAGGAAAAGTATTATGGAGGAATTTTGAAGCTGTATTATGTTGTATTCCAGATTGCTGAAAGTTTGTATTTGGCTTAGTTTTAGGTTTCTGTTTACTTAAAGCATTTTGCTCAATAGTTTGGCGGAATAAAGTAGTGAAGGGAATTTTCTTTTGTGCGGGAGTGATTTTAGGTTGAGTAACAAGTTCCTTAGGAGGTTGGGTAACCTGTTGTTTTGACATGCTTTGGGCTATAGTGACCATATCCGTATTGGATGGTCCACCCTTGTCACTTTCTTGATCAATGAAAGACAAGGGATTAGTCTGCATATTGCACATATATTCCATGGCTGCTTGAGTTTTACTAATTTGCCCTTTATCAAGGCGAATTGCCACATTAAGGTCATCAATGTTTTCCATGAGAAATCTCTTGAAATGCTCTGCATTGTCAAAGGCAATAGTTCCATTTGGAGCTACTCTAGGGGATGAGGATCCATCCTCTTTAACATTTGCTTCTTGTTCTTTATCTTCCCCTAAGTCTTCATCTGATTGACCTAGAGTTTCTCCTTCCGGATTTGAATCTCCAAGAAGGACATTTGGGTTTTCAGTTGTATCTTGTAACCAATCTTCTCCTTCCCCTAAAGTTTCTTTGCCATTCCTAAGTTTAGGCATGGTGCTAAGTTTTGATTTCAGCAAATATATATATATATATATATATATATATATATATATATATATATATATATATATATATGCAACAAATTAAGAGGTATATATTTACTATATACCTACTATAATATTTGAAATTGAAGTGTTTAAGTTTTTGCTAAGTTTTTTGATTTTTTTTAGTTTTTCTTTAATTTTTTGAAATAATACAATAAAGACAGCAAATAAAACAATAGATGCACGCAATAATAAGACTGAAAGTAAATGAGCTAGTTTTCTATGAATAACTTATGAATATCATTAATAGGTTCGAGTTGTTCAGGGGTCATGAAATGTTCTTCTTCAAATTGAAAGTTTTCTTTTAAGAATTTGATGAAAAGGGCTATGGTAATATTATCTGTCTCAGATGCTGGTTGATAGAAGTAAAGCTCATGGCAATACTCTCGATATAACACAACACGAGGAACTCTATTCCATCTTTCCCTATCTGTAAGAACAACCTCTTGGTCTTCTACAAGGCCTAGGAATTGGTGCACAATGGCTGCGTTCTCGAGGTATTCCTCGAAGGTGAATAATTTTGAAGATACTAAAGCTCTCCTATAGGCTAACCATCTATGGCAGGCTCTCTGAAGTTCATGATAAAAAACTAATTGATGAGGATCCAGGATTCTATCCAAGACTAGCCTCTTAATTTGCTTAAGTTGTGTGGACCTAGATGAGATGATACTAAGTCTCCTGTCAAGTTCGTCCCACAAGGATTGATTTCTACTCGTTTCATGGATACTAAGGACAAAATTAACTTCTATAGCTGCCAATTGATTTTCTACGTTTATAGTAACTGCTAACCTCTTTTTAGGAGCTACCATCTAAACATGACTTTAAACCTTAAATGTTTTAAAATGCATCTAAGTTTTAGTTGTTCTAATTTTTTTTTTTTTTTGTTTTTGTTTTTGTTTTCAAAAGGTTATGATGCATTCACGTCGGGTTCACCAAAATGTATCGCTCCAAATTTTTCGCATCCCTACCTTCAGGCTATAGGATCCGCGCCCGAAGGAGGATGGGAAAAGGATGTCGCGATACCTCGGACTGAGAGGACTTTGCGAAGGTCCCGCCTCTCAAGGGAGGTGTATTTTGGTGATTTTTCGACGGATGGTGGGTTCACCAGGAAACATTTAGCGGCAGTTTCCACGCCTAGGTTTTGGAATGTGTTTGATGAGTTCGTTTTAACCTTAAGCATTCATATCCTAGGTTTGGCCGAATGAATCTAAATTAAAACTACATGAAAATGCAACTTTCATGAATACAACAAACATATTTGAAAGCAAAAAATAGAGAATTTTATAGAATGACAATGAAAAATACCTGATCCGGATGTCTGCAGAAGATTCTGACGTTTGAAGCAGTCTGGATCGCCTGTAATCTGACAGAATCATCTGTAATCTGACAGAATCGTCTGAGACTGACAGATTCATCCGAGATCTGACGAATTCGTCAGACGAATTCGCCAGAGACCTGCAAGACAGAAAATAGATGCAAAATACAAGAAATTCTATTGTGCTAACAGAGGCAAATTACACCAAATAGCAATATGAATACTGAACAATATTTAAGAACAGAATTTAAAGCCAATTACTGTACTTTAATAGCAGATCATGAACTTAGCATGCAATCTAAGCTAAATGGGTGAACTCCAAATGCAAAATAACATAAAAACTGAATAAATAATCTAATTTACAGAATAAAATGATAGAAACAGAGTTGAGAAAAGCAAACTCCAGGCACTGATTGCCTCGATGTGGGCTGCAGTCGAGATCGTCTCGCATCAGTACGAAATCGTCTCGCATTCGACAGGATCGCCTCCGATCTGAACAGGTTCATCGACGACGATGGATGCTGGCTCCGACTGAAAAACAATGATGTACCTACAATAAAATCGATGTGGAACTAGTGCAAATGCAAGATTAGGATGTTCTAATGTAGAGGGAATCACTTTGCAGAAAATTTCAGCCAGGGGTTGGGGAGGGAAAATCTTAGAGATTAAATAGGCTTAGAGGGAGTAGGTAGGAGGTTGGAGATCATCCCAATTTGGGAGATCTCCAACGGGGAGGGTCCCAACGGCGCAGACACGCTTCTGCCCGGATTGGAGACCCGTTGGAACAGATTCCAACTATGCAAATTCAGTTTTGCGACAAGATCGTCTGGACGTCCTAGTCCAGACGAAATCGTCAAATCTGGGGCGATATCGTCTGATCGGCGACGATATCGTCAAACGGTCAAAACAACCTCTAAAATTGGCACGAAAAAGGGGGAAACGGAATACCCGACGGTTAACGGGCGGTTTGGGAGGTTAAATTTGATTTTAAAATTATTTACTAAGGTGAATGTAAATTTTATAATTTTACTGAGCCAATTTTAGGGTGCTACACACCTAATGTGGGCTACTCCACGAAGAAAATATTTCACTAAAATTTTCTCAATCAATCTATTGGTAATCCTTCCCAATTACAATGTTTATGGACCTCTATCCAAAGGAGATATCAATCCCCTAAATCAAGTTCATGGATCTCTATCCACAAGAGAACTCCTTCTCCTCTACTCTGGTCGATGATCCTCTAGAAGACTACTGCCTCCACTACACTGGCTTATGGATCTCTCTCCATTGAAGACTCTTGTCACCACTCATAAGACTTGTGTTCATTTCCCTAGCTGATGGATCTCTATCCACTATAGACTATTGTCCTCTCTGCTCTATCACCTCCAAATATCTATCTCAAATCTGCTCAACAGGTCCACTTAAAACCTTCTCAAATATTCTCAATAGGTCCACTCAAAACCTGCTCAAATATGCTCAATAGGTCCACTTAGAACTTGCTCAAATCTACTCAATAGGTTCACTTAGAAACTTCTCAAAATTGCTCAATAGGTCCACTCAGAACCTGCTCAATTTACTCAACAAGTACACTCAGAACTTGTCCAAATTGCTCAACAAGCTCACTCAAAACTTGTCCAAATTGCTCAAAAAGCTCACTCAGAATTTGTCCAAACCTGCTTTACAAGCTCACTTAGAACTTGTCCAAATCTACTCAACAAGGCCACTCAAAACATGCTCAATCTGCTCAACAAGTCCACTCAAAACTTGCTCAATCTACTCAGCAACTCCACTCATAACTTGTCCAAATCTTCTCAACAAGTCCACTCAGAACTTATCCAAATTTGCTCAATAAGCTCACACAAAACTTAACCAATCTCATAGAAACATAAAGTGAATTTCTAGAGACCCAATATGTTTCAACTCAATGCTCAAACACTTTCTCAACTCAAATTAGAATATAGGATAGTTTATTTTATGGAACTTGAACAAACACTTCACACATCCACTTGACTAGGCTCAACCAACTCTACTCAACCGATCACTTAATGAAACACCCCTTTCTCACAAACCCTACTCCAAGAATATAAAAATCAACTCAAAATATTTCCAACAATCCTTAACAACAAATCTCACATAATAATTATACTCATGTTATTTTCAAACCCTAGTTCAAGTTCTTTGCATAACAACTCTCTTCAACAACAATGCTTATAAATCAATCTTCACATAACAATGATACTCATGTTCGTTTACAAAACCCTAACTCAAGTTATTCACACAACCAATGGCTTTAACAACAATGCTTATAAAACAAGGTTTTGACAACAACTTTTTATTCCAGAAAACCTTGAAGCATTAACTCAAACACTCTTGAAAAGGAAACCCTAATAAAATCCTTTTCACTCCAAACTTTGTTTTCCAAAAAGTCAATCAATCAACTCAACTATGAAAGAATGTTCTCATACCTTTTTATTGATGATGAAGGGATCTCATAAATCTGCCACACTCACAATCACTTTTTTTCAATATCAAATAAAGGTTAGAAGATAATAATTTATCAATGAATCAAAATACAAAATGATATAAAAAAAAATACACCTTATTACCCCAACTTAAAAATAATATCCAACATCTTCATAATAATCTCTTTGGTAAAAATCCCTTTAAAAATAAAATCAACACTCTTAAATTCTTACTCATCCAATATGCAAATATAATAATTAAGACTTTATTTAAAAATAAAATCAAACTCCTTATAACTACAAACTTTTTTAAAAATAATTTCCAACAAACACCAATTTTCAACTAGCAACCCTTTCAACTATTTCCAACTAGCAAGCATTTTAACTCCCAACTTTAGGCAATATTAAAAATAATCAAAATTTAATTACCTCACCTTTGGAGGGATTCGAACCTTCAACATAGTCCACAACCAACACCTTTTTCGTGGCTCCAACTGTCGTTCGAGCTAAGCGCTTGCTTTGGAAGTGGAGAGCACAACGTAATCAATGAACCTCCCACTCTATACCAAATAAAAACATGCACCATTCCTTGGCGCTTCCAACACAATGCAAAAACTACCGCTGGGTTTCAAACACAGGACACTCGATGCCTCAAAAATTTAGCCAATGCTTCCTCGCCACTAGACCACGATGCCCAACTGGATCTCAAACTTTCGGTGCTTTCGATTTGTTCTCAATTGTTGTCACACAAAATATGAATTTGATATCTTTTCTCACGAGCTTCTCTTCATTCAATTTGCATACAAATAATGTTTGAAGCAAGGATGATTGAAAATACCTTTAAGGCATCGTATATATAGCCTTTCCTTCTTTATTCACACACATCAGTGCTCTTCCAATCTTATTCGATGTCAGTGTTTGAATTAATTTATAAGTGATTTAAATTTATTTAAATTTAAATGTTATAAATAAATTTAATAATACCTTTGGTTTTATTAGGGCCTTCTCTTATTGCACAACTTGGTATTAATGATATTTATTTATAAAATTTTAATTCATTTTGAATTTAAATATTTTATAAATTAAATATTAGGCCTCATTTTAACTTTCCAATAAGCCTCCTTAGGTTTTTATGAAATACATTTTAAACTAAGCTTCCATATAAAATTAAAATATTATGGAGCCCTTTTGCCTTTAACTTCTACACTAATTATCTTGACCTTTGGCGTTGTTTGAAGCTTATTCCTAGATATCAAATGATAACCTTGACAACTTTGTTTCTTGACAAATTCCTTGACATTAATGATGACTTCATATGGTGACATCAATGACATATTTGACTTAGGGACTCAAAATGTCCAACAGATTCTAGAATGGTATGTTACCCTTCTTGATCTTAATCGTTTCTTGGCTTCTCAAGTAAGCCAAGATTTCCATTGGAGAATTATATAAAAAGACCCCTTGGCATTCATTAATTAGATATCAATTCTAATGCAATAAAGTGTTATCGGTTTGTGTACTAGAGAGAACATCCTCTCATAAGCAACAAAGTTCTACCCAAATATAGCCATGAAGCTTGCTTGTGCATGAATGGAATCCCTTGGAGTTTGAAGATCAAATCTAATCATTGTGCATCATCAATCATCCTGAATTCAAGTCATTTTACAGGATTTGAATATGCTTCAAAGAGCATGACCCTTGAACATCAATTTGATAGACTAACCATACATCATCTTGTATCAAACATGAATAAATGGTTCTATGTTCAATGGTCGCTTCACCTCAAAGTGACGCATAGGCACAATTTCTAGACCATGTGATGGCAAGCAAAGATGATCGCTTTACCCCATGATGGCCTCTCAGTGAAATTTGTATTTACTATGTTTTCTACGTACAATAGCTTTAAAAACATCTAATTTATGTTCTACCATAATTTAGTACAATTTTTCATGCATTTCTTTGTCATTTTCAGCATCTTTATTTCAATTGCTTACTATGGAAATGGACCTCATCATGAGAGGTTCTATATTTTCTATTAATGTCTTATAATTGTTATTGTGTGCAGGTTTCAAGTCTCAGTAGGAGCTATTCAATATAAATATTCTTCAATATTTATCTCATTGTGTAGAGGTCGTAAAGAAACCCTCTATAATAAGTTTTGAGAGAGTAAAGACTCTACATGTTACACCTATTTGTGTTTCTATATTGTAATTCATATCAAATTGGTATAATCCCTAAGAGATATAATTGTAACTACCTTGTAAAGGAATATTGTAATATTAATAAGGATACCATTTTGTACATTTCATTATCCTATTATGGTTACATGATTTGTATTTGTCAATTTGATTTTATAAATGTTTAGGTGTACAATTTTTGCTACTCTACAGAAAGATAAAATACTTAATGTATAGCTGGAAAAATATGGATAAGAATGCTTAGATAGCACTAAAACTTTAACCATCATGCATAGCTATAAAGTCATAGTTTTTATGCTTATAAATAAGAAGCTAATGTAGAGTGTGAGAGAGTGTCGAGAAGAAAGAAAAGAGATTATTTAATACAAATAAATAAATAAAATTTATTATTTAAATCCCTGTCGCACTTTTGTGAGTAATTTTTTAACCATTAGATAGGAAATATTGTATGTCTCATTGTTTTCCTATGTAGGTCACAAGAGGTATATTGAAGACTTGAACAATAAATCAAAAAATAGATGCTTGTGGTTGAGGAAGGTTATAGGCATTTGGGAATGCCAAGGAGGTAAGAAATATTGAAGGCTCAAAAGACTAGAAGAATAGAAGAAATCTTAGGAAATCCTTTTCTAAAGAAAGTATACTATTGCCCCTTGCATCAGAGGATTTGGTTGGTGTTGACTAAATATTGGATTACCACATAATAAAAGTAATTATACTATGGAGACATCGTATAATTAAAGGGGTGGAGTTTCCAAAGAAGAAATCCCTAAATAATTTTATTTATATTATAATAACTAATTGTCATATTGGAGTTAGAAACGATCATACATTGTATTATAAACAATTATTTTATTGTATGGTTGCAAAGGAAGCCTCAACCATTCAATTACATGATAAGACAAATTATCAAACTATAATTACCCACAAATTTATCTACAAGAAAAAACACAAAAATAAATTATTATTTTTTAACTAAGGAGAGGGATTTGTAAACCCCTAACTGACCTCTACTTGATCTATTTTTCAATTCCACCAAGTTTCTTGAAGAGCTAAATCTCACAAAATACCCTTACACAAGTCCATTTGTGTAGGCGTATTATGTTTTATCGTAAATAAGTTTATCCCTCTCATCATTATTGAGGAGCTAAAATTATCACCTTCATTCAATAAAAGGTAGACACCCATCACCATACCATACACAAATCAATCGGTGTAGGTATACTACATGTTTTTTGAGTTAAGCTATCCATCTTATCTCCATGATGAGCTATATTAACTCAGATGTAGTCTTTCCATAGCTTAGTTATCATTATCCCTAAGGAGGTCTCAATCCATTAGGTCACCTATGTTCACCCTAAGGGGTCTCAATCCCTTAGGTCACCTTCTAAGTTCACCCTAGAATTCATTATTTAAGTTTATGTTGTTTAGCAAGGAAACAAGAATATTTCTAGATACTAAATATAACAAAGAGTATAATTCATAAGCATTCAAAAGATACTAGGAAGGAAGCAACATTTAAAATAAGGTAAACATTAATAGAAAGAGAAGCTAATGTAAAACATAAAAAAATCATAGCAATAAAATAAACATATAATTCCCATAATTCTGCAATTTATTACATACATCCAAGTATGGTAAAACCTCCATAATTTAAAGAATAAGGTAATACATCATATTCACTTAGGGATATCTCCCTACAATTCTAGTCTATTTGAGCATAAACAAATAGTTGTAAGTAAAGAACAAAATGTTGCAATGGTTCCAACTATATCATCGGTCCTCCTTCTCTTTCCATCGATCATTTGAGGATAGTAGGGAATAAGGGCACTCATGGTTCAGGATAAACATGCTTCTAAATGCATCTACTATTTACTTTACCAAATTGCAACTATACAAATGCAATCAAAGTATCTAACCATCTACTACATAGTTGATATCATAAAAATCTCCATTTTTATTTTCACCTCCCATTACCCATGGAAATTCTTTCAACAAATGCAGCTAGATTCTAGGTTCTACTTTAATTGATTCCTTTAACCTTTGTTCAATAAATTAATGTGCCATATCTTTAATCTATAAAATAAGCTAGGTTACTTTATTTTCATAGATCATGTCCCATTACTTAATCCAAAGAAATAAACTATTTCCTTTACTTCATAAATCAAAGTCCCATTCCTTCAATCCATAAAATAAACTACCCTTTTTAATTTAGTAAAAAAAATTCTCATCACTTGAATTCATAAATACACTTTCTTATTTAATTATTAAATCAAAGTCTCCTACATCAATTTAATAATAAATTATTTTATTTTATTTTCACTAAATAGAGTCCCTTACCTGTACATAATAAAAAAACCATTCTAGGAGAAGAGAGAGATGGAGGAAATGACTCTGCCTGTGGAGTGTAGGTTTGCATGGCCGTGATAGGCCGTGCAAGCTCTGGCTTCTTTTTTCTGCTATTTTTTGTATGTTTTACGGTTGGGGGGATTTTATTGTTGTTGGGGGAGGGGTTTATTTTTAGCGTTGCGTAGGGTTTTTTGCTCTTCTTCTGTCTTGCAGGGTACTATAATTTTGTTGTGCATGTTCCTTGTGGGGTGAGGCATTCACCGTTGGTGTTGAGCTATGGTTGGAGGCTCGGGTGAGAAGCAGGGTTTGACTTTTCAAGAGGCCCTAATGGGTTCAGGACCGTCTGACTCTGGATATATATTTGGAGATAACTCATCATTCCCTTCTGGTTTGGGGGCTGGTCCTTCTAAAGCTGGAGTTTTCAGAGCTTCAAAGGTGAATGGATGTCTTGAGCGTGCGGCTGAGAGGCCTATTTTGGTAATTCAACCTGAATCAATTGCAGAAGATGTTCAATATTTGGAGAAACATGCTTTGATTTGCAAATTTTTGGGTATTAGGGTTCCTCTTATTGCATTTGAAGCTTGGGCTCGCACAGTCTGGAACCCGATTGGTGATATGGAGATCATGCAGGGAGCAAATAATTATTTTATGGTTGTTTTTTCATGCATGGAGGATCGGATTAAGGTCTTTGAGGGTGGACCCTATTTTTACAATCAAGTTGGCTTATTCATTAAGCCTTGGCATATGGGTTTTAATCCTACAGAGGAGATTCCATCGAGGGTTCCAGTTTGGGTTCGTTTTCCTTGGTTACCTTTAGAGTACTGGTGGACTGATATTCTTCACTCGATTGCGTTATTGCTGGGGAAACCGGTTGGACCTTCTCAACATACTACGGAGAAAAAGGTAGTTTCTTGTGCCCGTGTCTGTGTTGAGATAGATTTAAATAAACCTTTGCCAGATTCTCTTGAAATTTGTGTTGGATCCTCGTCTTGGATTCAACAGTTGGATTATGAGACTCTTCCTTTTAGATGTCGGATATGTCATGCCTACGGACATTTCCAAAGAAAATGTCCCAAAATCTCTGGGAATTCCTCTTCTAAGCCACAATCTCCTCCTACTTTGTCCTCTAAGGGGAAGACTCCTATGCAGGATATTGGTTCTGGTAAAGGGAAAGCTTCAATGCTGGATAGCGGGTCAATTAAGGGGAATGCTCATATGCCAGTTCGTGGATCAGACAAGGAGGGTTTCATTCCTGTTAAGGCCCGCAATAAAGGAAGGGGTTTGAAGAGACCCTTTAATGAAAGGCAATATGATGGCTTGTATAATAGGTTTGATGCTTTGGATGATTTGGAGCAGCATGATGGAGTTTTTGCAGATCCTCTTGATAATGGTCAACAACTACCAGTTAATGGAGAAACACTTTCTACTGGTAATTTGCAAAAGAATTCATCTGATGCTCATATGGATAATGAGCAGTCAATGAGTAAAGTGATTGTTCCAGTAAGCTATGTGGCCCAACTTGTTGAGGGGGATCTGATTTCCGCTCCTTCTGAGGAAAATATGGATATTCAGGAGGAGGGTAAAGTGGTGGATGACCCGCTTTTGGTTGATTTTATGGATACTGGCCATGGTAAAGGTTCTAAAGCGGGTCCTATGTTGGGTTTGCATCAAATAACTCTTAAAAAAGGGGCCCTTGGAAAATCTTCTAAGGTGGGAAGGAAAAAATATGGAGAGAAAATTAAGAAAATAGGAGAGGATCTAGTTGAGTCTGGTTTAGTGCGGCCTCTTGACTCTCATTTCTCTAAATGATTGTGCTTTCATGGAATGTAAGGGGTTTGAATAGCACCCCTCATCAAAAGGCTATTCGTGATATGATTAAGGTTCATATGCCTGATGTTGTTTTCCTACAAGAATCTAAGTTGTCTGTGGATAGTTTATTTACTGTTACCTCTAAATTATGGGCTCATGGACAGTGTCAAGGAATTGGGGCTCAGGGCAGTTCTGGTGGTATTGTTTGCTTATGGAATCCATTGAAGGTTCTTCCGATTTGGTGGGTCTCTATTAGATCTTCTCTTTCTTTGGCTGCTCTTTGTCAGGAGTCAGGGGAAGTGGTTCTTTTAACTACTGTTTATGCCCCCTCTGATCTTGCTGGAAAGATTAATCTCTGGAACCATGTGCGAGAGGTTCGTGCTCTAGCTCCTTATTATCCTTGGATTGTTGCAGGAGATTTTAATGTTGTTTCTTGTTTGGAGGAAAAGCGGGGTGGAGTAAGTTTTCTTGGTCAGGCTTCTTTACTTCTTAATGATAATATTCAGTTTCTAAATCTTGTTGATATTAAGTCGGGTAATGGTATGTTCACCTGGTCTAATCGGAGATGTGGAATTGAATCTATTTCTGAGAGATTGGATAGATTTCTTGTTTCTCCTTATTGGGTTGGTAATAATTGGCTCACCACCTCTGAAATTCTTGATTGGAGAGGTTCTGACCACTGGCCAATCAAACTTGTTGCTATCAAACAGGGTATCATCCGTCATCCAAGTTTTAAATTTTAGTTAATGTGGCTTCGGGAACCTTCTTTGTATGACTTGGTAAAATGTTGGTGGATTCAAGGGAAACCGTTATATGGGACTGCTATGTACTCTTTTTCTAAGAGGCTTCAATTTGTGAAATATTGTCTTAAAAAGTGGAACAGGCAATTTTTTGGTAATATTTTTCATGCTAAAGCTATGGCTCAAGACCGGCTTGATTCTATTACTAGACAAATCAGGGATCAGGGACTTTCTGAACAGACTCTTCAAGAGGAATCAGAGGCTTTGAAGGACTTGGCAGAATGGGAACTTCGTGAGGAAATTTATTGGAAGCAAAAAGCTCGTTTGGATTGGTTGCAGGAAGGAGATAGGAATACTGCTTTTTTCTTTAACTCGGTTAAAGCTAGAAGGCATGTTAATGTTATTTCTTCCATTGTCTCTTCTCGAGGAGTTCATTTGAAAACTACCCATGATATTTTATAGGAGGCAGTTACCTTCTTTTCCTCACTTTATACTGAGGATTCTTCTGGGGTGGATGTTGAGGAGAATGTTATTTTGGGATGTATACCTTCAGTTATTTCTGCTGAGATAAATGTTGATATTTTAAGGCCTATTTCTCTTGCAGAGCTAGAAGGTATTGTTTTTCATATGAAAAAAGGGAAAGCTCCAGGGCCAGATGGTTTTCCAGTTGAATTCTTTCAGGAGTTTTGGGAAATCATCAAATTTGATTTGTTAAGGGTTTTGCAGGAGTCCTTGAACAATAAATAGATGTTGAAGGCTTTGAATTCTACCTTCCTGGCTCTTATTCCTAAATGGGAGGGAGAAAATTCTTTTGATATGTTTTGACCTATAGCTCTGTGTAATGTTGTTTATAAAATCATTACTAAGTTGATTGTTGAGAGGCTAAAACCTTGGTTGGGAATGGTTATTTCTGATGAGCAAGGAGGCTTTGTGGTAGGCCGTCAGATTCTTGATGGTGTTGTTATAGCTGCTGAGACCATTCATTCAATGGGTATGTCTAAGGAAAAAGCTATGTTTATGAAACTTGACATGGCTAAGGCTTATGACAGGGTTCGATGGTCATTTCTTCAAAAAATTCTTACAACCTTTGGGTTTGATCCTATGTGGATTAATTGGGTTATGAGTTGTATTACAACTCCATATTTTTCTGTTCTTATTAATGGAGATCATTCTTCTTTGTTTAATGCTTCATGAGGTTTGCATCAAGGTGATCCCTTGTCTCCGTACTTGTTCATCATTATGGCTGAGGGTTTGGGTAGGTTGTTAAAATCTCACGTGAATCAGGGTCTGCTTCATGGTTGGAGGTGGGGTAGTAATTTGCCTACGTATTCTCATTTGCAGTTTGTTGATGATACTGCTCTGATGGGTGTTGCTTCTATTAGGGAGGCAACTAATTTTAGAAGAATTTTGGATATTTACTTGGCTGCTTCTGGGCAGAATATTAATGAGGCTAAATCTTCCATTTTTTTCTTTAATACTAATCCCCGTATTCAGGCCAAAATTGTTCAGATTCTCAGATTTCAGGTTGGAGTTCTTCCTTTTAAGTACTTGGGTATTCCTATCTCTGTTGGTCCTCTGCCTAGGAGTGTTTGGTCCAACATTTTGGAGAAATTTCGTACTCAGGTTAGTCATTGGACTTACAGATGGTTGTCTTTTGTTGGTCGGGTTTTGCTCCTCAAATATGTGGTTCAAGCATTACCTGTGTACAGGTGTTTAATTCAGGTTGCTCCGACAAGTTTTCTTCATGATCTTGATTCTCTTTCATGGAGATTTTTGTGGGCTGGTAATTTGGAATCCTCTAAATGGAGTTTGGTGAAATGGGAGTCTCTTTGTAGACCTAAACAAGAGGGTGGTTTGGGTCTTCGCCTGAGTTCTCTTTCTGGGCAAGCTCTGGCTGCCAAACTTTATTGGCGCTGGTGTACTAATCATGACCAAACTTGGGCTAAAATTCTTTCTTATAAATATCTCTGTGGGGTGGAAGGTGATGAGCTTCCTCGTTATAGCTTGATTGGGAAAGGTTCTTTTGTTTGGAACACTCTGAAGAAGGGAGCTTCTCTTATCAAACAGGGGCTGTTTTGGATTTGTCATAAAGGCTCTAAGGTTCTTTTTTGGCATGATTCTTGGGATGGTTTTCCTGCTCTTTTATCTGAGTATCCTCATCTTCTTGGTCTTGCTCAACATTTTTTGGTTGTTGGTTGGTCTAGAGTGATGGATTTTAAAGTTGTTAAGAGAATTGGTCAGATGGAAATGTTCCAATGGAGGGATCCTAGTGAATGGCCTGTTGGAGGCTCTATGGAGGATAGAGAGGAGTTGTCATGCATTCTGGCTTCTAGAGAATGCTCTTCTTCGCAAGATGATGATGTGTTGGCTTGGGGTCAGGACAATAGAGGGATTTTCTCAGTTGCCTCCGGATATCATGAATTGGATCGCCAGTGTTATGGTACTGAGGAAGTTCCTTGGTGGAAGCAAGTGTGGAATAAATTTGCGTGGCCTAAGTGCAATTTTTACTTGTGGGTTGCCACTCGTAATCGATGTCTCACTTGGGATAACCTTCAGAAGAGAGGTTTTCATGGCCCTTCCTTTTGTTTCCTATGTGAGAATAGTGAGGAATCTGTTGGTCATGTGCTTCTTCAATGTGGTTTTGCGCGTCAGCTTTGGCATTTGTGGTGGGGTGTGTGGAAACAGTCTTGTGTTCATTCTTCTTCTCTTTTGGATTTCTGGAGGAGTTTGGGAAGGCCTCCGGCTAAGGTCTTCTTTTTACAAGTTGCTTGGCATATTGGTCCCTCCTGCATCTTCTGGAAAATCTGGCTTGAAAGGAATCAAAGAATTTTTCAAGGGAGAAAGCTCTCTGTTTTTCAAGTCTGGCAAAGAATTTTGAGAATGATCCAGGAAACTGTGTCTACTAAATGTCAGATTAATATTCCTGTGGACATAGTGGAGGTCCAGATTATGCATGGTTTGGGTTTGATAGTGTCTGGTCCATGTGCTACTATTTCTTTTAGCATGAGGGGATTCAATAACAGAGTGCAGAGAGATGGCAGATGGCAGCCCCCTCCTAGGGGGGTTCTTAAGATTAATATTGATGGGTCTTCAAGAGGTAATCCTAGAAATGCTGGTATTGGTGGAGTGGGACGTGATTGCAGTGGTGTGGTATGTTTCTTTTTCTCATGTTTTAAAGGAAGGCATACCAATAATTATATGGAAGCCCTTGTTGTTCTTTATGCATTGGAGCAAGGATATGCTTTGGGTTGGTGCAGGATAATTTGTGAATCAGATTCTCAAATTATCATTAATTTGTTGAATACTTGTAATCTTACCAATGTTAATTGGAGGTTGGCAGGGGTGGTTAGGCAGATTCTTCATTTTCGTTGTCATATGGAGTTCATCGCTTTTACTCATATTCCAAGGGAGTGGAATGGTGTTGCTGACTGTTTGGCTAAATGGGCCTCTGAATTTCAAGAAGGTTGGAGTGTTAGGGAGTGGCATCAACTTCCTTCAACGTGCTCTCAAACTCTTACTAGTTTATTGAAAGTTGATATGCCTAGATGAGGCAGTTTTGTTGTAATCTGATTCTTGACTCTTGTATGTTTTTCTGATTTCAATAAAAAATTTACCCCTCTTTTTATCAAAAAAAATAAAAATAAAAAAAACCATTCTTCCTTTATTTCCATTAATTAAAACCTTATTATTTCAATTAATCAAAGAAATCATAAACCCCTTTACTTACCATAATCAAATACTACTTTCTTTAATTATTAAAATAAATCATAAGCCTTCTATTTAACATAATCAAAGATTGCTTTCTTTATAAAACATAGCCCTTCTATTGAAGACTACTTTCTTTAACTATTTAAATAAAATATAAGCCTGTTGGAAATTTGAGGTATTTTATGTTATCATTGATGTCACATGGATCATTGATGTCAAATGGATCACATTGAGTTTTTATGGCCAAAGTATTTCATAAATAAGCATTTATGATATTTTGGAAAGCATGAATATATATAGGGTTTTTGTGAAAACCAAAGCAGACAAAATAAAAGGTTTTATTTAAAACAATGGATGGCAGATTTGAAATGGCTTTTTCTTAAAACCTAGGTTGGCTTTTCATTTTGTCGAAAAAGGTGCCTCGATGATGGAGATATTTAATTTTAAATATTTAGTTTAATTTTTAATTATTTAAAATTTAAATTTAACTTTTAAAATTAAAATTAAAGTCATCGCCGATTTCATAAAAACCATGCACCGTTAAAAGGAAATTAATAATTAAAGGTGCCGACGTATGTGAAATTAAAGGAAGGTTGCATATATATATGCAAAGGCTTTCGATTCAAAATTTTGAGCATCGAACGAAGAGAAAAAAAAGTGAAAGCCCTTAAATCCTTTGATGTGATAGCGTGGTCCAACAGTGAGTTTGGGAAGCATGGAGTTTTTGGTTGTGACAGGGCATGTGTTCGATTCCCACTGGGTTCGATTTTCGTAGAGTGTGGAAGAAGAGCATTTGGCGCACATTTTTGGGATGAGCATGGGTAGCGAAATATAGGGAGCATTTTTTCTCTCTGTCTTATGTGAGAAGATAACTCACATGGTCTTTTGCACCATGGTTGTGGTGTTGAGTGGCAGTGATGAGGGTTTGATTCCCTCTAAGAGGTAAGTCAACATTTTATTGAATATTTTTATTATTGCCTAATGTTGGAGGAATAAGGTGATGCTAAGGGAATAATGTTTGATTAAATTTTTATTTACTTGGAAGACAAGATATAAGGGTTGAAATGCACTTTTAGAAAAATAGAAATTTCTTGTGTTTTCCTCTTTTAGAAGTATATAATATTATATATTTTTGGAAATCTTATTTCGAGGGCTATTTTATTAACTTGATTAGATGAAGAAATAAGGTGTATGTAAAGATATATTTCTATTTTAGTAAAGGGGTCTGCTACATACCAAACCTAGCCATCGGCTAGGTTCTCCAAATGCATAAAATTTCATATTTATTAGCATAGTGTTTCATTAATTCATATCATCTCATATTTTTTATTTTTATTCATTGCGTAATCGCACTTTGGCCTTCACGATGGGGACGTGCCCTCCCTGAGTGGCGAAATATATCCATATCAGTTTTATTCCATTTACTGCGTCTGGTCCTGTATTACTCTTGTATTGGAATCGAAGAAATAATATTGAATTAAATTAAAAGGAACAAGTTTAACGTTCCAAGTGGTATCAGGTTAGCGATCTGGGCGTGAGCGCAAGTCACCGAAGAATCCCTCACAGGTGGCGGTAAAACATCGTCAGACGTCCCTCTGCAAGTGGAACCTGGTGGAGGATTCATGAAGACCAAGCAACAATCGAGTGAGCGTTTCACTGTCACACTAATGCAGGCGCCGATTTACTTCATCAAATTATCAGGAAGCGCCAATTTAAGGGAACATAATACTCCCAAAAATCCCATCAGTTCGCTGCGATAGTATTCGGGAAAAGCCATCAGATCTGGCTTGATTCAAGAGTGCATTCAACGTTTTAAATTGATCCGTTCCTCATCAGTCGTCACTGTCAGCCGATCTGTTCCTCACTATCAGTCAGTCCACTCCTTGTTGTCTATGTCATCGTTGTCAGTCTATCAGTCAGTCCACTCTTTGCTATCAGTGTCCTCGTTGTCAGTCTGTCGATTAGTCGCATCCTATTGCTGTCAATCTGCATCCCACGTCCGGTCGTGTCGATCAGTTTGTCATGTCAACAGTGTCCTATCATTGCCAATCATGGTCAGGTGAGTTACATTAAATTTCATGTAGTCAAGGGGCAGCGCTACCTTAAATTCTGCGTCGCAGTTGGCACGACAGTTGAAGTGGAACACACAAATTTTGGCAATTCATCAAATTATTATTGGAGAAGGGAAGCCCAATTTTTTTTTTTGAAAGTGCATGACCAAACAGTGGACCAAAGGACCTGACGGTCGACTATCAAGCTCGGAGACAACCAATAACAATGCAAGAAGACCTCATCGAAGCCCAGGTACAAAAAATTCTCCTTCTCCTTTCAAAATTGGCAGTTATAATCCACATCATCCACTGGTAGACCCTATGGCGACTAACCCTCCCCCAACTCACGAAAACATCACACAAGGAGAATCCAGTAACTCGGCCATTACCACGGATGAAACTCTTCGACACTTACTAGATGGTATGCGCCAAATTAATGTCAACCTAACTAAACTATTGAGTGCACAAAACCGACCTAATCCCAATACTAATCCCCAAAATCACTCCCATGAACAAAGGAATGAAGAAAATGATGACCAGGATGAAGATTGGGAGCAGCAAAGAGGCAATCCGGAAAATTACGGGAATCGCTATCATAGACAGCGATATAACCAAGATCAGGAGAGGGATATGGGTTATCACCAACCGAGAGGCCCTAATAATTTTCCACGCATTGATATGCCCACTTTTGAGGGTCATGATCCTCATGGTTGGATAGCCAAAATGGAAGGCATTCTCGACTTATACCAAATTAAGGATTTTGATAAAGTCCCTTTCGTTGCATCAAAATTAGGCACTGAGGCCTACCAATGGTTCATATGGCTTAAGCGAGAGAAAGGAGCTACTATTAACTGGAAAAAATTCACTACCTATTTTTTAGAAAGATTTGATGAAGGAGCTACATCGTCATACACAATAAGACTGTTATCTCTTAAACAAGAAGGATCGGTTAGTGAGTTCGTCTCGAAATTCACCAGTTTACTACCGTATACATTAGACCTCAGTCCCGACATAGTGGTAGGAGCTTTTCGCAATGGATTGAAAGAAAATATTAGGGTGGAGGTGGACATTCAAAATCCAACCTCGTTGAACGATTGTATAAGAATAGCCAAGCTGGCTGAGAAGAGAATTCAGTTGTATGCACGGCGTGAAACTTATAGTCGTCCTTCGTATCGCAACAATTCCTTTCACAGAAATGATCAACCATCAAGATACTTTTGCTATAAATGTCGCACTCATCATCCCAGGGAACAAGCATGTGCCCAAAAACAAAACTTTCATATTGAATGCGATCAATATGAAGGAGAAGAGGAAGAAACTTACCACCAAGAAGAACCTATGCAAGAAGAACTACCAAGTACTCTAGAAGAGAAGGAAGAGGATACAATGGCTATCTCCGTGCATGCCCTCATGGGGTTAACCGCCCACCATACCATCAAGGTACCAGGATTTCTCCACCAGAAAAAGGTGAATGTGCTAATTGATTCCGACAGTACCCACAATTTTATCGACATCAAAACAACAAAAGCTTTGAATTTATTCATTAACTCTTCCAACAAAGACAAATTCTAGGTTCTAGTAGCCAATGGGGTGAACGCTCAATGTGTTGGTAGAACATCTCAAGTTTCCATAAAAATGGGAACTTATACCTAGTTTGGATCCCTTTTCGTCATGAATTTAGGGAACTCTGATGTCATTTTGGGAGTTGAATGGTTGGAAACATTAGACACGGTTAGCTTCAATTTCAAAAAATTATTTGTGGAATGGAAGGAAAATGGATGAGTCATTCACTTACAAGGCATTACTACTCCTCCATCACAAATGGTGAGCTCTCATAGTATGGAGAAGATGTTAAAAAAGGGTGGATATGGATTTATAGCTCAAATTAATTGTTTGGAAAAACAATCTCGAGCAACTTTGGATATTACTGCTCCAGATTTACGAGACGTCGTAACAAATTACGAAGAGGTTTTCCAAGAACCTAAAGGATTACCACCTAAACGATCTCATGACCATGCCATCCATTTGATTCCAGGGAGTGTCCCACCTAACAGCCGTCCTTACCGCTATCCTCAACCACAAAATATAGAAATCGAACAGATCGTTCAGGATCTACTAGATCATGGAGTCATTCGTCACAGCACTAGCCCTTATTCCTCACCTGTAGTTCTGGCTCGATGAAAAGATAACTCTTGGCGTATGTGTCCTGATTTTCGTTCTCTCAATAAACTCACTATCAAGGACAAATTTCCTATCCCTGTCATAGATGACCTACTAGATGAGTTGCATGGTGCAAATTTTTTTACAAAATTAGACCTTCGCTCAGGATTTCACCAAATCCGTGTCAGAGAAGAAGATATTCCCAAAACTTCTTTTCGTACTCATGAAGGTCATTACGAATTTTTGGTCATGCCTTTTGGTCTCACCAATGCACCATCCACATTCCAAAGTCTCATGAACCAAGTGTTTCGTCCACTCCTCCGTAAGTTTGTGTTAGTTTTTTTTTATGACATTCTCATATATAGCAAAACATGGAAGGATCATTTACATCATGTGGATAAAGCCCTTCACATTTTACACAGAGAAAAGTTATTTGTCAAACGTTCCAAATGTTCATTTGGTGTCCAAGAAGTCGAGTATCTTGGTCATATAGTTTCACACGAGGGCGTCAAAGTCGACCCCAATAAGATTAAGGCAATTCAAGAGTGGCCTTTACCTAAAACCATCAAGAAACTTCATGGTTTTTTGGGTCTCACGGGCTACTATCGCAAGTTTGTACGAAATTATGGTAAGATTGCAGCACCTCTCACAGCACTCACAAAGAAGGATGCTTTTCGTTGGTCGGAAGAGGCCACTCAAGCCTTCGAAGCTCTTAAGGAGGCCATGTGTACCACTCCAGTTTTAGCAACTCCCAATTTTCACAAACCATTTATTATCGAATGTGATGCATCAGGAACAGGAATTGGGGCTATATTAATGCAAGAAGGTCATCCATTGGCATTTGAAAGTAAACAGCTATCGAGGAAAAATTTGGGAAGATCAACATACGAAAAAGAAATGTTGGCTATTCTTCACGTGGTAGAAAAATGGAGACACTACCTAATCAGTAGCCGCTTCATTATAAAAACAGATCATAGTAGTCTCAAACATTTTCTTGAGCAAAGGTTTTCCTATCCGAAACAAAATAAGTGGTTAACCAAACTATTGGGCTATGATTTTGTTATCGAATACAAGAAGGGGAAGGAAAATGTAGCCGCCGATGCGCTGTCCAGGAAATATGAAGACGAAGTAGTCATTAATGCTATTTCAGGTCCTTGCTCCCAATGGGTGAATCAATTACAAGATGAATGGTTGTCCAATAGTGAAATTGCTCAGATAATTCAAGAATTATCTATAGGGTCCTCTAAACACCCTTTGTTCTCTTATGAAGATAAAATCCTCCGGAAGAAGAACCGCATTTACATTCCACACAATTCAGAACTCAAATCGAAGATCCTCGATGAATCGCACGCTTCTCCATCAACGGGACATTCAAGATTTTTGAAAACATATTTAAGGGTCAAACAATCATTTTGTTGGAAAGGATTAAAAGCAAAAGTCAAACAATGGGTAGCAGAATGCGAAGTTTGCCAGCGCAATAAAGGAGAAACAGTCAAATCACCAGGGTTGTTACAAGCATTACCCATCCCCGAACGTCGGTGGGAACATATATCCATGGATTTTATTGAAGGTCTTCCAAAGTCGGAAGGCAGGACAGGTAATCTTCGTAGTCGTAGATCGGTTATCCAAATACGCTCACTTTCAGGCTTTACAACATCCATTTTCCGCAAGCAAGGTGGCAAAGGTATTTATGGATTCAATTTTCAAATTACATGGTATGCCAAAAAATATTGTAAGTGATAGAGACCCCATCTTCACTAGTAACTTTTGGCGGGAATTATTTCGACTTAGTGGTACCAAATTGAACATGTCCTCAGCTTACCATCCCCAGACAGATGGTCAAACAGAAGTAGTTAACAAATGTTTGGGTACGTACTTACGATGTTTCATTCAAGATAAACAATATCAATGGAGCCAATGGCTAGCAATGGCAGAATGGTGGTACAACACTTCTTACCATTACTCAATTAAGATGTCTCCCTTTGAAGCATTGTATGGAACCAAGCCTCCAATTGTAGCAGATTACGTATCGGGTTCATCCAAAGTAGCCAAAGTGGATGATTGGTTTCAACAAAGGCAGTCTACACTCACCATACTCAAAGAGAATTTATTCCAAGCACAAAATCGCATGAAACAACAACAAGACTTGCACCGATCAGAACGAACTTTTAATATCGGTGACAAGGTTTTCCTAAGGTTGCAACCTTACAAACAATCATCGTTAAGGATAAAGACCAGTCAAAAGTTGGCTCCACGATTCTATGGTCCTTACAAAATTGTGCGCCGCATTGGAGAAGTAGCCTATCAGTTAGAGCTACCTTCATCATCACGAATACACCCGGTATTTCATGTTTCATGTCTCAAAAAAGTAATTGGTCAGAAAGTGCAAAGTCAATCAGAATTACCGGTGCTCGATGAGGAAGGACGCATACATCTCCAACCTGAAGATATATTACAACACAGAATACGAAGACTAAGATCGCGCCAGATTCAAGAATTTCTCATCAAATGGCAAGACCTACTAGAGGAAGATGCCACATGGGAACATGAAAGTATTTTCCAGACATTTCCAGCTTTGAGGACAAAGCTTTCCGAGGAGGGGAGTCATGCTACATACCAAACCTAGCCATCGGCTAGGTTCTCCAAATGCATAAAATTTCATATTTATTAGCATAGTGTTTCATTAATTCATATCATCTCATCTTTTTTATTTTTATTCATTGCGTAATCGCACTTTGGCCTTCACGGCGGGGACGTGCCCTCCCTGAGTGGCGAAATATATCCATATCAGTTTTATTCCATTTACTGCATCTGGTCCTGTATTACTCTTGTATTGGAATCGAAGAAATAATATTGAATTAAATTAAAAGGAACAAGTTTAACATTCCAGGGTCCAAAGAGGTTTCTTCATCTTCATAAAAGGTATGGGCACATTCTCCTATTGATTGATTATAGTGGTTGATTTCTGAAATATCATTGGAGAGAAAAATATTGATTGAGGTTTCCTTTTCAAAAGAGGTTGGTTGAATGCTTAAAGGTTTTCTAGTTTGAGAGTTGTGGTTAAACCTTGTTTTATTAGCATTATTGTTGAAGCCCATTGGTTATGCAAAGAACTTGAACTTGAGAATAACATGAGTATCATTTTTATGTGAGATTTGTGGTTTGAGCATTATTGGAAACATTTGAGTTGGTTGATACATGCTTGGACTAGGGTTTGTAATAAAGAGTTATTCCTTGTGGTAGTTGGTTGAGAAGAGTTGTTTGAGCCTAGTCAAGTGATTTTGTGAAGTGGTTATTCAAGTTCCATGAAACAAACTATTCTATATTCTGGATTTAAGTTGATATTGAGATTTGAGGATAGAACATATTGAGTCTCTAACAATTCTCTTTATGCTTCTATGAGATTGCCTTGAGTTGAGAAATATATTGGATTTGAGTATAGAACATATTGAGTCTCTAATAATTCTCTTTATGATTATATGATATTGATTTGAGTTGAGATCATTGTGGATCATAGTTGTCATCTTTTGAAGAGTGTATTATCATTCATTGTCGAATTCATCCTTAAGTCTTGCCTTCATAAGATTTGTGGATGATATTTGAGTACTACTTGAGTATGATTGATTGAGCCTTTGAGAAGGCTTTTGGGATAGATTTTTGGACAACTTTATGGATAAGTTTTGGGGAAAATTTGGACAAGTTATGTTTGAGCTTGTTGAGCAGATTTGGACAAGTTCTATGTGAGCTTGTTGAGAATATTTGGACAAGTTTTGTGTGATCTTGTTGAGCAGATTTGGACAAGTTCTCTGTGAGCTTGTTGAGCAGATTTTGACAAGTTTTATGTGAGCTTGTTGATCAGAATTGGACAAGTTTTGTGTGAGCTTATTGAGCATATTTGGAAAATTTTTGTGTGATTTTTTCGAGCATATTTGCACAATTTTTGTGTGAACTTGTTGAGCATATTTGGACAAGTTCTGTGTGAGCTTGTTGATCAAATTTGGACAAGTTCTATGTGAGCTTGTTGAGTATATTTGGACAAGTTCTATGTGAGCTTGTTAAGAATATTTGGACAAGTTCTATGTGAGATTTTTGAGAAAATTTGGACAAGTTATGTGTGAGCTTGTTGAGCAGATCAATGTGTTGCCTAGTTGAGTAGATTAGTGGATTGCCTACCTAAGAAGATCAGTGTGTTGCCTAGCTGAGCATATCAGTGGATTACCTACCTGAGCAGATCAGTGTGTTGCCTAGCTGAGCATATCAATGAATTACATACCTAAGTAGATCAGTGTGTTTCCTAGATGAGCATATCAGTGGATTTCCTACCTAAGAATATCAGTGTGTTGCCTAGCTGAGCAGATCAGTGGATTGCCTACCTAAGCAGATCAATATCTTGACTAGCTGAGCAGATCAATGTATTGTATACCTGAGAAGATCAGTGTATTGCCTAGCTTTGAGTAGATCAAAGTAATCATTGTATTGGATAAGGATCCTTATTTCTGTTTGAAATATTATAAGGATATTATCTTGTGGAGTACCCCACATTGGGGGAACCACATTAAATCTTGTATCTCAATTGTGTGTGGTGACTTGTGCTCTTGATTGCTCTTGCTATCTGAGTTATTAATGCACACTGCTATATTTGGTTATTGCAATTAAGGACATTAATTGATATTGGTTTGTAAAGAAAGTAAAAAGTGGGTGCTATACTGTTCACCCCCCTCTCAATATAATTTTGTGTTCTTCGAAGCCTTCTATTTAACATAATAAAAGACTACTTTATTTAATTATTTAAATAAAATATAAGCCTTATATTTAACATAATCAAAAACTAATTTATTTATTTATTTAAATAAAACACAAGACTTCTATTTAACATAATAAAAGACTAATTTATTTAATCATTTAAATAAAACATAACCCTTATATTTAACATAATAAAATATTACTTTCTTTAATTATTTAATAAAACATAACCAAAATATTTAACATAATCAAAGACTACCTTATTTAATTATTTAAATAAAATAGCTCTTCTATTTAACATAATCAAAGACTAATTTCAGTAATTAATAAAATAAAACATAATCCTTCTATTTAACATAATCAAAGACTACTTTCTTTAATTATTTAAATAAAACATACCCCTTCTATTTAACATAATCAATCGTTGATTTCTCCCTAACATATTAGGTTTTATTATGAACTTCAAAATTTAGGAGACGCTCTCCAAAACCATAATAATCAAACACATCAACGATAATCGAACAGAAGGGAAGGGTAGCGGTGACCAACCAAGAACACAGGAATAATGAGCAACACGCCAAGAGATTACTAGGTAAGCACTAGGTTTTGAAGAAGATGCGCTCGATAGCTAGGTAATGCCCTAAGGGTTTGCTATGTCTTGCAAGGTGCTCGAGGATCCACATTAGAAACCATCAAGGTTGACATCTACTTAGCTCACAACTAGCTAGAGTATGTTGGTTTCAAAGGAGAGGTGCGGTAGATTTACCATATACCAAGCTATGGTTCCACAATGTGAACAACATCAATGTCCAAGCAAAGATAACAACCATTCCCTACCCTAATATGTGGTTCAAGATGTCCATGCAATAAGGATAAGTAGTGGGGAAGAGATTCACCAAACACTAAGAAAGCATCACATAAAACAATGATATCCCACAAGATGGGGTTTACCTAAAAGGCTTGGCACCGCCAAATCTCTAAGTTTTCCACAACAAGCTTAAGGTAAGTTAAAACAACATTGGCATCCACACTATGATGGTGGAAAAGTTCATCGAACAGTGCAAGGAGAAGGGTTTCATTCCCACCAAAACATCGGTGACCCAAAAAAAACCAAGGAAAACCAATCACTTGAGGGGAGAAATAATGAGAAGATAAACAACAACAAATTTACACAAAGGTAGATCAAAATTTTTAAAACCTGTTTAATCAATAAAATCTATTTATAAACAGTGTAAACCAACCTGTGATTACATTAAATTGATTTCATTCATCTTGGGGAGTGTTGTCTTTGTAGTTGAGTTCTCCTTTGGTCTCACCTCTCTTCTTCTCATTCCAGCAAATATGGTTATTTTTTTTCATTTGACACCTTCTTTACAAGTAAAAAATTAGTCCCCTACCCTCACGCCTCTGGTATTTTCCATCATGAACTCCACCTACTTACCATTAATCCATCCTCATCCATCAGGCATTAGGGGAGATATTTCAATTGTCATTTTTTTAATAAACCAAGTTACATATATGAGTGTATGAGCCCATATACACACTCAAAGTAACATCTTTTAATTATATTTGAATTAAAATATATCCATTTAAATAATACTTCTCCAAATTATTATATTTACTTATAAATAATTCCATATTTATAAATTTCCAACTAATTAAATGAAGCTTCTAATATTATTTAAGTAAACATATTATAAACTAATTTAAATGAATCTCCATTATCATTTAAAATGGATTGTTTATTATTCTCAAATGAAGTTCTTTCATTTTTTTTAAATTATCTGTTATTTTAATATGAACTTCCTTTATCATAAAAATAAAGACTATATATTATTTTAAAATGAAATTCCTTTATCCTTTAAAAATAATCAACTATTTATTCATATAATATATAACATAGAATAAAAGTTTTTTTTTTTATTAGCCAATACTAACATCATGCTAAATGTATTCAAGAAATACTAGGAGTTTCAAATGCAACCGACTTATGCATGCTTTTATTTTCCAAACCACCAATGTAGATAGTGATGAAGTAAAAGATAATCAAACATATGCAACATACAAAGAGGGAGTCTTTTCATCAACTCAGTCACTTATCTCAGCTTGAGAATTTTTGATAGCTACCATGCTATCAACTTAAGGCTAAATGTGGCTAGCTATTGATGATTATCCCTAACCAGTAATGCATGCATATATGAAGGTATCCATCAATATTACCCCCAAGTTGCATTAATCATCACTTCCCCAACTTCAAGTACCCTCACCTCTGGTGGATGATTCTACTTCTTCCACCTACGAGTGTACCTGATCCTACACATTGACAATATGTCAGCAGTACTATGTTATTCAAAATTAAACTAAACATCGCATAGTTGTTCAATTGCACAAAACCAAGTATTAAAGCATCATCAAATTTATACATTGTTTTCCATAACACAAAGTCCACCATGGAGGGTTGTGACATCCTAACACCTGGGACTAAACATTGTATCAAGTGTTTCCAGTTTTTAAAAAATAAAAATTATTAAATTATATATTTTCAAACAAGAAGGAAAATATTTTTGCATATCCTCCACTCTCTCCCAAGTGACATTCCTCTCAAAAAATTGGTCCCACTGGATCTTGCATTGCTCAAGAGTTTGATTCCACATAGAATTAGAATGAAACTCAAGAATATTCATTAGCAGCACTTCATTTACCTCTATATTTACCATATACCATTTAGAAACATCCCACACATGTTCAGGATCAGCAACATATTTCCTAAGCAAGGATATGTGGAAGGTGTCATGGATCTTTGACAGATTAGGTGGTAAGGCAAGTCGGTACACAATCAGATTGATATTTTTAGTGATCTCAAAGGGTCCCAAAAACCGAGGATCTAACTTTATAGATTTACTCACACTCTTCTTTTTTTTAAACCTTAAGAACACTTTATCTCATATTGAGTACTCTCTTGGATTTATCTTCATATCAACATAACTTTTCTACCTATTGTCGGCTTCTTTAAGTCTTTGCCTAATTAACTTCAATTGATATTCCATATCTTTAACCATATCTGGCCCAATTACAACTTGATATTCTAGGTTTTCCTAAGACAATTGTGTTCTACACTTCTACCCATACAAGGCATCGAAAGGAACCATTCATAGGGAGGAGTGATGTCCATTATTATAGGCAAATTCTACAAGATGTAAATAGTCTTCCCAGTGAGACTTGTGATCCATGAAGTACATGTGAAGCACATCCTCTAGTACTTGGTTTACCTATTCTACTTGTCCATCGATCTCAGGGTGGTATGCCAAACTCATATTTAGTTTTGTGCCCACTGCACTATGGAGGGCTTTCCAAAATTTGAAAGTGAATTTGGAATCCCTATCTAAAATTATTACCTAAAGAAAACCATGCAACAAGAATACCTCTTTGGTAAATATTTTAGCCACCACATGTGCATCATCCTTGATGCTTTTAGGTATGAAATGTGTAACCTTAGTCAATTTGTTGACTACTACAAGGATTTCATCATGTTGATACCTAGTCTTGGGTAAACCTACTATAAAATCCATAGATATAACCTATCAATTTCACATAGGTACATCATGTGGATATAATTTTCTTGTATGATGCTCACATTTAGCCTTAAATTTTTGATATTCAAGGTACTGAGCGATAAAATCAGTGATATCGTTCTCCATTCCTACCTAGAAGAAGGTTATTTTCATGTTTTCCTGCATTTTGACCCATCTAGGATGAGCAAAATAAAGATATCTATGGGCTTATTGCATTACTATTTTACTTAAATCACCCATTTTTGGTATGATGACTCTATCTTTGTAACAAAAAAGGTCATATTTCATGCCAAATTCTTTGTTACCCTCAGGGTCTCTGTCCATTCTATCTAGATTTTTATGGTAATACTCATCCTGAGATTATTCCTGTATCACTTGATCCATTAGATCTACGCAACTTCTAGATATGGCCGCTATGTATTTCCTTCTACTCAAAGCATCGTAAAGCTTATTCTCTTTTCCTTTTATGTACTTAATTTCAAAGTCATACTCAACAAGCAACTCGATCTATCTTCTATATCTTGGATTGAGTATAGGTTGGGTAAATATATACCTTAGACATTGATGATCAGATTTCAATTTAAAAGGTCTCTACATCAGCTTGGCTAACCTTTGAGTCTTTGGCTTGTGAGTTCTTATTTGCAATAGTTTCCAAAATTTATCTCATCTGATCCTGCATGGCAACAACCTGTAGTAGTGAGGTCTTCTACCTATCTATTAAAATTTCTTGGATCCTCATCTTGGATCCTTTATTTGATATTATTTTGTTGATTTCATCTATTTAAAGGTGTAGACCTCTTTTTTCTAGCCTTATGTGGCAATTTAACTTGGTTACATCCAAGGAAAATATTAGGTTACAACTTCACTCTAAATTGTACCACTAATTCAAGCCACAATACATAGTTCTTCTACTAAAAGCATCAATAATATAATTAGGATGGTATTCCAAGGTTATGATATAACTTCATTACCAAATTCCATACTTATCATAAGTAAGGTATCATAACACTCTAATCACCCTTGGGATTAGTTCCTGTTAGATTCTAGAAATTAGGTGATTCTAGGTCTTCTCAGTTCTAGCTTAAAACTTAAGCAAGCCTTCACTGAAAGACATCCATATCCCTTTAGCACCTAAGAAACTCTATATCCTTGCACCTAGAGATTTGATACCAAATGTAATGACCCACAATTTATCTACAAGAAAAAACACAAAAATAATTTTTAATTTTTTAAACTAAGGAGAGGGATTCATAAACTCTTAACCGACCTTTAATTTATCTATTCTTCAAGTCCCCTAAGTTTCCCAAAGAGCTACATCTCATGAAATACCCTCACACAAGGCCATATGTGTAGTTGTATTATGTGTTACCACAAATAAATTTATCCTTATCACCATTCTTGATGAGCTAAACTTATCACCTTTAGTCAATCGAAGGAATATGCCCATCACCATACCATAAAAAAATCAATTTGTATAGGTATGCTACATGTATTATGACTTAAGCTATCCATATCATCTTCATGATGAGCTATCTTAACTCAGATGTAGTATTTCCATACCTTAGTTATCATTCTCCCTAAGGGTATATCAATCCCTTAGGTCACCTACATTCATCTTAAGAGGTCTCAATCCCTTAGGTCTCTTTCTAAGTTCACCTTACAACTCATTATTTAACTTTCTATTGTTTAGCAAGGAAACAAGAATATTTTTAGATACTAAATCTAACATAGTATAATTCATAAGCATTCAAAAGATACTCGGAAAGAATCATCATTTAAAAGAAGGTAAACATTAATAGAAAGAGAAGCTAATGTAAAACATAAAAAAATCATAGCAATAAAATAAAGATATAATTTCCATCATTCCACAATTTATTACATACATCCAAGTATGGTAAAACCTCCATACTTTAAAGAATAAGGTAATACATCATATTCACTTAGGGATATCTCCCTATAATTCTAGTTTATTTGAGTATAAGCAAATAGTTGCTAGTAAAGAATAAACTGTTGCAATGGTTCCAACTATCTCATCGGTCCTCCTTCTCTTTCCATCGATCATTTGAGGATAGTAGGGAATAAAGGAACTCATGGTTCAGGATAAACATGCTTCTAAATGCACCTACTATTAGGTTTTATTATGAACTTTAAAATTTAGGAGACACTCTCCAAAACCATAATAATCAAACACATCAACGAGAATCGAACATAAGGGAATGGCGGTGGTGACCAACCAAGAACACATAAATAATGAGCAACACGCTAGAATATTATTGGGTAAGCACCGGGTTTCAAAGAATATGTGAATGACAGCTAGGCGATACCCTAAGGGTTTACTATGTCTCACAAGGCACTCTCCAAAACCATAATAATCAAACACATCAACGAGAATCGAACATAAGGGAATGGCGGTGGTGACCAACCAAGAACACATAAATAATGAGCAACACGCTAGAATATTATTGGGTAAGCACCGGGTTTCAAAGAATATGTGAATGACAGCTAGGCGATACCCTAAGGGTTTACTATGCTTCTAAATGCACCTACTATTAGGTTTTATTATGAACTTTAAAATTTAGGAGACACTCTCCAAAACCATAATAATCAAACACATCAACGAGAATCGAACATAAGGGAATGGCGGTGGTGACCAACCAAGAACACATAAATAATGAGCAACACGCTAGAATATTATTGGGTAAGCACCGGGTTTCAAAGAATATGTGAATGACAGCTAGGCGATACCCTAAGGGTTTACTATGTCTCACAAGGCACTCAAGGATGCAAATCAATGACCAATGAGACCAACATCTACTTAGCTCACAACTAGCTGGAGTATGCTGGTTTCAAAGGAGATGTGGGGTAAATTTACCTTATCTCAAGCTAAGGTTCCATAGTGCAAACAATATTTATTCCCAAGCGAAGACAACAACAACCATTCCCTACTCTAATATGTGGTTCACGATGTCCATGCAATAAGGATGAATTGGAGGATGAGGTTCACCAAACACTAAACAAGCATCACAAAAAGCAATGATGTCCCAAAAGGGGAGGGTTTACCTAAAAGTCTCGATATTGCAAAAGCTCTAAGTTTTCTACAATAGGCTTAAGGTAAGTTAACACAACATTGGCATCCACACTATCATAGTGAAACAATTCACTGAACAATGCAAGAAAAAGGGTTTCATTCCCACCAACGCATGGGTGACCTAAACAAAACCAAGGAAAACCAATTACCCTAGGGGAGAAACAATGATAAGGAAAACGAAAATGAACTTACACAAAGGTAGATCAAAAATATTTTAAAACTAGTTTAATCAATAAAACCTATTTACAGACAGTGTAAACCAACCTGTGATTTCCTTAAATCAATTTCGTTCATCTTGGGGAACATTGTCTTTATAGATAAGTTCTCCTTTGGTCTCACATGTCTTCTTCTCGTTCCAGCAAATATGATTATTCTTTTTTTCTTGACTCCTTTACAAGGAAAAAATGAGTCCCCTACCCTCACGTCTTTGGTCTTGTCCATCATTAACTCCACCTACTTGCCATTAATCCATCCTCATCCATTATGTAATAGGGGAGATATTTCAATTCTCCTATTTTTTTTAAATTAAACCAAGTTGCATATATGAGTGTATGAGCCCATACACGCACTCAGAGTAATATATTTAAATTATCTTTTAATTAAAATATTTCCATTTAAATAATACTTATCCAAAGTATTATATTTACTTATAAAAAATTCCATATTTATAAAGTTCCAACTGATTAAATGAAGCTTCTATTATTATTCAAGTAAACACATTATAAATTAATTTAAATGAATCTTCATTATAATTTAAAATAGATTTTTTATTATTATCAAATGAAGTTCTTTCATATATTTTTTAAACTGTCTATTATTTTAAGATGAACTTCCTTTATCATAAAAATAAAGACTATGTATTATTTTAAAATGAAATTCCTTTATCCTTTAAAAATAATCAACTATTTATTTATATAATATATAACATAGAATAAAAGGCTTTTTTTTTAGCCAATACTAACATCATGCTAAATTTAATCAAGTAATACTAGGAGTTTCAAGTGCAACCATCTTATGCATGATTTTATTTTCCAAACCACCAATGTAGATAGTGATGAAGTAAAATATAATCAAACATATGCAAAATATAAAGAGGGAGTATTTCCATCAACTTAGTCACTTATCTTAGCATGATAATTTATGATAGCAACTAGGCTATTAACTTGAGGCTAAAGGTGGCTAGCTATTGATGATTATCCCAAACCGGTAATGTATGCCTATATGAAGGTATCCATCAATGTTACCCCCAAGTTGCCTTAATCATCACTTACTTAAATTCAAGTACCCTCACCTCTAGTGGATGATTCTACTTCTTCCACCTATGAGTGTACTTGATCCTGCACATTGGCAATATGTCAGTAGTACCATGTTCTCAAAATTAAACTAAACATCGCATAGTTGTTCAATTGCACAAAATCAAGTATTAAAGCATCATCAAATTAATACATTATTTTCCATGCCACAAAGTCCTCCAGGGAGGGTCGTGACATCCTACCACCTGGTACTAAACACTGTCCTAGGTGTTTTAGTTTTACAAAAATAAAAATTATTACATTATATATTTTCAAACAAGAAGGGAAAATGTTTTTTGCATATCCTCCACTCTCTCCCAAGTGTCATTCCTCTCAAAAAACTAGTCCCACTAGACCTTGCATTGCTCAAGAGTTTGATTCCACATAGACTTAAAATGAAAGTCAATAATCTTCACCGTTAACACTTCAATTACCTCTAGATTTACCATCTACAATTTAGAAACATCCCACACATGTTTAGGGTCAACAACATATTTTCTAAGCAAGGATATATGGAAGGTATCATGGATATTTGATAGGTTAGGTGGTAATGCAAGTTGGTACAGAATCAAAATGATCCTTTTAGTGATCTTAAAGGGTCCCACAAACCGAGGATCCAACTTTATGAATTTAATCATACTTTTATTTGGTTTATTCAAGGATATCGAATAATTTAATAAATAAATTAATAAATAAGAATCACAAACCTCTTAAAATGGGATTCCCTTGCAATCCCTTTACCACTTATAGGGGGCTCCCTCCTTATACTTAAATTTTAATTTTATTCTTCTCTGATTCTAAGTTCTATGCCTCTTCCTAATATTTATATCTAACCTAGGGCTACATTGATGAAGAGACGTGATAGTTCATGTTTATGAGTTATGAATATAATAATTAATTAATAATATGAATTATTAATGTTAGGATGGAGGATCCTACCATGCCACCCTTCCTAGAAAACACTTTGTCCTCAAAGTTGAAACTGAAATTTTTTTTGTTGAAATTGATGAAGTGCTTCCCAAGTAGTATTTACTCAAGTTCTTGCACAAGTTTAATGTCACTTTTCTACAGGTAGGGATATCTTGAAGGTTGAAGCTTTAGTGGTAGATTTTTAGGAAGAATAGAAGGATCATGACAATGGTGGGGGGTAACCCTTGTGGTGCCTCAAATAAGATGGAATGATGTATCAAAATATGTTGTAACTCTTCCACTTTAGCCGAATATTCTCGTGTAGACTTATGGAAAAATAATTTTGCAATCACCCTTTTACCTTCTTTTTGAATCAATTTACCCATATAGTGAGAACTTATTATGGGTGAGGAACTTACGTGTAGTCCTTGTAGAGTGTATGTTTGGCCTTCATCAGTCACTTCTTGCATGTCTACCTCATATTTTCCCAGTGCATCGATCACTTATTGTACATCAACCTCATCTTATTCCTCTATGGAGTGACAAGGATCAACTATATTAAACAATTGCACATCCACCTCATCTTCTCCCTCTATGGAGTGACAAGGATCAACTACATTCAATAAATATAATATTTGTGTAGCGCATCGATGATTGGACCCATATTGCTCATCATAATTATAGTAGAGGTCATTCACTTGTTGTGCTTCTATTTCTTCCAAGATAAGGTACTTAACCAACAAGATTAGGTTAAGTTTTGGGGTAGCATGAATGACAGGTGATTGTTCAATAGGTGGCGTCTCATGGAAATGTTGAGCATTGAATTTATCTTTGGCTAACAGGGCCCATAACCCCCCAACGTAATGCAGGTATTGAACATCATCACCTCCACTCTAATTTCTTCTTTCAATCCACTGATGAAGCAATTTATGAGAAATGATTCATCCAACCCTATGGTGTGTTTGGCGAGATCCTTGAACTGAGTTTGATATGCACACACTAAAGTGATTTGACATAGGTTGGTGAGATTAATATACAATAGTAAGTCCTTGATTGGTCGAATTTCATGATCTAAGGCATCTAAACCGGGGTCATGAGATCTTCCTTCAGTCATTTTTGTAATCGTCTTGAAAATTTGTCACAAAAAATGTTGAAAAAGTCATCGTCAAAATTTGCATAAAAAGTCATCGATAAAATTTTCACAAAAAGTCGTCGAAAAAAGTTGCTAAGAAGTCGTCAAAATTTTCTAGCAAAAAATTATCATCAATTTCAATTTGAAAATTGAAAAAATTATCGCCAACAATTAATCCAGATTTTTTTTGTCCAAAAAATGTCGTCAAAATTATCGCCAATTTGTTGGAAAAATCGTTGCAAGAAAATATCATCAGAAATTTGTTGTCAAGAATTGTCATCGTAAAATTATGATCCAAATTTGATTTTTCACATCACTTGGTGGACGAAAATAATTTTAAATGATAAAAATTGGTTTTGATAAACTATTTTGAAACCCTCATGCCTTCCCATAATGTAGGACATGAGACTGCAGGGCAAACACCAAACACTCGAGACTAACTGACAATAATGGATAGGCTAGGAGACTATGGAGAACAATGACTGTTAGAGTAGAACACAATATTGCATGAAACTCGAGATTGACTAGCACAAAATAGATTGAGGTTGACAGTGGTGGACAAGCCAAACCTTGGTAGGTGGACACAGGCAGATAGAACTAGGATAGGGATGTGAGAACTATCGTGGGAACAAGACATGCAAATAGGACTGAATTATGATTGGGCATTGGACACAATGCAAAGGATTGAAGGGTGGTGGACTCGAGGTAGAGTGAGATGAACTAAAAATATGAAGTAAGATATGGTAGGGATGTTGAAGTGACAGAGAGTAACACAGATTGGACACAACACTCATGTGGATTATGGGATACAAATCAACAAGAGGTAGTGATAGGGAGTGACGCGAACTAGATACAACATTGATTGGGACATAAAATGGTGACATACGAGAACTAAAATTGGTGATGTGGGCTATAAAAATTGATGTGGTGATAGTCAGATAGCATAATACAGAACAACGGACACATGATGAGGATAGGAAGGATGACCATAAGTGATCGATGGATTATTTGGGGGAATTTGTTTTTAAGGTATTGCGAGGAATATACACCCCTTATGTGAGATAAAAATTCTTTTTAAAAAAAATGTCTATCCTATTTCAATGATGGTTTTTTCACTGGGAGTCGGGGCATGCTGTAACCCAATATTTATTAAAAAAATATTTCAACTATCTGAACTATGCTTCAACGGAGCTCATTCACCAGAAGTCATAACGCATAAACACTACCATGGTGAAGGCTAATTGGATGGCATTAAAAGGGTTTTAATAATTCACACAAACTTTAGAAAATTGATTATTAGGATTTTAATAATTCACCGGGTATGTGACTGCAAATTTATTTTTGTGCAACTGAATTTGCTTGGCATTTTCTAAGGGCTTGATTCCTTGTACACTCGATAACACCAGTGATCATCTAAAATGAACAATAATGGTCTCCAATAATGTATACAAATCAACAATTATCTAGAACCAGTAATTTTGTTCTAAAATATCTTCTAACCAACAATAGTGTCTACAAAATTCTTATGTGGCATATGAAAGGGCATTGGATAGGATCTCAAACTTGGATGATGATCTCAAAGGATTATCTTAATTGGTAACTCATAGAATTTGAATTCATGTACAGTGATTGAGTAGCCAAAACTTCAAAATATGATATATAGAAATTTGAGTTAATGGTTTTGTTTCTATTATGAACATTTTTTCTACCTCGAAATTAATTTTTCTACTATGCGAAAAACTTTTTGTTACTACTCGTGATAGTCCCTTCCCACACTTCTACTCAAAATCTGCTTTGATACCAAATGCAAGGATCCCAAATATTTTAATATAAATTTAATAAATAAATTAATAAAATAAGAATCACAAGCCTCTTAAAGCAGGTCTTCCTTGTAATTGCTTTACCACTTATACGAGGATCTCTCCTTATACTTAAATATTAATTTTATTCTTCTCCGATGCTATGTTCTATGCCTCTTCCTAATATTTATATCTAACCTAGGGCCACATTGATGAAGATACGTGATGGATTATGTTTATGAGTTATAAATATAATAATCAATTAATTAATAATATGAATTATTAAAGTTAGGATGGAGGATCCTAAAATTTTAACCCTTAAGAAAACTTTCTCCTACTGAGTAATCTCTTGGAGTTCTCTTCAGATTAGCATAACTTTTCTACCTATCAATTTTTTTTTTAAATATTTGTCTGATTACCTCCATCTCTTTGACCATATCTAGCCCAATCACAATTTGATCTTATAGGTTGTCCCAATACAATGGCGTTCTATACTTCCACACATACAAGACATCAAAAGGAGCCATTCATAGAGAGAAGTGATGTCCATTATTGTAGGGAAACTCTACAAGATGTAGATAGTCTTCCCAACGAGACTTGTGATCCATGCAGTACATTTGAAGCATGTTCTCTATTACTTGGTTTACCTATTCTATTTAACCATCGATCTCATGGTGGTATGCCAAACTCATGTTCAGTTTCATTCCCATTGCACTATGAAGGACTCTTCAAAGTTTGAATGTGAATTTGGAATCCCTATATGAAATTATTACCTAAGTAAACCCATGCAATCGAAATACCTCTTTGGTAAATCTGTTAGCCACCACTTGATCATCGTCCTTGATGATCCCAAGTATGAAATATGCAACCTTAGTCAATCTATCAACTACTACAAGTATTGCATCATGTTGATACCTAGTCTTGGGTAAACCTACTATAAAATCAATATATATAACCTACCATTTCTGCATAGGTACATCATGTGGATACAATTGTCCTATATGATGCTTACGTTTAGCCTTAAATTTATAATATTCGAGGCACCGAGCAATAAATTTGATGATATCCTTCTTCATTCCTACCTAGAATAAGGTTCTTTTCATGTTTTCTTGCATTTTGGCCCCTTAAGGATGAGTAGAATAAGGAGATCTATGGGTTTCTTGCGTTACTATTTTTCTTAAATCACACATTTTTGGTATGATGACTCTACCTTTGTAACGTAAAAGGTAATATTTCATGCCAAATTCCTTATTACCCTGAGGGTATCTATCCATTTTATCTCAATTTTTTTGGCAATACTCATCATGAGGTTGTTCCTATCTCACTTGATCCATTAGATCCATGTGACTTCTAGATATGGCCTCTATGTGTTTCCTTCTACTCAATGCATCAACAACCTTATTCTCTTTCCCTTTTATGTACTCAATTTCAAAGTCATACTCAGTGAGAAACTTGACCCATCTTATATGTCTTGCATTGAGTATAGGTTGGGTAAATATATACCTCATACTTTGATGGTTAGATTTCAATTCAAAAGGCCTTCCCACCAAGTAGTGGTTCTAGGCATTTAGAGTGTGCACCACATCAACTAGATCTAAATCATGTGTACCATATTTAGCTTCATGCTTTATTCCTTGAAGTATATGCTACTACTGACTCTTGTTAAGAAAGTACTGCTTCTAACCCTTCTAGTGATGCATTCGTACATACTAAAAAATCCCCTTGAGGGTCCAAAATTTTCAATATTGGTGTGGAAGTGAGTTTATGTTTAAGAATTGCATAGGTTGCTTCACACTTTTTCGACCACTTAAATTCCTTCCCCTTCTATTGAAGGTTAGTTATTGTCACTAAAATCTTAGAGTATTCCTTTATGTAACATCTATAGTAGCCCATTAATCCCATGAATCTTCACACTTTAGTTACATTAGTAGGGGGGTGGCCAATTTAGGATGGCCTCAATTTTATCTAGATCCACAACAATTTATTCTACTGACATTATATGCCCAAGATATCATACCTCTAAAATGTAGAAATCACTTTTGGCTAGATTTCCATAGAATTGGTTATCCCTCAATAACTCTAACATGATCTTGAGATGATTATCGTGCTCTTCCTTGTTATGAGAATATATTAAGGTGTCATCTAGAAATACAAGGACAAATTGATATAGGTGCCTTCTAAACACATTGTTTATTAGATTCATTAAGGCAATTGGAGAGTTAGTCAATCAAAGGGGTAGGACTATGAACTCATAATATCCATATCTAGTCTTGAATGCCATATTGTGAGTGTCCTCCTCACATATTATTAATTGATGATATCTTGATCTTAGGTCAATATTATTGAATATTGTGGCATTCCTCATTTTATCAAATAAACCTTTGATTCTAGGTAAAGGGTACTGGTTCTTGATTGTAGCCTTATTTACCATTCTGTAGTCAATACACAATCTTAAAGAACCATCCTTTTTCATGAATAAAATTGGTGCACCCCAAGGTGACACACTCTTTTATCAACCCTTTCTCTAATAGCCCATGTAGTTGAACCTTTAGTTCCTTCATCTTGATAGGATTCATCCTATATGGATATCTATAAATAGGTTCTGCTCTTAGTATAAGATCAATTATGAAATCAACTTCTCGCACAAGAGGGAGTCTAGGTAAATCCTCTACGAACACACCCATAAAATTTTGTAAAATTGGGCACTTCCCTAGCACCTCTCTCTTCTAATAATATCCTACTTCATTGATTTTTACAACATACACTATCCCTCCTTTCTTGAGGTCTTTCTTCAATTGTATAGCCGACAATATTTGGGGTTTGAATTTCCCCTACTCGCTATGCATTCTTAGTATTTCGTTACCTTTCTTAGAATACTCAATCCATCTATCCTATAAATTTATCAAGGCTTTATGGACCTACAACCAATCCATCCCTAGGATCACATCAAAGGTATGAAGTGGATCTACATACAAACAACCTTTGGTGGTACCACTAGCTAAAGTAATCTGTCATTGGGTAACACTGGTTTACTCAATAATTTTACCCAAAATCATGCTCTACCTTCCAACCATGGGCTAGATATAGTAGCCTTTCTAGCATATCCCTTTATAAACTAGAATAAATAAAGGTATATGTGGCTCCAATATCAATTAAATTTTTTACTTGATTATTAAAAAACTTATCTTTCACAAGCAATGGTGTAACTTGCCCATCTAGCTTCTATTTCTTGATTATGGTATAGATTTGATGCTCATGTTCATTTTATTTGGTGTTGGATGTGTTTAAACCTAGATTATATAGATATTTATTAACATAATGAGGGCATATGTAATTATAACACCCATCCTTGAGTCCTTGCTTCTTTTTTGGTTTCTATTTCCCTATCTTACTTACTGGAGCTAAAGTTTACGAATTCTGAGGGTGAGGCTTTGCATTGTTGGGATTATTTTTGGTTTTATTTTGGAATTTTTTCTTGAAATTTCCCTATTTTCCATTATTTCTCTTCTCAAAATTTTGAGGGTTCTTGGTCTTTCGATCCTCTTCCTCTTCCTATTTCAAGAATCCTTGACTATTCCTCTTCCTCAGTGCTTATCGATCTTTCTTAGATAGGGTAACATAGTTGAATTGCAGGTGAGACTCTACTTTCTTTGCCAATTAATATACCTTTTTTAGATATTTAAGCTCATGCATGTTTACATCATGCTTCACTCTAGATTCTAACCCATGAATAAAATTGTGAACCCTCATATTCTCATCATAATCTGGTACATATTTAAGTAACCGAAACAACTTCTTATATTATGTCTCCACTAATTTAGTTCCTTGTCGAAGGCTAGCAAATTCTTAAAACTTTAAGGTATATAAGTGTTCTCCAAGAAACCTCTTTTTGAATATTTCAACAAAATATTTCCATATAATATCAACATGTTCAACCTTATTCTTCTCAAAGTAGGTTCCCCACCAATCTAAAGTAGCCCCTTATAAATTGATCATGGCCCAAACTATTTGGTTTCCTGGGGAATAACATTTTATTACAAATATTTTTTAGATCCATAAGGGCTCTAGATTGCAACTATTCTATAGTTAGCCCATCAGCTTGGCTAACCTCTGAGTCTCTAGCTTGTGATCTGATTTGCAATAGTTTCCAATATTTGTCTCATATGATCTTGCATGGCAGCAACTATAGCAGTGAGGTCTTCTACCTCTCTGTTAGAATTTCCTAGATCCTCATCTTGGATCCCTTATTTGACATTATTTTATCGAGTTTATCTAGTTGAAGGTGTAGGCCTCTCTTTTTTGGCCTTAGATGGCATTTTAATTGGTTACATCCAAGGAAAATATTATGTTACATCTTCACTCTAAACTATACCACTAATTCAAGCCATAATACATAATTCTTATACTAAAAGCATCAATAATATAATTAGGATGGTATTCCAAGGTTATGATATAACTCCATTACCAAAGTATATATTTATTATAAGTAAGGTATCATAACACTCTAATCACCCTTGGGATTAGTTCTCATTAGATTCTAGCAATTAGGAGATTCTAGTTCTTCCTAGTTGTAGCTTAAAACTTAAGAAATCCTTTACTGAAAGACATCCAAATCTCTTTAGAACCTAAGAAAAGCCATACCCTCATACCCAGAGCCTTGATACCAAATGTAATGACCCACAATTTATCTACAAGAAAACACACAGAAATAATTTTTTATTTTTTAACTAAGGAGAGGGATTCATAAACCCTTAACTGACCTTTAATTGATCTATTGTTCAAGTCGCCTAAGTTTTCAAAGAGCTACATCTCACAAAATACCCTCACACAAGGCCATCTATGTAGTATTATGTGTTATCGCAAATAATTGTATCCCTATCACCGTTCTTGATGAGCTAAACTTATCACCTTTGGACTTTAGTCAATCGAAGGTATATGCCCATCACCATACCATACACAAATCAATCTATGTAGGTATGCTACACATATTATGAGTTAAGCTATCCATCTTGTCTCCATGATAAGCTATCTTAACTCAGATGCAGTCTTTCCATAACTTAGTTATCATTCTCCCTAAGGGGTTTTCAATACCTTATGTCACCTACATTCACATTTAAAAGGTCTCAATTCCTTAGGTCACCTTATACGTTCATATTAGAACTCATTATTTAAATTTTTCTTTTTTAGCAAGGAAACAAGAATATTTCTAGATACTAAATCTAACAAAGAGTATAATTCGTAAGCATTCAAAATATACTAGGAAGGAAACACCATTTAGAAGAAGGTAAACATTTATAGAAAGAAAAGCTAATGCAAAACATACACAAATCATAAAAATAAAATAGATATAGTTCCCATCATTCCATAATTTATTACATACATCCAAGTATGGTAAAACCTCCATACTTTAAAGAATAAGGTAATACATCATATTCATTTAGGGATATCTCCCTACAATTCTAGTCTATTTCAGCATAAGAAAATAGCTGTAAGTAAAGAACAAACTGTTGCAATGGTTCCAACTATATCATCGGTCCTCCTTCTCTTTCCATTGATCATTTGAGGATAGTAGGGAATAAGGGCACTCATGGTTCAGGATAAACATACCTCTAAATGCATCTACTTTTGCTTTACCAAATTGCAACTATAAAAATATAGTCAAATTATCTAACCATCTACTACATAGTTGATATCATAAAAATCCCTATTTTTATTTTCACCTTCCATTACCCATGGAAAGTCTTTCAACAAATATAGCTAGATTCTAGGTTCTACTTTAATTGATTTCTTTCAACCTTTATTCAATAAATTAAAGTCCCATACCTTTAATATATAAAATAAGCTAGGTTCCTTTATTTTCATAAATCAAGTCCCATTACTTAATTCAGAGAAATAAACTATTTTCTTTACTTCATAAATCAAAGTCCCATTCCTTTAATCCATAAAATAAACTACCTTCTTTAATTTAGTAAAACAAAGTCTCATCACTTGAATTCATAAATAAACTTTCTTCTTTAATTATTAAATCAAAGTCTCCTACTTCAATTTAATAATAAACTATTTTCTTTTATTTTCACTAAATAGAGTCCCATACCTCTACATAATAAAAATAAATCATTCTTCCTTTATCTCCATAAATTAAAATCTTCTTCTTTCAATTAATCAAAGAAATCATAAACCCCTTTACTTACCATAATCAGATACTACTTTATTTAATTATTAAAATAAATTATAAGCCTTATATTTAACATAAAAAAAGACTACTTTCTTTATAAAACGTAGTCTTTCTATCGAAGACTACTTTATTTAATTATTTAAATAAATTATAATCCTTCTATTTAACATAATAAAAAACTACTTTCTTTAATTATTTAAATAAAGCATAAGCCTTTTATTTAACATAATCAAAGACTACTTTCTTTAATTATTTAAATAAAACATAAGCCTTCTATTTAATATAATCAAAGACTACTTTCTTTAATTATTTAAATAAAACATAACCCTTCTATTTAACATAATCAAAGACTACTTTCTTTAATTATTTAAATAAAACACAAGCCTTCTATTTAACATAATCAAAGAGTACTTTCTTTAATTATTTAAATAAAACATACACCTTCTATTTAACATAATCAATCATTGATTTCTCCCTAACATATTAGGTTTTATTATGAACTTAAGAATTTAGGAGATGCTCTCCAAAATCATAATAATCAAACACCTCAATGATAACTGAACAAAAGGGAAGGGCGACGGTGACCAACCAAGAACACAGGAATAATGAGCAACATGCAAGAAGATTACTAGGTAAGCATCGGTTTTTGAAGATGTGGTTGATAGCTAGGCGACACTCAAAGGTTTACTATATCTTACAAGGTACTCAAGGATCCACATCAACAACCACCAAGACCAACATCTACTTAGCTCACAACTAGTTGGAGTATTTTGGTTTCAAAGGAAAGGTGGGGTAGATTTACCTTATCTCAAGCTAAGATTCCATAGAGAAAACATAAATGCCCAAGAGAAGACACCAACAACCATTCCCTACCCTAATATGTGGTCCAAGACATCCATGAAATAAGGATGAATGAGGGGAGGAGGTTCACCAAACACTGAGAAAGCATCACAAAAATAGATAATGTCCCACATGCGGAGGGTTTACCTAAAAGTCTTAACACTACCAAAGCTCTAAGTTTTCCACAATATGCTTAAGGTAATTTAAAATAACATTGGCATCCACACTATCATGGTGAAATATTTCATCGAAAAGTGCAAGGAAATGGTTTCATTCCCACCAACACGTGGGTGACCCAAACAAAACCAAGGAAAATCAATCAATTGAGGGGTGAAAAAACGAGAAGAAAACTGACAATGAACTTACACAAAGGTAGATCATAAATATTTTTAAACCAGTTTAATCAATAAAATCTATTTACAGGTGGTGTAAACAAATCTATGATTCCCTTAAATCGATTTCGTTCATCTTGGGCAGTGTAATATTTGCAGCTGAGTTCTCCTTTGGTCTCACCTCTCTTCTTCTCATTCCATAAAATATGATTATTCTTTTTTGCTTGACTCCTTATTTACAGGAAAAAATGAGTCCCCTATCCTCACGTCTTTGGTTTTGTCCATCATTAACTCCACCTACTTTCCATTACTCCATCCTCATCTGTTAGGTGGTAAAGGAGATATTTCAATTCTCTTATTTTTTAAAATTAAACTAAGTTGCAGATATGAGCGTACGAGCCCATATATGCACTCAGAGTAAAATATTTTGATTATCTTTAAATTTAAATATTTCCATTTAAATAATATTTTTCCAAAGTATTATATTTACTTATAAACAATTCCATATTTATAAAGTTCCAACTAATTAAATGAATCTTCTATCACTATTTAATTAAACACATTATAAACTAATTTAATGAATCTCCATTATCATTTAAAATGAATTGTTTATTATTCTAAGATGAACTTCAATTTTTAACTTCCATTATCATTTCAATTTTTTTTTTTTTTTCAAGATGAACTTCCTTTATCATAAAATAAAGAATATATTATTTTAAACTGAAATTCCTTTATCCTTTAAAAATAATCAATTATTTATTCATATAATATATAACATAGAATAAAAGGTTTTTTTTATCTAATACTAATGTCTTGCTAAATATATTCAATAAATACTAGGAGTTTCAAATGCAACCAACTTATGCATGCTTTTATTTTCCAAACCACCAATGCAGATAGTGATGAAGTAAAATATAATCAAACATATGCAACCAAAAAATAGAGAGTCTTTCCATAAACTTAGTCACCTATCTTAGCCTAATAATTTATGATAGCTACCAGGATATCAACTTGAGGCTCAATGTGGCTAGCTATTGACGATTATCCGTAATCAGTAATGCATGCATATATGAAGGTATCCACTAATGTTACCCTCGTGTTGCCTTAATCATACTTCCCCAACCTCAAGTACCCTCACCTCTGGTGGATGATTCTATTTCTTCCACCTATGAGTGTACCTAATCTTGCACATTGGTAATATGTTAGCAGTGCCATGTTCTTCAAAATCAAACTAAATATTGCATAGTTGTTCAATTGCACAAAACCAAGTATTAAAGCATCATCAAATTAATGCATTATTTTCCATGCCATAAATTCTACTAGGGAAGGTTATGACATAAACCCAAATAAGGTTGTACAATTGTATGATTACAAGTTATATGGTTGTGATTGGTTGTATGGTTGCAAGTGATTTTACAATTACAAGGACTGTATGATTAAAAGAAATTTTATGGTTCAAAAGAAATATACACTTGGAAATAATTATACAGTTAGAAATAGTTTTATGGTTGTAAAGGAAGTGTGGTTTTTTATAATCGTATAGTCATGTGATTGAAATAGAAATCGTATATGTGTATGATGAGAAAGGTGTGCAATATATTTTTACTACATCATTTTGGTATCAAAACAAGAAGATATTTGAGGATTCATATGTGCCAAAGAAATAATGGCACAATGGGAAACAAGATGACTACGAGGATCCTAAACTATAAACATATATGAAATACTAAGGATAATTACCACTCAAATTTAAGCAATAAACAATTCTCAAAGAAGAGGCATTCATCTTGAGAAAATTAGTGATAGTGAAGAAGAGGAGAATGGTCATGTAGAAATGCAAGATGAAGAGAAAGAGGGATAAATAGATGAATAACTAATTTGGGAAATTTCTAATTTGGTTTGGAAACTAAAGATAGAATTTTTGTCATACAATAGAAGCTTGAATCCAAAGGAGCTCATAGACTAGATTGTTGAAATAGATAAGTATTTTTATTTTAAGTCAATTATAGACCCTAAAAGATTGAAATTCACCTTAAAAAAATTTAAAAGCACATGAGTCCTTGTGGTGGAACCATGTAAAAATTAAAATAAAAATAAAAGGAAAGAAAATGAGGACCAAATTAAAGGCTAAATTTTTGCTATCAGACTACAAATTAGGTCCCTTTAAGAAATTATAAAATCTAAGATAGAAAAAAATGAGTGTGAAATATTACATCAAGGAATTTTATAGTCTATCCATTTGGGTCGGTCATGTGGAAGATTATAAAGAGAAGGCATCATATTATATCAATGGGCTGCAAATGTCCATATAGGATGAAATTAGTATGATGAAGATAAGGATGTTAGAGGAAGCCTACCAGTGTGTCTTAAATGTAGAGGAGAAGTTATTGCAAAAGCAAAAAAATAATAAAAGAGGAAGAGGAAGGTTCTCATGAGGATGAGGACAAACAGACAATGGAAGAGGATAGTAGAAATATGAAGCAGAAGCTAGTACATATTTTAGTAATTTTAGCTAAAACATCAATGGGAGTAGATACTCCTCATGAGGAAGAGGTGGTTTTGGTCGAGGAAGGGATAAAGTATCCTCCAAATGATGTTACCAATATGGAGAACATGATCATCAGGAATTTAAATGTCCAACTGTACAACGTATCAATAATAATGGAAAGGAGGTAAAAAACCACATTGTACAAGAAAAAGAAGAAAATGTTACTTCCTTGAAGTATGTAGAAGAGCCTAAACAAGGAGAGCCTCTAAAAATGAACAAAGTACTATTGAATCCAAATAAGAGATAATGTGAATATTTTCAAAGGAGAAGTATTTTCAATATAGTATGTAAATCAAGGGTAAATATTGCAAGGTCATAGTAGATAGTGGGAGTATATATAACCTAGTATATTTTGATATGGTGGAGAAACTAGGATTCAGGAGGATAGAACATCCCAATTTATACAAGATATCTTGGTTGCAAAAGGGACATAAGATCTTAGCTAGTGAACAATGCAAGATGAATTTTCACATAGAATAACACAAGGATGAGGTCCTATGTAATATCATACCTATGGATGCTTGTAATGTGTTGTTAGGGAGACCTTGGTAATTTTATAAAAGGGAAATACATGATGGTAGGGAAAACACCTACACAATTATGAAAGATGATAATAAGTTTATTCTAAGTCCACTAAAGGACAATCATGAGAAAGAGGACAATGGTTTAAAATTTTGCTTGATTTTTGGAAAGTATTTTTGAAGGAGATGATGAAGAAGAAGGCATATTTTACCTTGATTGTTAAACCCACAAACAATAAAATGGAAAATAAGGAGGATATTCCAAGTGAGGTGAAGGATTTGTTAGAGGGGTATACCAAAAAATTGTCAAAATAATTATCGGATGGATTTCCACCAATACAAAGTATTAGCCATCACATTGATTTTATTCCTAGATCTAGTTTACCCAATAAGGCAACATATAGAATGACACCAATGGAGAATGACAAGTTCATGAGCTATTGGACAATGGTTTGATCAAGAAAAGCTTGAGTCAATGTGTAGTCCCAATCATACTTGCACAAAAAAAGGGTGGAGAATGGTGCATGTGTATATAATCAAGGGCTATCAATAAGGTAACTATAAAGTATCAATTCTCATTATGGACAATTTTATGGATTGCTTGAGTGGATCAAGGTACTTCACAAAAATAGATTTGAAGAGTGGATATCATAAAATTTAGATCAGATAAGGAGATCAGGGGAAAACCACGTTCAAAACAAAATATGGGTTTATATGAGTGGCTAGTTATGCCATTTAAATTGACAAATGTACCTAGTACCTTTGTGTGGTTGATGAACGAAGAATTGAAGTCATTTATTGCATTTTTTTTTATTTCCTATTTGGAAAACATCTTAATATTTAGTAAGAGCAAGAAATACCATTTGGCACATTTGAGATTGATCTTGTAAAGACTAAAGAAAGAAAAGTTTCTAGTCAAATTGAAGAAATACAATTTTTTGAAGGAGAAGTTGGTGTACTTGGGTTTTGTGATTTCTCAATAGGGGTTACAAATGAACCCTGAGAAGGTCAGGATTATTTTGAATTGATCTTCACCAAGAAGTATGTTTGAGTCCAATATTTTCCATGGTCTAGCAAGTTTTTATAGGAATTTTATTAAAAACTTTGGTGGAGTTTGTACTCTAATCACTAAAACAATTAAAGGAGAAAATTATGAGCTTAGTAGATGGATATAGCAGAAGGAGTTTCCAAATTCTAAAGGAGAAGATAATATAACAACTAGTTCTAGCTTTGCAAGACTTCAAGAAGGCCTTTCAAGTGGATTGTGATGCAAGTGGAATAGCAATAGGAGGATTTTTGAGCTAGGAAGGCAAGCCCATTTCCTACTTTAGTGAAAAACTAAATGAGGCAAAGAAGTAGTAATCAGTCTATGACCAAGAGTTTAATGTCATTGTTAAAACCTTGAATAAATGGAGGCACTATTTGCTACCAAAAGAGTTTATCTTATTCATAGATAATCATGCTTTGTAGTTCATTAAAAATTAAAGTAAGTTGAATTAAAGGTATATGAAGTGGTAAATTTTTTTATAGGGATATTCATTTATCTTGAAGCACATAAGTGGTCATTCAAATTGAGTGGTTGATACCTTGAGCACAATAAATCTATTACTGAACATGATGCAATTTGAATTTTTTGGTTTTTATTCCATGAAGGAGCTTTATGTTGATGATGTGGACTTCAATAAATATTGGGCAAAATACAATAATCCTACCATAGAATATAGGATGCCATGGTTGAATTACTTCATCCAAGAGGGACTATTGTTCAAGGGGTAGTAATTGTGCATACCACAAAGTTCAATGAGGGAGAATCTAATAAGAGAGACGCATAGTGGAATACTAGCTAGATATTTTGGTGTGGACAAGACAATGAATTAATTTTGTGCAAGTTACTATTGGCCTAGAATGAATGCAGGTGTAAGAAGATTTGTATAATATTGTCAAGTTTATCAGTATGCCAAAAGAAGAAGTCAAAATATCAGGTTGTATCAACCATTACCATTACTAGAGAGGCCATGGGAGGATGTGAGCATGGATTTTATTGTTGGGTTATAGATGATTCAAAGAGGTAATGATTCTATTTTTTTTTTGTTAATAGATTCTCAAATATGGCACTTTTAATACCTTGTAAGGAAACAAATGATGCTACTTGTATTGTTGATTTGTTATTTCAAGAAGTTGTATAGTTTCATGGTTTTCTAGAGAGCAATGTATCCAATAGAGATGCAAAGTTTTTTGGTCATTTTTGGCATACATTATGGAAGAATTTGGGTAAAAAGTTAAGCTTTAGTCCAAATTATCACCCACAAACAGATGGATAAAATAAAGTCATAAATAAAAGCCTTGGAAATTTACAATGATGTCTAGTTGGTAAGAAGTAGAAGTTTTGGGACACTATATTGGCATAGGAAGAATTTATATGTACTAATTTAGTGAATCGTAGTACAACTAAAATTCCACTTCAAATTATGTATGGTACTCACCTAGGGGAGTAGATGAGTTACGAAGTATAGTTGAATTGCAAAAACCTAGTGCTTTGGTTGTGAATATTATTGAGTATATGCAAAGAGCATAATGAAATACAAGAAATGTGCTGACCTCAAGTTTTGAACATAGGAATTTTAGGTTAAATATATGGTTTTGGTATATTTGTGAAAGGAAAATGTTTCCCAAAGGTATGTACAACAAGCTCAACTAGAAGAACATTGAGTTGTGTAAGGTCTTGAAGATATTTGTCAAATTTTAATTTAGCCAACTTGTATCTATACTATGGTCAACCTATCGATGAGGATGAAAATCATACAATGGATATTCGAGTAAAGAAATGGATCATATAGTTTTAAAATAAAAAATAAGAATACATTGAAGCCATTATATATTCTAGAGTGGCACAAAGGAAAAAGGTAAGTCATACCATGAATATTTGGTTAAGTGGAACAACTAGGATGTTGATGTAGAAATGTGGCTATCACCTTCTAACCTCACCAAGTACAAAGTATCCATGGAAGAATTCAACAACATTCATGGAACATGTTTTTATTACCAAAAGAGTATGATGGAGGAGCATTCACATGAGCACTCCATGCAAAAAGTGCTTCATACAAAAACCTAAAAACTTCATGTAGAGAGAAAAAACCTTAGCATGTATCTAGGAAAATATGGATAAGAATGCTTAGTTGGCAATGATAGTTCAATCATCATGCATAGTTAGTAGGTCATTATTTTGTTATACTTATAAACAAGATTCTAATGTAGAGTGAGAGAGAGAGAGTGAGGAGAATAAAGAAAAATGGATTATTTAACACAAAACTCTGCCTTATAACCTCTCAAAAATAAAAATAAATAAATATTATTTAAATATCCATACCACTTTTGTGAGTAAGTGTTTAACCATTCCATAGAGAAGATTGTATGTCTTGTTATTTTCTCATGTGCAGGTCATAGGAGGTATATTTAAGACTTGAATAACAAACTAAAAAATAGACACTTCTGGTTGAGGAAGGTTACATGCATTGGGGAATGACAAGGAGATAAGGAATATTTAAGTATCAGAAGGCCATAAGAATAGAAGAAACCTAAAGAAATCATTTTTCCAAGGAAACAATACTATTACTCCTTGCATGATAGGATTTGGTTGTTATCGGCTAAAGATTGGATTGTTGCACAGTGAAAGTAATTGTACTAAAAAGACATCGTACAATTAAAGGGATGGAGTTTCAAAAGAAGAATCCCTTAAATAATTTCATTTATCTTATAATAACTATTTTCCACATTGGAGTTGTAAATGATCAGACATTGTACAATAAAAAAATTATTTGATTATATGGTTGTAAAGGATTTAATTGACCGTTCAATTGCATTGTAAGATAAATTATCAAATCTAAATAGGGTTATACCATTGGATTATTGTAAATCATTGTATGAATGTGATTGGTTGTACAATTGCAAGTGATTGTATAATTGCAAGAGTTATACGATTAAAAAGAATTGTACAGTAGAAAGGGGAGTGTGGTATTTTTTAATTGTACAATCATGTGATTGAAAGGAAAATCATACAAGTGTATGATTAGGGAAGTGTACAATAAATGTTTACTCCGTCAATAATTACTATAGCCATTAAAATTGTAATTTAAAATAATTCTTATATTAACATGGTAATACAAAAACAATGTCATGGTTTTATTAATAAAAAACAAAATGTTATGTTCCTAAATAAGTAATATATAGAAAATATTGTGTTCCTAGAATAAATTATTTATGACTTTGTTCTTTGAAAAGGTGAGTTTATCTAACTTTATTCTTAAATTAAATTAAATTTGAATGTGTATGATGGTCATATCTTCCAATAACCACCACCTAATTTTTTCGTGTTTTACTTTATTATATTCACTATAATATATTAAGTTAAATGAAACATCTCGTTAAATTTTTTTTTATCAAAACACAAATGGGATTGATTCCCTCCAATTTTAATGGTGAAAGTCTCACTTAGTTTTATATTTTCTATTAACTAATAAAAATGATATTTTATTTTATGTAAATTTAATCATCACCTCATCAAATAACATGAACTCAACCTATTAAATACTACTATAATGACCACATAGCTATGTAGTCATAATGTAATATGGGTGAGCCAGCTAAAATCTCATATAACTAAAAAATTATAACCATATTTTTATAATTTCTATAAAGGAATTTATTTTATGAAAATTAATTTTAGATTTAGAAATTTTGATTTGAATAAATTTCAATGAATTTTTATGAGAAATTAAAATAATTGAAATTTAGAAAGGGATCCTAACAATACTATAAAATCAATTCATAATACATTGAGAGTAATATTAAATTAAAAAATATATAAAAAAAATAAACTTTAAAAATAAGAAATTTTTTATTTATTTTTATTCATGAAATTTAATTATAAATTTCTCTCTGATCCTTTATACATAGAAGTTTCTTTATATTATTGGATAGAAGGACAAAAATAAATAACTCTTTTCCTCGTATATTTTATTTGTGTAGATAAACTAATTATTTGCTATTAAATAATTATAACTAACTATAATTTAAAAATTAAATTGATAATTCAACTAAAATTAAGTTTTAAAGAAATATTTTAGTAAGATGAAACTTTACATTTAATTTCATTTTCAGCATAAAAAACAATCTCTACTAAAATTAGTTTAAATTGATTAAAAAATATGTGTTGATACGATGATGGCTCTTTTCTTCTCTTTATTTCCTTTTTTTCATGAGATAGACAACCTATAATACCTTACATATTGAGGGATCTAATAAATCCTTATTCAAAATTCATTGATTGAAAATACTAAAAGGATTAAATTTTCCAATAGAAAATAGGATTTCCAAGATGAGGTATCTTTAATATTTTCTATTATCAAAGAAAAAGGAAATAAATTGATCTATGTATAATGTTTTTAATTCAAGGTTTATGCATAGTGGCGAATATTCGTAAATTGGGTGAATATTAGGATTTTCAAAATTGGAAATTGGTGAATATGAGGACCTTCGACGTCAGCCCATTTGCCTAAAATTTTTTAGATCAATTTTTTTTTAGGGTCAATTCGCCATAATATATATTCAAACATAGGCATATTTGTACTAGTTGGAAAGCTCTTTTCAATCTTTATCTAATGGTGGTGTTTTTATGAAGTTATAAGATGATTTAACGTGTCAAAAGTGGCCCAAAATATGACCTTACATATTAGGGCTTCAAATACCCCAAATTTCGGGGTGAAGATGCTCTATTTGATTTTTTTAGGATTCTCCATATTCACCTTGATTTTGATTAGGATTCACCATTTTTTACAAGTACATTTTGAGTCCAACCCCTTATGCATAACCATGATTTATTCATACATACTATAAAAATAAGGGGTAATGATTTTGAGATATCACTCCAAAGGTTACTAGAGATTATTAATTGGTATGTTACTAAAGGTTTTAAAAATATAAATTTAAAAATTACAACTTTATTTCAATATATAAGAATTTTAAAATATAATATATGCATATATTTTTTACCTTTGCAAAGTAATAAAGATGAATAAAATTCTAGGAATGAGAAAATATATATTTATAGAAGAAACTAAAATATAAATTATGGAAGCATTCTTCTTTGATTCTAATGGATGATTATTTATTGCTTATTCTTTAAAAAACTATATATTATTTGAGTAATATAAAGTTGATGCAGTTTGTAAAGTATCATTTCTTCCTTTCTTATAATGACAACAAACCTTTCTAAGTATTATATTCTTTATGTGGATGTTAGGTTATAGTGCATAATGTATTATTAATTTTGTTTAAAGTATTACATTATTTGAACCCCTTGTAAATATTCGTTTGGTAGTTGATTTATATTTATATAATGTATGTGTCAATATGATAGAAAGTGCAAGGTGTCAAGAGAGAGAATGAAGAGTTGCATTGATATGTGGTAAGATGAGAGTTTCCCAAAGGCATGTACAACAAGCTCAACTAGAAGAAGATTGAACTATGTAAGGTTTTGAATATATTTATAAATTTTTAATTTAGCCAACTTGTATCTATACTATGGTCAACCTATCAATAAGGATGATAGTCACACAATGGATATTCCATTAAAGAAATGGATCATACAATTTTCAAATAATTGATGAGAAGACATTGAATATTTTAGAGTGACACAAAAAAAAGGTAAGTCATCATGAATATCTGGTTAAGTGGAAGAACTAGGATGCTAACATAGAAATGTGGCTATCACCTTTTGAGCTCACCAAGTATTAGAATTTCCCAAGAGTAGAACTACAAAGCATTACAATATTTGAAGAAATAAAATAGAACCGATTGATTTATTCCATGGATAAACTTTGTATAAATAGCAAAGTTGATCATTGAGAGTCGTTGGATTACAACTCATCAAACTTGATCTAGAGTATATTGAGATTTTACCCGAATCATGGAGAAATGGAAACTCAAGTATGTCTATCCTTGTAGATAAGAGAATAATTACTTATTCTAACACCCCCTTAAGTTATACTAGGGGAGTTGATACAAATGAGTCACGACAACAGGGCCTAATGAGGTACTCATGTACATATATGTATTATTTGAAGAGATGGTAAAAACCACATGGGAAAAAAACACCCTTCAAAAAAGAAAAAAGAAGAGGCATGTCTTCGGTTTGCAAAGATTGTCCTCAATGACCAAAAAAAAAGTGAGTCCTAGCAATATGGCCTAATGAGGTACTCATTTACATTAATATGCGAGAGTTGGTCAAAAAACCACTTGGGAAAAACCATCTGTCAGAAAATAAATATAGAGGCATGTCTTCGGATGGCGAAGATTGTCCTCATCAAAAAATGAATGAGTCCTGACAACTTGCCTTGATGAGGTACTCATGTACAATTTATACTTTAGGAGAGATGATAAAAAAACTACATGGGAAAAAACCATACTCCAAAGAATACAAAAATAAGAAGAAAGGAGATGTGAAAGATCTCTGTTGTTAATGCAGTTGTTTTACCCCAAGTTTCTCTTGCAATTGAATGTAACACGGAGAAGGAAATGACTTTGTGAAGATGTCTACAATTTCATTTTCAGTGGTAATATAGTCCAAGTATATTTCCCCTCTCTGAATATTATGTCGAATGAAGTGCATGTGAATCTCAATGTGCTTGGTGCGCTAATAATCAACTAGATTTCATGCAAAATTAATTGTGCTTTGATTGTCACACCAAAGAGTAATAGGTTTTTCATGGGAAAAATCAAATTCTCTTAGTATATGACAAAGCCAAAGAGCTTTTTGACTTGCCAAAATTGCTGCCTTGTATTCAAACTCTGTAGATGATAAAGCCATTGCTTGTTGTTTTTTGTATGACCAACCAATTGGTGAAGAACCAAGACAAAAAACATAGCCAGAAGTTGAATATCTATCTTCTACTAAACTTGACCAATTAGAATCTGAGTAACCAATGATATCCATGGATTTTACTTCATATAAGAGCCCAAAGTGAGGAGTTCCTTGCAAGTAGCAGAGGATTCTTTTTGTTTCTTTCCAATGACTGAAATGAGGTTGATGTGAGAATATGGATATCAAACCAACAACATAAGAGATATTTGGATGAGTATGAGTATGGTATAACAGACTCCTTACAAGATGACAATATAGAGTTGCATCACATAGATGGGATGTACAAGAAGTACTTAGAGTGACTTCAGACTGAAAAGGTGTAGAAGAGGGTTTGCATTCTATCATCTTAAACCTCTGAATAAGGTCTAGAGTGTATTTTTGTTGACACAATGAAATTCCTGTATTTATTTGATTTATTTGAATTCCAAGGAAGTAATGAGATAAACCTAGATCAGCCATAGAGATACTTCCTTAGCCTACAAACAAGGGAGGAGTCTTAAGTGAAAACAGTAGGTTGTTCCATGAATATCTCTTCTTTTAAGTCCCCATTTAAGAAAGTACTTTTTACATCCATTTGAAAGATAGACCACTTTTGGGAAGCAACTAGAGCAAGAACCAATCTAACAAAATCCATTTTAGCAACTAATGCAAAAGTTTTAGAATAATAAATCCCTTCAATTTAAGAGAAACCTTTGGCTACCAGACGAGATTTGTGTTTGTCAATTTTTCCATTAGGTCCATATTTCGTTATGTAGATCCTTTTACATCAGACTAAATTCCTTCCTTTACGTAGGGGAACTAAATCCCAAGTTTTTTTTTTATTAAAGAAGAGAATTTGTTTTCCATGGAATCATCTCATTCTTTAATACCAGTTGATTCTTTGAAGGATTGAGGATCTATAGAAATAGACTGATAGAAAATACTAGAGCCTATGGAGTTGTTTAATCTGGATGATTGAAGATTTTGGATGAATGGAGTAGCTTATTTAACAATGGTGCTGGCCCATTTTGACATAGAAGAGGGAATAGTAGGAGTGGCAGGACTTTGAGTTGGAGTTCTAGGATCCTCATATTGATCATTAATATCTAAAATAACCTCTAATGTTGGTTCTTCATTGTATTGAGGCTCTAACATTAGATATGGTTCAAGAGAATCAATTGAGGAAGATGATGGTTGAGGATCTTTATGAGGGAATGTTTCATCAAATTTAACATTCCTATGAAAAATACCTCATGATTTGTGGGATTAAGGATCCTGTATGCTTTCATTTCCTCACAATAACCAATAAATATGAGCTTTTTGCTTTTCTTGTCTAGAGACTTCCTTATCTTCTTTGGGATATGTGCCAAAGTAGTACACCAAAAATTTTTGAAGAAGAAGACATCAGGTTTTGAGCCAGTCCATGCTTCCTCGAGAGTTGAATGGACAAGAGCTTTATGAGGTGTGAAGTTTTGAATATAGTTTACATAGTTAATTGCTTATGCGCAATTTTTTTTTGGAAGATCTCTTGAGTGGAGCATACAGTTGGTCATTTCCTTTAAAGTTCTATTCTTCCTCTCTGCAAATGCCATTTTGCTACGAATTATTGGAGATAAAATGTTGATGAATTATTCCATGACCTGATAGAAAAATTGAGAACTCATTACTGAAGTATTCCCCCCATTATCTATACGAATTTTCTTGATTTTGTAAGAGGCCTGATTTTCAACTAAGGCTTTGAAGATTTTGAAGTGGGATAGAACATCACTCTTGTATTTTAGGAAGTATACTCAAGTTATTCTAGAAAAATCATCAATGAAGGCTAAAAAATATTTTGCTCCTTTTAAAGAAGGCTTTAGGAAAACCATCAAGTAACTATGGATTAACTCTAGAGGGGATGAGGCCTTTAGAGAACCACTAGGGTGGAAAGGATCTTGATTTTGCTTTCCAAGAGCACATCGATGACATACTCCATCAATAGAAGATACTTGTGGTAATATTATTACCATTTTATGGGTTTTCAATTCTTTTAAGTAGTTATAATTGAGATGCCCAAAACTTTCACGCCAAATTTTGCTTTCAAGATATCCATGTGCAACAAAACAAGAGGCCCCTTCTAAATTTTTGAATCCTTTGAAGTGAAATAGGTGAGTGTTGTGATCAATATCTCCTTTTGCTATGAGAGAGTTGAGATCTTAAAAGTATCTTATCTCAACTCTTGTTGGTGCGAAGAGAAATGTTTTTCCCTTTCTAGAAGTGCAAAGCTAATAGACGAAGAGGAGATTTGTTGCAATATTTGGAACATAGATAACATTATTGATATAACCACCATCAATGGATATGTCACCTTTTCCTTTCACTAGGATAAAGGATGAATCACAAACTTATATGCTACTTGTTGAACTTGAGGAGATTGAAGAGAATGACTCATCCGAGGAAGTCATATGATGAGTTGCTCCTGAATCTAGAACCCAATAATTTGATGAAGTTTTTGTGATCTTTGCTTTAAAATTTAGGGCTTTTCCTATTTGATTATTAGTGCCTATATTTTGATCCTTCATTCCTTCCTCTAGTTGTTGTAGTCTTTCCCAATATTTGTTCACTGAATGACCATTCTTTTTGCAGTGAGTACAAGTAATGGAACTCCTTTATTTCTTTTTGAATTTTTATTTAGTAGATGTGGATGATACTAAGGCTCTTGAGGAAGAGGAAATTATCTCATACTTTGCAATTTTGGTTTCTTCTCTAGTTAGCCTATCACAAAATTCCTCTAAGGAGGGCATTTTAAAACTTGCCCCAAGAGCATCTTTTGTAGATAAAAATGTGGTTGCAAAAATTTGTAATACACCATTTAATTTAGAAATAATTAGATAGATGCATTCTTCTTCCATTTTAGACTTACCACTACCTTTGTATTGAGTGAGGATTTATTTAAATTTGGTGAGAAATTCAATAATATTGTTGAAATATTTAGGAGATAATGCAGTTAATTCTACCTCTAGCTGCATTGACCTTATTTGATCTACTTTTCCAAATAAGTTCTTTAGTTTCTCCCAACTTTCATAAGCAGTTTTATAATCCGTAATGTAAAACCATAAACTTTCCTTTACATTAGTGCTTATAATACCCATTGTTTCATACATCTTCCCTTATGAACAAATATTTCATATTCTTTTTAAAATTCAGGTTGCTTTTCTTCTAGTAGGTGTGTGAGCCCTTTTTGATAAATGAGATTTAATATTTTGGGTTTCCATGTATGATAGTTATGAAGAGTGAGTGGATCAATTGTATTCATTTTTCTAAATAAAAATTGAAGTTAACTAATAATTCCCCCTTTCAACTTCAATTATATATATTAGAGAATGCAATGGATTTTAAAAAATTTAACAAAAGCCTTGTAATAAATATCAAAAATCCTCAAAATACCCGCCCTAACTTGAGGGAAACTATAAGTAAATGAGGAGATTTGATATAATTTTTAGGCTTAATGAAAAAAAGTTTGCCAGACCTATATATCTCTTCTTCTCAAATACCCGCCCTTACGAGAGGGAAACTATAAGTAATGAGTAGAATTGATACTTGGAACATAGGTTTTTAAATGGATAATCAACCAGACCTTTATATCATATATATGAATAAACCGCCCTTATGTAAGGGAAACTATAAGTTATTTAGAATTCCAATACGAAGTATATAGGTGATTATAATAAATTTGTTAATATATTTGCTTTAGTTATATTTTAAGAAATTAATATTAATGATTGTATAAAATAATCTATTTTATAAAATTCTTTAATGATATGAAAAATCTATAACTTTAGAAAAAAAATTATCCTCACTTCGATTCTACTACTAAAATTTCTTGTTATATAATAATAAAGAACTTTGTAAAAAGGAATTAGAACAAAGGCAATGAGGCAAAGAATAAAAGAGGCAAAGATGGACACAACAATAACCCCCCCATTTGAAGCTATGATAGGTGCAAAAAATGGCACCTATAAACCCCCCTCCATTTTTTATATTGATATTACAACTCTATCTTTTTGTTTTCTTTGTGGCCAAGGAAAGGAACTTAAAGAAAAAAATAGAATATTTTTATAGGGTACAATTATAAAACACACCGCAGATCTATATTTTTTTCCTGAGAAAAAAATGTAAAGAACCAAAATATATGAGCTTTAATTACAATTGACGTCAGGAGAGACGACAAGAGGTAGCGAAGTATTTCAAATCCTCCAAGGCTACGCCCATCAATGAACAAGAGATGTCAATGGGCAGCGAGGAAGGAGATTTTATTAGAATTTCCTAAGAGTAGAACTACAAAGCATTACAATATTTGAAGAGAAAAATAGAATTGATTGATGTATTCCATGGATCAACTTTGTATAAATAGCAAAGTTGATAATTGAGAGCCGTTGGATTACAACTCATCAAATATGATCTAGACTATATTGAGAGTTCACCTGACTCATGGAGGAATGGAAACTCAAGTATGTCTGTCCTAGTAGAACTTAAGAGAATAATTACTTATTCTAGCACCCCACTTAAGTGATACTAGGGGTAAATGATACAAATGAGTCTCAACAATAGGGCCTAATGAGGTACTCATGTACAATTATACTTTTTTGATGAGATGGTAAAACCACATGGAAAAAAACCATCTAAAAAAAAGGTAAGAGGCACGTCTTGAGAAGATTGTCCTCATTAAAAAAATGAAGGGATGAGTCCTGACAACAGGGCCTGATGAGGTACTCATTTACAATATATAGATGGTGAAAAAACCCCTTAGGAAAAACCATCTACCAGAAAAATAAAGTTAGAGGCTTGTCTTCGGATGGTGAAGATTGAAATTAGAAAAAATAACGAGTCCCGATAACCTAGCCTGATTAGGTACTCATGAAAAATTTATATTTTAGGAGAGATGATAAAAAAACCACATGGGAAAAAACCATTCTCCAAATAATACAACAATAAGAAGAAAGGAGACGTAAAAGACCTTTGTTTGTTGTAGTTGTTTTACCCCAAGTTTATCTCACATCTGAATGTAATACGGAGAAGGAAATGACTTGGTGAAGATGTCTACAATTTTATTTTCTGTGGTAATAAATTCCAAGTATATTTCCCCTCTCTGAATATGTTGTTGAATGAAGTGCATGTGAATCTCAATGTGCTTGGTGCATTCATGTTAAACTGGATTTCATACAATTTGAATTGTGCTCTGATTGTCACACCAAAGAGTAATAGGTTTGTCATGAGAAAAATAAAATTCTCTTAGTATCCGACAAAGCCAAAGAGCTTCATGACTTACCAAAATTGTTGCCTTGTATTCTACCTCTGGAGATGATAAAGCCACACAATTGGTGAAGAACCAAGATAAAATACATAGTCAAAAGTTGAAAATCTATCTTCTACTGAACCTGAAAAATTAGAATCCATGTAACCAATTATATTAATGGATTTTACTTCATATAAGAGCCTAAAGTGAGGAGTTCCATGAAATTAGTAGAGGATTATGTTGAGTAAGGTGCAGCAACAGTATTGTCATTATTGTCAACACAGTTAGATAGATCTGTTGATGCAGTGGACAGGAAGTTCAAAATCTATTTAGATGCAGAAGTAGGAGTTCAAAGGTTATTCAGAGTATGTACAATGATTTTCCAAGAAGACCAAAGTGGCCCATTTGCAAAATATCAAAGAAAAATACAAGTAAGAAAAGTGTCGCGATATCGCGACATGTTGGAAGAGAAAAAGGCAAATGGAAAAACTATCGCGATTTCGCGACATGTTGGAAGAGAGAGAACAAGCAAGAAAAACTATCGCGATTTCGCGACATGTTGGAAGAGAAAAATGCAAGTGGAAAAACTGTCGTGATTTCGCGACATGTTGGAAGAGAGAGAAAAGACAGGAAAAACTGTCACGATTTCGCGACATGTTGGAAGGGGAAAAGGCAAGTGGAAAAACTGTCACGATTTTGTGACATGTTGGAAGAGAGAGAGAAAAGGCAGGAAAAACTGTCGCGATTTCGTGACATGTTGGAAGAGAAAAATGCAAGTGGAATAACTGTCGTGATTTCGCAACATGTTGGAAGAGAGAGAAAAAGTAGGAAAAACTGTCACGATTTCGCGACATGTTGGAAGAGAAAAAGGCAAGTGGAAAAACTGTCGCGATTTCATGACATGTTGGAAGAGAAAGAGAAAGCAGGAAAAACTGTCGTGATTTCGCGACATGTTGGAAGAGAAAAAGGCAAGTGGCAAAATTGTCACAATTTTGCGACATGTTGGAAGAAAAAGAGAAAGCAGGAAGAAGTGTCGCGATTTCGCGACAAGTTCGAAGAAAGAGAACAAGTAAGAAAAGTGTCATGATTTTGCGACATGTCGCATTTTTGCAACTAAAATAGGAGAGAGAAAGTAAGTTGGAAAAGTGTCACGATTTCACGACATGTCGCATTTTCGCAACTAAAACAGGAGAGAGAAAGTAAGTTGGAAAAGTGTCACGATTTCGTGACATGTCGCATTTTCGCGACTAAAATAGGAGAGAGAAAGTAAGTTGGAAAAGTGTCACGATTTTGTGACATGTCACATTTTTGCGACAAAAGAAAGAGAGGAAGCGTACGGAAGTAGAACTATCATGATTTCACGACAAAAGCAAAGAAGTAAAGTACAAAAGCAGAAGTGTCATGATTTTCCAACAAAAGAAAAGAAGAAGACTTCGAAGGTAGAAGAGTCGCGATTTCACGACAAAAGCAAAGAAGCTAAGTACGAAAGCAGAAGTGTCATGATTTCGTGACAAAAGCAGAGAAGAAGACTTCGCAGGTAGAAGTGTCACGATTTCACAACAAAAGCAAAGAAGCTAAGCACGGAAGTAGAAGTGTCACGATTTCATGACAAAAGCTAAGTTGAAGACTACAGAGGCATAAGTGTTGCGATATCATGACAAAAGTAAAGTTGAAGTCTTTGGAAGCAGAAGTGTCGCGATATCGCGACAAAAGAATAGAGAAAGCGTACGGAGGAAAAAGTGTCACGATATCGTGACATGTTGTATTTTCAGTGTCTGATGCAAAGAGAAAGAGCAAGGATAAAAAGTGTCGCGATATCACGACATGCAGCATTTTTGCGGTCCGATGCAAGGAGAAAGAGAGAGAAAGAAAAAGTGTCACGATATCGTGACATGTGTTTTCGCGGCAACATCAACAAAAGAAGTTTCAAAGGCAGAAATGTCACGATTTCATGACAGGTCGTATATGCACAGGACAAGAAGAAGAACCGAACTAAAATGAGAAGTATGACAGTAGACCGACATCTCTACAGCATTTACAGGGGTAGATACAAAGTGAAATATGAAGAGTGAACAAAAGTCAGTGCAGCGGCTACAGGGACTATTACCGAATGAAATATTTGAGCGATGGAATTATCGAATATCTTCATTAGTTGAAGCCGACTAAGATCGATGATAGCCAACTAAGATTAGGGTTTACATTTTTAATGCAAGTCGACTAAGATTAGGGTTTTCATCATGAAAATATTGTTATAAAAGGAGGGTTGTTTGGAGAATTCTAGTGAAATTGTGAATAAGTCATCGAATGCGTGTCGAAGTGTGAAATGTGGCCGTAAGAGCGCATAAAGCATAGAAGCAGCGAGATGATGGAGAAGTGCACAAAGTGAGTGAAGAGTCATGTCAAATTGTCCTAAGTGCGTCTGTGAGTGCGTAGGGAGAGCAAAGTGCATAGAGAGCAAAAAGGTTGAAGTTCGACCAAGTGCGGCTGTGATTGCGTAGAGAAAGCAGAAGGTGTAGAGAGTGCAAAGGGTGAATACGAATGCAAAGTGCAGTTGTAAGGGTGCAGAGTGTACGAAGACAGTGCACAGAGGGTGCATAGAGAAGCGACTCAAAGAAGGCGAAGTGCAGCTATAGATCGTAGAAGATGTGTCTATTCCATAAATAGTGAGAGAGATTGGGTAAGCAATAGACCAGTCAGGGTCTTGTAAAAGTGAAGGTATTTTTCTATTAAACTTCTAGATTCAAAATTGAAGTTCAGGTTGCAGCTTGGCATCAGGGGTTGGTGCTCCTTCAAGTAGGTGCTGGTAAATTAGGGGTTGGTACTCCTTTTTGTTGGTGTAGATAAATAAGGGGTTGGTGCTCCTTCTAGTGGGTTCTGGTAAATTGATTGTAAATTTGGTGCTTTGCAAAGGCTGGATTTGGATGGTAGTCCAAGCACTTATTCTTGAGGAGTAGCCAAATTGGTGAACCTCGTTAAATCTTGTGTTGTGTGATGTTCTCTTGTGATACTTGCTTTATCTGGTTTTAAGGTTTCATTATTTCAGTTTTAAGAGTTGTGAATTTAAGTTTAAAGAACTACACTGATTCACGCCCCCTCTCAGTGTCATTATAAGACTAACAGATTATTTTTGTTGCTTGCCAATGACTGAAATGAGGTTGATGTGAAAATCTGGATATCAAGCCAACAACATAAGAGATATCTAGACGAGTATGAGTAAGGTATAACAGACTCCCTACAAGATGATGATATAGTGTTGCATTACATAGAGGGGATGTGCAGGAAGTACTTTGAGTGACTCCAGACTGAAAAGGTGTAGAAGAATATTTGCAATCTATCATTTTAAATATTTGAAGAAGGTCTAGAGTGTATTTTTTTTAAAATAATGAAATTCTTGCATCTATTTGATTTATTTAAATCCCAAGGAAGTAATTAGCTAAACCCAGATCTGCCATTTCAAAAAATTTATAAAGTGAGTCCTTGATAGTCTAAATGTGAGTGATGTTACTACCAGAGAGTAGTATGTCATCAACATAGAGAACAAGTATGGTGATTTTTTATTTATCTCTCCAAATGTATACTATGGAATCATAATCACAATGAGAAAAACCTGAGGAAAGAAGGAAGGAGTCCATTTTTCATACCAGGATCTAGGAGCTTGTTTGAGGCCATATAGAGACTTCCTTAGCCTACAAACAAGGGAGGAATATTGAGTGAAACTAGTAGGTTATTCCATTAATATCTCTTCCTTTAATTCTCCATGTAAGAAAGCACTTTTTACATCCATTTGAAATACATGCCACTATTGGGAAGTAGTTAGAGCAAGAAGCAGTCTAATAGAATCTATTTTGGCAACTGGTGCAAAGGTTTCAGAATAATCGATCCCTTCAATTTGATAGAAACCTTTCGCTACCAGGCGAGCTTTGTGTTTGTTAATTTCTCCATTAGGTCCATATTTTGTTCTGTAAATCCATTTATAATGAACTAATTTCCTTCCTTTAGGTAGGGGAACTAAATACCAAGTTCTATTTTTTATTAAGAAAGAGAATTCATTCTCCATGGCATCATCCCATATACCAATTTCTTCTTTGAAGAATTGAGTATTAGTGGAGATGGATTGACAGACAAGACCAGAGCCTATCGAGTTGCCTAATATTGATGATGGAAGATCTTGTATGTAGGGTGTAGCTTCTTTAACAATGGTGTAGGCCCATTTTGGCATAGTGGAAGGACTAGTAGGAATGGTAGGATTTTGAGTTGGAGTAATAGGATTCTCATCTTGATCATTAATCTCTAAATTAATTTCTAAAGTTGGTTCTTCATTATATTGAGACTCTATTATTGGAGAAGGCTCAACAAAATCAATGGTGGAAGAGGATGGTTGAGGATATTTATGAGAGAATATTTCATCAAATTGGACATTCCTATGAAAAAATACCTCATGAGTTGTGGTATCAAGGAGCCTGTATGCTTTCATTTCCTCACAATAACCAACAAAGATGAGCTTTTTGCTTTTCTTATCTAGAGCCTTCCTTTTCTTCTTTGGAATATGTGCCCAAGAAGTACACCCAAAATTTTTGAAGAAGGAGACATCAAGTTTTGAGCCAATCCATGCTTCCTCGAGAGTTAAATGGCCAAGAGCTTTGTGAGGAGTGTATTTTTTAATATAGTTTGCACATTTGATTACTTTAGCCCAAAATTTTTTTGGAAGATCTCTTAAGTGGAGCATACAGTTTTTCATTTCCTTTAAAGTTCTACTTTTCCTCTCTACAATGACATTTTTTTTAGGATTATGGGAGACATAATGTTGATGAATTATTCCATGACTTGATAGAAAAATTTAGAACTCATTACTGAAGTATTCCCCCCATTATATGTACGAATTTTCTTGATTTTGCAAGAGGCTTGATTTTCAACTAAGGTTTTGAAGATTTTGAAGTGGGATAGAACATCACTTTTGTATTTTAGGAAGTAGACCCAAGTTCTTCTAGAAAAATCATCAATAAAGGTTAAAGCATATTTTGCTCCATTGAAATAAGGTTCTAGGAAGACCATCAAGCCACTATGGATTAACTCTAGAGGGGATGAGGCCTTTAGAGAACTACTTGGGTGGAAAGGATCTTGATGTTTCTTTCCAAGTTCACAACTAGGACATACTCCATAAATATAAGATATTTGTGGTAATCCTGTTACCATTTCATGGGTGTTCAATTCCTTTAGGTAGTTATAACTGAGATGTCCAAATCTTTCATGCCACACTTTGCTTTCAAAATCTCCATGAGCAACAAAATAGGAGGCCCCTTATGAATTTTTGAATCCTTTGAAGTGAAACAGGTGAGTATTGTGATCAATATCACCTTTTTCTATGAGAGAGTGAGGATCTTGAAAGTCTCTTATCTCAACTCCTATTGGGGAGAAGAGAATTGTTTTGCCATTTCCAGAAGTAAAAATCTGATAGATGGAGAGGAGATTTGTTGCAATGTTTGGAACATAGAGAACATTATTAATATAACCACCATCAATGGATATGTCATATTTTTCTTTGACTAGGATAAAGGATGAGTCACCAACTTCTATGCTACATGTTGAACTTGAGGATATTGAAGTGAATGACTCATCTAAGGAAGTCATGTGATGAGTTGCTCCTGAATCTAGAACCCAGTATTTTGATGAAGTTTTTATAGTCTTGCCTTGAACATTTAAGGATTTTCATATATATTTCTTAGTGTCTACATTTTTATCTTTCATTGCTACCTCTAGTTGTTTAAGTATTTTCCAACATTTGTTTATAGAATGCCTATTGTTTTTATAGTGAGTACAAGTTATGGGACTCTTTTATTTCTTTTTGAATTTTTTTAGTAGAGGTTTATGCTACTAAGTCTTTTGAGGAGGAGGAAGAGATCTCATACTTTGCAAGTTTTGTTTCTTCTCTAGTTATCCTATCACAAAATTCTTCTAAGGAGGGCATTTTAAATCTTGCACCAAGAGCATATTTTGTAGATAGAAAGATGGTTGCAAAAATTTAAAATACACCATTTAATTTAGAAAGAATTAGATATATGCATTCTTCTTCTGTTTTATTCTTCCAACTGCCTTTGTATTGAGTGAGAATTTCTTTAAATTTGGTGAGAAAGTCAACAATATTGTTGAAGCCTTTAGGAGATAAAGCTATTAATTATGCTTCTAGTTGCATTGATCTTATTTGATCTACTTTTCGAAACAAGTTATTTAGTTTTTCCCAAATTTCATACAGATTTTCACAATATATAATGTTAAACCATAAGCTTTCATTTACATTAGTGCTTATAATACCCATTGTTTCATACATCTTGCCTTTATGAACAAATATTTCATATTCTTTCCCAAATTCATGTTGTTTTTCTTCTAGCAAGTGAGTGAGCCCTTTTTGAGAAATGAGATCTAATATTTTTGGTTTCCATGTATGATAGTTATGAGGGGTGATAGGATAAATTATATTCATTGTATTCATTTTGCCAAAGAAACTTGAAGTGAACCAATAATTCTCTCTTTGAATTTAATTTTATTTAGTTTTAGAGAATACAATGTAGCTTAAATATGGAAACAAAAGCCTGATACGTATACTAATATCCTCAATATACCCATCCTAATGAGAGAGAAACTATAAGTAAATGAGGAGTTAGATATTTTGAAATAGTCTTTATGTAGGCAGAAAATATGCCATGGCTTTATACCTATTTTCTCAATTACCCGCCCTTGCGAGAGGGAAACTATAAGTAATGAGAGAAAGGTACGTGGAACATAGGATTTTTTAAGATAATCAACTAGACCGATATATTTTTATTCTCAATAACCCACCCTTACGTGAGGGAAACTATAAGTAATTGAGAATTGCAATACTTGGAATATGTTGAATTTGAAGTGCTTAATGAATGTATTTAATGAATTATTTTATACATATAAATTATGAATTTTAGTTTTTGTTCTTTTTAAAAAAAATTGTAATGAAATGAAAGTGTTTGACTAAGAGCTAAATTAATTAAAAAAACCACAATATTAGGCTTTCATATAATATATATTTGTTGATAAAAATAGAACTCTAAAAAAATGATTAGAGCAAAGGCAATGATCATAAAAAAAATGAAAGAGGCAATGACCAACAATAATAACAACCCCCTTGAAACCTGTAGAGTAGGTGCAAGAATATAGCACGAAACCCCATAATTTTTATTTTTATTTTTATTTATGAGGTTACAATATAATTTTTTCTTTGTAATGGCAAAAAAAAAAAAAGGCATTAAAGAAAAAAAAGGAGAGGATACTTAGAGATGATAATACAAAATATAAGAAACCAGGCAGATCTTTAAAAGTACTGGTTTTTATAATAAAAACTAGTTTGAAAGTAAAGATACGATTTTTTTTTTATATCAAACTTTTAATGGAATGAAGGCTCAATAGAGCACTTTGATGCCTATTATAGAGCCCACTGAAAAAAAGGACCTAAACTTTGAGAAGTCATATACATGCAGCAAGATAGAGATCTTCGAAAAGAGCACGACAACCAACATTACACTGCACTTCCACACAAAAAGTATTCCAAAATACGTGAATGTTTTCACGGTGTATAACACATCGATCACTGTACTTGGAGGAAGCTCAAAAAATGTCAATGAAACTTACGTATATTACAACACATCCGATAAGATATTTTAAAGCCAAAAAATAATTACAAAAAAAATACCTTTGGTTCTCTATAAAGTGATGCGAACGATGTCAGATAGACGACGTATTCCAGAAGACGACAAAGGAAGGATGAAGATATTTCGTCTCAATTTAATGTTGTTAAACTGATGCAGGGAAGGCGCAGAGAAGGCTTAATCCTTAACTTGGCGTTTCATAAGAGAAGTTAAGCACCACACAACAAAATGAAGCCAAATATACTCATAAAATAATATTAAAGCTATGAGTGTAAAACATATGGAAAGATAAACATAAGATATGGAAAATATATGAGTTACTATGCTTGCTTGAACCTGCAGAGAATAAATAAATAGGCAGAGCTTGGTAAATAAGGAAGATCGAAATCGATCTAGTTTTCATCGAGTTGAAAGCTCCGGGATCCGTTTGTAATTCCCATTGAGGGAAGACAAGAAGATATCATAGTGCGCCAAGGATTGTCAAATATGAAGACAATATGCCAGGTCTAAACTTGTATATAATGCACTATGGTCTAAATATTAATGACCAAACGTCTCTTGAAATGAGATGCAAAATATATGCTTTTTTTTAAATACTTTTTAGATCTCACCAACATACACTTTGGATTTTGATTTAAATACAAAGATATCATGAGATAAAAAGATAGCACGAAACTCTATGTTCTCCACGAAAGAAAAGGAACACCCATGAATACGTCACAGCAATACCGAAGGGAATCCAAGGCTAAATGCAATGTCAATATAGGTGGATCTGCATTTCTTGAACTGAGATCTATGGAGAACAAGAAAAAGAATGGCAAGAACAAAGAAAAATAATGATATGCCTATATTGCGATTGCAATTAGGCAAAAATATTTGAGAAACTTGTTCCTATAGCGAAGACAATATCAATATATTTTGAAAAATAAGGAGAATCTCTTTATGGTAAAACAAACTTGTAAAACAATATTAGATAGAACCATAAAAAAATATAGATAAAATATGACTAGTCTACAAATATATGAGAAAAAAGAACTCCTTTTATTTAAAAAAAGATAGAAGATAAGAACCAGTTCGTAAAACTGCCTTCAAGAGAGAATTTCTAGCAGATTATATCCTACTCTGGTACCATGTTATAATTTCCCAAGAGTAGAACTACAAAGCATTACAAGATTTGAAGAGACAAATAGAACTGATTTATTTATTCCATGGATCAACTTTGTATAAATAGCAAAGTTGATTATTGAGAGTCATTGGATTACAAAAACTCGTCAAATCTAATCTAGACTATACTGAGAATTTACCTGACTCATGGAGGAGTGTAAAATCAAGTATATTTATCCTAGTAGAACTTAAGAGAATAATTACTTATTCTAACATATTTTTAAAGCTTTTGAAACACTACAAATTTCATTGCACGTAGAGGAGATTTGATTAGTGAAAAAACATAATTTTTTTTTTTTATAATTTTACCTTATGGTTTCGCATCCATGAGCAGCTAAGAATAGAGCTTCAAAAATTGTGAAAGGGTATGATTTGCTTTCTTATCACTGCATTCAAAAAGGAGATAGAAGGAAGCCAACGAATTATTTTTTTATAAGAAAAAAATTAAATAAATAAATACCACCTATTTTTCTATGCAAGACACAGGGAAGATGCCCACAGTATGCAGTGAGGGTGTTACTCAGAGAGGCCTTGTAGAAGATGTTTGGAAGGCACACAAGAAGGGAGGCTCCCGGGAACATGTTCCCACATATGGCATCACACTTAGAGAGGCTCTTGGAAACTTATCAAAGAGAAGGTACACAAGACTGTGGAAGACGTCACCGAAGGGACCACGAAGTTTCTTGAGAGTGTAGCGATGGATGTGGAAGACTTCAACGAAGGCACCATGCAAAAAACATTCACCTATAATGCTCAATAATAATTTGAAGATTCACAATGCAGATCAAGAGACAAAACTGTTAAAAAATATCTCAAGAATACGTAGAGAAGGCATTATAATTTTTATCAGTCACTTAGATGAATATATAAAAAACATTTGAAGCTCTTTTAGGAAGCGTCGAAGGAGAAAAAATAAGGAGAAACTTCAAATTAACTGAAGACAGACGGAGAATTTGATCTTCGAATATCTATAAAGTAATTTTGGAAATGCCCGTTGTTATTTTAATCATCGTGTGCCAGTAAGAAACATCGGCAAAGTTACCACATTCTCTTTAAAAAAATTAATGGACTTTGGTTTGACAAAATGTTCACTTGACTTATACGCAAGAAATCCTCAGACGTCAATTTAAAAAAACGTCAGCAAAGATGCCACATTTTTTAAAAAATATTATTGGACTTTGGTTTGATCAAATTTACATTAACACTAATGCCAAAAATACTGCAAACCTTTAGTTAAATATATTCGAAGATAAAAAAAATTCCAACAGTCACTAAACTTTACCCACAATTTTTATTGCCTACCAAAAGGTATATGCCTACGAATCTTGGTCTCCATTAATGAATGTATGCAATGATGGCTATAATGTAGCCAACGCAAGCATGAATTCACTAAAAAATGATAAGCAATGATGGCTATTTGGGCCAATGGAAGCCTGTGTCCGAGGAGAAAGATGGAGATATATTTTTTGAAATCGGCATGCAAGGAAAACAATAAAAAATTGTAGGTAAAAAAAAATCAAATTTCTATATTATTTGAAAAAATATGAGGAGAATACTGCATAATATGGTAAAAAAAATATAGTTTAACTATTTAGATATTACCATAAACAAATTTCTCAAAAAAAAATGCAGATATAAAATGAGAAATCTAAATAAAAATTCTTCTCTTTTTTTAAAAACAAAAGATAATATATTATGAACCAATTCATGAAACTGCCTTCAAGAGAGAATACCTAGCAGAATCTATCTTGCTCTGGTACCATGTTAGAATTTTCCAAGAGCAGAACTACAAAGAATTACAAGATTTGAAGAAACAAAATAGAACTAATTCATTTATTCCATGGATCAACTTTGTATAAATAGAAAAGTTGATCATTGAGAGTCGTTGGATTACAACAACTCATCAAATATGATCTAGACTATACTGAGAGTAAACCTGACTCATGGAGGAGTGGAAACTCAAGTATGTCTATCCTAGTAGGACTTAAGAGAATAATTATTTATTCTAACACCAAGTACAAAGTATCAATGTAAGACTTCAACAATATTCATGGAACATTTATTTTTTACCCGAAGAGTATGATGGAGGAGCATTCACATGCGCACTCCATGGAAAAAGTGCTTCATACAAAAAAATATGAAAACTTCATGTAGAGAGAAAAAAACTTAGCACGTAGTTAGGAAAATATGGATAAGAATGTTTAGTTGGCAATTATAGTTTAACCATCATGCATAGTTAGCAAGTCATTATTGTGATACTTATAAACAAGATGCTAATGTAGAGTGTGAGAGAGTGAGGAGAATAAAGAAAAGGGATTATTTAACACAAAAATCTACCTTATATCCTTTCAAAAAAATAAAAATAAAAAAATATTATTTAAATATCCATGCCACTTTTGTGAGTAAATGTTTAACCATTCCATAGAGAAGATTGTATGTCTTGTCGTTTTCTCATGTTCAGGTCATAGGAGGCATATTGAAGACTTGAAGAACGGACTAAAAAATAGATACTTGTGGTTGAAAAAGGTTACATGCATTGTGGAATGCCAAGGAGGTGAGGAATATTGAAGGCTCATAAGGCCATAAGAATTGAAGAAACCTAAAGAAACCATTTTTGCAAGGAAAGAATACTATTACTCCTTGCATGATAGGATTTTTTATCGGCTAAAGATTGGATTGTAGCACAGTGAAAGTAATTGTACTACAAAGACATTGTACAATTAAAGGGATGGAGTTTCCAAAGAAGAAACCCTTAAATAATTTCTTTATCTTATAATAATTAATTATCATATTGGAGTTGGAAATTATTGTACATTGTATGATAAAAAATTATTTGATTATATGGTTGCAAAGGAAGCCTCGAGTGTTCAATTGTATTATAAGATAAATTATCAAAGCTAAATAGGGTCATACCATTGGAAGATTGTAATTCATTGTATGGTTGTTATTGGTTGTACAGTTGCAAGTGATTGTATGATTGCAAGAATTATACAATTAAAAATAATTGTATGGTTGAAAGGGAGTGTGGTATTTTTTAATTATACAATCATGTGATTGAAAGGAAAATCATACAAGTATACGATTAGGGAAGTGTACAATAAATGTTTACTCCATAAATATTTCCTATAACCATTAAAATTGTAACTTAAAATTATTCTTATAATAACATGGTAATACAAAAAGAATGTCATGGTTTTATTAATAAAAACAAAATATTATGTTCCTAAAATAAGTAATATATACAAAATATTGTGTTCCTAGAATAAATTATATATGAATTTCTTCTTTGAAAAGGAGTTTATCTAGCCATAGTCCTAAATTAAATTAAAGTTGAATATGCATGATGGTCATATCTTCCAATAACCACCACCTATTTTTTTTCATGTTTTAATTTATTATATTCACTATAATCTATTAAGTTAAATAAAGCATCTCGTTAAAAAGTAAATTTTCTCAACACACAAATGGGATTTATTCCCTCTAGTTTTAATGGTGAAAGTCTCACTTAGTTTTATATTTTCTATTAACTAATAAAAAATAATATTTTATTTTATGTAAATTTAATCATCATCTCATCAAATAAACTCAACCTATTAAATACTGTCTTTAAATAAGGAGACATAAGCTTAAATCTTACCAAGTGATACATGAATAATTGCTAAACTACCATAATGAACACATAGCTATGTATTCATAATGTAATATGGGTGATGGTTATGCATAAGGGGTAGTACCAAAAAAGTATTTATCAAATCGAGGCGAATCAACATGAAAACTGTATAAATTGTGGGGTGAATTTTTCAAGTTTGGCAAAAAAATATTTCAACCACAAGTATCAACAAAATTAGCAGAAGGTGATTGACAGAAAGCGACTGATAGAAAGCTACTGAAAGAAGACGAATTACAGAAGGCGACTGATAGAAGGTGACTGGTAGAAGGTGACTGGTAGAAGGCAACTGACACAAGGCAACTGGTAGAAGGCAACTGGCAGAAGGCGGCTGAAACAAGGCAATTAGTAGAAGGCGATTGGTAGAAGGTGATTGACATAAGATGACTAGCAGAAGGTGACTCACAAAAGGTGATTGAAAGAAGGTGACTAACAGAAGGCGACTAGCAGAAGGTGATTGACACAAGGTGACTGGCAAAAGGTGACTGACATAAGGCGACTGGTAGAAGGTGACTATCATAAGATGACTGACACAAGGCGACTGGTAGAAGATGACTGACACAAGGCGACTGGCAGAAGACGACTGGTAGAAAGCAATTGGCCGAAGGTGACTGACACAAGGTGACTGTCACAAGGTAACTGGCAAAAAAGTGACTAACAAAAGGCGACTGACAGAAGACAACTAACACAAGGCAACTTGCAAAAGGTGACTGACACAAGGTGACTGGAAGAGGGTAACTGACATAAGGTGACTTGCAGAAGGCGACTGACACAAGACAACTAGCAAAAAGCAACTGGTAGAATGGGACTAGCATAAGGTGACTGGTAGAAGGTGACTGGCACATGGCGACTAGCACATGGTGATTGGCAGAAGGCAAGTGGCAAAAGGCAAGTAGAACTAGATGACTAGTATAAGGCGAGTGGCACATGGTGACTGACAAATGGTGAGTGGTGTAAGGCGACTGACAAATGGCGAGTGGCATAAGGCGACTGGAAGATGGTGAGTGGAACAAGGAAACCACCATAACCGTAAATAATATGGCATCACGTGTCCTCCCTTCTGCCATGTGTCATTCATGCGTTAACTCTTACCATGCAAAAAATCTATAAATTCATTTGCAGGGTCAATTGCAGGGTCATTTGTAGCTTTTCCCAAAGCAACTTTAAAACATTTTTCCAGCATTTTTAGGGCATTTTCCACAGCATTTTTAGAGCATTTCCAAGCAATTTTAGTGCATTTTGGCAGCATTTTTAGAGCATTTTGGCAGCATTTTGGTAGCATTTTGGCATCATTTTTATAAGGTTTTGCTAGCATTTTCCTACTTTTCAGAGATGGCTAGTTGTTCCTCCCCTATTCTATCCAAATTTCATTTCAAGTACACCTTTTGCCCTAATCTCAAGAGAATTTTCAACACTCCTGATAGAGATTCCCAATGGACTTACACCGTTGGACTTGCTAGTGTGTTGAATATTCCTCAGTTGAACATTAATGTTCAGTTGATGCAACAGATTGTTTCTTGTTACAACCATGATGTGTGCACTGTTTTGATCCCTGTGGATAACAATGAATTTTTTTTTTTGGTTAAACCCTATGATGTGTAGCGACTAACAGGGCTGCCATTTTCGGATGGTGTACTGGTGAACAACTAGTACGCCTTAACCAATGATGATAAATCCACCTTAGAAAATCTTTACGTTGTTCATCCTAACAATATGAAAGGTATAATTTGAAAATTATTATTTATTTAACATTAAATATTGTTTTACTATAGTTTCATTTCTCTAAAAATGTTCTCCTTGTTTTATTTTTTGTTTTCTAATAATGTTCTCTTTTTTTAGTCAATTCTTCTAAGTCCAAAAGGGGCTTAAACATTTTGAATGTTGGAGATAAATTTCTATATGCTTGCATTGAATTTTTTTAGGCAAGGTTTATTTTGCATGGGCGACCTACAGAAATGACTTTTTGGGCACTTTATTTATTGCTTCGTTGTATTGATGGCATAAATTTGACTGGTGCATGCACATTTCGAACCGCCTAAAGCACGACCTTTTGAGTGCCCAAAAAATTCAAGCATCTGCTTACACAGTGACTACCAACAATTTTATTCTTTGTTTATTTTAGGAAGCTTATTTCAACCTTCAATAGAGTAGTCCTCCCACTGCATTGCACCCCAGTTTGTTGTCTATTGGCATGTCTGATGGTGAGATACAGGTAAAAATAGTTTTTGAAATATCTTTATTTTATTTTTTAATTTTATATTTTAATTCTCTAATTTTATTTTGAAAATAGAAAAGAGCATCTCAGTATTCAAGTAATAGGGATGCCGCATTTAGGATTCTAGAAGTATCTGCTGATTCTAACACACAATCACAATCATCACCAATGACTCCCAATAAACGTGTGAGGTTTGATGATGGTCAGATTTAGCATACACTTGCGGTACCTTTTATTGGAGAAATAGTTATAGTCAATGTAGAAGAGGTTACCTCCAACCCATAAGGTAACCTTACTCTACATTGTTCAAAAATGCTTTTTTAAATGATTTATTTTTTTGACTTAAAATTATGTTTTTTTAATGTGTTTTATGTATTTTTTAGACAAAGGGAAAATGGTTGAAATATCAATGGCTACAGAGTCTAAGTCAGGTATGTATATTTTGCATAAATATTTTTTAATGCTATTGGTATTTACAAATTATTTATTTTATGTTCTCATGTGAAATTTAACAAAGGGACCTCGTAGATGCAAAAGGCTGAAAAAAATATGGCTCCACCACCTAACCCTCCATGACCACAGCTACAACCACAGCCATAGCCATAGCCACAACCATAGCAGGTTTAGTTCCACACAAAGCAAGTTCAAGTCCATCCACTTCAGGTTCCACCTACGAGGAACCAATCACACATGCGTGGTAAAACGTTCCTCACACCGCCACCTCACAATGCAATAAGTGCTATAGAGACACAAAATGTGTCATCATATAATATTTTTGTTGTACCGATATTAACCTTGGAGATTTTTTCAAATGTTGAGACTGCATCTCAAATGCCCTCGGGAACTCTTGATTGTGACTTTCTTTATTAGGTTATGAATCCTAAAAATTCCCCTTTAAAGGCAAGTGATATTCTTGAGGATGAAGAGGGCATTGATGGAGAAGAAGATGATGTCAATGTAGATGCCATTGAAGTTTCCCCCTCTGACCCACAGCAAGTCACCACCCATACTATTATAGAATATGATATCCTAAATGTTTTTGAAAATGTGTTATTAGTCGATGCATGTAAAGTTGTAGTTCATAATACTCTTCTTTCTAAAAGCATGAGATTTCGGAAGCTTTTAGAAAGGAAAACTACTTCGATGCATTCAAATCAAAATAACACTTAAGTCCTAGAATACGAAGTGCATTAAACGAAAGAGGCAAATTTATTGAAATCAGTTACAAGAATTTAGAGAAGTCACAGCCCTTTTATTAAACTTTTTAACCACGATTACAAAATTGCCTCCTCCCTTTTTAGGGGTTAGGAGAGTTAAATGGATTTGGTTACAATCATGATCATTGATCCCTCTTCCGCATGCCCACGTTTGAAATGGGTGGGCCAGAGTGTTGCCGCTGCTTATGCCGATGAATCCTCACTTCTTGTTGCTCCTCCTACAATCAAAGAAACAAACAAGGCATTAGTAGCACCTGTGACAAAAAGGAAAGTTCGTTCTTTGAAATTGCCAAAAGATGCATATGAACAATTGTCTAAAATAGTGAGTAAAGTGAATCTAAATGAACTGAAAACCTGACAGAGGACATAAAACATTACCAGAGGGCCACTGCCATTGAAAAAGTCGGCCAATATACTTTCAACTGGAATTCGTCCCTGGACAGGATGAATTTTGACTGCTATTCGTCCCTGGGTGGGACGAATTCGATTGTGTTAGAAAAGCCAAAGTGATACTGCTCCAATGTCAACTCCCGAGACCTCCAAAACACCTAAAAATAGAGGGGTTATATAATTGGGGTCATTTTGGGATGACCCAGATGGTCGGATTCTCCCAATTTGGCCTCTATGCTCGGGAATTCGATATCGTCACCTTCAAGTTAGTGGGAAAACAAAGCGACAAAAGGCATGATAAAATCTGATCAAAATTTTATGGAATCAAAATTAGAGACTACTTAAACAACATAACATAGAATAGAGACGAATAAATGATAATTAAACTAAAACTTGAAAGAAAAGTGTGGGGTGCCCAAATGGGCCGCCCACCGTTAGGACTTGATTTTGACGCCAATCCACTAGGGATGGGCTCAAAATCTCTTGGATTGGGGTGTCGGAAAATTGGTGGTTTGAGGTGGTCAAATGTTGGGTTTGGGTTCGGATCCACGCTTCCAAAAGCCACCCAATAACCTCCCTTGCGAAAGAGATTAATGGATGTGAGAAGGTGAATCGAAAAAGGATGCAAATGGATGTTCAATTGGACAGCACTTCATTGCTTGAAATCACCTCCAATCTCTCCTTTTTTTTGGGGGGTGGGAAAGTCCACCCTTTTATAGACCCATGGGGTCTCTTTGGAGGGGCATGCAGGGATGCCATGTGGTGACCATGCCTTCTCAAGAGGGAGGAGACTCCTCCCTGACTTGGGATTCCATGACTGCCCTTATGACAGTCCACTAACTGCCAACCTACCCACCTACACGTGCATGCATGGCAAGAGGCAATAATTGACTGTCCTTGGCTGCCAGTTGGTGGCATTTTTTTTTTTTTCTGTTAAACTTGGAATTCATCCTGACCAGGGATTATTTTAGAATTTGTCCCTAGGTGAGACAAATCCCTGTTAGGATTCGTCCCTGGGTGAGACGAATACTGAGCAAAGTGTCTAAATGTACCAAATTGCTTCTTGACCTTACAAAATTGCTATGAAAGTGGTTAGGACCACTTTTTGACCTCTGAGGGCTGCCCTGGGGGCTGTGTTTGTCAAAGCGATTAGTGTTTGCAGTCACATTATCGGATTGGTGTTGTTTTGGTGTCTACACTTTTGAATATTGATAAATTGAAGGAATGTGAATATCGGGCCAAGGTTTTTATTAAAACCATCAATGGCCATATAAGAATTTTTTAAAAAGAAAAGATTTGTTTCTCAATATGGAGAATGAGCCCCAAAATCTCGATGCCTTGCTACATAAAGTTGAATCTGGCACTATGGAGGTCGAGTCTACATACAGAGACGAAATTCTTACCGTTGTTATGAATCGTTTGGAAAAACTCAATGCAGAAGCGCAAGCAGATTTTAATGAATGGACACTTGATCAGAACAAAGTAGCAGTTGCAAAGACAGCACGACTTACAATTGATGTAAGTTCTACATCTAACTAAAAAATATTTTTTTTGTTAAATATGCTTTGTTTATAAATATTAACCTTTTTTTTTTGTAGTCTAATTTCTAGCACCTAAAGCAACAAGTCAGTGCCATGAAATTTTTGACCAAGACTACCAAAATTAGCATTAATAATGTTATTGAATTGAAGAAGAGGTTACAATAGACAGTTAGAGAAAATAATTACCTAAAGAAGATTATCAAAGATGGGGGCCTGGATGTCGAGGCTAAACTAAAAGAAAAGGAGAAGGATTTGAATGCACCTTTCAAAGAAGATCCAGCAAAGGAAGAGAGTGCCTTGTTATCGGGGATCAACACTACAACAGAAAGTTTGGTTAGGGCTGGGGCATTAGAAGAAAAGGATATTTAGGTAGATGTGGGTGGACCTTAAGGAAATATTGAAAAACAATAGATCTTTGTTGTGTTGGGTTTCAAGTGAAACAAAAACTCTTTATATCTTTATATTTTGATAAATATTAAAGACTGGTATTTTTTGAAAATTGAAATCAATATTAGAGGCAATTTTTGAAAAATTCATATTATCATTTTGAAGTTTTGTTTTTAATTATTGTTATGTTTTAATTTGAATTGGAATAAATAATGTTTGATATGTTTGATATCTTTTTTGAGAATTGAAATCAATGAATGAGACTATTGTCAAAAATCAATGAATGAGACTATTGTCAAAAAATGTTTTATCTATTGGAAATTTTGTTTTCAATGTTGTTATGTTAAGATTATATGTGTTGATGTATTAAGTAATTTGAAGTGGAAGAAATAATGTTTGATATATATTGTAAATTGTAAATGAATGGTATCCTTTTTTAGAATTGAAACAATGAATGACTATTTTCGAAAAATATGTTATCTATTGGAAATTTTAAGTGGAAGAAATAATGTTTGATATGTATTGTAAATAACGAATGAATGGTATCTTCTTTAAATATTGAATTCGATAAAAGAGAGTATGTTTTGATTATTTATGATGATATAAAAGTTTTTTGTTCTTAATTTGAAGTGGAAGAAATAATGTTTGATATGTGTTATATTTTTAAACCTTTGTTTTGAATGTTGTTATGTTTTGATTGTTTGTGTTGATATATTAAGTAATATTGAATTATGTGAATGCAGTAAGATGTTCTTTTATGTTATATGAATAAATTTAAAATGTCATAAAATACAACATAGGCAATTACTTTCACGAATAACAAATATTACAAGAAAAATAATGCAACATGTGAAATCAAATCAAATGATAGCATCCTTTCATTCTGATATGTGAAATCAAATCAAATAATAACATGTGAACTCAAATTAAATCAAATGAAAACATCCTTTCATTCTGATATGTGAAATCAAATCAAATGATAGCTTCCTCTAATTCTGATATGTGAAATCAAATCAAATGATAATATGTGAAATAAAATCAAATGAATGCATCCTTTCGTCATAATGCTGGAAGCTGGAACAAACTCTTTTTAGATTGTACAAATATTCTGAACTCATTCTCAAAAAAATTGTCATCACAATTTGACATGTGTTACCATCATCCTCATCATTATCAATATTTGTTACACCTCTTCTCTCTTCCAAAGAGCTCCAATGTGATAATGCTCTTTCATAAGGAAACTCCTCCACCTCATAGGTCGACACATATACTCTCAAGCAATTCTCCAATTTTTTTTCCAACTTATTTCGAACTTTAGATTTTATATATGAAAGTGCACTGAACACCCTTTCATCTTCCATGGATCCCAAAATCATCGTTTGACATAATTCATATAAATGAAAATATTCATGCATAGTATGTTTTAAGATAGTACTTAGTTGTAATATTCTCCACAAACGTGAAATAGAACCTGCTTCATGATGGTTAGAGAGCTATGAAACTTGAGCAGACATTGTTGTTCCAAAACAGTTGGATTGTTTTGTCAAAATATCTTTGTTCAGAATGCCATTGATTTCAATACCATTAACTACAATACTTTGACTAAAATGGCTAGCAAGTCTGACCATGTATTTGAGGAAGAAAGAATTTATAATCTGGTATTCATTACAAGGATCCCAAAACATTGGATTTGCCACACCCATAGACTCTAGCAATTCATATCTTTGAAAACTATCTCTGATTTATTTTGTTAATGATTAAGCTATTTGTTTTAGTTTAAGTTTTGTATCATCCACAACCACATGAAATCTATTGTAGGTTATGGGCATTTGCTCAACTTCATTTGTAGCTATATCCAATCACACACCATAACAATATAAAGGTATTTTATTTCCATGGACATTAATACACAGATGATCGTTAATATTGAACTTCAAAAAGCTTCGAGGACTATTCACACTTGTTAATGCTCTCCAACTCTCAAACAAGGGATCCATAAAATTTTGACTAGATGAATACATCATATCAATATGTATGGAAATTTGTATTCTCACCCTGATGAAATCCATAATATAAATTGATCTTTCTTGTGCAATTTTGATCAAAGTATTCATTTTTTCCAACATTGGAAGAATTCCACACAATGTGAGAAGAGTTTCAAAGTCACTCATTCGAAAAAGTAAATCTTTAGCCTTATCAACCGCCCTACGATTTACATACATAAACCCTATCAAGGATTGATATTCTTTGAAAACTCTTAATGTCGGTAGATACATCGAAATCCACCTAGTATCCACATATTTCAACAATTTTTTACCTTCGGTAACTCCTAGTGCAAACTGTTGAAACTCTAAAAATATTTTTGGACTACGTGAAAAATATTCATGAATTTCACGGACAAGATTTTCGACTCTGACAACATTTGTAAATGTATCCACAATTTTGTATGCAAGATTCATTTTGTGAGCCATGCAATGAATAGGAATCAAATATGGGGCAACCGATGTTTGTAGTCTAACACAAAGACCATTCCTGTGTCCTTGCATTGTAGCAGCACCATCAGCTCCTAAACATATTAACTTAGTGGCTATTTCAATTTCATTCATTCCTACTTCTTTTAAACTAGTTACAACAACATTGTAAATGTTTTCTACATTACAATTTTCCACCATTTTGCGTATTCCTAGTAAATGAGGTTGCCTTGAATGATTTTCCAATGTGTAAACATGCATGCAAATCCAATATGTATTGTCAACAAAAATAACCTCATCAATTGAAATTAAAATGAATTTTACCTTTTTTACTTTCTCTCCAAGGTCATTCTTCTCAACCAATGATAGACATTTTTCCATTTTCCAACCACTTTGATCTGACCAATGAGCGTTGGGTAAGTTCTGCACATTAGCTAGTCAAAATAGAGATTTATAATCTATGAAATCAGACATAGGTCTACCATTCTTAAGAATAGAAAATACAACAACAAACTACAAACTTTTTGAAGCTAAAGTTAACTTATTCATTTTTTGAAATTGGGCTTGAATCATTGCACATTTCTACACCAATGTTTATTTTTGTTTCATTTATTTATCATATTCTTCTGCATATATCATATGTGCACACTCTGATGCATCCTTCCACCTATAAATTTTTTGTGTTTCTCGATCACATTCTTTTGTTTTGATATAAACCTTTCCACAATGTTTTTCTATTATATCTTTCTTAAGTTGTAATATATGCTCATTTCCATGTTTCCAACTGCAAATTACGCATCTTAATTCTGTTATATCATCACTACTATTCTCTGGCAGCACTGGATCAATAAATGGAAATTCTGATATCCAATCAGGTTGAAATGATCTATTAATTGTCCACCTAGATAACCTTGCATGTTATTTTTTTAGATGAAGATTCTCTGAAAGTAGGAACTACATAAGAACTATTAGTTTCTTTTCCACTTGACGTGTTAGATTTAGGAATTTCTTCATGTTGTTCGATTTGATTGAGATTATATTCATGTGTGGACTGTTGATTATCGTGGATATGGGGAAGTGGAGGAATACCAGGGTTAATAGTGTTTTCTGTAGAGATAATTCTAGTGTCAATAGTAGATTCATTATCACTACGATATTTAAAAGTATACTAGTGTTTTCTATAGATAAAAGTGAACAAATCCATCATCCAAAAAATACACTTCTTTATGAATTGAGGACATTATATTTAAAATTAACAAAGTAAAAAAATTAATAGGTAAGTAAAGGTGTTCATACCTTTAGTTTGTACAGATGTTTATGGCGGACTAGGTTTTGAAATATTAGGAAAGTATTTGAGGATACTCCTTTTATTGGAAGACTCTCCTCCCTTCTTTCCACTACCTGTAGTTGAGATTTTTACGTGTATGAACAGAAGAATAACATGAACAAAGAACATCATTTTTAAATATGAAAATAACAAGTATAAAAGAGAACTACTGCTAGAGACAACTGAATTTGTGACTGTCCCATGAATATTGTTCGTAGGTAAAATAAACCTCCTTATTGAGTGTCCATTAATAAAATGAAAACAAAATTTAATGGTAAAAGAAGCATACGAATAAATTGAGTCACATTCTCCCAATTGCCTTCTGCTAGTCGCCTTCTTCCAGTTGTCTTCTGTCAGTCGCCTACTATCAGTCGCCTACTATCAGTCACCTTCTATTAGTCACCTTCTATTAGTCACCTTCTATTAGTCATCTTATGTCAGTCGCCTTCTATCAGTCGCCTTCTACCAATTGCCTTCTTTCAGTCGTCTTCTACCAGTCACCTTCTATCAGTCGCCTGCTACCAGTCACCTTCTATCAGTCGCCTTCTACCAGTCACCTTCTATCAGTCGCCTTCTTCTAGTCACCTTCTGCCAGTCACCTTCTACCAGTCGTGGACTCTGGTTTTGTCAGTACTCTGCTTTGTATCCCTCGCTATCCGAAAAAAATATTGTAATTGTATGGGATTCGTTGTCAGGGTTAGCTATATATAATGGGGTACAAGGGGCGATTTGGGCGGGATATTTCTTATTTTAAATAAATTTAGGGCAAAATTGGGCGGGAAACCTTATGACAATGGGGCAAATTTACCCTAAAAAAATTAGATCCCAAAATTTTCGAGCGAATGGGCGACCTCTATGGTCCCAAAAATCGCAAAATTGACATTTTGGAAATGCGAAAATTCGTGCTAAATTGCAAAATTTGCCACTAAGCAAAACCTCGATATTATGGGTGAACCAGCTAAAATATCATATAACTAAAAAAAATTATAAACATATTTTTATAATTTCTATAAAGGAATTTATTTTATGAAAAATAATTTTAGATTTGGAAGTTTTGATTTGAATAAATTTCAATGAATGTTTATGAGAAGTTAAAATAAATGAAATTTAGAAAGGGATCCTAAGAATACTATAAAATGAATTTATAATATATTGAGAGTAATATACAATACAAAAAAAAAATTAAAAATAAGAATATTTTCATTTATTTTTATTAATGAAATTTAATTATAAAATTCTCTCTAGTCCCTTATAGATAGAATTTTATTTATATTGTAAGATAGAAATATCAAAATAAATAATTATTTTCCTCGTATATTTTATTTGTGCATAGATAAACTAATTATTTGCTTAAAAATTTATAACTAACTATAATTTAAAAACGAGGGACTTTATTCTAAAAATGGTTAGGAGCAGGAAAATGAGCTCTGGCGATTTTTGAATCTAAACTAGGGTTTCTGGATTTTCGAAAAATCTCTGGCTTCTACTGGCTTGCAAAGGTGTCTTTGGGGTATGGTGGTTCTGAAGGTTCGATCGGTGCCCCAGGAAGGTCCAATGGGGACTCCTCTAGGAAGTACTAGCTCTTATGGTGATTTGTTTAAAGAATATTCTCCTCCAAAGAATGTTGAAGCCCAAAAGATGGCATATAAAAAGCTCTTCACGATTTTTGGGAATAGGTCTTCAGTACGGCGTGTGAATGGTTGTTTACCGCAAGCTGAATCCAGGCCAAAAATCGTCATTGATCCCAACATGGTGGAGGAGTCTGTCCTCTATAGATCTAGACATGATTTAATCTGCAAGTTCATGGGTATTCGCCCTTCCCTAAGCTTTTTGTATTCTTGGATCCGCCAGAACTGGGAGCCCCACGATGAGTTTTCATTGTGGTTTATTAGTAATGGTTATTTTATTGTTAGCTTCTCGGCTCTGGTCGATAGAAATAAGGCCTTTGAGTCAGAGAAGAAAAACCATGGCTCGACAGGGCTTTTTGTTCAGCCCTGGAGGGTAGGATTTGATCCTCATGTTGAACCTACTGCTGTCCCAGTGTGGATTCGATTATATGCTCTTCCAATGGAATTTTGGGGTGAGTAGGTACTGGCAATGATTGGCAATTCGATTGGTAGACATCTGGGTGTTGCCAGAGACACTATTAAAGGGAGCATGGCGGTGTATGCTCGAATATGTGTGGAGATGAATCTGAGCCAGCCTTTGTCGGTGGAGTTGGAAATTGAACTGGTAGGTCTTTCCTGGATTCAATAGTTGGACTATGAGGCCCTACCCTTTAGATGTCGGGTTTTCCAAAAGCATGGACATTTGGCCCGTTTCTGTCCTCTTAATATGAATGCCAATATGGAGGCATCCTTAGGAGTGCCAAACTCGCCTAAAGAGGATAATGCTGCACCCAATAAAGATCCTATTAGCACCAGTCAGGTCCAGGAAGTTCAGAGAGAGGGTTTTGAACAGCCCAAAAGAAAAATATGGACAAAGAGAGAGAAGGGAAAGGAGCAATCTCATCTCAGGCCTGCTAATAGGTATGAGATTTTTAAGTCATTAGTTGATGATGAGGATCACTCTATGGAGGGCTTGGAGTGTTTCAAGGAAACCTCTGTTGTTCCTAGGCAACTCCCCCTCTCATATTCTCTTGTCATTCAGCAGATAGTTGATCCCTCTGAGGTATCACAACCAGTGTGTTCTAGTGCCTTAGTAGTCCATAACCAGGAGCAGACATTTTCTCAAGATGTTTGCATGGGGATGGCAGAGAAAAATAGGGAAAGGCCATCTTTGGGGATAACCCAGATAAAAAAAATATCCAAAAATAGTAATTCTCAGGGAGCTGGTAGAAGATCCAATAAGGAGCTGCTAGCAGCCCAGGGAGACAAATTGATCATGGGAGGATTGGTGAGGACAATTGACTCTTACTACTCCCAGGGTAACCCATGATTATACAATCTTGGAATGTGAGGGGTTTAAATAGCAGAACCCATCAATCTGCTATTCAAAGATTATTAGAGCATAGCAATACTAATTTTTTGCTTTTACAAGAGACCAAGATGTCTTTGGATCTTATGTCTAAAATAGTCAACAGAATTTGGAGGGGTGCTGGTCATATGGATGTGGTTGCCCAAGGTGCCTCAGGGGGGATTATTACTCTGTGGAACTCTCCGGAATGGTCTGCAATAGAACACCTTACCTGGAGGGGTGTTCTCACTTCCCTGTTTAGGAATAATGTCTCTGCAGAATTCATTCTTGTCACTAACTTTTATGGTTCTCAAAATCTAGAGGGTTAGCGGCGACAGTGGAAGGTTGTGCATGACATGCGAGCATCAAGGGAAGATATTGACTGGATTATAGTGGGGTACTTTAATGCTAAATTATCTTCTAGAGACCAGGAAGGGGGATCACCTCTTTTGGATCCAGGGGACCGGTTCATGATTGCTCAAGTCCAGGCTTTGCACTTAGTGGACATTAAATGTCCTGGCAATAACTTCACTTGGACTAATAAAATGTGGGAGCCCCATAGTAGGAAGGTGAAGCTAGATCGCTTTTTTCTTTCAGAGGAGGTGTTTGTAAAATGGAATATCAATTTTTAGATTTTGGTAGGCCCTGTTTCTGATCACTGTCCTATTTTGTTGGAAAGCGGGACTAGGATGGGGATCCATCACAAACCGTTCAGATTTGAGAATTTTTGGCTTCAGAAAGAAGAACTTTGGGAGAAAATTCCATAGTGGTGGGAAGAGGGCCGCCCAGCTTATGGGAGAGCTATGTTTAGAATCCATAAACAACTTCAATATGTCAAATCTCAGTTGAAGTATTGGAGGCATTCTAATAAATTTGACTTCCAAAACCAAAGAGCTCCATTGGTGGCCCATTGGGATGAGGTCCAAAAATAGTATAGAGAAGGAGTAATAACTGATCAGCTCAAAGTTGAGGATGATGCCTTGCATTCTATGATTGAGGACATTGACAACTAGGAGGAGATCTATTGGAAACTGAGAGCAAGAACTTCTTGGTTATTAGAAGGGGATAGAAATACAAAATTCTTTCATCGGACTGCTTGTGCTCGAAGACAGATGAATAATATGGAGGCCCTTCAAGATGAGAACGGTCATTCCTTTGATACTCTTCCAGGTATTCATTCCCATGCTATGGATTATTTTTCAAAGCTTTTTAAGGAAAGTGTGGTTTAAGATGTAGAGGCCCAAAATGAAGTTATTTCTATCATATCTGCTATTATTTTAGAGGATGAAAATCAGGCCCTCCTTAAACCCATTGATAGGGATGAATTGAAAACTGTGGTCTTTGGAATGAGCACTGGTAAAACTCTTGGTCCAGATGGCTTCCCAATTGAGTTCTTTCAGTCTTTCTAGAACTTCTTAGAGGAAGATGTAAGGGTTGTTGTTGAAGAATCCAGAGAAAATAAGAGAATGCTTAAAGATATAAACCACACGTTCATTACCTTGATTCCAAAAGGGGAGGAGGGGGTTCATATTTCATATTATCGACCTATTTCCTTATGTAATGTGGTATACAAAATACTCACAAAGGTAATGGCTTAGTGCTTAAAACCTCTTCTTCACAACATTATCTCCTCTGAGCAAGGAGGCTTTGTTTAGGGACGACAGATTTTGGATGGGGTGGTTGTGGCCCAAGAAGCAATCCATTCAATGCACACTTCAGGTAATAAAGGGATGTTCATTAAATTGGATATGTCAAAGGCTTATGATAGGGTTGAATGGAGCCTCCTGGCTAAAATGATGGTAGCCTTCGACTTCTCTCAGGGCTGGATTGAGTGGATTATGAGCTGTGTCTTTTCCCTGACTTACTCTGTGCTTATCAAGGGCCTTCCTTCGTAACCTTTTGGAGATTCTCGAGGTTTGTGCCAGGGGGATCCCTGTTCCTCTTATCTTTTTCTCATTCTGGCTAAAGGTCTTGGCAGAATTTTAACGAGGAGAAGACAGTAAGGCAGATTATTGGGTATTAGGGTGGGGGATGAAGTTGTATCACACCTGCAGTTTTTGGATGACACTGGTTTGATGGGAGTAGCCAGCATCAGGGAAGCTAGAACGATTAAAGATACTCTTAATGTCTATCTCAGGGCTACTCAACAGGTCATTAATGACAATAAATCCAAAGTGGTCTTTTTTAATCTGGAGCTCAGGCTTTAGAACAAAATTTTAGAAATCCTAGGATTCACTAGGACTTCTCTCCCTGTGGTTTACTTGGGTATCCCCTTGCACTTCAAGAGGCTAAAATTAGATACTTGGAGGAATATGCTGGAGTGTATCAAGGACAAAATTAATCACTGGTCTCACAAGTGGTTAACTTATGGTGGCATATTAACGTTCTTACAGTCTGTCATTCAAGCCATGCCAATCTACAAATTTTCTATCCTGGCTGCCCCGCTTACAATATGGAAATAGTTGGACAGGATGGCTAGGAAGTTTTTGTGGGAAGGAGTTAACGAAAAAAGAAAGTGGGCCTTAGTGGGTTGGGATAAAGTCACTCAGCCCAAGGTAAAAGGTGGACTGGGACTGAGAGGATCCAAGTTAAATAATCAAGCCTTGGCTAGAAAGTTGTACTGGAGGTGGATTTCCCAACCAACTTCCTTATTTAGTAGAATTCTCACGAGCAAATATTTGGGTCAGGTTAACCCCAATGAGGTGGGCCGTTTCCCTCTATATGGTACTGGATCCTTAGTGTGGCAGGCTCTCAAGCTAGGATCTCAAGTTATTAAAGATCAGTTGTTTTGGAAAGTGGGGAGAAGGGAGAAGGCCCGTTTCTGGACTGATTCTTGGGATCAGTATCCACCCATCATTGTTGAGTTCCCTGAGTTACTTCTAATAAAATATGCCATATAAATCATGGGTTGGGTCCACATTGAAAGTTATTTCAACACTTCTCAGCTGGGGGAATATAGGTTTAAGAATTTTAAGAGGTTGGAGGAGTGGCCAATTCCTATCCCCCTGGAGTTGGCACCCATCTTATCCAAAATCTTGACAGAAAGGTTTCTCATGGGGAGAGATGAGGAGGATCAATTAGCTTAGGGCTATGGGAGGCTTGGTGTTTATATAGTGAAGGACAAATATGAAAAGATCCTCCCAAACCCTCCCCCCCCATTCTTTTTCGGTTGAGGATTGGTGAAATATTTGGCACTCTGAGGGCTGGCCAAAAGTAAACTTTTTTGCTTGGCAGTTTATGCACAATGGTATTCTCACTTTTGATAATCTCAGATGTAGATAAATCATCAGCCCTTATCAATGTGTTTTATGCCATAAGAATGAAGAAATAGCTGATCACCTGATGTTTGAGTGCCCTTTCACGTGTCAGATTTAGAAGCGCTGGCTCTCTCATTATAAAATATAGGTTAATGGTGACATGAATCGGACTAATATTTGGTAAATATGGAAGCGGGGTAGATTTACATCCAAAGATCTTCAAATTTGGTGGGAGCTTGGTTTAAACTTCATTTGGTGGCAAGTGTGGTTGGAGAGAAACGCTAGAATTTTTTGAGAAACCTTTTCCTCGCTAGATGGAGTTTGGTAGGTCATCTGGAGAAAAGCCACCGAAACTGTTGTTGTCTACGCTAAAGAGGAAACTTGGGTTGTTCCTAGGCCATTGGAAGAGGGATTTGACCAGAGAGAGGGACAGAACAGAACCAGTTGGAAATCACCCCTAGAAGGCTGGATTAAAATCAATACTGATGGTGCTGCAAAGGGCAATCTGGGTAGCATCGATATTGGCGTGGTATACTGGAATCATGAGGGATCAGTGCTTTATTGGGAACTGCAGGGTTTGGGTAGAGCCACAAATAATGAAGCAGAAGCCTTTGCTATCAAATCTACCTCTATTTGGGCAGTTACTCAGGGTCACAGGAGGATAATTCTTGAATCTAATTCTCAAATTCTGGTTGGAGCTCTAGACTACATGAGGAAATTTTTGTTGAACGCTTGGAGGTTGAGGATTTTGGTCTCTCAAATCAAGAAATTATGGAGGGAATTAGATGATGTGATTCTCATATATGTGAGCAGAGATTTCAACAAAGCGGTCGATTTCCTGGCTAAGATGGGTGCTGCGAAAGAGGTAGGGGTGCAGCTACACAGTGACATGCCTATTGCAGATGAGGTTATTAGGTAGGGCCTTGAAATATCCTTGAGACAATTATCAATGAAAAAGCTAAGTATGGTTTTTGTCACGATTTCGCGACCTGTTGCGCCATCACGGCCATTGGCGAAAAGTTGTCATGATATTGTGACATGTTGTGTCGTCGCAGCTACTGGAGAAAAGTTGTCATGATATTGTGACATGTTGCGCTATCATGGCCGATGAGGGAAAATTGTCACGATATCATGACATGCTACACCGTTGCGACTATCAAGGAAAATTTGTCACAATATCATGACATGTTGCACCGTCGCGGCCAAGGGAGGAAAGTTGTCGTGATATCACAACATGTTGCGCCGTCGCTGTCATCGAGGGAAAGTTGTCATGATATCGTGACATGTTGCGGGGTCACGACCGATGTGGAAAAGTTGTCGTGATATCGTGACATGTTGCTCTGTTGCTGTCGTTGAGGGGAAGTTGTCGTTGAAAGATCCTTAAGACAATGATCAATGAAAAAGCTAAGTATTGTTTTTGTCATGATTTCGCAACCTGTTGCGCCATCGCGGCCATTGGAGGAAAACTATAACGATTTTGTGACATGTTGTGTCATCGCGGTTGATGGAGAAAAGTTGTCACGATTTCGTGACATGTTGCACCATTGCGGCCAAGGGAGGAAAGTTGTCATGATATCGCGACATGTTGTCTCGTCGCGGCCGAGGGAGGAAATTTGTCACGATATCGTGACATGTTGCGCCGTCGCTGCCATCAAGGGGAAGTTGTCACGATTTCATGACATGTTGTGCCGTCATGGCCAAGGGAGGAAAGTTGTCATGATTTCGTGACATGTTGCATCGTCGTTGCCGTCGAGGAAAACTTTTTGCGATATCGCGACATGTTGCACCGACACGGCCAAGGGAGGAAAATTGTCGCAATATCGTGACATGTTGTGCCGTCGTGGCCAAGGGAGGAAAGTTCTCATGATTTTGCGACATGTTACGCCGTCGCGGCCGTTGGAGGACAGTTGTTGCGATTTCGCGACATGTTGCGTCGTTGTGGCTGCTGCTAGATTTTTGTCGCGATATCGCGACATGTTGCTCCGTCACGGCCAAGGTTGTATTTTTGTCACGATTTCGTGACATGTCACGATTTCACGATAGGTTGACTTTTTTGCGGTCAGAGGAGTCTTGTGTCGCGATTTCGTGACTTGTAGCTTTTTCGCGGACAGAGGTGAAGGTGGTGTTTGCTGCGTGTTTTCACGATAAGTTGTTGTAACTGATCTATCAGCTCTCTCAGCTATCTTGTTGGTTCAAGAGATTTGGATCCAGTGCAAATCTTCCTCTTCTCTTGTAATCATGTGCTTTCATTGTTTTCGACTGAGATGTATCTTATCCCAATTGTAACTGATCAATGTTTTAATACAAGTTTTTTTCAATTTTTTCAAAAAAAAAAAACTATAATTTAAAAACTAAATTGATAATTCAACTAGAATTAAGTTTTAAATAAATATTTTAGTAAAGATGAAACTTTACATTTAATTTTATTTTCAGCACAAAAAATAATCTCCACTAAAATTAGTTTAAATTGATTAAAAAGATGTGTTGATACAATGATGGCTCTTGTCTTATTTTTCTTTCCTTTTTCATGAGATAGACAACCTTTAATACCTTACCTATTGAGGGATCTAATAAATCCTTCTTCAATAGTTATTTTGAAAACACAAAGGATTTAATTTTCAAATAGAAAATAGGATTTACAAGATAAGGTATCTTTAATCTTTTCTATTATCAAAGAAAAAGGAAATAAATTGATCTATATAATGTTCTTTATTCATACATACTATAAGAAGAAGGGTTAATGATTATGAGATATCACTCTAAATGTTACTAGAGATTATTAATTGGTATGTTACTAAAGGTTTTTTAAATATAAATTTGAAAAATAGAGCTTTATTTCAGTATATAAGAATTTTAAAATATAGTATATGCATATATTTTTTACCATTGCAAAGTAATAAATATGAATAATTTTTTAGCAATGAGAAAAATATATATTTATAGAAGAAACTAAAATATAAATTATGGCAGCATTCTTATTTGATTCTAATGGATGATTATTCATTGCTCATTCTTTAAAAACTATATAGCAGTTTGTAAAGTATCATTTCTTCCTTTCTTCTAATGACCACAAAACTTTCTAAGTATTATATTCTTTATGTGGATGTTAGGTTATAGTGCATAATGTATTATTAATTTTGTTGAAAATATTACATTTTTTGACCCCCTTGTAAATATTCATTTGGTATTTGATTTATATTTTATATAATGTATGTGTCAATATATAGAAAGTGCAAGGTGTCAAGAGAGAATGAAGAGTCGCATTGATATGTGGTAAGATGAGACTTTTATCTTTATGAGAGGAATATGAAAGGATGCATCACCCAACTGTTAGATAAGAGCAATAGTCAAAGTATTGAAAAGTCGTGTAAAATTATATATTGGAGATAAAGCTTCATGCAATGTAAGAAATTTGAATCATTCTTGTAATACTATGATAATGAATATATTTGTGATTGATTATTATTCAATTTTTGTAAATTTATTGGTTTTTTTATGTAAAGCATTTATGTGATTTACTCTTGATATTTTATAAGGTTCATGTGAGTAAATATTCCTAGAAAATTAACAATGGTATCAGAGCTATGATGAAAAAGAAGAAGATTAGTGGATTAGAATAAAGTTTTGAATTTTAGGACCATGTTCTCCTCTGGCCTTCTCTTTGTTTTTTCAATAATTTTCTTGCACATTTTTTTTATTTCAAAATTACTTTTAGAATTTTTTTCCTCTCTTTGCGTTCTGGCATACCAACTTCAAGTTCTTGAGAAAGGTATTGTAATATTATCTCATCAAGTTTTTAAAACCTATTTGTTACAAAAAGCACCATAACTTGGGTATTTTGATCTACAGTAAATCCATTCCATAAAACTATAAACTTTATCTTCATATTTGTCATTACTTCATGCTCACGTGATCGTCGTTGATCCAAGAAACTATCAACCTCATCAATAAAGATAATTGTAGGTAGAATCTTATGTTCCAGTGTGAGTACTATTATCACTAGCTTTTGGGTATCACCAAATAACTACTTGTGGGTATTGGTCTTGACCAAGGGATAGCCAAGATTCTTCAAAATATCCTTCTTGTGATTAGTGGCATTCTTTGTGGTGGCCCTTTTGGGATCTTATTATTTCAACCCTACATATAATACTAGTTAGCTCACTACCGTGCTTATTATGTACATAATCAATTCTTGGAAGAAAGTAAGAAGAGGAACATTGTTGGAGGATAAACCAGTAGTCTGAATAGATGAGTGCACTCACAAGAAATTGAATGATATAAAGCATCATGATAGAAGACAATGGAGTTTTTTAGGATTATAGGTTACAAGATGGAGGCACTAAAGAATATGTGCTCGCTAGTGTGGTTGCTCAAGCATTAGCAGTTCAATATATAGTACACAAATGTATATAGTCCATTATGTTTTTTCTTCCTCCATCTATTGTACAATGGATGTCATAAGATCCCTCATTGCATACTTTCTATAGGATGATAAAAATAAAACTCTATACCCCAAATTCTAAAACGATAGAGGATGCAAGCATAGGCACATGAATAAGAGAGTAGTGTGCAGGCTAGTACTAGGTTTTTCTTGGAGTTTCTCTTTGGAATGGAAGGCATTAGTAGAGAAGTATAAGAAATTATAAGGCCACCTTCAAAAGGAAAAATTTAAATAGTGCAACAATATTGAAAAGGAAAAATTTAAACAATTATCACACTGAGCACTTTTCATGGGGCTCGTTGTCTTAAACACCACTTTTTATTGCTTTATTTGACCTATTTCATGATCCTCCTCGCTTGTCAAAACTCAATGACCACCATTTCTCATTGAAATACTTTAATTTTACTTGGAATCTCTTAGCGTTATTGATTGATATAGCAAAATGAGTGGACACCACCACTAAAGGTCATTGTTGTGCCAATAGTTTTTTTACATTGTGATATCAAGGAGAATATTTGGCTACCTTCCCTCACTTGTGATGGCTAAACTAGGGCACATAGCCATTTAGTGAGGAACTTGAAAACTCACAATCTCACACAAATAGTTTCCTCACTAAATTTAGTTCCAATATCTTCTATGAATAGAACTCACACTCTAGCTCACTCATTTTGAACTCATCATTGATGTAATTTTAGCAAGAGGTGTAAAAATGTAACTAGAAGCGTTTGAAATAGTATAAGAGCAATAGCAGTGGAAATAAACTAACAATAAATGATTTCAAAATTTTATTAGCCAAGCGACGCCTAAGACAAACGTTGAATTTTAAAAAATAAGGCATCATTCAAAACAAGCATAAAGAAAATGAAACATCTTGGTTAACCAAAGGCATAAATTGTTTTAAAATAATTGGATGTGAAGGAAACATAATGTTTGGATCAAAAGTGTTATAAAAAAATATTATATATTACCATAGAGAAAAAGTGTAGTTCGTGTACGTAGGAGTCCAAGACAAGCAATAAGGTATTTTAGGGTTTTAATAATTAATAGCCTATATTAAGTTTAGACATAAGGTTAAGTAGGAAATATTTAATTTGGTTATTGGAGTAATAAGGATTATTTAGGTTTTATTTAAAGTATTTAAATTATTTGATTATTTAGTATTCTAGAGTGATAAGTAGGATTTATTAAGTATTACAAAATATTTTTAAAGTTAACTTGAGTTATTGGAGAAATAAAATTTTAAGAGTTCTTTGTTTTTTCAAGTTTGAAGTTCATATTTTTTTAGAAAATAGAAAATTAGTGAACTATTGCAAATATAGTTATTTAGGAGACAAAAGGGTTTCAACCTCAAAATTTAGGAAAAATATAAGTTTACAAAATTCGTTCTTTAGTTTCTAAAAATAGGGAGACAAGATTTCTACCTCATAGGATTTAAGTTAGAAAATTTGAAATTCTTGGTTTATTTAAACCTAGGAAGTTTAAAATATTACTAATTCAAAGGTTTAGAAATTTAAATATAAAACATTTTGAAATTTTTTACTTTTTTAAGATTACAATTGTGGAGCTATAAGGTTGTCAACTTTAAAGGAACATGGAAAGGAAAAACCAAGCAAAAAGAAAAATAAATTGTCAAAAAATAGAAATACAAAAACATGAGTTATCAAAACTAAATACATAAGGATACATTTAGAATGTCTTTATAGAAGAGACTAAGGAAATATTGCAAAGTTTAAAATATTTTACACAATACATGATAAACAAATTGAAGGACAAAAGGATACACCAATGAAGGAAAAGGGAGTCTTACAATCAATCATGAGAAGCCAAAGATAAAAAAAATTCAATACTTGGAAATTATCTAAGTTCAAAGCTTGATAAATCAGTTGAAGACTCTAAAGATATTTTCATAGTATCTAATGATATAGGAAAGATAATGTATATGGAATTAATTTTTAATGAATTTCTAAAAGGTAAGAATAGAAAATATGAGTAAATAAACAAATATTTGAAGAATAAGCATGTTGATATTACCAATGAAGCAAAAAAGGGATAATTTTTAATACTTCAACATTGCATGCAAAGTATTCTTAATGATGTTAATGATTACCTATTAGTCTATGGAAAATAATATCCAAGGGAATAATCACTCTAAATATTTCCAAGATAAGAAACCAATAAAAGGTTAAAGAATTAGGGAACAAAACAATGATGAAAGATGTTTTCTGTGATACAAATGATTTAAGGCCTATGATAGCAAATGAATATTGTGATACAATAGAATTCAAATCAATGATGACTGATGTATGTTGTGATACTTATGATCTTTATCAAAATGAAAAAGATGAATGCTTTGATCCTTGTTAAAATAAGTGAATATTCTCTTAAGTTCTACTAGGATAGACACACTTGAGTTTCCACTCCTCCATGTGTCAGGTGAACTCTCAGTGGTGTCTTCATCAGATTTGATAAGTTGTTCCACTCCATGTGTCAAGTGAACTCTCAGTGGTGTCTTCATCAGACTTGATGAGTTGTTGTAATCCAATGGCTATCAATGATCAATTTTTTTATTTATACAAAGTTGATCCCTGGAATAAATCAACCAGTCTATTTTATTTCTTCAAATATTGTAATGCTTTTTAGTAGGGTAGATTCTACTAACATTCTCTCTTGAAGGAGATTTCTCGAACTGGTTCTTAATCTATTATTCTTTGCTTTTTTAAATAAAAATATTTTTTCTCATATTGTAGTATGCTCATATATGCAATTTTTTTAAAAGATATTTGTATATGGTAATACCTACTGGTTTATATAATTTTGTTTTACCATTGATGCAAATATTTCAAAATTTCTTTATTCACTACTTCGTGTGTGCATATTGAATTTTTTTCTACCTCCATAAAATTACTCCTTAACAAATACAACTTGCTTTAAAACAATTAAAGCAATGATGCATCCCATTCTAGGTGTTTTTTAATTTATATTATTTTTTCCCCTCTCGAACATAGCCATCACTGTATTTCACTCAAGAAGGAAACTAATATCAATCAAACATTTTTTTAGAGGCCCCTGTTTTTATTTGTCCTCCTACTTCGCCTACGTTTAAATTTTTTCCCTTCAATGCTAGCTCGTTCGACTTTCAATAGCCTTCGCTGCACATTTCATAACATAGAAGGATACGCGTTCAACATCATTTTTCCCTCACTGTGTATATCCTAACATGGAGAAAAGGGAAAAACCGTAGGCCCTTAATTTTGGTGGCATTTAATTTTTTATCTTACAATCTCAAATCGTTTTGTCTTCATAAATTTTAATTAATGTAAGGATCACTCTTCGCGTCACCAATTAATGACTCTTGGTCTACCTAGGAAAATAGCTACATTTCTATATTTCTAGATATCAGATAGAATTTCTACTCTAAAATTATGACATAGTTGGGTGTATTTGGATGACAGGTTGGACCAATCACTTAAAAGAATCATGTGCCAAGAGAAAGGCTCAGGTTTGAAAGGCCTAAAGAAATCATGAATCCATGTCCATGCAATTTGAGCTTTGGGACAAAACCAAAAGATATGTTTGATGTTTTCATGTTATCCATAGAATGGTCATCATGAGTTGGTGACCTCTAAATGAGTCATCCTGTCACCAAAGGGGAGACCTTGATAAAAGATACACCAAGAAAAGTGGGCAAGATAGGATTCCATGATGGTGGACCATCCAATATGAAATATGTGTTGTAAAATACTATTGGAAAATTTTAGTCTCCATTTATCATTAAGTTTTTGCACCATCAATAAATGAGGTAAAAATATATGTATCCATTGTTGAGCTCGTACTTAGAAAATGGGGTATATGGGAACCATTTCTAGTTTGTCCATAGGGTTAGGAGGCTCCAATTCCAATTTTATAAAGCATTTGTGAAGCGATGGAGCCCACAAATCCCTAGAAGGATTTCATATCCTTATTAGCCAATTTGGATTTGTCTTTAGCCTTAATCTAGAAAAACTAATTTCTTATCACTCTAGAAAATAGGTCTAAAACCATTTGAATCCCTTAATGAAATAATTTTAATGCATGAATCCATAGGACCTTGGCAAGGGGTTAGTCTTGATGAGTGATTGTAGACAACCACCATGAAGACTATTGGTTAGCTAAGAGTTAATACTTAATAGATTCTCATTCAAAATTAGCTAGGGTTTAATGACTTCCTAGGATTTCTAGATGCTTTTGGCCATAAAGGTTCCCTAAATTTGTACAGGCACCTTGAGAGTAAATATGGTCTGAAGGACAAGCTTCTTCAAGTCTTGTTGACCATATGGAGTGTTTGAAGCAATACAGTGATGAAGAAAAACTTTCCAAGCTCCATTTCCTTCCAAGGCTTGAATGCCCCATTTTGCATAGAGGGTAAACCCCTAGTGATGGATGTCCAAGATATATAGAGTCATGTGGGAGACAACAAAATTCCCAATAAACAAGATGAAAGCCTATCCTTTGCTCGAAGCAAACCCATAAAATATCTCTAAGAATTTTTTAAGCTTATGATAGGAAGTTTTTCAAGCTTCTAGTAGGAAGCTTTAGAGGGATCCCAATAAGAGAAGTAGCATGCATGGGTTGCAGTGACCATCTTGAAGCAAACTTAGAATTTGCTTGTTAAATATGGTAGTTTTAAAATCCATTGTTGTAACTTCTTCTCAACACTTACAATTACAAATTGCCAAAGAGCAAAGGAAGAAAAGTGAAAGGTAAAGCACATTTTAAGATACGTGTACCTTTCACCATGGTCAATCTATTTCCAACAAAAATTATTAATCCAAGAGATCTTACAGAGGAAGGATTGACAATAAAATTGTATTTTTCCCATTGAATATTGGAGCCAAATTCTAGATAGAATATGTGCAAGCATTACAATACTTGTTTTATGCTAATTTCTTCCTCTAGTAGAGTGAGGAAGGAGTCATCTACGTAGTCGTCATTAGCTAGTTTTTGAGTAGTGCGATGAAGGGAGATGCCCTTAACTCAATCTTGAAAATTTGGGTGGACAAGTAAATAACCAAATCCCTCAACAACGAACACACAAAGTGCTATATCAAATAGACAACCCTATTGAATAGACTAAAAGAGGCCAAAGGAGGAGGATTTTTTACTATTTATGGTCAAATAAGTAAACGCATCTGTAAAAAGCGTATTGATAGATCAAATGAGGGTTTCTCAAATCTCAAAGCCTATAACATTGCAATGATGAAATGCCACTCTATATGATTATAAGATTTGATAAAATCAATTTTAGTTAAACAAAAATTTATACTGAGAGGTTTGCATCCATTCCATACCTTCCTACATAACAATTATGTTATCTAGAATATACCTACTTTTGGTGGATCTTTTCTATTCAGAATGAACAATTAGGAAAAGTAGATTTCGTGGATAAAGCATTAAAGCCTTAACGAAGATTTTGTAAGAAATATTCAATAAGGTAATAGGCCTCCAATTATAGATTTCCTCAAAATATTTGGTTTTAGTTATGAATTTAATATTACCCTTGTTGAGGAGATCGCCTAACGTATTGGTATGGAATACTTCAAAATACCCCTAAAAAAAATTCTAACCAATAGTGTCTCATAAGGATTTATTAAATTCATAGGGAAAGCCATCACAACTAGGGAATTTATCATTGGCTATGGAGAAGATAACCTTTTGTAGTTTATCTTTAGAGAGTAGTAGATCACATAAGATCCAATGTGAAGTTGAGAGCCTATAGGGGATCATATTTTTGCATTATTGTAGAGTCAAATCCTTCTTATGCAAATGAGGTTGGGCCTTGAAAACTTATTGTTAATGCCAAAAAAAGGCTTTTAAGATATTAGGGGGCTCTGATAAAACATGTCGACCTTCCTTGATGCATTTAAACTATTAGGAGACCTAAGAAACTTATAAGGATTGAAATAATTATTTGGAAACTTGATCTCTAACCTTAAGCCAATGGAGGTGGGCCTTTATTTGGGCTCCTTGAGTTGTGTGATAGTCAGTGATCTATTTATGCTAACAAAGTTTGACTATCATAATTGTAGAGGGTGAGAATGGAAAGTTTTCTAGCTTAGTTATAGCTTGGTTCAACTCTTACATGGTAACCTTATAGGAGTGTAGTGGAGAAGCGCCAACTAATGGCCATAAATACAAAAAAATATGATGTACATACTATAGCACTATTCCACCACTAGATCTAACCAATATCATTACAGGAGTAAGGATAAATATTATAGATGTTTTGTATGTGGTCCAACATGGGTGTATGTGTTAGCAATTATGTGTTTAGAAAAAATGATAATTTTATTCTTGGTTTTGCCACTTAACCTTTGAATGTGAATGTAGATGGGGAAATGGTCAAAGAGGACAATATTTGAAATGGGTTCCACTGCTAGAGAGAAATATTTAGAGAAAAAAATTGAATTGACCTATCGACAGGGCTCTGTCAAGCCATTTGATAATTCTTTTCATACTAGACTGCATGTTATTCTACATGTACTAGATAGAATTCGAATGATGGTGGCTAGTATTGGGATAAAAAACCCAACTTGTTATGCATATGTACTATGCAAACCTTTTGATAATTTTCCATTGCATTAGGAGATTGTACAATTTGTTTGGATCACATTAAAACATATTACAATCTCTATAAAACACCTAAGATGCATTAGGTAATGCATTTGTGATCCAATGCTAGAGGTGAGATCATTTGACAACATCATTGGAGGTATAAACATTAATAATCCCAAATGAATAATTATTAATGTTGAAAAGTAGCCATAAGGCTCACTAAGTGGGGTCACATCCATGGTCAATTAAATATGGTCATCACCTAGCATAGATGAAGGTGGAAAATCCATGTCTTGGATCATGATTGCTATGGAATAAAAAATTGGTTGATCATATGGCACAACAAGCTATAGAGAGCAAAATACTTAATATATTGAATTTCTCTAAACAAATAATATTAAGATTGGGATACCTCTTCTAAGTTTCCCATATATTATAATTCATTTTAGAGTCATTCATACCTCTAACATTCCATAAAAAAAAATTATGGAAGATTTTGATCAAGCAACATATCCTCACTATCAAGCTTAGTCATAACTCCATAGTTATTTTCTCTACATAAACTCCTAGTTAGGCCTATAACTTCCCAAGTATGATTCTTCATCAAGGAATAATACTCATCTATCATCGCATCATCTCACTCCTATTATAAAATGAGCCTGTGAGAAATAATGTGGATCTCCAGAAACTACCTGACACAAAAGTCCAAAATATATAGAATATGCATGATGATGTCTAGTGGGTGGAAGATCCTGTATGAAAGGTGTTACCTCAAAAACTATGGTACGAGCCCACTTAGACATAGTGATAGCATCTACATGAATGAAATATTCATTCAAATTTATATCCATAACCTCCCCAGTTGCCTCCTAAACTTACTCCTTAAAGAAGAGATCCTTGGGATGAAGTGAAGAATCATCAATGGATGTAAGGAAAGAAGAAGAGGAAGAAGATAAAGAATCATGAGAAGATAAGCGCTCATAAAATTTAATATGAGTTCTAAAAATAATTTCATGAGTATTAGGATCAAAAAGTTGATAATCTCTCATGTCCTAGCAATACCCAATAAAGATCAAGGGTTTGCTCTTCTTATCTAAGGCTTTCCTTTGCTTCTTTGGCACAAAGGCCCAAGCATGGATTTCAAAAAATCTAAAAAATGAGACATCAAGCTTAATCCTAGACCAAGCCTCCTCTGTAATCAAATGCTCAAGTTCTCTATGTGGTGTGTTATTTTGAATGTAGTTCACACAATTAACTGCTTCTGCCTAGTCTATAGGAGGTAAATTCTTGGAATGCATCATGCAGTTAGCCATATCCTTCAAATTTTGGTTCTTCCTTTTCGCTAATTCATTCTATTGTGGAGTATGAGGAAAAAATGTTGGTGAAAAATACCATGAGCTACTAAAAAATCAAAAAAATCTCTATTGAAGTACTCCCTCCCATTATCAATGTGAAGCTTCTTTATGAAACTAGAAGATTGATTCTCGACAAAAGCCTTAAACACTTTTAAGTGTGAAAATACATCACTCTTATACTTGAGAAAATAAACCCAAATACGCCTTGATAAATCATCAATAAATGTAAGTGCATACTTAGCTCCTTTAAAAGGAGTAGGAAAAACCATCAAGTCATTATGCACAAGCTCAAGTGGTGAAGAAGCTCTCTTTGACTTACCCTTAGAAAAAATTTCTTGGTGTTGTTTCCCTAATGCACATCTAAGAAAAACTCCATAAAGACAAGAAACTCTAAACAAACCATCAACCATACCATGAGTGCTTAACTCCTTCAAATATATGTAATTAAGATGTTCAAATTTCTCATGACAAAGCTTACTCTCAAGATTTGCATGAGCAACCAAGCATATCCCTACATAAGAGTGTCATCAAACCCTCAAAGGGATATATTCTAGAACTATGATCAACAACATCTTGTGTAACAAGTTAAAGACGCTCCAATAAGGTTCTAACTTTAGCTCCTTGTGGTGTGAAAGTCATTTTTTTGCCTTGATCCAAATAAAAAATCTAATAAACAAAAAGTAAATTTCTAGTGATATCAGGAACATATAGCGCATCATTGATGCAACCACCATCAATTTTTATGTCACCTTTTCTCTTAACAAAAATAAAGAAAGAATCTTCAACCTCAATGTTGGAAGTAGAACTCAAACCAAGAGATACAAACGACTCCTTAGAAGAAGTCATGCGGTGAGAAGGACCAAAATCTATAACCCGACTATCTGTAGCAAATAACTTAGTTCTCACAACAACATTAAGTGTTTTTTCATGCTCACTAGGAGGGAGAGTGGAGATAGAGATCTTGTGTTTTTGATTGCATCCTCCAAGGTTTGCATTCTCTTCCAACACTTGGTTTCTACATGACTAGTCCCCCTACAAAAGGAGCATTAAAGGCTAGATTTATTCTTGGATTTAGAAGAGTCTTTGGATTTAGAGTTAGATTACTTGGGTTTATGGGCACTTTGATATGGATAAGAAGAAGACTTAGGTTTACCTTTTTATTTTCTCTTACCCTTAATACTAGATGCTACTAATGCCTTTTGAGAGGTGGAAGACTCAAGGTTAGACAATTTAGTTTCTTCCCTAGTAAGTCTTTCACAAAAAATCTCCAAATAAGGTATTTTGAATGTGTCACTTAAGGCATCCATGCTAGAGAAAAAGGTAGAATCAAATATTTGGAACGGACCTTTCAACTTGGATAGAATCAGGTAAACACACTTTTCATCTTTCTTATCTCTCCCACTCCCCTTTAACTATGTCAACAAGTGCTTGAACTTAGTAAGATAGTCTACAATATATGGAAAATATTTAGGATTAAGATAAGTGATCTCAAATTCAAGTTGCATGGCTCTTATGTGATCCACCTTACCAAATAATCCTTTCAATTTATCCTAAAATTTGAAATGAGAGTCACATCATTCCAAATGAAATAAGACTATCACTTACATAAGTTCCTATCAAACCCATACGTTCATATAATTTACATTAGTGCTAAAATAATTTATATTCTCTAGTGAACTTTGGTTGTTTTTCAAACATTAAATCCCATAATCCTTTGTGTTTAATTATTGGTTCCATTCTTGGTCTCCATGTGTGGTAATTATGTGTTTTTAATGTCTCACATTGATCTAATGCAAAATAAGATGAAGTCATTCTAAAAAATCACCAAAGAGCAAAAGAATGTATATAGGGTGCACAAATCAGCACCAAAATAACTTGCTAAAAGATTATTTTATTAGCTTCACAAGAATGCAAAAAATGAGACTTTATAACAATAGTCCATACACAAGGTTCAAGTGCAAAAACCTTTTTAAAATGCAATAGTGAGAGTGCATCATAAAATCACCATAAATATCTAAATATAGATCCAAACAATCTAAAATTTTAGAGACATTAGAGACATGATTTTAAAATCCTAGAAATATTTCACTAAGAAACTCCAAATATTTTATCAAAAAGAATGAGTTTACTAAAATGTAACGACCCACCTCACAGGGATAATTGTAGATAAGAAAATTGGTAATAACCTTACCTTTTCTTGTGAATTGTGGTATTGTTGATTGCTACTATGTATGCAGGACTAGGTTCAAAGTCGTCAAAAAAATAAAAGTTAATCGACAAAAAAGGTAATAAAGGAAGTGATGATTCAGCTTGCGAGTACATGGACGCTCACATGCTTGCATATCATGTAGATTTTATGTTTGATTGAGTATTGCATTTGGTTGAATGGCGATGATGCTGGAAGCCACTGATTATTTTATTTATATGAAAATAGTTTTAATTAAAAGAAAATAAATATTAAAAATATATGCAAATAAATGTATGAATGTATGGAGGAGATGTCGATGGGCGGGAAGTCATCTGCGGGGGAGCTCGGGAGCGGCCATGGTTCGATTCTTGGGCGCAGCGGAGCAGTCGGAGGGCACCAGGATTTCGGAGGTACGAAAGCGTTCGTACCCATTGAAGAAGACCGGGCTGATGACGATGTCAGTCGGGGTAAGGACCCACCAGACAAAGGGGGTGGTGGGGCTCAAAAGACTTATGCTCAGGCAGCGGCCTCAGAAACCCTAAACGGTTTCTCTACCAAAGAGTTGTTTCTAGTTGGGGATGAGCTGGACATCCCGACGGAAGTCCTTTCAAGCTTCATGGAGTTTGAGAAATTTACCCTCATAGGCAAATTCATTGGCGGCCGTCCCGACATGGAAACCATCCGAAAGTGGGCAGCAAGCAAATGGAGGACTTCTGGTCATATGGAGCTGGCGGCCCTATCCCGAGGTTTTTTTGCCATTAGACTGAACAATAAGGAGGATTACTATAAAATTTTGGCTGGCGGGCCATGGTTTCTGGGCCGCAGAAGTTTATTCCTTAGGAAGTGGGACATGGATTTCAATCCTGACACCCAAAACATCAACATCGCCCCAATATGGGTTAGGCTCCCGAGTCTTCCCCTCTTTGGTTGGCATGAAAATGTCATAAGGGGTATTGCGCGCTCCATTGGGGAGTTGGTCACCATTGACCCTCCCACCCGAGCTCGAACCAGGTTTGTCCAAGCCCGTTTTTGCGTTCTGGCAGATTTGGAGGCGGAGCTCCCAACTTCCATCACTCTTCGGTCTGGAGATACCATTCTTCATAAACAAGCTATTGTCTATGAAAATAGACCAGCTTTCTACCCCCAGTGTCGGTCCCAAGGGCACCTTCAGTCCCAGTGTCCTCTTCAAAAATTGGGTAAGCAGAAGCGTGAAAATGGTAATCCCCTGGAGCATGGTGAAGGTCAGGCGAAGCAGTCAAATCCAAATGTGAAAGGCCATTCTCCAGGCCCCTCCAAAGATTGCGGTGGACTCTCTCAGCCTGAAGAGAATCCCACTCTTCAATCGGACCCTGAGCAATTTGAAGCTGACAATCAGCAAGGAACAGACTCCCACTTGGAAAGTGAATCGCAGGAAGAGAAGGAACGGACCCCATCCCAAAATATGACACAGGCTATTTCTCTGCTCCAAGATATGGGTCATCCCGATTTTAGCCAGTCGTAGACACTGCTAGAAGATTACCTCTTGGGAAGGAGGGGTGAGCAGTCCGGTCACATTAGCCCCCGAAACACGAGGAGCCAAAAGCAAAGTGTGGATTTTGGTAGTGAGAGGAAGCAGGGCCATCCTCCTAACAAAGACAGGTGAGACAAAGAGACAGCAATAGACGTTGCAAATGGAACCCAGCGTTTGCTGGTTCTGGATGACTGTGATGCTCAGACGGATGAAGCGCATGCATCAAAACCTCCCCCTCAGCAAGGAAGGGGAGGCAAGAAAAACCTCAAACTGTCCAGATGAAAGTCCTCTCATGGAATGTGAGAGGACTGAACGGTGCAGCCAAACGAAGGTTAGTGGCTGATCTCCGTAGGAGGACTAACCCGTCCATCCTTATTTTGCAAGAGACCAAGATCGATGCTATTTCCTCTGATAAAGTTGCGAAGGCCATTTGGGCCAAGGCAAATTGTCTGTCCAGCCCTGCAGTGGGAACAACGGGAGGACTCATGGTTCTGTGGGACCCATCGAGGTTTGAGGGCAGCCTGCTGTCAACTTCCAACAGAATCATCAATGTACTGTTCCAGTCCAAAACCACCAATTTTTCTTGGATTCTGTCCAACGTTTATGCTTCAAATTCTGCCACAGAGAGAGCAGAAATGTGGAAAGCTATCTCTCAGATGAGGGAGAATTTTAGTAATTTTCCTTGGGTTTTAGGGGGCGACTTCAACTGTCCCCTTCATCCTTCGAAAAAAAAAGGAGGGTCCGACCACTCCAGCCGTAGCTTGGAGGATTTCAGAGATTTTGTCTCTACTAATGGCCTGCTTGACATCGAACTCAAAGGGGCTTCCTTCACCTGGAGTAACAGAAGGATTGGGAGCGGTTTGATTCAGGTCAAGCTCGACAGATTTTTCATTTCCCAAGAAGCCATTCCCATCCTTGGCGGGGCTATCCTTTCAGCACTTCCAAGGATTGGGTCTGACCATAACCCTATCTTCTTGGAGGTGGACGATGGGCCTATTTTTAAGACCCCCTTCAGATTCGAATCCATGTGGATTTCTCACAAGGACTTCAAAGGATTGGTTTCAGCGTGGTGGCAATTGAAGGTGGAAGGAAGCGCTCCTAAGAGGGTGGCTTTAAAGCTCAAGATGGTCAAAGAAAAGCTGAAGGTTTGGAATAAAGAGGTTTTCGGCAACATTTTTGAGTCCAAAAAATCCATCTCTGAGAACCTGAAGGTTTTGGAGGAAAGGATGGAACTCGAGGGTTACACTGAGGGTCTCAGGGAGGAAGAGCGGAGCCTTTTGGTGGACTTTCATTCTATTCTCGCTAGGGAGGAAATTTTTTGGCGCCAAAAATCTCGTGACCTTTGGTTGAAGAATGGAGACTCCAACACGAGGTTCTTCCATGCGTCTACTATGAGGCACAGAGGGGTCAACAAGATCAGAGAAGTGGCTTGTAAGGATGGGCGCATTACCAGGGAGATAGAGGAAATCAGGAGCGAAGCGGTTGACTTTTTTTAGGATTTGCTCGGCACTCCTCCGGACAGCAACCTACAGGTCCAAAAATCTCTGCTTGCCAATTTTTTGACTAAAGTTCCCCATGAGGTAAGCATTAAGCTTCTGGAACCTTTTTCCTCATCCGAGATTAAGGAAGCATTGTTCTCCATGCAACCAGATAAGGCCCCTGGCCCCGATGGCTTCCCCCCGATTCTTCCAAGTCATGTGGGAGGTCGTGGGTCCGGATGTGTGCGATGCTATTCGGGTTATTCAAGCTTCCAGATCCATCCACCCAAAACTCAATTCCACCTTTCTTGCCCTCATTCCTAAGTCTCCTACCTGCAAAATTTTCTCTGACTATCGACCCATAAGCCTGTGCAATGTTTTTTACAAGATTCTCACCAAGTCTATAGCCAATAGACTCAAAACAGTCCTCCCCCTCCTGATTGATCCTTGTCAGGGAAGCACTGTTAAAGGCAAAAACATCCTTGATGGTGTCATCACTATCCATGAGACCCTCCACTTCGCTTACCGCTCCAAGAATGCTGCTCTTTTTCTTAAGCTCGACATGAACAAAGCCTTTGACCGGGTTGATCAAAAAATTTTGTGTGCAGTCCTCCTCAAGTTCGGCTTTCATCCCCACTGGATTGACCTTGTCTACAGTTGTATATCCACTCCCTTTTTTTCTGTCTTGGTCAATGGGTCCCCATCTGGGTATTTCCAAAGTGCCAGAGGCCTCAGACAGGGCGATCCTTTGTCTCCCATCCTTTTCATTCTTCTGGCAGAGGTTCTGAGTTGGTCCATGAAAGAGGCTCTTCGTCAGAACAAGATTTTTGGCATTTTGTCGACTTCTAGGGTTGATCCTGTCACTCATCAGCAATTTGTGGATGACACCCTCATCTCCACTGGGGCGTCTATTGCCCAAGCCAAATCGCTCAAGCGGATCCTATCCCGTTATGAGCAAGCTGCAGGGCAAAAGGTCAATTACATCAAGAGCAAAATCTACTTTATTAACACTCCCCTGCGTAGGCAACTTCGGATTGCTAGAATTCTTGAATGCACTATTGATTCCCTGCCTACGTCCTATCTGGGGTTGCCTCTATCTTTTAGTGGGCGGGCCAGTGGAGACATGTGGAACATGATTCTTGAGCGCCTTCACAAGAAACTCGACACTTGGAAGGGCAAACTCCTATCGCAAGCCAAAAAAGCCACCCTTACCAAAGCTTGTCTTCAGGGGATCCCGACCTACTTTATGTCGGTGTTCATGCTTCCGATTGTTGTTCACTCCAAAATCGAGAAGATTCAGAGGACCTTTCTATGGTCTGGCAACGAAGAGAAATCTAGACTCCCCCTTGTTGCCTGGGACAAGGTGTGCTTGAGGATAGACCAAGGCGGCTTGGGGTTGAGAAGATCAAGACTTACGAATTTGGCTCTGATCGCGAAGCATGCTTGGAGGATTCTTTCTAGCGACCCGGTGGAGTGGGTTAAGCTGGTTAAAAAGAAGTATCTTGGCCCCAATTCCTTCTTGGATGCTGAGACCTCCTCCGTGGCATCGACTTTTTGGAAATCTGTGCTCCAAACCCGGCATTTGATCAGCCTGGGAGCCCGCTGGATTTTGGGTGATGGCAACCTCATTTTCTTTTGGAAGGATAGGTGGGCGACTGAGGAAGCCCTTGGGTCGAGGGTGGATCTTGCAGGGCTGAGAGGGTTGACTGACCCAAACTCCCAACTCAGGGTGGCAGATTTCATAGACCGGAGCACCCGTTTTCCCCGGTGGAAGCTTCCAGTTGTGGAGGGGTTTAATAATGAGGTTACCTTTCTTGCTAATATCCTCCAGTCGGTTTTAATTCCTTCTGCTAGGAGGAATGATAGAATCATCTGGAGTGGTACGGAGGATGGGTTGTTTTCTGTTAAATCTGCTTATGAGTTTCTCACCACCAAGATCGCTCTCGACTACAGGTGGAATACTGTTTGGAGGAAAGGGGTCATCCCTAAAATCAACTTTTTTGCATGGATCGCTTTCCACAACAAAGCCTTAACTATTGACAACCTTCACAAGAGAGGTTTTGCCTTCCCCAATAGGTGTTACTTGTGTCTAGCAGATTGCGAGATGAGGGATCATTTATTCTTGCATTGCCCATTTTCCCACTCTGTTCTTAGCATTGTCCTATCCTCCTTCCAAATCCTTTGGTGCTCTCCCCGTTCCCTCAGAGATGCTTTCCACCAATGGCCTAATCCTTTCAAGAATCCTAAACTCTGCTTCCTCCTCGAGGCCTCCTTCCACCATTCAATTTGGCAAATTTGGTTAGAGAGGAATGCCAGAATCTTTGGCAGAGCTCCTAGAGGGCCTCCTTCTGTTGCTCAAAGGGCGTTATCCTATGCCATCGAGAATTCTATTGTTGTTCCCAGTCCCCATCCCCACCTTCCGAGCGAAGAAGCGATTCTCAAAATAATGAATCTCTGGCCGTTTTTGGATGTTGTTAAAGGGCCCTGTCGAAGGAGTGTTGTTTGGACCACGCCCCCCATGGGGTGGATTAAATTAAACTTTGATGGAGCGGCTAAGGGTAATCCTAGGCCCGCTGGTGCTGGGGGTGTTGTTAGAGATCATGATGGGAATCTTGTGATGGCCTACTGTGAAGAGTTGGGCTCCCAGACGAATCACTATGCCGAAGCCCGAGGCGCTCTGAAAGGTATTCGGATACTCTCTGAGGACCCTCGACCTCTAATTATTGAGGGTGACTCGCTCAACATCATGAATTACCTCCTTGGCACCAAAAATCCTTCTTGGAAAGTCTACAACATCATCCTCGAGGCAAGAACGCTTCTCTCCCATCGTGGTAGGTGGAAAGCAAACCATATTTTGAGAGAAGGTAATCGCGTGGCTGATCACATGGCCAACAAAGGGCTCGCGACCACGTGTCCGGTCGTGTGGCGGTCTCGCTTCCCATCCGAGGTGGAAAGGTTGGCCAGAGCGGACATCCCTTCATGAGGTTTACCTCACGCAGTTTTTGGAAAGCCCCTTCCGATGAGTATCGGGGTGGCATGGCAATTTTGTCTACTCCCTTGGGCGAGTGTGGGCGCAAGTGTCTTGTGAAGCGCACCCCTGTTTCCAAAGCTATTTGTTTTTTAGGTCTCCAGGATGCACCAGATTTGGTGCCTTGTAGGCTCTCAACTCATTTTTCTCCACCAAGGTGGTTTATCTATTTTGTCCGATCCTGGCATTGGTTCGCGGTTGGCATTTCAAAGTACCCCTTTCCAATGATGCCCACGCGATAGGGAGAGTCATGGCAATTCACTTCTGGACCTGGCTGCTTCCATTCTTACTACCGTTAACTCCATGATTACAATCCTGAAGCAGAACCAGAAGCGCCAAAATTCGGAAGGACAGGAGTCGTGATTAGCTGTCCATGGTGTCTTGTCTATTTTGTTTTCCGTTTTCCTTGTTTCAGTTCTTCGGCCTCTACTTGGTGTCCTCTCGGGTTTGTCCTGTTTCATTTTTTCGTTGGGTTTCCAGGCCTAAAAGCCCTTTTTGCAGTCTCCAAGTCTTTAGCATTAGGATGGCTTTACTTGCAATTAGGCTTATTGTTACAGCCAAGAGGTATGATGCATTATTAGAATTGTGGCTAATTTTGTACATAAGGTTTTGGGATCCTCTATAAAAACCCACTGTTAATATATTAAAATAATTACCAAAAAAAAAATGTATGAATGTATGGTTTAAGAGGTCCAATAGCAAATATATTCTTGTGGACGTCAATTGCTTAAAATAATAGGTAAATGTTATATTTGAAATGTTTTTAATATAAGTAAATTAAGCTATGATAAATGATAGAAAATATGTAAATTAAAAAAAAAAAAATTCTCCACCATCGAATGGTGACCGTGATGGATTAGTAGCCAACCCAACTGTATGGGTGCAAGGTGTTAGTTTCAGTAATGATTTTGTTTAACTCTCCCCATAATCGTGAACCTAGAAATGAGTAAGGGAGTTAAAAAAAATAAAAAATAGTTCTATTGGGAATAGTAGGTAAGATATAAGGTGAAGGAGACGAACGAGAAGTATTCGAACAAAGAGAACAATGGTGAATGGATTTGGAAAATTGGAAGTGCCAAACAACTTTCGGTAAAAATAAGAAGCTTCACAAAGGACACTAGGTAGTTTATTCCAAATGAAAATCTCTTGTTTGATCTTTGTTATTTTAAAATAAATGTAGAATTTTGTTGTATGGGGATGTATTATTTTCCTGTGTGAATGTAACATGGTGGAAGCTTTGTTGGAGGTGCACCTGTAAATTTTGTTGTCTTTCCTATGTGAAAAGAAATGAAAAGAGTAAAATAGAGAGTGCATCCTTGTGATTGCTTCATGTTGTTCATAATTAGATGAAAGTTTGTTTGAATTATGAATGCTGCCATTATTCGAAAAAGATAAGATGTTTAACATAAATTACATGAAATAGAATTATAGAATGTAGTGACTTTGGGTGAACATCTATGTGTTTGTATATTGCATGAAATTAGAAATGCATTAATGTGGTGTAGATTCAAAATCTGATCCCATTATCCCTAAGCTTCAAATTGTCTCAGACCAAAAGAGAAGTTCCAGCTGAAGTGTGGAATGACTAGCTAGGGTGGTAGCAACTGAAGGGGGTTCGGTAGCCGTCAAGATGCTTAGATAAATTGTGTCAGCAATTAGCTATTTATAAAATTCATTGGTGAAAATCTTGTGAATTTCATAAATGTTTTGGGTATGCTTATTTGAGTTGAATAGCATTAGAATAACTCCCAGTCCAAATTTGAGATCTTTATTTTGTAAATAATGGAATCTGAGAACATAAATGTTACCTAAGTAAGGAGTTCATCCAATTGTAGCGGATGGTTTATGTTAGGTTATTGAGTCAGCAATTTTATTTTATGCTTCTCCTTACTTGTGTAATGTGAGGATAAAATTTGAGCGTTTTTTAGAGCGCCTTGAGTTATGATGTAATTTTTTACTATGAATTCTGTGGTGTCTATTCAAAAAAAATATTATTGTGTTTATATCAAGATCTTAGCTACCAGGCACGTTGGTTTAAGCAAAGTGATTCCTTGGGTTTGTGTAGTTGGTTATGCATTCAATACTAGTGTAAAGAATGTAAAATTTACTTTGAATGATTGTGTTATTTATCTTGGATAAATGCCTAGAATTTGGTCAGTCAAATTCTCAATTATTTGTATTAAGAGATTTGATTTTAATAGAGGCATGGGTGGGGCAGTGGACACCATGTTGTCTCTTGTAAGTTTTTTTTGTAAACTATATGTCGAGGGACTCAATTAGAGTAGTAATAGCATGGATGAAATATTCCAATGTGAAAGTATGTGTATTAATACTTTACCAAGTTACCCTTTCAAATGTCAAAATGTCTTGTGTGAAGACAAACGCTTATAGATTTTTCAATTTGGTTAAAGTGTTTTCTTTACTTTCTTTTGTATCTTTTTCTATGTTGGGTCTAGCGCACCATTTCCTTGGAATATTATAAACCCTGATTGTGTTATAATTTTCAAATGGGGTATGTAGTATGCAATGAGATTAATATATTTATAACATTGGTAAACTCAATACTCTGCATTATTTTCTTAAAGTATTGGGAGGATAATTTATCGATTACCGATATAGGGATGAAAGAGAAAGTATGCTTTGTATAACAAATCATATTAAAGTCCTTGCATTTTTATTATTGAAAATAATGCTTAACCTAAAAATTTAAGTTAGAAAAAGATGAGTTAGGACTATTTGTTGAAAAATGAGTTTGTTTATGTGCTTATGCTTTATTTGAAAGAGTTCAAATATATATATATATATATATATATATATATAAGAAAGACTACTTTCCGCCAAGCCTTGGAGTTGATTATAGGTTTTCTTGAGAAGACAATGCTTTTATGATAGCCTAAACTTGTAAGGTTGGTTAGGAAACCTTAGTGGAAAGGATTAGTGGAGATTGAATGCAAAACAATTAATTATGGGTGAGAGACCCTAAAAAAAACATAAAATAGAGCATTGAGAATGAATAATAATCGTAAATCACCCAAAGAGGGATGGTATGGGATGCCTTCTCCAGGATACATCTAGGATAGTACTATGATATATCCTGTGTATCTTTGACTAAGATGGTTAGGCCTTTTTGTGTGGTATGGGATATACTAATGAGGGTCATAAAGAGCATGAGGGATTAATTCTAAGGCCAGTGTATTGGCATGGCTCTAACTGACCTTGTGTAGAGGGTAATTAGTTAGACATTGGGTATAAGTACATTATTTTCCTTACATTCGGTATAGGAATAGGTACAATGATAAGTTGAAGGTTCAAAATGATAAATAATAGGGAAGCAAGTATCCCCCCTTTAGGTGTATGGTCCCTAGAGGATAACCCTGCCATGGAATGACCCTCATGCCAGAACACAAGGATGTTAAATGATACAAGTCAATTCTACTAATACCACCCTTACAGGAGATGGCTGATCTTGTCCACTTGGGTGACTATCTGCAATAGTTTTGAACCCAAAAGTGGTGTAATATACCTGTACTAATATAAATTTATGATAAATGATAATTGGGTGAAGTTACGTTTGCTATAAAAATGAATATAAAATTATATGTTATATTTTATCTAAAAAAATAATGCTATGTTTGATAAAAATGTTAGAGTGGCACAACCAGATGAGTAGGCTTGGATTGTTACATATGGTATTAGAGAAAAATTAGATCTGAGTTGTGTACTCTAATTATGAAATTTGAATTAAACTAATAAATTACCTCTTTCACCTTCATCAGGTCAGATGGTACAAATGCTACAAGGTGGATCTTTAGGAAATCCTACAGGAGGCAGGGAGGAAGAAACCACCAAAAGACCTATTAGGGGACCAAGGTAAGGATTAAGATGAGAAGATCCTCAACATGAAAGAAGGATGCAACGATTGAATGAAACTTCACCTAATGAACCAGTTAGGGAAGGGGAGAATCTTGCAAAAGTTGTTCAAATGTTGCAAACTCACATGGAATAACAAAGGGAATAAATGCCCCCCAAAAATCCCATATAGCCCAACAACAATAATTTATTACCCAACAACAAAGGGTGATAGAGGAATTAGCTATGGAAAGAGACATTGGTTTAGGCAAGATTGAAGAAGTATCAAGATAACCTGATGGAAAAAGTGTCAAAAGTGCCAAGGTGAGTAAATAATTGGATAAGAACCTTAGAAAGGTCATCATATCCAAGTTCACTGGAAAGGGTGATGGTGATTTAGCAGAAAATTGTCCAAATGAACTAGAGTCATATTTTTCTTTAGTAGTTTTATCCTCTGAATCTAAGACAACTTTAGCAGTTGTGAATATGATTGAGGTAACCCTTTATTGGTGGAAATCATATAAGAAAGAGCATAAAGTAGAAGCTTTAGACCTCAAATGGGAAAATTTTATCAAGGAATTTAGGGATATATTATTGACTAAGCAATATTATGCAGAGAAATTTGAAGAATTTTCTAATTTACGTCAGGAAAATATGTCAGTGTGTGAATACCACCAAAAATTAATTCAACTATTGAAATATGCATCACAATATGAAAGCAATGAGAAAATGAAGACTCAAAAAATCATTATAGGATTACATACTAGAATCATGATAGTGGTAAATATGCACAATCCTGATAACCTACATGCACTATTTGATCTGGCGAGAAAAGAAGAAGCCAATCAGGAAACTAGAAAAGCATATTTTAACTATCAAAAATTGTCTGAAAAAAAAAAAACGAACTCAAAAGATGAAAAAGTGTTGGGTTTATAAGATGGTAGAAAGATCAAAATAAGAAACCCAAAGGGAGACAGTAATGTAGACAAGGTGGCAAAAATAAATCTAATTAGCCGAGTGGTAATTTCAAGTGGGATGGTAAATAATTTACCAAAAGGTAGGAACAAAAACTAGCAGGTCAAGATAGGACCAAGGATACAATAGTTCTATACAAAAATGAAAATAGTAACAGATAAAATAGAGCTCCACCAAATGGATGTTGTTAGAATAAGTGAATATTATCTTAAGTTTCACTAGGATACAAACTTGAGTTTCCACTCCTCCATGTGTCAGGAGAACTCTCAGTGGTGTCTTCATCAGGTTTTATGAGTTGTAATCCAATGACTCTCAATGATCAACTCTGCTATTTATATAGAGTTGATCCTAGAGATAAATCAACCAGTTCCACTCTTCTCTTCATCTTTTGTGTAATACTTTGTATATATATTATTGTGAAATTCTAACATGGTACTAGAGCAAGATAAATTTTTCTAGTATTCTCTCTTGAAGGTTCTAGGATCTTATTCATTTACTTTGGATAATTTTTTTTTGGCTATCTAACTTCAAATTTTGCATTAGTCTCCTTTTATCCATTGTTATTTTTTTTACTCTTTCAGCATATTTATTTTTATATATGTTGCATATTCTTTCATATCTATATTGAATTCGTGCTTGAAGAAAACTTTTAAGAAAATATAGCTATTTCCTTTCTTTAAAACACATGGTTTACCCTGTGTGAAGGCGCTTTTATCGCCTTTTTTTTCAAAGGAAAATAGCCTCTTTATTTTCTTTATTTATTTTTTTCTCAATGTATTCATGTTATTCTAACACTTAGAGGCCCACATTTCTAGTTATATCCCTTTTTTCTACTTATAATTATAGCGAAAATCTTGGATTAACTCCAAGTGTTATCTTAGAGATTTTTTTTTAGTTTCTTTTATTCGCTCATGGAGGAAATAAAATCCCTCCCTCATTATTATTAAACTCAAATATATTTGGCGCTCTCGACGTTGGACCTCAAAGTTCTTTGGTGCTCTGTATTATTATTAAATTCATAATATCGACGTTAGAGAGGGCCTGGTGCTCTCGTTGGCACTATTATTAATTAACATTGAATTACGGGTTTGTGGTGGATTAATAATAGTTCTTGGTTCCATTACTACTTGGACCTCTAACAATCTCTTTGGCAAATTCAATGTTGAATTTAGACGTCTCCCGTTTTCCATTATGGTTCGTTGTTTCTCTCGGAGTCATTTTCCACTAGCGCTCTCTCTCTCAGTCGGTATTTATATCAATCTCCCTGCAGTTCATTTCAAAATATTATTTCTTTATGATTATTTTTCTTGTCTAAAGCAAATGTGAAATTGTGCTCCTTCCTTTTAGTTGTATTGTGTAGGTTCGCTCTTTGTCTAGGAAGCGCTCTAACTTCTGCTCATACGGTGCTTTACGAAGAGGCATCTCCATTTAACGTATTTTGTAGGTATCTCGGTTTTAACACAGGAAATGACACATTTATTTGAAATATTTCACTACTTTCATACGGTTTCCAAAATGTTTTCTTTCTTTTGAAAACACTTATTGAAAATTGTTTTAATTTCATCATTTTTTTTTTTTTTTTATCTTACAATTTATGCATCGTTACGTGTTTAGAGAGCTAGGGCTATTAATTATTTCTATAGCGTTACGTTTTTTGAGAGCTAAGGATTGATCGTTATCTCTTTCACCGGTGTAACACCATAGTGACCTCTCTCTCAACAGTTTCCTCTCTCCATGTTCCCTGGTTTCGCTTTCCATCACTTGTTTCAAGCCAAAATTTTGTAAATTTTTATTTCCTTTTGTTAGCATTCAATTCCTTCGAATCATGGTGTTTCGAAGTTCCTTTGTATACATTTTTTGGAAGGCCTCAAATTAATTATTGTGGCTCTCGACAAAAACAGTAGATGACACATATTGTAAATTTTTGATAAAAGTTTTTATTTGGGAAGGGGTGAGTGTATTTTTTGCACTCAATTGGTCCATCATTTAAGGGGGGTGTGCTTTCTTTTTTCTATCTTCATCTATGCATTTTCTTTATTTCAAGTAAATTTATGAGGTTATATTTTTTAAATGTTAATTTAAATTTCATAGAGAAAATCACATTAAATCCTTAAAATTGCTTTATACAAAAAGGAGGGGCCTATATTTAAATTATTGCTATCTTTGTCTTTTATTTGATTTAATATACACTTTAAAATTTCTCAAGTTTACTATTAAATTCAAAACATTTAGAGGCCCATCTATTTTATACAAACAATTTTCTCTTTGGCAATCATAAATTATATTTGTGCATTATAACCTTGTTTATTTCATAGATAAGATTATTTTTTAAAAGAAAATTTTATTTTTCCCATCATTTCCTTTTAAGTGTTTTTTTTTTTAAAAACATTAATTTAAATTTACAAGATTTCAAAATAATTCCTTCTTTTTTCAAATATCTTTTGCCTACATTCCATGTATCAGTACCTATAAAAACTTATAGTTTCCCTCTCGTAAGGACGATTTTTTTGAGGCAATTGGTATAAATGCCTGGCAAATATATTTCTATAATCCATTTCTTTGGGTATCTCTCTAACTTATAGTTTCCCTCTCGTAAGGGCAAGTTTTTGAGAAAACACCAAATAAACTGATTGTTTCCCTGCATATCAATCCAACACCCTTCCAAATTCTTCTCTCTCATTATAGTCTCCCTCAATTAAGGATGGGTATTGTGAATAATAAAAGGATTTGGCTCTCTCAAATCAAACAACATTAAAAACTCATTATACTTATAGTTTCCCTCTCATTAGGGCTGGTATTTGAGTAATATATATTGAAAAGCTTCATATCTTTTCTTTCTTCCATTTGCATTAATCAATTAATTGAAGTTCTAAATGGGGATTTATTGGTTAATTATAAAACTTAAATCCTTTTAAAAATATGAATTCAATTGAACCTCTCATCCCTCATAACTTTCACACTTGGAAACCTAAAAATTTAAATCTTCTCTCAAAAAGGTCTTACGCATTTGTTAGAATAAAAGCAACCAGAATTTGATAAAGAATATGAAATATTTGTTCATAAAGGAAAAATACACGAAACTGTGGGTATTACTAGATCTAATGTTCATAAAAGTTTGTGGTTTCATATTACAGGTTGCAAAACTCCTTATGAAAGTTGGGAGAAATTGAAGACTCTGTTTGGGAAAGTAGATAAGATGAGATCAATGCAATTAGAAGCCAAACTCACATCTCTATCTCTTGAATATTTTAGTAGTATTTTTGACTTCCTCACTAAGTTCAAATAAGTCCTCAATCAATACAAAGGTAGTGGTAAGACTAAGAAAGAATAAGAATGCATTTATTTAATCCTTTCTAAGCTAAATGGTATGTTTTTAATTTTTGCAACCACCTTCATATCTACTAAATATGCTCTTGGTGCAACCTTTAAAATGCCCTCTTTAGAAGAATTTTATAATATATTAACTAGGGAAGAAACCAAACTTTCTAGATATGAAATCTCTTCTCCTTCTTCAAAAGCCTTAGTAGCCTCCACCTCCTCTAAATAAAAAATTAAAAAGAAGGAAAAGACTCCCATTACCTGTACTCACTGTAAAAAGAATGGTTACTCTGCTAACAAATGTTGTAAAATATTACAACAACTAGAGGCATATATAAAGGATCAAAAGATAGAAAATAATAATCAAGTAGGAAAAGCCCTTAATGTTCAAGGAAAAACCTCCAATTCTTCCTCTAAGTACTGGGTCCTATATTCTGGAGCAACTCATCACATGTCTGCTTAAGACAAGTCTTTCTCTTCTATCTCCTCTAGCTCTACTCATAGCATTGAAGTAGGGGACTCTTCCTTCATCCTTGTCAAAGGGAAAGGTGATATAACCATTGATGGTGGCTCTCTAAATAATGTTCTCTATGTTCCAGACATTGCCACCAATCTCCTATCAATTTATCAAATTTGTACTTCTGGAAATGGGAAAACTATTCTCTTCTTCCCAACAAGAGTTGAGATAAGAGATTTTCAAATCCCTCATTCTCTTGTATCTAAAGGGAATATTGATCATAAATCTAGTCTTTTCCACTCCAAAGGCTTTCAAAATCCAGAAGGAGCCTCTTGTTTTTTGTCTCATAGTAATCTTGAAAGTCAAATTTGGCATGAAAGGTTTGGTCATCTTAATTATAACTACCTAAAGGATTTGTGCACCCATAATATGGTTAAATGATTACCCCAAGTCTCTTCCAGTGATAGGGTTTGTCTTGGATGTGCTCTTGGAAAGCAGCATCAATATCCTTTCCACCCAAGTAGTTCTCTGAAAACCTCATCTCCTCTAGATTTAACCCATAGTGACTTAATGGCCTTTACTGAAACATATTTCAAAGGAGCAAAGTATGCTCTTACCTTTATTGATGATTTTTCTAGAAGATCGTGGGTCTACTTTCTCAAATATAAAAGTGATGTGTTATCCACTTTAGAGTCTTTAAAGCCTTAGTTGAAAATCAGGATTCTTGCAAAATCAAGAAGATTCGTACTGATAAAGGGGGGAATATTGCAGTAATGAGTTCTCCATATTTATTTCTAATCATGGTATAATACATCAAAATTCTATCTCCCATAATCCTCAACAAAATGGTATTGCAGAAAGGAAAAACTAGAATTTAAAAGTGATGGCTAATTGTATGCTCCATTCAAGAGATCTTCCAAAATTTTTTTGGGTAGAGGCTATTAACTGTGCAAATTATATTCAAAATCGCACACCTCATAAAGCTCTTGACCAAATAACCCCTGAAGAAGCATGGTCTGGCTTAAAACCAGATGTTTCCAATTTCAATATTTTTGTATGTACTTCTTGGGCTCACATCCCAAAGAATAAAAGTAAGGCTCTTGATAAGAAAAGCAGAAAGCTCATCTTTACCTTTTATTGTGAAGAATTGAAAGCATACAGGCTTCTTGATCCCTCAAATCATGAGGGTACTACACACTTTGGGCTCATCTATAAGGGAGACTCCATAAATATCATTGGCTATACAAATTCAGATTGGGAAGGATCAGTAAATGACATATGTTCTACCTTTGGATATGCTTTCTACCTTGGTTCTTCACCAATAGCTTGGTTATGCAAGAAACAATAAACAGTAGCATTATCTTCTACAGAGGCAGAATACAGAGCATCAATTTTAGCCAGTTAGGAAGCCCTTTGGCTTCGTCAAATTCTCAAAGAATTTGGTTTCTTCCATAAGGGGCCTATAACTCTTTGGTGTGACAATCAAAGCACAATTCACATTACACGCAATCCAATTGAGCATCAGCACACCAAACACAATGAGATCCACATGCACTTCATCAGGAAACATATTCAAAATGGGGATATACACTTAGAATATATTCTGACAGAGAATTAACATGCGGACATCTTCACCAAGTCATTTCCTTCTCTGCATTACCTTCAGTTACGAGAAAAACTTGGAGTGTTACAATTGCATTGACAAAGAGGTCTTCCACCTCTAACTAAATTGTACATGAGTACCTCATCAGGTCTTCTTGTTGAGACTCATATTTTATTTGTTAAAGAGGACAATCTTCGTCATCCAAAGACAAGCATCTTTCATACTTCTTTTCTTTTTATTGATGGCTTTTCCCACTGGGTTTTTACCATTATTTCAAAACAAATGGGTAATAGTTGTTTTTTCCCACAAGGTTTTTTTCCACCAACTATCTATGTTGTACATGAGAACCTAATCAGGCCTTGTTGTTGAGACTCATTTGTAGAATATCCCATAGTATCATGAAAGGGGAGGTGCTAGAATAAATGAATATTCTCTTAAGTTTCACTAGGATACACACTTGAGTTTCCACTCCTCCATGTGTTAGGATAACTCTCAGTGGTGTCTTCATCAGGTTTGATGACTTGTAATCCAACGGCTCTCAATGATCAACTCTACTATTTATAAAGAGTTGATCCTAGAGATAAATCAATCAGTTCCACTCTTCTCTTCATATTTTATGTAATACTTTGCATATCTATTATTGTGAGTTGATCCTAGAGATAAATCAATCAGTTCCACTCTTATCTTTATCTTTTGTGTAATACTTTGCATATCTATTATTGTGAAATTCTAATAGATGATATATGTGCAAAGGATCTCATTATGCTAGTAAATATTCCCATAGAGTTAATTTATGTCAGAATGCTCTAGATGAAGTAGCTCATAGGATCTTTGTAGCCACAGGTAATTCTAAACTTGATGGACAAATTAACCCTTTCTTGTTAAATGGGAAAAAATTCATAAAAATGTGCAAATTTTAATAGACAGTGGTTCAACTGATAGTTTTATATCTACTAAGATAGTGAAGGACATGTATATTAGACCTATATTTTTAGCCAAGGATTGGAAGGTAGAGTACGGGTTAGGGAAAACATACCAAGTCAACCAATGCCTATTTGACTCCCACATTAGTTTACCACAAAAAATAACTAATTTATATTTGTATGTGGTACCTTCGCATGCATTTGATATCATTCTAGGGGTTGATTGGTTGAAGGTGCATATGGATGAATCTAATCAGAAAGTTAGAATTTGCTATGGTCAAAGTGAAGGTAAACCACATTTACTATCTGAAATGTAAATAAAGAAAATTATTAAGGAGAAATGGATGGTATTGATAGTTAAAATGAATAGGAAAGAGGAGACAAAAGTGGAATCTAATCTTTTTTAAAAACATCATGTACTATAAGAGTTTAGGGATGTTTTTTCGAAGGATCTATCTGGATTACCTCCTTAGAGAGAATTTGATTTTTCAATAGAGTTTCTACTAGGGGAAGCGCCTATTGCAAGGGCACCATATAGGATGACTCCTATTGAGCTACAAGATCTCAAAATGCAACTCCAAATTTATTGAAAAAATGATTAATCAAGCTAAGTGTGCCATCTTTGGGAGCTTCTATTCCTTTTGTTAAGAAAAAATATGGTACCTTGATAATCTGCATTGATTATCGAATTCTAAATAAGGTAAATATTAAAAATAGGTACTCATAACCTAGAATTGATGATTTTTTGATCAACTAAGAGGAGCAACCATATTCTCAAAAATAGACTTGATATTTGGTTATCATCAGTTACAAATATGAGAAGAAGACACCTCTAAAACGATATTTAGAACAAAGTATTTATATTTTGAATTCATTGTTCTACCTTTTGGGTTGACTAATGCTCTAGTCGCGTTCATGAATCTCATAAATATCATCTTTAGAGAGTAGTTGGACCAGTTTGTACTTATGTTTTTGGATTATATATTGATCTATTCCAAGAGCAAGGAGGAACATGATCAGCATATGAGAACTGTACTTAGGATTCTAATAAAGAATTAGCTTTATGGAAAGCTATCAAAATGTGAGTTTTACACCCCACAAGTACAATATTTGGGTCATATTGTCTCTGCAAAAGGAATTACAGTAGATCCCAAGAAAATTGAAGCAATAATTGAGTGGCCAACACCTACTAGTGTGATAGAGGTGTGAAGTTTTATGGGTATTGCAAGGTATTATAGGTGATTTTTCAAAGGATTTTCAAGAATTGCCCAACCTATTACAAATCTCCAATGAAAAGGTAAAGCATTTAAGTGGACAAAAAAATGTGAAGAAGATTTTCAATTTTTGAAATATTGTCTGATCTACGCCAATTTTGTAATTACCTGATCCTAATAAGCAATATACAGTATGCACAAATGCATAAATTAAATATTCATTGGGATTTTTGACCCAAGGTGATGCGGTTATTTCCTATGAGTCCAGGAAAATTAAAATGCATGAGGTTAATTATGTCATTCATGCTTTGGATTTGGTAGTAATGGTTCATGCCTTGAAAATTTGGAGACATTATTTATTGGGAAAACCATTTGAATTGAAAATAAATCATCAGAGTCTTAGGTACATATTCACCCAATCCTTATTGAATGCCAGGCAAAGATGTTGGATGGAATTTTTAGCTAAATACGATTTTTACATTGAGTATATCAAGGGTAAGGAGAATAAGGTCGCAGACGCTCTGAGTAGGAGAGGATATATTGTTGCATTAAAAAAATGTCAATATGATCTGTTAGATCAAACTAAAGTATTGCAAGATAAGGATAAATTCTAGCAATCATGTAAGGTTCATATTGAGCAAGAACCTGGAAAGGTTACAGGCTTTGTGATTGGAGATAATCTATTACTTTATAAGAATAGATTGGTAGTTCTAAGAACAGGAGGGTTGAAAGAAATAATCTTAAAGGAAGCACATAATACACCTTATTTGGTGCATCTGAGAGGAACAAAAATACGTGAGAATTTGAGAAAAAACTATTTTTGGCTAGCTATAAAAAAAATATCACTAACTATGAGGCTAGATGTTTAGAGTGCCAAAACATGAAAGCAGAACATTTATATCCAACTAGAAAGCTATACCCACATGAGATACCTATGCAAAAATAGCAAGTGGTATCAATGGATTTTATAGTGGGATTGCCTAAAACAAGGTTTAGGCATGATGCAATCTTGGTAATAGTAGACAAGCTAACCAAGGTAGCACATTTTATACTAGGCAATGTTTAAGATGACACTCCTGCAGTAGCAAGTAAGTTTGCCATAGAAGTAATATTACACATATTTCCAAAGGTCATAATATCTTATAGAGATTCTTGTTTTACCTCTGAATTTTGGTAAGCAATGCATGAGGAATTAGGAACCAAACTAAATATTAGTACTGCTTATCATCTTGAGACTGATGGGCATACTGAAAGAGTAAACCAAGTTTTGGAAGATATGTTAAGAATGTACTACATGGATCAACATGCAAAATGGGAAGATTATTTATACCTAGTGGAGTTCACCTATAATAACAGTTATCATGCATCACTAGGAATGGCACCTTTCAAATCCCTATATAAAATAATCCGGAGGATCGGGTAGTGATCGGACCAAAAATAATAAAATAAATGGAAGAAAAATTGAAAGGAATTCAGCGAAAGTTGAAAGAGGCTGTAGATCACCAGAAAAACTATGCGGACCTAAAAATTTCATCAATAATTTATTTTTTGGGAGACAATGTATTCTTCAGGGTGAAACCAACTAAATTTTTTATAAAATCTTCTAAACTAGACTCTAGATATGTAGGTACATTTGAAATTGTGGCTATGATAAGCATTGTTGCTTATAGACTTGCTTTACCACTAAGCCTATACCAAATTCACAATGTCTTCTATGTGTCCCTCTTTAGAAAATATGTCTTTGATCCCACTCATGTGTCGGATGTGCCTAAATTACAGATTACCAACACCCTCAAAATTTAATTTCGACCTGTTCGCATACTTGGTTTTAGAACCAAGAACCTGAGGAAGAGGAGCTTAAAGCAATGTTTAGTCCAATGAGACCACTATTCAGATAGAAATACCACATGGGAAGACATGATAGATATGCAACAATAGTTTTCTTACTTGTTTGAGTAGATTTAAAATTTTCAAAAAATTTATGTGAATGATATATGTTTATTTCCATCGAATATGAAAACTGAATACTAAGTAGAGTATATTTTGTTGGTTTGAGTTACTGAGTAGAGTAGCTTGACTTTGGTTTGTGTTATTTATGCAAGGAGATTTTGTACATGTGTTAGTACATATATATTTTTGGATGAATACAATATGGCATGTTGTAGGTTTTAGATATATGGCATGTTAAAATAATTATGATTTTATGTTGAATGGGATATTGTGTATGAAATGGAAATCATGATTTTATTTGATTACTTTGGCATTTACTAAATTTTATGCAAGATATTGCTTGTTTAATTTTGTAATAAAACGCAAAGACTATGTTTGTCCTAAGTGGGGGAGGATGTAATGACCCACCTCACATGGATAATTATAGATAAGAAAATTGATAATAATCTTACCTTTTCTTGTGAATTATGGTACTGTTGATTGCTACTGTGTATGTAGGACTAGGTTTAAAGTCGACGAGAAAAGAGAAGTTAGTCAAAGAAAAAGGTAATATGGGAAGTGATGATTTGGCTCACGAGTACATGGATGCTTGCATGCTTGCATATCATGTAGATTTTATGTTTGATTGAGTGTTGCATTTGGTTGAGTGGTGATGATGATGGGAGCCACTAATTATTTTATTTATATGCAAATAGTTTTAATTAAAAGAAAATAAATATTAAAAAGATATGCAAATAAATGTATGAACGTATGGTTTAAGAGGTCCGAGAGAAAATATATTCTTGTGGACATCAATTGCTTAAAATAATAGGTAAATGTTATATTTGAAATGTTTTTAATATAAGTAAATTGAGCTATGATAAATGATAGAAAATATGTAAATTAAAATATTTTTTTTTCTCCATCATGGAATGTTGATCGTGATGGATTACCGGTCAGACCAACTGTATGGGCACAAGGTGTTAGCTGAAGTAGTAATTTTTTTAACTCTCCCCATAATCGCGAACTGAGAAAGGAGGAAGGGAGTTAAAAAAATAAAAAATAATTTTGTTGGGAGTAGTTGGCAAGAGAGGAGGGGAAGGAGACAAATGGTAAGTATTCGAAAAGAGAGAACAGTGGTGAATGGATTTGGAAAATTGGAAGTGTCGAACAAATTTCGATAAAAATAAGAAGTTTCACAAAGGACTCTAGGTAGTTCATTCAAAATGAAATTCTCTTGTTTGCTCTTTGTTATTTTAAAAGAAATGTGGAATTTTGTTGTACAAGGATGTATTATTTTTCTATGTGAATGTAACATAGTAGAAGCTTTGTTGGAAGTGCACCTATAAATTTTGTTGTCTTTATGTGTGAAAAGAAACAGAAAGATTAAAATAGAGAGTGCATCCTTGTGATTGCTTCATGTTGTTCATAATTAGATGTAAGTTTATTTAGATTATGAATGCTGCCATTATCCAAAAAAGAGAAGATATTTAAGAGAAATTACATGCATTAGAATTATAGAATGTAGTGTGACTTCGGGTGAACATCTATGTGTTTGTATGCTGCATGAAATTAGAAATGCATTCATGTGGTGTAGAGCCGAAATCTGATCTTATTATTTCTAAAGCCTCAAATTATCTCAGCCTAAAATGAAGCTTCATTTGTAGTGTGGAACGGTCAACCAAGGTGGTAGCATTCAAAGGGGGTTTGGTAGCCATCGAGATGCTTGGATAAATTATGTCAACGATTAGCTATTTGTAAAATTCATCGGTGAAAGTCTTGTGAATTTCATAAATACTTTGGGTATGCTCATTTGAGTGGAATAGTATTAGAATAACTCCTAGTCCGGAGTTGAGATATTTATTTTGTAAATGATGGAATCTGAGAACCTAAATGTTACCTGAGTAAGGATCTTATCCAATTGTAGCAGACGATTTCTATTAGGTTATCAAGTCAGCAATTTTGTGTTATGCTTCTCCTTACTTGTGTAATGTGAGGATAAAGTTTGAGCTTTGTTTAGAGCGCCTTGAGTTTTGATGTAATTTTTTATTGTGAATTCGGTGGTGTATATTCAAAGAAATTATTATTGTGTTTATATCAAGAGCGTAGCTACCAGGCATGTTGGTTTACACAAAGTGATTCCTTGGGTTTGTGTAGTTGGTTATACATTCAATATTAGTGTAAAGAATATAAAATTTACTTTGAATGATTGTGTTATTTATCTTGGATAAATGCCTATAATTTTGTTAGTCTTTTTCTCAATTATTTGTGCTAATATATTGATTACTATAATAGAGGCGTGGGTGGGACACCGCACACCATGATGTCTCTTGTAAGTATTTTGTGTAAACTATATGTTGAGGGACTCAATTAGAGTAGTAATAGCATGGATAAATATTCCAATGTGAAAGTATGTGTATTAAGACTTTGTCGAGTTACCCTTTCAAATTTCAAGACATCTTGTGCGAAGACAAATGCTTATGGGCTTTTCCTATTTGGTTAAAGTGTTTAATTTACTTTTTGATGTGTCTTTTTCCATGTTGTGGCTAGTGCACCATTTCCTTGGAATATTATAAAACTTGATTGTGTAATAATTTTTAAATAGAGTATGTAGTATGCAATAGGATTAATATATTTATAAAATTGGTAAACTCAATACTCTGCGTTGTTTTCTTAAAAAGTACTAGGAGGATAATTTCTTAGTTATCGACATAGGGATGAAAGAGAAAGTATTATTTATATAGAAAATTGTATTAAATTCCTTGCATTTTGATTATTTAAAAGAAATTTTAACCTAAAACTTTAAGTTATAAAAAGGTGAGTTAGGACTATTTGTTGAAAAATGAGTTTGTTTATGTGTTTATGCTTTATTGAAAGAGTTCAAAAATATATATAGAAAGAATACTTTTCTCCAAGCCTTAGGGTTGCTTGTAGGTTTTCTTAAGAACACAATATTTTTATGATAGCATAAACTCATAAGGTTGGTTAGGAAACCTTAGTGGAAAGGATTAGTGGATCTTGAATGCAAAATAATTAATTATGGGTGATAGGCCCTAAACAAAACATAAAATAGAGCATTGAGAATGAAGAATGCTCAAAAATCACCCAAAGAATGTTGGGGTGTGGGTAGACACACAATAGTACCTAGATCAACTGTAAACTAACAAAGAATTGTTGATTTGAAATGATTATTTCATAATTGGTAACAAGGGGTGGTGCGGGATGCCTTCTCCAGGTTACATCTAGGATAGTATTGTGATAGATCTTGTGTATCTTTTTCTAAGCTAGTTAGGCCTTGTTGTATGGTATGGGATATACTAACGAGGGTCATAAAGAGCATGAGGGATTAAGTCCAAGGCTAGTGTATTGGCATGGATATAACTAACCCCATGTAGAAGGCAATCATTTAGACATTGGGTATAAGTACGTTATTTTCCTTACATTTTGTATAGGAACAAGTATGAAAATAAGTTGAAGGTTCAGAATGATAAGGAATAGGGAATTAAGTGTCCCCCCTCTAGGTGTATGGGCCCTAGAGGATAATCCCTATAGTGGAATGACCCTTACGCTAGAATACGCGGATGTTAAATGAGATAAGTCAATTCCACTAATGGCACCCTTATAGGATATGGCCGATCTCATCCACTTGGGTGGTTGTCTGTAGTAGTCTTGAACCTAAAAGTGGTGTAATATCTATGTTCTAAGATAAATTTGTGATAAATGACAATTGGGTGAAATTACATTTGCTATGTTTTATAAAAATGTTAGAGTGGCACAACCAGGTGAGCAAGCTTGGGTTGTTAGATAAAAATAGTAAAATCATTGTAATAGTCTTAACACACCTTCAATTACTCTAAAATTATATGGCTAGGTCTATCAATTGATTTTATGGATTATGTAAAAAAATATGCAAAACATTTGAATTTTTTATGAAGATATATGTATATTACTAAACTTGGATATGTTTCCGTAAAATCATGATAACTTGAAGAATACTTATCCAAATGAGCTAAAATTTTGGAAACATATCATATGAATTCAACTACAGACCTCTACAAATTATTGTAAAATAATTCACATTTTATCAGAAGATATGTTTAAATTAGAAAAATGGGCTATGTTGGTGACCCTACCAAAAAAGGGAAATGCTCAAAAAAAGTTGCTTAGGATAAATCCAAGTGAATGAGGCTATTGCAATATGGGTAGAAGAGAGTTCAAGAGACTGATTATGATTTGGCAATGGAAGGAGAGACATAAACTAGCCAAAACCTCCACCAAGGACTCAATAACAAAAACTAAATTTTCCACATCAATATTCAAACTTGCAAGAGAAACAACTACACAACACTCACAAATGGATGACTGCAAAACCTATTGCTTTGATGTCATGAAAGGAATGATAATCAGATCATTCCAAGTTGTAAGGGTCTCAAGTGTTAATAGAACACCACATTCAATAAAAACAAAAATTTGAAAGCAAATTGATAGGATAATATTACAAATAGATATTGAAAGCATGAGGATATGAAAAAAAAAAGGAAATGCCAAGGTGCGATGCAAACGAAACTAAACTTAACGCTAAATCCTACGAACTGAAATGCATGAAAGGAGAGAAACATAAACGCATTGAAAAAAGGTATAAAAGTGAATATGGAGTACAGTCCTTTTTATTAATATGCTTTAGAACCCAGTTACAATCTGTCTCTTCCCTTTTCAATGGCTAGGAGCGTTAGATATGTTCTTGCCACATCAACATATGGTATTCCTTCTTCTGCATGCCCACATGTAGAATGGGCGGACCAAACATCGTTGTCACTTGCATTGATGAGTCTTGAATCCTTTCTACTCCTCTAATGTTGAGACCTTATGTTCAAAGAAAAAAAAAAAATAGTCAGTAGCACCTGTAGATAAAATGAAACATGCAATCCCCAAGCCTATGATTAGTGCATGCGATAAATGAATAAAACGATAACTAAATAACATCAGAATGATATAAAAATTTAACAGAGGCATGAGGACATTACCAGGAGGGCACTGCAAATGGAACAGTCAAAAAATTTTCCATGAATTTCTAATCGCCCTGGGGTGGGACGATTAGACCTACAACAAAACATCAAAAAGCACAGTCCCAAATGTCACATCCAGGAAGCTCCAAATCACCTGCAAAGTTGGGGGTTAGGTAAAATGGGGTATTTTGGAAATACCCAAAAGGTCAAATTTTTCCAATTTGGCCTCTATCATCAGGAATTTGATGATTCTACCTACATGTTAGCAAAAGTGAGAAACGACAAAAACATGATCAAAACAGCTCAAAATGATGTGAAATTTGAATGACAACCTATCTAAGAAACATAGAATCAGATGCAAAAATAACAGAAAGGAAATATGCTATAGATTTCTAATCGCTCTAGGGCGGTTCAATTAGGACTGCAGTAGTGTGGGGGGCGCCCAAGGGCATGACGCCCTCAGTTTGGGGCCCGGTTTCGACACCAATCCACATGGGATGGGTCCAAAACCTCTTGTGGGGTGTTGTCGGCAAATTTGGTAGGATGTTATGGCAAAATGTTAGGTTTTGGTTCCGGATATGCGCTTCCAATAACCATCCTATGACCTCCCTTCCAAAAGAGATCAAGGATGTGAAAGGCACAAATCAAAAGGTGTGAGGATGGAAAATGACAGCACTTCATTGCTCAAAATTCTCCTTCTCTGTATATTTTTGGGGTGAGAAGACTCACCATTTTATAGACCTGACGGTCTCTTTGGATGAGCATGCAGAGGCACCACTTGGCAATCATGCCTTCCCATGGGGGAGAATATTCCTCCCTAATTAGGGGCTCCATGACTGCCCTTGTAACTACCTCTAGCACTCAAAAATGCTCACTCACACTCCCATGCAATGAAGGAAGAGTTAAGTGGCGGATCTAAGCTGCCATTTGTCAAGATTTGACTTTTTTCCAGTCAAACCTTCTATTCGCCCCACCCTGGAGCGAATACTGCTAATTGTCCCTAGGTGGAACGAGTAGAGAGCAGAGTGCCTGAGAGGTGCCAAATCGACCTTTGACTTTTCAAAACTACTGTGTGAGTGGTTAGGACCACTGTTTAACCTTTGGGGGCTGTGTGTGTCAATACAATCAATGTTTGCAGTCACATAATCGGATTGGTGCTATTTTGGTGTCTACAGATGCCCCTTTTTGGGATGCGTTGTGAATGGCGCAATGCTGAGCAAAAATAGATAACCAAAGCACTAATTATTAGGGTTTATCAGTAACCTAACCACTTTTGATACCCCAAGTATGGAAAGGGCATGCATTCTTGAATATTTTCTTCTGACGAGCGAAGGAACTTAATTCAAGTGTTAACCTTTTTCGGTGAGGTGTTACTTGAGCTTGGACATTGATCAGTCATGAATAGGCAAAGGGCACAACCTTTTGTCTGTGGGAACCTTGAGTTCATGATTTACGAATACCAAGTGTTTGATCAGCTTGTGATTATTGCTTGTTTATTGCCCCAAGCAGGAGCGTGATTGTCTTTGTCAATGATTCTTTGAATGCGTGCCATTTCTTTGATTGGGTGTGTATTTGTTGATTGGTGACTAAGTGTGACTACCCCCTCAAGCGACGAATCGATGAGGGAATGACCTACATGAGAAAAGATACGAGTCACTTGACCCAAGATGACTTAGGTAAGGTTGCCTTTCAGTTGTCTATCTTTGAATGTGTGTGCAGTTTCTCGACATTTAGACCTATTTTTGGTGGGTGTTTAACCCTTTTGGAGATGAAATTCTCGACAATTTGTCCTCCCGTGGAGAGGTCCGGATATGGTAGCCTTCTTAGAGAGGGGGAGAGTGAGGATTTGTGACCCTGGAATCCATTTTGTATGCCAAGAAGCAGAGGCGCAAATGCGCCTTATTCGGAAATATTATTGTTATTTTTGGGTGGGTTTGGACCCTTTTGGGATGTCGTTTGGGGATGAAATTCTTGACAATATGTCCTCCCGTGGAGCGGTCCGGCTATGGTAGCCTTCTTAGGGAGTAGGATAATGAGTATTTGTGACCCCGAAGTCTTTTTGCATGCCCAAAAGCAGAGGCGCAAATGCGCCTTGTTCAGCAATGTTATTGCTATTTTTGGGTGGGTTTGGACCCTTTTTGGGACGTCATTTGGGGATGAAATTCTCGACAATCCGGCATCCCATGGAGCGGTCCGGCTATGGTAGCCTTCTTAGGGAGTATGATAGTGAGGATTTGCGACCCCGATGTCTATTTTGCATGCCCGGAATGTCAAGTGCAAAAGCACTCTTATTGGACAATTTTATTGCTTGTTTTTAGTGCATTTTGTGCAGTTTTTGATGTTTTTGAAATTTTTGCTCTGTAATCATCCTTGGGTGGGGCGAATACCATTTTGGTAGTCATCCCAGGGTGGGACGAGCACTAACTAAAGCGCTCGTCCCAGGGTGGAACGATTACAGGCCTAAAAGCCTATTTAAGGGCCAAAACTAGGGTTTGGGCTCATTTGCATTCGATTTTTCTGGCGATTTGGAGCTCTGAGGAGGAGGTGGTTGAGTCTACGAAGCAAAGCGCTGTCAAATTTTTCTTGAAACCATGAGTTCAAGAACCAGATCGAGTGGCGAAGCCGAAGTGATACCGGTAAGTGCTCATCTTTGTTATTTGCTTTTGTTTTATGTTACAGTTTAAAAATTGCAATTTAGTTTGAATTTGTTTTTCCATTTAAACTTAGGTAAAACCCGAGGCGAAAACGAATTGATAAAAACTAAAACTATATCCCTAGGTTAAACTAAAACCCTAGGTATTACTGAACGAAAACCCTAGCTTAGAAAAAAAGTTTTAATCTAACTTTTTGTTTTTAAACTAAAATCCTAGGGTAAACTAAGAGCAAAACCCTAGCTTTAGAAAATTGTTTTTATTTTGATTTTTCATTTGTAAACTTCAGTTATAAACCCGAGGTTAGAGAAAACTGTTATTTTGATTTTGTTTGTTTTGTTTTTATTTATCAGTTTAAACATAGAGTTTAAAAAAAACTCTAGGACTGACAAATTGTTTTTGAATTTTTTGTGTTTAGTTATCAGTTTAAACATAGAGTTAAGAACCCTAGGTACTGACAAATTGTTTTTTGATTTTTTTGAATTTTTTTTTTATTTATCAGTTTAAACGTAGAGTTAAAAAGACCCTAGGTACTGACAAACTATTTTTGAATTGTTTTTTAATTTTGTTTATCAGTTTAAACGTAGAGTTAAAAACCCTAGGTACTGACAAACTGTTTTTTTTTAATTTTGTTTATTAGTTTAAACGTAGAGTTAAAAACCCTAGGTACTGACAAACTATTTTTTGAATTGATTTTTAATTTTGTTTATCAGTTTAAACATAGAGTTAAAAACCTGAGGTACTGACAAACTATTTTTTGAATTGTTTTTTAATTTTGTTTATCAGTTTAAACGTAGAGTTAAAAAACCTAGGTACTGACAAACTATTTTTTGAATTGTTTTTGAATTTTGTTTATCAGTTTATACGTAGATTTAAAAACCCTAGGTACTGAAAAACTACTTTTTGAATTGTTTTTGAATTTTGTTTATCAGTTTAAACGTAGAGTTAAAAACCTTAGGTACTGACAAACTATTTTTTTAATTATTTTTTAATTTTGTTGCTCGTTATTTGTCTTTTTTTAGCTGTACATTGGTTTATGCATTGTTGTATATTCATGTTATTATTGTACAGTTTATTAGTTTTTTAATGTTTTTGTTTTGTTCTCTTTTGCAGGTTGTGAAGATCCGATACCGTGTGCCTACGATTTTCTCTGAAGCGCGGGAGGTGCTGATTTTGGCTGACTAGGAGTGGCTTGATGCCCTTGGGCTCAAGCAGGTGACTCGACTAGAGCCTGTGGTGGGGGATCGGTACCTGACCACGCTGATAAACCTATGGGATCCTCACACCAATACCTTCCATCTCCCAACAGGGGAGATGACAGTGACTCTGGAGGATGTCTATCGAATTTTGCAAATTTTGATAGATGGGCTACCAATCAGGACGACGTTGCGTGATCAATGGACAGCTGTACTGACGTGATACTTCGGGCATGGGGAGGATTTGGGTGTGGACAACCCAGTTGAGAGGGCAGAGGGTGACTGCCAGATTGGCGGCATTTTAGTATGGTTGTGGCTAGAGAGGGGCATGTTGGGAGTGAGGCACGCATTATTGATGGGCCTTATTTCCAACATACTACTGCCCAACTCTTTGGGCGTGAGGTTCCCATGGAACCTGTTGGAGGTGTTCTTCAGGTTGGTGGAGTGTCTGACCATAGAACCCATGATGATGATATGGGGTCAAACACTACTATCACATCTCTATGATGAGTTGTACAAGGCCCACTATCAGAGGCGGAAGGGTATTGGATGCAACTACCTATTGTAGTGTTGGGCTTGGCAACACATAGTTGTGGAGAGGCCGATGGGGTTGTTGTGGATGACTCAGGTGTATATGGTAGACAGAGAGATCGGGTATAGGGCACTATGGCGGCGGTCTGAGGAGCAAAGACAGAGTCAACAGTGGGCAGGTGTCGTAGGGCACTATGTCGATACCTTCGCTCAACTTGCTCTAGGGGAGGTGCTCTAGCACCCATATCGAGACTGTCCACCCTAGCCTGAGGCTGGAGAGTGGCTCTGGTGGGTTAGTAGGGGAAGGTGGTTGATTGGGCGACACGGGACCGAAAAAGAGTTCTTCCTGTATGGCCGAGTGACACGACAGTTTGGGGTGTGCCAAGGGTTGTCTAGTGATCCCGTGATCTATCGGTGCCAGGGGGACGAGAGGACATTGGTTTGGATGATCATTGCACCATTGGGTGAGGATTCGGATACAGTGATTGATGTCCCGAACATGGACGACATCGAGGCTATCGCAGAGTATGACCAATGGTGGACTTTGTGGTGGTGGTGAGGTGAGGGGCCTCTAGGGGGTGTAGAGGCAACATCAGTAGGTGGTGAGGATGCAGAGGCATCAAGAGAGGGTTGGGGGGTTCCGTTGGAGGATGCGGACATGGTAGAGGTGGACAGCTTTGGGGGGGATGATTTTGGGGTTCCGAAGCAACCAAATATGTAGGACATCCCGGAGCAATGGGAGCCAGAGTAGGCTACCATTTCGGAGATGTCGATGCCTCAGGCAGTCTCGGAGGATACGGAGGCAGGGTTGCACGCTAAGATAGCACGATTGGAGGGGCTGCTCCGGATATGGGATGAGGAGCTCGGGCATGCACTTCATGAGAGGGATCTCCTACGGATACAACTAGCAGAGAGGGAGAACGCATTTGTGGCATACCGTCGGTGGGATGGGGATACAGATGTTGTGCGAGAGATGGATCACCTGCGAACGTAGCTGGTAAAGATGGAGAAGGCATTGGCACAGCATGATGAGAACTTGGCGATAGTTTGTCAGTGGGAGATGGACTTGGTTCGACATCGATTTGAGCTAGAGGCAAAGATTATCCACCTCGGTGGGTGGATCCCTATGGTTAGTGGAGGCGGATCATCATGCCTCATGAGAGGGAGTGATACTAAGAAGTCAGCATCCTCTCGACGTAGGCAACTAGATGAGGGAGACACTAGTAGGCATGATGCAGGGGCTAGTAGTAGCCACCCTGAGGGGTCCCATAGGACCCACACTACGGGGGTAGTTCTCATCGCACCGATCCTGCGTGATCATGGTGGCCGATGCCCTAGGTTAGGGGTTTTTGAGCTTTTGCCTTTTTGCGAGGTCAGAGGACCGGTTTATCGTAGCCTGCGGGTATTTTTTTGATGATATATATATATATATATTTTTTTAATACATATGACTTTCTTTTGTTTATACACGTGTTGTGATTTGATTTTATGCAGTGACTGATGTTTGATGGATGCATGTTAATTTACATTATGTATGGATATGTTGCGATGAATGCTAATGTTTCTAATTTATATGATATGCAAAATGGAATGGATGAATTGAATTTTTGATTTTTGGCGGTGGCACCATAGACTGTTTAGAACTTATGGCTTTTTTTCCTAGGCGATTGTTGTGGTAAATGACTTTTTAGGTATACATATTTATTTTATTTTTTTTGTATTTTCTGATGGCGATGCAAGGACGAAAGATATCACAGTTGGTTTATAATATACTTAAGGTTTTCTAAGACTCGGATGTTTTAACTTACTAGCCAAGACTGTACTTTTATCTTACAAGACTTTTGAGCAAGGTATGAATCAGAATTGTCTTTGACCAAGTTATTTCACATCCCTGTGTGTGCAATTGAGTTTGTTTATGTGGTATTTGTTAGGATACCGCCAGTTCCAGATAGGCTGTCAACCAAACCTATACTGAGGATCACCTAATTAGATCCACTAACTCTTTTTTTGTGTTTATTCAGATTAATCTGCGATGCTATCTAGGATACCATAAGCTAGCTCATCCACATGCAAACATTGATCTGCACACAAGTTAATGTGACAAATATATCATCATGCGGGAGGTTTTCCACTAGTGACCAATAGGTTATCCACCAAACTGGGACTGAGGTGCACCTCATGACCTTCTGAATGTTGAGAGTTCCAGGGATTCAAGTTTGATTCCCTTCTTTTCTTCAATTGTATTGGGATACTTGCTCTTATATAGCGATAAAAATCATTGTTTATTTTTGTTTTGTTCTTTTGAGCAAGGGATTTGAATATTGAGTGATGAGAATCACTATTGGATGTGCCTTTTGATGTATGCACTTTGGTTGTGATGTCAAAATTTTTTGGAGTTTTGACTTTTGCAAATTTTTTATGTTTTTGCAACTTTTTGAGAACTTGGGATTCTTGGGGAATTGGGTAGGGAAGATGCTTGTCCTTTTGCCAACTCTCAGCATTCTTGGGGTCATTTGCACAGGGGGATGAGCAAGATAACCTTTTCACTAGATGGTATCCTGGATTGCTTTGCAGGTTTCATCTTTCATTCACACAACTTGGGAATTTTTATGTGTGTTTTAGCTTGTGTTGGGATGCTACGTAACAAGGTGTGATCCAAGTAGAACTCTACCTTTGTAAAATCTGTCTGACTTTGTACAGTATTTGGCTAGAAAGCTAATGATGGCTGAATGACGAAAAACTCTTGATACATTAGAAGGCAACCGACTATGATATGGCAAAAAAGTTGTGAATGGCATTTATTTTTGATGGACTGTTTATAGAATGGAGGAATGTGGACAATGATGGATTTGCCGAGTAATTACAGTCTATGGTGCCTTTGACCTGTATGACCAACAAATATGCAATTTATGGATGCGATGCTTAATGCAGCTATTATTTTTGTGTTTTTGATGGATTGATTTTTTTTGTGAGTATGAAGATGAGATGCAAAAGAGGTCTTTATTTTTGTGATGATTTTGAGTATGCATGGAAATGAGATGCAAATTTTTGTTATTTTTGATGATTTTATTGCTTTGACTATTTTTTTTGTGTTTGACCAAGCGATTGTGGGAACCCTTGGAGCTTTTGGTTTGACCAAAGGGATGATGGGTACATTTGGGGATTTTGGTTTGACCAAAGGGTTTGTGGGCACCTTTGGGGCATTTTTGGGTGACCAAGATATTGTGAGAATCCTTGGAGCTTTTGGGGGTTGACCAAGCGACTACGAAAATCCTTGGAGCATTTTGGTTTGACCAAGCGATTGTGGGAATCCTTGGAGATTTTGGTTTGACCAAAGGGATTATGGGTACCTTTGGGGCGTTTGGTTTGACCAAAGGGTTTGTGGGCACCTTTGGGGCATTTTTGGGTGACCAAGCGATTGTGAGAATCCTTGGAGCTTTTGGGGGTTGACCAAGTGACTATGGGAATCCTTGGAGCTTTTGGTTTGGGCTATGGCTCTTTTAAATATGGAATGGCCATAAATGACTGATGTTCAAGGGTTCTAGTTCCTTGAATCCATCAAGAGAGGCTATCCAGTATGTTCCAGGTCCTATTTTACTGTCGATGACATGAGGACCTAACCAGTTTGCCACGAAATTATCCCTTAGATGGGGCGGTAAGTTAGAATTTTGTTGGTTCTCTTTTAAGACCAAGTCACCAACCTAAAATTCCCTCAGGTGAACCTTCATGTTGTATGCTTTCTTAAGTCGCTCTTGATAGATGCGTAAATGCTTGAGAGCATTAACGTGTCATTCATCGAGCAACGTAAGTTGGTCAAATCGGGCCTGCTACGTAGTGTCATCATCGATGAACTCTTGCATTGATATACGTAGGGAAGGAATTCCCAACTCAAGAGGCATGACAGCCTTAGTGCCATACACGAGCGAAAATGGAGTTGCCCCAGTGGGTGTCCGAATGCTAGTGTGATAAGCCCATATGTCAAGCGAGATTTGAATGTGCCAATCCTTATGAATATCTATAACTGTCTTTTTGAGGATGGAGACTAGCATTTTTTTTGATGCCTCTGCTTGCCCATTTGCTTGCGAATAATAGGGTGTCAAAAAATTGTGCTAAATTTTGTACTTTGTGGTTAAAGCACACACGTCTTTGTTCTTGAATGACGTCCCATTATTCGAGATGATCTTGGATGGAATACCAAAACAACATATGATGTTATGTAAAATGAACTCCACAATGCGAGGTCCAGTCGTAGAGGTAAGCGAAATTGATTCCACCCACTTGGTGAAGTACTATGTGGCCGTTATGATGAACGTGTAACAACTTGACGACACAGGGGAGATTTTTCCAATTAGATCTAATCCCCACTAATAAAATGACAAAACCAATTGGATCGGCTGCAAGGCCTGAGAAGGTATGTGTGTCAAATTGGCATTGTGTTGACACTTCATACACTTCCTTACATACGCGCAACAATCTTGCTCTAAAGATGGCCAATAATAGCCCATGCGGAGAATGCGCTTTGCGATGGCCATACCACTAAAGTGGCCACCGCATGTACCATCATGCGCTTGGGTGATCGCCCAAGTGGACTCCTGCTAGTCCAAGAAGCGAAGGAGGATTCCTTCGTAGCTACGACAATACAAAATGTCTCCTAGCAAGACATGTTTTATCGCTTTCTGCTTGAATGATCATTTTGCGGCATGCGTCAATCCAAGTGGGAGGTTACCTATCTTGAGGTAATCTCGTATGGGCGTGTACCAATCCTCCTGATCAAAAACCTCGACAGCATGAATAGCCAATCCCTCTTGAAGGTCATCCCTAGCAAAAGCTAAGTGGGAAAGAACTTGTAAGAATAGTGTTGTGTTGCTATTAAGGGGAGTAGGGGAGAACAAGGACCCCTAGTTGGCGTGATTCAGACAATCGTGGATTCGAGAGAACTTGTCCAGGGATGGTTCAATCTGGATCAGTGGATTCTTGGCATTAAGTTAGAGCTTGCACGCTCCATCGTGGATTGTGATAGTGTTTTGAAATGAATGGTTTTCATATCACCAGAAATGTCTTACGGGATTAGTGACCCTAAGGAGGCCATAGTGTCTGCAAAATGATTTGATGACCGAGGGAGTGCCTCGATGTCATACCATTCAAGCTTTTCCAGGAATTTGTCCACAAGGGCTTTGTAGGCCTGCAGAACTGGGCATTTACATTGGAATACCCCTTTGACTTGGTTGACAATTAATAGTGAATCACCAAAGATGTTCAATCATTTGATGTTCATGGTGATTGTTGTCTGAAGACCTATGAGCAAGGCTTCGTATTCGACATTGTTGTTGGTGCACGAGAAATCTAATTTAAATGATAGAGGTATTGGAGCCCCTTGCGGTGTGAAGAATATAATTCCCGTGCCACCCCCTTGCTCACATTTAGAACCATCAAAAAATAGGGTTATGTCGGCCTGTGACTCAGGCTCATCAGAATCTGGCGACTTTGAGACATGGAAGACCCCATCATCGGGTAGCTCTATGGTCAGAGGCTGATCATCTTTGAGAGGAGCCTCTATTAGTTGATCGACGATGACTTGACCTTTGATGGATTTTTGTCCAATGAACTCGATGTCAAACTTTGTCAACAACATGATCCATTTTGTCGTGCGGCTACTATGATAAGTATGACTCATCATGTACCGCAATGGATTCTCCTTAGACACAACATACGTCATGTTTCTCAGCATGTAATGGCATAGCTTTTTGGTAGCAAACACCACTGCCAAGCAGAGCTTCTCAACGTATGCATAGTTAAGTTCATAACTAACCAGGGTGCGGCTAAGATAGTAAGTAGCATGTTCTTTGTGTAGTTCATTTTTTTGGGCTAGCATGGTGCCCAGTGCCACCTCAATAGCTGAGATGTATAAGTAGAACGACACTCCTGGTCTAGGTGGTGCCAATACTGGTGGCGAAGCCAAGTATTATTTAATATCATCGAAGGCTGACTAGCACTTGTCATCCCAGTGAAATGCTATCCCCTTGTGCAATAATTTATTCATGGGTCAGCACTTGTCAGATAGCTATGCTATGAAGCGCTTGATTTACGTGACCTTTCCTTGCATGCTTCTAAGCTGCTTAATGGTAGTTGGGGGAAGCATTTCAAGGATTGCCTTGACTTTGTTTGGGTCTACCTCGATGCTTCATTTTGAGACTATGAAACCCAAGAGCTTTCTAGATGTGATACCAAATACGCACTTCTTGGGGTTTAGTTTGACTTTATGTTCTATGAGGCGATCGAGGATCTTGCTTAAGTCACCGAGGTGATTTGGGCACAAAAGAGATTTGGCCAACAAATCATCCATGTAATCTTCCAAAGTTTTATGCATGTGATCATGGAAGATGTATGTCATGGCACGTTGGTAGGTGGCGCCAGCATTTTTAAGGCCAAAGGGCATGACCTTATAACAAAATGTCCCCCAAGGCGTTGTGAATGTCATTTTTAGTTGGTCCTCGGGATTGATATGAATTTGATTGTATCCCAAGAAACCATCCATGAGGGATAGCATTTTGTGGCTTGTTGTAGCGTCTACCAATGCGTCGATTCTAGGCAAGGGAAAATCATCCTTAGGACTCATTTTGTTTAGATCTCAAAAATCAGTGCATATGCAAATCCTCCTTTCAGGATTTTTGACGGGCACCATGTTGGACAGCCATGGTGGTTAATCCACATAGATGACAAAGTGTGCATCCAAAAGCTTTTGTAATTCATATTTGACCATTAGGACCACTGTTAGGTGCATCTTACATAGTTTTTGCTTAAATGTCTTGACTTTCGTATCAAGCGTTAGGTTATGCATGACTAGTTGCGGATCTAGCCCCAACATGTCTTTGTAGGACCATGCAAAAACCTCCTTCTTCTCTTTGAGAAGGGCAATGTAGTCAACTTGCTCTTCGGGGGATAGACTTACCCCCAGCTTGATAATCTATGGATTCATTGGATCAGAGCCGATGTCTAGGTCAGTCATCTCCTCGACCAACATGTGGGATTCGTCCTCCAATTGGTGCGGAGTTGGGATCAAGTGGATATCATTTTCTGAGTTTAGATCTGTGTTGGGAACCTCGGGTTCCTCTTTAGCATGGAAGATATCCTGAGTTGGCCCTGGGGTGAAATGAAGCATCTCACTAAAAGTCCAGTACTCAGATGGGGATGGTGGTGAATTGACGCGATCCCAATCTATGGCATCTATGTCTAGATACAATGACTATGTTGGATCGGCCGGATTGTGGATGGGTGCGGTTAAGTCAATGGAGATCATGTTGATGAAATGATTTTGATCTCCATTACCATGGGTGTGGTTACTCGGACATCTCGAATGATTTTTGTGCTCTGGATCTGTCTCTGGAGGTATTGGCATGAATGGATCAGCCCTATGTGTGGGGAGGAGGACAGGGTCTACCCTCGGTACTGATATCTCTATAGGATCTCTGGGTAGTAGGTGTTCTCTATATGCCCAAAGTGGCGGATTCAACACTTGGTCCCACTGCGCTGGGTTTAGGTGCCACTCATGCCCTGGCCTTATGTTTAGTTGTTCAAATATGTTATCAATATCCAAGGGGTATTGTTGTTGCATCTGTTGCATGTGATTAAGATATGTAATCTCGGTTTCATATTCATAATCACTGTCGGAGATCCAAAGGCCTTCGTTGGTTCCAACATTGGTTTACGACATTAGAGGCTCTTCTTGCTCGAGAAAATTGATCTCTCTCCATCAAGGTTGTTTCGCTCTCTACGAGGGGACCTAATTTTCTTGAGGTGGCACTTGCTAGATTGGAGCATCCAAAGGGAACATTGCCAAGAGGCTTTCTTGATAATCATCCATGGAGGTCACTTGTGAGTGATTGCTATTCAATTCGAAGGGGTCCCATGGTGCTACCTCATATTCTGACTCGTCTTCAAAAGATCCTTTTTGACCTTGTCTATACCCCTCTTATAGGTGATTTTTTGAACTTTCTCCTTTCTCGATTAAAGGGAAGGGGTTGTTGAGGCCAACAAGGTTGGTTGTCAATGATGGGAGAAAATCCCCCAATGTATACGTCGTGTTAGGATTGGCATATGGATCTAATGCCAACCCACCCTTGTTGCCTATCCCTAGGCCTTGCATGTTCTCTACCAATATTTCCAAGGGTAGAGGGTGGTTGAACCCTACCCCTAATTTGTTGTATGGCATCTGATACCTTGGTTGGCAGAGAATGCGCACTCCTTGCTCATATCTACCTAACCCATATCCATGCCAATTGCATTGGCCAAGATATCTCAAAGCAAAATTTGGGTTGGACAAATAGTTGACGTCTTCAGTAAAAGGCTCTTCATCTTCATCCTCTTGCATGTAAGGTTCAATGCCATTATCAAGGCCCCCATATACAAAGTTTGTCTGGTTTTGCGGGTAGCCTAGAGGAACAATAGTGCCTATGGGGAGGGGAGGTCTCCCCATGTCCTGCATGGACTCAAGTGCAGGCGTTGCTATAATTTTCCACACCAAGTACTCCCCCAGGCCCGTATTGGCCATCTTAATAGTGATTGTTGATGGTTGAGGGGGAGGGAACAAAATTTTTTCCTAAGTCCACTCCATGTCGGGTGAACTAGGAGCCTCGACTTCCATTCTGCTAGGCATCTCCTTAGTAGATATGGTTGATACTGATGGTGGTACCTCTTCCAAGGGTTTCTTCCCTTTGTCCTTCGATGTGGCCACCATAGGTGGCATCGTTGGTGAAGGATCAGATGATGAATATGGTCCCGATTGGGGATTTGATGGACTTGTCAACGGGGATGCCTATGAAATCAGACCCTGTTTAGATGGATTCAACTAAAAATCCAAATGCGTTGATGGAAGGGTCAATTGTGGCATTAGATGCATCAAATTGCAATACTTTAAGGGCTCCAAGTTTATTGGGACTATATGCACTTGCCCTCTAAATGTATACTTTAAGCACTGATGAGTTATCGAAGGGACACACTTCATGTCCCTGATCCATGGTCGACCCAGCAAGATGTTATAGGCCATCTCACCCTCCAAGATATGGAACAATGTAGGTATAGTCTTTTGTCCCACTTGTATGGGTAGGACAATTGTGCCAACTGTCGAGCATATGGCATCATTGAATGCTCGCAGTGTATAGGTGGAGGCCACTATGTGAGATGCGGGCAAATTTAGGTGCTTCAAGGCCGCTATTGTAATGATATTACTGGATGAGCCAATGTCCACCAACACCCTCTTATATGGAATCTCGTTGAACCACATGATGACATGGAAGGGTGGATCCGCCATGTCACCAGCCACTGATCTCAATTCGTCCTCTCAAAAGGTGATGACTGGCTTAGTGCATCGTTTGACATGTCCCACGAAGTTGTTGAAGGAGTTTGCTTCATGGGGCTAAAACTCAATGGCTTTTAGTATCTCCATTAGAGCCTCCCGATGGGGCGATGATTGTTGTATGAGCTCATAGATGGAGATCCTAGCCGATTTGATCCTCAAACTCTAGGTGAGTTTGGTTTGAATCATGGCCACTGGTCTAGGTGAAGCAGGTTGTGTAAGGTGTTGTTGTGGTTGTGACGTTGTTGGCACCTCTCCTATAGCTGTTGCGGGGGTAGTTGTGCTCTGATACATCTTATTCTGAGTCACTATACTTATCATCCCTGCATACCCCTGCATTAGGTAGTTTTGTGTTACCTCATTGAATTGTAGGGTCTTTCCTTGCGCATCATGGGCAGGCAAGGGGTCCTTAAAGACATCCATTTGTTGGTTTCTTGGTGCCACGGGATTATCCACCGCTAATGTTTTGTTATCTATTAGGTCTTGCACCAAGCCTTTAAACTTCCAACATGCATTAAGGTCATGTCCCTTCCGTCTGTGGAACCTGCAGTACAAGTCTTCCCTATAGCCCTTAGGTTTTGGTGCATTGGGGTCTATGGGTTGACTCTCGGGTAGGTTGATCAAGTTTTCTGCTGACAAACAGTCAAACCGGGAATCTCTAGACTTTGTGTAAGGTGTTAACTGTTGCCTAGGGCGACGCTACTGATTTTGTTCTTGCCTCTAATTTTCTCTATCATAACTGTTAAGAGGCACCACCTGATAGTTAGCCTTTTGGGGTTGTGTTTCTTGTGCAGGCTTAGGGACGTTTATAGCAACTTGATTGACCATAGTGGGTTTATGTTGTGTGGTCCCTATTTTGGTATTCTTAGACCATTCTTTCTTCTTTGGCTTGGCTATCTCACCATCCTGAATATTGATCTCCTCAATGATTCTGGATTGTGCTAGAGATTCCTCTAAAGTGGCATATTGTTGCAGCTACAATAGCACAGAGCTCGATCTCAAACAGCTCTTTGAGATCATTTGGGTGAGGTTGGACATAGGATGGAGGTAGGGCAGCTTTGAAAACAAAGTCCTCCATCGGTTCCCATAGGCTGCCATGGTTTCTTCCTCATACTACCTAAGTTTGTATAGATCGCTTAGTGATGCCTTCTTCTCGGTGTTGAAGGTGAAGCGTTCGAGGAATGCATCCACTAGCTGATCTAAGTTACTAATGTTGTGCTTTGGAAATTGAGTGAACCAATCTAAGGTAGGGCCTACAAACATGGTGATAAATGTTCTTAGCATCAAAGCATCATTGTCCTGAATGCCAAAGCATTGGCTTAGAAATCTAGTCACATGCTCTTGGGCATCTTCCTCCCCTCTAAAGATTGCCAACTGAGGCAATTTAAAGTGTTTAGGGTAAGGGGGTGCCGGCACTAACGGATGCACAGGATGACTACAGAGTTGGCGTAAAGTGGGCTTTTGGGGCCCATAAGTCTTGGTCTCCATAGACTCCAAGCGCTCTAGTAGTGCTTTATATGCATCGAAATATTTAATCTCTTCCTCAGTTTGTTCCCGTTGCGGGTTACAGGGAACTTGAGGCCTATAGAGGGGTGGTCGAATAGTGCCCCCTCTGCCTTGGTAGGGCATTTATGCCCACTCTTCTTCTTGCTCATACTCCTCATAAGCTTCTTGAGGAGTTCCCGAGTGAGACCCATGACCATGGGTGGGCGCCCGTGGACGGTACCCATCATTGTTCCTGGGAGTGGCCTCCCGCTTAGGTCTAGGGGGACTCAGAGGCAGCACTTGGTAAGGTCTTGGGGACCTGTCTTGCACTAAGGGATTATGTCTCTCATACCTTTCTACCCTCTATGTTCGAGGGGTTGGAACCCTCTCAGGCATAGTGTTGCAGAGTAGCTCATATTTTTGGTGTTGAATGCACTCTTTGCTAAGGCGATATAGATGCTCTAGTTGTTGTTGGTCTTGCTCAAGCTGTGTGATCTGCGCTTGGCGGGCGGCATGTCTAGCAAATTCTAGGTCGATCTGCTTTGTCGTATTGAGTCTAGGAGGCCTAGATGCCTCTCCTACACATCTATCTCGGTCATGGTGATCCGAGATTTCTATAGTTCACTTCCCTTTGTCGAGGTTAGTGGTATTTACCTAAGGTTCTGGCCTCAGTGGGTGACCCTGATAAATAGCAGGTGTGGAGGTGCATTGCTCCCATGCTGTATATTACTCTTGAGGGATGTAGTGGTCTTCCTAGTTTTCCCTTTCATAAATGTGAAATGGGCAGGCATAGTTGGTTCACCCTGCCAGAAGAGACTTGTGCTCTAGATTTGGCTTATTATTCCTAATAGTGATGGGGGGTAAATGAGGGATGACGTAATCATATTGCCTATCCTCATGGATTCCATGTTGTTCTAGTGCTTCATTGCATGGTGGCCACTCATACTAAGCATCTAAGGGAGCCTTCCCATTTATATTGAGTGCCACGTGTAGGGACTCCTCCTGAAAGGGTCTATGTTGGACAGGCGTGCTCCTCGAAGGGGTGCCTCCATAGTCCCATTATGTCAAGGCACGGTGTGGACTATCTCATGGGTCAAGCCGCCAAGGTGGAATGACCAAGTCCTTGGGGCTATAGCGGAGGCGACTTGTGCCCCCTTGTACACTCTCTGCAGCTTCTATCCTTGATTGGGCTTGGCTATGGGTGTACACCATGGTGGTGTCTGTCTACAAGATGCATAGATTTTTATTTATTTTTATGATTTTGATTTTTATGCTACATTAAATAGAAAATATCACACACACAAAGCAATGATTATCTCGTTTAAATATTAAAGGTGTACCCTAAACCTAGTTTAGTGTGTTTTGATTTTTGTTTTGACCATTTTGTAAAGAAAATTTTGTAGCAAATGCAATATGATGGCTCTTATGACTCCCAAAAATGGTCACCCCTTCGATATACCATTGTCAGGCCGTTATACCAAACCTCTCTATATACCTTCCCTTACGTGAGGGAAATTATTGGTATGTGAGAGCAGAATGGTACGTGGAACATAGGCAGTATAGAAGGGGGATCACCTTGTTTTTGACACCTACCATAGAATACTTATCCTTATGCATTGGGAATCACCCCAGCTACACTTGGTCAGCTTTCGTCAAGATTTATGTCTAGCAACAGTAGCGATCGGGGTTATGGATGTAAAAATTCAAGCCAAGGTGGTGATGAAATCCATCGTTGGTCCTTATCAAGGGCTGGGGTCTTACGACCAGCTCCTTGGTGTTTAAATTTCCATGTGGTGTGTGGGGTTCTTTTTATTTTTCATAAAACAAAGCAAACATGTAGTAAAACTTTCCCTAAGCAAGCAAATACCTAGAAAACAGAAAACATAAAGTAAAAAATGACAGAAGGTGTTTAGGACCTCTACCTCTTCTCTGCCCACATCAGATGCCTCTAGATTTCTGCCTTGAAACTACACAGAGAGCTATTCGTCCCTGGGTGGGATGAATAACAGAATTGTATTCATCATAGGGTGGAGCGAATGCCCATTCGTCCCTGAGTAAGACGAATTCCAGCTCTGTATTCGTCACATATTGGAACGAACAGCAGTCCAGTGTTTGAAAACTTGGTACCTATAAGCAAAAACAAGCACAGTCCCAAATTTCACGTCTAGGAAGCTCCAAATCACCTGCAAAGTTGGGGGTTAGGTAAAATGGGTTATTTTGGAAAGACCCAGAATGTCATTTTTTTCCAATTCGGCCTCTATCACCAGGAATTTGATGATGCTACTTGCATGTTAGCAAAAGCAGGAAATGACAAAAACATGATCAAAATAGCTCAAAATGATGTGAAATTTGAATGACAACCTATATAAGAAACATAGAATCAGATGCAAAAATAACATAAAGGAAATCTGCTATAGATTTCTAATCACTCCGAGGCGGGGCGATTAGGACTGCAGTAGTGTGGGGGGCACCCAGGGGTAGGACGCCCGTCGTTTGGGGCTTGGTTTTGGCACAAATCCACTTGGGATGGGTCCAAAACCTCTTTTGGGGTGTTGTCAGTAAATTTGGTAGGATTTTATGGCCAAATGTTGGGTTTTGGTTTTGAATTTGCGCTTCCAATAACCACCCTATGACCTCCCTTCCAAAAGAGATCAAGGATGTGAAAGGCACAAATCAAAAGGTGTGAGGATGTAAAAATGTAGCACTTCATTGCTAAAAATTCTCCTTCTTTGTATATTTTTGGGGTGAGAAGACTCACCATTTTATAGACCTGACGGTCTCTTTGGATGAGCATGCAGAGGCGCCACTTGGCAATCATGCCTTCCCATGGGGGAGAAGATTCCTCCCTAATTAGGGGCTCCATGATTGCCCTTGTAACTGCCTCTAGCACTCAAAAATGCTCACTCACGCTCCCATGCAATAAAGAAAGAGTTAAGTGGTGAATCTGAGCTACCATTTGTTAAGATTTGACTTTTTGCTAGTCAAACCTGCTATTCGCCCCACCCTGGAGTGAATACTGCTAATCGTCCCTGGGTGGAACGAATACCAATTTGTAATCATCCCTGGGTGGAATGAGTAAAGAGCAGAGTGCTCGAGAGATGCCAAATCAACCTCTAACCTTCCAAAACTACTGTGTGAGTGGTTAGGACCATTGTTTAACCTTTGGGGGCTGCCCTGGGGGCTGTGTGTGTCAATGCGATCAATGTTTGCAGTCACATAATCGGATTGGTGCTGTTTTGGTGTCTACAGATATGAAAACAAAGAGGAAAAATACCATATATTATATTTTAAAAATGAACATCAAGTACAATGAAGGTGTCTTGCTTACATAGGCAAGGATGATCAACCATAGTCGTAGGATCAAGCTAAGGATAAATATCCACCATACAAAAGGAATATGTGATATGATCCATAAATTTGTAATCAATATGGGAAAAAGAATCTCAACCCTCCAAATATACCTAAAAATATCCCCATAACCGCTAGGAATAGTCAAACCTAAAAATATCCCCATAATATCCAAGAAATAAATATGTAACATCTCATCATATCTAAATAAGCTATATAAAATATCCACAGATAAGTGGGTGGGGAAAAATACATGGAATAACTAAATAAAAAGAAAATAAATTACCTAGATGAACATGAGCTAAGGTAAACAACCTACTCTAACAAAATAGACCCAACCCTTCAATTTACTTTATAACGAGATTCTACTCATAAAATACCTAACTATGATATAATTCTTAAGCCACTTGAATACAATATCAAACTCAGGAATGGGAATAATAGTAGAAGCAAAAAATTTACCTTGTGAACTACCTTCAATGTGATCTTTCTCCACCTCTTAAGAGATATCATTTGCATATGCATCCATGCCAACAAAACTAGCATCAATTGTTGACTCGTTAGGATTGGGTGCAATTTTAAGGAAAATACCTAGGAAGGGGTCCACAAAAGTATGAGAGACTAATTTTTGTGTTGAAAGGTGGTGTGACAGGTGAGGCTGACCATGAGGTTGATCATACAAACACTCAATAGGTTTTCACCATAATTCTCCTAGTGCAAATCTCAATCTCCATTATTTAATGGTTATTATTTTATCTACATATATCTATCAAAGTCCACCTTTTTTCTCAACTTGATGGCCTTTTACTCATAAAATTATCTTTAAGCATGTGGAACTTGGATTAACCCAACCAGACCTAGAATTAGCATAAATCCCTTTACCTCTATAAAATTGAAAAGATGAATTTAATTTCAAATTATTTATTATCTTATAATATTTTATCTAATTACATAATATATGTATCGTATTATCTTCAAAAACATATGTTATTAGATTTCTTATTTGTATTAAACATTATTATACATATAAAATAATATGTAAATAGTTAAAAATTGTTTACTCTTTAAATTTTTATTGTATACCCATTATATAAGGAGACCGACTAAGTTGATAAGTAAAACTAGTATTTTTCAAATTATCATTTATGTATCGTATTATCTTCAAAAACATATGTTATTAGATTTCTTATTTGTATTAAACATTATTATATGTAAATAGTTAAAAATTGTTTACTCTTTAAATTTTTATTGTATAACCATTATATAAGGAGACCGACTAAGTTGATAAGTAAAACTAGTATTTTTCAAATTATAAATAATGTATAGAATGGCATTTATCATTTAAAAAAATTTCAAACAAGTTTTTAAATGCCAAATATGCTTGACTAAATATCTAATTCGAGGGGTGGACTAAACACATTTTTCATATCTTAACTTTATCACATTTGTCAAATTTTCACCTTATACTTGCCTTCTACCTCAAATGTAGCAAATATATACATATCAATTACTTTTGTGTTCTTTGATTTTTCTTTTGGAGGTTAATGTTTTTATATATTTTGTAAAATATTGTATTTTCTTTTTTATCAAATAACACAAAAAAAATATATTATAGAGTTAATTGAAATGTGGTTAACTTATTTTTTTTATTAAATATATTTTTTATTTGCATTTTTAACATTAAATATATTTGTCATTTGTTTTTTTAAATTAAATATATTTTTTATTTTATTTAAAAATATATTTTTCCACGATAAGTTTTATTGTATCATTTTTATTAAGAGAGAAAATCCCACTTAGTTAATTACCTTTTAATATTAACTACCTTTTAATATTTGAATTTTGAATCTATCGTGCAATTTTTTTTATATAAATTTTTATGATAGTTTGAATTTTTAAGATATTACCTCAAATATTAATTGATGAAAAAAAAAAAAAAGTCTTTATTTAATTCTTATATAACATAAAAAATTACGAGTACTTTGGATTGAAAAACAGTTTCTATCCTTATTTGATACAATTTAGAAGTGTTCTAGCCTCTTCATGGTCATTAATTAAAGTTTTATATGATTCTATACGAGTGAAAAAAAAATTACTTCCGATAATTCTTCTACCAACCTTTTTTCATATTTCCTTTAAAAATTTCATCAAAATTAATTTTTAAAAATTAAAAAAGATATTATGATTATTATTATTTTATTATAATAAAAAACACTTTTTAGTATAAATTTTTTTTATATCATCATATAAAATAACAAGACTATTTTTAATAGCTTATTAAAACTTAAAATTAAAAATTTTAACATCTTTAAAGTGTCACTACATAATATAAGACATCATTTTTTTATTAGATTTTTTTATTAGGTAAAGAAGAGATTTTAAGGATTCTCGAACTTGAGAGTTTTGATAGGATCTCATAACCATTACAACATGCTCCAAAAGAGTTACCCACCAATAAGCTTCAAAAAGTAGAAATAGAGTTTACACCCAAAAGGGTAACCCACCAACAAGGAGCAAAGGTCAAAAAAACCAGCAACCAACCCTCCTACGTAAAGTAAAGTACAACAATAAAGTCCTAAAGGATATGAATTGAATGCCCCAGATGAGTAACAACACCATACACATATAATGGGAGAAAACTAAAACCAGAAGCAGATCACTCCACCTAGTTAAGGATTTTAGGCTTACACTTGCAACGATTCGAAAGAGAAAGTAAAAAACTATGAGCCACTTAAACCAAAGCAAGAACCACAAAACAAGAACAATCGCTCTCAAGTACAAGAAAAAAGAGATAGCAACATTCCGCACCGCACTTGAGAGGGAGAAGGGTAAGATCCCGAAAAAATAAGCCTTAGAACCTTGGGATCAAACACACCACCACTATTGGAACTAGAGAAAGAGATCTTTGTAGACCGTCGAAGCTAGGAAACCCACCAGAGACATGGGGTCAAAATCCAAAAACCACCGTAGCATAACAACCCACTTTCACCCCAACTAGTTTGGATCAGTATTTGGCCTTGTCTCCCCGAAACAACCAAATACAACAAGAAATTACCGAACCCAAAAGAAAGTGGCACAAACCAACCACGAACCCACTATTGGTAGAGAACCCTAGCAATAGAGCCATCCAAGCACCATCCAACCAGAGCAGCCAAGCCATCAGATCCGAAGCCATCCAAGGGAACACCATCATATTTTCATAGCCAAACACCATACCAAGCTCACCCCAACGATTTTGGGTCGGTAGATGGTCCTTTCCTCTCCTTGGAAAGCCAAAAAAACATGAAACTATCAAACCTTAGAAGAACTATTGCACAATCCAACCAAGTCCTCGAAACTAGTAAAGAACCCAAGAAACACAACCACATAACACTCCCACCAACCAGAGCGAGAGCCAGCCAAGGGGTCAACAACCAAAATTTTCCACTACATTATAACGACCCAGGATCACCCCTACAGGTTTGGGTCAGCATTCGGTCCTTTGCCCTAGATAAGAGTGATAATGCCAAACCCATAAGAGAGAAAAAATATATAAGTAAAACCCTCAGCAAGAAAAACACCCTGATCACGAACCACAACAGAGAAATTAAGCATTGACTAGCAGCCATATCCAGAATGGGAGAAATGAGGTGTCCCGCTCAAAGGGTTTCAGAGCGTCGAAGTCGGAATGAGAGTGAAACCCTCATGGAGGAAGCCCTCACGAACCCTCTCTGCCATGATGAGGCTCAACCCTCTCTGCCATGGTGAAGCTCGGACCCTTTATATCACGGTGAGGCTCTCATAATATAAGATATCATTAAAAATAAGTTTCCATAACTATTATTTCTTAGTCCACTTTTTTAATATAAAAATTATTTTTAATTTTAAAATTCTTTTAAAAATTAATAAAATATTAATATATTATACATATCTTTATATTTAATTTTTCTACAAAGGGAACAAAATTTCTTTCCACTTTTTTTTTTTGTAATGAAGAAGCTTTATATTAAAGAGGCTTAATCATACAAAAAGGGTGGGTGGAATTGAGCACACCCCGAGTCCCCGAGTCCAAAACCACACTAACTGCTGACCACGCAGTTAGGAAGACAACAACAAAACAACTTTAAGCTATTACATCGTAGACATCAAAATAAAGTAGGCCTGCAAGCATTTAAGCATTGTCCGGCACCGCCCCAACCACCACCATTATCCGGCTCAGAATGGCCCCAACCATCATCAACAACACCATTGCCCTCTTGAATCTTCGTTTTCCCATGAGGTGCGACAGCCTGTGGGGGAGGAGAAGAAGAACCATCTCCCCAACTCACCGTCGGAGTCAAAGGCACAGAACGAGCAGCCAAATCCCATGCATTGGTATGAACAGAAGTCGGGGGACAAACATCCCACCCAGAATTGGGACAGGAAGAAGAAGCACCACCTGCAGAGTTGCGTTTAGCAGCAGGAGGAGGTTGTGGCCAGTGTCGAGCATTGCCACCTGAACGTGAATGGTCGTTGTCTCGGGACCCAACACCAACAGACCGAGGATGCCTCTAGGTGGGAGGAGCATCAGGAGGCACGTGACTCACCGTGCATGGTGCATTTTTCCAGTGGTCCATCAAAGTGCGTAAATACTGCAACTCCACATTTACCTTCTCCACTTGGATATGAATCTGGAACCAACAATCATAAAAAACCATATATCTATCAGCAAGAGAAAAATGCAAAGAAGGTTCTTGCTGATGGAAAACAACTTTATTCCGAGTTTTCCATAGATGAAACAAAATGCCCACTCTAAAAATTTGCCAAACTGCACCAAGTTTATCGTTAAATCTGATAGGGTCACCAAGTAAAACATGCACCCAAGAACAAGTATCAAGCATGTAGGGACTGAAGAAAGAAAGAATCCAATCCCAAGCTTCTTTGGCTCGAGGACAGGACCAAAACAAATGAAGAATGTCCTCCTCAACACCACAATTCATACAAGTAATATTGTCAACACCCATATACCGAAGCCTTTGCCCCACAGGAAGACCCTTAAACAACAGGCTCCAAGCAAAAAAGGCTTGTTTGGGTTCAAGAAATTTGGCCCAAACAACCTTGAATCTTAAGCTCCATCGAGATTGCAAGGAGACTAAGTCCCACCGGGCATTCAATTTATCTGACATGGGAACCATTGGAGATAGCCAAGAATACCCCAAGGAGGGTTTGTATTTTATAAAAGAAAGCTTATTAGGCCAAGACCAGTCAGACCACCATGGTTTTTGATAATGTCTAAAAACCTTAGACCAAATCATAAGAGGAGTGGAATCCACAACAACATCATAAGTACTCTTATCTATAGGAGATAAACTAAAATATTGCATAAAATGATTCCAAGGGATCCAATCTCTAGTATGAAAATTCATGAAATCAGACAGGTAAGCAATACCCTTTCTATAAAATCGTTGAGCTCGAATCCACTGTACCTGAGCAAGAGGTGCTCCTTGATAAACAATAGCAGAGGACCACCAAACATTAAGGAGGGGAACAGAAGCACCAACCTTAGTCTTACCTCCATTCCATGAAATCCAGGGTTTAAGAGCCTCCCAAGCTTTCCAAATACTGTGAATAACAAAAGAGCCTAAAATTTTAATAGGTACAGATGCAGTAAGAATGGTTTGAAGGTTTAAACCTTTCCATACACGTCTACCATAAGGCAGACCAGTAGAAAGACAATGTCTGACTAAAATCTTCCAGATTTCATCCCCTTGAAGTGCCCTACAAATCCATTTAGCACAGAGAGCAAAACCTTGTTTTTGACAGTCAAAAAGACCCAAGCCACCAGCTTTCTTCGGGAGGCAACAAATTTCCCATGCCACCCTGTGAAACCCTTTCTTTCCAACAACATTAGACCATAGGAAATATCGAAGCAATTTGTCCAACTTGGCATAACAAGCAGCAGAAGGAACCCAACATGAAGAATAGTAAACATGAGTAGAAGCCAAAACCTTAGAACAAATTTGAAACTTTCCAGCTAAAGAAAGCTTCTTAGAAGACCAATACAGAAGCTTCTTTTCAACTTTATCAACCACATAATCCCAAAGTCTGGCAGGAGTTCCTTGAAAAGCAAAGGGAATGCCAAGAAATTTAAAAACTTCCCCAGGTTGAATCCATCTCCAGGGTTTATCAGCTAACCAAGAAGGCATAACCCTTCGAGATTGTCTATAGCAGGAGGTTCTTCTCCATTGAATACTAGTGTAGACACCAAAACAGCACCAATCCGATTATGTGACTGCAAACACTGATCGCTTTGGCAAACACAGCCCCCAGGGCAGCCCTCAGAGGTTAAACAATGGTCCTAACCACTTTCATAGCAATTTTGTAAGGTCAAGAAGCAATTTTGCACACTTGGACACTTTGCCAAATATTTGTCTCACCCAAGGACGAATTCAAAATAGAATCCGTCCCACCCCAGGATGAATTTTGAATCTGTCCCTGGGTGGGATGAATTCTAAGCTTAACAGGCAAAAAGGCAAATGGTGCCAAGTGGCGGCCCTGCAACGGTCGGTTAAGGGCTCCTACCTTGCACGCATGTGTAAGTGGACAGAGGGGCCGTTAGAAGACTGTTACAAAAAGCATTTATCAAAGCTCAAGTTAGTGGAGGACTCCCCTCCCTCATGGGAAGACAAGACTGCCACATGGCGCCTATGGCCAACACATGGCATTTGTGCTTCCCTCCCAAAAGAGACCCCTTGGGTCTATAAAAGGTGGGACTTTTCTCACCCAAAATATACAGGTTGAAGGAGTGTTCAAGCAACGAAGTGCTACCGAATTGAAGACTCACTTGCATCCCTCTTGGTTCACCTTCCCACATCCACCAATCTCTTTTGCAAGGGAGGTTGTTGGGTGGCCTTTGGAAGCTCGAACCTTACCCAAATCCAACGCATAGACACCTGAACCTACCAATTCGCCGACCCCCAATCCTAAAAGGTTTTGGGCCCATCCCCAGTGGATTGGCTCCAAAATCGAGGGCCAACGGTGGGAGGCCCACTTGGGCACCCCCGCACCTCCCAAGTCCTAATTTTAGTTTTGAGCACTTTAGATTATTTTTTAGATTGCATTTTGTGTTACTAGGTCTGATTAGTCCATAATTGCAATTTTGTAACTTTTGGTCAGATTTTAGGATGTTTTGTATTGCTTTGTCGTTTCGCTAACTTGCAGGTGTCAAATTCAAATTCCCGAGGGTGGAGGCCAAATTGGGAAAATCCGACCATCTGGGTCGTCCCAAAATGGCCCCAATTACCTAACCCACCTGTTTGCAGGCGTTTTGCAGGACCCGGGATCCAACATTGGAGCAGCAGTAGGTCAGTTTCTCCAACTCAGAAGAATTCGTCCCACCCAGGGACGATTACGTATCGAACTCGTCCCGCCCGTGGGACGAATTCCAGTTTAAGGTGGATTGGCCAGCTGCCTCGATGGCAGTGGCCTTCTGGTAACTTCTCTTACCTTCTGTCAAGTTTTGAAGCAATTTGGTGTCACTGTATTCACTGTTTTAGGCAAATATTCATATGCATATTTCGTTGGTTTTAGAGAGAGAATGCTTTTCATTTGCAGCAGGTGCTACTGACGCCTTGGTCATTTCTTTGTTCGCAGGAGAAGCAGCAGAGGCGAAGAACTCATCGACATCAGCGGCGGCATCATCTTGGCCCGCCCATTGCAATCGTGGGCACGCGGAAGGAGGAATCATTCAACGATTGTAATCAAACCCTATTTGCGCTCCTAGCCCCTGAAAAGGGAGGAGGCATCATTGTAACGGAGATCAAAGGAAATTAATGAAAGGGTTGTGTTTTCTCTATTTGATTGTGTCTCTTCCAATGTGTCTCTTTTTCGTTTCGTGCAATTTACATTTCTAGGACTTAAGCGTACTTAATTTTGAACGCAATTGCACTTGGTGTTTCCTTTGACTGGAATCTCGTGCTTTCAACTAGAGCCAGAAGCTTGACAAAAAGTATCAAGGCAATCAAGAGCTTGAGAAACAGATTGCTCATCCTCTGCTACAATAAGAAAAGAATCATCAGCAAAATGACCATTGATTAGTTGTGAATTCGAAGAAGGCAAAGCAATGCCTTTAAGAAGGCCTTTTGAGGCTCTATCAACAAGCAGATAACCAAAAGCTTCAGCAGCAAGAATAAACAGGGAAGGAGCCAAAGGGCAACCTTGTCTGACAGATCTGGCTAATTGTATGCGTTGGGATGGGCAGCCATCACTCGCTAAAAATAAAAAATACACTTGGAAAACAATATTTTTTTTTGGTTCTTTGACTTGTTTGGTCGAATAAATATTGTGCTAGATATTTAGTACTAAGGTGCCGACAACCAGAATTATTGTGCTGTGTATGAACAAACGGAAATGAACCTGCAAGGACCTATAATTCATCCCATCCGTAAGTCTTTCCGCATTTGCCTTTCTTGTTCTAGTAACCCTGCTAGTCCCACTTTTCAATAAATATCACTACACTCTCCTAAATACACGACGGACGGCGACACCTTCTATTTTATATTCATGCTTTGCAATCTAGATTAATTTGCTAATTTACTATAATTTTTCAAATATTTGTTAATGAATCCAAATTATTAGGAAACACTCTATTTAATATAAAAAAATAAAGAAACATGATCTTGAACTTACGTCAAGTTCACGACAGAAAGTTTGAATATATATTAAAACATATATATTATCACGTATAAATGTATATTAAAAAAATATTTTCACTACATGACAAAACTATACGGTGAACTACGCCGAATAATCTTTGAATGGCATGGCTACAAAGTGGTCATTGTACATGGCGTCACTATGGTCCACAATAAACTTATCCGTGGTCACATACAGTCGGATGCCATTGCGGAAGGATGGTGACACATTGACAGAACAAGCACATAATTGTATGCCACATTAGATCTAAACCTCAGTCAAGTATACAATACAGTTTTGACTATGATTAAAGGGCATACAGCCTTACGATGTTTTTAAATAGACGCTATTACGGACTTCTCTGCCAAACTAAAGTTTCGATCTCATGTTGAGTTAGTCAATCAGATCCAGCTGTGTACAAATAAAGCTTGTGCCTTGTACAAAGGCCCCATCTTGGTCATGGTCATCTCGTCACGTGTCATATACTCCTAGTCAATTGAACACACATAAAAAAATTTATCTTGTGCCTGGTTGGCAAGGACACTGGTCCAGATTTCGAAGCGTTGTACGACGCAAGCACGTGGAACGTTGTAAAATTGCTTGGTGAGCATTTTTCCCAACTTCTAGAACAATCGATCCGAAGGTTCCCCTTTCCCAAGGGTGTTGGTGTTCACAGATCGATGGAAAGTGAAGTTGATAAGCAGTTTTAATATTATTTGTTATAAGTTGTTAATTGAACATTAAACAAAGTTCAGTTGTGTTTTATGCCGAGACAATGACCGAAGCCTAAAGAGTTATTAGATTGTTCATTATTTTAATGGAGTTATAGATTTTAGTTTATGGAGTATTATATACATTAAACTTAGATAGACTTATCTAAATTTTTATACGTTTTTTTAAAGTAGAAATAACATGTTTTAATTAATTAATTTTAACTAAATTTTTTGAAACAATTAAAAAAAAATCAATTAGAAATTAACATTTGGATAGAGCTCACTTTTACCTTAAGCGCCCTTATGATTAATAAAGTGTTAGTCTTAAAGATTGAGGTCCAAATTTGTGGTGTAGGCACCCTTATGATTTCATACGGTACTTGGTTGAGGGATTGGAACTTTGACTTGAGGTGTGCAGCTCCTCATTTATTTATTTTTGTTTAGTAGCGTGGACAAATCTTATTAGATCATATATAGAATCATATAAAAATTAACTTAATAGTAATAATTGATAAAAATAAATTTTATTTATTTATTATGTTTAAAAAATAAGTTTATAATTTTAATAATTTATATTAATTTATATAAGTACAACATAAATTTAAATGATTGTATTAAGTTATATATTTATAGAAAATATATTTTTTTAATGTTTTGATAGGTGAGCACATATAATTGGATATTAATTTTGGTTTATTTATTTTTATAGCATGTTGTTTAGTTGGAATATATTAGTCCTATTAGAAATTATCCAATCAAACAAATACGAGGAATCTAGAAGGATTTCAATAAAAAATGATCCAACTAAACTAGTGTGACATCCTTTGATCCAAGTAGAAAGTTTTTGACTAAACCAGCAAACAAAAACAAATCTACCTCTATGCCCTTCTTCCATCTTACTATGTACACAACAAAACAATCTTAGAAAATCCATTGTACACACAACTCAACAAACATAACATACACAACATAGCAAAATCAACAAACTATTACATCCAATACTACAAAAACTCAGTTATCGCCTTCCCTATTAGCATCACCATCATAGAGGGAGCCCAATAGTAAATTGTTTATCTAAAAGGTATGTCCTACATCTACTCAATGGATTTTTCGTTAAACTATAATTTATCTTCCATTCAAATGGGCCTTCCTACTAAAAATAAGATCCCAAAAATTTTAATTTATTTTAACCATAATGTCCATCCAAATTTCCCTAACCTTAAAAGCACCACAAAATTAAAATTCAACGATACTTTGCATAGTATAAAAACTAAGGAAATGATTCTAAAAATAAAATTTTCATGCCTAGAGCTTTGTATTTGTATTCCAAGACTATTATGACATAGATGCTAGAAACATGGAGGGTTTCATTCCCATACTAGATCAAGCCCCATCACTTGAAATTATTTTGTATATTAAATCCCAACCCTAGGTAAGCCACCATCATTTCCACCAAATCAATGACCTCACATAATATGTCTTTTGTGTCTCTTATTTTCCTATTTTAGCAATTTTACATAGTTTACCCAACTTTGAAAGACACTTTTGGTAGAAAGTGACCACCACCAAATCCACCTCCCTTTCTTTTTTATATCATGCACTACTTTTATCAATAGACAATACATTTACAACCACCTTGGACCCAAATTACACAGGCTTAGAGCGAATTCAAGTCATACAACAATAAGAGAGAATTTTGTAACTTTTATCAAAAAGAAATTTGCATGGTATATGAAAGAAACAATAAAATACATGGTTTGAGAATCAATTTTGGTCAAATTTAGTAATATAAATTTATAGTCAAATGAAAAGGAATAAATAGCTATATTAATCAAATTTGTGGGTTTCTATTAATAATGGATAATATGATATCACATGATACCATGTATAACTTTGAAAATAATTACTCAACATCCAAGAGTTGGAATGATAACTTTAAAGGCATTATACACATATTTTTAGTGAATTACTCGACATTATTATAGAAGTGAAGTGTAGTTATGAATATCAACTATCTTAAATAGTAGAGTATTATAGGTGTTTGTGCAACATGCATATCCCATATAAAACATCTTAATATTGTATAAGAGTCTTCATATGTGTAACTGTGAAAATATGTTGCCCAAATGCTCTATGGTAAGTTGGGTGATAGTGAATACAAAGTATTTTTAAAAACCTAATAAAATTCAAGTAATTCTAAAAGGTAGAGGTTGTTTTTAAAATCAATGATATTAATATTTATTATTTTTCTTTTAATAACTCAATCTCACCCACTTCTCATTCACTAGTTTTATCGAAATCTTAATATTCAATTTTTTCATGGACTCAATTTGATATATTCTTAGTGTCAGGAATTCGCCTATTTTCTTCAACATATTTGTCTTCCTAATTATTTTTTTAACCAAGCTATATAAGTAGAATATAAAACTATAAAATTCAAGGGAAATAATGCCTAAGTGTACCAATTTTACATAAGGAATAAAAGCATGTAAACACACACACACACCATGTTGTGGTTTTAACTTGGGTTTACCGAATGAGAGCCCAAAGATATAACACTATGATGTTCCACAAAGAACTTAAAAGCATACAATAGAATTTTTTTAATACTAATATCATCAAACTTTTTTTTAGGTCTTTTCTATCATCATACAATGACTTATTTTTGAAGAGATAGTAAAAATCCTATGGGAAAAACCATCAATTAAAAAGGAAGGAAGAGGCTTGTCTTCGAATGGCGAAGATTTTCCTATTAATACAATAAGAATGATGACTCCCATCAACATGGCCTGATGAGGTACTAATTTACAACATATATAGATGGTGAAAAAAAACCTTGAGGAAAAACCAACTATCACAACTTCTTTTTGAAGCGATGGTAAAAACCCTATGGGAAAAACCATCAATCAAAAAGGAAGTAAGGAAGAGGCTTGTCTTCGGATGGTGAAGATTGTCCTCTTAATATGATAAGAATGGTGAGTAGTCCTGACAACATGGCATGATGAGGTACTCATTTACAATATATGTAGATGGTAAAAAAACCCCTTAGGAAAAACCATCTTTCACACAAAAAATATTCAAGATAGAGGTATGTCTTTGGATGGCAAAGATTGTCCTCATAATATACATGTTGGAGAGATGATAAAATAAAAACAAGGAAAAAAACCATTCTCCAAACATTATAATTAGAGGTGGAAGACCTTTGTGTCAATGCAGTTGTATTACTCCAAGTTTATCTCGCAAATGAAGGTAACGTGGAGAAGAAAATGACTTGGTGAAGATATATGTAATTTAATTCTTAGTTGGAATATAGTCCAATTATATATCCCCGTTCTGAATATCCTGCCATATGAAGTGCATGTGTATCTCAATGTGCTTGGGGCACTGATGATCAATCAAATTACGTGCAATATGAATTGTGCTTTGATTGTCACACCAAATATTTATAGGCTTTTCATGGGAGAAATTCTCTCAGAATTTGATGAAGTCAAAGATCTTCTTGACTAGCTAAAATTATTGCCCTGTATTCTGCCTCTATAGAAGATAAAGCTACTGCTTGTAATTACTTTCATAACCAGGCTATTGGTGAAGAATAAAGGCAAAAGACATAGCTTGAGGTTGAACATTTTTCTTCTACTGAACCTGTCCAATCTGAATCCGTGTAACCAATGATATCCATGGATTTTTTCTTATATAAGAGCCCAAAGTGCGTAGTGCCTTACAAGTAACGAAGGATTCTTTTTGTTGCTTGCCAATGACTGAAGTCAGGTTGATGAGATAATCTGGATATTAGGCCAACAACATATGAGATATCTGGGCGAGTATGAGTAAGGTATAATAGACTTCCTACAAGATGATGGTATAGAGTTGCATCACATAGAGGGGATGAGCAGGAAGTACTAAGATTAATGCCAGATTGAAAAGCGGTAGGAGAAGGTTTACAATCTATCATTTTAAACCTTTTAAGAAGATCAATTGTATTCATTGAATTTATTTTAAATTGAATTTAACCCAAAGTTCCCCCCTTTAACTTTAATTTGAGAATGCAAGGGATATTATTTACAGAAGCCTTAATGAAATACCAAATACATCAAAATTACCCGTCCTTACTAGAAGGAGACTATAAGTAATATGAGAAAAATAATATGAATTTGAGGTTAAAGAGAATAAATATGCCAATTTTTTTTCTCTATTTTTTTTTAAGAATCAACAAAAAATGCAAAATACCTACCCTAACGAGAGGGAAAGTATAAGTATTTTGAGTTTTGTTGAGTAAATACTGATAAAGAGAACAAATATCCCAGGCCTATATATATATATATATATATATATATCTTTCTCAAATACCCACCATGACGAGAGGGTAACTATAAGTATTGATTAGATATGATACTTGGAACATAGGCTATATCATCCAGATCTTTATTGGTAATATTATTAACCCGCCCTTACTTGAGGGAAATTATAAGTTAAATAAGATGTCCAATTTTGGTGAGTGATGTTTTTTTGTTTGTCTCTATAATGTTTTAGAATAGTTTAAAAGAGTTATTTGAATTTTAAAATAAACAATTATAAATATGAACTCTTTTAGAAACTTGTAATTGAGAAGATTTTATATAATGATATAAAAAAAAGAGCTTTAAAGAAATTTTAAGTTTTGTTAAATGGATAAAAATAATAAAACATAATATTTTATGCAAGATATTTAACAAAAATGAATTTCTTTAAATGAGAGTGTTATAAAAAGATAAATAGAGAGATTTTTAAGCAATTTATATATCTCTTAAATTAGAAAATATAATATTTGATAGAGATATGAAGATTGCGGACTCTAAAATAATCATATAGAAGAACACTCTTTTTGATAATATGAAATGATTTAGATTTTAACCTAACATATAATTTTAAGCAAGATTTTAAAAGGAATTATTTCTTTTGATGCAAGTGAGGGTAAATTAAAATTGATTTATAGAGAGATATATAAGCAATATATATATATATATATCTCCTAAACTAAAAAATTTAATAAAATTAGAGAGATATGAAGATTTTAGACTCTAAAAAATCATGTAAAAGAACACCCCCTTCCAAAAGATAAAGAACAGTCCAAAAAAGGCACCCAAAACCCCTTGTCAAAAAATATATTTTATTTAAATTCATTCTTACAAATGACTCGTTTCACTTTTGTCCTCAAAAGAGGCAAAATGAAATATGAGTCAGAAATAAAATTAAATAAAATATAGGGAGTGAAAAGAATGGTTTTACCTTCGAAATTGAAGGGAAAAAGACATTACAATGATATTTTAAAATTTAACCATATGAGAGAAGAAAACCAATTTGTTCACTAGTGCATGATCAGATAAGACATCCAAAAGCCGAGGAGACAAAATTGAGTTTTGACATTAGATGAAGCCACTAGCTATTGTAGTTCTGCTATCTTGAATGCAGGTGAAAGTCTCTACCGTGGTTGTTGATGAAAGCACCGTTCAACCTGACGGGTTTCCTCTGCACTATGGTCTTCGAAGATGTTCTCTGTCATCGAGGTCACAGTCTAAGGTCTTTGAACATGAAGACTCATATGCGAAATAACCTGAACCTACAGATAAAAAAGCATAGACGAACAAGGGAAAAAAGACCTAAAAATTGAAATTAATATATATCATATAAAGTGTCTCCTCTCAGCACTTCGAAAGAGGGATTGAAGCATGCAACAAAGGAGAGTTAGACAAGATTGATATAAATAAAAACAATGTGAATCCAGATAACTAAATAGGATGGAGGAGAGTCGTTTGCATATCAGTAACTGAGAGTGAATCCATAAAATATCATTGATTAAGATCATCCTAGTTTAAATGCATCTTTGAAGGTTATCGCCAAAAAAGCAAACGAACGCTAGGGAGGAGCAAGATATGAAATATAATGACATTAAATGCAAATTTCAGTAATTTAATAGCTCAAAATGATTTTATAGGAGCGCCAAGTGTTAAATGGGGATGCCACGAATCATATCTCCATGAAATGAGATTTTGTCTTCGATGGCGTAATGTATCGTTGGCGCCCCAAAATTAAACGGGTGCCACGATACGATAGCTTTGAAAGATTTCTAAAGTTGAACTAGGCAAGATATATAAACAAATATTTATGAAAATAAGTACTTTTAAGGAAGTGAAAAGTTAAAAGGAATTATTACTCTTTCACTTAAATTGTACTATTATAGAAAAGAATTGTGAAAATCAAATTTAATTTAGAGATGTATAATATAAAGCTTTGCTTATTGAAATACTTTAAAGAGAAAAGAATTTATATTTTTCTTTAAGGTGTTTAACAAAAATAAATTATACCAAAATTAAATATTAATTTAAAGCTTTGCTTTTAGAAATAATATAAATAAAAAATATATAAATTTTCTTTAATGTTTTAAGCAAAGTAAATTATACCAAATTAAAATGCAATTGAAATGAGGCGAAATAAAGTATGCATTGACAAACCCCCAGGATTTGAGATAGGTGCAAAAAAATCACCTGAAAAACCCACCCAAATATATTATTTTTATTGCTCTTGAATTCCAAGCCAAGGAGAGGACGAAAACTTAGGTAATCTCCTTTTCATATGGCTACAATGATGTACAAAATAACTAAAATAAATAGAGAACAAATAAACTAGCCAAACGATGCATAGAGAGAGATGTCAGACAAAGGAGAGGGGGCGTCAGATTTGATTCACCAACGAACAACCTTTACCATGTGGCAAATAACAAACTTTAGCAAGGAGAAAAAAAGGTTGTGAGCAAATAACGTTTTTCTCTTCAACGTAGTCGCTAGCCTTCACCTGCCAAGAAGATAAGAAGTTATTTAAAATAAATATAACAATGATATCTGCGAAATGAGGTGCTAAGAGGTGATGACGCCATAGACCAACGAGTTTGAAGATGAGTGCTGAGAGGATGGTGGTAGCAGAGTTTCTCAATGAGGAAGGCACCACTAGAGTATCATTACACAAAGTAAACGATGACAGCCACACCAGCTAGCAGCTGAGTTGGTCAACGAGGAAGGTGCCAACAGAGCTTCGTTATGCAGAGTAAACAACGCAAGCCACACCAACCTATAGAACATAGATTTCTTTTGTAGAAAAAAAGAACATATAGTAACATATACTGAAAACTAGTTACTCATATCAAAGAAGTGCATGATTTCAAGTGTAAGTAATATTTTTATAAAGCAAAATAAGTGATGATCTCTCGAAGCATCGTTCCTTCCAACATAGCTTCGTTACATAGAGTAAATGATGACAAAAAAAAAAGGACACCCTTCTTTGAAATACCTATAGAAGAAAAGAAAACAAAGAAGGCGTAATAGAAAAAAAATATTTTCTATTTAGCAAATAATATAATAATATGAAAACATCAAATCGAATGAGCTCTAAACTTGCAGAGATGACAAAATTGATCTATGAGCACAAGAGAGATGCTTGGAAAAAGGGTGATCCGAATGAGATATAAAGGATTATAAAGATATCCGTTAGGCATTGCCAACCAGAATTGCCGATATTATCGGGCTTGACGACGTTTGCCAATGCTAAGGTGAGAGAAGTTTTTAAACAAAAAATGCGCCTTTGCAACATTTAAAAAAAATTGTTTAATGCAACTGTAATGACATCGTCTCAAGCATACGAGGTAAACTAACAAAAAAATTTAGAATATATTTTACACCATTCATGAGATAATGCACCAACGACAGGGGCACTGATGGAGAAGTGGAGGAGAGGTAATGCAAGAACGATGATGACACCAAAAAATGGCATGCGTTCCATTCGCGAACCTGAAATGGTCTCCGATAGAAAGGACAATGAAGCGGAAGCTACCTGCAAGGAGAAAAAACACAGATGATAGAAAAAAAATTTCCTATGATATCTTGTTAAAATTTTTCAAATATAGATTTTTGAAAAATATAATCGCTTGAAAAAGAGTGTTTAACTATAAAATATTTGTATGTATATTTTCATAGAAGAGAGCCTTCTTTTTTGTAAAGAAACAAGGACAAATCTAATGAAAAAAATTTGGCAGAATTTCTAAAAAAGAAATTGTATTAGAAGAAAATGATTCTTCCCTTCTTTAAGGAGAAAAATATAATACTTTCAGAATAACCCACATACATATATTTTAAAAAATATAGCTGAAATAAAACTATATATAAGATCTTATGGAAGGCTAAAAAAATAAGAAGCCAATAGAAGATACAAATAACCAGCTCTGAGAATCTTCAAGAGGGAATGCTAGCAAAATCTATCTTGCTCTAGTACCATGTTAGAATTTTCCAAAAATAGACATGCACAACATTACACAAAATATGAAGAAAGAGTAGAACTGATTGATTTATTCCAAGGATCAACTTTGTATAAATAGCAAAGTTGATCATTGAGAGTTGTTGGATTACAACAACTCATCAAACCTAATGAAGACACCACTGAGTGTTCTCCGACACATGGAGGAGTGGAAACTCAAGTGTGTCTATCCTAGTAGAACTTAAGAGAATATTCACTTATTCTAACAATATATTGAGCACCAATTTCCTTCATATTATGATAATATTTTACATAAAATTTAAATGTAAATTAATACTTGAAGCTTTATCTATATTCATATTGTTAATTTAAGGTTCTCATTTTTACATAAGTTTATTAATAAATTGATGATCATCTTCATATCCCCATTCATTTTAAAGTTTGAAATCATTTTACAAGTTCTAATTTTATGCTTTTCAATGAACATAATATTTTCTATTGTGGTTAGTTCTATTTTAGTTAAGAATATATCTGGAGTAAAATGTGAGGATTTGTTTTTTTCATGGATGAAAATAGTTTACTTTACTTTAGAATAGTCTTTTCATTCTTTTGAGTTTTGTTTATAAAAATAATATAAACCACCCTTTTAACACAAATTGCCTTTAATAAGGGATCCTTCACTACAATGATCAATGTTATAGATAGTTTTTATTTTTACAACCCACAAAAGTTAGAGCATATTAAAGTTGTTATGTGACAAGATATAATTATTGTTATAAATTTGGTCTTATTGATAAATCTATCAAAGCAAGAGAAAAAATACTTTTTATGACCAAGATGCATAAGAAGGAAAACCACTACATGGTTAAAGAGTCACCAAATGTATTGATGAGCTTATAAAACCTCTTATTTATCCTTAATTCACTATGGCACATGGCATGACATGAAATAAAGATGATTTTCCTCTTTATTTTTTCAAGTAATTAATTACAAAATTTCATAAGGAGATGAATATAGACTACATATATACATCATGTTGTTATCCAATGAAAGGAGCATTTCAATGATATAGATGACTTGATCTATAAGAGGTAATTGGTAGGCAATTAAAGGGATCTTTCCATTAATATATTAGATCATGTTTTAGGGCCTCTTATAGATAGTGTAGCTAGGAAACCCTTTTTAGAGATAATGACCATATCATACAAGAATTTCATTTGATTTAATTAGATCAAGTTGTAAATTTGATAAAGAGTTAATGATGATGTAGAATAAAATAATCTTCATCTAGCTCTATTAACCTCCTAGAGAGTAGCCTATATATGGTCCATGATGTCCATATGGTTCTCCCTAGGTATGTGGATAACAAATAATATAAAAAAAGACTTGATGACCTTAGTAAGGAGTTTATTGTATATTCCATTAGTTTAGACCATGATATTTCTATTATTGATTTAGATTCATTAATTGATTATAGGATTTTGGTCAATGAGGGATTTAGTATATATATATATATATATATATATTTTATTGCGATCCACTCCCATAAAAATATCAAAATAATACATTTTTTTTTGCATCAATTAAACCTTATCCAACTTTCTCTTTCATCAAAGATATTCTTCATTTCCTTTTGTATCAATTATATTTTTCATCTTCCTCATAGTGCATGTTTTTGCAGTCAAATATTTGGCATCATTAGATAAGATTATCCCTTGATCAGTCACCTTTTAAAAGTTGAATTTTTCTAGGATGAAGTTTAACATCGTAATTTATTAAATTATATGCTATATGATTTTTAGGTAAGATTTTCCAAATTCATTGTACACTGGGATGGAGGTGGAGGTTTAGTTTGTGAAAACTTGATTGTATGCATTTAAGAACTTAATTTATTCTCTGCTAATCAAACCAAACTTGGTTTTCTAAGGTAATTTCATTTACCAAAAGAATATATTTCCAAAAAAATGCATGGATCTACATTAAATTTATTTTTTCTTTCTTTTGACTACATTCCATTTGTCAAAATTCTTTGAGTGACTAGTTTGCATGCTTGTTTGAGAAATAATTTTTACTCTCTATGACTAGATGGTTGGACAATGATTAGAAGCATCATCATTAACAAATAGTTCTACAAAAACTATTGAGTGAATTTTACAAAAGTATTACTGAATTAAATTTAAAAGGGATACACATTTGTGCATATCTCTCTAAAATGGAATGCTTACAATTAAACTCTTGTTGTCAAGGATACATATTTGTGTATGTCTCTCTAAAATGGAATGCTTATAGTCAAAATATTATTGTATATGTAGGATCCCCATATAATAAGCTCAAGAATTAAAAGCCTATTGTAACTAATACCAAATATTTCAATATATAATATCACAAGGCTGAAATGCCTTAGCAGGCTAATACTGAAGTTACATAAGGTGATTATTATCTAAAGGGATGAACTAACTAGATTTTAGTAACCTAGTTCAAATTATAACATTACCAAACGTGAGCTTGATATCAAAAGAGCTCATCATAAAATATTTCCTATTTACCATAGTTACCAGATTGCAACAATTGTACAAGAGGAGGAATGTTGTTTGCTTAAATGCAACAATTATAATATATATTTTGTCACTTAGAAACTTTGTTGCAACCATAAATAATATTTCCACTTCATTATTCCCCTTCAGATCTATATTGAGAGTGACTTTCTCCTTGGTATATATTTTTTTCTCTATTTCTAGATTCAACATTGTGCACTTAAAAACAAGTGGCACAAATTTAATAAATACAATAATTTATCAAAGAATATCAGAAAGACCACAAACAGGTTAAAAAACATGAAAAGTAATATTGCTTAGAGAAAATGCCTCAGTGAAAGAAACCATAGAGAAGAATTCGTAGCATATTTTCTGCCAAAACAAGTTGATAAGAGAATATTTTTCTCAGTTTTATCCCCCATGCAAGATTCTCACAAAATAAACATACAACTTATGTTGTAAATCTTCATGGAAAATCCTTCCAATAGAATCTCTTGATCTCTTCAACAAAATAAAAGTCAAGATATTACAAGCAGTGCAAGTATGTTCCATGGGGATGCATCTTGAACTTCAATATTACTATTCAATATGCATCCCCTAGTCTCACAAATGCATGTCATAATCCTAGTGCCATATTAGAAATATATCCCACCATAATGGATATGTATCCCAATGTCTCGCACCTAGAAACTTATGGAAATTATAATACATGATCAGTAAAGAGGAGTTGCTTCTTGAAATTTAGAATAGTTAATGATGTATGGTTGGTCAAGCATCCTAATTGCAATAGTGTGACCCACAACCTATAATTACACCATCTATGTAGTGCAATGTATGGATTAGAGATCCTATTTGAGGATAAGAATGGTAGAATCAATACTTTGTAGTCTAGGTTAGGCATCCAATCATACCTGGCTGAACCATTAACAACACTAACACCATTGATATAGTGCAATATATGGGTCAAAGATGCTAGAATTGAGGACTAGAATAGCATAGTCGATGCAATGCAACTTGTGGGTCCCACATCTTACCTGGAATTTATTGACCCACGAAAAGTAATGCCACCATAAATGAGATAAAATTTTTGGATCAGATATCCTACTCATTATGGACTAACCCATAAATTATATCAAATCAATAGTGCAGAGTTCATACCCTCAAGCCTAGAATAGCATCGTTTGTCTTATGACTCAAGATTTGGATTGTTTAAATTTATCTAATCTGTACCTCCCATCAAGAGTATTCACACCACATACACTCATAATATTAGGGATCAACCCAACAATAAAGAACAAACATCACACGCTAGATTGGTAATTACACATTGCTTAAATGCCACTTAAAAAAAACACTAGTTATCATAGTTTTTATGTCATCTTTGTTTGCAAAGGATAACAAATTTTCAAATGGATCTCACCAATCTCACCTGTTTGTAATGAAAACGCTATAGCAAAAACTTGCAATGCAAAAAATAACAAGCTATTTGGGTGAAGTCCCCCTCCCCCCGCTCCTTCCTTCGGATGGTGCCCTCCCCACATCATTCCCATTAGATCCAACAATAACAGTGTGATGGCCCTACCTCCTACGCGCTACCCTAAGCACACCCCTCCCATGGGCCACTCAGGGCCTGCTTCTCTTCTACCTCATGCTCTGTTATCCTCCCTCTCTTTTTCGCTTTCTTGCACATGAAGTTAATTTTTTTTAAAGGTGACTCTAAGAGGGTGGTTTTTTCTTGCTGTAAAAAACCACCATATTTTAGGTACCATTATTCGATATAGTGAATTACATTTTTTTCCACCAAAATTTATAAAAATGGGATAAATCAATTGTAAAATATTGCTATAACTCTTTTTTCATATATTCTTGTGATAAGACAACAATGTTTACTAGATCCTTCATTTTAGGTTAACAATATCTAGCATCGTTTAAGGGTTTTTGCACATTACCCTTACTAGATCTCTACTTGTTTTTTCTTAGGTATCACACTTCAACAACTTCATAGCTCATTTTGGAGGTCTTTTAAGGGTTTTTTGAGGATTTTACCAAGTACCAAATTGATCGTAGATTCATTTACAGTGTGGATCTCATTGAGCTAGGTGGTTTAAATTTTTTGAAAATGGAGCTCTGGATCAAAAGTTATACCTTTTGGTTGTTCATCTGCAATCGATTGACTTTTTTATTGATTGGTTGATCCTATGCAATTGATTGACTCTTTTGATTATTAGTCACTCCCCAACAACTTATCGACTATTCTGACAATCGATTGCTTATCTACAACTGATTGACTCTTCTATCGATCGACTACTTTGCAATCAATAATTATTTTTCTCAATTGATAGTCCTTTCTCTTAGTCGATGGACTAATCCTCTACAATCGATTGACTCTTTTTCCAATAGAATCTCCTTTCTTTATATTGATATATTGATCCTCTATAATCGATCGTCTATTCTTCTCTCTACAATTGACCATATCAGATTTTTGCATATCACTTTTTGCTACTATAAGTCATTTTTTAGTGAGAACAAATGTTTTAGATGTATGAGTATCAGTGTCACATTAGGTATATATATTAGTGGTATAAGAGGTAAATTTTATGGGATAAATAAAATGATTTATAATATGAAGGTGAAAAGGTCCACGATTTAGGCATAAGTGTTGGCGATTTAAGATAAAAATGGAGAAATTATTATCAATGTGGGGCAAGCTAACCCAATAAAATTTACACCCAAAATTTTTGGGTGAATAGGCCCCAATCAAGGGTCCCCAAATTCGCTAATTTCAAATTTTGAGAATCGTAATATTCACGAATTAATGATGATTCACTGTTATGCATAACCTTGGTATAACCCATTATATAAATAGACTAACTCAATATACAAGTAAAATTGATATATTTTTTAATTTGAAAGAATATATACAGTGACATTTATCTTTTAAAATAATCTTCAAACAAAATTTTAAATTCCAAATATGTTTAAATAAATATCAAATTGCATGCATGGATGAAACTCATTTTCCATATCTTGTTAAAATTGCTTTGATGACTTTCACTTCAAACCCATTACATCTATTCACAATAATTATGTCAATTATTCACCTTATACTCGCTTTCTACCTCAAATGTAGTAAATATTTACATATCAATGACTTGTGTCTCTTTGTGTTCTTTTAATTTTGTTTTAAAAGGTATTAGAAGTAAATTGTGTTCTTTTAATTTTATTTGTTTAATAGGTATTGGAGGTTAATGTTTTTAGATATTTTTTAAAATAAAGTGTGTTATTTTTAATGAGTTATTTTATAAAAATAACAAAATATTATATTGTTGTAGAGATAGTTGAACCATGGTTAACTTGTTTTTTTATAAAATATGATCTCATTTGCTTTTTTTTTTTTTTTCTTTCATAAATGTATTTTTTAAAATAATTGTCTTTCCACACTAAGTTCCATTACTTTATTTTTATTAAGAAGAACAAATCATGTGTTTTGTGAAAACTTTAAATTATCTACAACTTAATTTGTTTCTATATGACATTTCCAATTTCTAGAATATTGTTTAAAATAATAATTGATTGAAAAAAATTCAAATCCCACATCTATTTTTATTCATAACATAAATAAATTATGAATACCTTTCAATTGAAAAATATTTCCATCCTTTTTTTTGTGACAATTTTAATTATCATAAGAAGTGTCCTAATCTCTTCAGAGTAGTCAATTGAAGTTTTATATGATTCTATGCGAGTGAGGAGAATTTTAGCTTATTGTTTCAAAAAAAAAAATTATTCTACCAATCTTGTTCAAATTTTCTTTAACACTTCATAAAAAATAATTTTAAAAATTATCATTTTTTAAAAATTATTACTATTACTTTGTTATAATAATTTTTTTTTTTAAATTTATAATTAATTTAAAAAGTTTATATATCATAACATCAAGCATTTCATGGATCATTGTCAATTCCGGGGACTTGGTTGGATGGTGCAAAACTTCTTCTGAATTGAGTAGTTTCATGTTTTTCTAGCTTTCCAAGGAGGGAAAAGGGTGACCCAAACCCGTTGGGGTGAATTTGCAAGAACATATACAGTGGTATGGTGTTTTGTTACAACTATTTGAGGGTGTTCCCTTGTTACCTTTGACTCCATGGAAATTTTTGGTTGTTGATCCCCTGGCTACTTTTGGCCCCATGGTTGTGTTGGGTTTCCTAGCTTCGATGGCCTGCAGAGATTTCTTTCTCTAGTTCCAACAGTGGTGGTGTTCTTCTTGGTGCCAGAGGCCAGAGTCCCTTTAGTTCATGCGGAATGGTGAAGTTGTGGGTGGGTGCTCGTTGGTGGTCCCTTCTCGTGGGTGAGCTTTATTTTCGAGCTCTTGTTCGGGGGCTTCTTGCTGCTGGACTTGATCCTTTTGGTGTACACTCAAATATTTCTTCTTGGCTTTGAGGGTGGCCTTGCATTTTGAATGCTATTGAGTGGATCCATTAGCTTCCCAGGTTTAGTCCTTGAAGCTATTCACTTGTAGGGATGGAGAGTTCCAGATCCTTTTTGTTTTCTCGGGGTACCATACAACATCCTTTGATCTTTGGGGAGTGGACCTGTGCTTTGTCGGTAGCTTTGGTTTATCTTGACTCCTCTTGATCTAGATCCTTGGAATCGTCCTGCCCATCTCTACTCTTTGCATGGGTTTTGCGGGCCTTCATCTCCTTGGGTCTTCTGGCTTCCTTGAAGTTCACCTCTATGTGCAAGAGGATCTCTTGGCCTGAGGAGATCCTCAGGATTGCAATTCTACTTTTCAGGCTTGTGTTGTGGCGTCCCTGGGTTCCTGCTGCTTCTTGGACCGTGTCCTACTACTGCATCATGTTTGTTTTCCTGTCGCTACTTCCCGATTTGCATCCTAATCAACATCCTGACCAGTTGTTGTTTCATGGATTGCATCCCAGTTGGTGTCCTGGTTTGCGTCCTGCAGATGCTTCCTGGTCTACGTCCTACAACTGCGTCCCTGGCTTCCCGTGGGTGGGAACAATTTTCAAATTTCATTTTTTTTCGTTTTTCCAACTTCATTTTCAAATTTCAATTTTAAATTTTGGACGAAATGGCCCTGTATCAAAATTTCCATCCTTTGTATGGTTTTGGGCAAGATGACCCTGTTTCAAAATTTCCATCCTTTGTATGGTTTTGGGCGAAATGACCCTGATTCAAATTTTCCATCCTTTGTATGGTTTTGGGCAGGATGACCATGATTCAAATTTTACTGGTTTAACTGTTTTTCTCCAATAACCCATTGAGGGTTTGTTCCTTCAACTATTTTTTGGTTGGGAACTCTTCTTCCAACCTTCTTCTCTTCATAAAAAGTTACGAAATACTTTCAAAAACCCTTTTACCAATTAAAAAAAACATTAATTAACAAGAGTTGTACATTCTATTTATTTTTAATCAGTTATTAAAACATAAAATGAAAAATTTTTAACATCTTTTGTTACTGCATAATATATAAAAACTAGGTTACCACCGGTACTATTTCTTAATCCACTTTTAAAAATATAAAATTTAATTTTAATTTTTTTTTTTTTTTAATTTAATGGCGGAATCCGTAGCCGCGACGAATTCGAGCAGGCTGTCCAGCTTTTATGGCCGTCATAGTATTCTGCGATGTCCGCCCCAGAAGCCCCCACACATATCTTCACGCTGTCCGCCCCTATAAGCACCATGCCACAATCATTTTAAACCTTTTACGACGTTGAAAGCCCCAGGAAAGGGACAAGCGTTCAATCCGACGAAGCCCGAGATTTGAACCTTGGACCTCCGCCCCCTTATGGGGTTTGGATGAACCAATTGGTCTACACCTCGGACCTCTACTTAATTTTAATTTTAAAATTATTTTAAAAACTAATAAAATATTAATATATTATAAATATTTTTAGGCCAGAAAAAAAATCCTTTCCACTTTTTATCACTCGCGCTTAAAATAAAAAGTAGAGTTCTCTTCCCAAGGAATAAAGATTTTTTTTTTATTATTATTCTTTGACGTGTTGTTGCAATGAATATCTCTGCTAGATATTTAGTACCAAGGTGCCGACATACAGAATTATTGTGTTGACACGTGTATGAACCGAAATGAGCCTCCAAGGACTTATAATTCATGCCATGTGTAAGTCTTTTCGCATTTGCTTTTACTGCTCTAGTAACCCTTATAATCGAGTTTTGATTACCCTCTCTTAAATACTAGACTAGTTTGCTAATGTACTATAATTTTTCAAATAGTTGTTAATGAATCAAAATTATTAGGAAACACTCTATTTATTACCAAACAATAAAGAAACATTAAAATGCCACATTCATTTAGGGAGGTTAAGTTCTTGACAGAATATTTGAATATATATTAAAAATATATATATTATCGTGTATAAATTTGTATTTAAAAAAAAAAAAAATTGTCACTCTATGACAAAACTATCCTGTAAACTAGGCCAAATAATCTTTGAATGGCATGGCTACAAAGTGGTCATTGTACATGGCGTCACATATAGTCGGATGTCATTGCCAAAGAATGGTGACACATTGAGAAAACACAGCAAATATAAACCTCAGTGAAGTATACAATACAGTTTTGACTATGATAAAGGGGGCATACAGCCTCACACATACATGCGCTTGCATTCTTGGATTATATTAATTTATTAATGACAACATTAGAGTATGTTGTTAATATTGTTTATTAGTTAAAAATTTAATTTAATTTTTTTTGTTTTTTAAGGAGAGATTTGAACTTGGGCTTACTTACTTGCTCTCCAACTCTTTTACATGAGCGGATAATTTATATGTTTTTGAAAAATAGTACAATAGTATGTTTTTTATTTTTTATAAAAATTAAGTTTAAATTTTGATAAAAGGAAATCTGACTTTTATTTTTATAAATAAGTTAATCAATGACCATCCAAAATTTACTTATAATTTATTTTAATTCAATTTTATAATTCAATTCCCTAAAATATAAGGTGTTAAAGATTATAAAAATTATGTGTACAAAAAATATCAGCTATATTTGTTAACAAAATACCCAGTTTAATTCTCTAAAATATAAAATTTAAATTAATTTAATCTTTACCTAAATTATAAAAAATAAATAATCGATGACATACCACTCTACCACTCGAATAGCCGGCGTCAGAAACGTTACGTCCACAAATTAGACACGAATCAATAATTGAATTGAATTGACTCGTAGTCTACGGCGCCGGCCCAAATTAGATACAACGCTATTACGGACTGACGTCCACAAATTAGAGACCGGAATCAATAATTGAATTGAATTGACTCGTAGTCTAAGGCACCGGTCCAAATTATTAAATACAGTCGGTATCACGGACTTCTCTGTCAAACTAAAGTTTCGATCTCATGTTGAGTTAGTCAATCAGATCCAGCTGTGTACAGGCAAGCTTCCAAAATGGAGTGTAAGAACGTACGAATTACTGTCCGCCACTGGCTACCACCGACTGCCCACTCCCCAACCACTTCCCTTGTCTTCCTCTTTCAAAGTTTTTCAAATCACCGTCCCCTTCCGTCTATAAATCCATTGTCCTTTGAACGATATAAGCAAGAAATTGTTTGTGTACTCTCACTCAGCATAGTGATAAGTTCTGACTGCAATATGGCATTCTTCCACTGCGGGATCCTCCTCTTGTTGTTCTCTGCATTAGTAGATGCAGCAGGGGTAGCCAACACGAGCCGTTCCCGTGGTTTAGACAAAGAAGTGTATGTTTCATGGGCTGCAGATCACGTCAAATTTACCAATGGTGGGCAGGAACTACAACTCATACTGGATCAAACATCGGGTAAGCCGTTGAAAACATCAACCTATCCAGAAATTAGCATTCTAATATTTGTCGAGTAAAAACAAGCGATTTCTTAACTTTACTTCGTTTGACTGATGTTTATCAGGGTCGGGTTTCGCTTCGAAGAACAAGTATCTGTTTGGGAACATTAACATGCAAATCAAGCTCGTTCCTGGGGACTCTGCGGGCACTGTAACCGCTTACTATGTATGTGTGACAAATTTATTTGTTATTCCTTTCAGAAGAACTGGTATGGCCAGGACTGCTCATTCTTAATTTTGATTATATTGCAGTTGTCGTCGGAGGGTTCGAAGCACGACGAGGTGGACTTTGAATTCCTGGGGAATAAATCAGGAGAGCCATACGTGGTGCAGACAAATGTGTATGCAAGTGGGAAAGGCGACCGCGAGCAGCGCATATATCTTTGGTTCGATCCAACCACTGACTTCCACTCCTACGGCGTACTCTGGACTCGTCAAAATATCTTGTATGTTAGATATAATAACATTCAGCATCATACATGAACTTGTGAACAATCAAAATCATTTATTTATGATTTAACTCGTTAATTATTTCAAATTAAAATATAGTTCAGATATTAATTCTTAAGAGTTGTACTAAATTTTGCAGGTTCATGGTAGACGGCGTGCCAATTAGAGAGTTTAGAAATAACAAAGCAATGGGCGTTGCATATCCATAAAGTCAAGCAATTGGAGTATATTCAAGCCTATGGAATGGCGACAGCTAGGCAACTCAAGGAGGACTTGTCAAAATTGATTGGTCGCACGCTCCCTTTGTTGCAGTCTATCGCAATTTCAAAGTAGAGGAGGCATCTGTAACGTCACGAGGAATGAACGTGGTAAGTTCTGAGCAGCGGAACAAGCTGCAATGGGTGAAGAAAAATTACATGATATATGACTACTGCAGCGATAAACAAAGATATCCGGTGCCTCCGCCAGAATGTACTGTGAACATGTAAATAAAATAATGCATAGAAGTTTGGCTTAGGAGCTGATGTTAGTATATTATGTGAGGAATTTAGGAGGGCCTGTCTGTTTGAAGGAAATAATTTACATGTTCTACTAAATAGAAGTTTTGAACTTCAAAGAGCATGTTGATAGTTGAAATTAAATATGGACGGTCGTTCTTTCCTATCCTAAATATTTATACGGACTTCTATCTCTCTTCATTGTTAAATCGAGGCAATATTTATGCATACTCAGAAAATGTTCAATGTTTCAGTATTTTATACCTTTCAAAAACTATTTCCAGATTCCGTATGAACTAAATATAAATCAAGCCCAACATGTTTTAAACCGGAAAAAAAAGCAATTATAAACTATTTGTAAGCATTTGGTTGGGGCATGTGTGGGATGGTTAGTTCTTTTGTTTTCTAATTATGTTTCCTCTTATTATTTCTTTGCTTTGGAGTCAGGCCACTCCACAGACTCTATCGTCTGCCATATTAGTCCTTAATTTTGTAAAATGTAAAGTTTTCTTAGCCCATAAAAATAATATTTATATCGTGATGGTTATTTTTTAAGTGGTTTTGTGTTTAAAATCCTTAAAGATAATTGTTGATGTAATTTGTAAACTTTCTCTTAAAAAAATCTATTGTCAAGCTAACTTTTTAATTATTATTTTATTATAAACCTTTTTATTTGAGGTAAAGTTAGCTTAACGGCTGGTAAGAGTGTCGGGCAGCATCCTTGGTGGCGGCAAAATCGGTATCAATTAGAGGTTCTTTTATTCCACAACTGGCGCTGTTTTAATGATAAATTAAATTAAACTGTTGAATTATGATTTTTATATTTTTAATAGTTTTTAATTTTTGATTAATTTTTGTTTGATAGTTGTGGACTTGGTATAATAGATAATAATTGCTTAAAAAATGAAAATACTATAATATGTAAACATATTTCTCAATGGGCTGCCACAAGTTTTAGCCACACATTTTAATTTTAGTCAGCTTGCCCAAGTGGCAGATGCCCATACAGATGACAGAGTTAAAGATATAGTACACAACGATTTGTAAAGCTTAATCTGACTGGTAAGTACAGAGAGATAAGAATTGGAAAAGACTTGCAAGATTTTTATTTTAAAAATAAAAAGTTGTCATCCTGAAACTATTGATAAAGAAAGTTTTAGGACACAAATTGGTGACTGATGGAGATTTGGTATGGTGCACACGTTACTGGAATTTTCAAAAGAATTATAAGAACTCGACGAAACTCGTTGCCAAAGAAAGCAAGGCCCCATCTAGGTCATCTTGTCACGTGTCTTACACCCCTTATTGGCAAGGACACTCGTCTGGATTTCGAATATTTGTACGACTAAAGCTATGTGGAACGTTGTAAAATTACTTGGTGAGCAATTTCCCTAGCTTTTAGTTTCATCCTTTTAGATGCAACCCAATGTTTTATATTGTGGTTAGATCCATTTTAATTAAGAATATATAGAACATGTAAAGATTTAGTTTGGATGAGTGAAAATAGTTTAGCTGTTTTTTTAGGTTTGTTTATAAGTATATAAACTATCTTTTTAAGATAAATTGTTATTAAATAATTTTTTTTTTAATTATAATTATTGATATTATAAACATTTTTTTAATAAATTAAAGTAATTAAAAATTGTTATGTAATAAAATATAATTGTTGATAACAAATTTAATATTATTAAAAAAATTATAAAAACAATTTTTTTAAAACCAAAATACATAAAAAGGAAAAATGTTACCTAACTAAAGAGCCATGAAATGTAGTTATGAGCTTATAAATCCTCTTAAATATCCTTCATTCACTACGGGACATGGCATGCCATAAAATAAGAATGTTTTCCCCTTCATTTTGTCAAATAATTAATTACAAAGGTTCATAAGAAGATGAATATAGTGTTGAAGGTGATGAATATAAAGTATACAACCATACATCGTGTTGTTAGCCAAGAAACGTGGCATTTCAATGATAAATATGACTTGGTCTAACTAGCCAAGAAACGGAGCATATCAATGATAAAGATGACTTGGTCTAGCTAGCCAAGAAAAGGAGCATTTCGATGATAAAGATGACTTGGTCTAATTAGCCCCCATACACCAACTAAATCGCTCATTTTTTTTAAAGAATACTTCTTATCATAAGAATTGAATCCGGATTATATCATGGCATTTTTTTAATAAGAGGTGGCTATAGATTAATCCAAAAAAATATTGAAATAAAAAAATAAAAAAATAACAATACAATTAACCATAACAACATTTAAACATTAAATTAAAACAACGACAAATTTTAAAGATGAAGTGAGGTTGTGATTCTTGTTTCTGTGATCTTATCTTAAATACAGTTACACTGATTGTCTTCCATGAGGTAGATATACATTATATCTCCAACTGAATGGGGTTAGTTTTCCATGACTATAGTCATGTACATTACATTTCCAGTAAATGGTATCCAACTCTCCATAACTATTGTATGCACGTAGGGGTAATATTGACATAAATCCATCTCATTCAAAGAGGTTTACTTTAGGGTTTCAAAGAGGCTCTACTAAGGTTTTGCTTGCATGTTGTTGTTGCGTGTTTGTTATTCCATTGGTTATCGTATCATTTCTGTCGTTCTGAGATCTACACACACTATGCCATTTTTAGTTACTACTCCGTCTTGGGTGGGGGATCCGTCCCTTTCAATTTCTGCCTCTCAGGCTGCTATTTCATTGGTTAGTGAAGTTGTAGCTGTTGAGAGCCATGGCACTAGTAAAACGATCCAGAAATTTTATCCAGAAGGTAGTACCTCAGTGTTGGACATATCCTTGAAAATGCAAGATGTTGATAATGCTTGCAAATGGCTTGAAAATTACACCCTGGTAGAGTACTTTCTAGGGAGGATTCCTAGTGACTCACTAATCTGGAAATGGATTCGACAAGTCTGGCATCCGTATGGCATAAAATTTTATCATATTCAAAACCTTACCAAAGGTTTTTTTCATTTTTATTTTGTTGATCTGCAACATGTAGTTACAGTTATGAGCAAAGGGCCTTGGTATATTAGAAATACCCTTTTACTTATTTAGCCCTGGCATCGTAATTTTATAGTTTTTGCTGATGTTTCCTTGCGGATCCCCATTTGGATGGAATTCCCAAGTCTCCCTTTGCCCCTTTGGCCATTCTTGCCATAGCTTGTCACACCCATTGGCAAGTTTATATGCATGGAGCCACATAAATTCTATGTTGTGCGGCCATACAAACACATTTGCATTGAAATTGATCTATCAAAGGATCTTAAGGATTCTATTAATATTCAAGTTGGGGAGACATGTTTTCAACAATGGGTGGTTTATATCAATCTCCCCAATACTTGTTATCGGTATCAATCTGTTGCCCACAAGATAAAAGATTTCCCTCTTATTGAGGATCAAATCAAAAATTGGGAAAAAGTAGAGACACCTTCAAACATAAATAAATTTGTCCCTCCTATTAATGGAGGGGAGGAATGGACTTATGTCACTAGGAAGAACAACAAAAGAAATCAACCACAAACTTCTGTAGGAGATGGTAAAAAGGAGTCTTAATAGAGCTCACACTTTAGGGTTTCTCATCTAACCTCTATAGAAGGAACTTTTGTTTGTCTTCCTATAGGTACCTCTTATGGTAATAACAAAAAAATTCTCCAATTATTCAAGCCTCCCAGTCAGATAAGCCATCAACTATGGCAGTACCCGCTCCCTCAAGTGAATGCTAGGTTTCTCCACCTAATCTATCGAGTGAAGTTCCCTCATGAAACCATCGTTGCTCTCACAGTCCAGTTAAGGATACCTTAGGCATCCCTTTGGAGAAGCAATGACAACCATTTTTTCATGAAAATCATAATAGGTTTCTCACAAATATCTTTGAATCCTTAGAAAATTTTGAGGACTCTGAGGTCCTCGAAGGAAATATGCTCCTCGATTATGTCTCATGAAGTGCTTATCTTGGAATTTTAGGGGTTTGAAATATCTTGTGCACAAGTACATAGTGCGTCAGGGTCTAGATGACTTCAAGTTAAAAAATGGTAATATTGATATCCTTTGCCTTTAGGAAGTCAAAGTCACTAATTTTATGTTTTCAAGTACTTGCTCATTTCTCTGGCCTCGAGGCTACACCTTTCATACTATGCATGACATGGGTAAAGGAGGGGCAGTAATTTGTCTTTCAAAATCTTATCAGTCTAAAATGATCTCTTAGGGTTGTGACCCTTCTAATCATGATGTTTGGGTTGTGATGGAGATTGATGGCCATCTTCTTGGTGTGCTCAAAATCTATGCTCCTAATGATGCCAATGATCATTATGTGTTGTGGCGATGGGAAATGCTCTCTCTTCCCCCTACTATTTGGTTTCTCTATGGGGACTTCAATATGATCGAATTCCCACATGATAAAGTGGGTCTTCTTTCCATGAGGTGGACCAAAAGGGAAAGAGAAGCATGACTTTTTATGAAATAAAATTTGGGGCTCTTTGATCCCAATAGCTACTTTTTATCCTCTTCATTCCCAGCTAGTGCTTGGTTCACATGGTCTAACAATCAACAAGGTGAGAATCATGTTTTGAAAATATTGGATAGAGCCATGCTCTAATATTTTGATATTTTCTTATTCGAGTAGCCCTCATCTTCTTCTCCCTTTATCTTTGTCCATATTGAGATCTACTTGTCTGACCATTCCCCCATTTCCTTTTCTATCTTGGTTTCTTCTTCTCCCCCTCCTCTTTATAATTCACAATTTTACCTTAATACCTTCATTTTGAACCACCCCATATTGAGGGCCTATGTTATCAGAATTTAAAATCTTATCTCCTGATTGAAAGGGGCCTCAGGATGGATTGATTGGTGGAATGTTGCTATTTAGTGTACTGTCCGCTTTCTAGGCTTGCTTGGGCGTAATATTGCTAAGTTTTGTTGGAAATGACCTCTTCTCAACTTCAGTCCAATCATTTCAATGAGGAGCTTCAGAGACACCTCACTATGGTTAAACACCAGCTTCTTCTAGAAGATCACTATGATGACAAAGGAGCTCAAATCAAGGTGAGATTGCACTGACTCAAATTTGGAGATAGGGTTACTAAGGAGTTCTTTCAGCGCTTGCATCCTCGTAATCAATTTTTAGGTATTAAAGCCCTTAAAATTAATGGAGAGCGTGTTTCTAATATTCCTAGTATTCTCTCTACTTTTGAAGAGCATTAACAATCTGTATTTGTGGTTCAAGCCGCTCCCCATAGCATGATGAGGCTCTTAAATCATACCTTTTTGTCATTCTAGAATGTCTTTATGAGTCTCAAAGAGTTACCTGTGATAAGGCCTTATCTTTGAAGGATTTGGAGGAAGCTCTTTCTCATATGACCAATGATAAATCCCCTAGTCTCGATGGCTTCCCTTGTGAATTCTATAAATACCTTTAGGACACTGTAGGGCCTGATCTTCTCAAAGTCTATTAAGAGGCCTTCGCTAAGGGTTTGTTGGGCCCTAATTATAATGAAGGGATTATTAAATTTATCCCCAAGGCTAGTGATCCTAAAATCATCACCAATTTGAGACCTATTACTCTCCTTAATGTCTCTTATAAGATCATTTCCAAAGCCCTAGATTTACACATCCGCCATCTCCTTCCTATTATCGTGTGCCTAGAGCAAATTAGTTTCATTCGGGGCAGATACATCCTTAACAATATTATTGTTGTTTGGGAAGGTATGGAGTGGGCTCATAATTCTAACCAATAGTCTATGTTCATCAAAATCAACTTTGAGAAAGCATATGACGAGATCGATTGGTCCTTCATTCTAGCCATGCTTAAAGCTCTTGGTTTTGGTCCTTGCTTCATTAGTTCTATGGAAATGTTGTTTGCTGAGGCTTCGATTATTTTTCCATTAACATACACAAGTCCTCAGCCATTGGTCTCTTTCGATCTATTAGACAAGGTTGCCCTTTAGCTTCTTCCCTTTATGTCCTTGCTGCTGAAGGGCTTGGCTATTTACTAGCTCATCATGCTACCCAGGGTTCTATTCGAGGAATTTCTCTCCTCGAAGGTGAGACTCAGTTGATCAATGGTCATTTTTTTGATGACTCTTTCCTCACTTTTATTGAGGAAGAATGTGTCATTCAACAAGCGCTTGCTTTCCTGGACACTTTTTGTCTGGCTTTTGGATCCTCCATTCAATGGAGAAAGACCCAATGTTATAGGTAATCTCTCGACCCAATGCCCCTCTGGCTTAATCAATATCAATGGAAGATCATCCAAGAGGCGTAATTTTTTCATTTTTTAGGCATTCCTTTTGCCTTTAACGATTTGTTTCCAGAGTTATGGAATTGTGTTTTTAACAGGGTGGACCAAAAACTTACATATTGATCCACTAAGAAACTCTCCCTTGCTGGTAAATTTTAAATTTGCACTAATGTCCTTGTGGCCACCCATGTTTATTATTCTTCCTACTAGGTCCCATCCAAAAATTGTTATAAGAAGCTTGATAAACTTCTGTGAGACTTCTTATGGTCCTACTCCAATAATGCTTCAGGATTCAACCATGTTTCCTGGGAGTATTGTTGTCTTCCCAAAATCCATGGTGGACTTGGCATTATTAATACCCAACATCAAGGTTGGGCCCTTTGTGTTAAGTGGGTCATTAGAGCCCTCATAGGTAAAAAGTCCTAGAAGATTCTCATCCGACACTATATTAGTGAAGGTACCCTTTTGGGCATAAGAGTTGGAAGGGCATGGGGTTCCCTTCCCTCCTTATTGCCCCTGTGTCTATCAAAGTTTCAAGATCCTTCATCATTAGGAGCATTTGGAAATCTTGGGAGAGTGTTAAAACTTGGCTTAGATGGAATGGACAAAGTTTTTGGCATACCCTATCCATCAACCAAATGAATGTTTGGTGGTCACTTATTATCACCTACCAGGATTTCCTACTTGCGCAGGTTCCTTGGGTTCATGCGCTGAGATTCTTTCGCAAAGGTGTGCAATGCATCACTAATTTATTTTCTCGTCCTACCAAGGATTGGCTCCCTTGGGATGATTTTAGAGATAAATTTGGGCTTAATCACTCTGACAAGGATACCTTTGAGGTTGTCAAGGTTTCTCTCCCTAACTCCATGTTACACAAGATTTTTGTGCTTTCTTAGTGACCTTGGTGGAAGGACTGGAAGTGGTATCCAAATACTCCATTACAAAATTATAAGGCCCAATTGGGGTATGGATGGCTCTCTCCTTGCCTCCCCATGATTGAGAAGCTCAATCAACGATGGAAGGTCTCCTCCCCTCGACCTATTTGGTTGCGCAGGTTCCAGACAACTTGGGCTCCTTTCTTGGAGCCCAAAATTTATTGTTTTGCTTGGAGTCTTTTGCACCAAGGGCTTCTTGTTGGGGAGCGTCTACAACATTTAGGCATCCCCAACCCTTATTGCCATTTCTGTCTTCAATCTGAAGACTTTGTCCATCTTTTTTGGGTTTGTGCTCATGTTCATTCCCTTTGGGAGTGGCTTTTTTCCTTTTTTAGACCCTATTCCTTTGCCATGTTTGAGTGGAAGCATATCATTTTGGGAGATCCCCCGCCATTACCGACTATTTTTTTTGAAGTGTGGCACTTGTTTCGTATGACGACCATGTTCAGTTTATGGAGAGCTAGAAATGATTGTATCTTTGGTAAGTGTACTTCCTCTTTGCACATCTCTACTTTTGAGAAGTCTAATATTATTTCTTCTATGTATTTTTAGATTACAGTTCAGGCCAATAAGGTGGCCATGGAGCTCACTCATCTTCAAGAGCTTATTAAACAGTGGAGGAACACATCGTGCTTAGTAATTCATGATACTCCTCGTAGTAGATCCAGGTCCACATAGCAGTGTCGCTCGCTCAAAAACTGCACTCCTATCCTAGTTCAAGGTGTTTATAGAGATGGTCATGGTCATGGCTATGTGACTGTTCCTCTCTCCCTCAACTCCTCGACTTGATGCCTAGGACAACTTAATATTTTATGGTTGGGTTTATGTTCTCGACACTTCTAGATAGGGGAGGGACTCATTTTCAAATTCTCTAGGTGGGAATCAGGGGTGGATGGAACTTATCAGTTTATTCTATCCATCAGTTATGTAAACTGTTATCAGTTTATTCTGTCCATAAGTTATGGAACTCATTTTCAAATTCTCTAGGGTGGATGAAACTTATCAATTTATTCTATCCATCAATTATGTAAACTGTTATCAGTTTATTCTGTCTATCAGTTATTTAAACTGTTATCAGTTTATTCTATTCATCAGTTATGTAAACTGTTATCAGTTTATTCTATTCATCAGTTATGTAAATTGTTATCAGTTTATTCTATCCATCAGTTATGTAAACTATAAATCGTTCTCTTGAATTTCCACTCTATTTTGATAAGGACAATTTTGTTTGGCTAATGACATTAGCCACGTGAATGTTTATCCATTTTTTTTTTTTTTTAAATGTATTTTGTTAATTCTTTAATATAATATTTTTTTACATACCATTATTCCCCATATTCACGATGATTTAACTTGAACGAGCCGCCTTTGGGGAAGCCGCCACCATTAGACCACCGTCAACACATCACTGTTTCTATTCTATAATTTCGATCAATGAAATCCATTTTCTAGAGTTAGCTTAAACGCCTTTGAAATATATGTATCACAAAGGAATTGCGGCGAGGTACGTTAGCCTGCTGGACAAAATAATAAAAATAAAAATTGATGTACAGGCGTTTTAGGGGGGGCCATTTTGAAAATAGAGATTTTTGAAACTAAGTGCATTTTAAATTTCATGTGCTTTTGTTGGAAAAAGGAATGGTTATCATTAATATGAAAATCTATGTAAAAGTTTTTGAGAAAAAATAAATAAAAAACAATTATTATTTAAAATTAAAAATAAAAATAAAAATTTAAAAATAAAAAATATGATATTGTTAATTTAAAAAAAATTATGTATCTCTTACTCTTCAGAGATGAATTATCCATCTATTCAACATATATATTATCTACAATTAGATTCTATGACACTGGATGTCAGTGAATTTATCACAATGGTCTAATCACTGCAATGAAAGGTTTCCTTGGCTCGCTTGTGCATTTCATTTCACACCGCTCAATATTTGCCATAGGCAAGAAGATTTATTCCAAAATCATCCCTTACCATAAAGTTAGTCCGTAATTTTCCAAATTGATTTGAACCATGGAAATTCTGCAGTGCTCGTGGAATGCATGGATAACTATTGGAAATTTTGATTTGTGGGCGGCGACACTATGGTAGGGAACAAAACTACAAATATGATCATTTGTAGAAGGATTCTTTTGATACAAGTATTTGACCCAATTCTTTCCCCGTATTTTAAATTGACTTGGGATGTGACACTCCACGTAGATATTTTATTTAGTTTTAGATAGGAAGGATATATAGTGATCAGTCGCATCACATTCTTGAACGGTTTGTAGCTTTCGGTTTGTAGCTTTGAACAATAATTGTTCTGTTCTTTTATTGTGATTCTTCCTCATTTGAAGCATTGTGTTCATGTAATTTGTCGCATACGCTTTTGAGTAATGCATATTATGTCTGATTTGCAATGGCAATCCTTAACAAAACTACAAATATGATTAGACCAATGATGAAGTATGCATGCTCATGACTTTGTGTCCTTGATATCAAACTGTCATACATCTTCAAATGCAGTAACCTCGAGTTTTAGGTCATTTCTACCTATCAAACCATATTAGTAAAATCTTCACCCTTAATTTTTAAAGATTGCATTTCTTTAAATTATTTCATTAGATTGTGTAAATCTCCACCAAAACTTGATGAAGTCATTTGTAATCGTAACATAGAGAGTAGATAGGCATATACCTTTAAACTAGTACTAGCCAAACAATACAAATAAATAACTAAAAAAATATTATGATATGAGCTCTAATATCATATTCATATTCTAATGAATTAAAAAAATAGAGTATATAAAATACATAGTAGAAAAAAAATCAGAAACATAGCATAATTAGCTTAAAAAGCAAATAACTACTTCTATTTAATGGAGATTTACACTCCCAATAATAATCACGCATGGTGAAATACTATCTAGAAAGAACATTCTAGGGTAGAGAGGATGCATGTATAAATATCATGAACCTCTATTTTGGTTGCATCATACATGTTAGTTTTGGCTCTCATGCATTGAATACTCTACAACCTAATAATATGAGCACTAATTTGATTAGTGCAATGCACTTGGTGGTTGTGATACCAAGTTTTGAACCACTCTAGCATTGCTTGGACATGTTTCAAAAGGAAAATGACATATGGCTGATATGGTGTTGTGGTATGCCATGCATAATGTTTTAAATTATATATAAGACCCCATCCAATCAAAATAAGGTCATTGTTACAATAAAATAGGCTTAGAGGTGCTCAAGTGGCAAGAAAAAAGTGGAGGAAACTGAGGAATAATATAATACCAAGTTGTAGCAGGCAATTAGATTAATCATTTCTAAGGTTTGGGGCTTTAAGTTTTCATTTTTGAGGTCCATTAGGTCAAAGTTTCTAGAGGCTATAAATTTTGCATATGGAAGTGTTTTGATCCCATTTGATTTTAAATCACATTAATTTTTAATCTTTATGCATTGGTGGCATTAGTTCAAGGACCCGCTACAATGTTATGGTTCAAATTGTATAATATGGATCATCAATCCCTAGTTACTCATCTTAATGGGAAAAATTATAGTATTTTGTCAACCCAAATGATTGGCCTATTATGTAGTAAGAACTATGGTGCATATTTTAAGAATATAAATTAGCATCCCTTGATAAAGACACTCATCAACATAATGAAGAAGAATCTCTTGGTCTATTCTTCTTGTTGATTGAATGAGAAATGATTTTTTATATCAAAGAATAAAGTAAACCTATGAAGGTATGGTCAAACTTGCACAAGTTATTTAGAAGAGTAAATGCAAATTACACGAGTCACTTGGAGTTAGGGTTTTCTCCACTAAAAGTGTTAAGTTTGATAACATTAAGGACTATATTACGAGATTTAATGTATTGAGAGTAGATATTGCTTCTTCTATACACAAAAATAAAGATGATGTAAAATATGTGAAGTTGTCCTTCCTAATCTCTCCCTTTATTTTTCATATGATTACTATATTCTCAAAATCTAAAAAAACTCTTACTCTATATCAACTTTTCTCTTTTAGTTTAGGTGGTAACGAGAGATTGTGGTGGTATATCACAAACACAAACTCATGTAAAGGAATTCAAACCTAATGAGGCTAATAACCAAGGGTCCAAGGGCCAGGTTAATTCTTCAAAAATGTTGAAGACCATTTTTGGATGCTACAAGAAGGAAGGACATCCAATGAAGAATTTCTTGCTAAAAATGCAAAAGATTGAAGTTGATTTTCTAAAGATGTGTCAACATCTTCTAGATGATGAGGGAGATTTAGAGGAAATAACTTAACTAAAAACATCCATTAGACATCTATCGTATAAAAAAATATTATTTTTACTAATTACTTCTCTCCTTGACCCCTTAGTTTACTTTATGAAGGGTATTTTAATGTATGATGTGATTCATCACCAAGGATGACATTATACAATGTATTTAATTTATTCTATAAGCCCTATTGGTTATGATTAACCTTGTTATGGATAAAACATATTTATAAACATGTAATTAACATTATATCCCTCTTATTATATTGGCTTAGGTGATGTCCATTAATGTAGTTGGGGTTTTGGTATTGGTATAAATACCCCCACCAATCCATCTATTGTATCAAAGTGTTGTGCTTATTAATTATAAAAAATACATTGATTAGTTATGGTGCCTATAGGGATCCATTCATAATTTTTGTATAAGGTTTGAGTGTATTGATTGTTTTTGTTTGTTTCTAGAAAATATTAAGAATTCTAACATATATTGTCCATAAATTATTTAAGCTCTTCCAAGATGATTGACCTTACCTTTCTCTAATATTATTTTTTTTGGTACCACGATATTAACATTATTTTTCTCTATTTATTCTTTCTTATTTCTAATAATCAAAATACATGATATTGACATGTATAAGATCATGAAAAATTTAATAATACATCATTTATTTCCATGTTCCATTCATGATTTTTCCTTTTCTTTACCATATGTAATAACATATGGATCACCTAGAATTTGCATAAAATATTATATGAACGTGACGAATACTTTACCATTTATAAACTAGCATTTCATAGGTTTAGGATATGGTAAAGTGTGAACTTTGTACAACTACTTGAAGTAAAACAATTAAAAATATCTTTTATCTATCTTATATATATCATTTTATTCTTTGTATTTAGGCTTTGCCAAAATGTGAATTACACTTTCAAAACTAGAAGTAGAATATTAAGAAACCAATTTTATATCTTAGTTGGTCATTTATAAAATTTCAATTGATTAACCTCATTTAAATCACTTTATTATTTGTATTATGTGTTATCTTTCTTTTTATTTTGGTTAAAATCAACTATGTATACCATATTCTACACTAAAATAATATATTTTTCTTTTTATTTTTCCTAAAATACATAGTCGATTATCGACACAAAATCTGGAGGAGAACCATAGAATCCTAAGCTGAAGCAAATTGTCATTCAAGAATTATATTAGTTACAATCACTCAACAAGAATAATGTTGATGAAAGGATGTGAGTTGTCCAAGGAGGCATTGTGTTGGTGGTTCAGATCTCATAAGATCATTTGATTGTAAATGTTAGAAGAAAATATGGTGCAAGGATAATGTTTAGTAGTGTCATCATATGATTAAATAAAGCATGCAAAAAAAATTCAGCCATTTAATTCATTATAAATTCAGACTCTTGAATTTTGGAAATTCCAATAATTGAATGATCCATTCAAATCGTACAAGTGGGTTGGAATCGTACAAGCTGGTTTGTAATCGTACAAGATAAAATAAAAATAAAAAGGAGTTTAGATGTGTGGAATGGCAAAAATAGTGGCAATACCCAATTTCTTCATTGTTGCTATAATTTAGAATTATGGGGACCTGAGCTAATTGAATGACTATATAGAATGTGGAGTAAACCATTGAACGAAGCATAAAGGAAGGTGAAGATGATTTGGAATACTGAAGAACCTACCATACATAGAGCATAAAGGAAGGTAAAGATGATATGGAATGCTAAAGAACCTACCATACATAAAGGAAATCATACAACTATACGAAAGGGAAAATCATGCAATTAGGGTTGGGTGTGTTAGAATAAGTGAATATTCTCTTAAGTTCAACTAGGAGAGACACACTTGAGTTTCCACTTCTCCATGTGTTATGAGAACTCTCAGTAGTGTCTTCATAAAGTTTGATGAGTTGTCTTAAGGAAATACACACTTGAGTTTCCACTCCTCCATGTGTCAGGAGAACTCTCAGTGGTGTCTTCATTAGGTTTGATGAGTTGTTGTAATCCAACAAATCTCAATCATCAACTTTGCTATTTATACAAAGTTGATCCTTTAAATAAATCAATCAGTTCCACTCTTCTCTTCATCTTTTGTAATGATGTGCATATCTATTATTGTGAAATTCTTACATGGTACCAAAGCATGATAGATTTTGCTTGCATTCACTCTTGAAGGTTCTAGGATTTGGTTCATTGCTTTGGATATATTTTTTTGACTATCCATTTTTTATTCAGCAAAATCCTTATTATTGCTAATATATGTATTGTTTTTTTTAAATATACTGCTATTGTTTTGAGGGTAATATTTTAAATTTTTTCTGCGCTCTCCTTTAAAAGAAGAACAATTTTTTTTGAAAGATCAACCCTCATTTTTTTTAAATAGCAGTTTTACCTCTTAGAGAGGCGCTGCGATATTAACTCGCCACACAAATATTATTTGGTGTGCATCCTTTTCATAGCCCCTTGCCTTCGTTGGTGTAGCCACTTATAGTGACCCCAACAATTATCTCTAAGTTGGTGTTTATTTTTAAAAACAATACATTTTTTATATGTGAATCACTTTGTCTCTAACATTTATTTCAAGTTGTACAACGTGTGTATTTTTTAATCACGCCACTCACGAAATGGCTCTCAGAGTGCTCCAATACACCATTGAGAAATATCTTTGTATCTAATCTCCAAGCAGATGTTATCCGAAACTCAATACCAATCACTCATTTTTTATTCTCTTCACTTGAGAATAATATCGCATATGCTGTTATGTTCTATTCTAGTTCGAGACTTTCATTTTGTGAAGGTTATCAAAGACAATGCTCCATTTTTGTTGTTCTTTTCTGTACTCATCTCCCCTGAATCTCTACAAATCTCTAGTCTACGAGATCAGAGAAAAACTATAGTTCTTTAAAAAAATTTCCTACCTCCTAACTAGTCTGCATAGGTGTTCTCTGGTTTTAGGCATCCTCGGCAACCATTCCTACCTCCGCCTAGTTCCAAGCAACAACGACTCAAAGAGAACCTCTTCCTCGGGTGCTTCAAATAATTTATATACTTTTTTTGCTTAAAAGAAGTTTTTTTTCCCTCGCAGTATAAAATCAAAGACGAGTTATTTTAGATATATATATGTTCTCTGATTGTTTTGTCTACGTAGGTTTCTAAGTGGTCTTTTGTGGCATCTCAGATTTCTCGCAACCTTCACCTAACTCTTACCAGCGATGAAACATTATATATATATATATATATATATATATATATATATATATATATATATATATATATATATATATATATATATATATATATATATATATATATATATATATATATGTTCTCTGGATAGTTAATCTCCTTAGGATTCTCAAGGCTTTGGTGGCATTTTAGTTTCCTTTGCCTAGATCAAACCAACGATGTATATAAAGTCTGAGTTTCCATTTTTTCTGTCCTTTAGGGTGCTTCTGATTTCTCGGTGCACATTTTTTTATTCCTCCTTTTTTTGTGGGTTTTTTACTTCAATTTCAAAGTAAAATTATGACTCCTCAAAAGTTTTTTTACAAAAAGCTCTTTGATAAGTTCTCTGGATAGTTAATCTCCTTAGGATTCTCAAGGCTTTGGTGGTGTTTTAGTTTCCTTTGCCTAGATCAAACCAACGATGTATATAAAGTTTGAGTTTCCATTTTTTTTGTCCTTCAGGGTGCTTTTGATTTCTTAGTAGACGCATGATATATTTTGTTCCTCCTATTTTTTGTAAGGTTTTTTTTTACTTCAAATTCGAAGTAAAATTATGACTCCTCAAAAGTTTTTTTACAAAAAGCTCTTTGATAAGTCGTAGTCTATTGTAACCTTAATATAAAAAGTTTTTTTTTAGGGGGTTTTATGTGCAACCATATGCACATTAGTGTCTCTTGAAGTGGGGTTGTTGTTTTTCTATCTCTTCCTCAAAGTTTTTTTAAGTTTTCAAGTTAATAGAGGTGTAATACTTAATATATTTTTTAGCATACACTCTCTATTTAAAATTTAAAACCTAATTTTTTTATCAAAATTATTAACATAAACTATCTTCTTCTCATTATTTTATCTAAATAATAAACTTATCAAGAAGTTCTAGTTTTTTTAATTATTCTCTAATCTTATTTATTTATTTTCTTTAAGATAGAGATTTTTCAAATTCTTTTCTCTAAGGGTGCTATAATTATTCTCTTAATATTTGTTATTAAAATTAAATTTTATTTGAGAATCTCTATAGTTTTTTTTACACTTAAAGAATTCATAAACCTAAGGTTTAACTTATCTTCCTCAAAATATTTGCCTACGTTCCATGTACAAAAACCATTAAAAACTTATAGTTTCCCTCAAGTAAGGGCGAGTTTTTGGAGGCACTTGGTATAAAGGCCTAGCAAATATTTTTCAATCTTCCTCTTTATTTTGGGACTCTCTCTCACTGATAGTTTCCCTCTCGTAAGGGCAAGTATTGAGAACACCCATTTTAATTTGGTTGATATCTCTGCATTTCAAGCCAAACACCCTTGACAAATTATTCTCTATACTTATGGTTTCCCTCAAGTAAGGGCGGGTATTGTGAGGAACTAAGAGTATTTGGCACTCTAAAGAAAACAATATTACAACGTAATTATACTTATAGTTTCCCTCTCGTTGGGAAAGGTATATTGAGTTCTTTTAATATTGAAAAGCTTCATCAACCTTAACCTTTTGCATTAATCTAATTTTTGAAGTTCTAAGGAGGGATATATTGGTTAATTAAAACTTCAAACCTTTTAATATGATGAATTCAATTGAACCTCTCACCCCTCATAAATTTCACTCATGGGAACCCAAAATTTTAAATCTCTTTCTATTTCAAAGGGCTAAGAGAAAAGAGTCATTTGTAACCTAATAATAAAATTTTTTTTTTTTTGTTTTGTCTTTTAGGGAGGGTGTATTCTTCTAGATTTATTTATAGTAGCCTTTAATTTTTTAGAGGTATATATTATTTATAAAATATCTAAAAAGTATAAGAAGATATTCACTAACTTCATGCCCACCCTCATTTATATCAAAACAAATATATTTATATATATATATTTATATTTTTTTTATTTTTTTTTTTTTTTTTTTAAATTTATTTTTTTAAATGTTTTATAGGATCTTTACTGGAAATTCCATTACATTGGTATACAAAATATATACCTATATACATTACCTAAAGAAGATTATTAAAACTCAAAAAATATATTTTTGGTCAACCAAATCTCTCATTTCACTTCAATTTCTCTTTTGAAGTTAATGGAGGCCTCATTGACACCCGATCATAGGGGTATTTATAGTCATTGGAAAAGGTTTTTTGAGACGGACACAATGGTGGTGTCCATTTTTAGTTTCAAGACTATTTTCAATGATGTTTTTAAAATTGAAAATTATTGTATCATGGAGTGCACTCTCAATTGAACCCGACACTCCCAGCATTGGTGCCCTTGTTTTGCTGGTTTTCCATTTTTTGGACCTTGTTATTCACCACATTGTGTCATACAGGTGGATACCACTACTTATGCTTGTGGAGTCAATTTGGACATCCCTTGTAGTTTTTGTGGTTCTTTATCCATCCTATTTTCACATTCCTTTTTGTGAGACACTTTGGTTTCAAGGGATTTTTTTAGTAAAACATTCATTTTTATGAGACACTTTGGTTTCATGGTTAACAAGCACCAGTCTGGGAGTATGAATTCTTTTTGCAACAAATATCAAATTTTTGAGACATCTGATGGGTCCATTGCAGGCTTCTTAATGGAATTTATCCTAAGGGGGGGTTGAAGAGGACATCTTCCTTCCTCTCAATCCTCCATGCACATCTTCCTTATTCTTCTATTCTGGTAGGTGGTTTCCCCTTGAGGTTTTCTACCATTTCCCTAATTTTATTGTTTTTCCACAAGATTTGGACCTAGTTATCAGCCCATTGTGTTAATATAGGTGGAAACCACATACTCATGCTTGTGGAGTCATTTTTGGACTACCCTTGCATTTTTTGTGTTTCTTTCTCCATCCTATCTTCACACTCCTTTTTGTAAGACACTTTGGTTTTAGGGGAGTCTTTTTTAGTGATATTTCCTTTTTTTTATCACATATTGTAAATGAGTACCTTATCAGGCCTTGTTGTCGGGACTCATACTTAAAAAAATCCCCTTATTTTATTGTTTGTCCATGATTTTTGGACCTTATTTCAGCCCATTGTACTCATATAGGTGGAAACCACATACTCATGCTTGTGGAGTCATTTTTGGACTACCCATGCATTTTTTGTGGTTCTATCTCCATCCTATATTCACTTTGGTTTTAGGGGACTTTTCTTTAATGATATTTATTCTTTTGATCACATGTTGTAAATGAGTACCTTATCAGGCCTTACTATTGGGACTCATCTTTGTGGCTATACCATCTCTATTGTACATGAGTACCTTATCAGGCCTTGGTGTCGGGACTCATCTTATGTAGGTATACCACATATTGTTTATTCCTTTTTTCACTTACCCCTACTATCACTTAAGGGGGGTGTTAAATTATCTTGGTGCACAAAGTTTTTTTCACCTCTCTCTCATTCTTCTAGTTCAATAGGGGACAATATTCACCATCCGAAGACATGCCTCTTCTTATTATTCTTAGAAGCACTTCATTTGGAAGCATATTCAAAGAGGAGAAATACACTTGGACTATATTCCAACTAAAAATAAAATTGTAGATATCTTCACCAAGGCATTTCCTTCTCCACGTTACCTTCACTTGCGAGATAAGCTTGGAGTAATCAACTTCATTGATTGGTTTTATGAGGACAATCTTTGCCATACGAAGACAAGCCTCACTTCTTCTAATAGTTGGTTTTTTCCCACAGGGATTTTTTCACCAACTATATATTGTATATAAGTACCTAATTAGGCCAAGTTATCGGGACTCATATTTATTTTTGTATAAAGAGGATAATATTCACCATACAAAGACAAGCCTCTCTTATTTTAACAGTTGGTTTTTTCCCACAGGGGTTTTTTCACCAACTATATATATTGTATATGAGTACCTAATCAGGCCAAGTTGTCGGGACTCATCTTTATTTTTGTATAAAGAGGACAATCTTCACCAAATGAAGACAAGCCTCTCTTCTTCTCATAGTTGGTTTTTCTCCACAAGGGTTTTTTAACCAACTATTTATTGTATTAAGAGGACAATATTCACCATAAAAATACAAGCCTCTTACTTCCTTTTGATTGGTGGTTTTTCCCATTGGGTTTTTACCATCTCTACAAAAAGAAGTCATTGTACATGAGTACCTCATCAGGCCTTGTTGTTGGGACTCATTTGTATGAATCTCCCCTAGTATCACTTAAGGAGGGGTGTTAGAATAAGTGAATATTCTCTTAAGTTCAACTAGGAGAGACACACTTGAGTTTCCACTCCTCCATGTGTTAGGAGAACTCTCAGTGGTGTCTTCATCAGGTTTGATGAGTTGTCTTAAGGAGAGACACACTTGATTTTCCACTCCTCCATGTGTTAGGAGAACTCTCAGTGGTGTCTTCATCAGGTTTGATGAGTTGTTGTAATCCAATGGCTCTCAATGATCAAATTTTCTATTTATACAAAGTTGATCCTTGGAATAAATCAATCAATTCCACTCTTCTCTTCATATTTTTTAATGTTGTGCATATCTATTATTGTGAAATTATTACAGGGTGATCATACGATAAATTTGTAGCATTGTGAAGTGATCGTACAAGTGTACAATTGAGAGGTATAATTGCAAACTGAACATACTTTTTGATGAGGGAAGATCGTACAAAGTTGTAGTTTTTTATTATTGCATCATTGAGGGTTGATTGAACAAGGGGAAAATGAATCATGCAGTCAATTGACATAAGGAAACCATATAAGAGCTTGGGCATTTTTGATTATTTGTACAGTTGTACAATTGAAGAAAGAATCATACACTTGTACGATTAAGGGTGTTTTTGTGAAAACACTACCTTGTATGGTTGTGATGCATTGTATATTTATCGGAGGATCATATGGTTACCTAGATTGAATTTTTCTAGATCAAACAATTACTTGAGTTGTACGATTGCTGACGGAGTTGTATAGTTGTGATTGGATTGTATGATTATTTGGTTGTACAATTTGCTAATGTTAGCTTTTGATGTCATATACAATAGAAGATAGCAATATCAAGATGCAAAATAATATGAAAGAAAGTAAATCTATGAGATGACTAAAATATTCTATAAATAAAAATGAAATAAATGAATACAATGTAGCTATAGAGGAAATGGAAACTTCATGAATAAATATACTGGACTACAGTACACCCATCAACAATATATAGTGATCTACATAGCACTATGCTACTACTTATGAATATGTTACGAGCTTGTTATAAGCTTGTTATAATGAGACTCTTTTCATATAGGAAGATAGGTTCCTTGGCCAACACTCTACCTAATTGTACAAGGGATGCCTTGCACATATACAACTTGCACATTGACACTTGTGCATTTATTACATTGCATGAAGTAACTAGATAATTTCCCCCTAAATTAATCTAATTTCTTAAGTATGTACCCAGGAAGGTATATTTACATGACCCAAATGATGTAATATACTCTATCTCTAACATCCCCCTATATTACATTATTTGGGTATTGAAGAATTTAGTATTAAATGTGGATCTTCTTCCATTAGATGATCTTTGGATTGTTCAGGTTCATCCTCTTCATATTCTATCCAACCACCTTTATTGTTATTTCTATGAGTATATTCATTTGGTTTTGATTGTTGATGACTAAGTAGAGCATGGTACAATTGTTCTCTCATCTTCTTGATTTTGATTCTTCTATGCTTACCTTTGTGGTGTATTGGTTCTTCATTTTCTCCAACTTGTTCCTCTAAAAATATGTTAGCATCATTTTGAAACACCATAATATCTTGTGAGATTTTCATTGAGTCTAGGATATATGTATTTCCATGGATTTATCCTGTTGATTTTATTTCACCTTGATTTATGATGAGACGTGAATTGATTCTATCCATATATCTAAAAAATATCATATAGTTGTTTTCTACTAAATTGCTTACTAAAATGAGATTGAATGTTAATCCAGGAACATACAATACTTTTTGTAGTAGAATATTTAGAAATAATTTGCTTGGTGTTACACATCCATGTCCATGTAAAGGATAAGTTTGGCTATATGCAATTCTTAGTTTGTAGCCTTTAATAACTTTAAGGCAGTCAAACCATTGTATATTTCTTGTCATATGATGACTTGATCCTGAGTCAATGTACCACATGTTTTCATTCTTTGTAGACTAGTTCCTATTGGAGAAAATTTTATATTCATTGTATGACATAGTAATAGGAATAGGAATCTGTATCACATATTAAGAATACAAGTAGAGGATCGCTAGGGATAGGAAATAATAATCCCTAAGGATAGGGAATATGAATCCCTATCACATATTAATATCACTATCAAGAATAGGAGTCCCTTACCACATACTAATTACCCAATGGATCAACTCTAGAGGGATTGATACTTTAGTAAGATCAACCTCATGTTAAGTTATCATTATATACCTATTAATACCTTGGAAATATGGGAGATAACCTTTAAGAATTATGAAGGATTATATAAGTGGAAGGTTATGCATTTTGTCTTATCAAATACCCTAATGATATTCATGCACCTGATAAATTAAATTTTACATGCATCATATGGTCTTGTTTGATTATCTACTTAGATAACATCCTCATAATTAGCCCAACATGGGGATAACATATCCAACATGTGTGCCACATTTAGGACACTCTATGTCAATATAAGATTCAATTAAATTTGGTTAAGTGCACATTTGACATCACATAATTTTTCTTTAGGACACATCATAAACTAATAAGAAAAATGTGTAGATCTAGAGAATATTTGAATCATCAAGATTTAAATCATCTACTAATGGAAAATATCTAAGAACCTAACTAGGAAAAGAAGTTTCCATAGCCTCACCCACTTCCACTATAGGTTTGTTTTGTGCATTTCACATGTTTCATGACATTTAAACTAGATAATGTATGGTGATGCTAAGCTCCATTATACTTTGAAATAATAATTTTTTTTTGAAGAACTAAAATAATACCTTCGTTCATTACTAATTTTAGCTATATTGAACACCACTCAACCCTTCAATATCGATACTGATACATTCCACTATGTATTTGGTGTCATCCTAATATATAATGGGAATGTTATGATACATTACTCTTAGATATTCTCAAATACATCTTGATTCTATTCCACATATGAGAAATATTTTTATGTCATTATTCAAGTTGTATGATATTGATGTTATCATATCATGGGTAAGAAGAGTGAAAGACAAATTGAATTCTAAGAAACCTTCACCTTTCACCATGGTAATTCTATTTCCAACCAAATTGGTTAAGCTAAAGGAGCTTAGGGAGTAAGGATTGATAGTAACATTGTATGTTTTACAATTCAATGTTGGAGCTAGATGTTAGATAGAATGTTTTTAAGACTGTCATGCTTGTTTTATGCTAGTTGCTTCCTCTAGTACTATGAGGAAGGAGTCATCTATGAAGTGGTTGTTAGCTAGTTGTTGAGTAGTGTTGGGAAGGGATATACCCTTAAACCAACCTTAAAACTATGTGGATAAGTACATACCCAAATCCCTTAGTATCTATTACATAAAGTGCTAGATCAAATGGAAAACCCTATGAAATACACTAAAATATGCCAAATAAGAAGGATTGTTTACCATTTATAGTCAAACAAGCAAAGGGATATACAAAATGTATCTTGATAGAGCAAATGAAGGTTGGACCAAAAAATAAATCCTATAAAATTGCAATGATGGAATGCCACTCAATATGATAATAAGCTTTAGCAAAATCAATTTTAATAAACAAGACTTTCTATTGAGAGGTTTGAGTCCATTCCATAACTTTCCATACAATAATTATGTTATCTAGAATATACATACTTTTGATGAATCTTGTTTGTTTAGGATGAATAATATGCTAAAGTAGGTTTCATAGATGGAGTGCCAAAGCTTTTGTATAAAATATTCAATAATATAATAGGCCTCCAATTGTAGATTTTCTCTAGATATCTAGTTTTAGGTACGAATTTAATATTACCTTTGTTCATGGGATCACCTAATATATTATTGTGGAATATTTTCAAATATGCTTGAAATAAATCCTAACCAACAATGTCCCATAAGGATTTATAAAATTTGCAGGGAAAGCCATCAAAAATAGGGGATTTATCATTAGCTATGGAGAAGATGACCTTCCATAGTTCATCTTTAGTGAGTAGTTGGTCACATAAGTCTCATTATGAAGTGGAGAGCCTATAGAGGATCACATTTATGCATAGTTGTAGATCCAAATCCTACTCATGCAAAGGAGGTTAGACCTTGAAAACCTATTGATAAGGCTAAACAAAGGCTTATAAGATATTAGAAAGTTTTGATAAAACATGTTGACCTTCCTTGATGTGTTTAAAATATTGGGAGACTTGAGAAACTTACAAGATTTGAAAAATATATTTCAAAAATTTATATATGACCTTAAGCCAATGATGATGGGCCTTAATTTTGGCTCCCCAAGGTGTGTGATAATCAACAATACATTTATATTGGTGAATCTTGACAACTCCTAGTTGCAGAGTGGGTGAGAATGACAAAGTTTTTATATTAGTTTTATATTGGTTCAACTTTAACATGATAGCCTCATAGGAGTGGTAGTGGAGAAGTGCCAACTAATGGCTATAGATGCAAATAAAATATGATGTATATTTTATCACACTGTTCCACCACTAGGTCCAACTAGTCTCATTATAGGGGTAAGGCTCAAGATTCTAGATGTGTTGGATGTGGTTCAGCATGGGTGTATGTGTCAATAATGATATTTTTAGGAAAATTGAGATTTTACATTCTTTGTGGTTCCACTTAACCATTGAATGTGAATGTAAATGGGGAAGTGGTAAAAAAGGAAAATATTCAACATGGGCTCCACTAGTAGAGAGAACCAATTAGAGAAAGATAAAATGGATTGATCTATTAGAATGGATCTATCAAACCATTTGATATTTCTTTTTATGCTAGATCACATATTATTCTACGTGTACCAAATAGAATTAGAATGAGGGTAATTAATATTAGGGTTAAAAAATCCCAACTTATTATGCATATAGTACTATGTAGCATTTTTTACAATTGTTCATTACATTAGGAGGTTGTCGCATTTGTTTGATATACATCCAAACATATTAAAATATTTGCACAATACCCAAGATGTGGTAGCTAGTACATCTATAATTTAATGCTAGAGGTGAGATCATTTGATAACATCATTGGAAGCATAAAAATTAATAATTCTAAATGAATGTTTATTAATCTATAAAAGTAATCATAATGCATAGTAAGTGGGGTCACATGCATGGTAAATTAAATGTCCCCACCATATAGAAAATATGGAGGTATAAACTCTTGCATATCCTATATCATGATTGTTATGGAAGAAAAAATTGGTCAGGCATATGGAATGATAAGCTATAGGGAGAAAAAGCCCTATGATATTTAATTATTGTGAATAAAGAATATTGAGATTGGGATACCTTTGTTAGGTTTCCCTCATGATATACTTCCTTTTATATTTGATCAAACCTCTAACATTTTGTGAAATAAAATGCATGGAAGATATTGATCGAGTAACATATCCTCACTATCGAGCTTAGCTAGAACTTCATAGTTATTTTGTATTTACATAAAATTTTGGTTAGGCCTATAAATTTCCAACTATATACTTGGTATGAAACATGGGTATTTGTCCAACATAAACTTATTAGCTTCCTCCTTATTGCTTAAGATACACAAGCACCTAGCATTCATTGGAGGAGACAATAAAGGAGAATTTTTCTAAGTGATTGCCTAGGAAAAGATAGCATTAGGAACTTTGATGTAACAAGGCCTGAATATATCTTTGAGCTTATTTTTAGAAGGGGCTGATGGATAAAATTTCTTCTCCTTATTATCTTTCTTGAGAGCTTGGTTGGAAATATTGATATGGGCCCTAATAGGTGTAGATACCATGAAACCATTGTTGTAGTTATTTTCTTACTCACAATTATCCATCCCTTCTGAACAGACTAAGGGGTGGTTTTATTATCAACCTTTAGATCTAGTTTAGCTCTCTAGATATCCAAAGGATAAACCTTAATATTTTGCACAAAGGATTGGTATTTGAAGCAAGTATTATAAATATTCAGGTATAAAATATTCTAAGATATGTAGTAGGCACCAATTTGAATATCAATGGTATCCTTGAGATCCTTGCATATATCTATCTAAATACAAACCCTTTTTTAAATGTGAGTTGCAAAGAAATATTTTAAATCAACACAAAAACTATTACCAAGGGAAACCATAATGTGATTAAGATAAGGTGATAAATGTAACAAAAGTCTAGGAAACTCGATCCAAACTAGGAGTTGTTTGACACATTCCTTAGAAATAACAAAATCCTAGGTCCAAGTGAAAAGACAAGGAGAGAGTTATTGACATACCATGATCCATGTTGATAAATGAATTGTGCATGCTTTGGTTTATTGAAATGGAATAGGAATAAACCTTTGGTAAGGTTTAGAATGACTTCCAACAAAAACCCATGGGGAACCTAGGCAAAATTGACCCAACCCTTCATAACACTTTCTATTGGGATTCTACTCAAAAAATACCTAACTACACTAAAAAGGGTCTTTAAGGGAAGTTATTTAGTCATCATATATGAGGGCATCATAAAAAATTTGTATTATATGACGACGGTTAAAAAACACCTTGAAAATTGCCTTAGTTTATCACTACGAGGGTGGTTTAAAACCACCTTATTATTACTTTTTTAAGAAAAATATAAAAATCGAAGAGGGCAATTTTAAATCACCTTCTTATTATTACTTTAATTAATATATATATATATATATATATATATATATATATAATTCATTTGACTCTATTAAAGTTGCAAGGAGAGGTTATTTTTCCATTTTTCAAGCTAGAATATAGGGTCTCAGAGATTTTTTTTCAAGCCCATAAGGTAGACTAAGCTACAAGCAATATAAGATAATGTTCTGTAGTGATTATTCACTAGTTGCACATTTAGATATCAATCATACATAGCTTTGTCACTTCTAATTTAAAGTCTTCCCTATATTTACCACCAATGTATAATCACTATAGAGATAGTCATCTGGCACACTAAATTTCTATTTATATCATAAAACCTCTATCCTGCAACTCTAGTTAGCAGTGTTAAAATGGCAACATTTTGGCACTCATTTATCAAATATCAAGTTGTTCCTATGTTTTTCTTGTTTTGTATATTACATTTTATTTATGAGTGGAGCTAGTAACTTCATTTTAAAAATTAAATTCAAATCTTTAATATTATTTCAACACTATCTCACAAGGTCATTTATCAAACACCCGAGGATACTATTGATATACACTAAGAAGGAGCTCTGGCTTCCCTCACGTTACATGGACCAATCTTCAATCACCAACATGAGCTATATAGACATAGGATTACTACACATGCATTATAAAAACTACCTGAAGCACTTTTATAGGCTATGCATGGACACAACAGAAAACAAAAAAAAAGAATAATATAGGAATGAAAACAACATAGGAAACTATGTTTATGGTAGGCTATACTCATGAATGCAATAAAAAACCAAACAGGTAAGGAATGGAAACAACATATTATGCTAATAAAAGAACACAATACAACAACTATATAGAATAGTTATATGATCCATGGAGTTTCTAGGATGGGGCAACACGGTATGGTAATTACACATTTATAAGATGGTTGGAGTTTAGCCCTTACTATGGGAAAGAGGAAGTACAACTAGGGGAAGGAATATATAAATATCTATAACAAATAAATTAAATAATCAAATTTAATTTTTAGTTATCAGATGCATAATTTTAACCCATAACTACTTAAATCAATGTATATATGCTTATAGCAATTGTAAACCTATTTTGAAATGGAATTATAGTATACAAAGATATATATAGACACAAATCGGGAGAGGATGCTTGATGAACATTCATTACTTGACTAATAGAAAAAATCTCAATTTGCAATACCCAATAGGAAATCAAAGAAAACCACATCATTTAGCCAACATGATAAAATCTGTCCATTTGCCTCATCATCCACTATAATGTACTAGGCATAATAACCTAGTGATTAGTGATATAATAACTATTCATGAGTAGTAACTCATGTTGAGAGTAGAACAAAATATGATCATTACCATCTAATTGTCACAGATAGTATGAAACATAAACATATTATTCACCCATATCAAACTCCTTTCTCTATTTAGTATTAAGTCACCTGATTCAAGTTGTTGATTAAAATTTTGTATAAAATGTATTAAAGTGTACTCAATATATTCAACAAATAGAAATACTTACCTCTTAAGTTGCACCACATTTTAAAATAGAACAAATACAGGAAGACATTGGTTAAAAAATATTTTACATATTGCTTTTTTTGGGGACTTCCTTTTTAATGCTCACTTTTGGGTGCTGGATGACCAAGATGCCTAACTATCCTAGAGATGGTTGTAAGCTTGTCTCAATATCCCATGGGTATCCTGGAGATCCCTTGGAGTCCTTCACAGACACACATATCCTCCAGACATCATGGAGATGTTTCAACATTCCATGGACACTTAATGTTTTGCTAGTTGAATAAAGCTTCTCATTTTTGTATTGTGTTTCTACTCAAAGGATTTCTCCATGTGAATTTTGTGTGCCAAGATGTTAATATGATGTTTATTCTCTATAATGTTTATTCTCTATAGATAATGTTATGTTTTTGAATATAGATAATGTTATGTTTTTGAATTTAAGCATAGCATGAAATAACAAAGAAATGGGCGTTGCGTATCCGGAAAGTCAAGCAATGGGAGTATATTCAAGCCTATGGAATGGCGATAGCTGGGCAACTCAAGGAGGTCTTGTCAAAATTGATTGGACGCCCGCTCCCTTCGTTGCAGCCTATCGCAATTTCAAAGTAGAGGAGGCATCTGTAACATCAGGAGAAATGAACGTGGTAAGTTCTGAGAAAAGAAACAAGCTGCAGTGGGTGAAGAAAAATTACATGATATATGACTACTGCAGCGATAAACAAAGATATCCTGTGCCTCCGCCAGAATGTACAGTGAACATATAAATAAAATAATGTACAGAAGTTTGGCTTAGGAGCTGATGTTAGTATATTATGTGAGGAATTTAGGAGGGCCTGTCTTTTTGAAGGAAATAATTTACATGTTCTACTAGATAGAAGTTTTGAACTTCAAAGAGCATGTTGATAGTTGAAATTAAATATAGACGGTCGTTCTTTCCTAAATATTGATACGGACTTCTTCTATCTCTCTTCATTGTTAAATCGAAGCAATATTTATGCATACTCAGAAAATGTTCAATGTTTCAGTATTTTGTACCTTTCAAAAACTTTTTCCAGATTCCGGACGATATATATTTGGCCGCCTATGTTCATGAACTAAATATAAATCAAGGTCAACATGTTCTAAACCGGATAAAAAGCAATGATAAACTATTTAAAAGCATTTAGTTGGGGTATGTAGTTTTCTTTTTTATTTATTTTTATAGTAAAAATTAGTTTCACATTAATACTTCTTAAAAATTTTAAAGGTATATTTTAATTATTTCCTTGTTTTCGAGTTACGCCACTCCACAGACTTTATCCGTCTGCCATATTAGTCCTTATTTTGAAAAGTAAAATGTAAATATCCATATCGCATTTGTTCAATCTATTGTCAAACACACTTAAATAAGAAAAAAAAAATTGTTATAAATCTTTTTATTTGAGGTAAAGTTAGCTTAACGGCTGGTAATAGTGTCGGGCAGCATCGTTGGTGGCGGCAAAATCGGTATCCATTAGATGTTTTTTTCTTTCACAAATGTCGCTGTTTTACTGATAAATTACATTAAACTGTTGAAATTTGACTTTCATATTTTCAATATTTATCAATATTTAATTAATTTTTGTTTGAGAGCTGTGGATTTGCTATAATAGATAATAATTTTAAAGGTTCCTAAAAAAATGAAAATACTATAACACGTTAATATATTTCTCAATGGGCTGCCACACGTTTTAGCCACATATTTTTAATTTTAGTCAGTTTTCCCGAATGGCAGATGCCCATAGAGATGATGGAGATCGAGATATAGTACAGAGAACGAATTGTAAAGCTTCAGAATCTGACTGGTAAGTACAGAGAGATAAGAATTGGAAAAAATCATACAACAAAGTTTAGAAGATTTTTGTTTTTTTTTAAATACGAAGTTGTCATCTTGAAACTATTGATAATGAGACTTATAGGACACAAAGTGGTGACTGATGGATATTTGGTATGGCACACACGTTACAGGAATCTTCAAAAGAATTATATGAACACGACGAGACTCGTTGCCAAAGAACCAGCAAGGTCCCATCTTGGTCATCTCGTCACGTGTCGTATACTCCTTATTGGCAAGGACACTCGTCCCGGTTTCCAAGATTTGATTAAAGAAAATATTTTTAAATTACATAGTTTTAATTTGTTTTTTTTGAAAAAGGTAATTTGTATAGACCACTAACTGTTTTTTTTAAATAGACCACTAAACTTTAAGTGGACAGATAAATACTATATTTTAAGGTTAATAATTGGGTAGAGCTTACTTCTACTTCAAGTGTCGTCATGACTAATAAAGTGCTAGGGTTAGCCATGAGGATTGAGGCCGTAGTTTGTGGCGTGCAACTCACTTACACGTTTATGTGATAAAATAAAAGATTAAATTTATAAAAATTAAAATTAAAATTTTCAAGTTAAAAAAAAATTAAATAAATAAATAGATTGTAAAGTATAATTTCATCAATAAATAATAAATTAGAATTTAATAATGGGTATGGTTGAAATATATAGACTTCATATTAATATTTAAATCTCGACGACATTAAATAGGTTATATAATTTTATGTGATTAAGTTGATTAAAAGGGAAAGGGAGCCTTTTCAAAACCCTACTTAAAGAGAGAAAAAAAAACTTAGGACTGAAATAATCAAGAAAAAGAATCAAATTAAATTTTTAACACTATAACGGACTTGATAGCTAATTAATGGTTAGAAGGTAATCTTACCTAAAATATCTAAAACCAAGAGCATGATAGCCAACAAATTCTATGGCTATCTACTCTAAATATTATTTTGGATTTAAAGCATGAGGTTGGATAATCTCATCCATTGCCATATACATGTTTAGATATAAAACTTAATTTTTGATAAATTGTAATATTGATAAATGAAGGGAGCAAAACTAATGGGTATAAATTGAGCACCAATTTCCCCCTCCACATTATGATAATATTTTACATAAAATTTACATGTAAATGTAAATTAATTGTTAAATTTTTTTATACATTCATATTATTAATCTAAGGTTCTTATTTTTAAATAAGTCTAAGTAAAGTGATGATCATCTTTATATTCTTATTCATGTTTAAGCTTTGGAATCCTTTTGCAAGTGTTAGTTTTCATACTTTTAGATGCAACACAATGTTTTATACTTTGGTTAGTTGTATTTTAGTTTGTTAATATGTGTTTTTTTTTCTTGTTATAGAGGGGAGTCAGTCAACCATACTACTATTAGTAATTGACAAGTGAAAGGTTTAAACCACAAGATAGTGCTTCATCAATGTTAAGATAATATTTTCATTAGAAAAAAAATATATATAAACAATACAATTAACCATACCAATAAAAATATAAATAAAAATTTTAAACATCAAATTAAAAAATAAATAAATACTACAAATTTTAAACATGAAGTACAACACCGACAATAGGCTGTGAATCCTGTTTCTCTAATCTATCTTAAAGACAGTCACACTAATTGTCTTCTATGAGGAAGATATACATTATATTTCCACCTAAATGGGGTGAGTTCTCCATGACTATTCTAGGAGGTCATGTACATTACACTCCCGGTAAATGGTATCCAGCTCTCCATCACGTAGGGCCAATATTGACTGCAATCCATCTCATTCAAATATTCGAATAACATTATACCCAATATCCATCTCATTCAAAATCGAATAGCATTGTTCCCAATATTCACGATGATTTCTAACTGATTTAACTTGAACAAGCCGTCTTTGAGGAAGCCGCCACCATTAGACCACCGTCAACACATTACTGTTTCTATTCAATAATTTAGATCAATGAAATCCATTTTCTAGATCTAGCTTAAACGGCTTTGAAATATATGTATAACAAAGGAATTGAGGCGAGGTACCTTAGCCTGCCAGACAAAATAATAAGAATAAAAATTGATGTACATGCGTTTTAGGGGGCACCATTTTGTGTCCTAACATTAAAATAGAGATTTTTGAAACTGAGTGCATTTTAATTTTCATGTGCTTTTGTTAGGAAAAGTAATGGTTGTGGTTAGTATGAAAAGATGTAAAAGGTTTTTGATTTAAAAAGAAAAAAGAAAATGTATATAAAAGTTGTTAAGAAAAAAATAAAAAAAAAATAGAAAATTAATTATAATATAGAAAAGAAAAAATAAAATTTTAAAAATAAAAATATAATTTTATTAATTTAAAAAAATAAATAAGTTTATATATTCATAAATTATCCATCTATTCAAACACATGTATAGATTATATGATACAGGATGTCAGCGAGATTTATTCATATATCTCTTACCAGATGAATTATCCATCTATTCAACATATATATTATCTACAATTAGATTAGATTGTATGAGACTGGATGTCAGCGAATTTATCACAATGGTCCTATCACTGCAATGAAAGGTTTCCTTGGCTCACTTGTGCATTTCATTTCAGACCGCTCAATATTTGCCATAGGCAAGGACATTTATTCCAAAAGCATCCATTACCATAAGGTTACTCCGTGATATTCCAAATTGATTTGAACCATGGAAATTCTGCAGTGCTTTTGGAATGCATGGATAACTATTGGAAATTTTGATTTTGTCGGTGACGACACTATGGTAGGTAACACAACTACAAATATGATTATTCATGGAAGGATTCTTTTGATAAAAGTATTTGACCCAATTCTTTCCACGTTTTTTAAATTGACTTGGGATGTGACGTAGATATTTTATCTAGTTTTAGATAGAAAGGATATATAGTGGTCAGTCGCATCACATTCTTGAACGGTTTGTAGCTTGAACAATAATTGTTCTGTTCTTTTGTCGTAATTCTTCCTCATGTGAAGCATTGTGTTTTGTAATTTGTCTCATTCACTTCGAGTAATGCGTATTATGTTTAATTTGCAATGGCAATCCTTAAACAGAATAGAAACAATATTATTAGACCAATGATGAAGTATGCATGCTAATGACTTTGCATCAAATTGTCATACATGTTCAAATGTAGTAACCTCTAGCTTTAGGTCATTTCTATCTATGAAACCATATTAGTAAAATCTTCACCCTTCAGTTTTAAAGATTACATTTCTATTCGATTGTATAAATCTCCACCAAAACTTAACGAAGCCATTTGTAATCTTAAAATAGGAGATTAGATAGGCATATGTCTTTAAACTAGTATTAGTCAAACAATACAAATAAAAAACTAAAAAAATTACTATGATATATATATATTTTTTTGAAATATAGAACAATTAGCTTAGAAAGAAAATAACTATTTCTATTCGACGGAGATTTACACTTTCAATTATAATCATGCATGGTGAAATGCTATCCAGAAATAACATTCTAGGGTAGAGAGGATGAATTTAAATATCATGAACCTCCATTTTGGTTGCATCATACATGTCTACCTTCTCTCTCATGCATTAGCAAGACTGTAAGAAGAAGGAGAATACTCTACAACCTAAAAACATGAGCACTAATTTGGTTAGTGCAATGCACTTGGTGGTTGTGATACTAAGTTTTGAACCACTCTAGCATTGTTTGGGCATGTTTCAAAAGAAAAATGACATATGCTGACATTGTGTCATGGTATGTTATGCATAACATTTTAAACTATATATAAGACCTCATCCAATCAAAAGAAGATCATTGTTACAATAAAATAGGTTTAGAGATGCTTAAGTGGCAAGAAACAAATGGAGGAAACCAAGGAATAATATAATACCAAGTTGTAGAATGCAATTAGATTTGTAATTTCTAAATTTTGGGGCTCTAATTTTTCATTTTTAAGGTCCATTAGGTCAAAGTTTCTAGAGGCTATAAATTTTGCATATGGAAGTGTTTTTGTCCCATCTAATTTTAAATAACATTAATTTTCAATCTTTATGCATTGGTGGCATTAGTTCAAGGACCTGCTACAATGTTAGGGATCATATTATATAAGATGGATCATCAAGCCCTAGTAACTTATCTTAATGGAAAAATTATAGTATTTCGTCAACATAAGGAAGAAGAAGCTCTTGGCCTATTCTCCTTGTTGATTGAGTGAGAAATGCTTTTCCATATCAAATAAGAAAGTAGACCTATGAAGGTATGGTAAAAATTGCATTAGTTATTTGGAAGAGTAAATGTGTCACTTAGAATTAGGGCTTTCTCCCCTCAAAGTGTTAAGTTTGATAACATTAAGGACTTGTGAGATTTAATGTATTAAGAGTATATATTGCTTCTTCTATACACAAAAATAAATATGACACAAAATATGTGAATATTGTCCTTCCTAATCTCTCCCCTTATTTTTCGTATGATTCATATATTCTCAAAATCTCAAAAAACTCTTACTATATATCAACTTTTCTCTCTCCTAGTTCATTTATAGGTGGCAATGAGAAATTGTGGTGGTATATCATAAATATAAACTCACACAAAGGAATTCAAACCTAGGGAGTCTAAGAACCAAGGACCCAAGGGCTAGGTTTAGTCTTCAAAAATATTGAAGACCATTTGTGGATGCTACAAGAGGGAAGGACATCCAATGAATAATTCCTTACTAAAATGCAAAAGATTGAAGTTGATTTTTTGATGATGTGTCAACATATTCTAGATGATGAGGGATATTTAGAGGAAATACCTTAACTACAAAGACCCATTAGACCATCTATTATATTTAAAAAATAGTATTTTGCTAATGACTTCTCTCCTTGGTCCCTTAGTTTACTTTATGAGGGGGTTTTTAAAATATGATCTGATTCATCACCAAGGATAACATTGTAGAATGTATTTAATTTATTCTATAAGCCCTATTGGCTATGATTAACCTTGTTATGGATAAAACATATTTATAAACATGTAATTAGCATTAAATCCCTCTTATTATATCGTGTTAGATGAAGTTCATTAATGTAGTTGAGGTTTTGGTATTGGTATAAATACCCCCACCACTAAATCTACTGTATCAAAGTGATTTGATTCTTAATTATAAAAAATGCATTTATTAGTTATTGTGCCTATTGACACCCAATCATAATTTTTGTATAAAATTTGAGTGTATTGATCGTTTTTGTTTATTTCTAGAAAATATTATGAATTCCAACATATATTATCCATAAATTATTTTTGCTCTTCCAAGATGATTGACCATGTCTTTTGTCTAATATTAATTTTTTTTGTACCATCGTATTAATAATATTATTATTATTATTTTTAAGCGAAAACCCCTTGCTGGGCCGCCTTGGTGTGATAGACCATGAACATGGGGTTCGACACCATAAAAATCACCCGGGAGTCACACCCGACCCTGCTTGCACCAAAATTACCAATTATATTTTGGATATCCAATTCAGATTTTTGGTAGGGTGGAGATTTGAACCTGGGACCTCCATTGGAGGATTGCCCTCTCCTCTCCAACTCACCTACAACACATATTATTTTTCTCTATATATTATTTCTTATTTATAATAATCAAAATACATGATATGAACATGTATAAGATCATGAAAGTTTCAAGAATACATCATTTGTGTCCATATTATATTCATGATTTTTTCTTTTCTTCACTATATATAATAACACATGGATCACCTAGAATTTGCAGAAAATGTATCATGTGAACATGATGAATACTTTACCATTGATAAACCAGCATTTCATAGATTTAGGATATGGTAAAGAGTGAACTTTGTACAACTAATTGAAGTAAAGCATTTAAAAATATCTCTTATCTATCTTATATTAATTATTTTATTTTTTGCATTTGGGCTTTGCCAAAATGTGAATTACACTTTCAAAACTAGAAGTAGGATATTAAGAAACCAATATTATATATTAATTAGTCATTTATAAAATTTCAATTGATTCACCTCATTTAAATCACTTTATTCTTTGTATAATGTGTTATATTTATTCTTCTTTTGTTTGAAATCTACTATGTATGCCATATTCTACACTAAAATAATATATTTATCTTTTTATTTTTCTTAAAAGACATAATCTTCATAAGGTCAATTGTTATTTAACCATCCAAGGCCAATTATTATATATACAAGTATGATTTAATTTTAAAGCAACATATTCATAGTTTAATATCTACTTTAAACGGTATTTTTGAAAACTAGATTGATATATTATAACAACCCACTTCCTATACCAAATTCTACAAGTGAATGTACATATATTTCAAAGGTCTTGTCCTTTTCTTCTTGAGCAAAAAAATGAATTTTAATGGGATCACCAAACTATTATTATTTTAAATCTATTAAAAAATAACAAGATGAGGTTTCCCTTTCTTATCTACATGGTAGATATATAAATTAAAGGCTAAATAAAAGAAACTATGGATTCAAGTTAATTAAAAATTTCCTAAAACTACGACCATGCTTGACTATTGTTTTTATATGTAGCTTTTGTTTAACATTATATAATAAAAAGTTTCTTAACAAAAGGCATACAAGAATCTAGTCTTTTGTGAATTTGGATTGTATTTTAAACCTTCCCTTAAAGTAAAAACACTAATTAAGATAAAGCTAATTCAAATTGGAAAATAACTAGAAGATCTTCCATTGCCCTCTAATATTAAATAAAGGAGACAAGTAGAGAGGAAGTATTATATAGTCTTAAATGAATGTATGGATTATAAGAAAATATGTTTGCTTAAAAAATATTCTAGTCAATTCTTCTTGGACATTGATCTATAAGGTTACTTCATGTTTTTCTATATTAATTTTTACCATTTATTTATGTATGTTATGTTGTTGCATCTCCATATATATAGGATTTTTAGTTCATGCTTATTGGTTTCACTCAAACAATGGAAGAACTATAAATTGTGGAGCAAACTAATAAGGTTTATAAATGAAGATGAAAAACAATGTTAAAATTTTGTAAATGAAGTTAAAACATAACTTCATGATGCATTAAATAAAATTTTGTGTGGATTATTCATCTTAAAGCAATTTAAGTTATTGATATTTTTATATACCTACTCCCTCATTTAATTTAAAAAGGACAAAGAGTGACATGAAGAATATGTTCTATAAATTCCTTGTTTAAATAAAGACATTAGCATTCTGGAATATTAACAAAATTGAATCCTTATCAAAAACCAATTTATTGTTAGGTGTCATTCTATTTTTTCTATAACTATTTATTTAAGCAACATCAAAGAGTGAATACCTAAAACATTTAACAATACGTTGAGTATTAAATAATATTTAAGGTTTCATAAACATTGACAAATGCATCAATATTTTTATCATCATCGTACTAGAATATTTTTAGGATTGGTTCAAAATTTCCATGTTAAAGCACTTGTAGATCTCAAGGTAATTGTGATTATTTTACAATTTTGATAAAGTTTGATGGAACATATAAAATAGACATAACATAAATGATGGGGTGAAAGGATTCAATGAAATATATTGGTAATAAGTTTGCTTTGTTATACTTTTTTGTTTGGTGAACCCTTTATGCTGGTATGCTCTAAGTGTCAATTTTAATTTTACTTGTAATACCTATGCTTCGATGTCAATAAAAACTATTGAATTACCTATAACAATAGAAACTATAAAATAAGTAGGTTTATCTATTGTGTTACCTCACATAGAAGATTTAGTGCATAAGTTATCAGTAAAATTAAAGATCTAAAAGCATACATTTTTACTTGTGTAAGGCCAATATTATCTTAAGGAAATTTTTATTCATTCTTTGACCTTGTTACCAACTTGGGTGCTAATGGAATTAAATTTAATGCACATATAATGCATAGTTTGCAAGTCAAGGTTGATTTCCTCATGAATTACATTGGATGAGAAAACCTAAACTAGAAAAGACATAAGATTCTTGTTTATAATGACAATGCTAAAGGGAAGCTAATTTGGTCAAGGTCCAACCATAAGAGTCACAACCCACAATTCTAAAATAGGCTTAACTGGTTTGGATTTTGGGTAATGTCACATGCAATAAAAGTGGTTCCACTTATTAATTAAATTTTAGTACTAATCACATGCAAAGAAATGGGTGGACACATGTCAAAATCAATGCTATCCAAACCCCCAACTTAGGCATCCAAATGACTTTAAAGTGGAGACATATCAAGCATTGTGCTATCCAAGCCCCACACTTTAGTTTCTAGTCCAACCCATCTAAAAGGCCATATTCAATTATTTACATGGTTGCATAGCCTAATACTTGAGGTACAAGAAGCAAGATACAAAAGGAAAGTCTATGTTTAGGGGTCTAGTGATGGGTTTGTTAAAATGATACCCAAACTACCAACTTGGGTATAGGTACTGGTCAAACAATTATAATGCCCATCATTGAATTTAAAAATATTTTGAATTAGAGTGGATCCAAGAAAATAAGGTTACTTTATGCTCTTAAGTGCTCTATGCTAGATCATACCAACTAGGGTTTTCCAATTCCAACAAGTCCTTTGAGATTCAAGATCACACTAATATATTTTAATGTCACAACCAAGTATGGTGTCAACTCTACCCTCGATGAAAAGTAAATATTAGCTTATGGAACTAAATCCATTTTTTATGCCCTTGCCATCAAATTGATTTAGTGTCAAGGCATTATTAGTTTATGGAACTAGTGGAACCTTCAAGGTAGAATTTGCTTAGGTAGTGATGAATCATCAACCCTTAGTGCCAACCTCATTTTACCATAACATCACTCTTCTTCATCACTCATAATAGTTTTCCTCTTTGGTTCTTACTTCCACATAAATTCCAACACCAACTAATAAATAGTGCCTCTAGGTATAGCATTAACCACAACAATATTAGCACCACCTGTTGCTTAACTAGATGGTTTCTTATCAAATTGTGCCAATAGTAGATTTAGAACCGATAGCATTAGCTCAAAGGAATATAGGAAAGAGCAAGAAGGATCTACGTTTAGATTGGTTATTTATATGTTGACGGTATTTTAGCAAGAAGTTCTTTAAATGATTCCTTAAAATCCTATGAACTCAACAAGGGTTTGACTACACTCCAGTAACAACCCCCTCCTCACAAATTGAGATGTGATCCTTTCGTGAGATCCAAACATAGTGAAAGATAATAGTATACTCTTTCCAAGTCTTAGGAATTTAAGTAGTGGTCTAAAGTTTTTTGAGCCTATCCATATGATGAAAACTTGTGAAGATGCACCTTGATCTAAAATGCAAAATTTTGACTAATCCAAAACTTAACATTTTGAGTTAATAAATATATGTGAGGTTTTAAAATTTCATCTATTACTCATGTATTTATAATCAAGGTAACATCTCTCTTTATACAATTCTTTTGGTGTGTTGGGAATCCACCGTATCAAATATGGAAGGTTACACACATGGAAATGTGGTGGTTCACCTTCCATGAGTTAGAAGGTAACCTATATGAAAATTTAGTGATTCACCTTCAATGATTTACAATGTGTATTTAATTAAAAATACATGAATATGAATTTTCCTTTTGTGCTTTGTCTTCTACTAATATTTCAACATGACTAGAGATGTGTTTTGGCTATGAAAATCTAAAAATAAAAATGACTATTTTTATTAAATATTTTGTTTTGCATTTTTTTAGGGTCTTTAGAGAATTTTTTTATAAAATTATTAATAAATCTACTAGTAACACAATTTCCTTTTGAAATTTTTGTTCTCCCTATGATCTTTCAAATGCTTCTTGATGGATCAAAATGGGGTTTTGAGCACAAAGTTAAGTCTTTAACAATGTATTTAGGATAAAAAATAGCTTTTTGGGCATTGTCATGCATAAATTCAATACAAAAAAGTAATATACCTAGATCATTCTTCCCCACTTTAAAGTAATCATCCCCATTGTATCAAATTTTGATATTATGTGTGAAAATTATTTCTTTATCTAAGTTTATATAAGCCATTCTCCTGGGTGACCAAGTTACTCTATATATTTGAGTGGATTGCCTTCTTGTGGTCTTAGTCCATGTATCAAAAATTTGATCCTCCTCCATTGGTGTTGAATTATCTAGATTCAATTCTTCAATATCTAGTTGTTCTAGTACTATAAAGATGTTCAATTGTGTTGGATGGTAAGACCTGAGAAGATCAACATAAACATTGGATTCAAACCAAGATAAGATGAAAGATTTAATTCAAAGGAATTCTCTACCACTTCCGTGGTGATGGTGTATAACACATAACAAATAGGTATGATATTCCTATGGGATCCTACAAGTATCTATTTCTAAAAAAATTATATATCTATGTAGACACCAAAACAACACCAATTCGATTATGTGACGACAAGCACTAATCGAATTGACATACATAGCCCCTAGGGCTACCCCAAGAGGTTAAACAGTGGTCCTAACCACTCCCACAATAGTTTTGGAAGGTCAAAGGTCAATTTGGCACCTTTCAGGCACTCTGCTCCATATTCGTTCCACCTTGGGATGATTACAAACTGGTATTCGTCCCACCCCAGGATGATTAGCAGCATTCGCTCCAGGGTGGGGCGAATAGCAGGTTTGATGGGGGTGAGAAGACACCATTTTATAGACCTGAGGGTCTTTGTGAATGAGCATGCAGAGGCGCCACTTGGCCATCATGCCTTTCCAGGGGGAAGAATATTCCTCCCTGATTAAGGGCTCCATGACTGCCTCTTTGTGCTCAAAAACGCTCACTCGCACTCCCATGCACTGAAGGAGGATTTAAGTGGCGGATCTGAGCTGCCATTTGTCAAGGTTTGACTTTTTTCTTGTCAAACCTGCTATTTGCCCCACCCTGGAGCAAATGCTGCTAATCGTCCCGGGGTGGGACGAATACCAATTTGTAATCGTTCCAGGGTGGAATGAATATGGAGTAGAGTGCTTGAAAGGTGCCAAATTGACCTCTGACCTTCCAAAATTGTTGTGGGAGTGGTTAGGACCACTATTTAACCTCTGGGGGCTGCCCTAGGGGCTATGTATGTCAATTCGATCAGTGCTTGTCATCACATAATCGGATTGGTGTTGTTTTGGTGTCTACAGATGCCCATTTTTGGGATGCGTTGTGTGTGGCGCAGTGCTGAGCAAAAAAATAGATAACCAAAGCACTAATGATTAAATTTTCTCAGTAACCTAACCAAATTTTGATTCCCCAAGTCTGGAAAGGGCACACATTCTTGAATCCTTGCTTCTGACGAGCTAAGGAGCTTAATTCAAGTGTTAACATTTTTTGGTGAGGTGTTACTTGATCTTGGACATTGTTCAGTCATGAATAGGCAAAGGGCACAACCTTTTTTCTGTAGGAACCTTGAGTTCATGATTCTAAAATTCCAAGTGTTTGATCAGCTTGTGATTATTACTTGTTTGCTGCCCCAAGCAGGAGTGTGATTGTCTTTGTGAATGATTTTTTGAATGCATGTCATTTCCTTGATTGGGTATGTAGTTGTTGGTTGGTGACTAAGTGTGACTACCCCCTCAAGCGACGAATCAATGATGGAATGACCGACATGAGAAAAGCGACGAGTCGCTTGACCCAAGATGACTTTTGTAAGGGTGCCTTCAGCTGTTTTCCATTGAATTCTTATGCAGTTTCCCAATAATTTGACTTGTTTTTGGTGGGTTTTAACCCCTTTTGTGACGCATTTTGGGGCTAAAATTGTCAAAAATTTGTCCTCTCGAGGAGCGGTCCAGCTATGGTAGCCTTCTTAGGGAGTAGGATATTGATAAATTGTGGCCTTGACGTCGGTTTTGCATGCCAAGAATGTCAGGCGCAAAGGTGCCTTTGTTCGGCAAGTTTATTGTTATTTTTGGTGCATTTTGGTGTAGTTTTTGTTGGTTTTGATTTTATTGCTCTATAATCATCCCTGGGGGGATGAATACCAATTTAGTAATCATCCCAGGGTGGGACGAGCGCTAACTAGAGTGCTCATCCCAGGGTGGAACGATTACAGGCCTAAAAGCCTATTTAAGGGCCAAAACTAGGTTTTGGGCTCATTTGCATTTGTTTTTCCTGGCGTTTTGGAGCTATGAGGAGGAGGAGGTCGAGTTCGCGTAGCGGAGCGCTGTCAAATTTGCTCGAACACCATGAGTTCATGGACCAGATCATCAAGTGGCAGAGTCGAAGCGAGACTGGTGAGTGCTCCTTATCATTATTTTGTTTGTTTTATTTTACAATTTAAAACCAATTTTTTTTCTTTGTATTTTGTTTTTTGATTTAAACTAAAATAAAAACCCTAGTTTTAAAAAAAAAATGTTGTTTGAATTTGTGATTTTTGTTGCTTTGTTAAAACTAAGATCGAAACCCTAGTTGAAATCATTTTATTTTGCTTAAAAACCTTGGATGTAAAAAAAATTTGGTTGTTTTTCTTTTGCAATTTAACTAAGGTTAAAACCCTAGGTTAAAAATTTATTTGTGGTTATTTTGTTTTTTTTTTTTTGGTAAGGTTAAGAAAAACCCTAGTTTTTAAATGCGTTGTGTATCTGTGTTTGTTTGAGACTTAGAAAAAAACCTAGTTGTTAAAAACCTAGTTTAAAAACTGCATTTATTTTGTTGTTGTTATTGTTTGTTATTGTTTTTGTTTTGTCAGTTCAAAGTAAGGTTAAAAACCCTAGGTAACTAACAAATTTTTATTTTGAATTTGTTTTTTTTTATTTATCAGTTTGAACTAAAGTGAAAAACCCTAGGTAACTAACAAATTTTTATTTTGAATTTGTTTTTTTGTTTTTTGCATTGCATTGTTTATTTGATTTTGTGAATGTGTGTACTATACATTTTGTTAATGTTTTTGCTATACATTTATTAAATGTTTTTGTTGTACCATTTTTTTTTCTTTCATGTTTTTAATTTTTTTGTGTTGTTTTTTATTTTCAAGTGGTGAAGAGCCGGTACCGTCAGCCGACGGTATTCTCTGACGCACGGGAGGCGCTGACTGTGGCGGACTGGGATTGGCTTGATGCCCTTGGGCTCAAGAACGTGACTTGGTTAGAGCCTATGGTGGGTGATCTGGTGTATCTGACTGCCTTGATCAACTTATGGGATCCCCGCACCAATACCTTTCATCTCCCAACAGGGGAGATGACGATGACTCTTAAATATGTCTATAATATTTTGCTAATTCTTATAGACGGGCTTCCTATTTGGACTATTCCACGTGATCAGCAGATGGCGGTGCTGACACGGTGCTTCAGGCATGGGATGAATATGGGGGTGGATATTCTAGTGGAGAGGGCAGAGGGGGATTGCCTGATTGGCGGTATTTTGGTGCGATGGTGGCTAGAGAAGGGTGTGTTGGGGGTGAGGCATGCATTACTAATGACCCTCATCTCCAACATGCTGATGCCTGACTCCTCATGCGTGAGGTTCCCATGGAACCTTCTAGAGGTATTTTTTAGATTGGTTGAGTGTCCGACCTCAAAGCCACTGATTATGAGGTGGGGTGAGACACTACTGGCACATATCTATGATGAGCTATACGAGGTCCGCTATCAGAGGTGAAAGGGGATTGGATGTAGCTACCTATTGCAGTGCTAGGGATGGCAACACATAGCTGTGGAGCGGCCATAGGGTTTTTCGTGGACTACTCGGGCAGATATGGTGGACAGGGAGATCGGGTATGCGATGTTGTGGCATAGGTCAGAGGAACATGGGCATAGTCGATGGTGGGCAGGTGATGTTAGTCACTACACTGATGCATTCTTGTAGATTGCTCCTAGGGAGGTGGTCTGGCCGCCATACCAGGACTGTCCAGCTTGGCCTGAGGCTAGAGAGTGGCTTCGACGGGTGCGCAGGAGGGGATGGCTGATCGGGCGGCACAGGACCAAGCAGGAGTACTTCCCGTACGTTCGAGTGACATTACAGTTTGGTGTGCACCAAGGATTGCCTGGTGTGCCCTTGATCTATTGGTGTTAGGGCGATGAGAGGACTCTGGCCTGGCCGATCATCGAGCCGCTGGGTGAGGAGGCGAATACAGTGATTGACATCCCTGACGTGGACAATGTCGGGGTGACTGCCGAGTACGACTAGTGGTGAACGATGTGGCAATGGCGGGGTGAGGGGCCTCTAGGATGTCCAGACGTAGCAACAGTAGGTGGGGATGGTGCAAAGGCATTAGGGGAGGGTTGGGGGGCTCCACTGGAGGATGCAAACATGGTGGACATTTATGATTTTGCGAGGGATGATCTAGATGTGTTGGAGCAGTCAGATATATAGGATGTTTCAGAGTAGTGGGTGTCGGAGTATCCCACCGTCCTAGAGATGCCCATGCCTCAAGCAGTTTCAGGGGACATGGATGCTATGTATCATGTTGAGATAGCATGATTGGAGGATCTATTATGGAGAATAGATGAGGAGCATGGGAAGGTTCTGCAGGAGAGGGATCTCCTACGGACTCAGTTGGTGGAGCGGGAGAATGCATTGGCTACGTACCGTCGATGGGATGGGGACATAGATGCTTCATGGCAGAGGGATCTCCTATGGACTCAATTGGCACAGTGCAATGACATACTTTCTACGTACCGTCAATGGGAGATGTATTTTGTCTGGAATCAAATGGAGTTGGAGGCAGATATTATTCGCCTCAGTGGCCGGTTACCTGAGCTCCCTAGAGTTGGATCTTTGTGCCAAACGAGAGATAGTGAGACAGAGCAGTCTGCTTCCTCTCATCGCAGGTGGGTGGATGAGGGCAGCACTAGTGGGCGTGATGCGGGGGCTAGCAGCAGCTACCCTGAGAGGTACCATAGGACCCACACCACTGGGGGTAGTTCCAGTCGCACCGATCCTGTGTGATCATGGTGGCCGACGCCCTAGTCTTGGGGGTTTTTAAGTTGTTTCTTTTTTTTGTGAGGTCAGAGAACCGTTTATTGTATCTTGAGGGAATTTTGATGATATACATACATGACGTTGATTTTTTTATCATACACTTTTTCATGATTTATTGTTATTTTTATGCACATTTATTGATGTTGATGTATGTATTTTTATTTACATTTATGTATGCATATGTTATGATGAATGCGAATGTTTCTAATTTATATGATATGCATATGGAATGGATGAAATGAGTTTTTGATATTTGGCGGTGGCACCATAGACTGTTCAGGACTTACTGGATTTTTGTTCTAGGCGATTGCTTTGTTTAATGACTTTGCATGTATATATCTTTTTGGTTTTGTATATATATTTTTTTTGATGGCGATGCAAGAATGGAATGTACCACAGTTGGTTTAGAATGTAGTTAAGGTTTTCTGAGACTCAGATGTTTTAACTAACTAGCCAAGACTGTACATTTATCTTACAAGACTTTTGAACAAGGTACGAATTAGACTTGAGTTTGACCAAGTTATTTCACATCTCGATGTGTGCGATTGAGTTTGTTTATGTGGTATTTGTCAGGATACTGCCAGTTCTAGGTAGGCTATTCTCCAAACATGTACTAAGGATCACCTAATTAGCTCCACTAACTCCTTTGTTGTATTTAGTAAGATTAATCCATAGGATAATCTAAGGTACCATAAGCTAGCCCATCCGCATGCAAACATTGGTCTACTCACATGTAAAGCTAATGTGATAGACATATCATCATGCATTTAGGATACCACCATTGTCAGGTGGGCTGTCCACCAAACCCATGATGAGGATCACCTAGATGGTTTTTCGAATGCTGAGAATTCCAGGGATTCAAGCTCAGGCGTCTGTTGGTTGCTCAACTTGTTGGGATACATGCTCTCATACATAGTGATGAAAATCACTATTTATTTTCTCTTTTGTTTTTCTTTTTGAGCAAGGGGTTTGAATAGTGATGATAACCACTGTTATTTGATTTTGCATTTTAGGTTTCAAAGTTGGGCTTGTAGGTTTTTGGCTTGCGAATGGAATTGATCCCTTTTGTGTTTAGGGATATGTAGTATGAATCCTTATGACTTTGGGGACCAAAGGTGATTGGGGATGTTATTATGTAATGGAATTGATCTTTTATGCCTTGGGTATGACTACCCATCCTTGTCATGGGCGTGTAGTATGAATCCTTATGACTTTGGGGATCAAAGGTGATTGGGGATGTTACTATGTAATGGCATTGATCTTTTAGGCCTTGGGGATGACTACCCATCCTTGTCAGGGGTGTGTAATACCAATCCTTATGACTTTGGGGATAAAAGGTGATTGGGATATGATTATGTAATGGCATTGATCTTTTAGCCCTTGGGGATGACTACCCATCCTTGTCATGGGCGTGTAGTACCAATCCTTACGACTTTGGGGACCAAAGGTGATTGGGATTTTTGTTAGTGGTGAAGACCACTATTTATTATGGGGAATTGGATGGGGAAGAGCTTGTCCTTTTGTCAATTCTCAGTATTCTTGCACCATTCACACAGGGGGATGAACAGGCTAACCTTTCACCTATGTTACCCTAGACTACTTTGTAGGTTTCTCTTGCGTTCACACAACTTGGGAATTTTTTTTGTTTTAACTTGTGTGGGGATGCTACGTAACGAGGCGTGATCCAAGTAAAAATTGAGCTTAGTAAAATCTGTTTGATTTTGTACAGTTTTGGCTAGAAATCTAATGATAGCTGAATGACGAAAACCCTAAAGACATTAGCAGACAACTAACTATGATAAAGAAAAATGTGGATGGCATTATTTTGGATGGAAGTGTTTATAAAATGGAAAAATGTGGAAACTGATGGAATTGCCTAGCAATTACAGTCTATGGTGCTTATGACTTGTATGACTAGCAAATATGCCATGTATGGATGCGATGCCTACTGCAGTTTATTATATTTTTGTATTTTAATTTTTACGAGTATGCATGGAAGTGAGATGCAATTTTTTTTGTTACTTTTGATTATTTTATTGTTTTTTTTTGTTTTTGAATATTTTTTTTTGACCAAGCGATTGTGGGAACCCTTGGAGCTTTTGGTTTGACCAAAGAGTTTATGGATACCTTTGGGGTGTTTTTAGGTTGACCAAGCGATTGGGGGAATCCTTGGAGCTTTTGGGGTTGACCAAGCAATTGCGGGAATCCTTGGAGCTTTTGGTTTGACCAAAGGGTTTATAGATACCTTTGGGGCGTTTTAGGTTGACCAAACGATTGTGGGAATCATTGCAGCTTTTTGGGGTGGGATATGGCTCTCTAAATATGGAATGGCCTCAAATGACTGATGTTCAATGGTTCTAGTTCATTGATTCCTTTAAGAGAGGCGAGCTGGTATGTTCCAGGTCCTATTTTACTGTCGATTACATAGGGACCTAACCAATTTTCCGTGAACTTGTCTCTTAAATGGGGCAGCAAGTTAGAGTTTTGCTGGTTCTATTTTAAGACCAAGTCACCAACCTAAAAGCCATGCAGGTGAAATTTCATGTTGTATGATTTCTTAAGTCACTCTTGAAAGATACGTAAATGCTCGAGAGCATTGACGCGTCGTTCATCGAGCAATGTAAGTTGGTCTAACCGGGCCTGCCATGTAGTGTCATCATCGATGAACTCTTGCATTAATATGCGCAGGGAAGGTATTTCCAACTTGAGATGCATGACTGCCTCAGAGCCATACACCAGCAAAAATGGAGTTGCCCTAGTGGGCGTCCGAATGCTAGTGCGATAAGACCAAAGAGAAAGTGGGATTTGAATGTGCCAATCCTTATGACTATCTGTGACCATCTTTTTAAGGATGGCAACTAGCATTTTGTTTGATGCCTCTGCTTGCCCATTTGCCTATCGAAAATAGGGTGTCAAAAAATTATGTTGAATTTTATACTTTGTGGTCAAAGCACACACGTATTTGTTCTTGAACGACGTCCCATTATTCGAGATGATCTTGGATGGAATACCAAAATGACATATGATGTTATGTAAAATAAACTCCGCAATGCAGGTTCCAGTCGTAGAGGTAAGCGGAATTACTTCCACCCACTTGGTGAAGTACTCTATGGTCGTTATGATAAATGTATGACAGCCTGACGACGCAGGGGAGATCTTTTCGATTAGATCTAAGCCCCATTGTGAGAATGGCCAAGCCAATTGAATCGGCTCCAAGGCCTGAGAAGGTACGTGTGTCAAGTTAGCATGGTGTTGACACTTCACACACTTCCTTACATACGTGCAACAATCTCACTCTAAAGATGGCCAATAATAGCCCATGCAAATAATGCGCTTTACGATGGCCATACCGCTAAAGTTGCCATCGCATGTACCATCGTGCGCTTGGGTGATCACCCAAGTGGACTCCTGCTGGTCCAAGCAACGAAGGAGGATTCCCTCGTAGCTTCGACGATACAAAATGTCTCCTAGCAAGACATGTTTTGTCGCTTTCTATTTGAATGATATTTTCATGGCATGCGACAATCCAAGTGGGAGGTTACCTAGCTTGAGGTAGTCTCTTATGGGTGTGTACCAATCCTGCTGATCAGAAGCCTCGACAGTATGAACAACCAATCCCTCTTGAATTTCGTCCCTAGAAAAAGCTGAGAGGAAAATAACCTGTAAGAATAGCGTTGTGTTGATATTAAAGGGAATTGGGGAGAACAAGGACCTCCAGTTGACTTGATTCAGACAATCGTGGATTCGAGAGAACCTATCCTGAGACGGTTCAATCTAGATCAGGTGGATTCCTGGTGTTAAGTCAGAGCTTGCATGCTCCATCATGGATTGTGATAGTGTTTTGACTTGAATGGTTGTCATATCATCCAAAATGTCTTGCGGGATGAGTGACCCCAAGGAGGCCATAGTATCCGCAAAATGATTCGATGATCGAGGGAGTGCCTTGATGTCGTACCATTCAATATTTTCCAAGAATTTATCCAAAAAGGGATTTGTATGCCTATAGAACTGGGCATTTGCATTGGAATACCCCTTTAACTTGGTTGACGATTGGCAGCGAATCACAAAATATGTTCAAGTGTTTGATGTTAATGGTGATTGTTGTCTGAAGACCTATGAGCAAGGCTTCGTATTCGACATTATTGTTGGTGTACAAAAACTCAAGTTTAAATGATAGAGGCATTGGAGCCCCTTGCGATGTGAAGAATACGATTCCTGTGCCACCCCCTTGCTCACATTTAGAACCATCAAAAAATAGGGTTATGTCGACCTGTGACTCAGGCTCATTAGAATCTGGCAATTCTGAGACATGGAAGACCCCATCATCGGGTAGCTCTATGGTCAGAGTCTAATCATCTTCGAGAGGAGCCTCTGCTATTTTATCGGCGATGACTTGACCTTTGATGGATTTTTATCCAATGAATTCAATGTCAAACTCCATAAACAACATGATCCATTTCACCATGTGGCTACTATGATAAGTATGACTCATCATGTACCACAATGGATTCTCCTTAGACACAACATACGTCATGTTTCTCAGCATGTAATGGCATAGCTTTTTGGTAGCAAACACCATTGCCAAGCATAGCTTCTAAACGTATGCATAGTTAAGTTCATAACTGACCAGGGTGCGACTAAGTTAGTAAGTATCTTGTTCTTTGTGTAGTTCATTTTTCTGGGCTAGCATGGCGCCTAGTGCCACCTCAGTAGCTAAGATGTATAAGTAGAACGACACTCCTAGTCTAGGTGGTGCCAATACTGGCGATGAAGCCAAGTATTGTTTGATGTCATTGAAGGTAGACTGGAACTCGTCATCCCAATGAAATGCTACTCCTTTGTGCAATAATTTATTCATGGGTCGGAACTTGTTAGATAGATGCACTATGAAGTGCTTGATTGACGTGACCTTTCCCTGCAGGCTTCTGAGCTACTTGATGGTATTTGGGGTGAGAATTTCAAGGATTTCCTTGACTTTGTTTAGATCTACCTTGATGCCTCGTTTTGAGACTATGAAACCCAAGAGTTTTCTAGATGTGACACCAAATACGCACTTATTAGGGTTTAGTCTGCCTTTGTGTTTGATAAGGTGATCGAGGATCTTGCTTAAGTCATCGAGATGATCTGGGCGCAAAAGAGATTTGGCCAACAAATCATCCATGTAATCTTCCAAATTTTTATGCATGTGATCATGGAATATGTATGTCATGGCACGTTGGTAGGTTGCGCCAGCATTTTTAAGGCCAAAGGGCATGACCTTATAAAAAAATGTCCCCCAAGGCATTGTGAATGCCATTTTTAGTTGGTCATCGGGATTGATACAAATTTGATTGTATCCCGAGAAACCATCCATGAGGGATAGCATTTCATGGCCCGTTGTAGCGTCTACCAATGAGTCGATGCTAGGCAAGGGGAAATCATCCTTAGGACTCGCTTTGTTTAGATCTAAAAAATTAGTGCATATGTGAATCCTCCCATCAAGATTTTTGATGGGCACCATGTTGGACAACCATGGTGGGTAATCTACGTAGATGACAAACTATGCATCCAATAGCTTTTGTAATTTGTCTTTGACCATTAAGGCCACTTTTGGGTGCATCTTACGTTGTTTTTGTTTGACTGGCTTGACTATCAGATCAAGCGTTAGATTATGCATGACTAGTTATGGGTCTAGCCTCGGCATGTCTTTGTAGGACCATGCAAAAACCTCCTTCTTCACTTTGAGAAGGGAAATGTAGTCGGCTTGCTCTTCGGGGATAGACTTACCCCCAACTGGATGATCTACGAAGTCATTGGATCAGATCCGATGTCTACGTCAGTTGTCTCTTCGATTGACATGTGGGACCCGTCCTCCAACTGGTGTGGAGTTGGGATCAGGTGGATATCATTCGTTGAATTTAGATCTGTGATAGGAACTTTGGGTCCCTCTTTAGCATGGAAGATATCCTGAGTTGGTTTTGTGGTGAAATGAAGCATCTCACCGTAAGGCCAATACTCTGATGGGGATGGTGGTGAATTAACGCGATCCCAGTCTATGGCATCTAGGTCTAGATACAATGACCATGTTAGATCGACTGGATTGTGGATGGGGGCGGTTAAGTCAATGGAGATCATGTTGAAATGATTTTGGTCTCCATTACCATAGGTGTGGTGACTTGGACTTCCTTGATGATTTTTGTGCTCTGGATCTGGCTCTGGGGGTATTGTCACAAATGGATCGACCCTATGTGTGGATAAAAGGACAAGGTCTACCCTTGGCACTGATAACTCTATAGGGTCTCTGGGCGGAAGGTGCTCTCTATATGCCTGAAAGCATGAGATTCCGGAAGAAAGAAATACTAATGCGATGCATCCAAAATCAATATTAATGCTTAAGTCCTATAACGTGAAATGCATGAAATGAAAGAAACGAATTGAACTGAGATAGAAGAAAGCACAGGAAGCACAACCCTTTTTATTAAACTCTCTTAATATCATTTATAAAGATGCCTCCTCCATTTTCAAGGGCTGGGAGCGTTAAATGGATTTTGGTTACAATCATGACTTAGTATTCCTCCTTCTGCGTGCCCACATTTGAAATGGGCGGACCAAAGTGTTGTCGCCACTTGCATTTATGAATCCTTGATTCTTGCTGCTCTTCCTGTGTTCAAAGACACAACAAGTCATTAGTAGCACCTGTGACAAAAGATAAGGTGTTTGATCCTAAAACCAATGGAATATGCATGCATAAGATTAGCTAAATCGATAACTAAAATGGTTCCAAATAACCTGCAAATTTGACATAAATCAGAGAACGTTACCAGAGGACCACTATCATAAAAAAAATCGAAAAAAACTCCACCGATTCGCATTCAACTGTAATTCATCCCTGGTCAGGACGAATTCTGCTGTAATTCGTCCCTGGGTAGGACGAATTCGCCTACGACAAAACGTTGAAGTAATGCTGCCCAAATGTCGCATCTCGGGATCTCCAAAAGACCTGCAAACATAGGGGTTAGCTAATTGGGGGCATTTTGGGATGACCTAGATGGTCGGATTCCCCCAATTTGACCTCCATCACCGGGAATTTGATGTCACTACCTGCAAGTTAGTGAGGACTACAAAAGCGACAAAATATGATAGGATTTGATCAAGACATTCTAAAATTGAAATTATAAACTATTTAAACAACATAGAATGGAATGGAATATAAACAAGTGACAAAAGAACAAATCAAAATTAAACTAAGAAGTGCGGGGCGCTCGGGAAGGCCGCCCACTGTTGGAACCTGATTTTGGCACCAATCCACTTGGGATGGGCCCAAAATCTCTTGTAATGGGTTGTCAACGAATTGGTAGATCAATGTGGTCAGATGTTGGGTTTTGGGACCGGATTCACACTTCCAATAGCCACCCAATAACCTTTCTTGCGAAAGAGATCAAGGATGTGGAAGAAGTGAATCAAAGGGGTAAAAGGTGGTATTCAATTTTGGCAGCATTTCATTGCTTGAAAATGCCTCCAACTTGTCTCTTTTTTTTGGGTGAGAAATTTCACCATTTTATAGACCCAGGGGGTCTCTTTGGAGGGGCATGCAGGGGTGCCATGTGGCAGCCCTGCCTTCCCAAGAGGGAGGAGACTCCTCCCTGACTTGGGCTTCCATGACTGCCCTTATGACAGTCCTCTAACGCCTAATCTGCCCACCTACACGCGCATGCAAGGAAGGAGGCATTAATTGAATGTCCTCGGCTGCCATTTGGCACAATTTTTCTTTTTGCCTATTGAACCTGGAATTCGTCCTACCCTAGAGCGAATTCGGAATTCGTCCCTGGGTGGGATGGATCCCATTTTGAATTCATCCCAGGGTGGGACGAATACTGAGCAAAGTGCCTGAATGTGCCAAATTGCATTTTGACTTTCCAAAAATGCTGTAAAAGTGGTTAGGACCATTGTTTAACCTCTGAGGGCTGCCCTGGGGGCTGTGTGTGTCAAAGCGATCAGTGTTTGCAGTCACATAATCAGATTGGTGCTGTTTTGGTGTCTACAGATGCCCCTTTTTGGGATGTGCTATGCATGGTGCAGCGTCGAGCAAAAATAGATAACCAAAGCACTAATGATTAGGGTTTCTTGGTAACCTAACCAAATTTTGATGCCCCAAGCATGGAAAGGGCATGCATTCTTGAATCCTTGCTTTTGATGAGCTAAGGAATTTGATTTCAAGTATTAACCTATTTTGGTGAGGTGTGACTTGAGCTTGGACATTGATCAACCATGAATAGGCAAAGGGCGCAACCTTTTATCCACGGGGGAACCTTGTGTTCATGCTTCGAGAATGCCAAGTGTTTTGATCAATTTGTGATTATTGCTTGTTTTCTGCCCCAATCAGGAGCGTGATTGTCTTTGTCAATGATTCTTTGAATGCATGTCATTGCCTTGATTGGGTGTGTGCTTGTTGATTGATGACTAAGTGTGACTACCCCCTCAAGCGACGAATCGATGAGGGAATGACCTTCGTGAGAAAAGCAACGAGTCGCTTGACCCAAGATGACTTGTGCAAGGGTGTCTTTAGATGTTTTTCATTTAAAGCTTAAGCAGTTTCTCGACATTTGGACCTATTTTTGGTGGGTAAAATCCCTTTTGGTGATGCCATAATGGGGTGAAATCGTTGAAAACCCGTCTTCCCGTGGAGCGGTCCGTCTATGGTAGCCTTCTTGGGGAAGTAGGAGAGTGCCAATTTGAGCCCCGAAATCGATTTTCTATGCCAAGATGTTAAGTGCAAGAGCACTTGTGTCCGACAATTCTTATTGCTATGTTTTTGTGTTGCATTTATTTGTTTTTTTTGTTGTTTTGATTTTTTTGTGACGCCCTTTGGGATTAAAATTGGCGAAAATCCGACCTCCCGTGGAGTGGTCCGGCTATGGTAGCCTTCTTAGGGAGTAGGATAGTGACAATGTAAACCCCGACATCAGTTTTTCTATGCCAAGAGGTTAAGTGCAAGAGCACTTGTGTCCGACAATTTTTATTGCTATGTTTTTGTGTTGCATTTTTGTTGTTTTTGATTGTTTTTTTTTTTTTTTGACACCATTTGGGGATTAAATTATCGAAATTCCATCTTCCTGTGGAGAAGTCCGGCTATGGTAGCCTTCTTAGGGAGTAGGATAGTGATAATTTGTGACCCCGACATTGATTTTTTATGCCATTGAATGTCAGGCGCAAAGGTGCCTTTGTTTGGCACTTTTATTGCTTGTCGTCTGTGGATATTTGCTGTTTTTTGTTGTTTTGATTTTCTTGCTTTGTGTATATGTCATTATTTTATGTTATGCACAATGATTGATGTTGATGGATGCATGCTTATGGTAATAGATGTATATGGTATGATAAATGCAAATGTTTTTGATATATATGTGATATGCAAAATGTAATGGATGAAATGAATTTGTGTTGTTTGGCTAGGGCACCATAGACTGTTTAGGACTTTGTGATTTTTTTTTTATGCGATTGTTGTGGTAAATGACTTTGCATGTATACATGTGGTTTTTTGTATTTTCTGATGGTAATGTGAGGATGAAAAGTAGCGCAGTTGGTTTAAAAATGTAGCTAAGGTTTTCTGAGACTCGGATGGTTTTAACTCACTAGCCATGTCTGTACTTTATCTTACAAAATTTTTGACAAGGTATGAATTGGAATTGTCTTTGACCAAGCTATTTTGCATCCCTATGTGTGCAATTGAGTTCATTTATGTGGTATTCATCAGGATACCGCCAGTGCCAGATAGGCTGTCAACCAAACCTGTAGTGAGGATCACCTAATTAGATCCACTAACTCCTTTGTTGTATTTAGATAGATTAATCTACATTTCTCTCTAGGATACCATAAGCTAGCTCATCCACATGCAAACATTGATCTATACACGAGTTAATGTGATAGATATATCGTCGTGCGGGTAGGATACCACCATTGCCAGATAGGCTGTCAACCAAACCTGTAATGAGGATCACCTAGATGGTTTTCGAATGCTGAGAATTCCAGGGATTCAAGTTCAGGTTATTTGTTGGTTGAATGATTTGGGAGACTTGCTTGTCTATATAGTGATGAAAATCACTATTTATTTTTCTATTAATTTTTCTTTTTAAGCAAGGATTTTGAATAGTGGTGATAACCACTGTTACTTGATTTTGTATTTTGAGTGTTTGTGAGTTTGAGCTTGTGAATGGTCTTGATCCTAGTGGCCTTGGGGATGACTACCCATCCTGTGCAGGGACGTGTAGTATGAATCCTTACGACATTGGGAACCAAGGGGATGATGGGGATTATGAAGTAAGGGCATTGATCTTTTAGGCCTTGGGGACGACTACCCATCCTGGTTAGGGGCAGATAGTACAAATCCTTACAACTTGGAGACCAAAGGTGAATGGAAAGTGTTAGGATGATGGTTTTTTGGAATTTTGTTTGTGAATGGCGTTGATCCCTTTGGGTCTTGGGGATGACTACCCATCCTTGGCAGGGACGTGTAGTACGAATCCTTACAACTTTGGGGACCAACTATGAGTGGGATTTGGTAGTGGTAAAAACCATTGTTTATCAAGGTGAATGGATAGGGAAGAGCTCGTCCTTTTGTCAATTCTCAGCATTCTAGAACCATTCGCACGGGGGGATGAGCAAGATAACCGTTTCGCTTATGGTGACTTGGATTACTATGCAGGTTTCATCTTTCATTCACACAACTTGGGAATTTTTATGTGTTTTAATTTGTGTTGGGATGCTACGTAACAAGGTGTGATCCAAGTAGAACTCTACCTTCATAAAATCTATCTGACTTGGTACATTACATGGCTAGAAAGCAAAATGATGACTGAATGATAAAAACTCTTGATACATTAAACGACCACTGACTCGTGTGGTAAAAAGCAGTGAATGGCGTTTTTGTTTGTGTTTTATAGAATGGAAGAATGTGGAACAAGATGGACTGGCAGAGTAATTACAGTTTATGGTGCCTTTGACCTATACGACCACAAATATGCAATGTATGGATGCGATGCTTAATGCAGCTATATATTTTTGTATTTTTGATGGATTTATTTTTTTGTAAATATGAAGATGAGATGCGAGAAGAGCTATTTATTGATGAATTTGAGCATGCCTAGAAATGAGATGCAAATTTTTGTTGTTTTTGATGATTTTTAGATTTTGTTTTTGACCAAGCAATTGTGGAAATCCTTGGAACTTTTTGGGATTGACCAAGCGATTATAGGAATCCTTGGAGCATTTTGGGATTGACAAAGCGATTATAGGAATCCTTGGAGCATTTTGGGATTGACCAAGTGATTATATGAATCCTTGGAGCATTTTGGGATTGACCAAGTGATTATAGGAATCCTTGGAGCATTTTGGGATTGACCAAGTAATTTATGAATCCTTGTGTGTGTTTTGGGATTGACCAAGCGATTATAGGAATCCTTGGAGCATTTTGGGATTGACCAAGCGATTTATGAATCCTTGGAGCATTTTGGGATTGACCAAGCGATTATAGAAATCCTTGGAGCATTTTGGGATTGACAAAGCGATTAAGGAATCCTTGGAGCATTTTGGGATTGGCTCTCATAGATATGGAATGGTCACAAATGACTGATATTCAAGGGTTTTGTTTCCTTGATTCCGTAAAGAGAAGCTAGCCGGTATGTCCCGGGTCCTATTTTGCTATCAATGACATACGGACCTAACCAATTTGTCGTGAACTTGTCCCTTAGGTGGGATGGCAAATTAGAGTTCTGTTGATTTTCCTTCAAGACCAAATCACCAACCTGAAAGTCCCTTAGGTGCACTTTCATGTTGTAAGCTTTCTTAAGTCGCTCTTGATCGATACATAAATGCTCAAGAGAATTAACACGTCGTTTGTCAAGCAACGTAAGCTGGTCTAACCGGGCCTGCTGCGTAGCTTCATCATCGATGAACTCTTTCATTGATATGCGGAGGGAAGGAATTTCCAACTCAAGAGGCATGACTACCTCGGAGCCATACACCAGCGAAAATGGAGTGGCCCCAGTGGGTGTCCGAATGCTAGTGCGATAAGCCCACAGGGCAAGTGGGATTTGAATGTGCCAATCCTTATGACTGTCTGCGATCGTATTTTTAAGGATAGCAACTAGCATTTTGTTTGACGCCTCTGCTTGCCCATTCGCCTGCGAATAATAAGGTGTCAAAAAACTATGCTGAATTTTGTACTTTGTGGTCAAAGCACGCACGTCTTTGTTCTTGAATGGCGTCCCATTATCCGAGACTATTTTGGATGGAATACCAAAATGACATATGATGTTATGCAAAATGAACTCCACAATGCGGGGTCCTGTCGTAGAGGTAAGTGGAATTGCTTCCACCCACTTGGTAAAATACTTTGTGGTCGTTATGATAAATGTGTGACGGCCTGACGATGCAAGGGAGATCTTTCCAATTAGATCGAAGCCCCACTGCAAAAATGGCCAAGCGGACTGGACTGTCTGCAAGGATTGGTAAGGTACGTGCATCAAATTGGCATGATGTTGACATTTTATGCACTTCCTGACATATGTGCAACAATCTCGCTCTAAATATGGCCAATAATAGCCCATGTGAAGAATGCGCTTTACAATGGCCATACCACTAAAGTGGCCACCACATGTACCATCGTATGCTTGGGCAACTGCCCAAGTGGACTCTTGCTGGTCAAAAAAATGAAGGAGGATTCCTTCATAGCTACGACGATACAAAATTTCTCCTATCAAGACATACTTGGCCGCTTTCTGCTTGAATGCTCATTTTGTGACATGCATCAATCCAAGCGGGAGATTACCTAACTTGAGGTAGTCTCTAATGGGTAAATACCAGTCTTATTGATCTGAAGCCTCGACGGTATGAACAACCAATCCCTCTTGAAGTTCATCCCTAGCAAACACTGAGCAGGATAGAACTTGTAAGAATAGCGTTGTGTTGCTATTAATGGGAGTGTTGTAATCACAGTGACACTGAGAGGGGGGTGAATCAGTGTGATCTTTAAAATTTCTAATACATATAGTTTTAAATCCAGCAGCTATTTAAAACTGATAAAAGAAATATCAAATGCAGCAAGAAAGCATGACACACACAACACAGTTATTTAACGAGGTTCACCAATGTGGCTACTCCTCAAAATGACTGCTTGGACTACCATCCAAATCCAGCCAATGCAAAGCTACAACTTTACAATATCTTTTACCAGCACCAACTGGAAGGAGCACCAACCCCTTAGCTTTATCTGTTTCAAACAGAATGGAGCACCAACTCCTAATTTACCAGCACCTACTGGAAAGAGGCACCAACCCCTTATGCCAAGCTGCAACTTGGAAGTCAATAAAGATAATAAAAGTGATAGAATAAAACTTTCACGTTGTTTCTTACAGTCTGCTATTTTTTTGCATTCTACTGCTTCTACGCAAAACGCTTCGCACTGTCTGACCGCTTCTGTGTACTTCTTCGCACTCTCTACTACAATCGGATGATCGATCACTTCTACTGTCTACGTGCTATCACTTTGCACTTAGAACTCCACCTCTACACCTTGCGCTCTTCATTCACGCAATCACGATATGCAGACTCGAACTACGACTTCGCAGTTTGCTCGACACGAACTTCACTTGCGCAATCACTCTGCTCGCATTCGCACATTATCTTCCACAGCGCTCTCTCAAACTCGAAGTACCCCTACTTTTATAGAAGAAATTTTAGGAACAAATCCTAAACAACAGTCGGCTGTAACCCTAAGAATGTCGACTGCAAAACCCTAGAATTTGTCGGCCCAGATTCAACTTTGTCGGCCTCAACTTTTCCTAAACAACAGTCGGCTGTAACCCTAAGAATGTCGGCTACAAAACCCTAAAATCTATCGACTGCAAAACCCTAAAATCTGTCGGCCCAGATCCAACTTCTACTGCCACCTCTGTCACCTTCCTGTAACTATTGCCACGAAATAGAAACATGTCACGATATCACGACACTTTTTGTAACCATACGCCTTCTTGTCCTTGCTATCATGAAATCATGACACTTTTGGCCTTTGATAGCTTTGCCACCGTTCTTGTCATGAAATCGTGACACTTCAAACTTTTGCTGACGTCATCCTCATTCTTGTCATGAAATCATGACGCTTTCGGCTTCCAACGGCTTTTCTTGCAACTGCGTCCGAAATCGATGACACTTTTAGATCCATATCACTCATCTTTGTCACGAAATCATGATTTCAGCTTCCTAGAGGCTTTTCTTGCAACCTATCATGAAATCGTGACACTTTCAGCTTTTCTCCTCAGTTGACATTATCCCAATCATCTTTCGCTGAAATCGCGACGCTTTCGGCTTCGTACATTTCTTGCTTCATGCAGTAGCGAAATCTCAACATGTAGCGAAATCGCTACAACTTTCTCTCTCTAGCTTTTCATTCTCCTCGATTTCAACATGGGAAATAACGCTACAACTTTTCAACTTAACGCTTTCTCCTTGCTTCGGCCAGTGAAAAACCAACATGTAGCGAAATCGCTACAGTTTCTCGACTTAGCTTCTTGGCCTCCAACATGTCGCGAAATCGTGACAGTTTGCCTTGCGCCTTCTCTCTCCTCATTTTTGTCATGAAATCGTGACAGTTTGCCTTGCGCCTTCTCTCTCCTCATTTTTGTCATGAAATCATGACATTTTTGGCTGCGCCTTCTCTCTCCTCATTTTTGTCATGAAATCATGACATTTTTGACTGCGCCTTCTCTCTCCTCCGACTTGTCGCGAAATCGCGACAGAAAACATGTCGCGATATCGCGACAGTTTTCTAACTTGTCTTTTTCTTCGAATTTTAGAAACTGGGTCACTTCGTTTTCCAGGAATTGCACTTTACATAATCTGACTGTCCTTTGAACTTCTGTCTTCTGCATCTGAATGACTCCTGAACTGTCTGTCCACTGCATCATTAGATCTAACTGCCCGTGTTGACAACAATGACAAACTTCTTGCAACACCTTGCTCAACAATCTCCCCCTTTGGAATTGTTGGCAACACTCGTGTACATTCCTGTAACTCTTCTCCCCCTTTGTCAATAATACCAAAGGGCTGCTGCAGACTCCCCCTGAGTCCATCCTCACAATTCTCAGGCACAATTTGTTGCATCCAACACAAATTATGATCATGAGCAAAAGAATAGTCAAATACTCAAATGCTCCCCCTGAGAAAGTGATCCTTGTAGCTAGTCACTTCTTAGGAAGTGTGACTACTCCTAATTTGCTTCGAAGGTACTCAAACACTTCCTTGGGCAAAGGTTTTGTAAAAATATCTGCTACTTGTTCTGTAGTTGGGACAAAATCCAATTTGACTTCTCCTTCTGCAACTTTCTCCTTCAAGAAATGATACCTTATAGCAATGTGTTTAGTCCGTGAGTGCATAACTGGATTCTTGGAGATGTTAATTGCACTGGTGTTATCACACTTAACAGATATTGGTTCACTGAAATTAATTCCAAGATCTTTCAAAGTTTGTTTCATCCACAAGACTTGTGTACAACATGTTGTTGCTGCAATATATTCTGCCTCAGCTGTAGATAAAGAAACTGACTCTTGCTTCTTACTGTGCCATGCAACCAATCTGTCCCCCAAATAGAATGCACCTCCACTGGTACTTTTTCTGTCATCAACACATCCAGCCCAATCTGCATCTGAATATGATATAAGAGTGAAGTCTTTGCCTTTTGGATACCACAACCCATACTCCATGGTGCCCTTGAGATACCGAAAAATCCTTTTAACTTCTTGTCACATGAGTCTCTTTGGGACCGGCCCGAAATCTAGCTACCATGCAAACTGCCTCATGAATATCAGTGTCTAGTAGTTGTTAAATATAGTAGACTTCCAATCATAGATCTGTATATGGTTTGGTCTATAGGTGGAGATTTGTCTTCTTTACTCAATTTGCAGCCTGTTGTCATGGGAGTGCTAACTGGCTTACAGTCCTCCATAGTGAACCTCTTTAGCATTTCTTTCACATATTTGATTTGGGAAATGAATATGCCTTTCTCATTTTGATTAACTTGTAGCCCAAGAAAGTAAGACAGCTTCACCAATCATAGACATTTCAAATTCATTCTGCATCTTATTTGCTAAGTCTTTACAAGATTCATCTTTGTTGCTGCCAAATATGATATCATCTACATAGACAACTAGAACAATGAGATGCCCACCTTCTATTTTTACATACAGATTACTGTCCACTAAACCTTTCTTGAATCCCTGTTGAGAGAGATAGTTATCTAGCCTTGCATACCATGCCCGTGGTGCTTGTTTTAATCCATACAATGCTTTCTTTAATTTGCAGACAAGGTTAGGATCCTCACTAATTTGAAATCCATCCGGTTGTTCAATATAGACCTCTTCTTCGAGTTTCCCATTTAAAAAGGCAGATTTTACATCCATCCGATAAACTCCGAAGTTTTTGTGAACTGCTAAGGCCGGAAACATTCTAATTGCTTCTAATCCGGCCACTGGAGCAAAAGTCTCTTCAAAATCAATGCCTTCGACTTGTGCATATCCTTTACAAACCAGTCTTGCTTTGTTCCTAATGACCTGTCCGTCTTCATTTAATTTGTTTCGAAATATCCATTTGGTGTCGATTACATTCTTATTTGCAGGTCTAGGTACTAATTCCCAAGTTCTATTCTTTTCAATCTGATCTAACTCTTCATTTATTGCCTTCATCCAGCTATCATCTTTGCTTGCTTCATCTATGTTTTTGGGCTCAATGCTAGATAAAAGAGAGTAATTACTTATTACTTTCCTTCTTGTCTGAATACCACTTGTGGGATCTCCAATTATTTGGTCTCTTGGATGATTTTTCTGCCAACTGCCTATTTTGAATTTCTTGTTTTCTTGCACCTCTGAGTCATCGACTAATTCATCTGAATCAAACGTAGATTTATTTTCTGTTTCATTCACCTCATCTCCTTCAACGACTTCTTCATAGATTGGGTAGTTTTCCTCAAAGTCAGCTAATCGTTTCCCAACTTCATCGAATTTAACGTCTGCACCGTCCACAATTTTCTTGAGTCTCTTGTTGTAGCATTTGTAAGCTTTGCTTTTTGATGAATACCCAACAAAAACACCTTCATCTGCTCTATCTTCAAACTTCCCAAGGTTGTCATCTATTTTTCTGATGTAGCACCTACAGCCAAATATTTTGAGATGTTTTGTTGTTGCTTTTCTACCAAACCACAACTCATAAGGTGTTTTGCATTCATGAGTTCTTAACATATATCTGTTTTGGATGTATACTGCAGTGTGAACTGCTTCTTTCCAGAATCTATCTGCTATTTTATTTTCTCGCCAGCATGGTGCGTGCCATTTCCTGTATAGTTCTGTTCTTTCTTTCTACTACGCCATTCTACTGTGGAGTTCTAGCTGCTGAATATTGTCTCCCGATACCATGTTTTTCATAGTATTCTGTAAATTCATTCGAAATGAATTCTCCTCCTCTGTCTGATCGTAAGCATTTGACCCTTTTTCCTGTTTCATTCTCAACTAGCTGTTTGAAGGATCTGAACATTTCAAAAGCTTCTGTTTTATCTTTTAGGAAAAATATCCATGTCATTCTGGAATAATCATCGATACACAACATAAAGTATTTGTCGTCGTTTATGCTTTGAGTTCTCATGGGTCCACATAAGTCTGTATGAATAAGTTCCAAGGGCCTGCTAGTGTGGTATTCTTTTGTTTTAAATGAGACTCTGGTTTGCTTTCCCTTCTGACATGAAGCACAAACATTGTTTGAAGGTTTTTTAATGGTTGGAATATCTCTCACTGCTTGTTTCGAGCTGATTTTCACCAAATTATCAAAACTTATGTGTCCAAGCCTCTTGTGCCACAACCAGTTCTCTTCTTCTTGTCCAATGAAACACGTACCTTCTGAAGTTTCTGAGAGTGTGTACAAATTTCCAGACGTCCTTGAACCAGTTGCTATCAATTTCCCACTGTTTATTTTTTTGACTTCACAACCCTACTTTTTGAAGACTACTTCATGTCCTTTATCACAGATTTGACTGACACTTAATAGGTTGTGTTTCAAACCATCCACAAATAAAACTTCTTCTGACTTGATTTTCCCTTCACTAATTTTGACAGATCCTTTTCCTATTATTTTGGCTCCATCATTATTTCCAAACTTCACAGAGCCACCCTCATATTTCTGTAGTTTTTCAAATTTTTGTTTATCACCTGTCATATGACTTGAGCAACCACTGTCAAGAATCCACGGTACACATTTATTCTGAGCCCTGAAAGTTGTCTATACTATTAAAGATTCCTTTTCTTCCCTGAGCTGTTCTTTCTGTTTCCATTCTGTTTTGACTATGGTATTGGGCTCTAGCTTGGATTTCCCCTTTTCAGAATCTTGCACATATCTTTCAAAAATAATTCTATTCTGTTTTGCCCTATATGGTTGAGTTCTTCTTTTCTGAGATTGATTTGAAACAGAAGTACTATGACAGTTTCTAGCAATGTGCCCAAAGTTGTGACAATTAAAGCATTCTACTGCATAACTCATTAGAGGAGCAAAAGTATTTCTACTAGTGAAACTTCTTGGACCTACATTATACTTGCAGTTAGCAATTTTATGCCCATAACCATTACATTTGAAATAGAAACCATAAAAGTAATGATTGAACCTGAAAGATGGTCTTTGCCAAGTTGTTGCAGGAGCTTTAGATCTTCCCTTTCTTTGATGTGTGACCTTGGTAAAGCCATCATTGTCAGTTCCTATTTCAGGACTGGCATTACTGCTTTCTTTTGCCTGATTTGTTTTTCTTTCAACAGCCTGTTTCTTGTTTTTACTCTTTTCACATTCAACATTGCTTGCCTTTGGTCCGTTTGATGATTCTCCTTCAATAAAGCCCAGACCGAATTTGATGCCTGCAGGTCTTTGATCACTTAAGATTTTATCCAGCTTTATTGAACTTTCTTCACGTTTGTAGTAGCAACTAATTTTTTGATCCAGCTCTTGTATCTGCATTCGAAGACCAAAATTTTCTTCTTCTAATTTGCAGCAATAATCTATCTTCGTGGTTACCTGAATTTCCAGATCTTCGAACATTTTCTTGTATTCTTCTGTCTGTATTTTTAAACTGGTTATAATGTCATTTGCATCCTCAAGCTTTCTTAAAAGTTTTTTATTCTTTCTCTTCTCAGATTTCCATTCTTCAAGAGCAGAAACCAGCTCACCTTCTAAATCAACTTCAGCCTCAGCTTTTTCAATAGATACTTTAGGGTTCATACCTTCTCTCTTTTCTGGGTTTTCTGCCTCTTCTAATTTTTCTACTTCAAACGCCATAAAGAGAGCTTCACCTGTTCCTTCTTCAGAGTCTTCACTAGAGCTGTCCTCTGAAGAATCTGCATTTCGGGAGATAAAACTTTTCTTTTTGAAATTGCCTTTTTTGAAGTTTGTCTTCTTCCTCCATTCACTTCTTTCTTGATGCGGAGTTTCTTCACCTTTGTTCTTGTCATTGAGAGGACATTTGGTAGCAAAGTGTCCAATGCCTCCACAATTGAAACATTTAAAAGGTAGCTTTCCTTTGTATTTTCCTTTTCCTTTTCTCGCTTTTTGACAAAATTTGCTTCCATTTCATCTGAAACATCCTCTTCTTCAGACTCTTGTTTTGTGTCTTTGCCTTTTAGTACTTTGAAGGTCTGCTTCTCTATCTCGTGGGATTAGATCTTCCTATTCTCATTTCAAAAGCAGTCAAAGAACCATGCATCTCATCCATACTAAAATGATTTAGATCTTTAGCTTCTTCTATGGCTGAGACTTTCGAATCAAACCTTGGAGGGAGAGATCTTAATACCTTTTTCACAATCGTAGCATCATCCATATCTTCGTCGAGACCTCTGATCGAATTTGTGATTCCGTTGACTCTTAGCATGAAAGCCTCTATGTTCTCATCATTGTCCATCTTTAAGGATTCGAATTGAGCTCGGTGTGTTTGAAGCTTGGCCTCCTTGATCCTATCGTCTCCTTCATGAATGTTCTCTAGTTTATCCCATACATCTTTTGCGGATTCACAGTTTATGATTTTGACTAGCTCACCGTCCACTAATCCACACATGATGGCATTTTTTGCTTTCGAATCATTTTCAAATGCCTTCTTACCGGTAGTGTCTCGTTGGAGCAAGTGGCGGGAGCTTTGTAACCATTTACTACTGCACCCCGGATGTCAAAACCCAACGCACGGAGATAAGTCTGCATTCTTATTTTCCAAAAAGCATAGTTAGTTCCATCAAACAATGGTGCTTTGTTTGAGGAGAAACCTTCACCACTTGCCATTGCGTCACTTCCAAGATCACCTTAGCTGATTGAGCCTGTTCAGGAACTTGGCTCTGATACCAATTGTTGTAATCACAGTGACACTGAGAGGGGGGTGAATCAGTGTGATCTTTAAAATTTCTAATACATATAGTTTTAAATCCAACAGCTATTTAAAACTGATAAAAGAAATATCAAATGCAGCAAGAAAGCATGACACACACAACACAGTTATTTAACGAGGTTCACCAATGTGGCTACTCCTCAAAATGACTGCTTGGACTACCATCCAAATCCAGCCAATGCAAAGCTACAACTTTACAATATCTTTTACCAGCACCAACCCCTTAGCTTTATCTGTTTCAAACAGAATGGAGCACCAACTCCTAATTTACCAGCACCTACTGGAAAGAGGCACCAACCCCTTATGCCAAGCTGCAACTTGGAAGTCAATAAAGATAATAAAAGTGACAGAATAAAACTTTCACGTTGTTTCTTACAGTCTGCTATTTTTTTGCATTCTGTTGCTTCTATGCAAAACGCTTCGCACTGTCCGACCGCTTCTGTGTACTTCTTCGCACTCTCTGCTGCAATCGGATGATCGATCACTTCTGCTATCTATGCGCTATCACTTTGCACTTAGAACTCCACCTCTACACCTTGCGCTCTTCATTCACGCAATCACGATATGCAGACTCGAACTACGACTTCGCAGTCTGCTCGACACGAACTTCACTTGCGCAATCACTCTGCTCGCATTCGCACATTATCTTCCACTACACTCTCTCAAACTCGAAGTACCCCTACTTTTATAGAAGAAATTTTAGGAACAAATCCTAAACAACAGTCGGTTGTAACCCTAAGAATGTCGATTGCAAAACCCTAGAATTTGTCGGCCCAGATTCAACTTTGTCGGCCTCAACTTTTCCTAAACAACAGTCAGCTGTAACCCTAAGAATGTCGGTTGCAAAACCCTAAAATCTGTCGACTGCAAAACCCTAAAATCTGTCGGCCCAGATCCAACTTCTACTGCCACCTCTGTCACCTTCCTGTAACTATTGCCGTGAAATAGAAACATGTCACGATATCATGACACTTTTTGTAACCATACGCCTTCTTGTCCTTGCTGTCATGAAATCGTGACACTTTTGGCCTTTGATAGCTTTGCCACCGTTCTTGTCATGAAATCGTGACACTTCAAACTTTTGTTGACGTCATCCTCATTCTTGTCATGAAATCATGACGCTTTGGCTTCAGAGGCTTTTCTTGCAACAAGATATTTCACTTTCAAGATCGTCATAGCTTTGTAGCTTTCGTACATTTCTTGCTTCATGCAGTAGCGAAATCTCAACATGTAGCAAAATCGCTACAACTTTTCCACTTAACGCTTTCTCCTTGCTTCGGCCAGCGATATTTCAACATGTAGCGAAATCGCTACAACTTTTCAACTTAACGCTTTCTCCTTGCTTCGGAAAAACCAACATGTAGCGAAATCGCTACAGTTTCTCGACTTAGCTTCTTGGCCTCCAACATGTCACGAAATCGTGACAGTTTGCCTTGCGCCTTCTCTCTCCTCATTTTTGTCATGAAATCATGACAGTTTGCCTTGCGCCTTCTCTCTCCTCATTTTTGTCGTGAAATCGTGACATTTTCGGCTGTGCCTTCTCTCTCCTCATTTTTGTCATGAAATCATGACATTTTCGACTGCGCCTTCTCTCTCCTCCGACTTGTCACGAAATCGCGACAAAAAACATGTCGCGATATCGCGACAGTTTTCTAACTTGTCTTTTTCTTCGAATTTTAGAAACTGGGTCACTTCTGTTTTCCAGGAATTGCACTTTACATAATCTGACTGTCCTTTGAACTTCTGTCTTCTGCATCTGAATGACTCCTGAACTGTCTATCCACTACATCATTAGATCTAACTGCTCGTGTTGACAACAATGACAAACTTCTTGCAACACTTTGCTCAACAGGGAGTAGGGGAGAACAAGGACCCCCAGTTGGCATGTTTCAAATGATCGTGGATTCGAGAGAACTTATCCGAAGATGGTTCAATCTGGATCATGTGGATTCCTGGCATCAAGTCAGAGCTTGCACGCTCCATCATGGATTGCGATAGGGTTTTGACTTGAATGGTTGTCATATCACCGAAAAGGTCTTGCGGGATTAGTGACCCCAAGGAGGCCATTGTGTCTACAAAATGATTCGATGATCGAGGGAGTGCCTCAATGTCATACCACTCAAGTTTTTCTAGGAATTTGTCCACAAGGGCTTTATAGGCCTGCAGAACTAGGCATTTTCATTGGAATACCCCTTTGACTTGATTGACAATTAACAGTGAATCACCAAAGATATTCAGTCATTTGATGTTCATGGCGATTGTCGTCTAAAGACCTATGAGCAAGGCTTCATACTCGCATTATTGTTGGTGCATGGGAAATTTAATTTAAATGATAGGGGCATTGGAGCACCCTATGAGTGTGAAGAATACTATTCCCGTGCCACCACCTTGCTCACATTTAGAACCATCAAAAAATAGGGTTATGTTGGCCTATGACTCAGGCTCATCAAAATCTAGCGATTTCGAGACATGGAAGACCCCATCATCGGGTAGTTCTATAACTAGAGGTTGATCGTCTTCGAGAGGAGCCTCTACTAGTTGATCGGCTATGACCTATCCTTTGATGGATTTTTGTCCGATAAACTCTATGTCAAATTCCTTCAACAACATGATCCATTTTGTCGTGTGACTACTATGATAAGTACGACTCATCATGTATCGCAATGGATTCTCCTTAGACACAACATACGTAGTGTTGCTCATCATGTAGTGGCATAGATTTTTGGTAGCAAACACTGCCAAGCATAGTTTCTCGACGTATGCATAGTTAAGTTCATAACTGACCGGGGTGCGGCTAAGATAGTAAGTAGCCTGTTCTTTGTGAAGTTCATTCTTTTGGGCCAGCATGGCACCCAATGCCACCTCAGTAGCTAAGATGTATAAGTAGAACGACACTCCCGGTCTAGGTGGTGCCAATACTGGTGGTGAATCCAAGTATTGTTTGATGTCATCAAATGCTAAATGGCACTCGTCATCCCAGTGGAATGTTACCCCCTTGTGCAATAATTTGTTCATGGGTCGGCACTTGTCAGATAGTTGCGCTATGAAGCGCTTAATTGATGCGACCTTTCCCTACAGACTTCTGAGCTGCTTGATGGTAGTTGGGGGAACCATTTCAAGGATTGCCTTGAATTTTTTTGGGTCCACCTCGATGCCTCACTTTGAGACTATGAAACCCAAGAGTTTTCTATATGTGACACCAAATATGCACTTCTTGGTATTCAGTCTGACTTTATGCTCCATAAGGTGATCGAGGATCTTGCTTAAGTCATCGAGATGATCTGGGCACAAAAGAGACTTGGCCAACAAATCATCCATGTAATCTTCCAAAGTCTTATGCATGTAATCATGGAAGATGTACGTCATGGCACGTTGGTAGGTTGCGCCAACATTTTTAAGGCCAAAAGGCATGACCTTATAACAAAATGTTCCCCAAGGCATTGTGAATGCCGTTTTTAGTTGGTCCTCAAGATTGATACGAATCTGATTGTATCCTGAGAAACCATCCATGAGGGATAACATCTCGTGACCTGCTATAGCGTCTACCAACGCGTCAATGCTTGGCAAGGGGAAATCATCCTTAGGACTCGCTTTGTTTAGATCTCAAAAATTAGTGCATATGCGAATCCTCCCATCGGGCTTTTTGACGGGCACCATGTTGGACAGCCATGGTGGATAATCCATGCAGATGAAAAATTGTGCATCCAATAGCTTTTGCAATTCATCTTTGACCATCAAGGCCACTGTTGGATGCATCTTACGTAGTTTTTTCTTAATTGGCTTGATTTTTGGATCAAGCATAAGATTATGCATGACTAGCTACGGATCTAGCCTCGACATGTCTCTGTATGACCATGCAAAAACCTCCTTCTTCTCTTTGAGAAGGGCAATGTAGTCGGCTTGCTCTTCAAGGGATAAGCTTACCCCCGACTTGATAATCTATGGATTCATTGGATCTAAGCCGATGTCTACGTCGATCGTCTCCTCGACCGACATGTGGGATCCGTCCTCCAACCGATGTGGAGTCGGGATCAAATGGATATCATTAGCTGAGTTTAAATCTACGTTGGGAACCTCGGGTTCCTCTTCAGCCTGAAAAATATCCTGAGTTGTCCCTGGGGTAAAATGAGGTATTTTACCGAAATGCCAGTACTCTGATGGGGAGAGAGGTGAATTGACGCGATCCTAGTCGATGGCATCTATGTCTAGATGCAATGACCGTGCGGGGTCGACCGGATTGTGGATGGGTGTGGTCAAATCAATGGAGATCATGTGGATGAAATGAATTTGGTCTCCATTACCGCGGGTGTGATAACTCAAACATTATGGATGCTCCCTATGCTCTGGATCTGGCTCTAGAGGGATGGGCATGAACGGATCGGCCCTATGTGCTGATAGGAAGACAGGGTCTTCCCTCGGCATTGATGTCATTATAGGGTCTCGGGGTGGATGGTGCTCGTCGTAAACTTGGAGCCACGGATCCAACACTTGGTCCCACCTTGTTGGGTCTACGTACCACTCGTGCCCTGGCACTATGCCCATGTCTACAAATATGTCATTAATCCTCAAATGGTGTCGTTGTTGCATTTGTTGCCTTTGTTGCATTTGTCGCATGTGGTTGAGATAGGCCATCTCAGTTTCATCTTCCGAATCACTGTCGGAGATCCAAAAATGTTCATTTTCTCCAACAACTTCTTGCAACATATTAGGCTCATCTTGTTCGAGCAAATTAATCTGGTCCCATTGCGGTTGTTCCATGCTCCGTGGAGGGACCTGATTCTCTTGACACAACATTGGTTCAATTGGAACCTCTAAAGGGAATAGTTTCAAAAGGATCTCTTGATAGTTATCCATGGGAATCTCTTGTGAGTGATCACCACTAGATTCGAAGGGATCATATGATTCTGATTCATCTTTCGAAGATCCTTCTGGACACTGTTTATGCTCTCCTTGAAAGTTAGTGTCTGAAATTTCACCTTTCTCTATCAAAGGAGAAGGGTTATTGATGTTACCAAGGGTGTTTGTTGACCATGGGAGGTAATCTCCCAATGTATACATTGTATTCGGGTTGGCATAAGGATCTGATGCTAACCCACCCTTGTTGCCTATTCCTAGGCCTTGCATGTTTTCCACCAAGATGTCTAAGGGCAGGGGGTGGTTGAACCCTACTCCCAACTTGTCATAAGGCATTTGGTATCTTGGCTAGCAAAGGACACGCACCCCTTGCTCATACCTTCCTAGCCCGTATCCATGCCAATTGCATTGGCCAAGATATCTCAGAGCGAAATCCGGGTTAGAAAAATAGTTGACATTTTTTGCAAAAGGCTCTTCGTCTTCGTCCTTTTGCTTGCATGGCTCAACACCATGGTCAAGGCCCCCATAGACAAAATTGGTCTGGTTTGGTGGGCAGCCTAAAGGAACAATTGTCCCGATGGGAAGGCGAGGTCTCCCCATGTCTTGCACTGACTCTAGCGCTATCGTTGCTACGACATTCCACACTAGATACTCCCCCAGGCCCATACTGGCCATTTCAACAGTAATTGTTGGCGATTGAGAGGGAGGGAATGGAAGCTCGTCCTGAGTCCATTCCATGTTGGGTTGATTAGGAATTTCAACTTCCATTGTGCTAGGTATCTCTTCAGTTGAGACGGTTGATATTGTTGGCAGCGCTTCTTCCAGGGGTTGGAGCCTCTTCCAAGATTTGTTTCCCTTTGTCCTTCTATTTAGCCATGATGGGTGGCGTTGGTGGTGAAGGAGTGGACGATGAAGATGCACCTGGATGGGGTTTTGATGGATTAGTCACCAGTGGTGCTCACGACATCGGACCCTGTCTAGATGGATTTAACTAAAAATCCAAGTGCATCGATGGGAGGGTCGATTGCGGCATCAACTGCACCGCATTGCAATATTTGAAGGGCTCTAAATCTGTAGGGACTACATGTACTTCCCCTTCAAATGCATACTTCAAACACTTGTGAGCTATCGAAGGGACACACTTCATGTCCCTGATCCATGGCCGCCCTAGCAATATGTTGTATGCCATCTCGCCTTCCAAAACATGGCACAATGTAGGTATCATCTTTTGTCCTACCTGAACAGGTAGAACAATTGTGCCAACTGTCGAGCATATCGCATCGTTGAATGCTCACAGTGTGTAAGTGGAAGCGATGATGTGAGAGGCTAGCAGCTTCAGATGTTTTAATGTTGCTTTAGTAATGATGTTACTGGATGATCCAGTATCTACCAACACCCTCTTATACGAGATCCCGTTGACCCATGCGATAACGTGCAGGGGTGGATCTGCCATGTCATTCGATACTGATTTAAGTTCATCTTCTCGAAAGGTAATGACTGGCTCCGTACATCATTTTACATGTCCCACGAAGTTATTGAAGGAATTCGCTTCATGGGGCTGCAACTCGATGGCTTTCAAAATTTCCATGAGAGCTTCCCGATGAGGTGTTGATTGTTGTATAAGCTCATATATGGAGAGCCTAGCCGATGTGGTCCACAAACTCTGCGTGAGTTTGGTCCGTATCATGACCTTGGGTCTAGGTGGAGGCAACTGCACAAGGTGTTGTTGAGGTTGCGACGTTGTTGGAACTTCTCTTGTAGCTGCCTCGGGGGCAACTCCTGGGTATTTCTTGTTCCTGGTCACTATGCTGATCATTCCCACATACCCTTGCATGGGGAGATTCTATCGCACCTCATTGACTTGAAGAGGTTTTTCCTATGCCTCGTGGGTAGGCAAAGGGTCCTTGAAAACCCCCATCTGCTGATTATTTGGCGCTATGGGGTTGTCCACTGCCAATGTTTTATTATCAATCAAATCTTGTATCAATCCCTTGAACTTCCAGCACGTGTTCAGGTCATGACCCCTTCGCCTGTGGAACCTACAATATAAATCCTCTTTGTATCCCTTAGGCTTAGGAGCATTAGGATCTATGGTTTGAATTTCTAGAAGGGTGATTAAATTTTCCACTGACAAGTGGTCAAATAGGGAGTCACGAGACTCCGTGTAAGGGGTGTATTGTCGCTTAGGGCGACGCTGCTGATTTTGCTCCTATTTTTTATTTTCTCTTTCATAATTCTTAGGAGGCACTGCCTGATAATTAGCCTTTTGAGGTTGTACTTCTTGTGCAGGCTTGGGGACATTTATAGCAACTTGATTAACCTCAACGGGTTTTTGTTGCGTAGTCCCTGTCTTGGTGTTTTTGTTCCACTCTTTCTTTTTAGGCTTGGCGATTGCACCCTCCTGTATTTTGATCTCTTTGATAATTCTGGCTTGCGCCAGAGCTTCTTCTAAGGTGGCATATTGTTGCAGCTGCAATAGCCCAAAGATCGATCTCAAGCAACTTCGTGCAAACATCTATGTGAGGTCGGACATAGGGGGAAGGTAGGGTAGCTTAGAAAGTAGAGTCCTCCACCGATTCCCATAGGCCACCATTGTCTCCTCATCATATTGCCTGAGGCTGGCCAGATCACTCAATGACGCCTTCTTCTTGGTGTTGAAGGCGAAGCGTTCAAGGAACGCATCCACTAATTGATCTAAGTTATTGATGTTGTGCTTCGATAACTGGGTGAACCAATCCGAGGCAGGGCCCATGAATGTGGTTATGAATGTCCTAAGCAACAACGCATAATTATCCTGAATGCCAAAGCATTGGCTCAGGAATCTTGTCACATGCTCTTGAGCATCCTCTTCACCCTTAAAAACTGCCAACTGAGGCAACTTGAAATGTTTAGGGTAAGGAGGTGCGAGCACTAACGGATGCACCAGATGACTACGGAGTTGGCGTAACGTGGGCTTTTGGGGCCCAGAAGCTTTAGTTTCCATAGACTCCAAATGCTCTAACAACGCTTTGTATGCATCGAAAGATTTAATCTCTTCCTCTTTGGTTTGCTCCCATTGTGAATTGTGGGAGACTGGAGGCCTATGGGGGGGTGGCCGGATAGCAACCCCTCCGCCTGGATAGGGCGTTTTAGCCCGCTCTAACTCTTGTTCATACTCCTCGTAAGCTTCCTGAGGAGTCTTTGGGTGAGACCTATGACCTTGAGTGGGTCTCCGCGGAGGGTACCCATCATTGTTTCGGGGAGTGGCCTCCCTCTCAGGTCTATGGGGTCTCGGAGGCAAAACTTGACGAGGTCGCGGAGACCTATCCTGCACTAAAGGATTATGCCTCTCATATTGTTTTTCTTTTTGAGTGTGAGGGGTTGGCACCCTCTCAGGTAGTTTATAAAGTAGCTCGTCCACTTCGCGCTGCATGCACTCTTTGTTGAGGTGGTATAAGCGCTCTAACTGCTGATGATCCTGTTCAAGCCATTTTATATGGGCTTGACAGACGGCATGTCTGGCGACTACCAGGTCAAGTTGGTCCACCATATGGGGCTTAGGAGGCTTGAATGTTTCTCCTATGTATTTTCCTTGGTCTTGATGATCCGAGATTTCAATGGGTCGCTTCCCTCTGTCGAGGTTGGTGGCATTTACCCGAGGCTCTTGCCTCAATGGGTGATCATTGTATCTAGCAGGTGTGGAAGCACAAGGCTCCCACATTGTATATTGCTCTCGAGGAATGTGATGTTCTTCCTCATACTCCCTTTCATAGGTGTGAAAGGGGCGAGCGGAGTTAGCTCACCCTATTTGGAGAGCCCTGCACTCTGGGTTTTGTCTACTTGTTCTAACAGTGAGGGGAGGCAAAGGAGAGATGCCATAGTCATGTTGCCTCTCCTCATGGACACTGTGCCTCTCTAGCGCTTCGTCACATGGTGGCCACTCATATCTAGCCTCTAAGGGAGGTCTTCTATCTACGTTGAGTGCCACATGTAAAGCTTCTTCCCGAAAGGGGCTGTGTTGAATGGGCGTGTCCCCCAGAGGGGTGTCCCTATAATTCCACCTTGACATGGAATGATGTGGACTCTCTTGTAGGTCCAGACCACCAAGGCGGTATGGCCATGTCTTTAGGGCTAAAGCGAAGATGACTTGTGCCCGCTCCTTGTACACTTTTTGTAGCTTCTGCCCTTGATTGGGCTTGGCTACGGGTGTACACCATGGTGGTGCTCTTCTACTAGCTAAGCAAATTTTATCTCTTTTATGATTTTTTTTTTTGTTACACTAAGCAGAAATGAACACACACATACGCAAACGGTGATTATCTCTTTTAAATATTAATGGTGTGTCCTAAACTAGTTTTAGTGCGTTTTGATGATTTTTTTTTGTTTTTGAAAGTTTTGAAGAGCGTTTAAATGCGTAATGAAGGCTCATATGACTCCCATAAATGGTCGCCCCTTCAATATACCATTGCCAGGCCGATATACCAACCTCTCTATATACCCGCCCTTACAAGAGGGAAACTATAGGTACGTGAGAGCATATGGTACGTGGTACGTAGGTGGTACGAAAGGGGGATTGTCCTGTTAATGACACCTACCATAGAAGACTTATCCTCATGCATTGGGAATCACCCCAATGACACTCGATCAACTTTCGTCAGGATTTACGCCTAACAATAGTGACAATCGGGGTAAATGGATGCAAAAATCAAGCCAAGGTGGTGATGAACCCACCGTTGGTCTTGATCAAGGGCTGGGGTCTTACGACCAGCTCCTTGGTTTAAAGATGCCATGTGATATGTGTGTGGTTTATTTTAATTAAAATTGAAATAGGCAAGCAACTACTTTCCCTAAGCAAGCAAAAGTTGACAGAAAATAGAAATAGAAAATCAAAAAATGACAGAGACAGTTTAGAACCCTTACCTTTCTCTGCCTAGACCTGCTGTTTCTGATCCTCGGCCCTAAAAATTCATAGACAAAAATTCATCCCTATGTGAGATGAATTACAGAATAGAATTCGTCCCTCTCTGAGACGAATTAGAATTCATCTCAGGGTCAGATGAATTATAGTAAGGTAATCACCATAGGCAAAGACGAATAACAGTCAGAGTTTGAAAAGGTACCTGTAAGCACAAAAACACAAGTTTTTGATCAGTTGCTTTGATCTCAAAAAATCAGGGGACAGAGTCCCATCGTGATCGCCACTGAAAGCACGAGATTCCGAAAGATTGAAAGAAAAACTATTGCGATGCATTCAAAATCAAACAAACGCTTAAGTCCTAAAATGTGAAATGCATGAAATGAAAGAGATGAATTGAATGGAGACAAAAGAAAGTACAGAAAGCACAGCCCTTTTTATTTAACTCTCTTAATCTCAGTTACAAAGACGCCTCCTCCCTTTTCAGGGGCTAGGAGCGTTAAATGGATTTTGGTTACAATCATGACTTAGTATTCCTCCTTCCGCGTGCCCACATTTGAAATGGGCGGGCCAAAGTGTTGTCGCCGCTTGCGTTGATGAATCCTTGATTCTTGCTGCTCTTCCTGTGTTCAAAGACACAACAAGTCGTTAGTAGCACCTATGACAAAAGATAAGGCGTTTGATCCTAAAAACCAATGGAGGATGCATGCATAAGATTAGCTAAATCGATAAATAAAATGACTCCAAATAACCTGCAAATTTGATAGAGATGAGGGAACATTACCAGAGGGCCACTGCCATCGAAACAATCAGAAAAAACTCTACCGATTTGCATTCAAGAATTCATCCTCGGTCGGGACGGATTCTACTATAATTCATCTCTGGGTAGGACGAATTCTCCTACGACAAAACACCGAAGTGATCCTACCCAAATGTCGCGTCTCGAGATCTCCAAAACACCTACAAACATGGGGGTTAGCTAATTGGGGGCATTTTGGGATGACCCAGATGGTCGGATTTTCCCAATTTGACCTCCATCAACGGGAATTTGACGTCGCTACCTGCAAGTTAGTGAGGACAACAAAAGCGACAAAAGATGACAATATTTGATCAAGACATTCTAAAATTGAAATTATAAACTATTTAAATAGCATAGAATGGAATGGAATATAAACAAGTGACAAAAGAACAAATCAAAATGAAACTAAGAAGTGTGGGGCACCCGGGCAGGCCGCCCACTATTGGAACCTGATTTCGGCACCAATCCACTTGGGATGGGCCCAAAATCTCTTGTAATGGGTTGTCGGTGAATTGGTAGATCAATGTGGTCAAATGTCGGGTTTTGGGACCGGATTCACACTTCCAATAGCCACCCAATAACCTCTCTTGCGAAAGAGATCAAGGATGTGGAAGAGGTGAATCAAAGGGGTAAAAGGTGGTATTCAATTTTGGTAGCACTTCGTTGCTTGAAAATGCCTCCAACTTGTCTCTTTTTTGGGTGAGAAAGTTCACCATTTTATAGACCCAGGGGGTCTCTTTGGAGGGGCATGCATGGGTGCCATGTGGCGGCCATGCCTTCCCAAGAGGGAGGAGACTCCTCCCTGACTTGGGCTTCCATGACTGCCCTTGTGACAGTCCTCTAACGCCCAATCTACCCACCTACATGCGCATGCAAGGTAGGAGTCATTAATTGACTATCCTCGGCTACCATTTGGCGCAAATCTTCTTTTTGCCCATTGAACCTGGAATTCGTCCTGACCCAAGAGCGAATTCAGAATTCATCCCTGGGTGAGACGGATCCCAATTTGAATTCATCCCTGGGTGAGATGAATACTGAGCAAAGTGCCTGAATGTGCCAAATTGACTTTTGACCTTCCAAAATTGCTGTAAAAGAGGTTAGGACCACTGTTTAACCTCTGAGGGCTGCCCTGGGGTCTATGTGTGTCAAAGCGATCAGTGTTTGCAGTCACATAATCGGATTGGTGTTGTTTTGGTGTCTACAATGCCCAAAGTGGTGGATGCAACACTTGGTCCAACTATGCTGGGTTTAGGTGCCACCTATGCCTTGGCCCCATGTTTAGCTATTGAAACATGTCATCAAAGTCCTTGGGGTATTTTTGCTGTCACATATGATTGAGATATGCCATCTCATTTTCATCTTCATAATCACTATCAGAGATCCACAGGCCTTCATTGGCTTTGATGACTATTTGCGGCATGTGAGGCTCGTCCTGCTCAAGCAAATTAATGTGGTCCCATCGGGGTTGTTCCACTCTCTACGGGGGGACCTAATTTTCTTGAGGTGGCACTTGCTCGATTGGAGCATCCAAAGGGAACATTGCCAAGAGGCTTTCTTGGTGGTCATCTATGGGGGTCACTTGTGAGTGATTGCTATCCAATTCGAAAGGGTACCATGGTGCTACCTCATACTATTACTCATCTCTTGAATATCCTTCTTGACCTTGTCTATATCCCTCTTGTAAGCGAGTTCTCAAACTTTCTCCTTTCTCGATCGAAGAGATGGGTTTGCTAAGGTCAACAAGGTTGGTTGTCAACAATGGGAGATAATCCCCCAATGTATATGTTGTGTTAGGATTGGCATATGGATCTAATGCCAACCCATCCATGTTGCCTATCCCTAGGTCTTGCATGTTCTCTACCAAGATGTCAAGGGGTAGGGGGTGGTTTAACCCTACTCCTGACTTGTCGTATGGCATCTGATATCTTGGTTGGCAAAGAATGCACACTCCTTGTTCATATCTACCTAACCCATATCCATGCAAATTGCATTGGCCAAGATATCTCAAAGCGAAGTCTGGGTTGGAAAAATAGTTGACGTCCTCATCAAAGGGTTCTTCATATTCTTCTTCTTGCATGTAAGGTTCAATGCCATTATTGAGGCCCCCATATACAAAGTTTGTCTGATTTGGTGTTAGCCTAGAGGAACAATAGTGCCGATGGGGAGGCGAGGTCTCCCCATGTCTTGCATGGACTCAAGTGCGGGTGTTGCTATAATGTTTCACACCAAGTACTCTCCTAGGCCCGTATTGGCCATCTCAATGGTGATAGTTGGTGGCTGAGGGGGGGGAATGGGAGTTCTTCCTGAGTCCACTCCATGTCGAGTGAACTAGGCGTCTCAACTTCCATTCGGCTAGGCATCTCCTCAGTAGATATGGTTGAGACCGATGGCGGTGCCTCTTGCAGGGGTTTCTTCCCATTGTCCTTTGATGTGGCCACTGTAGGTGGCATCATTGGTGAAGGACCAGATGATGAAGATGGACCAGGTTGGGGATTTGATGTACTTAACAGTGGGGATGTATGTAGAATCAAACCCTGTTTAGATGCATTCAATTGAAAATCCAAATGTGTTGATGGAAGGGTCAATTGTGGCATTAGCTGCACTGCATTACAATATTTTAAGGGAAGTCTATTGGGACTACATGCACTTGCCATTCGAATGTGTACTTTAGGCATTTGTGGGCTATCAAAGGGACACACTTCATGTCCCTGATCCATGGCTGGCCCAGTAAGATATTATAGGCCATATCTCCTTCCGAGATGGGGCACAATGTAGGAATAGTCTTTTGTCCCACCTAGATGGGCAGGACAATTGTGCCAACCGTCAAGCATATCGCATCATTGAATGCTCACAGAGTATAGGTGGAGGCCACAATGTGAGATGCTAGAAACTTCAGGTGTTTCAATGCCACTGTTGTAATTATATTACTAGATGAGCCAGTGTCCACCAACACCCTCTTATACGAAATCCTATTGATCCGTGCAATGACGTGTAGGGGTGGATCCGCCATGTCACCAGTCACTAATTTCATCTCGTCTTATCTAAAGGTGATGACTGGTTCTGTACATCATTTGACATGTCCCACGAAGTTGTTGAAAGAGTTTGCTTCATGGGGCTATAGCTCGATGGCTTTTAGTATCTCCATTAGAGCCTCCTGATGGGGTGATGATTGTTGTATGAGCTCGTAAATGGAGAGCCTGGTTGATGTGGTCCTCAAACTTTGGGTAAGTTTGGTTCGAATCATGGGCACTGGTCTATGCGAAGGAGGTTTTGTAGGGTGATTTTGAGGTTATGATGTTGATGGAACCTCTCTTGTAGTTGTAGCAGGGATAGCTGTGCTTGGGTACCTCTTGTTCCTAGTCATGATGCTTATCATCCCTACATACCCCTACATGGGGTAGTTCTACGTCACCTCATTGAATTGTAGTGTTTTTTCCTGTGCATCATGGGCAGGCAGGGGGTCTTTGAAGACCTCCATATTTTGGTTGCTTGGTGCCAAGGGATTATCCATCGCTAATGTCTTGTTGTCTATTAGGTCTTACACTAAGCTTTTAAATTTCCAACATGCATAAATATCATGTCCCTTATTTCTATGAAACCTACAGTACAAGTCTTCCCTATAACCTTTGGGTTTTTATGCATTGGGATCTACAGGTCGACTCTCTGGCAATTTTATCAAGTTTTCCACTGACAAACTATCAAACAAGGAGTCTTTAGACTCTATAAAGGGTGTGAATTATCATCTAGGGTGACACTGTTGATTTTGCTCTTACCGATGATTTTCTCTTTCATAACTATCAAGAGGGACCACCTGATAGTTAGCCTTTAGGGATTGTGTTGCTTGTGTAGGCTTAGGCATGTTTATAGCAACCTAATTGATCGTAGCGGGTTTCGGTTGCATGATCCCTATTTTGGAATTTTTAGGCCACTCTTTCTTTCGTGGCTTGGCAATCTCTCCATCCTATATCTTGATCTCCTCAATGATTCTGGCTTACACCAGGGCTTCCTCAAGAGTGGCATATTACTGTAGCTACAATAGCATAGAGATCGACCTCAAACAGCTCTTTGAGAACATTTGGATTAGGTCGGCCATGGGAGGGAGGTAGGGTAGCTTTGAAAGCAATGTCCTCCACCGATTTCTTGTTAGGATCTCATCCTAACCCTTAATGTAATAACTTCCTTGATGTAATAATTCCTAGTGAACGTGGGTAGTACCCATGATTAATATTTTGTAATGTTCTAAGTTTTAGCTTAGGTAGTGCCTATGACAAATGGCACCCTTTTTATGTAACACATGGTAGATAGGTGGCATTGTGCATGTAATTCGTGTGGCATTATGCATGTAATTCGAGTGGCATTGTGCATGTAATTCAAAGTGGCACTATGCATGTAATTCGGGTGGCATTATGCATGTAATCCAGGTGGCATTTTGCATGTAAGCCAACCTTGGAAGGAAACTCCTTAAATACCCGAAAAGGCACCAATGTAACCATCTTTTGCAAAATTAATGAAGTATTGAAGGAGGTTGCCCCCTCGAAGAGGCCTGCGATTCTGTCTTATTGTGAGATTGTTCTTTATGCAAATTTCTGTTATATTAATGTGATGTTTATGTGAGTTTATTTCCAAGCAATTGTGTGAGAGTGTGTTATTTGAGTTTATTTTATAGCAGGATCTTAACAAGTGGTATCAGAGCGCTTTCCAGGGCCAAGTTCTGCTGCAACTGCAACGATTCTTGCCATCCAATCCGCCTGTTAGGTATAAATTCTGTGTTTTTTCCATTCTGTTTTTCCTTATTAAAAAAAATCCAAAAAAAATACAGTGTTTTTTTTTCCAGACCAAAAACAAAAAAATATATTGTTAGTTGAGTAGGTAGAAACCCTGTACCGGGGGTTTTAAAATATCGCGAAGGATCTGTCGTTATTGGCTAAGCTAGATAGCCCATAAAGCGTCTAGTGAAGTGAGGGGCGATCAGGCTCCAATACCTAGGCCTCGTACATAACTCGCGCACGGACTTGAGCTCCCACGTATCTTCGGGTATATCGGGAGACCATCTAGGATTAAACAAACTTTTAGCCATTAGGAAGCTCTTCGGCCTTGTATTACTCATAGTCTACGGGACACAACATCCTGGACGATTACCCTCCCGTATTGTCATAGAGGCAGGTAGTGTGCTCAAGGGTATGTGTGGAATCCTCCTTGAGTAGTGGCCTGAAATATTGGTCCGAGCACTATTGTTCGTCACTGTCGGTATATTAGAGGGCCTATGGGTGGTACATACTCCTATACTTAGCATTCCCTGGTTCTGTTAAAACTTCAACCTGTAAAAAATGCCAAAAAATTAAAAATAAATAAATAACAATAAAAATCCAAACCTCCCTGTTCGTAAACCTGCATTTCAAAAGTGAGCATATGAGAAAGGAGTCCTCTACTAAAAAAATAATAGAAGGGACATGCATTCGGGATAAGCCATGAGGGTGACACTTAAGTTGACAGTCTGGAGAATAACAGTAAAATTTACAGTGGCAGTCACAGTCAGGTCAGTCAAGTCAGAGAGGTCAACACAAGGTCGAGCGTAATTCACAGTCTTCGTGGTCGAACAGAACCGTCATATCGCCCACCCGCAAAATACAGAGAATCTTGAGTGTGAAACACGGCCGCTTATAGATAGTGCTCCAATGACCCAACTTTTGCTCAGCAGCTCGTAATTAAAAACTGTAAACACCGTTAGACTCAAGAAAACAGAGATAAAAAAAAAGTCTGGGGGTGCCAAAAAGTAGTGTTGAGAGATATAGCTCATTGTGACCACCTCCTTCAGCTGATCATTTTGATATATAGCACCCAAGCACTTTTTTGGGCACTTACTAAAAATAGTAAGTCCAAAAAAATTCAATTCTATTTTTAGTAACTGGTCACAAAAGGTCTAAAAAATGGCCCAGGGTACCCGTGGACACCAGAAAGAACTAGAACACTTGGAATCCCTAACAAAAGCCATTGAGAACTTGAACTCGGCTTTTCACTCCATAAGGGAAGAAGTCCAAGGTCTTCGCCTAGAGCATGAGGCCACTAGCAATCGCTTAGAAGAAGCATTGACAGAAGTAGACAACAAACTGAGAAGAGAACCACCCAAATCAGAATACCAAGCTGAGAGTTCTACAAGGAATCGTGACCATGATCCACCCTTTAGAATGCCCAAATTGGACTTTCCCAAATTCAGTGGGAAGGATGTTGATGGGTGGCTATGTCGGGTTGACCAATTCTTTCGACTTCATAATGTACCCATATTTCATCGAGTCCAGATGGCTTCCTTTAACTTGGAATCTGAGGCTCTACACTGGTTTCAATGGTTGCGTCTTGCCTACCCAAATCTCTCTTGGGAGGATTTTGAATCCCAACTACTCACTCGATTTGGTCCTAGTGAGTTTGAGGACTTTACAAGAGCCTTGACCAAACTGCAACAAACAAGGTCAGTCCGAGAGTACCAAGCTCAATTTGAGAAATTGGCCAATAGGACAAGAGGATTGAGTGAAGGGTTCTTCCGGAGTTGTTATATCGATGGGTTGAAGGTGGAACTCCAAGCGGAAGTAAAAATGTTGAAACCACGAACTATGATGGAAGCTATCAGTTTGGCCCGTTTGGCCGAATCTAAACTCTCTGCCCAAAGACACCCATCAAAGTTTCCTCAAAATAGACCTTCATTTCCTCCTAGAGGCCAACACCTAGATGATAATAAACCGGCTGCACCCAAGCGCCTCACCACCGAAGAGATGGATGCACGTCGTGCCCAAGGATTATGCTACAATTGTGATGAAAAGTTTTTCAAAGGGCATAAGTGTGCACACAAAAAATTGTTCTTGATAGATGTTGAAGAACCTGATACCGCTGACGAGAGTGATGAGGATGAGGACCCTCCAGAAATGAAACAGGAACCTGAGACAACAATTACAATCCATGCCCTTGCAGACATTACTACTCCTCAAACCATGAAGGTTACAGGATTTTTCAAGGGCCAACGTCTTTCCATCCTTCTGGATTCAGGAAGCACGCACAACTTCATTGACCCTAGAGTTGCTCAACGGGAAAATTGCTATATCCACACTTGTAATTCCTTTGAGGTCATGGTAGCCAATGGGGGAACCTTACCTTGTAAAGGAAAGTGTCGCAATGTTAAAATCAAGATAGGGGACTATGAACTCAAGCAGGACATGTTTGCCCTCCAGTTGGGTGGATGTGATATTGTTTTGGGATCCCAATGGTTGAGTACGTTGGGCACTATCAGTTGGAACTTTGCTGAACTCTGGATGCAGTTCTCCCATAACGGACAAACACACATCATCAAGGGCTCCCCGACAAGAACACCTCAAATTATCAGTTCAAACGGCATGGAGAAATTGCTAAAAAAATCATCACGTGGGGTCATTGCACAACTATTCTCCATCCAACCATCCACATCTCCAATGGGTGAAATCCCACAAGACATGCAACAGATTCTCCCCAAACAAGAGGCCATCTTTTCAGAACCAACCACACTACCACCGCATCGCTCTCACGACCATGCCATTCCATTATTGCCGGATAGTACACCTCCCAATATCAGACCACCTTATGAGCGACTCAAGCGCACCTTATTTTGGAAAGGTAGGAAACAGGACATTCGCTCTTTGGTGGCAGACTGCGACACAGGTCAAAGGATGAAAGGAGAAACAATGCGCTCTCTGGGCACTCTTCCACCATTGCCAATACCGGATCAGGTGTGGACTGACATCTCTAGGGACTTCATAGAAGGGCTACCTAAATCTGGAGGCAAGTCTGTTATTTTCGTGGTAGTGGACCGCCTTTCAAAGTATGCTCACTTTTGTGCCCTAACCCATCCTTACACAACATTCACTATTGCCCAAATTTTTCTTGACTCCATATTTCACCTTCATGGCATGCCAACCTCCATTGTATCTGATCGTGATCCCACCTTTACTAGCAATTTGTGGCAAGAGTTGTTTAAGTTGCAGGGGACTCAGCTCAAAATGAGTTCAGCCTACCATCCGCAAACGGATGGTCAAACAGAGGTTGTTAATAAATGCTTGGAAACTTACCCTTGCTGCCTTGCCTCCGATCATCCTACTCATTGGGCAAAATGGCTTTCTTTGGCCGAATGGTGGTACAACACTTCCTATCATACCGCCACCAAACTCACACCGTTTGAGGCAGTTTACGGGCGCCCTCCACTCACGCATTCCTCCTACATTTCGGGCAGCTCCAAGGTACAGGTTCCATCAACACTCCCCGAATTGGATGAAGAAGGCTCCATCTTACTTGCACCAAAGCAGTTGCTGGATCGTCGAACTCGCACTCTGCGCAACCGTACCATTACAGAGGTCCTGGTTCAGTGGCGTGGACTTCAACCTGAGGATGCTACATGGGAGTCTCTCCATCAACTCCAACAGCAGTTTCTCATTTTCAGCTTTGAGGACAAAGCTTCTTCAAGGAGAAGGGCATGTTAGGATCTCATCCTAACCCTTAATGTAATAACTTCCTTGATGTAATAATTCCTAGTGAACGTGGGTAGTACCCATGATTAATATTTTGTAATGTTCTAAGTTTTAGCTTAGGTAGTGCCTATGACAAATGGCACCCTTTTTATGTAACACATGGTAGATAGGTGGCATTGTGCATGTAATTCGTGTGGCATTATGCATGTAATTCGAGTGGCATTGTGCATGTAATTCAAAGTGGCACTATGCATGTAATTCGGGTGGCATTATGCATGTAATCCAGGTGGCATTTTGCATGTAAGCCAACCTTGGAAGGAAACTCCTTAAATACCCGAAAAGGCACCAATGTAACCATCTTTTGCAAAATTAATGAAGTATTGAAGGAGGTTGCCCCCTCGAAGAGGCCCGCGATTCTGTCTTATTGTGAGATTGTTCTTTATGCAAATTTCTGTTATATTAATGTGATGTTTATGTGAGTTTATTTCCAAGCAATTGTGTGAGAGTGTGTTATTTGAGTTTATTTTATAGCAGGATCTTAACACTTCCATAGGCTACCATGGTTTCTTCCTCATACTTCCTGAGGCTAGCTAGGTCACTTAGTGACACCTTCTTCTTGGTGTTGAAGGTGAAGCATTCGAGGAACGCGTCCACTAGCTGATCCAAGTTACTGATGCTATGCTTTGGAAACTGAGTGAACCAATTCGAGGCAAGGACTACGAACATGGTTATAAATGTTCTTAGCAGCAAAGCATCATTGTCCTGAATTCCAAATCATTGGCTCAGGAATCTAGTCATGTGCTCTTGGGAATCCTCCTCCCCTCTAAATATTTCCACTGGGCGGTTTAAAGTGTTCGGGGTATGGGGGGTGACGACTACTAACGGGTGCAAGGGGTGAGAGCCGGGCATAAAGTGGGCTTTTGGGGCACATAAGTCTTGGTCTCCATAGACTCTAAGCGCTCTAGCAGTGCTTTATATACATCGAAATATTTGATATCTTCCTCCTTGTTTTGCTCCCACTGCGGGTTATGAGGAACTTGAGGCATATGTAGGGATGGTCGGATAGCACCCCCTTTGCCTTGGTAGGGCGTTTTAGCCCGCTCTTCTTCTTGATCATACTCCTCATAGGATTCTTTAGGAGTTCTTGGGTGAGACCTATAAACATGGGTGGGTGCCCATGGAGGGTTCCCATCATTATTTCTAGGAGTGGCCTCCTGCTCAGGTCTAGAAGGTCTCGAAGGCAACATTTGGTAAGGTCATGGAGACCTGTATCACACCAAGTGGTTGTTCCTCTCATACAATTATGCCCTCTGTGTGTGAGGGGTTGGAACCCTCTCAGGCACAATGTTCTGGAGTAGCTCATCTGTTTGACGTCGAATGCACTCTTTGCTAAGGTGATACAGGTGCTCCAACTGCTATTGGTCTTGCTCAAGCTACATGATTTGTGCTTGGCGGGTGGCATGTCTAGCAAATTCCAGGTCGATTTGTTCTTTTGTCTTGATTCTAGGAGGCCTAGATGCCTCTCCTACATATTTATCTTGATCATGATGATCTGAGATCTCTATAGGTCGCTTCCCTCTATCGAGGTTGGCGGTATTCACCCGAGGCTCTGGCCTCAGTAGGTGATCCTGATAGATAGCAGGTGCGAAGGTGCATTGTTCCCACACTATGTATTGCTCTTGAGGAATGTAGTGGTCTTCCTTGTGCTCCCTTTCATATATTTTAAATGGGCAGGCAGAGTTGGCTCGCCCTATCTGAAGAGCCTTGTGCTCTGGATTTGGCCTATTTTTTCTAACAGTAATAAGGGGTAGAGGAGGGATGATGTAATCATGTGGCCCCTCCTTATGGACCCTATGTTGTTCTAGCACTTCATTGTGTGGTGGCCACTCATAATGAGCATCTAAAGGAGCCTTCTCATTTATGTTGAGTGTCACGTGTAAGGACTCTTGAAAGGGTCTATGCTGAATGGGAGTGCCCCTCAAAGGGGTGCCTCTATAGTCTCGTTTCATCATGGTATGATGTGGACTATTTTGTGGGTCAATAACCAAGTCCTTAGGGCTATAGCGGAGGTGACTTGTGCCTCCTTGTACACTTTTTGCAGCCTCTGCCCGTGATTGGGTTTGGCTACGGGTGTACACCATGGTGGTGTTTCTCTAATTGATGTGTATGTTTTTATCTTCTTTACAATTTATTATGCTACACTAAACAAACAGGAGCCACACAAACATAGAAGTAATTATCTCATTTATAGATTAAAGGTGTGCCTTAGATCTGGTTTAGTGTGTTTTGATTTTTGTTTGAAAACCTTGTAAAGAAAATTTTGTTGTATATGCAATATGAGGGCTCTTATATCTTCCAAAATGGTCGCCCCTTTGATATACCACTGCCAGGACTCTATACCAAACCTCTCAATATACCTGCCCTTACATGATGGAAACTATTGGTATGCGAGAGCAGAACAGTACGTGGAACATAGGTGGTACGAAAGGGGGATCACCCTATTTTTGACACCTATCATAGAAGACTTATCCTCATGCGCTGGGAATCACCCCAGCTACACTTGGTCATCTTTTTTTAGGATTTACGTCTAGCAATAGTAGCGATCGGGGTTATGTATGCAAAAATTCAAACCAAGGTGGTGATGAAATCCACCATTGGTCTTGATCAAGGGTTGGGGTTTTACGACCAACTCCTTGGTGTTTAAATTACCACGTGGTGTGTGGGGTTCTTTCTATTTGCACAAAGAAAGAAAAACATGCAGTAAAACCCTCCTATGCAAGCAAAGAAATAAGAAATGACAGAGACAAAAAACATAAAATAATAGAGGATGCTCAGAAACCCTACCTCTACTCTGCCCAAATCGAATGCCTATGAGTTTTTCCTATAAAATTGCACAGAGAGCTAATCGTCTCGGGGTGGGACGAATATCAGAATTGTATTCATCATAGGGTGGGACCAATGCCCAATCGTCCTTGGGTGATATGAATTCGAGCTCCATACTCGTCATAGGCTAGAATGAGCAGTAGTCCAACGCTTGAAAAATTGACACCTACAAGCAAAAACACACAAATTTTGATCTCAAAATCAGGGGACCTATGGGATCCTACAAGTATCTCTTTCTAAAAAAATTATATATCTAATATCCAACCTTGAATTGATGTGAGACCCAATGTTAGTCATGATGTTGGTTGTATTTTTTATTTATCCTTTCCAAGAGGTCATGGACCTATTATTGGATGCGATGAATCTAGTCCTAAACTTATGTTTCCTTTTTTGCTTCTATTAATTGATAAGGTGAGTACTTCATAGGTTGCATAAGAATATCTACATTAGTTGGTGCCAAGGTTTAGAACCATAAATATACATGAAATAAGATGTGATTGTAGATATCAATTATACCCATGCTAAATGTAGGTAGGGATCTCATCCCATGTGTATGGATAATTTTTATTGTACATTCAAAGAATATATATAGTTAATTGATTGACAACTTATGCCTAGCTATTAGTCTAAGGATGAAATGCTATGGACATGGTCAACATGGTGTTCATAATTCTCCATAGGGTGGACCAAAGCTCAATAATATACTATCCCTACTAGATATAATGGAATTTGGAAAGTCATATTTGATTCACACATGATTTAAATAGAGCTTAGTAGTCTCCTCAACTAAAATGGATTTCTTACAAGGATCATGATAGCCATTTTTGAAAACATTGTCAACTACTATAAAAATACTATCATAACTATGCTTAGATATGGGTAAACCTAAGAGGAAATCCATAGTGATATATTACCAAGTATTGTATGGAATTAAAAATGGTGTATATAATCCCTACTTTTTGTTTGTTGGTTCAGTAACAATGTAGGGGTACATGACTTGACGTACCTCTCAACATAATTCCTCATTTTGAGTTAGTAAAAGTACTTATGAAGAAAATCCAATGTTTTTTCCACCTTGAGTGACCTTCTACTTTGCTATAGTGCACTTCAAAAATCATCATAGAGTAATCATTAACTAGTACACAAATATATACCATGAGACAAAGGAAGTTGTCTTGCAAATAAAAATTAAAAATATCTTTACCCACCTGAAGAGCTTGGTATGAATCTATAAAACTAGAATCTACTTCATACAAGGTGGACCAGTTGAAAGTATCATGCCCAAATGAATCATGAATGGTGGTGAGTTCCATAGTTAGAGGTTGGCAACTGCTAAATTAACATTTCCTTTCTTGTGATAGATGATCAAATAAATCTATTGTAGATATGTGGCCCACTTTTGATGTCTTTAGTTCCTTAGCTTAGTCTATATCTGAATCAACTCTAGATTTTTATGATCTATATGGATGATGGTTTTCTTACCCAAGATGTAGTGCTTCTACTATTTACATGCTTGGAAAATACCATAGATATCTTTTTCATATATGAGGTTTTTTTGAACTACTTCATTGGAAGTTTCACCATGTAGACAATTGGATACCCATTTCATGTGAGCATAACCCATAATGCATACTGCATATTTCAATAATAACCTCATGTATATAACATAGTGTAAGCACAGGAGCTAAACAAAAATGATCCTTGAACCGCTCAATTTTTCTTTGTTGTGTGTCCCCAATGGAATAAGGATTTGGCACCTCATTTTGTTAGTTAGCGTAGTGTCCAAGCAATGTTTTAGAATCCCAATGCAAATTGGTAAGACCCAAGAAATTATAAATCTCTATTAGAGTATTTGAGGTAGACCAATCTCTATTTACCTTAATATTCTTAGGATCAAATAGATTTCCTCTTTGTAAACAATATATTTGAGGTACTAAATCTTTGTCATGCCAAATGAAAACTTCTCTAAATTTTAATATAGTTTGTATCTTCAAAGAGTTTGAATTACCTCTTGAACATGTTGTAAATTTTTCTTCCACTTATTATTATATATGATAATGTCTTCTAAGTAGACTACCAAAAATGATTTGGTGTAGTTATATAGGATGTTGTACATCATCCTCATGAATGTGTTAGGTGCATTAGTCAAGACAAAATACATAATCAACCACTTAAATAAATCCTCCTTGGATTTGGATACTATCTTCCATATGTTAATGGGCTCTATGGGTATTTTATGATAGTTGAATTTGAGATCAATTTTGGTGAACTTTGCACCATAGATATGGTCTAATAAGTTATCTATTTGAGGGAGTGAATAGTGATTCTATTCAAATATTTGTATTAAATATATAATATCCACATCTAAGACAATTGGACTCCCACATGGTGAAGCACTTGGTTTGATGTACCTCTTTTGAGTCAATTTTTGAATTTGCATCCTAATTTCATAATTTTAAGTATTTTGTGATAAATAGGTGCATTAGAAAAAAGATAAAAATAAATAAACCAATGGGATGATTTACCTTATAATTAAGTGTAATCCTATTTGGTAAATTGAACAAATAATCATACTCTACTATGATCTAGTTCATCTGCTTTTGTTGTGCAAATCCTATGATAAATATAAAATGATCCAAATAATTTTCTAGAGCATCAAATATTAATTTCTACTTCAAAATACAAATATCAATTTCGTCTACACCTCAAAAGGTGTGGGAGCATTAAATACTACTAGGGAAGTGAGAGGTTGTGCAAAGGAGGTTGTAAAATTTGTAGTAGGGAGTCATTTAAGAATTCAATCAAATTTATTCATCATCTTGTTCCTTTATTTCAAAAGGGTTTCATTTATCATCTCCTTAAAAGGATTGATTCTCTCAATGTTATCCATTCTAGTTTGCAATTGAGATTGTTTAGAACAAAAATGGAAATAATGAAAGGGATCTTATATATGATATCCAAAGTTTCAAAATCTAGGTCTCATGTTTATGTACATACATTCAAAATAAAAACCACTACGATATCGGTAATATGAAACACAAAATTTTGACTAATACAAAACACAAAAGTTGAGTTAAAGTTTTTATGAAAAAATGTATTTTAGAAATAATAGAGTTTAACAAACCATAGCACAAAAGTAGATATACAAAAGAGCATAATAATTTTATTGTTAAAAAATAAATTACAACGCAAGCTATCTATGATAAGGGATTTGATACTATAATATTATATCCATTACTCATGTCTCTACAATTAGGGATGCATCTCTCCTTATACAATATTTTTGTTGTATTGGGAATCCATTGTATTGAATGTGGAAGGTCACCTACATGGAAAGTTGTGATTCACCTTCCATGAATTTGAAGGTCACCCATATTAATCTATGGTGATTCACCTTCCATGAGTTGCAAGTGCATTTAATTGAAAATTACATATGTATGACTTGTCATTTTGTATTGTATCTTCTACAAATGTGTTATCATGGCTAGAGAGGCATTTTGGTTATGAAAATATAATAATAGAAAACTATTGTTTTTAGTAAATATTTTATTTTGCATTTTTAGAGCCTCCAAAGCATTTTTTCCATAAAATGTATTAGCAACTAGTACTTATGCATGTATATTCTATAACATAATGATCTTTAATGCAATTAATCATCAAAAAGACCTTTGTCAACAAGTAAGCCATAATTTTTTTCAACACATATAACCAACTATGAGGAGCATACTATAATCACACTAGACACTCTTACAAGCACAATAGGAGAATAATCAATATCTTCGTATGGTAGACCATATAATTATAACATTAATATGATCCATGAGCATAGTCATCATTGTGCCTACAAATCATAATCATTTCACTAGCTACAACCATATTTTTTGGAGTGCTTTTGCATATATTTTGAATGCTTTATACAACTGTGCCTATAACACAGTGATTGGTGTTATTCGTGACTTGATCAAAATGAGTGATTGGTTCCACTTACACCCATAGTCATCCAGGAAAAACCATAATAGATATATTTAGAACCCTTCCTCCCTTCAAGCCTCATGAGAAAAATAAAAATAGGATAACATAAGGTTTCTAATCACCACCATACTAGACTAAGACACTTAAATAAACAGACCATAATACACTACATGAGTATATGAACACCAAATCATACCAACATAAGCACTGAAAAACACAATGATATTATTTCAACCATCTACATAGTGGTATTGGTGCCTAAGGATCCTTTTATAACTAGGGAAAAAGCATCCATATGAGACCATAGTTTGGACATTTTGAGTCCCTAAGCTAAAAAGTTGTCATTGATGTCAAAAGGACCTATGCAAGTAAGCACTATGATTTTCTCCACAAAGAGCTTCATGAGAAGCAAAGGTTTTGATCAAAAGGATGCATGGCATTTGGTTCCAAAAAGGAGCTTCAAGGGAAGCTTAGCAAAGGGTTTTTATTTAAAACCATGGATGGCAGATTTGAAATGGGTTTTTCTTAAAACCCAAGTTGGCTTTTTGTTTCATCGAAAAAGGTGCCCCGTGATGAAGATATTTAATTTTAAAGGTTTTATTTAAAACCATGGACAACATATTTGAAATGGGTTTTTCTTAAAACCCAAGTTGGCTTTTCGTTTCATCGAAAAAGGTGCCCCGGTGATGGAGATATTTAATTTTAAATATTTAGTTTAAATTTTAAATTATTTAAAATTAAAATTTAAATTTTAAAATTAAATGTAAAATTTTATCCGCCGACGTCATGAGGAAGCGCCGATGTTTAAGGGAGAGGAAGGCATATATAGGGTTGCCATTAAGGTCTTCAATTTAAATCTATCCTTGCTCTTGTTTTTGTTGGCTAGTGTATGCGAATCGAGCTCGTGCGAAAAACATTTAAAGGTAGAAGCAACGAATAAATCGGGTGTGGTGCGAATCCCAAGACAACGTGGGCAGTGTGGCCTGTTGGCAACTCGAGCAGCGCGGATGCATTTGGAGGCACGTGGTCGTACAACAAATAAAGGGACATCGGTTCCCTTTTGCAATACGAATGAGCGGCTAGCTCATGTGGCAACCTTAGCCATGGCTAAGGCGCTCACGGTGAGGGCAGGTTGAGGGGTCGAAACCCCTTGAGGAGGTATGAAATTTTTTGTTAATTAATTTTTATTGATGCCCTAAAGTTTGGAGTGATAAGGGTTAGAAAATATTTCATTTTGTAAAACCTTTGTTGTGTTTAAAAGGTTAAATAATTATTTTGTTGGTGAAAGCCATAGATGATTATTTGAGCCTTATGGTATTGATTTGAATTTTTGAGAGCATTATTTTAGGAGAAATAAGGGTTTTGAATTTGAGGATTATAATAGTGACTTATTGATTATTATTTTAGAGGGTTTTTCTATAGATGGACTTTGGTGGATGTGATTATTGAGTTGGAGTAAAAAGGTGTAAATTGAGTTATACTTTATCTTGTGATTATTATTTGAAGTCCACTAACCCTTGTTGAGATTGGAAAAAGAAAGTGTGTTGAGTGTGGCAGATTTTGTGGATAACTTCTTGGCATCAAAAAGGTATGGGTAATATTCTCCATTAATTTGATTGGGTGGTTGATTTCTGAAAATATCATTGGAGTGAAAAGGATTGATTGTGGTTTCCTTTTGAGAGTTGTTGGTTGAATGCTTCAAGGATTTCTGGTTTGAGAGTTATGGTTAAAACCTTGTTTTATAAGCATTGTTGTTGAAGCCATTAGTTGTGTGAAAAACCTGAGTTAGGGTTTGAGAAGAACATGAGTATCATTGTTATGTGAAGAATGTTTTATAAGCATTATTGTTGAAGCCCATTGGTTGTGCAAAGAACTTGAACTTGAGTTAGAGAAGAACATGAGTATCATTGTTATGTGAGATTTGTTGTTGAACATTGTTGGAAACATTTTGAGTTGGTTGATTCATGTTTGGACTAGGGTTTGTGAGAAAGAGTTGCTCCTTGTGGTGATTGGTTGAGTAGAGTTGTTTGAGCCTAGTCAAGTGATTGTGTGAAGTGGTTGTTCAAGTTCCATAAAACAAACTATTCTATATTCTGATTTGAGTTGAGTTGAGATTGATATTTGAGTATAGAACATATTGAGTCTCTAACAATTCTCTTTATGCTTCTATGAGATTGTTGAGTTGAGATTGATTTGAGTTGAGATTGGGATTTGAGTATAGAACATATTGAGTCTCTAAAAATTCTCTTTATGCTTCTATGAAAGATTGAGTTGAGATTTTGTTGAGCTGATTTGAGGTAAGTCTTTGAGAAGGCTTGTGGACTGATTTTGAGTAAGCTTTTGTGAAAGCTTGCTATGCAGATTTGAGCAAGTCCTAGAGAGGACTTATTGAGCAGATTTGGACAAGTTTTGAGTGAGCTTGTTGAGTATATTTGGACAAGTTCTAAGTGAGCTTGTTGAGTATATTTGAGCAGGTTTTGAGTGAGCCTATTGAGTAGATTTGAGCAGGTTCTGAGTGAGCCTATTGAGTATATTTGAGCAGGTTTTGAGTGGACCTATTGAGAATATTTGAGAAGGTTCTGAGTGAGCCTATTGATAGAGATTTGGAGGTGATAGAGTATAGAGGATAGAGTCTTAGTGGATAGAGATCCAATATCTAGGATAATTGAAGATAGATCTGAGTGAGGAGTCTTCAAGTGGAGAGATATCCACAAGTCAGTGCAGTAGAGAGACAGAGTCTTCTAGAAGATCACTAGCCAGAGCAGAAGGGGAAAGAGTTCTCCTATGGAAGAGATCCATGAACTTGAGATTTAGGGGATCAACATCTCCTTTGGATAGAGGTCCATAAACATTGTAATTGGGAAGGATTCCCAAGAGATTGATTGAGAAAGTTTTAGCAAAATATTTTCTTCATGGAGTAGCCCGCATTGGGTGAACCACGTAAATTGTTGTGTCACTTTTGTGGATGGTGTTTTGTGTATTGCTTTGATTATTGCTATTGATACTGCTATCTATACATTGCATAATATTGAATTGAAAAGAAAAGTAAAAAGTGGTCTTATACTATTCACCCCCTCTTAGTATAAGCTTGTGTTCTTCAATTGGTATCAGAGCGGGTTCCTTCAGAAGAGTTTGATAGCTTGAAGGAAAAGTGGTCTAAGAACACAATGGATCACAAGGATCAAAAGGATGGGTCATTCAATAATGCAGTACTAGTATTTGATGGAAGTGACTTCTTGTATTGGTGTATGTTGATGAGATTTTACCTGATGGCACTTGGAAATGAAGTTTGGGATGCAGTGGAACTTGGATATGATTCAACAATCAATCCTCCTATAGATAAGGAAGGTAAGCTTCTAATGCATGCAAATTCAAGAGCTATGAATGCAATTATAAAAGGATTGGGTAGATCAGAATCTATGAAGGTTATGGATTGTAAAACAACAAAAGATATGTGGGATCTACTGCATGACATATATGAGGGTGATAAAGGTGTCAGGAAAGCTAAGATCAAAAATCTCAAAGGAGAATTTGAGAACTTAAGAATGAGAGATGATGAAAATATTCATGATTATCTCAGTAAGATTGATGAGCTTGTACATGAGATGAGAGGTCTTGGAATGAAGGTTGATGAATCTGATGCTTGTGATAAGATCTTGAGAACTCTTCCAAAAAGGTATAGTGAAAAGGTTTCTGCTATAGAAACATCAATTGATAGTGATTATTTGACAAGGAATTCTTTGCTTGGCATGCTTACTACTTTTGAGATAAGAACAAAAGATCCTATTCCTTCGAAAGAAGTTGCATTCAAAGTGGACAAAAATAAAAAGGGTAAAAAGATAGAATCAAGCAGTGAGTCATCTAGTGATGAAGAAGCTAACTATGGTAGAAGAGATAAAGGTTCCAAAAGATCCATAGATATAAGATCTATTAAGTGTTTCAATTGTGGAAAGTATGGACACTATGCAATAGAGTGCAAAGAGCCAAAGTACAATAGTGATGAAGGAAAATAGGATCACAGGTACAGGGAATCAGAAAGACATAGGTACCAGAAGAAAGGCAAGGATGGACAAAATAGACAAGGAAAGAAGTTCTTCCAAAGGCAAAAGAAAAGCTACTATGCAGATAATGCAAGTAAGTACTCAATTGATAGTGATGCTAGTTTTTCAGACAATGATAGAGATGAAGTCCTATTTATGGTTAGAGAGAAAAGGACTAGTTATTCTCAAATGTTTTAGATGTGGTAAATTTGGACATCTTGAAGATGATTGCACTAGGGATGGCTATAGTTTCAGTGATGATGGTTTTGAAGATGCACTTGAAAGACCAGATGAGAATCTTCTAATGGCTCTAGAAGATGAAGTAAGTGATCCCATAGAAGACAAGCCAAAAGGAAGTAATGATAAGGACAAAGGCAAACAAATAGAGGATTACTCAATAGAGAATGGTTATGATCTCAAGGGAGAACTTATCTATGCCCTTGACATAGTAAATAAGGTAAGAAAGCAACACTCTAAGCTTGAAAGTCAGTTTCAAGAATGTGATGAAGAAAGGTTATTGCTCATAGAGGATTTAGAGAAGTCAAAGGCTAAGGCAAGCAAGTTCAAGGATAAGTTAGAAGCAAAGATTTTGGAATGTGAGAAGTTAGCACAAGAAGTGGCTACTCTAAAAGAAGACTTAAAGGACTCCAAGATCAAGATGAAGAGTTTCACAAATAGCTCTAAGAACTTGGATAAGTTCATCTATGGACAACAACGAACATCATGTTCAACAGGTCTTGGCTTTGGAAAGGTTCAAAAGAAATAGGAAAAAGAATCTACTTCAAGTCTTGATGAAGAAGAAACTTCAGAAGAAGATACATCAGAAGAAGATAGTTTAAGTAAAAGTGGGACATCAGAGGCTGAGTTGGACAACAAAGAGTTCAACAAAGAGAGGAACAATGCACAAAGAAGATACATATGGAACAACAATCAGAACAGGAGACCAATGAGGTCTAGGCAAGGAAGCTTCAATGGGAGATGCTTCTCATGTCACAGGTTTGGGCACATGGCTTCACAGTGCAGGTCATATGAAAGATAGGAATATGGGAAAGGACAACCTTTCCATGGGTATTGCTACTCATGCAATGAGTATGGTCACAAAGCAATGAATTGCAGGGTTCATGGCAGAAGAGGATATGGCTTCACTAGAAGGTATCCTAAGACATTTGCACCTCCAAGGAATAATAACATTAAGTGTTATAAGTGCAATAATGATGGACACACAACAAGATGGTGTAGAGAAAATATTCCAGAAGCAGGTATGAACAGGAATAGGAACATGGATGAGAACAAGAATAGGAACAAGAACATGGATGAGAATAGGAACAGGAACATGAACATGAATAGAGACTCAAAAAAGAACAAGAACAAGAACATGGATGAAAACAAGAGCACAAATAGGAACATAAATGATGACAGGAACATGGATGATATCTTGGAAAGAAACAGTGAGAGGATTCAGAAAACTAACAAAAGAAGAGAGAAAGATAAAAGCATAGATCTATGCTTTCGGGGAGTAGAAATACTCCCACCCCAGAATTAACCACCTCATGTGGAGGTGGGGGAGGGGCTAAGCTAAGAGGCTCATTCTTAGCCCCGAGCCCCAAAGGTGACCCTTTGCCATTGATGACAAAGGGGGAGAGATTTGTATATTGGGGAGAGTTTTTGATATGGGGAGAGATTTGATATTTGAGAGAGCATTGAGCCAGGGGGAGCAAAGTCCTAGGGGGAGCAAAAAAGAAGGTCAGATTTTGGTAAATGAATATGGGTTGCCATCAATGACAAAGGGGGAGATTGTTGGACATTTTGAGTCCCTAAGCTAAAAAGTTGTCATTGATGTCAAAAGGACCTATGCAAGTAAGCACTATGATTTTCTCCACAAAGAGCTTCATGAGAAGCAAAGGTTTTGATCAAAAGGATGCATGGCATTTGGTTCCAAAAAGGAGCTTCAAGGGAAGCTTAGCAAAGGGTTTTTATTTAAAACCATGGATGGCAGATTTGAAATGGGTTTTTCTTAAAACCCAAGTTGGCTTTTCGTTTCATCGAAAAAGGTGCCCCGATGATGAAGATATTTAATTTTAAAGGTTTTATTTAAAACCATGGATAATATTTGAAATGGGTTTTTCTTAAAACCCAAGTTGGTTTTGTTTCATCGAAAAATGTGCCGTGATGGAGATATTTAATTTTAAATATTTAGTTTAAATTTTAAATTATTTAAAATTTTAATTTTAATTTTAAAATTAAATGTAAAAGTTTATCCGTCGACGTCATGAGGAAGGTGAATATCAAGGGAGGAAGACTATATATATATATGCCATTAAAGTCTTCAATTTAACATCTATCCTTGCTCTTGTTGTTTTTGTGGCTAGTGTAAAGCGAATCGAGCTCGTGCGAAAAAGGTTTTAATGGTAGAAGCAACTGAATAAATCGGATGGTGTGAAACCCAAGACAACGTGGGTAGTGTGGCCTATTGGCAACTCGAGCAGCACAAAGGCATTGGGAGGCACGAGGTCGTACGTTCGAGTTTTGGCAAAGTCATTTTGGCAATTGCGAAGTGGAGCACCCAAGGCGCATGGTGATTTGAGGCACGTGGGCCTGTGAGGCAAAGAAAGGGACATTGTGTTCCCTTTTGCAATAGAACGAGTGGCTAGCTCATGTGGCAACCTTAGCCATGGCTAAGGCGCTCACGGTGAGGGCAGGTTGAGGGGTCGAAACCCCTTGAGGAGGTATGAAATTTTTTGTAATTAAAATTTATTTGATGCCCTAAAGTTTGGAGTGATAAGGGTTAGAAAATATTTCATTTTGTAAAACCTTTGTTGTGTTTAAAAGGTTAAATAATTATTTTGTTGGTGAAAGCCATAGATGATTATTTGAGCCTTATGGTATTGATTTGAATTTTTGAGAGCATTATTTTAGGAGAAATAAGGGTTTTGAATTTGAGGATTATAATAGTGACTTATTGATTATTATTTTAGAGGGTTTTTCTATAGATGGACTTTGGTGGATGTGATTATTGAGTTGGAGTAAAAAGGTGTAAATTGAGTTATACTTTATCTTGTGATTATTATTTGAAGTCCACTAACCCTTGTTGAGATTGGAAAAAGAAAGTGTGTTGAGTGTGGCAGATTTTGTGGACAACTTCTTGGCATCAAAAAGGTATGGGCAATATTCTCCATTAATTTGATTGGGTGGTTGATTTCTGAAAATATCATTGGAGTGAAAAGGATTGATTGTGGTTTCCTTTTGAGAGTTGTTGGTTGAATGCTTCAAGGATTTTTGGTTTGAGAGTTATGGTTAAAACCTTGTTTTATAAGCATTGTTGTTGAAGCCATTAGTTGTGTGAAAAACCTGAGTTAGGGTTTGAGAAGAACATGAGTATCATTGTTATGTGAAGAATGTTTTATAAGCATTATTGTTGAAGCCCATTGGTTGTGCAAAGAACTTGAACTTGAGTTAGAGAAGAACATGAGTATCATTGTTATGTGAGATTTGTTGTTGAACATTGTTGGAAATATTTTGAGTTGGTTGATTCATGTTTGGACTAGGGTTTGTGAGAAAGAGTTGCTCCTTGTGGTGATTGGTTGAGTAGAGTTGTTTGAGCCTAGTCAAGTGATTGTGTGAAGTGGTTGTTCAAGTTCCATAAAACAAACTATTCTATATTCTGATTTGAGTTGAGTTGAGATTGGGATTTGAGTATAGAACATATTGAGTCTCTAACAATTCTCTTTATGCTTCTATGAGATTGTTGAGTTGAGATTGATTTGAGTTGAGATTGGGATTTGAGTATAGAACATATTGAGTCTCTAACAATTCTCTTTATGCTTCTATGAGATTGAGTTGAGATTTTGTTGAGCTGATTTGAGGTAAGTCTTTGAGAAGGCTTGTGGACTGATTTTGAGTAAGCTTTTGTGAAAGCTTGCTATGCAGATTTGAGCAAGTCCTAGAGAGGACTTATTGAGCAGATTTGGACAAGTTTTGAGTGAGCTTGTTGAGAGATTTGGACAAGTTCTGAGTGAGCTTGTTGAGAGATTTGAGCAGGTTTTGAGTGAGCTTATTGAGCAGATTTGAGCAGGTTTTGAGTGAGCCTATTGAGAATATTTGAGTAGGTTTTGAGTGGACCTATTGAGCAGATTTGAGAAGGTTCTGAGTGAGCCTATTGATAGAGCTTTGGAGGTGATAGAGTACAGAGGACAGAGTCTCAGTGGATAGAGATCCAACAGCCAGGACAATTGAAGATAGATCTGAGTGAGGAGTCTTCAAGTGGAGAGAGATCCACAAGTCAGTGCAGTAGAGAGACAGAGTCTTCTAGAAGATCACTAGCCAGAGCAGAAGGGGAAAGAGTTCTCCTATGGAAGAGATCCACGAACTTGAGATTTAGGGGATCAACATCTCCTTTGGATAGAGGTCCATAAACATTGTAATTGGGAAGGATTCCCAAGAGATTGATTGAGAAAGTTTTAGCAAAATATTTTCTCCGTGGAGTAGCCCGCATTGGGTGAACCACGTAAATTGTTGTGTCACTTTTGTGGATGGTGTTTTGTGTATTGCTTTGATTATTGCTATTGATACTGCTATCTATACACTGCATAATATTGAATTGAAAAGAAAAGTAAAAAGTGGTCTTATACTGTTCACCCCCCTCTCAGTATAAGCTTGTGTTCTTCAGATGTCAGTACATACACAAAATAGAATATATAATGAAACAACCAAACACATGATTATCATAGTGTAGTTACAACATGACCATAAATAACACATGTCATATTCAATTTATCCATCCTCATGATTTTATTTACATATATTAATCACCTCACACCTTAAAGAAGTCACACTTTGTGTATTCCAAATTCTAGGGATTGCATCCCTTTTAAAAGAAATCATATGTCATTTGCTCACTTCTAGATTGAGAGATTGCATTACATCCCTCATTGGAGAATTAAAACTTCCTCTCAATATATAAGAATCACATCCCTCTTTAGAGAAGTTACACTTTTGGTATAAATACACATGATAGACTTTGTGTAAAATATAAACATGCACAACCCAATTGGACCATCAAATATAGATTACATCCATATTATATAAATATATAGATCCTTATTATTCACCTTAGAGATGTCATAGGAGAAAATATCCTCCCACTCCTCTCATGTTAATGTTTGACATGGATAATCTCTTACTCATCACTCTAAACCAAGATCTTCATAGATCATACTACCCTTTGTCCTTACCCCTTATTTAAAACCCTTAAGGCCTTACCTCCCACATTCATACATCACATCAAATATCTACAAGTTGGCAAGAAATGGGACTAAAAAGGTTGATATTGCATTAAACAACCCACTTGTTCAATAAAAATGCACAAAATCTACAAGTTGGTAATCAATAGGGATACAAAGATCAATCACACATTCAACATCAAAATAGTTCAAAAGCAATGCTCAATTACATGCCAAAAATCCATACATCACTAACCCACATATTGTAGTTTAGAGAAATAATGCAATAGACTCAACATATTCATATACCATAGAAAATTTTCCAATGAGAGGAACTTAAATTTATTCCCATTTAGATATATTTATTTTATTTCTTACTAATGCAAGGGATTAATCTATTCTAGTGAGAGTTTAGTTTATATCCTACTTATTCAACTTGTTAGGGTTGATCTTTATAGAGATAATTCATCATGGTGACCTTCCATTATTAGAGTTATTCTTACTCCTTTGTGGTGTGTTCCTCTTTTGTCATCCTCATTTTTTATTTTTATCTCTCTCTCTCTCTCAATGTCCCCAATTTTTAGATGTTCCCCTATCTTCCTCAAATTTCTTATGCTATCCACTTGCATCCTATACATTTTTAACTAGGATTAAATGCACTAATCACTTTCCAATACCTCTATGAAGGGTCAATTTCATATTTGAGTGATGGATTATAGAAGGGTAGTAACTATTTTTGACATTCAATAGAAGTGGGCAAAAGTAAGTGTTCATGGGAATTGATCCCAAAAAAAATTCTTTAATGTATCAAAGTACATTTTATTTTTACATAAATTTTATTATCCCAATTTGTAATTTATCCTCTAATTTTCAATCCAATGTCTTATAAATATCCTCTAGTTGCCATGATAGGGGATAATAAAACACCCTCAAACTTAATCTACATCTTAACACAATTTCACATCACATTCTGGTCTAAGAAACAAGATAATACGAAGTGATTTGATGGTAATAAAGTAGGCATACATGATTTTTGAACTGATTTATCTTGTATTAAATATGGAATCCAACACCTACAAAACACAAAAAAAATATTGTTTTTCAATGCAATGAATATATCTCATAAAATCATTACAATGGACTCTAATTTGCAGACATCATTTCTTGAAGCAAAACATAAATGCATGGCAAGGATCATCACATAAAATTCCATAAGATATATTTAAGTAGGGTACATCATGCTAACCTATTTTATTCATATATTATTTAATAATTCAAATCATACATTGCTACTATATATACAAGTGTAACAATCATCCATAAACCTCAATTTATGAAGTTAAGGAGGGAAGCACTACACTTCTACTATCATAATGCAATGTATTAGAAATTACTCAATGGGTAAATAAAATATCTCATTATTACCCATGTTTGGTGTGTTGGGATAGTTCATGTGAGTATTTTACATTAAATATTTTTTGTAAGCTCTACAATTTTATATACACATTCTTTCCATAGTATTTGTGATTATTATTATATTCCTAATTTTGGAAAATGTGTTTTATTTTAATGTTATAAGTAGCATATATATCTACACTTACCATATGAGATATGAAGAAGCCCTACTAATGTCATCCTAGAATCATCACTCTTAGGTATGTAGTTCTTACTTTTTTAGTATAATTCTAGGATTTCATGGTGTAACAACTACAATATAGCCATGTTGGATATCTTTATTATAATTAGGTTGGCCCCTAGGTTAATGTAGTTGTATAGGGTTAAATTTCATATAGTCTATAAATAGGAAGAGTTATTGTAGTTGTAATCATCTTTCATATTTGAACCTTAATCACCTCTATTGTGCAAATCAAAATTTTCCCTCTCCCAATTGCTAAGAGAATTTTCCCTTTCTAAGTGGATAGGATTTGTATTGACTTGGAATATAGAATCTAATTACTTGTATTTCTAATTTTGTGGCATTGAATCTAAATTTATTTATGAGTGGATGTTTGTTGTTGCACACTATTCAATTTTTACTACTATTATTGTACTTCTAGAAGTTGTTTTGTTACAAGTGGTATAAAAGCATCGACCTTGTCTTTCTATAGGGGTGTAAAATTATGATAGAAGGGCATGCAAACCATTCTAAGACCTCTAAAAAATGGTTATACTTCTTATTAGTTGGTAATTTTTATCAAATTTTTAGCTCAATATTTTAACACATTTTTCTTCTATAATATTGACTTCACTATTGCTAGTGAAGAAGCGAAAAACAATGGCTCGCCTGATAGATTGAAACTGAAATGCAATCTAGTGTTTCTAAGAAAGCATGCAAAGGAAAGATGCAAAAGATGTAAACAAAGTAAGCTATTGAAATGATGAATAATTTGAAGTAAAAAGGGGGGGTTTCTCCTTGTATTTATAAATTCATCAATTCAAAAGGTTACAATACATCCCCTTTGAGGGCTTCTCATTTTGATACATTTCAGATTACAAATTACAAGGGATCAAATCCCTCCATGAGCTTAATGGCGTGTTTCAATGTTCTTCTCGCAACCCACAATTGAGAGCTAATATTGGGCTTCTTTTATACTACTCCTTAGCTCCTCCCTCATGCCTAGAATACCTGCACCTACACACAAGAGATTGAAAAATGTTAATAGCATATGCGTTTAATGATGAAAACTATGAAAACCATAGAAAGTATGCATCTATGAATATAAAATTTATTTGCGACAAATCAAAACAACTCCAAATGACTTGAAAATCTAATATGATGTTAATAAGATGATTTTGGAAGGATCTGAGCATAAATTAAAGTGAAATTGTGAGCAAAACTTGTGGTCATTCCTGGCAGGAACAACTAAGACTACAATCACAAAAACATAAATTGACCCATCAAATCTACTCAAAACTTTACCAAATTTGAATATGAGGCTAATATAATGCTTTAGAATTGATCTATGGTGAAATTGCATCAAAATTGTTAGCCATTTCATGGCCATCCCTAGGAGGGCCAACTAGGACTTGCTAACCCATCCCTAGTAGGGATGACCACAAACTAGGGTGGTTTTTACCACCAATTCCAAGGGGATCTGGTTTAGAATACTCCTAAATGTGTTGTCATCAAATTTGGTCAAATAACTCTCAGATTTGATAGGTTTTGGAATCGATTTAGTATATTTTGGGATGCCCCTGAAAGCACCTTCGAATGAAGAGGTTTTCAAGGAAAATACTTGGGCAAATGTTGAGGACAAATGTGAGCAGCACTTCATGAGCAATGCTTGTTATTATCTCTCTTTGAAATTGGGTGGGAGCACCTCAATTTATAGCCAAAATAGGGCAAATGTGCAAAGGGGCAAGTTCTGGCATGCAGGGCAAGTGTTGCCACTTGTCAATTCCCTTGCCATGCATAAGGTGGAAGAGCTTACCCATTTGGGGCCTCCAATTTGTAGGTCTTGATGTTTATGATAACCTCCCAATCAATTTTGGGTGATTGGGTAGGATAAATGGTAGGAATTGATTACCATTTTTCCCACCCTTTGACTTTTGGAGGGTCTGGTTCATGGTCATCCCACCCAGGGATGGTTGCTGGTGGTCATCCCTGGGTGGGATGGCCATGAACTATGATCATCCTTGGGTGGGATGACCATGGCTACATGGCCCAAAACCTCCCAAAAGTGGGGTAAACCTTCCCAAAAGTGGTTGGGAGCCCTAATTAACCCTTGAGGGTTTCCCAATGGGGCCATATGATGTCGATAAGAGTGGCGCATAGCAGTCTTATCTGATTTACATGATTTTAGTGTCTATAGATACCCCTTTTTGAGATGCATTATGTGCAACAGAGCACTGAGAAAAAATAGATGACTAAATCATTAAATGATTGAGGTTATTCATTAACCTAACCAAATTTAGATGCCTCCATTTGTGGAAAGAGCATACATTCTTGGAATCCTTGCTTTTGACATAGTTGAAGGATTGATTTTGGTATACCTTTCAACCATGCTTGCCATAGCATTTTTGGGGCTTAGGGTATACTTGGTCTTGGTTCCTTGTTTCCTTGTAAGCCTTTACATGGGTGAATTACTAAGGCTTCAAGGAGGCCAAGCCTTTGTTTTGTTGCATTTTTTGATTGTTTGCCCCAACATGGGCTTGCAAATTTGTCTTTGGCAATGATTCTTTTGAATGTATGAAAATTGCACTTTTGAGTGTTTAAGTGTTGATTTGATTATGAAATATTTGTTATGACTACCCCCTCAAGTGATGATTCAATGAGGGCATGAATAATGATGAAAGTGATGAGTCACTTGACATATATGACTTAATTGGGATAACCATCAGTTTTACCCATTGCAAACCCTATCAATTCTACTAGGATTTTGATCATTTTAATGATGATTTATGGAAGCGAGAGCCTAAATACTTCATTCTCATGGAGTGGTCCAGCCATAATAGCCTTCTTGGGGAGTGAAATAAATAATTTTTAGAGTATCCATAAATACTTTTGATTTAATCTTGATCCCTTGTTAATTTGAACCATTTTGGACTTATTTTTGGTGGGTTTTTGGCCCTGTTTTTGAACTTTTTAAGCTATTTTTGTAGGGTTTTTTGGTGGCCATCCCTGGGTGGGATGGCTGCATATTTTATGGCTATCCCTAGGTGGGATGGTCAGCCAATTATCTGACCATCCCACCTAGGAGCAACCATGCTCTTTTGATTGCTATATAAGCCCAAAATGAGGCAAATGAGCTCATTTTTGCATGTTTGGCTTAGGAATTTGAGAGGTGAGGAGTAGAAGTATGATTTTTTGAAGTGGAGCACTACTAAAATATCCAATCATCATTATGATCTAGCAATAGGACTCATCAAGTGGTGGAGCCGGTGTGAGATGGGTATGGACTGCATTTTCCTCTCTTTCTTTATTTAATGTGAAATGTTAATTTCTTTTGATTTTTCCATAAAATACACTAAATATTGGTTAAGGAACCATAATAGTAGTTAAATTTAGGAATGCAAGCTTTTATTTCTAGTTTATATGCATTATTTTACCATTATTTTGCTATTTTTTTGCATTTTTAGGGTTATTTTAGGGGTCAAAATGACCCTATTTTAGCTATTTTTGGGGGCCATCCCTGGGTGGGATGGCCATGGTAGGTGGGATGGCTTCCAAATTGGGGGTCATCCTTAGGTGGGACGAGTCACAAAATTGGGGCAAAAGGGGCCCTTTTTTGGTCATTTTTTGGTATTTTTGGACTTTTTTGATGCATTTTTAGTGCATTTTTGACACTTAGCTCTGTCAGGTGGTGAAGAGTCGGTATCGAGTTTTGACTCTCTTTCAGGTCACTAGGGATATTTTTATAGAGGATGACTGGAAATGGCTCGATGCCATTGGCCTTAAGCATGTGACATGGTTAGAGCCTATGGTGGGTGACCATGCCTACTTGACTACCTTGATAGACCTTTGGGATCCTTGCACCAACACTTTCCATTTACCTATAGGAGAGATGATGGTGACTTTAGAGGATGTCTATCAGATATTATACATTTTGATAGAGGGGTACCCTATCATATCCACTCATCGAGATTAGAGATATGTAGTGATGTAGAGATACTTTAGGGGATATTAGGAGGAGGTAGTGCGTGACCTACTTAGTGGAGGGATATTAGTAGAGCTATGGTTTGTGGCTGATGTATTGGGTATTAGACATGCTTTATTGATGACTTTGATCTCCAACATGTTGCTCCTAGACTCATCAGGAGCTAGGTTCCCCTGGAACCTTATAGAGTTGGTTTTTACACTTGTGGAGTGCATTGTAGAGGAGCCTATAGTGATGGCTTGGGGTCCTACATTATTGGCATAGCTATATGATGAGTTATATGAGATCCAATCTCATGGGTGGAAGGGATTGGGTTGTAGCTTTCTACTATAGGTTTGGGGATGGTAACATATTTTTGTGGATCGATCATGGGGACTACCTTGGATGACCCGAGCATAGCTTACTGATAGGGATATAGGCTATGGGATACTATGGTAGTGGGTCTAGGAGATAGGTCAGAGCCATCACTTTGTAGGTGATGTTGAGCACTATGTAGAGTCCTTTGCATGACTCAGGGTAGAGGAGGTTACTTGGAGATCTTATAGAGATTGTCTAGTATGGGTTGAGGTTGAGACATAGTTGCATTGGGTGAGGTAGGGTAGATGGCTAGTTGGGTGACATGGGATTGAGTGAGAGTACTTTCCTTATGCTTGAGTCCTATGATAGTTTGGGCTATGCTAGGGTTTTCCTAGTGATTCGATGATCTATCGATGTCATTGGGATGAGAGGACTCTTAGTTGGCCTATAGTGGAGGCATTGGGGGAGGAGTCAGATCCTATAGTAGACATATCTAAGTTGGATGATGTTGGGATTATAGAGGAGTATGACTCTTGGTGGGTGACATGGTAGTGGTGAGGAGAGGGGCCACTAGGAGTGATGTAGCTGAGGTGGTAGAGGAGGCACCCAAGGATGCTCTAGAGGAGGAGGGTCAGGATGAGTCTCTAGATGATGAGGAGGTAGAGGGAGGTGAGTGACATGTGCATCATCATGTAGCGGATGAGTGGATAGAGCTCCTTGACTTAGGGGATCTATAGGGTGACTTTGGTGAGGCTAAATTTGATGATCAGGGGATGCAGGTATAACTAGCAGCTTGAGATGCTATGATTATTGAGCTATGGGGTGAGCTTATCAGAGGTCGATGGGAGAGGGATATCCTTTAGGCATAGGTATAGAGTGCATAGGCTGATATGGATAGGTAGGCAACATTGATAGCTACGCTTCAGGCATAGGTTGGAGCATGGAGCCCTATCCATGAGGGATCTAGTAGTGGTGAGATGGCTAGGCTATGGGAGGAGGTGGCATAACTTTAGTCCTTAGTGGGAGTCTTCCAAGCTCATTGTCGATAGGAGTGGACTTATACTAATGAGTTGGAGGATGAGATAGTGCACCTTAGGGGGTGCTTACTAACTTGTCCATCTACTAGTGGGTCACACTAGAGTTGGAGGAGTGGTACAGGATAGTATTCTGCATGGATGGAGGCTCCTAGCTCTACATGGAGGTTAGATAGGGTAGGTGGTAGTAGATATGGGAGTTCTCGGTGGACTCCGATTGAGGGTAGGGGTGAGAGTCATAGTACCGGTCTTGCGTGACCATGGTTTTTGAGACTCTAATGGCTCTTTTTGGATTTTTGGATTTATGAGGTCTGAGGACCCACTTTATTGTAGCCTATGGGTAGTATATGGATGATGATGTAGCTTTGATTTCATATATATATATATATGAGTTTTTTGTTATCATCATGTGATGCTTTTACTACTTTATGAGATGTATGCAATGCTTATATTTACTTGTATGATGCTTATCATGTATGCATGTATTTGTCCTATGATGTGATTTGATGATATGGATATTTGTAAATGCATAATGAAATGGATGATTTGATTTAATTTGTATGATGTATTATGATGACTATTTGACACATTATATGCTAGCACCATAGATTGTACAAAATTTATCTCATTATTTTAATGTTATTATGACATTATGTAATGGCTTGTGAAAATGTACACTAACAAACATGTGATGGCATGATGTGAAATGGAATGAATAGTATAATGTTTTATGATGTGTTTGGGATTTTTAGGAGACTCAAACACTCTAGTTACCTAATCAAAAGTTGTATAGTAACCATGCAAGACTTTTTAACAAAGTATAAATCTGCTAAGATAACCAAGATATTCAATATCCCTATGTGTGCATGTGAGTTCATTACTATGATAACGCATAAAGTTACCCTAGTGCCAAATAGGATTGATTCAGCCCATCTGTACTAGAGATCACCTTACGAGTATCATTATCCTGAGTTTTGTACTTAGTTGGATTAGACCACTAGGCAGTATAGGCTACCAAAAGCTAGCTCATCCACATGCAAACATTGGTCTATACAAAAGCAAGTTGCTTATGTGATAGACATATCATCATGTGTAAGGATACCACCATTGCTAGGTGGGCTTGATGCCACCCAACCTGTAATGAGGATCACCTTATGGTTCTCTAATGCTGAGAATTCTAGGGATTCAAGTTCAATACTCCCTTCTTTTCTTTTAATTTTTGAATTTTTCAAGGGAGTTGCTCATTTTTGTTATGGTGAGCAATGGATTTTGGTAGTGGTGAGAACCACTATTTATTTTACTTTTTCTAATGGTAAAAACCACTATTTCTTTTGCATATTGTGAAGTGATAATAATCACTATTTATTTTTCATTTTGGATACTTGCCCCAATTTGGTGTGAAGCAAGGGATTTTGATTATTTTGGGTAAGGAGGAACTTGTCCTTTTGTCAATTCTCAAAATCTTTGAACCATTCACATAGGGGGATGAGCGAGATAAACTTTTTGCTTAAGGTAACCTAGACCACTTTGTAGGTTTCATCTTTCCTTGTGCTAAACTTGGATTTATTAATGTGAAAATGTGTTGGGATTTTGATGTATACAAGGTATAATCTAAGCAGGATTCTACCTTCTAAAAATCATGATAGCTTTCTACAAAATCTGAAAAGAAAACTAGATATGGTTGAGTGACCGAAAACCCTAAATATGTCTTATGAACAATGGCTAAGTGATGGGAAATAGACACACAATATGGAGTGTAAATGTAAATGATAAGTGTAATGTAAACAGGTGGTAACATTGACTTATGATAATAGTGGATTTGATATATGCCTAGTATACAGACCTGGTGCTAGACATGTATGATCAACTTCTAATAATGCACAATGCAATGATGAGTATGCCTAATGCAATTGATGTTGTAATGCAAATGATATGAAATGCAATGAAGCAATATTTTTGTGTTTTTGATATTTTAATGATGTTTTTGTATTTTTGATATATATATGTATATACAGTTTGACCAATGGGCTTAATGAATGCCATTGGGGCTTTTTGGGTGACCAAAGGGCTTATAGATGCCTTTGGGGATTTTGGGGTGACCTAGATGGTCGTAGACCACCTAGGAGTTTTTTAGGGTGACCAAAGGGCTTATAGATGCCTTTGGGGCATTTTGGGGTGACCTAGATGGTCGTAGATTACCTAGGAGTATTTTAGGGTGACCAAAGGGCTTATAGATGCCTTTGGGGTATTTTGGGGTGACCTAGATGGTCGTAGACCATCTAGGAGCATTTTAGGGTGACCAAAGGGCTTATAGATGCTTTGGGGCATTTTTGGGTGACCTAGATGGTCGTAGACCACCTAGGAGTATTTTAGGTTGACCAAGAGCTTATAGATGCCTTTGGGGATTTTGGGGTGACCTAGATGATTAGATCACTTGGGGATTTTAGGTGACCTAGATGATCATAGACCTCTAGGGGTATTTTAGGTTGACCTAGATGGTCGTAGACTACCTAGGGGTATTTTAGGTTGACCTAGATGGTTATAGACCACCTAGGGGTATTTTAGGTTGACCTAGATGGTCGTAGACTACCTAGGAGTATTTTAGGTTGACCTAGATGGTTTTAGACCACCTAGGGGTATTTTAGGTTGACCTAGATGGTCGTAGACCACCTAGGGGTATTTTAGGTTGACCTAGATGGTCGTAGACCACCTAGGGGTATTTTAGGTTGGGCATGGTGCTCTAAGCATGAAAATGTTATAAGTGACTGATATTCAATGGTTCAAGCTCTTCACTTCCTTCAATAGATGCTAAGTGATAAGTTCTAGGTCCAATATGACTAGTAATGATGTATGGACCTAACCAGTTTACCATAAATTTATCTCATAGATGGGGTGGCAAATTTGAGTTTTGTTGGTTCTCTTTTAGAACTAAATCACCAACCTAAAAGTCTCTATGGTGGACTTTCATGTTGTAAGCTCTCTTGAGGTACTCTTGATAAACACGTAGATGCTCAAGAGCATTGATGCATCATTCATCAAGTAAAGTGAGTTGATCTAGATGAGCTTGTCATGTAGTATCATCATCGATGAACTCTTGCATAGATATGCATAATGATGGTATCTCTAACTCTAAAGGTATGATAGCCTCAACACCATACACTAGTGAAAATGGAGTTGCCCTAGTGGGAGTCCGAATACTAGTGTGATAGGCCCAAAGGGCAAGAGGTAATTGATTATGCCAATCTTTATGATTTTCCTTAATGATTTTCTTTAAGATTGCAACTACTATTTTATTAGATGCCTCTGCTTGCCCATTAGCTTGTGGATAATAGGGCATAGAAAAGTTGTGTTGTATATTATATTTTTTTGTTAAAGCATGCACATCCTTATTCTTAAAGGGTGTCCCATTATCTAAAATTATCTTGGATGGAATACCAAAATGACATATGATATTATGCAATATGAACTCCATAATGCGAGGTCCAGTCATAGTGGTAAGGGGAATTGCTTCCACCCATTTTTTGAAGTACTCAGTAGCCATTATGATAAATGTGTGATGGCCTGAGGAGGTAGGTGAGATTTTCCCAATTAAATCAAACCCCCATTGTGCAAATGGCCAAACCGATTGAATCGGTTGTAAGGCCTATGAAGGTACATGTGTCAAATTTGCATGATGTTGACACTTTATGCACTTCTTGACATAAGCACAACAATATTTCTCTAAAGTTGGCCAATAATAGCCCATGCGAAGAATGCACTTTGCGATGGCCATGCCACTGAAATGGCCACCACATGTACCATCGTGTGCTTGGGCAATGGCCCAAGCTGACTCTTGAGAGTCTAAGAAATGAAGGAGGATACCCTCATAGCTTCGATGATACATTATGTCTCCTATTAAGACATACTTTGCCACCTTTTTCTTAAATGCTCATTTTGTGGCATGCGACAATCTAGAAGGAATACTTCCTAGTTTTAAATAATCTTTTATTTGTATGGCCCAATCTTGTTTTACAGAAGCCTCAATTGTATGAACTATGCAATCCTTTTGATATTCCTCTCTTGCAAATGTTGATTGAGAGTGAACTTGTAGATATAGCATTGTGCTAGTATCAAAAGGATTTTGAGGGAACAAAGTCCCCCAAGTGGCATTATTCAAATAATTATGTATTTGAGAGAACCTTTCATGTGAAGGTTCAATATGAATCATGTGGACTTCTAGCATGGAGTTAAGCTCATCACGCTTCATCATATATTGTGATAGCATTTTCACTTGAATAGTCATGATATCATCAGATGGGTTCTACGGGATTAATGACCCTAAGGAGGCCATTGTATCCACAAAATGGTTAGATGAATGAGGGAGTGCCTCAATATCATACCATTCAAACTTTTCTAGAATTTTATCCACTAGGGCTTTATAGGCTTGCAAGACTAGGCACCTACACTAGAATATTCCTTTGACTTGATTAACTATGAGCAAGGAATCATCAAAAATGTTTAGCTTTGTTATTTTCATGGTGATTATCATTTGAAGGCCTATGAGAAGGGCTTCATACTCGACATTGTTATTGGTGCATGGGAAATCAAGTTTAAATGAAAGGGGTATTGGAGCCCCTTGTGGTGTGAAAAATATGATTCCTACACCACCCCCTTGCTCGCACTTAGAACCATCAAAAAATAGAGTTATGTCAGCCTATGACTCAAGCTCTTTAGGATCTAGTGATTCTGAGACATGAAAAACTCCATCATCGGGAAGCTCTATAGTGAGAGGTTGGTCATCCTAGAGAGGAGCCTCTACTAGTTGATCGGCTATGACCTATCCTTTAATTGATTTCTATCCAATGAACTCTAGGTCAAATTCCATCAACAACATGATCCATTTCATCGTGCGACTACTATGATAAGTTTGACTCATCATGTAATACAATGGATTCTCTTTTGATACTACATACGTGGTATGATTGAGCATGTAATGGCATAGATTTTTAGTGGTAAAGACCACTTCTAAGCATAGCTTCTCAATGTATGCATATTTTACCTCATAGCTGACCAGGGTGCGACTAATATAATATGTAGCCTATTCTTTATGAAATTCATTCTTTTGGGCCAACATGGTGCCCAATGCAAGCTCAGTAGCTGAGATGTAAAGATAGAATGACACTCCTGGTCATGGAGGAGCCAATACTGGTGGTGAAGCTAGATATTGTTTGATCTCATCAAAGGCATCTTGACATTCTTCATCCCAATGAAATGCGACCCCCTTGTGTAGTAACTTGTTCATAGGTCGACACTTATCCGATAATTGTGCTATGAAGCGCTTTATGGATGCGACCTTTCCTTGCAAGCTATGTAGCTACTTGATAGTTGTGGGGGGAGGCATTTCTAGAATTACCTTGACTTTATTTGGGTCTACTTCTATGCCTCACTTAGAGACTATGAATCCCAAGAGTTTACTAGATGTGACACCGAATACACACTTCTTGGGATTTAGCCTAACATTATGCTCAATGAGGTGATCTAAAACCTTTCGCAATACATTGATATGCTCATGGCATAATAGAGATTTGGCCAGTAAGTCATCCATGTAATCTTCCAAAATTTTATGCATGTAGTCATGGAAGATATATGTCATGGCTCGTTGGTAGGTGGCACCAATATTTTTAAGGCCAAAAGGCATGACCTTGTAACAAAATGTCCCCCAAGGCATTGTGAATACCATTTTGATCTGGTCTTCTAGATTAATACAAATTTGATTGTATCTAGAGAAACCATCCATAAGGGATAACATTTTGTGTCCTGTTGTAGCATCTACCAATGCATCAATGTTTGGTAAAGGAAACTCATCCTTAGGACTCACTTTGTTGAGATCTCTAAAATCAGTGCAAATGTGAATCCTCCCATCAGGTTTCTTGATTGGTACCATGTTTGAAACCCATGGTGGATAATCTACTGATATAATAAATTCAATGTCCAATAGTTTTTGCAATTCATATTTGACCATCAAGGCGATTGTTGGATGCATCTTACGCAACTTTTGCTTAACTGGTTTGACACTTGGGTCCAATGTAAGATTATGCATGACCAAATTAGGATCTAGTCCTAGCATATCTTTATAAGACCAAGCAAAAGCTTCTATATTCTCTATTAACAACTTTATATAATCAACTTGTTCATCAGGGGATAGACCTTCCCCTAATTTGATGTTATGGGGATTATCGGGATCTGTACCGATATCCCTATCAACTATTGGCTCAATTGACATATGTGATCCATCTTCCAACTGATGTGGAATAGGGATTAAGTGAATGTCATCAACTGGGTTTACACCCTCAATTGGCATTTCTTGCTCAACCTCAGCTTGATAGACATTTTGAGTAGTCCTTGGAGAAAAATGAAATGGTTGTAACATTTCCTCGCAAGGCCAATACTCTGATGGAGATGGGGAAGAATCTCCCCGATCAAATTCAATTGCCTCAACATCGAGGTGCAATGGCTTTGATGGGTTATTCAGATCTCTCAATGGTGCACTTAGATCTATGGAAATCATGTTGATGGATACATGATCTCCCTTCCATGGGCGAGTGGGTCTAGAGATCTGATGTTGTCTCTTAACTCATGGGGGTGGTTGTGGTGGAGGTGGAATGACCGGTGGTGGTCGATGGGGAAGGTGATGATCTTGCTCTTCAAGTGGTAAAATCTATCACCAAATGGGATGTTGTATTGGGAACATGCGAAGATAGAACTCTTCTTCATCATCCAAAGGGATAACTCACTCATATTCCTCATCTAAACTTGGATAATTTATGGGCGCTATGCCATAGTCTTACTCATCATCTATTGTCCATTCGTGAGGAGGACCTTGATCCTCTTCCTCACTATCATATTGCAAGGTATGCGAACTCTCTCCCACTTCATGAGATTGAGCGACATCACTAGATAACCCTTGATCTACCATGTTTATGGGAAAATAATCTCCCAATGAATGGACATGATGTGGATTGGCATAGGGATCACATGCAAGCTCATCCTTATAATTCATAGTCATAGGCATAATTTTTTGAGACAAGGAATATCTTTCATAGATATGGTGGAAATGATGGGAGGGATTTCATCGATTGGCCTCTTCGACATGTTCCTCTATGGAGGATTGGATGATGATGAAGGTATTTCTGATGTTGCCAATGATGATGATGGTATGGATGAAGATGGTATTGGTGTAATGGAAGGTGATGGAGGGGGAAGTGGACTCTGAATGGATGTGTTCAGTTGGAAGTCCACATGAGTCGATGGTAACATCGACTCAGGGAATTGTTGCACCATGTTACAATACTTAAAGGGCTCTAGATCTGCAGAGACTACGTGCACCTACCCTTCATAAGTATATTTGAGATATTGATGAGCAATGGATGGGACACACTTCATGTCTCAAATCCAAGGTCTACCTAGCAATATGTTATAGGCCATTGCACCCTCTAAAACATGACACAATGTCGATATAGTTTTGCATCCCACCTGAATGGGTAGGACTATAGTACCGATTATGGAGCATATCATATCATTGAATGCTCAGAGGGTGTATGTGGATGCTACAACATGAGATGTTGGAAGTCCTAGGTATTTAAGAGCACTAGTGGTTATTATGTTTCTTGATGAACCAATGTCTATTAGAACTCTCTTATACGGTATATCATTCACACATGCAATGATGTGCAAAGGAGGGTCAACCACATCACTTGCTATGGGTTTGAGTTTATGCTCATGGAATGTGATCACTGGTTCCTTACATTGTTGCACATGCCCCACAAAATTGATGGAGTTAGACTCCTAGGGTTGCAACTCTATTGACTTAAGAATATCCATTAGAGCTTCTCTATGAGGTGGAGATTGTTGAATGAGCTCGTAAATGGATAATCTAGCCGATGTTGTCCTTAAGCTTTGTGCAAGCTTACTTTTTATTGTCACTACTGGCCTAGGTGGAAGGCTCTATACTTGGAGGTGGGAAAGGTTGTGATGTAGATGGAACATCGCTTGAAGCTGTAGGTGGTGCAACTTGACTTGGGTAGCATCTATTCCTAGTCACAATACTTATCATCCCGATGTACCCTTGTAAAGGAGGTGCTATCTTGACCTCATTCATTGGTTTTGTAGGAGCTACCTGTACCTCATGAGTAGGTAATGGGTCTTTGAAAACCCCCATCTATTGATTATTTGGGGTGAGAGGATTATCCACTTGGAGCTCATTCCTCTCTATCATGTCTTGCACTATGTTTTTGAAACCATAGCATGTAGGCAAGTCATGGCCATTCTATCAATGATATCAATAAAATTGATCTTCTCGATATCCCATAGGCTTTGGTTTACCTGTATTCGGGTCTATAGGCTTGATTTATGGTAAATTAATCAATTTAGCCACCCACAAATGATCGAATAGGGAGTCCATTGACTCAGCGAAGGGTGTAAACTATCGCCTAGGGTGACGTTGCTGATTTTGACCCTGATTCACTTGAGTATTATTATTATAACTTGCATAGGAGGAGGTTGGGCCTGATAATTTACCTTTTGAGGAGGCATCATTTGTGCAGGCCCTAGGACATTAATGGCCACTTGATTGACCACTTTCATCTTTGATGGTATCAGATTACTCTTTGGATTCTTTGTCCACTCCTTCTTACAAGGTTTAGCTATCTCCCCCTCTTGGATTTTGATCTCTTCTATGGTTCTAGCTTGTGCTAGAGCATCCTCAAGAGTGGGATATTGCTGGAGTTGTAACAATAAAGATATTGGTTTCAAACAACTCTTTGAAAACATCTGAGTCAACTCGATCATTGGCAATAGATAGGGTAGCTTAGCTAAGAGTGTTCACCACCTATTTCCATAGTCAGTGATAGACTCATCATCATATTGTTTCAACCTCGTAAGGTTGGTTAGGGTCACCTTCCTCTTGGTATTGAAGGTAAAACATTCCAAGAATGCATCTGCAAACTATTCAAATGTATAGATGCTATGCCTTGGAAGTTGATTAAACCACTCAATGGTAGGGCCAGAGAGGGTAATTAAAAATATTCTTAGGAGTAATGCATCATTCTCCTGTATGCTAAAGCATTGATTCATGAATCTTGTGACGTGCTCTTGAGCATCTTCTTCCCCTTTAAACTTGTCCAATTTGGGCATTTTAAAATGCTTAGGGTATGTAGGAGAAGGTATATATGGATGCAGTGGTTGATTGTGCAATTGGTGCAAGGTGGGATTTTGAAGCCCATTCCTAATTGTCTTACTCTCTATAGTTTCTAAGCATTCAAGCAATGCTTGATATGCATCAGAGGATTTAATCTCCTCTTCTTTGTTTTGGACCCATGGAGGGGGATAAGGAATATTAAGCATATGTTGAGGTGGTTGATTTTCATCACCCATATCTCCAAAAGGTGCTTCTAAGTAATCCTCATTTTGTTCCAAATCATCATAAGCCCCATAAGGTGTTTTAGGAATGGGCCTACAAGGAGGAACGAAAGCCTATTGTAGGTGATCTATATTAGGCCTAGTAGGTAAGTTCTGATCAGGCCTAGGAGGTCTAGGAGGTAACATTTGATTAGGTCTAGGAGACCTATTCTGATGGAAAGTAGGTTGCCTCTAGCGAGCCTCCTGTCTATGCATGCTTGGAGTAGGAACCCCATTATGCAATGTTTCTTGAATCTATTGTTCAAGTATTTGTCTTTCTAACTATTGTCGATGCTCTAAGAGATCCAAGCATTGTTTATCAGACCAAAGTTGATTAAACTTAGCTTGATGATCAACATACTTTTTGACTAATTGATTAATTTGATCAGTTGTATTAGGCCTATGTGCCCTAGCACTATTGCCTTGATACCTATCTTGTTTAGGAGGATTTATGAGATCTACTACGAGTTTCCCTCGATTGAGAGAAGTCACATTTACTTGAGGTTCCCTCCTAAACATATATTCTTGATATTCTGCTAGTGTAGAGGCACATCGTGCTTGCATGGAATGATGTGAGTGAGGATAATCAGGATCCTCCTCAGGTCTTCCCTCATAAATGAGGAAAGGTAGGGTGGAATTGGCTCACCCATTGCGATGAGTATCATACTCATCTAGGTTTTGGTACCTTGGGGAAGGGTGATTTGAAAGCATAAGATGATCATTTAACCCTACCCTAGGTGAGAAGTCTTGATCCTACACACTAGTGCATGGAGTAGACCGAGCAGGCACGTGAATGCATGGTATTGCTCTATTTGGAGGTGCCTCATTGCATGGTTGCTCTTCTTGAAAGAAGGTATTTGTAGTATCCATATTAGGGAAATGATTTCCCAGATTGGGACTATGACCTATGGGGGTACCCCATGTAGGAGTCCCTTGTAGGCTAGGTCCCCTTTCTGACCTTCTAGGACTAGGGAGAGTAGTTGACCACCAAGGAGGTATAACCATGTCCTTGGGGTCAAAATGAAGATGTTCTATGTCCTCTTGCCTACTCCCCTAATGTCCACCCTTAAGTGGGCTTGGCTATGGGTATATACCATAGCTACTTACTCTAAACCTCTATGTGATTATCTCCTTTACAATTTTTATAGATTCAAATACACAATCAATAGAAACACACAAGAATACAAATGATTATCTCTTTTAAAATTTATGTGTTCCTAAATTGTTTGATGTGTTTCAAATTTGTTGCTTTTGTAAAGAATCTCTTTCACATGTTTTGAATGTTGATGTAATTCTCAATTTTTTAAATGGTTTTCACCTATATACTCATATCTCGACAATCGATAATGAAATTCCGATCACGTGAACCAACCAAAGTATGGAGATGAAATCCATACCCGATCAGGGAGCATAGGTCCTACCGATCCTCACCCAGTATTGATTGTGGGTAGTGATACACTCTGAAGAGGGGTGCATACAATTTTCCATGGCTAATATGGTTCTTGGAGCTGGCTTTGGCCAAAAATATAGGGTACATGGGATTTGAGCCAATGGATGGAGATGAAACCCACTGTCATTGAACTCTATCAGTGGTTGGGGATGAATTCCAACTCACTAATGTTAAAAAGAAGCATGGTGTGTGTGATTCCTTTTAAAATGATTGAAAGAAAACAAGATAGCATTCAATGATTATTCACTAAATGCATGAAATTGCATTTCAATTTTAGAATCATAAGCATATATATAAAAGGAAACTACAAAATTTGTAAACTATATGAAAACCTAACCCTTAGGTAGGTCATACATAGGTAAACTAGAAAAATGCATTTTGAAAGGTTGTTATTTTTCCTATTTTTCTTTAATTTTGTTAATGCAAAATTTAGAAATATGAAATCTAACTTTCAATTACACACAAAAGACAAGAAAAATTAAAATTTAAGATTTTTGAAACAACCTAGATGCAAATTGAAGGTTTGAAAGATTACCTTTTCTGTTCTAAAACTTGCTATTTCTAGAAATTTTTGTAGAAACCCCCTAGTTTTGTGGCCATCCCTGGGTGGGATGGCTACAAATTTGGGGGCCATCCCTAGTTGGGATATTTACAGTGGTCATCCCTGGTAGTTCCAATTAGGAATTCAAGGGTCGTTTCTGCTCAAAATGGCTAGAACCTACAACATACAAAACATAAAAAGGATGTCAAAAATGATAAAAATGAAAGGGGACAAGGGACACAGGGTCCCACCATGATCACCACTGAAGAAGCAAAAAACAATGGCTCACCTGATAGATTGAAACTGAAATGCAATCTAGTGTTTCTAAGAAAGCATGCAATAGAAAGATGCAAAAGATGTAAACAAGTAACTATTGAAATGATGAATAATTTAAAGTTAAAAGGGTGGGTTTTCTCCTTGTATTTATAAATTCATCAATTCAAAAGGTTACAATACATACCCTTTTAAGGGCTTCTCATTTTGATACATTTCAGATTACAAATTACAAGGGATCAAATCCCTCCATGAGCTTAATGGTGTGCTTCCAATGTTCTTCTCGCAACCCACAATTGAGAGCTAATCTTGGGCTTCATTTATACTGCTCCTTAGCTCCTCCCTCATTCCTAGAATACCTGCACCTACACACAAGATATTGAAAAATGTTAATAGCATATGCATTTAGTGATAAAATCTAGGAAAACCATAGAAAGTATGCATTTATGAATATAAAACTTATTTGTGACTATTCAAAACAACTCCAAATGGAATATATTTTTATTTTTTTTTTATATTTTTTTTGGGGGGGGTAGGGAATAAATAAAAGAGAATTTTTGATGAGAGAGGGGGGTCCTCCGGGGGGGGAGAAGAAGGGACACAAACAAAAAAAAACAAATTACCCCCAAAAATCTCCAAAAACTTAACCAAATTTGGATATGAGGCTATTATAATGCTTTAGAATTGATATATGATAAAATGGTATCAAAATTGTTAGCCATTTTATGGCCATCCTTAGGAGTTCCAATAATACTTGTTATCCATCCTTGGTAGGGACGATCACAAAGTCGGGTGGTTTTTGCCACCAATTTCAATTGTATTTGGTTAATAAAACTCCTAAATGTGTTGTCATTGAATTTGGTAAAATAAATCTCAAATTTGATAGGTTTTGGAATCGATTTAGTGTATTTTGGGATGCCCCTGAAAGCACCTTCGAATGAAGAGGTTTTCAAGGAAAATACTTGGGAAAATGTGAGGACAAATGTGAGCAGCACTTCGTGAGCAATGCTTGTTATTGTATCTCTTTTGAAATTGGGTAGGAGCACCTCAATTTATAGCCAAAATAGGGCAAATGTGCAAAGGGGCAAGTTATGGCATGCAGGGCAAGTGTTACCACTTGTCAATGCCCTTGCCATGCACAGGGTGGGAAAGCTTACCCATTTGGGACCTCCAATTTGTAGGTCTTGATGTTTATGACAACCTCCCAATCAATTTTGGGTGATTGGGTAGGATAAATGGTAGGAATTGATTGCCATTTGTCCCACCCTTTGACTTTTGGGGGGTCTGGTTCATGGTCGTCCCACCCAGGGATGGTTGCTGGTGGCCGTCCCTGGGTGGGACGACCATGAACTGTGGCCATCCTAGGTGGGACGACCATGGCTACATGGCCCAAAACCTCCCAAAAGTGGGATAAACCTTCCCAAAAGTGGTTGGGAGCCCTAATTAACCCCTGAGGGTTGCCCAATGGGGCCATATGATGTCGATAAGAGTGGCGCATAGCAGTCTTATCCGATTTACATGATTTTAGTGTCTATAGTTAGTTCCTTTTTTCAACCTACTTACAAATATGGGGTGTGTGAAGACCCCTAGGATACCTATCCATTATGACTACCTCTCGAACTTAATTAAAATGAGATTCTCCAATAACACATTTTTTAGAATCAAGTGTGTTGGGACCCTTGTAAGAGACCTATCTCATTGCATTCATCTCTTCAAGTTGATTGAAGTAAGGGATATTTCTTATACTATTTGTTTTAGAAGTGCTCTATTAGATTTTTTGGATTTTGCATTTAGTGTATGAATTAACCTAGTGCTTCTACTAGTTGGTTGTGAGTCAACAATTTAGTGCATTGGTCATTTCTATGCATTGCAATATAACTACTCAACCAAGAATGTTGCAAAGTTATTCCTTGAATCTATCTTAAATTTCATGGCATACCTAAGTCCATTTTCAATGATCATGACCCTATGTAATAAAACAAATTAAAGAAATACAACAATAGTAGTAGCAATCCAATAATGCACAATAAAGAACATCCAATGATAAAAATATTCAATTGTCACAAAATAAAATATGCAATATTCAAATTCTAGATTCAAGTCAATACAAATCCTTAGCCAGATAGAGAGAAATTTTTCTCATAGCCACTTGGAGAGAACAAAGTCTCATATGCACAATAGATGATTCCAACTATCACATAAATCTTCCTATTTTTGACTAATTCAACATTAATTCTAACTCTAATGACCAAGGGCTAGCAATCTAAGGCAACAAAAATAAATATAAAGGATGTAGGTATATTATAGTTTTTGCACCCTACCTTAACTAGCAAGTTTTGAAAGGAATTGTTTTATTATAATGGTACTCAACTACTTATATCTTCTTCTTATCACCCTCAGTTAGATGCCATATTGAGATTGTAAACAATTTTTTGGGTACTTCCCTTCATTATTTTTTCCAAGACAAGAAATATCATTGGGATTATTTGATCTCTTTAGCTAAATAGTTGTACAATACTTACCATTCTTCCCTCAAGATGACCTCATTTGTGATCTTGTATGGTCATAAACCTCCATCAGTAGCAAAGCATGTTCTAGGATCCTCCAATATTGATCATGTGGATGATTTGTTGCAACAATGATGAGTTGTTTTATAGCTTCAAAAAGATAATTTAACCCAAGACCAAAACCTTATGAATCAACAATGGGATTTGTGTCATTCTAAATGATAATTTACCATGGGGGATATGGTGTTTTTATGTCCCAATATTCATAATCAATTATCCTTGGAGATCAAGTCCAATAAGAAGTTGATTCCTCAATTTTACGATCCCTACAAGGTGGTATCTCACATTGAAAAAGTAGCATATCATTTAGAGATTATACTATCTTTCTACATCCATCCCGTCTTTCATATTTCATGTCTCAAATAGGTTATTATCTAGAAGGTACAATTATATATGGAGCTTCCACTACTCAATGAATAAGAACAAATCACTCTTTAGCTAAAATTAGTGTTGCAGTCTAGAGTTCATCTTCTATGGTCTTCTTAGATTTGTAAAATCCTCATCAAGTGGTAGGATATTCAATAAGTGGATGTAACATCTGATCTTGAGAGTATTTTCTAGTATTTTCTAGCTTTAAGAACAAAAATTTATTTTGGGGAGTCATGTAATAGATCCAATATAGTCACATTGGCTATCTTTATTATTATTATCTCAAGCCATAGGTAAAGGTAGTCAGCCCTTGATAATTAGGGTTAGGGTTAATGTTGATTTAGTCTATAAATAGGAAGAGTTGTGTTGTATTAGGAATCATATTTCATATTCTAATATTAGTAACATTTGTTATGCATATGAAACTTTACCCTCACTAAGAGGTTAAGATACTTTGTCCTCTCTAAGGGGCTAGGATTTTTATTAACTTGGAATATGGAATCTAATTACTTGTGTTTCTAATTTTGTAGAATTGAATCTAAGTTTATTTTTGTCAGTGGATGTTTATTGTTGCACATTAATGAATTGTTATAGCTATTATTATATTTTTTAAATTTTTTCATTATAGATGGTTCTTTTAGGATTTAAAATTTAAGGATTGGCTTGGGAATATATTTTTGGAGTGTGTACTACTATCTTGTTGAATAAACCCAATATGAATTTCTAACCTCTACTTAATATCATTGGGGTTTATCTCTAGATGTTTTTATTAGAATATTTATATTTTTAATTTCTTTGAAGACATGATAATTGTTGTCACTTTTGGTGGGCCTAGCAAAATTTAAAAGTACCAAAATAATTAGATCTTTTAATTAGATAGTTGACAAATTTAATGAGAAAAATTACATAGGATTTCAAGGTAGGGATATGAGATGGGGAAAATCATAGAGTACCTCTAAGAAATAGATGTGGATGGGTGTGTTGGCTCCCTTTTTCTTGATCAATGTTGAGTACATGGTGTCTTACCCCAATGATAGGGGAGTTTTTCTTAGAAATTATAATTTTTAATTCAAAAACACCTATTTTCTTCTTTGATACCCATTTGACTGCTTCTACATTAATTTAAGTCTCAAGTACCATTTAAATATAAATGCAACATGCAAGATGCATCAAATAATCTAAGCCTATGTGGTCTTTTATTTAATATGATGAAACAATTGCTTTATTTTTCTTTAGGAAAGGGTACAAGAAAGGATACAACATACACCAAGCTTACTCTAATTGTGATTTACCTTTTAATTATAATATAGGACCTAGTCTAGATGTTGGTGTAGAAACGAAAAATATCTATAGAAATTCCCCTAACATAATGACTACACTTTTATTTTATTTTTCCTAAAAACTAGAAAGAGAAAATAAGAAATAGCAAACATAGTGAATAAAAATGTAACTTAAGCTGAAAGTGATAAAGATGGAGTGATAGAACCTAATTTTTATCTAGGTAGTAGTGCCACTTATTGTGGAAGCACTATCAATGATTCTTATTGGTAGTGGAACTTTTGCTTATGCTTTTCTACTCCTATGAGTACCTACAAAACAAACAAAAATAGAAGTAGATCAAATGCAAAGGGGAGTACAAAATTTAGTAGAAGGTTTTTGATTCCTTTATTGGTATCAAACATCTATTTATGACAAGATTTAAGGATTCAAGCTAAAACATTAATGTTTGAAATACATAGGGAAAATGTCATAGTCTAAAAATAACAATAATGATAGTTATGAATACGGACAATGGCTTTTATATCTATAAATAAATATGATAAAATTATAAAGTGGCATATAAACTAATATACAAAATGATGAAAACTAACACAAGAAAAGGAAATGGAGTTTTAGAGCCAATGGCTCTTTTATTTGTTGGATAATATACCCTAAATGAGTGTATTAATGTAGTTGTATAATAGATTATAGAAGATTCACCTTGTGTGTTGATAATGAAAATGGTAGATCTCACTTGCATTAATTAGAGATTTGGATGTGTAAAGTTATTGTGATGCTTCAACTAGTTTTGATTTCGACAATGTTTCTCTAGCTCAGATGAATCTTTAATTGATATTAATTTTAGCAAAGTTTCTTTGCCTGTTGTGATTCCCTTTGGTCTCCTTAAGAGATGAATTTTTAGAAGCAATGGATCCCTTGTAGGATTTTTTGAAAGAAAGATATGTGTTAGGCAAGATTGAATAAGAGTTGTTAGTTGCATGTGTTGATTGACAATTCTACTAGAAATATTGATACAAGGTTAGGAGTTACTTGATGATGTAGATGTTGGCAAGTTTTTAAGATTTTATGATGTACTCAAAATTAGGTGTCTATATTTACCCCATTTTGATGCATTTATCAAATGATCAATGCATCAAAAATTGGCTTGCATGCCCCAATTTAGTGACAAGAAGATTTTGATTGATTAGGATTTGTGATTTAATATGGATGATGCTTTTAATTTATTGATTACTAATGATGTTAAAATTTATCCTTATAGCATCATTAATTGTTATAATTCCCTTATGTGTTTGTTTGTATTTTAGAGGAAAAATCAAGTTTGACTAAGGAAACTTGAATTAACCATGAAATACATCGGTGAATTGATGAGAAAAAATGATAAAATAGAAAAATTAGTTGGGGTGGGATAGGGTAAAATGGTTAAGGGGTAAAAATAATTATTTTTACTATGGACAATATTGATTTGGATCTTTGGATGCTCAATAAAAATGTACACTTTGATGACACAATAAATTAGACCACACACCATGTAGATAAAGTGGGACCATGGGTAGTAGGAGGGGGAGACCAACCTTAGGTATGTACCTTAAAATTTATCCATTTTTTATTTCTACCTTGAAGATGCACCTAAACCAAAAGGTAGTGCTACTAAATAGTTGTAGTGCTGCTACACTGATATTTTTACCAAGTGATAGTGCTATCACATTGCAATGGAATTTTCATCATTAGGTGATTATTTTTCACTTTGATAGTGCTTTCACTATATCGTGAAACTTTTTCCATGATATTTTTTTAGCTTTATTGTAGTATTCAAAGGCTGATTATTGGAGTGAAAATAGGAAAGACTAATGGGTTAGGCTAATTTATTGTAGTAGAGGTTGTAGATGTTGGAATTTTGAGAATGGTGGCCTTATGAATTAGATATCATCCTTGCCTTATTGGACTTTGAGGATCATGATTGGCTTGTGGAATTAGGGATGCATCATGTAGCCCTTTTTCTAAAGGTTGAGTTTGACTAGTCTTTACTAACTGATTTGGATGAGCATTGGTATTTAGAGATAAATTCCTTCTAGATAAGTTATCAAGAGCTCATAGTGATACTCAAGGTTTTCTAGCACATCCTAAGAGTTTGTATTATAGGAGATTCCATGTATATGAGCCAAATACAATAACAAATCCCACAACTTACTAGTGATACATAGTTCCCCCTTGTGAGATCAAACATTAACACCAATCCCATATATACTAGGGGACAAACAGATTGATAGATAACACTTTTATCTACCTTGGTATTAGTGGTATTCATTGGTGACACCAGCAAAGAAGTGATGCACTAGGGATAGGATAAGTTCATGGTTGACATGTTGGAGCATCAAATAATTTTTACCTTGGATCCTAACATTTTATGTTTCTTATACTAATCACTACATAGAGTGATCTAAAAGGATAGGAGAGGCTTGTCCTATTCCACACTAGTCGAAGTGTAGGCCTGAGAGTACATGGTAGTGGTATGATCACCAAGGCTACAAGGATAGGTGGAAAATAATGAGTGAGTGACATATTGATAGGCATGTTGGTTGAAAAATAGTTGAGGTAGACCTAATTAAGGAGCACTAGTGAGGGTTAATAGGTTTATTGATGACTTATAAAGGGAGTTGGAGATATGGTGAACCTATAGGAATCATCTTGGATAGGAAGAGAATGCCTATCAACTAGCAAGCATTATATGAAGGAGGTGACTATTGGCACCAGAAGAAGAGAATGATATCTTCCATTTGAGCATGTGGTCAAGAAATTTAGATTATGATAGGATATTCCCCTATATCTAGTTTGGTATTTATGATCCACATAGAAGTGAGGGTTCAATGCCTTGCCAAATATTGACTTATTTTCTAAGAAAAATATGTATAAACTAATCATTTTGTATCCTAGTGTTGATGATCCTAGCATAAATAATTGTTATTGGGGATGGAACCAAATAATATGCCATAAGAGGGTTATAATTGTAGGCCTAATAATAACCAAGAGGATGGATCCAAGGAGGTGGTAAAGGTAAGCATAGTAGGAAGCCGCACCACTAGTTAAACAATGGCAAGAATAATAGTAGAGGAGGCAAAGGGTAGTAGAAGCAACAATAATAAGAGGAGGTATAGTAATATTAACAATCATGGTAGGTGAGGTATGATTTCTCAGGTCATATTAGTCCTCCATGGAGGAAGAGAGGGGTGCACTAGCATAACAAGTGACTAATCTATAGTCTATACTTCTAGTAGACTTGATAGAGCAGTATTTAATATAGGAAAAGGTAACAAAACATGCTTAGGAGCAAGATCACTTGGTCTAGTAGACCTCTATGATGTAGTATATCACTTGGTATAACTATTTAGAGGGATACAATTGCTATAAATTCCATAGTGACAGTTGGCACTAGTGATAGCCAACTAGTCAATACATTGTTTGATCAAATGGATGTAACTCGAAAGTGATGCTCCATGGAGTTGGTTCATGTATAGGTATATGTGATAATGGACATCGATATATTGACCTACTACCATGCAATGAAGTAGTTGTAGTCATTCGCTAACTCCATCACCTTACAACATGAGGAAACATGGACCTACTCATGGTTTATGACTTGCTAGATACAATGTTCTATGAGGATACCACTACCATGCAAAGGATTAGGAGGAGCCCCAAACATTGGCTCATAGAGCTAGATCTAGGTTATTCCTTGGAGATCCAATTTTGTATCTACTATTATATTATATGGATATTAATGTATATTATACAATGTACATGCATTATATATAAATATAGATGTAAATATATATGTATACATTGGTATTTATTATGATTGTGTCAAATTTATGTTATGGATGCTTTGTTACTTTTTTGTTATGGTTGATTTGATTTTGACTATATTTTGTGTTTTTCTTATATTCAAATATGTTTTCCTACTAAAAGAGTGTTTTAGTTTATTTATTTCTTGGTTCTAAAAATTGATATTATAAATAATTTATAATTCATGATTTCATCAACTCTTTCAATGTTTATGGAGTTATCAAATATGTTTTTTTTTTTCAAAAAGCAACCCAAAATTATATAAGAAAAGGGACAATAAATAAATAAATGGTTTGATATAAATAATAAAAAAAGCAATCCCAAAATATATGAGAAAACATAGAGAAAATAATCATTCATTACTCAAGAATACCCTTTGGGATTAATATTTCTCCTAAAGATATGTGGCACTAGGTTATGGAAAGACTTTGGAAGAAAATTGAGGTATTTTCGACTTAGTTTCTCTCCTTAGCAAGAAGAATTCAAGTTGTGAATAAAGTTATGGCAACCTCTCATGTTTACTACTCCTCTTATTGGATGGCCTCAAAGGATGCATATAGCAAATTTGCTTAGATCATTTGTAAATTTGTATGGACCAAATAGGATAGGGAGGTAGGCATGACAACCATCTTATGGAAACTTTGTACTCAACCAAAGGCTGGAGATCTGCATATTATTGATCCTCTTACCAAAATCAAAATTTTATCTATGAAATGGGCTTCTAGAGTCATTATTGGGGATGAAAAATGGAAACACCTATTCTGGTATAGAATCTCCCATGCTACTCATAAAGTTAAATGGAAAGAAACCCCATTGGAGGATAAGGTCCTTAATGCATCATAATTTATGGCTAAAGGAACTATTCCTCTTACCCATAACTGGAGAGATTGGCAATCGGTTTCTTATTTATTAGTTTGGAAGTATCGTGGTTTAAGCATTACTCTAAACAACCTTTGGTGGAGTAAACTTATCCTCCATAAGGATAAAACTTTAGCTTTGTGTAGTGCTCTTCGAGGACTAACATTTTAAAGAAAGGAATAAACAAAATAAGAGATATTTGGGATCCAAGTAGTTGCTCAATTCTCACCTAGACCCAAATCCATAATTATTGTTCCCTTCCCTCTTCGTTCAAGGAGTCTTATGGCCTTGTTGTGGCTTCCATTCCATGTGAGGTCCTTATAAATTTGGGAACATAAGCCTACAATATATGGACTAACTAGATATGGCTTAATGAGCATATAATCTCTTCCACTAAATCCAGTCGGATCTACAAAAATCTTTTGTGTCATTTACAATTGCACTCTAAGTTCAATATCAAGTGGCAAGTCAATTTTACCCATGCCTAGTGGAAGTTTCTTGCTACCCAAATTTGGAAAGATTTTGTTAAATCCAAAACATGGCTTCTTGGATGGCAAGTTTTGCATCAAAAACTTCCAACTTTTGAAATTCTAGCTCCAATTTTACATATTTCTCTTCAATGCAAATTTTGTAATGCTTCAAAAGCTCTTATTCACTTGTTTTGGTTTTATGACATGGCTAAACAATTTTGAGATGTTTTCTACATTTTTTTATTCCCCTCCTTAACTAGATCTTGGAAGTTTGATATGCTTAGTTTTTCTTAGTAGGATATCATCCTAAACTCTAGGTTTTTTGTAGAATCGTTTTTCTCAAACATATTTGGAAGTTTATATGCAGAAAGGTGTTTACTGGTTCCACTCCTCCATGGGATATTGTTTTAGCAGATTTAACCTTTGATTTTATGTTATAATTGGGACACTTTCATTTCCATGTTGTTGAAGTAGAAGATGTTACTTATAAGCTTCATTTTACATTTTACATGATTCAAGCTTTTCAAAAGTTTTAGCAAGAAACAAAAAAAGAAGGTAGTAAACAATGATGAACTAGTTTAGAAACTTATTACTTCTATTTCTCCATTGAAAACTTCAAAAGATATAATAAAGAACATGGTAAAAACTTGTCTATATGATAGGCTCTCCTACTAATGAGTGATGATATCAGACATAATGAAATTATAATCTCTTTGTTGCTCTTAACTTCTATTCTGATATGTACTTAGTTATGAACACTTTATTTATTTATTTTTCTGCTGTAATGTGCTAACAGTAATGTTCCGGTTGATGCCATAATACAATCCTGGCTTTTACTTTTGCATCACTTTCGTGTTAAAATAGTAGGCAGACAAGGGTAGTGTGTTAAGGAAAAAATGCCATGACGATGTGGATGCCTTTGAATGAAAGAAAAAAAAAAAAAAAACTGCATAGTGTGCGGACAAGGTTAGTGTGAAAGAAAGGGAAAAAAAAATTGCAGTGTGCGGACAAGGTTTGTGTGGTAGGAATCATGCCATGATGATGTGGATGCCTTTTGAAAATAAAAACTGCATCACTTTCGTGTTAAAATAGTGTGCGGAAAAGGGTTAGTGTGGTAGGAATCATTTCATGATGATGTGGATGCATATTGGAAGCTTAGCTGTGCACAACTCGCCTCGGTGTCCTTCACGGGAAAGTTGCTTGCTAGCTGGCAAGAGATTAAATTTACACCTTATGTCATAAAAATATTATCTATTCACAAAAACAAACTAGGTCGCGGATTATTTCGAGCACTCATGGGGCTAATCAAATTAAATACGTTGACAAAGTATATTCGTTGCGCGTGGCAAGAAGGAACAGAACCGTAGTATTGAAAAGCTATTGCGCAAAATTTGGCCGATCATTTCCTAACCGTATAACGAGGAGAAAACTCCCCGAAAACCGTGCAGTGACTTGTTGCTGGTCGGCTGAGATATTTTAGCTGAAATGACCAAGTTGGTCACTGCATTCTTTATTGTCAATCGCTCAAAGGAGGCCCACTGTGAATGTGAAATGGTAAGTAGGCAAACTGAAATTTGTCGGAGCATAATTATCTTTCTTTTTTGAACAATTGGTTATAGAGTAAGTCCTATTACCTTCCATCACAGCATCAAATCATGGTGCTACCACTATAACTTCTACCTAGTCTCTACTTGGCCTGGGTAAACACATTCGGGAGTGAGGGAGACCCCTGATGGCTTGGGATTAATACCGCCATCATCAAAGTAACATCAAAATAACACACTTAGCGAACTCAGGTCAGACTACTTCCTGAGCATGCCCCACTGTTGATTAGCTAAAATGTTCGAATGCTTAACCCCACCTAACACTCTCCACGACCATATATCCGTGCAATGATAAACGCGAAGTTGATTGAAATTTTGCATTGTGGATCGTCGTGAAAAGCAAAGATTGTTGTGCGTTGTTCTCTTGTGATCACTAGCAACAAGGAAAAATAAACAAACTATGGGGATCATAACCAGGTCTATTCATATCCTGGTGTATGGTAATCTTCATAAATAAAGTTTTTTTCTAGTATTTTTTTGGCACGTCAATTCTCCAAACTTCAAAACATAGATTTCCACGCCAGCCCCAGAAAACGATTTTTGAATACAACGAGACGCATATCCCTTGTTCATTCTAACAAGACAACTCATGACAAGTGATTTTCATCTGCTTTTATGATGTGATATATACTCCTAATCCAATACAATACATTTGTGTTACAGGAAAATACTTGATGGATAGTCTACCCCTATCTAGAATCTATAGATATGAACTTTTAGAGTTGTTCCACTAGAAGTCTGGAAAGATCATTCAATGAGGACTGCTACTTAATTATCATAAGTTGTCAGCTTGCGGCCACATTGCTTTCTACAGCCTGAATAAATCAGTTTCTATTGCCAACTTGGACTTGGAAGCCAGTGTTGGATGTGACCGAAACAAGCACCATTATGACATAAAGCGAAAGGACTATACCAATTAATGATGGTGATGCAAAGATTATTTCTATTTACTTAAATAGATATGAAAGCAATAAGTTAACACATGCAATTTATATTTTAACCTTTAGGATAGCCTTTAAAGAAATTTAGCTAGCTATGACTTTTGTGTAAGTCGACCGAGTGAACAATTTAATTTGTCGCCGTAAAGATTTTTAGTTTATTAAACATCACTATTATGTTTGGTGAAGGATAAATTCATCAATCATAGATTATTAAATTATATTTATTTAAAAATATTTTTTTAATATTAAATATAGTATTTTATATAATTATAATTTAAATATTTTTATGGGTTATTATATATTTCAGTTTATTGTAAATTTAAAACAAACAATTTAATTAAAGGTTTAATATTAATAATCAATTATATTAGAATTATACATTAAGACTTAATTACTAGTTTTTTAGATAAGTGACAAATGCTTTGACCACTAAACTTTTTTTTTTTAAGGAGAACCTTTACAAATTACATCAACAACTACCCTCAAGGGGTTTGAACACAAGATCACTTAAAGAACAACCATCATCTTAGCCACTAGGGCAACTGCCAGTCGACTTTATACATATCCGCCATGGGGATTGAACCCGAGTCACATCACCGATAATGCAAGTGGCATCCTTACCCGTAGACCATATCACGTGGATTTGACCACTAAACTTTTTTCATAGACCCATATGTTTTTTTTTATTGGTTGAAAGGGTGTTGAAAGGTCCCTGAACCTTGTACAAGTATTTTTTACATGTTTTCCAAACCGACCGAAGAGGCCCAAGAGCTAAAGATCAAAGAAAAATCCAAACACCACAAGAAGAAAGGTGTCGCGATATCGCGACATGTTGCAATTTCGCGGTCCACAACATAGAGAAAAAACAAGGAGGAAAAGGTGTCACGATATCGCGACATGTTGCGCTGTCGCGGCCAAGGGTGGAAAGAATGTCGCGAAATCGTGACAAAATGCAGCATTGCGGCCGAAGAAGAGAAAGTGTCGCGATATCGCGACATGTTGCAACATCACTGCCGAAAAGGAAAAAGTGTCGCGATATCGCGACGAGTTGCGTTGTCGTGGCCAAAGAAGAAAATATGTCGCGATATCGCGACATGTTGCATTGTCGTGACCCCAGGAGAAAAAATGTCGCGATATCGCGACATGTTGCATTGTCGCGACCCTAGGAGAAAAGGTGTCGCGATATCGCGACATGTTGTATTGTTGCGGCCAAGTGAGGAAAAGTGTCGCGATATCACGACAAGTTGTATCGTCGATGCCAAAGAAGAAAATATGTCACGATATCGCGACATGTTGCACTGTCGCGACCCCAGGAGAAAAAGTGTCGCGATATCGCGACATGTTGCATTGTCGCGACCCCAGGAGAAAAGGTGTCGTGATATCGTGACAAGTTGTATTGTTGCGGCCAAATGAGGAAAGGTGTCGCGATATCGCAACATGTTGCAGTGTCGCGGCCTGAGGAGAAAGAGTGTCGCGATATCGCGACAAGTTGTATCATCGCGGCTTAAGGATAAAAAATGTCGCGAAATCGCGACGTGATGCATCTTCTCGGCAAAAAGATAAAAAATGTCGCGATATCACGACATGTTGCATTGCTGCGGCCAAAGAAGAAAAAGGTGTCGCGACATCGCGACATGTTGCATTATCGTGGCCAAAGAGAAAAGGTGTCGCGATATCGCGACATGTTGCGTCATCGCTGCCATAGGGAAAAAAGTGTCGCGATATCGCGACAAGTTGCAGCATCGTGGCCAGAGGAGAAGAAGTGCCGCAAAATCGCGACAAGTTGCATCGTCTCGGCCGAAAGATAAAAAATGTCGTGAAATCGCGACAAGTTGCATTGTCGCGGCCGAAGGAAGAAAAGGTGTCGCGATATCGCGACAAGTTGCAACGACGAGGCCGAAAGAGAAAAAGTGTCACGATATCACGACATGTTGCAAAGTCGCGGTCGAAGGAGGAGAAAAAAGTGTCGCGATATCGCGACAAGTTGCAACAACGAGGCCGAAAGAGAAAAAGTGTCGCGATATCGCGACATGTTGCATTGCCGCGATCGAAGGAGGAAAAAGTGTCACGAAATCACGACAAGTTGCAACGACGAGGCCAAAAGAGAAAAAGTGTCGCAATATCGCGACATGTTGCATTGTCACGGTCGGAGGAGAAAAAGGTGTCGCGATATCGCGACAAGTTGCAACGACGAGGCCGAAAGAGAAAAAGTGTCGCGATATCGCGACATGTTGCGTTGCCGCGGCCGAAGGAGGAAAAAGTGTCGCGATATCGCGACATGTTGCAAAGACGAAGCCGATAGAGAAAAAGTGTCGCGATATCGCGACATGTTGCATTGTCGCGGCCGAAGGAGGAAAAAGTGTCGCAATATCACGACATGTTGCAACGACGAGGCCGAAAGATAAAAAGTGTCGCGATATCGCGACATGTTGCCTTGTCACGACCGAAAGAGAAAAAAAGTGTCGTGATATCGTGACATGTTGCAACGACGATGCCGAAAGAGGAAAAGTGTCGCGATATCGCGACATGTTGCATTGCCACGACCGAAGGAGGAAAAAGTGTCGCGATATCGTGACATGTTGCAACGACGGGGCCGATAGAGAAAAAGTGTCGCGATATCGCGACATGTTGCATTTTCATGGCCAAAGGTGAAAAGTGTCGCGATATCGCGACATGTTGCATTTTCATTGTCGAAGGAGAAGAAGGAAAATGTGTCACGATATCGCGACAAGTCTCGTCAGCATACCAACCCAATCCCCTGGCACCATCTCACATTGTGCAAACATTGAAACTTGTAGGATCATTCCTTAGGTCGATGGGAAAGGAGTCTCTCCTAGACCCATATGTTATATATTACTTTGAATTGTCATTTAATCATCATGTTATTCTTAAATGCATACACCTCCCTAGCAATGCAAGTTAAATCAACCAAAAAGTGAATACATACTCATATTACAGATATAGCTTCTATTACATTCTTTAAGTATGAATACTTATCTTTTTCTATTCTATTATTTAAGTATGACTATTATATTCTTTAAGTATGAATATTTATATTTTTCTTTTCTATTCTTTAAGTATGAATACTTATATTTTTTCAAAAAAATTCATATGTTTCCTTCTTATTTTTCCAATTAATTAAGTCACCATACTTTTATAAAGTGTAAATTGTTATTTTATCTTAGTAAAAAGTAAAATCATTAAATTGTGAACATGAATTAAAACAATAAAGCATCCATTAAAAATTATATAAATACAAGAAAACATATAATTACAAGGATGCAAAAGACACAAAAAAATTAAAAACCACCAGAAGACAACACACAATCAAGAAACATGTTTAATGGAAAGAAAAAACGTAAACTTTATCTTATATAGTAAAACACTACTTGAAATATCTTCAAATTAAAGGACTTACCAATGAGAAAGAAGAGGTTAGAAAATATATAAAGACAAGATAAAAGGGTTGAATGCTAGAGTACAATCCTCTACTATGAACTTTAGGCATTGACAATGCTCTTGGTTGTTGGTGTTTATTTTTATATGAAATGGAATATTGTTCTTGTCAAGGTACCTGATCAATTGAGAATTCACAAAAGTGGAAGGACCTCCATAAATGGATTTGACTCCATGACACCATAACCCCTTGATTCCTTTTATATCCTACAACTTACAAAGTACCATAAGGACCCAAACCCCTCTATTCCCACCATAAGAACCCATCCCTAAATGTGAGGGCATAGGGTTTGATACACAATTTATTTCATCATGCAAGGAAAAAGTTGAATTCATGAAAGAGAGGTTCACTATATGGCCTATGGAACCACCCAAAATATTGCTAGAATTTTGGTGACCTCAAAGCATCAATAAAGCAAAATTGTTAAGACCAATATGATATAAACCTTAATGCATTAACAACACCACAATATTTGAACATTGGTTAATCTTGAGTACATAATTCATAAATCCATGACTCATACTAGTGTAGGGAATCATGGAGTTAGGTTTTTTTAAGCTATTGATTTTCAATCCATTGACCTCCATGAGGTTGCTAATTTTAATTTCATCGAGATTCTACTTTTTATTTCAACAACTAATTTACAAAAGATTTGGTGGCCATCAATGGTCTTGGTATGCTCATTAATTGAGCATCGCATGACTTCCACTATCTTGAAAATAAAAGAGAAAAATATTGGAGCAATTAGAATCCTTGTCGAAGCTTAAGGGTTCTTTCTTGATTCTATAATATTGGGAGAAGTGTTTAAGGAGCCGATTAATGTGCATGTTGATAAGAATATTATTGATATAGATATTTTTGGTGAATCTATTGGTCACCAACTATATATAGTCTTAAGGTGCTCACATGTGTTGGAGGCTAGCATGAAATTTCCTTAGTCTAACTCCCACACAAAAGTGTGGTGGATATCACTATAGATCAATAGCTTTATCTATTGAAATCCATTGTTGGGGTCAACAAGGAGGGTCATATACCATCAAAATTTGGGGAGTTTTGAATATCTATCGGTCATAAAGCTACACAATACACCTAGATCACATCCTTCCTAAGCACCCTATAATATTGTGGTAATCAACTATGACAATGAAGGGCTAAGGCAATCAACTATGAAATGTAAAGTTTTAAGAATATGGTGTCTAGTGTTAATGTGAGTGGAAGTTTCCAAAATGATAGTGGTGGTGATGGAAATGAAATGTTAATAATCTATTGAAATTTAATCAAACTAAATTTTTGTCCCTAATCCTTTAGAAAAAATATAAATAAACTAAATAGACTGATTTTAAATCTTAACCAGATCATAATCATCTAAATTATATTTAAAACTATTATAGCACTATTGGTGGAAACTTCTTACTTTCTTTGTAATTATATTGTTGGATTATTACTATAGTTTCATAAGGGACTAATAAGGAACCATCAAATAGTATCTTTAACACATCATTTGTCATCTTATGATGATAAGAGAAGTAACTGTAATAATATATAAAGTTTCATTAATATCTAATCATATAATTGTTTAAAAAACACATTAAAATAATACTTTTAATTATAGCTCCTATGAAATTAAATTATTTTATATAATAATACCCTTTGCTAACTAGACTTATTCCACATTAAAATACTTGTTTATTATATACTCTATAAAATTCCACCTCAAAGCCATCTAGTTTTGACACAAGGCTAAGGTATAATAAACCATATACCTCCATAGCTCACCCTACAAACAAAGAATACATAATTATATTAATATATTAACTTTCTTTCTATGAAATACAATATATTCATCTTCACATATTAAGTTCCTTCACGTATTGATGATACCTTTAAAATTAGGGATGAAAAATTATAACTTTATACTATAGATATGAGTGTTAGAATACCTAAGAATAAGTATATGATATTATATTGCATAAGGGTTGGCACGGGCCACACATAACCCAAGTTTGATTATATAATCAAACTTGGGTTATATGTGGTCCATGCTAACCCTTATACAATATAATTTCATATCCCCATATACCTATTTCTAGGCACCCTAACAATGAGTCTGTAAAAAAAAAAACCTAGATAAGGGTCGTAAGCGCATATCAATATAACATATTATTTGTGTGAAAAATTGAAGCAAATTATGTATAAACCATCTTGCATAGTCAGATGATTACTTCTAATATTATATGTTAACATTGGATTCATTCACATGAGCACTTTGTCCAAATTTTATTATTATAATTATACCAAATTTTACTTGGTATTTGATTTACATGTTTATTGTACATTTTAGTGGAGGCAATGGATAAATTTTTTTAACATTGTCGTACTTGCATATCATCTAGTTTTTTTTTTTTGGAATATTTTAGTGTTTATTTTGTATAAATTTAGAGAGGATAAGGAAAAAAATAAATGCAAACAAATTATGCTGAAAATAGAGTAGTAGTTGTGAAAAACAAAAAAGAAAAAATAGTACTTATATTTTTGGGAAAGCTAACAATTATATTTTTCAATAGGGGTGGTCATTCCACTATTAACACTCTAAGAGTGTTGTATATATATTTTATCTCCATCAATTGGATTATCCACGTTCATTATATGCAATCCCTATTTAGTGTGTGTATTCTCATTCAATGAGTGTAAGGGGACTTCAAGTATATTAATTTTATTTAGCATAATCTCTTTATGTCAATTTGAGTGAGTACAATATTTTAGAGTTTCTATTATACCTAGTTTCATATCCTATTATAGAATTGTTGATTGTGTTATGTTTATTTTTTTAAGTATTTATTTTATAGGCATAATATTAAAGCATTGAAATTTTTGATATATTATTAGAAGGTCCATATTTCAAACATGGTATTCAAGATTTCATATGTTCCATATGAAATATAGTGACAATTAGGTGAATATCATGTTAATGGATACATGTTTCAAATATTTCAAGTTGCTGATTATTCAATTTGGGCTTGCGATGTTGGTTTAATATTGCAAAGAAGATATTTTTCAAGTGGAATGAACTATTAAAGTGAAGTTGAAAATAAGTGCATAATATATGCTTGTATTATTCTAGATCTAGGTGGTAAAATAAGAATATTTAATATTAGTTTTCATATTTTTTGGTATTCTTACATCTTAAGTTGTCAAGTTCTTTATGATTTTTAGTATGGATGTTATGGATACTCCTAAATTGCTTCATATTTTTCAAAATAGGACCTTTGATTTGAGTTGTGAAAATAATAAGTTAAGATCATTAAATCAGAATTATTGAAGAGATTGATGCTTTGAGAAAGATTGTTATTTTCAAGGATAAGGAGATCATGAGATGTTGTGATCAAATGAATAGAAAGGAAGAATACTTTTTTAGTGTTTACGAAGAATGATAAATTAAAGGATAAGCATCCAATGATTGATTGTTCTTGTTACACAAATGATTTGGTAAATATGGTTAACTCTTCCTAAAAAATAAGATATTTTATTCAAATTTTGAGAAAGACGGGATATGAAGAAAACAAATTAGGTAAATATGATTAAGGTTTCTAAAATATAATGAAAATATGTATGAGGTTCAATCTTGAAGGCCTTGGATATGTAGAAAAATCAAACAAAGCAATTAAAGTTGCTAGAGGAGAATCACTCATGGAAAATGAATCTTCAAGTTATGAGGCATGTGACATAAGTATAAATTTAAGTGTACAAATTTTATTTAAGCAACATGAATGTAGTTGTAAATATCATGGAAGTCTAGGTCATGAAAATGTTAGGACTTACATTTATATAGTGTTTATAGTTTGAACAATCATACTAATAAAGCATATTGGTAAATAGAAATTTGAGAACATGATACATATACAGTATAGGAGGGTGGGTGTACCCTAATGGTATCATATGGAAAATATGTTGAGGAAATATTATAAGAAAGCATGGTGGAGCTGAGCGAAGGTGGGCTATAAAATAAAATAAAACAATTTATTTAATTAATTTAAAACATTACACTCACTCTTCAGCGCTTAGTAGGGAGATAAGTATTTATAGGAGGGGAAGAAGGAGGAAGGGAGAGAGTGGAGGAAAAGGTGGAGAGATAAGGGAAATCAGGGGAACGTGGAGGGATAAGGGATAAGGAAGGAGGTGGAGGAATAAGGAGGATGAGGAGGAGCGGGAAATAGGGAGTGGGAGATATGGAGAGATAAGGAGGAAATGGTGGTGGGAGGAAAGAAGGAAAGGAGGTGAGGAAATGTAGGAGAGAATGTAGGAGAGGGGATGGAGGATTTTTAAAAAATTTGTCGACAAAACTATGCCGACTATTACAGCCATGTTCACACTAAGCCTAGAAAGATCTAAACCCTCTTCATATTTGCAACATTCTCCCCCTTAAAGTTGAGAGGACTGACTACACAGTCTCTTAGCTTTATAAATTGAGCTTTAGCCATCGCTTTGGTGAAGATATCTGCAACATTCTCCAAAGTGCGGAAAAATTTAAGCTCAACAATTTCATGCTCCACCATATCTCGGATGAAGTGGTACTTCATATCAAAATGCTTCATTCTACTATGGTGGATTGGATTGTATGCCAACTGAATGGCACTGATGTTGTCATAGTAAATCCTGTTTGGACCACTTTGCTGCTCTCCAAGCTCTTCCAACACTTTTCTTAGCCATAAGGCTTGAGTACTAGCATAGGTGACTGCTATATACTCAACTTCTGTAGAAGACAAAGCTACCACAGTTTGCTTTTTGGAACTCCAAGTTATTAGTCCTGATCCCAGACTAAAATAGTTCCCTGAAGTTGATTTCTGTCATCAATGTTGTTGCCCCAATCACTATCACTGAAGCCTACAAGCTTGATAGTGTTACATTTATGGTATTGGATTCCAAAATCCAATGTACCCTTCACATATCTGAGAATTCTCTTAGCTTCTTGCAAATGCAGCTCAGATGGGCTAGCCATAAATCGAGAGACAAGAGAAACAACATATTGAATATCAGGTCTGGTGTTGGCGAGAAACATCAAACTCCCAACCATGCTCCTGAAAGTGGTCACGTCAACTTTTGGTGCTCCATCATCTTTGCTTAATTGGATCCCATGTCCAACTAGAGTTGCAACTGCTTTGCAATGCTCCATAGCAAACTTCTTGATCATGTCCCGAGCATACTTATGTTGATAGATGAAGATCCCTGTATCTGTCTGATGGACTTCCATTCCAAGGAAGTAGTGCATTAAGCCAAGATATTTCATCTCAAACTGCTTCATCATGGAGCGCTTGAACTCCATATTCACTTTTTCATTACTACCCATGAATATGAGATCATCCACATACAAGCAAACTATGAGGATGTCATTACCTTGCTTCAGGTAGTAAAGGGTGGGTTCATTTTTGCTTCTGGTGAACCCAAAATATTTAAAGTACCCATCAATGCATGAGTACCAAGCTCGTGATGCCTGCTTGAGGCCATAGAGTGCCTTTTTTAGTCTGTAAACAAGGTGCTCCTTACCTTGCTCTTGAAATCCTTGAGGTTGCTCAACATACACCTCCTCTATCAAGTACCCATTGAGAAAGGCACTTTTCACATCCATGTGTTGGATTTTCCAACCCTTGTGAGCAGCTAAAGCAAGAACTGTTTTGATGGTCTCCTGTCGGGCTACAGGAGCAAATGTCTCCTCATAATCAATACCATACTTCTGTGTAAATCCTTTTGCAACCAATCTTGCTTTGTGCCTTTCAATGCTTCCATCAGCATTGAATTTGGTCTTGAAAACCCATTTACATCCAACACATTTCTTGCCTTTAGGAAGCTTTACCAGCTCCCAAGTGTCATTGTTTTTTATAGAGGTTATCTCCTCTTTCATGGCATCTTGCCAAATTTTTTGAGTACATGCCTTCTCATAACTAGAAGGTTCAAGTTGTGCACTAGTTAACAAAGCATAGTTAACTACATCTCCCCGAGGTTCTTGGGAGTCATCATCACCATACAAATGCATATTTTCAAGTCTTTGCAAAATAGAACTCATTTCACTAGCTTGACTTCTAGTATATCTTCTTGAAATTTTTTTATCCAACATCTGATAAGATGGATGATGCTGGAGAGTTCTCTTACCTCTGGATGGAGAATCAATATCCATTGGTGAGGAACTGACTGACCTTTGTGGAGAAGGACTTGGTGAAGAAGATTATGAACTGGATGTCGAATGTCTGCTTGGGCTTGGAGGAGGAGACTTCTTGCCTTTCTGTGGTGCCTGTTGAATTTGTGAAGAACTTGCATCATGAGATTCAACATTACTATAAATTTGGGGATGTCCCCATTCTCCCCCTTCATCAAAAATCACATCCCTGGAAAGTATTATCTTTCGAGTCCTGGGATTGTAGAGTCTGTAAGCTTTTGTGGTCTCACAGTACCCTACAAAAATGCATGCTTGACTCTTGGGATCGAGCTTCTTCCTCTGCTCATCAGGAATGTGTGAGTAAGCCAGTGAACCAAACACTCTGAAATGCTTGACATTTGGTTTCTTACCATACCATGCTTGGTAAGGAGTTTTCCCTTTCAAACTTGAAGTAGGGCTCCTATTCAAAATATACACATTGGTCCTGGCTGCATCTGCCCAATACATATTGCTCAAATGCTTCGTTTGAAGCATAGATATTGCCATCTCTACAATGGTGCGGTTCTTTCTTTCAGCCACACCATTCTGTTGTGGAGTATAGGCAGCAGTGAACTACCTCTTTATTCCATGTTCTTTACAAAAATTCAAAAAATCATTAGAGGAGTATTCTCCTCCTTTATCTGATCTGAGACACTTAACAAAATATCCACTTTCTTTTTCAACTCTTGTTTTAAATTCTACGAAGCAGTCAAATGCTTCATCTTTATGCTTCAAAAAATATATCCAACACATTCTTGAAAAATCATCAATGAAAAGAAGAAAGTAAGAGTTGTTACCAATGCTCTTGGTCTGCATTGGACCACAGATGTCCGAATGCACTAGCTGAAGTGGATAACTGGCCCGCCATGCTTGCCCTTGAGGAAATTTGGTTCTAGCGTGCTTGCCCAAGGCACAACCTTCACAGACTTCCTTATTATCCTAAACTTTAGGAAGTCCGGTTACCATCGCTTGTGAAGTTAACATCTTCAAACTGGTTGAATTCAGATGACCGTATCTCAAGTGCCACAGTACACTTGGATTTGCAATAGCAACATTTTCCAATTTATCTCCTCCTGGCTGGCCAAAATTCAAAGGGAATAACCTGTTCTTAGTCATTGGAACCTGTGTAATGACTCTATTACTATCATTTTTATCAAAAATGATACATTTACCCTCATCAAATAGCAACTTATAGTTTTTCTCCAACATTTGACCAACACTAAGAAGATTGTGTTGGAGATGAGGGGTGTAATAGATGTCATTCACCTGTTTGATGCCCTCTTTTTTTGGAACCTCCAAGGCTCCAATGCCTTCAACCGCCAATGACTTGTCGTCTCCTAACTTGATGCTAGATTTGTAAGAAGAATCCAGGGTAGCAAAGAGTTCTTCTTTGCCACTCATATGATTTGAACACCCAGTGTCCAAGATCCAGGTGTCATTCAAGTTCTGATCTGACTTGCCATATGAGAGAAAGAGATTTGAGGTCCCTTCCTCTTCTCCAAAATTTCCATACTGACTGCTCTGGTTGTTGCTGCTCCCTTGTGAGGGTTTTGACCAACAGTCATGAGCGAAGTGGCCAGGTTTGCCACAATTGTAGCAAACTTGCTTTGACTTGTCACTTCCTTTTCCTCGGCCTGGATGCTTTCCTTTGTTCTGCTAACCACTTTTGTTTTGACCTCCACCTCTGTTTGAAGATCCTCCTCTGCTTGGAATTCCACCTCGTGGACTATTCCTACCTCTTCCTCTTTGCTGACCTCTGCCATGACCTCTACCTTGGCCTTTTCCTTCTTGTGAAGTGAAGGCTTTGTCATCGCCACCGTGGCTGGTGGAAGAAGATTCTTGCAATCTCTCTTCATGTGAAAGGAGAGAACCAATCAGTGCATCAAAGGAAAGTGTAGTCAAATATTTTGACTCTTCAATAATGATTGCTACATGATTCCACTTAGGAAGAAGTGTTCACAACACTTTCTTTACCACAACTTATGGTTTAACTTCTTCACCTAGAGTGACCATTTTATCTACCATGACTTTGACTCGCACGCAGTAGTCTCCTACTTTCTCATTCTCCTGCATTTTGAGATTTTCAAAATCTCTTTTCAAAGTTTGAAGCCTGACCTGCTTCACTTGATCACTCCCTTGAAAAATTTCCTTTAAAGCCTTCCAAGCATCTTGAGTTGTTACATAGGATGCTATTCTAGGAAATATACTTTTATCTAGAGCTGCTTGTAAATGGTATAGGGCAAAGGAATTGTTTTTCTGGGCTTCTTTCTTGGCTTTTCTATCGGTAGCACTTAAAGCAGACCAGTCAGCAACAGAGGGTTCTGTGTAACCCTCTTCAACTATTTCCCATAAACCTTTACCAATCAACATAGTTTTCATCTTTATTGACCAGTATTCATAATCACTACCATTAAATTCAGGAATTGGGAGATTTGAATTTGAGGCCATTTCTACTACTTGAAAGCAAACTTTGATTTGACTAAAAATAGGAAGTACAAAGCAATTATAGATTCAAATCAAATCTAGATTTCTTAATTCTCTCACTAATTTCTTGTTCTTCTTGTTGTGGATTGCCTAGTACTGGAGGTCCAAAATTGTTTGCAATGGAATCCTCATCATCATTGATGATGATAATTTTAGGAACTGCTTCTGGCTCGGCCTTAGCTGGCTCAGGCTCTTGCTCAAGCTCTGGCTCTAGCTCTGGAGAGCATGGGGTATAGCTCTCACTGGATTGTTCCTCAGGCTCAAATGCAACTGAATCGAACTCCTCCACTCGTTGTCCAAAAATATTATCTTCTGAGTCAGCCTCGTATCCAGAATCGGGCTTCCTCTGGTGGGCTATTACTGAGTTCTACAGTTGACTGAATACCACATGTATTCCATCTCTCCGGATCCGCTCATCAAAGGACTCAGCTGATTCTCTCCTCAGTAGAGAGCATAGGGCGTGGTAACATCCGGTTGACCGGATCATCTACTCATCATGGCAAAAATTTAGCTGAGTTGCATATATCAATTTTCAGGTGCTCAAGAAATTTTGAAAAAAAGTTTTCCAATTTCCCTTTCCTAAAATGTTTTAAAAGTTTTCAATAATTTTTTTATATCCTTCATTATTTTAAACACAAATATATTTAAAAAAAAAATTGAAGAATATAAATTTTAAAACTATTAAATTAATTAAAACTTTAATAAAAAACTTAAAAAAAAAAATTTTTTTAATAAAAAACCTTTGTTTTGGAGCGGAGGGGAATCGATCCCCCGACCTACCGCCAGGTAAGTCTTCACGACGGGCGTTCAACCAACCCGTATACACCTTCGGATGGGAACAAAGGTGGGTAGCCTTTTATTTAAACCTTTTTCGCCAAGAAAACAAGAAAAAAAAAGTGCCTCGGTGGGTTTCGAACCCAGAACCTCCGTCAAACCACTCGAAGCCCTTGCCAACTACGCTATGCACTCGGACGGGAGGTAAGTGCAGGGAATGAATATTAAACACGTCGCGTACTAAGTTTTTTTAAAAAACAAAAACATACCTCCTTTATCCCACATGCACTGTGAGGTGGGTGAGGGAGGATTTAAAATTGTGTAGTCACGCGTTATAAGTCGATTGCCTTCGAGAAATCGGCCCACCACCCTTTTCCAGTGAAGGACCAACCAAAACTTGCCATGTGGCATTCATGCCACCTCACCGTGCCATGTCGTCACCACATCAACACCTACCTCGCCACCACGTGTCACCTCCTCGCCAGCTCAGCTTGCCACGCGTCCGCCAGCTCTCTACCACGTGTCCGCCACCTGTGGTCCACGTCACTGCCACCTAGCACCTCGGGATTCATGCCCAAGTCCTACTGGCTACCACCTCAACCCTGCATCAGCCGCCTAGTCAGTGCCACCTCACGTGCACCTCGGTCCACGTGTTGTCTCTGCATGGACCTCAAAAACCGTGCCAAACTCCTACCTCAAAAATAGCCTCCACCTCGATTTTTGTGCCCTTGGCACAGTGCTCTGATACCAGTGAGCGAAGGTGGGCTATAAAATAAAATAAAATAATTTATTTAATTAATTTAAAACATTACACTCACTCTTTTGCGCTTAGTAGGGAGATAAGTATTTATAGGAGGGGAAGAAGGAGGAAGGGAGAGAGTGGAGGAAAAGGTTGAGAGATAAGGAAAATCAGGGGAACATGGAGGGATAAGGGATAAGGAAGGAGGTGGAGGAATAAGGAGGATGAGGAGGAGCGGGAAATAGGGAGCGGGAGATATGGAGAGATAAGGAGGAAATGGTGGCGGGAGGAAAGAAGGAAAGGAGGCGAGGAAATGTAGGAGAGAATGTAGGAGAGGGGATGGAGGATTTTTAAAAAAATTTCCCGACAAAACTATGTCGACTATTACAACCATGTTCACACTAAGCCTAGAAAGATCTAAACCCTCTTCATATTTGCAACAGGAACTAAAATAAATACTCCATTTCCCTTTAAAAGGACTTTAGTTGACTGAGTGATTTTCATTTGTGATGCCTTGTTAAAAAGAGAGTCATCATGATATGATTATAGGTAATCTATGAAATACTTATTTGTAATTCATAATCTATTTGAAATAATTTTTTAAACCTTGATATTTTTCAAGAAACTAAAGAGGCATATTCTATTTGTAAATGGGTGCCTAATAAGACCAAGTTGTTGGGACCCATATTAGTGAATTGAATTTGGTGGTTGTATCCAGTCCTATCCAAAATAAACTTTAACAAGGGATGTTGGAATATTAATGTTTATTTTATATAAAATAGAAAGAGGATAAGAAGGGAGATAACAACTAAGAATAAAATTTGTGGTGAAAATAGAATAGCAGTTGTGAAAAAAGAGGAATAAAAAAAGGAAAAAACAGTAGTTATGTTTTTGGGAAAGCTAACAATTGTATTTTTGGATAGGGGTGATCAATTTATTATTAGCACTCTTAGAGTGTTATAAATATATTGTATCTCCATAAATTGGAGTATCCATGTTCAACATATGCAATCTCCATTTAATGTGGGTATTCCTATTCAATATCTATAAAGTGACTACATGTGTATTAAATATATTTAGTATAATTTATTTTATCAATCTCAATGAGTACAATTATTATATTTTAGAGGTGCTATTGCACCTAGTTTCATATCTTGTGATAATTTGATAATTTTGTTGTTTTATATTTTCATAGTAATTATTCAATGGACACAATATCAAAGCATTGATGTTTCTACGATACTATAATAAGGTCTATATTTTTAACATATTCTTTACCCAAAAAATATTTATTGAGTTGCTAAAAAATTATTGCCTTTATTTTATATAATAAAAATGTACTACAAATTTTCTATAATAATGCTATGATTTTAAAATTTTGGATCTATTAACTTCATACTAAAATGATTTGAATTCAAACATTGTGGAAGCATAGAAATTAACTAATAATTTATCATTTCTTCAATTATAAATCTAGATACAATTGTACTACTCTATTTAATTATAATTTTTGCTATTATATTGTAAGTTCATACAATTTCTTGATTAAGGAAGAATGTGTCCCACTTGTGGATAATGCACATGTTAGATGACCCATCCAAGGAATGGATGGTTCAAGTTGTGAATAAATATAAATATAGAATCATTGCAAAGTTAATAATAGATTTCCTTAACCATCAAGTGATGTTATTGTATAGATTTTCTTAACCATTAGGTAATGTTATTCTATTTTATAACTTATTGTTTATTATTGCAATGACCTTGTTTATTTTTATAAATGTTCTTTCCACTTTGTTTTCTTGTCCTTTCCTTTATCCGAGAATAAAAATACCTCTTATAGAATGCACTCAACATTCATTTCACCTGGTTCTATTCCATCGCATCCATCAAACCATATTTAACATGTATTTTTATGATTATCTTCTCTTGGTGTCAACATCTTTTATTGGAGTGATTGTATTATCCACAAATATCACAAGGATGTAAGTTTCAATACCTAGTTGTTACATGTACAAATCCTCCATGCTGACTGTAACAACCTATCATAAGATATTCATCCCTTGTATTGATTGTTCTCACAAATTTGGTCATACAACTTCCTGTTTGACCTACATGTCCAAGGCCTTCATTCTTAGGCCTTATTTATGGAATTATGAATATTTTAAAACCTTTCCCATGTATTCATAGTCTATTACCATTGTATCCCATTATTCTCATTTACTTAGATCCAATGCATTTGGTGTACTATTCAAAGCACCTAGTTTCTTCATCACCATTCTAATATTTGTCATTATTATTTAGATATATCACACTATCACAGTGTTATTCACCACACTTTAAAATACCATTATTACTATCAAGTCTAGTAATGTGAACTTTATCATGGCCAGCACGATAATCAATGTCATTATGATATTTATCTTCTTCTTGTATCTCTTTACTCTTATTTTTCTCTTTATTCTTATGTTTAGCTACAACAAGAATTATTGCATTGCCATATTCATCATCACTACTATTGATTACCTTGACCAAATTCCTCTTCCTTATGCTTCTTATCTTGCATGTGTCCATATTTTCCTCTTCATATTCCATAATTACTACCTTTTATTCCTTCAATTTGGTATCATAACCCTTCTATCTCTTTACTCGTTTTTCTCTTTCTTCTTATCTTTATCTACAACAAGAATTATTGCATTGCCATATTCATCATCACTACTATTGATTACCTTGACCAAATTCCTCTTCCTCATGCTTATTATCTTGCATGTGTCCATATTTTCCTCTTCTTATTCCATAATTACTACCTTTTCTTCCTTCAATTTGGTCTCATAACCCTTCAAGCATTATTTTTTTGTACTCAAGCACACTATATGATAGTTATCTAACTCTTTTCCTTTATACTTTTTCCATATTTCTCAATAGTGTAGACATTCATCATACCATCACGCACTCCATTTTTATTAAAATACCATAGTCTAACCAACAAGACATTTGAATCATCTATAGGGATAACATCACATAGTATCTCATACTTATAAGAAAAAATTTAAAAGTCCACCATACATTGTTCAATTACTAATATTTTATGATCCTTTTGCAACCATGAGACTTTATATATATTTGGGTGTTCAATCCTCTTCAACTCGAGCTTTTCTACCATTCTTGTAGACACTAGATTATTCATACATTCTTTTCCCACAACCACTTTGCAACATTTACCTCTTGGATTAGAAATGGTCCTAAATAAACTCCTTTACAGGTTTTAGTAACATCCTCTTCATCATAAGTTACTCTACTTATTTTGGTTCCTCCATGTGCTTCAATGAAATAATATTCTCTTCATTTGATTGTACAATCTGGTTACATGATTCCTTTCCATGTTTGCTAGTCTATTGTGCTTAAGGGAAATCATATGCTCTATTCCTTTCTTACAACCTATAACACTTGCCAATAAAATCAATTTCTCTTCCTCTATCAAATACACATAATCCTTTGGATAATTATACTAGCTTCTCCTTCTTGCATATGTTGCCCTCTACCAATATTTGATTATTCTCTTCCTTTAGATAATTGTCCTATTCCTATAGAATTATTTTGTTGCTCATAGATCAAAATTTTATTTGCCTTGAGTGCATATTGATACACTTATTCAATTGTCTTAATTTGAAGCATACCAATTTCATATTGTATGGACAACCTTAGTCCATTTATGTATCTTGCAACTTTCTCCTCATCATATTTAATGTGAACTAATCTTATGGTCAATTTATAGAACTCTTATATAGGCTCTTTTACTCCCAAATATTTTTTCTTGAGGTTTTAAAGTCTCCTAAACAATTCAGTTTGATAATCCATAGGTAAAAATTTAGATTTAAACTTGGACACAAAGTTTTTCTAGGTTTGGATTTTATCTTTCCCCTTTCCTTGTCTCTTGGTTGAAACATTATCCCACCAAATTGATACATGTCCCTTCAAACGTGTATACATGAACTTGATCCACTTTGGATCCTCCATAGATTCATAATTGAAGAACCTCTCCATGTCCGTTATCCATTCAATCAACTATTTTGAGTTTAAAAATATATTAAAATTAGGAGTATCCATATTAATATCAAGTGCAATAGATTATATTACTATATACAAGGTTTACTCTATTGTTTGTTAAAATATATTATTTATTGCTTTGTATCTTTATATCTCTAAACAATTTAATAATTTATTCTTTATCTATTATAGAAATTCTTACTACTTCAAATTTAAATCTTCTTCTCTTCTATGTGGGTTCCTAATTATACCGCACAACATTCATCCAATGTATCTATAATTCTTCCTTTATTTTTTGGAGATACTTTTATTGTTGCCTTTTCTATTTTGGAGCTACTCTTGTTGTTATATTTTTAAATTATACTATTTTGACTCCTATATCCTATTAAAGATATAAACTAGATAGGATCCAAATCTAAGACTTATTTACATTGAGATTGCTCTACCATTTTATTTTCAACCTCTTCATTCAATTTTAAGTTTTTGTTCACTTCTCAAACATTCCTCCTTAAGTCATACTATGGTGCTTAGGGATTCTAAATTTAACTCTAGATCTATCTTGAAAACTAGCTCTAAGACCAAATATAGCATACTAATACGCTGAAAATTCTCTACAATAATGGTATGATACCAAATCTTAGGATCTATTACTTTGATACCAAATTGATCTAAAATCAAGCATCATGGAAGCATACACATTATATCATAAATTAATCATTTCTTTAATTCTCATGTAGCATAGGGGTGTAGTATTCCTAGTGGGGAGGTGATTTTCTAATGCTTAGAATGATCAATGTATTATCCTTAACTTGTTTACCAAATCGTACGATCGTACAATCCCTAAAACTACCCTTTTACGCCCAATGAACAACTTGTACGAAAGTCAGTTCGACACACTGTACGATCCAAAATCATACAGTGGCATGGCTTGTATGATTCTACACTCATACAAACTATCAGATTCGGTTTTGGAGGCTGTCGTACACAGTTTTGTAATTAATAAGTCGATTCCACAAAACTGCCAAATCGGGTAAGTTTCCTTCTATCACCTGAATTGCCAAATCGGGTAAATCATATTTGTACGATTTGTACAAACTCTGGTGTACGATTTGTATGAAATGAAGGTACAACCAAGTGCTAAATTAGATATTCTACTGGGCCAATATCTCTCAGATAGGTTTTGTAAGGATTTAATATGCCAATTAATCCTTTTCCTACAACATGCAAAACATACCAACTAGGGCTTGAGAGAGATGCAATTCAAGTGGCTACATCCAAAAATCATACAATAGGGTTCAATACATCCTCCTAATTCTACTTCCATCATCTCATATCATTCCATAAAGCTTCACCAGTGCTGGATTCATCCAAGTTACCAAAACAATGCATAAACTAATCAAAGCATTCACTAGAAAGTACATGCAACATGATTAAACCATAAATCATCATTCATCCATGCCAAAATCGTACACAACCTAGAAAAAATGTATTCATGCTCATTTGTATCTTATTCTATCATCAATGCAATTACAATATGGCTGATCTACAACAATTATTGCAATAACTCAGAACATACTAGTCTAACTCACTCAGATTCTCACCAGCAAATATCCAACAACAACCAGACCTACGAAATTGAAAATGGGGCCTTATATAACATTGCCCAGGCCATTCCAAAGTGGTTCCTAAGGCAATTAGTTATTTTACAACTGCCCATGCATAACATAATGCATTAATTAAGGCTTTTACTAAGTCTAACACTTTAATTATCAAACCTATGCACCATTTCAACCTAAAATTACATTTCCCATGCATTTCATTGCACCTTGTATGGTTTACCTCCACCTTGTATGGTTTTCCCTCCTGGTTGTACGGTTTGCACTCTTGGTTGTACGATTTACAAAACTTGTACTAACTATCAAAATTGTCAAAATTGAGCAAATCCATTTGATCACTTTCTCTTCTTCTGGGAGGTGGATTTGCTGCCTACATCTGCCCTCCCCTTTACTTTGGTCGGTGTCCTCATCGACTGACCTTTCTACTTCAGTTGTGCCTCATAGTCCACAATTATCTCCTACAAGTCAGTCACTTTGGTTTGAAGAATTGCACGTTCATTCTTCAACTTGGTTGCGTAGCTTCCCATTTCCACTACTTTCACCCCATGGAAATTAGCCTTCTCTTCAGTAGTCTTCAGGAATTCCATCATTTGCTTTTCTCGATCAGTGGCACTCCTCTTCAACCTCTCCTACAAGTGGGCTTCTGTTCGAGTCACCACCTAAAGTTCTTCATTCTTCTCAGCAATGGTCTCTAGGTGGTGATGAATATCAGCCTCCAAGGCATGAACAATATCTTCTCTAGCCTTCAACTACGCTTGCTTCTCCAGGACCAATTCATTGTATCTTTTGTTGTCCTTTTGAAGTTCTTCTATCTGCTTGGCCTATGTCACCACTTGCTCATTTTTCTCAACCAACTAGGTTGTCATCTGTTCATCCTTTGCCTTGAGTTGTACCTCCAACTCCTTAATCATATCTTCTACTATCTGGGAGATCTATCACTTCTCTTCTTCAAGCAAATTAAGTCTAGTTTTAGACTCAACCTTTATGCTTGTCAGATCTTCCTCTAGTTTCTTTATTTTCTCCTCTACTATAGCCTTACACTTTTGCAATTCTTCCTCCATTGCAATCATTTCTATTCGAGTGGCTTTCATCTCCTCCTTCTGAGCTTCCTTGAGCTGATAAATCTGCTCCAATCCAATGCTCAACCACTCTATCCAATGTGTGAGAAAGTTCAACTTCCTTAGAGTGATAGCCAAATCTGTAGTGACCCTCTTGTACTCCAATTCTCCTATGTTCATTGGACAAGTTGGGTGATTGGTTCTATCCAAGTACAACCTCGAATGCTGCCTGTAGTTGGTTATCACTCCTTCTGGCAAGTCATCTCTTCCCAACATTGTGGTTACCTCTTCCCTAGGTAACTTCCATGGGTGTTGTACATGAATATCTATGATTCTCCTTGTACGCTCCTTGTTACTCACCCATTCTATTATTTTCTCCAATTCGAGAGACACTTGTTCCTCCCACAACTTTAATTCTCCCATGCATCCAATACAAAACTATAATTTGGTGTTGGCTATGGCATCACCTATCTATGAGAAGAAATGTTCCACATCATCTTCTACTCCTTTCACCTCCTCTTCCATTTTAATCTTGTCGAACTATGGTACCTTCAAAAGGTAACTTGTCCTCATTCTCTATCGTTCCTCTTCTGTAGGAGTTCATTCTTCCTCTTCCTCCATGTGGTGGCTAGAGCTTCCCCCAAGCTCTCGAAGTGCTCTCTCTGTGTCTATATTTTCTTGAGGTGGAGTCCATTCTACAATATTCTCCTCCTCCTCATTATCTTCTATATTCACAATCTCTTATTGAGATTGTTGCTGCTCTATCTATTCTTGGGCTTCTTCCTATTCAGTGGAGCCCACCTGTTGCTCTTCAGTCACCTGCTCTTCCTCCAGATTCTGTTGTGCTCCTATTATTGTGACCTTCTCAACAATAGGTTCTTCCTATTCTTGTGATGCTTTTGCCTCTTCTTGCACATCACTTGGGTTATTTTGCTTTGAACTTCCTCCCATCACAAATTTGAATAGGGGCTTCTTCTTTTTCCTAGACTCTTCCTCTGAGGCTTCCACTCTCACTTCAGTTTCCTCTTTTTCCTCCTGAGTGGTGGTTGTCACTTCCTATGCTATCTACCCCATCTCTATGTTCTTCAAAAATTTTGAAGCATCCAAGATTTCAAATTCATCATATTGGAAAATTTGTGGAGATACCACCATCTTCTCTACTTCTACCCAACTCCAGTCTTCTAGATCTATCTTTTCTGAATCTGACTATTCTTCCTCCTACTGATCCTTTTGTGGAGACTCATCTTGCTTTTCTGTAATGAGATTCTTTGCCATTATTTCCCATTGTCATCTCATTCTTATTCAAATTGGGCTTACTTGTCTCTCCACATTTTCCTCCCTTTCCTAAACTAATGGCTGCTCCTACTATCATTGTTGCATTGCTTGTTGTTCTAGTTTAGGTTCCAATCTCCTTGTCCTTTTCCTTCGAGGATGTACATCCTCATCATCCGAAGGAGTGTCTTCTGGTACCTCCATGGCCTATTGTTCCCTCTTTGTTTGAGGCTTCTTCGGAGTCTCCTTCTTAATAGGTACTAACTTTGCCCACCTCAAAATGGTTGGCTATCCTTCCCCAACTTCTTGAGGTTCTATCAAACCTAGAAAGTAGATTCCCAATTCTGTGATAACATTTAATAATAATCCAATGGCATGGAAAGTCATTCCAAAATTCTTCGGTCTTTTCATCAGTACTTCATGCATTTTCCTTTCTATATAGGTACCCCAATCATACTTGATTCCTTGGGTGATACCTTCTATATACTGAGCCATCTATATTGGCATCTCCATGGCTCGTGTATCCCCTAAAAGTTGAGCCATTACTATATTCATAGCACATGGCCAATCATCTCCTTTTAGCTGGCTCTGTTTGATCCCTCGAGTTCCTACACCCGAGATCTTTGTTGTAGTTGATGACTTCACATTAGTTAATGAAGTGATGATATGATATGACTCAATCGGATCAACCAACTTCTTAACTATCTCTGTGTCGTATGTTAGCAATCTGAATGTCTTCTTGAATGCATCTTTGTCACTTCTATTTTCATCGACCTCTTGTCCACATTGACAAAGGTAGTTCTGGTTGTAGGATTATACACCTGAACCATCTATAATAGATAATTGTAAAAGAAGGTTTTTTGGTGTGGTGGCACTTGTGCTATTATAGCTACACCAGCCTCCTCAAACCATTTCCTCCATGGATGGTTCTTGTTTCGTTTATCATTCCACCATCATCTGCATGTTTCTCCTCCATGTTGTATGAATGAAATATTTGTTATCTCCACCTGACCTTCCTCAGGTCCACTACTCAGATCCTCATCCTGATCTAGAATATGTACTTCACTCCTCAATTCCCTTCTTGGAACCCTTTCTTGTGCCATTCTCTCCTCTCGTATCTTGGTGGTGTTCTTCTTATGTCAGCCCTCTAGTACCTCTGACCTCTCCATGACTTGTATCCTCCTCTTCTCCAAGGATGAGTACCATGCCAATCATGGGATTGAGACTATCACCCTTGGTACTACCGTGGTCATGGCTCTCTTTCGTGTAAAGGTCTTGGTGATCATTCCACCCTATTGGTTGCAATCCTTCTCAATTGGTATCCAAACTCTTTTGAGATCATTTTCTTGCCATACCTCCGGTTGTCTTGCTAATCGAACATCACCGATTCTATAATTGGAAGTGTTGGAAATTGTACAACTACTACAATTCATACAATCTATTAAAAAATGTACAATCTGCTCTTCTTCCTACTCTTGTATGGTTTCCTTTAGGAGCACCTCTTCTAGATCGTACAATCTTACAAACTATCATTGTTCGATCTTAAAACTACTCTATCTCCCTCAAATCATACAACTATCACATGAAATCATACAGGCCCATACTACTCTATATGGTCTTCCTCCCTGACTACTCCCCTTCATCGATTTTGTATGATTCCATATGATTTGCTCAAAAATGGCTAAAAATAGCCAAAAAGTTACCCAAAATTGCACAAGTTTTCTCCTGAGATCGTACACTCTACCACAAAATCATACAATATAGCTTTTCAAACCCTAGGTTGTCAAAAATTCATGATTTTTACTTCCTTTTCCGAATTCTTCACCAACCTAGTTTTGGATTGCCCCGATCTCTCTTTTTAATGCTTTTCGAGCAAATTTCCAACTTTTCCACCCTTGGTACAATTTATCTTCAAAAATAAAATTTTTGTGTATTTTATGGTTGTATGGACTTCTCCTTCTTCCCACTATCTTTTTCCCTTCGTTTTTGGTTGCTTTTGTTCTATTTAGGGTTTAAAATTCCTTCCTTTTGCAATTTCTCTATTTTGGCTCCAAGTTATCACTCTTTCGAACCCTAACTTATGTTTTTCCACCACCAGGTTCTCACTTGGGTGCCTTCTACTACTAATCCTCCATTATTTTTGGCTGAAATTTAAATTTTCCCTTCAATGGAGTCAAACCCTAGCTTTTTCTCCCTTTTCCTCTCTGGTTTGATTTTTTGAGTGTGAAAAGTTCTCCTTGGTGCTACTTAAAATGGGTCCTTGCTTATTGTATATTACTGATGAATTTTACTGCCCATGTGGTCTTCTTCATTTGGTTGCACGCTTTTCACCTTCGTCCTCCTAAAAAATTTGAATTCTCTTTGTACGGTTTAAATAAAATTGCCAATTTATCCTCTATTTAAATTGTTCATCAAACCCTAATGAACCCTAATTAATTTATTTTCTAGATTGTGCCACCTTGCATATTTTCCATCCTCCTAGCTTGGATGATTGACAACTCAACACTTCATTTTAAAATTTTGTCTTTTCCCACTTTTTCCTCTAACCACTCTTTTTCACACATGCCACATTAAATGGGGTAGTTGAAAATCATACAATATGCCCAAAATCATACAGTGTATGACCTAAATCATACAACCTATCCTTTTGTACGATTTCCCATGTCCCTTGCCAATTTTACTTGTACGATCTCATAGTTGTGCCTTTTTCATCTTTAATTTTGACTTGTATGATCTTATACTTAGAGAATTTTTCAATTTTCTCTTTTTGAAGAGGTCATCATTTCCGGTTTTCAACCCACTTCCTTCTTAATTGCATCTCAAGGGATTTTCACAATTAAGGCACTTTTTTTTTTTTTTTTTTTTCAATCCTAGTCTATTTACACTTACCATCATGGCAATCGTATAGTGACATTCACTTGTACGATCCCATCGAATTCTTCTCTTGGAGGTTCAATTATGATATTTTGAGTGGTTGTGTCACCTATCGGTACTTGCTCCCTAGGCCGATTCATCTCCACTTGTGATGTTACTAAATTTCTTGGCCTTCCCCTTCCATGTGTACAATTTGGAATTGTACAATTGCAAGTTGGAGTATCTTCACCTGGTGTCCTTTCTCCTTGTCACATAGGTGATTGATCCCTTGGTAGTGGTGTCCTTACTACTCTACTATCATTCGAGTGACTTCTCCACCTATCACCTCGGATCAATTCTAGCTCTAGACTTGGTGATCAGATTCTTAGTTGTCCCTGGTTTCTTTCATCTACAAAATGCACTCTTCCTCTACCAGCAAGGCCTCTCCCATGCGAGTGTCTTCCCCATCCTATTCCTCTTGACATCAGGTTTCTCTATGCTAATGGTGATTCCTCCCTTTCTTGGAGTAATCCTCTACCACCTACCACTCTTTGAGGTCCTCTTCGGATTAGTGGTGGTCATCCTAATGGATATTGCCTTGTGGGATTAGGTAAGATTCCTCTCATCCATGGTAACCCTCATAGATTCCTTGTCCAGTTCATACAGGCTAAAGGTGTATCTCCTGGCCATCTAGGAGTAGGAGGTCGAAACCTTCCTCATCCTCTTCCTCCTCTGATTGTAACATCACCTTGTCCTTGCTCATTTCATAGTTGAATACCTCCTCCCCTTCCTGGCTGAAGCCTTAGGGGTCTTTCTCTGTTTCTTCCTCCCATTGCTCGAGTATCAGGAGTTATCTCTACCAACTCAATGTTGGCTAGTGGACTTCTACTTCTTCTTGTGCTTGGTGATAATTGTCATAGTGCTCTGATTCTATGATCCACACGTGCTAGGTGATATCTCCATATTCTTTCCTCAAAGCTTCTTTGTGGAGATGAGGTTGCCAAGACCTCTCTATATGCATCAGAAAAGTCCATCTTAGAACTTGAGTTATTTTGATTCTCTTCTCTCTATTCCACCCAATCTATTGGTAAATTCATCAATCTCTCCAATATTTATACTTCTCTCCTTTGTCTTCTCAACTTTCGATAGGCTATTATGTATGCTTGTGGGTCAAGGTTGGTTTGATGGCCTTGTGATCTCCCTAGTTGTCATTGTGTTGTTGTACATGCTAGGGGATCATGATTACCTCAAGGATTCTAGGGGTTCTCTGGAAAATCATCCTCATCACTACTTTCTGTACTAGGTTCCATTACTATCCAAGGCATTCCTTCATTACTAGAGTCACTCAAATCTAGTCGTACATTACCTTGTGATTTAGGTGATGTGGTTGCTTCCTCAATGTCTCACCACAACATTTTTGCATCTTCATTCATCATTGGTGGATCACTTGGTGGTACTTGCAAACTTGTGCTTGCTCCATAATTTCTTACACTACTCCTTGGAGTTATCCCCTCATCACCCTCAGGTTCTCCTTCTAGCTCTTGTAGCCTAGTTATTCTTTGCTCATCCAACCTTCGTATTGTACTATCCAATTCTTGGATGATTTGTTCTCTCAACCTTGCATTATGACCTCACAATGTCTGATATTCTTCTTGTAGTTGTTGAGTCTGTAACCACATTCTCTACTGTAATAGCCCTATCTAAGCCAATGGAGTAAGTCCAACCAATTCTTGATCAATGGTCTCATTCCTGTCTTCCTCTAGAACTTCCATTTCAAAGGTGTCCACTCTATCCTCATATCGTACTATTAATCGTATCCTTCTTCTTCCTTCCACTTGTTGGGGTAGTTCCCTCCATTCTACCTAAGGATACATCATATTTCTACTTACTGGTGGTGCTTCTTCCCACCTTCCCCTATTCTTGGGTAATAGTACTATCTCTTGATGTCCTCTTTCATTTGGAGGAATCCAATCTTCATCTTCTTCCTCTATTCATTCGGTCCCATCCATAAATCTGACATGTACTCGCAATATTCTTCTTTCTCCGGGTTGAGGTGCCAACTCTTGCTGTTCTATGGTTGGTCATGTCTCCTCCCCTTCTACAAATAAGTGTGTGAGTCCTATGTCAGGCTCCTCCTGTGATGGACCTAGCTCACTCTGAGCCCTCCCTTGAGCTTCTGCTCATCTTCATCATTCAATCTCTTCTGAAGAAATGAATAAGCATTGTACCTTGTAAGGCTTCAACTTTGAGCCATTTACAGTGTCGGGCACCTCTATCCCATTCAAGTTCTATAACTTGACTACTCCATTATTCATTACTTCAACTACTTTATAGGGACCAAGCCATAACATCTTCAACTTACTAGGCTTGATTTCCCACTTCCCATTAAACTTTAGAACCAAGTCACCCGGACTAAGTTCTAACTTCCTCAAATGTTTTTCATGCCACACCTTCCATATTTTTTGAGCTACCTCAATCACCCATTGTGCCATGACTCTTCTTTCATCCAATTTGATCAGTGTTGTTAGTCACTCTTCCAAACTTTCTTGATCACCCAAGCGATGCTCTACCGTGACTCTCAAACTTGGTATCAAGAATTCAACTGGCACCATTGCCTCCTGTCCATACATTAATTGGAAAGGTGTATGTTCTGTTGTAGGTTTAAAATTTGTTCTATATACCCACAAAATAGATGGTAGCCTTTCCTCCCAATCTGCTCCCTCTATTCCATAGGTTTTATATAGAGTAGATACCAGGACTTTATTTGTTGCTTCCACCTGCCCATTAGCTCTGGGATAATACGGACTAGACAATGAGTGTAAAATCTTGAACTCCGTCATCAGCATTTTGATAATTTCATTGACAAAGTGTCCCCCTCGGTCACTTGTTATCTATAGTGGAATACCAAATCTTGTGATCACCTGCTCATACAAAAATCTTGTTGTACTTTTTATCGAGTTGTCAGGTAATGCTCTTGCTTCGACCCATTTTGTTAAGTATTCCATTGCGACTATGATGTATCTGCACTTCCTTCATCGTGATGTTTTCAATGGTCCAATGAAGTCTAACCCCCATCGCTCAAATAGTTCTTGGGGTTGCGATGGATGCAAAGGCATAAAGTCCCTCTTTATCAGCTTTCCTACCCTTTGGCACGTATCGCATGCTTTCACATATTCTTTTGCATCATTATACAATGTGGGCCACCATAGTCCAGCTAGTAATATTTTTCTAGCTATCACATCTGGTCCCATGTGCCCTCCTACTAAGCCTTCATGAGCTTCTTTCAATGCTGCTTTGACTTCTTCTTCCATCACACATCTTCATAGGATACCATCGCTTCCCATATTATACAACAATCCTGCTATCAACTGGAAGGGTGTTGACTTCATGATCACTTTATTTTTCTCAGTTGCCATCATTTCTTGTGGCAACTCACCTGTGGATAGGTACTGGCCAATCAACTTGTACCATGATGGAACAATATTGATGGTGAATAATTATGCATCTAGGAATTCATCTAGAACTCCCATTCCTATAGGCTCTCCTGATCGTATCCAAGACAACTGGTCCACAATGACATGCTTCTTACCAGGTCTTACTACTACTCAAAATACGAACTCCTGTAGGGTGACAAGCCACCTACTGACCCATCCTTGTATCATCAACTTATTTATCAAGTACAATAGAGCTTGGTGATCGACATAGAAGGCAAAGGGATTTGCCAATAGGTAATACCTAAACTTTTGAACTGCATATACCATTCCCAAAGCTTCTCTTTCTATTGTACTATAATTTCTCTCTGGCCTTGACAAAAGGTGACTAGCAAAGAAAATAGGTTGATCTAGCCTAAACTACCCTTCTTGTGCCAAAGCACATCCAATTGCAAAATTTGAAGCATCAATATGGACATGGAACTCCTTATCCCAGTTTGGGAACACCAAAATTGGACTACTCACAAGCTTAGCCTTCAACTCCTCAAAGGCTCCTTGGTGCTCCTCCATCCATCTGAAAGGAATATTCTTCTTCATCAATGAATCCAATGGGTAGGATACATGTGCATAGTTCCTGATAAACCTTCAATAATATCCCATCGATCCTAAGAAGGTTTTAAGTGAACTCACATCATATGGTTCTTCCATGTGCAATATCACATGGATCTTATCAGGATCTATTTTTAATCCTTCACTACACACTATGTGTCCTAAAAATTTCCCATATGGTACCATCAGGTAGCATTTCCTAGGATTTAATGATATTTATGCATTTTTGCACCTACTCATACATTCATTGAGGGTAGGAAGATGCTCCTTGATCTTCTCGTAAATGGACCAATCATCCAAAAATGCTTTAAAGTTCCCTGTTGCCAACTGATCAAATATATACAGTATGATACACTGAAATGTAGTTGGGGCATTACAGAGCCCGAATGGCATTCAATTGTATGCATAGATGCCATTCTCCACAATGAATGTGGTCTTCATTTTATCCTCCTCGGCTATGCTGATTTGATTGTACCCTAAAAACCCATCCAAAAATGAATAGATCTCATGTCCGACGACTTCTTCCAAGATGGAATCTATGAAGGGAATGGGGAAGGGGTCCTTAATAGTTACTACATTCAGACTCCTAAAGTCCATGCATATTCTGATCTTGTCTACTTCCTTCTTCAAGGTGATCACTATAGGTGAGACCCATTCACTGGTTGTCACCCTAAAGATGATTCCTGCTTCCAACATCTTTTCTATCTCCACATTCACTAATGCAACATACTTTGGATTCATTCTATATGGCCTCCTCCTTACGGGTTGAGCTCCAGGAATTAGCATAATCTTGTGGACACATAACTCTGGTGGTACTCCCTTCAGGTCCTTATATGTCCATGCAAAGACATCCTTATATTCCAATAATATCTTAAAAGTCATCGCTTTCAGTACAAGGTTCCAATCATCACCATAGTGAATCATCCTAGGTTCCTCCTCCATTCCTAGATTGATGTCCACTATCCGAGGTCCTTCATATTTGATATTTTTTGGCTCACTTGCTACTTTCTCTACATTCTTTGGGTGTGTCGACCTTGTATCAATCTCCGCATCTCCTACTGTATACTCTACAAAACTTTTTGGGAATGTCCATTTCTCTTCTACCTCCTTCTTAGGTTCTTGATTGACTTTTGGTTCATCTTGTTTTTCCTTGATCTCCTCTGACTCAATACAGAGGCAGTTGGGCTAAAAAATTTTGTACTCCTCCATTTTCCAATGAAGAAGTCCGCTATCATATCTAGCTTCATCTTCACTACATTCATCTAGGTACAACATTCCTTCTCCATCAGGTTCATACCCTTCATCTCCTAAGGAATTTTTTGATTCATCCATCGTAGCTACATCCTCACTGAATTTTTGATTAGCTAGATTAATCATATATTTATGTTGTCCCTTCTTGAAAGTGATCTGATTCTTTCCCCAGTTGTGATTAACTTTGGCTACTCGTAGCCATCCTCTCCCCAAGAGAGCATCGTATGCAGGCTTTTGCATTGTAATCACAATGAAATCCAAGACAAACTCTTGGTCAGCTATCACCACTTGTTGTGCTATCAAGACTCCCTTTGTCTCGATACCATACTAGTCAACACCATATAATCGAAAGCTCGATGCCCATAGAGATGGAGCACCTAGTTCTAGCCAAGTTCTTTCAGGTAGCACATTAATATTGGATCCTCCATCCACAATCACTTGTGTTAATTTGTGCCCTAGGATCTCCATATGAACTAATGTGGGTTTCTTTCCCACATCAATCATTAATATAGTTGGATCCATGAATTGATCTTTCCTTTCCTTTTCTTGAATTGGTTGGCTCTGTACTTCCATCACCTTATGTGGTTGTATTTCTTCCACCATTGCTTTCTACAATGTTGGAATAGCTTCCAATAGGTTTGACACTTTAATCTCTACTATGGTATCTAGAACTTGTGCTGCTAAACTTTGCACAATCACCTTCTCTTTTGATGGCTTTTCTAGTTCCTTTCCTTTAGCTAACTTCACTTGTTTAGCTTTTTGTGCTTCATCCTATAATATTTTCTTTGCTACTTGCCAATGCTACTTTTCCTTTGTTGGCTTTGGATACTTATCCTTTTTAGCTTGATTCCTCATCATGGCTAATACTTCTTGGGTTTCCTCCTTAACTTGAGGAACCTCGATGTCTAAATAATTGATATTCTATGGGTTACTTGAACTTGCCTACTTTGGGCAATTCACTTCTTTGTGGTTCCCTGGACCACACCATCTACACATATGTGTAGTACTTGCTTGTGGTGTTTCTTGCTTCTGAGGTGAAGGATAATTTTTCATGAAATGCCCCCATTCTTGGAAATTATGACATTGTATGATCGACCTTCCTTCTGAATCATACTACAAATGACCCTGGCCTCCTTGTCGATTGCCCTGGTTCGGCCTTCCACCTCACCTACTATTCCTATAACCACCACTTGTTGCTTGTTGCCCACTCCCTTGGGCTTTTGGTTTCTCTTCCTGCTCTTGGATTGATAGGACCTATGGATGTACTCTTGCATTATATGGACATAGCATTACCTCATGTCCCATCACATTATATATATGGCAATAATCATTGCATGGACACTTTACATTTGTATGACCTTCTATCTTACATTTCATGCACCAAATGTCATTCCTGTCAGGTTTGCTTCTTTGTTCTTTCATTATCTTGTCAAACTCCTGATGAAATGATGCTACTATCCTCTGTATAGTGTCATCTTCTCCACTATCTGAATCATTAGACTTGGGGTGAGATAAAATTCCTGTATATGTCTATTTTGATTCACTTTCAAAATTCTTTGCATGCTTTAAAGCTTCTTCATATGTTTTTGATGGTACTGCCTTCATATTTTTCTTATATTTTGGTAGTAATCCATCAACAAACCACCACTTTATTAGGACATCTTCTAGAGGCATCTGCATCTTATCGACTAATTGCTTTAGTCTACGGTTGTATGATTTCACATCTTCATCATATTTTTGCTTTGTTATGCAAAGTTCAGTAACAATGTCTCCATCATCCTTCAAAGGTCAAAATTCTTCAATGAACTTCTCCTTTATCTGATTCCAAGTCTAAAAATCTATGGTATTTTCTCTCTTCAAATACCAATCAATTGCCAATCCTCTCAAAGTAGCAGGAAATAAAGTTACCCAATCATCTAGTCTGTCTACACAATTTTCTCTCCAAATGGTTATACAAATTCCAATGTGTCTTGTGGGGTCTTCCTTACCCTCACTTGAAAATGGTGGACATCTCTGTTTGGCTACCTTGTTAGCCATCTTTGGAGAATCATCACTATCACTTGAGGTCTCCCATGGGATTTCTATCTGATTCCTCCTTGGGGGTGTCTTGCTACCATCATCATCAAAATTTTCTATTTGAGGTATCTTGTTCTATCCCACCACTCATTGACCAAACTCTCATGCATCTTCACTCTATGACCTCCTTCATTGATGTGAGGGAGATGGTCTTGGTCTTTCCTCCTGAGACCTCATGCCCTGTTGCTCTGGTGCCTGACTCCCATCCTCTGCACTCCCTTGCAACCCTTCCATCACTTTCTTAGGTGTCACCATCCACTCTCTATCCCCTTGCACTATTTCTCTATCAACTCTCACCTCTACGCTAGGTGGTTCTATTTCCTCATCTTCTGTCTCTATCAACAACACCTCAAAGTCTCCTTCTTTAGATGTCCAAACTTGCTCTATTTTTGGTTCATGTGTACTATGGTCTGAGTTACTTGCATTCTCTCTTTGAGAAATCCTCATGCTCCTTCTTACTAGAATTTTCTCTCATACTTCCCATCTCCTATGCCTTTGTACACTGGTGTCTGTCATTCACCTCTAATTTTTGTAGTATTCTTTCTTTGTCAATTTGACCCATTTTAACAAAAATGCCAGATTTGATAAGGCAATGACACCAAATGTAGCATAAGGGTGTAGTATTCCTAGTGGGGAGGTGATTTTCTAATGCTTATAATGATCAATGTATTATCCTTAACTTGTTTACCAAATCGTACGATCGTACAATCCTTAAAACTACCCTTTTACGCCCAATGAACAACTTGTACGGAAGTCAGTTCGACACACTGTATGATCTAAAATCATATAGTGGTATGGATTGTATGATTCTACACTCATCCAAACTATCATATTCAGTTTTGGAGGCTATCATACACAGTTTTGTAATTAATAAGTCGATTCCACAAAACTACCAAATCGGGTAAGTTTCCTTCTATCACCTGAATTGCCAAATCGGGTAAATCATATTTGTACGATTTGTACGAACTCTGGTGTACGATTTGTATGAAATGAAGGTACAAACAAGTGCTAAATTGGATATTCTACTGGGCCAATCTCTCTCAGATAGGTTTTGTAAGGATTTAATATGCCAATTAATCCTTTTCCTGCAACATGCAAAGCATACCAACGGGGCTGGAGAGAGATGCAATTCAAGTGGCTACATCCAAAAATCATACAACAGGGTTCAATACATCCTCAAATATACTACCATCATCTCATATCAATCTACAAGCATCACCAGTGCCGGATTCATACAATCTACTACAACAATGCATAAAACTAACCAAAGCATTCACCAGAAAGCACATGCAACATGATTAAGCCATAAATCATCACTCATCCATGCCAGAATCGTACACAACCTAGAAAAAACGTATTCATGCTCATTTGTATCTTATTCTATCATCAATGCAATTACAATATGGCTGATCTACAACAATTACTGCAATAACTCAGAACATACTAGTCTAACTCACTTAGATTCTCACCAGCAAATATCCAACAACAACCAGACCTACGAATTTGAAAATGGGGCCTTATATAACATTGCCCAGGCCGTTCCAAAGTGGTTCCTAAGGCAATTAGTTATTTTACAACTACCCATGCATAACAGAATGCATTAATTAAGGCTTTTACTAAGTCTAACACTTTAATTATCAAACCTATGCGCCATTTCAACCTAAAATTACATTTCCCATGCATTTCATTGCATTTCAGTGTGCCTTGTACGGTTTGCCTCCACCTTGTATGGTTTTCCCTCCTGGTTGTATGGTTTTCCCTCCTGGTTGTACGGTTTGCAAAACTTGTACTAACTATCAAAATTGTCAAAATTGAGCAAATCCATTGGATCACTTTCTCTTCTTCTGGGAGGTGGATTTGCTGCCTACATCTTAATATGGGTTCAATTGCACCCTCATATATTTCATTGAATCATAATCACTTTCTACTATATTGAATCTTCATTCAATTTTTTTATTAGTGTAGATTGTGTTTCCATCTCTAGTCTAGTCCAACTATGGATCATGCACATCTTGGATGACCCATTCAAAGGCTAGATGAATAAGTCAAACTTACTACTATATCGAAGTTATATACAATATTTAATTAGGTTAAATTGTATCACCATATCCACTCTAATCCAATTATGAATGATGCACATGTTGGGTAACCCATCCCATGGTTGGATGGATCAATCAAATGATGGTAAATACTTGACTCTATTATATCATTGTAATCAACTAGTGGTGAATACATAAATATATTAAATCATTATAATGGAAATAAATTATAAATTTTCTTAACCATTGAATAATGTTGTTCTACTTTTATAACTATATTTTTATTGATTTAATAATTTTCTATTTCCATAAGTTTTTTTCTATTTTTTATACTTATGTTCTTTATCTCTTGTGGAAACTATACATGACCTTTTTTATAATTAAAATTACTTTCTTCAACATGTTTCTTCTATTATTTTTTCAATGAGTTTACACAAGTTTTTATGAGGCATTCCAATCCCCTCATAGTGAGTGGGGTTTGAACCTTGGACCTCTCAAAGAAAGGCCAAAGCCATTATCACTACAGTAACATTGCAACTATATTTTTCCTATTATTAGAGATTCCTCTTCAACCTTTAAATTGTGGTAGGTTGTAACTTTCAAGCCACATGTATTTACACTGCATTTACAAATATAACTATATATATTTAGACTTGATTAGCAAATAAAATTCCATTTTGCTTTGCTAAAAACTCAAATATTTTGTTTATCATTTAAGATTCCTCAAATTTTCCATATTTGATGATTTTTTTAATATTTAATTTGTCAACATTAGCTTCTAAGTTGAATATAGTCAACAAGATTGGGTATGATATCTTATTTATTCTAGGTCACAAAGTGGGACTAGAATACTAGTGAAGTGACTTTATTTGTTAATTAAAATTATTTGAATATACTAATGGAGGCTATATTTGACCACTCCTCACCTTCATATAAGATTGTTTTTACATACACTAGATAGACATTGCTACTAATATATTATAACTTAAAAAAATGACTATGCATATTTTCATAGTGTTTCGAAATGAATAGAAGTTAAGGAAAATTGTGTGGTAAAATTAGATGTTAGTACAAACTCAATTTTTTTGGAGTGTAAGCAAATATTTTAAGTTGGTTCTTTGTCATGCCATTTCCTTCATGTTAAAAATGGCCAAAATGTTGTTGAACCGGAGACCCCTAAGTCAGCCCTTGATTCTAGTGTGTTCAAACTCTTTAATATTTCTAGTCAACCATCCAATACTCAACACCAAGCCATTGATAGGTCAAGCATAAAATGGGTTTCGTTGCTTTTTGGTTGGATAAAATTCAATTTCGACGAAGTTGTAAAAAAAAATCCTAGAAGAGAAGACAAAGGTGGCATATTGAGAAATGACAAAGGTAAAGTTTTATTGGCTTATGCAGATAGGTTTGAGGATCATACAAACAACATGCCATAATTCAAAGCTCTCTACCAGGGTTTTCTATTGGTAGAAAGCATGAACATTGATCGTATTGTCATCGAAGGAGATTCTCTCCTGGTGATTAATTGGCTCTAAGGGAAGCATAGACTGCCTTGGAATATGTCCAATATAATCAATGAATGTATCATATTAGTGTTTAAATAGTCATCAACTATCATCCATAATGCTTATAGGGATGCCAAAAAGGTAGCAGACATGATCGTCAACATTGGAGTTGATGCCATTTCTCTTCAAATCTAGAGAAAATAATTTTCCTTTTAGGATTCTCAATGACATCAAATCAAAACAACCAGTTTCATATAGTCTATGCATTATCCCTAGGTGTCACTCTAAAAATTTGGTGGTTCTACCCCATTGGTTGAGGTGACCTTCACCTTCACAACTAATTTGATCGGGATGTGGTGAGTCACCCATTTCCCAAACTCTGATCCATTATTATCAGATCATCAACTTAAAACCTGTCATGAGAGTAAATTAGAGAATATTTTGGTACCCCATGACCAATAAGAGTAGGATTTACCATATTTTCCATTTTAAGAGCCCTCCATGCTATGCTTTGGTACCTCTTATTTTTTCCAATTTGATAATTTTGATTATCTTTGATATTCGAAATGCTAATTCCAAGAAGAAATTAATTTTCGTGATTGATCACATGTCATCATCAATGCTTTCGACTCATGATATGACGTATTCTAGGTTTGAAGTGTACCAAAGTCCCTGCACCCTATCTATTGTGCTATCCCTTCCAAGAATCATTTATGTTGTGAACTTTTCTCAGTCTCAAATGGCCATTGTTGAACCTATAACTCTATCACTTGATCCTGATGTAGACTCTAATATCAGAATCCATGGTTTATTAAAATTCCTACAAAAATTTAGTAGGCATGATGAAGAAATCTCCAACAAATTTTTTCAGTCCTGGAACAATGGTCAGGTTGTCATCAAAGTATTGAGTTGTAAAGTTTTGGTTCGTCTCCTTGCTGATATTACCAAACTTCCCAATGATGGAGACCTCATTAGGAGGGATAAGCATTCCATAGCTGAAGAGCTTAAGTTTTTACCTTATCATGGGAGAAAATTGGGTCATGAAAAATGGGGATATTGTGAGGAAAGGTCTTTTGGAACCATGGTGCAGAATCCTCATTCCCATCATGCAATTTTTTAGTGGATGCTATTGACAAGCTGCTCAAGAGTTTTCATCTTGCTTTTTTGAACCATCTCCAAGATGTAAAAGAGATAAATATCCCTAAATAATTTGAACTTCCTCCCATCACAAATTTGAATAGGGGCTTCTTCTTTTTCCTAGACTCTTCCTCTGAGCATTCACTCTCACTTCAGTTTCCTCTTTTTCCTCCTGAGTGGTGGTTGTCACTTCCTGTGCTATCTGACCCATATCTATGTTCTTCATAAATTTTGAAGCATCCAGGATTTCAAATTCATCGTGTTGGAAAATTTATGGAGATACCACCATCTTCTTTGTTTTTTCTCAACTCTAGTATTCTAGATCCATTTTTTCTGAATATGACTATTCTTCCTCATACTGATCCTTTTATGGAGACTCATCTTGCTTTTCTATAATGATATTATTTACCATTATTTCTTGTTGTTATCTCGTTATTATTTGAATTAGGCTTACTTTTATCTCCACATTTTCCTCCCTTTCTTGAACTGGCAGCTGCTCCTGTCGTCGTTGCTACATTGTTTGTTGTTCCAGTTCAGGTTCCATTCTCCTTGTCCTTTTTCTTCGAGGATGTACATCCTAATCATTCAAAGTAGTGTCTTCTGGTACCTATGTGGCCTATTGTTCCCTCTTTTTTTGAGGCTTCTTCAGAGTCACCTTCTTAATAGGTATTGAATTTGCCAATATCAAAATGGTTGGTTGTCATTCACCAACTTCTCGAGGTTCTGTTAAACCTAGAAAATGGATTCCCAATTATGTGATAGTATTTAATAACAATCCAATGGTATGGAAAGTAATTTCAAAATTCTTTGATATTTTTGTCAGTACTTCGTGCATTTTAATTTCTAAATAGGTACCCCAATCATACTTGATTCCTTGGGTGATACCTTCTACATACTGAGCCATCCATATTGGCATCTCTGTGGCTTGTGTATCCCCTACCAGGTGAACCATTACTATATTTATAGCACATGGACAATCATCTCCTTTCAGCTGGCTCTATTTAATCCCTTGAGTTCCTACACCCGAGATATTTGTTGTAGTTGATGAATTCACCTTAGTTAACGAAGTGATGATACGATATGACTCAATCAGATCAACCAACTTCTTAAATATCTATGTGTTGTATGTTAGCAATATAAATATCTTCCTAAATGCATTTGTGATCACTTCTATTTTCACTGACTGCTTATCCACATTGACAAAGGTAGATCTGGTCATAGGATTATATGCCTAAACCATCTTCAATAGATAATTATAAAAGAAGGTTTTTTGGTGTGGTGGTACTTGTACTATTACAACTACACCAGCCTCCTCGAACATTTTCCTCCATGGATGGTTCTTGTTTTTTATCACTCCACCATCGTATGCATGTTTCTCCTCCATGATGTACGAATGAAATATTTGTTATCTCTACCCGAACTTCCTTAGGTCCACTACTCAAATCCTCATCCTGACCTGTGATATGTACTTCACTCCTCAATTCCCTTCTTGAAACTCTTTCTTGTGCCATTCTCTCCTCTTGGTATCTTGGTGATGTTATTCTTATGTCAACCCTCCGGTACCTCTAACCTCTCCAGGGCCTGTATCCTCCTCTTCTCCAAGGACGAGTACCATGCCAATCATGGGAATGAGACTGTTGTCCTTGGTACTGTCGTGGTCATGACTCTCTTTTGTGTAAAGGTCCTAATGATTTTTCCACCTTATTGGCTGCAATACTTATCAACTGGTATCCAAACTCTTATGCTGAGATCATTTTCTTGCAATATCTTTAGTTGTCTTGCTAATCAAACATCACTGATTCAATAATTGGAAGTGTTAGAAATCATAAAACTACTGCAATTCATTCAATCTATTAAAAATTTGTATAGTCTACTCTTCTTCCTACTCCGGTATGGTTTCCTTTAGGATCACTACTTCTAGATCATACAATCTTACAAACTATCGTTGTTTGATCTTAGAACTAATTTATCTTCCTTAAATCATAAAACTATCACATGAAATCATGCAGGTCCATACTAATCCATACGGTCTTCCTCCCTAACTACTCCCCTTCATACGATTTTGTATGATTCCGTACAATTTGCTAAAAAATGGCTAAAAACAACCAAAAAGCTGCCCGAAATTGCACAAGTTTTCTCTGGAGATCGTACACTACCCCAAAATCATACAATACAACTTTTCAAATCCTAGGTTGTAAAAAATTCATTATTTTCACTTCCTTTTCCGAATTCTTTACCAACCCAGTTTCCAAATTGCCCTGATCTCTCTTTTCAATGCTTTTCCTGAGCAAATTTCCACCTTTTCCTCCATTGGTGCAATTTATCTTCAAAAAAAAAAAATTTAGGCTATATTTTATGGTTGTACAGACTTATACTTCTTTCCACTACATTTTTCCCTTCGTTTTTAGTTGCTTTTGTTCTATTTAAGGTTTGAAATTCCTTCCTTTTGCAATTTATGTATTTCGGCTCCAATTTATCACTCTTTCGAACCCAAACTTACATTTTTTCCACCATAAGGTTCTCACTTGGGCACCTTCTACTTCTAACCCTCCATTATTTTTTGTTGTAATTCAAATTTTCCCTTCAATGGAGTCAAACCCTAGCTTTTCTCCCTTTTACCTCTTTGGTTTGATTTTTTCGAGTGTGAAAAGTTCTCCTTGGTGCTACTTAAAATGGGTCCTTGCTTATTGCATATTATTGATGAATTTTACTGCCCATGTGGTATTCTCTATTTGGTTTCATGCTTTTCACCTTCGTTCTCCTAAAAAATTCAAATCCTCTTTGTATGGTTTAAAGAAAATTGCCAATTTATCCTTTTATCTAAATTGTTCATCAAACCCTAACTAAAACCTAACTAATTTTATTTTCTAGATTGCGCCACCTTGCATGTTTTCCATCCTCCTGTCTTGAATTATTGACATTTTAGCACTTCATTTTAAAATTTTTGTCTTTTCCCACTTTTTCCTCCAACAGCTATTTTTCGCACATGTTGCATTAAATGGGGTGGTTGAAAATCGTACAACATGCCCAAAATCGTACAGTGTATGACCTAAATTATACAACCTATACTTTTGTATGATTTCCAATGTCCCTTGCCAATTTTACTTCTATGATTTTATACTTGTGCCTTTTTCATTTTTAATTTTGACTTGTACGATATTATACTTAGAATTTTTCAAAATTTTCTCTTTTTGAAAAGGTCGTTGTTTTCGGTTTTCAACCCACTTATTAATTGCATCCCGAGGGATTTTCATAATTAAGGCACTCTCTTTTTATTTTTTCTTTTTCTTTTTCTTCTCTCTTTTTTTTCTCAATCCTAGTCTATTTACACTTATCGTCGTGGTAATCGTACAGTGACACTCACTTGTATGATCCCATCGAATTCTTCTCTTGGAGGTTAGACTATGATATTTTGAGTGGTTGTGTCACCTGTTGGTACTTGCTTCCTAGGTTGATTCATCTCCACTTGTGATGTTATTGAATTTCCTGGACATCCCCTTCCATGTATACAATTTGGAATTGTACAATTGCAAGTTGGAGTATCTTCACCTGTGATCCTTTCTGCTTGTCACATAGAAATTTATCTCTTGGTAGTTGTGTCCTTACTAATCTACTATCATTCGAGCAACTTATCCACCTATCACCTCAGCTAAATTTTGGCTCTAGACTCGGTGATCGAATCCTTAGCTATTCCTGGTTTCTTTCATCTACAAAATGCACTCTTTCTCTACCAGCAAAGCCTCTCCCACGCAAGTGTCTTCCCCATCCTATTCCTCTTGACATTAGGTTTATCTGCACCAATGGTGATTCCATCCTTTCTTGGAGTAATCCTCTACCACCTACCACTCTTTGAGGTCCTCATCATATTAGTGGTGGTCATCCTAGTGGGTACTACCTTACGGGATTAGGTAAGATTCCTCGCATCCTTGTTAACCCTTATGGATTCCTTGTCTAGGTCATACAGGCTAGAGGTGTATCACCTGGCCATCTAGGAGTAGGGGTCGAAACCTTCATCGTACTATTCCTCCTCTAATTGTAACATCACCTTGTCCTTCCTCATTTTGTAATCGAATACCTCCTTCCATTACTGGTTGAAGCCTTAGGGGTCTTTATCTATTTCTTCCTCCCATTGCTCGGTTATTAGGAGTTATCTCTACCAATTCAATGTTGGCTAGTGGACTTCTACTTCTTCTTGTTATTCGTGACAATTATCACAGTGCTTTGATTCTACAATCCACACGTGCTAGGCGACATCTCCATATTCTTTCCTTGAAGTTTATTTGTGGAGATGAGGTTGCCAATACCTCTCTATATGAATCAGAAAAACCTGTCTCAGAACTTGAGTGATTCTGATTCTCTTCCCTCTATTCCACCCAATATGTTGGTAAATTCATCAATCTCTCTAATATTCGTACTTATCTCCTTTGTCTTCTCAACTATCAATAGGCTATTATGTATGCTTGCGGGTCAAGGTTGGTTTGACGGTCCTACGATCTCCCTAGTTGTCTCTATGATGTTATACATGCTGGGGGATCATGATTACCTTAAGGATTCTAGGGGTTATCTGGACAATCATTATCCTCACTACTTTCTATACTAGGTTTCATTACTAGCCAAGGCATACCTTCATTACTGGAGTCACTCAAATCCAGTCATATATTGCCTTGTGATTCGAGTGATGTGGTTGCTTCCTCAATGTCTCGCCACAACATTCTTGCATCTTCATTAGTCATTGGTGGATCACTTGGTGGTACTTGCAAACTTGTACCTGCTCCATAATTTCTTATACTGCTCCTTGGAGTTATCCCCTCATCATCCTCAGGTTCTCCTTATAGCTCTTGTAGCCTAGATTTTCTTTGCTCATTAGCCTTCTTATTGTACTATCCAATTTCTAGATAATTTATTCTCTCAAACTTGCATTATGACCCCACAATGTCTGATATTCTTCTTGTAGTTATTGAGTTTGTAACCACATCCTCTGTTGTAATATCCCTATCTAGGCCAATGGAGTAAGTCCATATAATTCTTAATTGATGGTCTTAATCATGTATTCCTCTAGAACTTCTATTTTAAAGGTGTCCACTCTATCTTCATATCATACTATTATTCGTATCCTTCTTCGTCCTTCCACTTGTTGGGGAATTTCCCTCCATTCTATATGAGGATACATCATATTTCTACTTACTAGCGGTGCTTCTTCCATCCTTCCCTTATTCCTGGATAACAGTACTATCTCCTGATGTCCTCTTTCTTTTGGAGGAATCCAATCTTCATTTTCTTCCTCTATTCGTTCGGTCCCATATGTAAATCTGACATGTACTCATAATATTCTTCTTTCTCTGGGTTGAGGTGCCAAATTTTTTTATTCTATGGTTGGTTGTGTCTCATTTCCTTCTATAAATAAGTGTGTGAGTCCTATATTTGGCTCTTCCTATGATGGAATTGTCTCACTCTGAGCCCTCCCTTGAGCTTATGCTCATCTTCGTCATTCAATCTCCTATGAAGTAATGAATAAGCACAGTACCTTGTAAGGCTTCAAATTTGAGCCATTTACAGTGTCGAGTACCTCTGCCCCATTCAAGTTCTGTAACTTGACTGCTCCATTATTCATTACTTCAACTACTTTATAGGGACCAAACCATAACATATTCAATTTACTAGGATTGATTTATTGCTTCCCATTAAACTTTAGAACCAAGTCATCTAGACTAAGTTTGAACTTCCTCAAATGTTTGTCATGCCACACCTTCTATATTTTTTGAGCTACCTCAATCACCCATTATGCCATGACTCTTCTTTCATCCAATTTTATCAGTGTTGTCAGTCGTTCTTCCAAACTTTCTTTATCACACAAGCGATGCTCTACCATGACTCTCAAACTTGGTATCAAGAATTCAACTGGCACCACTACCTCCTATCCATACATCAATTAGAAAGGTGTATGTTATGTTGTATACTTAAAATTTGTTCTATAGACCCACAAAATAGATGGTAGTATTTCTTCCCAATATGCTCCCTCTATTACACAGGTTTTATACAGAGTAGATACCATGACTTTATTTGTTGCTTCCACCTGTCCATTAGCTATGGGATAATACAGACTAGACAATGAGTGTAAAATCCTTAACTCTATCATCATCATTTTGATAATTTCATTGAAAAAGTGTCCCCCTTGGTTACTTATTATCTATAGCGAAATACAAAATCTTGTGATTGTTGTAATCACAATGACACTAAGAGGGGGGGTGAATCAGTGTGTTCTTTAAAAATTTCTAAAACATATGATTTTAGAACCAACAGCAGTTTAAAGCAGATGAAAAGAATACTAAATGCATCAAGAAAGCATCACACATAACAAGGCAATTTAACGAGGTTCACCAATGTGGCTACTCCTCAAAAATGACTGCTTGGACTACCATCCAAATCCAGTCAATGCAAAGCTACAACTTTACATAATCCTTTACCAAAGACCAACCTGGAAGGAGCACCAACCCCTTAACTTTATCTTTTTCAACAGAATGGAGCACCAACTCCTATTTTACCAGGACCTACTGGAAAGAGGCACCAACCCCTTTTGCCAAGCTACAACTTGGAAGACAAAAATAAAAATTCTAGAATAAAACTTTCACCTCAATTTTCATGATCTGCTATTTTTCTGCATTCTGCTGCTTCTGCGCAAAATAATTCGCACTCTCCGACCGCTTCTCTATACTTCTTCGCGCTCTCTGCTGTATTCAGCCGATCGATCTCTTCTGTGAACTGTGCACTGTCACTTCGGACTTAGAACACAACTTCTGGACATCGCGCTCTTATCTTCGCACAAGTCACTCTGCTCGCTCTCGCACATCATCTCATCGCAATGCACACTATCTTGTCGCAACGCACACTCTACTGCAACTCCAAAGAACTCTCACATCTATAGTCTGTGCATTATTGCTTCGGACTTGAAACACACCTTCTGCACATCGTGCTCTTGATTCTCGATCAGTTGATATGCACTCTTCACTGCGTCACTGAAGAAATATCGCTTCGGTCTTAGCTCAGATCGAACCGACTCACTCTCTGCACATAGTAACTTTCGCATACGCACTTTATGTTCGTCCAAGTCACTATCCATCTTCAATTAGCCCTCCTTTTATAGAAGAAATGTTTAAGACAAATGTTAAATCATAGTCGGCTGTAACTCTCAGACGTCGACTGCAAACCCTAATGATGTCGTCTTCAAACCCTAGAGTTTTTTGGCTGCTTGAACCTGATGATTGTCGGCTGCAAACCCTAAACACTTCCGCTATAAAAACCCTAGCAAATGTCGGCTTCGAAACCCTAAAAACGTCCGCTGTAAAACCCTTGATACTGTCGGCTTCAAAACCCTAAAAACGTCCGCTGTAAAACCCTAGAAAAAGTCGGCTTCGAAACCCTAAAAATCATCGGCCTCGATTCAACTTGTCGGCCTCAAACGCTGCTGCTTCTCTGTCACCTTTCTGTTGCTGTTGCCCCGAAAAACTAACATGTCGCGATATCGCGACACTTTTTGTGGCCGTACGCCTCCTTGACCTTGTCGTCGCGATATCGCGACTGTTTTGGCCTTTGAAAGCTTTCCCACCGTTCATGTCACGAAATCGTGACACTTCAAACTTTTGCTGACGTCATCCTTAATGTTGTCACGAAATCGCGACGCTTCCGGCTTCCAGCAGCTTTCCTTGCACCCTGTCACGAAATCGTGACACTTTCAGCTTTTGCTGACGTCATCATCATTCTTGTCGCGAAATCGCGACGCTTTCGGCTTCCAGCAGCTTTTCTTGCACCCTGTCGCGAAATCGTGACACTTTCAGCTTTTGCTGACGTCATCTTCATCTTTGTCGCGAAATCGCGACGCTTTCGGCTTCCGTACAATTTGAGCTTCATGCAGTAGCGAAATTTCTACAACTTTGCCTTGTGCTTCCAACTTGCTTCTTCTTGAGAAATTTTGACTTGTGCCTTACACTTTCGACTTGAAGTATGATTGCTGCACCTTTGATGTCTGCACTTTAGACCTGTAGCGAAATCGCTACACCTTTGTTTTGCGCATCTTTTACCCGTAGCGAAATCGCTACACCTTTACTTTGTGCCTTTGCAGCTCGTAGCGAAATTGCTACACCTTTACTTCGTCCCTTTGCAACTCGTAGCGAAATCGCTACACCTTTACTTTGTGCCTTTGCAGCGTAGCGATCGCTACACCTTTACTGTCCCTTTGCAACTCGTAGCGAAATTGCTACACCTTTACTTTGTGCCTTTGCAACTCATAGCGAAATCGCTACACCTTTACTTTGCACCTTTGTAACTTGTAGCGAAATCGCTACAACTTTTTCACTTAACACTTTCTCCCCGTTTTCGCAGTGAAAAGTCAACATGTAGCGAAATCGCTACAGTTTCTCGACTTGACTTCTTGGCCTCCGACTTGTCGCGAAATCACGACAGTTTGCCTTGCGCCTTCTCTCTCCTTACTTCCGTCGTGAAATCGTGACATTTTCGGCTGCACTTTCTCTCTCCTCATTTTCGTCGCGAAATCACGACATTTCTGGCTGCACTTTCTCTCTCCTCACTTTCGTCGCGAAATCGCGACATTTCTGGCTACATTTTCTCTCTCCTCCGACTTGTCACGAAATCGCGACAGAAAACATGTCGCGATATCGCGACAGTTTTCTCACTTGTCTTTTTCTTCAAATTTTTTGCATCTGAATGACTTCTGATCTGTCTACCCACTGCATCCTTGGATCTAACTGCCTGTGTTGACAACAATGACAACCTTCTTGCAACACCTTGCTCAACAATCTCCCCCTTTGGAATTGTTGGCAACACCTGTATACATTCCTCGTAACTCTTCTCCCCCTTTGTCAATAATACCAAAGGGCTCGTCTGCAGACTCTCCCCGAGTCCATCCTCACACTTCTCGTGCACAATTTGACTCCCCCGAGTCCATCCTCAAATACTCAAATGCTCCCCCCGAGAAAGTGATCCCCGTAGCTAGTCACTTCTTAGGAAGTGTGACTACTCCTAATTTGCTTCGAAGATACTCAAATACTTCCTTGGGCAAAGGTTTTGTAAAAATATCTCACTACCTGCTTCTGTAGTTGGGACATAGTCCAATTTAACTTCTCCTTCTGCAACTTTTTCTTTCAAGAAATGATACCTTATAGCAATGTGCTTTGTCCGTGAGTGCATTACTGGATTCTTAGAAATGTTGATTGCACTGGTGTTGTCACACTTTACTGATATTGGTTCACTAAAATTAATGCCTAGATCTTTCAAAGTTTGTTTCATCCACAAAACTTGTGTACAACATGTTGCTGCTGCAATATATTCTGCCTCACTGTAGATAGAGAAACCGACTCTTGCTTCTTACTCGTGCCATGCAACCAATCTGTCCCCCAAATAGAATGCTCCTCCACTGGTACTCTTTCTGTCATCAACACATCCAGCCCAATCTGCATCTGAATATGATATAAGAGTGAAATCTTTGCCTTTTGGATACCACAGCCCATACTCCATGGTGCCTTTGAGATACCGAAATATCCTTTTAACTGCTGTTACATGAGTCTCTTTGGGACTGGCCTGAAATCTGGCTACCATGCAAACTGCCTACAGAATATCAGGTCTGGTTGTCGTTAAATATAGTAAGCTTCCTATCATTGATCTATACATGGTTTGATCTACAGGTGGAGATTTGTCTTCTTTACTCAATTTGCAGCCTGTTGTCATGGGAGTGCTTACTGGCTTACAATCCTCCATAGTGAACCTCTTTAGCATTTCTTTCACATATTTGATTTGGGAAATGAATATTCCTTTCTCATTTTGATTAACTTGTAGCCCTAGAAAGTAAGACAGTTCACCAATCATAGACATCTCAAATTCCTTCTCGCATCTTATTTGCTAAGTCTTTACAAGCTTCATCTTTGTTGCTGCCAAATATGATATCATCTACATAGACAACTAAAACAATGAGATGCCCATCTTCTATTTTCACATACAGATTACTGTCTACTAAACCCTTTTTGAATCCTTGTTGAGAGAGATAGTTATCTAGCCTAGCATACCAAGCCCGTGGTGCTTGCTTTAGTCCATACAGTGCTTTCTTTAATCTGCAGACAAGGTTAGGATCCTCACTAATTTGAAATCCATCCGGTTGTTCAATAAAGACCTCCTCTTCGAGTTTCCCATTTAAGAAGGCAGATTTTACGTCCATCTGATACACCCTAAAGTTTTTGTGAACTGCTAAGGCCAAAAACATTCTAATTGCTTCTAATCTGGCCACTGGAGCAAACGTCTCTTCAAAATCAATGCCTTCGACCTGTGCATATCCTTTACAAACCAGTCTTGCTTTGTTCCTAATGACCTGTCCGTCTTCATTTAATTTGTTTCGAAATATCCACTTGGTGCCGATTACATTCTTGTTTGCAGGTCTAGGTACTAACTCCCAAGTTCTGTTCTTTTCAATCTGATCTAATTCTTCATTTATTGCCTTCATCCAACCTGTCATCTTTGCTTGCTTCATCTATGTTTTTGGGCTCAATGTCGGATAAAAGAGAGTAATTACTTATTACTTTCTTTCTTGTCTGAATGCCAGCTGTGGGATCTCCAATTATTTGGTCTCTAGGATGATTTTTCTGCCAGCTGCCCATTTTGAATTTTCTATTTTCTTGCATCTCTGAGTCATCTGATAAGTCATCTGTATCAGCCGTAGATGTATTTTCTGTGCCATGAACTTCATCACTTTCAATTACTTCTTCGTAGATTGGGTAGTTTTCTTGAAAATTAACTATTTGTTTCCTCCCTTCATCGAATTTAACATCTGCACTGTCCACAATTTTCTTGAGTCTCTTGTTGTAGCATTTGTAAGCTTTGCTATGTGGAGAATAACCAACAAAAACACCTTCATCTGCTCTATCTTCAAACTTTCCAAGGTTGTCATCAGTTTTTCTGATGTAGCACTTACAGCCAAATACTTTGAGATGTTTTGCTGTTGCTTTTCTACCAAACCACAACTCATACGGTGTTTTGCATTCACGAGTTCTTAACATATACCTGTTTTGAATGTATACTGCTGTGTGAACTGCTTCTTTCCAGAATCTGTCTGCTATTTTGTTTTCTCGCAGACATGGTGCGTGCCATTTCCCGTATAGTTCTGTTCTTCCTCTCTACTACACCATTCTCATCGAGGAGTTCGGTCGCTGAATATTGTCTCCCGATACCATATTTTTCATAGTATTCTGCAAATTCATTCGAAATGAATTCTCCTCCTCTCGTCTGATCGCAAGCATTTAATCCTTTTCCCTGTTTCATTCTCGACTAGCTGTTTGAAGGTTCTGAACATTTCAAACGCTTCTGTTTTATCTTTTAGGAAGAATATCCATGTCATTCTGGAATAATCATCGATACACAACATAAAGTATTTGTCGCCGTTTATACTTTGAGTCCTCATGGGTCCGCATAAGTCTGTATGAATGAGTTCCAAGGGTCTGCTCGTGTGATATTCTTTTGTTTTAAATGAAACTCTGGTTTGCTTTCCCTTCTGACATGAAGCACAAACACTGTTTGAGGGTTTCTTAATAGTTGGAATATCTCTTACTGCTTGTTTAGAGCTGATTCTCACCAAATTATCAAAACTTATGTGTCCTAGTCTCTTATGCCACAACCAGTTTCTCTTCTTCTTGTCCAATAAAGCACATACCTTCTAAAAATTCTGAGAGTGTGTATAGGTTACCAAACGTCCTTGAGCCGGTTGCTATCAATTTCCCGCTTTTTATTTTTCTGACTTCACAACCTTGCTTCTTGAAAACCACTTCATGTCCTTTATCACAAATTTGACTCACACTTAACAGATTATGTTTCAAACCATCCACATATAAAACTTCTTCTGACTTGATTTTCCCTTCACTAATTTTGACCGATCCTTTACCTATTATTTTGGCTCCACCATTATTGCCGAACTTCACCGAACCACCCTCATACTTCTGTAGATTTTCAAATTTCTGTTTATCACCTGTCATATGACTTGAGCAACCACTGTCAAGAATCCACGGTACATACTTATTCTGAGCTCTAAACGCTGTCTGCACTATTAAAGATTCCTGTTCTTTCCTAAGCTATTCTTTTTGTTGCCATTTTGTTTTAACTGTGGTGTTGGGTTCTAGCTGGGATTTCCCCTTTTCAGAGTCTTGCACATTTCCTTCAGAAGAAATTCTATTTTGTTTTGCCCTATACGGTTGAGTTCTTCTTTTCTGAGATTGATATGAAACAGAAATACTACGACAATTTCTGGCAATATGCCCAAAGTTATGACACTTAAAGCACTCTACTGCATAACTCATTAGAGGAGCAAAAGCATTTCTACTAGTGACACTTCTTGGGCCTATATTGTATTTGCAGTCAACAATTTTATGCCCATAACCATTACATTTAAAACAAAAACCATAGAAATAATGATTAAACCTGAAAGATGGTCTTGGCCAAGTTGTTGCAGGAGCCTTAGATCTTCTTCTCTTTTGATGTATGACCTTGGTAAAGCCATCATTGTCAACTGCTATTTCAGGACTGGCATTACAGCTTTCTTTTGCCTGATTTGTTTTTCTTTCCACAACCTGTTTCTTGTCTTTACTCTTTTTACTTTCAACATTGCTTGCCTTTGGTCCACTTGATGATTCTCCTTCAGTAAAGCCCAGACCGAATTTGATACCTGTGGATCTTTGATCGCTTAGAATTTTGTCCAGCTTCATCGAACTTTCTTCACGTTTTAAATGACAGCTGATTTTTCGATCCAGCTCTTGTATCTGTATTCGGAGACTAACATTTTCTTCTTCCAATTTGCAGCAGTAATCTATCTTCATGGTTACCTGAATTTCAAGATCTTCGAACATTTTCTTGTATTCTTCTGTCTGTGTCTTTAGACTGGCTATAATGTCATTTGCATCCTTAAGTTTCCTTGACAGTTTTTCATTCTTCCTTTTCTCATATTTCCATTCCATAAGAGCAGACACCAGCTCACCCTCTAAATCAACTTCAGCCTCATCTTCTTCAATTGATACTTCAGAGTTCATTCCCTCTCTATTTTCTGTGTTTTCTGCCTCTTCTGATTCGTCTATTTCAAACGCCATAAAGAGAGCCTCACCTGTTCCTTCTTCAGAGTCTTCACTAGAACTGTCCTCTGAAGATTCTGCATTTCGGGAGATAAAGCTTTTCTTTTTGAAATTGCTTTTTCTGAAGTTTGTTTTCTTCCTCCATTCACCTCTTTCTTGATGCTGAGTTTCTTCACCTTTGTTCTTGTCATTGAGAGGACATTTGGTAGCAAAGTGTCCAATGCCTCCACAATTGAAACATTTAAGAGGTAGCTTTCCTTTGTATTTTCCTTTTCCTTTCTTCAGCTTTCTTACAAAATTTGCTTCCATTTCATCTGAATCATTCTCTTCTTCGCATTCTTGTTTTGTGCTTTTGCCTTTTAAGGCTTTGAAGGCTCTTCTCTATCTGTGGGATTAGATCTTCCTATTCTCATTTCAAAAGCAAGTCAAAGAACCATGCATCTCATCCATACTAAAATGATTTAAATCTTTGGCTTCTTCTATGGCAGAGACTTTAGAATCAAATCTAGGAGGAAGTGATCTCAATACCTTTTTCACGATAGCAGCATCGGTTAGTTCTTCACCAAGACCTCTGATTGAATTGGTGATCCCATTGACTCTTTGCATGAAGGTCTCAATGTTCTCATCATTGTCCATCTTTAAAGATTCGTATTGAGCTCGATGTGCTTGAAGTTTGGCCTCCTTGATCCTATCATCTCCTTCATGAATGTTCTCTAGTTTATCCCAGATATCTTTTGCTGATTCACAGTTTATGACCTTGACTAGCTCACTGTCAACTAGTCCACACATAATAGCATTTCTTGCTTTTGAATCATATTCAAATGCCTTTTTACCTGCAGTGTCTGTTGGAGCGGTGGTAGGAGCTTTGTAACCATTAACTACCGCACCCCAGATGTCAAAACCCAAAGCACTGAGATATGTCTGCATTCTAATTTTCCAGAACGCATAATTGGTCCCATCAAACAATGGTGCTTTGTTCGAAGAGAATCCTTCACCACTTGCCATTGCGTAACTTCCAAGATCACCTTAGCTGTTTAAGCCTCTTCAGGAACTTGGCTCTGATACCAATTGTTGTAATCACAATGACACTGAGAGGGGGGGTGAATCAATGTGTTCTTTAAAAATTTCTAAAACATATGATTTTAGAACCAAGCAGTAGTTTAAAGCAGATGAAAAGAATACTAAATGCATCAAGAAAGCATCACACATAACAAGGCAATTTAACGAGGTTCACCAATGTGGCTACTCCTCAAAAATGACTGCTTGGACTACCATCCAAATCCAATCAATGCAAAGCTACAACTTTACATAATCCTTTACCAGCACCAACTGGAAGGAGCACCAACCCCTTAACTTTATCTGTTTCAACAGAATGGAGCACCAACTCCTATTTTACCAGCACCTACTGGAAAGAGGCACCAACCCCTTTTGCCAAGCTACAACTTGGAAGACAAAAATAAAAATTCCAGAATAAAACTTTCACCTCAATTTTCACGATCTGCTATTTTTTTGCATTCTACTGCTTCTGCGCAAAATAATTCGCACTCTCCGACCGCTTCTCTATACTTCTTCGCGCTCTCTGCTGTATTCAACCGATCGATCTCTTCTATGAACTACGCACTGTCACTTCGGACTTAGAACACAACTTCTGGACATCGCGCTCTTATCTTCGCACAAGTCACTCTGCTCGCTCTCGCACATCATCTCATCGCAATGCACACTATCTTGTCGCAACGCACACTCTACTGCAACTCCAAAGAACTCTCACATCTATAGTCTGTGCATTATTGCTTCGGACTTGAAACACACCTTCTGCACATCGTGCTCTTGATTCTCGATCAGTTGATATGCACTCTTCACTGCGTCACTAAAGAAATATCGCTTCGGTCTTAGCTCAGATCGAACCGACTCACTCTCTGCGCATAGTAACTTTTGCATACGCACTTTATGTTCGTCCAAGTCACTATCCATCTTCAATTAGCCCTCCTTTTATAGAAGAAATGTTTAAGACAAATGTTAAATCATAGTCGGTTGTAACTCTCAGACGTCGGCTGCAAACCCTAATGATGTCGTCTTCAAACCCTAGAGTTTTTTGGCTGCTTGAACCTGATGATTGTCGGCTGCAAACCCTAAACACTTTCACTGTAAAAACCCTAGCAAATGTCGGCTTCAAAACCCTAAAAACATCCGCTGTAAAACCCTTGATAATGTCGGCTTCAAAACCCTAAAAACGTCCACTGTAAAACCCTAGAAAAAGTCAGCTTCAAAACCCTAAAAATCGTCGGCCTCGATTCAACTTGTCGGCCTCAAACGCTGCTGCTTCTCTGTCACCTTTCTATTGATGTTGCCCCAAAAACTAACATGTCACGATATCGCGACACTTTTTGTGGCCGTACGCCTCCTTGACCTTGTCGTCGCGATATCGCGACTGTTTTGGCCTTTGAAAGCTTTCCCACCGTTCATGTCACGAAATCGTGACACTTCAAACTTTTGCTGACGTCATCCTTAATGTTGTCGCGAAATCGCGACGCTTTCGGCTTCCAGCAGCTTTCCTTGCACCCTGTCGTGAAATCGTGACACTTTCAGCTTTTGCTGACGTCATCATCATTCTTGTCGTGAAATCGCGACGCTTTCGGCTTCCAGCAGCTTTTCTTGCACCCTGTCACGAAATCGCGACACTTTCAGCTTTTGCTGACGTCATCTTCATCTTTGTCGCGAAATCGCGACGCTTTCGGCTTTCGTACAATTTGAGCTTCATGCAGTAGCGAAATTTCTACAACTTTGCCTTGTGCTTCCAACTTGCTTCTTCTTGAGAAATTTTGACTTGTGCCTTACACTTTCGACTTGAAGTATGATTGCTGCACCTTTGATGTCTGCACTTTAGACCCGTAGCGAAATCGCTACACCTTTATCTTGCGCATCTTTTACCCGTAGCGAAATCGCTACACCTTTACTTTGTGCCTTTGCAGCTCGTAGCAAATTGCTACACCTTTACTTCGTCCCTTTGCAACTCGTAGCGAAATCGCTACACCTTTACTTTGTGCCTTTGCAGCTCGTAGCGAAATCGCTACACCTTTACTTCGTCCCTTTGCAACTCGTAGCGAAATCGCTACACCTTTACTTTGTGCCTTTGCAGCTCGTAGCGAAATCGCTACACCTTTACTTCGTCTTTGTAACTTGTAGCGAAATCGCTACAACTTTTTCACTTAACACTTTCTCCCTGTTTCTGCCAGCAAAAAGTCAACATGTAGCGAAATCGCTACAGTTTCTCGACTTGACTTCTTGGCCTCCGACTTGTCGCGAAATCGTGACAGTTTGCCTTGCGCCTTCTCTCTCCTTACTTTCGTCACGAAATCACGACATTTTCGGCTGCACTTTCTCTCTCCTCATTTTCGTCGCGAAATCACGACATTTCTGGCTGCACTTTCTCTCTCCTCACTTTCGTCGCGAAATCGCGACATTTCTGGCTACATTTTCTCTCTCCTCCGACTTGTCGCGAAATCGCGACAGAAAACATGTCGCGATATCGCGACAGTTTTCTCACTTGTCTTTTTCTTCGAATTTTCTGCATCTGAATGACTTCTGATCTGTCTACCCACTGCATCCTTGGATCTAACTGCCTGTGTTGACAACAATGACAACCTTCTTGCAACACCTTGCTCAATAGTGATCACATGCTCATACAAAAATCGTGTTGTACTTTTTGTCGAGTTGTTAGGTAATGCTCTTGCTTTGACCCATTTTGTTAAGTATTCTATTGTGACTATGATGTATCTGCACTTCATTCATCATGATATTTTCAATGGTCCAATTAAGTCTAATCCCATCGCTCAAATAATTCTTGGGGTTGAAATGGATGCAAAGGCACAAAGTCCCTCTTTGTCGGCTTTCCTGCCCTTGGCACGTATCACATGCTTTCACATATTATTTTGCATCATTACACAATGTGGGCCACCATAGTCCAGCTAGTAATATTTTTCTAGCTATCACATCTGGTCCCATGTGACCTCCTGCTAAGCCTTCATGAGATTCTTTCAATACTGCTTTGACTTCTTCCATCACACATCTTCATAGGATACCGTCACTTCCCATATTATACAAAAATCTTCCTATCAATTGGAAGGGTGCTGACTTCATGATCACATTCTTTTTCTCAGTTTTCATCATTTCTTGTGGAAACTCACCTGTGGATAGATACTGGTCAATCAAATTTTACCATACTGGAACAATGTTGATGGTGAATAATTGTGAATCTAGGAATTCATCTAGAACTCCCATTCCTGTAGGCTCTCCTAATTTTACTACTATTTGGAATATGAAATCCTATAGGGTGACAAGCCACCTATTGAAATATCCTTGTATCATTGGTTTATTTATCAAGTACAACATGGCTTGGTGATTGACATAGAAGGCAAAGGGATTTGCCTATAAGTAGTACCTAAATTTATGAACTACATATACCATTCCCAAAGCTTCTCTTTTTGTTGTACTATAAATTCTATCTAGCCTTGACAAAAGGCAACTAGCAAAGAAAATAGGTTGATCTAGCCTAAACTGCCCTTCTTGTGCCAAAGAACATCCAATTACAAAATTTTAAGCATCAATATGTACATGGAACTCCTTATCCCAGTTTGGAAACACCAAAATCAGACTATTCACAAGCTTAGCCTTCAGCTTCTCAAAGGCTCCTTGGTGCTCCTCCGTCCATCTAAAAGGAATGTTCTTCTTCGTCAATGAATTCAATGGGTTGGATAAATGTGCATAGTTATGGATAAACCTTCGATAATATCTTGTTTATCCTAAGAAGGTTTTCAGTGAACTCACATCATATGGTTCTTCCATGTGCCATATCACATGAATCTTATTAGGATCTATTTTTAATCATTCACTGCACACTATGTGTCCTAACAATTTCCCATATGGTACCATCAGGTAGAATTTCTCAGGATTTAATGATATTTTTGCATTTTTGCACCTACTCATACATTCACTGAGGGTCGAAAGATGCTCCTTGATCTTCTCATAAATGGACCAATCATCCAAAAAATGCTTTAAAGTTTCCTATTGCCAACTGATCAAATGTATACAATATGATACACTAAAATGTAGTTGGGGTATTACAGAGCCCAAATGACATTCAATTGTACACATAGATGCCAGTATCCACAATGAATGTGTTTTTCATATTATCCTCCTTGGCTATGCTGATTTGATTTTACCCTAACAAACCATCCAAAAATGAACAGATCTCGTGTACTGTGACTTCTTCAAAGATGGAATCTATGAAGGGAATTGGGAAGGGGTCCTCAATAGTTACTACATTTAAAATTCTAAAATCCATGTATATTCTGATCTTGTCAAATTTATTCTTCAAGGTGATCACTATGGGGGATACCCATTCACTGGTTGTCATCCTGAAGATGATTCCTACTTCCAACATATTTTCTATCTCCGCATTCACTAATGCATCATATTGGATTCATTCTATATGGCCTCCTCCTTATGGGTTGAGATCCAAGAATTAGTATAATTTTATGGACACATAACTCCAGTGGTACTCCCTTAAGATCCTTATATGTCCATGCAAAGACATCCTTATATTCCAAGAATATCTTAAAAGCTACTACTTTCAGTACAAGGTTTCAATCATCACCGTAGTGAATCATCCTAGGTTCCTCCTCCATTCCTAGATTGATGTCCACTATCCAAGGTCCTTCATATTTGATATTTTCTATCTCACTTGTTGCTTTCTCTACATTCTTTAGGTGTGTCGACCTTGTATCAATCTCTGCATCTCCTACTGTATACTTTGCAAAACTTTTTGGGAATGTCCATTTCTCTTCTACCTCCTTCTTAGGTTCTCGAATGACTTCTGGTTCATATTTTTTTTCCTTGATCTCCTCTGACTCAATATAAATGCAGTTGGGCTAAAACATTTTGTACTCCTCCATTTGCCAATGAAGAAGTCTACTATCAAATCTAGATCCATCTTCGCTACATTCATCTAGGTACAAAATTCCTTCTCCATCAGGTTCATACCCTTCATCTCTTGAGTAATTTCTTGATTCGTCCATCGTAGCGACATACTCACTAAATTTTTGATTAGCTATATTAATAATATATTTATGTTATGCTTTCTTGAAAGTGATCTGATTATTTCCCCAATTGTGATTAACTTTGTTTACTCATAGTTATCCTCTCCCCTAGAGAGCGTCATATGCAAGATTTTGTATTGAATCACAATGAAATCCAAGACGAACTCTTGATCAACTATCACCACTTCTTATGTAGTCAAGACTCCCTTTGTGTCAATACCATACTAGTAGCACCATATAATCAAAATCTCTATGCCCATAGAGATGGAGCACCTAGTTCTAGCCAAGTTCTTTTAGGTAGCACATTAACACTAGATTCTTCGTCCACAATAACTTGTGTTAATTTGTGCCCTAGGATCTCCATATGAACTAATGCAAATTTCTTTCCCACATCAATTATTAATATAGTCAGATCCACGAATTGATCCTTCTTTTCCTTCTCCTGAATTTGTTTGCTCTGTACTTCCACCATTATTTTCTATAATGTTGGAATAGCCTCCAACAAATTTGACACTTTAATGTGGTTGTATTTCTTCCACCATTGTTTTCTATAATGTTGGAATAGCTTCCAACAAATTTGATACTTTAATATTTATTGTGGTATCCAGAACTTGTGTTGCCACACTTTTCACAATCGCCTTATCTTTTGATGGCTTTTCTAGTTCCTTTCCTTCGGCTAACTTCACTTGTTTAGATTTTTGTGCTTCATCCTATAGTATTTTCTTTGCTACTTGCCAATGCTACTTTTCCTTTGTTGGCTTTGGATACTTATTCTTTTTAGCCTGATTCCTTATCATAGCTAATACTTCTTGGGTTTCCTCCCTAACTTGAGGAACCTCGATGTCTAAATAATTGACATTTTGTGGGTTACTTGAACTTGTCTACTTTTAGCAATTCGATTCTTTGTGGTTCCACGAACTACACCATCTACACATATGTGTAGTACTTTCTTGTGGTATTTCTTTCTTCTGAGGTGAAGGATATTTTTTCATGAAATCCCCCCATTCTTGGTAATTATGACATTCTATTATAAACCTTCCTTCTGAATCATACTTCAAATGACCCTAGCCTCCTTGTCGATTGCCTTGGTTCAGAATTCCACCTTGCCTACTATTCCTATAGCCACCACTTGTTGCTTGTTGCCCACTCTCTTGGGATTTTGGTTTCTCTTCCTGCTCTTGGATTGACAGGACCTGTGGACGTACTCTTGCATTATACAGATATATCATTACCTCATGTCCCATCATATTACATATATGGAAATAATCATTTTGTGAACACTTTACATTCGTATGACCTTTTGTCTTACATTTTGTGCACCAAATGTCATTCCTTTCAGGTTTTCTTGTTTTTTATTTCATTATCTTATTAAACTCCTGATGAAATGATGCTAATATCCTTTGTATAGTGTCATCTTGTCCACTTTATGAATCATTAGACTTGGGGTGAGATAATATTCATGTATACGTTTGTTTTGATTCAATTTTAAAATTCTTTTCATTATTTAAAGCTTCTTAATATGTTTCTAATGGTACTGCCTTCATATTTTTCTTATATTTTGGTAGTAATCCATCAAAAAACCAATGCTTTATCAAGAAAAATGCCAGATGCATCTGCATCTTATCGACTAATTGCTTTAGTCTGTGGTTGTATGATTTCACATCTTCATCAAATTTTTGCTTTGTTACATAAATTTCAGCAATAATATCTCCGTCATCCTTCAAAGGTCAAAAATTTTCAATGAACTTCTCCTTTATTTGATTCCAAATCTGAAAATCTATGGTATTTTCTCTCTTAAAATACCAATCAATTGCCAATCCTCTTAGAGTAGCAGGAAATAAAGTTACCCAATAATTTTGCCTGTCTACACATTTTTCTCTCTAAATGGTTATACAAATTCCAATGTGTCTTGTGGGGTCTTCCTTACTCTCACCTAAAAATTATGGACATCTATGTTTGGCTACCTTGTTAGCCATTTTTGAAGAATCATCATTGTCACTTGAGGTATCCCATGGGATTTCTATCTAATTCCTCCTTGGGGGTGTCTTTCTACCATCATTATCAAAAGTTTCTATTCAAGGTATATTTTTCTATCCCACCACTCATTGATCAAACTCTCATGCATCTTCACTCTACGACTGCCTTTGCTGATGTGAGGGAGATGGTCTTGGTCTTTCCTCCTGAGGACTAGTACCCTGTTGCTCTAGTGCCTGACTCCCATCCTCTACACTCCCTTGCAACCCTTCCATAACTTTCTCAGGTGTCACCATCCACTCTATTTTACCTTGAACTATTTCTCTATAAACTCTCACCTCTATGGTAGGTGGTTTTGTTTCCTCATATTTTGTCTCTATCAACGCCTCAAAGTCTCCTTCTTTAGATGTCCAAACTTGCTCTATTTCTGGTTCATGTGTACTATGGTATGAGTTACTTGCATTATCTCTATGAGAAATCCTTGTGCTCTTTCTTGCTATAATTTTCTCTCATAATATCCATCTCCTATGCCTTTGTACACAGGTGTCTGTCATTCACCTCCAATTTTTGTAATATTCTTTCTTTTCCAATTTGAACCATTTTAACAAAAATGCCATATTTTATAAGGTCATGACACCAGCTATAGCACAAGGATGTAGTATTCCTAGTATGGAGGTGATTTCTAAGGCTTAGAATGATTACTGAATGTTCTCCAACTTGGTTGCCAAATCGTACAACTGTACCATCCTTAAAACTACCCTTTTGCACCTAATGAACAACTTGTACGAAAGTTAGTTCGACACACTGTACAATCCAAAATCATATAGTGGTATGTATTGTATGATTGTATAGTCATCCAAACTATCATATTTGGTTTTGGAGGCTACCATATACAATTTTGTAACTCCACAAGTCGATACCACCAAACTACCAAATATGGTAAGTTCCCTTTGATCTCCTGACTTGCTAAATCAGGTAAGTTTTCCTTGTACGATTTGTATGAACTCTAGTGTACAATTTGTACGAAATGAAGGTACACACAAGCACAAAATTAGATTTTCTACAGGTTCAATCTCTCTCAGGTATATTTTGTGAGGGTTTAATGTGTCAATTAATCCTTTTCCTGCAACATGCAAAGCATACCAAATGGGTTGGAGAGAGATGCAATTCAAGTGGCTACGTCCAAAAATCATACAATAGGGTTCAATACACCCTCAATTATGTGTCCATCATATTATATCAATCTACAAGCATCACCAGTGTTGGATTCTTACAATCTACTGCAACAATACATAAAACTAACCAAAACATTCACCATAAAGCACATGCAACATGATTAAGTCATAAATCATCACTCATCCATGCCATAATCATACACAAACTAGAAAAAACATATTCATACTCATTTGTATCTTATTATATCATCAATGCAATTACAACATGGCTGATCTATAACAATTACTGCAATACTCAGAACATACTAATCTAACTCACTTAGATTCTCACCAGAAAATATCCAGCAACAACCAGACCTATGAAATTGAAAATGGGGCCTTATATAACATTTCCCAGGCCATTCCAAAGTGGTTCCTAAGGCAATTAGTTATTTTACAACTGCCCATGAATAACATAATACATTAATTAAGGCTTTTACTAAGTCTAACACTTTAATTATCAAACTTATGCGCTATTTCAACCTAAAATTACATTTCTCATGCATTTCATTGCATTTCAGTGTGTCTTGTATAGTTTACCTCCACTTTGTATGGTTTTACCCCTGGTTGTATGGTTTGCACTCTTGGTTGTACGGTTTACAAAACTTGTACTAACTATCAAAATTGTCAAAATTGAGCAAATCCATTGGATCACTTTCTCTTCTTTTGGGAGGTGGATTTGCTGCCTCCATCTTAATATGGGTTCAATTGCACCCTCATATATTTCATTGAATCATAATAACTTTCTACTATATTGAATTTTCATTCAATTTTTTTATTAGTGTAGATTGTGTTTCCATATCTAGTCTAGTCCAACTATGGATCATGCACATCTTGGATGACCCATTCAAAGGATAGATGAATCAGTCAAACTTACTACTATATTGGAGTTATATACAATATTTTATTAGGTTAAATTGTATCACCATATCCACTCTAATCCAATTATGAATGATGCACATGTTGGGTAACCCATACCATGGTTGGATGGATCAATAAAATGATGGTAAATACTTGAATCTATTATATCATTGTAATCAACTAGTGGTGAATACATAAATATATTAAATCATTATAATGGTAATAAATTATAAATTTTCTTAACAATTGAATAATGCTATTCTATTTTTATAACTATCTTTTTATTTCTTTAATAATTTTCTATTTCCATAAGTTTTTTTCTATTTTTTCTACTTATGTTCTTTATCTCTTGTGGAAACTATACATGACCTTTTTTATAATTAAAATTACTTTCTTCAACATGTTTCTCCTATTATTTTTTCAATGAGTTTACACAATTTTTTATGATGCGTTCCAATCCCCTCATAGTGAGTGGGGTTTGAACCTTGGACCTCTCAAAGAAAGGCCAAAGCCATTATCACTACAGTAACATTGCAACTATATTTTTCCTATTATTAGAGATTCCTCTTCAACCTTTAAATTGTGGTAGGTTGTAACTTTCAAGCCACATGTATTTACACTGCATTTACAAATATAACTATATAGATTTAGACTTGATTAGCAAATAAAATTCCATTTTGCTTTGCTAAAAACTCAATTCTTTTGTTTATCATTTAAGATTCTTCAAATTTTCCATATTTGATGATTTTTTTTATATTTAATTTGTCAAAATTAGCTTCTAAGTTGAATATAGTCAACAAGATTGGGTATGATGTCTTATTTACTCTAGGTCACAAAGTGGGACTAGAATACTAGTGAAGGGATGTTATTTGGTAATTAAAATTATTTGAATATACTAATGGAGGCTATATTTGACCACTCCTCATCTTCATATAAGATTGTTTTTACATACACTAGATAGACATTGCTACTAATATATTAAAACTTAAAAAAATGACTATGCATATTTTCATAGTGTTTCAAAATGAATAGAAGTTAAGGAAAATTGTGTGGTAAAATTAGATGTTAGTACAAACTCAATTTTTTTGGAGTGCAAGCAAATATTTTAAGTTGGTTCTTTGTCATGCCATTTCCTTCATGTCAAAAAATGGCCAAAATGTTGCTGAACCAGAGACCCCTAAGTCATCCCTTGAGTCTAGCGTGTTTAAAATCTTTAATATTTCTAGCCAACCATCCAATACTCAACAACAAGCCATTGATAGGTCAAGCATAAAATGGGTTCCACTACTTTTTGGTTGGATAAAATTCAATTTTGACGAAATTGTAAAAAACAATCATGGAAGAGTAGATAGAGGTGGCATCTTGAGAAATGACAAAAGTAAAGTTTTATTGTCCTATGTAGATAGGTTTGAAGATCATACAAACAACATGCCAGAAGTCAAAGCTCTCTACCAGGGTTTTCTATTGGTAGAAAGCACGAACATTGATCGTATTGTCATCGAAGGAGATTCTCTCCTAGTGATTAATTGGCTCTAAGGGAAGCATAGACCGCCTTGGAATATGTCCAGTATAATCAATGAATGTATCATATTAGTGTTGAAATAGTCATTAAATATCATCCATAATGCTTATAGGGATGACAAAAAGGTAGCAGACATGATCGCCAACATTGGAGTTGATGCCATTTCTCTTAAAATCTAGAAAAAATAATTTTCCTTTTAGGATTCTCAATGACATCAACATCGAAACAACCAGTTTCATATAGTCTATGTATTATCCTCAGGTGTCACTATAAATTTTTGGTGGTTCCATCCCATTGGTTGGGGTGACTTTCACCTTCACAACTAATCCGATCAGGGTGTGGTGAGTCACCTCTTTCCCAAACTCTGATCCATTCTTATCAGATCATCAGCTTCAAACCTGTCATGAGAGTAAATCAGAGAAGATTTTGGTACCCCATGACCAATAAGAGTAGGATTTCCCATATTTTCCATTTTAATATCCCTCCATGCTTTGCTTCAGTACCTCTTATTTTTTCCAATTTGATAAGTCTGATTATCTTTGATATTCGAAATGCCAATTCCAAGAAGAAATTAATTTCCATGATTGATCACATGTCATCATCAATGCTTTAGACTCCTGATATGAGGTCTTCTAGGTTTGAAGTGTACCAAAGTCCCTGCACCCTATCTATTGTGCTATCCCTTCCAAGAATAATTTATGTTGTGAACTTTTCTCAGTCTCAAATGGCCATTGTTGAACCTATAACTCTATCCCTTGATCCTAATATAGAAACTAATATCAAAATCCATGGTTTCTTAAAATTCCTACAAACATTTAGTAGGCATGATGATGAAATATCCAACAAATTTGTTGAGTCCTAGAACAATGGCTAGGTTGTCATCAAAGTATCGAGTTGTAAAGTTTTGGTTTATCTCCTTGCTGATATTACCAAACTTCCTAATGATGGAGACCTCATTAGTAGGGATAAGCATTCCATAGCTGAAGAGCTTAAGTTTTTACCTTATCATGGGAGGAAATTGGGTCATAAAAATAGGGATATTGTGAGGAAAGGTCTTTAAGAACCATGGTGCAAAATCCTCATTCCCATCACGCAGTTTTTCAATGGATGCTATTGACAAGCTACTCAAGAGTTTTCATCTTGCTTTTTTGAACCATCTCCAAGATGTGAAAATGATAAATATCCCTGAATAATTTGTTAGATCCTTGATGATCAATACTAAAGCCATCCAAAAGAACAATAGCATCAATATGAAACACAAAGGTTTGCATTTAATTATTTTCAAACATATGCTTTAGAAATTTTTTCTCAAGGCTTCATTTTTGGTTTACCAAAGTGCTGAGAAGGGTTCTAGTTTCATTAATAAAATCTCTGAGGATAGTGATGTCAATGAATATTTTTACCCTGGGTCCAAGAAAATGAGAGTTTCTATATCCAATTTTTCTCCTACGCATCACTCATTGAGAGTCATTCCTAAATCCTCGTCTGGGAAAGCTCACCCTAAGTATTTTGTTGTGAAAAGGACTACTAATTTTGAAGAATCGATAAATAAAGTGAATTCCAAAATCTCTCCTGAGAGTGTTCGAATTTAGGTTCACCTTGATGATATTTAGAGCATTCCCAAGGATAAATATCTAATTCATGATAATGGAAATTCCCATAGAACCAAAGCTAGTCGACATTCATCTTCAATATTTATTGATATTATTGAGCACTCCTTGTTGACCTTTTGAAAAGTTTTTACCATCCTTCAACAAGGCATCCAAGTATCCAAATCCATCAATGTGAGTGAGGAGGTAGAAGACTCCGAATAGGCATGCGATACTAATGCTTATTTGAAATTTTAGGTTTGCTTTATGTGATTCATTTTTGGCTATCTTTGGTCATTCCTAGTTCTGGTTTGTGGGTTGTAATTTGGGTTTTCGGTAATTTCCAACTTCTCTTTATCTCGGCTATTTTTTGATATTCTAGCAAAAAAAATTTCCCTCTTTGTTTTGGTCAAATTTATTTTGTGATTTAAAAGGGTTGGGCCCTTTGAAAACCCACCAATCAATCAAAAACAAAAAATTATTGGAGTGTGTCAAATAGTTTCTAATTTAATTATTACTTTTTTTTTAAATTTCAAATAGCTTTCCTTATTGGCACACCAGGGTTAATTCACCTTATAATAACATCTTAGAAAATAATATATGATATCCAGTACCTAGTTGCACCCACAGTTATTGTAGTGCACATACATAATTTGTATTTTCTCAGAATATGGAATCCTTAGCTAAATTATTATCTTGCATACAAAAATATATTAATATGAAACAAAATTTCATCATAGAAAATATGGCATTGGACATGATAGAAATTAATAGGAGTGACAAATTTTATATAATCTATGAACTTGGGTATCTAGTTACATTCTCACACTCTTAAGATGCACCTCCATAATTTGTACTTCTACAAAAATTGAAATTCTTAAATGTTGTATTATCTTACATATGAAATAGGTATTAATGTGGAACAAAATTCCATCATAAAAAATATGACATTGGCCATGATAGCTAAGGGCCAACTACCCCCTCTCACATATGTTATGACTTAGTGTTAATATGAATGTGTCATTCCACATATGTGGGACTGAAGGCTTCAGCCTATAAACCTATTATCCTATTAACAAAGAGTTAGAAAATTAGTGGGGTTCATAAACTACTTTAAGTCATATATTTGAATAAACATGAGATCATTAATGTATGTTCACAACACACTAACTAAGGAAAGTAGGTTTTAAAGTGAAAAAAACTCCATCATAAAAATACACCACTAAAATAACATTCCACCATAGTGATACACCACTAGTAATAATATAACACTAAAGAAAATTTCCGTCATAATTATACACAATTGAAAATAACAAGAGCATCACAATGAACAAGTTACAATACAATTGGACCAACTAACCCCCGCATTAGACTAACTAAATAAGGAAGTACCACTAAGATTTCTATCCAAATGGATCAAATATACTACTATGTTTTTTATCCCATTAGCTCTAGGAGAACCAATGAGAAATCAAGGAGGCCAACTACCCCCTACATTATACTAACTAAGAAAATTCTACTAAGATTGCTATCCCATTAGCTTACACCTATCACTAGGATTGTTATCCCATTAAGTAAGGGAAATAGATATAAAAGTGGAATTAAATTTCATCATAGGAATACACCACTAGAAATAACATTCTATCATAGCAATACACCACTTGAAATAACATAATACTAATGAAAAAGTCCATCATAGGAATACACCACTAGAAATAACAAGAGCATAATAATGAACTAGTTGGAAAGAAAAAGGAACAAATACCCATATGATACACTAAGTAATGAAACCCACTAATATTGTTATCCCATTGTCATGTAATTACTATTAAAATTGTTATCATATTGGCTTGGAATAAACTCATTATAAATTAAGAGGGCCATCTACCCCTACACTACACAAACTAAGGAGATATTACTAAGCTTGCTATCCCATTGGCTTGCATTTCTAATCCACTATGTAAAATGGAATTCCATCATAAGAATATCCCTACATGAATATGTTAACTTGATGTCAATATGGATGAAGAATCCTACATATAGGATACTGAGGGATTGCACATTTAAGCTTTGTATCTAATTATAAAAGGTTTTGGCAAGAGATAGAGATCACAAATCACTCAAGTCCAATAAAATTATCAATATAGGAATATAAATGCATTCACACATTATACTAAGGATAATATAAATGCATGCACACACTACACTAAGGATAATATAAATTAATTTAGACTGATTTTTCGTTGTCGGAATATGTTGCTAGAAATAACTTGTATAAGAAATAAACCATAATAACGAACCATAAGGTGAACTACCCTACAATAATGTAGATGTAATATTGACTTGATTCTATACCATTAGAAAAATATTCTAACTTTATCTATAGTATTCATAATGGATTTTCATTAACTTAACTTTAACAAGCCACCTTTAGGGACTTGACCAACCATTAGACGACTGTCATCAAATTTATTTCTATTCTTCAAATTTTTATCAATATTTCTATTCTACATTTTAGATCAATGGAATAAAGTTTTTAGAAATAAGTTAAATGCCATTATAAATATTTTACTAAGAATAACAAGGCATCATAGTATGTTTCATGTGTAAGTACCCTAATGTGTTAGAGAATATATTACATTATTAGGTACATGTCAATGTACCACCTTGGATACATTATTAGATTAGGAGTTTATCTTATGTTAAATAGTTACTTGGGGAAGAAGTAATAAATTCACAAGTGTTAGAATGTGCAATAATATAAATGTGAATGTAGTCCACATGTACATAAGTCATAGAACAAGGTAGAGTAAAACTCAAGGAACTTATCTTATATATATGTTCCTTGAGCTATAGAATAGATGAAGATAGAGAATTAGAGGAATATAATTTTACTACAGAGTAGTGAGTAGGTACAATGTAGATCTTCATTGTAAAATTTTGGAGTGTTCATAATCCTCCATTATATTGCATTGTACTATTTTCATGAGTTTTCATTAATGGTATTTTATTGAGTTATTGTAGAAGTCTATTCTCTTATTTTATTGCATATTTAAGTACCATTATCATATACTTACCATAGCCTACATATTTTACATCTTGTGATTGCATCCCCATTAATATATATCACCAGAAGCTAACAGTGGTATCTGAGCACATGATAGATTGATAAGAAATAGGGAGAGCCATAAATGATATTGAGAGAAATCCAAAAATCTCATTTACAAAATTTTTGAGATTTCATTTGGCTAGAGTCTTTCCATAGGGTTGCATAAAAACTCGTGAAGACTAGGACTCAACATAAATTCCACTAGATTAATAAATCAACTAGTGAATTTCATTATCTCTAAAATTATAAATTCTTCCATTCCAATTTCTAAAATCTTGTTGTAGGAAAAGGAGATTTAGAGAAAGTTGAGAAGATTCCTACATAGCGCTAGGAAGAATATATTCATTAGAATCATTCCAGAACTTGTAGAAATAAGTAGAAGATTGAATATTTGAGAGACCTGAGAAAATGTTCCATTATAAGAGTTGTAGACCTGTAGATTGTAGAAGAGAGGAAAAGGCCATAATAGCCTTATTTTAAACTCAAGGAAGAAAAAAATTGAAGATGAGTCCAGGAGGGGATTAGAGACTGGTGATATCAATTGAAGATTGAAACCTATGGATTGTAGAAGAAAATACCACAATAGCCTTACAACAAAATCTGGGAAGAAGTGACTCCAGATTAAGAGTCCAAGAGAATATTGGAGATTGGTGATATCTAGTGAATATTAAAGCTTGTAGAATGCAAAAGGAAAAAATAAATCAAGAAGTTGGAAAAGTCCTACAAGAGGTCCCATTGAAAAACTTACAGTTTAGAAATATAGAAGACTAAAGAAGTACAATCAACAAGTCCCATTCCAGATTCTAGCAACAACAAATTTTAGAGATCTAGGAAGGAGATCTCATTGCCAACACTTCCATAGTAGAATGTTGAAGGAAATTTGTCATTGGGAAGACCAAAGAAGTTGTGAGAGTGAAGACACTAGATAAGAGGTCTCAAGTAGAAGCAAGGAGAAGGCTTGGTAAGTCTCATTGAATAATATTCGAAGAAGACCATAAAAGGAGTTCCTAGGAGAACTCATTGGATAAATTTACCACCAAGGAGAGGTTTCTGATAAAGGAAGATTTTGGGATAATTATCACCATCTGACAAAAATCCCAAACAAAGATAGATTTGGAAAGAAGCCTACCAATTTTTTGAGGAGATTTGTGAAGACCTCAAGACTTTTAAATTCTTGATAAGAAGGCCTAGATTAAAGTTAAAATTTTACAAGGATGTTGAAAGATAAAGGAGCCAAATATTACTACCAAACCTAAATGATTTAAATATTTCCTTGAAGGCTAGAAGGCTCATTCAGAGATAGAGGTTTGTTGAATCTACAATAGAATACTGAAGGGTTCTTGAAGAAAATATTAGCTATGATTTGGAGGAGTTCCCTACCAAATTTTTGAGATTCAAGGATAGAATTTTAGTGGAAATATTGACTACAAAAGGGCAGCAATTAGGACACCATTACTAGCTGCAAAAATTTCATATTTCTAGGATACATCCTCAAGGAGAATTGAAGACACCTACTACAATTTTAAAGCAACAAGTTAGAGGGTTTCAAAGTTGTAAATATGTGAAGTAAATAGCTGTTCCGGATAACCAAGAAGAGCTGCAAGTCCATCCAGTAAAAGGTAACAATAAGGTGAATCTAATCACCTTGAAATCCTTCATCTATAGAGTTTGTTAAGGTAAGCAACTTAGGTGCAAAGGGTTAATTTTATGAACACTTATATTCGGTTCATTATTTAGTTTCATTAAGAACCATATTAGATATTTAAAAGTTACAAGAAGGAAGGTTACATTTTAGTCTTCGAAGTGAGTGCAAAAGATAATTTCTTTTTAAGGTTTATACCTACACATTAAAATGGGATTTAGATATATTTTTATAGAAAGAAATATATCATATTTCTATTATCTAGTTACAACAAAGAAGACATTACTACTATGAAATTTGTAGAGGTTATTAGTGCATTTGAGAGTTCTTTAAGAGTTACTATTAGTGCATCTTGCAAGTTACTTTGAAGGAGCAATAAGGTGAGATTACTATTGCACTATTTTAGTTATTCTTAACTACATTAAACTTATTACTCTCAAAGGTTATTATGTGCATTGGTTGTTAAGTTAGAGTGAAAAACTAAAGAGCACAAGTCAATGTACTATCAAAGTGTCTAGAGACACTATGTAAGCACACAAAACCTATAGCTTATTGTGGCCTAGAGAAGCCACCAAACAGGGTAATATTCCTCCAAGAAGTGGAGAAGAAAGCCACCATTAAAACTAGTAGAAGGAGCTACAAAACAAGACTAGGAGAGTCATATTTTAGGTGCAACTAAGGATAAAATTATAGGGTTATAAAAGCACCAAATTAATATCTATTAGAAAATCAAAGGGAGACAAAAGGTAAAATATCTTAAGGATATTCTACGTAGCATATCATTCTATCTATAAGTAGTAACCATTAGAACTAGCATAAGTTCTCAAAGAGGATCCATACAAAAGGGGCTTAACGCCCACCATTTGCAGAAGGTAAGCACTAGAAAAGGAGTTTAAGAAACGAGCCAATTAAAGGGTTAAATATACTCCATTGGTAAAGGAAGCACTACCCAAGGTTCTTGAGTAAAGAGCCATCTATAAGGCTCAAAATCCAACTTGTTAAGGTGTTATAAGATACTTTAGTCCATCACCCAAGGTGACATCAACCTAAAGCATGGAAAGGACCTACGTAAGGTGATTATAATCTATTGCACCCTACATAAAAATACAATTCTAAGAACAAATTTTTTACAAGCAAGGAGGAGCAAGGTATAAGGTGATATCAAATGTATATTACCATAGCACCAATTTGGTTGAATCGCTAGCTGATAACCAATTGAAATATAGAATTATATCACCATTTTAGTGCTTAAAATCCATCACAACTAGAGCTAGCTTCATCACATCAATGTTTGCCTAGAAATAAACTATTGAACACAAGAAACAATAAGGTATTTATTGATGTACAATGGATGAAGAATAAGAGATGTTGGAGTAGCTCTACATGTATGGTTTTGGAGTGACACTTGCAAAACCCTACCAAGGATAGTGTACCACTTAGCATAAAGGTGAAATATCATCTTCATATTCATAATGCTAGCACTCAAGAGAAAGGGTTCCTAAGCAACATAATACCTCTCATCATAGCTACAATGCTCAAGAAGGCATCTACAACATTCATCAATGCCTGGGAGTTACATTCATAATATAATGCTTCTCAAGACCCATAACAAGTACTGCACCAATTAAGGAGGATACCAAAGAGTCTTGAGAAACACCTAGTGCCACTTGGAACTTGATTAAAGATAAGGGAGCGTATTTATAGTCACCAAAATTAAAAGCGCTTACACAAAGTAGGAAGCACATCTTCAACTAGCATCAAGTGAGAGAATTAAAGGTGCGGTCTTGAGAGAATTGAAGGTGCAATTAAGACCAAATTCAAGGGATGTCTGAGCGAGAATTTAAAGCATGAATTCAAGAAGTTGAAGAGCATTAAATATACACATAATATATGCCTAGCAAACTTGCTTCTATCATTATCATACATTTGTAGTACAACACCCATTATCGAGGAGGTACAACATTATAAAGGTAAGGTTTCACTTTGATTAAAATAACTTTCATTTAGGAGTAATTAGGTGTATAACTTAAGGCTGAATTCATTTTAATTTACATTGGAAATATAAGTTAAATCATCCTTAGTAATTTGAAAGTAAATCAAATAAATATTATATTTTAAAAGTATTTCAAATTACCTTAATTGAAATACAAAGTATTTAAATATATGCAATTAATACCATAGGAGATATAAGGGTTTCTACTCAAAAAATGAAAAATTTATTATATTGCAAATACTATTAATTTCTAATATTGCTAATTGGGGAGTTATAAGGAATACTACATCAAACATAGTTTATTGAAATTTAGAAAATTAAACTATTAATTATTAGAGGGAAGTTCATTAATTACTTAAAAGAGTTGGAATTATTTACTTATACTTGTCCCATAGTCACATTAAAGGGATAAAATAAATCCAACCATAGAGAACTTCATCAAATTGAAAAGTGCATAGGGAGAAAGAAAATTAGGAGTTGAACATCAAACCATTAGGGAGTCAAAAGGGATTCAACTCAAAGTAAACCTAAAAGTTAAATCTACTATCAAGCACTTTATCAAAACCTTAGATTAAAATACTTGGGATACATAAGGATTCTACAAAGCCTAATTTTAGATAGGTTTTATTGGTTCACATACTCTAAACTAGGGAGCTATAAGGATGTCTACTCCAAAGAACATATTAAATAATGTAATTAGAAAATGAGCAATTAAAATACCAATATGGCTTAAAAGTATGATTGATGATTCAAAGAATTCATTAGATAATAAGGAAGATGAAAATGGAAAAGAAGAATCAATGGAATTTAAAAGGATTTCTAAAAATTCACAAACTAATAGTTTGGTGAAAATGGATTCTTCAGGAACATATTCCAATGAAATAGTAAAGGGAATTAATGACAATGAGGAAATTGAAGATCATATTCAAAAGGTAGAAAAAAATATTGATCAAAAATATCTCATATAGGTTTATGAAAGAAGTAAAGATATAATAGCTTCAATTGTACACACATGGTTTAACTATTTCATTAAGGAAATATATAAACATGATATTCCTAAACCAGATAACAAAGAAGCTAGGTTACCTTTACTATGTACAAAGAAGCTAGGTTATCTTTACTATGTACTTATTTCAACAAATTTGGTCATAAAAAAGTTAACTGTTGAAGTTTCCATCCATGTAAATATTATGGAGGAAAATATCATCCATATTATTGTGGTTACAACAAATACAAGTACTATAAAATATATGATAAGAGACTAATATTCAGATTAGATCATTTCTTCCAAGTTCTTATTTCAGAAGCATTCACTAACAATGAGCTCAAGCTTGAATTTTTTTAAGATCAAGGATACAGGTCATACAAGAACATAGGAGGAAGTAATTATGACCCACTTATGACTAATAATAAAACAAAGTTATCTATAAGAGTTCAATAATTCTACCAAACACTTTGAAATACTGAAAAATAGTAGAATGAAGAAAACATGGAGAGACAACATAAAAACTAAACCAAATGAAGAAGAAGGATTAGATCAAGTTGAATACTATTCAAATATGAATATCCATATTGAAGACTAAAGTCTTCAATAACCAAATAATGTAATACAAACGGGTGTTAGAGAATATATTACATTATTGGGTACATATCAATGTACCACCTTGGGTACATTATTAGATTAGGAGTTTATCTTATGTTAAGTAGTTACTTGGGGAAGAAGTAATAAATGCACAAGTGTTAGAATGTGTAATAATGTAAATGTGCATGTAGTCCACATGTACATAAGTCATAGGAATAGATAGAGTAAATATCAATGAGGTTATCTTATATATATGTACCTTGAGCTATAGAATAAGGGTAGATAGAGAGTCAAAGGAAGACAATATTACTATAGAGTAGTGAGTAGATACAATGTAGATCTTCATTGTAAAATTTTGGAGTGTGCATAGTCCTCCATTATATTAAATTGTACTATTTTTGTGAGCTTTGTTTTTGGTACTATTAAGAAAATAGGGTTTTGAAAGGGATCCTTCAACATTTTACACCTCTTGCAAGGGGAAAAACCAAAAAAAAAACATTAGCACAAATCTAAAGACAACCACTCAACACAGTGGGATAGAACAAAAAGACACCAAGACAACCAAACATATAAAGACAACAAATATAGAAGGAAAAGAAACCATAGAAATTAGAAAGGAAAAAACTGAGCTATTCCTTAATCAATAGATCCACCTCCTAGATAATTTATCCCACCAACCAAGTCACTTCCTCCGAGTGGTCAACAATAACTTTTAGTGCCCCATAATTACGTGTTGTTTCATTTCCACCAACTTAAGATTATGGATGATGGTACTCTTTCCTTCAATAGCATCATCACAGACATAGATCTCTTTTACTAATTTGTCCTTTTGGATATCTTTAGGTAGAATATCATAGTTAGAAATAAAAATCATGGGATTAGGCTTTTCCTCAATGGAATTCTTACCCAAAATATGCATAGAATTCCTCGTACTACCTCCTCCATCAATGTTGGAAGACATCAGTATTCCACCAGGCCTGGCATTGATAATAGTCTCCTTGGGAGAGAGATCAGGATAAATAATTCTCGGACCCTTCCCCCTAACTCCTCTAGCTAAAACATAATTTTTTTAGGAAATCTTGTCATCGTCGGAACCTATGGAAAAGGAGTAGAGATCCTTGTTTCTCAGGAAGTTGCTCATATCTATTGACTCCTCCTTAAGTGAAAATGGTACTAGAATAGGTTGACCTTTGATAGATCTCATAATGTCTTCCACAACTTCACCAAAATTGGTGAATGGGGTTCAAACCTCTACCCCTTTGAATGTTCATCATAGACTTTTTCATCTATTGGAAATAAATAAAGGGATATTCATCCAAATCTACCGCCTAAGGTGATTCAAAAATATAACATGAAATCTCTAAATTATATCATAAGACATATCAAGAGTGAAATAATCTATAATAATTTTGATTACTCTATCCCAAGGATGGGAAATATCCTTCACACTGAACCCGTTTTGCACCCTCAAGAGAAATTCATCAACATCTAGAAAATTTTTTATTTCCTTAAGCAGAGAGTGATTCTCCCTATTATGGCAAGCATTGTCCAAAGGAAAACTAGTGGTCCTACTAATTAGCTCCTTCAAAATTTCAAAAGGCCAATTACTCACTTTCAACCATCCATCATTCCATGAATGTGCCATCCATCTCGACAGGGTTAAATTGTGGCCATGAAATTTTTAAATGCATCTCAGAATCCCCCCATTCATCAAAATCAATTTAACCTCCTTATCAACCATCACTGAAGTCGGTTCCAAATGAAGATTAGAAAGATGATATTTAGGTCTTGAAGTCTTGGCTTTACCCATGAGGGTATACAACAAGATACAACTGACCAAGATTTTGCTTGACAGACAGGTAAAATATTTTACCTTGATCAAAATATCCCGATTTAGGTAAACAATCTGAATAAATTCAATTAAGAGGAGGGGATGACAAACCCAATCTGGAAGAAACCTAAAAAACCAACTCTTAGAATCTACCATAGATTGAAATCAAATCCTACACAAAGTCACCACAAGCTAGTACCTAAACAAACTTAGGTTCTCGAGATTGACTTTGGAAACCCAAAAGGGAATTACAAACCAATACTTGCTTCTCATCCTCCCACCATGCCATTGTGTGATGAAAAAGCACCTTAAAATTAGAAAATACACCCAGAACAATGGATTGGAAAAACTAACCTCTCTCAAAAAAGGAATACCGACCCATGAGACCCACTCCTCCCTCACACTGCCAGCATTGGAAAGAAGGAAATAGGTGTCACTACTTGAGTCCTCCAAGACAAGGGGAACAAAATTCCACTAGAGGAAAAAATCAATTTCATCATAGAACTTAGGCAAAGGCCACTTTAGTGAACCATGAAGTATCTAAAAAACAAGAGATAACACCTGAAGGATACATATTGGAAAACTTGACCTCTCTATTTAGAGTTCTCAAAAAAATTGACTTTGATTCTAATTGGGTTAATCTAGTTGAGTCATATGTGTTCTTTGCTTGGTTCTCGGATTTGATTAATGGATCTCCTATTGGATTCTTTAAATATTTCTATGATATCCAATAAGGGGACCCCCTTTACCCTTTCCTATTCATTCTCATGGAGGAAGTGTTGGGTCGGTACCTTGCTCTAAGAAAGGCAACCTTGGGTCTTTCCCCAGATTTTCCTTGTAGACCTATTTCTCATAAGTAGGTCATTGATGATACTCTTCTATCTTACATTAATTTGGTTATTCAGGCTAAATAAATCAAATCTATCCTCTTGTGCTATGAGAATGCAATGGGCCAGTGAATAAATTATATTAAGAGCAAATTGTATTTTTTAAATACTCTGATAGAGCACCAGAGAAATATTGCCAACATCCTTAATTGCAAAATTGCTAGATTTCTGACCACTTATCTCAGACTTCCACTCTTCTTAGGAAGGATCAAGGATTCTCTTTGGATGCCTATTCCAGAGAGGATGCATCAAAAGCTAGCGACATGGAAGGGTGCAATTTTGAGTCGAACCAGTAAATAGGTGTTGGTTTAGAGCACTCTCCAAAGTATTCCAATTTTTTTATGTCTCTTTTCTGCATCCTGGTAAGATTACTTCAAAATTAGAAATTATTTACAAATCATTCCTCTGGGCTGGGCCGAAGATGAAAGGTAAGTTTCATTTTGCTTCTTGGAAAACTATTTTTGTGAGCTTTAATTAATGGTATTTTATCGAGTTATTGCAAAATTATATTCTCTTATTTTCTACATTTTAAGTACCATTATCATATACTTACCATAGCCTGCATATTTTACATCTTGTGGTTCCATCTCCATTAATATACATCACCAAAAGCTAACATAATGAATATTTTTCCTACAAAGGAATATACAAATGGAGAAGTCAACCATGCATTTGGAGATCTAAACCACCCCTTACATCAAGAAAATAATGTGATATTCTCGAAATGATTATACAAATACTGTACTTAGTCATTTTTTATATCTTGTGATCAATATGAAATCCCTATCCATAACTCCCAAACCTATACAATTTTAGATCCATAATCCTCCAAAGGTACAAAATAATAATAAAATTTCTATCTTCTTAGGCCATATTAATTTCTATAAGGTCAATAATTATATTTAATAAATCAAAGACTACTATATGACTAGTTGATTCTTAGAAACTAAGAAGACTGTATTCATAATTTTAGGGATATTTAAATCAATTTTTTGTTGGTGAAAATCCACTAGCAGTAGGCTGAAAGAAGGATCACGAGTCATTTCTTGTACAAACTTCATAAAAAGGGTTTATCATTGGTTCTACCTATTACAAATATGAATACACATGTTTTGATATTTGTTCAAATGTAGAGACTAGTCTATCCAATCCAATATTGAGTAGTTTATTGAACTTCTTAATTACCTAAATGTTGATAGCAATGAGAAGCATAAAGTGATGAAGTATAATTATGGAATGTAATACACTCTTTATTTGGAGATGAAATTCCTTCTTTTAGACTCGTTGGAACAAGCATTTCACATCAAATCCAAACTAGAAGAAATATCTAGTGAAAAAGAAAGGTTCAACTTCATCCCCACAAAGAACATTGATACCAAAATAGAAGCCACCAATTTCCAGGTCACCTATATTGCTAGTATCGTAAGGATCCTCAATTATAACCACTTCCAAAGTCCCCATAGCATAAATAAAGGGTAAGAAAAATGAATGTAGTAGGTGTTGTAACCATCTAAAGACCTATACTCATAGTAACAATATGTGTAACATGCAATAAAATACGCTAGTAGTTGATCTAAAATATTGAGATTGTTTGTACAACTTAGATAGAGAATAGGAGGTAGATGCTATATGCTTATGTACTAGATATCAATAGGTGGATAAGACTTAACATTTGAACCCTTTACAGAATGGGATCACCTATTTCACATGTTATTGAATGAAGAGTAAGCCTCTCCATGTCATCATTGAAACTAACATTTAGAAGAACATCATTACATAAGAAGCATCCAAGTGCCCAATATTCTAGACTATTACATATATTCAACCTTACTCTTTAGGATGACTTCATCTAGGAAAATTCATATAAATTCAACACTAACACATAAATCAAGGCAATGTGCAACATACTCACCAATGATGTAGTGTCATTAGACACTTGTAATGTTTTACTAGGAATACTGTATCTTTTTATTCACTAAATTACCTAAAACAGCTTGGGGAGGAAGGATTGAAAATAATATTTTATGCTTTGCAATTCAATTTTGAAGCTATATGCTATATAGAATGTGTCCAAGTATTGTAATGCTTATTTGATGCTAGTTGCATCCTTTATTAGAGTGAGGAAGGAGTCATCTACAAAGTGGTCGTGAACTAGTTATTGAGTATTATGGATAAGGAAGATGCCCTTAACCCATCCTTGAAACTATGTGGATAAGTAAATAACCAAATACCTTAGTAGCTAGCACATAAATGTCTATATCAAATAGAAAACCCTATCAAATACACTAAAACATGCCAAATGAGGAGGATTGTTTACCATTTATGGTCAAAAAAGCAAAGGCATCTACAAAAAGTATCTTGATGGGGCAAATGAAGGTTGGACCAAAGACCAAATCCTATAACATTGCACTGATGGATGGCCACTCAATATGACCATAATATTTGGCAAAATCATTTTTAATAAACAAGACTTTCTATTGAGAGGCTTGAGTCCATTCCATACCTTTCCATACAATAATTGTGTTATCTAGAATATACCTAATTTTGATGAATCTTGTTTGTTTAGGATGAACAATAAGCTAAAGTGGGATTCACAAATGGAGTGCCAAACTCTTAGTGATGATTTTGTAAGAAACATTCATTAAGATAATAGGCCTCCAATTGTAGATTTCCTCTAGATCTCTAGTTTTAGATATGAATTTAATATTACCATTGTTTATGAGATCACCTCATATATTATTTTGGAATATTTTCAAATAGGCTTGAAACAAATCCTAACCAATAGTGTCCCATAAGGATTTATAAAATTTGTAGGGGAAGCCATCACAATCAGAAGATTTATCATTGGCCATGGAGAAGATGACCTTCCATAGTTCATATTTAGTGAGTAGTTGATCACATAAGGCCCATTATGAAGTGGAGAGACTATAGAGGATCACATTTATGCATAGTTGTAAAGCCAAATCCTGCTCATGCAAAGGGATTTAGACCTTGAAAACCTATTGATAAGGTCAAACAAAGGCTTATAGGATATTAATAAGTTTTAATAAAACATTTTGACCTCCCCTAATGTGTTTAAAATATTGGAAGACCTGAGAAACTTACAAGTCTTGAAATAATTATTTGGAAAATTTATCTATGACCTTAAGCCAACGAGGACGGGCCTTAGTTTTTTTAGTCTTACAATGACACTGAGAGGGGGGGTGAATCAGTGTAGCTCTTTAAACTTGAATTTATAGATCTTAATACAACAACAATTAACACTTATTACAAGATACAACAAGAATCACAAAAGAGCATCACACAACACAAGATTTAACGAGGTTCACCAATGTGGCTACTCCTCAAAAATGACTTGCTTGGACTACCATCCAAATCCAGCCTTTGCAAAGCAACAACTTTACAATCACTTTACCAACACCCACTGGAAGGAGCACCAACCCCTTATTTATCTGCACCAACAGAAAGGAGCACCAACCCTTGATTTACCAGCACCTGCTGGAAGGAGCACCAACCCCTGATGCCAAGCTACAACCTGGACTTGAATTATGAATCTAGAAGATTAACAGAGAGATACCTTTGCATTTACAACACCCCGACTAGTCTGCTTCACCTTTGCGATCTCTGCGCACTCTGCTCTCTCTACGAAATCACTTCGCCCAATCTGCTGCATCACAGTCGAACGATCATCTTCTCCCTTTTGCGCACTCTGCTTCCTTTGCGAATTTCACACTTAGCACGATTCGACACGACTCGCACTCTGTGCTCATGACCGAACTTCACACACATCGACACTTTAATTCTTCAAACAACCTTCCTTTTATAACAACATTTTCATGATCAAAAACCTTGATCTTAGTCGGTTGTAAACCCTGATCTTAGTCGACTCCAATTTAACCCTAATCTTAGTCGGCTGTAAACCCTAATCTTAGTCGGCTGTCATAGGTCTTCGTCGGCTTCAACTCAACCATGAAAACGCAACATGTCGTGATATCATGACACTTTTGCTTACTCTCTCTTTCTCCTTGCTTTGGTCCACGAAAATACAACATGTCACGATATCGCGACACTTTTGCTCTCTCTCTTTCTCCTTGCTTTGGACCGTGAAACTACAACATGTCACGATATCATGACACTTTCTCCTCCTTGCTTCTCTTCTTGGCTTGTACCAGTGAAAACTTAGCATGTCGTGATATCGCGACACTTTCGCCTCCTTGCCTCTTTCCTTGGCTTGTGTCATGAAAACCCGATGTGTCATGATATCGTGACACTTTGTCTCCTTTGCCTCTTTCCTTGGCTTTGGGTCATGAAAACCTGACGTGTCGCGATATCGCGACACTTTGTCTCCTTTGCTCTTTCTCTTGCCTTCGGGTCAAAAACCCGACGTGTCGTGATATCGCGACACTTTGTCTCCTTTGCTCTTTCTCTTGCCTTCGGGTCACAAAAATCGACATGTCGTGATATCACGACACTTTCTTTCCTTTGCTCTTTTTCTTGCAATATGTCATGAAATCGTGACACTTTTTCCTTCGTACAATATCTCTTGCAATGTGTCACGAAATCGCGACACTTTTTCTACTTGCATTTCTTTCTTCCAACATGTCAGAAATCGTGACACTTTTTCTTCCGTACTATCTCTCTTGCAATATGTCACGAAATCGTGACACTTTTTCTTCCGTACAATCTTCCTTGCAATATGTCACGAAATCGTGACACTTTTTCTACTTGCCTTTTTTCTTTCAACATGTCGCGAAATCGTGACACTTTTTCTTCCGTACTATCTCTCTTGCAATATGTCATGAAATCGTGACACTTTCCTTACTTGTTCTTTTTCCTTCGAACTTGTCGCGAAATCGTGACACTTCTTCCTGCTTTCTCTTTTTCTTCCAACATGTCACGAAATCGCGACAGTTTTGCTTGCTTGCGCTTTCTCTCCGAACATGTCACGAAATCGTGACAGTTTTGCTTTCTTCTCAACATGTCGCGATATCGCGACAGTTTTTCTTTCTTGCTCAACATGTCGCGATATCGCGATAGTTTTCTTCCTTGTGATTTTCTTTGGATTTTTAGCATATGGGCAACTTCGATCTTTTGGAGAATCACTGTACATATTCTGAAGAACCTCTTAACTCCTATCACCTGCATCAACCGATCTGTCTGACTGTGTTGACAACAATGACAATATTGTTCCTGCACCTTGCTCAACAATCTCCCCCTTTGGAATTGTTGGCAACACACATGCAATTTCCTGTAATTCTTCTCCCCCTTTGACAATAATACCAAAGGGCTGCTGCAGACTCCCCCTGAGTCCATGCACAACATTCTCAGGCACAAATTAATGCAGTTAGCAAAAATTTCAAACATGAGCAAAAAGATAATCAAATATATACATGCTCCCCCTGAGAATGTGATCCCTGTAGCTAGTCAATTCTTGGGAAGTGTGACCACTCCCAATTTATTGTGGAGGTACTCAAAAACTTCCTTGGGCAATGGTTTTGTGAAGATGTCTGCTACTTGTTCTGTAGTTGGAACAAAATCCAACTTAACCTCACCTTCTGCAACTTTCTCCTTCAAAAAATGATACCTGATGGCAATGTGCTTTGTGCGTGAATGCATAACTGGATTCTTGGAGATGTTAATGGCATTGGTGTTATCACACTTAACTGATATCGGCTCACTGAAGCTAATACCAAGATCTTTCAGGGTTTGTTTCATCCATAATACCTGTGTACAACAAGTTGTAGCTGCAATATATTCTGCCTCTGTTGTCGATAGAGAAACTGACTCTTGTTTCTTACTGTGCCATGCGACCAATCTGTCTCCTAGATAGAAAGCACCTCCACTTGTACTCTTTCTGTCATCTACACATCCTGCCCAATCTGCATCTGAATATGAAATAAGGGTGAAGTCTTTACCTTTCGGATACCATAACCCATATTCCATAGTACCCTTGAGATACCGAAGAATCCTTTTTACTACTGTCACATGAGTCTCCTTAGGATTAGCCTAAAATCGTGCTACCATGCATACTACCTGTAAAATATCTGGTCTGGTAGCTGTCAGGTACAGTAAGCTTCCAATCATGGATCTGTACATGGTTTGATCAATAGGTGGAGATTTGTCATCCTTGCTCAACTTACAACCTGTCGTCATGGGAGTGCTAACTGGCTTACAGTCCTCCATTGTGAACCTTTTTAACATCTCTTTTACATATTTAACTTGAGAAATAAATATGCCCTTCTTACTTTGATTAACTTGCAATCCGAGGAAATACGACAGTTCTCCAATCATTGACATTTCAAATTCTTTTTGCATCTTATTTGCTAAGTCCTTGCACGACTCATCTTTGTTGCTGCCAAATATGATATCATCTACGTATACAACAAGAACAATAAGATGCCCATTTTCTGTTTTGACATACAAATTACTATCCACCATACCTTTCTTGAACCTTTGTTGAGTGAGATAGTTGTCTAGCCTTGCATACCATGCTCAGGGTGCCTGTTTTAAGCCATATAATGCTTTCTTCAACCTGCAAACAAAGTTGGGATCATCACCAAGTTGGAAACCATCTGGTTGCTCAATGTAAACCTCTTCTTCAAGTTTCCCATTCAAAAACGCTGATTTCACATCCATTTGATAAACTTTGAAATTCTTGTAGACTGCTAAAGCCAAAAACATTCTAATTGCCTCTAGTCTAGCTACTGGTGCAAAAGTTTCCTCAAAATCAATGCCTTCAACTTGTGCATAACCCTTGCAAACTAATCTTGCTTTATTTCTGACTACCTGTCCATCTTCATTCAATTTGTTTCGAAAAATCCATTTAGTTTCGATGATATTTTTGTTTGCAGGTCTAGGTACTAGCTCCCAAGTGTCGTTTTTCTCTATCTGATCTAATTCTTCATTTATTGCCTTCATCCAACTTTCATCTTTGCTTGCATCATCAATATTTTTGGGCTCAATGTTGGATAGTAGAGAGTAGTTACTTACTCTTCTTCTTGTCTGAACTCCAACTTTGGGGTCTCCAATGATTTGCTCTCTAGGATGATTTCTCTGCCAGCTACCTGTTTTGAATTTCTTATTTTCTTCCATTTTTGAATCACAATTTAAATCATCTGAGTCAATTTCCTGTATCTTCTCTATTTTGTTTTCATCATCTCCTTCAATAACCTCTTCATAAATTGGGTAGTTTGTTTCATAGCTAATTACTCGTTCTCTACCTTCATCAAATTTAACATCGACACTGTCCACAATTTTCTTTAGCCTTTTGTTGTAGCATTTGTAAGCTTTGCTTTTTGATGAATATCCGACAAAAATACCTTCATCCGCTCTATCTTCAAACTTACCAAGATTATCTTCAGTTCTTTTGATGTAGCACTTGCTGCCAAAAACTTTGAGGTATTTTGTTGTTGCCCTTTTTTCGAACCACAACTCATAAGGAGTTTTATTTTCATGTGTTCTCAGCATGTACCTATTTTGGATATACACTACAGTGTGGACTACTTCTTTCCAAAATCTATCTGCTACTCTGCTTTTAGCCAACATAGTCCGTGCCATTTCCTGCACTGTCTTGTTCTTTCTTTCTACCACTCCATTCTCTTTGAGGTGTCCTGGTCTGCTAAAAACTGTCTCTTAATATCGAACTTCTCACAGTACTCTGTAAACTCCTCTGAAATGAATTCTCCTCCTCTATCTGATCTTAGACATTTGATCCTCTTTCCTGTTTCATTCTCAACTTGGTTTTTGAAAATCTTGAACATATCAAAGGCTTCCGATTTATGTTTCAAGAAAAATATCCATGTCATTCTAGAATAATCATCAATGCACAACATAAAATATTTGTCACCATTTATGCTTTGTGTTCTCATGGGACCACATAAATCAGTGTGTATTAGTTCCAGAGGTTTGCTTGTGTTGTACTCTTTGGTTTTGAATGTGACTCTAGTTTGCTTCCCCTTTTGGCATGAAGCACAAATGCTATTTGCAGGTTTGTTGATGGTTGGAATATCTCTCACTGCCCTTTTTGAGGTGATCTTTAATAGATTATCAAAACTGATATGACCGAGTCTCTTGTGCCACAACCAATTTTCTTCTTCCTGTCCAATAAAACAAGTTCCTTTTGAAGTCTCTGAGAGCGTGTACAGGTTACCAGATGTCCTTGATCCTGTTGCTATCAATTTTCCACTGTTTGTTTTTTTGACTTCACAACCCTGCTTCATAAAGACTACTTCATGACCTTTATCACAAATCTGACTTACACTCAATAAATTATGTTTCAACCCATCCACAAACAAGACTTCTTCTGACTTAATCCTTCCATCACTGATTTTAACTGAGCCTTTGCCGACTATCTTGGCTCCATCATTATTTCCAAATTTTACTGATCCTCCTTCATATTTCTGTAACTTCTCAAATTTTTGTTTGTCACCTGTCATATGACTGGAGCATCCACTATCAAGTATCCATGGTACATATTTATTTTGTGCTTTGAATGCAGTTTGTACGATTAAGGATTCCTTTTCTTCCTTCAGTCGCTCTTTTCCTTTCCACACTTGTTTTGATAGTAGTTTTGGGCTCTTGTTTTGCCTTTCCCTTATCGAGTAGTTTGAGCATGTTTTTCGGGAAGCTTTCTATTTTGACTCATCCTGTATGGTTGAAATTTTCTTCCCTGAAACTGATTTGATGTAAATGTATTTCTACGATTTCTTGCAATGTGCCCAAAATTATGACAGTTATAACATTCTACTGTATAATTCATCAGAGGAGAAAAAACATTTCTCACTGGTGAAATTCCTTGGTCTTACATTATATTTGGAGTCTGAGATTTTATGCCCATAGCCATTGCATTTAAAATAGAAACCAGAGAAAGGATAATTGAACCTGGGTGATGGTCTTTGCCATGTTGTCGTAGGAGCCATAGGTCTTCTTCTTCTTTGATGTGTGACATTGGTGAATCCATCATTGTCAATTCTCCTTTCGTGCCTGGCATTAATGCTTTCTCTTGCATGAGACGTTTTTCCTTGATCAACCTGTCTCTTAGCTTCATTCTTTATGGATTCTGCATTTCTGGCCTTTGATCCACTTGATGATTCTCCTTCGATGAAACCCAGACCAAATTTGATGCCTGTAGGTCTTTGGTCATTTATGATCTTATCCAGCTTCATAGAACTTTCTTCACGTTTGTGATAACAACTAATTTTCTTATTCATCTCTTCTAGATGCATTCTTAAACCAACAATCTCTTCTTCTAACTTACTGCAATGATCTATTTTCATTGTTAATTGCACTTCGAGATCTTCGAAGATTTTCTTAGATTCTTCTATCTGTACTTTTAAGCTGGTTATGATTCCATTTGCATCCTCAAGCTTTCTTGATAGTTTCTTATTCTTTTTCTTTTCTATCTCCCACTCTTCAAGTGCAGATATCAACTCACCTTCTAGATCTACTTCAGCCTCGAGATTTTCACCACAAACTTCAGAGGTCACTCCTTCTTCCTTTTCTGATTTAACTTCTTCAAATGCCATAAAAAGAGCTTCATCTCTTTCTTCTTCAGACTCTTCACCGGAGCTGTTTTTTGATGAACTGACATTCTTGGAGATGAAACTTTTCTTTTTGAAGTTGCCTTTTCTGAAATTCGTTTTCATCTTCCAGTCACTTCTTTCTTGGTGGGATCCTTCATCATTTTTGTTCTTCTCTTTAAGTGGACATTTAGTCACAAAATGCCCAATGCCTCCACAGTTGAAACATTTAAATGGTAGCTTCCCTCTGTATTTTCCTTTCCCCTTTTTTAGTTTTCTAACAAAGTTTGCTTCCATTTCATCTGATGTCTCTTCTTCCTCGGACTCTTGTTTTGTGTTTTTATTTTTAAGGGCTTTGAAAGCCGCTTCTCTGTCAGTGGGTTTAGATCTTCCTATCCTCATCTCATATGCAGTCAAAGAACCATACATCTCATCTATACTAAAATAATTTAGATTTTTAGCTTCTTCTATCATTGAGACTTTGGAATCAAACCTTTGAGGAAGAGATCTTAATACCTTTTTCATGATAGTAGAGTCATCGATATCCTCATCGAGTCCTCTGATCGCATTGATGATTCCATTAACTCTCAGCATGTATGCCTCAATGTTTTCATCGTCATTCATCTTCAATGCTTCGAACTGAGCTCGATGTGTCTGTAACTTGGCCTCCTTGATCTTATCGTCTCCTTCATGAATACTCCTCAGTTTGTCCCATATTTCTTTTGTCGATTTACAGTTCATGACCTTTACTAGTTCACTGTCTGCTAATCCACACAAGATGGCATTCGTTGCTTTTGAGTTACTCTCAAATAGTTTCTTTTCATCAGCCTCTTTTGGAGGAGTGGTGGGAATTGTGTATCCACTAACTACTGAATCCCAGATGTCGTATCCCAAAGCACAAAGATATGTCTGCATCCTGATTCTCTAGAATGCATAATTAGATCCATCAAACAATGGTGCTTTGTTTGATGAGAAGCCTTCACCACCTGCCATTGTGTTACTTCCAAGATCACCCTAGCTGGTTAAGCTTGTACAGGGACTTAGCTCTGATACCAATTGTTAGTCTTACAATGACACTGAGAGGGGGGGTGAATCAGTGTAGCTCTTTAAACTTGAATTTATAGATCTTAATACAGCAGTAATTAACACTTATTACAAGATACAACAAGAATCACAAAAGAGCATCACACAACACAAGATTTAACGAGGTTCACCAATGTGGCTACTCCTCAAAAATGACTTCTTGGACTACCATCCAAATCCAGCCTTTGCAAAGCAACAACTTTACAATCACTTTACCAGCACCCACTGGAAGGAGCACCAACCCCTTATTTATCCGCACCAACAGAAAGGAGCACCAACCCCTGATTTACCAACACCTGCTGGAAGGAGCACCAACCCCTGATGCCAAGCTGCAACCTGGACTTGAATTATGAATCTAGAAGATTAACAGAGAGATACCTTTGCATTTACAACACCCCGACTAGTCTGCTTCACCTTTGCGATCTCTGCGCACTCTGCTCTCTCTACGAAATCACTTCGCCCAATCTGCTGCATCACAGTCGAACGATCGTCTTCTCCCTTTTGCGCACTCTGCTTCCTTTGTGAATTTCACACTTAGCACGATTCGACACGACTCGCACTCTACGCTCATGACCGAACTTCACACACTTCAACACTTTTAATTCTTCAAACAACCTTCCTTTTATAACAACATTTTCATGATCAAAAACCCTGATCTTAGTCGGCTGTAAACCCTGATCTTAGTCGGCAAACCCTAATCTTAGTTGACTGCAAACCCTAATCTTAGTCGGTTGTCATAGGTCTTCGTCGGCTTCAACTCAACCGCGAAAAAGCAACATGTCGCGATATCGTGACACTTTTGCTTACTCTCTCTTTCTCCTTGCTTTGGTCCCGAAAATACATGTCGCGATATCGTGACACTTTTGTTCTCTCTCTCTTTCTCCTTGCTTTGGACCGTGAAACTACAACATGTCGTGATATCGTGACACTTTCGCCTCCTTGCTTCTCTTCTTGGCTTGTACCATGAAAACTTAGCATGTCGTGATATCGTGACACTTTCGCCTCCTTGTCTCTTTTCTTGGCTTGTGCCAGCGAAAACCTGACGTGTCACGATATCGTGACACTTTGTCTCCTTTGCTCTTTCCTTGGCTTCGGGTCATGAAAACTCGACGTGTCATGATATCGTGACACTTTGTCTCCTTTGCTCTTTCTCTTGCCTTCGGGTCATGAAAATGCGACATGTCGTGATATCGCGACACTTTGTCTCCTTTGCTCTTTCTCTTGCCTTCGGGTCATGAAAATGCGACATGTCACGATATCGTGACACTTTCTTTCCTTTGCTCTTTTTCTTGCAATATGTCATGAAATCGTGACACTTTTTCTTCCGTACAATATCTCTTGCAATGTGTCGTGAAATCGTGACACTTTTTCTACTTGCCTTTCTTTCTTCCAACATGTCATGAAATCATGACACTTTTTCTTTCGTACTATCTCTCTTGCAATATGTCATGAAATCGTGACACTTTTTCTTCCGTACAATCTTCCTTGCAATATGTCACGAAATCGTGACACTTTTTCTACTTGCCTTTTTTCTTTCAACATGTCATGAAATCGCGACACTTTTTCTTCCGTACTATCTCTCTTGCAATATGTCATGAAATCGTGACACTTTTCTTACTTGTTCTTTTTCCTTCGAACTTGTCATGAAATCGTGACACTTCTTCCTGCTTTCTCTTTTTCTTCCAACATGTCATGAAATCATGACAGTTTTGCTTGCTTGCGCTTTCTCTCCGAACATGTCGCGAAATCGCGACAGTTTTGCTTTCTTCTCAACATGTCGCGATATCGCGACAATTTTTCTTTCTTGCTCAACATGTCGCGATATCGTGACAGTTTTCTTCCTTGTGATTTTCTTTGGATTTTTAGCATATGGGCAACTTCGATCTTTTGGAGAATCACTGTACATATTCTGAAGAATCTCTTAACTCCTGTCACCTGCATCAACCGATCTGTCCGACTGTGTTGACAACAATGACAATATTGTTCCTGCACCTTGCTCAACAAGTTTTGGCTCCCTGAGGTTTGTTATAATCAACAATACATTTCTATTGGTGAATCTTGACAACTCCTAGTTGTAGAGTGGGTCAGAATGGCAAAGTTTCTAGCTCAGTTTTATCTTGGTTCAACCCTAACATGATAACATCATAGGAGTGGTAGTGGAGAAGTGCCAATTAATGGCCATAGATACAAAGAAAATATGATGTACATTTTATCACACTATTCCACCACTAGATCCTACTAATCTCATTATAGGGGTAAGGCTCAATATTCTAGATGTTTTGGATGTGGGTCATCATGGGTATATGTGCCAATAATGATATGTTTAGGAAAATTGAGATTTTTCATTCTTCATGGTTCCACTTAACCATTGAATGTGAATGTGAATGGGGAAGTGGTCAAAAAGGACAATATTCAACATGGGCTCCACTAGTAAAGAGAAAAAATAGAGAAAAATAAAATGGATTGATCTATTAGCATGGCTCTCTCAAGCCATTTGATATTTATTTTCATGCCACATCATATATTATTCTACATGTACCAAATGAAATTAGAATAATGGCAAATAATATTGAGGTAAAAAAAGCCCAACTTATTATGCATATAGTATTGTCTAGCATTTTTTATAATTGTTCATTACATTTGGAGGTTGCTTCATTTGTTTGACACACATCCAAACATATTAAAACCTTTGTACAATACCTAATATGTGATAGTCAATTCATCTACAATCCAATGCTAGAGGTGAGATCATTTGAAAACATTATTGGAAGTATAAACATTAATAATTCTAAATGAATGATTATTAATGTGTAAAAGTAGTCATAAGGTATAGTAAGTGGGGTCACATGCATGGTCAATTAAATATGGCCACCACCTAGAAAATACAAAATTTTCATCTCTTGCATGTCCTATATCATGATTTTTATGGAAGAAAAAAATGGTTAGGCATATGGCATGACAATATATAGAGAGCAAAAGCCCTAAGATCTTTAATTCTTGTGAACAAAGAACATTGAGATTGGGATACCTTTGCTGATTTTCCCTCATGATATAATTCCTTTTATATTTTATCATACCCTTAAAATTTAGTGAAATAAAATGCATGGAAGATGTTGATCGAGCGACATATCCTCACTATCGAGCTCAGCCTAAACTCCATAGTTTTTTTGTGTTTACATAGAATTTTGGTTAGAGCTATAAATTTTCAAATATATACTTGGTATGAAATAAGGGAATTTTTTCAATAAAAACTCATTAGCTTCCTCCTTATTTCTTAAGCTACACAAGTACCTAGCATTCATTGGAGGAGAAAACAAAGGAGAATTTATCTAAGTGATTACCTAGGTAAATATTGCACTAGACACTCTGATGTAACAAGGTTTGACTACCTCTTTGAGTTTATTTTTAGAAGAGGGTGGTGGATAAACTTACTTACCCTTACTATATTGCTTGGGATCTTGGTTGGAAACTTTGATATAGGCCCCAATAGGTGTAGATCCCATGGAACCATTATTGTAGTTATTTTCTTGCTCACAATTATCCATACCTTCTCAATAGACTAAGGGGTGTTTTGTTATCAGCATTTAGAACCAATTTAACTCTCTAGATAGCCAAAGGATAAACCTTGATATTTTTCTCAAAGGATTGGCATTTGAAGCACATATTATGAATATTCAGATATAAAAAAGAGTTTTGATGTTGTATTACTTCTTCTTTTTAGAATAAAATTCAATTTCGTGTCTTTTGTTCCTTTCCTAACTCATGTTAATATTTTTTTTTCTGTTTTCTAAAACATATTTTTTGCTGGTATTATACTCTTCACTTGTCGTGTAATGCGATTTGGTGAGTCAAAAATCCTATAGCACTAGGAGTATGCTCTTCACTTGTGCATCTGCGATTTGGTGAATCAAAAACTAGTTTATGTTTTTAGAGTACTACTTCACCATGTTTCTTTTTTATTAATAAGATATGCAGTAGGAACCAATGTGAATATCAATGGTATCCTTGAGATCCTTAGATATATCTATCTAAATGTAAACTATTTTTTGAGGGTGAGTTGCAAAGAATTATCTTGAATCAACACAAAAAACATTACCAATGGAAGCCACAATGTGACTAAGATAAGGTGATAAAGGTAACAAAAGTATAGGTAAATCGATCCAAATTGGGACCTGTTTGACACATTCCTTAGAAAAAATGAAATATGTTAGAATTCCCAAGAGTAGAACTACAAAGCATTACAATATTTGAAGAAACAAAATAGAACTGATTGATTTATTCCAAGGATAAACTTTGTATAAATAGCAAAGTTATTCATTGAGAGTCATTGGATTACAACAACTCATCAAGTCTGATGAAGATACCACTGAGAGTTCACCTGACACATGGATGAGTGGAAACTCAAGTGTGTCTATCCTAGTAGAACTTAAGAGAATATTCACTTATTCTAACACCCCCCTTAAGTGATAGTAGGGGTGGTTTGTACAAATGAGTCTTGGCATCAAGGTCTGATGAGGCACTCATGTACAATGATTTATTTTTTGAAGAGATGGTAAAAACCCAATGGTAAAAGCCATCAATCAAAAAATAAATTATTATGAGTCTTGTATTCAGATGACAAATATTGTCCTCTTAAAAAGATAAAAGGATGATTCCCAACAACATGGCATTATGAGGTACTCATTTACAAAATATAGATGGTGAAAAACCCCTTGGGGAAAAACCATCTGTTACAAGAAAAATATCCAAGATAGAGGTATGTCTTCAGATGGCAAAGATTGTCCTCTCAACACAAAAAAATAATGAGTTTTAGAAACTTGGCCTGATTAGGGACTCATGAACAATATATACTTTTGGAGAGATGATGAAAAAACCACAGGGAAAAAAACCATCCTCCAAAGAATACAATAGTAAAAGGAGAGGTGGAAGACCTCTGTTTCAATGCAGTTGTATTACTCCAAGTTTCTCTCGCAACTGTATGTAAGGCGAAGAAGGAAATGACTTGGTAAAGATGTCTGCAATTTGATCCTTAGTTGGAATATAGTACAAGTATATGTCCCTGTTATAAATGTGTTGTTGAATGAAGTGCATATGTATGTCAATGTGCTTGTGTATCGCTCCAAATTTTTCGCATCCTTACCTTCAGGCTATAGGATCCGTGCCCAGAAGGGGGATGGGAAAAGGATGTCGCGGTACCTCGGACTGAGAGGACTTTGCGAAGGTCCCGCCTCTCAAGGGAGGTGTATTTTGATGATTTTTCGACGGATGGTGGGTTCACCGGGAAACATTTAATGGCAGTTTCCACGCCTAGGTTTGGAATGTGTTTTTATGTGTTCGTTTTTAACTTTAAGCATTCATATCCTAGGTTTGGCCAAATGAGTCTAAATTAATCTATATGAAAATGCAGATTTAATGAATACAGAGAACAAATTTAAGACAAAAAAAAACAAAGTAATTAAGGAAGAATAAGAAGAATACCTGACCCGGATGTCTGATGGAGATTCTGATGTTTGAAGCAGTCAGGATCATCTGGAATTCGACAGAATCATCTGAGATCAGACAAGATCATCTGAGATCTGACGAATTCATCAGAGACCTGCAAACAGAAGAACAGATGCAAAATACAGAGAATACTATTGTTCTAGTATAGGGAAACTGCAAAATAACAGTGACAATATGAACTGAAACTTAAAGAACGAAACATGTATGAATGATGCTAATTAAATCACAATTATGGATTAATTATGCCTTTGATCTAGATGGGTGAACTCCAAAATGCAATATAACATAAAATATCAAATAAACTAGCTAATTTGCAGAATAAAACAATAGAGAAAAGGTGAAGAAATGCAAACTTATGGCACTGATTGCCTCAATGTGGACTGCAGTCGAGATCGTCTCGCATCAGTACGAAATCGTCTCTGATTCGACAGGATCGCCTCCGATCTGAACAGGTTCGTCGGCGACGATGTATGCTTGCTCCGGCTGAAAAACAAGATGATACCTACAACAAAATTGATATAGGACTACTGCAAATGAAAACTTAGGATGATTTAACGTGCATGAAGCTAAGTTACAGAGAATTTCAGCCAGGGGTTGGGAAGGGAAGGTCCTAGGGACTAAATAGGCTTAGGGGAGTAGTTAGGAGGTTGGAGATCATCCCTATTTGGGAGATCTCCAATGGGGAGGGTCTCTAACGGCGCAGACACGCTTCTGCCCGGATTAGAGGCCCGTTGGAACAGAAGCTAATTTTGCAAAATCGGTTTTGCGACAAGATCGTCCGGACGTCCTAGCCCAGACGAAATCGTCAGATCTGGGGCGATATCGTCTGATCGGCGACGATATCGTCAAACGGTCAAAACAACCTCTAAAAATGGCACGAAAAAGGGGAAACGGATTACCCGACGGTTAACGGGCGGTTTGGGAGGTTAAATTTGAATTTTAAATTATTTACTAAGGTGAATGTAATTATGACAATTTCACTGCGCCAATTTTAGGGTGCTACATTTTGCCCCCTCTTTAGCGAATTTTCTGAAGAAAATGCGTTAAAGATGAGTTCTTCTCGATCTACGAGAAAGCAAAAATTATTCCCATTTTTTAGGCGACGATTCTTGGTCGAATCGTACGACAACTTACTATGGTGCCCCCTCCGTGTTTTTACCCAAATCGAACGTTTGAGGTAAAAACGCTGAAAAGCAAAAAATTATTTTTGAATAAAATTAAGAAAAATAGGGTAAAACCCTAATTCATTTTTACTGTTCATTTTCTGGTTTTTTAGAGCTCTGAAGCAAAAATGGTGGAGACGACGCACAGATCGACAGAGGTCCGGCGCGGTCTACGGGTAAGAGTCTAGACTTAACTAGAATGCTTTAATTTAATTTTACATGCTTTGTAGGTAATTTTTAGATGAATTTTGAGCATCGCGGCCGTTTTTGGGCCGTCGACGTCGTCGGGATGAAATCGTCCCGATTTCGATGAAATCGTCTCAATTTCGTCAATTTCGCCCAAGGGCGAAATCGGCGAAAGGGGGACGATTTCGTCAAATTAGAGACGATTTCGGCTTGCAAAATCGGAGACGATTCTGCTCAAATTTGGGACGATATCGTCCAATAGTGGGCGATATCATCAATTGCATAAAATTGAATTTTAACTTGCATTATTAATTACTTGAATTGTTTATTAATGATTGTTTGTTGTTTTGTTGTTTATGTTTGCAGAGAGGTTTGCTAAAGAGCAGGGAATGGAAGTATGGAGGTTTGAGGGATGACTTGGCCGCTCTCACATAGGCAGAGCGAGATCAGCTGGCACAGGCCGGCTTGCAGCATGTGGCAGAGATGCCACAGGTGTCCACAGATATGGGGCTACTAACAGCCCTAGCAGAGAGATGGTATCCGGGTTCCTCATGTTTTCGGCTACCGATAGGGGAGATGACTCCCACTCTAGAGGATGTATGGAGGATTCTGAGAATCCCCATACAAGGACGATTGATCACTCCTACGGCCAATCAGGGCCACGCTATGGGACGATTGTGTGGTGACCCGAGCTTCACCCTGGAGAAGGGCGAAGTTAATATCGAGGCACTACGCCAGATGCCTAGGGCATCTAGACTCACACGAGTGCTAGCTGGAGTGGTTGGTGGACTTTTGCTGTGCCACCAGAGCGGGTGCAGGGTGTCGTGGATGCTCACAGATGTGATCTACGATATGCGAGACCACGGGTACAGGTTCTCTTGGGGCAGCTATGTATTATGTCGATTGTACAGGATCCTGTATGGGGTCGTGTACAAGGGCGGCCGATGTCTGGTGATGACATCGCTCCTACAAGTTTGGTGCTGGGAGCACATTGCAGTGCGAAGGCCGATAGGGCTTCCTCTGATAGGGGTAGACGGGGAGAGGCCCCGAGTCTTCTACTGGTGGCTCCGAAGAGGGTCACAGCGGCGGATCGACCTCCCTATGTCTCGGAGACTATTGGATGACTTAGTCCCGGACCAGATCACCTGGAGGCCATGGAGGGAGCATCTAGGGTGGGCCGAGGACGGACAGGAGTTGGCTCACGTCAGGCGAGTTTGCTGGCTACGGATGGAGAGGGAGAGGTGGAGCTCCACCGCTATGATCGAGTTTTGCGTCAGTTCGGTCTACAGCGGGGGATCCCATCTCTGAGGGATTATGAGTTTTCTCGGACTATCCGGGATAACACCACAGTTAGCGGGGCTCCGGACATGCAGCGGTTCTGGAGCCAGGACGCGGACGATGCCCCCATCCAGCCGGTGGATGGTGACGACACAAGGGTAGCCGATGGCTACGATGCCTGGTACGTAGGCATCCGCCCTCCTCGGATGATGAGGGCATAGGGTCCGATACATGCGGTTGTGCATCGGATAGGGAGGCGGCACCAGGCAGCGATGGAGGCGGCCCAGGGTCACGGCGGGAGAGAGCCGAGGAGGCCACAGGCACAGGAGAGGCCACGATAGAGGGAGAGGAGGGAGGCGAGACCCCCATCTCCATAGAGGGAGAGGCCACCATCGCTCGATAAGGGCAAGGGCATTGACACAGGAGAGAGTAGCGAGATGGCTACTCTTCGAGCGAAGAGAGATCGTCTCCAGGCACAGGTGCAGACTCTACAGGATGAGGCTGCACGCCATCGAGCTGAGGTGGCACAGCTGCGAGACGAGATTGCACGCCTCAGGGCACGGGGCGGAGGGGCGAGCTCTGGAGAGCTGACATGGGCTATCGCCCAACTCACTTTCTATCAGACATTGTATTATCAGTTGGTGCCAGAGGCGGATAGACTACCCCTGCCAGCCAACATTGCAGATCCGATCAGGATCGGGTCATCGAGGACCACGTCCCGGTCGAGGACTAGGACTACTCAGACTGCGATGGGGCCACCTCGTCCACCTCAGGGTGGGGAGGAGATGAGGCGGAGAGCTCGAGGGGCTCTCGAGGCTAGAGGGCTGCACAGCTTTGTACAGACTGACATTGTATTATTATTTTTTTGTTGATAGAGGATTGAGTATGCCGAGGTACAGATTGTGGCATACCAATCTAGTTTTGATGATGTATATATACTGTTGACATATATATGATATGTTATTGATCATATGACTTGTATTATGTGTATGCTTATGATGCTTTTATGTTTGATTGATTAATTTGATAATTGGATTGAGGATTCATGAAATTATGTCGTTTTGAAAATTTATAACTTTGATGTCATGCTATAATATTTTAAATGAAATAATCTGATGTAACAAATTGATTGTTTGTGATGAAATGTGATAAAAAATAAAAAGAGACTTCTAACAATAATTTCAAAGGACATTGTCGCTAGTATAGACCATTTCATGGAGTCGTTGCTCACTCGGTCGTCAAGCTAATCCCAGTATAGAAATATTGTTAAAAGTAAAAGAGTGCTTAAGAGACTGTCTTAAGACTTTGGTGCAATAGTGCAAATGATGATGATGATGATGGTTTGTTTTCAGATTTTCATGAAAATAGTATGCATGAAATAATGTTAAAATGATTTTTGCTAGGCATAAATTCCTAAGTGTGATAAAATTTTGGATAATTCTTTAGGAATTATACCATCTTTGCAAAATTGAAGGTTGACATAATGACATGAAATAATGAAAATGTGTTTGCTTTTTAAAAGCATAATTTGTGTAAAATAATGATTTAAGTCATATGGTTTTCATGATTTTAAATGGGGAATAAAAATTGTTACGATGGTTTGCGCTAGGCATAGAATATGTAGGTATAGACTTATACCATCATCGCGAAAATCCAAAAAAAGATAGTTTTATTGCATGGTTGATTTTTGATAAACAGAAAATATGAAAATGAGGACTTGCGCTAGGCATAAAATTCCAATTTTGGTTTTGGAACTATACCATCGTCGCGAAAGTCAACCAGATATATATGTTTTGATTGTATATTTTGAAAGAAATTTTTGATTTTTCTATTATATAGTTGTCTTTATGGTAAACAATTGTACTTGATTTATTCCAAACAAGTTGCAAAAATAATATTTCAAAGTATTTTGAAGACAAAAGTTAGATTTATAAGGAATCCCATGTGCATATGTGAATTCATTTCCGATCTTGATTTATCATAATGATACACAAAATCTCTCAAATACAAATGTGTGTGCAATTGCTTTGTGCATTTACCAGTTTTGAGCAAGATAATATGATACAAGTGATTTGAAGAAACCAAATAAGTGTTCATTAACCATGATGTAGATGCATATAACCATACTAGACTACTATGTAGGTCGGATTATCAAGAGCTAGCTAATCCATAAGCAAACATAGGTCTGTACAAAAGAAGGTCGCTAATGTGACAGACATATCACCACGCTAGGAGTTACCCAAGGCCAAGTAGGTTGGGCACAAACCACCTGTTATGGGGCTTACCTCACGGTTTCCGAATAATTGAGAATTCCAAGGATTCAAGCTCATCAACCCTTCTTTTCTTTTCAAAGGGTAGGGAAAGGGATTTTATTGCTTTCTTGCTTTCTGCTTTCTTTGCTTTTCTTTTGAACTTTGCTTCTTTTTCTTTTTGTATTTTTGCTTGATTTTTGAGATAGTGCTTGAAATATTGTTGTAATGATATAAAATAACATTTTTCTTTTCTCTTTTTTCTTGAACTTTTCTTTTCTTTTTCTTTGCTAGGGATACTTGCTCGGATTAGCTGTAGAGCAAGGGATTTTTATTACGGGTAGGGGTGAGCTTGTCCTTTTGCCAATTCTCAAAGATTCTAGACCATGTGCATGATAGGATAGCGGGGAAACTTTTCGCTCAAGAAATCACATCTACTATGTAGCAAAACATGGAAATTACAAATATAATCATTTTATTGTGAAAAGATGTGCTTGGTTTAAGTAAATAACAAGATCAATTCTCTATGCTCAAACTTTATTTAATTGAATTTTGTGGACTTTGATATAAGAGAGATTAGTAATCATGCTAGATAAAATCAAGATATTTATTTTTGTGAGTGTGCAAGTGAGGGATTCCAAATAAATGCTAATTTATCAAAAATAATTTGAAACATATAACTGCAACATTTGTAAGAAAATATATATAAACACTTTTGAGAAGTTTTGAGAATGTTGACTCCCTCTTTCTTCTTTATATTGTTTTGGTTTCGAAAGAGTCAAGCATATTGTTGTTTTTATATTTTTATCATTATTTTGATTTTTGGTTTTATTTTTGTTTTTGAGCAAAAAATTTAACAAGTGCCATAAATAAATGCAACAAATAGTTTTGAAGATTTTTGATGATTATGAATGTTTTTGATGTTTTTGGATTTTTATAAATTTGAAAGAAATACAAGATAGTAATTTTGAAATATTTTAAACAAATATATACAAGGATGAAATGACCAAATTTATGCATAGTAACGTTTAAGATGCAAAATATTCATGGGTTCTTTAAGTTCTTTACCATCTAAGGTAGATAATTTATATGCTCCTGATTCAAATTTAGCAGTAATAATGTATGGTCCAAGCCAGTTGGGCTCAAATTTACCTTTAAGGTCCTTAGTTGCATTTGTATTTTTTGATTTTCTTTTAAAACAAGGTCGCCGATCTCAAAGGATCGATGACGAACTTTCTTAGCATATGATCTTTTAAGCTTGTTTTGGTAAGCACGGAGATGCTCCAAAGCATTGATGCATTTTTCATCTAGGAGTTCCAGCTGACTGAGTCTGCCAGCTCGATATTCATCTCCTACTTCGGTATCTTGAAGTAGCAGAGCCAAAGAAGGAACTTCCAATTCAAATGGAAAAACTGCTTCAGCACCATAAACCAAAACAAATGGTGAAGTTCCCGTGGGGGTTCGAACACTAGTTCGATAGGCCCACAAGGTTGGGTATAATTGAATGTGCCAGTCACGGCCAGTTTATTGACCAATATTTTGAGAATTTTGATTAAGGTTTTGTTAGATGCTTCTACTTGACCATTACCCTGAGGATAATAGGGAGTGGACCAGCGATGTTGAATCTTATATTTTTGGCATAATTTTTTAACATCTTTATTTTTGAAACAAGTTCCATTGTCAGAGATGAGATTTGCAAGAATTCCGAACCTACAAATGATTTGATTAAAAATAAATTTAGAGACTTGTGTGCCGGTGCAGGGAAGCTAAAGGCATAGCTTCGACCCACTTCGTGAAATACTCGGTGGCGGTTATGATGAACTTGTGTCCATCGAGATGACACCGGATTGATTTTGCCAATAATGTCTAAACCCCATTTAGAAAAGGGCCAAGGAGATGAAATAGCCTGCGAGTTCTTGGGCGGGCGCATGGACAAGGTCGGCATGTTTCGGCACTTGTCGCAATGGCGCACATACTCATGTGCATCCGTTTCCATGGTAGGCCAAAAGTATCCTATCCGAAGGAGCTTTTTAGCAATGACACTACCACTAAAGTGTCCTCCACAAGATCCATCGTGGGCTTCACTCAAGGCTGATTTAGACTCTTCTAAGTTTAAACATCTTAATAGGATACCTTCAAAAGATCTCCTATATAAAGTATTGCCAATTATTACAAAGCGACTTGCTCGTCGACGTAATAACCGATGCTGGTTTCTATTAGAATTGGCAGGGAAAGTCCCATTTTGGAGAAAATCAAATATGTCCGTATACCAAGGTTCAGGAGTAGTTTCATTGATTAGAAACACATCCAAAGGCTCTAAGCATGACTTATTTGAAGCGGGTTCCTGGAGTCGACGAATAATGATAGTGGCATATTCGTCATCTAACTCCAAGGGTAGGAGAGATGCAGTTGCGGCCATAGCATCAGCTGCACGGTTGCTAGTTCGAGGAATAGCTTCCAAGGTAACTTGATCAAATAAAGACATTAATTGTAAAACATAGGCCTTATATGGGCGCAGTTTATCATCTCTGGTTTGATAAACTTCATTAATTTGGTTTATAACCGGTTGGGAATCACCAAAAACTAAAAGATGTTTAATTTTTAGCGCTAGGGCAGCTCGTAATCCAAGGATTAGAGCTTCATACTCAGCGATATTGTTGGTGCAAGCAAATGTCAATTTGAAGGACGGAGGAATAAGATGTTTTTGTGGGGATATTAAAATAATACCCGCACCAGCCCCACTCATGCATCGGGCTCCGTCAAAGTATAAGGACCATTGTTCAGTATGGTCGGCCTCTAATTGAAGGCATTCATCAGGAAATTCGATGATGAGGGGATGGGTAGACTCTAAGGGTGCAGCAGCTAATTGATCTGCTATGATTTGACCCTTAACAGACTTTTGTCCTATGAATGTGAGATCAAACTCGCTTAGAGCAAGAACCCACTTGGCTGTGCGACCCGATAAATAAGGTCGACTCATGAGATACCTCAAGGGATCGTATTTAGCAATGACATAAGTTTTTTGACTAAGCATATAGTGTCGTAATTTTTGCGTAGCAAACACGATGGCTAGACATAGTTTTTCTAATGTTGTGTAGCGGGTTTCATAAGCGATGAAGGTTCGGCTAATGTAATAATTAGCACGTTCTCGCTTTTCATCATCAAGTTGAGCTAACATAGCTCCTAAGGGAGAATCTGAAGCTAAAATATATAGGAGAAATGGGCGATCGGGTTTAGGTGGTGAAAGCACGAGGTGGATTAAGGAGGTATTGTTTGAGAAGTTCAAAAGCTTCTCTACATTCGGTGTCCCAATTAAAAGGGACATCCTTCTTAAGGAGTTTAAGAAAGGGACCAGTTTTGTCCGCCAGCTTATCAATGAAGCGACGGATAGCTTGAAGTTTACCTTGTAAACTTCGTAATTCAGATATATTAGTAGGTGCGGGCATATCAGTGATGGCCGCAATCTTGAGAGGGTCGATTTCAATACCACGTAAAGAAACTAAAACCCCTAATAGTTTACCGGACTTAACTCCGAATATACATTTTGTTGGATTTAATCGAATAAGATATTCTCGTAATCGATTAAAAACTTTTCTCAAATCATCTAAATGATTATCTTCAATAATAGAGCGAGCTATAATATCATCTACATAATCATGTAGGATATCATGCATCATATCATGAAAAATATAGGTCATAGCTCGTTGATAAGTTGCACCTGCGTTCTTTAAGCCAAATGGCATCACTTTCCAGCAAAAGGTACCCCAGGGGGTAATAAAGGTTGTTTTAGCCTGATCTTCAGGAGCTATCCTGATCTGATTATAACCGGAGAATCCATCCATTAAGGACATCATCCCACTCTCGGCAGTAAAGTCAATGATTTGATCCATGTTTGGAAGAGGAAAGTCATCTTTAGGGCATGCAGCGTTAATATCTCTAAAATCTGTGCAAACCCTAACTTTGGTAGCTTCTTTCTTGGTGACTGGAACTACATTTGAGATCCATTCCGCATAATCAATAGCTTGTATAAAGATAACATTCAGGAGTTTTCTAACTCCCCTTTGACTAGCAGAGCCACTTTGGGATGCATTTTTCTAAGTTTTTGTTTAACAGGTTTAGCATCCGGATGGACCACTAGATGATGCATGACTACAGAAGGGTCTAGACCTGGCATATCTTCATATGTCCAAGCGAAGACATCTTCATACTCTTTAAGAAATGCAATGTATTGTTCTTGTTTTTCTTGACTTAATTCTGATCCAATATTGATTATGTGAGGATTGTCCTCAGTTCCAATATTAATTTTAATGACGTTTTCTACCTCCATGTGTAGATCTCTTTCAAAATTAGGTGGGGCGGGTGAAACGCCCAATTCTTGTAATTCTTGTAAGGTTAATTTAGATAATTCATCTTGAGGATTAGTGGCCTCAAGTTGGGCTATAGTTGGTATAGAACCATCAAAATAAAATCCATTGTGTAACATCTCTTCAACAGAGACATCATGGAAGATATCTCCTTCCAACTCTTCATCGGGGTCAACAATCATTTCAGGGTAAGCTATGGATAGCATGTTGCATGAAAACGACTGATTTTTAAGAGGCAAATCAACATGCCTATCCAAATAATCTTGATAACATATGACGTGATCATCATCGTCAAAAGGAAAGGGTTGACCCTTACTAGGAAATAGGCCCACACCACAGTAGGCAGGCCACGGTTCTACCTCGAAAGGTTCTTTCATGCCATTTTGGAAAGGTCCCAAGCCTTTCCCTTTATATCCCATTTTAAGCATCATGGGTTTAGCTTTAATATAATCATTGGTAAAATAACACCGAGCATATCCTTCATGATGAGTTTTGATATTTCGAGGGATTCTTCCCAGATCATATCCTTTATAAATGAAGGCACAACTCCCGACTTGGTAAGTACTTCCCATAGGTTGTGGGAGGCCCAAAGTACGAGGAGATGGCGGCAATTTATTTAAAAGAATTGAATCTTGCATGAAAGCATTTGTTTTTTCTGATATTAAGGTTGTGGATAAATCTGGTAAAAGTTCATCAAAAAGGGCATAAGATGTAGAAGGCTTATTACCTATATCTTTAGATGTGGGAGGAATGATAGATGTGTCTATAGGTTTTGAATTTATAGGGATAGAACTTGAAGGATTGGTTGTAGATTTAAGATCTTTTTGAGGTTCTAAAATGATTTGTTTAGAGGGTTGTTGGTCTATATAGGAGGATGAAATTAATGGAGGGGAAATAGGTGAAGTTATGGGTGTGTGTTTCACAGTTTTAGATGAAAAATAAGAACTAGGATGTGTGGACGACAGAGCAGGGCAAAATTGCACTCCAACGGGTTCTGCCAAAGCACACATATCAAAAGGTCTAGGGTCACCATGGATAGTGACCAACTGATTTTTAAACTCAAATTTAACACATTGGTGTAAGGTTGATGGGACCGCTCGCATGGCGTTGATCCAAGGGCGACCCAAAAGTATATTGTACGATGTTGGGCAATGTACAATAAACACGGTTGTTTCTAGGGTTCTAGGACCAACTTGCAATGGGAGGGTAATAACTCCACACGTTTCTTGTGTTTCGTCATTAAAAGCTTTGATAATCATATCAGTTTTCTTCATTTCATCACTTCTAAAGCCAAATCGTTGGTAGAAGTCAAAAGTGCAAATGTTTAGAGATGAGCCATTATCAATCAAAACTCTTTTGATAGCTACATCTCCAATTAGAGCGGTAATGTATAAGGGATTATCCTTATGTAAACTATTGTGTGGGATATCTTTATCTCGGAAGTCAATACAATCAATCTCTCGAGTGATGATAGTATTGGCCATAGCTTCAGGTTGAATGTTTTGAGGTACCATCATTTGGCTCAATGTAAGCATCAACTCATCCCTATGGGTGGGAGAGGATCTTAATAAATCCAAAAGGGAAATTATGGCCGTAGTATTGGACAATTGCTCATTAATATTGTAAGGGGGTTTAGGTTGAACAGTAGGAGCATGATTCCCTTTATTGGGGTTTTTCAAAATGAATGGAGCCGATCCATCGTTCTGGTTTGGTTCTTGTTGGGAATTTTGAGCTTGTTGTCGGGTGACGACTCCAATGGTACCTACAATGTTATAATGAAGATGCTGAACTGGTCTCGGTTGAGCATTGATGGCTTGTTCATTAGAAAGGAATATATTAGAAGAAGGTCGAGTAGTAACTCGTCTAGGAAATGGTTCTTCTGGAACCATAGCATCTGTGATGGGTTGAATAGGATCTGATTCATTTTTAGAACTATTCGATTGGTTTGAAGTAATGTCTAGTTCACTTTCACTATCTGATTCTATATCACTAGAATCGGAAGTTTGAAAATTATGTAAGGGCCTGGTCGTAACCAGGGGATAAGGTTGTGTCAAATATTTGAGGATCCTGAACAGGTAATTGTCCGCTAATGGTTCCTACATATCGGGTAGGAGGGGGAACATTATGATGTTCGATTTGATTGGCTACCTCTTTACCATGTCGTGGTAAAGGGTGTTGAAATATGTCTAGAGTTTGATTGGCATTTTGATTTTGATTTTGGGGAACGGTCTTTTGAGTATTATTAGGAGGGTTTTGTTTAGGTTGGAAGGCTTGCACTTCCATTTCATTATTGTCAATCAAATCCTGTATTTTATGTTTCAACCTTTTACAAGCGTTGGTAGAATGTCCAGGTCCTCTATGGAAATCACAGTGTAAGTCGGCTCTGTATCCGGGTATAGTTGGATCAGGTTCTCGGATAGCTGGTAATTGGATCAAACCTCTTTCGAGTAATTGAGGTAAAATAGTTGATAAGGGTTGGTTTAATCTAGTAAATTCTCGAGGAGGCTTGTCAGGAGGTTTCAATATAAATTTTTTTGTTGTCTTTGTTGCATTGATATTAGCAACATTTCTGCTGTCAGTGACTCCGTCACCGACGACTTGTTTGTTTTTATATTGATTTATGGATGTTTTCTCATCATCCTTCTTCCTAAGTTGGCCTCTCCTAATGAGGGCATCTTCTACTCTTCGAGCTAAATCTATAGCTTGATCGAAGGTAGTTAAGGTAGCAGTCGATAGCTCATAAGATATTTGTTCTTGTAAATTGTTGATGAAAATGTCCAACATTTCCCTATAAGGTAGCACAAAGTGCAGTTTTCCTGTCAATTGCCTCCATCTAGCTAAGAAATCGGCAAAACATTCATCTTTGTCTTGTTTTAAATTGTATAAATCTTTAATAGTTACATGCCTCTCGATGTAGGCACTAAATTGATGGACAAATGATTCCGTTGTTTCTTCGAAGTTTCTCAAAGAATGAGTGGGCAATTGATAGTACCACTCTAATGCCATTCCACCTAAACTTTTTGGGAACATTTTTAATAATAGCAAGTCATCATGCGATATGTCATGACATGCTATCCTAAACATGCGAAGATGCTCTATGGGATCTTCGGTTCCTTTATATATAGGCAAGATAGGCATGGGAAAATGCTTAGGGTATGGTTGAGCTACAACTATGGGATCCAAAGGTTGACTACATATCTCTCGATAATTATACGAGGGACGGTAGGGATCTATCTCGGTCCATACGCGAAGCTAAGCTGTTTCACCATGGCTTCCAGATTACTAGTTTGCCCCCCATATTGGTTCGGTAGGGCATTGACATGGGTTTTATGGGCATATGATGGCGGAACATGAAGATTAGATGCCATGTTACTATTGTGCAAATTATTGGTAGGAAAAGTATTATGAAGGAATTTTGAAGTTGTATTATGATGTATTTCGGATTGTTGAAAATTTGTATTTGGCTTCGTTTTAGGTTTTTGTTTACTTGAAGCATATTGCTCAATAGTTTGGCGGAATAAAGTAGTGAAGGAAGGTTTCTTTTGTGTGGGAATGATTTTAGGTTGAATAACAGGTTCCTTAGGAGGTTGGATAGCCTATTGTTTTGACATGTTTTGAATCATAGAGACCATATCCGTATTGGATGGTCCAGCCTTATCACTTTCTTGATCAATGAAAGATAAGGGATTAATGCGCACATCATACATATGTTCCAAAGCTGCTTGAGTGTCACTAATTTGCCCTTTATCAATACGAATTGCCACATTAAGGTCATCAATGTTATCATTGAGAAATTTCTTGAAATGATCTATGTTGTCAAAAGCAATAGTTCCATTTGGAGCTACTCTAGGGGATGAGGATCCATCCTCTTTAACACTTCCTTCTTGTTCCTTATCTTCACCTAGGTCATCTTCCGGTTGAACTAGAGTTTTTACTTCCGAAGTTGGATCTTCGGGAAGGACATTTGGGTTTCCAGTTGTATCTTGTAACCAATCTTCTTCTTCTCCTAAAGTTTCTTTACCATTCCTAAGTTTAGGCATGGTGCTAAATTTTGATTTCAGCAAATATATATATATATATATATATATATATATATATATATATATATGCAACAAATTAAGAGGTATATATTTACTATATACCTACTACAATATTTGAAATGAAATGTTTAAGTTTTTGCTATGTTTTTTAGTTTTTTAGTTTTTGAAATAATATTGTAAAGACAATCAACACAATAAATGCAAGAAATAAGACTGAAAGTAATAATCTAGTTTTCTATAAATAATTTATAAATATCATTAATAGGCTCGAGTTGTTCAGGAGTCATGAAGTGTTCTTCTTCAAATTGAAAGTTTTCTTTTAAAAATTTGATGAAAAGAGCTATAGTGATATTATCTGTCTCAGATCTTGGTTGATAAAAGTAAAGCTCATGGCAATACTCTCGATATAGCACAGCTCGTGAAACTCTATTCCATATTTCCCTATCTGTAAGAACAACCTCTTGGTCTTCTACACAACCTAGGAACTGGTGCACAATGGCTGCGTTCTCGAGGTATTCCTCGAAGGTGAACAATTTTGAAGATACTAGAGCTCTCCTATAAGCTAACCATCTATGGCAGGCTCTCTGAAGTTCATGATAAAAAACTAGTTGATGAGGATCCAGGATTCTATCTAGGACTAGCCTCTTGATTTGCTTAAGTTGTGTGGACCTAGATGAGATGAGACTAAGTCTTCTATCAAGTTCGTTCCACAGGAATTGATTTCTACTTGTTTCAGGCACATTAAGCATAGAATTGATTTCTACGGCTGCCAATTGGTTTTCTACATTTATAGTAACTGCTAATATTTTCTTAGGAGCTACCATCTAAACATGATTTTAAACTTTAAATGTTTTAAAATGCATCTATGTTTTAGTTGTTCTATTTTTTTTTCTTTGTTTTTGTTTTCAAAAGGTTATGATGCATTCACGTCGGGTTCACCAAAATGTATCGCTCCAAATTTTTCGCATCCTTACCTTCAGGCTATAGGATCCGTGCCCGAAAGGGGATGGGAAAAGGATGTCGTGGTACCTCGGATGAGAGGACTTTGCGAAGGTCCCGCCTCTCAAGGGAGGTGTATTTTGATGATTTTTCGACGGATGGTGGGTTCACCAGGAAACATTTAATGGCAGTTTCCACGCCTAGGTTTGGAATGTGTTTTTATGTGTTCGTTTTTAACTTTAAGCATTCATATCCTAGGTTTGGCCAAATGAGTCTAAATTAATCTATATGAAAATGCAGATTTAATGAATACAGAGAACAAATTTAAGACAAAAAAAAAAGTAATTAAGGAAGAATAAGAAGAATACTGATCCGGATGTCTGATGGAGATTCTGATGTTTGAAGCAGTCAGGATCGTCTGGAATTCGACAGAATCATCTGAGATCAGACAAGATCATCTGAGATCTGACGAATTCGTCAGAGACCTACAAACAGAAGAACAGATGCAAAATACAGAGAATACTACTGTTCTAGTTGAGGGAAACTATGCAAAATAACAATGACAATATTGAACTGAAACTTAAAGAACGAAACATGTATGAATGATGCTAATTAAATCACAATTATGGATTAATTATGCCTTTGATCTAGATGGGTGAACTCCAAAATGCAATATAACATAAAATATCAAATAAACTAGCTAATTTGCGAGAATAAAACAACGAGAGAAAAGGTGAAGAAATGCAAACTTATGGCATCGATTGCCTCAATGTGGACTACGAGTCGAGATCGTCTCGCATCGGTACGAAATCGTCTACGATTCGACGAGGATCGCCTCCGATCCGAACGAGGTTCGTCGACGACGATGTATGCTTGCTCCGGCTGAAAAACAAGATGATACCTGCAAAAAAATTGATATAGGACTACTGCAAATGAAAAATAAGGATGATTTAACGTGCATGAAGCTAAGTTACGAGAGAATTTCAGCCGAGGGGTTGGGAAGGGAAGGTCCTAGGGACTAAATAGGCTTAGGGGAGTAGTTAGGAGGTTGGAGATCATCCCTATTTGGGAGATCTCCAATGGGGGAGGGTCTCTAACGGCGTAGACACGCTTCTGCTCGGATTAGAGGCCCGTTGGAACAGAAGCTAATTTTGCAAAATCAGTTTTGCGACAAGATCGTCTGGACGTCCTAGCCCAGACGAAATCGTCAGATCTGGGGCGATATCGTCTGATCGGCGACGATATCGTCAAACGGTCAAAACAACCTCTAAAAATGGCACGAAAAGGGGGAAACGGATTACCCGGCCGGTTAACGGGCGGTTTGGGAGGTTAAATTTGAATTTTAAATTATTTACTAAGGTGAATGTAATTATGACAATTTTACTGCGCCAATTTTAGGGTGCTACAGCTTGGTGCGCTGATGCTCAACTGGATTTCGTGCAATGTGAATTGTGCTCTGATTGTCACACCAAAGAGTTATAGGTTTGTCATGGGATAAACCAAATTCCCTTAGAATTTGATGAAGCCAAAGAGCTTCCTGACTTGCTAAAATTGTTGCCCTGTATTTTGCCTCTGTAGATGATAAGGCTACTGCTTGTTTTTTTTGCATAACCAGGCTATTGGCGAAGAACCAAGACAAAAGACATAGCCAGAAGTTGAACATCTGTCTTCTACTGAACCTGCCCAATCTGAATCTGTGTAGCCAATGATATCCATGGATTTTCCCTTATATAAGAGCCCAAATTGAGTAGTTCCTTGCAAGTAGCAGAGGATTCTTTTTGCTGCTTGCCAATGACTGAAGTGAGGTTGATGGGAGAATCTAGATATGAGGCCAACAACATATGAGATATCTGGACGAGTATGAGTAAGGTATAACAGACTCCCTACAAGCTGATGGTATAGAGTTGCATCACATAGAGGGGATGAGCAGGAAGTACTTAGATTTATGCCAGATTGAAAAGGTGTAGGAGAAGGTTTACAATCTGACATTTTAAACCTCTGAAGAAGATCTAGAGTGTATTTTTGTTGACACAATGAAATACCTACATTTGTTTGATTTATTTGGATCCCAAGGAAGTAATGAGCTAAACCTAGATCAGCCATATCAATTTTTTTAGAGAGGGAGTCTTTTATAGTCTGAATGTGATTGAAGGTACTACCAGTGATTAGAAGATCATCAACATATAAAACAAGAATGGTGATTTTTCCTTCATCTCTCCAAATGTAGACTGTGTTATCAGACTCACAATGAGAAAAACCTATGGAAAGAAGGAAGGAGTCCATATTTTCATACCAAGCTCTAGGAGCTTGTTTGAGGCCATAGAGAGACTTGTTTAGCCTACAAACAAGAGAGGAGTCTTGAGTGAAACCAACAGGTTATTCCATGTATATCTCTTCCTTTAAATCCCCATGTAAGAAAGCACTTTTTACATCCATTTGAAAGACATGCCACTTTTGGGAAGCAGCCAGAGCAAGAACCAGTCTTACAGAATCCATTTTAGCAACTGGAGCAAAGGTTTTGGCATAATCAATTCCTTCAATTTGAGAGAAACCTTTGGCTACTAGGCGAGCTTTGTGTTTGTCAATTTCTCCATTAGGACCATACTTTGTTCTGTAAATCCATTTACAATGAACTAATTTCCTTCCTTTAGGCAAGGGAACTAAATCCCAAGTTTTGTTTTTTATTAAGGAAGAGAATTCATTTTCCATGGCATCATCCCATTATTTAATACCAGTTGCTTCTTTGAAGGACTGAGGATCAGAGGAAATAGACTGACAAACAAGACCAATGCCTATGGAGTTGGTTGATCTGGATGATGGAAGATTTTGGATGTAAGGAGTAGCTTCTTTAACAATGGTGTGGGCCCATTTTGGCATAGTGGAAGGAGTAGAAGGAGTGGAAAGACATTGAGTTGGAGTTACAGGTTCCTCATCTTGATTATCAATCTCTAAGTTAACCTCTAGAGTTGGTTCTTCATAATATTGAGGTTCTATTATAGGAGAAGGCTCAATGGAGGAAGAGGAGAGTTGAGGATCTTTCTGAGGGAATGTTTCATCAAATTGGACATTCCTATGAAAAAATACCTCATGAGTTGAGGGATCAAGGAGCCTGTATGCTTTCATTTCCTCACAATAACCAACAAATATGAGCTTTCTGCTTTTCTTATCTAGAGCCTTCCTTTTCTTCTTTGGGATGTGTGCCCAAGAAGTACACCCAAAAATATTGAAGAAGGAAACATCTGGTTTTGAACCAGTCCATGCTTCTTCAGGAGTTAAATGATCAAGAGCTTTATGAGGTGTGCGGTTTTGAATATAATTGGCATAGTTAATAGCTTCTGCCCAAAAAACTTTTGGAAGATCTCTTGAATGGAGCATACAATTTGCCATTTCCTTTAATGTTCGGTTTTTTCTTTCTACAATGCCATTTTTCTGAGGATTATGGGAGACAGAATGTTGATGAATGATGCCATGATTTGATAGAAATATGGAGAACTCATTACTGCAGTATTCCCCCCATTATCTGTGCGAATTTGCTTGATATTGCAAGAGGCCTGATTTTCAACTAAGGCTTTGAAGACTTTGAAGTGGGATAGAACATCACTTTTATATTTTAGGAAGTAGACCCAAGTTCTTCTAGAAAAGTCATCAATAAAGGTTAGAGCATATTTTTCTCCTTTGAAAGAAGGTTCTGGAAAAGACATCAAGTCACTATGGATTAATTCTAGAGGGGATGAAGTTTTTAGAGAACTACTTGGGTGGAAAGGATCTTGATGTTGCTTTCCAAGAGCACATCCAGGACAAACTCCATCAATAGAAGAGACTTGAGGTAAACCTGTTACCATTTCATGGGTGCTCAATTCCTTTAGGTAGTTGTAACTGAGATGACCAAACCTTTCATGCCAAATTTTGCTTTCAAGATCTCCATGAGCCACAAAATAGGAGGCCCCTTCTGGATTTTTGAATCCTTTGAAGTGAAATAGGTGAGTGTTGTGATCAATATCTCCTTTGGCTATGAGAGAATGGGGATCTTGAAAGTCTCTTATCTCAACTCCTGTTGGAGAGAAGAGAACAATTTTCCCCTTTCCAGAAGTACAAATCTGATAGACGGAGAGGAGATTTGTGGCAATGTTTGGAACATAGAGAACATTATTGATAGAGCCACCATCAATGGTTATATCACCCTTTCCTTTGACTGGGATGAAGGAAGAGTCACCAACTTCTATGCTACAGGTTGAACTTGAGGAGATAGAAGAGAATGACTCATCTGAAGCAGTCATGTGATGAGTTGCTCCGGAATCTAGGACCCAGTGATTAGAAGAAGAATTGGAGGTTTTCCCTTGAACATTAAGGGCTTTTCCTATTTGCTTTTTATTGTCTATATTTTGATCCTTCATAGCTGCCTCTAGTTGTTGTAATATTTTCCAGCATTTGTTTACAGAGTGACCATTCTTTTTGCAGTGAGTACAAGTTATGGGATTCTTTTCCTTCTTTTTGAATTTTTCTTTAGAAGAGGTGGAGGCTACTAAGGCTTTTGAGGAAGAGGAAGAAGAAGAGATTTCATATCTTGCAAGTTTTGTTTCTTCCCTAGTTAGTCTATCACAAAACTCTTCTAAAGAGGGCATTTTAAAGGTTGCACCAAGAGCATATTTGGTAGATAGAAAGGTGGTAGCAAATATTTGAAATACACCATTTAGTTTAGAAAGGATTAGATAAATGCATTCTTCTTCAGTCTTAGTCTTCCCACTGCCTTTGTATTGAGTGAGGACCTCTTTGAATTTGGTGAGGAAGTCAACAATATTGTTGAAGTCCTCAGGAGATAGAGTTGTTAATTCTGCTTCTAGTTGCATTGATCTTATTTGATCTACTTTCCCAAACAAGGTCTTTAGTTTCTCCCAACTTTCATAAGGAGTTTTACAATATGCAATGTGAAACCACAAACTTTCATGCACATTAGAGCTTATAATACCCATTGTTTCATACATTTTCCCTTTGTGAACAAATATTTCATATTCTTTTTTGAACTCAGGTTGCTTTTCTTCTAATAGGTGTGTGAGCCCTTTCTGAGAAATGAGATTTAAAATTTTGGGTTTCCATGTATGGAAGTTGTGAGGAGTGAGAGGATCAATTGTATTCATTGAATTCATTTTGAAGTTAACCCAAAGGTCCCCCCTTTAACTTTAATTTAGAGAATGCAATGGATATTAGTCAATAGAAGCCTGTAAAAAATACCAAATTGCTCAAAAATACCCACCCTAATGAGAGGGAAACTATAAGTAATTTTGAGGTTATTTGATATTTAATGAGGTTAATGAGATAAATATGCCAAAGATTTTAGGAAACACCAAATAACTCAATAAATACCCACCCTAATGAGAGGGAAACTATAAGTATTTTGAGTAAATTTGATATTAATTATGGTTAAGAGAACAAATATGCTAGGCCTATATATCTTTTCTTCTCAAATACCCACCCTGACTAGAGGGAAACTATAAGTATTTGATTAGATATGATACTTGGAACATAGGTGAATATCAACCAGGCCTGTATTGGTTACCAAATAACTCGCCCTTACTTGAGGGAAACTATAAGTTAAATAGTATGTACAATAAGGTGAGTGGTGATATGAATTATTTGTTCTTCTTAGGAAGTTTAGAATGAGAAATAATGCTTTTAAAGAGATAATTAAAAAATACTCTTTGTCAACAATAATAAATTGAACACATAAAGATTTTTAATTGCTTAATGAAATAATAAAGAAAGAATAGATATATTTTATTTATTCTTTATTATGTAAGGATTGGATTGAATACCCTTTTATTTCATTTAAGTTGACTATATGTAACAAATTGATTCCAAAAAAGTTAATTAATATAGAGACTATTTTGAAAGGAAATATTTTTCATTCACTAAAATATCTCTATAAAATATTAAAGACGTTTGGAAAATAGAGAATTTAAGTTGTTAATATAAAAGTTTGCTTAATGAAATAAAGAAATAGTAAAAAAATATTTTAGTAATTTCTTTAATTAAGGATTGAAGATTTAATCAACACCTTTTTAATATTAAGCAAGATATATAAACAAAATTAATATTACCAACTTAAGAACGAAAGTAAAGAAGGCAAAAGAAGGCAAAAAGTGATGCAATGACACCCCCGAACTTAGTATAGGTGCAAAAGGCACCTATAAACCCCCCACAAAAATTTTTTTATTAAAAGTTTTACAATTCTCCTTTGATTTTTGGGTGAAGAAAAATCTGAAAAGGAAAGGGAATGAAATGCTTTTTTTCTTGCTACAATATATATATATATATATATATTATAGCTTAAATTAAAGGGGTTGACGTCAGATAGAGGATGCAGTGGAAAAAATATCTTGAAAGGCAGTGAGTAAGGGTCCACGAAGCGCCTTTCAATGAACAAGCAGCGAGGAAGGGTGGCATCTACGTTCACCGCTCCAATGGCGGCATCCAGGAAAAATGAGACTCCTTATAGATATAAGGGGGGGCATCTATTACCACCAATGGTGGTCCAGAAAAAGAGACTCCTATATCTACACTGGATAAGAAAAATGTTATTTTAAAAAATCATATAACACCTTACCATATGACACATTGAAGAGGCATTGAGAGGAGTGACACCAAAGCAGAGAGTCTCCCTTAGCAACTGTGCCACAGACCAACTTTAAAATATGAATCGGAGATGTTGAGAGCAAGGCATCGAAGAGAGGATGCGGTGACCTGAGTGTTTCTGAATCTTTCACTTGCAGAATAGATTATCTCACCACACACTAACCTGAAGAAAAAACACTTGCAGAGATTTATAGGGAATAATATAAAATGGGCCCAAAGAAATATCAATCTAAGCTTTACCGAAGAAAATCTTAGGAATACAAAAGAGTTATGATTTTAAGCTTAGAAAGATGTTTATATAACAAGAGGAAAGAAGATCCTCTTGAGCATCGAAGGACAAATAGATATGACGAACTTCGAGTAGAACGCTTCCTAAAATCTCAAGATCTTTGAAGAATATAAAAAATTAATGAGGGAAATGCCCATTGAGAGACGCAGTCTCAAGGCACGCCACAACAAAACGCTGGCCAAAGGCCACGTTCGAAAAAATTTTATGAACGTTGGTCTAGGTAGGTAGACCAAGAGTCATTAATTGGTGATGCGGAGAGCGATCCTTACATTAATTAAAATTTACGAAGACAAAATGATTTGAGATTGTAAGATAAAAAAAATTAAATGCCCACCAAAAGTAAGGGCCTACGATTTTTCCCTTTCCTCCACGTTAGAAGATACACAACGAGGGCAAAAGGACATCGAACGCTTATCCTTCTACGTTATGAAATGCGCAGCGAAGGCTATTGAAAGCCGAACGAGCTGGCATTTAAGGGAAAAAAATTTAAACGTAGGCGAAGTAGGAGGACAAATAAAAATAGGGGGCCTCTAAAAAAATGTTTGATTTATATTAGTTTCCTTCTTGAGTGAAACACAGTGATGGCTACGTTCGAGAGGGGAAGAAATAATATAAATTAAAAAACACCTAGAATGGGATGCAACGTTGCTTTAATTGTTTTAAAGCAAGTTGCGTTCGTTAAGAAGGAGTATTTTTATAGAGGCAAAAAAAATTCAATATGCATACACAAAGTAGTGAATAAAGAAATTTTGAAAGATTTGCATCAATGGTAAAACAAAATTATATAAACCAGTAGGTATTACCATAAGCAAATATCTTTTAAAAAAATTGCATATATGAGCATACTACAATATGAAAAAAAACCTCTTTCTTTAAAAAAACAAAGAATAAGAGATTAAGAACCAGTTCGAGAAACCTCCTTCAAGAGAGAATGCTAGCAGAATCTACCCTGCTCTGATACCATGTTAGAATTCCCAAGAGTAGAACTACAAAGCATTACAAGATTTGAAGAAACAAAATAGAACTGATTGATTTATTCCAGGGATCAACTTTGTATAAATAGCAAAGTTGATCATTGAGAGCCATTGGATTACAACAACTCATCAAGTCTGATGAAGACACCACTGAGAGTTCACCTGACACATGGAGGAGTGGAAACTCAAGTGTGTCTATCCTAGTAGAACTTAAGAGAATATTCACTTATTCTAACAAAATCCTAGGTCCAAGGGGAAAATACAAGGATAGAGTTATAGACATACCATGAGCCATGTTGATAAATAGCTTGTGCATGCTTTGGTTTAATAAAATGGAATAGGAAATAAACTATTGGTAAAGTTTTGAACGACTTCCAACAAGAACCCATGGGGGACCTGGATAAAATTGACCCAACTCTTCATAACACTTTCTAGTGGGATTCTATTCACAAAATACCTAACTACACTACACCAAAAATGGTCTTTAAGGGTTGTTATTCAGTCACCGTCTATGAGGACATCATAAAAAATCTACATCATATGACGATGGTTAAAAACCACCTTGAAAATTGTCTTATTTTATCACTATGAGGGCGGTTTAAAACTACCTCAAAAATCACCTTAGTTGATCACTATGAGGGTTGTTTAAAACTACCCTCTTAGGTATAGACCCTAAGAGCACAATTTTAAACTAACCTAATAGAACCTAAGATGGCAATTTTAAATTGGCCTTTTATTATTGTTTTTTTATAAAAATATAAAAACCTAAAAGGGTGGTATTTGATTGCCCTCTTATTATTACTTATAAATATATATAGGGTAGTTTTAAATTGGCATTTTATTATTGCTTTTTTATAAAATATAAAAACCTAAGAGGGCGGTATTTGATTGCCCTCTTATTATTACTTATATATATATAATTCATTTGACTCTATTGAAGTTCTAAGGAGAGGTGTTATTTTTTCAATTTTCAAACTAGAATGTAGGGTCTCAGAGATTCATTTTTAGGCCCATAAGGTAGACTAAGCTACAAGCAGCATAAGATAATGCTCTGTAGTGATTATTCACTAGTTGCACATTTAGAGATCAATCAAATATAACTTTTTCACTTATAATTTATAGTCTTTCCTGTATTTACCACCAGTGTATAATAATTACAGAGATAGTCATCTGGTACACTAAATTTCTATTTATATCATAAAACCTCTATCTTGTAAATCCAGTTAGTAGTGTTAAAATTGCAACATTTTGGCACTCATTTATCAAATGTCAAGTTGTTCCTATGTTTTTCTTGTTATGTATACTACATTTTATTTATGAGTGGAGTTGGCAACTTCATTTTAAAAATTAAAGTCAAATATTTAATATTATTGCAACACTATCTCACAAGGACCTTTGGCTTCCCTCATGCTACATGGACCAACCTTCAATCCCCAACGATGGCTATATAGGCATGGGATGACTTCACATGCATTATAGAAACTACCTAAAGCACTTTCATAGGCTATGCATGAACACAAAAGAAAAGGAAACAAACAAAAACAAGAATACTATAGGAATGAAAACAACATAAGAAACTATGTTTATGGTAGGCTATACTCATGAAAGCAATAAAAAACCAAACAAGTGTGGAAACAACATATTATGCTAATAAAAGAACACCGTACAACAACTACATAGAATATTTTTATGCTCCATGGAGTTTCTAGGATGGGACAACATGGTATGACAATTAGACATTTCCAATATGGTTGAGTTTTAGCCCTTACTATAGGAAAGAGGAAGGACAACTAGGGAATGGCATGTATAAATATCTATAACAAATAAATTAAAGAATTAAATTTAATTTCTAGTTATCATATGCATAATTTTGACCCACAACTACTTAAATCAATGTATATATGCTTATAGCAATTGCAAACCTATTTTGAAATGGATTTATAATATATAGGATATATACAGGCACAACTCAGGAGAGGATGCTTGATGAACATTCATAACTTGACTAACAGAATAAAGCCCAACTTGCAATACCCAATAGGAAACCAAAGAAATCCACATCATTTAGCCAATAGGATAAAGCCTATCCATTTGCCTCATCATCCACTATAATGTACTAGGCATAATAACCTAGTGATTAGTGATATAATAACCTATTCATGAGTAATAACTCAAGTTGGCAATAGAGAAATGCATGATCATTTACCATTTAATTATCATAGATAGTATGAAACATAAGCAGATTATTCACCCATATCAAATTCCTTTCTCTATTTAGTGTTAAGCCACCAGATTCAAGTTGTTGATCAAATTTTTGTATAAAATTTATCAAAGCATAGTCATTATATTCAACAAATAGAAATACTCACCTCTTATATTGCACCATGTTTTAAAATAGAACAAATACAGGAAGAAATTCATCAAAAAATATTTTACATATTGCTCTTTTTTGGGGACTTCCTATTTTAATGTCCACTTTTGGGTGTTGGATGACCAGGATGCCTAACTATCCTACAAATGGTTGTGAGCCTATCTCAATGTCCCATGGGTATCCTGGAGATCCCTTGCAGTCCTGCATAGATATACATTTATTTAAGACATAATGGGGATGTTTCAACATTCTGTGGACCCTTAGACATCCCACATATTTTACTAGTTGAATAAAGCTTCTCATTTTTTGCCATGTTTCTACTCAAAAGGATTTCTCCAAGTGAATTCTATGTGCCAAGATGTTAATATGATGTTTATTGTCTATAGATAATGTTATGCTTCTAAATTTGAGCATAGCATAAATCTCTTGCTTTGAAATTGTAATAATTTTCACATAAAGATGAAGTTGCTTACATCAAAAATAGTAAAATTAGTTTTAGTTTTTTCAAAACACCAAACATTTGTTTGATGAATAAATTTGCAAGGTGATTTCAGATCATATTGACATCAGGGCAAATTTTCTCCAAGGATTAAAGCACAAGGAAGTAGATAAGGGTAAACATAGAAAATTTGTTGCAATCATATTCTCAACTGGTTGCATCTTGAGCTAGTTACATTGACAAACCACCTTTGACCTACAAAAAAGAAAAGGTAAGAAGGAAAAGGTCCAGAAAAAGGTAAAAAACTAGAAGAAAGGGATGACTCCAACCTGCACCACTATTCAAGATGGAATCCAACTTTGACATCAAACCATTCAAGGGCACAAGGGATGCAAAGAAGTAAGGAAGTAGAATAACTCGTTTAAGCAATTAAAAATATGCTCTTAAATTTATGTAAGCATAGGTGTAAAAAAACTTTCATTTGCAATATTGACATACTCTTATTTGGTGTAAGAGCTCTCTAGAAGAGTAAGGAGTTAATATTGACTAGCTCATTAGCAAGATATGAAGAAGCTCGTAAGAAAAAAATATATCCTCTTGGATGAAAGTTGATAAGATACCACTATTTGTGGCAAATGGAAATGCAAAGCATATAATTTCACAATGAAGTGTGTTGGTCATTTTCACATATGCTCAAGGATGGTGTCAAGTATCTTAGAAGACTTGAAAGTATATCAAGAAAACAAGTTTTACTCTTCAACATAATGAATGTGGATATGGTACATGTTCTGACCAACAATTTTACATTCAATTTTTTTTTTAAGCGAAAACCCCTTGCGGGGCTGCCTTGGTCTAAGAGACCACGAACAGGGGGTTCTACACCGTCAAAGTCACCCGGGGTCGCCCGTCCTCGTACCAACATTATCAATTGGATTTTGGGTACCCAATTCAGCTTTTTGGTAGGGTGGAGATTCGAACCTGGGACCTCCCTTGGAGGATTGCCCTCTCCTCTCCAATTCACCTACAACACCTGGGTAACAATTTTACATTCAATTAATTCAATAAGATCCAATTCGATTTTTCTAAGGTAATTTCATTTACCAAAATAATATATTTATAAAAAAATGTATGGCTCTACATTAAATTTATTTTGTCTTTCTTTTAACTGCATTATATTTGTCAAAATTATTTGAGTGACTGGTTTGCATGCTTGTTTGAGAAATAATTTTTACTCTCTATGACTAGAGGGTTGGACAATGATTAGAAGCATCATCACAAATAAATAGTTCTACAAAAACTATTGAGTGAACTTTACAAAAATATGACTAAAATAAATGTAAAAGGGATACACATTTGTGCTTGTCTCTCTAAAATGGAATGCTTATAGTCACAATATTTTTATCAAGGATACACATTTGTGCATGTATCTCTCAAATGGAAGGCTTATAGTCAAAATATTATTGTCTATTGGGGATCCTCATATAATAAGCTCAAGAATTAAAAACTTATTTTTAACTAATACCAAATATTTTAATATATATAATATCACAAGGCTAAAATGCCTTAGCAAGCCAATACTAAAGTTATATAAGGCAATTATTGTCTGAAGGGATGAGCCAACTAGATGTTAGGAACCTAGTTCAAATTGTAACATTACCAAATATGAGCTTGATATCAAAATAGCTCATCATAAAATATGTCCTATCTAGCATAATTACCATATTACAACAATTGTACAAGAGGAGGAATGATGTTTGCTTCAATGCAATAATTGTAACAAATATTTTATCACTTAGAAACTTGATTGCGGCCATAATTAATATTTCCACTTCATTATTGCCCTTGAGGCCTTTATTGAGAGTGAATTTCTCCATGAGATATTTGTTTTTTCCTTATTTTTGGCTTCAGTAGTGTGCACTTACAAACAAGTGACACAAATTTTATAGATGCAAGACTTTATCAAAGAATATAAAAAAAATCATAGATAGGTTAAACAACATCAAAAGTAACATTGCTCAAAGGAAAGTGCCTTAGTGAAAGAAACCATATAGAAGAATCCGCAACATGTTTTCTACCAAAACAAGTTGATAAGAGAATATTTTTCTCTAGTTTTATCCCCCATGCAAGATTCTCACAAAACAAGCATGTAGCTTATGTTGTAAATCTTCATGGTCAATCCTTCCAATAGAATCTCTTGGTCTCTTCAATAAAATGAAAGTCAAGATATTAGAAGAAGTGCAAGTATATTCTACGGGGATGAATCTTGGACTTCATGATTACTATTCAAGATGCATCCCCTAGTATCACAAATGTATTTCATAATCCCAATTCCATCTTAGAAATATATCCCACTATAGTGGACATGTGTCTCAATGTCTCACACCATCCCCATGTTGGAAACTTATGGAAAGTCTAATACATGGTCAGTAAAGAGGAGTTGCTTCTTGAAATTTAGAGCAGTTGGTGATGTATGGTTGGTCAAACATCCTAATTGCAATAGTGTGACACACAACCTATAATTAAACCATTTATGCAGTGCAATATATGGATTAGAGATCCAATTTAAGGATAAGAATTATAGAATTAATACTTTGTAGAGTCTAGATCATGTATCCAATCATATATGACTAAACCATAAACAACACTAACACCATCGATACAGTGCAATATATGGGTCTAAGATGCTAGACTTCAAGACTAGAAAAGTATAGTCAATGCAATGCAACTTGTGGATCCCACATCTTACTTGGAATTTATTGACCCATGAAGCGTAATGCCACCATCGATGAGCTAAATTTTGTAGATTAGATGTCCTACTCATAATGGACTGACCCATAAATTTTATCAAATCAATAGCACAAATTTTACATCCTCAGGCCTAGAATAGCATCGTTTGTATTCCTACTCAAGATCTGGATTGTCTAAATTTATCTAATTTATACCTCCCACCAAGAGTGTTTGCACCACATACACTCATAATCTTAGGGATCAACCCAAGAACAAAGAACACACATCACATGCTAGATTGGGAATTACACATTGCTTAAATGCCACTTAAAAAAATACTAATTATCATAGTTTTTATGGCATATTTGTTTGCAAAGGACAAAAAAATTTCAAATGGATATACTTGATCTCACCTATTTCTAGTGAACATGCTAGATCAAAAGATCGCAATGCAAAAAGGAACGAACCATTTGGGTGAAGTCCCCTCTCCCCCTGCTCCTCCCTTCGGATGACACCCTCCCCAAATCATTCCCATTGGATCCAATAATAATTGTGTGCTATACATACCTCGTACGAGCAACCCTAAGCATGCTCCTCTCATGGGAAGCTTAGGGCCCACACTCTCTCCTACGTCGTGCTTTGTTATCCTCCCTCTCTTTTTTTCCTCCCTTGCATGAGAAGTTAAATATTTTTTAAAGGTTACTCTAAGAGGGTGATTTTTTACTACCATAAAAAACCACCATATTTTAGGTGCCATTGAAATATTTTTTTGCTGAGGTCGGTTTAAAACCACCCTCCTAGGTTTATTAGGGTGGTTTTTTACCACCGTTAAAAATCATCATCTTTTAGGTTCCAATAAAGTATTTTTTTGGTGAGAGAAGTCTAAAACCACCCTCTTAGGGTTTATTAGGGTAGTTTTTTATTGTCGTAAAAAATCATCATATTTTAGCCACCCTTAAAAGCCTTTTTTGGTGTAGTGATACGATATAAATCTTAAGCCACTTGAATGCAATATCAAACTCAATAATGATGATAACAACATTAGGAGTAGAGGGTTTACCTTATGAACTACTTTTAGTATGAACTTTATCAACCGCTTGAGAGGAACCATTTCCACATGTGTCCATGCCAACAATACCAAAATCAATTATTGAATTGTTAGGGTTGGGGGCCACAATTAGGAAATTGCAAGGGAAATACCTAAAAGTATGACCACAAAAAAGTGGGAGGCTCATTTTTCTTGTTGAAAGGTGATGTGACCGAGTAAAGCTGACCATGCAAACACTTAGTAGGTTTTCGCTAGATCTCTCCTAGTGGAGATCTTAGATATTCCTTGTGTAATGGTTAATTTTTCATCTACATATATTTATCAAGGTTCTCTTTTATTTTCAACTTGGTGTCCTTTTACTTGTAGAATCATCCTTAGGAATGTGGAACCTGGATTGAACCAACTAGACCTATAATTAGTGTATGTCCCTTTACCTGAGTAGAATTAAAATGATAGATAAAGTTTTAAACTATTTATTATCTTACATTTTTTATTAAATTGCATATTATCATTTATCGATCGTATTATCTTTAAGAACATCTATTATTAGATTTTTTTTTGTATTGAACATTTTTATACATATAAAATAATATTCAAATAGTTAAAAATTGTTTACCCTTTAAATTTTGTGTATAACCCAGGGTTATGCATTAGGGGTCAACCCCAAAATATATTTATCAAAATGGGGTGAATCTGTTTCAAAATCGAGGAAAAAAGTATTTAAACTCATATAGAAGACACAATGAATTGCATTTTTTTCCACCAAAAATTATAAAAATGGGATAAATCAATTGTAAAATCTTGCTATCACTAGTTTGTCATATATTCTTGTGATAAGACAACAATTTTTACTAGATCCTTCATTTTAGGTTACCACGATCTAGCATCCTTTAAGGTTTTATGCACATTACCCTTACTAGATCTCTACTTACTTTTTCTAAAGTATCACACTTCAACAACTTCAAAGCTCAGTTTGGAAGTCTTTTGAGGGCTTTTTGAGGAATTTACCAAGTGCCAAGTTGATCATAGATTTGTTTAAAGCGTGGATCTCATTGAGCTATGTGGTAAAAAAAAAATTGAAAATAGAGCTCTAGATCAAAATTTATGTCTTTTGGTTGCTCATCTACAATCGATTGACTCTTTTATCAATTGGTTGATCCTCTGCAAATTATTAAATCTTTTGACAATCAGTCACTCCCCTGCAACTGATCAACTCTTTTGACAATCGGTTGCTCCTCTACAATCGATCGAATCTTCTAACGATCAATTGCTCCTTTGCAGTTGATCATTATTTTTATTAATCGATAGTCCTTGCTCTTAATCGATAGACAAATCCTCTACCACTGATTGAATATTTTACCAATAGAATCTCCTTTCCTTATACTGATAGATTGATCTTCTATAATCGAATGTCTGTTCTTCTCTCTACAATTGATCATAACAAGTTTTTGCGTATCATTTTTACTACATGTTTTAAATGTATAAATATTAGTATCACATTAAGTATATATACTAGTGGTATAAGAGGTAACTTTGATGGGATAAATAAAATAATTTATAATATCAAGGTGAAAAGGTCCATGATTTAGGCATAAGTGTTGGCAATTTAAGATAAAAAATGAGAAATTATTATCATTGTGAGGCGATCCAACCCAAAAATATTTACACCCAAAAATTCTGGGTAAATAGGCCCAAGTCAAAGGTTCCCAAATTTGCTTATTTCAAATTTTAAGAACCCTAATATTTACGAATTAATAATGATTCACCACTATGCATAACCTTGATATAACCCATTATATATATATATATATAATTTTAAATTATATATACATATTATTTTAAATTATAAATACAACTATATTTATCATTTAAAAGAATCTTCAAAAAGTTTTTAAATACCAAATATACTTAAATAAATATCAAATTGCAGGCGTGGATGAGACTAATTTTCCATATCTTGGTAAAATTACTTTGATGACTTTCAATTTAATCCCATTACATCTATTCACAATATTTATTTATGTCAATTCTTCGCCTTATATTGGCCTTCTACCACAAATGTAGTAAATATTTACATATCAATGACTTTTGTCTCTTTGTGTTCTTTTAAATTTTGTTTTAAAAAGGTATTAGAAGTAAATAATGTTCTTTTAATTTTGTTTATTTTATAAGTATTAGAGGTTAATGTTCTTAAATATTTTTTAAAATAAAGTGTGTTATTTTTAATAAATTATTTTATAAAAAATAATAAAATATTATATTATTGTAGAGATATTTGAACCATGGTTAACTTGTTTTTTTATCAAATATGATCCCATTTGCTTTTTTTCCTTTCTTTAATAAATATATTTCTTATTTTTTAAAATAATTATCTTTTCACAATAAATTTTATTACATTTGTTTTATTAAGAAATAAAATCTCACTTTTAAAATTTGAATTTTGTTAGAACTTTAAATTATTTACCCCACAATTCGTTTCTATATAAAATTTATAAACATTTTCAATTTCTAGGATATTGCTTAAAATAATATTTGACGGAAAAAAAATTCAATTTCCACATCTATTTTTCTTAATAACATAAATAAATTATGAATACGTTTCAATTGAAAAATATTTCCATCCTTTTTCCTTGACAATTTTAATTATTATAAGAAGTGCCCTAGCCTCTTCATAGTATTTAATTGAAGTTTTATATGATTCTATGTGAGTGAGGAGAATTTTACCTTTCAAAAAAATAATTAATTTACCAATCTTATTCATATTTTATTTAAAACTCCATCAAAATTAATTTTAAAAATTATAAATTTTTTTAATTATTACTTTATTATAATAAAAATCATTTTTTAAATATTTATATTTAATTTAAAAAGTTTATATATCGTAACATAATTAAAAGAAGAGTTGTACATTTTATTTTTTATCGGTTAATAAAGCATAAAATGAAAAAATTTAAACGTCTTTAAAAGTGTTACTACATGTTATATAAAAATTAGGTTGCGAGTGGTACTATTTCTTAGTCCACTTTTTTAAATATAAAAATTATTTTTAATTTTAAAATTGTTTTAAAAACTAATAAAATATTATTATAAATATTTTTATATTTAATTTTTTTATAAAGGGCAAAAAAAATCCTTTCCACTTTTTATCACACGCGCTTAAAATAAAAAGTAGAGTTGTCTTCCCTAGGAAAAAAGATTTTTTTTTGTTCTTTGACTTGTTGGTGCAATGAATATCTGTGCTAGATATTTAGTACCGAGTTGCCGACATACAGAATTATTATGTTGACACGTGTATGGACAAACACAAATGAGCCTTCAAGGACTTATAATTCATGCCATCTGTAACCCTTATAATCGAGTTTTGATTACCCTCTCCTAGATACTAACGGACTACGAAGACCCTTCTATTTTATATTCATGCTTTGCAATTGTAGACTAGTTTGCTAATTTACTATAATTTTTCAAATAATTGTTAATGAATCAAAATTATTAGGAGACACTCTATTTAATACCAAACAATAAAGAAACATTAAAATGCCACACTAATATGATTTATAACTTTGATAAAATGTTTGAATATATATTAAAATATATATATTATCGTGTATAAATTTGTAATTAAAAAAAACTATCCTGTAAACTAGGTCGAATAATCATTGAATGACATGGCTACAAAGTGGTCATTGTACATGGCGTCAGATATAATCGGATGCCATCACCGAAGAATGGTGACACATTGAGAAAACAAGCAACATACTTGTATGCCACATTAGATATAAACCTCAGTCAAGTATACAATACAGTTTTGACTATGATAAAGGGGCATACATGAGCCTCCATTAAAAGCTAGATTATATTAATTTATTAATTTTAATATTATAATTTAGTGTTAATATTTTTTTAATGAAAAGTAAATTTATATTAAATTAATATAGAAGCTTTTATAATAAAAAAGTGGGTGGGTTAACACATTTCCATTGAGAATCAAACTACTCATCGGCAAGGATTAGTAATCAAAGCCCCCAACAAAACACAAGTTAACTAATTATGATCATTAATGATCATTAGAAGCATATCATATGGGGTAATGTGCCAAGACATGTTACCATGCATAAACTACTAATAATTATGGGATGGGAATCCACCCCTATGCATCATGATTAAAGTCTTTAGTACTCTTGTCGCTCCAACCAACAATTGGCTAAGGTGAAACTGACTGAACATCATCTCACCTTCAACTTGGTTGGACGAACAAAACTTTAGGCTGCTTCTTGATTGGTGAGGGCTTGGACCAGTGCCTGTCTAGGAGAGCACTTCTTGCAGATGACGGAGGCCCGACCGCCAGAGCAGGATAAAAAATGTTTCTAAAAAGAGCATTGAGAAGGAAACTGATTGACTGTACACTAAACATTTGGTCCAGTGTGCCAGAAGAGCTTGCAGATGATCCAACTCCATTGCAACTTTGTTGACATGAGTAATGTAGTCATATGTCATTAAAAAATCTTAATTAATCAGTATGAGTAAATGTGACAGAAGGTATATACTCTTTAAAAATAATTATGTTACGGACCTTCCAAATATGAAAGAGCTAATCCTAAAAAAATATTAATTTAGTTAAAAAAATATTTTTATATATTTCGTCAAAAATATTATTATAGTAATATGTTTTTTATCTTTTAAACTTTGATCAAAGGAGATCTGATTCTTATTTTTATAAATAGGTGAATTGGTAAGTGTGAAGAGTTTACTTGTAAGTTGTCTTAATTCAATTCCTTAAGAGTGTAAGGTTCTGTTTTTTTTGAAAAAATTGAAAAAAACTTGTATTAAAACAAAGATCAGTTACAATTGGGAGAAGACACATCCCAGCCGAAAACAATGAAAGCACATGATTACAAGAAAAGAGGAAGATTTGCACTGGATCCAAATCTCTTGAACCAATACCAAGCTAGCTAAGAGAGCTGATAGGTCTGTTACAACAACTTATCGCGAAAACGCCCAACAAACACCAACTTCACTTTTACCAGCAAATTTAATATTATAAAAATTAGAGATTATATTTGTTAATAAATTACTCCAATCCAATTCTCTAAAATATAAAATTCGAATTAATTTAATTTTATCTAACAAACTAAAAATTATAAAAATTAAATAATGCATAACATACCACTCTACCACTCGAATAGCGGGCTTCAGAAACGTTACGTCCACAAATTAGACCCGAATCAATAATTAAATTGACAATAGCCGGCTTCAGAAACGTTACGTCCACAAATTAGATCCGAATCAATAATTGAATTGTATTGACTCGTAGTCTAAGGCGCCGCCCCAAATTAAATACAAACGCTATTACGGACGTAACCCGAATCAATAATTGAATTGAATTGACTCGTAGTCCAAGGCGCCGGCCCAAATTAGATACAAATGGTATGACGGACTTCTCTGCCAAACTAAAGTTTCGATCTCATGTTGAGTTAGTCAATCAGATCCAGCTGTGTACAGGCAAGCTTCCAAAATACAGTGTAAGAACGTACGAATTACTGTCCACAACTGGCTACCACCTACTGCGCACTCCCCAACCACTTCCCTTGTCTTGCTCTTTCAAAGCTTTTCAAATCACGGTCCCATTCCGTCTATAAATCCGTCCTCCTTTGAACGATATAAGCAAAGAAAGTGTTTGTATACTCTCACTCAGAATAGTGATATGGCATTCTTCTACTGCGGGATTATCCTCCTGTTATTCTCTGCATTAGCGGATGCAGCAGGGGTAGCCAACACGAGCCGTTCCCGTGGTTTAGACAAAGAAGTGTATGTTTCATGGGCTGCAGATCACGTCAAATTCACCAATGGTGGGCAGGAACTACAACTCATACTGGATCAAACATCGGGTAAGCCGTTGAAAACCTCAACCTATCCAGAAATTAGCATTCTAATAATTGTCGAGTAAAAACAAGCTATTTCTTAACTTTGCTTCGTTTGACTGATGTTTATCAGGGTCGGGTTTCGCTTCGAAGAACAAGTATCTGTTTGGGAACATTAACATGTAAATCAAACTCATTCCTAGAGACTCTGTGGGAACTGTAACCGCTTACTATGTATGTATGACAAATTTATTTGTTATTCCTTTCAGAAGCACTGGTATGCCTAGGACTGCTCATTCTTAATTTTCGTTTTATTGCAGTTGTCGTCGGAGGGTTCGAAGCACGACGAGGTGGACTTTGAATTCCTGGGGAATAAATCAGGAGAGCCATACGTCCTACAGACAAATGTGTATGCAAGTGGGAAAGGCGACCGCGAGCAGCGCATATATCTTTGGTTCGATCCAACCACTGACTTCCACTCCTACGGCGTACTCTGGACTCGTCAAAATATCTTGTATGTTAGATATAATTACATTCAGCATCATGAACAATCAAAATCAATTATTTATGCTTTAACTCGTTAATTATTTCAAATTAGAATATAGTTAAAATATTAATTCTTAAGAGTTGTACTAAATTTTGCAGGTTCATGGTAGACGGCGTGCCAATTAGAGAGTTCAGAAATAACAAAGCAATGGGCGTTGCGTATCCGGAAAGTCAAGCAATGGGAGTATATTCAAGCCTATGGAACGGCGATAGCTGGGCAACTCAAGGAGGACTTGTCAAAATTGATTGGTCGCACGCTCCCTTCGTTGCAGCCTATCGCAATTTCAAAGTAGAGGAGGCATCTGTAACGTCACGAGAAATGAACGTGGTAAGTTCTGAGCAGCGGAACAAGCTGCAATGGGTGAAGAAAAATTACATGATATATGACTACTGCAGCGATAAACAAAGATACCCGGTGCCTCCGCCAGAATGTACAGTGAATATGTAAATAGAATAATCAATAGAAGTTTGCCTTAGGAGCTGATGTTAGTATATTATGTGAGGAATTTAGGAGGGCCTGTCGTTTTGAAGGAAATAATTTACATGTTCTACTAGATAGAAGTTTTGAACTTCAAAGAGCATGTTGATAGTTGAAATTAAATATGGACGGTCGTTCTTTCCTATCCGAAATATTGATAAGGACTTCTTCTATCTCTCTTCATTGTTAAATCGAAGCAATATTTATGCCTACTCAGAAAATGTTCAATGTTTCAGTATTTTATACCTTTCAAAAACTATTTCCATTCCGTACGATATATATTTGGCCGCCATTGTTCATGAACTAAATATAAATCAAGGTCAACATGTTTTAAACCGGATAAAAAGCAATGATAAACTATTTAGAAGCATTTAGTTGATACTTAGTTTTATTTTTAATTTATTTATTTTTAATTACATATTTTATAATAAAATTTAATTTCACATCAATATCTCTTTTTAAAGTTTTTATAGGTATTTTTTAATTATTTCCTTGGTTTCGAGTCACGCCACTCCACAGACTTTATCCGTCTGCCATATTAGTCCTTATTTTTAAAAATAAAATGTAAAGTTTCCTCAATATTCATATCGCATTTGTTCAATCTATTGTCAAACACACTTTAAAAAAATATATATATTGTTATAAATCTTTTTATTTGAGGTAAAGTTAGCTTAAGGTCTGGTAAGAGTGTCCGACAGCATCGTTGGTGGCGGCAAAATCGGTATGAATTAGATGTTTTTTTATTTCACAAATGTCGCTGTTTTACTGATAAATTAAATTAAACTGTTGAATTATGATTTTTATATTTTCAATAATTTTTGTTTGAAAGCTGTGGATTTGTTATAATAGATAATAATTTTAAAATAGATAATAATTTTAAAGATTCCTACAAAATTAAAATACTATAATACGTTAATATATTTCTCAATGGGCTGGCACACGTTTTAGCCACATATTTTTAATTTTAGTCAGTTTTCCCGGATGGCAGATGCCCATAGAGATGATAGAGATGGAGATATAGTACAAAGAACGAATTGTAAAGTTTGAGAATCTGACTGGTAAGTAGAGTGAGATAAGAATTGGAAAAGATCATACGACAAAGTTTAAAAGATTTTTTTGTTTTTTTTTTTAAATAAAAAGTTGTCATCCTGAAACTATTGATAATGAAAGTTATAGGACACAAAGTGGTGACTGATGGAGATTTGGTATGGCGCACACGTTACTGGAATCTTCAAAAGAATCATAAGAACACGACGAGACTCGTTGCCAAAAAACCAGCAAGGCCCCATCTTGGTCATCTCGTCACGTGTCGTATACTCCTTATTGGCAAGGACACTCGTCCGAATTTTGAAGATTTGATTAAAGATAATATATTTAAATTATATAGTTTTAATTTGATTTTAAAAAATAATTTATATAAACAACTTAACTTTAATTGATAAATACTATATTTTAAGGTTAATAATTGGGTAGAGCTTACTTCTACCTCAAGTGTCCTTGTGACTAATAAAGTGATAGTGCTAGTCTTGAGGATTGAGGCCGTAGTTTGTGGTGTGCAACTCACTTGTACGTCTAAAAATTAAAATGTTAATTTTAGTTAATTTTATAAAAGTTTTAATTTTAAATTTTAAGTTATAAAAGGAAAATATATTACAAAATATAATTTCATCAATAAATAATTGTTTAAGATTTATTAATTGGGTTTTGGTTTGATGGTAAAATAATATGGGCAATAGCTCATACTAAGGTTTAATCCGAGGAATCCGTGTGTGTTGTGGTCTACCGGCAAGGATGCCACTTGCATTATCGACCGACAAGGAAGCCACTTGCATTATCGATGATGGGATCCGGGTTCAATCTTTGGGCTGATGTGTATAAGAAGTATTTACTCAAAATAATAATAATAGTAATAATTAAAAAAAAAAAAGTTTAAATCAGAGGACACCAAATAAGTTATATAGCTTGATGTGACTAAGTTGATGTAAAAGGGAAAGGGGACTCTTTCAAAAACCTATTTAAAGAGAAAAAAAAACATAGGATTGAAATAACCAAGACAAAGAATCCAAGTTGGCTAGTAGGTAGTCTTACCTAAAACAACTAAAACACAGGAGCATAATAGCCAACAAATTTCATGGCTGATTTAATTTAAATATTATTTTGGATTTAAAATATGAGGATGCATAATCTCATTCATTGCCACATACATGTTTAGCTTCCCAAATTTGAAATGCAAAACTTAATTTTTGATGAATTATAACACTCATCAATGAAGGGACCAAAATAAATGGGTATAGATTGAGCACCAATTTGATAATATTTAATTGTTGAATCTTTTTATAGATTCATTTTGTTAATCTAAGGTTTTTAATTTTTAAATAAGTCTGTTAGTAAATTGATGATCATATTTATATCTCCACTCATGTTTAAGCTTTGGAATCCTTTTGCAAGTGTTAGTTTCATGATTTTAGATGCAACCCAATGTTTTATATTGTGGTTAGTTCTATTTTAAGAATATATCTAAAGTAGAATGTAAGGATTTTTTTTTATGGATGAAAATAGTTTAGTTTGTCAACTTTAAAATAGTCTTTTTATCGTTTTGAGGTTTATTTAAAAAATATATAAACTATCCTTTTAACACAAATTGTTATTAAGAAAAAATCCTTTAATTACAATGATCAATGCTATAAATAATTTTTATCCTTATGAACTATACAAACTAGATCAATTAAAAGTTGTTATGTGACAAGATATAATTGTTAATGTTAAATTAGGCATTGTTGATAAATCTATCAAAACAAAAGAAAAAATATTTTTTTGTGATCAAAATGCATACGAAGGAAAAATGTTACATGATATTGATAAGCTTTATCAATCATCCTAAATATCCTTCATTCAATAAGGATATGTTCTTCCATTATTTTATCAAATAATTAATGACAAAGGTTCATAAAGGATAAATATAACCTATACATCCATACATCATGGATAAATATAACCTATACATCCATGCATCATGTTGTTAGCCAAAGAATTGAGCACTTCAACGATAGAAATAACGTGGTCTAACTAGCCTCAAATACACCAACTAGACCACCTCATCTTTATAAGAGATGGTTGGTAGGTAAGTAAAAAAATATCATTTTATGTTTATATATATTTTTTAAATAAATAAAAATATATATAAAAGTAATGCAATTATCCATAACCACATTTAAACACCAAATTTAAAAAAAAAATACTACAAATTTTATACATAAAATACAACACCGACAAAAGGCTGTGAATCTTGTTTCTCTGATATTATCTTACATACAGTCACACTGATTGTCTTCTATGAGGTAGATATACATTATATTTCCAACTAAATGTTTTCAGTTCTCCATGACTATTGAGGTCATTTACATACCATTTCCAGTAAATGGTATCCAGCTCTCCATAAGTATTGTATGCACGTAGGGGCAATAATGACAAGAATCCATCTAATTCAAAAAAATCGAATAGCATTGTTCCCAATATTCACGATGATTTAACTTGAACGAGCCGCCTTTGGGGAAGCCGCCGCCATTAGACCACCGTCAACACATTACTGTTGCTATTCTATAATTTAGATCAATGAAATCCATTTTATAGATCTAGCGTAAACGGCTTAGAAATATATGTATAACAAAGGAATTGAGGCGAGGTACCTTAGCCTGCTGGACAAAATAATAAAAATAAAAATTGATGTACATGCGTTTTAGGGGGGACCATTTTGTGTCCTAACATGAAAATATAGATTTTTAAAATTGAGTGCATTTTAATTTTTTTAATTTTCATGTGCTTTTGTTGGAAAAAGTAATGGTTATGGGTAATATAAAAATGTATAAAAAAAATTTAAAAGAAAAATAAGTTAAAGAACAAAAAAATGTAATATAGGAAAAAGAAGATTAAAAATAAAAAATATAAATATAAACATAAAAATATAGTTTTATTAATTTCAAAAAAATCATGTATATTTTACTCGATGAATTACCCACCTATTCAACACACATTAGATTGTATGAGACTGGATGTCAGCGAGATTTATACATGTATTTCTTATCAGATGAATTATTCATCTATTCAAAATATATATTATCTACAATCTGACTGGATGTCAGTGAATTTATCACAATGGTCTAATCAATGCAGTGAAAGGTTTCCATTTCAGACCGCTCAATATTGGCCATAGGCAAGGACATTTATTCCAAAAGCATCCCTTACCATAAAGTTAGTCCGTAATATTCCAAATTGATTTAAACCATGGAAATTCTGCAGTGCTCGTGGAATGCATGGAGGACATTTATTCCAAAAGCATCCCTTACCATATTCCAAATTGATTTGAACCATGGAAATTCTGAAGTGCTTGTGGAATGCATGGATAACTATTGGAAATTTCCTCGGTGGCCACAGTATGGTAGGGTACAAAACTACAAATATGATTATCCATAGAAGGATTCTTTTGATAAAAGTATTTGACCCAATTCTTCCACGTTTTTTAAATTGACTAGGGATGTGACAGTGCATGTAGATATTTTATTAGTTTTAGATAGGAAGGATATATAGTAATCAATCGCATCACATTCTTGAATGGTTTGTAGCTTGGACAATAATTTTTTTTTTCCTTTTGTCGTAATGTAGACACTAAAACAGTACCAATCCGATTATGTGACTGCAAACACTGATCGCTTTGACACACACAGCCCCCAGGGCAGCCCTTAGAGGTTAAACAGTGGTCCTAACCACTTTTGTAGCAATTTTGTAAGGTCAGAAGGCAATTTAGCACATCTAGGCACTTTGCTTAGAATCCGTCCCACCCAGGGACGAATTCAAATTGGGATCCGTCTCACCCAGGGACGAATTCTTAATTCGTCCTGAGTCGAGACGAATTCTAGGTTCAACGGGCAAAAAGAAAAATGGCGCCAAGTGGCAGCCAAAGACAGTCAATTATTGCCTCCTACCTTGCATGCACGTGTAGGTGGGCAGAGTAGGCGTTAGAGACCTATCACAAGGGCAATCATGGAAGCCCAAGTCAGGGAGGAGTCTCCTCCCTCTTGAGAAGGCATGGCCGCCACATGGCACCCCTGCATGCCCCTCCAAAGAGACCCCCTGGGTCTATAAAATGGTGGACTTTCCCACCCAAGAGGGGAGAAGTTGGAGGCATTTTCAAGCAACGAAGTGCTGCCAAATTAAACACCCCATTGCACCCCTTTTTCGATTCATCTCTTCCACATCCTTGATCTCTTTCGCAAGAGAGGTCATTGGGTGGCTATTGGAAGTGTGAATCCGAACCAAAAAACCCGACATTCGACCATAGTAATCTACCAATTTGTCGACAACCCATCACAAGAGATTTTGGGCCCATCCCAAGTGGATTGGTGCCGAAATCAAGTTCTAACGGTGGGCGGCCCGCTTGGGCGCCCTGCACTTTCTAAGTTTTATTTTAACTTGTTATTTTATTATTCGTTTAGATTCAACTCCATTCTATGCTGTTTAGATAGTTTATAATATCAATTTTATAAGATTTTGATCAAATATCATCACGTTTGTTGCTTTTGTTGTCCCACTAACTTGCAGATAGCAACGTCAAATTCTCGTTGATGGAGGTCAAATTGGGAGAATCCGACCATCTGGGTCGTCCCAAAATGCCCCCAATTAGCTAACCCCCATGTTTGCAGATATTTTGGAGATCTCGAGGCGTGACATTTGAATGGCATCAACTCGGCGTTTTAACATAGTTGAATTCGTCCTACCCAGGGACGAATTACAGTTGAATTCATCCTGCCCAGGGACGAATTTCAGTTGAATGCGAATGGGCAGAGTTTCACCGACTGTTTTGATGACAGTGGCCCTCTGGTAATGTTTTCTGGTCTCTGTCAAAATTGTAGGTCACTTAGAATCATTTAATGCATCATTTTATTCAGTCTTAGGCATACATCCTTCATTGTTTTTAGAGAATAAATGTTTTATATTTGTAGCAGGTGCTACTAACGCCTTTGTTGTTTATTTGAATGCAGGAGTAGCAGCAAAGATCAAAGACTCATCAACACCAGCGGCGACAACGCTTTGGTCCGCCCATTTTGCATGTGGGCACGCAGAAAGAAGATCATTATTCACTTTTGTAATGGAAACATGTTAACGCTCCTAGCCCCTAAAAATGGAGGAGACGTCTTTGTAACCGAGATTAAGAGAATTAAATAAGAAGGGTTGTGCTTTCTATACCTCTGTTCTTTCGTTTTCAATTTGTCTCTTTTCTTTGTTTCGTGCATTTCAAAGTCATAGGATTAAAGCGTTATATTGTGTTTTACACTGCATAGCTTTAGTGTTTCTTTTCATTTTCGGAATCTCATGCTTTTAGTGGCGATCACGGTGGGACACTGTCCCCTATTTTTTTTAAGATCGAGAAACTGATCGAAAACTTGTGATTTGTGCTTACAGGTACCTTTTGTCGAATTTTGACTGTTATTCGTCTTTGCCTGTGGCGAATACTTTACTGTAATTCGTCTGACCCTGAGACGAATACAAATTCATCTCAGACAGGGACGAATTCTATTCTGTAATTTGTCTCACAGAGGGACGAATTTTTGTCTGTATATTTTTAGGGCCGAAGATCAGAAATAGCAGGTCTAGGCAGAGAAAGGTAAGGGTCCTAAAACTGTTCCTGTCATTTTTTGCTTTTTCTGTTTCTATTTTTGTCAATTTTTGCCTTCTTAAGGAAAGTAGTTGCTTCTGCCTGTTTCAAATTTTTTTATAAAAAGAATCACACACACTTCACGCAGCATTTTTAAACCAAGGAGCTGGTCGTAAGACCCCAGCCCTTGATCAAGACCAACGGTGGGTTCATCACCACCTTGGCTTGATTTTTGCATCCATTTACCCCGATTGTCACTGTTGTTAGGCGTAAATCCTGACGAAAGCTGATCGAGTGTCATTGGGGTGATTCCCAATGCACGAGGATAAGTCTTCTATGGTAGGTGTCATTAACAGGACAACCCCCCTTTCGTACCGCCTACGTACCATGTACCATCTGCTCTCATGTACCTATAGTTTCCCTCTCGTAAGGGTGGGTATATAGAGAGGTTGGTATATTGGTCGGACAATGGTATATTGAAGGGGCGACCATTTATGGGAGTTATATGAGCCTTCATTACGCATTTAAAAGTTCTTCAAAACTTTCAAAAATAAAAAAAAATCATCAGAATGCACTAAAACCAATTTAGGACACACCATTAATCTTTAAAAGAGATAATCACCGCTTGTGTATGTGTGTGTTCATTTCTGCTTAGTGTAACAAAAAAAAATCATAAAATAGAAAATCTGCTTAGCTGGTAGAAGAGCACCACAATGGTGTGCACCCGGAGCCAAGCCCAATCAAGGGCAGAAGCTGCGAAAAGTGTACAAGGAACGGGCGCAAGTCGCCTTCACTTTAGCCCTGAGGACTTGGCCATACCGCCTTGGCGGTCTGGACCACAAGAGAGTCTACATCATTCCACATCAAGGTGGAATTATAGGGATACCCCCATGGGGGACACGCCCGTTCAACACAGCCCCTTTTGGGAAGAAGCTTTACATGTGGCACTCAACGTTAATAGAAGACCGCCTTTAGAGGCTAGATATGAGTGGCCACCGCGCAACGAAGCGCTAGAGAGGCACAGTGCCCATGAGGAGAGACAACATGATTATGGCATCTCTCCTTTGCCTCCAAGACCCCATAGACCTAAGAGGGAGGCCACTCCTCGAAACAATGATGGGTACCCTTTGCGGAGACCCACTCAAGGTCATAGGTCTCACCCAGAGACTCCTCAGGAATTTTACGAGGAGTATGAACCAGAAGTAGAACGGGCCAAAATGCCCTATCAAGACGGAGGGGGCGCTAACCGACCACCCCCCCATAGGCCTCCAGTCTCCCACAACTCACAACGGGAGCAAACAAAAGAGGAAGAAATTAAGTCTTCTGATGCATACAAAGTGCTATTAGAGCATTTGGAGTCTATGGAGACTAAAGCTTCTGGGCACCAAAAGCCCATGTTACGTCAACTCCGCAGTCATCCAGTGCATCCGTCAGTGCCCACACTTCTTTACCCCGAAAATTTTAAGTTGCCTTAATTGGCAATATTTAACGGTGAAGAGGATGCCCAAGAGCATGTGACAAGATTACTGAGCCAATGTTTTGGCATTCAGGATAATGATGTGCTGTTGCTGAGGACATTCATAACCACATTCGTAGGTCCTGCCTCGGATTGGTTCACACGATTGTCGAAGCACGACGATAAATAATTTGGATCAATTAGTGGATGTGTTCCTTGAACGCTTTGCCTTCAACACCAAGAAGAAGGCATCATTGAGTGACACGGCCAGCCTCAGGCAATATGAGGAAGAGACAATGGCGGCTTACGGGAATCGATGGAGGGCTCTGCTTTCTAAGCTACCCTACCTTCCCCTTATGTCCGACCTCACACAAATGTTTTCACGAAGTTGTCTGAGATCAATCTCTGGGCTATTGTAGTTGCAGCAATATGCCACCTTAGAAGAAGCTTTGGCGCAAGCTAGAGTTATCGAAGATATCAAAATACAGGATGGCAAAATCGCCAAACCTAAAAAGAAAGAGTGGAACAAAAACACTAAGACAGGGACTACGCAACCAAAACCCGTCGTGGTTAATCAAGTTGCGATAAATGTTCCTAAGCCTGCAAAAGAAACACAGCCTCAAAAGGCTAATTATCAGGCAATGCCTCCTAATAATTATGAAAGAGAAAATAAAAAATAGGAGCAAAATTAGCAGCGTCGCCCTAGGTGACAATTTACCCCTTATACAGAGTCTAGGGACTCCCTATTTGACCGCTTGCTAGTGGCAAATTTAATCACCCTTCTAGAGATCCAAACCATAGATCCTAATGCGCCCAAGCCTAAGGGATACAGAGAGGATTTATATTGTAGGTTCCACAGGAGAAGGGGACATGACCTGAACGCATGCTGGAAATTCAAGGGATTAATACAAGATTTGATTGATAATAAAACATTGGCAGTGGACAACCCCATAGCGCCAAATAATCAACAAATGGGGGTGTTCAAGGATCCTTTGCCTGCCCATGAGATACAGGCAAAACCCCTTCAGGTCAATGAGGTGCGACAGAATCTCCCCATGCAAGGGTATGTGGGAATTATCAGCATAGTGACCAGGAACAAGAAATACCCAGGAGTTGCCCCCATGATAGCTACAAGAGAAGTTCCAACAACGTTGCAACCTCAACAACAACCTGTGCAGTTACCTCCGCCTAGACCTGAGATCATGATACGGACCAAACTCATGCAGAGTTTACGGACCACGTCGGCTAGGCTATCAATATATGAGCTTATACAGCAATCAGCGCCCCATCGAAAAGCTCTCATGGAAATTTTGAAAGCCATTGAGTTGCAGCCCCACGAAGCGAATTCCTTTAATAACTTTGTGGGACATGTAAAGCGATGTACGGAGCCAGTCATCACCTTTCGAGAAGATGAAGTTAAATCAATATTTGATGACATGGCAGATCCACCCCTGCACGTAATTGCACGGGTCAACGGGATCCCGTATAAGAGAGTGTTGGTAGACACTGGCTCGTCTAGTAACATCATTACTACATCAGCATTGAAACATCTAAAGTTGCCAGCCTCTCACATCACCGCTTCCACTTACACACTGCGAGCATTCAACGATGCGATATGCTCGACAGTTGGCACAATTGTTCCACCCATTCAGGTAGGACAAAAGACGATACCTACATTGTGCCATATTTTGGAAGGCGAGATGGCATACAACATATTGCTAGGGCGACCATGGATCATGAACATGAAGTGTGTCCCTTCGATAGCTCACCAGTGTTTGAAGTATGCATTTGAAGGAGAAGTACATGTAGTCCCGGCGGACTTAGAACCCTTCAAATACTGCAATGCGGTGTAGTTGATGTCGTAATCGACCCTACCATCAACGCACTTGGATTTCTAGTTAAATCCATCTAGACAGGGTCCGATGCCGCGAGCACCACGGGTGACTGATCCATCAAAACCCCAGCCAGGTGCATCTTCATCGTCCGCTCCTTCGCCACCAACGCCATCTGTCATGGCTAAATAGAAGGACAAAGGGAAACAAATCCTGGAAGAGGCTCAACCCCTAGAGGAGGTGCTGCCAACAATATCAACCATCTCAACAGAAGAGATACCTAGCATAATGGAAGCTGAGGGTCCTAGTCTACCCAACATGGAATGGACTCAAGAAGGGCTTTCATTCCATCCCTCCCAATCGTCAATAATTACTGTTGAAATGGCCAGTACGGGCTTAGGGGAGTATCTAGTGCAGAATGTTGTAGCAACGCCCACGCTAGAGTTAGTGCAAGACATGGGGAGACCTCGCCTTCCCATCGGGATAGTTGTTCCTTTAGGCTACCCACCAAACCAGACCAATTTTGTGTATGGGGGCCTTGACCATGGTACTGAACCATGCATGCAAAAGGATGAGGACGAAGAGCCTTTTGTAGAAAATGTCAATTATCTATCTAACCCAGACTTCGCCCTGAGATACCTTGGCCAATGCAATTGGCACGGATACGGGCTAGGCAGGTATGAGCAAGGAGTGCATGTCCTTTGCCAGCCAAGATACCAAATGCCTTATGACAAGTTGGGAGTAGGGTTCAACCACCCCCTGCCCTTAGACATCTTGGTGGAAAACATGCAAGGCCTAGGAATAGGCAACCAGAGTGGATTGGCATCAGATCCTTATGCCAACCCAAACACAACATATACATTGGGAGATTACCTCCCATGGTCAACAACCACCCTTGGTAACATCAATAACCCTCCTCCTTTGCTAGAGAGAGGTGAAATTTTGGACACTAACTTTCAAGGAGAGCATAAACAGTGTCTAGAAGGATCTTCGGAAGATGAATCAGAATCATATGATCCTTTTGAATCTAATAGTGATCACTCATGAGAGATTCCCACGAATAACTGGCAAGAGGTCCTTTTGAAATTATTCCCTTTAGAGGTTCCAGTTGAGCCAATGCTATGTCAAGAGAATCAGGTCCCCCCACCAAGTGTGGAACAACCGCAATGGGACCAGATTAATTTGCTAGAACAAGGTGAACCCTTAATGTCGCAAGCAGTTGTTGAAGAAAATGAACATTTTTGGATCTCCGACAGTGATTTGGAAGATGAGACTGAGATGGCCTATCTCAACCACATGCGACAAATGCAACAAAGGCAACAAGTGCAACAACGACGTCTCTTGGGGATTAATGAATTATTTGCACATATGGGCATAGTGCCAGGGCATGAGTGGTATGTAGACCCAGTAGGGTGGGATCAAGTGTTGGATCCGTGGCTTCAAGTCTACGATGAGCACCGTCCACCCCGCGACCCTATAATGACATTAGTTTCGAGGGAAGACCCTGTCCTCCTATCAGCACATAGGGCCGATCCGTTCATGCTTGTCCCTATAGAGACAGATCCAGAGCATAGGGAGCATCAAGAATGTTTGAGTTATCACACCTGCAGTAATGGAGACCAAATTCATTTCATCCACATGATCTCCATTGATTTGACTGCACCCATCCGCAATCTAGCCAATCCAGCATGGTTATTGCATCTAGACATAGATGCCATCGACTGGGATCGCGTCAATTCACCTCCATCCCCATTACAGTATTGGCCTTTCAGTAAAATGCCTCATTTTTCCCCAGGGACAACTCAAGATATATTTCAGGTTGAAGAGGAACCCGAGGTTCCCAATGCAGATTTAAACTCAGCTAATGATATCCATTTGATCCCGACTCCACATCAGTTGGAGGACGGATCCCACATGTCGGTCGAGGAGACGACTGACGTAGACATCGGCATAGATCCAATGAATCCATGGATTCTCAAGCTGGGGGTAAGTCTTTCCCCCGAAGAGCAAGCCGACTACATTGCCCTTCTCAAAGAGAAGGAGGTTTTTGCATGGTCATATAGAGACATGCCGAGGCTAGATCCGTAGCTAGTCACGCATAATCTAATGCTTGATCTAAAAATCAAGCCAGTTAAGCAAAAACTACATAAGATGCACCCAACAATGGCCTTGATGGTCAAATACAAATTGCAAAAGCTGTTGGATGCACAGTTTGTCATCTGCGTGGATTATCCACCATGGCTGTCCAACATGGTGCCCGTCAAAAAGCCCAATGGGAGGATTCGCATATGCACTGATTTTTGAGATCTAAACAAAGCGAGTCCTAAGGATTATTTCCCATTGCCAAGCATCGACACATTGGTAGATGCTACAACAGGTCACGAAATGCTCTCCCTCATGGATGGTTTCTCGGGATACAATCAGATTCGTATCAATCCTGAGGACCAACTAAAAACGGCGTTCACAACGCCTTGGGGGACATTTTGTTATAAGGTCATGCCTTTTGGCCTTAAAAATGTTGGCGCCACCTACCAACGTGCCATGACGTACATCTTCCACGACTACATGCATAAAACTTTGGAAGATTACATGGATGATTTGTTGGCCAGTCTCTTTTGCGCCCAAATCATCTCGATGACTTAAGCAAGATCCTCGATCGCCTCATGGAGCATAGAGTCAGACTGAATCCCAAGAAGTGCGTATTTGGCATCATATCTGGAAAAATCTTGGGTTTCATAGTCTCAAAGTGAGGTATCGAGGTGGACCCAAAGAAAGTCAAGACAATCCTTGAAATGGTTCCCCCAACTACCATTAAGCAGCTCAAAAGTCTGCAGGGAAAGGTCGCGTCAATCAAGCGCTTCATAGTGCAGTTATCTGACAAGTGCCAACCCATGAACAAATTATTGCACAAGGGGGTTACATTTCACTGGGATGATGAGTGCCAGTCAGCCTTTGATGACATCAAACAATACTTGGCTTCATCACCAGTATTGGCACCACCTAGACCAGGAGTGTCGTTCTACTTATACATCTCAGCTACTAAGGTGGCACTGGGCGCCATGCTAGCCTAGAAGAATGAACTTCACAAAGAACAGGCTACTTATTATCTTAGCCGCACCTTGGTTAGTTATGAACTTAACTATGCATACATCAAGAAAATCTGCTTGGCAGTGGTGTTTGCTACCAAAAAGCTATGCCACTACATGTTGAGCAACACTACGTATGTTGTGTCTAAGGAGAATCCATTGCGATACATGATGAGTCATACTTATCATAGTAGTCGCACGACAAAATGGATCATGTTGTTGACAAAATTTGACATAGAGTTTATTGGATAGAAATATATCAAAGGACAGGTCATAGCCGATCAACTAGCAGAGGCTCCTCTCAAAGACGATCAGCCTCTAGTCATAGAACTACCCGATGATGGGGTCTTCCATGTCTTAGAATCGCTAGATTCTAATGAGCCTGAGTCATAGGCTGACATAACCCTATTTTTTGATGGTTCTAAATGTGAGCAAGGTGGTGGCATGGGAATAGTATTCTTCACACTGTAGGGCACTCCAATTCCCCTGTCATTTAAATTAAATTTCCCATGCACCAACAATAATGCAGAGTATGAAGCCTTGCTCATAGGTCTTCAGACAACAATCGCCATGAACATCAAACGATTGAACATCTTTAGTGATTCACTGTTAATAGTCAATCAAGTCAAAGGGGTATTCCAATGCAAATTCCCAGTTCTACAGGCTTATAAAGCCCTTGTGGACAAATTCCTGGCAAAAATTGAGTGATATGACATCGAGGCACTCCCTTGGTCATCGAATCATTTTGCGGACACAATGGCCTCCTTGGGGTCACTAATCCCGCAAGACCTTTTCGGTGATATGACAACCATTCAAGTCAAAACCCTATCGCAATCCGTGATTGAGCGTGCAAGCTCAGACTTGACACCAAGAATCCACATGATCCAGATTGAACCATCCTCGGATAAGTTCTCTCGAATCCATGATCGTCTAAAACGTGCCAACTGGGGGTCCTTGTTCTCCCCTACTCCCATTAATAGCAATACAACACTATTCTTACAAGTTCTTTCCTGCTCAGCTTTTGCTAGGGATGAACTTCAAGAGGGATTGGCTATTCATATCGTCGAGGTTTCCGATCAACAGGACTGGTATTTACCCATTAGAGACTACCTCAAGTTAGGTAATCTCCCGCATGGATTGACGCATATCGCAAAATGAGCATTCAAGTAGAAAGCGGCTAAGTATGTCTTGATAGGAGACATTGTGTATCGTCGTAGCTATGAAGGAATCCTCCTTCGTTGCTTGGACCAACAAGAGTCCACTTGGGCAGTCGCCCAAGCACACGATGGTACATGTGGTGGCCACTTTAGTGGTATGGCCATCGCAAAGCGCATTATTTGCATGGGCTATTATTGGCCATCTTTAGAGCGAGATTGTTGTGCATATGTCAGGAAGTGCGTGAAGTGTCAAAATCATGCCAATTTGATGCATGTACCTTCCCAGGCCTTGCAGAAAGTCCAGTCCGCTTGGCCATTTTCGTAGTGGGGCCTCGATCTAATCGAAAAGATCTCCCCTGCGTCGTCAGGCCGCCACATGTTTATCATAACGGCCACCAAGTATTTTACCAAGTGGGTGGAAGTAGTTCCGCTTACCTCTACGATAGGGCCTCGCATTGTGGAGTTCATTTTGCATAAAATCATATGTCGTTTTGGTATTCCATCCAAAATAGTCTCGGATAATGGGATGCCATTCAAGAACAAAGACGTGCATGCTTTGACCACAAAGTACAAAATTCAGCATAGTTTTTCGACACCCTATTATCCGTAGGCGAATGGGCAAGCAGAAGCATCAAACAAAACGCTAGTTTCCATCCTTAAAAAGACAGTCATAGACAGTCATAAGGATTGGCACATCCAAATCCCACTTGCCCTATGGGCCTATCGCACTAGCATTCGGACGTCCACTGGGGCCACTCCGTTTTCGCTCGTGTATGGCTTCAAGGCAGTCATGCCTCTAGAGTTGGAAATTCCTTCCCTGCGCATATCAATGCAAGAGGTCATCGATGATGGCGCTACGCAATAGGCCCGGTTAGACTAGCTTACGTTGCTTGACGAACGACGCGTTAATGCTCTCGAGCATTTATGTATCTATCAAGAGCGACTTAAGAAAGCTTACAACATGAAAGTTCACCTGAGGGACTTTTGGGTTGGTGATTTGGTTTTAAAGGAAAACCAACAGAATTCTAGTTTGTCGTCCCACCTAAGGGACAAGTTTGTGGCAAATTGGTTAGGTCCATATGTCATTGATAGCAAAATAGGACCCAAGACGTACCGGCTAGCCTCTCTTGACGGAATCAAGGAAACAGAACCCTTGAACATCAGTCATCTGTGCCCATTCCATATCTAAGAGAGCCATATCCCAAAAATGCTCCAAGGATTCCTATTGTATCGCTCCAAATTTTTCGCATCCCTACCTTCAGGCTATAGGATCCGCGCCCGAAAGGAGGATGGGAAAAGGATGGTGCGGTACCTCGGACTGAGAGGACTTTGCGAAGGTCCCGCCTCTCAAGGGAGGTGTATTTTGGTGATTTTTCGACGGATGGTGGGTTCACCAGGAAACATTTGGCGGCAGTTTCCACGCCTAGGTTTTGGAATGTGTTTAGATGAGTTCGTTTTAATCTTAAGCATTCATATCCTAGGTTTGGCCGAATGAATCTAAATTAAACTACATGAAAATGCAACTTTCATGAATACAAAAAACAGATTAAAAAAAGCAAAAATAGAGAATTTACAGGAGGAAAATGGGGAATACCTGATCCGGATGTCTGAAGAAGATTCTGACGTTTGAAGCAGTCTGGATCATCTGGAATTCGACAAAATCGCCTGCAATCTGACAGAATCGTCTGAAACTGACAGAATCATCTGAGATCTGACAGAATCGTCTGAGACTGACAGAATCGTCTGAGATCTGACGAATTCGTCAGACGAATTCGTTAGAGACCTGCAAAACAGAAAACAGATGCAAAATACAAGAAATTCTACTGTGCTAACAGAGGCAAATTACACCAAATAGCAATATGAATACTGAACAATATTTAAGAACAGAAATTAAAGCAAATTATTGTACTTTAATGGCAGATCATGAACTTAGCATGCAATCTAAGCTAAATGGGTGAACTCCAAGTGCAAAATAACATAAAAACTGAATAGAGCATCTAATTTGCAGAATAAAATGATAGAAACAGAGTTGAGAAAAGCAAACTTTAGGCACTGATTGCCTCGATGTGGGCTGCAGTCGAGATCGTCTCGCATCAGTACGAAATCGTCTCGAATTCGACAGGATCGCCTCCGATCTGAACAGGTTCGTCGACGACGATGGGTGCTGGCTCCGGTTGAAAAATAGTGATGTACCTGCAACAAAATTGCTATGGAACTAGTGTAAAAGCAAAATTAAGATGTTTTGACGCAGAGGGAATCAGTTTGCAGATAATTTCAGCCAGGGGTTGGGGAGGGAAAATCCTAGAGATTAAATAGGCTTAGGGGGAGTAGTTAGGAGGTTGGAGATCATCCCAATTTGGGAGATCTCCAACGGGGGAGGGTCCCAACGAGCGCAGACACGCTTCTCCCCAGATTGGAGACCCGTTGGAACAGATTCCAACTATGCAAATTCAGTTTTGCGACAAGATCGTCCGGACGTCCTAGTCCGGACGAAATCGTCAAATGCGGGCGATATCGTCTGATCGGCGACGATATCGTCAAACGGTCAAAACAACCTCTAAAAATGGCACGAAAAAGGGGGAAACGGATTTCCCGGCGGTTAACGGGCGGTTTGGGAGGTTAAATTTGAATTTAAATTTATTTACTAAGGTGAATGTAAATTTTATAATTTTACTGCGCCAATTTTAGGGTGCTACATTTTGCCCCCTCTTTAGCGAATTTTCTGAAGAAAATGCGTTAAAGATGAGTTCTTCTCGATCTACGAGAAAGCAAAAAATGATACCCATTTTTAGGCGACGATTCTTGGTCGAATCGTACGACGACTTACTATGGTGCCCCCTCCGTGTTTTTACCCAAATCGAACGTTTGAGGTAAAAACGCGAAAAAGCAAAAAATTATTGTTGAATAAAATTAAGAAAAATAGGGTAAAACCCTAATTCATTTTTACCGTTCATTTTTACTATTTTTAGAGCTCTGAAGCAAAATGGTGGAGACAACGCATAGATCGACAGAGGTCCGACGCGGTCTACGGGTAAGAGCCTAGACTTAACTAGAACTGATTTAATTTGATTTTACATGCTTTTTAGGTAGATTTTAGATGAATTTGGAGCATCGCGGCCGTTTTTGGGCCGTCGACGTCGTCGGGACGAAATCGTCCCGATTTCGACGAAATCGTCTCAATTTCGGCAATTTCGCCCGAGGGCGAAATCGTCGAAAGGGGGACGATTTCGTCAAATTAGAGACGATTTCGAACTACGAAATCGGAGACGATTATGCTCAAATTTGGGACGATATCGTCCAATAGTGGGCGATATCATCAATTACACGAAATTGATCTTTAAGTTGCATTATTGATTACTTGAATTGTTGATTAATGATTGTTTATTGTTTTGTTGTTTATGTTTGCAGAGAGGATTACTAAAGAGCAGGGAGTGGAAATATGGAGGATTGAGAGATGACTTGGCCGCTCTGACACAGGCAGAGCGAGATCTGCTGGCACAGGCCGGCTTGCAGCATGTGGCGGAGATGCCACAAGTATCCATAGATATGGGGCTTCTAACAGCCCTAGCAGAGAGATGGTATCCGGGGTCTTCCTATTTTTGGTTACCGACAGGGGAGATGACTCCCACACTAGAGGACGTATGGAGGATTCTGAGAATCCCCATACAAGGACGGATGATCACTCCTACGGCCAACCAGGGCCACGCTATGGGACGACTGTGTGGTGACCCGAGCTTCGCCCTAGAGAAGGGCGGAGTTAATATCGAGGCACTACGCCAGATGCCTGGGGCATCCCGACTCACACGAGTACTAGCTGGAGTGGTTGGTGGACTTCTGCTGTGCCACCAGAGCGGGTGCAGGGTACCATGGATGCTCGCAGATGTGATCTACGATATGCGGGACCATGGGTACAGGTTTTGCTGGGGCAGCTTTGTTCTATGCCGGTTGTACAGGATCCTATATGGGGTCGTGTACAAGGGCGGCCGATGTCTGGTGATGACATCGCTCCTACAAGTTTGGTGCTGGGAGCACATTGCAGTGCGGAGGCCGGTAGGGCTTCCACTGACAGGGATTGACGGGGAGAGGCCCCGAGTCTTCTACTGGTGGCTCCGGAGAGGGTCACAACGACGGATCGACCTGCCGATGTCCCGGAGACTACTGGATGATTTGGTCCCAGACCAGATCACCTGGAGACCATGGAGAGAGCATCCAGGGTGGCCAGAGGACGGACAGGAGCTGGCTCGCATCAGGCGAGTCTGCTGGCTGAGGATGGAGAGAGGAGAGGTGGAGCTCCACCGCTATGACCGAGTTTTGAGATAGTTCGGTCTACAGCAGGGGATCCCATCTCTCAGAGACTACGAGTTTTCTCGGACAGTCCGGGATAACACTACAGTTAGCGGGGCTCCTGACATGCAACGCTTCTGGAGCCAGGACGCAGATGATGCCCCCATCCAGCCAGTGGATGGGGACGACGCAGGAGTAGCCGATGGCTACGATGCCTGGTACGCAGGCATCCGCCCTCCACGGATGACGAGGGCATAGGGTCCGATCCACGCGGTTGTGCGTCGGATAGGGAGGCGGCGCCAGGCAGCGATAGAGGCGGCCCAGGGTCACGACGGGAGGGAGCAGAGGAGGCCACAGGCACAAGAGAGGCCACGACAGTGGGAGAGGAGGGAGGAGAGACCCCCATCTCCACAGAGAGAGAGGCCACCATCGCCCGATAAGGGCAAGGGCGTGGACACTGGGGAGAGCAGCGAGACAACGACTCTCCGAGCTGAGGTTGCCCGCTTGCGGGCTCAGGTGCAGACACTACAGGATGAGGCTACACGGCTCAGAGCTCGGGGCGGAGGAGCGAGCACTCGGGATTTAGCACGCGCTATCACCCATATCACTTTCTATCAGGCTCTATACTACCAGGCGGTGCCAGCGGAGCAGAGGGTGCCATTACCAGCACACATTGCAGAGCCTGTCATGATGGGGTCATCTAGGACATCATCACGATCGGCATCCAGGACTCACGGCACCACACGGACTACGATGGGGCCACCTCCTCCACCTCAGGGGGGGAGGAGATGAGGCGGAGAGCTCGAGGGGCTCTCGAGACACTACACATAGGGTATTTGATTGAGTATGCCAAGATATGGATTGTGGCATACCAATCTAGCTGATATGATGTACATATATATTTGAGATATATATAGATGAGATATTTTTGATCATATGACTTGTATTGTGTTATGTATTTTGTGATGCTTATGATGCTTTTATGTTTTGATTGATTGATTTGATAATTGGATGTAATTATGTCGTTGGAAATATGATTTGAATGTCATGCTATAACATTGTAAATGAAATAATCTGATGTAACAAAGTGGTTGTTTGTGATGCAATAATTTGATAAAAGATAAAAAGAGACTTCTAACAATAATTTCAAAGGACATTGTCGCTATTATAGACCATTTCATGGAGTCGCCGCTCACTCGGTCGTCAAGCTAATCCCATTTATAGAAATATTGTTAAAAAGGAAAAGAGTGCTTAAGAGACTGTCTTAAGACTTTGGTGTGATGATGCAAATGATGATGATGATGATGATTGGTTTGTTTTCAGATTTTCATGAAAAATATTATGCATGAAATATTTTAAAATGATTTTTGCTAGGCATAAATTCCTAAGTGTGATAAAATTTGTGAATAATTCCTTAGGAATTATACCATCATTGCAAAGTTGAAGGTTGACATAATGACATAAAATAGTGAAAAATGGGTTTGCTTTTGAAAAGCATAATTTGTGTAACATAATAAATGAAGTCATATGGTTTTTATGATTTTTGATAAATGGGGGAATAAAAATTGTTACAATGGTTTGCGCTAGGCATAGAATATGTAGGTATAGACTTATACCATCATCGCGAAAATCCAAAAAGATAGTTTTATTGCATGGTTGATTTTTGATGAACAGAAAATATGAAAATGAGGACTTGCGCTAGGCATAAAATTCCAATTTTGGTTTTGAAACTATACCATCGTCGCGAAAGTCAACCAGATATATATGATTTGATTTGTGTATTTTGAAAGAAATTTTTGATTTTTCTATTTATATAGTTGTCTTTGTAGTAAACAACTGTACTTGATTTATTTCAACAAATTGCAAAAATAATATTTCAAAGTATTTTGAAGACAAAAGTTAGATTTATAAGGAATCCCATGTGCATATGTGAATTCATTTCCGATCTTGATTTATCATAATGATAGACAAAATCTCTCAAATACAAATGTGTGTGCAATTGCATTGTTCATTTACCAGTTGTGAGCAAGATACTATGATACAAGTGATTTGAAGAAACCAAATAAGTGTTCATTAACCATGATGTAGATGCATATAACCATATTAGACTACTATGTAGATCGGATTATCAAGAGCTAGCTAATCCATAAGCAGACATAGGTCCGTACAAAAGAAGGTCGCTAATGTGACGGACATATCGCCACGCTAGGAGTTACCCAAGGCCAAGCAGAGTTGGGCACAAACCACCCGCTATGGGGCTTACCTCACGCTTTCGAATAATTGAGAATTCCAGGGATTCAAGCTCATCAACCCTTCTTTTCTTTTCAAAGGGTAGGGAAAGGGATTTTATTGCTTTCTTGCTTTCTTTTGAACTTTGCTTATTTTTCTTTTTGTATTTCTTTTGCTTGATAATGCTTGGAACATTGCTGAAATAACATTTTTCTTTTCTCTTCTTTCTTGAATTTTTCTTCTCTTTTTCTTTGCTAGGGATACTTGCTCGGATTAGTTGTAGAGCAAGGGATTTTTATTCCGGGTAGGGGTGAGCTTGTCCTTTTGCCAATTCTCAAAGATTCTAGACCATGTGCATGATAGGATAGCAGGGGAAACTTTTCACTCAAGAAATCACTTCTACTATGTAGCAAAACATGGAAATTACAAATATAATCATTTTATTGTGGAAAGATGTGCTTGGTTTAAGTAAATAACAAGATCAATTCTCTATGCTCAAACTTTATTTAATTAAATTTTGTGAACTTTGATATAAGAGAGATTAGTAATCATGCCGTATAAAATCAAGATATTTATTGTTGTGAGTGTGCAAGTGAGGGATGCCAAATAAATGCTAATTTTATCCAAAATAAGTTGAAACATATAACCGCAATAATTGGAAGAAAAATATAGATATAAATAATTTTAAGAAGTTTTGAGAATGTTGACTCTCTCTTTCTTCTGTATATTGTTTTGGTTTCGAAAGAGTCAAGAATATTGTTGTTTTTATATTTTTGAGCAAAAAATTTAACAACTGCCTTAAACAAATGCAATAGATAGTTTTTGAAGATTTTTGGAGATTTATGAATGTTTTTGGTGTTTTTGGATTTTTTATAAATTGAAAGAAATATAAGATAGTAATTTTGAACAAATATATACATGGATGAAATGACCAAGTTTATGCATAGTAACGTTTAAGATGCAAAATATTCATGGGTTCTTTAAGTTCTTTACCATCTAAGGTAGATAATTTATATGCTCCTGATTCAAATTTTGCAAGTAATAATATATGGTCCAAGCCAGCTTGGGCTCAAATTTACCTTTAAGTTCTTTGGTTGCATTTGTATTTTTTTGATTTTCTTTTAAAACAAGGTCGCCGATCTCAAAGGATCGATGACGAACTTTCTTAGCATATGATCTTTTAAGCTTGTTTTGGTAAGCACGGAGATGCTCCAAAGCATTGATGCATTTTTCATCTAGGAGTTCCAGCTGACTGAGTCTTCCAGCATGATATTCATCTCCTACTTCGGTATCTTGAAGTAGCAGAGCCAAAGAAGGAACTTCCAATTCAAATGGAAAAACTGCTTAAGCACCATATACCAAAACAAATGGTGAAGTGCCCGTCGGGGTTCGAACACTAGTTCGATAAGCCCACAAGGCTGGATATAATTGAATATGCCAGTCACGGCCAGTTTTATTGACTAATATTTTGAGAATTTTGATTAAAGTTTTGTTAGAAGCTTCTGCTTGACCATTACCCTGAGGATAATAGGGAGTGGACCAGCGATGTTGAATCTTGTATTTTTGGCATAATTTTTTAACATCTTTATTTTTGAAAGGAGTTCCATTGTCAGAGATGAGGTTGGCAGGAATTTCGAACCTGCAAATAATTTGATTAAAAATAAATTTAGAAACTTGTGTGCCAGTGCAGGAAGCTAAAGGCATAGCTTCGACCCACTTCGTGAAATACTCAGTGGGCGCTTATGATGAACTTGTGTCCATCAGATGACACAGGATTGATTTTGCCAATAATATCCAAGCCCCATTTAGAAAAGGGCCAAGGAGATGAAATAGCCTGCAACTCTTGTGCAGGCGCATGGACAAGGTCAGCATGTTTTTGACACTTGTCGCAATGGCGCACATACTCATGTGCATCCGTTTCCATGGTAGGCCAAAAGTATCCTATCCGAAGGAGCTTTTTAGCAATGGCACTACCACTAAAGTGTCCTCCACAAGATCCATCGTGGGCTTCACTCAAGGCTGATTTAGACTCTTCTAAGTTTAAACATCTTAATAGGATACCTTCAAAAGATCTCCTATATAAAGTATTGCCAATTATTACAAAGCGACTTGCTCGTCGACGTAATAACCGACGCTGGTTTCTATTAGAATTAGCAGGGAAAGTCCCATTTTGGAGAAAATCAAATATGTCTATATACCAAGGTTCAGGAGTAGTTTCATTGATTAGAAACACATCCAAAGGCTCTAAGCATGACTTATTTGAAGCGGGTTCCTGGAGTCGACGAATAATGATAGTCGCATATTCGTCATCTAACTCCAAGGGCAGGAGAGATGCAGCGGCGGCCATAGCATCAGCTGCACGGTTGCTAGTTCGAGGAATAGCTTCCAAGGTAACTTGATCAAACAAGGACATTAGTTGTAAAACATAGGCCTTATATGGGCGAGCGTTTATCATCTCGGGTTTGATAAACTTCATTAATTTGGTTTATAACCAATTGGGAATCACCAAAAACTAAAAGGTGTTTAATTTTTAGTGCTAGAGCAGCTCGTAATCCAAGGATTAGAGCCTCATACTCAGCAGTATTGTTGGTGCAAGCAAAGGTCAGTTTGAAGGACAGAGGAATAAGATGTTTTTGCGGAGATATTAAAATAATACCCGCACTCAGCCCCACTCATGCATCGGGCTCCATCAAAGTATAAGGACCATTGTTCAGGATGGTCTGCCTCTAATTGAAGGCATTCATCCGGAAACTCGATGATGAGGGGATGAGTAGACTCTAAGGGTGCAGAAGCTAATTGATCTCGCTATGATTTGACCCTTAACAGACTTCTGTCCTATGAATGTGAGATCAAACTCGCTTAGAGCAAGAACCCACTTGGCCGTGCGACCCGATAAATAAGGTCGACTCATGAGATACCTTAAGGGATCATATTTAGCAATGACATAAGTTTTTTGGCTAAGCATATAATGTCGTAATTTTTGCGTAGCAAAAATGACTGCTAGACATAGCTTCTCTAACGCTGTATAGCGGGTTTCATAACTGATGAAGGTTCGGCTAATATAATAATTAGCACGTTCTCATTTTTCATCATCAAGTTGAGCTAACATAGCTCCTAAGGCATAATCTGAAGCTGAAATATATAGGAGAAATGGGCGATCGGATTTAGGCGGTGAAAGCACCGGCGGATTAAGGAGGTATTGTTTGAGAAGTTCAAAAGCTTCTCTACATTCTGTGTCCCAATTAAAGGGGACATCCTTCTTAAGGAGTTTAAGAAAGGGACTAGTTTTATCCGCCAGCTTATCAATGAAGCGACGGATAGCTTGAAGTTTACCTTGTAAACTTCGTAATTCAGATATATTAGTAGGTGCGGGCATATCAGTGATAGCCACAATTTTGAGAGGGTCAATTTCGATACCACGTAAAGAAACTAAAACCCCTAATAGTTTGCCGGATTTAACTCCGAATATGCATTTTGCTGGATTTAATCGAATGAGATATTCTCGTAATCGATTAAAAACTTTTCGCAAATCATCCAAATGATGATCTTCAATAAGAGAGCGAGCTATAATATCATCCACATAATCATGTAGGATATCATGCATCATATCATGAAAAATGTAGGTCATAGCTCGTTGATAAGTTGCACCGGCGTTCTTTAAGCCAAATGGCATCACTTTCCAACAAAAGGTACCCCAGGGGGTAATAAAGGCTGTTTTAGCCTGGTCTTCAGGAGCTATCCTGATCTGATTATAACCGGAGAATCCGTCCATTAAGGACATCATCCCACTTCCGGCAGTGAAGTCAATAATTTGATCCATGTTTGGAAGAGGAAAGTCATCTTTAGGGCATGCAACGTTGATATCTCTAAAATCGGTGCAAACCCTAACTTTGGTAGCTTCTTTCTTGGTGACTGGAACTACATTTGAGATCCATTCAAGTATAATCAATAGCTTGTATAAAGATAACATTCAGGAGTTTTTCTAACTCCCCTTTGACTAGCAGAGCCACTTTGGGATGCATTTTTCTAAGTTTTTGTTTAACCGGTTTAGCATCCGGATGGACCACTAGATGATGCATGACTACGGAAGGGTCTAGACTCGGCATATCTTCGTATGTCCAAGCGAAGACATCTTCATACTCTTTAAGGAATGCGATGTATTGTTCTTGTTTTTCTTGACTTAGTTCTGCTCCAATATTGATTATGTGAGGATTGTCCTCAGCTCCAATGTTAATTTTAATGACATTTTCTACCTCCATGTGTAGATCTCTTTCAAAATTAGGTGGGGCGGGTGAAACGCCCAATTCTTGTAATTCTTGTAAGGTTAATTTAGATAATTCATTCTGAGGATCAGTGGCCTCAAGTTGGGCTATAGTTGGTATAGAACCATCAAAATAAAACCCATTGTGTAACATCTCTTCAACAGAGACATCATGGAAGATATCTCCTTCCAACTCTTCATCGGGGTCAGCAATCATTTCAGGGTATGCTATGGATAGCATGTTGCATGAAAACGACTGATTTTTAAGAGGCAAATCAACATGCCTATCCAAATAATCTTGATAGCATATGAGGTGATCATCCTCCTCAAAAGGAAAGGGTTGTCCCTTACTAGGAAATAGGCCCACACCACAACGGGTAGGCCACGGTTCTACCTCGAAAGGTTCTTTCATGCCATTTTGGAAAGGTCCCAAGCCTTTCCCTTTATATCCCATTTTAAGCATCATGGGTTTAGCTTTAATATAATCATTGGTAAAATAACACCGAGCGTATCCCTCATGATGAGTTTTGATATTCCGAGGGATTCTTCCCTAGTCATATCCTTTATAAATGAAGGCACAACTCCCGACTTGGTAAGTACTTCCCATAGGTTGTGGGAGGCCCAAAGTACGAGGAGATGGCGGCAATTTATTTAAAAGGTTTGAATCTTGCATGAAAGCATTCATTTTTTCTGATATTAAGGTTGTAGATAAATCTGGTAAAAGTTCATCAAAAAGGGCATAAGATGTAGAAGGCTTATTACCTATGTCTTGAGATGTGGAAGGTATGATAGATGTGTCTAGAGGTTTTGAATTTGTAGGGGTAATAGTTGAAGGATTGGTTGTAGATTTAAAATCTTTTTGAGGTTCTAGAATAATTTGTTTAGAGGGTTGTTGATCTATATAGGAGGATGAAACTAATGGAGGGGAACTAGGTGAAGTTATGGGTTTATGTTTCACAGTTTTAGATGAAAAAGAAGAACTAGGATGTGTGGATGACAGAGCTGGGCAAAATTGCACTCCAACTGGTTCTGCCAAAGCACACATATCAAAAGGTCTAGGGTCACCATGAATAGTGACCAACTGATTTTTAAACTCAAATTTAACACATTGGTGTAAAGTTGATGGGACCTGCTCGCATGGCATTGATCCAAGGGCGACCCAAAAGTATATTGTACGATGTCGGGCAATGTACAATAAACACGGTTGTTTCTAGGGTTCTAGGACCAACTTGCAATGGGATGGTAATAACTCCACATGTTTCTTGTGTTTCGTCATTAAAAGCTTTGATAATCATATCACTTTTCTTCATTTCATCACTTCTAAAGCCAAATCGTTGGTAGAAGTCAAAGGTGCAAATGTTTAGAGATGAGCCATTATCAATCAAAACTCTTTTGACAGCTACATCTCCAATTAAAGCAAGTAATGTATAAGGGATTGTCCTTATGTAAACCGTGTTGTGGGATATCTTTATCCCGGAAGTCAATACAATCAATCTCTCGAGTGATGATAGTATTGGCCATAGCTTCGAGTTGAATGTTTTGAGGTACCATCATTTGGCTCAATGTAAGCATCAACTCATCCCTATGGGTGGGAGAGGATCTTAATAAATCTAAGAGAGAAATTCTGGCCGTAGTATTGGCCAATTGCTCATTAATGTTGTAAGGGGGTTTAGATTGGATATTAGGAGCATGATTCCCTTTATTAGGGTTTTTCATAACGAATGGAGCCGATCCATCGTTCTGGTTTGGTTCTTGTTGAGAGTTTTGAGCTTGTTGTCGAGTAACGACTCCAATGGTACCTACGATGTTATAGTGAAGACGTTGAACTGGTCTCGGTTGAGCATTAATGGCTTGTTCATAAGGAAGGAATATATTAGAAGAAGGTCGAGTAGTGACTCTTCTAGGAAATGGTTCTTCTGGAACCATAGCATCTGTGACAAGTTGAATAGGATCTGATTCGTTTTCAGAACTATTCGATTGGTTTGAAGTAATGTCTAGTTCACTTTCACTATCCGATTCTATATCACTAGAATTCGAAGTTTGAAAATTATGTAAGGGCCTGGTCGTAACTAGGGATAAGGTCGTGTCAAATATTTGAGGATCCCGAATAGGTAATTGTCCGCTAATGGTTCCTACATATCGGGTAGGAGGGGGAACATTATGATGTTCGATTTGATTGGCTACCTCTTTACCATGTCTTGGTAAAGGGTGTTGAAATATGTCTAAAGTTTGATTGGCATTTTGATTTTGATTTTGGGGAATGGTCTTTTGAGTATTATTAGGAGGGTTTTGTTTAGGTTGGAAGGCTTGCACTTCCATTTCATTATTGTCAATCAAATCTTGTATTTTATGTTTCAATCTCTTACAAGCGTTGGTAGAATGTCCAGGTCCTCTATGGAAATCACAAGTGCAAATCAGCTCTATATCCGGGTATACTTGGGTCAGGTTCCTGGATAGCTGGTAATTGGATCAAACCTCTTTCGAGTAATTGAGGTAAAATAGTTGACAAAGGTTGGTTTAATCTAGTGAATTCTCGAGGAGGCTTGTCAGGAGGTTTCAATATGAATTTTTTCGTTGTCTTCGTTGCATTGACATTAGCAACATTTCTCGCTGTCGCTGACTCCATCACCGACAACCTGTTTGTTTTTATATTGATTTCTGGATGTTTTCTCATCATCCTTCTTCCTAAGTTGGCCTCTCCTAATGAGGGCATCTTCTACTCTTCGAGCTAAATCTATAGCTTGATCGAAGGTAGTTAGGGTAGCAGTCGATAACTCATAAGATATCTGTTCTTGTAAATTGTTGATGAAAATGTCTAACATTTCCCTATAGGGTAGCACAAAGTGCAGTTTTCCTATCAATTGCCTCCATCTAGCTAAGAAATCGGCAAAGCATTCATCCTTATCTTGTTTTAAATTGTATAGGTCTTTAATAGTTACATGCCTCTCGATGTAGGCACTAAATTGATGGACAAATGATTCAGCTGTTTCTTCAAAGTTTCTTAAAGAATGAGTGGGCAATTGATAGTACCACTCTAATGCCATTCCACCTAAACTTTTGGGGAACATTTTTAGTAATAGCAAGTCGTCATGCGATATGTCGTGACATGCTATCCTAAACATGCGAAGATGCTCTATGGGATCTTCGGTTCCTTTATATATAGGCAGAACAGGCATGGGAAAATGTTTAGGATATGGTTGAGCTACAACTATGGGATCCAAGGGTTGACTACAAATCTCTCGATAATTATACGAGGGATGGTAGGGATCTATCTGGTCCATACGTGAAGCCAATTGTTTCACCATGGCTTCCAGATTACTAGTTTGCCCCCCATATTGGTTTGGTAGGGCATTGACATGAGTGTTATGGGCGTAGGATGGAGGAACATGCAGATTAGATGCCATGTTACTGTTGTGTAAATTATTGGTAGGAAAAGTATTATGGAGGAATTTTGAAGTCGTATTATGTTGTATTCCGGATTGTTGAAAGTTTGTATTTGGCTTTGTTTTAGGTTTCTGTTTATTTAAAGCATTTTGCTCAATAGTTTGGCGGAACAAAGTAGTGAAGGGAATTTTCTTTTGTGCGGGAGTGATTTTAGGTTGAGTAACAGGTTCCTTAGGAGGTTGGGTAACCTGTTGTTTTGACATGCTTTGGGCTATAGTGACCATATCCGTATTGGATGGTCCACCCTTGTCACTTTCTTGATCAATGAAAGACAAGGGATTAGTCTGCATATTGCATATATATTCCATGTCTGCTTGAGTTTTACTAATTTGCCCTTTATCAAGGCGAATTGCCACATTAAGGTCATCAATGTTTTCCATGAGAAATCTCTTGAAATGCTCTGCATTGTCAAAGGCGATAGCTCCATTAGGAGCCACTCTAGGGGATGAGGATCCATCCTCTTTAACACTTGCTTCTTGTTCCTTATCTTCACCTAAGTCTTCATCTGATTGACCTAGAGTTTCTCCTTCCGGATTTGTATCTCCAAGAAGGACATTTGGATTTTCAGCTTGTATCTTGTAACCAATATTCTCCTTCCCCTAAAGTTTCTTTACCATTCCTAAGTTTAGGCATGGTGCTAAGTTTTGATTTCAGCAAATATATATATATATATATATATATATATATATATATATATATATATATATATATATATATATATATATATATATATATATGCAACAAATTAAGAGGTATATATTTACTATATACCTACTACAATATTTGAAAATGAAATGTTTAAGTTTTTGCTAAGTTTTTTGATTTTTAATTTTTTCTTTAATTTTTTTTTTTGAAACAATATAATAAAGACAACAAATAACACAATAAATGCACAAAATAATAATACTGAAAGTAAATGAGCTAGTTTTCTATGAATAACTTATGAATATCATTAATAGGTTCAAGTTGTTCAGGGGTCATGAAATGTTCTTCTTCAAATTGAAAGTTTTCTTTTAAGAATTTGATGAAAAGGGCTATGGTGATATTGTCTGTCTCAGATGCTGGTTGATAAAAGTAAAGCTCATGGCAATACTCTCGATATAGCACAGCACGAGGAACTCTATTCCATCTTTCCCTATCTGTAAGAACAACCTCTTGGTCTTCTACAAGGCCTAGGAATTGGTGCACAATAGCTGCGTTCTCGAGGTATTCCTCGAAGGTGAACAACTCTGAAGATACTAAAGCTCTCCTATAGGCTAACCATCTATGGCAGGCTCTCTGAAGTTCATGATAAAAAACTAGTTGATGAGGATCCAGGATTCTATCCAAGACTAGCCTCTTAATTTGCTTAAGTTGTGTGGACCTAGATGAGATGATACTAAGTCTCCTGTCAAGTTCGTCCCACAAGGATTGATTTCTACTCGTTTCAGGGATACTAAGGACAGAATTAACTTCTATAGCTGCCAATTGATTTTCTACGTTTATAGTAACTGCTAACCTCTTTTTAGGAGCTACCATCTAAACATGACTTTAAACCTTAAATGTTTTAAAATGCATCTAAGTTTTAGTTGTTCTAATTTTTTTGTTTTTGTTTTTGTTTTTGTTTTCAAAAGGTTATGATGCATTCACGTCGGGTTCACCAAAATGTATCGCTCCAAATTTTTCGCATCCCTACCTTCAGGCTATAGGATCCGCGCCCGGAAGGAGGATGGGAAAAGGATGGTGCGGTACCTCGGACTGAGAGGACTTTGCGAAGGTCCCGCCTCTCAAGGGAGGTGTATTTTGGTGATTTTTCGATGGATGGTGGGTTCACCAGGAAACATTTGGCGGCAGTTTCCACGCCTAGGTTTTGGAATGTGTTTAGATGAGTTCGTTTTAATCTTAAGCATTCATATCCTAGGTTTGGCCGAATGAATCTAAATTAAACTACATGAAAATGCAACTTTCATGAATACAACAAACAGATTAAAAAAAATAGAAAACAGAGAATTTACAGGAGGAAAATGGGGAATACCTGATCCGGATGTCTGAAGAAGATTCTGACGTTTGAAGCAGTCTGGATCGTCTGGAATTCGATAGTATCGCCTGCAATCTGACAGAATCGTCTGAAACTGACAGAATCATCTGAGATCAGACAGAATCGTCTGAGACTGACAGAATCATCTGAGATCTGACGAATTCGTCAAACGAATTTGTGAGACCTGCAAAACAGAAAACAGATGCAAAATACAAGAAATTCTACTGTGCTAACAGAGGCAAATTACACCAAATAGCAATATGAATACTGAACAATATTTAAGAACAAAAATTAAAGCAAATTACTGTACTTTAATGGCAGATCATGAACTTAGCATGCAATCTAAGCTAAATGGGTGAACTCCAAATGCAAAATAACATAAAAACTGAATAGAGCATCTAATTTGCAGAATAAAATGATAGAAAAAGAGTTGAGAAAAGCAAACTTCAGGCACTGATTGCCTCGATGTGGGCTGCAGTCGAGATCGTCTCGCATCAATACGAAATCGTCTCGAATTCGACAGGATCGCCTCCGATCTGAACAGGTTCATCGACGACGATGGGTGCTGGCTCCGGTTGAAAAATAGTGATGTACCCGCAACAAAATTGCTATGGAACTAGTGCAAAAGCAAAATTAAGATGTTTTGACGTAGAGGGAATCAGTTTGCAGATAATTTCAGCCAGGGGTTGGGGAGGGAAAATCCTAGAGATTAAATAGGCTTAGGGGGAGTAGTTAGGAGGTTGGAGATCATCCCAATTTGGGAGATCTCCAACGGGGGAGGGTCCCAACGGCACAGACACGCTTCTGCCCAGATTGGAGACCCGTTGGAACAGATTCCAACTATGCAAATTTAGTTTTGCGACAAGATCGTCTGGACGTCCTAGTCCAGACGAAATCGTCAAATCTGGGGCGATATCGTCTGATCGGCGACGATATCGTCAAACGGTCAAAACAACCTCTAAAAATGGCATGAAAAAGGGGGAAACGGATTTCCCGACGGTTAACGGGCGGTTTGGGAGGTTAAATTTGAATTTAAAATTATTTACTAAGGTGAATGTAAATTTTATAATTTTACTGCACCAATTTTAGGGTGCTACACCTATAGTCACTTGGTCAATCCCAAAAATGCTCCAAGGATTCCTATAATCGCTTGGTCAATCCCAAAAATGCTCCAAGGATTCATGTAATCGCTTGGTCAATCCCAAAAATGCTCCAAGGATTCATGTAATTGCTTGGTCAATCCCAAAAATGCTCCAAGGATTCATGTAATCGCTTGGTCAATCCCAAAAATGCTCCAAGGATTCATGTAATTGCTTGGTCAATCCCAAAAATGCTCCAAGGATTCCTATAAATCACTTGGTCAATCCCAAAAATTCTCCAAGGATTCATGTAATCGCTTGGTCAATCCCAAAAATGCTCCAAGGATTCCCACAATCGCTTGGTCAAAAATAAAGAAATTCAAAATCCAAAAATCATCAAAAACAACAAAGATTTGCATCTCATTTCTAGGCATGCTCAAATTCATCAATAAAAGCTCTTCTTACATCTCATCTTCATATTCACAAAAATAATTCCATCAAAATACAAAAATATATAGCTGCACTAAGCATCGCTTCCATACATTGCATATTTGTGGTCGTACAGGTCAAAGGCACCATAGGCTGTAATTACTCTGCTAGTCCATATGATTCCACATTTTTTCATTTTATAAGCAGTCCAAAAGAATAAAAAAAATACACCATTTACTGCTTTTTACTACACTAGAGCCAGTGGTCTTATAATGTATCAAGAGTTTTCATATTTCAGTCGTAATTTTGCTTTCTAGCCATGTACTGTACCGAGTCAGGTAGATTTTACGAAGGTAGAGTTCTACTTAAATAACACCTTGTTACGTAGCATCCCAACACAAATTAAAAACACATAAAAATTCCCAAGTTGTGTGAATGAAATATGACACCTGCAAAGCAACCCAGGTCACCATAAGCGAAATGGCTATCTTGCTCATCCCCCTGTGCGAATGACCCAAAGAATGCTGAGAGTTGGCAAAAGGACAATCATCTTCCCTACCCAATTCCCTAAGAATCCCAAATTTCTCAATAGTTGCAAAACATCAAAAATTTGCAAACGTCAAAACACCAAAATTTGACATCCCATAGTGCATACATCAAAAAAAGCACATACAATAGTGATTCTCATCACTCCATATCCAAATCCCTTGCTCAAAAGAAAAACAAATAAAACAAAAATAAATAGTGATTTTATCACTACAAAGGAGCAAGTATCCCAATACAATTGAAGAAAATAAGGGAGTCGAACTTGAATCCCTGGAACTCTCAACATTTTAATAGGTCATGAGGCAAGCCTCAGTACTGGTTTCGTTGATAGCCTATTGGTCACTAGCGGTAAACTTCCCGCATGACGATATATCTGTCACATTAACCTGTGTACAGATCAATGTTTGCATGTGGATGAGCTAGCTTATGGTATCCTAGATAGCATCGCAGATTAATCTGACTAAATACAATAAAGGAGTTAGTGGAGCTAATTAGGTGATCCTTAGTACAGGTTTGATTGACAACCTATATGGCACTGGTGGTATCCTAAAAAATACCACATAAATGAACTCAATTGCACACACAGGGATGTGAAATAACTTGGTCAAAAAAAAGTCCGATTCATATCTTGTTCAAAAGTCCTGTAAGATAAAGTACAGTCGTGGCTAGTGAGTTAAAACTGTCTGAGTCTCAGAAAACCCTAGCTACATTTCTAAACCAAACTGCGTTACTTTTCATCCTTACAATATCATCAAAAATCACATATATACATATAAAGTCAGTTACCATAGCAAACGTCTAAAAACAAAATAAACAGAGTCCTAAACGGTCTATGGTGCCCTAACCAAACATCACAAATCCCATTCATCCACTTCATTTTTGCATATCACATATAAATAAAAAACATTTGCATTCATCATAACATAGGCATCCATCAAAACAAATTAACATGCATACATCCATATTCATAAACCATCATGCATAAGATCAAATCATCACATATGCATAAACAAAATAAAGCCGGTATATATATATATATATTGTAAAAAAAATGCCTGTAGGCTACAAAACTGGTCATCTGACCCCATAATCATCTAACAAAACCCCCAGCCTAAGGCGTCGTCCACCATGATCACGTAGGATCAGTGCAATAGAAACTACCCCCCATGGTGTGGGTCCTATGCGACCCCTCATGGCGGCTACTGCTAGCCCCCACATCATGCCTGCTGCCCCATCCCTCATCCAGTCACCTACGACGAGATGATGCTCACTGCTCAATACCACTGTCCCTCGTCCGATGCGAAGATCCACCTCCCGACGGCTCAGGTAGCCGCCCACCAAGGCGGATAATCTCTCCCTCCATATCCAATCGATGCTATTTCCAATCTGATTCTCGTCGATCCCACTCTGCCTCCCGTCGATGGTAGTAAGCTACTCATCATCGCGCTGCACCAAAACCCTATCCCGCTCTGCTAGCAGAACCCACAGGAGATCCCTCTCCCACAGTGCATATCCCAGCTCCTAGTCTCGCCTTTGTAGCACCTCCACAAAATGCACATTCTCAGTGCGTACCCTAGACTCCATCTCCTCCACATCCGCATGAGGCATAGGACTCTCCAGAATAGTAGCCTGCCCTGGCTCCCACTGCTCCGCCATGTCCTGCATCTCCGGTTGATCCGAAGCTCCCAAATCCACATCCTCACCCTCCACCTCTACCATCTTTGCATCCTCCAAAGGAGCTCCCCAATCATCCCCTGGTGCCTCAGCACCCTCCCCGCCCACCACTGCCGCCTTCGCACCTCCCAATGGCCCCTCTCCCCGCCATCGCCGTAGTACCCACCACGAGTCATACTCAGCGGTAGTCCCGATGTCATCCACATCTAGGATGTCGATCATCGCATCCGAATCCTCATCCAGTGGCACGATGACCGGTCGGTCTAGAGTCATCTCATCCCCCCGATGTCGATAGACCACGGGCTCACCAGGAAACCCCTGGTGCACCCCAAACTATTGTGTAACTCGGCTGTACGAGAAGAACTCATGCTTGGTCTCATGCCACCCAATCAGCCACCGCTCTCTGTGTACCCGTCGGAGCCACTCTCCAACATTCGACTAGGCTGGACAGTCTCGATAAGGGTGCCAAATCACCTCCCCTAAAGTGAGCCAAGAGAAGGTATCGACATAGTGCCCTACGACACTCGCCCACCGTTGACTCTGTCCTTGCTCTCTGGACTGCCGCCATAGAACTGCATACCCTATCTCCTTATCCTCCATCACCGCATGAGTCATCCATGGTAACCCGGTTGGCCTCTCAACTGCTATGTGCTGCCAACCCCAAAGACCGCAAATGATAGCTGCAACTGATCCCCTTTCGTTGTCGGCAGCGGACCTCATACAGCTCCCCATAGAGCTGTGCCAATAGTGTCTGTCCCCATCTCAGGATAAGTGGTGCCTCTATTAGGCACTCTACCAACTGCCACACCAAATCCAGCAAGTTCCAGGGGAACCTCGCCCCTGACTAATCAGGTAATAGCATGTTGGACATAAGGCCCATCCAACACCCCCCTCTCCAACCACCATCAAACCAAAATCTTGCCAATATTGCAGTCACCCTCTACCCTCTCCAGTGGATCCTCCACACCCAGCTCCTCCCCATGCCCGAAGCATCTCGTCAATACAGTTGTCCGCTGATCACGCGGCGATGTCCTGATGGGCAGTCCATCTATCGAAATCTACAAAAGTCGATAGATATCCTCCAAGGTAACATTCATCTCCCCTATTGGGAGATGGAAAGTGTTGGTCCGTGGATCCCAAAGATTGATCAGGGCCATCAAATAGGCTTGATCCGCGACCACAGGCTCTAGTCAAGCCACCTGCTTGAGCCCAAGGGCATCAAGCCACTCCCAGTCAGCCTCAGTCAGTGCCCACCATGCCTCAGTAAAAGCAGTGGGTACACGATACCAGCTTCTAACAACCTGCACAAGAAAAATAACTCAAAAACATTAAAATCATGAAAAAAGAACGGTACAACAAAAAAAACAAACACAAAAATTCCAACAAAAATTAAAATTTTCAGTTCTAGGGTTTCTAATCCTAACTGATTAATTTAAACACAAAAATTCAAAATTCAAAAATGTTTTAGTTCTTGGGTTCCTAATCCTAACTGATAAATTCCAAAAAAAAAAAAAAAACAACAAACACTAAGTCTTAGGGTTTTACGTTCCGTTTATCCTAGGGTTTAAACATAAAAATTCTTTACTTAGGTTCTTCGTTACGTTTAGTTGTACACTAAGTTTTAGTTGTCTTCAATTCAGTTTCAGGGTTTAAGTTTTAAAATTTTGAAAAACATCATCACAAAAATAATTAAACAAAACACTTGTAGTTTTAAAACAAAAATAATAACTCTTGGGAGCACTTACTGGTCTCACTTCGGCTCCGTCGCTCGAACCGGTTTGTGTACTCATGATGGCAGGGAAAATCTCGACAGTGCTTTGCTTCGCAGAATTAACCTCCTCCTCCCCAGAGCTCCAGATCGCAAGAAAAATCAAACGCAAATGAGGCCAAACCCTAGTTTTGGCCTTTAAATAAGCCTTTTGAGCTTGAATTCATCTTTCCCTAGGACGATCACTCTGGTTAGCACTCGTCCTTCCCAGGGATGAATTCTAAGCTGGAATTCGTCCTACCCTGGGATGAATTCAGGCCAAAAATTCAAAAAACATTAAAAATTGAACAAAAATGCACTAAACCAGATAATAAACTTGCTCTATGAGAGTGTTGTTGCACTTGACATCTCGGGCATACAAAATAGACGTTGAGGTCATAAATTATCGCTATCCTACTCCCTAAGAAGGCTATCTTAGCCGGACTGCTCCACGGGAAGACGAATTTTTGCCAATTTCAGCCCCAAAAAGCGTCATAAAAAGGGATTTTACCCACCAAAAATAGGTCTAAATGTCGAAAAACTACACATGCTTAATGGTAAAACATCTAAAGGCACCCTTGCACAAGTCATATTGGGTCAAGCGACTCGTCGCTTTTCTCACGAAGGTCATTCCCTCATCGATTCGTCGCTTGAGGGGGTAGTCACACTTAGTCACCAATCAACAAGCACACACCCAATTAAGGAAAACGACATGCATTCAAAGAATCATTGACAAAGACAATTACGCTCCTGCTTGGGGTAGTAAACAAGAAATTATCACAAATTGATCAAACACTTGGCATTCTCGAAGCATGAACACAAGGTTCCCCTGTGGACAAAAGGTTGCGCCCTTTGCCTATTCATGACTGATCAATGTCCAAGCTCAAGTCACACCTCACCAAAACAGGTTAATACTTGAAATCAAATTCTTTCGCTCGTCAGAAGCAAGGATTAAAGAATGCATGCCCTTTCCATGCTTGGGGCATCAAAAGTTTGTTAGGTTACCAAGAAACCCTAATCATTAGTGCTTTGGTTATCGATTTTTGCTCGACGCTGCGCCATGCACATCGCATCCCAAAAAGGGGCATCTATAGACACCAAAACAACACCAATCCAATTATGTGACTGTAAAAACTGATCGCTTTGACACACACAGCCCCCAGGGCAGCCCTCAAAGGTTAAACAGTGGTCCTAACCACTTTTGTAGCAATTTTGTAAGGTTAGAAGGCAATTTAGCACATCCAGGCACTTTGCTTAGAATCCGTCCTGCCCAGGGATGAATTCAAATTGGGATTCGTCTCACCTAGGGACGAATTCTTAATTCATCCTGAGTCGAGAAGAATTCTAGGTTCAACGGGCAAAAAGAAAAATGGTGCCAAGTGGCAGTCGAAGACAGTCAATTATTGCCTCCTGCCTTGCATGCACGTGTAGGTGGGCAGAGTAGGCGTTAGAGGACTGTCATAAGGGCAGTCATGGAAGCCCAAGTCAGGGAGGAGTCTCCTCCCTCTTGAGAAGGCATGGCCGCCACATGGCACCCCTACATGCCCCTCCAAAGAGACCCCCTGGGTCTATAAAATGGTGGACTTTCCCACCCAAGAGGGGAGAAGTTGGAGGCATTTTCAAGCAACAAAGTGCTGCCAAATTAAACACCCCATTGCACCCTTTTTCGATTCATCTCTTCCACATCCTTGATGTATTTCGCAATAGAGGTCATTGGGTGGCTATTGGAAGTGTGAATCCATACCCAAAAACCCAACATTCGACCATAGTAATCTACCAATTTGTCGACAACCCATCACAAGAGATTTTGGGCCCATCCCAAGTGGATTGGTGCCGAAATCAAGTTCTAACGGTGGGCGGCCCGCTTGGGTGCCCCGCACTTTCTAAGTTTTATTTTAACTTGTTATTTTATTATTCATTCAGATTCAACTCCATTCTATGCTGTTTAGATAGTTTATAATATCAACTTTATAATATTTTGATCAAATATCATCACGTTTATTGTTTTTTGTTGTCCCACTAACTTGCAGATAGCGATGTCAAATTCTCGTTGATGGAGGTCAAATTGGGAGAATCCAACCATCTGGGTCGTCCAAAAATGCCCCCAATTAGCTAACCCCCATGTTTTTAGATATTTTGGAGATCCCGAGGCATGACATTTGAGCGGCATCAACTCGGTGTTTTAACATAGTCGAATTCGTCCTACCCAGGGACAAATTACAGTTGAATTCGTCCTACCCAGGGACTAATTTCAATTGAATGTGAATGGGCAGAGTTTCATCGACTGTTTTGATGACAGTGGCTCTCTGGTAATGTTTTCTGGTCTCTGTCAAAATTGCAGGTCACTTAGAATCATTTAATGCATCATTTATTCGATCTTAGGCATACATCCTTCATTGTTTTTAGAGAATAAATGTTTTATATTTGCAGCAGGTGCTACTAATGCCTTTGTTGTTTATTTGAATGCAGGAGTAGCAGCAAAGATCAAAGACTCATCAACACCAGTGGCGACAACTCTTTGGTCCGCCCATTTTTGCATGTGGGCACGCGGAAAGAAGATCATTATTCACTTTTGTAATGGAAACATGTTAACGCTCCTAGCCCCTAAAAAGGGAGGAGACGTATTTGTAACCGAGATTAAGAGAATTAAATAAGAAGGGTTGTGCTTTCTATACCTCTGTTCTTTTGTTTTCAATTTGTGTCTTTTCTTTGTTTCGTGCATTTCAAAGTCATAGGATTAAAGCGTTATATTGTGTTTTACACTGCATAACTTTAGTGTTTCTTTTTATTTTCAGAATCTCGTGCTTTCACATAATTCTTCCTCATGTGAAGCATTGTGTTAATGTAATTTGTTTCACATATATATATATTTTTATGAGTAGAAAGAGTTTTGAAAGGGTTTATAAATCTTTTACAAATTTAAAAAAGGAAGAAAACCCATTGGTCAATAAGTCAAAAAAGACCAGAGAAAAAGAGCAAGAGATACAACTAAAGTAAAACAAACCCAAGCAAACATACAACAACAAGAAGGACAAACCTCAAGAGGGAGAATTACATTACTAGAATATTGCAAAACTTAACTCTTTCCTTGTTGCGGTTGTCACTAGAATATGGAATAAGCTACGGTTGGCAGAACTGGAAGAGGTGATGCCTCTTGATGGAATGCAATTCATTGTGCAACCCAGTTTATAGGAGGTAAATATCATCAACATGATCGGTCATCTTAAGGTGTTGTGGAAAGTATGTCTGCCACACATGAAGGGTCTATTCTCTAACACCTATGTTGGCCAACTAATTGGCTACCTTATTCCATTCTCTATAAATATGTTGGATACAGATATTGGAATACTTGCTTATAAGTCTTCTGCACTCACCAATAATGTTGCACATATTCCACGATGGAGATTGGGTGGCTTTGAGGCATTTTATAATGAATAATGAGTCTCCTTCAACAATCATATTGTCAATATTAAAACCATCCAGAATAAGCAACGCTTGATATAGGGCTCTTGCTTTAGGCATATTGTTCATTTCAAGGCCAATGTTTTCAGCATTGGTGAAGAGAATTCTCCCATGGTCATTTCTAAATATATCTCCACTTTATGCTACTCCAAGATTTCCCTTAGCTGCCCCATCAAAATTAAACTTGATCCACTATACAGGGGGAGGGATCCACTTGATACTAGACCTATCAACAATAATTAGATGTTTCAGTTGAAAGGTTAGTAAGTTTGAAGTAAGAAAACATATGGGATTCAATACCAGGTTTAGGGGCATCAGTGTATGAGACGATTTGGGCATTCTCAATAACAAAGGTGGTAATTCGTAAGAAGACAAAGTGTGGGTCTTCAAAAATCCCATTGAAAATCCTATTGTTTTGCTCTAGCCAAATTTTCCATAGGTAGTGGTGTAAACAAGAGGTAAAAAGAAAATTGAGTTGGGGATTGGTAAAGGGCTTGGGGCATTGCTGGAATAAAAGAGTGAGAAATTACGGATGGACCCAAGCAATATTAACAAGCTCAAACAAGAAATTCAGGATTGATAGCGAGAAGGGCCATTCTAGGAAAAGGTGGAAGGTTGATTCCTACTTTGATTTACAGAGAGAACAACGATTAGGAATGTACATGCCTATGGTGATTAGGTTGACCATGGTTAGAATTTTATTTTGAGAAGCAAGCCATAAGAAAAAACTAAATTTAGGTAAAAAGTGTTTTAACCATATAGACTCAGCTAAGACCCATGACACAACAGGTGGATCTTAGGAATAATATGCAGATTTGATAGTGAAAATACCTTTCTCAAATAGTTTTCAAATAGAGGAATCCATTCTTTGATTGTTTGAGATAACACAAATTCTTAAAAGGTTTTGAATAGTTCTTACAACTACATTAATTTCATTACCGGGGCTATTGGTAGGAAGGAGTTTCCACTATCGACAGTTGAAAATTTGGGTAATAAAATTAAAAACTCTATTACCAATGATATGATCAGTAATAGGCTTGAGAATAGTGAGGTTTGGTTCATTAATAAGGGGTTGATCCCTCAACCAAGCATCTTCCCAAAATTTGATAACTCTATCACACCCAAGACACCATCTCAAGTCTTTCTTGATGATGTCCCTAGTTTGGATAATTGAATTCCATAAGTAGGACCCTCTAGGAAGGGTTTGCTCATCCATGAAATAATATCTTTGGAGATAATTTCCTTTAACTATGCCTATCCAAGTAGCGTTCTCATCATTGACAATTCTTCAATCTTGTTTGGCCATGAGAGCCAGGTTCATCTTGTGGATTTTTCTAAAGCCTAATCCACCATGGTCTTTCTTGGAACAAACCCTGTCCCATGCTACCAATGAAAATATGTTGCGATTTTCATTTTCAAAACAAAGGAGTTTTCTTTGAATTTGTTCAAATTTTTGCCCTATAGAAGATGGAACCTTGAAAATTGACATGAAAAATATAGGTATGCTCTGCAAATAGGCTTGAACCAGGGTGGCTTTAACTACTTGACTTAACATTGATTTTTTCCATCCTATTAGTTTCTTGGTAACACACTCAATGACCATATTCCACATGTTGATAGAAGACTCCCCATGGAAAAAGCAGGAGATCAAAGTAAGTGGAGGGTAAGTCGAATATGGTGTAGCCAAGAATCCTTGCAATTTTTATTTTCTTGTGAGTTGGGGTTTTAAAAAAAGAAAATTTTGCTTTTCTCAAAATTGACTTTCTGTCCAGTGGCATGTTCATAGAAGTTAAAAATAGTTTTTATTATTTTGGCTTTAGGAGTTGAGGATAAAGTGGTAAGAATGGTATCATCCATGAATTACTAATGAGTGGTCAACCTAGAAATTGAGGAGGGTTTAATTCCATATAGAAGGCCCAAGGAGAAAAATTCTTTAAGAGATCTACCAAGGGATTCAACCATGATGATGAAGAGAAAAGGGGACAGAGGGTCAGCTTGGCTAACACCTCTAAAAATCTTGAAATATCTGAAAGAAGAACCATGGAAAATAACAGAGAACCAAACAAAGGTAATGCATTATTTGATTAGAGTTATCCATTCCTCATGAAATCCAAATTTTATTAGAGTTAATTAGAGTTACACATTCTTTGATTAGAGTCATAGACTTTGAGTAATGCATGTTATGTTTGATTTGTAGTGATAATCCTTTACACAATATAAACAATATTATTAGACCAACGATAAAGTATGCATGCTCATGACTTTGTATCCCTAATATCAAATTGTCATACATATTCAAATGTAGTAGCCTCTAGCTTTGGGTCATTTATATCCATCAAACCATACTAGTAAGATCTTCACCATTAATTTTTGAAGATTACATTTCTTTCCATTAAATTATTTCATTAGATTGTGAAAAATGAAGCTATTTGTAATCTTAAAATAGGAGATTAGATAGGTATATGCCTTTAAACTAGTAGTAGCCAGACAATAAAAATAAAAAATTAATAAAATTACTATGATATGAGATCAAATACCATAAATATATTCTAAGAAATGAAAAATAATAGAGTATATAAAATGCATAGTAGAGAAAAAAATCAGAAACATAGCACAATTAGTTTAGAAAGAAAATAACTACTTCTATTCAATGGAATGTCTCCATAATTTCATTCACCACTAAATGAAACAATAAATATACAATGCATGTAAATATTTACAAATAATTAGAATGATAAATTGGTTCCTCTCCCCATGACTCCTTATATTTTATCAATTAGAGGATTTTTAAAAACAACACATGGGTTGTTATAATTAGAATTAGCTATCTTTGTCATAATATAACATTTAAATGACTAACATTATCACTATCATAGTGTAATTTTAATGAACCTAAGGATTCTTGTGGTTGCTTTCTAATGGACTATGATTGTTTACAGAAAGCAGATACAACATAAAACTACATGAGAGGATCCAATCAATGATTGGTCCAAGAAATGAACTCATGATAAATATCATTTTGGACTTCCATGGGAAGATTCGATGTATTTAGGGAGATTTCATGTATCATTTATAACCTTATTATTTATGTATTATCTTTCCCATGAAGGGACTATACTTAAGCATCCATATCTTGGTATTTTCATAAACTATTCTCTCAAGGATATTTTTCACCATATCTTTTGTATAGAAATTAACAAATAAATTATGAATATTTTCTTGATATTTTAATGTTAATATGTTTAACAGAGGAAATTGGCAGGTATTTTTTTTTACTAATTCTATAGGTAGTAATTAATTATAAAACAATAGTATTAGGTAAGTGCATTTTTTTATACTATTAATAAAAATAGGGTTTTGAAAGGAACCCCACAACCTTTTACAAGAGATAAGACTTAGGGCCACCACCAAAGAACATAAACAAACACCCCAAGGGTGAACCGGAGAAACAACCAAAGATACAAGAGTAGACAAGAGGAAAGAACAAAAGGGTCAGAGATAACCAAGGAAGTTCTACTATGAAGCACCAAGGGATCAACCCCAGGTTCACCGCATTTCTTCAAGGGTAAGGATTCAAAATTTAAAAATTGCCAATGACTCCACAAGGCACATGCCATGAGGAGAACCACATACCCAACGGGAGGATGAAGGTACAACAATTATTACCAATGTCTCCAAAGGCACATGTCATAAGGATATCCACAAACCCAATGGGGGGGTGAAGGTACATCAAATAAGAGTGAATCCAATCACACATAAATGAAACCATAAATTCCATGTACCTGCAACACACTACCAAAGATTTGTAGAGGCATAAAATGGTCGACAATGAACGCAACCCATGAATAAACCTCTGACAATATTTAAGGAACTTCATATCTGATGTGACTAATGATCTCCATGGGGAAATCCTCCTACCAAACAAAAAATCCTTGGGATGAAACACCCAGATTCACCAATAAATCGACCACCGCATTGCCCTCTCTAAGCATGTGCTCAAAAACCACATTATCAAAGGAGCGGGAGTTCCAAATTATTTCATTAATAAGATTAGACACCTTCCAACTAGGCTGACAGACCCCTTTAAGCATATTAATCACTAACAAAGAGTAACCTTCAATTATTGCATTATGGATACCAAGATATTTTAAATGTATCACACCAACAAAGGCAACCCATGCCTTTGAAAAAATAGAATATTGAGTACTGATACAGTCCACAAAAGCCATAATAAGATCACCAATACTATCCTGAATCACTCCTCCTACCCCAACAAGGTCGGGATTCCCTTTAGAAGATCCATCAAAATTTAATTTAAATTAGTCTGCAAGGACCAACGAACATGCCTTCTCTAATCATAGGTAAGTGGAGGTCGAGCCAATGACATGAAACCTAACTGTTCCTCGAGCCTAGCTTCGCTTGAGGAGCGAGCTTGAGGAGAATTCAAATTTTTGAATGCTAACGAAACATTCTCCACTACATTCCAAAGAATTCTAATACTAAAATTATCCAGATTACTCTCCACGTCTTTGAACGCTCTAGCATTACATTCCTTCCAAACCCCCCAAAGCACATGAGGAAAAAGGAACTTCTAGAAACATTTAAGCCTCAGGGAGACAAACGGAGATCTCCACTGAGAAACACAATAAGAAATTAAGTTTTGTAGCACCCATGCAACACCCAACCATGAAAGAATAAATGAGATCACCTTTTGAAAGCCCTGGCATTTGAGTAACAAATGAGAAGTTGATTTCCAATCTTTCTTACACAAAAAACATTTGTTGACTAATATTAAACCTCTTTTAAGGAGATTTTCCAACGTGAGAAATTTGTTCTGCATCTCCAACCAATAGAACATGTTGATCTTTGGCATTAAGTTCTTGAGCTAGATTAAATTCACTAGGAAATGACTAATCGGATCATAACACAATAGCTCATACGGTGACTTGACTACATAGATACCCTCGCTATCCCCACCCCAAACTAGTTGGTCATGTACATCTTATTGATACCATTAGGTAAGTGTATTTGGATTCAAACTATTTGCTAACATTAAGTGTATTTTTATTTTGCTTATGATTTTATTTTATTTAGTTAGTTTTATTTTTATATGGCAATTTATCCTTTACAGATGCAATTTAAAACTTTGTATGTGATATTATATTCTAATTTAATAATAAAAAAGCAATCCACAGTTTAAGATGATTGTACATGTTTTATTATTGACATGTTGATTTATATTACCAAGTTTAATTTTATATTGTTAAAAGTGTAACCTGATTCATGGCCAAGGTTGACATTGTATGATCAAATATTGGATAGTCCTAAGAGCATTCATTGTACAATGTATTTGATCTATTATAATATTTTATAATGTAATCCTTGTGGTCCATGATTAACCTTGTTATGGTTAAACCCACTTTATAAACTTGTAATTGCCCTTAAAACCTTTATCTTATGTCAGATTAGATTAAGTTGATTAATGTAATTAGAGTTTGAATATTGGTATAAATACCCTCCACCACTCCATCCGTTGTATTGGAGTGTTGTGATTCGTATTCATGAATAATAGAGTGATCATTTATGGTGCCTAAAGGCAGACACAAGTTTTTGTAGCTTTTTCCTTTCTTTTGACCTTTTACTCTTACTGTATAAGATTTGAGTGGATTGATTACTTCTATTCATTTCTAAAAAATATTATGTATTCCAATATGGTATTAGAGTGGGGATGGAGCTACATGACTTGGTCATGAAGAAATTATTTTGTGAGCCTTCAATATTTCTTCCAAATCCTAGGACAAAGAGGCAAAAATTAGTCACTTTTCCTCTTTTTATAATCTTTTATTAAAGAAGCAATGGGGACAATTCATTCTTCTCTTCTTGTAAGAAAACACTAGAATTTTAATTTGGAAGATTTTGATACTCTATTACCAAAGACTCAATATTAGAGACAGTTGTTTTAAAGGAGTGAAAAACACACATAATTTTAGATTCAAATCTACCACAATTCTCATGCACTGGGTTTGGCTTGGCACTTGAATGGCCTAAAGCATGCATAAAAATTCTTCATGGATAAGGGAAATATCCAAACCCACTATAAACGGTGACCATTATATCTAGTAGCACATTGCATAAGGTATTTATGTGGAATCCACTTGAGTTTGAAACATTGTGAGCACCATTTTTGGACTGAGATAAATAGCTTTAGTGAGGGTTTTAAGAGTAGTGAGAATAGTATTTTTCTTTTGGATTCAATTGATGTCATGGCATGGTGGTTTATATGGTGCATTAAAAGGGGAAACTAGTGTGTTCAATTTACAAGACCTTTTTTATTTGTAAATGAAGGCTTTGTATCTTATATAGAGGAGTGAAACTCCCCATAATAATCATGCATGATGAAATACTATCCAGAAATAACATGTTAGGGTAGAGAGGATGCATGTATAAATATCATGAACCTCCATTTGGGTTGCATCATACACATATACCTTGTCTCTCATGCATTGGAAGGAGTGTAATAAGAAGGAAAATTCTCTGTAACCTAATGACATGAGCACTAATTTGGTTAGGGCAATGCACTTCATGGTTGTGATACTAAGTTTTGAACCACTCTAGCATTTCTTGGGTATATTTCAAAAGTAAAATGGCATATGGTATGCCATGCATAACATTTTAAACTATATGTAAAACCTAATCCAATCAAAAGAAAGCCATTGTTGCAATAAAATAGATTTAGAGGTGCTTAAGTGGTAAGAAAAAAGTGGAGGAAACCAATGAGTCATATAATACCAAGTTGTAGCAGGTAATTAGATTCATCATTTCTAAGGTTTGGGGCTTTAATTTTTTATTTTTGAGGTCCATTAGGTCAAAGTTTCTAGAGGCAATAATTTTTTCATATGGAAGTGTTTTAATCCCATTTTATTTTAAATCATATTATTCTTCAATATTTATGCATGGTGGCATCAATTCAAGGACCTGCTACAATGTTATGGGTCAAATTGTATAATATGGATCATCAAGCCCTAGTTACTCATCGTAATGGGAAAAATATAGTATTTGGTCAACCCAAATAATTGGCCTATTATGTAGTAAGAACTATGGTGCATATTATAAGAAGATAAATTAGCACCCCTTGATGAAGATACTCATCAACAAAAGGAAGAAGAAGCTCTTGGCCTATTCTCCTTGTTGATTGAATGAGAAATACTTTTTCATATCAAATAAGAAAGTAAAATTATGAAGGTATGGTAAAAATTGCATGAATTATTTGGAAGAGTAAATTCAAGTTAAGTGAGTCTCTTGGAATTAGGGCTTTCTCCTCTCAAATTGTTAAGTTTGATAACATTAGGGACTATATTGTGAGATTTAATGTATTGAGAGCAGATATTGCTTCTTCTATACACAAAAATAAAGATGATGCAAAATATTTGAAGATTGTCCTTCCTAATTTCTCTCATTATTTTTCATATGATTTTTATATTCTCAAAATCTCAAAAAATGCTTACTCTATATCAACTTTTATCTCTGCTAGTTCATTTTTAGATGGCAATAAGAAATTGTGGTGGTATATCATAAATATAAACTCATGCAAAGGAATTCAAACCCAAGGAGGCTAAGAACCAAGGACCCAAGGGTGAGGCTAAGTCTTCAAAAATATTGAAGATCATTTTTTGGATGATACAAGAGGGAAGGACATCCAATGAAGAATTGCTTGCTAAAAATGCAAAAGATTAAAGTTGATTTTTTGAATATGTGTCAACATATTATAGATGATGAGTGAGAGTTATAGGAAATAACTTAAGTACATAGACCCATTAGACCATCTATTATATAGGGAAACTATTATTTTTACTAAGGACTTCTCTCCTTGACCCCTTATTTTACTTTATGAGGGGTTTTTTAAAGTATGATCTGATTCATCACAAAGGATGACACTGTACAATGTATTTAATTTATTCTATAAGCCCTATTGACCATGATTAATCTTGTTATGGATAAAACATATTTATAAATATGTAATTAGCATTAAACACCTCTTCCTATATTGGCTTAGGTGAAGTCCATTAATGTAGTTGAGGTTTTGGTATTGGTATAAATGCCTCCACAACTACATCTATTTTATCAAAGTGATGTGCTTCTTGATTATAAAAATACGTTGATTACTTATAGTACCTATAGACGCCCATTCATAATTTTTGTATAAGATTTGAGTGTATTGATTGGTTTTGTTTATTTCTAGAAAATATTGTGAATTCCAACATATATTATCCATAAATTATTTCTACTCTTCCAACATGATTGATCATATATTTTGTCTAATATTAAAGTTTTTGGTACCATTGTATTAATATTATTTTTCTCTATTTATTATTGCTTATTTATGATAACCAAAATACATGATATGAACATGTATAAGATCATGAAAGTTTCAATAATACGTCATTTGTGTCCATGTTTCATTCTTGATTTTTCCTTTTCTTTACTATATGTAATAATACATGGATCACCTAGAATTTGTAGAAAATGTATCATGTGAACATGTACTTTGACATTGATAAAGTAGTCTTTCATAGATTTAAGATTTGGTAAAGTGTGAAATATGCACAACTACTTGAAACAAAACAATTAAAAATATATCTTATCTACCTTATATAAATCATTTTGTTCTTTGTATTTGGGCTTTGCCAAAATGTAAATTACACTTTCAAAACTAGAAGTAGGATATTAAGAAACCAATTTTATGTCGTAATTGATTATTTATAAAATTTTAATTGATTAAACTCATGTAAATCACTTTATTCTTTGTATAATGTCTTATATTTCTTCTTATTTTGGTTAAAATATACTATGTATGCCATATTATACACTAAAATAATATATTTATCTTTACTTTCCTTATTCTTAAAAGACATAATCTTCATAGGATCATTATGAAAGAGACATTTTTCTCTCCTTCTAATATTTAAAAAAATGTTCTTTAGCCATCTAAGGCCAATTGTTACATATACGTGTATGACGTAATTTTAAAGCAACATATTCATAGTTTACTATCTAATTTAAACATTATTATTGAAAACTAGATTGTTATATTCTAACAACCCACTTCCTACACCAATTTACATGCATGAATGTACATAGATTTTAAAGATCTTGTCATTTTCTTCTTAAGAAAAAATAATAATTTTAGTGGGATCACCAAACTATTATTCTTTTAAATATATGAAAAAAACCAAGGGGAGGTTTCCATTTATTATCTACATGGTAGATATCTAAATTAAATGCTAAATAAAAGAAACCATGGATTCAAGTTAAATCAAAATTTTCTAAAACTATGACCATGCTTGACTACTTCTTTTATATGCAGTTTTTTTATCTTACAATATATAATAAAAATATGTTTAACCAAAGGTATACAATAATCTAGTCTTCTATGAATTTGGGTTGTATTTTAAAGTAAAAAACTAATTAAGATAAATCTAATTCAAATTGGAAAACAACTAGAAGATCTTCCATTACCCTCTAATATTAAATAAAGGATACAAGGAGAGAAGAAGTTTTATATAGTATTAAATGAATGTTTGGCTTCTAATAAAATATGTTAGCTTCAAAATCATTCTAGTCGCTTCTTCTTGGACATCGGTCTATAAGGCTGCTTCATGTTTTTTATCTTATTTTTTACCATTTATTTACGTATTTTATGTTGTTGCACCTCCATATATATAGGAATTTTAGCCCACACTTATTGGTTTCACTCAAAAAATGGAAGAATTATAAATTGTGAAGCAAACTAATAAGGTGCCTCCATGATATCAATGTTTGTGAAGGTTCTATGATGATCTAAAATAGGATTTTGGTTCAAGTGACCTCTTAGAACACGTGTTTTTTATGGTGGAATCCACATATTTAGCCCCTATTCTCATATGCTTAATGTTTTACTAGAGTTCATCCATCCGTCATGGCCTCCTATGGGTACTTCCAAGCTTAAGGTTCAACCCTATCTTATGAAAGTGATCCCCTCTAGTGTGTTGAGTCCCCAAGTGCCCATGTGACAATCCAAATCCTTTCATAAATGTTTGGCATGTAATATTAGTCGTTCTACCTCATGCTTCAAAGGTCACACTTGTAATACCTTTCCTTCCAATAATTTCAAAGACATATCTTGGGCCGATATCACTACTATCCTATGTTTTCCACTCAAATTTTTAGAAATATTTCCAAGGCTATCCTTCACACCATTGGTTGTATCTCTCTCAAATCTGATTTGGCACTTGAGCCTATGCTCTAGAGAATATATCAAATCAGAGGTAATCATAAATGGCTTTGGAGCTTGACAACTTCTAGAATTGTTGGCATGCATATCCAAGAAGCTATGGTCTGCTCAACTTCCTTTGGCCTTGAGTTATTTAAATGCATCCATTGATTTAGTCCTATTCACTCCAAAAGAATTGATTAAAATCACCTTCAAAAAAGTGAGCTTTATGGAAATTTTTCTTCTCAATTTGTTGTCGCTTGGCATGGTTTCCCAATGGCACTTATGAAGCCTAAAATTCTACAAATTGATCCCATCATTGAAGAAGTCCTTAAATCTCATGGGTTCATGCCTTTTCTTAGAAAATTTAGCAATAGTGACCTTGATCTATTGCATGAGTTTACCCATTCTTGGAAGGATGATAGTGTTTCTATTGGTCACCTTAAATTTATTGTTAGCATTCATATACTTGCAAAGGTGACATACCTTCCCAATGATGGGGAAATTGTTCATAGAGATAAGCATTCATTGGATAAGGAACTGATCTACTTTAGGGAAAAGGGAAAGAATCTAGGAAGGAAAAAGGGGGAATCATCAAGGAGTCCCTCCCCAAGCCCTGGTATAGGGTCATGCTTCCTATAATGAAGTATTTCACTATTGACAAGGGTAAATCCCTTCTCAAAAGTTTTATTTTGGCCTTCCCAAATCACCTTAGGGATAATAAGGCCATCAATATGCCTTATTACTTATTTAGGTCTATGGATAGCTTCATATATAGAATAAAAAAAGGTACTTCCATCCATCCAATGCACCAGGGCCTTCACCTCATTTTGTATAAACACACTCTTTAGAAGGAGACCCAAAAGGTCATTCCTTCATGCATTGGTTGGATCCCTGCTCATCCCTCTAATCCAAACTCACATTTTGAAAGCCCTCATTTGGTTGATGATGAAGCCATGGATAACGCTTTGATGGAGACCATAAAAATTATGAGATTTGGAATTTAGCTCTAATGACACTCCCCCTTCAGTAAAATTGGAGCCTCGTCGATGATATTCTAGGAGCAAATCTTCAAGTGGGAAGTGCAATATGCCCATTATCATTGAGAAAGATAAGGCAATATTTGAATATGAGTCTATTAAAAAAAATAAAATAAAGGTTGAAGGTGGCCCTGCTCTTTCTTCCCCCCAAAAGGGAGCTAATCCTTTGAGTCCTCTAAGTGGACCATTGAGCTATAGTTAACATAGATCGAATTAATATTCCCTCTTAATCCTAGAGGAGATGCTAACGACCATGTCTAGATCATCCAAGATAATATAGAATCTCCTTCAGTAAGCCATGAAGATATTTGAAGACATTAGAAATGAAGGGTGCATTCAGGTGACCAATTAAGAGTAGGAAGTGGTCGAAGCTTCTGGATAGTTGAGTCCTCTTTGACTATTTATTTTTGCTTGACCTTGGGGGATCCTTCTTGGTTGGTTTCTTTGTTATCATGGTGGTGTCTCTCAGTGTTTTCCTCCCTCAAGTTGGTTCCTATTATGCTATTTTAGGGTTTTCTCCTTTCTGTGTGGTTTTAGGGCTTTCTACCTATTGTGTTGTTTTAGGGTGATCTCACTATTGTGATGGTCTAGGGTGATCTCCTTAGTTTTTTTGATGTGTTGTTGCTTTGATGATGGTCTCGTGGTTTCCTTATTATTTTTGTTTCCACTTTTGTAAAATGTTTTGCAGTCCCTTTCAAAACCCCCTCCTCCAATAAATAAAAGAAAAGGTTGATAAGTAAAAATGAAATTCAATGTTGAAATTTTGTAAATGAAGTTAAAACATAACTTCATGATGCATTAAATAAAATTGTGTGTGGGTTATTCATATTAAAGCAATTTATGTTATTGATATTTTTATATACGTACTCCCTCATTTAATTTGAAAAGGATAAAGAGTGACATGAAGAACATGTTCTATAAATTCCTTATTTTAATAAACACTTTAGTATTATGGAATATTAACAAAATTAAATCCTTGCAAAAAACCAATTTTATTGTTAGATGTTATTCTCTTTTTTCCATAACTAATATTTTAAGCAACATCAAAGAGTAGATACCTAAAAAATTTAACAGTATGTTGAGTATTAAAGAATATTTAAGATTTTATAAACATTGTCAAATGCATCAATTTTTTTATCACCATCATACTAGAAAATTTTTAGGATTGGTTCAAAATTTCCATATTCAAGCACTTGTAGGTCTCAAGATAATTGTGATTGTTTTACAATTTTGATAAATTTTTATGGATCATATAACATGAATGATGGGGTGAAAGGATCCAATGAAATATATTGGTAATAAGTTTATTTTGTTATGATTTTTTTTTTTTGGTGAACCCTTTATGCTTGTATGCTCTAAGTGCCAGTTTTAATTTCACTTGTAATACCTATGATTCGATGTCAAAAAACACTATTGAATTTTCTATCACAATAGAAACTATAAAATAAGCAAGTTTTTCTACCGGGTTACCTCACATAGAAGCTTTATTGCATAAGTTATCAATACAATTAAATATCTAAAAGGATAAAGTTCTACTTGTGTGAGGTCAATATTATCTTAAGAAAAGTTTTATTAATTATTTGACCTTTTTTCCAACTTGGGCACTAATGGAATTAATATTTAATGTACATATAATGCATATTTTTTAAGTCAAGGTTGATTACCTCATTAATTACATTGCATAACAAAATCCAAACTAGAAAAGATATAATATTCTTGTCTAGAATGACAATGCTAAAGGAAAGCTAATTTGGTCAAGGCCTAACAATAAAAGTGACAACCCACAATTCTAAAATAGGTTTTACTGGTTTGGATTTTTGGTAATATCACATGCAATAAAAGTGGTTGCACTCATTAATTTAATTTTAGTACTAATCACATGCAAAGCAAGGGGTGGATACATGTCAAAATCAATGCTATACAAGCCCCCAAATTAGGCATCCAAATAAATTTAAAGTGGATACATCTCAAGCATTGTGTTATCCAAGCCCCACACTTTGGTTTCCAATCTAATCCAAAAAAAAGGTCATGCTTAATTATTTACATGGTCACATAGCCTAATACTCGATGTACAAGGAGCAAGACACAAAAGGGAATTCTATGTTTGGGGGTCTAGTGATGGGTTTGTTCAAACAATACCAAAATTCCCAACATGGGTATATGCACTAGCCAAATAGTTCTAATGCCCTATCATGACCCTCCCTAGCTGACTTTGGGATACAAATAAAACAATGTATTAACCTATGGAACATAAGCTACAAAAATAATCTAGGGTGGCTACTAGGTTTTCGAATATGGAAATCATAGGAAGAAGCATTACTCACCGCCAGGGAGAGGGACGAAGCATTTAAGGGAGAGAGGGCTCGAGGTAGGGCAGGGAGTTTGAGGAAGGGTGGCGAACAGACCACCTAGATCCAGGAGGCACGTAAGGTGCTAGAGAGGGGGAGAAAGGAAGAGAAAGGAGGACAACAGGACAAAAGGAGAAATAAGGACATAGACAAGAGACCAACAAGGAAGAAAGAAATGCATCGCAAACAAGGGAGAGAGAGAACTGAGATACCATCAAGTTCCATTCCATAGGAGGATTAAGGTTGGAATTTTTATGCTTTAGCCTGTTTAATTGCATGCATTGGTTTGGTGGAAATCAAATGGTTATACTCACTGTAGCATGAGAGGTCTTCAATAAGGGTTTAAACCCACTGCGTCTGGGTTTTTTAGAGCACTGCAAGGTGTCTTTTTCTAAGAGCACCATGTCTTAGAACCTGTTGGTGTTTCAATGAAAGATTCCTATTTTTTGAAGAGCGCCATGTCGTAGAACTTGTTGGTTTTTCAATGAAAGTTGCTTGTGTTTTTAAGAGCACCATGTCTTAGAACTTGTTGGTGTTTCAATGAAAGCTACCTGTGCTTTTAAGAGCGCCATGTCTTAGAACCTGTTGATGTTTCAATATGCCTATGTTTTTAATAGCACCATGTCTTAGAACATGTTGGTTTTTCATTGAAAGTTGTCTGTATTTTTAAGAGCACTATGTATTAGAACCTGTTGGTGTTTCAATAAAAATACTGCCTATATTTTTAAGAGTGCCATGTCTTAGAACCTGTTGGTATTTCAATGAAATTTGCCTATGTTTTTAAGAGCACCATGTTTTAGAACCTGTTGGTGTTTCAATAAAAAGACTTCCTGTGTTTTTAAGTGCTCCATGTTTTAGAACCTATTGGTGTGTTAAAAATCCATGTGTGTGTCTTGAGGATGCCATTGCTTTGTAGAACGAGGTAAATTTTCAAATATATTGAAAGTGTACAAGGCACTGCATTTAAAGAAACCCCGTAAGCACTTGAAATCAATGTATGTTCGAGACCAGGTGTGTGTCTAAAGAACACTATGGAAATTCGAACGCACTATGTGCCAAAACTTTCGTGTTAAAAGGGAAAGAGAGCACCCTATTTGAAAATGTTTATTATACTAGGAAAACCATCAGAGTTTCAAGAGGAAGCATCACGATTGAGAGCACCACCAGTAGGGTAAACCACCCGTAGGGTTTAAGGGATGGTTGTGTGTAGACAACGCTATTTAACGTAACTCCACCTGCATGTATGGGAAACTCTAATGTACGTGAGTTCAGTCCCACTAGGGATAGTTAGTAGCAACAACGGTGAAAGCCTAGCACCAGTTCTACTCTGTATTACCTTGTAGATCTCTCAGATTATCCATCCCTTACTCATTTTGTAGAGGTCGTCAGTATCCGCCATGAAGGGCGTTAACCTTTGGTGATAAGCTCTATATTGGAAAGGTCCTGTGAGATTTAAATTAAATATAGACCTTTGATTTATATTGTGAGTTTTAAATTAAATAAAGACCTTTGATTTATATTGAAGGATTTAATTAAATAGAGAACCTTTGATTTATGTGGAATACATTGAAGGATTTAAATTAAATATAGACCTTTGATTTATGTGGAATACATTTAAGGATTTAAATTAAATAGAGAGCCTTTGATTTATGTGGAATACAATGAAGGATTTAATTAAATATATACCTTTGATTTATGTGGAATACATTGAAGGATTTAATTAAATATAGACCTTTGATTTATGTGGAATACATTGGAGGATTTAATTGAATAGAGAACCTTTCATTTATGCGGAATATATTGAAGGATTTAAATTAAATATAGACCTTTGATTTATGTGGAATACATTGAAGGATTTAAATTAAATATAGACCTTTGATTTATGTGGAATACATTGAAGGATTTAAATTAAATAGAGAACCTTTGATTTATGTGGAATACATTGAAGGATTTAATTAAATATAGACCTTTGATTTATGTGGAATACATTGAAGGATTTAAATTTAATATAGACCGTTGATTTATGTGAAATATATTGAAGGATTTAATTAAATAGAGAACCTTTGATTTATGTGGAATACATTGAAGGATTTAATTAAATATAGACCTTTGATTTATGTGGAATACATTGAAGGATTTAATTAAATATAGACCTTTGATTTATGTGGAATACATTGAAGGATTTAATTAAATAGAGAACCTTTGATTTATGTGGAATATATTGAAGGATTTAAATTAAATATAGACCTTTGATTTATGTGGAATACATTGAAGGAATTAATTAAATATAGACCTTTGACTTATGTGGAATACATTAAAGGATTTAATTAAAAGGAGAACCTTTGATTTATGATTAATTATATTAGGGTTTTTAATTAAAAGGAGAACCTTTGATTAATGTTGATTATATTAGGGGATTTTTAATTAAAAAGGATGTAGATTTATTATTTGAATTAAAGTTATGGGGCTTTGATTTAGGGAATGAAAGGAAAGGAATGTTTTAGAGGTTAAAGGTATGGGACTTTAATGTTTTAAGACATGAATGGATTTGATTAAAGTTAAAACTTGATCTAAGTAGTACATGTTGGATGAATATCTAAGGGAATTTGAGAGGTGAAAATAAAAGTAAAGGATCTTTTATAATATCCATAATGCATTAGATGGTTGGAAACTTAATTGAATTTTGTATAGTTGCAATTTGGTAAAGTAAATGAATAGATGCATTTAGAGGTATGCCTATCCTGAACCATGAGTATCTTGATCCCCTACTACCCTCAAAGAATCAATGGGAAGCGAGGAGAAGCAAGGAATTCAAAGGAAGCAAAGAATAGGTAATTGTACTTTATGTTGCTTCACTTATGCTCAAATAGATTAGAATTATGGGGAGATATCCCCAATGCAGTTACTGTAATATTCTTTAATGTAAGAAGGATTTACCATGCTAATTCTAATGCATTAATTGTTTATTGGTCTAGAGAAGATACTTTTACTCTATTTTTTGTATTTGATTATATTATGTAGTTGATTCTCTTTTAGCGTTAAGCTTGTTTTATTTTTGGTTACTTGGTGATTGCTTTCTGATATTGTAGTATCTAGATGTATTGTTGTTTGGTTGTTGAATGATAGAAATCTAAGCGTAGAGTTCTAGGGTGAACTCAGAGGTGACCTAAGGGAATTAAGAACCCCTTAGGGTTAACTAGGTAACATAAGAGAATTGAGGACCCCTTAGGGTGAACATAGGAAACCTAAGGGAATTGAGACCCCCTTAGGGAGATAAAGGACTAAGTGGTGAAGATATTACATATGAGTTAAGATATCTCATCGTGGAGATGAGATAGATAGCTTAACTCACAATACTCATAGTATACCTACACATAATGATTTGTGTGTGGTATGGATATGTGTGTATACCTTCGATGGAATTAGGGTGATAGGTCTAACTCATTAAGAATTATGGGACAAATGGGCTTATCTATAGTGACACATGATATGCCTACACAGACGGACATGTGATAGGGTACTCCATGATATGTAACTCCCAAGAAAACTTAGGGAATTGAAACTTTAGGTAAATGCTAGTTGGGTTAGGGATTCATGAAGGGTTCATGTATCCCTCTCCTTAGGAAAAAAAACTCTTTCTATTTTTATATTTTTCTATTTGTATGTTTTTGGATCGTTAAATTTGGTATCAGAGCTCTAGGTACGAGGGTATAGAGCTTCTATGTGTGCTAAAGGGAAATTAGATGTATCCAATGGAGGCTTGCATAAGGTAAAGGCTAAAGCTGGGATAATATAGGCTACCCTATTTGCTAGGATCTAATGGGAATTAACCCAAGGGATAGTGGATGTTATGATATATTAGTATGGGCTTTGGTATCAGTGATACATCCTAGCCTAGGATATTGCCCTAGTTAGATTGGTAATGCATATAACAAAAGAACTTTGTATTATATCTTGAATTAGAGATACAACTTAATATGAAACTGTAATCTAATCTTCTTTCTTGGATGGAATTAGGTTAAGATGCCACCTAAGACCATAAGAGGGAGGCCTATGCTTAGAAAAACTCATTAGAGTAATGTCGAAGAGGAATACTAGGATGGGAAACCAATAAACCCCAATAGGGAGGTAGAAGACCTCACCTCTACGATTGCTACTATGTAGGATTAGATAAGACAGTTGCTAGAAATAACTACGAATCAAAATTTGCAAGCTCAAGGTTCAAATATTGGCCTATATAATGGACTAACTGCAGAGCAAGTATAATCTAGAACCTTAGCAAAAAAAGAAACAACTAGGGACATGATGAACATTAGTATCTCTAAGTTTTATGGAGAGGGCGATGGAGATGCAGCGAAAGCATGGATGAGAGAAGCATAGGTTCACTTTAAGGTAAAAGGCTACTCATCAGGGACCCAAACACTTTGGGCTATGAATAACCTAGAAGGGGCTACTCTGGAGTGGTGGGAAACCCACTATGAGGAAACTAAGATTGAACCCATTGATACTCCATGGGAAGAATTTATAAACATCTTTAAGAAGATATTATTAATAGAGCATTTTTATGCCTTAAAGTTTGAATAATTTGCTAGTCTTAAAAAAGGAAGCAACATAGTAGAGGTGTACTATAAGAAGTTGGTAAGGTTGTTCAAATATGTGCCTATTTATAATGAGAAAATACGGGTTCACAAGTTCATTCTTGAATTGGAATCTAGGTTAAAGCATGATATGGAAATGCAAGAGCCTAAATCACTATAAAATGCATATGACCTAGCAAAGAAAGCAGGGTAAGAATTTTGTTATAAATATGACACTCTACGCAAGCAAGCTCGGCAAGAGCTAAAGAAGAGAAATAGTAATGGGCTTGTAAAATGGGAGGCTGAGCAAGAGCAAAAATCTAAGAATCCCCAAAATCCTGAGAAGAAACCTTATGAGAATCAGAAGAAGTTCAAGAAGAACTTTTGTAAGAAGGATAACAAGCCCAACAACACGAAACCTCAATCACAGAAGTATCAAGCTCCAACTCCAGTAGTTAAGAATGGGAATGAGAAACCTGGAAAACAACAAGGACCCAAGGAAGGGTGCTATAATTGTTGAGGACCTCATTACTATAATCAATGTCCATATCGAGTAGGGACTAGCACAACTAAAACAAAAGGAAATGAATCGAAACATCGGATCTATGCCACATCCGATAAGCAGAAGCTAGAGGGACAAGCCACCCCATTACTTGTGAAAGGTAAGGTTTTCAATAATCCAATAAACATTTTGATAGATAGTGGAGCCACTAACAATTTTATTTCATCTAGTCTAAAAAGGACTATTTTGGAAAGGCCTAGACATTTGGCTCAAGGGTGGAAGGTTGAGTATGGTTGACTATTTCATATACCCCTAATTTTGCACTTCATGAGTCCTTAAGTCTATGTAATATTTTTACTTGTTGTATAGGTTGAGTTTGAATTTTAATATAGATCTATAGTCTTTGAAAATTTAAAATCCCATTATTTTTGCAGTATTTTTGATATAGTTTATAGTTTAGTCTCTACTTTCATGTCTAGGGACAATATAACATTTATTGATGGTTATCTAAATTTTTTACCTTATAAAGGTCATCCTATTCACCTTAAGGTTATAAGAATCCTTTATATTAAAAAATTAATTATTTCCCCTTTCCTATGCTTATTTGCTCGTAAAGTCTAAATCCAGTTATATTGTCTCATGTGGAATATCTCCCCTCCATTAAGGTTCATGCAATTTTTCTCATATCCTATATATTCATGTTTTTATCCACCATTAGAACTCACCTTATTCATTCCAATTAATTCCCTTAAAATCCCCCCATCATCTCCATGGTACTATCTTAAGGTTCGATCTCTTCATGTGACTAAGTTTAAGCTCAAATAAAATTTGGATGCCTCCCCCTAGTCATATTATTTTCATAAGTATTGAAATCGTAAGTCACGAAGCAAATAAAATTAAACTCTCCACCTAAATCTTAGATTTTCCTCATGTCCCATATGTCATCTACTACCTTATGCTAAATATTGTGCACATTCTTCATATTCTACAATGTAGAAAGATCCCCAAAAGATTCATGGTTAGCATATAGTCAAAACACTTTATATTTATGTCTGTGATTGAATCCCCACCATGTGACACCTTCAAATTCATGTAGATAAAATAAAGTGCAATGATCAGGTTGGTTAAAAATTGTGTGGTTCAGGTTTTCCCAAAAAAGTGAAGCACTCAAGTTCAATTGGCTGAAAGAATGAATGGTCCAGAATATTTTGAAAAGATTTGATGATGCAAAGCATTCAAGCAAAGGTATTAAAATAATATATATCCCACATCCACCTAGATGAATTAAGGTGCTCGACCCTAATTGGGTGAAAAATAAATAGTCTAAAATCCTCCTTTCAGATCTAATGGTTCGGATAAATCAATAGATAGACTTAAAAAAATGTGTGGCCCACATTCAATTCCTCCCCACTAAGCAATTTGAGCCACTCATTCTTTGAGAAATTAAAATACTTTAAATAAATGACCTGGATCAAATCTCTAAAATCTATAGCCCGTAGTCATTTGCAAATACAAACAAAAGATGTCTGGACTCAACCTAGATAAGCCACTTGGATTTCACCTATTCTTGATCTAGAAGTGCGCTTAGATGGACAACTCACATTGAAGCTAACTTATTGAAGGTAAATATGCAGCCCTCTTAGCCTAAAAAAAAATATGAATGATCAATGATCGAGGGAAAATAATGATAAAGAATTTGTACCTCAATGGCTAAAATAATATGCACCTAAGATTTTAATGCAAAATGAATAATTGTAATCTACTCATGGTAAAATTAAACAGTCTACATGAAATGGTATTGCTCCACATAGGAAAATATTGATAAGTTGAGAAGATCATCATATGAGGAATGGCAGAGGATTTGAAAAAAGGTAAAAATACATAACCATAAGTGGTAGATGGTATAAAAGACCTGCAAGGACCAAGATGGAAAGATAGACATATAAGTGATTTTATGATCATTTTTAGTAAACACAAACAAGTAGAGTAAATTAGAAAAAACATGTCAGACGAAGGCGGGTGCATCACATTTTCATATAAGTGGACAACAAGCAGATAAAAGGATGAGTACAATCATGTCTTAGATAATTTAAAATAATTCATTATACACAGTATATGAAAATAACTTGCAACATAGTCAAATTGAATAACTGTAGTTAAAGTTTGGCAAAATAAATAAATTTGCCTTCAACCTTTTCAAAGCACTTTATCTCCATCTCATTATTTTTGTACTACTATGAGTAAATTTAAAAACAATTCAAATATGATTAAACCAAATTGACAAAATTTGTGTGAGTAAATTTGTATATCATATTACACTTGGTGTGGTGACAAATTCACAAACAAGGAGAGGCTCAGTTGGTAGAAAAAAGGATTTGAATAGATAGTTCATGAAAAATATTTTTTTGGAAAGAAGTCTTCATTAAAAAGGTGCAATTTAGTAATAATTGTGAGTGTCCACTAGTAGTACCATCATCAAAACTTGGTCTATATGAAGCTCGACATTCTTTCAGAACCACAAGAAAACTTCTCTCAACATGCTGATGAACTTGGGAGCACAAGTAAAGGTCCATGTGATAGAGAATGACCAAATGAAAATATTCTCACTAAATTATATAAATAAGAAGCATAGAAGTAGTGAACTTTAGCTTATAAGTGCTTGGCATTATGTTTGCACTTGAAACAAATTTAAGTTTTAGTGAAGTATACTCATAGAGGTACAATTTTGTTGGGATGTCCCATATTTTAGGCATCCCTTTTCATTTTATCCCTTTTATTTCCCTCCATTTCTTCATATTATAGTATCACTTCTTCTTGTATTTGCCCATAAATTGTGTTATAATCTCTTTTATCCCCATTTCTTCTCTTCACCACAATTTTACCTCCTTTTTGCACGTGTAATCTTCATCAATAACTATCTTCCACTTTCTATGATCCCTTCAACCACCATATTTCTTAAAAGGAGATAAATATAAAGGAAGGTTTTGTGAAATTCTAAACATAAAATGCCAATTTTTTAACTCTAATTAAAAGATAAAAACTATTTTGTGAGCTATAAAGCTTTTTAAATATTGCAAGTTTACTGAAATAAAACATAGTTAGAAAACTAGTAGATTTTACAAGAAGACAAAAAAAAAAGGAGAATAAGGTTAAAAAAAAGTCTGAAATAATCCAAAATGGTAGACCCCACAATTAATAAGAGGTGGATGGGTTAATAATAAGCCAAATATAGGTTTTATATCTAATATAGTTGTACTTCATCATAAATATCTAAGGTTTAAGAGCATCCAAATCTTAGTGTTTAAAAGGAACAACTTAGAGTAGCTGTAATTTTGCTATAGTGTATTTAGAAGATCAAGGGCATAGATGATGCCATAGATAAATATGCTAAGAATAGTTGTAATATAATGAAGTATCTTGAGGCCATATGAAAAGCTGCAACCAACCAATCCAATATCAAGTTTTACATATCTAGGTTTTTTGAAGGTATAGTTGAGTGTCTTTGTCCTTGTCAATTGTATTTTCTTTGTGTGTTTTTTCCATTTCCATATCTTATTCTTCCTTGTCACTTGTGCAAGTTTTTTTGAGGATTCATTTTGTTAAATGAGATCATTTCCAACAATTGATTCAGAAGCTTGGAGCTCTTTGTCACTACTCTTAGGATGAAGAGTGAATTCCTCTGTTACATTATTTGAACAAAGTGAATCCTTTGTATTTTTTTAAAGAGATCTGAGCACTCTAATAGACTCTAAACTATAAAAATATTTTAAATTATAATACAAATCTAGCTTCTTCCTTTGTGCAATTCATTATCAATTGTATATTTATTGATCATTTCAATGTTACTCTAATTGCATATGTCAATGATGCTTTTACTCACTGGTTAAATCTCAATTATGCTTGTTACATAATTTGAATAAACATAATTGAACCAGTTCTTCCTTTCTTTTTCATTCTATTTCATGTGATTGTTGAAATATTGCTATAACTGATAATAGATAAGGCATTGATCTACTAATAGGGCATAATTATAGGGTTTCTATGAATCTTGGTCAAAGAACATTTAATATTTTATATTTCTTGTTAAATATGGATGAGCATGGGCTTAAAAGTCATAATTTAAGCTCTCTCTTGGGTTTCCTTACCAACCTCGGTCTATCTAAAATCTTCTTGATTATTCATTCTCAAGTAAAGAGGTGGATTGACCAGAGTCCACAATACTAGTTGGAATCAGGAATTTCTTATGGCATGACAATCCATAAGGGACACAAAAAAATTTCCCAATAGGACACCATAATATGATTAAGATAAATCTATAAAGGTAATAAAATTCTAGGGAACTCAACCCAAACTGGAACCCATTTGGTGCATTTCTTAGAAATGATAAAATCTTAGATCCAAGGTGAAAAGACAAGGAGGGAGTTATAGACATACCATGGGCCATGTTGATAAATGGTATGAACATGCTTTAGTTCAACAAAGTAGAATAGAAAATAACCTTTAATAAGGTTTTGAATAAATTTCATCCAATTTGCATGGAGGATGTATGTGGAACTGACCCAACCCTTTAGAACAAGTTTTGGTGGGATTTCACCTACAAAATACCTAACTACGATATAAATCTTAAGCCACACGTATGCACTATCAAACTTAGAAAAGAAGATAAAAACAACAAGAGCAAAGGGTTTATCTTATGAACTACTTTTAGTATGAAATTTCTTGACCACTTGAGAAGTACCATTTGCACATGCGTCCATGCCATCACTACTACCATCAATTATTGAATCGTTAGGGTTGGGTCTATAATAAGTAAATTATGAGGGAAAGACCTAAAAGGAGGCTTGTAAAAATTGTAGGAGAGTAATTTATCTTGTTGAAAGGTGGTGTAATACGACGAGGTCAACCATTTAAACACTTAATAGGTTTTCACCAAAGCTTTCCTAATTATAAATCTTAGATCTCCCTTGTTTAATGATTAATTTTTCATATACATGTTTTTAACAAGGTCTAATTTTACTATCAACTTAATGGTATTTCACTCCTAGAGTCACCCTTAGGTATGTGGAACTTGAATTTATGCAACTAGACCTACAATTGCTATATGTCCCTTTATCTAAGTAGAATTAAAAATATGGATGAAGTTTTAAATTGTTAATCATATTACTTTTTTTATTAAATTATAAAATATCACTTATGCATGATATTATCCTAAAAATATCTATTTATTAAATTTTGTCATTTATATAAAACATTAATATTATGTATAAAATAATATGTAAGTAGTTAAAAGTTATGGAGATATGGAGATCTTGTAACGATGAAGTTTTTCAGCAGCATTGTAGAAATCTTACTGTGTCTCATTTGAGACTCATACGCTTCAAAATATTATTGCAAGTCAACAGGTCGCTATGGACATTGAAGGGCAGCTGCAAATCAAAGAAATTTTTTGAGGACTTGGATCAATTGAAGATAAATGATTGGGATATATGCTCCATGTTTGATGATATTCATGATCTTGATGTATATAAATGGTTTTGTAATTTTGTTAGAAGATGTAACACTTTGTATGTTAAAAACAACAACACTCTAACTATTTTATAGTTGTTATGACTGGAATCCTTCCAGTTATCTGTAGTTTTTTGTTTTACTCTATTATAATGCTATGAGCTTCTGATGTAATAGTTTTTTTTAATATAAAGTTCCAGATGTTTAATAGAAAAGTTATTTACTAATTAAAAAATATTTAAAACATTTTACTGTTTAGAAAATATAAATGCTTATACCCATTATATACATAGACCGACTAACTAAATATACAAGTAAAACTGATATTTTCCAAATTCTAAAGAATGCATATGGTGACATTTATCATTTAAAAGAATCGTATTTTTTAAATTAAAAAATGCTTAAATAAATATCAAATTCTAGGCAAGGCAGCCATGCATGTTCCATATGTTGTTAACATTGCTTTGATGACATTCCCTTCAAGTTCATCACATCTATTCACAATGCTTATGTGAATTATTTACCCTACACTCACCTTCTACCTCAAATGTAGAAAATATTTACATTTTAAAGACTTTTATCTCTTTCTTTCAAATTTGTTCCATAAGTATGGAGGCTAATGCTTTTTTTTTTTTTAATTATTTTTTATTTTTTCAAATAAGTTTTATTGTTGTTTTAGTGGGTTGCTTAGATTAAAATATGAAAATATTATACTGTTATAAAGTTAATTGAACTATAGTTAACGTATTGTTTTATTAAAATATTTTTAGTTTGTCTTTTTTATTAAAGATATTTTTCTTTAAACAATTATCTTTCCAATAAGTTATTTAGGTATTCCCATCAATATTCGAAGATAGAAAAATATTGGAATTGGTTATTGGACAAAGTCAAGAAGAAAATTAGAAAAAAATCAATAGGTAGATTTTTTCTGGGGGTAGAATCACTTTGGTAAAATCAGTTCTTTAGGCTATTCCTATTTATGTTTCTACTATGTTGAATATCCCAAAGGTTGTTCTTCCAGAAATGGATCAAATTAGTCATTAGTTACTCTGGAGTGGTACTAAGGAGAAAATAAAATGGGCCTTGGTGAAATGCGACACTTTATGTCTTCCTAAGAATGAAGGGGAGTTAGGATTTCAGTTTGCTATTAATAACATCAAAGCTTTAGCTGCTAAATTATATTGGATGATTTTGCATAACCCAAATGCTCTTTGGACCAAGAATATTCGTGCTAAATATTTTGAGAACAAAATTCCTGAAGACCTTGTTTGCTATCAATTACCTTCCAAAGGTTCTCCCAATTTAGAAATTATTAAGACTGGTGAGGATTTGATAAAGAAAAAGTTATTTTGGATCATTCATAATGGTCAACAAGTAAATTTTTGGATAGATTCTTGGGATGGTCACAAGCATTTGATAACTCAGTTTCTTGATTGGAGGCCTTGGATGGAGGAGCTTCACTGAGCTAACTACATAAAGGTGGATAATTACTATCGGCACCATACTGGTAATTCAGAGGTTGGTAGATATTGGATCCCTATTGACGATTGGCCTATTCAAATCCTAGAAAGGAAAAGACAAGATATCTAGTGCATCCTTCATATGAGATCTCTCTCCTGGTCCCATGATAAATATTGTTTTGGATGGAACACAAATACTAAGGGTGAGTATAAATTTGCTCAAGGTTATTTGACCTTATGCCATAATAATCCCAACCAATCATTTGAATTTTTTTCTCAGTTGTGGGCTCAAAAAATCTAGGCTAAGGTGAGGTTCTTTACTTGGATTTTATTGCATCATAGGGTTCTTACTGGGGAGCACCTTATGAAGCATGGTTTTCATGGCCCTTATAGATGTGAAATGTGTGGAGAGAATATGGAAACTCTTAGTCATATTTTTATTGAGTGTACTTTAGCCTCTAAGCTTTAGAGGAGAATGGCTACTGTACTAGGCTTACAGTGGCCCAATTTTTTTACATTTGAACAACTTTGGAAGGATTGGCCTAATCAAGAGGGTGTTGATCATTTTATTAGGTAGTTAGTTTGGATGGGTTCTACCATTATTTTTTGGAATATCTGGAATGAAAGGAACAACCGAATTTTTAATCAATAAAGGAAGTATATTCACTATATCTGAAAAAAGACCATTGCCAACTTAGTTGAATAAATCAATCAACTCCTTAATCACCCCCAAAAATCCCACCAAATATGGGATCAAGTGATGCAAATATTGAATATTAACTCTTCTAAGATCAACCATCTTAAAGGGAATGTGAGTAATTGCAATATGGATAGAACAAGGAATTGGCAACCTCATCCTAAGAATTTTGGAAAAGTCAATATCGATGGAGCCTCTAGAGGGAACCCTGGAAATTCTAGTGCGGGAAGAATTGGTAGACTTTCAGATGGCTCCCTAGTTTTTATTTTTTTTGAGAATTTGGGTATTCTATATAATAACCTTACTGAGGGGTATGGTATCCTTAGAGGCCTTCAAGAGGCTACTAAGGTTGTATGGGAAAAGGTACTAGTTGAGTCTAACTCTCAACTCATGATTAATGTTTTGAAGACTCCTTCTAAGAATCATAAGGTTGATTGGAGAGTAAAAAGAATTATTGAGAAGATCTAGTTAATCCATATGGGATTTTTGAAAGTTGATTACAATCATATGGTCAGAGATCAAAAAAAGAGTGCTCATGCTTTAGCCAATTTGTATTTGGACAAAGATGATCTTACTTACTATGACCGCCCTCCTAGATGGTGGGATTCACAAATAAGGGAATTTATTCTTTCTATCATTTCTTTGGATGGCTCTAGTTCTGGAGGTACCTAGTTTCTTCTTGCGTTATTTTTTCTTCTCTTTGGTTCGATCAGGGTATTTTAGTTCCCTAGATCAAACTAATATTTCTTTTGTTTCCTTTGTTGATTCTTGCCTTAATAGTATTTTGGTCTAGAAAGGTCATTGTCGTGGTCTAATTTTTTATTTTTCTTTTCTTTTTATGTTTTTTATTTTTTTTGTTTTATTTTGTTTTTCAATTTTTTGTTGTTGTTCTTGTATTTTTGTTGTTTTATGTTTTTTATTGTTGTTCTTGTGTTTTTGTTGTTCTTGTGCTTGTGTTTTTGTATGTTTGTGTTAATTGTTTTTTTGTGTGTTTTGGTGTGTGAGTGTTTTCTATGTTTTTATTTTTCTCTATTGTCTGTTGTTGGTTGTTTATTTTATTTTATTTTATTATTTTTTAGGTTTTGGTTGTTTTTATTTTTCATGTTTTTGTTGGTTGTGTCTTTGTAGTGTTCGGTTGTTTTTTGTTATGTTTGTGTTTTGTTATGTCGTTCTTGTGTTTTTTCTATGTGGTATGTGTTGTATTTTTTTTTTATATATTATTATGTGTGTGTTAGGTTGTGCTTTATCTTTTTGAATCACTAAAAGAGCAAGTTTTTTTTTTTTTTCTTAATTTTTTTGTGTGTTTGTGTTTGTGTGTTTTTTTTTTGTTGTTTCAGGTTTTCTCCTTGAGTATGTCAAATGTGGTAGGCCAGATGCGAGCCCTAGGTGATTTTTGTGGAATAGATACCCCTGCCTCCTTGGTTCTTACCCAAAAGTGGCATCCCCTCTGGGATGTTTTCCACACACAAACACACACACACACACACACACATATATTTCCACAATCAACTCCATTACATCATTTTGAGAGAAAATCTCACTTGGTTAGTTACCTTTTAAAATTAATTTTTTTGTCAAAACTAAAAAACAACTTTACAATTAGTGAAATTATCAACCACCCAATTTCGTTCTCTATAAATGTTATAACATTTCCAATTTCTAAGATATTGCCTCAAATAATAATTGATGAACATAAAAATAAATTTTTTCTTTATTAGGCTAAAGAGGTTTTCGAAGATATATTTTTGAAGAAGCAAGAGTTAAAAATTTAGCTCTTAGGCCTGAATGAAAAAATAGAAGCTAGGGATTTGTTGAAAGAGATGAGATGTAAGGAGAATATTTTGCTTTCAGAGCTCCATAACACCCTGAATAGGGATTAAACATTGTGGAGGCAGAATTCTAGAGCATTATGGCTTAAAGAAGGGGACATAAACACCAAATACTTGATTCTAAGACATGGGATCTCAAACCATATCCAAGAAATAGTAAGGGAGGATGGGGCTAAAGCAATGAATATCCAAGATATTAAAATGGAGGTAATTTATTTTTTTAGCTCCTTATTAGACTACTATTTGTTTTGAACACTCCCCAAACTCGACTAAAGAAGATTGCAGACATCCTTGGTTTTAGAGTTACAGATCTTCCTACCACTTATTTGGGCTTGCCTTATTCATTGATAGAATGTAGTGGTGACTTGCTAGCTATAAATGGGTGTTGATTAGTCAAGAAGGTAAATTTAATTTGGTAAAATCAGTTTTACAAAGCATTCCAGTGTATTTTATGTCTATTTTTAAATTGCCTATAAAAGTTTTGACCAAATTAGAGAGGATTCAAAAATTATTTTTGTGGGCAGGGCCATAAGACCATAAGGATTTTCATATGGTCTCATGGAATCAAGCACGTGCGAAAAGAGAAAGGTGGTTTAGGCCTAAATAACCTCTATTTGATGAATGAAGCCCTAATTTTAAAGCAAGGCTAGAAAATTTTGAAGAAGCACAGTTTTTAATGGGTGACAATAATTTCAGCTAAATACTTGTCTCATTTAGAGAGTTTTCTTGTTGATCCCCTTCTCTAGGAGGTGTCTACATTTTGGAAAATTGTGAGCAAATTAAGATCTAAGTTAGTACTTGGCACTTGGTGGATTGTGGAAAATGGAAAATTTATTAAATTCTAGAAGGATACATCACTTCTTGATCACCTGCTACTTTATAAAACTTACCTATTATTGGTCGAACCTCTTACTCATAAAATAGGCTAGTATAAGGTAGAGGATTTTATTATGGGTAGGCAGGAGATCTTGGAAATAAATCCCCATTTCTATTTACAGTAGGGAGGAAGCAGATGCTTGGAATGTTATTCTCTAATTTGAAAGGAGAAATTGATGGTTCTTTCATAGTCAAGTTAGCTTATCTCATTATAGACTCTAACTCTCCTTAGTGGTATCTACTTGGAAAAGTCTGGATGAAGAATCCTACCCTTAAAGTGAATGCCTTTTATTGGTTGGCCATCCAAAATATATATCTCATGCTAGAGAATATTCGTAGGAGGAGTGTTATTTTACACAATAGGTGTTATATCTATAAGGCCTCTGATGAATCATATCTTCACCTATTTTTTTGTTGCTCCTACTCTATTGCAGTGTTAGACCATGTCTCTTTTTTCTTAAGGATTCATTGGGTTTTATTGAATTTAGTCATGGAGATCTATTTATAGTGGGCTTCACCTTTTAATTCTCCTCATTTGGTTACATTTTGGATCTTATTGTTCCTCCACTTGTTTTGGAGCATTTGGTGGGAGTGTAACCAAAGAGCCTTCAAGAACACCAAGCATGATATTGAATCTAAAAAGAACCTGGTTATTGCAATGGTATGAGGTGTTCTTCAAAATGATAAAGAGGAACTCATAGGTGCTTTTGTTGAATATCTTTCATTTTAGACCTTCCATTTTGCGAAAGCGAGAGCACTTTTTCAAAGACTATTGTTGGTGGAATCCTTGGATTTCAAAAAAGTTCTCGTGGAAGGGAATTCTTTAAATACAATAAATTTATTCAAGACATCCAGCACCCTACACTAGAAGATAGCAAATTTTATTATAAAAGCTGTTAGAATCCTCCACTCTAGATCAAAGGTTCAAGTGCAACATATTTTCTATGAAGGGAACAAAACGATGTATATGATAGTGAATATAGGCCTATTTCAACAAGATCTTACAGTGTGGATGCCCAACATTCCACAGAGCCTCCAAAATTTTATTGTGGATGATCATGGTTATGTTTTGGTTGTTGGTGTTTATGAGATCGGGAGGATGATTTTCAATTTACTTCTTTACCCCCTCCTCATTTTATTTTCCAAGCATAAGGCGTCTTGAGTACCTTGTGATAGAGCAACAAATGGTCGTGCTCTTCAAGACTTGGTGTTTTTTTGAAGCCTTACGTATTTTTGGGTTAGTCATGCTGGTTGGATAGGGTGGGCTCATGATCATAGGTTTTTTGATGGCGTGGAAACCTTGCCATATCTAGGTGCCTTATGCACATATGAGGTTAGTTGCATGGAAGCCTTGTCACATCCTGATGCCTTGTTCTCTTTTGGTGATAACTTTGAATACGTTTCTTTAGCAATAAGGTGATTCAAACTGCTCCACCTGGTACAAGGATCAATGCCACCCATTTTCTTCTAACGGTACCTGGATTTTTATCGAGGACTAAGGTTGACCACTTGAGTTGATTATGTTGATCAATACATTTGGGGATCTTCTCAAAACTCTTACTTTTACCTAATAAAAAAATAGTTTTTATTCAATTCTCACATCTACTTTCTTGATAACATAAATAATTTATGAATACTTCTCAATTTAAATATATTTTTATTCTATATAATTTTGATTATTGCAAGAGGTATCCTAGCCTCTTCATAGCTATTAAATGAAATCCATATGACTCCATGTAAACTTAGATAAGTTTACATTTCATTATTTCAAAAAAAAAAAAAAAAACAATTCTTCTATTCCTTTAAAAATTTCATAATAATAAATAAATAAATAAATAAAAACTTCATTAAAATTAAATTTAAAAAGAAAAATAACAAATATTTTAAAATTATTATTACTTACTTAGAGTAAAGATATTTTTGTATAGTTTACGTTTAGTTTTAAAAGTTTTTATATTATAACTTCAATTAATTAGAGTTATATTTTCTATTTTTAATCGGTTATTAAAATTTAAAATAAGTTTTTTAAACCTCTTTAAAAGTGTTACTCCTTAATATAGGATATCTTAAGATTTAGTTTGCAATTGATACTATTTCTTAATCCATAAAATTTATTTTTAATCTTAAAATTGTTTTAAAAAATAATAAAATATTAATATATTTTATAAATATCTTTATATTAAAAGGGAAATTCCTTTCCACTTTTTATTACTTGCCCTTAAAATAAAAATAAGAGTTGTCTTCCCATCTTGAACAATAAAAGGATGGAATAAATATGTGTACTAGATATTTATTACAGAGGTGCCGACCACCAGACTTATTATGCCGACACGTGTATGGACAAACAGAAATGAACCTACAAGAAGGACATAGGGGTTCAGGTCAATTGTTAATAATAAAAATTCGTTGTTCCCTCCACAAGCTTTCGAGAGCGTGTACTTTGAATAAAGGTTTTAAGGATAAATAAGGTTATATATAATATTAATATAATTAGAGAATTATATATCTATATATATAGTTTTATATTAAAAAATATGGAACTGTATTTTTTAGATGTTTTTTTTTTAATTTTAATAGTAATTTAAAAGTTAGGTCATTAATAAATTAGATATTTTTATCATGCTAAGTTTTATTCTTAAATACTTTCTTAATTTGCTAATTAGTATCTTTTAAATCAGTAACTTTTGAGTTTTTTGAAAAGTTATTTTATCTATGCTTGCTTTAATTGGAATGGATTAATCCCTACAGATAGAGATATGGACCAGCTATAGTGTATTTCCCTCATTGAATTCTTGTACTAAGCATGTACTTTGATCAATCTAAAGTGCCTCCTTTAAGAGTTCATTTGCTTCCCTATTTAGTTTTCTATAAATATGTCAAAATTTAAAAGCTTTACATCGATCCACAACTTTTATTTGAGAGAAGATGGGTTGTAGAATCATGTTTTCTATCCTAAAAATACCAAGCATCCAGTTTATTATCACCTATGATTCTCTGTAAATTTGATTTTTTTGAATTCCTTTTGATTCTACCATTTGAACCAACAATTTGAGAGCCATAATTTCATCATAATTATTAGAACCTTCTCCCAATCTAGTCTTGAATTTAAAATAATGAGAGTCAGAAATATATAGTAATCCTCCTGCTCCACAAACTTCAAGGACAACTTGTCTAGCCCCATCAAAAAAACCCTTGACCCTTGATTTGTTTTTTTACCTTTGTTGTTGTCGAAACCTTATAGTTATTGAAAATTCCAATGATTTGAGAGGAGACCTACCAAGTAGGCTTCTCCTAATCCTTGAAAATTATTGCATTCCTATATAACCATACTTCGCAAGATACAAACAATGGGAGAGCTATAAAACCTTTGTATGACCTATTTTCAAGCCAATATTTTAAGCAATCTCCTAAGGAATATTCTTGCCATCCTATAGTAATATTTAATTATGCTATAACTTCCCTCCAAACATGTTTAGTAAAGGAGCAAGAAACTAGTAAATGATAAATTGTTTGATTGTTTCTAGACCATTCCAATTCTTCTTTTGTAATGCCTCCCATGTCATGACCTTATTTTTATAGAAATTCATAGGAACAATTTTATCTTTAATGGGGCTTTTTGCTTCCAGAGTGTCTTCCACCACCATGTTGGATAATCATTGCTATCTTCCATATAGTCTTATATTCCAACATTGGAGTGTACTCCCCTATAGCTCCATTCTTTGTCCAAACCAATTGATCAATTTCCTCTCGCAACTTGATATGTTTAGCTCTATGTCTCCCCACATATTCTTCCCATTGGTGTACCTTCTAGCATTGAAGCCATAACACTGTTGCTTCTTTACATCCTTGAATTTAGTTTGTAGAATATTATAGGTTAGCTAATTTGGTGAGATTTCCAATCACTTAAGCTCTTAGGATTTAAATTGTAATATTTGGAAGTCTATGCATATCACCACAACCAATCCAAGGGTCTAATATTAGTGTTATCCCTAAACCATCCCCTATTTCCCAAGCATGCCAATCACCTACAATAGAAAAGGCCTAAATCATTACCTTCCAACAAATTGATACATTATGAGTTTGTTTCATTGGGGCCCTTGTCCACTCCTCAATTGCGAGTGGCTCAAAATAATTTTCATGTATGATATTATTCCATAATCCTTCCTTTGATATTATCTTCCAAACACACTTTGTTTCTAGAGCCTTACTAAATAGGAAGATGTTCTTAAGTCTCCATAATCCATTTTCCATGGGCTTGGCTAAGGATTTCCATTTAATCAAGGGAATACCTTCCCTTTACCTCTTCCTTGTCAATAAGAACCTATAGCTTAACAATCTTTTTTTTTCAAAACTACTTTTGGTATATAAGCCAAAGATTACCAATATATTGTTGTTTCCTCCAACATAGACTTGACCAAAGTCAGTATCCCTCTCCAAAGAGAGATATTGCTGCACCATATATAAATTCTTCCTTCCACATTCTTTATCAATCACTTCTAGTTTTGTTTAGTGTAGTAATTGGATTTAAAAAAAAAAACCTAAATATTTAAACCCCTCTTGAAGATCAAATCTATTAAAGGGGAAAATCTAACCTATTATTATGGTTTGATTCTGATCCACACAATTAAAAGAGATGTTTGAATTATATGCATTAAATTGCATACCTATTGCCAAAAAAACTCTCAAGATTGTCTTAACTTATCTATAGCTCTTATTGTTCCATCTATGAAAAGAAGAACATCATTTACAAAAAATAGGTGGGTGACTTCCACTATTCTACCTATTCAAATTCTCTTTACTACTCCTTCCCTCTCAACTTCTAAAATACACCTACTTAATCCATTAACCAAAATTTCAAAAGAAACAAAACAAAGACATCACATAATCTAGTTCACCATTTGCATACAGAACTCAATATGAGTAAATATCATTCTTAAATATAGCCCATTTACTCTACCAAAAGCCTTGGAGAGATCCAAATTCATCAAAATTGTTGGTAGTTGCTATGAGGATATGGTATGAAGACTTTCTTAAGCAGCACAAATTGCTTTATGAAATTGTCTACCATGCATAAAATCAAATTGCTCAACATATATAGAAATAGAGAATAAACTTTTAATTCTTGATGAAATTATTTTTGCAATGATTTTGTACATATAGTTACACAAAGAAATAGGCCTAAAATCATAAAATGAAGAGGGATTGTCCTTATTTGGAATAAAATCAGTGAAGGTAGAGTTGAAGACTACATTTACCCTTCATTTTTACCTAGACTCCTCTGAAACCTAGAGTAGTTCAGATTGCAAAAGGTCATAGGTCTTGAGAAAGAACTTCACAATCAACTCATTATGTCTTTGACTCTTATCTTTCTAGAAGGAGGTTAAAACAACTTTGAGCTCCTTCTTTGATACTTCCTTAATAAAATAACCATTAGATTCCTCATCTATAAATTTGGGAAAGAGAGAATTTATTATAATTATTTCAACTATATTAACTTGACTAGGATCCTTGTATAGTTGACCAAAAGATCTTACATCCATATATGTTATTCCTTTAAAGGAAAAGACTTTACATCCATCCTGTCCCTATAGCTCCTAAATTGTATTTTATTATTTTCTATGATTTACAAAGCTATGAAAATAACTAGTGTTCTCATCCCCACTTGCAATCCATAGTTCTCTACTTTTGAGCCTCCATCCTACTTCTCTCTCTACAAACAACATTCTCTTCTTTCCAAACTATTATTCTTTAGCCTTATTTTCTCATCCATTTATTTTTCAAATTCATTTGCTAGAAACACTACAAGCTCCTCCTCAATCTCCCTTAGTTTTTAATCATCCATCAATTTTTTTTATAGGCCCACTAAACCAATGTTGCCTTAACCCTTTTTAGATTTTTTGTAAATTGTATACTAGTAGATTCTCTTAGACTAGGATCAAACTTCACCCATTCTAGTTTAACTAGAGTTACATAGATATCAACTTTTAGCCACTCAAAATTGAATTTAAAAGAACAATATGGTTTTTTCTCCACTTTTGTTATAAGAAGCACGATAAGGGAGTGATAAGAGTCCTCTAACTTTAATCCATGACTGTTGTCTATAAGTGCCATTTATCAAACTCTACTACTATGAATCTGCCTAGTCTCTTAAAAATTATATTAACTCATGTCCTCATTTTTCTCCAAGTTGGGATAGATTTTATAGGCACTAGGTCTACCAATCCCTTGGATTCAAACTTTTGGATGAAGTAATTAGCCAGTGGATTAGTTCTAGCAACAATACCCCACACTTCACTCCTTGAAAGAGTTAAGTTTAAATCACCTCTTAAAATTAAATTATTAGCTTCTAAAATCAACCCCAATACTAAATCCATCACTTGATCTGGCACAAAATACATTTGTCTTCACCTTCTCTAAATTTTCTATTTTTTCTCTCAATTTTTTTAGCTTGTGTTCCTTATGTATTGGTTTAAAAATATAATCAATCTATAAGATATGTTACTAAAGGTAAAATTGCATCTTATTCTCACCCTTAAATTCCCCTTTGTGTTCCTTACAACGTCACACCTTCCTTTAAAAATTAAGAGAATTTTCCCTTGTAATATACCCATAATTATGATAGTGTGTACACCTAAAAGGCACACCAATATAGTCTAGGATTTGTATATGTGTCCTCTTGTTATATTTCAACATAATTTTCCCCACCAATCTATCTCTCCAATCTACATCATCAGGAATTCCGGCCACTATCTTTATGCATGAGGACTGGTACCTCTCATTCACCTCCAAGAAAGAACCAATGTAGTTTACTATGGCTTAGAAAATATCTCTAGACCAAAATTCTAATGTCAACGCTAGTATCTTTACCCATACATGGTGAGAAGGTATTCAAGTGGTCCTAGGGTCAAAACAAGGGTCCCAAAGTTTAAGAATTAGTAAAGTTGAACCCCAAAACCATTTATCTGATAGAATTTTTACCACATTTTCCTTAGTATTAAACTAGGCACATACCCTAGAACTTCCATCCATTCTATGGTCATCCAGTCTACAAAGGATTTTCTAGAAATTGCATGCTCATAAAACCTCTTTAAGAGTATTTTCTTTGAGACTTCAATGACTTCCCCTATTTTTACATCTTCTCCTAGGACTAATTTTGCTCTATTACTCTATCTTTGAATGCACTTGGTTGCCTTTCTATGTGCTTCTACGTGATTCTTCTTTGGGTTTCCTCCTTCCAAATTCTTATGTTATCCCCCATAGCCCTGATCAGTGAGTTGTGGCCTATTTTGTACTTGCTATAAAGAGGACATATCTCAATCATCACTCTTGTCCAAGAGATGTGTCTTCATATAAAATCATCACTGACTCATGCCCATTCTTGAATTATTCTAAAGGGGACTTCTTTCTTTCATACTTTCTTCCACAATAAAAGATGAATACCTCCTCATAAGGATATGTCAAATAGTGTATTGTTTCTTCTTCATGACCTTATTCTAGAAAACCCCTAAATCTTCCTCCTTTTCAAAATATTGCATTCTCCTTACAACCTTAAGATAGGGGGACTCTTCATTAGCATTTGCATTAGTAAAACTAGCCTTGATAGAGGATGTTCCATTATCTTTATCATTCTCTACTTCACTCACCATAGTGGTAGTATTTTAAAAAAAATCTAAAAAATTATCCTCTTAGTCCATTTCTTTACAATCTTAGGGTTAAGATACATGTGTGATGATGAATCCATCCTTAGTGGTCATAGCCCTAAGCTTTTTTTCTCATATTTATCATTCTCAAATATTGCTCTATTTTGCACTAAACTCATCAACAAAACCCTTGCAAATACTTCCTTCAAACCCTTTATTGAACTACTATATCTTATTGGTGATACAAAATAGAACCAAGGGTTGTGTGATAGATCTAATAGTTGCAATGGTATTTGTAATAATGATCCATATTTTTTCCTTCTCCTCTTTGTATCCGCTTGATCCCTTCTTCATTGTCGAATATGAGATCTTAGAGACCTCTAACATCCATTTGCACCTTAGTGCAACATCTCGTACTATTTTTTTGTGATAAAAATGAAGTAATTTTAAGATATTTAAAAATGTTGGATTCTCCTTCAAACTGTTGAAGGCCCTCTTCTAGTACAAAATGTTATTTTATCATCCATTCATAAGCAAACCTCGAGTTGTGCTTTAAGGACTATGAAATCCCACTATTATTCTCCATTTGTATTTTTTGTTATGTCTTAAACTTTTACAAACTACCACCCACACGAACAACAAGTACTGTGAAGTTTTAACAAATTGAAAACATGTTCATCTTTTATGGCTACTCAAACCTTTGCATTTGAAAAACAAGCCCAAACACAACTCCAAAAACAAATTTTACTTTTATTGAGAAAAGTAAATAGTAGAGAAAAATACTTATCAAGACATCTTACTTTTGCCCTTGGTGTCATACCCCTTTCCTCACTTGCTTCAAAAATCTATCGCTTGTCTTAGAAGAAATTTGTCGTCTTGCACTAAGGTTTGATCTCCCTTGCCTATTTTTCTTCCATGTACTAGGGTTTGAAATCGACCACTTGCTTCATAGAATTGCTATGTTTTTTCTCCTTTTTTCACACTAAGTTTTAATCTCCGTCGCTTGCTCCAAAAAATCTGTTTGCTTCATAAAATTGCTTACTCCAAAAAATCTATGGCTTGCTCAAAAAAAAATGGCACCCTTGCTTACTCCAAAAAAATCATGGCTTGTTGCAAAACATTCGTCGTCTACTTCAAAAAATTGCTTGGTACATAAAAACTATCACCTTTGCATCAAAAAATCTTCCTTTATTCCAAAAAAAAATCATTATATACTTCACAAAATTGCTTGCTCAACATCATCAATATTTTTATCTAATATATTATTCATTTACTTTTTTATAAAAAAAATGATATAAAAAATATTAATCTTTCATAGATTACCATATTTCCACAATCAATTTCTATTATATATTAAATAATTTGTTTTACATAATTTATAATTTTAAAGATATTAGAAACTATTTTATTTTTATATTATATAAAAAAACGAAACTATTGAATATTAGATATTGTTTGCGTTAGAATAATAAATCGTTTACTCCTTAGGCCAGATAATAATACGTGTTTTTTTATTTTATGAAGGTAAATTTTATTAAATTTATCCACTCATGTAGAGGAGTTGGAGAGCAAGTGGGTAGTTAAAACTCTCCAGTTATTGAGAGGCCCAGGTTCAAATCTCTCCCCTCACATGTTACGGATATGTTGTATATAAAAAAGTTCCTCATCAAATTTTTTTTTTTTTTTTATTAAATTTACTAGTCTGGTTGTGTAGATTTTGTTAGCGGATGCCTCATGCGTATAGGCAAAATCGATCGGATGCCTATTCTACTTTGGAGGTTTCCAGATTATAAGGCTGAATGTGTAAGTTAAAAATTGTTTAACCTTTTAAAAATTATACTTATTTATATACTCGTATATTTTATTCACTAATTTTGATAATTATTTCTTTTAATATCTAAAAAGTTTATTAAAGTTGGGTTTTGCTTGACGCTTTCTCATTTATTATTCCCATAAATGGGATGCCTTTAAATTATTAGATATAGGTTTTAAATGTTGCCACGCCCTAACAGTCCAGCCTCCAATGACCCTCTCGAGTCTTGACTAGACTGTTTATGAAATGAACACAATATAAAAGGTAGATGTTAATTGTGGCATAAATTTAGGAAAAGCTAATATTAATTATGAATTAAGAGGAATTTTAAGAAAATACTAGTACACTCTGGTAAAAGGAAATTTGCGTTCTGCCTTTATATATGTAACCTTTTTTTTATTTTTTATTATTAGATTTGCGTTGAAATATTTGGAGTTGCCTTTATTAATTCCTACCTTACCTTGTTATTAGCAATCTAGTATCACGAGGGAGACCATGATGCTCGGGATGGAAACCTTAGTCCTCAAATTGTGAGGGAGACCAATGGTGGCTTAGGATTGGAACTGCCTTCCTCAATTTGTAAGGGATATTGGAATCGGTAACTTCCCTTTATGTTTTATTATCAGACTTGGGTTCAAATTCTTGGAGTTGCCTCTATAAATCCCTATCTCACCTCGTTATTAACAACCTAGCACGAGGGAGACCACCAATGGCTCAGGAGACCACAAATGGCTAAGGAGACCACCAATGGCTTAGGATTGGAACCACTGTGAGGGAAACCACTGGTGGTTGGATATTGGAACAATTATCCTCATGCTTTGAGGAAGACCACCTAACTGTTGTCTGCAAGACCCCCGATGGCTCTTGAACCACCATCCTCAAATGAGACATATTCAACAAAACAATATACCACCTTTACCCAAGAAAAGCTTGCCTACAAATTTAAACCTAAATCTCTCACCAAGGTTATGCATAGTAGTTATTTATAACCAAATTGACTAAAATTAAGATTTTCGAAATTTGAAATTGTTTAATTTGAACTTTTCACTAGAATCCATTAAATTGTTTAATTTCGTACTTTTCATTAGGACCCATTCGCCCCGATGGTTCAAATACACAAAGTTTTCACCAACAAGTAATTTTAATTTCCCCGCCAAATTTGTTACTTATACCACTAGTATATATACCTAACATTGTAATGAAACCAAGAAAGACTGCAAGACCGAGAACTCTATAACTGCAAAATAAGATAAGAAACAGTGAAAAACCCTTCAAACCTATGATGATAGCCAACCAAGACTACTATCTTCATGAAAGGATGATACGCACAAAAAGCTACGGATACCACTATCATAAGCGTGTAGCCTTTGGAGGCTACCATAGCCATAAAAGGATGGTAGTCTGTTACATGTTACAGGCTACCATCCTTTCATGGCGATGCTACCGATATATGTGTTAGCGATATATGATGCTACCGATATATGTGTTAGCGGTGTCGGTAGCCTTATGTGGCTACCGTCCTTCCATGGCAACGGTAGCCTTTTTAGGAATTCCGTAGGAAGTTTGTGTTGGAATATCCAAAAGAGGAAAGCAAAAAAATTGTTTTGTTTTATTTAAAGCAACAAAAATGTTTTTTTTGGTTTTTAATACCTCTTCATAATTATAAATTTTTTTTTTTTAAATATTATGGCTTAGTTTTTAAACCATCAAAAACTCCATGGTTAAGTATTCGACTAAAGTAGTACTTGGATAGATGTCCTCCTCCTCGGAAGTCCCAATTTTACCTCTCAGACACGCATACGTCAGTAAACCAGTTTTGAGACACATACATCAGTAGCCTCTGCTAACTATCTGCGCCAGTAATAATCTAGTAGCCTGCAAAGGGTACAGGTGCCACATATATACCCGTAGCCTTCAAAGATTGATGAAGGGTGCAGGTGCCACACATATACCCGTAGCCTTTTTTGATGTCACACAAAAATTATCTTCTCGTTTACTATTATTTAATATTTTTTCAAATATTACCAAAAATTTATCTCATTATTATAATTTTTGGTGAAAAAAAAAATGAAATTCGCCATGTTACACAGGGATTCACTTGAGTTTCAAAACTGATTCACCTACCCCTTATACATAAACCTGTATCTTAGGACTCACGCTCCCTTAGAAGTCATCCCATCCGTAAGTCTTTCTGCATTTTCCTTTCGTGCTCTAGTAACCATTATACTCGGTTTTTGAATGAATATCACTATGCTCTCCTAAATGCACAACGGACATGCTTTGCAATTGTAGACTGTTTTCTAATTTACTATAACTTTTCAAATATTTGTTAATGAATCAGAATTATTAGGAAACACTCTACTTAATAACCAAAAATAAATAAACATCAAAATGTCATTGTTAATATTGTCACTACGTTCTTGTGGGACATCGTAGTCCTTGTGTGACATCGCAGCAGTATACCAAAATAATCTTCGAATGGCATGGCTACAAAGTGGTCATTATACATCGCGTCACTATGGTCCACTATAAACGTATCAGTGGTGACATATAGTCGGATGCCACTGGCGAGAGAGGTGACACATTCAAAGGACAAGCAACATGATTGTATGCCACATCAGATCTATACATGTATAAGTCAAGGTGTACAATACATTCTAATTAAGAGAGTTGGCCAGTCCATTTAGCAAAAGGTTTAGGTCTAAGACAAGTTTTGACTATCCCCAATCGGTTATATACATACCACTCTAATAGCCGGCTTCAAAAGCCCACAAATTAGATCCGAATCAATAATGTGAGAGGAGAAAAAGACATTCTCAATTAAAAATCTTTAATAATGAATGAGAGAACCAACTTTCTACCAATGCAGAATTGAATTGACACTTAGTCTAAGGCGCCGGCCCAGATCAAATGAAAACGCAATTAGGGACTTCTTTGTCAAACTGAAGTTTCGATTTCATGTTGAATTAGTCAATCATATCCAGCTGTGTACAACTGAGCTTCCAAAATACAGTGTAAGAACGTACGAATTACTGTCCACCACTGGCTACCACCGACTGCCCACTTCCCAACTACTTCCCTTGTCTTCCTCTTTCAAAGCTTTTCAAATCACCGTCCCCTTCCATCTATAAATCCATCCTCCTTTGAACGATATAAGCAAGAAAGTATTTGTATAGTCTGACTCAGCATAGTGATACGTTTCTCCACTCTGAGTGCAATATGGCATTCTTCTACTGCGGGATTGTCCTTTTGTTATTCTCTGCATTAGTGGATGCAGCAGCGGTAGCCAACACGAGCCTTTCCAGTGGCTTAAACAAAGAATTCTATGTTTCATGGGCTGCAGATCATGTCAAATTCACCAATGGTGGGCAGGAACTCCAACTCATACTGGATCAAACATCGGGTAAGCCGCTGAAAACGTCAACCTATCAAGAAATTAGCATTGTAACATTTATCGAGTAAAAACAAGCTATTTCTTAACTTTGCTTCGTTTGATTGATATTTATCAGGGTCGGGTATCGCTTCGAAGAGTAAGTATCTGTTTGGGAACATTAACATGCAAATCAAGCTCGTTCCCGGAGACTCTGCGGGCACTGTAACCGCTTACTATGTATGTATAAAAAAATTGTTTCTCGTTCCTTTCAAAAGCACTGGTATTCCCAGGACTGCTCATTCATACTTTCAATTTTATTGCAGTTGTCATCGGAGGGTTCGATGCACGACGAGCTGGACTTTGAATTCCTGGGGAATAAATCAGGAGAGCCATACGTCCTGCAGACAAATGTGTACGCTAGTGGGAAAGGCGACCGCGAGCAGCGCATATATCTTTGGTTCGATCCAACCACCGACTTCCACTCCTACGGTGTACTCTGGACTCGTCAAAATATCTTGTATGTTAAATCTAAATACATTCAGGATCATACATGAACTTGGGAACAATCAAAATCAATTATTTATGCTTTTACTTGTTAATTATTTCAAATTTTAATTCTTAAGAGTTGTTATACTAAATTTTGTAGGTTCATGGTAGACGAGGTGCCAATTAGAGAGTTCAGAAATAACAAAGCAATGGGCGTTGCGTATCCGGAAAGTCGAGCAATGGGAGTATATTCAAGCCTATGGAATGGTGATAGCTGGGCAACTCAAGGAGGACGTGTCAAAATTGATTGGTCACACGCTCCCTTCGTTGCAGCCTATCGCAATTTCAAAGTAGAGGAGTCATCTGTAACGTCAGGAGAAATGAACGTGGTAAGTCCTGAGCAACGGAACAAGCTGCAATGGGTGAAGAAAAATTACATGATATATGACTACTGCAGCGATAAACAAAGATATCCGGTGCCTCCGCCAGAATGCACAGTGAACATGTAAATAAGATAATAGAATATTATATGAGGAATATAATTTTGGCTTCGGAGCTGATAGAATATTATATTAAGAATTTATGAGGCCCTGTCTTCATGAAGGAAATAAGTTACATTTTATACTAAAGAGAAGTTCTGAGCTTCAAGGAGCATGTTGATAGTTGAAATTAAATATGGACAGTCGTTCTTTCCCAAATATTGATATTGACTTCTTCTATTATCTTCATTGTTAAATTGGAGTAGTGTTTATGCATTCTGTGGTAATATTCAATGTTTCAGTGTTTTAATTTTTTTTTGGTAAGTTTTTTTTTATTAAAAAAATTTAGGTTTAAATTTTGAAGGTAAATTTTATTAAATAAAGGTTATAATTTAAACTGAATCTAATGAGACCTTGGTACAAATCCTAAATCATCTATAATAAACCATTAAACAAATAAGTTTAAAAATAAATCTAAAATTTAAATCTTAATTACTATTAAAAAAATAAAAAAGATATATTTCCAAATTCCGTGCCTGCCTTTGTTCATAAATTAAATATAAATCAGGTTCAACAGGTTTTATAAAAAAACAAGCATAACCTACTCATAATTCTTTAATACTGAGTTTTTAAAGGCATTAATTAATTCTTTTATTGCTTTCGAGTCACGCCACTCCATAGACTCTACCCGTCTGCCATAATAGTCAATATTTTGAAAAGTAAGATGGAAAGTTTGCTGAAGTGTATAAATAACATTCATATCGAAGCAGCGTATTGTCAAACACATTTCTAAGAATTTTTTTTGATTAACTTCTAATCATTTTTAATATCTGATTAATTTTTATATGAGAGTTGCGGACTTTGTTGCGTTTCTGTAAAAAAAGAAAATACTAGAATATGTAAGTATATTTCTCAATGGGATGCCAGTTTGCCCGGATGGCGGACGCCCATAGAGATGATAGAGATAGAGTACACAACGAATTGTACAGCTTGAGAATCTGACTGTTAAGTAGAGAGATAAGAATTGGAAAAGATCAGACGACAAAGCTTAGAAAAATTTTATTTTAAAAATAAAAAGGTGTCATCGTGAAACGATTGATATTGAAAGTTTAGGACACAAATTGGTGACTGATGGAGATTTGGTATACGTTATTGGAATATTCAAAAGGATTATAAGAACACGACGAGACTCGTTGCCAAAAAGCAAGGCCCCATCTTGGTCATCTCATCACGTGTCGTATAGTGATATTTTATCTTGTGCCTAGTTGGCAAGGACACTCGTCAAGATTTCGAAGGGTTGTACGACTACAGCTACGTGGAACGTTGTAAAATTCCTTGGTGAGCATTTTCCCCAACTTCTAAATCAATCGACCGAAGGTTTCCCTCTACCAAGGGAGTTGGTGTTTTAATTCACAAGTTGAATGAAAGATTGATGGGAAGTGAGCTTGGTAAGCTTACTAAGTTGTCTTTGTGATTTTGATTTTTTTTAATTATTATTATTTTAATTGAACATTAAACAAAGTTCATTAGTGTTTTAAGCGAGATCATGACGGAGACCATGACCGAAGTCTAAATAGTTTCATATTTTATTATGAGTATATTTAAATAAAGATAAAAAAAAAAAATTATTTGCTCTATTTGATTTTTTAAAGATAATTTATATAAATAAATAAATTCTAATTAAATAAATAATTATTATATTTTAAAGTTAAAATAAAGTAAAAATCATTTTTATTTTAAGTGTTCTTATGACTAATAAAGTGATAGCGTTAGTCTTGAGGATTGCAATCATAGTTTGTGGTGTGCAACTCACTTGTACGGCCATGCATCCTCAATTTTATAAGTTGTTTGTTTGATGGAGTGGTGTTTTGGTTTGTGGTGTGTAAGTTTTTACTTGTTACTCTTTGATTCAGTATTCTTTGATTTAATATGTGCTACCTCCTAGTTATAGCTTGATACAAATTTTATTAGATTATATTTAAATTGTATATATAAATTAATTTAATTAATAAAAGATGTGCAGCTCACTTATATAACCATGTATCCATATTTAATTTAATAAGGTGTTTGTTTGATGGATTGGAGTTTTGGTTTGTGGTGTGTAACTCTTTGCTTGCCAAATTTTATTAGATTATATGTAAATTTGTACATATAAATTAATTTAATTAATAAAATATGTGCATCTCATTTATATAGCCATGCATCCATTTTTAATTTTATAAGGTGTTTGTTTGATGGATTGGAGTTTTGGCTTGTGGTGTGTAACTCTTGGCTTGCCACTCTTTGATTTAGTACTCTTTGACTTAATATGTGCCTTGTCATGGTTGGCACAAATTTTATTAAATCATATGTAAACTATACATATAAATTAATTTAATTAATAAAATATTGTACGTAACTATATTAAAAAAAATTAATCAATAAAGTCATTAAATTTAAAATATATATATTAATTTAATAATTGATAAAATATATTTTATTTTTTTATTAATTTTTAAAAATAAGTTTATAATTTTAATTATTTATAATAATTTATATTGTATTTTAACATATTTATACTTTAAAAATAATTTAATTAAAATAAAAATTGTGTATGTTGGATATAAGTCATCTTATTAATTTATAATTGAAGTTTTAATTTTTATAACATTTATTTTTTTTTAATTTTTTAAAAGATAAATAAGAACAACCTTTATAGCCACAAACAATATCAGATAAGAATCACATAATTGTTAGATTTTGTCAAAATATCATGGTTATATTTTTTTACACATTATACTATTAATTATTGTTTGATTAACTAATATCATGCATTTTGTAAAAGAAATTAGCATTAAGTTTTATTCACATTAAAAAATTAGTTTAAAGTATCATGTTAATTAATGGGTGAGCACATGTAATTGGATTCTACTTTTGGGTTATTTTTGTTTATAGTATATTTTTTAGTTTGAATTTACTAGTCCAAGCAAAAAATATCCAACCAAATAAGTATGATGACATTTAATATACTTAGAAGGATTTCAATAAAAATGATCTAACTAAACTAATGTGACATCCTTTGATCCAATTAACACTAATGAAATGATTCTAAAAATATACTTCATGCCTAGAGCTTTGTCTATGGATTCTAAACCTACTATGACATAGATTCTAGAAACATGGAGGACTTTATTCCCATGCTAGATGAAGCCCTATCACTTGAAATTATTTTGCATGTTAGATCTCACCCTAGTTAGATCACCATGATTTCCACCAAATCAATGAATCCATATAATATATCTTTTTTGTGTCTCTTCTATTTCTATTTTAGAAATTTTACCTCTTTTTTTATATAGGGTACTACTTTGATCAATAGAAAGTACATTTAGAACCACATTGGACCCAAATGATCTAGGCTTATAGCCACTTCAAGTCATACAAAAATAAGAAAGGCTTTTATATCTTTTATCAAAATAGATTTTGCGTCATATATTAATGTAAACAACATGGTTTGAGAGTACATTCTAATCAAGTTTAGAAAATACAAATTTATAATAAAATAGCTACACCAATCAAACATGTGGGATTTCTATGAATAATAAACAATATCATATTTAATTATATTGTATCAAATGATACCATGCATAAGTTTGAAAATAATTACTTATCATCATAGAGTTGGATTGGTGACTTTAAAGATATTGTACACTTTTTCAGTGAATTAGTCAACACTCTTATAGAAGTGTAGCTATGAATGTCAACTATCTAAAACAGTAGAGTACTATAGTTTGTGCAACATGTACATCCCATATAAAACATCATAATATTAGATAAGACTTCATATGGATACTTATAAAAAATGGTTTCCCAAATGCTATATGACAACTTGGGTGATAACAAGTACAAAGTCTCTTTAAAAACCTGATAAAATTCATGTAGTCCTAAAAGGGTAGATGTTATTATAATCAATGATATTAATATATATTATTTTTATTTTAAGAACTTAATTTCACCTACTTATCATCCAAATTTTTTACTTAAAATCTTAATATATATATTTTTTTTCATGAACTCAATTTAACACATTTCTAATGTCAAAAAAATATTTACTTATTTTCTTCAACACATTCTTCTTCCAACTTATTTTTCCATTCAAGCTACATATGTAGAATATGAAACTACAAAAGTTAAGGGAAAAGTATTTCACAATCAATAAAGTCGATCAATGTTATATCAGAAATAGAAGCACATATTAGAAACCTTTTAATACTAATATCATCGAACTCTTCTAATATTTAGTTGATGCCTTTTTCTATATTTTTTGGTAAGATTTTAAGTTCCAATGATTGATAACATCTATTAGTATGATAACTCTTAATCTTATCTATATTAAGAAAACTTGAAATGTCTATTTATTTATTATAAAAAAAATATAATAGAACAACAATTCTACCTTGGTAAACCCCTAATTTGTGAGCCTATATAAATGAGAAGTTGAGCATCAAGTTCAAAAAGTTTTAATTAACTTTATAAAATATTAAAATTAAATATTTCAAGCTAAAGAAAGAAATAAAAATGAAAAATACATTATAAAGTATAACTAGATCAAAAAATAATAGCTTAGTATTGAAATAACCAAGAGAAACATTCCAAGCTAGAATTTTAATAAGATAAATCACTCCATGGCAAATTATGGATAGTAGGTAGTCTTACTAAAATAACCAAAACGAGTAGCATGATGGCCAACAAATTCCATGGTTGACCTAGTTTAAATATTATTTTGGCTTTAAAAACTTGTGGTTGCATAATCTCACCCATTTCCACATACATATTTAGCTTCGTAAATTTGAAATGAAGAACTTAATTTTTGATGAATTATAACATCCATGAATGAATGGACCAAAATAAATAGGTATGATAATATCTTACAAAATGAATGCTTGAAGCTTTCTATAGATTCATATTGTTAATCTAAGGCTCTTGTTTTTAAATAAATTTGTTAGTAAATTGATTATCATCTTTATATCCTCGCTCATGTTTAAGATTTAATTTTTTTTTGCAAATGTTAAGTTCATAATTTTAGATACAACATAATATTTTTATATGTGATTTAAGGATATATCTAAAATAAAATGCAAAGATTTTTTTTGGATGGATGAAAATAGTCTGATTTATCAACATCAGGATATTTCATGATTTGAAGTTTAGAATGTAGGGATATTTTGGACATACTAAAACAAAACATATAACACACATCCAATAATAGATATACATTATATTTCCACTAAATGGGTCAGTTCTCCATGACTATTCTAGGAGGTCACGTACATTACATTTCCAGTAAATGGTATCCAGCTCTCCATAACTATTGTATGCACGTAGGATCAATATTGACTGGAATCCATCTCATTCAGCAATTCGAATGACATTATACACAATATTCACTTTCCATTCAAAAATTCGAATGACATTATACACAATATTCACGATGGTTAGCCAAGGAAAAGTTGTGGAGTACTTACGGAAATGAAAGTGTATTACGGCATTGAGAAATCTATTAAATTTTTATTCTATAACAATAAGAAATAAATAAAAATCACTATAGTAATGACTTCCCCACCGATCAAATGGTCCACTTGAATAAAACATATATGTAATCACTGCCATCCTTTCGTGAATGAAAGGTTTCCATGGCTCACTTGTGCATTCCAATTCAGACCGCTCAAGGACATGTATTCCAAAAGCATCCCTTACCATAAAGTTACTCCGTAATATTCCAAATTGATTTGAACCATGGAAATTCTGCAATGCTCGTGGAATGCATGGATAACTGTTCGAAATTTTGATTTTTGGCGGTGGCCACACTATGGTAGGGAACAAAACTACAAATATTATTATTCAGGGAAGGATTCTTTTCATAAAGCTATTTGACCCGATGCTTTCCACGTTTTTCTAATTATTAGGCCGACAATATTTTTGTGATGGTGAAGAGGAAGATGTTTGTAGTCGACTTGGGATTTGACACTCGTCGTAGATGTTTGATCCAATTTTAGATAGGAAGGATATATACAGTGATGAGTCGCATCGCATTATTGAATTAGGTTTGTAGCTTTGAACGATAATTGTTCTGTTCTTTAAGAAACAAACCAACTTGCTTTCTGAATTGTGAAAGATTGTATTTTTTTATGTTTTAGAACTGGAGAGCAATAAGACGAAGTATTTCACGAACATGAGCATTTATTAGTTCCACTTGAACATGAAACGTAGAAAATTTTAAAAATAAAAAATTAATTTATTATTATTTGAAAAGGTTTAACAGATTTATTTATTTTTCTTGCACGCTGTCTTCGTTCTTGTGTGGCAATGATAAATGCAATCTACAATGTATGTTATTTATTTATTTTTTCACATAGATAAGTATTAATGTGGAACAAAATTTTAGTCATGGAATATGTTATTAGATTTGTATCATCACATTAAACGATTAGAAAGCAAGAGAGTCAGCCCCTCACACACATGCCCATACTCAATGTTAATAGGGGTGAGGAATTCCACAAAATGGAACCAATGACTTGCACATTTAAACCTGCTACCCCATTGGCAAAGTGTATGACAAGCGTGGGGCTTTATAAACCACTGAAGTCCTACAACAGAGTTAATGTGTCTAACAATTTATCCATTTGACATTTATTTCAAATTAAGAAATAAAAATATATATAATATACAAAATGCAAAATAAAAGTATCAATTAAAAATAAAATATTATAAAATTATGAAGATAAATATATATATATATATATGAATCTTTAAAGAGATCCAAGTTCAAATATAATCATAAGATTAAAAAAAATAAAATAAAAAATTTAGGATTTAATTATATTTTCCATTCAATAAAATATATAAACAAATAATATGTACAACTATCTATAAGAATTATTATTTTAATTATTATTATTTTTTAAACATTGACACATGGACTATTATAATATTTAATGTGTCTTATGATTCTCCAAAAGTTACAACAAGGCTACTTTTGTTCAATTTTTTTTTTTTTGTTTTATGATTTAGCTCATGCATCAACTATCATTTTTCAATTTGAAAATACTTCAATTCTAATACCTACAATCTCAAAATATTGTAATACTAACAAATAATTTTAATTTATTCATAAAAAAAGTGATATTAGAGATTATTATAATGCAATCTTGATTATGACAAGGTATAACATAACAACAATTATATGATATGTAAACATCCTTCAATAATATCTTCAACCATACCAATTATTTTATTATATAATAATAATATGCATACTTTAATTAGCAAGACTATAATTAAATAAACAAAAAAAACAAGAAGTAGATCTTTAGTCTTCTATATCTTCTTCAAATTTTGCATTGTAAAATACTATTGTATTTAGTCCATCATATTAGCTCCCCATTAAATATAATATCCACATCTAAAGTGCCTTTAATATATCTAACCATCCTTTTCATTGTCTCCCAATACTACAATAAAGTTTTTATAGAGAACTAACTTAAACTCATTACATCATCAATAATATAAGGTATAACATTTTGATATGGAACATTATGTATTGCATCTAAATTAGCTTATATTTTCATACTCACATTGTTTGATAATTTATACTAGTATCTATTGTAGTTTCCATACCCTTGCATTCACTTATTTCAACCTTAGAAGAATGTTTTCAATTTAAATTTCTTGGTTTAAATGAATATGCTACTTAGCCTATCTCTTTGGGACATGAATTCTAATATAATAATGAATTTTTGTATGATGTCATTTCCATCTCATTTGTGTTTATTTTGAACAATTTATTTAACAAGCATTAATCTTTTCATATGATAATATATTTATGCATACATCCATTATGAAAATACCTCATTTAATCTACTTTATGTAGACTCTTGAATCTATATTTGACATTGTAAATCCCCGTTCCTTGATATAATAATCAATATTTAATGTCAAGCATTGGATAATTGCTTACATCCATGCATTAGTAATTTTTACTCCAAACATTATTTTCTTATTTAAGTGCATATGATTACAACTATTGCATATATTTTTCTTCCAACTATATATTGATAAAGGATATCTTCACATCAATTTTATGTACACAATAATTCAAATTTATAGCTAGTGCTAATAACATTCATAGTAAAGTCATATGTACTATTTATAGACATTTATTTTGATTTGATGTACAAAATAATCCATAATTATAGCTAGTGTCAATAACACTCATATTAAAGTAACATGCATGAGATTCATGTGAACAATTCATGCTTGTAATGTTGTAATCATAAAATATTTATAAAATACGAATTTATCATAACCTAGTAAATTATCCATAAGAAATTTAGAATTGAACATGTATTCTCCCAAGATTTACTAGCTATAATAAAAAAATTATCCTAGTCCAAAAATTAGCACTAGTGCCAATTTTTGGACTATGATAATTTTTTATTATAGATATAACTAGGCACTAGTAAAAGACTAGCATATAATTTTTACATATGACATTAATATCATAATACATTAATATAATTAATATGTATTCTCTCAAGATTATTAATTATGTGATATTAATGTCATATAATTTTTTTATTATGATATTAATGTCATATGTATGTTCAATTTACAAGTATTTTTTATTATGATATTAATGTCATATGCAATGTTGATAAAACAATTTTGCTATTGACACTAGCTATATTTTTTCATACTTGTAATGTTATGATCATAGACCTTCATCAAAGATTAAATTTACCACAAAATAGTACATGATTCATGATAAATTTAAAATTGAACATATATTCTTCCAATATTTTAGTCTGTTACATTTTTATGTGAAATAATTTCTTCCTCAAGTGAAACATTTTTCTCATGTAATTTGTCTAATTCACTTTGAGTAATGCATACCATGCTTACTTTATGTTGAGTGGAAATTTTTCCCAATTGCAAAATCACCATCATAGTCTAGATTTTCATTAGAAATCCCTCTCTTGCAAAGAAATAAAATATCTCCAAGGTTCTCGTTACTTAATGTGTGCTTGTAATCTTGTGAAGATGTGTCAAATAAGTGCTAGGAATACCTTAGTGATTTGTGAGTAACTGTTAACAAGGGGCATGTGTTGGTATTATTTTATTGCTATGCTATTGATTGTTCATGAAACTTAAAGGAAAAACAAAAATGTGATTGGATCTCATATGACCATGATGTATAAGCCTTAGTTCATTTTATATTGAAGTATTTTAGGTAGATTTTATCTTCTTTTGGTTAAACAAATTTATACAAGTTTTATCTTGCATTATTAAACCATGCTTTGAGCATAAAAGAGAAGACTAAAATTTATCTTTTGAGATGCAAAGTGTGAATGATGATTAAATTCATTTAATATTAATTTGAGCATGAAAATAAAATAATCTACATGAATAACTTCGTAAATGAAATAGCCTTTGACATATCATATAAATTACCCCTCTTTGATGAAATTATAATTTTCATAAAGAGAAGTCAATTTATTGCTTTAAATGTAATAGCTTTGAAATGCCCTATAAATTACCTCCCTTTAATGAAATTATTATTTTCACAAAAGAAAGTTAATTTATTACTTGCAAAATAAAATTAAAAGTTTGATATTTAATTTACCTTCAAAATGTGAAATTATGTCAAATTTCAAAATTACAAAATTCCTTATAAAACAACTTTGAACAATTTTTATCATTTGGCTTCAAACTGAAATAGAAATTGCACAAGATGAAACATTAAAGCTTATTCTTCACATCTGTGCATTTTTTTTTTGGATCTTAAATTTTATTTTTATTTTTATTTTAATTGTCAAAGTTTAAAAAAAAATACAAAAAGGGGAAGCGTTAGAAAAATAAAAATAAATTTTGGAAAATGGACCAGAAAGCTGAAAATGTTAACATACAAAGTACTCTCAGTCTAATGCTACCTTGTCCTGTAAAATGAAGATGTCAAAATTTTTTATATGTAACCTGGTTTACCCGAATCTGCATTTGCACAACCAATAACCCAGGTGCAAGCTTCTAAGGAAAAAGAAAATAAATTCCATATTTTAAACATTCAACAATGCTACCATTTAAATGCATAAAACATTGCCTATAAGCCTAAAACATGGAAGGGAAAAAATAGGCAGTTAATCCAAACATGCAAAAGAGAATCTCCTCCAATATTGCTAACAAAATGCAAGTTTCTGAAGCATTTTTGTATTCAAAACAAAAAATATAGTCTTGCTTTACATAAGATTTCCAGCAAGTCCTAAAATGTGTAGCTCTTGTACTTGTATTTTCATGGGATTTTAAATTTTTCTTCCTTCGACCATTTGATTGTTTTCTTTGTTTCTTCTTCTCTGGTTTTGTTCTGACCTCTCATTTTCTTCTTTGAAGCATGTTTTTATTTTTTCTTTTTTTTTTTGTTTGGTTTTCTAATTAAATTTTCCAAAGCATTCTTTTCACTTGGATCAGTAACATCCATAGGCATGATGACTCTATTTTATGTTATGCATATGATAACCTAATGCCAATTATTCATTTTTGTTATAGACTTTCCATATATGACAACCTTTGTATAGTAAAGATTTATTAAGAGAAAATGACCCTGATTACCACTAAACTTACCTGTTCGAAATGACAACGAAAGTCCACATGGGACCGTGCCTTATATAATACTTTATGATAGCTTTACCCATTGTTACGCATCATGGACCCCACTCATGTAGGTTTCATTCATATATGAGAAAATAGGTTATGATTCTAAAACTATTATGGTCACCTTACCCTGCCACCTACTTTTGTGCTTTTGCTCCCTTATGGTGAATACATTTAAAACTAGCTTTTGCCACTAACGATTTCTTCATCTTGGCTTTGTTGGTATTTTTAGACCAAATTACTCCATAAAAATAATTTACCTTACCTCATCACCCGAATTTAACTATCAAAACTATGCACTATCAGTAACTATAATGTGGGGGTAACGACCTGCTATCTCTTAGACCCACATATTCATAGAAGGCATAACTCAATTGGATATCATCTCTGTGTATTTCCATGGCCAGTAGGTACCTGTTTGCTACATCACAACAGCCCCTTACAACTACCATTGTGTTGTCAATCCAACTGTGCTACCATAATCTGCATCCATCATCAATATTTTCTTTATTCCCAAGAATAGTCTCCAACTTGTGCATATTTGAACTCAAACACACCTCTCTCTCCTAGATTTCAGCTCAGATGAACTCCCTATCAAGCTATCCCCCTGTCATTCGTAACAATTCTCACACAACTTACTCCAAAGTCAATATCATTTCAATCTATACTATCTACAGAGAATATAGTCACATGGTGGAAGTGGGTCTATGGTTCCCATGATGACCATACATTTTGCGCTAATAGATACATCTAGTGCATTGGGAACATCCTGCCATTTGTAACCAAACTGTTGATCGATATCTTTAGCTATAGGACTGGTGCCATCGATGTGAATATGGAATCTACTCAATAACATGGTGTTGAAATATTTGGTAATGCATGCATATGTCCTATTTTCCATAGTCAGTTTCATAATTGAAACAATAATTTTATAACCATTTGAAATATAACCTCCACACTTCTTTTCATAGTCATTGTGCCCAACTCGTTTTCATCTAAATTTCATGTTCATATCGATTGCTTTATGGACCCATCGACAAGTTGACCTGAGCACCGGTTATCCTTGTTTGGCCATTTTTACTAAACATCATGTCCTAATAATATGTATTCATGTCATTTTGACCCTACCGACGAATGTCTACTAGCTTGGAGTTGAACTGCATGTAGTCTCATGACCCATGATTTACTTACACCACTGTCTAGAGAACCAATCATCGCAAGTGTTCCTTTGAGTTGAAGATGATGCTATCATAAATGACTTAATGAATAAGACTAGCCCCTCAAACCTGTTATTTATCATGCTATATCCTCTACGAGTCATAGTCGCTCTCTCATAATAGTTGCTACCTACACCAAATCCATTATGACATAATCACAAAATGAAATGAATAAACCTTTTAAAATGATGAAAATCCTGCACGCATCCATATTGTCTATCGTGAAGATCTATGTTTGCCCATTTTGTAGGTCCATCTCCTCCAAATTTTTGATAAGGGTCCCCATCATACTACCACTCCTCATCAGGTATGCTTTGGTTTTCATCCATGAAATCAACTGCATTCACAATGTGTTGTCCCTAGCCCATGTTCAAAATCCACTTCAACACCGATCAGTCTCATATAGTATAAGGTCATCAATAGGGTTTGTGTGTGCCATTAGTGTTTTTTGAGTGTGTGTCCACACTGGCCATATAATCCATGTCGAACGCTGCACCTTAATATCCACCAACACTTGGATTCTTCATGATGTGTCGAGGATTGATGCCCTATCCGTCCACCTAAACCAATCTACGTGCATATATATCTACCAGTCTGTGTCCAATTCGCCATGTCATCTCTATGAGTCAATATCCAACACTACCATGTCTACGTCACACTGGAGTCTGTAGTGCCCAATTTGCACAATAGTCCTCCCTCCAAGTTTTCAAGTTTGTTTGTCGATATATATCATCTATTTGTCTTAATCCAAGTCATCTCCAAGCGTTGGCATGCATAATATAATATCTCATTAAATCTAACTATAATGAACCTTGCAAGCCTACTTTATAAATAAATATATTATAATTACTTTATACAATACTTTAAATAAAGTGAAGTGAACACTTGCATTAAGTGGAGACCACTTGATCCTTCATTAGGTTTTATATATATTTTATATTTTATTTTTGTTTTTATCATTTTATTATATATATTATATGGATTATATATATATATATATATATATATATATATATATATATATATAAAATTTTAAATCCAAATCCTATTTAAAATTTTATTTGATTTATTTTAAATGTTTGAATGGGCTTAAAATCAAATCATTAGAATTAGTCAAACATTACAAATTGGAAACTAAAGCAAAAGAAAGCAATCTAACACAAACACCCAACACTAAATGATGAAACACCAACAAAAAGGAGGCACTATCCAAAGCTACAAAGAACTATTATGGGTAGGCACCCATCAAAATTATCACTCAAAGATAGAAAAACCTCCCAAAACAAAATTTTTAAGGTGTATCCCCAATTTTGGGGTAAGTTGTGCAAAATAAATAAACCAAGGATCAGAGAGATATACATCATCTAGCAACATCCAGGAGATGGGGGCAGACATATTCAAATGGAAACACATGAATCATTTTTTGCTTAGTGTGTATAAACGTGAGTTCATTTTTGCATGTTTTAAAAATATCCGGACTCCATCACCTAAAATGCATTTAGGCTGTAGATATATTGCTCAAAAAATAATTCTTATAGCATAGAGCCCTACTGCCAGTCAGACGTCTATAGCCCCGGTAGAGTTTATCTACATTACCCATTGCTTAATTGATATTTTGCAATGCCCTATTTTTTTGAACAATATTTGTCTAGATAGAGCCCTACTGCTAGTCAGGCATCCATAGCCCCGGTAGAGTTTATCTAGACCTAGTGACTGATTTTGCCATGTTTTCCTTTACTTGCTTTTTTTTATAAGGCCTTGCAAAAGTTTATGCACCACATGGGTTAGAGAATATTTTGAAGTTAAAGATGGAGCATATTATATTTTTGCCTTAATTTGCAAACCAAAATGACTTCATCCTTCCATATTTCAAAGCATACCCTTTAATATGATGTATTCATGTGTAGCTTTAGCAAAATGATTCGATGTTCCAAAATTTACCATCTTAGTCCCAAAATCTAGGAGAGGTTACCAAACAACTTCATCCTATTTTCCTTGATCGACATGATAGACAGTTCACAAAAAATGGTCAAAAGTTCATTAGTAGCGGCTATGAAATATCACCTCAAACAAAGGGACCAACCTCAAAATGTAAAACTCACAAACCAAATCAAAATCAAACTAACAAGAATTTAAAAAACACAAAAATCATCAAACCAACCAAAACTGTATGCAAATCACAAAATAACAAAACCAACAACAAAAGGAAGAAAACCAAACTATATACAGTAACATACCATAATATACAAGATGGCACAAAATTTGTGCTATTACTTCCTTGGAATCCAAACACAATTAGCACATTTTGAAGGAACCATACTATAATACACATGCCAAGCTTTATAGAAATCCAACCAAAATAAGATGGGGCCACACAAAATAAAAAATTTCATTTTGCCTCTCTCACCCCACCAATTTGATTCAAGGATATTAGCAATTCCAAATTGAAGCTTCAAATCATTAAATTGATAAGACAATAATTGATTTTCAATTCTTTCTTGTCTATTCCTTAAAATTTTGATTTCACAATTCAATTCATGATTTAGAATTAGGCTTTTCTTTTCAAATATGAGGTCTTTCAAGTAGGAGCCTATTTATAAAAATTTCAAGGCCAATTAATTTTTCACATATTTAGGCAAATCATACTTATGCAACAATTTATAGGCATCTAGGATATCTATTAAATGAGGATAATTATAGATTTTTATCCTAGATTCCATTATTAATTGTTGATGAATTTGATTCAACAATTCAAGCCCATCAATTTCTCTTTCATTCAACAAAGCAATATCATTAGTGGTGTGAGTAGAAATCAACTCTAGTTCTTCATTCACCTCCAATGGTATTTCATCATAAATAACATTTGAATCCCATAGATAATTAGGTAAGTTTTCACCTGGAGTTCGCATGGTTGAACATAAAATATGAGATTATACCTTTTGTGCATTTTCATTTACCAAGACTTGGTGAACCTTTGTGATTTCCTCTTTTTCTCATGGTCTTTATCTTCATCATCCTCTTGTAGTGCTTCTTCTTCATCAATTACCTGTTTATCAAAAACACCAAAATTAGGCACCTAATCAAAAGCATGTCCATCCTTTTCAAAACATAACTTTTGTTGATCAAGGGATGTGTCAAATAACACATATCCATGATCAATTACTTGAGTTGCTTCAAATAAAGCAATATTTTTATCATTTGGTTCCCATTCCTTGTTAACCATCCATGATATTTCTTCCTTAGAATCTTCAAGACAATCATGAGAATTTGTACCCAAGTTTTCAGTATTCCAAAATGAAAGAGAAGATTTTACTTCTTCCTCATCCAAAACATATGAGTCATAAGAAACATTTACCATTTATTCCCTTTCTATTTCAATGAGATATTCAATAAATTCATATTCAACATGATCTAATTTGGGAACCTTCTCTATTCTTGCAAATGCAATATCTTCATGTGAAATGGTGATTTTAGCATCTTGCATATCAAGTGGAATAGAAGTTTCATCAATAGGGGTATGAGAAAATAATGAATCACCATACATACCCCAACCATTATAATAATTATCTTCTAAACCCATGAGGTGAAATTCTATTGCATCTTCCTCATAATATTTAGATTCTTCTATTAATTCCTCCTTCAATTCACTTTCAACCATTTGTGGTGGGTCAAGGGTCTCTTCAATGGAATCAATTCTTGTATTCAAATTTCTATGATTATCCCAATCCTCATTCGTAAATAATGACTCTAAGCCTAGGTCATCATTTGGAACACATGACCTTCTTGATTATCTATTTCAACCGTTTCATTCCATTCTATGGAAGGTCCCAACCTATCACATATTTTAATGCTAGTTAGATCTAGGACTCCTCCATTGTCTGAATACTCATGCCTTTCTAGATATGAACCCATATCTACACAATCCTCATTGGTGGATATTGGCTTTGAAACTTGCACCTCCTATTGAAAAATATCTAAGGTGGTTGCAAAATTTGGACATTCAACTTCATCCCATTGTTTATTCACATTAGACATCATTTGAATTGAGGATGCTAGATTATATGGTTGGTATTGGTTGGAATCCATAACTCTTGAAGAATAGTTCATCATGGGAGAAGGTGGCACCTCAGCTTGACTAATTTGTTTTATTTGATTGTAAGCCTTAGGGTTTAGCAATGCTAATCAACCCACATCCATACCTTTCAGAATCCACCATTGTTCTACTATTATAGCCTCACTATAGATTCTATGCAAGGATGGATCTTTAAGAATTCTCCTTAGAAATGTGTAAGTAAAGGGGTCTAAGGCTTCCAAGTATATTCGGATGACCTCTTCTTTTGAAATGGTATAATGCATCTATATTTCGATATACAACCTATGGAACCTATCATTAAATTGACTTGTGGATTCATTAGGTTATTTACAGATAAAGGTAAACTAATTTGATATGATATCTGTTAGCATATAGGTTAACAATTAAATTATTGCTTGCTGATACTTTCTAAGTATTATACTATGGTTGACATATTAGTGTGTTTGACGACATATATAAATTTTTGTTGTTGCTATAGTTTAGGGATTTATTCAGTTAGTCTACCGTCTAGGATATTTACTATAATATTCTAAAGTTGTAACTATTTAATCTTCAAATATCAATACATCGTATTCTTCAATGTGTTAACTTCCACATTTGGTATCAAAGCGAAGGAGGGGTTGAATCGATTGAACGAGGTGTGCTTGCAATTCGAGGATGAATAAGTGGATCAAGTGATTCCCATTGGATGTCTGCTTGTCAATCATAGATTTGTGGTGCCAAGGTCAGACATGGCTATAATGTGGCCGACCCCTATCTAAAGACCTAGATGCAATGCTAGATGGCTGACATAGTAGCCTAACATGGACTGTACTAGACTAGGCAGACATAGAGGATGTGACATGACTAGCCAGACATAGACGATGATGTGTACACCTGATGACCTAACACAGCTAACTAGATGACACGTGGTGACAAGCCACTAGACATACCCTGGCCTAGAGGCCGACTAGATAAAACTTGGCCTAGAGGCTAACTCGACACACGAGGGACACTAGCAGCTAGTGCGGTAGACATCATTACCCAAAACCTGTAAGGATCTGCTTTCCTCTCGGGTAGAGTCTCCCTAAGAGGAGACAGTAGAATAGGTGCGCGTTCACCTATTTGAAGGGCGATTTGGTCACCCTCCTACGCATGTGGGATATATCATTTTTTTATATTTTGTGAGATTTCTGTCAACCTGTGCTATGTAAACCCTGTCAAAGACATCAACCTGGTGAAATTTTTGCTATTTTTTGTTACCATTGGTGACGATCAATCCAATTGTTTTATGATTGATGCTCATCAAGTTTGGATTAAGGATTTTTTTTGCGGATTGAAATTTTGATTTACGACTCAGATCACCTCCTATTGGTATTTTTTATCAAATAGGGTGTCACAATAGGTCTATCAGTTATTATTTCGAGTAGCAGATCTCATCAATTTCAATTATAGAAGGTCCTACATGTGTCACAGGATTCATGGGAATAGTTTTTAGCCGATGGCGAGGGTGTTGCAGGTTTTTTGTGAGTTTCTTTTGAAGACTTCACTACTGCATGTGACGTTGGTGTAAGCATTCCTTGTTGGAGTGGCGGTCAAGCATCCTTTGGAGGAGCGATGTCCGAGCATCCTCGTTGGAGGAGCTGTGACCAAGCATCCCCATTGGAGGAGCGGTGACCGGGCATCCTTTGGAGGAGCGATGGTCGAGCATCCCTATTGGAGGAGTGGCGGTCAAGAATCGCTTGATAAGCGCTCTCCCAGCTCAAGCAAATGTTAAGGTGAGGTAGCCTCACCTTTTCTCACGGTAGGTGAGCTACCACGATTGGTTGGAGACCAAGCGGTAAGGCCCAAGGCCATAAGGTCATGGGTTCGAAACCCTTTGACCCATCGAAAGGTAATATAAAGCTTTTAGTGGTCATATTTTTTTTTGCAACTTTAATATTAATTTTATCAATTTTTTTTTAAATTAATATTAATTTAATTAAAAAATCCTTTTTTAATGGTTTTTAATTAAAATTAAATTTTATTATTAATTAAACCTTTGATAAAATTTTATTTTTTTGCAATTAGACAAATTGAACAATTGCCTAAGAGGCAATATTTGTATTGAAGTTATAGGTGAACCTATGGAAGTAGAACAAGATCTCTATGAGAGAAATGATAGAGTGAGGTTTGATTTAAATCTGTAATTTACTTTTTCAAAGCATCATGTACTGTTTGTATTGAAGAATAAAAGAAAGGTATTTCTTGTTTATTTTCCAAAAGTATTGCTTGAACAATGGCAACAAATAATAATTTGCCCATACTTAAATTTAACGGGTTGGATTATGAGTATTGGTCCATCAAGATGAGTACCTTACCCATTGGAAAAGGAATATGGGATATATTCAAAGAAGGTTATGCAAAACCTTCATATTGCACCATTTTGAGTGCAACAAATAAAAATACCAAGAAAGATGCCCAAAAGAGCAATTCTTCTACCCTCTACCATCTCCAAGCAACTTTAGAGAAGAGCTTCTTTCCAAGAATTACTTCTTGTTTATCTTTCCATGATGCATGGATAGATTTGAAGGATAGTTATCAAGGTAGTGATTATGTGAAGCAAGTGAGGCTTCAAACCTTGAAAAGAGATTTTGAAAATATCAATATGCAAGAGAGTGAAACTGTAGGTGACTATTGTGTGAGAGTGAATGCATCGGTCAATAAAATGCAAACCCTTGGAGAAGACATCAAATCTGAAGTCATGGTGAAGAAAGTGTTGAGAACACTTCTTCATAAATGGAACCATATTGCTATCATCATTGAAGAGTCTAAGGATTTGTCTACTTTATCTTTTGATGCTCTAATTGGTTCCTTAATGTCTCATGAAGAAAGATTATAGGGTTCTCCTTCAACAAGCTATGGAGGTGATGATAAAGCTTTCTCATCCAATGAGGGTGCAAGAAGAGGCCAAGGAAGAGGACAAAGGAGAGGCAGAGGAAGAATCAACTCAAGAGGTGGAAATCAAGCATGAAGTGGCAATCAATGAAGATATGGCAATCAAGGAAGAGGAGGTGACAAAACAAAGAAAGCTTGATTCAATTATGGTAAGCTTGGTCACTTTGCTAAATATTGTTGGTCCAATACTTATCAAGGTGGAAGATGTCAATATGTAAACTATGGTGAAGAAGAAGGAATTTCAAATGTGTTTCTTACTTATGGAAAATTAGATCAAAGTCTAAATGAATATTGGATTTTGGATATTGGTTGTTCCAATCACATGAGTGGCAAAGATGAGCTCTTTGCTACAATGTATTCCACTTACAAATAAAAAATCAAGTTGGGATATGACAAATCTCTACAAGTTGAAGGCATTGAAGCCATGGAGGTTCCAACAAAAGAAGATACCAAGAAATTAAATGACATCTATTACACCCCCAAACTCCAACATAACTTGCTTAGTGTTGGAAAAATGATGGAGAAAAATTATAGGCTTGTTTTTTATGAAGGCAAATGTGTAATTTTTGATAAGAACAATTGTAATAGAGTTGTTATCCAAGGACATATGACACAGAATAGGTTGTTTCCTCTTAAGTTTGGGGAAAATGGGGGTGCTCAACTTGCTAGTATTGCTATAGAAAATCCAAGTGTACTTTGGCACTTGAGATATGGTCATATAAATTTTGCAAGCTTGAAATTGTTAACTTCTCAAGCTATGGTGTGTGGACTTCCAAAATTTGATGAACATAAGGATTTCTATGAAGGGTGTGCTTTGGGAAAGCACTCAAGATCCAAGTTTCCAAGGGGACAAGCATGCGGAGCTAGCCATCCACTCCAATTAGTGCATTCAGATATTTATGGTCCAATGCAAACCAAAAGTATTGGTAACAATTCTTACTTTCTCACTTTCATTGATGATTTCTCTAGGATGTGTTGGATCTATTTTTTGAAAACTAAAGATGAATCTTTTGATTGTTTTATAGGTTTCAAAAATAATGTAGAGAAACAAAATGAGTTTGTTGTAAAGATTCTAAGGACTGATAGAGGAGGCGAGTATTCTTCAAATGCATTTCTAAAACATTGTAAATATTGTGGAATAAAAAGGTAATTCACAACTACCTACACCCCCACAACAAAATGGTGTGGCTGAAAGAAAGAACTACACTATAGTAGAAATAGATAGATCAATGCTACAAACTAAGAATCTAAGTAACATGTATTGGGTTGATGCTGTAAGAACTAGTGTTTACATTTTGAATATGAGTCCTACTTCTAGTCTAGATGGGATCACTCCTTATGAAGGATGGTATGAAAAAAGCCAAATGTAAAACACTAGGATTTTTGGTTGTCTTGGCGATGACCACATTCCTGATGAGTAAAGAAAGAAACTTGACCCCAAAATTCAAGCATGTATTTTTGTTGGATATTGTGAGTATTCCAAAGCATATAGGCTCTACAATCCAAAAACATATAAAATTGTACTTTCCAGGGATGTAATTTTTGATGAAGGGGGAGAATGAGGTCATCAAAAACTTTTTTTTGATGATGGATCTCATGATGCAAGTTCCTCTCAAGTGCAGCCCAAAAATAGCAAAGGAAGTCCTCCAAGCCCAAGTATGAGTACTACTTCAAGTACACAAGATGGTACTCTAAGTCTTTCTCCACAAAGATTAGTATGTTCTTCACCAATGGATATTGATTCTCCATCAAGAGGTAAAAGAACATTTTATGACCATACATATTTTCAAATGTTGGATAAGAATTTCGAGAAAAGATAAACTAGAAGTCAAGCTAGTGAAATAAATGCAATTTTAAAAAGACTCGAAAATCTGTATATGTATGGTGATGATGACTTCCAAGAACCTAAGGGAGATGTAGTCAATTACGATTTAATTATTAATGTAGAGATAGAGCCATATAGATATGAGAAAGCATGCACTCATGATGTATGGCAGCAAGCCATGGAAGAGGAAATATCCTCTATAAAAAGGAATGATACTTGGGAGCTAGTGAAGCTTCCTAAGGGTAAAAAATGTGTTGGATGCAAATGGGTCTACAAGACCAAATTCAATGTTGATGGAAGCATTTAAAGACACAAGGCAAGAATTTTAGTGAAATTCTTCACTTAGAAGTATGGGATTGACTTTGAGGAGACCTTTGCTCCTGTTGCTAGATAGGAGACTATCAGATCAGTACTTTCCTTGGCTGCCCACAAAGGGTGGAAAATTCAGCACATGGATGTAATGTGTGACTTTGTCAATGGGTACTTAAATGAAGAGGTTTTTGTGCAACAACCTCAAGTTTTTAAATAACAAGGTAAGTAGAACCTTGTCTACAAACTAAAAAAAGTACTATATGGCCTTAAGCAAGCACCAAGGGCATGGTACTCTCATATTGATGGCTACTTTAATAAGTATGGATTCACTTGGAGCAAAAGTGAACCTACTCTCTACTACCTAAAGCAAGGTAAATATATTCTCATTGTATGTTTATATGTGGATGATTTAATATTCATGGATAGTAGTGCCAAGATGAATAAGGAGTTCAAACACTCCATTATGAAATAATTTGAAATGAAATATCTCGAATTAATGCATTACTTCCTAGGCATATAATTTCATCAAACAAATAAAGAGATATTCATATGTCAACTCAAATATGCTCAAGATATGATTAAGAAATTTGCTATAGAGCAATGCAAGCCTATTGCAAATCCAACGGGTCATGGGATCCAATTGAGGAAAGATGATGGAGCACCAACAATTGACATGACCACTTACAGGAGCATGGTTGGGAGTCTAATGTTCCTCATCAACACAAGGCCTGATATTCAGTATGTTGTTTCTCTTGTTTCAAGGTTTATGGCTGATCCATCAGAACTTCATTTTCAAGCAACTAAGAGAATTCTAAGATATGTAAAGGGTACATTGGATTTTGGGATCCATTACCACAAATGTAATTCTATAAAATTATTTGTCTTTAGTGATAGTGATTGGGGCAGCAATATAAATGATAGAAAATCTACTTCAAAAAATTATTTTAGTCTTGGATCAAGACTAATTACATGGAGTTCCAAAAAGCAGACTGTTGTAGCATTGTCATCTATTGAGGCTGAGTATATAGCAATCACACATGCTAGTACTCAAGCTCTATGGTTGAGAAAAGTCCTTGAAGAAATTGGAGAGCAAAAAAGTGGTCCTACAAGATTGTACTATGACAATATGAGTGCCATCCAATTGGCACATAATCCCATCCACCATAGCAGGTCAAAATAATTTGATATGAAGTATCACTTCATTCGAGACATGGTGGATAAACAGGTAGTTGAGCTTCAAAATTGCAACACTTTGGATAACATGGCAGATATCTTCACCAAAGGGGTTGCTAAAGCTCAATATGTAAATATGAAAGACTATCTTTTCAACCCTCTCAACTTTAAGGGGGAGAATGTTAGCATATAGGTTAACATTTAATTAATAATAAAATTTAATTTTATTTAAAAAACCATTAATTCATATCCATGTCAACTATCTTTCCAAATTGGTTAAGAAATATTGCTTCTATTTGAGTCTAAAAAGTGATAGAACCTGTAGGTAAATTGAGATACCAATCATAAGAAAATTCATCTAATGTGAATGGAAACATGTTACAAGAAACATCTTCATGCATAATTTATAATTGAATTGAGGTGTTATTGTATGTTTGAATATGTTCCTTGGCTGATTCCATTCCATCATACCTAAACTAAGGTAGATAACACAAAATATCTATAGGTATATGATGTGACGGCCCTAGTATGTTTAAAGGACTATCTACCTTCATTTGAGTAAACCATGCCATTAGTGGACCTTAAAGCACACAACTTTAATACTAATTTTTTATAGTTAAATAAATATATCTTGCAAAGAAGCCTAAAAATGACTAACAAATTTCAAAATTTTAACATATATATCATCACCTTAGCATCAACCAAAATATATGCATCCATTAAATTATGACATTAGATAACATTCTCAAATATGTAACCGTTTAGCATTAATACATCATCAATTAGATAATTTTTGAATCAATGAAAGTGATCAACAAAATCTCATTAGTTGAGACCAATGTCTTCGAATAACTCTTTCAAGGAAAATGAACAAGTTAGCACCAATTTAGTAATAAAGTAAACCAATTCATGCCCTCCTTCTAGCACTAATTTTGTTGTGTGAAAATTTTGCCCAATTACAAAATCATCGTCACAGTTGGGATTTTTATTAGTAAACCCTCTCTTGCAAAGAAATAAAATTTCTCAAAGGTTACTTTTACTTAACGTGTGCTTGTAATATTGTGAATATGTGTCAAATAAGTGCTAGGAATACCTTAGTGATTTGCAAGTAAATGTTAACAAGGGGCCTATGTTTGTATTATTTTATTACTATGCTATTGATTGTTCATGAAACTTAAAGGAAAAGCAAAAATGTGATTGACTCACATATGACCACGATGTACAATCCTTAGTTCATTTTATATTGAAGCATTTTAGGTAGATTTTATCTTTTTTTGCTTAAGAATATTTTATACATGTTTTATCTTGCATTATTAAACCCTGCTTTGAACATAAAAGAGAAGACTAAAATCTATCTTTTGAAATGCAAAGTTTGAATGATGATTGAATTCATTTAATATTACTTTGAGCATGAAAATAAAATAATCTACATGAATAACTTGGTAAATGAAATAGCCTTTGACATATCATATAAATTACCCCTCTTTGATGAAATTATAATTTTATAAAGAGAAGTCAATTTATTGCTTCAGATGTAATAGCTTTGAAATGCCTCATAAATTACCTCCCTTTAATGAAATTATTATTTTCACAAAGGAAAGTTAATTTATTGCTTGCAAAATAAAATACAAAGCTTGAAATTTAATTTACCTTCAAAATGTGAAATTATGTCAAATTTTGAAATTACAAAATCCCTTATAAAATAAATTTGAACAACTTTTATAATTCTGAAATGACTTCAAACTGAAATAGAAATTGCATAAGATGAAACATTAAATCTTATTCTTCACATCAATGCATTTGTTTTTGGGGATTTAATTTTTTTTTTTTTAATTGTCAAAGTTAAAAAAACAACTGCAAAAAGGGGAAGGGTTAGAAAAATAAAAATAAATTCTGGAAAATGGACCAGAAAGCTGAAAATGTTAACATACAAAGTACTCTCAGTCTAATGCTACCCTGTCCTACAAAATAGAGATGTGATAAATTTTTGCATGTAACCTAGTTTACCCGAATTTGTATTTGCACAACCTGCAATAACCCAGGTGCAAGCTTCTAAGGAAAAAGAAAATAAATTCCAAATTTTAAACATTCGACAATGCTACCATTTAAATGCATAAAACATTGCCTATAAGCCTAAAATATGAAAGGGAAAAAATAGGCAGTTAATCCAAACATGCAAAAGAGAATCTCCTCCAATCTTGCTAACAAAATGCAAGTTTCTAAAGCATTTTTGTATTCAAAACAAAAAATACAGTCCTGCTTTACATCAGATTTCCAGCAAATCCTAAAATGTCCATCCCTTGTACTTGTATTTTCATAGGCTTTTAAATTTTTCTTCCTTAGACCATTTGAATGTTTTCTTCATTTCCTCTTCTCTGGTTTCGTTCTTCGTTCTGACCTCTCGTTTTCTTCTTCGAAGCATGTTTTTATTTTTTTTCGTTTTTTTTGTTTTGTTTTCAAGTGCATTTTCCAAAGTATTCTTTTATTAAATATAGTAAACCTTTCCCTATATGTCAACCTTTGTATAGTAAATATTTATTAAGAGAAAATGACCCTAGTTAACACTAAACTTGCCTGCTCGAAATGGCAACGAAGGTCCACGTGGGATTGTACCTTATATAATGCTTTATGATAGCTTTACCCATTATCACGTGTTTTGGATCCCACTCATGTAGGTTTGATGCATATATGAGAAAATAGGTTATGATTTTGGTGCCATATCAAACTGTCATGTTCACCTTACCCTACCACCTGCTTTTATGCTTTTGCTTTCTTCTGGTGAATACTTTTACAGCCAAATTTTACCACTAATGATTTCTCCATCTTGGCTTCATTGGCATTTTTAGATGAAATTGCTTTTAAAATCATTTACCTTGTATCATCACCCGACTTTGACCATCAAAATTATGCACTATCAGTAACTATAATGTGGGGGATAGTGACCTACTATCTCCTAGACCCACATAGCAATAGAAGATCAAACTCAAATTAACATCATCTCTGTGTGTATGGCCATCAGGTACCTATTTTCTATGTCACCATAGTCCCTTACAACTACCACTGCATTGTCAATCCAATCGTGCTTCCGCAATATACGTCCGTCATCAAAATTTGTTTTATTCATAGGAACAGTCTCCAGCTTGTGCATCTGTTAACCCAAACGTACCTCTCTCTCCTAGCTATCAGCTTGGATGAACTCCCTATCAAGCTAGCTCCTTGTCATTCATAAAAATTCTCACACAACTTACTCCAAAGTCGTCATTTCAATCCATGCAATCTGCAAAGAATAGTCGCGTGGTGGAAGCGGGTCTATGGTTCCCGTAATGACCACACATTCTATGGTAATAGATTTATCTAATGTTTCGAGAACATCCTACCATTTCTAAGTAAACTACCGATCGATATCTTCAGCTACAGGACTGGTACCATCGATGTGAAGATGGAATATACTCAATAACATGGTGTTGGAATCTTTGGTAATGCATTCATATGTCCCATTTCCCATATTCGTTATCGTCATTGAAACAATAATTTTATAACCATTTGAAATATAACGTCCACGTTTATTTTCACGATCAATATGCTCCACTCGTTTCCATATCTGCATCGATTGCTTGGTGGACCCGTTGACAAGCTGGCCCAAGCACTAGTTATCCCTGTTCGACCACCATTACTAGACATCACATCCTAATCATCTGCATTCACGTTATTTTGACCCTACCGATGACCATCTACCAGCTTGGAGTTGAATTGCATGTAGTCTCATGGCCCATGATTTACTTATGCTGCTATCCAAAGGACCAATCATCACCAATGTTCCTTCATTTGTGAAGAAGACCAGTCCACCTGAAGTAGTCACTTATCATGCTATAGTCTTTGTGCATCGTAGTTGCTCTCTCATAACAACCGCTACCTACGCTGAATCCACTCTGACTTAATCACAAAATGAAATGAATAAACCTTTTAAAACGATGATAATCTAGCATGTATACATATTGTATAACATAGAGATTTATGTTTACCCATTTTGTAGGTTTATCTTCTCCAAATTTTTGGTAAGGGTCCCCGTCATACTACCACTCCTCGTCAGGTATGCTTTGGTTTTCATCCACAAAATCAATAGCATTCACAATGTGCCGTTCCCGGCCCATGTTCAAAATCCACTTCGACATTGACCAATTCCGTATAGTCTAAGGCCGTCAGTAGAGTCTGTGTGTACCGTCAGTCTTTATCGAGTGTGCATCCACACTGGCCATACCATCCATGTCAAACGTTGCATCTTAATATCCGCAAATGCTTGGATCTTCATGATGCATCGAGTATTGATGCCCTATCCATCCACTCGAACCAATCTATGTGAATATCTATTTTCTAGTCCGTATCCAGTTTGCCACATCATCTTTGTGAATCAATCTCCAACACTGCTACGCCTACATCACACTACAGTTTGTAGTGCCCAAATTGCACAATAGTCCTCCCTCCAAGTCAGCAAGTTTACCCGTCGATATCCGTCGTCCATTTGTCTTGATCCAAGTCATCTCCAAGCACTCGCTTGCATACAATAATATTTCATTAGATCTAACAATAATGAACCTTGCAAGACTACTTTATAAATAAATAGATTAGAATTACTTTCTACAGGACATTAAATAAAGTGAAGTGAACACTTGCATTAAGCGGGGACCACTTGATCCTTCATTAGGTTTTATATATATTTTGTCTTTTATTTTTATTTTTGGTTTTATCATTTTATTTTATTTTATTTTATTATATATATATATATATATATTTTTTATATAATATATTATATATATATATATATATATATATATATATATATATATATATAATTTTAAATCCAAATCTTATTTAAAATTTGATTTGATTTATTTTGAATGTTTGAATGGGCTTAAATCAAATCATTAGAATCAGTCAAACATTACAAATTGCAACTAAAGCAAAAGGAAACAACCTAGCACAAACACACAACACTAAATGATGAAACACCAACCAAAAGGAGGCACTATCCAAAACTACAAAGCACAATTATGGGTAGGCACCCATCAAAATTATCACTCAAAGACAACAAAACCTCCCAAAACCAAAATTTTAAGGTGGGTCCCCAATTTTGGGGTAAGTTATGCAATGGCCACAACACTTTATTATGGAAATATTTAACACAATATAAACACTATTATTATACCAATGATGAAGTATGCATTATAATGCATTTGCATCCCTAATATCAAACTATCTTACATCTTCAAATGTAGTAACCTCTACCTTTATATCATTTATATCCATCAAACCAAACTAGTAAAATTATCATCCTTCATTTTTTAATATTACATTCATTCTTGTTAAATTATTTCATTATATTTTATAAATCTCCACCAAAAATTGAGGAAGTTATTTGTAATATTAAAATAAGAAATTACATAGGCATATGTCTTTAAACCAACACTAGCCAAACAATATAAATAAGAGATTAAAAAGTATTACTATGATATGAGTTCTAATACAAAATTCATATTCTAAGAAATAAAATTAAGAGTATATAAAATGCATAGTAGAGAAAAAATTAGAAATATAACATAATTAGCTTATAAATTAAATAACTACTTCTATTCAAGGGAATTCCTCCATAATTTTATTCCTCTAAATACACAATGTTGATAACAAATAAGCTAGCTTCAACAATATTCAATGGTTAAAATTATCAATATATATATATATATATATATAGGAAAAATATATTTATTGAGTGTGTGTGTGTATGCAGTGAGGATGGAAGAGTGGGGGAGCGATGGAGGAAGTGGCGAAAGCGGAGGAGGAGCGATGGTGGCAGGTGGGAATCTCGAACAGGCTAAAGGAGAGGATCCAAAGGTATGCCAGCAAGCTGTAGCAGGACAAGGACAAGATTCCTTGGCAGTGCAGTTCGAAACGGCTAAAGGGATAGATCCTCCGGATAAATTTTCAAACAAAGGGTCCCACTAGGGTACAAGAGCCGTGAGCAAGGGCCCAACATTTTGGGAAATGTTGAAATGGAAAAGGAAGGAGCCAGTCGATGAACTTCCACCCCTAATACCAAACAATAATAGGATAACATCCCCTATGGAGACTATGGAGAGATTTTTGGATATGGAGGCATCATCCCTTGTAGGCAAGTTTTTGAGAGGAAGGTCAGACATCGAGACAATCCGTTCATGGGCTGCGACAAAGTGGAAAAATTTAGGAAATTTAGAAATTGTTGCCATGTCAAGAGACTTTTTCTTGATAAGACTCAACAACAAAGAGGATGCAAATCACATACTAACTGGAGGACCCTAGTTTCTAGGGAGGTGCAGTCTCTTTCTGAGGAAGTGGGGGGAGGATTTCAATCCTAAGAAGTAGAACATTAACATAGCACCCATTTGGGTTCGTTTTCCAAACCTCCCAGCTCAATTTTTCAATGAGTACTAGCTCAGAGGAATAGCAAAAATGATAGGGGAACTAGTGGCGATAGACCATCCGACTCGGGAAAGGACCAGATTGACGTATGTCAGGTTTTGTGTTAATGTAAACATCGAATTTGAGCTTCCTTCCCAAGTGGAACTAGAATATGGACAATTTATGATGATCCAATGATTGGAGTATAACATTCTATAATTTATGCAAAAATCAAGGCCATATTCAAACCCGATGTCCAACGGTAGTAGCACACAAAGAAGCTTCGAGCAAAGGTGATGTGGGTAAGGTTAACGGGAGAGGGATCCCTAAGTTTCTAGGTTTGCATCCTAACTTACAAGGATACAAACCAGTCAAGAATAATCAGGCTAGTCAAGCTAATGTAGAACAACCCAAAGTCCAGGAGAAAGGAAAGCAAATTAGCGAGGAAGGCAAAAATCCTAAGGTATGTAATAAAGACCCCAGTTCAAAAAAATTGAAGTTCTAGCTAACCTAGAAGAGGAAATGAAAAAAAAAAGGATGAAACTCCATGTTTTGAGTTTCCTGAAACCCTAGAATCCCCATCCAAATTGGGGCCATCCACAGTCACCAGGAAAAACCCTAATTGCTTTTCTCAAAGAAAAGAAGAAATGTCAGGACGATATAGCCTAAACATGGAAGGATTCGAGTCAAGAGTTGAAGTAGTTGAAATATGGGTTAGAAATAGCCTCCAATCCTGTTGTGGAGCAGATTATCCCATATCATAATGTTTCATCGAAGGAATGCCCTCTGATCAAAGATAACCATATAGGAGAGGCCAACCAAAACAAGGATGAATATGAAAACCTCCAAAATTAGGAAAGAGGATCCATTCCCAAATTATCATAGTATATGCCCCCTCATTTTAGTCTAAAATAGACTAGAAGCACCACCAAGTATCCAATAGATTATGGCAGTGAAAGAAAGAAATGGAGAATATCTACTGCAGAGAATTATAGACTGAGGATCAACGAAGAAATTGCAAATGGGAAGCAAAGAACACTTTTACAGCAAGCTATTCCTTGCCAGGATGATAGTAAAATTGACAGACCCCCTCTTGATCAAGGAAGGGGCGTCGAAAAAATTACAAAAAGACAAAATGAAGGTTCATTCATGGAATGTGAGAGGCCTAAACAGCCCACCAAACCAAAGGGTGGTTAAGTCAATAACGAAGGAGTGGAATCCTAGCATTATTTTTCTTCAGGAAATAAAAATAGATGCGGTACAATCAACTTTAATTGCAAGTAGGATTTGGAAGCAAGGAAAAGCGGCCTTTCAGTAGGTAAGAGGAGCATCTGGAGGCGTCATGATCCTGTGGGATCCAATTAATTTATAAGGAAGTGTTATTCAGGTGAATGAAACTGTGCTAAGTGTGTTATTTCATGATCTCAATAACAATAAGTCTTGGATCATGTCAAATGTCTATGCTCCTACCTCTGTCCAAGGGTGATCTGAGTTATGGGAGTATTTGGGTCATTTAAATCAAGCGTTCATAGATATTCCTTGGGTGATTGGGGACAACTTCAATACTCCCCTTTACCCATATGATAAAAAATAAGGATTTGGGTTACCTTATAGGAGCATGGAGGACTTCAATGAATTCATTAACACAAATGAGTTGATGGATGTCAGACTAAAAGGGGCCAAATTCACATGGAGTAATCGAAGGATAGGGAGTCAACTGATTCAGAAAAGGTTAGATAGATTATTTTTATCCAAGGAAGCCATAACAACTTTTGGTGATTCATTATTACAAGTCCTTACCAAATGTGCTTCATATCATAACCCTATTCTTTTGGAGGCTATGCAGACTAACCCCTTCATAAAGTTGTTTAGATTTATGTCGATGTGGGTAAAACATTCGAAATTAAGGAAACAAATTGAGGAATGGTGGCAACAGCCTATCCAAGGCAGTGCTTCTTTCAAACTTTCTCAGAAACTAAATATGGTAAAAGACAACCTTAGGGTCTGGAATAAAGAAGTTTTTGGAAACATTTTTGAGAACAAGAAAGCAGTGGGGGAAAAACAAAAAATAATAGAAGGCAAAATTCAACATGGAACATATGATGAGACAACAAGGATTGAAGAGAAGGAAATCCTTTGTGAGTACCATAATATCCTAACCTATGAAGAGATGTATTGGAGGCAGAAATCAAGGGTGTTATGGCTGAAGGAAGGTGATTTAAATTCGAAGTTTTTCCATGTTACAACTTTGAGGAATAGAAGCAACAACAATATTAGAATGTTAACCAAGGAGGATGGCTCCTCAACCCAAAATATCTAGGATATTAGGGATGAGGCTAAGAATTTTTTTAGCTCCTTGCTAGGTGAAGGACTAGTTTGCAATGCCCAAGCAAAGGATTCTCTTCTTCAATTTATCCCCCAAATTATTTACGAGATGACCAATGAGTCCCTCACAATGGTATTTTCTAATGAAGATATCAAAGATGCCATTTTTAGCATGGATCCGGACAAGGCTCTTGGGCCAGATGGTTTCTCGCCTCATTTTTATCAAGTTTTTTAAGATATTGTTGGTGCAGACGTCATCCCTGCCATTAGGGAGTTCCAAACTTCTAATCACATTCCTAGGGGTTTTAATTCAACATTTATAGCTTTGATACCCAAAGGCCCCAATCCTAATACTATGGTTGATTTCAGGCCGGTTAGCCTATGTAATGTATCCTATAAAATATTGTACAAAGTCTTATCTAACTGCTTGAAGAAGGTCTTGCCTGTTATCATTGATCCAAGTCAAGAAAGTTTGATTCAGGGGAAATCAATATTATATGGAGTTATCACAGTTCATGAGGCTCTCCATACGACTGCCCAGACTAAGAAGGCAATCATGGCCTTAAAGCTAGATATGAACAAAGCTTTTGACAGGATAAATTGGGATTTCTTGGAGGCAGTTTTAGTAAAATTCGGTTTCCACACTCAATGGATCAAGTCAGTCAGAGAATGTATTTTGAAGGTTTGGTTTTTAGTCTTGGTAAATGGGTCTACAACAGGATTTTTTCAACGTAAATGAGGACTAAGACAAGGAGATCCCATCAGTCCCATGCTTTTCATCATTGTAGCAGAAGGCTTAGGAAGAACCATCAAGGTAGCGATAACAACTAGACTTATATCAGGCATAAATGCAACTTCGTTAACAGCCCCATTGACCCATCAACAATTTGTTGATGACACGTTGTTGCTTACGTTGGATTCAGTGGTTGAGGCAAGAAGGATCAGACACATTCTTAAGATGTATGAGGAGGCAACCGAATAGAAAGTAAATTTTAATAAGAGCAAGCTGTATTTTATAAATACCCCCATTCCCAAGAAAAACAACATTGCTAGAATTCTAGAATGCCAGATTGCGTCCCTTCCTACCTCCTACTTAGGCCTTCCCATTTTCTATGGGAAATTGGAAGGGTCAATGTGGAATATTGTGCTAGAGAGGATCCAAAAAAAGCTAGCAGGCTGGAAAGGACATTTATTATCTCAAGCGGGCAAAGCAGTCTTAAAAATGGCCTCCCTACAAAGTATACATGTATATTTATTATCGGTTTTTAGAGCTCCAAGCAAGGTGTATCATAAAATCAAGCAATTTCAAAAGAACTTTCTCTGGTCAGGGATCGAGGATAAAAAAATGATCCATTTGGTAGGGTGGAATAAGGTTTACAAACCTAAGGTATAGGGGGGCTAGGGCTTAGGAGAGTTGCTAATATCAACATAGCTCTGCTAGCCAAACAAGCATGGTAGCTATTAACCAAGGTCAAAAATGAATGGACGACCATAGTCAAGAGGAAATACCTCCAAGGATCAAATTTCCTCAATGATAATCTGGTGAGTAGGGGGTCAGCTTTATGGAAGGCAATCCTAACAAGAAAAGGTCTAGTCAAGAGAGGGATTAGATGGATCCTTGGAAATGGGAAAATGATAAAATTTTGGAAGGACCGATGGGCGAGACCTGAGAAATTATCCTATAATCCCCGATTGGCTAGGATCCAAGAACACATGGAGTAGTAGATTGGACAAAGGGTGGCTGATTACATCTGGTAGGATATGAACACCCCTAGGTGGAAATACATCAGAGTATAGGGTTTTTAAGTTGAGTCCGAAGAACTTCATAATATTTTAACACAACAAATTCTTCCCTCTGGAGAATATGAGGATCACATTGCTTGGGCCGAGACTGAAAGTGGATATTTTATGGTCAAATCCACCTATAACTTGCTCCTCAATAATGAAGACCAACAATTTCAACCGAATTTGGTCTGGATCAAGGGTTTAATCCCTAAAATATCTTTTTTCTCATGGATGGTGATCTAAGGAAAAATTCTTACCATGGATAATATTTTGACCAAAGGTATGGTTATTGCTAACCGTTGTCATATGTGTAGGGCTAGGTGGGATTCAACCCAACATTTGTTCCTAGAGTGTCCGGTGGTAGCGTCCATCCTTGATGAACTTTTCTAGGCTTTTAGGATCTCATGGGTCAAGCTAGCTTTAGTTTTTGAAGTGTTCCAACAATGGCCTCAACCCTTTGTTAGTTTGAAACTTAAGTACCTTTGGAAAATCTGTTGGCACCATTTCCTGTGGCAGATATGGTTATAAAGGAATCATAGATATTTTAAGGACACCAGTCATAGCCTTAAAACAATCCTCAATAGAATCCTTGCCTTTGTGAAAGAAAACATTAGTATCCTTGCTGAGGAGAACCGTATAATCCCTCCCTAGGAAAGACAAATTGCTTTAGCCTTAGGTATTGAGGAAAAGCCTTTCATCCCTCTACCCAATCCCATAAATGGGGTCTCTTAGGAGCCATCCCCTAGGGGTTGGTTCAAATTTAACTTTGATGGTGCAGCTAAGGAGAACTCGGGAAGAGCAGGAGCTGGAGAAGTAATCAGAGATCATCAAGGAAACCTAGTTAAGTCCTTTTTTAAACCATTGGGAATTAGAACTAATAATGAGGTGGAAGCTAGAGCCCTTTTGAGAGGGTTAAAATTTTCCTAGGAGACTCATGGAAATTTGATGATTGAAGGCAATTCCATGAATATCATCAACCTGTTAACCAATGGCAAAAAACCTCCATGGAGGATTGAGGTCGTCATCCATGAGGCAAGGATCCTTTTTGTGGCAAGATAGGATAGGAGGATTCACCATGTGTTTCGTGAGGCCAAAAAAGTGGCTGAAAAATTAGCCAATGTGGGTATTGATGCGGGAAGTTTGATGATGTGGACACAAGGGGTACCACGTGAAGTGGAAGACATTCTTAGAAATTAAAATAACACTACTGATTAAGGAGAAATGTGGAAGGGTGCTTTTTCCCCAAGTTTTTCGTGATAAGCATAGAGTTTTTTCTCTAAGTCAACTCAAACGGCTATCGTTGTAAGTAATGTTAATTGTCATGTTGAACTGTCTTTCTGCAGTAAGTGTAAGGTGTTGTAGGATAACCAACACAATTTTTGAAAAGAATATTCTAAGGATGACTAGGATCCACAATATCAGCATAAGGCTAGATTTTGTATTAGGTTTTGGGTTAACCTGCAAAACCCGGTAATTAATGACGACTTCCGTTTACCAAAAAAATACATTCATAGGAGAAATATATTTATTGACTCTCGAATAATGATAAACATCTAATTATTACTAAATTACAAATATATACGAGACTCTTTAAATTTAACTATTTACAAAATATTTATAAGGTACTTGCAAGGTACCAAATAATGTAATAATCTCCAACATCCCCTCCCCCCCATTTTGCATTGTTTGGTATGATGTCATTCTCTCACTTTGATTATGACTTTCAAGCTCTAGTTTTGGTATTAACTTTGCATACTAGTATATGATTTTGGATCTTAGGCTCTAGCTATGGCACTAATTTTGGCTGTTGGTTTTTTAGGCTAACACTTTCTTAATATTTTCATTTCAAATATGCATATCTATCACAATAGCTATAATTTATAACTATCATAATTTTTGGCTTTTTGTTTCATGTTATACATTTAGTGTTACCTATCACTACATTCTCTGTTACATAGTTGGTGTTAATATTTTATGTCATAAAATTGGTATTAGTAGCCCCTATCATCAAGTCATCTTATCTTGTTTTATTATATCTCAATTTAGTACCAATTATCTTTGTGTGCCTTTCAATTTATCTTAGATTTAGATGCAATAAGTCACAAGAATGTTTACCAATTCTAACAAATTTACCTTCATTTTGACCAACAAACTCTGTTCAAAGTAAACTTTTTCTGTAGCCCCTATCATCAAGTCATCTTATCTTGTTTTATTATATCTCAATTTAGTACCAGTTATCTTTGTGTGCCTTTCAATTTATCTTAGATTTAGATGCAATAAGTCACAAGAATGTTTACCAATTCTAACAAATTTATCTTCATTTTGACCAACAAACTCTGGTCAAAGTAAACTTTTTCTATGCTAGCTTTCTCATGAACACATGTGAAACCATTACTATCAAACTTACAAATTTTTAAATCATAATTCTATGGAGAAATCAGTTTAGTGCTATCCTTGCTAGCACCAATATTTCTTTCATATTATCCTTTTCTTTGTATTGATAATATCTTTGAGAATGAATATCACCACAATGAAGATCCCAATGCTTCTCTATATTATGCCCATGTCTTCTACAATGGTTACAATTGTTCATACTACACATTTTGTTCTCTTTCTCTATTTTTTTTAACAAATTTTCTACGACGTATGACTATCACAATATTAGTGCAACATGTCACAAGTTTTGTATTATTTTTCCTTCACACAACTTTATTATCATCTATCCATCCTATATATCCAAGGCCTTCATATTTAAAATTTTATGGTATTATACTTTTCTCTCATTTCTCAAACTTGTACCTTTGTGTTTTATTTTATTTTATTATTTTTAACCTATCCCTTTAGTGTACCTTTGAAAAATAACTTTATTTTGTATCACCACCTTGATTCCTATCAATATCAACACAACTTAGAACATCAATAGCCCTATCATTGTCACAACATTCATTATCACAATTTGATCCAACACAAATATTCCCTATACCACATCCACTTGTTGCACATTATTTATCTCCATTATTAGTGCTTAAATCCCCTGTGTTACATGTTATGTTTATTCCCTTAACAAGGTTCCTTGTATAACAACATACATATATTATCATGAGTTTCAAATCATGAGTATCACAAGTCACATGAGCCTTCATGGGCTCCAAATCTCTTGTATCACAAGTCACATGAGCCTTCATGGGCTCCAAATCCCTTGTATCACAACAATTATCCACCATAATGGGCTTTAAATCACATGTATTGCAATTCATATATTTTCCTTGTATAACATCCCTTGTATCACAATTGATATCTTTCTTATGAAGAAGTCTGTATCATAACAAGCATTTATCATAAGTATTTTATCCTTTAATGTCTTAATCATTTCCTATATTCTTTTTGTACTTCCCCTTAAGGACATTGATAGTGATTAATGTTATGTATATTATTTTCCTTAATTCAACATGTCATGTAACAAATATATTAGAGAATTCATTAGCCTCTTCAAGAATAATATGTATGTAGTCCTTTAGTGTTGAGAAATCCCCCTTTTTATCTTCTTCATGAATCATTGGTAGGTACCATATTAATTATACTAATTCGTACTTTTGATATTTTTTGATAATGGAATGTAAGCAAAGATTCAAGTTTAACATTTTTTTATTTTCATCAATGTCTCTATCTTCCTAAGAAATATCTCTAGCTATTTGTATTTCATCATGACCATCACATATATCAAATTTCTCCCAAACATTTCTAACATAAAAATTTTCTAACTCACAATAATTCTTAAGAGCAATATATCTAATGTTGTTCTAAAGTAGGTCACACGTGTCATGTGTTTCACTCATCATTTTGAATTTATTACCCAATACTTCATATCGTTCTTGTTTAGATTATTCTTTACATGATTTTGATGTCAAAATTATTTTTAATGTCCGATTAATTTGAAAATTTTCTTGTTTTTCTTCATATATACTAGTTTGCGATGATGTACACCTTTTAATATCACTTTGTTTTCTCTTTGCTTTTCCCATCCTATCTAATGAAGTGAACACTTTTATTTGTAGAAATTCTTAAACTTATAACTTCATTTTAAATTCCATATATCCACTCCTAATAATTTTTCCTATTTATAGGAGTGATCATTGATGGTATTATACTACCTTGTGATTTATGAAGTCGATCTCCAAATTTGCTTTGAAAATATTATCTTTGGAGACTGTATATTTTGTTCTAAGTTTGCAATGTAAAAGATTCAAGGATCCTTTTCAAAACCCCTTCATTTTTCTATCAATAATATAAAAAAAAATCTATTTTAAAATATTTTCTTTGTTTTGGGACCCTCTTCTAATATAATTTTGTTCTTTGAACAAATGTGACTTTGTGAGAGGAATTTTTTATGTGGAATTTATTGTATTTTTTTCATTTCCTTCAAATGTAAAATCCCTTAATTAATGTCATTTTTTAATCTCAATTCTTCTCTATTTTGCTCGAATAAGTGGGGTTTAAAAAAATCCTTTTAATTATCAAGTATAAAGTCTTTTAATTCCTTAATTAAATGTTTGTATTCTTTGAAACTTCTTTACTTAAAAAAATATTTTTAAGGTTTCTTTTTCCTTTTATGATTTTGTCTCCATTAAACTTGTCGTATGGACCAATATTATCATTCACCAATTTTTTAAAAAAACCTTCAAATATTTCCTTGCCTCCTCTTTATCATTAAAAATTGTTTCTTATGAATTCCTTTTGTCTCTCTAATTATTTTCCTTTCAATAATAAACTTTGGAGGTAAACACTATTTTCATATCATATAAAACATGCTAAAAAAATATGTTCTCTTCTTTTCTCGAATTAATCCTTCAATATATCTAATTCTTTTCTAGAAAGCTCCTTTCAAAAATTTCCTTGCCAAATAATCACCTCCAAAAAGCAAATGAGCTTTAAAATGTTTTAATTCTTCATTTATATTTTATTCTTTCCAAATAAAATATCAAACTTTTTAATAAAGCAATTGTTGCTCAATATTAATCCTCAATTATATTGGTGTCAACCTTATTACCTTATCACCATATATCATTCACTCTTTTAAAAATAAAGTGTGCACATTATGAATTTACCTTGCAATTTTCCCTCTAGTTTTAAAGGGCACTCAATATATTGAAATGTTCCCTCCTACAATCTCCAATGGTGCTTAATATTTTATATGTGAAAACAACCTTTCCTACAATCTCCAATTATGCTCAATCTTCTAAAAAAATTTCTCACCTGATATTCCATCAACTTGCTATTAATTTCCTCCTTGGAAATGTCCAATGAGAATTCCATTTTTTGCAATATGCATTTTATTTTTTTCTTTATACTAGAATATATTTTAAATAATATCTTATTGTGCTTGCTTCTCCCAAACATTGCTTCTGCAACCTTGAATTCTATCTCATCTCTTATCTAGGCCTTCCTACAAATTTTTATAATGAACTATCCTCATCAATTGAAACTCAAAATTTCCTCCAGAGTCGACTCAGACACCTTACAAGGTTATCTTCATGGGTTCCTCCCATGACTCTTCCTTGTGGCTTCTCTTCCCATGACTTTCATTGTGACTTATTTCTAAAAAGCTCTTAATGTTTATCTAACTACTACATTCTTTTAACGTGGATTTGCAATAGGTGTGGCAACCTCCCCTTTAACATGGATCTATTAACTAACTTGCTTAACTTTACTCTCTCATATTGACTTGTTAAACATGGCTTTCTCAACCTTGGCTTCTTTTAGTCTGGTTCTTATATCAATAGAATTTTCTCTCACTATAGCTCATATTTCCTTTTCACTATGTATTACTTAAACAAATCTTCTCTTTACTATGGCTTAATCAAATATTCTCTATACTATTACTTTAATACCACTAATAGCAATAAGTTAAATTTCTCACACAATATGTGTGTGTGGGTGTGTGTGATACACAAATATTCAAGTCATTACTCAAAATAAATAAACTTACTATATTCATGTTGTATGATTAAAAACTATTACAATACAATTGAAGTATTATAAAATTTTATTACACATCTATCTCACATGATATCCTTATTAATAGCTTTACAAAGAGACTTGAAATTGTAACTTCAACTAACACTTCATATCCTTAAACTTATGGGAGACATGATTTTTCGTATTTTTCATAGGAGAAATATATTCATTGACTCTCTAAAAATGAAAACATCTAATAATTACTAAATGACAAATATTTACAAGACTCCTAGACTCCAACTATTTACAAAGTATTTACAAAATATTTACAAGGTACTTACAAGGTACCAAATAATATAATAATCCCCAACAAATGCATGTAACTATTTATAAATTGTAAGCAAAATAATGACACCCAAATAAAGAAATACTGAAACAAGCAATTGCAATGAATAATATGATCTTTGTATTGAAATTTTGGGAGCCTTGGTCTCCTCTTTTACAATGATGATATGCCCCAATTTACAGGGGTTACAAAAATATGCTTGCTTTCAATTTTACAATGCAAAAATGAGGGGAAAACCCCTTTTGCATATAAAATAGAATGTGGGTGTCTTTGATATTTTGTTGCTCCAATCATATTGTCGGATGGGCTTAAATATCCTTGCAGGCCATCCTTGCTTTAGTAGCTCTTCAGAAGCCTGTCACATGCACACGTACGCTTGCAAATAGAAATAAGGGATTAGTAGCACCTACTCATGTAAGTAATGAAGTAACTACAAAAAACCTGAATAAACCATTTGCAAAATGTGTAAAATGATATGTAGAAGATAGAAAAACAATAAACTCTTATACCTTGCTGACTTACCCGATCTAATATGTGTCTGTCGTCGGACTCATATGCTCTTGAGCCAATGCGAGAGTGCATTTTGGACTGACTAAATGTGTGTTGGTATTTGTAAAATTTGAATGCACATTTACGACTGTGTAAATTCCTTCTACCATTTGTGGTTGAAAGGTAGAGTTGCTAGGGTTTGATCCAAGAGCATTGATGAGTCGATCTCCAAGTGCATAGATGAACTCCTGTAGAGATTCTAGTAGTGTAATAGTATAAAATTCAGCCTCCTTTCAGGTGGTGAGATGATGGTGCCTTTATAGGAATTTTAGGATTTTGGAGGGAAAATATAGGTGGCAAGCCAAGGATCCCAAGTGGTAGGGACTGGACAGCCACCTATCCTTGGAAACTGCAGTGAGTCACCTAGGGTGTCTCACTTAGGTGGAGTGGTGGCATGTGGGTAGGTGGAAGTGGAGTGAGTGGAGTGAGGTGTGAGATGTGGCAAGGGGAGGGGTAGTGGTGGCTAGGACATGTGTCACATGGGGAGATAGGGTATCCTAGGGGGATTTTCTAGATTTAATAAAATCTAGAAAATAGGATAATATGTAGGATTAATATGCCTAAGTCAAAACTTAGGCATATTATTATTATGCAGGATTGTGGGGTGCATGGAGGCTTTTGTGGAGGACTAGGTTTTGGTGTCTACAGATGCCCCTTTTTGTACTACATTGCGTGAAATACAATGTGGTGCAAAAATAAGAGACACCTGACATTATTGGATGAAGCAACAGGCTCAAGTTATCTCAATGCAAAGAATGAATGAATTTTTTATTTTGGATTACCCCCTCAAGTGATGAATGGATGAAATATGGAACAAATGAGACCCATGAGTCACTTGAATTATTTTGGATGGTTGAGGGATGATGTGTGGTGGATGATGAAGATCAAGCTGGTTACCCCAAGTTTGGAGTGGGCTATATTTATGAAACTTTGCTTTGGTAGAAATGAGTGCACATTTGATGTGGTAGATGGACCATCCGATATGGGTGTGCACATGATGTTGTTTTTGAGGTTAGTGTGCCTCGATTATAATCATCACATTCAAACCCTTAGCATGATGCATACCAATTTTGAGAAATTTTGCTTTTATGACCCCATGGAGAGGAGTATATGATAGATTTGGCAAATTTCCTTGGATTGAGTGATTTGATGAATTTGTTGAAATTTGAATGTTTTTGGGGAGGAAATTTGAAATTGTGTTTGACCAGGTTCAAATGCTTACCCGCGTTTAAGGCTGGTTAGATGCAGATTCGTGTTTACGTGTACCTTCCAATCACAAATACACATTTAGACACACTCGATAAATATGGGCCCATGTTTGGAGGCACAAAAATTAGCTATAAATAGGTTTGGGGGGCCCATTTGGTTTCATTATTGCAATTGATATTGAGTGAGCATTTGAGAGAGTTGTGGAGTGATAGTGGTTGCAATGGCGGTGGGGATGCACAAGCTGTGGTGGCTGTGCTGTGGAATCTATTTGGGTGGTCGAGGTAGGTCTCAATGTCTTTCTTGTTTTGATTTATTTTACTTTTTTTGTGTTTGCTTTGTTTTTGTGTTTTTTTTTATGACCATAAAGGGGTGGGCAAAAAATTATTATTTTTATTTTTTTGAAAAATGGGTAGGCGATTTTTTTTTTTTTTGAAAAACAGTAAAAGGGTGGGCAATTTTTTTTTTGAAAATTGATAGTGGAATATATATATTTTTTTGAAATAAACAATATGATGGTGAATAAATGATGGAAATGTTTTTGTGTTGTATTTTTTTTTTAAATGAACAAGATGTGAAAAAATGATGGAAATATTTTTGTGTTGTATTTTTTGCAGGTGAAAGGATTTTTGGAGGCTCGCCACCATTTTTCTCCTGTCCTTTCTCATGTGAGAAAGGAATTTACTGACGATCACTGGAATTGGTTGGAGACAATGACTTAGTTGGGTGTGGTAGAGTTGAGCAAGTGAGGGCAAATGAGGAGTACTTGTCGGCCTTGGTAGAGAGATGGGACCCTGACAAGGGGTCATTTTAGCTCACAACCAGGGAGATTACTATTACCCTAGAATATTTTTGTCACATATTCTATGTTCCTTGTTGAGGGGATACTAATCTGACTTGGGAACGAAAAGGAGAATGAGTTGAGTCCCTTATTCGATAATAGATGGGAGGATTTGGATGTTAGTAGGGGTAGGATTTAGTATCTGGAGATGTTCTAGAAGGGATATCTATAACCACTACCTACATTTGTGATGTATATTTTATCCACTATGTTGCTACCCTGTAGTACTAGGGCTAGGTTCCCATGGAACCAAATCAGGCTAGTGTTGGATATGATTGATGAGCCTCATGTGTACGCTTGGGCACCTTCCTTGCTCTACCAGATGTATGTGGAGCTTTATGAGGTGAAGAGATGAGAGAAGAAGGGTTTAGGCTATAGTTTTCTTCTCCAGCTTTGGGGATGGGAGCACTTCAAAGTGGCTCAACCTAATGGTTTACCTTGCGAGTGGGATAGCTCACACCCTTATGCTCTTTGTTGGTGAACCAGTAGGGAGCTTCCATCAAGTCATCCTAGCCATAGTAGCTAGGAGTATCATGAGATATGGCCTAGATTGACTAGTGTAGATGTTATTTGACGACCATGGATGGGGGTTTCTTGGATTGAGGATAGTGCACAACTATGATGGACTAGGTAGGCCAAATGGGTGGTTGGGTGACATGGTAGAGAGAGGATTTGATCTAGTTCTCTCATGTCCTATGATAGTTTGGGATGGTGCAGGGGGTTCTTAATGCTCCAATAATATATAGCCATCGGGATGATGATCTTAGTCTCCTTTATCCTTCTCATGATTGGGATACTGATGACCCAAGATGATGAGGCATTTGATACCCCAACTATGAATGATATTGGAACCACTTTTGAGTATAATGTATGGTTTTCTTCATAGCCTCCTTGGGCACCTAGTTAGGCTATTGATAATGGAGGTAGTGGATATTATTGGTATCATATAGAGGAGACTCCTCTATGATAAAGACATCACCAAGATAGTGGTGTCAAGAGGCAGGCGAGGGTTGATGTGGATCTACCTCTAGATACTAGAGTTGGGGGTGATGAAGATGGGGGTGGTGATGGTGGAGGTGGAGGTATGGATGCCATGGAGGAGGTTCTAGAGAGACCTTAGGTGCATAGTGAGGAGGCTTGGGGTGTCCTCAAGGTAGGGTAGGATAGCTTGGGTGAGGAGTGAGATCACCTCCCATAAGCTATAGCAACCCATGACATAGATATTGCTAGGCTATAGAGTGCACTAGTAGTTTGAGACATTGAGATAGTGCATCTATGGATAGATATGGAGGGTCTACGAGTGACCCTCGATATAGGTGGGGATAGTACTCATGTTTCTACCCTTCACACTGAGATTACACTACATGAATTGTGTCAAAGATAGGATCTATCTCATTTGTGATCTCAGGAGATTTATATTTAGTCACTTGAGGATTTATTATCTCAGCATCATATTCATTTGCCTATGCAGCCTTCTTCTTCTATGTATGGATCTAGTAGGCAAAGTGAAAGTCTAGGCCTGGTAGCTCATGACTCGAGGGCTCCTACTTTTTGTGATCCATCAGGGTCACAGGGATCTGCTCATGGCCCTCCCCAATATTGGGGTGGCATTAGCTAGTAGCGCTTATTACCTCTTTTTGTGGTTTTTAATTTTTTTTTAGCCTTAGTGCTCTTATGTATACAACCTTTTGGTGAAATTTTGTATATGTGATTCATATATATATATATGATATATATATATATATATATATACTGTTATTTTGTTTATGCATTTTTTGTAGTGTTTTTATTGTGGATGTATGGATGAATGCATATGTATGTGATGGAATGAATGTTTAATAAATGATATGCCTAATTTATTATGATGATGTATGCAAATGAGGTGATGGTATTATGTTCTAATGATTATTTGTAGATGGTTTAGACTTTGGTATGACCGACTTTATCTTTATTTCTTAATCAGGGGTACCAACATAATAGTACTAGCTTAACTATATGTTGATAGCTTGGTAATGTGATGATGGTATGGAATGGAAGCTCGCTTATGACTTTGTTTGCCTTAGAGATAAAGGATCTAGAGTTGTTTTGCAAATACTCAAACATCCTAGTGATCTCAAACAAAATCATCTATTAATATCCCAAATTTATAATATGCCAATGGTATTCTTAGCTAAGTCAAATTTCCAGTGACCAACTTTGTGTGTAGTGAATGTTCATTTCCAATCATGAGCTAGGGCAGACTAATCAATTGTAACTTATGCCAATAAGCTAGCTCATATGAGAGTGATATAGGTATGTATAAAATAAGATCACTAATGTGACATAAATGTCTCCACGCATAAGGATACTCTCATTTCCAGGTCGGTTCTAAGAACCCATTGTTGTAATGGGGATCACCCCACGGTTTTCAAAATACTAAGAATTCCAGGGATTCAAGCTCTTTTCCCTTCTTTTATTGCATTTGGATTTTTGTATTTTGGGATTTTATTTGGGATTTTTGCTCATTTTTGTAGAGGAGCAAAGGGTATTTTTATTTATGGCTTTTGGGACTTGCTCATTTTGAAGAAGAGCAAGGGGATTTTTTTTGATTTTGTGATTTGCTCGATTTGTGAAAGAGCAAGGGATTTTATTTTTTTGGAATGATTTTGGGATACTTGCTCATTTTGTGGAAGAGCAAGGGATATTATATTTTATTTTTATTTTTGGGATACTTTCTTGGTTTGAAGAAGAGCAAGGGATATTTTTTTTGGAGGGGAAGTGGGAGCTTGTCCTTTTGCCAATTCTTAGTTTTCTAGACCATGCACATAATTGGATGAGTAGGGAAAACCATTCGCTTTATGGAAATAGCTACTCATGACTTCGTCCTTCCTAGAGTTCACAATGTTTTAATGTGTTTTGATGTGCATGGTTGAAGAGGAAACTTGATGGGGCCAAGACCAACCTATAGCATTTCAAACTTGTTTGACTTTTGATTGAGGTTGTTTAAAACACTAGAAGTCACTAAGTAGCCAAAAACAACCAGGTATTATTTGAAAAACTTGTTATGCGAGATGCAACTATACTTTCCTTGTGAGATTTTTAACACTAAGGGGTGTGCATAAAATAGTTAGTGGTCATATAATCATCATTGTTGATGGTCATGTGGTATCTATCCTATCTTATACGGACCTCTTAATGATCAAAATACCACAAGGAAAGTTGTAAATGATTGTGACTGATGGATTTGTGACTAATGTTAATATTGAAGGTGCCCCTAATTAAGGAAACAAGACATAGTGGACTAGAAATTATCCAAAATGATCTAATGATGCCTAATATTATAATCTACATGGATGGATGCAAATGATACAACTGTATGTATGCAATGTAGGTGGTGCACAAAATTTTGGTAATGCAATATTTTTGTGTTTTTTTTTTTTAAGCCATGTATATGTATATATATAATTCACATCATGCATAGAACACTCTCAGGTGAATGATATTCAATGGTTTAGGCTCCATTATTCCCTCTAAATATGCAAGCCTATACGTTCTAAGACCCAAATTTTGCTTGACAATATATGGACCTAACCAATTAGCCATAAATTTGTCATGCAAGTGTGACAATGCATTGGTATTCTATTGATTCTCTTTAAGAACAAGATCTCCTACTTGGAATTCATGGAGATGAAATTTTGCGTTATAAGCATGCTTGATGCGATATTGATACACTCATAGGTGTTCTAAGGCATTGATTCACCTTTCATCAAGGAGTGTGAGTTGGTCAAGATGTGCTTGTCTAGCGGTGTTGTCATCCATGAATTCTTGTAATGTGATTCATAATGAGGGGATCTCAAGCTCAAGAGGTATGATTGCTTTGGCTCCATAGACCAATGAAAATGGTGTTGCCCCTATAGGTTTTTAGATGCTCATTCGATAAGCCCGTAGCACCAAGGGGATTTGTGTATGCCAATCTCTATGATTTTCTTTAACATATTTCTTGAGAATGGCTATCAATATCTTATTGGTCACCTCAACTTATCCATTTTCCTGTGGGTAATAAGGAGTCAATAAACTATGTTGGATGTTGTATTTTTTGCATAGTGCTTGAACATACTGTAGACACCAAAACAGCACCAATCCGATTATGTGACTGCAAACACTGATCGCTTTGACAAACACAGCCCCCAGGGCAGCCCTCAGAGGTCAAACAAGTGGTCCTAACCACTTTCATAGCAATTTTGTAAGGTCAGGAAGCAATTTGGCACATTTAGACACTTTGCTCAGTATTCGTCTCACCCAGGGACGAATACTAACTGGAATTCGTCTCACCCAGGGACGAATTCTGAAATCGTCTCACCCAGGGACGAATTCCAAGTTTAACGGGCAAAAAGAAGAATGGTGCCAAGTGGCAGCCCAGGACGCTCGCTTGATGACTCTCGCCTCGCACACGTGTGTGGGTGGATAGATAGGCCGTTAGAGGACTCGTCACAAGGGCGCTTATGAGAGCCCAAGTCAATGGAGGACTCCCCTCCCTCATGGGAAGACATGACTGCCACATGGCACCTATGACCAACACATGGCATTTGTGCTTCCCTCTCAAAAGAGACCCCATGGGTCTATAAAAGGTGGGACTTTTCTCACCCAAAAGGACAGATTGAAGGAGATTTCAAGCAACGAAGTGCTGCCGAGTTGAACACCCACTTGCATCCCCTTTGATTCACCTTCTCACATCCACCAATCTCTTTTGCAAGGGAGGTTGTTGGGTGGCTTTTGGAAGCTTGAATCTGACCCAAATCCAACATATGGACACCTGAATCAACCAATTTGCAGACATCCCAATCCTAAGAGGTTTTGGGCCCATCCCTAGTGGATTGGCGCCAAGATCAAGTGCCAACGGTGGGAGGCCCACTTGGGCACCCCCGCACTTTCTAAGTTTTATTTCAAAAGCATTCTAGATTATTGTTTCAGGTTGCATATCATGTTATTCTATTTGGTTAACTCATAGCTTCAATTTCATAACATTCTGATCAGATTTTATCATGCTTTGTGTCGCTTTGTTGTTTCACTAACTTGCAGGTGGCGATATCGAATTCCCGAGGATAGAGGCCAAATTGGGAGAATCCGACCATCTGGGTCATCCCAAAATGGCCCCAATTACATAACCCCCCTATTTGCAGGCATTTTGCAGGTCCCGAGATTCGACATTGGAGCAGCAGTAGGTCGGCTTTTCCAACACAGAAGAATTCGTCCCACCCAGGGACGAATAGCAGTCAAAATTCGTCCTGCCTAGGGACGAATTCCAGTTGAAGGTAGATTGGCCGACTGTCTCAATGGCAGTGGCCTTCTGGTGATGTCTTCTGTCCTCTGTCAGGTTTTCAGGTCATTTAGAGTCATTTTGTCTATCGATTTGGCTAATTATTTACATGCATCTTTTGGCGATTTTAGAGAACAAACACTTACTATTTGCAACAGGTGCTACTGACATCTTCGTTGTTTCTTTGTTCGCAGGAGGAGCAACAGAGGTCAAGGACTCATCGACATCAGCGGCGGCATCATCTTGGCCCGTCCATTTCAAGTGTGGGCACGCGGGAAGAGGAACCTTAAGTCTCGATTGTAGTCAAATTCTTTTAACGCTCCTAGCCCCCGAAAAGGGAGGAGGCGTATTTGTAACAGAGATCAAGAAAGTTTAATGAAAGGGCTGTGTTTTCTCCATTTGCTTGTGTCTCTTCCAATGCGTTTCTTTCATTTCATGCAATTTACATTTCTAGGACTTAAGCGTATTTGATTTTGAATGCATCGCAATTAGTGTTTCCTTCGCCCGAAATCTCGTGCTTTCAGTGGCGATCACGGTGGGACCCTGTTCCCTGGTTTTTAAGATCACAAAAACTGATCAAATTTCTGTGTTTTGTGTTTGACAGGTACCTTTTTGGTTTCTGACTGTTATTCGTCCTTGGCTGTGGCGATTGCTTTACTGAAATTCGTCTGACCCTGAGACGAATTCAAATTCGTCTCTGGGAGGGACGAATTCTGTTCTGTAATTCGTCTCACCGAGGGACGAATTTCTGTCTGCAACTTTTCAGAGCAGAAATTCAGAAGCAACCGGTCCAGGCAGAGAAGAGGTAGGGATTTTCATAATCTCTGTTAAATTTTCTGTTTCTGTTTCTGTTTCTTTAATTGTTTTCATTTAATCCTGCATTGCATTAGGAAAAGTCATTTATGCTTGTTTCATTTTCGTTAAATAAAATGAATCCCACACACTTCACGCAATAATTTTAAACCAAGGAGCTGGTCGTAAGACCCCAGCCCTTGAGCAAGACCAACGGTGGGTTCATCACCACCTTGGCTTAGCTTTGCATCCATTTCCCGATTGTCAACCGTTGTTAGGCGTAAATCCCGACGAAAGCCGACCGAGTGTCGCCGGGGTGATTCCCATGCGCGCGAGGATAAGTCTTCTATGGTAGGTGCCATTAACAGGACAATCCCCCTTCCGTACCGCCTACGTACCACGTACCTTCTGCTCTCACGTACCTATAGTCTCCCTCTCGTAAGGGCGGGTATATAGAGAGGTTGGTATATCGGCCTGGTTGGTATATTGAAGGGGCTACCATTTTGGGAGTTATATGAGCCATCATAATGCATTTAAACGTTCTTCAAAACCTACAAAAACAAAACAAAACATCAAAATGCACTAAACCAGTTTAGGGCACACCAATAATCCTTAAAAGAGATAATCACGGTTTGCGCATGTGTGTGTTTATTTCTGCTTAGTGTAGACAAAAAGAAAAATCATCATAAACGAGATAAAAATCTACTTAGATAGTATAGAAGCAACGCAATGGTGTACACCCGTAGCCAAGCCCAATCAAGGGCAGAAGCTCGGAAGGTACACAAGAAGCGTGCACAAGTCACCTTCGCTTCAGTCTTGAGGACTTGGTCATACCGCCTTATCGGTCTGGCCTACAAAAGAATCCGATTCAGAATCCTCGATGGGGTATGCCCATTCAAAGCAGCCCCTTTCAGGAAGACGCCCTACATGTAGACCTTGATGTAAACAGAGAATCACCTTCTGAGGTTAGACATGAGTGGCCACAGCGCGATGGAGCGCTAGAGAGGCACACTATCCATTTGGAGGGACAACGTGGATATGGCGTCCCTTCTTTACCTCCCATCAGGACGGAAAGACAAAATCCGGAGCGCAGGGCTCCTTACACAGGGCGAGCTAACTCCGCCCGCCCCGTCCAAACCCGTGAAAGAGAGTACGAGGAAAGCCATCGCATTCCTCGAGGACAACAAACAGCGTGGGAACCTTGCGTTTCCGCACTTGCTAGGTATCATGATCATACATCAAGGCCATAGCCTCGAGTACATGTCGCCCACCTCGACAGAGGGAAGCGACCCATTGAAACTTTAGATCAGCAAACTCGAGGCAAACACATAGGAGAAACATTCGAACCTCCTGAGCAAAATAGGGTAGACCAAATTGACCCGATAGTTGCTAGACAGACCACCCGTCAAGCCCAAATCACGCGGCTTAAACAAAGTCATCAGGAGATAGAGTACCGACACCGCTTGGATAGAGAGCGCATGCAACGCGAAGCGGATGAGTTACGCTATGAACTACCTGAGAGGGAGCCAACCCCTCGCATCCAAAGGGCCAAACAATATGAGAGGCACAATTCATTGGTGCAGGACAGGTCTCCACGACCTCGTCAAGCTTTGCCTCCGAGATCTTATAGACCCGAGAGGGAGGCCACTCCCCGAAACAATGATGGGTACCTTCAGCGAGGACTCGATCAAGGTCATAGGTCTCGCCCAGAGACTCCTCAAGAACTTTATGAGGAGTACGAACCAGAAATAGAATATGCTGAAACTCCCCATCAAGGCAGGAGGATTGCCATTCGGCCACCCCTCCATAGGCCCCCAGTTTACCATAACTTACAACGGGAGCGAACAAGAGAGGAAGAAATAAAATCTTTCGATGCATACCAAGCGCTATTAGAGCGTTTGGAGTCTCTTGGAGACAAAAGCAGCTGGGCATCAAAAACCCACATTACGTCAACTCCGCAGTAATCCGGTGCATCCCTCAGTGCCTACACCTCTTTACCCCGAGCACTTCAAGTTGCCTCAATTGGCAATCTTTAAAGGTGAAGAGGACGCACAAGAACACGTTACAAGATTTCTAAGCCAATGCTTCGGCATCCAAGATAATGACGCATTGTTGCTTAGAACGTTCATAACCACATTCGCAGGCCCCGCCTCGGATTGGTTCACACAACTACCTAAACACAACATAAGCAACTTAGATCAATTAGTAGATGCGTTTCTTGAACGCTTTGCCTTCAACACAAGGAAGAAGGCATCACTGAGTGATCTGGCGAGCCTCAAGCAATTTGAGGAAGAAACAATGGCAGCATATGGGAATCGATGGAGAGCTTTGCTTTCTAAGTTACCCTACCGTCCCCCTATGTCTGATCTCACGTAGATGTTCGCAAAAAGTTGCTTAAAATCAATCTCTGGTCTATTGTTGCTGCGACAATACGACAGCTTAGAAGAAGCTTTGGCGCAAGCCAGAGTTATAGAAGAGATTAAAATAGGCGAAGGCGCAATCGCCAAGCCTAAAAAGAAAGAGTGGAATAAAACCACCAAAATCGGGACAACGCAACCACAACATGCTGCAGTTAACCAAGTTGCGATAAATGTTCCCGCGCCTGTGCAAGAAATGCAGCCTCAAAAGGCTAATTACTAGGCAGTGCCTCCTGCTTATGAAAGAGATAATAGAAGACAGGAGCAGAATCAACAGCGTCGCCCTAGGCGACAATTCACCCCTTACACGGAGTCCAGGGACTCCCTATTTGACCGCTTGTCAGCGGCAAATTTAGTCACTCTGCCAGAAATTCAAAATATAGACCCTAATGCTCCTAAGCCTAGGGGATACAGAGAGGAATTGTATTGTAGATTCCATAGGCGCAGAGGACACGACTTAAATGGATGCCGGAAGTTCAAATAACGAATCCAAGATTTGATCGACAATAGAACATTGGCCGTGGAAAACCCTATAGCGCCAAACAACCAACAAATGGGGGTATTCAAGGACCCTTTCCCTGCCCACGAGGCACAGGCAAAACCACTCCAGATTAACGAGGTGCGACAGAATCTTCCCATGCAAGGATTTGTGGGAATGATTAGCATAGTGACAAGGAACAGAAGGTACCCAGCAGTTTCCCCCGAGGTAGCTACGAGGGAAGTTCCGACAACATCGCAGCCTCAACAACGCCCAACGCAGTTGCCTCCGCCTAGACCCGAAATCACGATACGGACCAAACTCACGCAGAGTTTGCGGACCACATCGGCTAGGCTGTCCATTTACGAGCTTATTCAACAGTCAACACCCCATAGGGAAGCTCTTATGGACATTTTAAAAGCCATCGAATTACAACCTCACGAAGCAAATTCTTTCAACAACTTCGTGGGACATGTGAAACAATGTACGGAGCCGGTCATCACATTCAGAGAAGACGAGGTAAAAACGATATCGAATGACATGGCAGATCCACCCCTACACGTTATCGCGCGGGTCAACGGGATTCCGTACAAGAGAGTGTTGGTAGATACTGGCTCGTCCAGTAACATCATTACCACCGCAGCCTTAAAACATTTGAAGCTGCCAGCCTCTCACATCACAGCCTCCACGTACACACTGCGAGCTTTCAACGATGCAATATGCTCGACAGTCGGCACAGTTGTTCTGCCTATCCAGGTAGGACAAAAATCAATACCTACACTGTGCCATGTGTTAGAAGGCGAGATGGCTTATAATATACTGCTAGGGCGGCCTTGGATCAGGGACATGAAGTGTGTCCCTTCGATCGCCCACCAGTGCTTAAAGTATGCTTATGAAGGAGAAATACATGTAGTCCCAATGGACTTAGAGCCCTTCAAGTATTGCAATGCGGTACAATTCATGCCTCAATCGACCCTCCCTTCAACACATTTGGATTTCCAGCTAAATCCATCTAAACAGTGGTCCAATACCGCAGGCGCCACTGGTGACCAACAAGGCAAAATCCCAGCCAGGTGAGACCTCATCACTCGCTCCTTCATCATCAACGCCACCTATCATGGCCCAACAGAAGGACAAGGGAAAACAGATCATGGAAGAGGTTAAGCCCTTAGAAGAAAGGTTGCCCACAATTTCAACGATATCAACAGAAGAAACACCTCGCACAACAGAAACTAAGACTCCTGAACCACCAAACATGGAATGGACTCAGGAAGGACTACCGTTTCCTCCCACCCAATCATCAACAATCACTGTTGAAATGGCCAGTACGGGCCTGGGGGAATATTTAGTGCAAAATGTTGTGGCGACGCCAGTATTGGAGTCAGTACAAGACATGGGAAGACCTCGCCTTCCCATAGGGACACTTGTTCCTCTAGGCTACCCTCCAAACCAGATGAATTTCGTGTATGGGGGCCTTGATCATGGTCTTGAACCATGCCAACAAAAGGAAGCAGACGAAGAGCCTTTTGTTGAAAACATCAACTATCTCGTCAAACCCAAATTTTGCCCTAAAATATCTCGGCCAATGCAATTGGCATGGATACGGGCTAGGCAGATATGAGCAAGGGATGCGGGTCCTTTGCCAACCAAGATATCATATGCCATATGACAAGTCAGGAGTAGGGTTCAACCACCCCCTGCCCTTAGACATCTTGGTTGAAAATATGCAAGGCCTAGAAATAGGCAACAAGGGGGGATTGGCATTAGATCCGTATGCCAATCCAAATACAGAATACACATTGGGAGACTACCTCCCATGGTCAACAAACACCCTTGGAAACAACAATAATCCCTCTCCTTTGCTAGAGAGAGGTGAAAGTTCAGAGATTAATCCTCAAAGAGAACATCAACGACTTCCGGACATCTTTCTGAAGCTGTTCCCCTTAGAGGTTCCAGATGAAACAATACAGTGTCAAGAGAATCAGGTCCCTCCACCAAGAGTGGAACAACCACAATGGGACCAGATTAACTTACTGGAACAAGGAGAGTCCTCAACGTCGCAAGCAACAGTTGCTGAAGAGAATGAACATTTTTGGGTCTCCGAAAGTGATTCAGAAGATGAGACTGAGATGGACTATCTCAGACATGCACGACGACATCACCGCCCTTTAACTCATGAAGATCTAATGGGACAGATGGGCATATGGTTAGGGCATGAATGGTGGGTAGACCCTGCAAGGTGGGACCAAGTATTGGATCCATGGCTCCAAATTCAAGATGAGCATCGTCCACCTCGAGATCCCATCATGACATCAGTGTCGAGAAAAGACCCTGCCATCCTTTTCACAAATAGGGATGAATTCGCACCTAGGGAAGATCCATTCGTGCCCGTTCCCGTAGAGCCAGATCCAGAGTATAGGGAGCATCTAAAAGAATCGAGCTATCACACCCACGGTTCTGGAGACCAAATTCATTCCATCCACATGATCTCCATTGATTTGACCGCACCCATCCGCAATCCGACCGATCCATCACAATCATTGCACCTAGACATAGATGCCATCGACTGGGATCACGTCAATTCACCTTTATCACCATCAGAGTACTGGCCTTTCGATGAAATGCTTCATTCCACCCCAAGGACAACTCAGGATATTTTTCAGGCTGAAGAGGGACCCGAGGTTCCAAACGCAGATCTAAACTCAGCTAATGATATCCATTTGATCCCAACTCCACATCATTTGGAGGACGGATCCCACATGTCAGTCGAGGAAATGACTGACGTAGACATCGGCTTAGACCCAATGAATCCACAGATTATCAAGCTGGGGGTAAGTCTTTCCCCCGAAGAGCAAGCCGAATACATCGCCCTTCTCAAAGCGAAGAAGGAAGTTTTTGCATGGTCATACAAGGATATGCCGGGACTAGACCCGCAGCTAGTCACGCATAATTTAACGCTTGATCCGACAATCAAGCCCGTAAAGCAAAAACTACGAAAGATGCACCCAACAATGGCCTTGATGGTCAAAGATGAATTACAAAAGCTGTTGGATGCACAGTTTGTCATCTGCGTGGATTATCCGCCATGGCTGTCCAACATGGTTCCCGTCAAGAAGCCCGATGGGAGGATTCGCATATGCACCGATTTTTGAGACCTAAACAAAGCGAGTCCTAAGGATGATTTCCCCTTGCCAAGCATCGACGCGCTAGTAGACGCTACAACAGGTCATGAAATGCTCTCCCTAATGGATGGCTTCTCAGGATACAACCAAATTCGTATCAATCCTGAAGACCAACTTAAAACGGCGTTCACAACGCCTTGGGGGACATTTTGTTATAAGGTCATGCCTTTTGGCCTTAAAAATGCCTGGCGCTACCTACCAACGTGCCATGACATATATCTTCCATGATTACATGCACAAAACTATGGAAGATTACATGGATGATTTGTTAGCCAAGTCTCTTTTGCGCTCAGATCATCTCGGTGACTTAAGCAAGATCCTCGATCGCCTCATAGAGCATAAGGTCAGACCGAATCCCAAGAAGTGCGTATTTGGCGTCACATCTGGAAAACTCTTGGGTTTTATAGTCTCAAAATGAGGCATCGAAGTGGACCCAAAGAAAGTCAAGGCAATCCTTGAAATGGCTCCCCCAACTACCATCAAGCAACTCATAAGTCTGCAAGGAAAGGTCGCATCGATTAAACGCTTCATAGCGCAATTATCTGACAAATGCCGACCCATGAACAAATTATTGCACAAGGGAGTCACATTTCACTGGGATGACGAGTGCCAGTCAGCCTTTGACGAAATCAAACAATACTTGGCTTCGCCGCAGTATTGGCACCACCTAGACCAGGAGTGCCGTTCTACTTATACATCTCAGCCTATCGAGGTGGCACCGGGCGCCATGTTAGCCCAAAAGAATGAACTTCACAAAGAACAGGCTACTTACTATCTTAGCCGCACCCTGGTCGGCTACGAACTTAACTATGCATACGTTGAGAAACTCGCTTGGCGGTGGTGTTTGCTACCAAGAAGCTACGCCACTACATGCCGAGCAACACTACGTATGTTGTGTCTAAGGAGAATCCATTGCGATACATGATGAGTCGTACTTATCATAGTAGTCGCACGGCGAAATGGATCATGTTGTTGACGGAATTTGACATTGAGTTCATTGGGCAAAAATCTATCAAAGGACAAGTCATAGCCGATCAACTAGCAGAGGCTCCTCTTGAAGACGATCAGCCTCTTGGTCATAGAACTACCCGATGATGGGGTCTTCCATGTCTCAGAATCGCCAGATTCTGATGAGCCTGAGTCACAGGCCGACATAACCCTATTCTTCGATGGTTCTAAATGCGAGCAAGGTGGTGGCACGGGAATTGTATTCTTCACACCGCAGGGCGCTCCAATGCCCCTGTCATTTAAATTAAACTTCCAAGTGCACCAACAATAATGCAGAATATGAAGCCTTGCTCCTAGGTCTTCGACAAGCAATCGCCATGAACATCAAACGATTGAATATCTTTGGTGATTCGCTGTTAATAGTCAATCAAGTCAAAGGGGTATATCAATGCAAATGCCCAGTTCGAAGGCCTATAAAGCCCTCGTGGACAAATTCCTGGCAAAACTTGAATGGTACGACATCGAGGCACTCCCTCGATCATCGAATCATTTTGCGGACACAATGGCCTCCTTGGGGTCACTAATCCCGCAAGACCTTTCCGGTGATATGACAACCATTCAAGTCAAAACCTTATCGCAATCCGTGATAGAGCGTGCAAGCTCAGACTTGACACCAGGAATCCACATGATCCAGATTGAACCATCCTCGGATAAGTTCTTTCGAATCCGAGATCGTCTGAAACGTGCCAACTGGGGTCCTTGTTTTCCCCCACTCCCACTAATAGCAACACAACGCTATTCTTACAAGTTCTATCCCATTCAACATTTGTTAGGGAAGAACTTCGAAAGGGATTGGCTGTTCATACTGTCGAGGTTTCTGATCAACAGGACTGGTATTTACCCATAAGAGACTACCTCAAGTTAGGTAATCTTCCCTTTGGATTGACGCACGCCGCAAAATGAACATTCAAGCAGAAAGCGGCTAAGTATGTCTTGATAGGAGACATTTTGTATCGTCGCAGCTATGACGGAATTCTTCTTCGTTGTTTGGACCAAGCAAGAGTCCACTTGGGCAGTCGCCCAAGCGCACGACGGTACATGTGGTGGTCACTTTAGTGGTATGGCCATCGCAAAGCGCATTCTCCGCATGGGCTATTATTGGCCATCTTTAGAGCGAGATTGTTGCGAATATGTCAAGAAGTGCGTGAAATGTCAACATCATGCCAATTTGATGCACGTACCTTCCCAGGCCCTACAGACAGTCCGATTGCTTGGCCATTTTCGTAGTGGGGCCTCGATCTAATCGAAAAGATCTCCCCTGCATCGTCAGGCCGTCACACGTTTATCATAACGGCCACATAGTATTTTACCAAATGGGTGGAAGCAATTCCGTTAACCTCAACGAAAGGACCCCGCATTGTGGAGTTCATCTTGCATAACATCATATGTCATTTTGGTATTCCATCCAAAATAATATCGGATAATGGGCCATCATTCAAGAACAAAGACGTGCGTGCTTTGACCACAAAGTACAAAATTCAGCACAACTTTTCAACGCCCTATTATCCGCAAGCAAACGGGCAAGCGGAGGCATCAAACAAAACACTAGTGGCCATCCTTAAAAAGACAGTCGCAGACAGTCATAAGGATTGGCACATACAAATCCCACTTGCCCTTTGGGCTTACCGCACTAGCGTTCGGACGCCAACTGGGGCAACTCCATTTTTGCTCGTGTATGGCTCAGAGGCAGTAATGCCTCTCGAGTTGGAAATTCCTTCCCTTCGCATATCAATGCAGGAGTTCATCGATGATGACACTGCACGGCAGGCCCGGTTAGACCAACTTACGTTGCTTGACGAACGACGCGTGAATGCTCTCGAGCACTTACGTATCTATCAAGAGCGGCTTAAGAAAGCTTACAACATGAAAGTTCACCTAAGGGACTTTCGGGTTGGTGATTTGGTTTTGAAGGAAAACCAACAGAACTCTAATTTGCCGTCCCACCTAAGGGACAAGTTCACGGCAAATTGGTTAGGTCCATATGTCATTGATAGCAAAATAGGACCCGGGACGTACCGGCTAGCTTCTCTTGACGGTATCAAGGAAACAGAACCCTTGAATATCAGTCATTTGCGACCATTTTATATCTAAGAGAGCCATATCCCAAAAATGCTCCAAGGATCCATAAAATCACTTGGTCAAACCAAAAAGCTCCAAGGATTATCCATCACCTGGAAAACCTGGTCACCAAAAAGCTCCAAGGATTATCGCAATCACTTGGTTAAACCAAAAAGCTCCAAGGATTATCGCAATCACTTGGTCAAAACCAAAAAAGCTCCAAGGATTATCAACAACACTTGGTCAAAACCAAAAAAGCTCCAAGGATTATCGCAATCACTTGGTCAAACCAAAAAGCTCCAAGGATTATCGCAATCACTTGGTCAAAACCAAAAAGCTCCAAGGATTATCGCAATCACTTGGTCAAAACCCAAAAAAGCTCCAAGGATTATCGCAATCACTTGGTCAAACCAAAAAGCTCCAAGATTATCTGTTACCCAAAAGCCAAGGATTATCGCAATCACTTGGTCTCAACCCAAAAAAGCTCCAAGGATTATCGCAATCACTTGGTCACCCAAAAAGCTCCAAGGATTATCGCAATCACTTGGTCACCAAAATGCTCCAAGGATGTCCACAATCACTTGGTCAAAAATAAAAAATAATCAAAAACAACAAAAATTTGCATCTCATATCTAGGCATACTCAAATTCATCAATCGAGAGCTCTTCTCGCACCTCATATTCATATTCACAAAAATAAATCCATCAAAAATACAAAAACATGTAGCTGCATTAAGCATTGCATCCATACATTGCATATTTGTGGTCGTATAAGTCAAAGGCACCATAGGCCGTAATTGCTCTGATAGACCATCTTATTCCACACTGTTCCATTTTACAAAAACAACAAAAACACCATGCATTGCTTTTACCACACTAGAGTCAGTGGTCTTTTAATGTATCAAGAGTTTTCATGATTCAGTCATCATTTTGCTCTTTAGCCATGTAATGTATCAAGTCAAACAGATTTTACGAAGGTAGAGTCATACTTGAAATACACCTTGTTACGTAACATCCCAACACAAATAAAAACACATAAAACAATTCCTGAGTTGTGTGAACGAAAGATGAAACCTGCACAGTAATCCAGGTCACCAAAAGCGAAACGGTTATCTTGCTCATCCCCCCGTGCGAATGACCCCAAGAATGCTGAGAGTTGGCAAAAGGACAAGCATCCTCCCTACCCAATTCCCTAAGAATCCCTAGTTCTCAATAGTTGCAAAACATCAAAAATTTGCAAAACGTCAAAAATCAAATATTTGACATCATACAATGCACACATCAAACGGCACAAACGATAGTGATTTTCATCACTCCATATCCCCAATCCCTTGCTCAAAAGAAAAACAAATCAAAATAAATAATGATCTTATCACTACAAACGAGCAAGTATCCCAATACAATTGAAGAAAAGATGGGAGTGGAACTTGAATCCCTGGAACTCTCATAATTCTAATAGGTCATGAGGCAAGCCTCAGTATCGATTTGGTTGATAGCCTATCGATAATTGGCGGTAAACTTCTCGCATGACGATATATCTGTCACATTAACTTGCGTACATATCAATGTTTGCATGTGGATGAGCTAGCTTATGGCATCCTGGATAACACCGCAGATTAATCTAACTAAATACAACAAAGGAGTTAGTGGAGCTAATTAGGTGATCCTCAGTACAGGTTCGGTTGAAAGCCCATCTGGCACTGGCGGTATCCTGATAAATACCACAATAATGAACTCAATCGCACACACAGGGATGTGAAATAGCTTGGTCAAAAACAAGTCTGATTCATACCTTGTTCAAAAGTCTTGTAAGATAAAGTACAATCATGGCTAGTGAGTTAAAACTGTCTGAGTCTCAGAAAACCTTAGCTACATTTATAAACCAACTGCGCTACTTTTCATCCTTACAATACCATCAAAAAATACAAAAAGAGAAAACCACATGTATACATACAAGAGCCATACATCATAGCAATCACCTAAAAATGAATTAAAGAGCGTCTTAAACAGCCTATGGTGCCGTAACCAATCACCACAAATATCATTCATCAATTTCACTTTGCATATCAAAAAGAAATCAAAAACATTTGCATTCATCATAACATAAGCATTCATCAAAATAAATAAACATGCATACATCCATAGTCATTAGCCATCATGCATAACAAAAATCAAATCATCACATGTAAAAAACCACAATAAAACCGGTATATATATATATATCGTCAAAAAAAATGCCCGCAGGCTACAAAACTGGTCCTCAATCCCCGCAATCATATCCAAAAACCCAACCTAAAGCGTCGACCACCATAATCACGCAGGATCGGTGCGACGGGAACTACCCCCCGTGGTGTGGGTCCTATGGGACCCTGCAGGGCGGCTACTGCCAGCCCCCGCATCATGCCTACTACCGCCTCCCTCATCTAATCATCGACGATGAGATGATGCTGATTGCTCAGTCGCACTATCCCTCGTCCGCCATGAAGATCCACTGACCGAGGGCTCAGGTAGCCACCCACCAAGGCGGATGACCTCCCTCTCCAAGTCTATCCGATGCCGACACCACTCTGCCTCTCACCGATGATAGTATGACACCGCATCATCGCGCTGTGCTAGAACCCTATCCCGCTCTGCCAGCTCAGCCCACAGGAGATCCCTCTCCCGCCTCGCATCCCCCAACTCTAGATCCCGTATCCATAGTAGCTTTGTCAGTCATGCATTTTCAGCACGTATCTCAGACTCCACCTCCTCTGTGTCTGCTCGACGAACAGGACCCTCTGGAATAGCAGCTTGCTCTGGCTCCCACCGCTCCTCCACGTCCTGCATGTCCGACTGATCCGGAGCGCCCAAGTCTACATCCTCATCCCCCACATCCAACATGTCCGCATCATCCAACGGACCTCCCCAATCATCCCCTGCTACCTCAGCACCCTCCACTACCACCTCCGTGCCTCCCAGTGGCCCCTCTCCTCTCCATCGTCGTAGTACCCACCACGAGTCATACTCAGTGGTAGTCCCGACGTCATCTACGTCCGGGACATCAATAACCGCATCTGACTCCTCGCCCAATGGTACGGTGATCGGTGGATCTAAATCCCTCTCATCTCCCCATCGTCGATAGACCACGGGCTCACCAGGCAACCCCTGCGCACCCCAAACTGTCGTGTAACCCGATCGTATGAAAAGAACTCATGCTCCGTCCCGTGCCTCCCAGTCAACCACCGCTCCCTACGTACCCGACGGAGCCACTCTCCAGCCTCTCGCCAGGCTGGATAGTCCCGATAAGGGCGCCAAAACACCTCCCCTGGAGTGAGCCGAGAAAAGGCATCGGTATAGTGCTCTACAACACCTGCCCATCGCCGACTCTGCCCCTGCTCCGTAGATCGTCGCCACAAAACTGCATAGCCTATCTCCGTGTCATCCATCACCGCCCGAGTCATCCACGGTAACCCGGTCGGCCTCTCCACTACTATGTGCTGCCAACCCCAAAACTGCAGCAGATAACTGCAACTGACGCCCTTCCGCTACCGACAGCGGACCGCATACAGCTCCCCGTAGAGCTGTGCCAACAATGTCTGTCCCCATCTCAAAATCAGTGGTGCCTCTATCGGGCACTCTACCAACTGCCATACCAAATCCAACAGGTTCCACGGGAACCTCGCGCCTGACGAATCATGGAGAAGCATGTTAGAAATAAGGCCCATCAAGAATGCGTGCCTCACTCCTAACACCCCCCTCTCCCGCCACCAACCAACCAAAATCCCGCCAACCTGGCAGTCCACCTCGACTGTCTCCACCGGGTTCGTTACACCCAACCGCTCCCCATGCCCAAAGCATCTCGTAAGTACAGTAGTCCGCTGATCACGCGGCGATGTCCTAATAGGCAATCCATCTATCGAAATCCGAAGCAACCGATAGACATCCTCCAAAGTTACAGTCATCTCCCCTGTCGGAAGATGGAACGTGTTGGTCCGAGGATCCCAAAGTTTGATCAGGGCCATCAGATAGGCCTGATCCGGGACCACAGGCTCTAGTCGAGACACCTGCTTGAGCCCAAGGGCATCAAGCCATTCCCAATCACCATCGTCAGTGCACCCCGCGCCTCAGTAAAGGCGGTAGGTACACGGTACCGGCTCCTAACCTGCAAAAGAAAACAATTCAACAAAAAAAATTAAAAATCATGGAAAAGAACTGTACAACATAAAAAGAAAATACAAGTAGTTGTCTTCAATCCAGTTCAGATTTAAGTTTTAAAACACATTTTGAAAAACAACATCACAAAAACAATTAAATAAAACAAGTGCAAATTTAAACAAAAATAAGCTCTAGAAGACACTTACAGGTTTCGCCTCGGCTCCGCCGCTCGAACCAGTTTGTGCACTCATGATGGCAGAGAGAATTCAAGTAGCGCTTCGCTTCGCAGAATTACCTCCTCCTCCTAGAGCTCCAAAATCGCAAGAAAAAAATGACACAAATGAGCCCAAATGCAAGTTTTGGCCCTTAAATAGGCCTTTGAGCTGGAATTCATCCTTGACTGGGAAAAACGCTCTAGTTAGCGCTCGTCCCACCCAGGGATGAATTCTACAACTGGAATTCGTCCCACCCAGGGACGAATTCAAACCAGCACTTCAAAAACATCAAAAAATGATCAAAAATGCACTAAAAATAGACAATAAATTTGCCCGATAGGAGTGCTATTGCACCTGACATCCAGAGCATACAAAATAGACATTGGAGTCACAAATTATCACTATCCTACTCCCTAAGAAGGCTACCATAGCCGGACCGCTCCACGGGAAGACGGATTTTCGATAATTTAATCCCCAAATGGTGTCACAAAAAACAACAAAAACAACAAATAAATGCAACATAAAAACAAAGCAATAAGCATTGCCGGACACAAGTGCTCTCGCACTTAACCTCTTGGCATAGAAAATCGATGTCGAGGTTCAAATTGTCACTCTCCTACTTCCCCAAGAAGGCTATCATAGCCGGACCGCTCCACGGGAAGATGGGTTGTTGACGATTTCACCCCATTATGGCATCACCAAAAGGGTTAACACCCACCAAAAACAGGTCCAAATGTTGGAAAAATTGCACATGCTTAACGATAAACCATCTAAAGGCACCCTTGCACAAGTCATCTTGGGTCAAGCGACTCGTCGCTTTTCTCATGAAGGTCATTCCCTCATCGATTCGTCGCTTGAGGGGGTAGTCACACTTAGTCACCAATCAACAATCACACACCCAATTAAGGAAAACGACATGCATTCAAAGAATCATTGACAAAGACAATCACGCTCCCGCTTGGGGCAGTAAACAAGCAACAATCAAATCAATCAAACACTTGGCATTTCGTGAATCATGAACACAAGGTTCCCCTGAGGATAAAAGGTTGCGCCCTTTGCCTAATCATGACTGATCAATGTCCAAGTTCAAGTCACACCTCACCAAAATAGGTTAACACTTGAAATCAAACTCCTTAGCTCGTCAGAAGCAAGGATTCAAGAATGCATGCCCTTTCCATGCTTGGGGCATCAAAAGTTGGTTAGGTTACCAAGAAACCCTAATCATTAGTGCTTTGGTTATCTATTTTTGCTCGACGCTGCGCTATGCACAACGCATCCCAAAAAGGGGCATCTGTAGACACCAAAACAACACCAATCCGATTATGTGACTGCAAACACTGATCGCTTTGACAAACACAGCCCCCAGGGCAGCCCTCAGAGGTCAAACAGTGGTCCTAACCACTTTCATAGCAATTTTGTAAGGTCAGGAAGCAATTTGGCACATTTAGACACTTTGCTCACTATTCGTCTCACCCAGGGACGAATACTAACTGGAATTCGTCTCACCCAGGGACGAATTCTGAAATCGTCTCACCCAGGGACGAATTCCAAGTTTAACGGGCAAAAAGAAGAATGGTGCCAAGTGGCAGCCCAGGACAGTCAGTTGATGACTCCCGCCTCGCACACGTGTGTGGGTGGATAAATAGGCCGTTAGAGGACTGTCACAAGGGCAGTTATGAAAGCCCAAGTCAATGGAGGACTCCCCTCCCTCATGGGAAGACATGATTGCCACATGGCACCTATGACCAACACATGGCATTTGTGCTTCCCTCTCAAAAGAGACCCCATGGGTCTATAAAAGGTGGGACTTTTCTCACCCAAAAGGACAGATTGAAGGAGATTTCAAGCAACGAAGTGCTGCCGAGTTGAACACCCACTTGCATCCCCTTTGATTCACCTTCTCACATCCACCAATCTCTTTTGCAAGGGAGGTTGTTGGGTGGCTTTTGGAAGCTTGAATCTGACCCAAATCCAACATATGGACACCTGAATCAACCAATTTGCAGACATCCCAATCCTAAGAGGTTTTGGGCCCATCCCTAGTGGATTGGCGCCAAGATCAAGTGCCAACGGTGGGAGGCCCACTTGGGCACCCCCGCACTTTCTAAGTTTTGTTTCAAAAGCATTCTAGATTATTGTTTCAGGTTGCATATCATGTTATTCCGTTTGGTTAACTCATAGCTTCAATTTCATAACATTTCGATCAGATTTTATCATGCTTTGTGTCGCTTTGTTGTTTCACTAACTTGCAGGTGGCGATATCGAATTCCCGAGGATAGAGGCCAAATTGGGAGAATCCGACCATCTGGGTCGTCCCAAAATGGCCCCAATTACATAACCCCCCTGTTTGCAGGCGTTTTGCAGGTCCCGAGATTCGACATTGGAGCAGCAGCAGGTCGGCTTTTCCAACACAGAAGAATTCGTCCCACCCAGGGACGAATAGCAGTCAGAATTCGTCCTGCCCAGGGACGAATTCCAGTTGAAGGCAGATTGGCCGACTGTCTCAATGGCAGTGGCCTTCTGGTGATGTTTTCTGTCCTCTGTCAGGTTTTCAGGTCATTTAGAGTCATTTTGTCTATCGATTTGGCTAATTATTTACATGCATCTTTTGGCGATTTTAGAGAACAAACACTTACTATTTGCAACAGGTGCTACTGACATCTTCGTTGTTTCTTTGTTCGCAGGAGGAGCAGCAGAGGTCAAAGACTCATCGACATCAGCGGCGGCATCATCTTGGCCCGCCCATTTCAAGTGTGGGCACGCGGAAAGAGGAACCTTAAGTCTCGATTGTAGTCAAATTCTTTTAACGCTCCTAGCCCCTGAAAAGGGAGGAGGCGTATTTGTAACAGAGATCAAGAAAGTTTAATGAAAGGGCTGTGTTTTCTCCATTTGCTTGTGTCTCTTCCAATGCGTTTCTTTCGTTTCATGCAATTTACATTTCTAGGACTTAAGCGTATTTGATTTTGAATGCATCGCAATTAGTGTTTCCTTCGCCCGAAATCTCGTGCTTTCACATACTTATTTTTGAAGGACTTGCCATTATTAGAAATGATCTTCAAAGGAATACCAAACTGACAGATAATATACTAAAGTATAAACTCCACAATTTGAGGTCTAATTGTAGTGGTCATAGGGATTGCCTCAACCCACTGTGTGAAGTACTCTGTGGTAGTGATGATGAACTTATGTTGTCCCAAGGAGGCAAGTGAAAATTTTCCAATCAAATATAGGTCTCATTGTGAAAAGTTCTAAAGACTTTGAATGGGTTGTAATGCTTGTGATGATACATGGGTCAATTTGGCATGTTGTTGACACTTTTGACATTTATGTATGTACTTGTAATAATCATTTTCTATCGTAAGCCAATAATAATCCATGTTCTAAATGCACTTTACGATGGACATCCCACTGAAGTGGCCACTTCAAGTACCATCATGGGCTTCACATATAGCTTTGTGTGCCTCTACATGATCTAGACATCAAATTAGGATTCCATCATGGCCACGTTTGTATAAGACATCCTCCAAGATGAAGAACACAAGCTTATACTGAGAGGGGGGTGAACAGTATAAGACCACTTTTTACTTTTTCTTTCCCAATCAATATTATGCAATGTAAAGATAGCAATATCAATAGCAGTAATCAAAGCAATGCACAAATCACCACACACAATAGAGACACCACAATTTACGTGGTTCACCCAATGTGGGCTACTCCACGGAGAAAATATTTCACTAAAATTTTCTCAATCAATCTCTTGGGAATCCTTTCCCTATTACAATGTTTATGGACCTCTGTCCAATGGAGATACCAATCCCCTAAATCAAGTTCATGGATCTCTATCCATAGGAGAACTCCTTCTCCTCTGCTCTGATGGTGATCCTCTAGAAGACTACTGCCTCCACTGCATTGGCTTGTGGATCTCTCTCCACTGAAGACTCTTGTCCCCACTCGGAAGACCTATCCTCACTACCCTGGCTAATGGATCTCTATCCACTGGAGACTACTATCCTCTCTACTCTGTCACCTCCAAAGCTCTATCTCAAATCTGCACTAAACATAGTCCTTCGATCTAGCACAAATCTACTCAATATCTATCTCTGGTCTGGCATAAACTTATCCTCAAATCTACACCAAAATCTACTCTCAAATATTCTCTAACATAGTCCTAGCACAAAACTATCTTAAATTTTAAAGTCCTCAAGCCTTAATTGACTCAAATCTTAACCTAAACCTTAAATTCAAATTTTAACAAATCAAAATAATCTACTCAAAGTCTTCACATAGAACTTGCTCAAATCTTCTAAAAAATTTCAAACTAATATATCCACTTCAGTCCTTCTAGAACTTGCTCAAATATACTCCACAAGTCCTCTCTAGAACTTGCTCAAATCTGCTCTACAAGTCCTCTCTAGAACTTGCTCAAATCTGCTCTACAAGTCCTCTCTAGAACTTGCTCAAATATGCTCCACAAGTCCTCTCTAGAACTTGCTCAAATCTGCTCTACAAGTCCTCTCTAGAACTTGTCCAAATCTCAATAAGTCCTCTCAAGAACTTATCCAAATCTGTATTGTAAGCTTTCACAAAAGCTCACACAAAATTAGTCCACAAGTCTCCTCAAAGACTTACCTCAAATCTGCTCAACAAGTCCACACAGAACTTGTCCAATCTCATAGAAACATAAAGAGAATTGTTAGAGACTCAATATGTTCTATACTAATCACAATGCTCAATTACTTTCAATCACTCTCTTAGAAACATAAGGAGAATTGTTAGAGACTCAATATGCTTCAAATTCAACTCAATGCTCAATCACTTTCTCAACTCAATTCAGAATATAGAATAGTTTGTTTTATGGAACTTGAACAATCACTTCACACATCCACTTGACTAGGCTCAACCAACTCTACTCAACCAATCACTCAATGAACTAATCCTTTCTTACAAACCCTAGTCCAAGTATATCAACTCAAAATATTTCCAACAATGCTCAACAACAAATCTCACATAACAATGATACTCATGTTCTTTTCAAACCCTAGTTCAAGTTCTTCACTCAATAACTCACTTCAACAACAATGCTTATAAAAAACTCTCACATAACAATGATACTCATGTTCTTTTCAAACCCTAGTTCAAGTTCTTCACTCAATAACTCACTTCAACAACAATGCTTATAAAACAACTCTCACATAACAATGATACTCAAACCCTAGTTCAAGTTTTTCACACAACCAATGGCTTCAACAACAATGCTTATCAAACAAGGTTTTAACAACAATTCTTTATTCCAGAAAACCTTGAAGCATTCACTCAACACACTCAATAGGAAACCCTAATCAAGTCCTTTTCACTCCAAACTTATTTTCCAGAAAACCAATCAATCAACTCAACTATGGAAGAATGTGCTCATACCTTTTCCTTGATGATGAAGTGCTCTCATAAATCTTCACAACCACAAACACTTCTATGCCAAGCTCAAAGAGGTTAGAAGATAAATCTTTCTCACAATGTAATGTAAAAACTCAATTACACCTTATCACTCCTCCTTTCAAAACAACCATCAACATACATAAAATATTTTCCAAATAACACCTTATAATCTCCCAATTAAAAATAAATTCAACATCCACCAAAATTAACTCAAAACCTCTTTAAATCAAATTTTAATGGCAAGAAGAACTTTGGCAAAAATCAAATCCACTCCAATAACATAAATCAATTATCAATCAAATAACCTTTCATAAACCCTTATAACTCCAAATAACATAAATCAATTATCAATCAAACAATCTTCCATAAACCCTTATAACTCCAAATAACATAAATCAATTATCAATCAAACAATCTTCCATAAACCCTTATAACTCCAAATAGCACTTTATAGAAAACCTTAGGCAAATAAAATTTTAATTAAAAATACCTTTGCCACTAGTGGGATTCGAACCCACAATATCTGCCTCCACGAGCGCTCTAGCCATGGGCTTGACCACCACATGTGCTAGACGCACGTTTGAGAGCTTAGGAGCACTTCGTGCTCTTTCTCCTAAGTTGGCACTCAAAACGAGCATGTCCCAAAAACTTTCCCCTTGGCACTCAAGACAAACATGCCAACTCCACGTGAATCGATCGTGGATACTTCCACTCCCAACGCTCTTACGAAATATGCGCTACCAATGGACCACCATGTCCTATGGGAGTGAGGCCTTCTCCTCCCTTTTCATCTTTTTCCCTGGCGCTAAAAACAACACGAGTTCATCTTCTTCCTCAACAATCACACGAATTATTTTTCTCTTTGGTCGCATAAAATAATCGAAGAAGGGTAAGTTCTAATGTCCTTTGGCATGGTATTTATACATGATTTTCCCTTTTTCCATAGATGTCGATGCTCCACTAAGATGACGTCGATGCTCCTTTTTAAAACCTTTTATAATTTATAAATTATTTAAATTCTAAAAGAATTTAAATTTTATAAATTATATTTATAAACCTTTGACTTTAATAAAAATTAAAGCCTTCCTTGGGATGAAATTTAAACCTTTAACTTGTACTCCATTGACTTGATGAAGATTATTCTACCACCATGGTTTTAATAAAACCCTTATAAAATAATATTTTGACAACTTTTTCTTCAACTCTTTGCATTGTTCCTGGTGACAGTAATGGTGTACTCCATGGTATTAATGATAGCTTCATGTGTTCACTTTGGCATCAATGATAACTTCTCACCTTGACATCAATGACAACTAAATGAGCTCAAAATGTCCAACAATCTCCCCCTTTGTCATTGATGGCAACCCAAATTATTTTTACTGAAAACTTGACCTTTCCTTTGTTCTGCTCCCCTGGGACATTGCTCCCCCTGGCTCAATGCTCTCTCAAATACCAAATCTCTCCCCCTTACTCAAATCTCTCCCCTTTGACATCAATGGCAAAGGGTCACCTTTGGGGCTTGGGGCTAAGAATGAGCCTCTTAGCTTAGCCCCTCCCCCACCTTCTCTTGAGGTGGTTAATTTTGGGGTGGGAGTATTTCTACTCCCAAAAAGCATTGTTCTTTACCTTTATCCTCTTTTCTTCTTATCTGATCCTTCTGATTCCTCTGACTATTTCTTTCCATGTTCCTATCCATGTCTACATTCCTATCCATGTTCCTATTCCTGTTCCTATTCCTATTCTTGTTCCTATTCATATTCATATCCATGTTCCTATTCATATTCATGTTCATATTCATGTTCCTGTTCCTGTTCTTGCTTGATTCTGGAATGTCTGCTCTACACCACTTTGTTGTGTGACCATCATTATTGCACTTATAACACTTAATGTTATTATTCCTTGGAGGTGCAAATGTCTTAGGATTTCTCCTAGTGAAGCCATATCCTCTTCTGTCATGAACTCTGCAATTCATTGCCTTGTGACCAAACTGATTACATGAGTAGCAATACCCATGGAAAAGTTGTATGTTCCCATATTCCTATCTTTCATGTGTCCTGCACTGTGAAGCCATATGCCCAAACCTGTGACATGAAAAACATCTTCCATTGAAGTTTCCTTGTCTTGACCTCATTGGTCTCTTAGTCTCTCTTGACCTATTCTGATTGTTGTTCCATCTGTATCTTCTTTGTGCATTGTTCCTATTCTTGTTGAACTCTCTATTGTCCAACTCATCCTCAGATGTCTCACTCTCTTTTACACTATCTTCTTCTGAAATATCTTCATCTAAAGTTTCTTCTCCTCCAAAACTTGAGGTTGACTCTCCTTCCCATTTCTTTTGAACTTGTTCAAATCCAAGACCTATTTTGCTTGATGTAGGCTTTTGTGTCTTGATGAACTTATCCAAGTTCTTTGAGCTATTTTTGAACCCTTTTAGCTTGACCTTGGAGTCTTCTAAATCTTCTCTTAGTAGTGCCACTTCTTGTGCTAACTTTTCACATTCTAAGATCTTTGCTTCTAACTTATCCTTGAACCTTTTTGCCTTAGCCTTTGATTTTTCTAAATCCTCTATAAGCAATCTTCTCTCTTCATCACATTCTTGAAACTGAATTTCAAGTTTAGAATGTTGCTTTCTTACCTTCTTTACCATTTCAAGGGCATAAATAAGTTCTCCCTTGAGATCATATCCATCCTTTTCTGAATATTCCTCTATTTGTTTACCTTTGTCCACATATTTATTCTCTATTGGCTTGTCTTCTATAGGATCACCTTCTCCTTCTTCTAGTGCCATTAGAATATTCTCTTCTGGTCCTTCAAGTGTATCTTCATATTCATCATCACTGAAACTATAACCATCCCTTGTACAATCATCTTCAAGATGTCCAAAGTTACCACATCTAAAACACTTGAGAATTACTGGAGTCCTTTTCTTAACTTGTTCTTTTTCTTCAATCATAAAGAGGACTTCATCTCTATCATTGTCTAAAAAACTAGCATCACTATCACTTGAGTACTTACTTGCCTTATCCGCATAGTAGCTCCTCTTTTGCCTTTGGAAGAACTTCTTTCCTTGTCTGCTTTGTCCATCCTTGCTTTTCTTTTGGTGCCTGTATCTTTCTGATTCCCTGTTCCTATGATCCTATTTTTCTTCACCATTGTTATTCTTAGCTTCTTGACAATCTATTGCAAAATATCCATACTTTCCACAATTGAAACATTTAATAGATCTTAGATCTCTAGATCTTCTATAATCCTTATCTCTTCTACCATAATTAGCTTCTTCATCATTGGATGACTCATTGCTTGATTCTGACTTCTTACCCTTTGTCTTCTTGATTGCTTTGAATGTTGCTTCCTTCTGGGGAATAGGATATTTTGTTCTTATCTCAAATATTGTGAGCATACCAAGCAACATATCTCTTGTCAAAGTATCACCATCTATTGACACTTCTATAGCAGAAACCTTTTCACTGAATCTCTTTGGAAGAGTTCTTAAGACTTTATCACAAACATCTGATTCATCAATCTTCATTCCAAGTCCTTGCATAGCATTAACAACTTCATCAATTCAAAGTAGGTAAGAACTAATGTTTTCCTCATCCTTCATTCTTAATTCTTCAAATTGTCCTTTGAGATTTTACATCTTTGCTTTCTTGACACTTTTATCTCCTTCATAAATATTTTGTAATTTATCCCACATTTCTTTTGTAGTTTGACAATGCATAACTTTCATAGACTCTGTTCTATGCAAACCTCTCAAAAGTGCATTCATTGCTTTTGAATTGTAATGTTGTAGGAGCTTACCTTCCTTATCTGTAGGAGGATTAATCAAGGGATCGTATCCAAATTCAACTGCTTCCCAAATTTCATTGCCAAGTGCCATCAGGTAGATCTTCATTCTCATACTCCAATATATATAGTCACTTCCATCAAATACTGGTGCTGAATTATCTGAGGACACATTCTTAGAATCCATTGTGTTCTTATTAGCTTTTCCTTCAAGTTGTTAAACTCTTCTGAAGGAACCCGCTCTGATACCAATTGAAGAACACAAGCTTATACTGAGAGGGGGGTGAACAGTATAAGACCACTTTTTACTTTTTCTTTCCCAATCAATATTATGCAATGTAAAGATAGCAATATCAATAGCAGTAATCAAAGCAATGCACAAATCACCACACACAATAGAGACACCACAATTTATGTGGTTCACCCAATGTGGGCTACTCCACGGAGAAAATATTTCACTAAAATTTTCTCAATCAATCTCTTGGGAATCCTTTCCCTATTACAATGTTTATGGACCTCTATCCAATGGAGATACCAATCCCCTAAATCAAGTTCATGGATCTCTATCCATAGGAGAACTCCTTCTCCTCTGCTCTGGTTGGTGATCCTCTAGAAGACTACTACCTCCACTACACTGGCTTGTGGATCTCTCTCCACTGAAGACTCTTATCCCCACTCAGAAGACCTATCCTCACTACCCTAGCTAATGGATCTCTATCCACTAGAGACTACTATCCTCTCTACTCTATCACCTCCAAATATCTATCTCAAATCTATACTAAACATAGTCCTTCGATCTAGCACAAATCTACTCAATATCTATCTCTGGTCTGGCACAAACTTATCCTCAAATCTACACCAAAATCTACTCTCAAATTTGCTCAACAATCAAATAATTCTTAAATATCTCAACAATCCTCAAGACTTGACTCAAATATTAATCCTAATTCAATTTTCAAAAGTATAGAATTGCTCAAATCTATAAATTAAATTCTCAAAGTTTAAAAATCAAAATTAATTCTCAAAAGTCCTCAAAACTTGCTCAAATTTCTCAAAATTCCACACAAATTAAATATGCTCAACAAGTCCTCTCTAGAACTTGCTCAAATCTGCTCTATAAGTCCTCTCTAGAACTTGCTCAATCTGCTCCACAAGTCCTCTCTAGAACTTGCTCAAATATGCTCTACAAGTCCTCTCTAGAACTTGCTCAATCTGCTCCACAAGTCCTCTCTAGAACTTGCTCAAATCTACTCTACAAGTCCTCTCTAGAACTTGTCCAAATCTGCTCAATAAGTCCTCTCAAGAACTTATCCAAATCTGTATTGTAAGCTTTCACAAAAGCTCACACAAAATCAGTCCACAAGTCTCCTCAAAGACTTACCTCAAATCTGCTCAACAAGTCCACACAGAACTTGTCCAATCTCATAGAAACATAAAGAGAATTGTTAGAGACTCAATATGTTCTATACTAATCACAATGCTCAATTACTTTCAATCACTCTCTTAGAAACATAAGGAGAATTGTTAGAGACTCAATATGCTTCAAATTCAACTCAATGCTCAATCACTTTCTCAACTCAATTCAGAATATAGAATAGTTTGTTTTATGGAACTTGAACAATCACTTCACACATCCACTTGACTAGGCTCAACCAACTCTACTCAACCAATCACTCAATGAACTAATCCTTGCTTACAAACCCTAGTCCAAGTATATCAACTCAAAATATTTCCAACAATGCTCAACAACAAATCTCACATAACAATGATACTCATGTTCTTTTCAAACCCTAGTTCAAACTTCAACAACAATGCTTATAAAAACTCTAATAACAATGATACTCAAACCTAGTTCAAGTTCTTCACTCAATAACTCACTTCAACAACAATGCTTATAAAACAACTCTCACATAACAATGATACTCAAACCCTAGTTCAAGTTTTTCACACAACCAATGGCTTCAACAACAATGCTTATCAAACAAGGTTTTAACAACAATTCTTTATTCCAGAAAACCTTGAAGCATTCACTCAACACACTCAATAGGAAACCCTAATCAAGTCCTTTTCACTCCAAACTTATTTTCCAGAAAACCAATCAATCAACTCAACTATGGAAGAATGTGCTCATACCTTTTCCTTGATGATGAAGTGCTCTCATAAATCTATCACAACCACAAACACTTCTATGCCAAGCTCAAAGAGGTTAGAAGATAAATATTTCTCACAATGTAATGTAAAAACTCAATTACACCTTATCACTCCTCCTTTCAAAACAACCATCAACATACATAAAATATTTTCCAAATAACACCTTATAATCTCCCAATTAAAAATAAATTCAACATCCACCAAAATTAACTCAAAACCTCTTTAAATCAAATTTTAATGGCAAGAAGAACTTTGGCAAAAATCAAATCCACTCCAATAACATAAATCAATTATCAATCAAATAACCTTTCATAAACCCTTATAACTCCAAATAACATAAATCAATTATCAATCAAACAATCTTCCATAAACCCTTATAACTCCAAATAACATAAATCAATTATCAATCAAACAATCTTCCATAAACCCTTATAACTCCAAATAGCACTTTATAGAAAACCTTAGGCAAATAAAATTTTAATTAAAAAATACCTTTGCCACTAGTGGGATTCGAACCCACAATCTCTGCCTCCATGAGCGCTCTAGCCATGGGCTTGACCACCGTGTGTGCTAGACGCACGTTTGAGAGCTTAGGAGCACTTCGTGCTCTTTCTCCTAAGCTGGCACTCAAAATGAGCGCATCCCAAAAACTTTCCCCTTGGTGCTCAAGACAAACACGCCAACTCCACGTGAATCGATCATGGATACTTCCACTCCCAACGCTCTTACGAAATGTGCACTGCCAATGGACCACCGTGTCCTATGGGAGTGAGGCCTTCTCCTCCCTTTTCATCTTTTTCCCTGGCACTAAAAACAACACGAGTTCATCTTCTTCCTCAACAATCACACGAATTATTTTTCTCTTTGGTCGCATAAAATAATCGAAGAAGGGTAAGTTCTAATGTCCTTTGGCATGGTATTTATACATGATTTTCCCTTTTTCCATAGACGTCGGTGCTCCACTAAGATGACGTCGGCGCTCCTTTTTAAAACCTTTTATAATTTATAAATTATTTAAATTCTAAAAGAATTTAAATTTTATAAATTATATTTATAAACCTTTGACTTTAATAAAAATTAAAGCCTTCCTTGGGATGAAATTTAAACCTTTAACTTGTACTCCACTGACTTGATGAAGATTATTCTGCCACCATGGTTTTAATAAAAACCTTAATGTAAAACAATATTTTGACAACTTTTTCTTCAACTCTTTGCATTGTTCCTGGTGACAGTAATGGTGTACTCCATGGTATTAATGATAGCTTCATGTGTTCACTTTGGCATCAATGACAACTTCTCACCTTGACATCAATGACAACTAAATGAGCTCAAAATGTCCAACACAAGAGAGTATAATGAGCTACCTTTTGTTTGAATGTTCTTTTGGTAGTTCATGAAAAATCTATTGGGAGGGTTCCAAACCTGAGAAAGTCCTTTACCTGACTAAGCCAAGGATCGTATGGCTCTGCATGAGTGAAACAAACACTCTTTTCACCCTCAAACTCTACTCGTGAGATTATAGATTTGGACATTGTTGTAATGATTAGCGGTTGGATCTCTCCATTTGTGTTCTTTGGAATCAATGATCCTAGAGAGGCCATCACATCCATAAATCTATTAGTCGAACGAGGCAAGTTATCAATTTTGTACCAATCAAACTTTGCTAGCAATTTCATTGCTACTGCATTGTATTGTTTCAAGACTAGTTCTCTACATTGGTAAGTTCCTTTTACTTGGTGAACGACAAGTTTAGAATCACCAAAGATGCTTATACACTTTATGCCCATAGCTATGGTGGCTTGAAGTCCTAATATTAGGGCTTCATACTCTACATTGTTATTTGTGCATGGAAAGTCGAGTTTGAATGATAAAGGAATTGGCATTCCTTCTGGTGTGTAAAACACGACTCCAACACCTTGTCCTTTTTTACACTTTGATCCATCAAAGAACATGGTGATGTCAACATCATCCTCAGGAGGTACTAGTTCTTCCTGTTTAGTGACTGAGAAGATCGAATCATCTGGTAGCTCGATGAATAAGGGTTGATCATTTGGAAGCAGAGCCTCCACGAGCTGATCGACTATCACCTGACCCTTAATGGATTTTTGGCTAATGAATTCGAGATCAAATTCTATTAAGAGCATTATCCATTTCATGGTATGAGTGTTTTTGTATGTGCGAGTCATCATGTAACACAAAGGATTTTCTCTAGCTATGACATAAGTTGTATTACTTAGCATATAATGTTTGAGTTTCTTAGTGGTAAAAACCACTACTAAGCACAAATTTTCAACATAAGTGTATCTTGTTTCATAACTCACCAATGTTTGACTAATGTAATAGATTGCTTGCTCTCTTTTATTTTCATTCTTTTGTGCAAGCATTGTCCCTAACACAAAATCTATAGCAGAAATGTAAAGATGAAAAGGGACTCCTAAATGAGGTGATATTAGCACTAGCAATGAGGCTAGATATTGCTTTATATCATCAAAGACCTCTTGACATTCTTTTGTCCAGGAAAAGGTGACCCCCTTTTGTAGCAAGTGATTGAATGACCTACATTTTTCTGAGAGTTGTGCGATGAATCAATGAATCGATTGAATATTTCCTTGCAAACTATGCAACTCTTTAAGGTTTTTTGGGGTGGCATTTCGATAATGGCCTTGACCTTATCGGGATCCACTTCAATGCCTCTCTTGGAGATAATGAAACCTAGAAGTTTTCCTGATGTGACTCCAAATACACACTTCTTAGGATTTAACCTCACCTTGTGTTCTAATAATCGATCAAAGACTTTTTCTAGTACATCGATATGCTCAAGATATGTTTTAGATTTGGCTATTAAATCATCCACATAATATTCAATGATTTTATGCATATAGTCATGGAAGATATATGTCATGGCACGTTGGTAAGTAGCTCCTACATTTTTGAGGCCGAAAGGCATCACCTTGTAACAAAAAGTCCCCCAAGGTGTGGTGAATGTTGTTTTGTGTTGGTCATCAGGATTAATCTAAATTTGGTTGTATCCTAAAAAACCATCCATTAAAGATAGTATTTCATGGCTAGCGCAAGAGTCTACTAGTTGATCAATGTTTGGTAATGGAAAATCATCTTTGGGACATGCTTTGTTTAGATCTTAAAAATTTGTGCATACGTGAATCTCCCCATTCGGTTTGCGAATGGGTACCATGTTTGAGAGCCATTCGGGATAATCAATGGGTTGTATGAAACCCACATCTAACAATTTTTGTAGCTCTTCTTTGACCATGAGGGCTATGGTAGGATGAAGTTTCCTCAATTTTTGCTTGAACAGTTTTGCTTTGGGAGCTAAGGTGAGGTTATGGACCACCAAGTTGGGGTCAAGGCCAAGCATGTCTCTGTACGACCATGCAAAAACACCTTTCTTCCTTGTTAAGACATCTAGGAGTCTTTCTCTTTCTTCTACGGATAAATATTTTGCCATTTTCACAATTTATGGATTTTCTGCATCTTCACTTAGGTTCACATCGATAGATTCTTCAATTAGCATGTGTGAACCTTCTTCTAACTGATGTGGAGTAGGGATGAGATGAATATCATCCTCCACATTATCAAATGACTTGGGTGGGGCTTCTTCTACCTCGGTTTGAAAAATAGAGGTAGATGAAGATGAATATTGTTGAGGTATGTAAGTGTTAGAAGCTCTTAGCAATTCTTTGGATAGGATGAACTCGGCTATGGATGGTGGGGATGAAATCCTATCCATGTCGATAAGGCTAGCATCGATCGGAATTGGTTTCACCAAATCATATGGATTATAGAGTGGGGTGAACAAGTCAACAAAAATCATGTTAACTTGGTGGAAGTGAGGTGGCTATGATTTGAAAGGTGAGCTCTCTCACACACTCTCTCTAGGGAGAAACTGACCTATGAAGGATGGATAATGGTGTTGTCATGTAGGCAACCAAGGTGGTGGTGGTGGATCTGGCTCAGGTCACTCTCATGGAAGATGCAAGTGGAATATGGGTCGATGGATGGGAAACATTCTAATGTAGTACTCATCTCTTTCATCTATGGGCACTATGGGGGCCGCATCTTCTTCGAAATCATCGGAGGTAATAGATAGGGCATCAAATTCCTCTTTGAAGTCTTCCTCATAGTCATCATCAAAAATATAATTAATCATGTCGATGTGCGGTCGCATTTTTGAAAAGGCCTCATATAAATGAGGTGCAAAGTCAGGGTCTATGTATTCATCCTCACTATCATCGTTATCTTCGCTATCTTCCTCCTCGAAATCAAGGGTGAGTTGTTGGAATGCATGCTCAAAGGAGGTGGTAGAAGATGTTGGCTTGTACCCTAAGCTAGAGTGATCATGTACCTCTCGATAGTGAGGTTCAATAATATTTTATGGACCCTGCTCATGTCATCCAAGGCCATATCCCTACTAGTTAACCCGATAAAAATATCGCATAGGGAAATCTGGATTGGATAGATATTCTAAGTTGGCACAAAATTGTTGCATGGATTCATCATTAGGAGGAGGTGGATCGGATGAAGAATCCACTCCCCATATACAAAATTAATCTTGTTTGGTTCTGAACCCATGTTATACACTGCACCTATGGCTAAAGGTGGGTCACATGGGTGACCATAATCTCTAATAGTCTGGATAGGTGGTGTTATTGTAACATTCTCAACTATGTACTCACCAATGCTTGGATTGGCAAGATGGACTACAACTTGAGTGGTGGTAGATGTGGATGACTCGGGTGTGGATGTGGAGGCTTCAATGGTGATTGATGGCTCAGGTGGAGGAGATGGTATAGGTTATGAGGGTTCCTCTTGGATAGGTGGCCCTATCTATGAGATAGTAGATGGTTGTGGGGGTGGATCTTGCTGAGTAGGGTGATTGTTGGCAAGTGGTTGATATGGGATGACTTATTGAATTGGATATGTGTGTGATGAGGTATGATTGTTTGGTTGATTTGATGAGATGTGGTTTGATGAAGGTGATGGTTGATTTATGGGATGATGATGTGTGATTGGGAAATGATATGTGGTTGAGGTGGATGCTTGATTTGATGGTTTGAGATGTGGATGGATGATCGATTATGGGTAGAGCTTCTGGTATGGGTGCTTTGGATGAGGTGTTGTGATTTGGAGTGGCTCTAATGATGAGTGGTTGGATGGATAGATGAGTGGATGGGAGGGGTGGCTCATATGGATTTGAAATCAAGTTGCAGTATTTGAATGGCTCAGTGTTAGCTGGAATGCAATGAATCTTTCCCTCATGCACATATTTCAAGCATTGATGCAACATTGAGGGAACACACTTCATTTCCCTAATCCAGGGATGGCCAAGAAGTATGTTGTACTGCATGGCTCCTTCCAAGATATGGAAGAGTGTATGGATTGTTTTCACCCCCACTATCATAGGTAGAACTACATTTCCTACTGTGGAACATAAAGCATCATTGAATACCCATAAGGTGAAGGTGGATGATGTAATGTGGGATGGTGGTAGTTTGAGATGTTGGATGGCTTCGGTGGTGATGATGTTGATAGAGGATCTGGTATCAATGAGCACCTATTTGAAGGGTTTTCTATCAATGTGAGCTACAATATGCAATGGAGGATCGGGTAACTCTGATGATATGTTCTTGACTTCAAAATCATAGAATAAAATTGAAGGTTCCATACAAGTTTGAACACTCCCCATAAAAGTGTTGAAGGTATTGGGATCTTCTATCTGAAGTTTGATGGATTTTAAGATCTCCATCAATGCCTCATGATGTGGGGGAGATTGTTGTATAAGCTCATATATGGATAACTTGGCTGAAGCCATTCTTAAGCTCTATGTCAATCGACTCCTCAATGTGATGATTGGCCTGGGTGGATGACTTGGGATATGGATGGGTGGAGATGGAATGGTGGGGTTTGGTTGTATGGGCACATTTTTTTGTTGTGCTATAGGAGTAGGTACTGCTTGAGTTGGTCCATTTTCTTGTTGTGTGTGATTTGTGCTTCTTTGCCCATGGGTGACTACATGAATAGCCCCTATAAAACCTTGGTATACTTGAGATACATGATTGAATTGGTTGGGGGAAACTATAGAAGTTGATGCCCCAGTCATTTGTTGAGTTGCCTCATGATGAGGTAGTGGTGTTTGATATATACCAAGGTTTTAGTTTTGTTGGGCTAAAGGGTTATCAATCTTGATATGTCCCCTTTCAAGTAGATCTTGCATAATGTTTTTGAATGCATAGCAATTGTTAATGTCATGACCTTTTTGTCGATGAAAAGTGTAGTACAAATGCTCCTTATAGTTCTTGCCATATGGTTTGTTTGGATCTTTAGGTTTTATTTCTAGCAAGGTAATAGCTTGTGCATCATACAACTTTTGGAAAAGGGATGAATATGATTCAGGCAATGGGGTGTAATTGTGAGGTTGTCGATTGAATTGGCATTGATTATTATCTGTAGGTTGAGCTTGATTTTGTAGTTGTTGTGGGGGTGGAACTATCTAGTAATTCTATTTTTGTTGTTGTGGGTTGTTGTACTTGGGCTTGAGCTTGTTGTGTTTGCTGTGGTGGTTGGCTCAAGACTACTTGATTAACCTGACTAGCCTTGGACTGGCCCTGGTTATTCCCCCTTTGTCCCTTGTTTTGCCATTCTTTCTTTCTTAGCTTTATCTCACCCTCTTGGATTTTAATTTCTTCAATTACCCGGGCCTGGGCGAGAGCTTCCTCGAATGTTCTATATTATTGCAATTGTAGTAACAAGGAGATTGGTTTGGAACAACTCCTTGTGAACATTCTTGTCAATTCCACCATGGGGAGAGAGAATGGCAATTTTACGATGACTACACTCTAGTTTTTTCAAAATCATAAACCAACTCATCTTCAAATTGGCGTAGGTTGAATATTTCGATCAATATTTTTTCTTTCTAACACTAAGAGAGAAATGATCCAAGAATTGGTCCACCAGTTACTCTAAAGTATAAATAATTTGGTGTGGTAGGTGATTGTACCAATCTAGGGCATCTCCTCCAAATGTTTGAGGAAATATTTAGAGCATGAGAGGGTCATTCTCTTGTATCCTAAAACATGCATTGATGAAACCACTCACGTGCTCTCGGGGGTCCTCATCCCCCTTGAACTTATCAAACTTTGGTAATGTGAAATCTATCGGATAAGGTGGTGATGGTACCAAAGAATGAATTGGGTGATTGATCAGCTACCTTAGGGTTGGTTTCTGGTATAACATCCCAGGTGTTTGCATGGCCAAGCTATCAATCTGGTTTTGCAAGAATTGAAACTTAGGGTCTTCTGATGATGAGTGAAAACCCCTTGGGATGGGTTGTTAGTTGGAATTTGATGATGATGGATGTTATGGTGGAATGGATTATGGAATGAATGTTGTGGATGGATTTGTTGATGATGAGGTGATGGGGGTATGATGGTATGTTGTGCTAATGAATTAGCATGCATGTGATGAAGTGGATGGGTGGGTATGGTTATGGTGGGTGGTCATGACACCCATGATGGATCTTGAGTGAAAAAGGTATTTTGTTGTGAGGTGGATGGATGGTTAGGATCTGGAACCTATGATTGCTGTTGTGCATTAGGATGAGTGCTTTGGTTGGCCTCATCCACAAGCAATTGTTGTAAGTGCAAAAAATCTTGTTGTATAGCAATCGTAGATGTAGATGGCATGGTCACATGGGGTGCAAAATATTGGGTAAGATTTGTAGCAACCATGTGAGTGGATGTTGGTGGAGGGTAGGTGGCGAAAGGTACCTTGATTGAATGAGGAATGGCATGTTGGATGGGATCAATTGATGATGTGGATGGGATGGATGCAGGTATCTACAAAGCAGCATTGACTTGTGCTTCATAGAGGGGGTTAGAGCAGATGATGTTTTGATGTGATGGGATGGAGATGTATTGATGATGTGATGATGGATGGGTGTGGGTCATGGTTGCAGTAGTTGATTCAAAAAGTGGATTGGTGATGAATTGATGAGTTTGCTACGGATGATATAAGATGAAATACTGAAAGAAGAAACTGTAATGAATAATATGATATTTGTATTAAAATTTTGGGATCCTTGGGCTCCTCTTTTACAATGATGATATACCTCAATTTACAAGGGTTACAAAAATATACCTGATTTCAATTTGATAATGAGAAAAATAGGGGAAAACCCTTTTTGCATATCAAATAGAATGTGGGTATCTTTGATCTTTTGTTACTCCAATCAAATTGTCGAATGGGCTTGAATATCCTTGCAGGCCATTCTTGCTTCAATAGCTCTTCATAAACCTCTCACCTGCACACATGTGCTTGCAAACAGAAAGAAGGGATTAGTAGCACCTATTTAAGTAACTAAGTAACTACAAAAAAACTAAATAAACCATTTGAAAAATGTGTAAAATGATATGCAAAATATAGAAAATAATAAATTTTGATACATTGCTGACTTACCTGATTTGATCCATGTCTGTGATTGGACTGATCTACTCTTGAGAAAACATAGGCACGTGTTTAGGGTTGACTAAACATGGGATGGTGTTTGTAAAATGTGAATATGTGTTTGTGACTATGTAAATGCCCTCCAACTTTTATGATTGAAAGGCATAGTTGCTAGGATTTTGATCCAAAAGCATCGATGGGTTGATATCAAAGTACGTAGATGACCTCTAGTAGTTATTCCAACAATGTAACTATATCAAATTCAACCTCATTTTGGGTGGTGATATGATGTTGCTTTTATAGGTATTTTTAGGTTTTGAAGGGAAAATATAGGTGGTAATCTAAGGCTTTGAAGTGGTAGGGACTGGGCAACCACTTATCTTGGGTAGTTGTAGTGAGTCACTGAGGGTGTGTCACTTAGGTGGAGTGGTGGCATGTGGGTAGGTGGAAATGGAGTAATGTGTGGAGTGAGGTGTAAGATATGGCAAGGGAAGGGGTAGTGGTGGCTAGGACACATATCACATGGGGAGACAGGGTATCCTACATTTTCTAGATTTAATAAAATCTAGAAAATAGGATAATGTGCAGGATTAATATGCCTAAGTCAAAACTTAGGCATATTATTATTATGTAGGATTATGGGGTGCATGGAGGCTTTTGTGGAGGACTAGGTTTTGGTGTCTACAAAAATAATTATAATTATGGAATGGTTTCTCTCATAGTTACTCCTTATATTTGATCAATTAAAGTTTTTCTAAAAATGACACATGGATTGTTATTGTTAAAATAATCTATGTTTGTCATGCTACAAAAAAATTAAAATGCCTAACATTATCGCCATCGTATTGGAATATTAATGGTCCTAAGGATTCTTATGGTTTCTTCCTAACTAACTATGATTTTTTACACAAAATACATACAATATAAAACTACATGAGAAGAGGATCTAGTCAATGGTTGGTCCAAAAATTTAACTCATGATAAATGCCATTTTAGACTTCCCTGGAAAGGTTTAGGGAGGTTTCAGGTATCTTTTGTAGCCTTATTATTCATTTGTTATAATTCCTATGAAGGGAAATTTTTTTAGCATCTATATCTTGCTAATTTTAATAAACTATTCTCTCAAGGACATTTTTCACCATATATTTTGTAGAGAAATTGAAAATTAAATTATGGATTTTTTTATATATTTTAATGTTAATACATATAATAGAAGAAATTAGTAAGTATTTGTTTTACTAATTCTATAATAAATAATTAACTATAGAACAATAGTATTAAGTGTATTAGGTATTTGGATACAAAGTATTTGTTAACATTAAGTGTATTTTTATTCCTCTTATGATCTCATTTTATTTATTTAGTTTTATCTCGATGTGGTAATTTATCCTTTGCATATGCAATTTACAATGTCGTATTTGATATTATATTCTAATTGAATAATAGAAAATAAATCCATAACTTTACATGATTATACATGCTTTATTCTTCACATGTTGATTTATACTCCCAATTTTATTTTTATATTGTTAATATTGTAACATGTTTCATGGGTTAATATTGTAACATGTTTCATGGCCAAGGCTAACACTATATGATGTAATATTGGATAGGCCTAAGGGTATTTATTTTAAAATATATTTAATTTATTATAATATTTTATAATATAAGCTCTATAGGCCATGATTAACCTTGTTATGAACAAACCCACTTTATAAACTTGTAATTATCCATAAATTCTTCTTATACATACATATATATATATATATATATATATATATATATATATATATATATATATATTGATTTGGTGGAAGAAGGGGTTTTGAAAGGATCCTCGAACCTTTTACAACAAATAAGTAGAAGCTTCCAAGGAATAACCAAGAGAAACCAACAAGGAGTGAACCCACCTAAGGGAGTCAAGAAACAAGCACAAACTTAAACTAAAAACCAAAAACTATTCTAAAAATAGTAGGGACCTCCCCTATTCTGGCTCTAGGATGTATACAAATTTAGCACCCTAAACTTGTAAAAAAACTTTATCTCTTGTTTAAAGCTCTAGGAAACAAACTACATTAATAGAAATTGTATTGGATCTCTTTCCCCTAGAAAAGGGTTAGGAGGGTTGATGATTTCTAACATCAATATTCAATAGATATTGAGAGCCATTAATGATATCTAAATTTATCTTCTTTTTCCTTAGAGCTTTAATTGATGGTCTCCCAACATGTTACATACCTAACATAGCTAGTCGACTATATTAAGTTTACAAAGATAATTTAATTTAATTACTATTAATATATTTCACATTGATTTGATTCTGCATCCAAGATTTATATTCAATTTTTCACATGCATTATCATAGAGGACTGAGCCCTCCAACTGGCGAGGACCAGCCCTTCTTAAGCGGAATTTTACTCATTTACATTGATTTATTATTCGTCCATTGTTCTTAAGACTTGTTGTGTTAATTGTTTAGAAGCATTGGCGTTCATTACTAGTGTAGTGTGAATAAATGATAGATATATCCTTTGCAAGTGGTATCATATTACAACTTACCGGTCCAACTGGGGTATACTACGATAGAAACCATTGTTACAGGTCCTCGCGTAGCAAGATTTATAGCATTTGGCAACATTAAACCACTAACCCTAATCCAACGCTCGATGAGTTTAGAAGGCTCTTAAATTTTGGCTACCTATTGCACTCCATATTTCAGAAACCATGCAAAGGAAACGGTTCTATGGGCAGTGGCATATTTGAGAAATATCTTTACGACAGAGCAAATGAAGTTTTACGACATTAAGCATTTCACAAAATAATAGCTCTAATAAAATGAATCTGGTTCGAGGAATTAGGTGTCCTGCATGTTCAAGAGTATACCAAATTATATGCACAAGATAATAGTCATCAACTGCCCAAATATCACTAAATCACCATGTAAAAAACATAGCAATACAGTGTTCGTAGATGCTTGCATAGGAAATCCAATCATATTGCAGTATTTTTCACAAAAACTAAGGTACATTATTGTCTAAAAATTATATTAAAATAATTTCTTTTTTTTTGGTCAATGATAATTATCCCACACGCGGTGTGTGTGGGGCTAGGATGTATTTATAAACAACTAGGATCTCCTAGTTATATATGACTATGATCACATAACCCCCTCTCCTTGTGTGAGTCAACCTTGATAGTCCTCCTTGGCGTAGTTGTTGTGTTGTCATTTCATAATTGTGTCGTGTGTCCTAGTCTCGTTTGTCTCATGGTCTTCAATCTTGTCATCTGCTATATTTCTTCCAAGTCTCCTTTGAGTTGTTTCGATCCCTCTCGCATCACATGTCCACACTGTGTCGTGTCCTTGTGAGTGTCGTGTCCCTCTCGTGTCACATGTCCACATCCTCTTATATTTGGTATCCGATGTTGTGTTATCATCTTCTGTATGTTGTCCTGTTATCATATGTCGTATGTTGTCATGTCAGTTCTATGTTTTGGGGTGTTCACTATTAGGTGTCATCCTCAGTCATTACCCTTTCCATTGGGATCTAACTTTGGTTTCCCATAACATGTGTTGACCTTGTTGTCTAATGGTCCTATTTCCTTTGTGTCATCTAGTGGTCTTGTGCTCATCCTGGTCGCCTAGTATCCTGTCTTCCCCATTGTTGATGCCTAGCCCTTGGGGTTAGCATTGAGAATTAGCTATCGCCTATCCATTGGAGTTTTAATTTGAGGTAGCAGTTAGAGCTACTAGATGTTGAAATATTCTAATTCAAATTCAAAACTAGTCATTGAAAATACAATTCAAATTATGCATCATAGTTGGAGCGATAGTTGGAGAGGAAAACCAAATAAATTTTTTGCCAAATTTAACCAAATTTTTTTAGAAATTAAAGATAAAATTTGTTAAGCAAGACTTATTGACAAGTGCATGAGCGGAAGGTGGACCAAAGGACCAAACGGTCGATTATCAAGCTCAGAGAATTCAAACGAAGGGCTCCTAAAGTCACAAAGAAGACCTCCACGAAACAAAGGTACACATTATAATTCTCCTTTACGCATTAATAGTTTTGATCCCGATCATCCACTTCTTAACACCATGGCTCCCAATCCTTCTCCTACCTCTTCCCATGAGAATCTCACACATGAGGAAATGGAAAACCCCAATGCAAACAACCCAAATATGCAAACTTGTGTCACCCAATTACTAGATGGCATGAATAATTTGACTATAATGTTGACCAAACTAGTGGAAAACCAAAACCAAACAACCCCTCCTGCCCCAAATCGCTTCCATAGACACTGGAACAATGAGGATCAGGATGGCGAGGAAGTTTATGCACAACAAAGAGGTCCTACTGGTAGTGCCCAAAATTGCTTCCATAGATAGAGGAATAATGTGGATCAGGATAGAGAGGAAGTTTATGAACAACAAAGAGGTCCTACTGGTGGTGCCCAAAATCACTTCCATAGACAGAGGAATAATGAGGATCAGGATAGCGAGGAAGTTTATGAACAACAAAGAGGTCCTACTAGAGGTGCCCAAAATCGCTTCCATAGATAGAGGAATAATGAGGATCAAGATAGAGAGGAAGTTTATCAACAACCAAGAGGTCCTAATGGTGTCAATTTCCCATGCATTGATATGCCCACCTTTGAGGGTCATGATCCACGTGGTTGGTTAGCTAAAATGGAAGGCATTTTAGACTTATACCGGATTCTCGATTTCAAAAAAGTTCCTTTTGCTTCCTCCAAACTCGGTACTGAAGCTTACCAATGGTTTGCATGGCACAAATGTGGTACTAAGCAGCCCATCTTCTGGGATGAATTCAGCACACTTTTCCTTAATAGATTTGATGAAGGATCCTCATCTTCATACATGGTTCGGTTGTTATCACTTAAGCAAATAGGATCAGTAAGGGAGTATATTTTAGAATTCACTAGTCTACTTTCCTACGCAAGAAACTTACCATCCGATGTGGTGGTATCTACTTTTAGAAATGGGTTGAAAGAGAATATTCAAATCGAAGTTGACTTACAAGATCCAACCTCTTTAGATACCTGTATAAAGATTGCCAAGTTGGCTGAGAAGAAGGTGCAATATGGAACATCTATCCGTCGTGATTCCTATAATCGATATCAATATCGCAACAACTCTTTCCATAGAAATGATCAACCATCAAGATATTACTGCTATAAATATCGCAATCACCATCCAAAATATCAAGCATGTGTACCAAGACAAAACTTTCAAATAGAATATGTTGACAAGGAAGATGAAGAGGAAATAGAGGATATCAACTCACCTGACTTCCCCATAAACGAAGACCAAATTGAACCTAGGGAGGCAATAGTTGAAGAGGACACTATGGCAATTTCAGTACATGCTCTTATGGGACTATCAACTCACCATACAATCAAGGTATCAGGATTCATTCGACAAAGGAAGGTAAATGTGTTGATTGATTCAGGAAGTACTCATAATTTTATCGATACAAAAATTGCCAAGGCATTAAACTTACACATTAACTCCTCCAATCAAGATAAGTTTCAAGTTATAATTGCAAATGGAGGAAATGCTCAATGTATCGGTAGAACATCTCCAATTTCATTACAAATGGGAAATTATACTTGGCATGGGCCTCTCTTTGTTATGAATTTAGGGAATTCAGAAGTTATTTTGGGAGTTGAATGGTTAGAACAATTGGACACCAGGTCAATTTTAATTACAAGCAACGCTTTGTGGAATGGAAAGAAAATGGAAAGACCATTCACCTCCAAGGAATTCCAACACCTCCATCAAGGGTAGTAAGTTCTCACAACATGGAGAAAATATTAAGAAAAGGTAGTTATGGATTCATTGCTCAAATTAATTGTATGGAAAGGCAAGCACAAGATATGCCAAAAATCCAATCAGAAGATCTACAAAACATTGTGGCTAACTATGATGATGTCTTCCAAGAACCAAAGGGACTACCTCCCAAAATATCCCATGACCATGCCATACACCTTGTTCCAGGAAGTCTTCCTCCTAATGGTCATCCTTATCGATATCCCCAACCTCAAAAAATAGAAATTGAGAAAATTGTCCAAGAACTATTAGAACATGGAGTCATCCATCACAACACTAGTCCCTATTCTTCACCAGTAGTTTTGGCCCATCGTAAAGACAATTCTTGGCGTATGTGTCCAGATTTTCATCCCCTTAACAAAATCACCATCAAGGATAAATTCCCTATACCTGTCATTGATGATTTACTAGATGAACTACATGGTGCAAATTTTTTACAAAATTGGATTTACGTTCTAGGTTTCACCAAATTAGAGTTAGGGAAGAGGATATTCCCAAAATAGCTTTTCGTACTCATGAAGGTCACTATGAATTCTTGGTCATGCCTTTTGGTCTCACTAATGCCCCATCCACATTCCAAAGTCTCATGAACCATGTGTTTCATCCATTCCTTCACAAATTTGTCCTAGTATTTTTTGATGACATACTCATATATAGTAAAACATGGAATGATCATCTGATGCATGTGGGAAGGGTTCTTCATATACTACACAAGGAAAAATTATTTGTCAAATGCTCTAAATGCTCTTTTGGTGTTCAAGAAGTTGAGTACCTGGGTCATATAGTTTCTCAGGAAGGTGTTAAAGTGGATCCTAATAAGATAAAGGTAATTCAGGATTGGCCCTTACCTAAAACCATCAAGAAACTTCATGGTTTTTTGGGTCTTACCGGCTACTATCGCAAGTTTATGCGTAACTATGGAAAAATTGTAGCTCCTCTCACGACTCTTACAAAAAAGGATGCTTTTCATTGGTCGAAAGCAGCCACTCAAGCATTCGAGGCCCTCAAAGAAGCAATGTGTACTACTCCAATTTTGGCAACTCCAGATTTTCACAAACCATTCGTGATTGAATGTGATGCTTCAAGAACAGGTATTGGGGCAGTATTAATGCAGGATGGTCATCCCTTGGCATTCGAAAGTAAACAACTTTCAGGAAAAATTTTGGGAAGGTCCACATATGAGAAAGAAATGTTGGCTATTCTACACGCAGTGGAGAAATGGAGACACTACTTAATCAATAGCCGCTTTATTATTAAAACCGATCATAGTAGTCTCAAGCACTTTCTAGAACAACGATTTTCTTATCCAGAACAAAACAAGTGGTTAACAAAATTGTTGGGATATGATTTCGTTATCGAGTATAAGAAAGGGAAAGAAAATGTGGCAGCAGATGCATTATCATGAAAATATGAAGATGAAGTGGTTATTAATGCTATTTCAGGTCCATGTTCCCAATGGATTTCTCAACTGCAAGAAGAATGGTTGTCAAATACAAAAACTGCTCAAATAATTCAGGAATTGTTGTTGGGTTCATCCAAGCATCCTCTTTTTTCCTATGATGACAAGGTGTTAAGAAGAAAGAATCACATTTACATTCCACACAATTCTACAATCAAATCAAGGATTCTAGATGAATCACATGCTTCTCCATCAGTAGGACATTCAGGTTTTTTGAAAACCTATATGCGGATAAAACAATCCTTTTATTGGAAAGGATTAAAAGTAGAGGTTAAACAATGGGTGGTTGAATGCGAAGTATGCCAATGCAATAAGGGTGAAATAGTCAAATCACCAGGATTGCTTCAACCATTACCTATTCCAGATCGTCAATGGGAACATATTTCAATGGATTTTATTGAAGGTCTTCCTAAATCAGAAGGCAAAATAGTAATTTTTGTGGTAGTGGATCACCTCTCCAAATATGCTCACTTCCAGGCTTTACAACATCCATTTTCAGCAAGCAAAGTGGCTAAGGTATTTATGGACTCAATTTTCAAATTGCATGGAATGCCAAAAAATATTGTAAGTGATCGTGATCCCATATTTACTAGCAATTTTTGAAAAGAATTATTTCGTCTTAGTGGTACCAAGTTGAATATGTCCTCTGCATACCATCCACAAATAGATGGCCAAACTGAGATAGTTAACAAATGTTTGGGTACCTATCTAAGATGTTTTGTTCAGGATAAACAATATCAATGGAGTCATTGGCTTTCCTTGGCAGAATGGTGGTACAACACTTCGTACCATTATTCCATTAAGATGTCTCCATTTGAAGCATTGTATGGAATTAAACCACCAACAATAGCAGATTATGTACCAGGTTCTTCCAAAGTGGCCCAAGTAGATGATTGGTTCCAACACCGACAATCAATGCTCAACATTCTCAAAGACAACTTGGTCCAAGCACAAAATCGTATGAAGCAGCAACAAGACACACACCATTCGAAAAGATAATTTAATACAGGTGATATGGTGTTCCTACATTTGCAACCCTACAAACAATTGTCATTGAAGATCAAGACCAATCAAAAGTTGGCTCCATGATTTTATGGCCCTTACAAAATAGTGCGTCGCATTGGAGAAGTGGCATATCAACTAGAGCTTCCTCCCTCATCTCGTATACATCCAGTATTTCATGTTTCCTATCTCAAAAAGGTGATCAGCCAAAAAGTACAATCTCAGTCAGAATTACCAGTACTCGATGAAGAAGGACGTATATATCTCCAACTTGAAGCAATTTTACAAAGCAGAACACGTATGCTGAGATCTCATCACATCAAAGAATTCCTCATCAAATGGCAGGACCTACCTGAAGAAGATGCTACATGGGAACCTGAAAGTATTTTCCAGACATTTCCAGCTTTGAGGACAAAGCTTTCCGAGGAGGGGAGCCATGTTACATACCTAACATAGCTAGTCGGCTATGTTAGGTTTCCAAAGATGATTTAATTAAATTACTATTAATATAGTTCACATTGATTTAATTCTGCATCAATTTCATATATTCAAATTTTCACTTGCATTATCATAGAGGACTGAGCCCTCCAAGTGGCGAGGACCAACCCTCCTTAAGTGGCATTTTACTGATTTGCATCATTTCATTATTCGTTCCATTGTTCTTAAGACTTGATGTGTTAATTGTTTAGAAGCATTGGCGTTCATTATTAGTGCAGTGTGAATAAAGGATTTAAATATCCTTTACACAACATTACACTCCACCCCAACATCTATAAATCCCATTTTACTACTTATTGTATTAGGGCCAAGCAATCCCTTATATAAGAAGGATTTGGGGGGACATTTATGACTTCTTATTTTAGGGCTCAAGGATCCTTTCTCCAATTTCATCACCCTTTCCATAGGAGTGGATGAGAGGATTTACTAAATCTGATGAAACATCCAACTAAGGAATATTGAGGTAATGAAAGGAGTTATACAAAAACAATGGGGTCAATAGAGAAGGAGCACTTACTTGCTCAAAGTGTTTTCATATCTTGGATTCAAAAAAGGATGGAAACACATGATAGTCTTCAACCAGGGGAGGCATCTCATTCTAAAAGGGAGGCACAACACAACCTTCAACCAATGGTGGATTCTCACTCTGAACAACCTCAAAGCCCAAAATATCAAATTTCTAAATCTTGGCTAAATTTACCTTGTGAATTTATTCTCTTAGAGGGTTCCTCTTGAGAAGATTTACCCTCTTCTTATGTTTGATTAGGTTAAGTTAATTAATTTAATTATAGTATTGTTATTAAATAAATACCCACCATCATTCCATACATTATATTGGAGTAATATTCTTCTTATCAATGGATAATACAATGGTCATCCTAAAGGAAGACAACCCAGGGAGATTGAGGTAAGCAAAGGATTTTTGGAAAGACAATGGGGTCAATGGAGAAGGGATACTTACCTATTCAAAGTGTTTCTAGATCTTGGCTTTAAAAAAATATAGAAGTACATCACAGTCTTCAACCAGAGGAGGCATCTCACCTTGAAGGGGAGGTTGAACACAACCTTCAACCAGGGATGACTTCTCACTCTAAGTAACCTTAGAGCCCAGAATATCAACTTCGTCAACTTGTTGCAACTCAAAGGCTCAAATTATTTGCTATCCATCTTGGCCACATTCTTTAGGGGCTTCTCTTGGCTAAATTTACATAGTGAATTTATCCTCTTCGAGGGTTCCTCTTGAGCAGATTTACCCTCTTTGTATATTTGATTAGATTAATTTAATTAGAGTTTTGGTATTAAATAAATACCCATCACCACTCTATACATTGTATTGGAGTATTATTCTTCTTATCAATGGATAATATAATGATAATTTATGGTGCTAAAGGAAGACACCAATTTTTATATATTTTCTTTTCTTTTGTCCTTTTACTCTTTCTACATAAGATTTGAGTGCATGGATTAATTATATTCATTTCTAGAAAATATTGTAAATTCCACCATGGTATTAGAGTGGGTATGGATCTATATCACTGGTCATGAAGAAATAGTTTTTGTAGCTTTTGATATTTCATCCCAATCCTAGGATAAAATTTCAAACATGAGTTATTTTTCCCCTTTTTATAATCTTTTATTCCAAAATAAATGGGAATAATTCATTCTTCTCTTCTCAAAATCAAATTTTAGAATTTTAATTTGGAATATTTTAATCATCTATTACCAAATAATCAATAGTAGAGGTAATTGTTTCAGAGGAGTAAAAAGAATATATAATTTTAAATTTAAATCTACCATGATTCTCATGCATTGGCTTTGAAAATAGCTTAAAACATGAAAAAACCTTCTTCATGGATAAGGAGTGAATCGAAACCCACCGTAAAATATGACCACTATGGTTAGTAGCACACTACTTTAGGCATTCATGCAAAATCCACCCAAATTTGAATCACTATGGGTACCATTTTTGGACTATGAGATAAATAACTTCAGTGAGTATTTTAAGAGCAATTGAAGATATATTAAAAGTTTGTTTTTTGGCTTCATTTGATCTCATGGCAAGGTGGTTTATATAGTGTATTAAAATGGGAAACTTGTGTGTTCAATTCACAAGAAATTTTTTATTTGTAAATGAAGGGAGGTTTTGTATCTTCTATAGAGGAGTAGCACTCCCATCATCATCATGCATGACGAAAGGGAATATTTTGATAATGTATTATGGGAGGGAGGATGCACGTTTGAATATCATGACCTCCTTTTTGGTCGCATCACACCTGTCTACCTTGGCTATTATGCATTGGAAGAAGTGTAAAACGGAGGACATCTCTTCAACCCAATACCATGAACACAAATTTGGTTAGTACAATGCACTTGGTGGTTGTGAGACTAATGTTTAAACCAATCCAATATTTCTTGGGAATTTTTAAAAGGGCAAATGATATATGGTTGACATGGTGTCATGGTATGTCATGTATAATATTTTAAACTATATATGAGACCCCATAAAATTAAAATAAGACAATTTTTGAAATCATATAGGCTGAAAGGTGCTTGAGTGGTGAGTCATAAGTAGAGGATACCAAGGAACCATAGAATACTAGGTTGTAGCAAGTAATTAGATTCATCATTTCTAAGGTTTGGGGCTTTAATTTTTTATTTTTTGAGGTCCATTAGGTCAAAGTTTCTAGAGGCCATAAATTTTGTGTATGGAAGTGTTTTGATCCCATTTGATTTTAGATAATATAATGTTTTAATCTTTATGCATTGGTGGCATCATTTTAAGGACCTTGCACAATATTAGGGGTTAAATTGTATAATATGGATCATCAAGCCTTAGTTTCTCATCTTAATGGTAAAAATTACAGTATTTGGTCAACCTAAATTATTGGCCTATTATGTAATAATAATCTATGGTGCATATTTTAATAAGATAAAGTAGCATCCTTTGATGGATACATTCACCAATATAGGAAAGAAGAAGCTTTTGGTCTATTCTCCTTATTGATTAAACAGAAAATGCTTTTCTATATTAAAGATGAAAGTAAACCTAAATATTGGTTTTGTTATTGGTATAAATACAACCACCACTTCATCTATTGTATGAGAGTGGTGTGCTTCTTATTTATGAAATATGTAGTGATTATTTATGGTTCCTATAGGCACCCATAAATATCTATTTTTTTGTTTATTTCATATTTTTATGATTTATGTATAATATTTCAGTGTACTGATTATTTTTGTTCATTTCTATAAAATGTTGTGAATTACAACATATATTATCCATAAATTATTTCTACTCTTCTAAGATGATTGCCCCTTCCTTTTATCTAATATTATTTTTTTTGGTACCATTGTATTAATATTATTTTTCACAATTTATTTTTGTTGGTTTCTAATAATAAAAACACATCATATGAACATATATAAGACCATTAAAGTTTCAAGAATACATAATTTGTGTCCATGTTCTATTCTTAATTTTTCCTTTTCTTTACTCTAAGTAATAACACATGGATCACCTAGCATTTGTAGAAACTTATCATGTGAACATCATCAATGCTTTGCCATTAAAAAACTAGACTTTTATAGGTTTAGGATTTGGTAAAGTGTGAACTTTGTTCAACTTTTTAAAGTGGAACATATAAAAATCACTCTTATGTCTTGTTGCTCACTTAATATTCTTGATATAAATAATTTTATTTGTTGTGTTTAGGCTTTGTCAAAATGTGAATTACACTTTCAAAAATAGAAGTGGAATATTAAGAAACCACTCTTATATATTAATTGGTTATTTATAAAATTACAACTGATTAACCTCATGTAAATAACTTTCTTCTTTGTATAATCTATTCTCTTTCTTCTTCTTTTGGTTAAAATATACTATGTATGATACATGCTACACTAAAATAATATGTTATAATTTTTCAAAAAAATGTTTTTTAAGCCATCTAATCCCAATCGTTATATTTACGTGTGTAATCTACATCTTATATCAACATATTCATAGTTTAATGTCTACTTTAAGCAATATTATGGAAAACTATATCGATATATTCTAACCCATTTCCTAAACTAAATTGTACACATGAATGTAAATAGTTTTTAAAGATCTTATCCTTTTCTTCTTGAACAAAGAAATGAATCTTAGTGGGAACGCCAAATTATTATTTTTTAAAATCTATGAATAAACAAAGGCATGCTTTCCATTTATTCTATATGGTAGATATCTAAATTAAAAGTCTAAATAAAAGAAACCATGGATTCAAGTTTTTAAAGAATTTCTAAAATTATGACCATGCTTGACTACTTATTTTTTTTGTTTTTGTTTTTTTTACATGGTGGAATCAGTTGACATCACGAATCCGTGCAAGCTGCCCAAATTTTATGGCCTTGACTACTTATTTTATATATAGTTTTTTTTTTTACATTATATAAAGAAAATATGTTCAACCAAATGTATATACGAATCTAGTATTTTGTGAATTTGGGTTGTATTTTAAACCTTTCCTTAAAATAATAAACTAATTAAGATAAACCTAATTTAAATTGGAGAATAATTGGACAATATTCTATTTCCCTCTAATATTAAACAAAGTGGACATGGAGAGAATAATTTTATATAGTATTAAGTGAATTTTTGGCTTCTAAGAAAATATGTTAGCTTCAAAATAATTCTAGTTGCTTCTTCTTGGACATTGGACTATAAGGTTGCTTCATTTTTTTATACCTTATTTTTTACCATTTATTCACCTAGATTATATTGTTGCACATCCATATTTATAGGCGTTTTAGTCCACGCTTACTGGTTTCACTCAAATAATGGAAGAATTATAAATTGTGGAGGAAACTATCAAGGTTAATGAAAGAAACTTTCATAAATGAATTTAAAACATAACTTAATTATGCATTAAATAAAATTGTGTGTTTGTTCTTCATCCTAAAGCAATCTAGGCTATTGATATTTTTATATAACTACTCCCCCATTTAATTTGAAAAGCACAAAGAGTGAAATGAAGAACACGTTTTATAAATTCCTTATTTGAATGAAGACATTAATATTATAGGTCATTAACAAAATTCACTTCTCATAAAAAACCAATTTTATTGTTAGGAGTTCATGAATTTTTTGTAGTTTTAGGGATCAGATTGTGTAAGATGGACCATAAAGCCTATAAAGAAATAGGCTTTATGGTCTATGAAATATTCTTTATTTTATGAAATAAATAATATTCATCTTCACGTATTGAGTTCCTTCACTTGATTGATGACATCCTTAATATTTTGGATGGGCAATTATATATTTATACTTTGGATATGAGTCCATGGTTGAAAGTGCATATCAATATAACATATTCTTTATGTGGAAAGTTAAAGCAAAGCTCAAGAGTCCCAATCCTTTATTTCATAGAATGTATTATTGGTGAATATTACATTATTTGGTGCATGCCAATGTACCACCTTGGTACATTATTAGATTAGGTGTGTGTCTTAGATTAGAGTGTGAGTTAATATTTTATGTAATATAATAATGTGTAGGAAATGCACAAGTGTCATGTAATTATGTTTGCAAGTGTTGTGAGTGTAAATGTGCATGTGTTAGTTGGTCAGATTGCACATGTGTCCTTAGAATTGGAAAGTGAAGACTTTCAAAGGAGAGTAAAGGTCAAGAGTGCAGTATATGAGGAGTCACATTCAATTAAATGTGTGTGACAAAGTATTGTATTTTATATTGAATTTGAATAGCTTATTGGATGTATTAGTAGACCTTTATTCAATATATATAGTATTCTGAGTTGTTATTTTTTTATTATATTTGATATCATATTGTAAGTTATTATATTAGTTTCATTATATTGCAAATTTGTTATATTCGATCTTGAGATTATATTCTTGTGAGTTTTTATTTGGTGTAAGGCTTCAAAATCCATCAACGGTATCAAACCCACAATAATATTTTTTGCAAAATATTTAGAAGCTGCAGAAGGCTAGAGTCTTTCCATAAGATTGGAGAATAACCTATGAACACTAGGACTCAACAAGGATATTTTCATAAGGTTTAAGGATAACCTATTAAGACTAGGATTCTTATTTTGGTGAATCAACTTGAAGACAATTTATTATTCAGGGCATAGCCAACCTTGATATTAATAGAAAGTTTCAAGGATAAAAATCCCTTGACATCAATATTGGATTCTTAGATAATGTGAGAAAAAGCTATCTAAGATATTGTTATAGTGAATAATTAAACTTTAAAGTTGGGAAGCTTCCTCATTAGATAGAGAAGACTTTCATATTTGATTTCTTCAAGGATGAGTACTTTATTCAAGCAAGGATTAATTTGAGTTGCAGAAAAAAGGAGAGCTATGATAAGAGGTCCCATAGGAGACTGAGATATGATATCTGAAGAAAAAGGTCCCATAATTTATAGAGATATGAGAACTAAAGAGAGTTTTCCCATATAAATTATAAAAAAATATAGGAAACCTAAAGAAAGATATCCCATAATTGATAGAGATAGGAGACCCAAGAAAGAGATCCTATATAAGACTTTGAAGTCAAAAGAAGAGACATGAGTAGAGAGGTCTTCTTGAAGAATAAGTTTACTCTAAAACTTTAAGAGAAAGAAGAATTTCTAGAAAGAGTGCCTACATCAAGCTTAGGACAATCATCACCATTCAATGGAAAGCCCATAAAAGATAAAGGAGACACATTGAAGGATGTTCCAATGAATATTGAGGCAGATCTTTAAATTTTTAGGACAAAAAGGTTTAAATATAGACTAGAAACATTTGGAAGGTAATTATCTTGCCAAATCTTGCATACATCAAAGGCTAGCAAGTTTGTGAAATAGAGAAATAAGATATCTCTATAGATTTGGCCAAAAAGAAAGCTACATTGGAAATAGAGCAAGCAAGGGTGAAATCTATAGTATTCAAAGGGTCATACAAGGAAGAGAAGAGAACAAAATTAAGGAAAAGTGGACAACAAGTTTAAATACAGAGAAATATTGCTATGTAACCCATAATAGATATTTCTAAGTTTTGGACAGAGAAGAAGACAACAAGGAAGCAAGATTTAAATTTGCAAGGCAACAACATAGAAGGTAAAGAATGTTGAATATTAAGTTTAGTGCATTAAATGGGACAACATAGAGAGCACCATGCATAAGTTTTATCTACACCTGCACCTGCATATGGAAGAAGAATTTTAGTATAGAAATCAAATATAAAGAAATCTCATTAAAAAGTGTAGCTATTAGCTCAACGTAGTCCACGCGAATATACAATGCATTAGATGTTTTATAAGTACTATGCTAAGGACGAACATAAGCAAGAAAATAGAGCATTAACTCAGTGATAGAGGTCTAGCACCATTCATCACATAGGATCCAAGTGCCAAGCAATTTTGGAAGTGAAATGGTGTCAAGCAAAGCATCAAGGACCAATCCGATGAGAAGTGAAATGTTGGACAATGAGGCAACATAAAGTTGATGTGAGGGAATCACCAACTATTGACATAACACACTGGAAGAGAGAGCATAATTAACTTACAATAAATTTCTATTAGCAATATCCTTGAAATTCTTAGAAAAAGTGCAATATCACCTACAATATAGATTGCTCCTAAAGAAACCAACATCACCATGGAAGCAAGCATCACCTAGGTAGCTAGCACATAATGTACACCAATGATAATACCATTGTAGAATATAAGTGCCATAGAATCAATGAGCATATACAAAAGTTACCTACAAGATTGAGCACCATCAAATTTTTCCAACCCATAGAGAAGCTAAAGTGATACTAAGCAATGCTTGGACCATTCACAACAAAGGGAAAAATGTGAAGCACTACTTTAAAATTCAAACATATATTGAAGAGGAAATGAAACTCAAAAAATATTGAGCAAATGAATTTAAGAGGAGGATAAACATAAAGTGAATAGCATCTAATTTTAGTAATGATAGGAGTGCAGAATAACATATTTCACCCATTGAAGAATTGAAGCTTCGACAAGCATTTTGCTCATCAAACTATTGGAGCATTACCTAGCATCAACCTTAAACCACCATGCATTTTGCCACTTTACTATAGGTAATGAGAATTAAAAAAGGCTAAAATGTTACATAGACGATTACTTAGGTTCTAGGCAAGGAATCCAAAAGCACTCACACACTCTCACACGATTTTAAGTACAAGTGAAACCATTTGAAGCCACCAACGATCTGCTCATAAAATCACAACATTAGAGACTGTTCAAAATAGCACACATTAAGGAGGTACAAATTCAAATTAAAAATTTAAATATTTGAATATTTGCTAAGGTTGAGGAGTGATAAGGTTAATTTATAATTAATTATTTATTTATCCTAAGGTTTAATTTGAATAAAGGAGTAATAAGGAATTTAATAGGATATCTAAAGCCTTAGTTACTTTAAGTGCATTATTAATATTTTGGAGTGATAAGAAGATAGTTAATTTAAAGTTTTATAAAGTTATTTAATATTTGGAAAACATTATTTGACTATTATTTGAAATTCATGATATAGAGAATTTATGCAAATTATTTAATTGTGGAGAGATAAGGTATTCTACATCAAACATAGAAAAACTATATTTGCAAAATTCTTAATTTTATAGTTTCTATTTGACTAGGGAGCCATAAGGAATTCAACAAACAAATATTTTTTTGCAAAACATAGAAACTTAAAATTCATAATTTAAAAACTTAGGGAGACATAAGGTAGACTACACCAAAGGAAATTAATGGAAAAATTATCAAGAGGGACCTATCAACATAAAAAACATTATATAAGGGTACAAGATCAAAGTTCATTTAACACCCTTCATAACCCTTATCAACAATGCAAGATAACATCAAATAGAGATAATCATGTGGTTCAAAAGGATAAAGACCTTTGGTACATAGATTCTTGTTCCAGTCATCATATGATATGCAATTTACAATGGTTTGATTATCTAGAAGTCAAAGACAACTTCAATTTGAAAATCACAGATGGTAAAACCTATATCATTCATGGATGTGGATGTGTAACACTTAGTACACCATTTTGGATTTTGTGTTACATGATGTCATGTATGTTCTTGGGTTGACAATGAATCTTATTTCACTGACTAATCTTGTATAAAGTAAAATTTTGATTGAGTTCAAATATATAGATGAAGTTAATAAGTGTATCATTAAAAATCAAAATGAGATAGAAGGTATAGGGTCAATCAAGAATGGATTATATGCTTTAGACACAATTGAATTATCTTAATATCTTATTTTATTTTAAAATAACGTTGTTGAATATTCTGAGAGAGAGATTATAGGAAACAAAAATCATGAATATTTCTACCATAGGAAATGTTGGATCAATATGAAATTCAAGATGATGAAAAATATTAGAGGACAACAACAACTTGCATTTCAAATCCATTTACAAATAAAATATGAAAAGGACGAAAAAAATTAAAATGAAGGAGAACCAAATAAATATCTAGACCATTACAAAGTCATATCAAGACGAAGACTGTATTGAAGACTAAAGTCTTCAATTTCTAAATAATGTAATACATGGGGGTGTTGGATAATATTACATTATTTGGTACAAGCCAATTTACCACCTTGGTACATTACTATATTAGGTGTGTGTCTTAGATTAGAATGTGAGTTAATATATCATGTAATGTAATAATGTGCAGGAAATGCACAAGTATCATGTAACTATGTGTGCAAGTGTTGTGAGTGTAAATGTTCACAAGTGTTAACTATGTAAGAGTGCATATATGTCCTTAGAATAGGAAAGTGAAGAGTTTCAAAGAAGAATGAAGGTAAAGAGTACAACATATGAGGAGTCACATTCAATTATATGTGTGACAAAGTATTGTAATCGTATCAAAATTGCATAGCTTATTGCATGCATTAGTAGACCTTTATTCAATAGTATTTTCAATATTCTATGTTATTCTTGTGTTATTATATTTGATATCATATTATGCATTATTATATTAGTTTCATTATATTGCAACTTTATTATATTAGATCATGTTATTATATTCCTATGAGTTTTGTATTTGGTGTAAGGCTTCAAAATACATCATGTATATATATATATATATATATATGTATATATATAATGCATTACTTGCATATAATCCAGTTATTTTGTTAGAATATTTCAATGTTTACTTTGTATAAATTTAGAGATGATAAGAAAAATAAATGCAAAAATTTAAAACGTTGTGCTGAAAATAGAATAGCAATTATGAAAAAAGAAAAAAAGAAAAATAAATAGTAATATTTTTGGGAAAGCTAACAATTATATTTTTTTATAGGGGTGGTCGAGGTTATTATTAATGCTCTATGAGTGCTCTCTCTCTCTCTCTCTCTCTCTCTCTATATATATATATATATATATATATATATATATATATATATATATATATATATATATAGTATCTCCATAAGTTATCATCGTTCACTATATGCAATCCTTATTTAGTGTGTGTATTCCCATTCAATGTGTAAGGAGACTTCATGTGTATTAAATCCATTTAGTGTAATCTATTTATATCAATCTAAGTGAGTACAAGTATTATTGTTATGAAACTTTATTCTTATTAACAAAAATCATTCACAAATAATTTAAAATTATTCATCCATAATAATAATCCATACAATGAGATAAATATATATAATGCCCTTAAAGTAGGACAACATCAATAATACTCCTTAATGAAGGAATAACTCCACAAGATCCAGAATAATAATACATACAATGAGATAAATATATATAATACCCTTAAAGTAGAGAAACACAAATAATACTCCTTAATGAAGGAATAACTCCACAAGATCTCCCAATTTGAGAGTATCGCTTAGAGAGGGAAAATTCCCATCAACCACTTCATGGGTAGATATGACTACATATGATTAATCTCCATGATGATAACAACGACAAACTTTCCTTCTTTATATACTCATCTTCTAATTCTACTTTGGAAATCCAACTACTAATATAATATTAAATTATAGTATAATTTAATATAATATTATAATATAATCAACCTATGGTTATGTGTGGCCCATGCCAACCCTTATACAATAGAATATTGTATTTCTATATACTTATTCCTACGTACGCTAACATTACACTCTCCTTACAAGTGTTTCATCCTCAAAATATATGAAGAAACAAGATAATATGATTTTCTAAGCAATGTTAGCAACTAGTACACCAATTTTGATCATTCATCCATCTTAGTGAAACTTTGATTGGTGGTGGTCTTTGATGATGCTGGTATACCATTTTTCCAATTGAGTATCCAAAATTACTTAATTGGCTCAATGCTTCTATTGGTTTATTATGATAATTTGAAATATGGGTCCATTTTTTCCTTTATGTTGTTGCATTGCATTGAAAACTAGGATCACTATACTTTCTCTGCAAAATACTGTCATATTTGGTACCCTTACAATACTATGTAGAACCATAGTATAATTTCCCTAAGCCATATGTCCAAGATTGTTGTCACTCCTAGTGGTGTGGATTGTGATATACTACAATGTTAAGTTAATGTTTTACCTTCTTTTAATCCTCAACATTTAGCTCCACTATTTTAAATTATTCTACATGTTGTTCTTTCATGTTCCCTTTGTTTGGTGCGTCTTTGTACTCTTCTATAAAAACTTCCTTGGACTCTACTACTATAATTTAAATGAAACTAATTGCTATTTATTCTTTCATAGAATCTATTGTTGCTTCTTCCTTTTCAATTTTATTGTTTTCAACCACTTTTTGTTCCCTTACCATAACTGCTTCTTGTTTCTCCTTGGATCATTGCTTTGTACGCTAAGAAATATCTTGCAATGTTATCTTCTTTTTCCTGTACCATAACTTCATAAACATATTTTGTACTTTAATGTTAACAATACCCAATTAATCCAACCAAGGATGACCTAGAATAATATTCACATCATCCATATCAATAGCATGAAGATCATAATTTAAAACATATTTGTCTATGGTGATCTTTAAATCTTCAAAAATCCGAACCTTCTAACCTTCAAATTGTATGCCCTTAAGTTTTGTTGTCTGAATCTACAACCTCTTAGATAAAGTAATATTAATAAAATTATATTTGTTACTAAGGTTAATAAAAACAATAACCTTTTCCTTCTGAATGTAACCATAAACATTCAAAATAGATTTTTCTAGATTCGAACAAATCCCTTTGTCCAATTTTTAATTTATCTACTACCAAAGGTATAATTTTATTTTATTTTTGCATATTGACATCATTTTTTACCTTCTACCACTTGTTTAAAATTTTCTAGCTCTCTTGTTAATTTCTTTTGCTCTTTCTGAAGTATGTTTATTTCTTCTACATAGCCTTTGAGTGTATCCTTTAAACTAGCTATATTTTAATATGGGTTTCATTTACTCAAGAGTGCTTGCTCTATTTTATCCAATGTAAATTTATAAGGATAAAATTTATAATTATGGGTGCTACAAAAACTATAAAACCAAGAGAGATATTCTCCTCTAATACAAAGAGGAAGCATAATGTGCCAAGTAATATTATTAGTAAAATACAAGGATTTAAATAGTTTTGACCATTTTCTAATATCAATATCATCTTTTCCAAAAAATGTTTGTAGTTCCATAGTTCATGCCCCAACAAAAACATAATGCAAACTAGGCTTTTATGAACTAGGGTTTCATAAAAATATGTCTTGCTATTTATTTTAAGCTAAACCTTCAAAAGGAAAAATACCTTCCATACACAAAAATAGATTATTTGCTTAACCACAACTGAGAGAATATCAAATTTTATTTATTTGAAAAAGTGTGATTTAAAATATTGTAATTGTCCTTGTTTTGGGTGGTTGACTTCATAGGGTGATATCTCCCTCAATATTGCTTAGATTTATTTATGACCACTTACTTTAAATATCTTCAAAATCCACACAAAATGGTCCAATAATTATCTGAGTTAGACAACCTTTCACAAAGATATGGATCTTGAAATATGAGATGTTTTTTCTAGAAAAAATACCCTAATTTTGCAATCCATAAAAAACAATCCCCGCTTTGCCAAAATCGTTGGTGTGATAATTTTTTTTATGAAACTATATTATTATTAACAAAAATCATTCACCAATATCTGAAAACATCAAATCATTCATCCATAATAATAATCCATATAATGAGACAACTATTGTACCTAGTTTCATATCTTATGGCATACATGTTGATTATGTCATGTTTATATTTTTAGAGTATTTATTCTTTGGGAATAATATCAAAGCATTGAAATTTTTGAGATATTATTAGAAGGACCATATTTCCAACATAGTGTCCAAGCTTTGGTATGCAACATGAAAGCTAGTGATAATTACGTGAATATCATGTTAGTGTATATACATTTTAGATCTTTCAAGTTGTAGATTATTCAATTTGGATTTATGATGGCGGTTCAAGATTGTGTGTAAGATATTTTTTTAAGTGCAACGAAGTGTTGAAGAAGTGAAGTTGAAAATAAGTGTAGTACATGTGCTTGTATTATTCCAAATCTAGGTGTCAAAAGAATAACAACTAATAACAACTATATTATTTTTTGTATTATTAAATCTTAAATTATCAAGTTCTTTATATTTTTCAATATGGATGATATGGATACTCTTGAACTGAATCATATTGTACAAAATAAGATCTTTGATTTGAGTTATGAAAAAAAGAAGTTAAGATCATTGAATCAAAGACTTATTGAAGAGTGTGATGCTTTGAGAAAAATTATTATTTTCAATGATAAGGAGATCATGTGACATGGTGATCAGTTGAATAGAAAGGAAGAATATATTTTTTTAATTGGCTAAGGAGAATGATAAATTAAAGTATAATACTATAATGGTTTATTATTCTTGTGGCATAATTGATTTGGTAAATATCGTTAACTATTCTTATGAAACAATATATTTGATTCATGTGATTGTTGATGGTATTCATAAAGTCTCAAATATTAAAATAAATCATGATGCTTTATGTGTCACTCACATTAAAGAAATAACTTAGATGGATTATTCTAGCATAGGATCCTTTGGAAAATACACCAAAGCATACGTGAGAAATTATTGGATATGAAGGAAATAATTTAGGTAAAAGTGGTTAGGATATTCAAAAGCCAATGAATATATGTCTGAGGTCAAAGCATAAAGGCCTTGGATATATAGGAAAATCAAATGTAGTTAAATTTGTTAAAGAAGAATCACACATGGGGCATGTGATATATGTATAAATTCAAGTACACAGAATCAATTTAAGCAGCACAAATAGAGTTATAATTATCATGGAAAACTAGGTCATGAAAATATTAGGACTTACACCTATATAGTGTTTGTAGTTTAAACAATCATAATGATAAAATATATTGGTAAAGAGTGATTTGAGAACATCATACACATTGGTTATAGGTGGGTGGATGTACCCTATTGACATCATATGATAAACATGTTGAGATGATATTATAAGAAAAATATGGTGTAGCTAAAATGCATACTGCATGCCCTTTAAAAGGACTTTAGCTAACTAATTTTTTTTCATTTGTGATGCCTTGTTATAAAGAGAATCATCATGTGATGATTATAGGTAATCTGTGAAAATATTATAATTGAAAATCTATTAGAAATAATTTTATCAACCATGATGTGTTTCTAAAATAAATAGGCATATTCTATTTATAAATGGCACATAATAAGGCCAAGTTGTTGGGACCCATATTAGTGAATCAAATTTGGTAGTTGTCTCTAGTCCTATCCAAAATAAACATTAATGAGAGATGTTAGAATAATATTGTTAATTTTATATGAATTTTAGAAATAGGGTAAGAAGGGAAATTCTAACTACAAAAATAAAATTAAAGTTATGGTGAAAATAGAATAGTATTTGTGAAAAAAAAGGAAAGAAAAACGAAAAAAAGACAGTATTTATATTTTTGGGAAAGCTAACAATTGTATTTTTGGAAGGTGATGAGTAATTTATTATTATCACTCTTAGAGTGTTATAAATATATCACATATCCATTAATTGGTGTGTCCATGTTCAATGTATGCAATCCCCATTTAGTGTGTGTATTCCTATTCAATGGGTGTAAAGTGAATTCAAGCATATTAAATATATCTAGTATAATTTATTTATATCAATCTCAATGACTACAAGTATTATATATATATATATATATATATATATATATATATATATATATATATATATATATATATATATTTGTGGAAAACATCCCAAAAAGGATGCCACTTTCGGGTAAGACCCAAGGAAGCAGGGGTATCCTACAAGTATTATATTTTAGAGGCACTATTACACCTAGTTTTATATCTTGTAACAAACTGATGATTGTGTTTATATTTTTAAAGTAATTATTCTATGGGCATAATATCAAAGTATTGAAATTTCTAATATATTATTAGAAGGTCCATATTTTTAACATATTCTTTACCCACAACAAATTGCTAAGTTGCTTAAAACTTAGTTTATTTATTTTATATAATACAAATGTACTACATTTTTTTGTAAAAATTATCTGATTTTAAAGTTTTAGATCTATTTACTTTATATTGAAATGATTGCAAACATTGTGGAATCATATAAATCATCTCAAAATTTTATCATTTCTTCAATTCTCGATATAGATGCAACTACACTAATATATTTTATTTAATCATAAAATTTTCTATTATATTGTAAGTTCATAAAATTTCTTCATTAGGGAAGATTGTATTGCCACATGTGGATGATGTACATGTTAGATAACCCATCCAAGGAATGGATGGATCAAGTGGTTATGAAAACATCAATATATAGAATCATTGCAATGTTAATAATATATTTCCTTAAAACATAAAGTAATGCTATTGTATAGATTTTTGTAACCATTAAGTAATATTATTCTATTTTATAACTTATTGTTTATTTTTGTATTGGCCTTGTTTTTTTTCACAAATGTGTTTTTATTTTCTATAAGAAAACTTGTGCATGTGCTTTTTTACACTAAGTAATACATTCTCCAATATTTTTCCTCTTGATGCTTAATGTTTAATTTTTAATTTGTTGAAAAATGTTCTCTCATAATTTTATTGTTGCACATACACTTTCATTATTGTGCATACATGTCCATATATCTTTAAATTTTATTCTCTATTACTTGTTCAACTTCCTTTGTTGAATAACTTGTTTTATCATTTATCTATTTGTTGGCTTATTTTCTTATTTAAAATGAGTATGATCCCATGAATTTGTAAGAATTTTCTTGATGGTAGCCTTCCCATATTAATGCACTACATGGATAACTAGTCACTAAAACCATCAGGTGCAATAGAGTAGATGACTATCTACAAGGTTGCTTCATATTTGTATTTCTTTGAACAATTTAGTAATGTCCCTTTTATTTATTATACATATTATGACTATTTCACATTTAAATTTTCTTATTGTATATGTTGGTTCCTTCCTATACCACAAAACATTTATCCAATAGTTCTCATCATTCTTCCTTTATATTTTTGGAGTATTTCTATTATTGCCTTTCCTCTTTTGGAGCTACTCTTATTTTTATCTTCCAATAATTATATTGTTTTGGCTCTCATGCCCTATTAAATATATAGACTAGATAGGATGTAAATCTAAGACTTTCTTACATTGAGATTAGTCTACCATTATATTTTCAACCTCTTCCTTCAATTCTAAGTTTTGGTTCACTTCTCAAACATTCCCACTTAACTCATACTATGGTGCATAAGTATTGCAACTTTGACTATATATCTATATTTAACACTAGATCTAAGATAAAATATAACATACTAACATGTTATAGATTGTCTACAATAATGATCTAATACCAAATATTAGGACCCATTACTTTGTTACCAAATTGATCTAAAATAAAATGTTATGGAACCATAAATTTTATCTCACAATTTAATTATTTATTTGATTCTCAATCTAGGTTCAACTACCACCTCATATATTTAATTTAATCATAAAATTTTTCTACTATATTGAAGCCTCATTCAAAAATTTTATTAGGGTAAATTGTGTTTCCATATCTAGTCTAATCCAACTATAGATCATGCACATCTTGGATGACCCATTCAAAGACTAGACGAATTAGTCAACCTTACTACTATATTGGAACTTTATATAAGAAATTTATTAGGTCAAATTGTATTACCATCTCCACTCTAATATAACTATGGATGATGGATATGTTGGTTAATCCATCACATGGTTGGATGGATCAATAAAATTATGATAAATACTTGAATCTATAATATCATTGTAATCAACGAATGCTGAATACATAAATATACTAAATCATTATTCTTCTAATAATAACTTTTCTTAACCATAAAATAATATTATTCTACATTTATAACTATATTTTTATTTCTTTAATAGTTTTTTTAGTTTCCATAAATGTTTTTCTAATTTTTTAATTTATGTTCTTTCTCTCTTGTAAAAACTATACATGTGCTTTTTGAAATTTTAAATTACTTTCTTCAACATGTTTCTCCTATTATTAGAGATACCTCTTCAATCATTAAATTGTGGTAACTTGTAATTATCAAGCCATTTAGAAAATTAACTATATAGAGTTAGACTTTATAAATATAATTCCACTCTACTTTGCCAAAAAGTTAATTTTTTTGTTTACCATTAAAGATTCCTCAAATTTCCCACATTTGATGATTTTTTTTTTTTAAATTTGTTAATGTTAGCTTCGAAGTTGAATATAGTCAACAAGATTGGGTATGATGTCTTATTTTTTCTAGGTCACCAAGTCTCTCTAGAATACCGGTGAACCTAAACCTATAGCTAAATTGAGCAGCATGCTTTGTTAATTAAAATTGTTTGAATATCTTAATGGAGGCTATAAGCGTTTTTTTACATACTATGGATAGACATTGCTACTAGTATATTAAACCTATTTAGAATAAAAAATAGCTATGCATATATTCATAGTATTTCAAAATGAATAGAAATCAAGGAAGCTTGTATGATAAAAGGATATGCTAATACAACCTCAAAATTGTTAGATTGTGTTAAACAACTTCTAATTTAAATATTATTTTGCATTTTAGATAGATTTACTTATAGGCACACTAGGATCATATCACGTTAACCTATCATAATATATTATAAAATAATATATGACCTTGAGTGTCTAGTTAAACCCATAATCTTGTAGTGCACATAAACAGTTTATATTTTCTCAAAAAGTGGAATCCTTAGCTGAATTCTTATCTTACATACAAAAAATATATTAATGGGAAACAAAATTCCATAATAGAAAATATGTCATTGAACATGATAGCTAAGGTTAAATTACCCAACACACATTTGTGATATGATGTTAACAGGTGTGACGAATCCCATATAATATATGAGCTTGAGTATTTAGTTATAATCCTGCACTCTTATGGTGCACCTCCACAAATTGTACTTGTGCACAAATTAAGCCCTCTAATGATGTATTATATTGCATATAAAATAGGTATTAATGTGTAACCATCATATGAAATATGACATTGGACATGATATTTGAGGGCCAACTATACCCCCATATATGTTATGACTTGGTATTAATACAGATGAGTAATTCCATATAAGTGGGATTAAAGTCTTCAACCTTTAAACCTATTATCCCATTAAAAAATAGCTTGGTGAGTGGTGGGGCTCATAAACCACTTAATTCCCACATCTGGATAAACTTGATATTATTAATGCATGTACATTTCACACTAAGGAAAATAGGTTTCAAAGTGGAAAGAATTACATCATAGGAATACACCAATAAAATTAACATTCCAACATAGTGATACACCACTAGTAATAATATAACACTAATGAAAATTCCATCATAATAATACACAACTAAAAATAACAAGAGCATCACAATGAACAAGTTATAGAGCAAGTGGACCAACTACCCCTTATACTGCACTAACTAACGAAATGTAACTAAGCTTGCTATCCAATTGGCTTGCATATGCCACTATGTTTACTATCTCATTGGGTTTTGGAGAACCTGTGAGAAAGAAAAAGGGCCAACTACCCCCTACACTAGACTAGCTAAAAAAATACCATAAGCTTGTTATCCTATTGTCTTATACCTATAACTAAGCTTGTTATCCCATTAAGTAAGGGAAATAGGTATTAAACTGGAATGAAATTTTATCATAGGAATTCACCACTAGAAATAATATTCCATCATAACAATATATGATTCAAGATAACATAACACTAAGGAAAAATTCCACCGTATGAATACACCACTAGAAATAACAAGAGCATAGGAATGAATCAATTAGAAAGAAAAAGGACCATATACCCCCTACACTACACTAACTAAGAAAATCCCACTAAAATTATTATCCCACTGGTTTGCACTTACTATTAAACATGTTATCCCATTTTATTGGGATGAACCCATTAGAAAGCAAGAGGTCTACCTACTCCCACACTACACAAACTAAGAAAATATTACTAAGTTTTATATCCCATTGGCTTACACCTCTAAGCCTAATATTCACAATAGAATTCCATTATAAGAATAACCCTTCATGCATGTGGTAACTTGATGTCAGTAATTAGAACAAAACCCACATAAGTGAGACTGAGGGCTTGCACATTTAAGCCTTGTATCTGATTGGAAAAGGGTTAGGTAAGAGATGAGGCTCATAAACCACTCAAGTACCACAAAAATATCAATATAGGAATATAAATTCATGGATAAACTACACTAAGGATAATATAAATTAATGTAGAATGAAATTATATCGTAGAAATATGGTATTGGAAATAACTTGTACAAGAAGAAAACCATAACAATGTACCATAGGATGAACTACCCTACAATAATGTGGAGGCAATATTGACTTGATTCCATACAATTATTAAAATATTCTAGCTTTATCTATAATATTCACAATGAATTTCCACTTATTTGACTTGAACAAGCCACCTTTGGGGAATCCATCGATCATTAGATCACTATAATCAATTTTTTTCTATTCTATAATTATATATCAATGTTTCTACTCTATATTTTAGATCAATAAAATGTTTTTTTTTAATTAGGTTAAATGCTATTAAAATATTTTACTATGAACAACAAGGTATCACACAGGTTTATTGTCTAAGTACCCTAATGAACATTGTTCCTACAAAGGAATATAAAAATGGATAATCCAATCATTCATTTGGAGACCAAAACCACCCTATACATCAATAAAATCATATAATATACTCTATATGAATATATAAATACTTTATATAGAAATTTTTATATCTTGTGATAAATAAGGGGGCCATGTTCATAACTCCCAACCCTTTACCATTTTAGATCCATAGTCCTCTAAAGGTACAAACTTTCATTAAATTTTTTATCTTCCTAGGTCATATCAATGTTGATTAGGTCAATAATTAGATTTAATAAATCAAAGACTACTATACTACCAATTGATTCTTAGATATTGAGAATATTGTATTCATAATCTTCGGGATATTTAGATTAGTTTATTATTGGTGGAAATCCACTAGTTATAGGCTCAAATAAGGAACATGAGTCATTTCATGTACATACTTCATGAAAATGGTTTACCACTGGTTCAACCCATTACAAAAATGAATAAACGTATTTTTATATTCATTCCAAGGTAGAGACTAGTCCTTGCAATCATATATTGATTAGTTCAGTGAACTTCTCAATTGTATTAAAGTTGATAGCAATAATAATTATTAGGTGATGAAGTACAATAGTGGGCTATAATATGATCTTCATTTGGAGATGGAATTTCTTCTATTAGAATCCATGGCATGAGCATTTGATATCATTTCAAAACTAGAATAAATGTCTAGTTGAATAGAAGGGCTTGAATTCATCCCCATATAGAACATTGATGCCAAAATAGAAGCCACCAATTGACAAGTCACCTACAATGCCAACATCCTAGGGACCCTCCACTCCCAAATTCCCCATAGCATAAAACAAGGGTAAGAAAAATGAAATGGTAGGTGGTGTAATTAGCATAAAATACGCACTCATAGTAGAAATATGTATAACACGCAATAAAATAAATTGGTAGTTGATCTAGAAGATCAATATTGTTCATACAACTTGGAGAGAGAATATGAAGTAGATGTTATATGCCTATGTACTAGAGCTCAGTAGGTAAATTTTACTTAAAATTTTATCCCTTTAAGGAATGGGATAACCTATTTTACACATGTTATTGAATAAAGGATAAGCCTCTCCATGCCATCATTGGCACTGGGATCTAGAAGAACATCATCACATAAGATACATCCAAGTGCCCAAGATTATAGACCATTGCACATCTTCAACCTTACTGTTTAGGATGGCTTCATCTAGGAAAATTCATATAAATTCAACTCTAATGCATCCTCAAGTATGAAATCCAATTGATGTGCTACATACTCACCTATGATATAGTGTCATTAGTGTTGGAAGTTAAAGCGGTAAAAGGTAAAAAATTTGTTTCACAACGGTAAGCTGTGGACCTTACCCTTTTACCTCCTTGGATGACAGTTGACTAGGCATATTGGATGGCTTGGATGGCAACTTACTGGGTAGATTGAACGACATGGACGACAGGGAGTTCGACTCCTATTTCCTTTCCTCCTTTCCTCCCTATTTTTCTTCTTCCCTATCTATTCCCTAAGTTTTATAAGGCAGTTAATTCTCCTATTATTTAAGCATTGTAAACACTGCATTTTGGCGAATGAATAATACTTTACATTTTTCTATTGCTCCACCTAACTACTATGCCACATCTGGTATCATAGCAAGGTTGAAGAGGGCTCATGGATTGAGTTTAAATGAGACCAGTAGCATGCAAATCGAGGTAAGGTTGAAGAAGGCCTACAACACATGAAACGAGGTGAGGTTGAGAGGGCCCATGAATCATGAACCAAGGAAAGGTCGAGAGAAGACCCACACAGAGAGCATGTGAGGACAAGCAGCAAACCATAGGAGAAGCCAACTGGACATCAACATGTGGCGAGGAGAGAGCAAGGCCGATGCAAACCAGAGACCGAACAACAAGCGACGTGGCAGACCAGAAGACAAGCTACATGGCAAGAAAAGGTGACAGGTGATGTGGCAAGGAGAGACAGGCTTGAGAAGGAGGTAAAAGGGTGGTCACTGATTGCCCGAAGGAAATCGAGTGACATTGTGCGCATTGAGGGTTTTAAACACCTCAAACGATATCACACAGTGGATGTGGGACTAAAGTCCCTTTAACTTGTTTTGCCTTGTGTGCGGCCGCAACAAGATAAATGAGGCAAGCCTCCTTTGCCTTCTCGTCGGGCCACATAGCTCGAATGGCTCGAGGAGCCAGCCTTAAGGTGCCCGCCCCTGGCAGATCGCAAGTTTGAAACCCAGTGGTAACTTTTTTTCATTATTTTGTTTATGAAAGCAAAAGTCGAAAGTCTTGAAATTGATGTTCTTTGTCTTTGGTTCTCATCAGCAGTGGTAGCCGAGTTGGTAAGCACAATTTATTGAAGGAGATAGGTTATGGATTCGATTCCTGCAAGGGTTTAATTTTTTTTTTTTAATTTTCTTTATATTATTAAATTAATTATTTATATTATATTTAATAAATTAAATATAGTTGTTTTTTAAAAAAATTGTTTTTTAAAGGGCAATTATTATTTTTTATTAAATAGCAATATAGATTTTTTTTAATACTATAAAAGAAGGAGAATATTTCCTAAGAGGCAATTCATTGCTATAGAAGGGTTGATTTTTCACTTGATTCGAGGAATCACAAACTATAAAAATCTTGTGTAATAAGCCTAAGAGGCTTATTTTTTTTTGTAAAAGAGATAAAGGAACAAAATTGTAAAATTGTAAATAGGCATTTATGATAAGGCCAAATGGTTGTTATCATGCCTTGTGTAATTTTAGCAAGAGAAGGTGCAGAGAGATTCAATGAAAAAGTAGGAGGTTATGGGCTCAACATTGTGTTTAGCCAACTTCAGAATGCAGTAATTGCACATCAAAGGCATCCTAACTCAGGGTACGAGGTAGAATTTGAAGATAACTCTTTCAGGAGTCAATTTGAACAATCAAAATCTGTACAATATGCACCACAAGAATCAGAATATACACACTATAGTATTTCAGTGGAAATTTTAGAACCAGAATCACCAGAAATAATATTGATAAGTGACGACGAAGAAGAAGTAGCAGACAATTTCATGAATCAAGAGATAGCATCCCCACAACAAGAGGAACAAGCAATCAATGGTATAGTAAGTCAAGTAGAGTGCTTTGTTGTGTGAGGCCATAGTTTTTTAGTAAATATGGCCTCACACAACAATTTACCTATACCATAGTTCAACGGTTATGACTACGAGTATTGGTCTATAAAAATGAAGACCCTACTCATAGGAAGAGGTTTATGGGACATAATAGAAGAGGGTTACACAAAACCCTCATACTGGAAAACACTAAGTGCCACAGACAAGGAAACACAAAAATAAGGACAAAAGAGCAACTCTTCTGCTCTTTCTCATCTCCAAGCAGCGTTGGAGAAAAGTATATTCCCTAGAATCATTGCTTGTATGACTGCACAAGCTGCATGGAAATATTTGAGTGATGGATTCTAGGGTAGTAATCAAGTGAAGCATGTGAGGCTTCAAACACTAAAAATATATTTTGAAAATCTCAGAATGAAAGATGATGAAAAAGTCGATGATTATTGTGTTAGAGTAAAAGCAATTGTTGATAAAATGGTTACACTTGGTGAGGAAATCAATCTTGAGACAATTGTAACAAAAGTGTTGCGAAAACTTCCACAGATATGGAATCATATTTCCATAATTATAGAAGAATCCAAATATCTTTCCACTTTAAAATTCGATGCATTAATCGGATCGTTAATGTCACATGAAAAGAGATTTTTGGAATCTTCTTCAACCAACTATGGAGGTGACGAGAAGGCATTCACTTCCAATAAAAAAAATGGAAGAGGATGTGGAAGAGGTCAAGGCAGAGGACAGTAAAGAGGTAGAGGCAGAGGCAACTACAAAGGAGGCAACCAAAATAGAGGAGGCAACCAGAACAGAGGAGGCAACTCCAACAAAGGATGCAACTCATACAAAGGAGGCAATCAACATAGAGGTGGAAATCAAAATCTAGGACAAAGTGGAAATCAAGGGCGAGGAAGTGACAAGTCCAAAATAGCTTGTTTCAATTGTGGCAAGGCAGGTCACTTTGCTCGCGACTATTGGTCAACAAGGCAACAGTAGTCAATATGGAAATTATGGAGAAGAAGATGATACCTCTAATATTTTTTTTTGATATGGACAATCAAAACAGAATCTAAATGACACATGGATTCTGGATACTGGTTGCTCAAATCATATGAGTGGCAAAGAAAATTTATTTGCAACTCTAGATTCCACTTATAAATCCCAAATCAAATTAGGGGATGATAAAGCATTCCAAGTAGAGGGAATTGGAGCCATGGAGGTTCCAACCAAAGAAGGACTAAAGAAAGTGAATGACATCTATTACACTCCAAATATCCAATAAAATTTGTTAAGCATTGGGTAAATGATGGAGAAAAATTACAAACTTGTATTTGATGAAGGACAATGTATCATTTTTGATCAAAATAATTGTAATCGTGTCATCACACAGGTCCCCATGACCAAGAATCGGTTATTCCCTCTTAAATTTTGTGAGCCAGGAGGAGCTCAACTTGAAAATGTAGCTATAACAAATCGAAGTGTGCTTTGGCACTTGCGATATGGTCACCTTAATTCCGCTAGCTTGAAACTACTCACTTCTTAAGCTATGGTGACAGGACTTCCCAAAATCAACGAACAGAAGGAGGTCTATGAAGGATGTGCTTTGTAAAAGCACTCAAGGTCAAATTTTCTAAAAGGACAAGCGTGGAGAGCCAACTATCCACTTTAGTTAGTGCATTTGGACATTTATGGTCCAATTCAAACACAAAGTCTCAAAAATCATTCTTATTTTCTCACTTTCATAGATGATTTCTTTAGAATGGGCTGGATTTATTTCTTGAAACATAAAGATGAAGCTTTTGATTGCTTCATAGATTTTAAAAACAATGTAGAGAATCAAATTGGGAATTATGTAAAATTTCTTAGGATAGGTCGAGGAGGTAAGTACTCCTAAAAAGTATTCTTGAAATATTGTAAAGCAAGTGGGATAAAAATGCAACTCACCACTGCCTATACCCTACAACAAAATGGTGTGGCAGAGAGAAAGAACCGCACCATAGTTGAGATGATGATAACGATGCTTCATACTAAGCATCTAACTAATATGTACTGGGCTGATGATGTAAGAACCAGTGTATGCATTCTAAATATAAGTTCAACTTCTAGTTTAGATGGTGTCACTCCTTATGAGGGGTGGTATGGAAAGAAACCAAATGTAAAGCACTTCAATTTTTTTGGTTCTTTAGCATATGCGCACATTCCTGATGAGAAAAGGAAGAAGCTTGATCCCAAAAGTTAATCTTGTATTTTTGTAGGGTATTGTGAGTCTACAAAAGCATATAGACTCTACAACCCCAAGACTCATAAAATTGTACTCTCCAAGGATGTAATTTTTGATGAAGGGGGAGAATGGGGTCATCAAAGAATTTTTGTTGATGATGAGTCCCAAAATGTAAGTTCTTCATAGGTACAGTAGGTGTATCCCAAGAAAAACAAAGGCACACCACCCCCTCAAAGCCCATACAGGAGTACTACATCAATTACTTCAACCGCCACTCCAAGTCCTTCTCCACAGAGATCAGTAAGTTCTTCATCGATGGACATTGAAAAAGACTCTCCATCAAGAGGCAAAAGAAAATTACAACATCATCCATATTTTCAAATGTTGGATCAGAATTTCTAGAGAAGATTCACTAGAAGCCAAGCTAGTGAAATAAATATAGTTTTGCAAAAAACTTGAAAATTTGCAATTGTATGGGGATGATGACTCCTATGATCCTAGGGGATATGTAGTCAATTATGCTTTATTGGATAATGCTCAGCTAGAACCAACTAGCTATGAGAAGGCTTGTACTCAAAATGTATGGCAAGAAGCCATGAAAGAGGAAATAACCTCTATAAAAAATAATGATACATGGGAGCTAGTAAAGCTACCCAAAGGAAAAAAATGTGTTATATGTAAATGGGTCTACAAGACCAAATACAATGTTGATGGAAGCATTTAGAGGCATAAGGCAATACTAGTAGCAAAAGGTTTTACTCAGAAATTTGGCATTGACTATGAGGAAACCTTTGCTCCAATTGCACGACAAGAGACAATCAGATCTGTTCTTTCCTTAGTAGCCCATAAAGGATGGAATGTTCAACACATGGATGTGAAAAGTGTTTTTCTGAACGGATACTTGAAAGAGGAGTTTTATGTTCAACAACCTCAAGGCTTTCAAGAATAGGGAAAGGAGAACCTTATTTATAAATTAAAAAAGAAGCACTTTATGGCCTCAAGAAAGCACCAAGAGCTTGGTACTAATGCATTGATGGCTATTTCAGCAAGTATGGATTCACAAGAAGTAAAAGTGAACCAACTTTGGACTACCCAAAGCATGGAGTAGATATTCTCATAGTTTGTTTGTATGTGGATGATCTAATATTTATGGGTAGTAACACTAAAATGAATATGGAGTTCAAAAACTCCATGATGAAACCGTTTGAGATGAAATATATTGGTCTAATGCGATACTTCCTAGGCATGGAAGTGCATAAATCAAACAAATGTATCTTCATATATCAACACAAGTATGCTCGAGATATGATCAAGAAATTTGCCATGGAGCAGTGCGATTCAGTTACAACTCCAACTGGACATGGGATCCAATTGAGCAAGGTTGATATGAACACTTACAGGTTGATATGAACACTTACAGAAGCATGGTTGGGAGTCTAATGTTTCTCACCAACACAACGCCCGATATTCAATATGTTTTTTCTCTAGTTTCAAGGTTTATGGCAAGTCCATCTGAGTTCCATCTACAAGAAACTAAAATAATCTTAAGATATGTAAAAGGTACATTGGATTTTGGAATCCATTACCAAAAATGTAATTCTGTGAAATTAGTTGGCTTCAATGACAGTGATTGGGGCAACAATATAGATGATAGGAAATCTACATCAGGAAATTGTTTTATTCTAGGGTCAGGACTAATTACATGGAGTTCTAAGAAACAAACTGTTGTGGCATTGTCATCTACTGAGGCTGAGTATATAGCCATCACACATGCTAGTACTCAAGCCCTATGGTTGAGAAAAGTCCTTGAAGAGATTGGATAAAGTCAAAGTGGTCCAAATCGACTGTATTGTGATAATATAAGTGACATTCAGTTGGCATACAATCCAATCCACCATAGCAGATCAAAGCATTTCGATATGAAGTATCACTTCATTCGAGACATGGTGGAACAAAAAATATTTGAGCTTCAATATTGCAACACTTTGGATAACATTGTAGATATATTCACCAAAGGTATAGCTAAAGCTCAATATATAAATCTGAGAGACTCTATAGTAAGTCCTCTAAACTTTAAAGGGGAGAATGTTAGAAGTTAAAGCGATAAAAGGTAAAAATTTTGTTACAATAAGCTTTGGACCTTACCCTTTTACCTCCTTGGATGACAGTTGACTGGGTATATTGGATGGCTTGGACGACAGTTGACTGGGCAGATTGGATGGCATGGATGGTAGGGAGTTTGAATCCTATTTCCTTTCCTCCTTTCCTCCCTATTTTTCTTCTTCCCTATCTATTCCCTAAGTTTTCTAAGGCAGTTAATTCTCCTATTATTTAAGCATTGTAAACACTGCATTTTGGTGAATGAATAATACTTTACATTTTTATTTTGCTCCACCTAACTACCGTGCCACAATTAGATACTTGTAATGTTTTACTAGGAAGATCCTATATTTTTATTCGCTATATAACCTACAATTTCTATTTTAAAAAATGGTCTATGCATATTAGAGAGATGACCTATGAGATGCTTGAGTGTCTCCCATAGAAAAAAGAAACTCTACTTTCTACTAAACAATGTAAAAGGTTGCTTTTGCATAACTCATATTTTATTTTATTATGGTTAAACTTGAGAACAATTATGAAAAGAAGTTCATCCTTGTCATTCCAAATACAAACCATTATGTTTAGTCACAATAGAGAGATTCTATAATTTGTGCATATTTTATGTCTTCCAAAAACCCAATGTGGCTTTACTGCATTGTTGAATGAAGCATAATATTGGCATGATTGTAGGGTTAAATCTTTGTCCCATTTGTCAATTTTATAGAATGATTATATTTCACACCATATATGATATCTAATCTAATATATTGGTAAAATATCAAGCCTAGCTTGTCATTCTTTGATACCCATATTATGATAGCACCTAAGAAGTGTGGTACATGGTGCCTTTGCATTAACTACTAGGTACTCAATAAGATCACTATAAATAGTAGGAATCCCTTAGTATATATTAATGACCCATTAGATTAACTTTAGAGGGGTTGATACTTTAGTAATATCATACTCATGTTAAGATATCATTAGGTACCTATTAAACCCATGGAAGTATAGACAATATCCTTTAAGAATTATAAAGGACTATATAGGTGGAAAATATGAATTTCACCTTATCAAATGCCCTAATGACATAAATGCACATGATAAGTTAAATTTTGCATGAATTCATAGGGTCTTATTTGATTATATACTTAGATAACATCCTCATATTTAACCCAATATGAGGAGAACATCTCCAATATGTGTGCCAAATTTAGGACACTGTCAATATAAGCTTCAAGTAAATTTGGGCAAATGCACCGTTTAAAAAGAATATGTGATATGGTCCATAGATCTGTAATCACTATGGGGAGAAAGAATCTCAATCATCCGAATATACCTAAAAATATCCTCATAACACCTAGGAATAGTCAAACCTAAAAATATCTGCATAATATCTAAGAAATAAATATGTAACATCTCTAATGTCTAAATAAGATAAATAAAATATCCACACATAAATGGGTGCTGAAATACATGGAATAACTAAATAAAAAGGAAATAAATTACCTAGGTGAACATGAGCTAAGGTAAAAAACCTACTATAACAATGCCAACAAATATTGGACTCTATGGTGTGGATTAGGGTTATGACTGAGAAAACACCCAACTTAGGGTTATCCAAAAACAAAATTTAGTTGATAACTTTCAATTTCATAAGGGTTTGTTTTTTTTCTAGGGAAATCAAATTTTCTATTATATGTACATAATTGTAAATTACCTATTTTATTCTATCATCAATAAAATACATGTTAATTTCTTTTGAGGTGCATTCATTTTCTTGACAAACCCTCACATGACACTTTTTCTATCAATGTAAGCTTTAAAATTCATAAAATAACCAAATATTTTACACTTATTTCTTAGAAAATAGATCCATTTTTTCTTATAATAAACATGTATATGTTTCTAAAATATCACTCTTAGACTTTACATGGGATCAATTGTAGTATTTATAAATTAAACCATATGTTCTTGTAGGTGAATTTTACCACCTACATCCATAATCCTAGAATGTGAGACTGATTGTGATTTTATCCAAGCTATATAGTCATTTTGCTAAGACGTCATTATAGCAAATTACATTTAATAATTTTGGAGGTAGCTATTTTAGCATTGGAGGAACATCATGAGTTAAGTTTAGCTATAAAGAGAAGATGCAAAACCGACTAGAAGGTTTAGTGATAGTGCATAACACAAGTATGCATGGTTATATGTATAAAATTGGATGAGACAAGTAACATAACAGTAAGCTGATGCATGTCATATTAATTCCAAGGCAATAAAATTTGATAGTAAAATCAAAATATAGCACTTTCTAAAAGGTTGACATCCATATCAACAATATATTAAGCACCAAACATGGAATTTTAGCCTAAATGTAAGAACTGGACAGACATTTAAAATACTGTTGTCAAAAAAGTTATAATGAAAGGTTGACATCTTATATTCTCTGAAAGAAGAGGCTATCTTAAGATGCTAAGGCTATAGTGTTATGTAAAAACTTACTAGATACAAAAATGAAGCCAAGTGTTGAAGGAGGTTAGATAAACAATGATGATAACATCACCATCGCTATGAAAAAAATATAACATTGTATGGAAATTCTAAGGCATTTGATCTAGCATACATAAAGCATGAGTAGAATCTAACCCATCATCCAAAAAAATACTTTGTGAGATTTCAAAGAGCACTAGGTATTTGAAGTAATGCCATCATCATTAGAAGCTTAAATGTCTAGTGAAGCCCAAATGAGTGTTGAGTGGAAAAATAATTTAAAGGCATATGATCTGATAGTGAAATACCAAGGCTCTAGAATAACATCATATTTTTGGCACTATACATGAGAATTTATGATTGTCTCCAGAATATGTTCGAACTCTAGAAGTCACATACGTCATTAGTAGGACTAAAACACCTTGTATGAGAAAATAATGGAGGGATTGAAATTTAGCCAAAGTAAACCATATGACATAAAACAACACTCCCTCTTGGCATCAAATATTTCAGACCCATCTCAGTCAGCAAAGATCATGCATCTCAACTAGCCACCTAAGCATCATTTTTATCAAAATATTTTGATGGTTGAAGATGTCTACTTCATACATCTATCATTTCTTAGTTGGCTCAACATAACAAAAAGAAGTAGAATACCACTAAATGGTTAGAATCTAATGGTACATCATGTGAGCTAGCTCCAAAGAAGAAATATGTGCCACACACATTAGCTACACACACTTAAGGGAGTTGATTGTGGCTAATATAAAAATGAAAGTCACCTTTGACACTACCTTGATGGACCTACAATTTGTTTTGTAAGAAATCATTCTAAGCTAACTGAATGCATTGTAAAACTATATATACTTGAATGTAGCTCATTCAAATGATCAAGTATTTAGCTTTTACAATTGTGCATTTTGTATTATTGAAGGTTATATGCACCTTAATGAAATTTGATGTGGTGTTTGGCCTTTGTCAAATACTATTGTATAATATGTATGTATGACTTTCTCACTAAGCATTTCTATAAATTTTGAATGAATGGTTTATTCTATAAAGAGCTGATTTTCTATCTATATTTCTCACTAGATAACTATTTCTTCAATTCCTAGAATGCTCAAATGTGTTTTCTTAATAGTTTAATTTTTTCCAATCATGTGTTTTCTTCAATAATGGTAGTTGGTCTTTTAGGAATTTTAGTTTTATTAAGGGAATAAAAATCTCATGCATTTGTGTCTTTTGATGTTGCTGAGTCCATTCCACTTTAACTTCTAGCTTCTAAACTTACACATTTATAACTTTAGTCTACAACTCTCCCATTTTTTCTAGAATCATAGGAATCAACCTACTGCAAAATATGACTCAAAAAACCCTAGTTTTAGGTATTCCAATCTTGGCCAAGGTATTGAGGGCACAAATCATCCACATAGGAAAATTTTGGACCAAGATTTTTTGGCATGCCCATCGGGACACTTGTGTCCCATCCTTAAAAGGAATTTTAAAGATCAAAGCTAAATACTAACCATGTTGGCCACAAGTTTTAGGCTCACTCTTACACAAAGAACTCAATATTTGGTGAGTAATCTTGGCCTCATAAGCGTAGAATGTTCACCTAGTGATTTCAGTTGGTTATGAATCAATAAAATTAGTGACTCTATTGGTGGAATAACTTAGAATCAAACAATCATGGAAATAAATATCTAGCAAAATATGTTAGTTGTTATTCAAAATAATATATAGTATTGCTTGATAGTATGAGGATGAGGTAGATATGGTTGACTTGAAATAATTTTGAACCCCTGAATATTTTAAAGCTCCATGAAATCCCCTAGGCTACATTAAATATCTTGCCCATCTATGATAGTTCAAGAAAAATTGCTTATGAACATTGCCAAGAAGTAGTGGCTTTATCCACCCTTCACAATATTTTGTTTGATATTGTGACGGTCAAGCTTCAAATGCTATAATCTAGAGGTAGGATGTTGCAATGGTATCAACCATTGGAGGATAATAGTATAAGAACCTAGGTAGACTTGGTTGAACCTTTGATAGTAGACCATGATGACCCAAGAGGTTATTTTCATATTGCACATTCAATTCTTTTCAATTCAAAGGCTTCTTGATGAATGTATTATTGATTTCAATATTAGATTCAAAATAATCTAGAATGGGACTCCCCAAGATATCAAACCTTCACATGGTCAAGCATATATATACTATATCCATGCCCTAAACCCAAATTTGATCATTATGATTCAAAAATCCAATAAGAGGTAATTCTAACAAGTTTTCCAAATAGTCAACACAAGAAATGTGTTCATATTAGTTGGTAAATTACCACATAGACCCTTAACTTGGTCTTCAACATTGTTCACTCCACAACCCAATGACTCATTTGGATTATTTTCTCCAATTTTTTTCCCACCAAAGTGCATATCCAACACTAAAAATGAGGAATCTCAAGTAGTTCAAAAACTTAGAAGTATGATCCAACACCTAACCAATTAACTAAATAACATTAACCAATAGAAAATAACTATTCGATATGGAGATAGAATCTATCCTCAAGATTTTCATCCCTAAAAAAATAAGGTCATGCATATTAGGGAGGAGAGTAGAGAATAACTCCAGATAGCTAAGGATCCAAGACAAGACACAACTCGTAATCTGATCGAGTTTGGGCACTTAACAATTGAGAGTTGTAGTAGGAAAAATTATAAATATTATCAATAGAAATATGTTGATTAAGTTGCATGCATGATGATAAATTTAGATCATAGCTATGAAGTAAGTTACCATGCCCTGTCAATAGTATCCCAATAGATAAAAGGGATGTAAAATATGAACCAGAGAATGAAATGACAAGAAAATTGATTAGATTATAATGAGCCAAAAATAGTTTTATTTATGCAAAAGGAACAATCAGAAGAGCAAAAACCAAAAATATGTACAACATGATGCAGTTCAGATACCTTATATTTAAATTGTCAGAAGAAACTGGCTAACTAGAAATTATGTTACCCAACTATATCGATAAGACAATGAGAATATATGGCAAAAACTTATCAAAGGCTAATGAAGGGCATGCTAGCAGTAGCAAGTAACTCTCTAAGAGAAGAAGGAGATATGAATGAATATTTTTTGGTGTCTAGACAAGTTAATTTGGTTGAATTAGCTCTGGAATGCTAAATGGATGTCATAGTTCCTCATCTATATTTCAAACTAGTTTACAAGAAACCATCGCTTGGTATGAAAATGGATAGTTCTCTCCTATATTACTTGTCAGTGTGTTTAGAAGGTTAAGTGTTACATAATTTCTTGATAGACGATAATGCTAAAATTAATATCATACACAAGGTAGTCTACGATACTATAAAATTGGAATACACCAAGATTGAACCTAGGATGATGTGGCTTAATCAAATTCCAATCAAAGTAGTAGGGATGATAATAAAAATACTAACACTATTGTATATAATGCCAAAATTTACAACAATTCAAGATATCATAGTGATGGATGTGCATCCAACATTTGAAATGAAATTATCAAAAGGTATTTTGATGTAAATCGGAGGTTACATGGCATAATATCAAACCCATATAATCATGCCATGCATTAAAAAATTGGTCTAGATATATGCTAAGAAAGTAAGATAATTTCACATGCAAAGATATGAAGAATTCAAGGCAAATCTCATAGAAGTCTACAATTTAGCAAAAATGGAGGTAATTGATTGGATAGACAATGAGAAAAGATCAATTGATAATGATACTCTATTCAATAACATTGGTTCAACATTGGGATCAACCTTGAAATTCAAGTATAATATATAAACCAACTATAATGCATCACAACATATGATTATTGGAGAGTTCCAAAAAATGGGACCAAAAGTTTTGAGAGGGATATCCAAAAATTGGCTCTTTAAATAGAAAAAAATAGCATTGCATCACCATACAAAAGACTTCACATGTATTTAAAATCTTGTTAGAATTTCACAATAATATATATGCAAAGTATTACATAAAATATGAATATAAGAGTGGAACTATTGATTTATCTCTAGGATCAACTTTGTATAAATAGTAGAGTTGATCATTGAGAGTTGTTATATTACAACAACTCATCAAACCTGATGAAGACACAACTTAGAGTTCTCCTGACACATGGAGGAGTGGAAACTCAAGTGTGTATCCTAGTGAACTTAAGAGAATATTCACTTATTCTAACACCCCCCGTAAGTGATACTAGGGGATATTCTATAAATGAGTCCCAACAACAAGGCTTGATTAGGTACTCATGTACAATATAGATAGTTGGTGGAAAAAACCCTGTGGGGAAAAACCAACTATCACCTCTTTCTTTTGAAATGATGGTAAAAACCCAATGGGTAAAGCCACCAATAAAAATCAAAGAAGTATGAAAGAGGCTTTTCTTCAGATGGCAAAGATTGTCCTCTTTAACAAGTAAAATATGAGTCCCAGTAAGAAGGTTTGATTAGGTACTCGTGTACAATATAAAGAGAGGTGGAAGACCTCTTTGTCAATGCAGTTTTAACACTCCAAGTTCTTCTCACAACTAAAGGTATTGTGGAGAAGGAAATGACTTGGTGAAGATGTCTGCAAGTTGATTCTCTGTTGGAATATATTCCAAAAGTATATCCCCATTCTAAATATGTTACCTGATGAAGCGCATGTGGATATAAATATATTTGATGTGCTAATGTTCAACTGGATTACATGTAATATGAATTATGTTTTGATTGTCACACCATAGAGTTATAGGCACTTCTTGAAAAAAACCAAATTATTTGAGAATTTGACAAAGCCATAGGGCTTCCTGACTGGTTGTAACTACTGCTCTGTATTTTACCTCTGTAGAAGATAATCCTATTGTCTATTGTTTCTTGTATAACCAGGCTACTAGTGAAGATCCAAGGCAAAAAACATATCCAGAGGTAGAACATATGTCATCTACTTATCCTCCCCAATATGAATCTGTATAGCCAATGATATCCATGGAGTCTCCTCTATAGGTGAGCCCAAAGTCTGTAGTACCCTGTAAATAACTAAGAATTATTTTAGTTGCTTGCCAATGACCGAAATGAGGGTTATGAGAGAACCTAGATATCATCCCCACAACATATGAGATATCTGGGTGAGTATGAGTGAGGTATAACAAACTGCCTACAAGCTAACAGTATAGAGTAGCATCACAAGGAGGGGATGAGTAGGAAGTACTGAGATGAATGCCAGATTGAAAGGGGGTCGTAGAAGGTTTACAATCTATCATTTAAAAATTTTTAAGGAGATCTTGAGTGTACTTTTGTTGACATAAGGTGATACCTACTTTATTTTATTTTATTTGAATTCCAAGGAAAAAATGAGCTAGACCTAGATCAACCATTTCAAATTTCTTAGAGAGGGAGTCTTTTATATTCTGAATGTGAGTGAGGTTACTACCAGTGAGAAGGAGGTCATCAACATAAAGAACAAGAATGGTGATATTTCCTTTACTTCTCCAAATGTAAACTGTATTATCGGACTCACAATGAGAAAATCCTACTGAAAGAAGGATGGAGTCCATATTTTCATACCAAGCTCTAGGGGCTTGTTTGAGGCCATATAGATATTTTTTAATACAAAAAACAAAATAGGAGTCTTGAGTAAACCAGCGGGCTGTTCCATGAATATTTCTTCTTTTAAATTTCCATGTAAGAAGGCACTTTTTACATCCATTTGGTAGACTAGCCATTTATGGAAAGTGGCCAGAGCAAGAACTAATCTAATAGAATCCATTTTAGCAACATGAGCAAAGGTTTTTGTATAATCAATACCCTCTATTTGAGAAAAACCTTTGGCTACAAGATGAGCCTTGTGTTTATCTATTTCCCCATTTGGTCCATATTTTGTTTTGAAGATCCACTTACATATGACTAATTTTCTTCCCTTAGGTAAGGGAACTAAATCCCAAGATTTATCAAGAAATACAATTCGTTATCCATGGCATATTCCCATTCCTTTATACCTAAGGCTTCTTTGAAGGATTGAGGATCAGAGGAAATGGATTGACAAATAATACTAGAACCTGTGGGGTTGGCTGATCTGTTTGAGGGAAGATTTTCAATGTAGGGAATAGCTTCTTTAACAATTGTGCAAGCCCATTTTGGCATAGAAGAGGGAGTTGAAGGAGTTGAAAGACTTTGAGAAGGATTTACAGGATCTTCATCTTGATTATCAATAATCAAATTAACTTAAAGGGTTGGTTCTTCATAATATTGAGGTTCCACTATAGGAGAAGGCTCAATGGAGGAAGAGTCCTCTGGAGGTTCTTTTTGAGGGAATGTTTAATTAAATTGGACATTCCTATGAAATAATACCTCATGAGTTGAGGGATCAAGAAGTCTGTATGCTTTCAATTCTTCACAATAATCGACAAAGATGAGTTGTCTACTTTTATTATCAAGAGCATTCCTTTTCTTCTTTGGAATGTGAGCCCAAGCTATACATCCAAAAATTTTAAAATTGGAAACATGTGGTTTTAAGCTAGAACATGCTTCTTCAGGGGTTATTTGGTCAAGGGCTTTATGAGGTGTATGATTTTGAATATAATTTGCATATTTAATAGCCTCTGCCCAAAAAATTTTGGAAGATCTCTTGAATGGAGCATACAATTAGCCATCTCTTTTAATGTCCGATTTTTCCTTTCTACAATGCTATTTTTTTTAGGTTTATGGGAGATAGAATGTTGATGAATTATACCATTATTAGAAATAAATATGGAGAACTCATTACTGGAGTATTCTCCCCTATTATCAGTTCGAATCTTCTTTATTTTGCAAGAAGCTTGATTTTCAACTAAGGCTTTACATATTTTAAAGTGGGATAACACGTAACTTTTATATTTGATAAAGTAGACCTAGGACCTTCTAGAAAAATCATCAATAAAGGTAAGAGCATACTTTTATCCCTTAAAATAAGTTTCAGGAAATGTCATTAAGTCACTATGGATTAAATCTAGAGGGGATGAGGATTTTAGAGAGCTACTTGGGTGGAAAGGATCTTGATGCTGCTTTCCAAGAGCACATCCAGAGAAAACCCCATCACTGGAAGAGACTTGGGGTAATCCTTTAACCATATTATGGGTGTGTAAATCCTTTAGGTAGTTATAATTAATATGACCAAACCTTTCGTGCCAAATTTGACTTTCAATATTACTATGAGCCAAAAAATAGGAGGATCCTTCTGGATATTGAAATATTTTGAAGTAAAAAATATGAGATTTATGATCAATATTACCTTTTGCTATAAGAGAATGAGGGGGTTGAAAATCTCTTATCTCAACTCTTGTTGGGGAGAAGAGAACAATTTTCTCATTTCCATAAGAACAAATTTTATAAATGGATAGGAGATTGGTGGCAATGTCTGGAACATAGAGAACATTGTATATAGTGCCACCATCAATGGTTATATTCCCTTTCCCTTTGATATGAATAAAGGAAGAGTCTCCTACTTCTATGCTATGAGTAGAGATAAAGGATATAGAAGAGAAATACTTCTTTGAAGTAGACATGTGATGAGTTGCTCTAGAATCTAGGACCCAATAATTAGAGGAATATTTGGAGGTTTTTCCTTGAACATTAAGGGCTTTTCCTATTTACTTATTATTTTCTATATTTTGATCTTTTATGGTTGCCTCTAGTTGTTGTAATCTTTTCCAACATTTGTTAGCAGAGTGACCATTCTTTTTACAGTGGGTACAAGTAATGGGATTCTTTTCCTTCTTTTTGAAATTTTCTTTGGAGGCTATGGAGGCTACTAAGGCTTTTGAAGAAGAGTTTTCATATCTAGCAAGTTTGGTCTCTTCCCTAGTTAATCTATCACAAAATTCTTCTAAATAGGGCATTTTAAAGGTTGCACCAAGAGCATCTTTAGTAGATATGAAGGTGGTTGTAAATATTTGAAAAACACCATTTAGTTTTGAGAGGATTAGATAAATACATTCTTCTTCTAAATTAGTCTTCCCACTGGCTTTATATTGAGTGAGGATTTCTTCAAACTTAGTGAGGAAATAAAAAATACTACTAAAATATTCAGGTGATAAAGAAGTTAATTCATCTTCTAGTTGCATTGATCTCATCCGATCTACTTTTCCAAACAGGGTTTTTAATTTCTCCCAAATTTCATGAGGATTTTTGCAATCTGTAATATGAAACCACAAGCTTTCATGAACATTGGTGCTAATAATACCTATATTTTCTTGCATTTTCCCTTTATGAACAAATATTTCATATTCTTTATCAAATTATGGTTGATTTTCTTCTAATAAATGAGTAAGACATTTTTGAGAGATGATATTTAGAATTTTAGGTTTCCAAGTGTGAAAATTATGAGGGGTGAGAGGCTCAATTGAATTCATTTTTGAGGATTTTAAGATAATTAATATACCCCCCTTTAAAATTTCAAAAAAGGAAGATAAAGAGGAAAATGAAGCTTGTTCAAAAATAGGTAACTCAAATATACCCGCCCTTACTAGAGGGAAACTATAAGTATAAGGAGGCCTATGATTGTTTTCTTTAGATTGCCAAATCTTCAATGGATCATAGTACCCACCCTTACTTGAGGGAAACTATAAGTATTGTGAGCATAAGAAGTTTTTTGGTTTGAAATGCATTGGGGGTAAAAAGTTTGAAAGGTGATCTCAACAACCCACCCTTACGAGAGGGAGACTATAAGTTGAGAGATGTCCAAAGTAATTACGAGAGGGAGACTATAAGTTGAGAGATGTCCAAAGTAAACTTTTTGATAAGAAAATATTTGTCAAGCCGTTATACCAGGTTTTCAAAAAACCTGCCCTTATGTGAGGGAGACTATAAGTTTTTAGGACCTTCATACATGGAAAGTAGACAAATTATATTTATGGAAAATGAAAGGAAGTTTTGAAACTTTTTAATATATTGCTTAAACAAAACTTAAAACAATTATTTAGATATGTAATCTGAAAGAAATTAAGTTTTGAATATATCAATATTTAACATATTTGTTTATAAATAAATTTTGGAATAAATACCAAAAATGATAATTTCCTTTGAAAAAATAAAACAAATTTTATATATGTAATCTGAAAATGAAATTACATTTATAATCCAAATGTTGTAAATAAAATTTTATAAATTAATGAAAATAATTATTAGTTTTCTAATCTAATATACGATTGAGTATATTCCTTTTGAAAAATCAAACAATTATTTTAATTTGAAATTGAAATTAACCTTTAGAAATAAAATGAAATTTTAGATATCTAATATAATATACTAGTGGGAGATATTATGCAAAGAAAATATCGAAAAGTAAACACCCCACCTCTGCACATAAGAGTGCAAAAATATGCACTCTAGAGCCCCCCCAAAGGAATATTTTATATATTTAATACAAATTATGTCTATGTCATAAATGGGTGACCCAAAAAGGAGGGAAGCCAAAAGAACGAAGACAAAGGAGATCGCGTTAATCGATATCCACCCTAAATAAATGTGGAAAAAAATATACACACAATTTTTTGAAACAGTAAGAGGAGAAATCAGTTGAATAGGAGTCCGAAAATTATCTTCCAAAGGCTTTGCAAAGATATTGGCGTTGGGGATCTCAGACCTACAGAAAATGGGTTACAAAGAGGAAATACCCTCACCAGCGAAGCTCTCGTTCACATACATTGCAAAAAGTATATATCTAAAGGAAAAAAAAACTTTGTCAAGAGGACATTTTTTTAATAATATATTTCCCTATAGAAAACGTTAGATTGTTGCTGCCTAAAACTGACAGTGTCAAATATCACCTTTGATATTGAAATAACCTGCAGTATTTATAAAATGAAGGAGGCAACAATGAAAAAATGATGGTCTACAATACTTCCTTATATTTAAATAGCAATATTTAAATATTTTGAGAAAGTATTCAAAAATAAATGAAACCTACAGAAAGTTGTTAGATATTTGTCTGCTGAGTAAAACCGAGAGAAGCCTCAAAGAGTGCTTCAAAGTAGAAGAACCTACAGAACTTCGAGCTAAAAATGATGAGTTAAATATACATAAAAGTAATATTATCTTAGAAACTCGAAATATGTGTAAATTTTTTGAAAGGATGAAATATATACCCTTCAATGAAAGAACGTCGTTGAGAGAGACTGGAGTGCGCCAGATCTTATTTGAGTGCGAACGAGAGTTAAGAGGATGATGCCAAGTAGAGAGGCAGCTCCAATGACTAGAAAATCTTAGTCTATATCAAAGGAGGCCAACAGTCTATGAGAGAGCGTCAGAGCCTAGAGGCCCAAAAAAAAAGGACCAATCTCTAGTTCGATCAGGAGTCCCCATACTACAGATTATCAATGATTAGAATGACATCAAGGAAAGGTAGTTCTCTCAATGTCTAGAAAAGCGATCCTTGAGAGGATATTGAACGTAGAGTAAAAGTGAGGTTTAATTAAAAAACTCACTAATAAATATAAACTCTACTCAATCTCTTAAAAAACTTGAGTTATTTCATTTCCTTAAAAAGCGGAAAATAATAACTAGAAGTTTAGAATATGATTTCCAACAAGAATGCGTCGAGAGGAAAAAAAAAAAAAAAAATGCTATTTTCCTTAGATTTGAAGGGCGAGAGAAATGCCTACACACAGGGTAAATTGTGTTTAAAGAAAGGAAATAGCTATTTTTCTTAAAAATTTCCTCAAGCATTCAAGAGTATTCAACATAAAAAAAAATATGTTGAAAGAGAGAAAAAACATTACAATGGATAAAAGGAGACTTAAAGAAAACTTTTGAAGTTTATATAGTCAAAAAAAAATATCTAAACTAAAGAATCAGATCCTAGAAACTTCAAGAGAGAATACTAGAAAAATCTATCCTGCTCTGGTACCATGTTAGAATTTAACAATAATATATATGCAAAGTATTACACAAAATATGAAGAGAAGAGTGGAACTGATTGATTTATCTTTAGGATCAACTCTGTATATATAGTAGAGTTGATCATTGAGAGTGGTTAGATTACAACAACTCATCAAACCTGATGAAGACACAACCTAGAGTTCTCCTGACACATGGAGGAGTGGAAACTCAAGTGTGTATCCTAGTGAACTTAAGAGAATATTCACTTATTCTAACAAACATCCCATAATTAGCTAATGATGTGTTACACAAACCTATATCCATTGAATATGTGATAAGTAAATCATACAGTCAGCAAAATCCATACTATTGGCCTATTATGCTACTTTTCATGCAAGTTTGAAAACTTATACAAGCACAAAGTCAGTCTTGTGGAAGAATCATGATAGAATAGGTTACAAGTCCCAAGATGAATTCCAAAGAGAAAAGTGCAAATTTGACACATTATGGTCAGGTCACTACATATTTAGATGCAATATCTAAATACCAGACATAGCTAGCATGCAAAAATATGCCATAATTTTGTGTACATAAGTCGATGGGTAATTAAAAGTTACATATTAGCTAAAGAATAAGGTGGTTATTTAAAGGCGAAACCAAAAGATCTTTGAAAACATGCAAAGCATATCACATGACTTAACTAATTATAAAACGATATGTTCCTTCTCAAAAATTGGATACAAATAGGATCAACAATATGAACCAAATGATGGTTTCTGTAGGAGAAGCCTATATAAATGGGAATATCTTTCCTAATAACCACTCACTTTTGAGAAATAATTACATCCTAAGGGTGTATGGTGGATAGGAATTAGTAAAAGGAAGAAATTAGGAAGGTCCCTTGGCAAAATATCTAGTTAAAACTAAAGATTCCTATGCCTAGAGGATATGCAAAAATGTTGAAGGAAGAGGATGATCAATCTTAGCCTTCCAAGTGTTAGCTAAATTAAGCATATTAATTGATGGAATCCCAAGAACCATCCCGATGTTAGCTAAAACCATTTTAGTGTTATCTATTACTATCTTGGCATTTGTTGGAATTGCTCCTCCATTGATAATTCTTACAATCTTCTTGGTTTGTGAAGAAGTGCAACAATAGTAGCCATAAGTTTCTAGTACTTGGGTTTTACCCTTTCTCAAGGACACACGAATGGTACCGAAAAAGTGAGATCTAGGGAAAAAGGAGGAAGAGAAGAAGGGGCATAATCTAAAAGGTCTTGGATATTATCAAGTCTACAAGCTCTTTGTTCTTGGATAGCTTGACCAGCTGAAATGACCATTTGTAAGCCCTTCTTTAATATGTGGATTTTGACAAGATAGAAAAATGGTAAGGAAAGAAAAATTTAGAAGAAATCCCTTAACAAAAAGGGATATGCTTCACCCTTCCTATCATCTTGGTGTTTTAATTCAGTACGCCAAACATCAAGAAGGTAAAAAGCAAAAGCAAAGACTAAGGCAAAACATTGATTCCAACAAGACGTTCAAAACATGCGATGTATAGGTATGGTTTTTTCATATTTTCTTATATTCTTCTCTTCCTTCCATGATTCTTTCTACTCCATTAGCATTCTTCTTATAATTCATTCCATCTCCCATGATAATTTTAGTTCATAGTTTTTTTTTTGGTAAGGTAATTGATATTATATAATGCCGGGAAATATGAAGGCTCCTAAATACCTTTTACATAAACAGGAAAAAATAGGCATAAGCCTAAGCCCAAGAGGAAGTATATAAAACCCTCAAAAAATTAGGTAAATTTTAACCTATTACATCCACATAAAACACTACAGCAAACACAGAGAAGAGGATCCATCCTTCAAGACTACAAGATGAAAGTTGAACCCAAGAAAAACAAAGAAGCCCATTGGGAACTACCCAAACCAAAAAATAGGAATATTCTAGCAACAATCTACTAATCAAGACTGCCCATGGCCTCCTTCTGTCCATCCACATTTTTTCTAGAATTTTCTTGGATTCTTCTCAGCTCCTATCAAAGTCTAAGAATTCTGGGAAGAAGCGAGTAATTTTTTGAATTGCTTTCGATGCAACAAATTTTTCCCACCCTATCACATTCTATGATGGTTCCAAGACTTCTAAATTTTTCAAAAATGATGATTTCCAGCATTATAAAATTTTCTATCTTGGTCCTAGAGCAAATCTTGTCAATCTTAAAATAAACATCTCTAAAAATATTTTGGTGCCAATGATATTTCCACATGCAGCAGGGATCACTCGAATTGGAAAGAGTGAGATCTTCATTTGTGTTTTTGATGTCTCCACTATATCTTCAAAATAAATCCTTTGATTTGTTACCAAACTTTCTGTTTGAGATGTTAGTAGGTTTTGGGAATGAACTATTACTCTTGGTTGTTGAAAAATCATAAATTTTGTGGAGAAATGGATAAATCATATGGCAATAGACATAGGTACCAGACATGCTAGGGGTTCTATGATAGGACACCCGTCTATTATGGAAATGATGTAGATTAATATTCATGAGATGAATGGGTTCAAAATAAATCCAAATGATCATGAGACAACCATCCAACTGATAGTTCCACAGAGATAAGGGGTCATTAAATTGATGAAATTTGTTATTCAAAAATATGGGCCATAAAACTAAGATCTTAAAGAATTTTTTTAATTTGGTACCTATTGTCCTACTAGAACCTTTTAAAACTTCAAAACTCTTACACATAATGAGGAAACTTATAAAAAATATGGTAACCCAGCTAATCATTGTCAAAATTTTCAATAGTGGCTAAAGTATGTACCTCCTATGGTAGTGTATATGTCCAAGTCAACAGACCTGGACCATCAACCCCAATGTTTGCCAGTTTATATGCTACCTTATTTACTTCTTTGAAAGTATGTTGGAAGATAATTTTAGTTCATATTATCCATATTCTTTAAGTCATCCAATATCCCTCTTGTACCATTCTCATGACTCCATATGCCAATGGAATGATCAACCTAATTTTCCTTTCTCAAGAAATTGTAGTCATTTGATGTGATTGTGAAAGTGTGCAGAATTGATCCATTAATATTTCAATGATGAAATTATATTTCAAAGGTCATAATGAAAGAATAATATTTTGTAAAATATGACACCATAGAATGCCTTGATATGCATAATCTAAACACATGTGGAACTCAACACTAAAATTTGAAAAGGTAGATATCATGCCAAGTTGACAGTTATATGCTACAATAACAAGTGATAAAAGTAGGTACAAGATACATTAAATAAATTGCTATGATGGTAAGTTATGATTTGTTGAACAAAAATGGAAGTAAATGAACTACATTTTCACATGAGCAATAATATCCAATAAATTAGTGTTAGCTCTAACAAAATCCATTTTGGTTCATGTTCCAATTGTCATTAGCATCGATAGATGACTATAAAAGGATTTGTAGGGCCACCTAATGCATGATTTTTTTATGTTCGTATAATTTTGAGTAGCCATGCATACTATTGAAGCAACAATTTAGAGTGCAATGTTCAAAAACATTGAGGAGATTTACCTATGCAATTTTGCAAGGAAGAAATTAGCAAAAAGGAAAGTATTCTTGAATTTTTGTAATATTTATCTAATGTAGTTTGCATGGGTGAATATTCACCTAAAGCTACTGATTTGGATATGAAGGAGTGGATAAATATAATAGAATATGCTCATGGAGTTTTCAATCTTGCAGGAGGTGCCTACACTTAGGTATCTATATTTCTCTTTTCTCTCTTCCCTTACCAATATTTCTTTCCTATTTTTCTTTTTCATATCTTCACATAATTTTCTTCCCTAGCCATATCCATACCCTATGTGACTAAATATATCACCACCATTATTGGTATTCCTTCTAGTGTCCATGCCTTAGCTATATGAAGGGTTAGCATATGAAATTCTTCAAAATAAGAAGCTAGCTTAAGATGCTAAGGCTCTGACACTATGGAAAAATTTTCCAAATACATAAACGAATCCAAGTGTTAAGGTAAAAAAAAAATGATGTTGACATCAGCATCGCTACACAAAAATATGGCATGATATGGAAGAAGGATCCAAGCAAAAAATATTCTAAGGAATTTGATCCAACATACATAAAGCACAAGTAGAAGCTATTCCAACATCTAGAAAAATACTTTACAAGGTTTCAAATAGTGCCAAGCATTTGAAGCAATGACATCATCATTAGAAGCTTAAATATTCAATAAAGCCCAAATGAGCATCGGATGGGAAATTAATTCTAAGGCACAAGATCGATAGTGAAATACCAAGGCCCCATAAAAACATTTGATTTTTGGTACTATACATGGGAAAATGTGGCAGTGTGCATAAGATGTTTGGACTCTAGAATTTGCATGTGTCGTTAGTAGGGCTAAAATACACAACATGAGAAAATAGTAGCTAGATGGAAATTTATCCAAAGAAAATCATCTAGCATGAAACAACACTTCATCTTAGTGTCATATCTTTTGGACCCATCCTAGTAAGCAAAGGTCATGCATGCCAACTAGCCCCATAAGCATCATTTCTATTAGAATATTTTGACAATTGAATATGAGTACATCATACATCTATCATTTCTTAGCTAGCTCAATGTACAAAAATAAGTGGATTACCATTAGAGTCTAACAGTGCATCATGTGAGCTAGCTTCAAATGTGAAATATGCACCACACATGTTAGCTACACATGCTTAAGTTAGTTGATTGTCGGTAATCTAAAATGATAGTCACCTCCCACACTACCCAAATAGGCTTGCAATCATTTTTGTAAGCCATCATGCTAAGCTAACTCAATGTGTTGTAAAACTATATATATACTTGAATGTAATGCATTCAAATATTTGACTCTAGCTTTTACAATTATGTATTTTGTATGATTGAAGGCTATATGCCCCTTAATGAAGCTAATGTATTTTTTGGCCTCTATCAAATACTATTGCAGAATATGTATGCATGACTTTCTAATTAAGCATTTTTGTAAAATTTTAATGAATGGTTTATTCTATAAAGAGTTATTTTGCTATCTAGATTTCTCACTAGACTTCTATTTCTTCAATTCTTAAAATGCTTAGATGTGTGCTTAATAGTTTAATATTTGGTCTATTAGTCATTTTAGTTTCAATAAGGAAATGATATTCTCATGAATTTGTGTCTTTTAATTTTGCTAAATCTATTCCACTTCAAATCCTAGCTTCTAACCTTATGCATTTCTTACTTTAGTCTACAACCTCCCTTTCTTTGTTTTTTTATCTAGAATCATAGGAACCAACCTACTCCATAGGCTAACTCGGAAAACCTCAATTTTAGGTCTTTCAATATTGTCCAAGGTCTTGAGGACACAACTCATCCACTTATGCAAATTTTGGACCAAGAGTTCCTAGTAGAAATTCATCTCTATGTTGTTTTGCAAGTGCATAAACCAAACAAGAATAATCATTTTATTTGACCTAGATAATCTATAAACCAAGTTTCTTTTGTACAAAAAATTTATATCTTTTAAATTTTAATAAACTTACACCTATCCCATAATTATAGTGAATTATCGTTACACTCAAAGGGAGAAATTATTTAGTAAATATTTCACAAGTCAGCCTAAGTGGAGGTAAAATAGGCAACAAGAAAAAAATGAAGTGTTAGAAAAATACAGACAAAAAAATTTCAATCATGGGTTGGTGCCACTTTATAAAAGTTCTAAAAAAAGTAAGAAGATAAAAGTTCTAACAACACATTCTTCTGAAAGTTCAATATTTTAAAGGTTTCAACCAAGAACAAAAGGAAAAAGTTCTAGTCAAACATCTAAAAGTCCCAAAGGTTAAAGGGTGATAAATGTTCCAAGGCCAGTTGGTGATAAAATTCTTAGAGGTTAAATATGAAAGACATGTTTTGAGAGCTAAAACTGCCTATGCTCTAATAATATAGGAGACCAAAATTTTCCTTAGATAATCCTACCATTTAACCCTTGCATTGTGATAAGGTGTATAGTCCTTTTCCTACAAAAAATGTAGTACATCTCCTATATATGGCAATTGAACTCATAAAGGCAACAATGACATAAATACCTCAATTCCACCTACCTACACCAATTAAACCTAACAATCAAGAAACGTTGTTGATGTATTAAAGGCAAATGCAATGGGAGATTCAAAAAAAGCAACCTCAAACTTGGTGTATTGATTGCAAAAAAAAATCCATGTTCAAAATTTGGGAATCCTTAAAAATGATAGAAATAATGATGATAGTTGCACATCCAAAGACCTAGAATAATTCAAATTAATGATTCTAGATATAGAGACCTCAAAGGAACCAAAAACTTGAAATATTATGTGACTTGACACATATAACAGTAGTCATTTTGAAGTTCCTACATAAGTTTTGCAAGGAAAATCTCCCCATTTGCATATATAAATAGTTGTTGTTTTACAATTGTAAAGGATCATCGAGTTTTATAACTTCACTTAATTTTATTATGTGTAGCAACACCTAAACCCTGAGTGGTCTTGTGGGCAAAGATTTTGAACATCCACTTCTAGCATAATATATAAATTTCATATTGATATATACATGTTTGAAGCCATGACTATTTGGTTCTTTGTATCTCGTTTATTGTATGTGTGTATACTAGATTCCATGATTATCTGACTTTTACTTTTTTTATTTTATATGCAACCTATGCTTAACATGTAGAGAGGATGAAGTGTTCACCTTTGAGCTATTGGTGCATTACACTCATCCATTTGTGTGTCTTATTGCCATGTAAAGGAATCTTATTTTTATCTAGGTGTATTATCCCATATTAGCTTATGTTAGCTTAGGCTCTTTTTCCTTTATGCTATATGTTTTTTGTTGTTTTTTCTCTTTCCTTTTTTCCCTTGAAGTTGTATAGATTAGGATAGAGTAGGAAGAGCATTTAATATCACATATTAAAAGGATTCAACCTTGTAAGAAACCTAGGAGGCAATATAATTGAACCAATTCTCTTCCTCTTAGATCTTCCTTTCTATGTTGCTCTGTATAAGGTATAATATTCTAATAATTTAATCCCTACATTTTGTGACCACGATAATAATAGAGGACATAAATAACTATTGTTGTCTTAAATTATTGCTTTTAAAAATATTTTAAATCATTGAATACGTATCTTCTAATATTGATCTTTCAAAATTATTTTATAGAATTTCTATCATGCATTATAAGAATGCTTTATAATTTCCTCAACCAACTGAGGTGCATTCAAAATTATATGTTTAATACTATATAGAAATATTTTTTTCTTTTATCTATACAATCTTTAAACTATCTTTGTTATGTATAATAACTTTATCCATTTGAAATTTAAACAACCATAGACCTATTCCATAAACATTGTTGTCTTAAATTGATGCTTTTAAAAGTATTTAAAATTGTTGAATGCATCTCTCCTATTACTTATTCTTAAAACTTAGTTTATAGAATTTCTATCACAACATTATAAGAATACTTTATAATTTCCTCAAACAACTGAGTTGCACTCAAAATACAATGTTTAATACTAGATAGCAACAAAATATCCTAAATATATTTTACCTTATCTTTTTGGATGTATATAACACCATGATTTTACTAAAATATTTTATTTCCTTGGTGTTTCTACACTTCACTTGATTTTTATTATTTTATTAATTTTCATAAATAGATACTTGTGATTTACCATATGATTATAACAACTAGAATCAAGGGAAAAAACATCATCTATAAACTTGTATTTCATATAAGATACATATATTAGATTTGAAATATTTTACTTCATATTAGGAGAAGGTTTCCTTCTTATTTTGTATGTGGATATGCTTGAGACTATGCCCTCTATAAGAATGACCTCAAAAATTACATTGGATATGCTTCTTATAATACCATATCAAAGACCTCAAAATCCATTTACTCTTCCTCTTTATCTTGAACAATTTCAAGAATCCACCTCTCTTTGGTGTTGTTCATCTTGTTATTTATGACTTCAACTTTAACCTTTATTTCAAGCATTTGTTGTAGAATTTATATAGTTCTAGCCAATATACTTTTATGAGATGAAATTGATTCCACGATACAACCTAAAGTTCAATTTTATGAAATATTTATTCACTTCTATTACAAGAACTAATAAATTATATTTCACATGTAAAATTTTGAGTACTTTCTTACAAGTTAATTAATGTCTAATACACTTTTTATGCACATATATATGAGTATAACATAGAATTTAGTTATCATCTCATTGTCCTTAATTTTGAATATTATTAATTTCTCTTTATAAATTCTACAAGCAAACTAATTTCTCATTATGTGCTCCTTGATAAGTCTACTTTAATGTTCTAAAATTTATTGATATATTTTTTTACTCCTACAATTTAGATCCTCACATCTAAAATACTTTGAATTACAAATATGGACAATGAAGAATTATTTGTCTCTTTATTTTTACTTATCTATTTTTTTTTTTATTTGAACATCAACATACCTTTTTTTTGAATAATTCCTAAAGCTACTTTAATAAACTTATTTACTTTAACAAGACTTACACAACATTTTTATATTAGATTTGGTTTATCAATAATAATATACTTTAAAAGTAATAAAATATTACTTTTTAAAATGATCAAACAAATATTATAATATAGTCTTCCTTTTTAATTAAAAATCAACATTTCAACTTTATAAGGAATGCATAGTTTCATTTATGAAGCTAGAAAAGGAAAAAAAATAAAAATTTCTATGAATATATTATAAATTATAACCATATCCTATCATACTTTATTTTCAAGAATATTGTAAGAGAAAATTTTGAATTCTAATGACTTAAGAACACAAGAATATTTTAAAGGACTAGAATAATATTGAAGTTATGAAATATTGATAATGCAATACACAATTATCTCCTTTTTTTAGGAAAAAAAAATGATTCATAAATTAAATTAGTTGAAAAACATATTACATCTCTTACCTTTATAAGAAAATTTTTAACAATGGACGTGGGACTATTATTCCTCACATCTAATCTATTATAGCTATCTACAAAAAAAAGAATAACTATGCAAAAAAGGGTAAATAAATCTACATACAACAATTGGTACTATCATCAATTGTAAGAATAGAAAAAAGAGCTTTACTAGTCTGTTGATGCCACCATCTAGGAGGATATCCATAGCAAGTGAGGTATCCTCGACCAAGAGCCCAGTTAGCCATCATATCTACCATCTTGTTCTAATGTCTAAATATGTGTATGAAATCCGTCATCTCAAAGCGCTATTGGGTTATCTTATTTTTTAAAGTATTATTTGTCTTCTCCAATGTGTATTCTTTTGCTTGCTTGGTCCTTCTAAGTGGTTAATCATAATTTTAGAGTCTAATTCCACCTGATTTTTTCTCCACCCCACATTTAGAGCCTCTTATAATTCCCTTAAGATGGCATATTCCTCTATTAGATTATTGTATAAGATACCTAGATTTTTTACGAAGATAAAAGCAAGGGTTTCATTTGAGAGGTGGCATATTCCTCCAATACTCATTATTATTAGATTACCCCTTGAGTATCCATCCATATTAATCTTACATAGTCCCTCTGGAGGAGTTTTCTAATTCCTAGTTTGTGTTACTTATGTGTGTTACCATTTTTCATGTGACCTCCATTGAAGACACTTGTAATTTGGATATTATTTCAATCAAATTTTGGTTAGGACTATAGGGATCTTTTAATAGGTATTAGATTGACTCCCTCATATTGGGTATGATACTTTGCAAAAAAAATGGCTATCTATGTACTCTTGGTTGAACATATAAACATTTCTCTCCTTCCATAAATTCCATGGAAGGAGAATCATCGTCACCCAGATGGGTTGGTCCATTTCCTCCTGCTAGGCTACTCCCTCCAAATATATTCTATAGAAGATAATTAATATCAATAGATGCCTAGAAATTTTACCATTTGTTTCAATAGTTTGATTAGGATGGGAAATTCTATAAAAATGTGAGATATTTTTTCCTCATTCTCTCAAGACATCTAACATCCAAAAGGTTCATGCATACCTATTTTCATAAATTGTTCCCCTGTCAACACCCTTCTATGAAGTAGAAGCTAAATGAAGAATCTTAATTTAGTTCAAAGGTATTTTTCCCATAGCTACAAAATATGTCACTTAACAAGCTTAGGGTACTCTAGCAAAGAATAAAATATTAAGAGGTAAATGTATATTCACTCTGATATGGCTTACCCCATCCAAGAGTATCCTCCTATTGATACCATGAGACTGATTTATCTGTATTGTCATATAGATTTATTTTCTTTGATCCTTTAGGATTTGGATTGGCCATCCCTCTATTGGGATCCATCACCTTCCTAACTCCCAACTACTAATTTTAGGCTTACATTATTTGGCTACATTAACCCAATTATTTATATGTATATTATCTATCAATGGTCTCCAAGTTATGAATTTATTTATTAGAGGAGGATGATCATCCCATGAATATGTCTAGAAGTTAACCTTTTATCCCTTATGGATAATCCAAAAAAAATTTCCTTGAGCATATCCTCTACTATTATAAGTCCCATTAAAATGGGATATTCTCAAATAGGAAGTAAAAATTAGATAAACTCTATTAGGGTTTTATTCTCTATATATTTGACCCTTAAAATTTGATCCCATAGTTCCTCAAGAGATTTTAGCAATATCCAATATAACTTAGTCTCTAGTACCTTATTAATCTTGATAACTAATCTAATTTCTAACCCTCCCTCATTTTTCTATAGGCATAAAGTATCCCTTTTCACCAATGTCCATTTCCATTATTCATTGGCTTTATTCTAGACGGATCTATAACTTATTTGATCTAATTATTTAAGAACTACCTTGGGGATGACCAAAACTAAGGAGTCATAAATAGGTATGGAATTGAGGATTGCTATCCAACTTCCTATATAAAGCCACCTATGAGTTCATTTTACTGATTAAGTTTTCACTCTTTCTAATATCCAAGTCCATTCCTCATTTTTTTTGCCTCCCAACTATAAGTGAAATTCTTAGGTAGGTGATTGGAAGATATGTCTTCTTCTATCTCAATTTATCCAATAACATTATCTCCTTCCTAGGTGAGGAATGGAAAATGATGACCTTGGATGTTTCTTCATTTATATGTTTTCTAGATGATTTTGTAAGCCTTCCTAGAATCATTTTATGTTTGAGGGCATCCCTTGTTTCTTTTACTAATAATGGAGAGTCATCAACACACTATAGGTGATTAATTGGTTCAACTCTACTTTATATTATTATTCCCTCAAAAGCTTTAATTTTCTTATCCTTATCTAGTTTTTGGCCTAGACATTCACCAAATATGATGAACAAGTATGGGGATTAGGGGCCCCCCTACCTAATACCTATGGAAGTTGTAAATAATTAGGTAGGAGATCCATTTATTAGAAATGAGTAGGATATCAAGGAAATTCATCCCTTGATTTATTCTACCCAATCACTCAAGAATCCAAGTTATCTCATCACCTTTAGGAGGAAGTGTCAGTCAACTCTATCATATGCTTTTGATAGGTGAAACCTAATAAACATGGAGGGTATTTTCTATACCTACATAGAATGGATGGCCTCTTGAGCTAAGACTATCTCATCCAAGATTTTTCTTCCTTCCATAAAACCACCCTATTTAGATAAATAATTTTTTAATAAGATGTTTGACCCTTTTACCATGATCTTAGTGATAATTTTATATAGGACACTACAAAGGGCTATTGGTCGATATCTAGATATGTGCTTAAACTCATAGGATTTTAGAACCAATGTTATATATGTCTTGTTCACCTCTTCCAGCACCACTTTATCTATACTAGCCTCTTATAGCACTTCCTATAGTTATTTCTTAAGGATATCCTAGAATTATTAATAGAATTCTATGGGAAATCCATTTGGACCTAGATTTTTTCCTCTTCACATATTGAAAACTACCTACTGTAGTTCTTTGAAAATAATTGGGGTAATCAAAATTACATTATCTTCATCTATGATGATAGAAGGAATCTCTTGCACTACTTATTGTGCCTCTTGGTTCAATGGTGTTACCTTACAAAGTTTGGAAAAGTACTCTCTTGCTATATTTTTCATCCCATCCCCATGCATGTATTGAATCATCTATTATTGATTTTAGGGATGAGATGAAGTTGTACAATTGCTTTACTAGGAGATATTTATGGAAGAAGCTAGGTTTCCTATCTCCCTCCTAGAGTAATTGGATCTTAGATTTCTATTTCCACATGATCTCATCTCTTTTATCTCATTCCTCTAGTTGACTAGTAAGCCTAGCTTCTTTACTTTCAATCTCAATAGTGCCATTTATTTGTATTTGTTCATTTAGGTACTCAAGTTTGGTTAAGATATATATTTTCTTTTTCTTTATGTCACCAAAATCCTCCTAGTTCTATGTTATAAATTTGGACTTGAGGTACCGAAGCCTCCTAACAAAACTTTACATCTTTATACCATGCTTAAGTTTACCCAACTGCCACCATTATTAAACCTTATCTCAAAAACTACTATCTTGAAACCACATTGGCTAGCATATAAAAGGATCATAAGTGGGTTTAGTCTTCCACACTACCACCAACACTATACAATGATCTAATCCTACCTTGTTCAATATTTGTGCTCTTTGAATAGCTCGTAAACTTATTTGATAAAAAAAACCTATCTAGTCTTTCTAGAATGCATGTTGGGCCCTATATTTTATTAGACCAGGTCATCATACAATTTTCTATTTTGATATCTATTAGATGAAGAGATCTAATATTCTTTATCATGAGGTCAGTAATACTATCTAGAGTATGATTTCCTCTTATCTTCTCTTCCAATGAGAGGATGGTATTTAAATCTCCACTTATAAGTACCCAACCTATGGTAAATTATTGATTATATAATCTAAATTCCTCCATTGTTGATGTTTTTCATCTAGGTTAATAGGAGAGTATACATTGAGACATAACCAATGCTAAGAAGAATGTCTACTCTAGGCCAGTAAAGCTAGAATCCTCTAACTTCCCATTGTTTGGTGTATCACTTTCACATTAGGATCGTAAAGATAAGCCACTCCTCCAAAATTTCCTTGGGATATTAGGGATTCCACCCTACATGCAAGGCAAATATTTTTAGAAAAAAATTGTATATCTTCCTTTGACGTTGTTTCTTGGATGAAAATAATCTATGGATGATGTTGAATTATTAATTTTACTTCATTATGCTTTATCAAGATACCTTTAATCCCTCAAATATTCTAGGTGATGCACTTCATCAATCACAGGGATTAAAAACATGGGTAATAACCTTGAACTTATCCATTTCTATGACCTTTGTAGCTTCTTTCCCTATTTGATGTTGAGTAGTATTCATACCCGCTCTTTGGTATATATCTAGCTTCATATTTTTAGTAGACTCCTAAATCACTGCTATTGGTTCTGGGATGGACTCCAAATCTAGCATAGGTAAGAATACCACCATGGCCCTACTAGAATATTTCATGGTGTGACCTCCACTATTTATTATTTTATGAGTTCTTTTACTTGATTGGTTAGAGCCATTATCTTTCTCTTTGATTTTGTTTTTCCTTTGGGCTCTCTTAAAGGTTTGTGTTGGGTTATCTTGTGAGCTACTTGGTAGATCTAGAATTGGCTTAGTGTTGCAATTTATTTCTTTAGATATTGGTTCCTTTATTAAGGATTGAAGAGGATTTTCTATAATTTTTGTCTCCATGATGTTCTCTTCATCATCTATTGGGAGGTTAGCAAACTTATTGGTGGATATGACTAGCTTCTCTTTATATGTTTGTTTTCTTTGTATGTTCTTCTATTTAGGTAGTTCAAAACTTCCAAGGGTTGTTTCCTCTTATGCCTAATTCATATCCAATGTTTGTAATCCCTATATATGTGGTCATATTCATGAAACATTCTGTAGTTGAATGGAATGCTATCATAGTCCACATATTTTTCCAAGAATCCTCCCTAAACTATAGAGTAATATTTTTCAGCAAGGGCTTGTCAAGGTTGATGAGAACACAAATTTTAGAATAGATGAGTTTTTTAAATTGGCATGTATTATCTATTGTCATCATATAAGACACTAGAGTATTGCATATTTCCATGCAGATATACTAGTTCTACTAAGGAAATTAGGGCTACTAAGGTAATTTCCTATTTAACCTTGAACTTGATATGTTAGGGCTTCATTAAAAGCCTTTCCTTGCCTAAAAACTAAGGACCCTTTAAAAAACTTGTTCTCTATCCTCATTAGAAAAAATAACTAATAAATAACCATTGGGGTAAGTAGAAATATTTAACTTACCTCTAGTTCTCCATTGTCTAGAAACTCACATCTTGAAAGTAAGGAGGTCTAGAAAAAGACCATGAAATTAGTAAATTAATCCTATATGCTCCATAGCATTGGTCCCTATCTATGTGTCTGAAATCTATCTATGTGTCTGGAATCTAAAGTTGAACTATGGGAGAGCCATATGCTGCTTTCATGCACCTCGAGGCTATTTTCCTAGGGTCTATTTTGGGCATTATCAAAGGTCTATGATAATTCCTACTATTATTAATTATAGTAGTTTATGGTTAACCTCCTTTCAAGGAATCCTAGAAGGTCATATATGGCAATTTTTCACCAAAATTTCTTCCCATATTAAGGATCAACTCATTTTCCTTGTTATGATCAACAACATTGGCCCCTACTTTATTACTTTCCAATGATTCATGGTTATTCCTCTTTTGAGGCATTTCCACTTATTTTAATATAACCCTAGCTTGTTGTTTTAAATTTGGTCCTCTACCTCTTATGTGTTTTTGCCCTTAGTTCTTCCTTTGTTTGGGATTGGATGATGTAAACTTGAATAAATATTTAGATTTATCTTGATGTTATGGTATTTGATCACTGGCTTGTATTATTTGTTCTGCCGACATGTGGTCATGGATATTTTAGCCCTTCTTGGAATCCACATCCTCTAGCTTATTTTGTATACTAGTCCCATTACTATTGAGTCCTTCTTCCACCATCCAAGGCTTCACTATTTTTTTATTCACCAATATCTATAACCCATAATCCAAGGGTCTCTAAAAACCCTCAACAAGGGATCTCTATAAACCCCTATTGGTGTTTTTGGATTGCATTTTGCACTTACTTTTATGTTTTATATCATGTGTTCTTAATTCTATGTTATGTGTTCTTTGTTCTTTACAAATTGATCTCATCTCTATAAGTATTTAATAGTTGAGTAAAATAATTTTTTGTAATAATTTTGTAATCATATCATTTTTAAATAACAACCAAATTTGAATATCAACATTAAATCCCTTGAAAATGTTACATCAACATCAATATTTATTAGTCATTTATGCATACATTTATAAAAATGCATAGAACAAATTGTCTAGCATGACTAACATAGAAGCACTTAATATGTATGTTTGCTACCAACCATTAAAATTGTAACATAAAATAATTCTTATAGTGACATGGTAATACAACAACAATGTCATGGTTTTATTAATAGAAAAACATTGTGTTCCTAAAATAAATGATATATAGAAAATATTGTGTTATTTTAAGAGGTGAGTTTATCTAACCTCACTATGAAATATTAAATTAAATTAAAGTTAAATATTCATGGTGCTCATATCTTCCAATAACCAACATCTAAAATTTTTCATGTTTTAATTTATTACATTCACTATAATGTATTAAGTTAAATGAAACATCAACATTGTTAGTTAAAACATTGTTTTCTCAAGACACAAATAGGATTAATTCCCTCCAATTTTAAGTGTAAACCCCTCACTTATTTTTATATTTTTTATTAACTAATAAAATTGATATTTTATTTCATGTGAATTTAATTATCATCTTACCAAATAGGATGAGTTTAACCTATTAAATACCTTGACTTTGAATGAAGAGACATAAGTTCAAGTCTTACATAGTGATACATGCATAATTTCTAAGCTACTGTAATACCCACTATGTGGTCATAATATAATGTGGTTAATCCCACTTCAATCTCATTTATATAAAACAAAAAATTATATAATTTATGACCATATTTATATAATTTCTATAAAGGAATTTATTTTAAGAAAAATAATTACAGATTTGAAAATTTTGGTTTAAATAATGTTATGAGATATTAAAATAATTAAAATTAATAAATGGATCCTAAGAATACTATAAAATCAATTTGTAATACATTGAGAGTAATATTAAATTTAAAAAAAAAACTTTAAATAGGTAAAATGTTACAAATAAAAAACTTATTATTTATTTATATTCATGAAATTTAATTATAAAATTCTCTATAATACATTTTATATAGAAGTTTCTTTATATCCTAGTATAGAAGGACCAAAATAAATAGCTCTTTGACAAGGCTTATGTAGTGCTCAATGCTTCACATGACTGATAAAGAAACCGTTGATAGCAATGTAATTTAGTGTGCTCAAATCCTTCATCGCATGATCCTAATAAGTATTATGCTTTCCTCTACCCTATTTATCTTCTAGCTTCATTATCAATACTTATAATATCTATAAATTCCATGGGGGCATATGACCAAACCTTAAAATTCTCATATCTAACTACCATATTCACCATTTTATTGATAACTTTGTTTCCCTCTCTCTAAATATGATTAATTTGACTTTTTTCTTGTTTTCCCAAAATTATCCTTGCATATATAATTATTTATAAAATTCTAGAATTATTTAGTTCCCATTTTTTAAGGGAAGTTATAATATTCTTGGAATCCCCCTTGAGAACAATTCTCCTAAAATCCATATTCACCACAATTCAGAGGCCCATAAGCATCACCTTTGCTTTAGCTTGGTGATTTGTGGTAATTCCTAAATCCTTAGCATATGCAACCACTACCTAACCTCTATCATTCCTGATGAGGCCCTCCAAACCAGCATGACCCGATTTGCCCTTTGCAGACCCATCGAAGTTAATTTTTACCTAGTCTTTGTGAGGATGTTCCCATCTAGTATCTAGTTCACCTTATTGATTTATTCCATATTTAAGATATATTTTTCTCTAGAGAGGATCATTGCAAGAAATTTTTAGTAGACAATATTTTTAAAACAATCCTCCAAGAGGGTTGTTATTATCCTAGCATAAACCCTAATTATTTCTTTGGTTTTATTTTTGAACACTTGTCTACTTCTTTCCAACCAAAGCTCCCAAAAAATATGTGGAGTGAATTTTTACCAAAAAATACTGCCTCTTAAGTGCCACTGTTCTCAAATCCTAATTAGAGAATCTGGAATGACCCAAGCAACATTAACTTCTCTCAATAACATATTTAGGATATCTAAAAAAAATTACAAGTTCCAAACAGGTGGTCCACGTACTCATCCTCTTTGTTACACAACACACAAACAGTTGGAACCACAATTCCTCTTTTGAACATATTATATTTTATGAGGATATTATTGAGAATATTAGTCCATAAAAACATAGCAACATTAGGGATGATGTTTAGATTTTAAATTATTTTAAGCTCGAGTTTATCTAAGGTTACTTTACCCAAGAATCTCTACCCATCCTTCACCAAGTATTGGCCTTGTTGGTTTCTTTCCCAAATTATTTGATACTCCTATGAACATCTACCTAAATAGTAACTCCTTAAAATGTTTTGTAGATCATTATATATTGAGCCTTGCATATCTTCTTGCAAGATTTTCTACTTCTAGAAATCACCCACCCTATGAATGTAACCATTAATTTTCTTACCATAGGTTTTCGTTAAATGTTCTTTGATATCTTTGAGATTTTTGTAGTTCGCTAAAGGCTCCTCTTGAATTCAAGGATATTTCCAAAATTATATTTTTCCCCCCTACCTACTTTCCATTTTAGTCCTTGCCATAGAACTTTCCTATTGTTGATAATATTTTTCCAAAAAATAGATCCACGTGGAGGATTAGAACAACTGATAAAGTGGTTTCTGTACTCCAAGTATTTGTTTTGGATAATTCTAGCCCACTTCCCTAATTCTTTAGTGCAAAACCTCCAACCATGTTTAGTTAGAAGGGATTTATTTAGATCTCTCAACTTCCTCAATCCAATACCCCCATTCTATAAATGCTAGCAACATGTATCCTAGGCTACCATATGTATACATTTTTTGCATTTTGTGTCATCTCATAAGAATTTTTTTTTGTAATATTTCTAAAGTCGCTTCTACTTTCCTTGATATCCTTAGGAAAGATATGAAGTAAATAGGGAGTATTTGAAGCGTGTTTTTAATAAGTTGTACTTTTCCCATAGAGGATAACAAATATCCCTTCTAGTCTTGATATATCCTATTAAATATAATATTATTCATAAACATAATAATATTATTTATAATAATATATTCATTTTACAATATAAACTATCTAAAACATATTTTATAAATACAATTAATTATATTATAATCATAACAACTTGCATTGAAAATAATTAATTTCATGATTCACCATTATCCTCTGAAGTGTTATCCAAAAAAGAGCAAGGAAAACATCTGATTCAACAATGAGGTGGAAAATATTACCATTTTGAGTGTTCTTAAATATGATCTAACCATTGATTGTTATTTTCTCAATCACTAAAGTTTTATAGAAAGATATGTGAAATTTCAAACTTTGTTAATGACCCTAGTGCTAGCACTATCTAGCTCAATATTAAAAATAAAATATATTATCTAGAGGAGGATTTTTTACCATTTATGGTCAAACAAGCAAATACATATTCAAAAATCATCTTGATAGAGTAAATGAAGGATGACCGAAAGCCTATACATTGCAATGATGAAAGACAACTCAATATAATCATAAGCTTTAGCAAAATCAATTTTAATAAACAAGACTTGTTGCTAAGAGGTTTGAATCCTTCCATATCTTCCCACACATGAATTAATTTAATTTAGAATATATCTAATATTGATGTATCTATCTATTTAGGATGAACAACTAGCAAAAGTAGGTTTTGCAAATGGAGTGTCAAAGCCTTAGTGATGATTTTCTATGAAACATTAAATAAGGTAATAGGCCTTCAATTTTAGATTTTCTCCAGATATCTAATTTTATGTATGAATTTAATATTACCCTTGTTTATGAGGTCACCTAACATATTTGTATGTAATTCTTCCAATAGACTTGAGATAAATCCTAACCAACAATATTCCATAAGGATATATAAAATTCATAGGGAAACCCATCACAATTAGGGGATTTATCATTGGCCATAGATAATATGACCTTTTATTATTCATCTTTAGTGAGTAGTTGGTCACATCAGGTCCACTATGAAGTGGAGATTCTATAGGGGATCACATTTGTGCATTACTATAAATCAAAATCCTGCTCTAGTGAAGGAGGTTGGGCCTTGAAAACCTATTTATAATTCCAAGCAAAAGTTTATAGGATATTAGACAGTTTTGATAAAATAATTTGACCTTCTCTAATGCATTTAACTATTGGAAGACCTGAGAAAATTCCAAGGCATGAAACAATTCTTTGGAAACTTGATCTCTAACCTTAATCCAATGAAGTAAACCTTGATTTGGGATCCCCAAGTTGTGTGATAATCAGCGATCTATTTCTATTGGTAAATCTTGGCAACTCATAGTTTTAGAGTGAGCGAGAATGACAAAGTTTCTAGCTTAGTTGTAGCTTGGTTCAACTTCAATATGATAGTGCTATAGGAGTGGTAGTGGAGAAGCACCAACTAATGGATATAGATGTAAAAAAGTGTGATGTATATTTTATCACACTATTCCAACACAGATCCTACCAATCTCATTATAGAGGTAAGGCTCAATATTCAATATGTTGTATGTGGGCCAACATGTGTATATGTTCCAACAATGATGTGTTTATGAAAACTAAGATTTTTTATTCTTGGTGGTTCCACTTAACCATTCACTATGAATGTGAATGGGGAAGTGGTAAAAGAGGAAAATATTCAACATGGGCTTCATTAGTAGAGAAAAATAATTATAAAAAGAGAAAATAGATTGACCTATCAACATGGCTCTCTCAATCCATTTAATAATTATTTTTGTGCTAGACCACATGTTATTCTACATGTACCAAATGGAATTAAAATTATGGTAGCTAGTATTGGGTTCAAAAAAACCCAACTTATTATGCATATAGAACTGTGCAAACCTTTTGATAATTATCCATTGTATTAAGAGGTTGTTGCATTTGTTTGATGCACATTCAAATATATTAATTTCACTATACAATACCTAAGATGTGGTAGGTAGTGCATATGGAATACAACACTAGAAGTGAGATTGTTTGATAATATCATTGGAGCTATAAACATAAATATTTCGAAATTAATTATTATTAAGATTGAAAAGTAGTCATAAGGTATAGTAAGTGGGGTCATATATGTAGTCAATTAGATGTGGCCACCACCTAGTAGAGATGAAGGTGTCAGCTCTTGCATATCTTAGATCATGATTGTTATGGAAGAAAACATTGGTTGACCAAATGACATGACAAGCTATAGAGAACAAAAGTCCTAAGATCTTTAATTCTTGTTAACAAAGAATATTCATATTGGGATGCCTCTACAATATTTCCTACATGATATACTTCCTTTAGAGACTATTGAATACCTAACATTTTATGAAAGAGAATTCATGGAATATGTTGATCTAGTGGCATATCCTTGCTATTGAGCTCAACAAGAACTCCATAGTTACTTTGTATCTACATAGACTCTTGGTTAGACCTATAACTTCCAAACTATATAATTGGTGTAAAATGTGGGTGTTTGTCAAACACAAACTCATTACCTTCCTTCTTATGGCTCATGTTGCACAAGAACCTAACATTCATTGGAAGATACAACAAAGGAAAATTTATCTAAGTGGATGCCTAGGCAAATATTACACTAAAAAATCTAATGTAACAAGGCTTGTCTACATTTTTGAGCTTACTTTTAGAAGAGGTGGTGGAGAAACTTCCTTCCCCTTGCTATCTTACTTGGGAGTTTGGATTGAAACTTTGATCTAATCCCTAGTAGGTGTAGATTCCATGGAATAATTATTGTACTATTCTTTAGGTTGCTCATAATTATCCATCCCTTCTCAGTAGACTGAGGGGTGGTTGTGTTATCAATATTTGAAACTAGTTTAGCTCTCTAGGTGGCCAGAGGATAATCCTTGATCTTGTGCTCAAAGTATTGATATTTGAAGCATGTATTAAGAATATTTAGGTATAAAATCTTCCAATATATGTACTAGGTGTTGATTTGGATATCAATGGTATCCTTGAAATCCTTGGAGATATCTATATCAATACAAAACTTTTTGTGAGGGTGAGCTGCAAAGAATTTTGTTGGCTCAACATAAAAACCATTACTAAGGGAAGCCACAATGTGACTAATATAAGGCCATAAAGGTAATAAAATTCTATGGAAATCAACTCAAACTAAGATCTATTTGATGCATTTCTTTGAAACAATAAAATTTTAGGTCCAAGGGAAAAATACAATGAGAGAATTATAGAAATACCATGGCTATGTTGGTAAATGGCTTGTGCATACTTTGGTTTAATGAAGCGAAATAGGAAAAAACCTTTGGTAATGTTTTGAATGGATTCTAGCCAAACCCCATGGGGGACCTAGGCAAAATTGACCCAACCCTTTAGAACACTTTCTAGTGGGATTCTACCCATAAAATATCTAACTACAATATAATTCTTAAGCCACTTGAATGTAGTATCAAAATCAATAATAGGGATAACAACATATAGAGCAAAGATACTATTCGTATATCTAACTATAATATAATTATTAAACCACTTGTTTAGTTTATGAACTACTTCTAGTATGAACTTTCTTGATTGCTTGAGAGACACCATTTACACATGCATCCATGCAAATGATACTATCATTTTTTATTGACTCGTTATGGTTGGGGCCCGTAATAAGGAAAATACAAGGGAAATACCTAAAAAGGGGTTCACAAAAATATGAGGGGTTAATTTGTCCTATTTAAAAGTGGTGTGATAGGGTGAGGATAACCATGCAAACACTCAATAGGTATTCACCACAGCTCTCCTAATGTAAATCTTAGATCTTTCTTGTTTAATGGTTAATTTTTCATGTACATATATTGTACTCTTTTATTTTTACTTGATGTCCTTTTACTAGTAGAATTATCCTTAGGAATGTGGAATTTGATGTCCTTTTGTTGGAACTTAGATTGATCCAACAAGCCTAGAATTAACACATGTCCCTTTACCTCATTAAAAATGTAAATATGGATAGAGTTTTAAACTATTTATGATCTTATATTATTTATTAAATTATATAATATCATTTATGCATAGTATTATCTTAAGAAAAAAAGCTATTATTAGATTTCTTCATTTTAATTGAACAATATTATACATATAAAATAATATGCAAATAGTAAAAATTGTTTACTCTTTAAATTTTCAGTCTATAACGCATTATATAAGAAAAAACACTAAGTATACAAGGAAAATTGATATTTTCCTAATTTTAAAGAATGTATACGGTAACATTTATCATTTAAAAGAATCTTCACACAAGTTTTTAAATAAATATCAAATTGCAAGTGTGGACTCAACTCTTTTTTCATATCTTGTTAAAATTACTTTGATGGCTTTCACTTCAACTTCATTACATCTATTCACAATATTTATGTCAATTCTTCACCTTATACTCACTTTCTACCTCAAATGTAGTAAATATTTACATATCAATGACTTTTATCTCTGTGTTCTTTTAATTTTGTTTTATAGGTATTGGAAGTTAATAATGTTCTTTTAATTTTATTTTATAGATAATTTTTTTTATTGATAGTAGAAGCGGTTTTAAAAGTGTCCCAAAAACCTATTACAAGTAGGGTTTTGAAAGGCACCCTTAAACCTTAGATCTAGCAATAAGACATCAAGAAATACTGAGCTGGATTCCACGAATCAAACCTTAAAATCCAATGAAACAACCACTTAGGAAATAAGCCAAAAAATTTTATCAAGAAAATACAAGAGATCGTCCCATAGTCAAACCACCATGTGATCTGAATCTAAAGCAATGGAAAAAATAGCCACAAATTTTTATCAAGAAAATACAATAGATTTTCCCATGTTCAAACCACCATGTGCTCTGAATCTAAAGTAACATAGAAAAACATCAAAATAACAAAAATATTATCAGTTAAAAAAATAAAAATGCTCCAATATTTATTTTATAGATATTGGAGGTTAATGTTTTTATTTATTTATTTAAAATAAAAAGTGTTGTTTTTAATGGATCATTTTATTAAAACAACAAAATATTACATTGTTGTCGAGATAATTGAATTGTGGTTAACTTATCTTTTATCAAATATATTCTTTATTTGCTCTTTTTATTAAAGATATGTCTCATCTTATTTAATCAACTATCTTTCCACAATACGTACCATTAAATCATTTTTATTAAGAGAGAAAATCTCACTTGAATAATTACTTTTTAAAATTTGAATTTGGTCAAAACTTTAAATTATGTACCACCCAATTTTTTTCTTTATAAATTTTATGCCATTTTCAATTTCTAAAATATTGTTTCATATAATAATTGTTGATGAATAAAAAATAAAAAAAATTACTCTTTATTCAATCCCCACATCTATTTTTCTTGATAATATAAATAATTTATGAATAACTTTCAAATAATTTATGAATACCTTTCAAATGAAAAATATTTTTGGAAGTTCAAGTGTGGGTGGAGTTTCGGGGTTTGCCTCTTTCCTTATGGCCTTTCCTGCAATCTTTAGCTACTTCTTTGGGAACTTGTGTGTGTCTTGAACCAAAGCGGTTTTTCAGTCCTCGTCCCACTCGACGAGTGTGTGTTAAAGTTGACATGAAAAAGGACATGCATGAGTTTATTGATATCAAGTGTGGGGACAATACCCTCTGGCAACTTGGGTCACCTTGGTGATAGAGATATTGTTGAGGTTGACATGCACCTCAATCGCTCTCAATGATCTTTTACTCCTGGAATATTTGTAGCTTAACGAACCCAGTCAGAAAATATGTGGTCCGTGATGAACTCTCTCATTCTGCTTATATGTCTGGTCCTCTTGATTTTGTCTATTTGGAAGAGGTCAATATTTTTGACTTTTTTCTTCAATGTACCTGTATGTTTTTATGGTCGCATGGTGGGTTCCATGTTACCAATCATCCTTATAGGAAAGGTGGTGATGTTACTTTTATTACTTCTAAATGGTGGAATCACGTTATTTCTTGGGGCTCTGACCCTTCCCATCAAGTTGTTTGGTCTCTGCTGAAAATTCATGGCAAACCCTTTGGAATTGTTAATATTTATGCTTCCAATGATGCTTCTGAACGCAGTGCTCTCTAGCATTGGCTTGCTTTTTCTTTACCACCTTCTCTCTAGGTTTTATGTGGAAACTTTAATATGACTGAGAAACCCTGTGATAAGATTGCTCAACTTCCAATATGTTGTCCTATAGGTGAACTTGAAGTGTGGTTCTTTATGAAAAATAAGCTTGGTATTTTTTATCATAACTCTTGTTTTTCCCCTGTTATATTTTCTGAATTTTCCTGGTATACATGACCTAATTTCCAAGAAAGCTTTACGAGAATCTTGAAGAGGTTAGATAGAGCCATGCTTACTAAAAATGAGACTTTTTGTTTCCACCGACTAACCTCTTATTCTCTCTATGTGCACACTCTTGCTGATACGAATTTATCTGATCATGCTCCTATTGTTTTTAACATCATTCATGTTATTCTACAGCCTCAAAAGTTTGATTTTATTTCAATGTTTCTTTCCTGCAACACTCTTATATGAAAGATCATATTGTTCACTACTGGAATCTTATTCCTCGGCCTTCTGGTCACCTTGGTTGGATCTCCTGGTGGAATCATGCCATCTCCCGTACTACTTCCCTATTACGCTCTCTTGGTGGTGAGGTTGCTAAACGACGACGAATTGCCATTACTGCTCTTAAGAAAGAGTTACACAAAGCCTCTGCTCGTCTTGAAGCTTGTCCTTTTAGCTCTGTTTTACAAGCCCAAGTCGCTTCTCTTCATCATGAAATCAAAAAAGTTGACTTGTATGAAGCAAAAGGAGCTCAATTGAGAGCTAGATTGCATTGGCTAAAAATTGAGGACAAGGTCTCTAAAGAATTTTTTAAGCGCCTCCAACCACCTTCTCCTTCTCTTCAAATTTTTGCTCTTCAGGTTGATGTTTAGCGGTTCACTTATCTCCCTACCATATGTGTAGCCTTTGTCAGTCACTATCAACAAGTATTTGCTTCCTAACCTTTCTTAGCAGCTCACCAACAAGCTTTAGCTGAATGTCAGGTTGTCATTCCTGTTATGGTCTCTCCTTCCCAACGGGCCATTTGTGAAACTCCTTTGTTTATTTATGATTTGAATCAAGCTTTATCTACCATGGTAAATGAGAAAGATCCTGGTTTAGATGGATTTCCCTGTGAGTTTTATAAAGCATTTTAGGATTTTCTAGGTCCCAATCTTCTTAAGGTTTATCAAGAAGCTCTACATACTGGTTCTTTAGGTCCTCTCTTGAATTGAGGTAATATCAAGTTGATTTCTAATGTTGGTGATCTTGAACTTATAACTAATTGGCATCCTATTACTTTTCTAAATGTCAGTTATAAAATCATTGCTAAGGCCATTGCTCTTAAGCTTCACCCCCTTCTTCATTTGATTTTCTAACATAAACAGACAGGGTTTGTGTAAGGTAGATATATCTTAGACAATGTGATTATAGTTTGGGAAGGAATGGACTAGGCTCACTCTTCACAACAGGATATGTTATTTCTTAAAATTTATTTTGAGAAATCTTATGATAAAGTTGAGTGGTATTTTATTCTTTCTATGCTCCAATCCTTAGGTTTTGGGCCAGCCTTCATTCAGTCTGTGAATATGCTCTTTCAAGATGCTTTTGTTGTTATTACCCTAAACAGTTGTCAATATGAAGCCTTTGGATTGTTCAGGTCTGTTCGATAGGATTTTCCCCTTGCTCCTTCCCTTTTTATTTTAGCAGCTAAGGCTTTTGGGTATTTACTGGCTTCCAAAGTGGCTCATGGCTCTATTCGTGGTCTTGCTTTACCTACTTCCTCTTCTCAATTGGTTCATGGACATTTTGTTGATGACTCTTTTTTAACCATTTTAGAAGATGAACACTCTTTGTCTACTGCTCTTCATTGCCTTGACATTTTTTATCTAGCTTCTGGGTCCAGTATTCAATGGAAAAAACTTCTTGCTTTAGGCAATCTGGAAAGCCTATGCCTCCTTGGCTTTCTCACTATCCATGGCGTTGGATTCAATATGGTGAAATGTTCAAGTTCTTAGGTATTCCTTTTGCCTTTCACAACACATCTGCTCAGCTATGGTAGTACGCCATTCAAAAAGTGGAGAAGAAATTGACCTTTTGGATTTCTCAATAACTTTCTCTAGCAGGAAAATTCCAGGTCTGCTCTAAGATTCTTGCTACCACTCATGTGTATTATTCTTCCTATTGGCTTCCTTTGAAGGCTTGCTATTTGCAATTGGAAATATTATTGAGGGATTTTTTATGGTCAACTACTTCTCACACAAAAGGGTTTCACCAAGTTGCTTGGGGTTTTTGTTGTCCTCCCAAAATTTTTGGTGGTCTGGACCTTTTGGATTGTCACCAGAAGGGAATTGCATTATATGCAAAATGGGTTGTGAGAGCTCTTAATGGCAATGAAGCCTATAAAATTCTTCTTAGACATTGCATTTTGTCAAGTCTCCCCTTGGGCAAAAGGGTATGGCATGGATTGAATTTGCCTACTCTTCTCACTGCCCCTGTTCCTATTAAAATCACAGGTTCCTTTGTTGTCAAAAGTATCTGGAAGGCCTAGGAGTCTCTCAAACCATGGCTTATTTGGAAAGGTGATGGGAAAAAGAATGGTGCTTCTATTTCTTCTATCAGTGTTTGGTGGTCTCTTGTTATCAGAATTCAGTCTTTACCCCTAGCTCAAGTCCAGTGGATTCATGCTCAATGATTTTACAGGAAAGGAATTAACTCTATCTCTGATTTTTTTTCTTTCTCCGCCAGAGATTTGATTCCTTGGAATGATTTTAAATGTTTTTTATCAAATTAAGCAGGATGATTGAAGCACTTATGAGGTTGTGGTTTTTAATACTCCATTTTATTTGTGGCCTAGAATTTTTAAACACTTTCAGAAGGCTTGGTGGGTATATTGGTGTTGTCCTAAGCATAAATCCCTATCGCAGTATAAATCCCATATGGGCTATTCTTGGTTATCTTCCAATATTTTTTACCTGGAGTTTATTGATGCAAGGCCTCCCACTAGGGCATAGACTTATCTATCTTGGCATTGATCACCCTACCTATTATTTTTGTGGCACGTCGGAGGATTGTCTACATGTATTCTAGTCTTGCCCCAAGGCTCGTTCTGCTTGGACCTGGATTGAGTCTTTTTTTTTACCCTTCATTCCCTCTCCTTTTTCCTGGCAGCAAATCCTTCTTGGCGATTCACCTACTTTTTTTGAACCTCTGCTGGAAGTCTGGAACATCTTTCACATTAGCATTCTTTATCATATTTGGAAGTCCAAAAACAAGATTGTTTTTTCTCATGATACTAGTTCACAAATTTTTTCCCTGGTTGATCAATATGCAGTGTTTTCTGATTCTTGGCTATAGATTTCTATGCAGGTGGAGAAGGTTAATGTGGAGATTCAACATCTTCGTAGTATTATTGACTACTGGAGTAATGCACCTTGCATTGTTAGTCACCTTCCATAGGATCCCTACTCTCATGGTCGGTTCCACTCTTGATCTCGTTCTCGTCTCACTCCCTCCTCTCGTAATCATGGGTCCCCTTCTTGGTGAGAGCGACTTTGCAACCGTGGAGTGTCCGAGGCAGATTTTTCCAAACAACTTAGTGGATGGGATATTCATCCTCGTGCTTCTTCCCCTGTGATCGATTGGGGACATGAAATTCCTGTTGTACCCACTCTCCCTTCTGGTTCAGGTTGGGGAGATCCTATTCACAATGCTCTTGCAACAGGTTGGTCGACCCTTGTGGCTATTGCTTGCACTACTGGATCAAGATGGGATATTGGGCCTCCTCTTGCTGGTACTGATGAGCAGCCCAGTGTTGCTGGCTGGCCTCTTTCTTCACTTTCCAATGCCAAATGACATTGCATGGGCATAAATGAGGCAGATGCGCCTCCACATCTTGTTCTTTTTGCCTGCCTCTTTGTGGTTCTCCTTTATTTTTGCCCAGTTCTGATGTTTTGTTAGGTGTGGGCTCATTGTCTTTCGTTTTTTTATTGCCTTAGTTTTTTGATATCTCCTAATCCTGGTGGAGATCTTCTCCACCCATTTTTTGATGTAGAAAGGCCTAATTATTCTTTAATGGATTTTTTATGCTCTTTTTCATTCAAAAAAAAAAATATTCTTTTTGAGTGATAATTTTGATTATGGTAAGAAGTGTTCTAGCCTCTTCATAGTCATTAATTGAAGTTATATATAATTTTAAGGAGAATTTTACCTTCATTGAAAAACAATTCTTCTACCAACATTTTCCATATTTCCTCAAAAATTAATTTTTAAAAATAACAAAAAAATAAATTATTATTATTATTTATTATAATAATTTTTCCTAAAATTTCTATATCATAACCTCAATTAACAAGAGTTGTATTTTCTATTTAATTTGTTATTAAAACTTAAAATTAAAAATTTTAAACATTTAAAAGTGTTACTTTATAATAAAAAGTACTATACAATTTTGTTTGCCATTAGTATTATGTCTTCGTGCACTTTTTTAAATATGAAAAAAAATTAAATCTTTAAATTGTTTTAAAAAATAATAAAATATTAATATATTATAAATATTTTTATATCTAATTTTGCTATAAAGGCGAAAATCGTTTGCACTTTTTATCACTCTTCGGAAGACAAGGATTTATATATATATTCATTTTTTTTTTTGACTTGTTTCGTGCAATAAATAACTGTGCTAGATATGTAGTACCGAGGTGCCGACATCCAGAATTATTGTGTTCACACGCGTATGGTCAAACAGAAATGAGCCTCCAAAGAATTATAATTCATCCCATCCTCCGCGTTTGCTCTTCCTGCTCTTCCGCTCTAGTAATCGTCTTTTGATTAAATGTCACTACGCTCTCCTAAATACTAACGGACGACGAAGACGCCTTCTACTTTATACTCATGCTTTGCAAATGCAGACTAGTTTACTAATTTATTATAATTTTTCAAATATTTGGTAATGAATCAAAATTATTGGGGGACACTCTATTTAAATAGCAAACAACACAGAAACATTGCCAATAATTTTTTTTATAAAGTAAAAGGAGTTTTGAGAGGATCTCTAAGATAAAAAAAAAGCTAACCTTTGTACGATACCGAAAAGGTAAAGAACTACCAACACACAATATGCTGCCTAGAGGTTGAAAGCGATAAACAATAATACCAACCCAATCTAATATCTTAAAAACAAGAAATCAACATTCCACGCAGGGGAAACCACCAGACCCAAGGATCGAAACAACCTAATGCAAGCTATGCAAGCATACATGCCACAAATAAAAACTGAACTAAACAAATGGCATACAGGCGAAACCAGCAAAACAACCCTAGAAGGCGCGCAGGCCACAAAACTAGATACAGGCCAAATACCCAACTCAGAACTTGGTGCCACTAGGCCCAGCATCAGAATCACTCCAGCAAGCATTGTAACACAATTCCTCTCTTCAGAATTTTACAAACCTCCTCATCCACCGTGAGAGAGTGGGGCTCCACAATTAATGAGTCCATTCTGATGCAATGCCGACCTGCACCGCTGAGTAAAGATAGAATAAATGATTTTTTGCAGATCCACCCAATGGTCAAAAGAGAAGATATTGAAGTATCTAGAATGTCGCTAGAACTGCTTGTTTAATGAACCACTAAAATCCACATGTGACCTCTCCATATTCATGATGTTGGGACACCACTGCATCTCCCACACGAGACTACCAGAGTTAGCCAAAAATAGCAAACAGAGTATCTGCCATCCTACCACCGTAGCACTTGAGACTCCCATAGACGAAACACAAACCTTTTTGGAGCAAAAGTATAATTCAGGAAGCTACCATAGTTGAAAACTTCACCACCATCCAAAATATTATGCAGTCGAGCCGAAATATCGAGCCTCAAAAACCAACAGCTCTGCTAGCAAGGAGGGTAAGAACTTCCACACACGATTCAATTTCCACACCTATCAGCCCATCTGAACTTCATCCCTCCCCGTTATGACACCTTCACTCCTTCACCTTTCAAGTCCTATCATCCTACGACTTGGGGGACCACCTGAGGCACATAACTTCACACGAACATGATTCTGGTCATTTCCTTTGAAGAACGTGCTGCAAATCTCCTGTATCATCCATATAACATGATCATAAATCTTGGAGTGAATTCCACCTGGAAGATGGAAAAAACTCCTTTTATATGCAAAAGCAAAAATGCTAGCCAATCTAAGATTTAAAATTAAAAACTGGCAGGCTTGCCCATTTGCGATGCAAACAGCCAAAGCCCTCATAATATCAATGACAAGTTCAAAATAACCCCTGTCATTATAGATAATTAATATCCACTCTGCACACATCATCAAGAAAATTATCCGTCCACACCTGAAGGTTTTGAACTTGAAGACCATGATTTGGAAGAAGATCGGTAGCCTTATTACCTTCTTTGAACTTATGCTGAATTTGAACCTCTTCCAGAGATTGGATCTGACGCTGGGCTTCCCAAATAAAATTTGAAACCATCCAAGACAAAATCTAGGTGCCTTTAAATATATTAATTATATTCAAGGAGTCTCCCTTTATAATTAGTTTCCTGTAATTAATCCTATTTAACATCAAAACTCCTTGAAACAGTGCTCGAGCCTCCACGAAACAATTTTATTGGTGACCAAGTTGTTCAACATAAGCAAGCCAAATTTCCCCCCTAGCATTTATGAATAAAACCCCTATGCCCATCTAACCTGGGTTCCCTTTAGAGGCCCCATCAAAATTGAGTTTCAACTAACCATCAGGGGGGGTTCCCAAATAATATTAGACCTATCTCGAGTTAACTTGGAATTCGCAGTTAGAGGGGGTAGAAATAGACCTAGTCTATGCTCCAAGTCAGCCTCTATATCATAAATGAATCTATTCAAATTCATGGCTTTAAAATTTTTAACTAGATCACTCATCCCTATTGCAGCAACACAGTGAATTGATCAAAATTTTCCTTCAAGAAATCAAGAGTTTATTTAATTCCATATTCTCCACCATAAATAAGGCAGTCCAAACTGCCACAAGATTCTCAGAATTAGCGAATGGAAATGGGGGCTCCATTGTTCCACCATATCTATGAGAGATTTTGGAAGAACCCATATCACCCCTAACTCTTTAAAAAATGTTTTGAAGACTTCAAAGAAGGAGCATTCAGAAAACATATGCCTCAAATATTCTAGGTCTCGCTCACAAAGAAAACATCTATTTGGAGTGTTCATCCCCTTTTTTTGGAGGTTGTCGATCGTTAAGCATTTACCTTGAATAGCTAGCCAAAAGAAAACATTGATTTTGAGCGTAAGATCTTTTAACCAGATCTGCTTTATAGGGAATCAAGAGTCACCTTCTTAATCCAGATATGCCGACTTGACCAAAAAATTGTTGTCATTTGTTGGATCCCAGATTAATGTATCATTAAGCTTCGTACTCGAGGTAATAAACCACTTAATATCATCAATCAAATACCTGAGGACCCCTATGGTCGCTTGAGGAATATTATGAATTTTAAAATATTTCCATCAATGTCTTCCATTTAAAACTTCAATGAAAGCATAGACTTTGTGGCCGAAAAGTCTATCTGTTATGGGTTTTAGGTCCACAAAATCTTGATGTTGATCCAGCGAACAATTGGACACCCAAGTGTCCCACCAAAAATCAATCGAAGTGCCATATCCCACTAGCCATGTCAATCCTTTACAGAGACCCGATCAGCAACCAGTAAGATTGGACCAGAAGGCAGAACCCAATGGGAAGGCATTGGAGGTTAATAAATTATTATCAATTAAATATTTTACCTTATCAATTTTTACCCAACTGGTATCTTCATTTTTTACTAGCTTCCAAGCTTACTTAGTAAGGAGAACCTTGTTAAGGGTTTAGGCCCAAACCTTCTACCTCTTTGGAGCTGCAAACTTGATCCCACAAGACCATATGGAACTACTTTTTGGTCTCATCCCCATACCATAAAAAATGTGTTGAATTTGTTCTATATTTGGCAGAATTTTCCCTAGAATTTTAAAAAGGGATGGAAAATAAACCGGTATGCTCTGTAGGGAAGCTTTTACAAGTTGAATTTTTACCACCTGGCTCAAAAGGGTGCCTTTCCAACCTGTAAGTTTATTTTTTCACTTTTCCACAACCACATCCCACAAAGAAGGCTTCAAAGCACCTTTAAACATCGGTATGCCAAGATAAGCCACATGGAGAGAACCAACTAAGCACCCCAATATCGTAGCTATCCTCTATTTTTGATCAACCGAAGTGTTTAGAAAAAAGAGCATACTTTTCCTAAAATTGACTTTCTGCCCTGCCACCTTCTCAAAATCCTCAAGAATGGATTTAACAATTTTAGTTTGAGGAATCGAGGCTAGAAAAGAAAATAGAGAATCATCTGCATACTAGTGATGGAATATGGGGTCGATCGAGCAGGCTAGTTTTAAACCTTCAATGCCAGCATTCAATCGGATGGCTCTTCCCAAATCTTTGACCACAAAAATAAATAAATATGGTTAGAGTGGATCACTCTAGCGTAAACCTTTGCAACTGCTGAAATAACTTGTCGGGGATCCATTAACAATAACAAAAAACTTTATCATTGAAATGTAGGCTTTCACTAGGTTCACCCAGCACTAATCAAATCCAATTTTTTTGATAACTCTAACCAAAAAGTCCCAAGCCACCCTGTCATACACCTTATTCATATCCAACTTTAGAAGCATACTAGGTCTCTCGCTTTTACTTGCTTAGTGAATTATCTCATGCACCATAATTATGCCATCAAGAATTTACCGTCCCAATACAAAAACACTCTCAAGAGACTCAATAATGAAAGGAAACAAAACTTTTAGCCTGTTGACCATATATTTCATAAGAATTTTCAAGATTCTATTACACAAACTTATTGGCATGAAGTCCGCAAAGTCCATTGCCCTCGGGGATTTAGGGATCAAAACCAAAAACATTGATTTTACATCTGCATGAATAAAACAGGACCTATGAGCCTCTCTAATCGCCACACATATTTCAAGACCAACAATATGCCAGAATTTGTGGAAAAAAATAGTGCAAATTCATCAGGCCCTAGCGCCTTTAAGCCTCCCATTGCAGCAACCACCTTTTGGATTTTATCATCGTCAAAATCCACATTCAAAATTTTATTCATATTATCAAAGACTAAATGTGGAATATTTCTAAGCATATGATCTTCCACCTTAAGGTATTTGACAATGAGGGAGCATAGGCGATATTTAAAGAAACTTACAACATTTGCTTTGATCACGTCCAAATATTTGGAGGTCTCTCCTTCTGCAAAATGAATCTCTCGAATCCGATTTGAACTTCTGTGCCGCAAGACCGACAAATGGAAAAATTTTGTATTTCGGTCCCCATCCTGAAGCCACAAGGACCTTGATTTCTTTCGCCAGTGGGTCTCTTAGACAACCAACACATTGTGAATTTCAGACAAAGTATTCCTTTCTTCAAATATTAGGTCTTCATTCACAGCCAAAGAGGCTAGTCTACTTTCAATATCTTCTAAGTGGTCATTCAAGACTCTCTTCTTTTGATGAATGTTACCAAAAATATTCTTAGTCTAGGCCTTTAAATTAGACCTAATAAATCTCAATTTGGATGCAATTTGCAATAAAGGGGGACTAAAAAAACTTATATCCCACCATTCTAATCTTGGATTCCAACTCTGGGTGTTGTAACCACATGGCCTCGAACCTAAAAGGCCTCGGATAGAAATGAGGATTCTGGACTTTCTCAAAAACTAGGGGGTTATGGTTCGAAGCAAGCTTAGGAAGATAATTTAGCGACGCATCACCAAACAAAGGAATCCCTTCCCTAGAAATCATAAAATGATCAAGCCTAATCCAGATGTTTTTATTTCCCAGTCTTCGGTTATTCCATGTGTATCTAGATCCTTTCAACTGCATATCCATCAGCTCCTGAGAATTCACAAAAAAAAACAAAATATTCCATACTCTTGGACACATGGACCCCTCCTTTTTTGTTTAAAGCATATAAATGGGTGTTGAAATCCTATACAAGAAGCCAAACCTCATCCTTGAACATCTCTCACATTGCGCATAGGGAATTTTACAAAAGCACCCTATTCTAAGGCGTATTAGGAGCATAAATGTTTGAAAGGATCCATTTAAAATCTAAATATTTGGATAAGAAAATAATATTAATTACCCTTTTCAAAGTAAAGACAACTAAGCCTTCAACAAACTTAGTATCCCATAGGCATAGTAGTCCCTAAGATGCACCAGAAGCTGGACTAACCACAAAATCTACCTCATTCCAAACTCTCCTTTTGAATAATTCCACGCTAATCACATCCATTTTAGAAAATATGATTTTAAACTTATATTGTGACTATATTCCATTTTATTGTGAATACTATCACACCATGGTTGTTAGATTTTGGAAACTGAAATAGCTAAATTTCTGTTCTCTATTTGTAACCAACTGGCACTCTGCATGCATAGGTTTTATTTTTAGTGTGTTTTTTTTAGCCAATTGCATTAACTAAGTTTGAGTCAGCATGGATGGGATTGCATGGCAAATCTAGACATATTGTAACCTCTTTTTCTATAAGTAAGAGAGGGTATTCCATTGATTGATGAGCTACTGTAATGCATTGGAATGCATTGGTGCATAGTTGAGTTTGAGAGAGGATTTGAGTGAGAAGAAGAGCGAGAAGAGACTAGCGTGTGAGGGTTCTAGACTGTATTTCAGAGAGGATTTATTAGAGGATTGTTGCAAGGGAGATACCTTTGAGGAATAATACAAGGAGGACTGGTTGGAGTGGACGTAGCCCACATTCTGGGTGAACCACTGTACATGTTGCATTGTCTCTTGTTTATTGTTGTGTGTTGTTTTTTTGATATTGTTTATTCTGTTGCTATTTTGAATCTTTGATATATTGCTACAAAAATATTAGATTGTTATTTAATCCATAAATCCCAACAACTGGTATCATATCTAACTATTGGGTGGACTCAGAAAACCTGAGAGTATTGAGTTTGAGAGGGAGCAATGACAGGAAAAAGCATATTGAGGTGTTTTTGGGCCACACAGGTTTGAAACTGGTGATGGTGATGTTGCGTTATGGCTTAGATTTGGGGAACTTTCTATCGGAGAACATCATAGTCAGCCTATTAATAACAACGAGAATGGGGACCCAGAGCCACACCTTGCTATGGTGGGACTTGTCCTGCCAAGGCTCTTGGAACACCTTAACCATTGACATTGAAGGGACGAAGACTGAAACCCCAACAAAGAAGCTTTGGATAAATGTAGTGGTAGCCGTTGTTGTTGCTTGTGTCATGGCGGTGATGTTCGGGGTGGTTTTGGTGGGTGCCTGCTGGTGGTTTACGAGGTGATGAAGGCTACAGTCGATGCAGATGCAAATTGAGAGGGAACTGGACAAGGAGTGCTCGTAGGGGCCACAAAAGTTTACCTATGCAAAACTGATAGCCACTATGAAAAGATTCAATGAGGAGGAGAAGCTCAGCTAGGAGGGCTTCATATCCATGTACAGAAGGTTGCTTCACAATACAAGAAAGTATGTGGTGGTGAAGCGGGTGACGCAAGGGTCTAAGAAGGGAGATGGAGGAGAAGTAAACATAGCGGATGAAGAAGAGGATTTGATCCTTAAAGTAGTGGGAGCTGGGAGACATGTCCAAGAAGATGGACATGGCTCAAGAGTTACTGTATAATTTTTTAGGATGGAACATATAATATGGTTATAGCTTTGGATCATTGCGACCCTAAGTCCCTAAGTTGGAAGGTAATTCACACTTGGGAAGTGTGCTTTCAAATCTAGTGGTAAAGCTATATTGTGTGTGGTAAAGCCATGTTATTATCACTGATTTGTGGTAGATAGATTATGTGTTACTTGTTGAACACAGGATAAAATTGCATGGATGACACTAGTCCAGTGTGATGGTTCAGAGTATAGATAGAAAAATCTGGAGGAAGTGACATTCCTTGTTTGGTTGAAGAGTTATCTTCAACGGATGCAATAATGGTAGAGTTATTGTGCTTTAGTCCTAAGCTATAGGGTTGTTGCAACAATTTTAGTCTCCAAGTGGGATATTGTTAGGTTTTGGAAACTGAAATAGCTAAGTTTTCGTTTTCTATTTGTAACCAACTAGCACTATGCATGCATAGGTTCTATTTTTAGTGTGCTTTTTTTAGCCAATTGCATTAACTAAGTTTGAGTCAGCATGGATGGGATTGCATGGCAGATCTAGCCATATTGTAACCTCTTTTTCTATAAGTAAGAGAGGGTATTTCATTGATTGATGAGCTACTGTAATGCATTGGTGCATAGTTGAGTTTGAGAGAGGATTTGAGTGAGAAGAAGAGCAAGAAGAGACTAGCATGTGAGGGTTCCAGACTGTATTTCAGAGAGGATTGATTGTAGCATTGTTGCAAGGGAGATCCCTTTGAGGAATAATACAAGGAGGACTGGTTGGAGTGGACGTAGCCCACATTCTGGGTGAACCACTGTACATGTTATGCTGTCTCTTATTTATTGTTGTGTATATTGTTTTTTTGACATTATTTATTTTGCTGTTATTTTAAATCTCTGATATATTACTACAAAAAAATTACATTATTATTTAATCTGTAAATCCTAACAAATATCATTTTGAACTTTCATTTAAAAAAGTTAAATTCCGGAAAAAATTATAAATAAATATTAAAAAACAAATATTATCATGTATAAATATGTATTAAAAAGAAAATATTGTCGGTACATCAAAACTATACGGTGAACTAAGCCGAATAATCTTTGAATGGCATCGCTACAAAGTGTTCATTGTACATCGCGTCACTATGGTACACTATAAACTTATAAGTGGTCACATATAGTCGGATGCCATTGCCGAAGAATGGTGACACATTGAGAGAACAAGCAACATAATTGTATGCCACATTAGATCTAAACATCAGGCAAGTATACAATGCAGTTTTGACTATGATAAAGGTGCATATAGCCTCGTGTGTATGCATTTATATTATAGTAGTATGTTTTAGTTTTTCATAAAGTTCTGGTAGCAATATGGAGATTGTTAGGGAATTGCTTCAATTCAATTAATTTTTTTTTTTTTTAAAAGTGAAAAACTCCTTTTGGGGCCGTCTTGGTCTAAGAGATCATGAACAAGGGTTCTACACCGTCAAAGTCATCCGGGGGTTGCACCCAGCCCTGCCCGTACCAACATATCAATTGGATTTTGGGTACCCAATTCAGCTTTTTGGTAAGGTGGAGATTCGAACCTTGGACCTCCTTTGGAGGATTGCCCTCTCCTCTCCAACTCACCTACAAAACACCTGGATACCTACAACACCTAGATAATGTAAGTTTTTTTTAACTTCAATTTAAGATTATAAAAATTCTTATTTTTGCCAATAAACTGCCCAATTTAATTTTTAAAACTTGAGAAACATTACGTCCACAAATTAGACCCGAATCAATAATTGAATTGACGCGTAGTCTAAGGTGCCGGCCTAAATTAAATATAAACGCTATTAGGTACTTACGTCCAAATTAGACCCGAATCAATAATTGAATTGACTCGTAGTCTAGGGCGCCGGCCCAAATTAAATACAAGGGCTATTACGGACTTCTCTGCCAAACTAAAGTTTCGATCTCTTGTTGAGTTAGTCAATCAGGTCCAGCGGTGTACAACTGAGCTTCCATAAAGAGTGTAAGAACGTACAAATTACTGTCCACCACTGGCTAGCACCGACTGCCCACTCCCCAACCACTTCCGTTGTCTTCCTCTTTCAAAGCTTTTCAAATCACCGTCCCCTCCCATCTATAAATTCATCCTCTTTCGAACGATATCAAATAATATTCATATGGTATTTTTTTGTATATGAAGCAGCTTATAGTCAAACACACCTAATAATTTTAATATTTGATTAATTTTTGTTTGAGAGCTGTGGGCTTGTTATATTAGATAATAATTCTAAGGGTTGCTTAAAAAAATGAAAATACAGTAATATGTCAATATATTTCTCAATGGGCTGCTGCCACACGTTTTAGCCACATATTTTTTATTTGTAGTAAGTTTGCCCGGATGGCAGATGCCCATAGAGAAGATAGAGATAGACTACAGAGAACGAATTGTAAAGCTTGAGAGAATCTAAATGGTAAGTACAGAGAGAATATTTGATAAAGATCACACGACAAAGCTTAGAAGATTTTTCTTTTAAAAATAAAAAGTTAGTCATCTTGAAACTATTGATATTTAAAGTGTTAGGACACAAATTGGTGACAGATGGAGATTTGGTATGGGTACTGGGATCTTAAAAGGATTATAAGAACTTGACGAGACTCGTTGCCAAAAAGGCGGGGCCCCATCTCGGTCATGGTCATCTCGTCACGCGTCGTATACTCCTAGTCAATTGTACACACATTAGACAATTTATTTTGTTCCTTGTACTCGTCCTGATTTTGAAGGGTTGTACTACTAAAGCTACGTGGAACGTTGTAAAATTACTTGGTGAGCATTTTTCCTAACTTTTAAACCAATCGATCCGAAGGTTCCCCGTTTCCAAGAGTGTTGGTGTTTTAATGCACAAGTTGAATGAAAGATTAATGGAAAATAGGCTTGATAAGCCTAAGAAGTTGTCGTTATGATTTTTTTTTATAGTTATAATTTTAATTAAACATTAAACAAAGTTCACTAGTGTTTTAAGCGAGACAATGACTGAAGTCTAAACAATTATTATGAGAGTGTTTATTACGAGTATTTTTAAATAAAAATAAAAGATTTAAATTACTTTATCTTTATTATATAAATCACTTAACTTTAATTGGATAGATAATTACTATTGGGTAGAGATCACTTCTATTTAAGTTTCTTCGTGACTAATAAAGTGATAGTGCTAGTCTTGAGGATTGAGATTGTAGTTTGTAGTGTGCAACTTACTTATACGTCCATGCACCCTCGTGATTTTATAAGGTGTTTGTTTGACAGATTGAAACTTTGGCTTGTGGTGTGTAGCTTTTCATTTAATATGTGCTATCTTGCTATAGCTTGTATAAATTTTATCAGATCATATATGAATATATAATTATTCAATAAAATATTATATTTAAATACATTAAAAATAAATAAATTAATAAAATTATAAAACAAAAAATATTGTATTAATTTAATAACTAATAAAATATATTTTATTTGTTTATTAAATTTTTAAAATAAATTTATAATTATAATTATTTATATTAATTTATATTATATTTTTATATCTTTGTATCTTATAAATTATTTAATTTTGAAAACAATTGTGTATATTGTATATAAATTATATTATTAATTTATAATTAAAGTTTGAACATAACCTTTAATTTTTAAAATTTTGAAAAGAGAAATAGGAACCACCTCTACATCCACAAACAATATCAATTAAGAGTCACATAATGGTTACATTTTTCCAAAATATTATGGGTATTTTTTTTTACATATATTGTAATATTAATTATTGTTCAATTAACTAATGACATGAATTTTGTACAAGAAATCATGAATTAAATGAAATGGAATTATACATGTACAACATAAATTCAAATTATTGTATTGAGTTGTGTTCACATAAAATAATTTATTTTAATGTATTGTTTTAATTGGTGGGTGAACACATGTAATTGGGTCCTAATTTTGGATCAATTTTTTTTATGGCATGTTGTTAAGTTTGTATGTGCTAATATGAGCAAAAACCATCCAACCAAATAAGTATGATGAAATTTTATCTACTTAGAAGGATTTCAATAGAAATGATCTGATTAAGGTAATGTGACATCCTTTAATCTAATTAGAAAATTCTTGACTAAACCCAAATTAGAATTTTCTTGACTAAACCCTCAAACAAAAATGAATCTACCTCTATGCCCTTCTTCCATCCCACTATGCACACAATATAGCAATCTTAGCAAACCTACTATGCACACACTTTAACAAACTTAACAAATGCACTATGCACACAACTTATCAAATTGAACAAACTATTTCATCCAATTCTACAAACAACTCATCCATCACCTTTCCTATCAACATCACCATCATAGAGGGATTCTAATAGTAATTTATTTATCAAAAATATATGTTCAACATCTACTCTCCTTTCCTATTAGCACTATGATCATAGAGGAAATCCAATAGAAAATTATTTAACAAAATGTATGTCTAATATCTACTCAGTGTATTTTTAATTAAACTATAATTTTTCTTTCATTCAAATGGGTTTTCGTACTGAAGAGTTTATTTTATTTTATTTATTTATTGGATTCAAAAATTGAGGATACATGGGCTAGGCATTGTGATTCCTAGAAGGCTAAAAAACAAGATCTCAAATTTTTTAAATTGCTTTCAACCCTGATGGCTATCAAAATTTTCCTAGCCTAAAAATTACAACAAAATTAAAATTCAAAAATGGTTTCCATAGAATAAAAACTAAGGAAATGATTTTAAAAACAAGCATACTTCATACCCAGAGTTTCAGATTTGGATTCCAAACCTACTATACCATAGATTATAGAAACATAAAGGGCTCCATTACCCTACTATATGAATACTTATCACTTGAAATTATTTTACATGTTAAATCCCACCGAGTTAGGACACCATAATTTCCACCTAACCAAAACCCCCACATAATATATCATTTTATGTCTCTTCTATTCCTATTTTAACAATTTTACATAGTTTACCTAGCTTTGGAAGACATTTTGGGTGAAAAGTGACTACCTCCAAGTATACCTATCTTTCATTTTGATATCAAGATATAATTTAATTGATAGATAATATATTCATAACCACCTTGGACATAAATTACAAAATCTCAAAGCTAAAATAATTGGAAACAATGGTTAAAATATTGTTATGGGTACAAGGTAGCAAAACCAAAAGCTTCACTATTCTCATAGATATGGTCTAGAATAGCACCACAGAAACAGAAAAATAGAATAAACAACCAATGCAGGAGTAAGAGCGAATTTGAAGCTTTTCTAGGAATGCTCCATAAATGAAATAAACTTTACATATATGATCTATTAGCCTATAATTATCTAAATCCCAAGAAGGAGGATATTCATGTACCCGTGGTACAAGATATGGTAGTACGATATATACCAGATCATCCTAATACCAATAAAAAAACTCGAAAGAGCGTTGGGCCCAATATCTGTACATTGGATAAAAGTGATTTAAAATCAGCTAAAATAGAATGATGTCATTAGTCTGATCCTTTGTAAGAGCTACTCGTAATAACTAACTTGTGAAATCTCTTTGTTTATTCAAAGAGATTAGTTGTTTATGACTTTGCTTTACTCATTTCGTTTCTCCAAGAGGAAAGTGAAAGAAGGGATCTAGCAAATTTTTTCCTTTCAGATTCACAAGAGAACTAAAATTAAAAAAAGGGGAAAGTCAGGGCATCTGGAAAAAAACGATTGATCTCTATCAATAAACCGGCTAAACACCCGAACCATAAAGTCGCTAGCACAGGCGCTGTGGAAAGATATGTCTTTATATCTTGCATTGTTTGTAAGTTCTCCTTTGCAATAATGATGCATATGTTATATGGTCAACTACATTCGTAGTTGATGAATCTCACATTTGTATTTGATGAATCTCTTGTACAGGGAACTCGGAACAGATATCTGTACAATGACTAATATATGAACTGGGGTACACAGTTTTCACTGATTGTGCATGCTTTCACTCTTGTACATGGGGAATGGGACTCAATCATCTTACTGCGGATTCATAAACTGTTTGATCTCACCCATATGACCATCTAGTTTTTTGATCGGAATGAAAAATCCATATTCATCCCATTCACTTGTTTTTTCCTTCTTTCTTCTAGAAAGAGGGTAAAATCGAGCTCATATTCCAACGGATCACACGTAGAGATATAGATAACACACATAAAGCTAAAGGAATTTCGTAACTAATAGATTGAGCAGCGGCTCGGAGACCACCTGAAAAAGAATATTTATTATTTGATCCATATCCTGCTATAAGCAGCCCAAGGGGAGCAATACTTGAAATTTACCTAAAATCAATAGATAATATATTCATAACCACCTTGGACCTAAATTTCAAAATCTCAAAGCTAGTTCAATTCATATAATAGTAAGAGAGACATTTATAGCTTCTATCAAAATATATTTTGCATGGTATATGACTGTAAACTATATGGTTTGAGAGTCAATTCTAGTCAATTTTAGTAAAGATAAATTTTTAATAAAATAAAAATGAATAAAAAAAATATACTAATCAAATGTCTAGGGAATTACATGAAGAATAGACAATATTATATTTAAGGATATCATATCAGATAATACCATGTATAACTTTGAAAAGAATTGCTCAACATCCTAGAGTCATTGGTGAATTTAAAGATATTGTATATTTTTTTAGTGAATTATTGGGCACACTTATAGAAGTGTAGGCCATGAATGTCAACTATCTAAAATAGTAGAGTACTATAAGTGTTTGTGCAACATGTGCATCCATATAAAATGATATAATATTAGATAAGACTCTTCATATGTGTAACAAGAAAAATTAGTTTCCCAAATGCTCTATGATATTTTGGGTGATAGGGAGTGCAAAATCTATTTGAAAACCTAATAAAATTCTAGTACTAAAAGTGTAAATATTTTTATTAAAATCAATGATATTAATATTATTATTTTTATTTTAAGAACTCAATTTCACCCACTTCTCGTCCACATTTTAAACTAAAAATCTTAATGTATATTTTTCTTTTTTATGAACTCAATTTAAAATATTTCTAATGTTAGGAAAGAATTCACCTACTTTTTCAACATACTCCTCTTTCTTATTATTTTTCCAACAAAGCTACATATGTAGAATATGGAACTATAAAAACTAAAGAAAAAAATATTTGATAATTAATAAAGAGTACAAATTTGATATGAGAAATAAAAGTATATAATAGAAACCTTTTAATAACAATGTCATTAAACATTTTCATTTTTTTGTTGAGGCCTTTTTATGAAATTTTTTTATAAAAGATTTTAAATTACAATGGTTGATAACATCTATTAGTTTTATAACCCTTAGTCTTATCTATATTGAGCAAACTTCAAATATCTATTTATTTCTTAAAAAACAAAAAACTAAAATCTAATAGAACAACAATTTTACCTTGATAACCCCTAATTTGTGGGCCTATATAAATGAGGAGTTGAGCATCAAGTTCAATAAATTTTAGTTAACTTTATAAAATATTCAAGTTAAAATTTACAAGCTAAAGAAGGAAATAAAAAATAAAAATGCATTATAAAGAGTAAATTCATCAAAAATCAATAGCTTAGAATTCAAATAACTAAGAGAAAGAAGCCAAGTTAGAATTTTAATAAGATAACTCACTCCATGTCTAATTAATGGATAGTAGATAGTCTTAAATAAAAAAACTAAAACTAGTAGCATGATGGCCAACAAACCCTATGGATGACCTAGTCAAAATATTATTTTAGATTTAAAGACATGAGGTTGGATAATCTCATCCATTGCAACATACATGTTTAGCTCCCTAAATTTGAAATGAAGATCTCATCATCGATGAATGAATGGACCAAAATGAATGGGTATAGATTGAGCACCAATTTCCCCTCCATATTATGATAATATTTTATAAATAATTTGCATGTAAATTAATGCTTGAAACTTTCTATAGAGTAATATTGTTAATCTATGGTTCTAATTTTTAAATAATTCTATTAGTAAATTGATGATATTTTTCATATCCCCACTCATGTTTAAGATTTGGAATCATTTTACAAGTGTATATTTCATGCTTTTAGATGTAACACATTTTTTATATTGTGGTTGGTTCTATTTTAATTAATAATATATCTAGAGTACAATGTAAGGATATTATATTTTGATTGATGAAAATAGTTAAATTTGTCAACATTAGAATATTTTTTTCATCATTTTAAAGTTTTTTTACAAAACAATAAAAACCACCCTTTAACACAAATTGTTATCAAGCAAGGACCCTTTAAATAGAATGATTGATGCTATAGATAGTTTTTATCCTTGTGAGTTACACACGTTAGAGCAAATACATTTTTTTATGTGACAAGATATAATTGTTGATGTCAAAATTAGTATTGATAAATCTATCACAGCAAGAGAAAGAATGATTTTTATGATCAATATGCATAATAAGGATAAATGTTACATGGCTAAAGAGTCACCAAATATATTGATAAGCTTATAATTCCTCTTATTTATCCTTCATTCACTATGGCACATGATATGTCATGAAATAGGGATGAATTTCCTCTCTTTTTTGTCAAGTAAATAATTACAAAGTTCTATAAGGATATGAATATAAGCTATACATTCATACATCATGTTGTTAGCCAAGAAAATAAGCATCTCAATGATAGAGATGACTTGGTATAACTAGCCTTGGATGCACCAACTAGACCACATCATGTTTATAAGAGGTGGTTGGTAGGTAAGCCAAGGGGTCTTTTCATTAATAGTTTAGATCAGGTTGTAAGGCCTCTTATAGGTGCTGTAGTTAGAAAATCCTTGTTAGAGGTAATGATCATGTCATACATGATTTGCATTAGTTTTTATTAGATCAAGTGTTAAATTTTTTAAGGAGTTAACAGTGATGTAAGATAGAATCATCCTCATATAGCTCTATTGACCTCCTAGAAAGTATCCTCTATGGTCCATGTTTAACCAATATTTTAAATAAGGAAAAATCATGTTTATACATCTAATAGCATATCCAAGGATATAAGTGTGTAATTGGTTAAACATGTAGAAAACATCACTTATAGAGTAGGTTTTGAAGCAACTATTAAAATCAATGAAAATTTTAAATTTTGAATTGTAATCATCCAAATTATCATTGTTTAAGTTTCTAAATTATAATTTTAACCATTATTTTTTATTTAAATAGATTAAAATTATAATTTAAGTTGTAATTAAAAAAAAAAAAAAAATTATTGAAAGGAATACTTACCAAAAAACCTCCCAACAAAGAATCATTTGTTAAAAGAATAAACTACTCACATAAGTTTTATATAGAAAAAAAAATATATATATATAACTCTAAATAGTTTAAGATCGAGAACCTTAAAAAAACATAAACAAATATATTGTCCTTTTAACCATATTATCATATGTCCAAATATCTAGGACCACAATATAATATTCAATATTTTAGCATTCCATATATGTGGCCAATCGTAATAAAAAAATATTCATATAAAATCACAATAATACAAAGTAAAATGGCCAACATCATTCATGCAATAACATGAAGAAAAATAGTAAAATTTCTCAAACTGTATACAAACTTCTTTATTTGATACTTGAAATACATATATTCTTTGATACAATACATGGAGTTTTATCTCCATTATATAACCTTAGAAAGGTGAATATTCAATACATGACTATTACACTCCTCACATATCTAAGAGATACATCCTTTCATATTCCACACATAAGACAAGTGTCTCATATATTTTGTCTTCTCATGTTGACACTTGTATATATGACTCTTGACTCTCTATTTGCACATTTTATTCTATGACACTTTGTACACTCCTACATCTATACACTTGCACACTCTATTGCATGAAATTTGGACACTTTAACACTCATCCATTTTTATACAACATCTCCTTCCATTACAAGATGTTAATATTTTTCTCATTTTATTTTTACTTTTCCAATTTACTAGAGTTTTGGTATTATACACTTAGTATGGGTACTTTGACATTAGTTATACATGCTTTTCTAATATTTTTTCTTAAAAATGGGTGGATAGAAAATCACATCCCAAATTTTATGTTAGGTATAGTAATTAAATAAAAATACCAAACAAAGTTAGATATAGCAGATCAACTCTAATCTATTTATGCAACAAGAAGTATAGAGGTAGTAGGAGGTGGTGGTTCATGATCCAAGGATCCTCCCTATCTAAAAGGTGGATCTTGAGTGTTAGGTAGAATATCCTAGTCTTATTTGGCATCTTAGCTAGTTGGTTCATCTCCTTGGTTGTTTTTGGCATCCCTCCTCAAGGATATGGTAAGGTTATGATGAGAAAATTTGTTATTGTTGTACCATCCTTAGGGTCCCCTATTATAGGGACAAGATAGGCAAAGTGGGGAGTGATTCTAGCCTTAGATCTATGTTGAGGAATCTAATAGGGAGCTTGCAAAGTTTGACTATGGTAATTGTGGAACTAACTCTTACATGGAGGAGAGGTTTACAGGATATGAGCCACCATGCATTGGATATTAACCCAATGGTCCTTAACATTTTGTAATTAACCACCTCAAATGCCATCCTATTCACTTGTACCTAGAAGTGTTAAAACACATTGGAACAAATTTTAGCTTTAGTAGTCAATGATAAATGAGTATCAATAGATGCTTTGGAAAACTAGCTATATTTTTGTCTTTCTAGATATCAAATAAAATTTCCACTCTAAAAGTATGTTATAGTTGCGTGTATTTGGATGACATGTTGGACCAGTCACTCAAAAGAATCATGTGCCAAGAGAAATGATTGGGTCTAAAAGGCCTGAAGAAATCATGAATCCATTTTCATATAGTTTGAGATCTAGGACAAAACCAAAATATATGTTTGATAATTTTATTTTGCCCATAAAATAGGCATAATGGATTGGTGACCACTAAATGAGTCAGTTAGTCATGAAGGGGAGACCCTAATAAAGGATACACTAAAAAAATGGGTAAGCTTGGGTTCCATGATGGTGGACCATACAATTTGAAATATGTGTTGCCAAATTCTATTGCCAAACTGTAGCCTTCATCTATCATTGAGATTTTGCACCACTAAGAAATAAGGTGAAAAATATTTGTATCGTTTGTTGGGCTTATACTTACAAAATGGAGTATTTAGGAACCATTTTGAGTTTGTCTATAGGGTCAAGAGGCTCTAATCGCAATTTCATGAAGCATTTATGGAGGAGAAAAGTCTACAATCACTTGGAAGGATTCCATATATTGATTAGCCAATTTGAATTTCTCTTTCGATTTAATCCAGGAAAGTTAATTTCATGTTATAGAAAAGAGGTCTAAAACCACTTGAATTCCTCAATAAAATAATTTTAAAGAATGAATCCATAGGACCTTGGCAAAGACTCAGTCTTACTAAGTGATTATCGACAACCACCATAAAGATTGTTGATTAACTAAAAGTTCAATACTGAATCTATTCCCATTCAAAATTAGTCATGGTTTAATGGCTTCATAGGCTTTATAGAATATTTTGACCATAAAGGTTCCTTAAATTTTTATAGGTACCTTGAGAGTAAGGATGGCCTGAAGGACAAGATTATTCAAGGTTTTCCAGCCATATGGAGTGCTTGAAGCAATATAGTGACAAAGAAAAAATATCTAGGCTCCATTACATTACAAGGCTTGAATACCCCATTTTCATAGAGGATAAGCCCTTAGTGATGGATTTACAAGATTACAAGATCACTAGAGTCATGTGGGAGACAACAAAATTCCTAAGAAACAATATGAAAGCCTCTTACTTGCTCAGTGGAAGCCCATAAAAATTATCTAAGAAGTTGTTCAAGCTTATGGCAGGAATATTTTCAAACTTCTTGTATGAATATTTGGAAGAAGCCCAAAAAGAGAAGTAGCACACATGGGTTGTAGCAAGCACCTTGAAGAAAACTTGGAATTTGTTTTATAAATATAATAATTTTAAAAGTTATTGTTGTAAATTCTCAACTCTAGCAATTACAAATTACCAAAGAGCAAAGGATAAAGAGTAAAAAAAAAAGGGTATTGCAAGAAAATCATACCTTTAACCATGGTCAATCCATTTTTAACAAAATTGATTAATCCAAAAGGGCTTGGGAGGGAAGGATTGATAATAATATTGTATTTTTGAGAATTGAATGTTGGAGCCTGATGTTAGATAGAATGTGTTCACACATAGTAATTCACATTTGATGCTAGTTTCTTTCTCTAGTAGAGTATGAAATAATTCATCTATGAAGTGGTCATTAACTATATATTAAGTAGTGTGAAGAAGGGAGATGCCCTTAACCCAACCTTGATAAACTATGTTGACAAGTAAATACCCAAATTGCTCAGAAACCAACACATAAATTGCTAGATCAAATGGACAACCATATCAAATAGATTGAAAGAAGCCAAAGAAGGAGGATTTTTTACCATTTATGGTCAAACAAGAAAAGATATGTACAAAAATCATCTTGATAGAGCGAATGAAAGACGATTCAAAGCCTATACATTGCAATGATGAAATACAACTGAATATAATCATAAGATTTGGCAAAATCAATTTTATTAAACATGACTTTCTACTAAGAGGTTTGAATACATTCCATATATTCCCACACATTAATTAATTTTATTTAGAATATGCCTACTTTTTATGAATCTATCTCTTTAAGATGAACCATTAGCAAAAGTAGATTTTGCAAATGGAGTGTTGAAGCCTTAGTGATGATTTTATAAGAAATATTAAATAAAGTAATAGGACTTCAGTTGCGTATTTCCTCTAGATATTTAATTTTGGGTATGAATTTAATATTACCCTTATTGATGAGGACGCCTAACGTACTGGTATGGAATGCTTCTAAATAGACTTCATACAAATCCTAACCAAAAATGTCCCATAAAGATATATAAATTTCATAGAGAAACCATGGAGAAGATGACCTTTCATTGTCCATGTAGAAGATGATATTTCATTATTCATCTTCAGTTGGTCATATAAGGTCCACTTTGAAGGGGAGATCCTATAGGGGATCACATTTGTGCATTACTATAGATCCAAATCCCTCTCTAGTGAAGAAGGTTGGGCCTTAAAAACCTGTTGATAATGCCAAGCAAAAAAATTATAGCATATTAGGAAGTTTTCATAAAATAATTTGACCTTCCCTAATGCATTTGAACTATTGGAAGATGTGAGAAACTTCCAAGGCATGAAACAATTCTTTGGAAACTTGATCTCTAACCTTAATCCAATGAAACAAACCTTGATTTGGGATCCCCGAGTTGAATGATAATCAATGATCTTATTTTTTTGGTGAATCTTGGAAACTCACAGTTGTAGAGTGAGTGATAATGGCAAAGTTTCTATCTTAGTTGTAGAGTGAGTGATAATCTTGGATAACTTCAATGTGGTAGCGCCATAGGAGTGGTAGTGGAGAAGCACCAACTAATGGACATAGATTGAAAGAAAATGTGATGTATATTTTATCACACTATTCCACCACTAGATCCAACCAATCTCATTATAGAGGTAAGGCTCTAGATGTGTTGGATGTGGGCCAACATGGGTATATGTGACAACAATGATTTGTTTACGAAAACTAAGAACTTTTATTCTTGGTGGTTCCACTTAACAATTCACTATGAATGTAAATGAGGAAGTGGTCAAAGAGGATAATATTTAATATGGGCTCCATAAGCAAAGAGAAACAATTAAAGAGAGATAAAATGGACTGACCTATCAACATGGTTATCTCAAGCCATTAAATAATTCTTTTTGTGCTAGACTGCATGCTATTCTACATGTACCAAATGAAATTAAAATTATGGTAGCTAGTATTGGGTTCAAAAAATCCTAACTTGTTATGCAAATAGTACTATGCAAACCTTTTGATAATTATCCATTGTATTAAGAGGTTGTTGCATTTATTTGATGCACATTCAAATATATTAAATTATTTATACAATACCTAAGATGTTGTAGGTAGTGCATCTGCAATCCAAAACTACATGTGAGATCGTTTGATAGCATAATTAGAGGTATAATCATAAATAATTTAAAAATAATGATTATTAATATTGAAGTAGCCATCACATTTGTGGTCAATTAAATGTGGTCATCACCAAGTAGATATGAAGGTGTCAACTCTTGCACATCCTATATCATGATTGCTATGGAAGAAAATACTAGTCAGCCATGTATCATGACAAATTCTAGAGAAAAAAATCCTAAGATATTTAATTATTGTTAACAAAGAATATTGATATTGGGATACCTCTATCAAGTTTTCAGCATGATATACTTCCTTTAGAGTTTGTTAAATTCCTAACATTTCATGAAATAGAATTCATGGAAGATGTTGATCTAGTGGTATATCCTTGCTATTGATCTTAGAAAGAACTCCGTAGTTACTTTGTGTCTACATAGACTTCTGTTTAGGCCTATAACTTCCCAACTATATAGTTGGTGTAAAATGTCAGCGTTTGTCCAACACAAACTCATTAACTTCCTTCTTATGGCTTAGGTTGCACAAGTACCTATCATTCATTGGAATAGATAGCAAAGGAGAATTTATCTAAGTGAATGCCTAGGCAAATATTACACTAGAAAATCTAATGTAACAAGACTTGCTTGCCTTTTGAGCTTATTTTTAGAAGAGGTGGTGGAGAAACTTCCTTCCCCTTTCTATCTTACTTAGGATTTTAGATGGAAACTTTGATGTAAGCCCTAGTAGGTGTAGATCCCATGGAATAAATATTGTAGTATTCCTTTGGTTTCTCACAATTATCCACACCTTCTTAGTAGACTGAGGGGTGGTTGTGTTATTACAATTTAAAACTAGTTTAGCTCTCTATGTGGCTAGATGACAATCCTTGATCTTGTGCTCAAAGGATTGACATTTGAAGCATGTATTAAGAATATTCAGGTATAAAACATTTCAAGATATGTACTAGGTGTCAATATGGATATCAATGGTATCCTTGAGATCCTTGGAGATATCTATCTCAACATAAACCCTTTTATAAGAGTGAGTTACAAATAATTCTTCTAGCTCAACATAAACACCATTACTAATGGAAGCCACAATGTGACTTATATAAGGCCATGAAGGTAAGAAAATTTTAGGGAACTCAACTTAAACTAGGATCTATTTGATGGATTTATTAGAAACAATGAAATATTAGGTCCAAGGGAAAAATACAAGGAGATATTTATAGACATACCATGGGCCATGCTAGTAAATAGCTTGTGCATGCTTTGGTTTAAAGAAGCAAAAAATGAAAAAAACTTTGGTAATGTTTTGAATGGATTCCAACCAAACCCCATGGGGAACATAGGTAAAATTTAACCAACCCTTTAGAACACTTTCTATTAGGATTTTTCCCATAAAATATCTAACTACGATATAATTCTTAAGCCACTTGAATGTAATTTCAAACTCAAGAATAGGGATAACAACATCAGGAGCAAAGACACCATTCATATATCTAACTATGATATAATTATTAAGCCACTTGTTTAGCTTATGAACTACTTTTAGTATGAACTTTATTGATCTCTTGAGAGGCATCATTTGCGCATGCATCGATGCAAATTATACTATTATTATTTGTTGCCTCGTTAGGGTTGGTGTCCATAATAAGGAAACTACAAGGGAAATACCTAGAAGGGGGTCCACAAAAATATGAGGGGATCATTTATCCTATTGAAGAGTGGTGTGATAGGGTGAGGCTAACCATGCAAACACTCAATAGATTTTTACCAGAGCTCTCCTAATGAAAATCTTAGATCTTCCTTGTTTAATGGTTAATTTTTCATGTACATATATTTATCAACGTACTCTTTTATTTTCAACCTGATGTAATTTCACTAGTAGAATTATCCTTAGAAATGTGGAACTTGGATTTATACAATCAATCTTAGAATTAGCATATGTCCCTTTTACCTCATTAAAACTGAAAATATGGATAAAGTTTTAAACTATTTATGATCTTACATTTTTTATTAAATTACATAATATCATTTATGCATAGTATTATCTTTAAAAAAATATTATTATATTTCTTCATTTTAATTGAACAATATTATACATATAAAATAATGTGTAAATAATTAGAAATATTTTCTCTTTAAATTTTTAGTGTATAACCCATTATATAAGCAAACCGACTAGGTAAAGTAAAATTGATATTTTTCTAATTTTAAAGAATGTATACGATGACATTTATCATTTAAAAGGAACCTTCACACAATTTTTTAAATAAATATGAAATTGCAAGTGTGGACTTAACTCATTTTTCATATCTTGTTAAAATTACTTTGATGTCTTTCACTTCAACTTCCTTACATTTATTCACAATATTTATGTCAATTCTTCACCTTATACTCACTTTCTACCTCTAATGTAGTAAATATTTACATATCAATGACTTTTATCTCCGTGTTCTTTTAATTTTGTTTTATAGGTATTGGAAGTTAATAGTGTTATTTTAATTTTATTTTATAGATATTGGAGATTAATATTTTTATTTAGTTTTTAAAATAAATTGTGTTATTTTTAGTGGATCATTTTATTAAAACAACAAAATATTACATTGTTGTAGAGATAATTTAACTGTGGTTAACTTATATTTTATCAAATATATTTTTTATTTTCTCTTTTTATTGATGAAAAAGTTATTTACATTAAATTAATATAACATTTACAATAAAAAAGGTGTGTGGATTAACACACCCCATGAGGAATAAAACTAACCCTCATTGACATGGGTTAGGAAACAAAGCCTCCAAAAAAATGCAATTTTACCAATCGTCATTGATCAAGAAAATCATATCAAATGGAATATTGTGCCATCATACATAAATTGCTAGTGATTATGAGATGGGAATCCATCCCTCTGCATTATGATTCTCATTAAGGCCTTCAATACCCATATCGTTCCAACCAACAACTGGACAAGGTGAAACTTATTGAACATCATCCCACCCCCCAAACTGGAAGGACGAACAAGAAATGCCAACATTAGGTCATTTCCTAATTGACAAGGGCTGGGAAAAATTCCTATTTTTGGGAGCACTTCTTGCATTTGATGGAGGACAACTGTGAGAGAGGGATCAAAAAAGCTCCTAAGAAAAGTGCTTTAGAGGATCTGGTTGACTGTACATGGAGCATTGGCCTATTGCACTAGAAGAACTTGTAGGTGATCTAGCTCCACAACAATTTTTTTGGCTTGAGTACATATATGTAGCCACATGTCATTAACAACTTCTAATTTTTCCGCATGCATAAATGTTATAGAAGGTGAATATTGTTTTAAAAAAATTATCTTACGAGCCTTTCAAATATGAAAGAGAAGACTAATACTTAAAACCTGCCACACCTCAAAACATGGGAGAGATAAATTAAAAGAGTCCCCAAGAAGAGCTTGGGACCAAAAAACTCTTGCAATTATAAATAGATAAAAAGAAAAGAACTCAATCCCCAGCCTGCCTAGATATTCTACAGTGCCAAAAGAATGAGTACAAGACTCGGGTACACCATAAAAAAGAAGTTTAATATCGGGAGTTCCAAGGTACATCAAACGTTCTCCCAAGGAGAGACCTTGACATAGCAATCTCCACGTAAAAAAAATATTGCTTGAGCTCAACATAAGTAGCCCAAACATTCCAAAATCTAGAATTCCATCTAGACCTTGTAGAAAATAATTTCCAATGTTTATTGAACTTAGGAACCATAGGAATATGAGGAGATAACCATTTATACCCCAAATGAGCCTTAAAATTAAGCAAAGGAATGTCAACATGCCATCCCCAATCTGACCACCAAGGATGCAATGAGCGCACACCAATCTTATGAAACATAGAAAAAGGGGTGAGATCAATAACAACATCATAAGTATCTTTATTCGTACCATTCAACTTGAAGGTGTATTTGAACTCAATCCATGGGATCCAATCCCTGGTCTGGAAAGAAAAGAAATCAACTATTGTAATAGTACCCTTTTTAAAACATTGTTGAGCATGAATCCATTGCAACCAAGCTAAGAGAGAACCTTGATGAACATGGGGGACCACCAAATATTCAAAGAATTTATGGATAATCCTCTACGAAAGCCATATCCTTTCCAACAGATCTAAGGAGTGAGTTGTTGCCATGCTTTCTAGATATTTTTAATAACAACAAAGGAGCCAGGAATATTGATAAAAATTAAAGCAAAAATGAGAGAGATAAAATCCAACCCTCTTCATGCTCTATGATTTAAGGGAAGACCAGAGAAAATTAAATATTGAACCAAAAGTTTCCAAGCTTCAACTCCCCTCAAAGCCTTGTCCACCCATGAAGCACACAAAGCAATACCTTACCATCTACATTTTAGAAGACCCATTCTGTTAGACTCTTTGGAAAGACAATAAATATCCCAAGCTTCTTATAGCAAGCCTATGAAGGAACCTAGAAAGAGGAGTAGTACACATGAGTGACAGCTAAAAATTTAGAGCAAATATGAAATTTACCTACTAATGATAGCTTCTTAGTAAGCCATAATTCAAGTATCTTTTCAACTCTTTGAAGCACATACTTCCAAAGGTGAGAAGGGTAGCCTTGAAAGGCAAAAAAAATACCAAAAAACTTCAAAAAATTTGTAGGATGGATCCAATTCCAATGAAACCCTTAAAACTAAGGTAGCATAGGCAAGGGAGACTATCTGAAGTAGAAGGTCTTCTTCCATTGTATACTAGAACTAGAGGCTTTGCAAAAGGTGTTCAGATAAGACAGAGCATTACAAATAGATTGTTCCTCTTCCCTTACAGTAAGAAAAGAGTCATCAATAAAGTGACCATTATTATGTTATCCCTAATTATTTGAAAGATAAATTCCTTTAATAAGACTTACAAAAGCTTGAGTAGCTAAAATATAGTTGAAGGTTTTAGTAGCAAGCACATATAAATAGGAAGCAATAGGACACCCTTACCGAATAGACCTAAAAAGACCCATTTCTTCAGACTGTAAATTATTTAGATTGAGAATAGCAATTATTTGAATGAAAATTGGAAATTGTAAAGCTTTGAGCATAGCAAGAATGAATCTCAATTCAATGCGGTCATAATATTTCTCAAAATAAATCTTGATAAAATGCATGTTCTGGTTTGACATCCACGCCCATTCCATGCCCTCCCAAATAACCAAAACATTGTCGAGGATGTACCTCCCTTGAATAAAGTCAATTTGCTCTGATCTTACTAACAAAGGAAGAAGAGACCTAAGGTGAAGAGCCAAAGCTTTGGAAATGATCTTGTAACTAACATTCAACAAAGTAATAAGCCTCCAATTAGTGATCAACTCTGGGTCCCCTTTCTTGGGTATGAATTTGATATTTCCACTATTAATAATTACTCCTAAAGAGCCTAATCAGAGAGACTTCAGATTAAATTTATGCAAATCAAGACCAACTAAGTCCCAAAGACCTTTGTAGAACTCACAGGAAAATCCATCCAGACGAAGCGCTTTGTCATTTTCCATTTGAGACAATGCATCCTACATATATTTAAGGGAGAGAAGTTTATCACACCATGCTCTTTGAGGCTCCAAAATATTAACTAGCACAACTACCATACAATATGAGAGTGCTTGCTCTCACTCAAGGGAATAAGCTTGAGCGACAAAAACATTAGTACAATTCTTAATATAAGCATCAATCATCTCAAGAAGAGGGGTAAGCCTTATTCCATTGTCTTGAATGACCTTGAATTGAGTAGCTTTTCTGGGAGGGTGAAGCCTTTGAAAAATTCTTTAATGACCCTATCACCAAATTTAAACCAATGAAGACATGATTTAATTTGAGCTCTCGGAGCCTCATAAAGTTTAGAAAGTTTTAGTTCATACCTCAGTTGGTCAACATGAGACTGAAGTTTAGGATTAAAAAACAAACCTCAAGACTGAGAGAAGCTTTGGCAATCTCATCATGAAGCACAACATTGGAATATCTTTTGAATTGCACCACCTTTTTCCTCCAAAGTGTGGAGTAATATAGTTGTACAAAAAATGGTATTATTCCACCATTCTATCCAACCCAACTCTCCAGTAGGTCTAGGAACTAGATTTTGGACTCTGCGGCTATGATAAACCATGGAAGGGTGTTGAAGAAAGGAAGTATTAAAAAATTGTGACTTGTAGTGTGTCTGAGGTAGGGATTTCATCAACACATTAAACATGATGGGTGAATGGTTGGAAGTAGTGGTGCGAGGAATAGTTTTCACAAATGAAGTTGAAGCATTTCTCCTATGAAATAAAAACTACAAATTATTTGAAAGCATGGCTCTATCTAGCCTTCTCAGAATTCTTGCATGGATAGCTTGGAAATTGGACCATGTATACCATAAATTTTCAAGAAAATCCTAGGGAGAAAAACAAGAATTGGGGTTTGACAAACCCAATTTATTTTTCATGAAGTACTAGATCTCTCTTTTCCTAGTAGCCCATCACATAAGAAGTTGTCATATCTTATCTCCAAGATTTTTAGTCATATTAAAATCTCCATATATAACCTAAACAATAGGTGGTAAAGAGAAAGCACACCACCGCTAGAGGCTACAACGCTCTTAAGCTTCATTGGCAGCATAAACATTAATAAAACAAAAATTTAGCCCACCAACCTCAAGTAAAACCCAAACTGTTTGATTGGAGGGTTCCACACCCCACGAGACCAAACTATATTTCCACCTAGCTACAAAAATAATGATACCTCCTCCTCTACCAGGGAAATGATTGGTGTATAAAAAAGCTACATGACCAAAGTAAAGATAAGTACATTGTAGAATAAATTTAGAAATCTTAATCTCTTGAAGACATAGAAAGTCATAATTACCATAAAACTTGGAACATAAAGCAATCTCATCTCGGATTAAGTATTTGTAGATTGGGTCAATCAACCCTCTGACATTCCATGATAAAAAAATCATGGAAATCGATCAAGACCCATATGTCCTTCTACATATTTAGCGTCTTTGAGGTTTGAAAGGAAATCATATATATTACTGATAAAATGCCCTTGACCTGATTTCCAAAACTTTATTTGATGTATTTTATCCTGGTGAACCAAGGAGTCTCCCTAGGATGGGCTATGGGATCTTCGACCATTAATAGAAGCACGTTTAGGTTCCATGAATCTAGAGGAAGGCTGCCCATTGACATGTAGAACTAGAGAATCTAAAGACTATGTAGGAGAAAAATAAGTAACAATTTTGGTAAAGGAAGCACTATTCAGTGGTACATTAGCAACCATCTATGAAGCCCTAGCACTGAGTGCCACCATTTGTGTGGTATGCTCCTCCGTCACCACATCATACCCAGTTGAAACAGAAGACATAGGGGGTTGAGGTGAGTTTTTGGGAGCAGTTGTAAGGTTTATATTTTTACCATTTTTACCCTTATTTTGTACTACCTTCTATTCATATTTCCCCCCTTTGGAAGCAGAGATAGAACTGTACTAATAGAAGCCATAATTATCTCCTTAGCTTTAATCTTGTTTGTCATTAAAGGATATTATTTTATCTTATGGGTAGCTGATAGGCAACGATAACATGTGTTAGGTAGGTTTATGTAAAAAACACGTTGCTTGAACCTATAGTCACCAACTTGGATATCAACAGTCTCTCAAAGGTCTTTAGAAAGATCGACTTTGACACAAAAATGTTTTTGAGGGTATGAGGTATAAAAATTATTCATTTCACAATAGATAAATTCATCAATGGGGGTCAAAATATTCTGATAGTAAGGCTAGAGTGGTATAGGAAGACCAAGGAATTCAAACCAAATCGAAACCCGCAAGGAAACATCATTAGTGACCAAAAAATCCTTGATCTAGGGCTGAAAAATCAATAAGGAGCTACAAACAGACCAAGGCCCACGACTTAGGACTGCTTTAGTATGAGTAGGGTCAGCAAAACAATATAAATAGAACCCTTTGGTGAGGTTCTGGATACATCAACTTTGACACCATGCTAAGCTTGTTGAATTCAGTTTCAAAATAGGGTTTCACCAGGGATGCGACCTAGAAAATACCCTACCAGCGTATGGCTTTCCAACCAAGAACAAGTAGTATTAAAATAACTCAACGGGATAACCACATTCGAAGGAGAAAGATGCTCCCTTATGTATCTTTTGTTACTATAGCTTCAACATATTTTATGTGACTTGTTCACCTTTGGCATCATTGCTCCCTTCTGTAGCTTCAACATAACTTGAAGCTGTCGATTGAGCTCTATCCATATAAAAGAGGTTCAATCCGCAAAAATATGAAGTAAAGTTAGCAACAATAGTAAAAACATGCCTTAAGAGACATCCTGAACACACTCCAGAGTGGAGAGGCGGTATGGCACCAAGAGCCCAAAACCCTAATGCATGCAACCTGTGTGACATAGAGAAGTCGTGTCTATTGTGGTCCAAAGAGATCTTCATTTTTATTTGCTCTTTTTAATTAAAGATATATCTCATTTTCTTTGAATAACTATGTTTGCACAATAAGTTCCATTAAATCATTTTTATTAAGCGAGAAAATCTCACTTGAATAATTACTTTTTAAAATTTGAATTTGATCAAAACTTTAAATTATCTACCACCCAATTTTTTTCTCTATAAATTTAATAACATTTTCAATTTCTAAAATATTGTCTCAAATAATAATTGCTGTTGAACAAAAAATTAAGTTAATCCCTATTCAATCCTCACATCTATTTTATTGATAATATAAATAATTTATGAATACTTTTTGAAAAATATTTTCTTTCTTTTTAAGTAATAATTTTGATTATTATAATTAGCCTCTTCATAGTCCTTAATTGAATTGAAGTTATATATAATTTTATATAAGTGAGAAAATTTTACCGAAAAAACAATTCTTCTACCAACTTTTTCCATATTTAAAAAAAAAAAAAAAAAAAATTAAATTGTTATTATTACTTTGTTATAATAATTTTTTTTTTGGGGTTTATGTTTAGTTTAAGAAATTTTTATATTATAATCTCAATTAACAATAGTTGTATTTTCTATTTAATTTGTTATTACAACTTAAAATTTAAAATTTCTAACTTCTTTAAAAGTGTTACTGCATAATAAAAAATATTATAATCCTTTCCACTTTTTATCACTCGCGCTTAAAATAAAAAGTACAGTTGTCTTCCAAAGGAAACAAGATTTGATTTTTTATTTTTTTCTTCTGACTTGTTTGGTGCAATAAATAACTGTGCTAGATATTTAGTACCGAGGTGCCGACATCCAGAATTATTGTGTTCACACGCGTATGGTCAACCAGAAATGAGCCTACAAAGAATTATAATTCATCCCATCCCCCGCATTTGCTTTTCCTGCTCTAGTAATCGTCTTTTGATTAAATGTCACTACGCTCTCCTAAATACTAACGGACGACGCAGACACCTTCTAGTTTATATTCATGCTTTCCAACTGCAGACTAGTTTACTAATTTATTATAATTTTTCAAATATTTGTTAATGAATCAAAATTATCAGGAAACACTCTATTTAAATACCAAACAATAAAGAAACATCAAAAATCCTATTGTGAATATTGTCACACCACAGTAAATATGATTTTGAAATTTCTTTCAGAAATAAGTTAAATTCATGAAAGAATGTGAGTAAATATTAAAAAAACAAATATTATCGTGTATAAATATGTATTAAAAATAAAATATTGTCGGTATATGACAAAACTATACGGTGAACTAAGCCGAATAATCTTTGAATGGCATGGCTACAAAGTGGTCCACTATAAACTTATCAGTGGTCAAATATAGTCGGATGTCATTGCCGAAGAACGGTGATACATTGAGAGAACAAGCAACATAATTGTATGCCACATTAGATCTAAACCTCAGGCAAGTATACAAACACAGTTTTGATTATGATTTAGTATGTTTCTAAGTTTTTATAAAATTATGTTTAAGTTTTGGTAGAAGGAGATTTGATTTTTCATAAAAATAATTTTATTAAAAATAGGTTAATTGGTAGCAACATGAAGATTGTCAAACTGCGACAAATTAACTGCGACAATTCAATTCTTTAGTGTAAAGTCTTTTTATTTATGTCTTTATCCAATAAACTAAATATTATAAAAAAAAATTTCACAAATTTTATTAAATATGTATTCCAATAAACTACCCCAATAAAAAAAAACTTTACACAAACTTTATTAAATATATATTCCAATAAACTACCCAATTTAATTCCCTAACATCAATTGTATTGACTGGTAGTCTAAGGTGCCGGCCCAAATTAAATATAAACGCTATTAGGGACTCACGTCCACAAATTAGACCCGATTCAATAATTGAATGGAATTGACTCGTAGTCTAGGGCCCGGCCCAAATTAAATACAAGGGCTATTACGGACTTCTCTGCCAAACTAAAGTTTCGATCTCTTGTTGAGTTAGTCAATCAGGTCCAGCGGTGTACAACTGACCTTCCATAAAGAGTGTAAGAACGTACAAATTACTGTCCACAACTGGCTACCACCGACTGCCCACTCCCCGACCACTTCCCTTGTCTTCATCATTCAAAGCTTTTCAAATCACCGTCCCCTTGCATCTATAGATCCATCCTCTTTCGAACAATATCAAATAGTATTCATATGGTATTTGTTTGTATCCCCTTCCATCCATAAATTTATCCTCTTTCGAACAATATCAAATAATATTCATATGGTATTTGTTTGTATATGAAGCAGCGTATAGTCAAACACACGTAATAATTTTAATATTTGATTAACTTTTGTTTGAGAGTTGTGGGCTTGTTATAATAGATAATAATTCTAAGGGTTGCTTAAAAAATATGAAAATACTGTAATATGTCAATATATTTCTCAACGGGCTGCCAGACGTTTTAGCCACATATTTTTTATTTGTAGTAAGTTTGCCCGGATGGCAGATGCCCATAGAGAAGATAGAGATAGACTACAGAGAACGAATTGTAAAGCTTGAGAGAATCTAAATGGTAAGTACAGAGAGAATATTTGGAAAAGATCACACGACCAAGCTTAAAAGATTTTTATTTTAAAAATAAAAAGTTAGTCATCCTGAAACTAGTGATATTTACAGTTTTAGGACACAAATTGGTGACAGATGGAGATTTGGTATGGGTACTGGAATCTTAAAAGGATTATAAAAACTCGACGAGACTCGTTGCCAGAAAAACTGGGCCCCATCTTGGTCATGGTCATCTTGTCACGGGTCCGTATACTCTTAGTCAATTGAACACACTAGACAATTTATCTTCTTCCTTGTACTCGTCCTGATTTTGAAGGGTTGTACCACTAAAGCTACGTGGAACGTTGTAAAATTACTTAGTGAGCATTTTTCCTAACTTTTAAACCAATCGACCCGAAGGTTCCTAACTTTTTCCTAACTAATGACATAAATTTTATACAAGAAATCATAAATTAAATGAAATGGAATTATATATGTACAATATGAAATTAAATTATTGTATTAAGTTGTGTTCACGTAAAATAATTTATTTCAATGTATTGTTTAAATTGGTGGGTGAGCACATGTAATTGGGTCTTAATTTTGGGTTTTTTTTGTTTATTGCATGTTGTTGAATTTGAATGTGTTAACATGAGCAAAAACCATTCAACCAAATAAGTATGATGATATTTTTTTTTAATTAGAAGGATTTCAATAGAAATGATCTGACTAGGGTAATGTGACATCACTTTGATCTAATTAAAAAAAAATTGACTGAACCGAAATTAGAATTTTCTTGACTAAACCCGCAAACAAAAATGAATCTACTTGTATGTCTTTCTTCCATCCCACTATGAACACAATATAGCAATCTTAGCAAACCCACTATGCACACACTTTAACAAACTTAACAAATGTACTATGCACACAACATATCAAATTGAACAAACTATTCCATCCAATGTTGCACACAATATATCAATCTTAGCAGACCCACTATGCACACACTTTAACAAACTTAAAAAATGCACTATGCACATAACTTATCAAATTGAACAAACTATTGCATCCAATGCTACAAATAATGCATCCATCACCTTCCCTATCAACATCACCATCATAGAGGGAGTCTAATAGTAATATATTTATAAAAAATATATGTTCGACATCTACTCTCCTTTCCTATTAGAACTGTGATCATAGAGGAAGTCCAATAGAAAATTCTTTAACAAAAGCTATGTCTAAAATCTACTAAATGTATTTTTAACTAAACTATATTTTTTCTTTCATTGAAATGGGGTTTTGTATTGAAGAGTTTTATTTTATTTTATTTATTTATTGGATTCAAAAATTGAGGGTACATGGGCTAGGCACTGTGATTCCTAGGAGACTCAAAAACAAGATCTCAAAAATTTTAAATTAATTTCAACCCTGATGGATATCAAAATATCCCTAGCCTTAAAATCACCACAAAATTAAAATTCAACAATGGTTTGCATAGCATAAAAATTAAGGAAATGATTTTAAAAACAAACATACTTCATGCCTAGAGCTTTAGATTTGGATTCCAAACCTACTATACCATAGATTCTAGAAACATAAAGGTCTCCATTACCCTACTAGATGAATACTTCTCACTTGAAATTGTTTTGCATGTTAAATCCCACCCAAGTTAGGACACCTTCATTTCCACAAAACCAAAAACCACACATAATATGTCATTTTGTGTCTCTTCTATTCCTATTTTAATAATTTTACATAGTTTACCTAGCTTTGGAATATACTTTTGGTAAAAAATGATTAAAGCCAAATCCACCTCTCTTTCCTTTTAATATTAAGCATTACTTTAATAAATAGAGAATATATTTATAACCACCTTGGACCTAAATTACATAGGCTCAAAGCTAGTTCATGTCATACAATAGTAAGAGAGACTTTTATAGCTTCTATCAAAATAGATTTATTTATTTTTGGATGAAAGGACATTTTAATTATAAAAATAAAAGTCCTTTATAGCCAAAAAAAGTTTGGGTGGAGAAAACATCACATCCCAAAAGCCACTAACTTATCCTAATAGCGGATAAAGAAAAAACAAACTACACCACACAGGCACCATGCCCATCAACATCAAACTAGAAATATTATATAGCCAGAAAGGCCTTAAGGAAGTTTTAAAAATACAATCATCAGTGCTCCAAATGGTCCAGATCCATATCTAAAAAGACTGAGCCTTATCCATTTGAAGCGGGTAGTTCCCCCCACCCATCACATCACTCCTCACCCCAGCTTGAAGCATGAGTAATTGGAGAAGAAAGATGGGACTAGTCAAAAATATACCCGTAGTTACCCGAAGCCCCCCAACCATCATTAGGTATGGGCACAGATTATGGTGTGATCACAAGTGCAAAATACTAGGAGGTATATAGATTTAACTGCTGCAATGACTCTCCACAGTCATAGGATCTACTTCGAGGAGTCTGACATTGTGCACGATCAGGGTGTCAGTGCAAATGATATTTTGTTGGGTGAGGAGGCGAACAATCATGGGCCTCCCTACTGATGGTACAAGGGGCATCACTCCAATATTTCAGCAAATCTTGCAAATGGTCTAGATCCATAGCCATATTTTTAGCTTGGTCATAAATCTGAAACCACACATCATGAAAAACTTTGAGCTTGTCAAAAAATGAAAAATCCTGAGATGGATCAACTTGCTTGAAAATAATTTTGTTTCTAGATTTCCAAATGTGAAATAAGAGGCTAACTTTAAAGATTTGCCACACTTCCCTTAGTGGGAGAGAAAACTAAATGGGATCACCTAGAAGGACATGATGCCATGAAAGTTGCAGGGACATAAATGGAACAAAGAAAGAACCCACCCAACTCCAAGAGAGACTAGCCCATATATAGACCCAAAAAAATATGCATACAAGACTTTGGCTCTTGATAAAATGGGCATCGGGGCTGAGACACCCCCATATAAAAAAGTTTGTGACCGAGGGGTTAACCCTAACATAGTAAGATCTAGGCAAAAAAATCTTTCTTTGGCTCCAAATAAGACACCCAAGCTAAATGAAATCCGGTTTTCCACCTAGACGGTGGTGAGAGGTCTCATTTGACATTGAGTTTGGGTACTGTGGGGGTAGTTAGTGTAAACCAATCATATCCCTGCCTGGATCTATAGCTAAGCAAGGAAGTGCTCTTATACTAGGCCCAATATTTCCACCAGGGTTTCTAGGATTTGAAACTTAATTTTTGCCATAAGGAGAAAGGTGTATGGTCCATAACAACATCATACGTGGCCTTGTTAGTGTTGGACAAGCAGAACATCCTTTTAAAATCATTCCAAGGAATCCAGTCTCTGTTTTCCCTAGAGTAGAAATCTGTAACGACAGTAATGTCCCACTTAAATTTTTTTTGGGCATGGACCCAAGGAACTTGGCCCAACGGCTTATGCTAAAGCTTGAAGACAGGGGACCACCAAACATTAATAATATTAATGGAAAGGCCTTTATGTGAACAAACCCCCTTCCAAACAATCCAAGGGTTTAATTGTTACCAAGTCTTCCATATGCTTTTGATTACAAAGAAGCCAGGTATTTTAATGAAAACTTGGGCTAGGACTAGAGAGGGCAAATCCATTCCTGCCCAAGCACGATGATTGAGGGGAAGTCCATTTGAGATGCAATGTCTGATGAGAACTTTCCATGCTTTAGGTCCTTTGATAACTCACACAATCCATTTAGCACATAGGGCTAACCCTTGACACTTATAGTCCAAAAAACTCATACCCTATGCTTTTTTTGGGACTCAAAAAATATCCCAAGCCACTCTATGAAATCCCTTCCGCTCAGACCCATTAGAACACAAAAAATCCTACAAAATTTTTTCAAGTTGTTTGTAACAAGCCTAGGAAGGAACCCAACAAGAAGATTAATAAACATGCATGGAAGCCAACACTTTCAAGCAAATTTGAAAATTTTCAATAAGAGACAACTTCTTAGCATTCCAATATTCTAGTTGTAGCACCCTAAAATTGGCGCAGTCAAATTGGAATAATTACATTCACCTTAGTAAATAAATTTAAATTCAAATTTAACCTCCCAAACCGCCCGTTAACCATCGAGAAACCCGTTTCCCCTTTTTTCGTGCCATTTTTAGAGGTTGTTTTGACCGTTGGACAATATCGTCATTGATTAGACGATATCGCCCTAGATTTGACGATTTCATCTGGACTAGAACGTCCAGACAATTTTGTCGCAAAACTGAATTTGCATAGATAGACTCTGTTCCAACGGGTCTCCAATTCGGGTAGAAGCGTGTCTGCGTCATTGGGACCCTTCCCCCGTTGGAGATCTCCCAAATTGGGATGATCTCCAACCTCCCAAAAACTCCCCTATGCCTATTTAAACTCTAGGACATTCCCTCCCCAACCCCTGGCTAAATTTTATCTACAAGTTGAATCCCTCTGCACTAAAACACCTTAATCTTATCTTTGCACTAGTCCTATAGCATTTTTTATGTAGGTACACCACTGACTTTCAATCGGAGCCAGCATCCATCACCGTCGACGAACTTGTCAAGATTGGAGGCGATCCTGTCAAATTCGAGACGATCTCGTACTGATGCGAGACGATCTTGACTGTAGTCCACATCAAGGCAATCAGTGCCTGGAGTTTGCTTTTCTTAACCTTTGCCTCATTTATTTTGTTTTACAAATTAGATAATCTATTTAGTTTTTATTCTATTTTTCATCTAGAGTTCACCCATCTAGTCCAGATTGCATGTTAAACTCACAATATGCCATTAAAGTATAGCAATTTACTTTAATTTCTATTTTAAAACTTTGTTCAGTATTCAGTTTATTATTTGGCATATTTTTCCCTGTTTGCACAGTAGGAATTCTTGTATTTTGCATCTGTTCTCTGTTTTGCAGGTCTCTGACAAATTTGTCTGACGAATTCATCAGATTTCAGACGATTTTGTCAGTCTCAGACGATTCTGTCAGATTACAGGCGATTACGTCGAATTCCAGACGATCCAGACTGCTTCAAGCATCAGAAACTTCTTCAGACTTTCGGATTAGGTAATCTCCATTGGCCTCCTGTAAATTCTTTGTTTTTTGCTTTCTACTATGTTTGCTGTATTCATTTAAATTGCACTTTCATATAGATTAAGTTAGATTCATTCGGCCAAACCTAGGATGAATGCTTAAGGATAAAACAAACTCATCAAAACACATTCAAAAACCTAGGCGTGGAAACTGCCGCCAAATGTTTTCTGGTGAACCCACCATCCGTCGAAAAATCACCAAAACACACCTCCCTTGAGAGGCAGGACCTTCGTAAAGTCATCTCGTCCGAGGTACCGCACCATCCTTTTCCCATCCTCCTTCTGGTCGCGGATCCAATATCCTGAAGGTAGGGATGCGAAAAATTTGGAGCGATACATTTTGGTGAACCCGACGTGAATGCATCATAACCTTCTGATAAACCAAAAACAAAAACAAAAAAAAACAAAATATTAGAACAACTAAAACTTAGATGCATTTTAAAACATTTAAGGTTCAAAATCATGTTTAGATGGTAGCTCCTAAAAAGAGGTTAGCAGTTACTATAAACGTAGAAAACCAATTGGCAGCTATAGAAGTTAATTCTGTCCTTAATATCCCCGAAACAAGTAGAAATCAATCCTTGTGGAACGAACTTGTCAGGAGACTTAGGCTTATCTCATCTAGGTCCACACAACTTAAGCAAATCAAGAGGCTAGTCTTGGATAGAATCCTGGATCCTCACCAATTAGTTTTCTATCATGAAATTCCGAGAGCCTGCCACAGATGGTTAGCCTATAGGAGAGCTTTAGTATCATCAGAGTTGTTCAGCTTTGAGGAATACCTCGAGAACGCAGACATTGTACACCGATTCCTAGGCCTTGTAGAAGACCAAGAGGTTGTTCTTACAGATAGGGAAATATGGAATAGAATTCCGCGTGCTATGCTATATCGAGAGTATTGCCATGAGCTTTACTTCTATCAACCAACATCTGAGATAGACAATATCACCATAGCCCTTTTCATCAAATTCTTAAAAGAAAACTTTCAATTTGAAGAAGAACATTTCATGACCCCTGAACAACTTGAACCTATTAATGATATTCATAAGTTATTCATAGAATATTAGTTCATTTACTTTGAGTTTTATTATTATTGCATGCATTTATTGTTTCATTTGCTGTCTTTATTGTATTATTTCAAAAATTTAAAGAAAACTAAAGAAAAAAAAACAAAAAAAACATTGTAAAAACTTAAACATTTCATTTCAAATATTGCATTAGGTATATATAAATATATACCTTTTAATTTGTTGCATATATATATATATATATATTTTTTTTTTATTTTTTTTTATATATATATATTTGCTGAAATCAAAACTTAGCACCATGACTAGACTTAGGAATGGTAAAGAAACTTTAGGGGAAGGAGAAGATTGGTTGCAAGATACAATTGAAAACCCAAATGTCCTTCTTGGAGATACAAATCCGGAAGGAGAAACTCTAGGTCAGTCAGATGAAGACTTAGGTGAAGATAAGGAACAAGAAGGAAGTGTTAAAGAGAATGAATCCTCGTCCCCTAGAATAGCTCCCAATGGGGGCATCACTTTTGACAACGCAGAACATTTTCAAAAATTTCTCAATCAGAATATCGACATCCTTAATGTAGCAGTTCGTATTGATAGAGGGGAAGTTAGTGACGCTCAAGCAGCTATAGAACGGGCGCTTGATATACACACTAATCCTTTATCTTTTGTTGATCAAGAGAGTGATAAGGGTGGACCATCCAATACGGATATGGTCACTATAGCCCAAGCCATGTCAAAACAATAGGTTACCCAACCTCCTAAGGAACTTGTTACTCAACCTAAAACCACTCCTGCACAAAAGAAAATTCCCTTCACTACTTTGTTCCACCAAACTATTGAACAAAATGCTTTAAATAAACTTAAATCTAAAACAAAGCTAAATACAAATTTTCAACAATCTGGAACACAACATAATCCAACTTCAAAATTCCTCCATAACATTTTTCCTACTAAAGTTTTACACAATAGTAACATGGCATCTAATCTGCATGTTCCTCCATCCTATGCCCATAAAACTCATGTCAATGCCCTTCCGAATCAATATGGGGGGCAAACTAGTAATCTGGAAGCTATGGTGAAACAATTGGCTTCACGTATGGACCAGGATAGATCCCTACCGTCCCTCGTACAATTATCGAGAGATTTGTAGCCAACCATTGGATCCCATAGTGGTAGCTCAACCATACCCTAAACATTTTCCCATGCCCGTCCCGCCTATATATAAAGGAACCGAAGATCCCATAGAACATCTTCGCATGTTTAGGATAGCATGTCACGACATATCGCATGACGACTTGCTATTACTAAAAATGTTCCCCAAAAGTTTAGGTGGAATGGCATTAGAGTGGTACTATCAATTGCCCACTCACTCCTTAAGAAACTTTGAAGAAATAGCTGAATCATTTGTTCATCAATTTAGTGCCTACATCGAGAGACATGTAACTATTAAAGACCTATACAATTTAAAACAAGATAAAGATGAATGTTTTGCTGATTTCTTGGCTAGATGGAGGCAATTGATAGGAAAACTGCACTTTGTGCTACCCTATAGGGAAATGCTAGACATTTTCATCAATAATTTACAAGAACAACTCTCTTATGAGCTAGCAACAGCTACTTTGACTACCTTCGATCAAGCTATAGACTTAGCTCGAAGAGTAGAAGATGCCCTCATTAGGAGAGGCCAACTTAGGAAGAAGGATGATGAGAAAACATCTAGAAATCAATATAAAAACAAACAGGTTGTCGGTGATGGAGTCACTGATAGCAGAAATGTGGCTAATGTCAATACAACAAAGACAACAGAAAAATTCATATTGAAACCTCCTGATAAGCCTCCTCAAGAATTCACTAGATTAAACCAACCCTTGTCAACCATTTTACCTCAATTGCTTGAAAGAGGTTTAATCCAATTACCATCTATCCGGGAACCTGACCCAAGTATACCCGGATATAGAGCTGATTTGCACTCGTGACTTTCATAGAGGACCCGGACATTCTACCAACGCTTGTAAGAGATTGAAACATAAAATACAAGATTTGATTGACAATAATGAAATGGAAGTGCAAGCCTTCCAACCCAAACAAAACCCTCCTAATAATACTCAAAATACTGTTCCCCAAAATCAAAATCAAAATGCCAATCAAACTTTGGACATATTTCAACACCCTTTACCACAACATGGTAAAGAGGTAGCCAATCAAATCGAACATCATAATGTTCCCCCTCCTACCCGATATGTAGGAACCATTAGCGGACAATTACCTATTCAGGATTCTCAAACATTTGACACAACCTTATCCCTGGTTACAACTAGGCCCTTACATAATCTTCAAACTTCTGATTCTAGTGATATAGAGTCAGATAGTGAAAGTGAAGTAGACACTATTCAATCGAATAGTTCTGAAAATGAATCAGATCCTATTCAACCTATCACAGATGCTAATGTTCCAGAAGAACCATTTCCTAGAAGAGTCACTACTCGACCTTCTTCTAATGTAGTCCTTCCCTATGAACAAGCCATAAATTCTCAACCGAGACCGTTTCAACGTCGGCACTATAACATTGTAGGTACCATCGGAGTCGTTACTCAACAACAAGCTCAAAATTCTCAACAAGAACCAAACCAGAACGATGGATCAGCTCCATTCGTTCTAAAAATCCCAATAAAGGAAATCATGCTTCTATTGTTCAACCCAAACCTCCTTATAGCATTAATGAGCAATTGTCTAATACCACGGCTAGAATCTCCCTTCTAGATTTATTAAGATCCTCTCCCACACATAGGGATGAGTTGATGCTTACATTGAGCCAAATGATGGTACCTCAAAACATTCAACCTGAAGCTATGGCCAATACTATCATCACTCGAGAGATTGATTGTATTGACTTTCGGGATAAAGATATCCCACAACATAGTTTACACAAGGATAATCCCTTGTACATTATTGCTCTAATTGGAGATGTAGTCATCAAACGAGTCCTGATTGATAATGGCTCCTCTCTAAACATTTGCACCTTTGACTTCTACCAACGATTTGGTTTTAGAAGTGATGAAATGAAGAAAACTGATATGATTATCAAAGCTTTTAATGACGAAACACAAGAAACGTGTGGAGTCATTACCCTCCCATTACAAGTTGGTCCTAGAACCCTAGAAACAACCGTGTTTATTGTACATTGCCCAGCATCGTACAATATACTTTTGGGTCGCCCTTGGATTAACGCCATGCGAGCAGTCCCATCAACTTTGCACCAATGTGTGAAATTTGAGTTTAAAAATCAGTTGGTCACTATTCATGGTGACCCTAGACCTTTTGATATGTGTGCTTTGGCAGAACCCGTTGGAGTGCAATTTTGCCCCACTCTGTCATCCACACATTCTAGTTCTTCTTTTTCATCTAAAACTGTGAAACATAAACCCATAACTTCATCTATTCCTCCTCCATTAACTTCATCTTCCTCTAAAGACCAACAACCTTCTAAACAAATTTTAGAATCTCAAAAGGATCTCAAATCTACAACTAATCCTTCAACTATTATTCCTATAAATTTAAAACCTTTAGACACATCCATCATACCTTCCACATCTCAAGACATAAGTAATAAACCTTCTACATCTTATGCCCTTTCTGATGAACTTTTACCAGTTTATCTACAACCTTAATATCAGAAAAAATGAATGCTTTCATGCAAGATTCAAACCTTTTAAATAAATTACCGCCCTCTCCTCGTACTTTGGGCCTCCCACAACCTATGGGAAGTACTTACCAAGTCGGGAGTTGTGCCTTCATTTATAAAGGATATGACTGGGGAAGAATCCCTCGAAATATCAAAACTCATCATGAGGGATACGCTCGCTATTATTTTACCAATGATTATGTTAAAGCTAAACCCATGATGCTTAAAATGGGATATAAAGGGAAAGGCTTAGGACCTTTCCAAAATGGCATGAAAGAACCTTTCGAGGTAGAACCGTGGCCTGCTCGCTGTGGTGTGGGCTTATTTCCTAGTAAAGGACAACCCTTTCCTTTTGAGGATGATGATCACCTCATATGCTATCAAGATTATTTGGATAGGCATGTTGATTTGCCTCTTAAAAATCAGTCATTTTCATGCAACATGCTATCCATAGCCTACCCTGAAATGATTGTTGACCCCGATGAAGAGTTGGAAGGAGATATCTTCCATGATGTCTCTGTTGAAGAGATGTTGCACAATGGATTCTATTTTGATGGTTCTATACCAACCATAGCTCAACTTGAGACCACTAATCCTCAAGATGACTTATCTAAATTAACTTTACAAGAATTACAAGAGTTGGGCGTTTCACCCGCCCCACCTAATTTTGAAAGAGATCTACACATGGAGGTAGAAAATGTCATTAAAATTAATATTGGAACTAAGGATAATCCTCACATAATCAATATTGGAGCAGAACTAAGTCAAGACAAACAAGAACAATACATTGCATTCCTTAAAGAGTATGAAGATGTCTTCACTTGGACATATGAAGATATTCCAGGTCTAGACCCTTCTGTAGTCATGCATCATCTAGTGGTCCATCCGGATGCTAAATCGGTTAAACAAAAACTTAGAAAAATGCATCCCAAAGTGGCTCTGCTAGTCAAAGGGGAGTTAGAAAAACTCCTGAATGTTATCTTCATACAAGCTATTGATTATGCTGAATGGATCTCAAATGTAGTTCCAGTCACTAAGAAAGAAGCTACCAAAGTTAGGGTTTGCACCGATTTTAGAGATATTAACGCTGCATGCCCTAAAGACGACTTTCCTCTTCCAAATATGGATCAAATTATCGACTTCACTGTCGGAAGTGGGATGATGTCCTTAATGGATGGATTCTCCGACTATAATCAGATCAGGATAGCTCCTGAAGACCAGGCTAAAACAGCCTTTATTACCCCCTGGGGTACCTTTTGCTGGAAAGTGATGCCCTTTGGGTTAAAGAACGCCGGTGCAACTTATCAATGGGCTATGACCTACATTTTTCATGATATGATGCACGATATCTTACATGATTATGTAGATGATATTATAGCTCGCTCTCTTATTGAAAATAATCATTTAGATGATTTAAGAAAAGTTTTTAATCGATTACGAGAATATCTCATTCGATTAAATCAAGCAAAATGCATATTCGGAGTTAAATCCGGCAAACTATTAGGGGTTTTAGTTTCTTTACGTGGTATCGAAATTGACCCTCTTAAAATTGCGGCCATCACTGATATGCCCGCACCCACTAATATCTCTGAACTACGAAGTTTACAAGGTAAAATTCAAGCTATCCGTCGCTTCATTGATAAGCTGGCGGACAAAACTTGTCCCTTTCTCAAACTTCTTAAGAAGGATGTCCCTTTCAATTGGGACACAGAATGTAGAGAAGCTTTTGAACTTCTCAAACAATATCTCCTTAACTCGTCGGTGCTTTCACCGCCTAAATCTGATCGCCCATTTCTTCTATATATTTTTGCTTCAGATTCTACCTTAGGAGCTATGTTAGCTCAACTTGATGATGAAAAGCGAGAACGTGCTAATTATTACATTAGCCGAACTTTTGTCAGTTATGAAACCCGCTATACAGCGTTAGAGAAGTTATGTCTAGCAGTCGTGTTTGCTATGCAAAAATTACGACATTACATGCTTAGCCAAAAAATGTATGTCATTGCCAAATATGATCCTTTAAGATATCTCATGAGTCGACCTTATTTATCGGGTCGCATAGCCAAGTGGGTTCTTGCTCTAAGCGAGTTTGATCTCACCTTCATAGGATAGAAGTTTGTTAAGGGTCAAATCATAGCAGATCAATTAGCTGCTGCACCCTTAGAGTCTACTCATCCTCTCATCATCGAGTTTCCTGATGAATGCCTTCAATTAGAGGTAGACCATCCTGAACAATGGTCCTTATACTTTGATGGAGCCCGATGTATGAGTGGGGTTGGTGCGGGTATTATTTTAATATCTTCGCAAAAACATCTTATTCCTCCGTCCTTCAAACTGACCTTTGCTTGCACCAACAATACTATCTGAATATGAAGCTCTAATCCTTGGATTACGAGTCGCTTTAGCACTAAAAATTAAAAACCTCTTAGTTTTTGGGGATTCCCAATTGGTTATAAACCAAATTAATGAAGTTTATCAGACCAGAGATGATAAACTTCACCCATATAAGGCCTATGTTTTACAACTAATGTCCTTGTTTGATCAAGTTACTTTGGAAGCCATTCCTCGAACTAGCAACCATGCAGCTGATGCTATGGCCGCAACTGCATCCCTCTTGCCCTTGGAGTTAGACGACGAATATGCCACTATCATCATTCGTCGACTCCAGGAAACTACTTCAAATAAGTCATGCTTAGAGCCTTTGGATGTGTTTCTAATCAATGAAACTACTCCTGAACCTTGGTATACAGACATATTTGATTTTCTCCAAAATGGGACGTTCCCTGCTAATTCTAATAGAAACCAGCGTCGGTTATTACGTCGGCGAGCAAGTCGATTTGTAATAATTGGCAATACTTTGTATAGGAGATCTTTTGAAGGTATCCTATTAAGATGTCTAAATTTAGAAGAATCTAAATCAGCCTTGAGTGAAGCCCACGATGGATCTTGTGGAGGACACTTTAGTGGTAGTGTTATTGCTAAAAAGCTCCTTCGGATAGGATACTTTTGGCCTACCATGGAAACGGATGCACATGAGTATGTGCGCCATTGCGACAAGTGTCAAAAACATGCTGACCTTGTCCATGCGCCTGCACAAGAGCTGTAGGCTATTTCGTCTCCTTGGCCCTTTTCTAAATGGGGCTTGGATATTATTGGTAAAATCAATCTTGTGTCTTCTGATGGACACAAGTTCATCATAACCGCCACTGAGTATTTCACGAAGTGGGTTGAAGCTATGCCTTTAGCTTCTTGCACTGGTTCACAAGTCTCTAAATTCATTTTTAATCAAATCATTTGCAGGTTCGGAATTCCTGCCAATCTCATCTCTGACAATGGAACTCCTTTTAAAAATAAAGATGTTAAAAAATTATGCCAAAAATACAAGATTCAACACCGCTGGTCTACTCCCTATTATCCTCAGGGTAATGGTCAAGCAGAAGCTTCTAACAAAACTTTAATCAAAATTCTCAAAATATTGGTCAATAAAATTAGCCGCGACTGGCATATTCAATTATATCCAGCCTTGTGGGCTTATCGCACTAGTGTTCGGACTCCCACGGGCACTTCACCATTTGTTTTGGTATATGGTGCCGAAGCAGTTTTCCATTTGAATTGGAAGTTCCTTCTTTGGCTCTGCTACTTCAAGACACTGAAGTAGGAGATGAATATCGTGCTGGCAGACTCAGTCAGCTGGAACTCCTAGATGAAAAATGCATCAATGCTTTGGAGCATCTCCGTGCATACCAAGACAAGCTTAAAAGAGCATATAATAAGAAAGTTCGTCATCGATCCTTTGAGATTGGCGACCTTGTTCTAAAAGAAAATAAAAAAAATACAAATGCAACCAAAGAACTTAAAGGTAAATTTGAGCCCAACTGGCTCGGACCATACATCATTCTCGCAAAATTTGAATCAGGAGCATATAAATTATCTACCTTAGATGGTAAAGAACTTAAAGAACCCATGAATATTTTACATCTCAAACGTTACTATGCATAAATTTGGTCATTTCATTCGTGTATATATTTGTTCAAAGTTACTCTCTTATATTTCTTTCAATTTATAAAAAAAAAAAAAAAAACATCAAAAACATTTATAAATCTCCAAAAATCTTCAAAACTATCTATTGCATTTATTTAAAGCACTTGTTAAGTTCTTTTTGCTCAAAAACAAAAATCTAAATAAAAATCTAAAAATAGCTATATGCTTGACTCTGTCGGAACCAAAACAATATACAGAAGAAAGAGAGAGTCAACATTCTCCCAACTTCTAAAAAAAAAAAAAAATCATGTATATATATTTTCTTACAATTATTGCAGTTATATGTTTCAACTTATTTTGGATACAATTAGCATTTATTTGGCATCCCTCACTTGCACACTCACAACAATAAATATCTTGATTTTATCTGGCATGATTACTAATCTCTCTTATATCAAAGTCCACAAAATTCAATTAAATAAAGTTTGAGCATAGAGAATTGATCTTGTTATTTACTTAAACCAAACACATCTTTTCACAATAAAATGATTATATTTGTAATTTCCATGTTTTGCTACATAGTAGAACTGATTTCTTGGGTGAAAAGTTTCCCCTGCTATCCTATCATGCACATGGTCTAGAATCTTTGAGAATTGGCAAAAGGACAAGCTCACCCCTACCCAGAATAAAAATCCCTTGCTCTACAGCTAATACGAGCAAGTATCCCTAGCAAAGAAAAAGAAAAAGGAAAAGAAAAGAAAAATGTTATTTCAGCAATGTTCCAAGCATTATCAAGCAAAAGAAATACAAAAAGCAAAAGCAAGAAAGCAATAAAATCCCTTTCCCTACCCTTTGAAAAGAAAAGAAGGGTTGATGAGCTTGAATCCCTGGAATTCTCAATTATTCAAAAACTATGAGGTAAGCCCCATAACAGGTGGTTTGTGCCCAACCTGCTTGGCCTTGGGTAACTCCTAGCGTGGTGATATGTCTGTCACATTAGCGACCTTCTTTTGTACAGACCTATGTCTGCTTATGGATTAGCTAGCTCTTGATAATCCGATCTACATAGTAGTCTAATATGGTTATATGCATCTACATCATGGTTAATGAACACTTATTTGGTTTCTTTAAATCACTTGTATCATAGTATCTTGCTCAAACCTGGTAAATGAACCATACAATTGCACACACATTTGTATTTGAGAGATTTTGTTTATCATTCTGATAAATCAAGATCGGAAATGAATGCACATATGCACATGGGATTCCTTATAAATCTAATTTTTGTCTTCAAAATACTTTGAAATATTATTTTTGCAACTTGTTTGGAATAATCAAGTACAATTATTTTTTAAAAGACAACTATATAATAGAAAAATCACAAATTTCTTTCAAAACATATCATACATATCATATCGACTTTCGTGACGATGGTATAGTTCTAAAACCAAAATTGGAATTTTATGCCTAGCGCAAGTCCTCATTTTCATATTTTTTGTTCATCAAAAATCAATCATGCAATAAAACTATCTATTTTCTTTGATTTTCGCGATGATGGTATAAGTCTATACCTAAATATTCTATGCCTAGCGCAAACCATTGTAACAATTTTTATTCCCTCATTTATCAAAACTCATAAAAACCATATGACTTCATTTTATTACACAAATTTTGCTTTTCAAAAGAATGCACATTTTCATTATTTCATGTCATTATGTCCACCTCCAATTTTGCAATGACGGTATAAATCCTAAGGAATTATTCAACAATTTTATCACACTTAGGAATTTATGCCTAGCAAAAATCATTTTTTACAAATATTTCATGCATAATATTTTATGGAAATCTGAAAACAAACCATCATCATCATCATCATTTGCATCATCACAACAAAGTCTTAAGACAGGTCTCTTAAGCACTCTTTCACTTTTCACAATATTTCTATAAATGGGATTAGCTTGACGACCGAGTGAGCAGCGACTCCATGAAATGGTCTATAATAGCGACAATGTCCTTTGAAATTATTGTTAAAAGTCCCCTTTTCTTTTATCAAATCATTGCATCACAAACAACCAATTTGTTACATCAGATTATTTCATCAATATTATAGCATGACATCAAAAGGTATAAATTCTTTTCCAACGACATAATTACAAGCATTATCAAAATCAATCAATCAAAGCATCATCAATATACTCATAACATAAGTCATACGACCAAAAATATCTCATCTATATATATATCTCAAAAATATATATGTACATCATATCCGATAGATTGGTATGCCACAATCGATATCTTGGCATACTCAATCAAGTGTCCTCCGAGCAGTGTCTCGAGAGCCCTTAGAGCTCTCAGCCTCATCTCCTCCCCCGCCCTGCGGAGGATGAGGTGGTCCCATCGTAGTATGTGTGGTACTGCGAGTCCTTGTCGTCGATCGAGATGAGCTCCTCGATGACCCTGTCCTGATCGGATCTGCTATGGCAGCCGGTAGCTGTACCCTCTGGCCCTCCGACACCACCTGGTAGTATAGCGCTTGATAGAATGCGGTCTGAGAAATCGACCGTAGCAGCTCCTGAGTGCTCACCCCTCCACCCCGTGCCCTGAGACGTGCATTCTCGTCTCGCAGCTACGACACCTCAGCCTGGTGTTGTGCGGCCGCATCCTGTAGTGTTTGCACCTGAGTCTACAGACGATCTCTCTCTGCCCGAAGAGTAGCCATCTCGCTACTCTCTCCTATATCCATGCCCTTGCCCTTATCGGGCGATGGTGGCCTCTGTGGAGATGGGGGTCTCGCCTCCCTCCTCTCCCTCTCTCTCTGTAGTGGCCGCTCCTGTGCCTGTGGCCTCCTCTGATCTCTCCCATCGTGACCCTGGGCTGCCTCTATCGCCGCCTGGTGCCGCCTCCCTATCCGACGCACGACCGCGTGGATCAAACCCTGTGCCCTCGTCATCCGAGGAGGGCGGATTCCTGCATACCAGGCATCGTAGCCGTCAGCTACCCCTACGTCGTCTCCATCCACTGGCTGGATGGGGGCATCATCTGAGTCCTGGCTCTAGAATCACTGCATGTCTGGAGCCCCGCTAACGGTGGTGTTATCCCGGACGGTCCAGGAAAACTCATAATCCCCGAGAGATGGGATCCCCTGCTGTAGACCGAGCCGTCGCAAAACTTCGTCGTAGCGGTGGAGCTCCACCTCTCCCCTCTCCATCCTCGGCCGACGAGGCTCGCCCGATGCGAGCCAGCTCCTGTCCGTCCTCTGCCCACCCTGGATGCTGCCTCCACGGCCTCCAGGTGATCTGGTCTGGGACCAAATCATCCAGTAGTCTTCGGGACACCGACAGGTTGATCCATCGTTGTGCCCCTCTCCGGAGCCACCAGTAGAAGACTCAGGGCCTCTCCCCGTCTACCCCTGTCAGTGGAAGCCCTACCGGCCTCCGCACCGCAATGTGCTCCCAGCACCAAACCTGTAGTAGCGATGTCATCACCAGACATCGCCCGCCCTTGTACATGACCCCGTAAAGGATCCTGTATAGCCGGCATAGTACAAAGTTGCCCCATGAAAACCTATAGCCGTGGTCCCGCATGTCGCAGATCACATCTGCGAGCATCCACGGCACCCTACACCCGCTCTGGTGGCACAGCAGAAGTCCACCAACTACCCCAGCTAGAACCCGTGTGAGCGTAGATGCCCCAGGCATCTCGCGTAGTGCCTCGATGTTAACTCTGCCATTCTCTAGGGCGAAGCTCGGGTCACCACACAGCCGTCCCATCGTGTGGCCCTGATTGGCCGCAGGTGTGATCATCCGTCCTTGTATGGGGATTCTCAAAATCCTCCATACATCCTCCAGTGTGGGAGTCATCTCCCCTGTCGGTAGCCAAAAACATGAAGACCCCGGATACCATCTCTCTGCTAGGGCTATCAGTAGCCCCATGTTTGTGGAAACCTGCGGCATCTCTGCCACATGTTGCAATCCGACCTGTGCCAGCAGATCCCGCTCTGCCTGGGTGAGAGCGGCAAATTCGTCTCTCAGTCCGTCGTACTTCCACTCTCTACTTTTTAGTAATCCTCTCTGCAAACATAAACAACAAAACAATAAGCAATCATTAATAAACAATTCCAGTAATTAATAATGCAACTTAAAGATCAATTTTTTGCAATTGATGATATCGCCCACTATTGGACGATATCGTCCCAAATTTGAGCACGATCGTCTCCGATTTTGTAGTTCGAAATCGTCTCTAATTTGACGAAATCGTCCCCCTTTCGACGATTTCGCCCTCGGGCGAAATTGTCGAAATTGAGACGATTTCGTCGAAATCGGGACGATTTCGTCCCGACGACGTCGACGGCCAAAAACGGCCGCGATGCTCCAAATTCACTTAAAAATTCATCTAGAAAGCATGTAAAAGCAACTTAAATCAATCTAAATTGAGTTTAGACCCTTACCCGTAGACCGCGTCGGACCTCTGCAGATCTGTGCGTTGTCTCAACCATTTTTGCTCCAGAGCTCTAAAAACAATAAAATGAACAGTAACAATGAATTAGGGTTTTACCCTATTTTTCTTAATTTTATTCAACAATAATTTTTTGCTTTTCCGCGTTTTTACCTCAAACGTTCGATTTGGGTAAAAACACGGAGGGGGCACCATAGTAAGCTGTCGTACGATTCGAGCAAGAATCGTCGCCTAAAAATGGGAATAATTTTTTTGCTTTCTCGTAGATCGAGAAGAACTCTTCTTTAACGCATTTTCTTTAGAAAATTCGCTAAAGAGGGGGCAAAATGTAGCACCCTAAAATTGGTGCAGTCAAATTGGAATAATTACATTCACCTTAGTAAATAAATTTAAATTCAAATTTAACCTCCCAAACCGCCCGTTAACCGTCGAGAAACCCGTTTCCCCTTTTTCGCACCATTTTTAGAGGTTGTTTTGATCGTGCGACGATATCGTCGCCGATTAGACGATATCGCCCCGGATTTGATGATTTCGTCCGGACTAGAACGTCCGGACGATTTTGTCGCAAAGCTGAATTTGCATAGATAGACTCTGTTCCAACGGGTCTCCAATTCGGGCGAAGCGTGTCCGCGCCGTTGGGACCCTTCCCCCGTTGGAGATCTCCCAAATTGGGATGATCTCCAACCTCCCAACAACTCCCCTATGCCTATTTAAACTCTAGGACATTCCCTCCCCAACCCCTGGCTGAATTTTATCTGCAAGTTGAATCCCTCTGCACTAAAACACCTTAATCTTATCTTTGCACTAGTCCTATAGCAGTTTTTATGCAGGTACACCACTGATTTTCAACCGAAGCCAGCACCCATCGCCGTCGATGAACTTGTCAAGATCGGAGGCGATCCTGTCAAATTCAAGACGATCTCGTACTGATGCGAGACGATCTTGACTGCAGTCCACATCGAGGCAATCAGTGCATGGAGTTTGCTTTTCTTAACCTTTGCCTCAGTTATTTTTTTTTACAAATTAGATAATATATTTAGTTTTTATTCTATTTTGCATCTGGAGTTCACCCATCTAGTCTAGATTGCATGTTAAACTCACAATCTGCCATTAAAGTATAGCAATTTACTTTAATTTTTGTTTTAAAACTTTTTTCAGTATTCAGTTTATTATTTGGCATATTTTGCCTCTGTTTGCATAGTAGGAATTCTTGTATTTTGCATCTGTTCTCTGTTTTGCAGGTCTCTGACGAATTCGTCAGATTTCAGATGATTTTGTCAGTCTCAGACGATTCTGTCAGATTACAGGCGATTACGTCGAATTCCAGACGATCCGAGATCGCTTCAAGCATCAGAAACTTCTTCAGACTTCCGGATCAAGTAATCTCCATTGGCCTCCTGCAAATTCTCTATTTTCTGCTTTCTACTCTGTTTGTTGTATTCATTTAAATTGCACTTTCATATAGATTAAGTTAGATTCATTCGGCCAAACCTAGGATGAATGCTTAAGGATAAAATGAACTCATCAAAACACATTCAAAAACCTAGGCATGGAAACTACCGCCAAATGTTTCCTGGTGAACCCACCATCCGTCGAAAAATCACCAAAACACACCTCCCTTGAGAGGCGGGACCTTCGTAAAGTCCTCTCGTCCGAGGTACCGCACCATCCTTTTCCCATCCTCCTTCCGGGCGCGGATCCAATAGCCTAAAGGTAGGGATGCGAAAAATTTGGAGCGATACACTAGCTTGCTTTCCACTTTACTAATGATATAAGACCATAATTGGGATGGAGAGCCTTGAAAGGCAAAAAGAATGTCCAAGAATTTGAAGACTTCTCTAGGATGAATCCAAATCCACTACATATGTTGAATCTAGTGGGGAAGAGGTTGTAGGGATTACCTATAATAGGAGGTTTTCCTCCATTGGATATTAGACCTAAAGGATTTGCAAAAAATATCAGGTCAAGACAGAGCTTCATAAAGGGATTGTTCATCCTCATTCAGAGTAAGGAATAAATCATCAACCAAGTGGTCGTTAATGAGTTGACCAGCATTCCCAGGAAGGGAAATACCCTAAAGCATACCAAGAGAAGCACGATGAGCCAAAATATAACCAAAGGTTTCTGCTACTAAAATAAATAGTGAGGGGGCCAAAGGACATCCCTGCCTTACTAACCTATGTAATCCAATAGCATTAGTTTAAGATTTTTTGAGAGAAATCATAATTGATGCATCCTAAAAATATATTTTAACAAAGGAAATAAACTAAGGACCAAATCCAAGATCTTCCAGCATGGAAAGAATGAAAACCCACTCAATTCGATCATTAGCCTTTTCAAAGTCAAGCTTGAGGAAGAGAGCCTATTAAGTGGACCTGCGAGCCCACTACATCTCTTCCCAAACAATGAGAACATTATATAAATTACAATGATTCTAGATAAATCCAGTTTTCTCAAACCTCATAATAGAGAGAAACAAGGGCCTAATTCTCAAAGCAAGCACTTTGATAATGATCTTGTAGCTGACATTAAGCAAAGTTATTGTCCTCCAATTTATGATGATTTTTAAATCCCTAGACTTTGGGATAAACTTGATATTTCCCTTATTGATAATAGCACCTAAGGAGCTAATCTGCAGGGCTTCCAAATATACTTTATGCAAGTCAGAACCAACAAAATCCCAACAAGTTTTGTAAAATTCATAGGGGAAGCCATCAAGCCCTAGGGCCTTAGCATTTGCCATTTGAAATAGGGCATCCACAAGATCCTACTCTGATAAGGGCCATTCATAATCATTTTTTTGCACTAGGAAGAGGCAAGTTGGGATAACCTATTTGCAACATTGAAGGGCTAATTCTCTTTCAGGTGTGTACGATTGAGCAACAAAAACATGAGGATAATATCATGTAAATTCAACTACTATTTTAGGAAAAGAGGAGGTGTGAACCCCATTAACCAATAAAGCTTTGAATTGAGTGGAGTGATGTGGAGGCCAGAGCCTCTAGAAAAACTGTCTAGAAACATGATCACCCACTTGGATCCAATGCATCCTGGCTTTAATCTGAGCCCCTTTGTTCTCATACACTTCAGCCACTTTGAGCTCGTACCGAAATTCAGTGACATGGTCTTGAATGACAAATTCAAACAGGGAGACCTCAAGTCAGAAGGAGGCCTATGCAAGCTCATTACACAGAGTAGTATTAGAGTGATCATGCAGCTATACCACCTTCTTTCTCAAGATTTTGAGTAGAGCAGTGGTACAAAAAATAACATCATTCCACCACTTAATCTAACCTAAATCTCCTTTGGGTTTGGGTACAATGTTCCAGATCCTTTGGATGTGACAAATAGTGGTATTATGTTGCAAGAAATAAGTGTTAAAAAACTGAGCATGAGTGTGCCATTGATAAGTGGAGGAAACATGAACATAGAACATTATGGGGGAATGATCATATGAGACCATACCAGGAATGGTTTCAATGAAAGGGACTAAAGGAAGACGATGAGAAAAAAAAACTCGTATTGGTTTGACAACATAGCCCTGTCCAAAATTTTTAAAACTCGTGCAGGGCCTGACTAAAAAATAAACCATGTGAACCACAAATGCTTAGGAAACTAACCTGTAGAGAAATAAACATTGGGATCAAAAAACCCCAATTTTTTTTTCATAAAATACCATGCATGTCGCTCACCTGAGGCCCACCGATTGGGGATTTGGCCCATTGAAGAACACAATCTTATACTAAGAGGGGGGGGTGAATAGTATAAGACCTCTTTTTACTTATTCCTTTATACTTCAAAACAGTAAAGCAATATACCCAAAGAAATATCAAAACAATGCACAATATCATCCACAAAGTGACACCAATTTTAACGTGGTTCACCCAGAAAGCCTGGGCTACGTCCACAAAAATTTTCTCTAAAAGTTATCTCAAAGTTCTTTGGGAATCCTTCCCAATTACAATGTTTATGAGCCTCGGCTCAAGGGAGACACCTTCCCCCAATATGAATTTATGAGCCTCTGCTCAAAGGAGATACCTTCCCCTATGCTCTGGAAATGATCCCTTAGAAGATCAACTGCCTCTACCTCTTGCCAGCACGTGGAACTCCTTTCCACCAAAGACCTCCTGTCCTCAATGCTTATCCTAAGAGACCTCTACCTTCTATGATCACGTCCACAGCAGCTCAGCTACCTGTACCAACATAGTCAATTGGTCTAGTACAAGTCTTCATATGTTTATTATATCTGTCCAACTCTTTGAACAAATCAATCCTCTGCACACAAGCCTTCTCAAAGACTTGCCAAATTTTTCCTCAGGTTCTTCTCAAAGAACCAAAGCACCTCTGTCCTCAAGTTATCTAATAGAACTCTCAAAAACTCAGCTCATAAGTCCTCTGCTAGGACCTGTCCAAATCTGCTCACAAGTCCCCACTGGAACCTATCCAAAACCTGCTCACAAGTCCCCATCGGAACCTGTCCAAAACCTCAGCAAGCTCACCAAGAAAAAATTGCTTAGCATGAACCCACAAAGAGAATTTTTAGAGACCCAATGTGATTCATAAATATCATAGAAGCATAAAGAGAATTGTTAGAGACTCAATATGTTCTATACTTAACTCCCAATCTCAATCTCAAATCTCATAGAAACATAAAGAGAATTGTTAGAGACCCAATATGTTCTATACTTAACTCCCAATCTCAATCTCAAATCTCATAGAAACATAAAGAGAATTGTTAGAGACCCAATATGTTCTATACTTAACTCCCAATCTCAATCTCAACTCAATCTCAAACTCAAAAGAATAAGATATATGTAGTATGATTTTCTCAAGAATATGAAACACAACCCAACAATTGCCAACCATGCAATATCTCATATAACAATGATATTTATATTATTTTCACCAACAACTAGGGTTTCATCATCTCAAAGCAAGTAGCAAGACTTACTAACATAAACCCTATTGCAAAAATGCTTCCTCTTCCTCAACCAGAATTATGCATTCACCCAATAACTTTAATGCATAAACAATCTTTAATATCCAGAAAATAAGATTCACACCAAAGAATACCTAGTAGACAACCTTTTCACTCCAAACTCAATTTTAGAAAATATACCATAAACAACATACATGGAAGATGTTGCCCATACCTTTACTTTGATGAAGAAGGAGAACTCAAAATCTATCACAACACTAACTCTCAATTTGCCACTAATTAAAGTTAGCAACTATACAATAATACACAATAATAAAGATCCAAAATAACACCTTATTTCTCCAAATTAGTAAAAACCACCAAAGCATAATATATATACAAATTAAAACCTCTTTACACCTTATTACTCCACATAAACATTAAACATCAATAAAACAATGTTAAAACAAATATGATACCTTAACCTTATACCTCCCGCGCATTCACAGCCACTATCCTTTGCACACCGCGACCAAAAGAAAAATCCAACGAAGAGAATCAAACTCGGCACCTCTACCTTCTAGCGCTTTTGCTTAAACGCCATCGTCGTTGGGTCACAAGTGCCCAACGAAATACTACAGCGCTACCCTCTCTTTTATCTTCCTTTGACACCAAGAATCTAGAAAACGTAAATGTCTTCCACAAACCACATGTAAACTGGTGAGCGTTGTCCAAGACGTAAGTCATTGAATGATTGCATTAGTCATCTCACAACACAGTCTAAAAAATGCAATTCAGGAGTAATTGCCAATCCACTACCATCACACAAAAAGTAAGGATGTAGCCCAAGCTCAAATCCAAGTATGCCAAGCATGGTAAAGACGTCAATCAGAGATTCGAAGACATAGAGCAAGCTCAACTCGAAGAAACCAAGCGCTATTCGAAAGGTAAGGAGCAAATGGAAATCGTAGACACCAAGCGCAAATCAAACGAAACAAAGCAAGTGCAAATTGTAGACGCCAAGCACAAATCGAACGAAACAGAGCAAGTGCAAATCATAGATGCCAAACGCAAATCAAAAAATACATAGTAACCACAAATCGTAGATATCAATAATAATCGAAGGTTCTCACTTTAGAAAATCATCCCAACTTATATAGCCATTCTTCCTTAACTGTTTGACATCGGCGCTCCTCCAACAATGGCAACATATCGGTGAAAGAATTTTTTTTTCTTCCGTCGCTTAAGGGTTGAAATACCCTTTAATAATAATTAAAATAATTATTATTATTTTATTAATAATAAATTAAACTTGGACCTTTGACAAAGGTTTGAGTTAATTTAATTATTAATAATAAACATAGACCTTTGCATTAAGTTAAGCTTGGTTTTAATAAAAACCCTTAATGTCTCCAAATGGTTTTAAGAAAAAACTTTAGCCTTGTCACCATGGTTTTAATAAAAACCCTTTAACATAAAGAAGCTTCTCAAGATATTCTTGACATCACACTCTTTTGATATCAACAAAAATACCTTTTGACATCAATGACAACTTATACATTTGAGCAAATGCAATGTACCCAAAGTGCCCAAAATTGCCAACAATCTCCCCCTTTGTCATTGATGGGAAACCTTTACTAAAAACACTTCTCAAGAGCCAAAACTAAAACCAACTGAAACCAACTGTGCTAACAACTAAGAATCTTCCTTTAAAGTTTTGCTCCCCCTGACTTGAAGCTTTCCTCTTCACTTTGAAGCTCTCCCCCTTACTCATATCTCTCCCCCTTTGTCATCAATGGCAAAGGGCCACCTTTGGGGCTCGGGACTAAGAATTAGCCTCTTAGCTTAGTCCCTCCCCCACCTCCTGATGAGGTGATTAATTTTGGGGTGGGAGTAAAACTCCCATTACGCACTGATCATCATCAGCGTCTATAACTTTATTGCTAGGCCTTCTCTTGAATTCTTTGTCCATATTCCTGTTCCTATCACTGTTCTTGTTCTTGTTCTCATCCCTGTTTTTATCCATGCCTTGATCCTTGGACCTGATCATGCCACTGTTCTTGTTCCTGTATTCTAGAATTTCAGCTCTACACTGTCTGACTGTGTGACCTTCATTGTTACACTTATAACAAGTAACAATGTTATTTATTTTAGGCATACCTATTCTTTGAATCCACCAGTTTTGACCAAACTTGTTTTGACCAAACCTGTTCTGACCAAACCTACTTTGACCAAACCTATTCTGACCAAACCTGTTCTGATCAAACCTATTCTAACCAAACCTGTTTAGATCAAACCTGTTCCTGATATTTGCCTTGTAATAAACTGCCTTGTGCCCAAACTGTTGACAAGAGTAGCAATACCCTTGAAAGAAATTATCTGTTAATGTGCGAACTAGTTTTCATTATTCACAGCAAGGTGTTAAATAATACAGCAACAACGGATTGTCGGAGGTTGCCAAACCAATCCAGCAAACAAAAGCAATTTGTTATAACGTAATAACAAATGCACAACAATATGCCTAAATAATGAACTACAGACAAAGTACGCTAACATCCCCCTTTATTACATTATTTGGGTAATGTAATAACTAATAGCTATACTAACATCCCCTTACATTATTTTGCAATACAAAGTGAGCTGCGAAACAATTCAAATTTGACACGTCCAAGTGCCTTAGTGAAAATGTCTGCAACTTGAGCATCGGTGGGAATGTCTTTGAAGCTGAATTCGGTGCTTTGGAACTTCCTCTCGAATGAAATGACATTGTGTGTCAATGTGCTTTGTTTTTTCATGATGGGTGGATTCTTGACGAGGTTCAGAACACCCCGATTGTCGCAAAACAAGTGTATTGGAGATTTTGATGGATGGCCCATACTTGTTAGAATGCGACGTAACCATATCACTTCGCACACAGCTTCACGTGCGGCGCGATATTCTGCCTCTGTTGAAGAAATAGCAACCACCTGTTGCTTCTTGCTGTGCCAAGAGACAGGACCGGATCCCAGATGAAAAATGTATCCAGAAGTTGACTTGCGATCATCAAATGATCCGGCATAGTCGGAGTCCGTGTATCCTTGCAAGAAGAATTTGTTGTTCCTCTTGTATTCTAGGCCATATTCTATAGTACCACGAACATAGTGAAGAACACGTTTTTTTGCTTTCCAATGAGTAATCTTAGGCTCCTGCATGAACCTCGAAAGATAGTTTACGAGCAAATACGAGATCCGGCCTAGTATTGGTCGGATATATGAGACTCCCAATCAGCCGTCGATAGAGAGTGCCATCTACAGGGGTGAGTCATCATGTCGCGATAACCGAAGTCCATTCTCCATAGGAGTTGCCATTGGCTTGCGGTCAGTCATGCGATATTTATCGAGCAATGTCTTGGCATACTTTTTCTGAGACACTTTGATGGTGTGCTCCTTCTGGCTGAATTCCAGACCAAGACAGTAATGGAGAAGTCCAAGATCTGTCATCTCAAAAGATTTGCACAAGTTTCTTTTGACGGGAGAGATCAAATCTTCCGAACTCCCCGTAATGAGCGAGATCATCCACATAGAGTACAAGCAACACTATCTCGGAACCCTGTTTCTTGAAATAGAGGTTTGCATCCGACGGACATCTCTTAAATCCATGCTTTGCATTAGGTGATTGTCCATTTTTATATACCAAGCTCGAGGAGCTTGTTTCGGACCATACAAGGATTTAACCAATTTGCAAACTTTCTGCTTGTTGGCCTTCCACTTCAAATCCTTCGAGGTGAGTCATATAGACTTCTTCTTGGAGATCACCATTAAGAAAGGCACTTTTGACATCCATTTGGTGAACTTTCCACCCATATTGTGCTGCCATAGCACACATAACCCGAATTGTGGTCATCCGAGCAGTAGGTGCAAAAGTTTCTTCATAGTCGATGCCTTCTTTTTGAGCATAGCCCTTTGCAACAAGACGGGCTTTATGCTTATCAATTGTTCCATCCGCCTTGTACTTGACTTTGTATACCCATTTGCAGCCAATAGGTTTCTTTCCATGAGGCAGATCAACAAGCTTCCAAGTTTTATTCTTCATCAGAGACTCATACTCTGTATCCATAGCGGCCTTCCACCGAGGCTCACTAAGAGCATCTTGCACCGATGCGAGGTTCAAGACTATCTATGGTAGACATGAATGCCCTGTCATCATCAATATCCATATCCTCAACTTCTCTACTTGGAGTCACAGAAAGTTCCTCAAAAGATTGACAAAGATCATCAACCTCACCAGTTTCTCTGGCTTCTCTTTCCTTTTGAGCCATACTGCGTGTACGAGGTCTATCCAAATTCAAATTGGGAGGAGTGGATAAATTTGCATCTCTGATTGTATTTGTACACCATTTAGGATTACGCTCGGTGGTGGTGAAGAAGATGTAGAAGGACCTCCTGTCTGTGTTGACGAAGGAATCTCCTCTTCCTTTGGTTCCACAATATCCTGGTGTATTGTAGATGTGCTCTGTGATGTGAAAGCTTCATCAAAGACAACATCTCTGCTGATATGAATTTTCTTGGTCAAAGGATCTATCAACCGATATCCTTTAGAGTGCTCAGAATATCCAAGAAAAATACATCTCGGTGTTTTCTCATCTAGCTTCTTCCTTTTTTCTTTCGGTATGTGCATGAAAGCTTGACACCCGAAAATACGTAGATGAGATATGGAGGGTTTTCGACCACTCCATGCTTCTGTGGAGTCATTCCTTTTAGGGCCTTTGTGGGTGCCCTATTCAAAAGATACAACTGCGGTGGTGACAGCTTCTGCCCAATATTGTTGCCCAAGAGTTGCACTCGTGAGCATACAACGAACCATTTCCATGATAGAACGGTTCCTTCTCTCAGCAACTCCATTCTCGCTGAGGAGTATAGGCGGTTGTTAGCTGTCTCTTGATCCCATGTTTATCTAGGAATGCAGAAAATTCATTAGAGGTAAACTCTCCCCCTCGATCTGAGCGGAGGGTTTTAATAGAAGCCCCTGACTCCTTCTCAACGGATTTCTTGAGCTGTTGGAAGAATGCGAAAGCTTCGATTTCGGTTTGAGAAAGAAAACCCACATCTTTCGTGAGTAGTCATCTACGAATAACTGAAAGTACCTCTTCCCTCCAACATTGTTGGGTGTGAAAGGACCGCATAGATCGGTGTGAATTAGCTCCAGAGGTTTTCGTGCTCGTGTAGAGCTCTTCTCAAATGGTACTCTATCTTTGCTTTCCGCTAGCGGTCGAGCACAACGGCAATGTGGCGAGAAAGGGAAGGAAGACCCTTTACCATCTCATACTTGCTGAGCTCAAGTAAGTAGCCAGAACTAAGATGCCCATATCTCTTGTGCCATAGGGAAGTTGCCTCCTTGGTAGAGTCAGTCATGGCAACATGTGGAATAGAGATAGCATCTAGTGCAAATAAGCCATGCTTATATGAAGCCATTGCAATCTGCTTACCCTTCCCGGTAATTGTACAACACTTCTTTCCATTCTCAACACGAAAGTTGACAACCATATTTCTGTCCGGGATTTGTGTCATCGACAACAAATTGTTGGCCAATCCCGGAACATAGAGGACCTTGTCAATCGACACTTGCCATCGGGAAGAGTGGCCGAAGCCGTACCCTCTCCCCTGAACCCCTGTAGGTTTTATCATCGGCAATGGTGACGGGTTTGCCCTCCTTGGCCACAAATGATTCAAACCACGATCCGTCGCCGGTCATATGTTTACTAGCTCCGGAATCGACATACCAAATAGGATCCCTCCGAGTGGAATCTGTGGTAGTCATGAGCACCTTGTGTGCCCATTCGGAATCCGAGTCGGATTCTTCAACATGACAACATTCGCCTGGGGTTGCTTGTTTTTATTTTGTGGTTTGTTTTGGCCTTTTTGCTTGTTCTTATGCCAACACTTGTTGGTGTCATGGTTGTCTTTCTCACAGATCTTGCACCACCTCTTCTTCTGTTGAGGTTGCTTGCCTTTTCCTTTCGTATCCTGTTGAGAATTTCCTCCTTTCTGAAAGTTGCCTCCTTTTTGCCCATTACCTTTCTTCCTAGAACCCTGCTTGTTGGTGTATAGGGCTGTATTGGAAGAATCATCCTTGTGAAGTTGGCGTGCCTCTTGTTGTTGAAGCAGATTGACCAACTCGATGTAGGTAATTTGTCGTTGGGACACCTGGATGGAGGTTATCAACATGTCAAATGAAGAAGGTAAAGCTCTCATCACAAGTGAAATGAGAAGCTTTTCATCCACGGTATCTCCTAGAGAACTCAATTTCTCTTTCAACTCAGACACTCTGCACGGGAAAGAGTTCAAGCTGTTTCACCCTGTCTCAAACTCGGGTTATGAAGTTGTTGTTGAAGATGAAGAATGGTGGATTCATTCTTCCCCTCATAGATGGTTCTAAGGGCATCCCATGCCTCTTTACCACTTGCTTTATCGGCTATATGAGGTTGCACTTCATCTGAAACGACAAACAAAATGAGCACCTTTGCTCTCCTGTCTTTCTTGTCAAAAGCAATCTGATCTGTTGAAGGACTCGTGGATCTTGCTTGTTGGTGAAGGCCTTGTTGCTACTCCGGTAACAATATCCCACAAATCTTCCATTTGGAGAATAGCCTTCATCTTATGTTTCCATGGTGTATAATTTGGACCTTTCAATAGCCGATGCGGATCGGTCATCAATTTTGCAACGGCGGCCATAGTGAAGGTTCCTTATATCACCAAATTGGTCCCCCTTTCGATATACCTTTTGCTAGGCCAATATACCGTACAAAATACCCGCCCTTACGTGAGGGAAACTATAGGTATTTAGAAAGATCAACAAAAATCACCCGCCCTTACGTGAGGGAGACTATAGGTGAATTTTAGAGATCATACGATACGTGGAACATAAGCGGTGCTGAAAGGGAATCGCCTTGTTGATGGCACCTACCATAGAAGATTCTTCTCATGCGTGGGGCGTAACTTCCCCTAAACACTATGAAGAATACTTCGTCGGGATTTACGCCTAAACACAAGTGCGATAAAGGGTAGTGGATGGAGTAAAAAATGCAAAAAATGGCGTACTTATTCCTCCCCGACGATTTATAGAGAACAAGCTCAGACGTCGTTATAGCGGCTATATTAGGCGGCGGATACGAGTAGCCAAATCACGACGGCTTTACCTGTAAGTGCTGGCGGAGGTATCGCAAATACCGAACTGCCTGCGAGTGCAAATAAATTGCACGAGATGGGTTTTATATTCCGGGGACTTTAAGGAGTGTTTGATTTTAATTTTTAATGTTATAGTGCAAAAATGAAATATGCAACATACAACAAAAAAAATGCCCACTAGAATAACCCACTAGGTGTCGGTCACAGCCGAAAATGCACCTTTTACAATGCCAAATTGCTATTTTTCATAAAAAATTACTCTCAATCCCCCTTTGATTTTTTTGAAAAAAATCCCCCCTTAAAAGGCTTTCTTTAACAAAGCATTTTGATAATTATTATCAATTTTAAAATTAAAATAAATAATTTTAATTTCTATAGTTTTAAACTTTAGAAGAAATAAATTAAAATTAAATTTAATTTATTAAAGTTTAAAAACTATATTAAAAAAAAATTAAAATTAAAAATTTTAATTAAAAATGATAATAATAAAAAAATGACTTTGACAAAAAAAAAATTATACCTTGGGGGAGTCGGCGGGATTCGAACCCCCGACCTGTAGGCTCCCTGAGCCTTACCGCACGGCTCACGACCACGTGAGCCAGCGGGCTGATCCGAAAAGATCAGTAGACCTCCTCCCTTATCAACCCGAATCCTCCTCCTCCTCGGCCTCTGCAGCTGCCGGCGCTCCTCTCTGCCGAGGCAAAAACACAGAAACACCGCTCCTCTCTACGGCTGCAAAAAAAATCTTCCACAGACCAATTTTTTTTTTTTTTTTTAACGGGAAGGGGGGGTGGCTCTGTGTTTTTTTTTTCTTTCTTTCCCGGCCGCGCGCGATTCGCGCTGTGCGCCCGGTGGGGGGGCCGTTTTTTTTTTTTTTTTCGGGAGGGTTTGGGGGGGGTGCCGCGCCCTGCGCGCAAATGGCGCCGGGGGGGGTTTATACCCCCTCCAATTCCCGCGCGGGCGGGGATTTAAAAATCCCGCGCGGGGGGGGTCCAGCGACGGGCCGCGGGATTTAAAAAAATCCCGTGCGCGGGAGGGGGGGGTTCTCCCCTCCTGTCGCTGTCGCAAGCCGCGGGGGGGGGGTTTATACCCCTGTGGGAGCGGGAGCGGAAATTTAAATTTCCGCTTCCCGCATTTTTTTTTTTTTTTTTTTTTTTTGGGGGGGGCCTCGAGGAGCGCGCGCGCAATGTGCGCGTCGCGCGGGGGTGGGGAGGGGAGGGGAGGTTCTCCGGACGTCACTGGACGTCTAACGGCCGGGGGGGGCGGGACAACTGTCCCTCCTCGCAGGACGTGACGTGACAGCGCTCGGCGCGCTGCGTCCTGCGGCTGGCGCTTCGGACGTGGCCGTCGCGTGCTGTCCGTGACGCGCGCAGGTCTGTGTGCGCGGGGCTCCCTTGCAGCGACAATTTTTTTTTTTTTTTTTTTTTTTAATTCTTCTCCGGCTGATATCGCGCGACAGACAAATCACGTCGCCGAGAGAGATAAAAAAATTAAAAAACCACACTATTCTCTGCCTCTCGTTGCTCCCTGCTCGTCGCTGGCTCTGATGCCATGTTAATGTGCGAACTAGTTTTCATTATTCACAGCAAGGTGTTAAATAATACAGCAACAACGGATTGTCGGAGGTTGCCAAACCAATCCAGCAAACAAAAGCAATTTGTTATAACGTAATAACAAATGCACAACAATATGCCTAAATAATGAACTACAGACAAAGTACGCTAACAATTACCACCTCTGAAACTGTCATTTACCTTTTTCACTTGAGCCATGCAATGTGAAGCTATGTGACCAAACCTATGACAAGCAAAACATCTGCCTTGAAACTTTCTTTTATTTGACCTCTTAGGTTCTGAAAACTTCTTCTTCTCATTCTGAATTCTGGTTTTTGTTTCTGTGCATCTATCATTCAAGGACTCATGATCTAAAATACTTTCCTCATCAGAACTCTCTTCCTTTTGGAGTCTTTTACTAGACTCTCCAACTTGTTCCTTGTGATGATTAACAAAACCAAGGCCTGTTTTATCTGTTGTCTTTCTTTGACATTTGATGAGAGACTTAACCTTTTTGGAGCTATCTTGAAACCTGTGAAGCTTATCCTTGTACCCCTTAGTTTTCTCTTTCAAAGAAGCCATTTTCTATTCTAACTCACTATACTCAAGAACCTTAGATTCTAACTCATCCTTGAGTTCTTGTGTCTTAGCTATAGAGAAGTCAAGACTTTCTATAAGATCATATCTCTCCATACAACATTCATCCAACTTATCCTTGAGTCTAGCATTCTTCTTTCTTTCCTTTTTCAAAGCACTAAGAGCACTAATAAGTTCACCTTTAAGATCTACTTCACCTTCCTCTATATGTTTGCTATTAGAATCATCAAAGCATTTTTCAGATTTCTTATCACTAGAGGTGCTACCCTTTTCAAAAACCATACATGCATCTTCTTTATAGTTTTTTGAAGCATCCTCATACATACTAGAAATCAAATCATTATTTGTGCAATCATCCTCAAGGTGATCAAAATTTCCACACCTAAGACATTTCATGATAATGAATCTATGTTTTGGTTCTTCCTCTTTTTCTGATATGAACAACATCTCATTTTCATTATCACTTGAAGAACTTTCACTATCACTACTAGAACACTTACTTGCTTTGTCTAGGTAGAAACTCTTCTTGTGTTTGTGAGAATACCTCTTTCTTTGATTACTGTGCTCATCTTTGTTTTTCCTATGATGCTTGTGCTTTTTAGAATCCTTGCTCTTACAGTCCTATTTATCATCATCACTTTCATCCTTGGAAATAGTACAGTCAGTAGCATAATGACCAAACTTTCCACAATTGAAACATCTTACGTTTTTCATATTTTTGTGCTTTCTAGAGAACTTGCCTTTCTTTCTGTAATATGCCTCTTCATCACTAGAAGACTCATCACTCTCTTGAGGCTGTTTACCTTTGGATTTCTTGGTAGCCTTGAAAGCTGTCTCCTTCTTGACATCAACCTTCACTTGAGTTCTCAACTCAAATGCTGCAAGTATACTATGGAGCTCATCCTTTTTCAACTTATCCAAATCTTTAGCTTCCTCAATAGCAGAAATCTTTTCACTAAATCTATTAGGAAGAGATCTTAAAATCTTATCACAAACATCATTTTCAGCAAGTTCAAGACCTAGGTCTTTCATGGAGTTAACAACCTCATCCATACAAAGCATGTAGTCACTAATATTTTCATAATCATTCATCTTGAGTTGTTCAAACATACCTTTGAAGTGTCTCAACTTGGCCTTTCTAACATTTGTATCACTTGTATGAACCACCTTCAACTGATTCCACATTTCACTAGTTGTCTTGTAGTGAATCACTTTGGTGAGATCTGCTTTCTATAAGCCTTTCAGGATTGCATTCATTGCTTTTGAATTACTGTGATGTAGGAGTCTTTCTTCTTTAGTATTAGGACCATGTTTAGGAATAGTGTACTCATTTTCAATTACTTCCCAAACCTCATTCTTAAGTTCCATTAGATGAACCTTCATCCTTGCACTCCAAAGACCAAAATCTGACCCATCAAGAATAGGTGTTGCATTGCCACTTGAATGATCCATTGTGTTCTTTACTAGCTTTTCCTTCAAGTCGTTAAACTTTTTGAAGGCACCCGCTCTGATACCAATTGAAGAACACAAGCTTATACTGAGAGGGGGGTGAACAGTATAAGACCTATTTTTACTTATTCCTTTATACTTCAAAATAGTAAAGCAATATACCTAAAGCAATATCAAAACAATGCACAATATCATCCACAAAGTGACACCAATTTTAACGTGGTTCACCCAAAAATCCTGGGCTACGTCCACAAAAATTTTCTCTAAAAGTTATCTCAAAGTTCTTTTGAAATCCTTCCCAATTACAATGTTTATGAGCCTCGGCTCAAGGGAGACACCTTCCCCAAATCTAAATTTATGAGCCTCTGCTCAAAGGAGATACCTTCCCCTCTGCTCTAGAAATGATCCCTCAGAAGATCAACTGCCTCTACCTCTTGCCAACACGTGGAACTCCTTTCCACCGAAGACCTCCTATCCTAAATTCTTAGCCTAAGATACCTCTGCCTTCTATGATCATGTCCATAGCAGCTCAGCTTCATGTACCAACACAGTCAGTCGGTCTAGTACAAGTCTTCCTCTGTCTATCAGATCTGTCCAACTCTTTGAACAAATCAATCCTCTACACACAAGCCTTCTCAAATACTTGCCAAATCTGTCCTCGGGTTCTTCTCAAATAACCAAAGCACCTCTATCCTCAAGTTCTCTAATATAACTCTCAAAAACTCAGCTCACAAGTCCTTTGCTAGGACCTGTCCAAATCTGCTCACAAGTCCCCACTGGAACCTGTCCAAAACTTGCTCACAAGTCCCCACTCGAAACCTGTCCAAAACCTCAGCAAGCTCACCAAGAAAAACTTGCTTATCATGAACCCACAAAGAGAATTGTTAGAGACCCAATGTGATTCATAAATCTCATAGAAGCATAAAGAGAATTGTTAGAGACTCAATATGTTCTATACTTAACTCCCAATCTCAATCTCAAATCTCATAGAAACATAAAGAGAATTGTTAGAGACCCAATATGTTCTATACTTAACTCCCAATCTCAATCTCAAATCTCATAGAAACATAAAGATAATTTTTAGAGACCCAATATGTTCTATACTTAACTCCCAATCTCAATCTCAACTCAATCTCAAACTCAAAAGAATAAGATAGATGTAGTATGATTTTCTCAAGAATATGAAACACAACCCAACAATTGCCAACCATGCAATATCTCATATAACAATGATACTTATATTCTTTTCACCAACAACTAGGGTTTCATCATCTCAAAGCAAGTAGCAAGACTTACTAACATAAACCCTATTGCAAAAATGCTTCCTCTTCCTCAACCAGAATTATACATTCACCCAATAACTTTAATGCATAAACAATATTTAATATCCAAAAAATAAGATTCACACCAAAGAATACCTAGTAGACAACCTTTTCACTCCAAACTCAATTTTAGAAAATATACCATAAACAACATACATGGAAGATGTTGCCCATACCTTTACTTTGATGAAGAAGGAGAACTCAAAATCTGTCACAACACTAACTCTCAATTTGCCACTAATTAAAGTTAGCAACTATACAATAATACACAATAATAAAGATCCAAAATAATACCTTATTTCTCCAACTTAGTAAAAACCACCAAAGTACAATATATATACAAAGTAAAACCTCTTTACACCTTAATATTCCACATAAACATTAAACATCAATAAAACAATGTCAAAACAAATATGATACCTTAACCTTATACCTCCCGCGCATTCACAGCCACTATCCTTTGCACACCTCGACCAAAAGAAAAATCCAACGAAGAGAATCGAACTCGGTACCTTTGCCTTCTAGTGCTTTCGCTTAAACACCACCACCGTTGGGTCACAAGTGCCCAACGAAATACTACAGTACTGCCCTCTCTTTTATCTTCCTTTGATGCCAAGAATCTAGAAAACGTAAACGTCTTCCACAAACCACATGCAAACTAGTGAGCGCTATCCAAGACGTAAGTCACTGAATGCTTGCATTAGTCATCTCACAGCACAGTCTAAAAAATGCAGTTCAGGAGTAATTGCCAATCCACTATCATCACACAAAAAGTAAGGATGTAGCCCAAGCTCAAATCCGAGTATGCCAAGCACGGTAAAGACGTCAATCGGAGATTCGAAGACATAGAGCAAGCTCAACTCGAAGACACCAAGCGATGTTCGAAAGGTAAGGAGCAAATGCAAATCGCAGATGCCAAGTGCAAATCGAATGAAACAGAGCAAGTGCAAATTGTAGACTCCAAGCACAAATCGAACAAAATAGAGCAAGTGCAAATTGTAGATGCCAAGCGCAAATCAAAAAATACAGATTAGCCACAAATCGTAGATATCAATAATAATCGGAGGTGCTCACTTTAGAAAATCATCCCCACTTATATAGCCATTCTTCCTTAACTGTTTGACATCGGTGCTCCTCCAACGATGGCAACATATCGACGAAAGAATTCTTTTTTCTTCCGTCGCTTAAGGGTTGAAATACCCTTTAATAATAATTAAAATAATAATTATTATTTTATTAATAATAAATTAAACTTGGACCTTTGACAAAGGTTTGAGTTAATTTAATTATTAATAATAAACATGGACCTTTGCATTAAGTTAAGCTTGGTTTTAATAAAAACCCTTAATGAGTCCAAATGGTTTTAAGAAAAACCTTTAGCCTTGTCACCATGGTTTTAATAAAAAACCTTTAACATAAAGAAGCTTCTCAAGATATTCTTGACATCACACTCTTTTGATATCAACAAAAATGCCTTTTGACATCAATGACAACTTATACACTTGAGCAAAGGCAATGTACCTAAAGTGCCCAAAATTGCCAATACCCATTTTATCATAAGGCTTCTTGACCATATTGAAATCACCACATATCAACCAGACCATGGTGTTGGTAAGGACAAAGCACACCATATCCAAAAGGGCACATCTATCTTGGACCTCATTAGAGGCACAAATATTAATAATCCTAAAGGAAATATCACCAAATTTAAGCATAATCCAAACTGCGTGGTGAGAGGAGTTAGAATCCCTAGTGACAAAATTGCTTGCCCAGTTATTACTAAGAAAAATGATAGCAACTCCACTGCCATGATTGTGGTTGGTAGTATACATCTGACTGTCAATCCATAACATAGAATAAGAAAATTGTAAATTGAAACCTGCCACTTTGACTTCTTGTAAATATACAAAATTTGGACAACCATAGAGACTAGAACGGGTAGAAAGTTCATCCCAAACCATGTAAAGATGAACAGGGTCTATAAACCCATGCACGTTCCAAGAGATAAACGATATTAAAAAGAGTTGATTTGCATACCCCACTGGCCTCAGTCGCATTATCCATCAACAGGTGATAGGGCTTATTCCTAAATGTGTTCATGGTGGTGGAGGAGGAAGAAGTTTGTCATCGCTTGTCCAAATGAGCAAGTCGTTCACCTCACAAAGGGATAAAATACAGTCATCCTAAGTTTTAAGAGAAACTTCCTTCAGCCCCTACCTTGTCTGGATAATCCAAGGGCACAGTGGACCGAATCCCTTTTTCATGGTCTACATTCTCAATGACTAGAGGAGGAGAGTGGACAGGAGTCGAATCCATAATTGGTAGCTACATGGGAGGGTTAGGTGTTAGGGCTTGAGCATACATGGCCATTGTGTGCCCTGCCTGAGTGGCCTTACCACCTTTCCCTTTATTGCATGAAACTTTAGTCCACTCACCATCCTTTGATGGAGGTTGTGGGGTCGTGGGATATAAAACAACACCAGATATCAGGGTAGACGTCTTGGCCTTAAATTTTTCAGCTATCAAGGGGTAATCCTTAATGCAGGGGAGGCTCATTGGAAGTGATGACATGTTTTAGGGAAGTTGATATACACAACCTGCTAATGAATATGGGTAGAACCAAGCTGAATGCCAATATACTCCTTCAGGGTTTTAGCTAGGTCAACCTTGATACACATTCTCCTACTAGGTCGGACCGACATGAACTGAGAGGGTTCATCATAGATAAATTCACCAAGGATGAACACCAAATTTTTTAGAAAGTGTCAGCATGCAGTGGGGAGATTTAGGAGTTCTACCCAAACAGGCACAACCAGGGAAATAAAATTAGAAATTGTGAAATCTTGACTCCACAGCTTAAAGATGAGTAGTAAACTATTAATGTAACTAGGACTCTTATTGAGGACCTTATTGGCTTGGTCATGGCTACCAAAATAGAAATGAAAAAAACCTTTAGAGAGATTTTGGAAATGGTTGACTTGAATCTCATATGGATGTTAATACTGCTCAATTTAGTTTCTAAGGACATGCTCAATGGGAATCTGACCCAAAAAATACCTTATAAGAGTATTGCCTTCAAACCAGGAACATCCCTGATTGAATTAGTGTAGAATAATCATAAAATCAGGTTCAAAAATACCTCATGGTACACCTTGGGAATGAATTTGTGCACCTTCATAGCCATTCCTCTCACCACTAGCTTTAGACAAAGCCAAGGGAGGAGAAGTTGACATAATAACACCCACAGAGCAAGTGTAGCACGAAAGTCGACACAAGCTCCCAGAGAATGAATAGAAACTTCCAAAAATCCTAGGAAAACTCATAGACCGACATAAACGCAGCAGAGCCAGCTAACATATTTTCAATTAGCAACCAACAAGTCCTCCATAAAAATATATTTTGCATGGTATATGAGTGTAAACTATATTGTTTGAGATTCAATTCTAGTCAAATTTAGTAAAGATAAATTTATAATAAAATAACAATGAATAAAAAAACTATACTAATCAAATGTGTAGGGAATTGTATAAAGAATAGGAAATATGATATTTAAGGATATCATATCAGATAATACCATGTATAACTTTGAAAATAATTGCTCAACATCCTAGAGTTAAATTGGTGAATTTAAAGTCATTGTACATATTTTTAGTGAATTACTAGGCACTCTTATAGAAGTTTAGCTATGAATGTCAACTATCTAAAATAGTAGAGTACTATAGGTGTTTTTGCAACATGTGCATCCCATATAAAATGATATAATATTAGATAAGACTCTTCATATGTGTAACTATAAAACTTAGTTTCCCAAATGCTCTATAACATTTTGGGTGATAGTGAGTACAAAATCTATTTAAAAACCTAAAAAAATTCAAGTAGTCCTAAAAGTGTAAATATTGTTATTAAAATCAATGATATTAATATTATTATTTTTCTTTTAAGAACTCAATTTCACCCACTTATCATCCACATTTTTAACTAAAAATCTTAATATATAATTTTATTTTTTATGAACTCAATTTAACATATTTCTAATGTTAGGAAAGAATTTGCCTATTTTTTAACATATTCCTCTTTCTAATTATTTTTCCACCAAATATACATATGTAGAATATGGAACTATAAAAACTAAGGAAAAAATATATTTTATAATTAATAAAGAGTACAAATTTGATATGAGAAATAAAAGCATATATTAGAAACCTTTTAATAACAATATCATCAAACATTTTCACTTTTTTGTTGAGACCTTTTTATGGAATATTTTTATAATATTTTAAATTACAATGATTGATAACATCTATTAGTTATATAACCCTTAGTCTTATCTATATTGATCAAACTTGAAATGTCTATTTATTTCTTAAAAACAAAAATCCAAAATCCAATACAACAACAATTCTACCTTGATAACCCCTAATTTGTGGGCTTATATAAATGAAGAGTTGAGCATCAAGTTCAATAAATTTTAGTTAACTTTATAAAATATTCAATTTATAATTTTCAAGCTAAAGAAGGAAATAAAAAATAAAAATGCATTATAAAGTATAAATTCATCAATAATCAATAGCTTAGAATTCAAATAACCAAGAGAAAGAAGTCAAGTTGGAATTTTAATAAGATAACTCACTCCATGTCTAATTAATGGATAGTAGATATTCTAAAAACAACCAGAACTAGTAGCATGATGGCAAGCAAACCCTATGGATGACCTAGTCAAAATATTATTTTAGCTTTAAAAACATGAGGTTGGATAATCTCATCCACTTCAACATACATTTTTAGCTCCCTAAATTTGAAATGAATATCATAATTTTTGATGAATTATAACACCAATAAATGAATGGACCAAAATGAATGGGTATAAATTGAGCACCAATTTTCCCTTCTTCATATTATGATAATATTTTATAAATAATTTACATGTATATTAATGCTTGAATCTTTCTATAGAGTAATATTCTTAATTTAAGGTTCTAATTTTTAAATAAGTCTATTAGTAAATTGATGATCATCTTCATATCCCGACACATGTTTAATATTAGGAATCATTTTGCAAGTGTATATTTCATGCTTTTATATGTAACACATTTTTTATATTGTGGTTAGTTCTATTTTAATTAATAATATATCTAGAGTACAATGTAAGGATTTTATTTTTTGATGGATGAAAATAGTTAAATTTTTCAATGTTTGAATATTTTTTTTTATAATTTTAAAGTTTATTTACAAACCAATAAAAACCTCCCTTTTAACACAAATTGTTATGAAGTAGTGATATTTTAAATAGAATGATGGATGTTATAGATAGTTTTTATCCTTATGAACCACACACATTAGAGCAAATAAAATTTGTAATTTGACAAGATATAATTGTTGATGTCAAAATTGGCATTGATAAATCTATCAAAGCAAGAGAAAGAATGCTTTTTATGACCAATATGCATAAGAAGGAAAAATGTTACATAGCTAAAGAGTCACCAAATATAATGATAAGCTTATAAATCCTCTTATTTATCCTTCATTCATAATGGCACATGAAATATCATGAAATAAGGATTATTTTTCTCTTTTTTGTCAAGTAACTAATTACAAAGTTCTATAAGAATATGAATATAAGATATACATTCATACATCATGTTGTTATCCAATAAAAGGAGCATCTCAATCATAGAGATGACTTGGTCTAACTAGCCTTGGATGCACCAACTAGACCACATCATGTTTATAATAGGTGGTTGGTAGATAAGCCAAGGGATATTTTCATTAATAGTTTAGATCAGGTTGTAAGACCTCTTATAGGTGGTGTAGTTAGGAAACCCTTGTTAGAGGCAATGATCATGTTATACAGGATTTGCATTAGTTTTTTTTAGATCAAGTGTGAATTTTTTTAAAGAGTTAATGTTGATGAAAGATAGAATCATCCTCATATAACTCTATTGACATCCTAGAAAGTATCCTCTATGGTCCATTTTTAACCAATATTTTAAATAAGAAAAAATCATGTTTATCCATCTAATAGCATATCCAAGGACATGAGTGTGAAATTGGTTAAACATGTAGCAAACATAAGTTATATAGTAGGTTTTCAAGCAACTATTAAAATCAATGAAATTTTTAAATTTTAAATTTTAAATTGTAATCATCCAAATTATCATTGTTTGAGTATCTAAATTATAATTTTAACCATTATTTTCTATTTTAATAGATCGAAATTATAATTTAAGTTGTAATAAAAAAATTTAAATTTTTTTATTGAAAGGAATACTTACCAAACTCCCCCCCCCCCAAAAAAAAAAAAAAATAAATAAATAATAATCATTTGTTAAAAGAATAAATTACTCAAAGTTTTACATGATCAAAAAAAATTAGAACATAAAAAAACAACATAAGTTTTATATAGCTAAAAAAAACAATTATACAACTCTAAATAGTTTAAGACCAAGAACCTTAAAAAACCATAAACAAAAATATTAACATTTTAACCAAATTATCATAGCTCCCAATGTCTAGGATCACTATATATTATTAAATATTTGAGCATTCCATATATGTGGCCAATATTAACAAACAAACATTCGTATAAAATCACAATAATACAAAGTAAAATGGCCAACATCATTCATGCAATAACATGAAGAAAAATAGTAGAATTACTCAAACTGTATACAAGCTTCTTTATTTGATGCTTGAAATACATATATTCTTTGATACAATACATGGAGCTTTGTCTCCATTATATAACCTTAGAAAGGTGAATCTTCAATACTTGACTATTGCACTCCTTACATATCCAAGAGATGCATCCTTTCATATTCCACACATAAGATAAGCCTCTCATGTCTTTTGGCTTCTCATGTTGCCACTTGTATACATGACTCTTGACTCTCTATTTTCACATTTTATTCTATGATACTTTGGACACTCTTACATCTATACACATGCACACTCTATTACAAGAATTTTGGACACTTTCACACTCATCATACTTGCACACATAATTATATGAAACTATTTGCTTTGCACACATAGCACATTTAGTAAATTTAAATAGTTTAACTGATATCACTATTGGATTGTATCCAAAGAAAAATAATTATACAACTCTAAATAGTTAAAATCGAGAACCTTAAAAAAATATAAACAAAAATATTTGTGTTTTAGCTAGATTATCATAGGTCCCAATGTTTAGGATCACAACATATTATGCAATATTTTAGAATTCAATATATGTGGTCAATATTAATAAAAAAGCATTTATATAAAATAACATTAATATGAAGTAAAATAACCAATGTCATATATGCAATAACATGAAGAAAAACTTGTAGTAGAATTTCTCAAATTGTATACAAGCTTCTTTATTTGATGCTTGAAACATATATATTTTTTGATACATTACATGGACCTTTTTTCCATAATATAGCCTTAGAAATATGACTCTTCAATACTTTACTATTGCACTCCTCACATATCTAGGAGATGCATCCTTTCATATTCCACACATAAGATAAGCCTCTCATGTCTTTTGGCTTCTCATATTGCCACTTGTATACATGACTCTTGACTCTCTATTTGCACACTTTATTCTATGACACTTTGCACACTCCTACATCTATACACATGCACACTCTATTACATGATACTTGCACACTTTCTCACTCATCACACTTGCACACATAATTTGATACTTGTGCACATTTTCACTCTTCACTCTTGCACACATAATGACACTTGTGCACATCCTACACATGAACATATACATAAGCAAAAATATAAATTACACTCCTAAAATATATACTCACACACTAACCTATTACATATTTATAGTCGTACCATAATATACCATGGGGGTACATTAGAATGTACCAAATAATGTAATATTATACAACCCCCCTATATTACATTATTTTGTTATTGAAGACTTTAGTATTCTCTCTCTAATTCTTTCTCTTGTCCTTCTGCTTTGATTTAGGCATTACCTCTATTTATTATCCATAGTAGAAAATATTGAATTGTATTCGATCTAGCTTTTTATTTCCTATCTTTTAGAGAAATCAAACAAATCATTATTAGTCTATTTTGATGGCAAATTTGATCTAATATTCCTTTTGAAAATCCAATTATGTTTAAAGAAAATATTCCATATTTGATGGTAGGGTTATGCATAGTGGTGAATATTCACAAATTGGATGTATATTAGGATTTCCAAAATTGGAAATTTGTGAATATGAGGACCCTCAACGTTGGCTCATTCACTTGAAATTTTTGAGACCAATGTTTTCTTAGGGTCAATTCACCACAATATATATCCAACCATATGTATATTTGTACTTGTTGGAAAGACATTTTCAATCTTGATCTAATGGTGGTTTTTTTATGAAGTTATAAGGTGATTTAATAGGTCAAAATTTATCCCAAATATGACCTTAATTTTTAAGGCTTCAAATACCCCAAATTTTGGTGTGAAGATGATTGATTTGTTTTTCTTAGGATTTGCCTTGATTCACCTTGATTTCGATTAGGATTTGCTATTTTTTTACAAGTACATTTGGAGTCCAACCCCGTATGCATAACCCTATTTGATGGAACCCATAGCTTATATATTTATAACACATTTCATGTTTTCATTTATAAATTTGAGCAACTGAGATAAGATTACTTGATAATCTTAGAACATATAAAACATCATCTAGTACAAAATTTTAGAATTACATGTTAGGCATAATTTTTCCAACTCTTTGAACATACTAAATCTTATCATATACAAATTTTAGTGGAGTTTTAGGTCTAACTTCTATTGATTCAAACCAATGAAAATTTATAATCATATGATAACTACATCCTAAATCAATATACCATATTTTTTTTACTTTCATAATATTTTTATGGGATTAAAATGAATTGATTCCATATATTTAATAGAAGTTTTGAAAATATCTTCTATTATTTTATCTCTTAAATTAAAAATATTGTCTTGATGTATTCACATTTCTTTGCTACCTATCAATTTAAATTTCTTCAAATACTCAAATTCAAATCCTTTAGGTGGAAAACTTTATGGTTCCCAAATGATTAATTTTGAAAATCAATTTTTTTTTGTAAATACTTCCATCAATTCTTATTTCCTTTTGGAGTAGACTTCATTATCTATTTATGTAGAAAATAATGTAGGACAGTATTGAAATACAATCGAGTATATATGCAAAGCATCACTGAGAGATCAAGAACTGGTTGATTATTCCATGGGATCAACTTTGTATAAATAGTAAAGTTGATCAGTGTGAGTCATTGGATTACAACAACTCAACAAATCTAAACTAGTCTAAACTAAGAGTTCACCTACCTCATGGAAGAGTGGTAACTCAAGTTAGACTATCCTAGTAGAACTTAAGAGAACTAAATATTTATTCTAACACCCCCCCTTAAGTGATACTAGGGGTGAAAGGAACATCAAGAGATGAGTCCCGACAACAAGGCCTGATGAGGTACTCATGTACAAATACTGGTGTTACCCAAAAAAATGAGTCCTGGTAGAAAGGCCTTATTAGGTACTCATGTACAAATAACTACATTTTGGAGAGATGGTGAAAAAACCACATGGGAAAAAACCATCTTCCAAAATGAAGAAGAAGAAGAAGAGAGGAGAGGTGAAAACCTATATGCATCCTCCTAATGCAACTGCCTTATCCCAAGTTTCTCATGCAACTAAATGTAACGTGGAGAAGCAAAGGACTTGGTGAAGATGTCTGCAATTTGATTTTCTATGGGAATAAACTCCAAGCTTAGATCCCCTTGCTAAATATACCATCGAATGAAGTACATGTAAATCTTAATGTGCTTGGTGCACTGATGCTCAATTGGATTGTGAGCAATATGAATTGTGCTCTGATTGCCACACCAAAGGGTAATAGGTTTGTTATGGAAGAAACCAAATTCCCTCATTATCTAACAAAGCCAAAGAGCTTCCTGATTGGCTAAAATTGTTGTCCTGTATTTTGCCTCTGTAGATGATAATGCTACTGCTTCTCATTTTTTGCATAACCAAGCAATGTTAGCATAAGATATTTTATTGTATTACATTATTATGCAAAATTATAGCGCACGTATAGCTATCCAAGTAGGTAGGTAATGCAACCATTTGTTTTTCCATAACCACCAAACTACTTCACAATGTAACCTATTTAATCATATGCAATACATGAGTTTCATTGCTTCGTAGAAATCAACATGGTATCAGAGCTTGGTGATCAAGCATTGGGAAGGTGGTTACCATATATAACTACTCCAACCGTAGGAAGCAAAGCAATATTGGGAAGCAAAGTAATCTTGGGAATGTAGAAGACTCAGTGAGGTGAGACACAAAACATGGTTCAAAGATAGCAAGACACATCACATGGGTCAAAGATAGCACATGGGATGAGATATAGCATGTGGGTCAAGGACAACACATAGGGTGAGATACAACACGTGGATCAAGGACAACACGTAGGGAAAGGACAAGAGGTCAATGGTTCGAGTAAGACATAGCACACGCAGGTAAAAGGAGTCAACACGGGGAGTGGTTTAATGAAGGCAACTGAAATCCTATGTGGCTTTTGTTTCTTTTAAAGGTCTCATAAAATCCCACATGAAGAATGTGGGACTAAATTTTTTTTCCTTGGTATGCCTGACGTTGTCTATAAATATATTGTTGCTTCTACCTTGTTCCATTGAGCGTAGTGGCTCATGTGGTATTCATGGTGCTTATTTGGAGGGATATCGTAGTTTCGACTCCCCTCAAGAGTTTTTTTTTATGCCCAACTCCACACAATGTCACCCTCCTTCGCATAGTGACACCCGCTCCGCTCGAATGACACCCTATCTAGAAGAATGATGTCTTTCTTGCCATAATGATGCCATGTCTACCTGAATGATGCCCTGTCTACCTGGTTGATGTCCCAGCAAAAAAAATTGATGCCCTAAGAAAAAAAAAATTGTCAATTTTTTGTCATTTTTTTTCTAAAGTTTTTTTTGACCTCAGAGAGTCAAATTTTCCACACCAGAAGCTACTTCTCATTCCATAGAGAGCACATGAGTAGTTTTTTCATCTCGAATTTCATACCAAAGCATGTTTTTCGAGGTATTCTTCCATACATCCATTCTTCCCTTTCAAGTTGTTTTGGAGGGATAAGTAGTTTCTTATTGGAATTGGAAAGGGTTCCCACATTGTTCATTTTGCAACAAGGGGGGATCTCTATATGCATTTATTTCTTGCAAAATTCTAAGACAAAGGGGGGAATAAAATTATGGAATGTGAATATATGTTATTCATCTCAAAACTGGCATTGTAAGAGGTGCATTTTCAATGGAAACCAACACCTCAGGTAGTTAAATTTGTGGGCATATGTGGACGTTGTTTTTTTCATTTAAATTTCCTATTTTATTTTATTAATAATCACACAATAAAAGCAAAGAAAATGCCCCAAATTTATACACATGTTTATGCAATTTATTGCACAGTAGCGTTTGGTATATACAATACCTCTGGCCCACACTTACAGGTTATGTTGTTGTGATTTGGACTACTATATTTAATGCCTAATATAGCTACAAAAATGATGTATGGGCTTGTTCTCTATCAATCATTGGGGATAAATAAGGTAAACCAGTTTTGATATTCACCTCATTCATACCCAGATCATGATTATTGTTAGGCATAAATCCTGATGAAGACCTATCCAAAGTGTTTAGGGGAAGTTACACCCCATGCATGAGAAATAGACCTTATATGGTAGGTGTCATAAATAACACTATACCCTTTTAGTATCACCTAAGTTCCATGTATTGTGTTGCTCGTATATACTTATAGTCTCCCTCATGTAAAGGCAGGTATATACAAAGTAGTTACGATATATAGGTCTGGTAGGTATAAAGAAAGGGAGACCAATTGGTGATATAAGAAATATTCACAATGGATATTATTCATAAATATCTCTCAGATTCATAGTTCCTAAAAGGTTATAACTTTGTACCATGAAATACAAAGATGCGTGCCATTTTTCAGGTAGAAGATTTTTGGGATGTAGTGACTGGCACTACAAAATACCCCCAAACAGTAGGAGCAGATCAAGAAGCCTTTGATAAGAAGGATAAAAGAGATCTCATGTTTATCCTACTTGCTACTACAGATGAGGTCCAACCTCATATCTATGATGCCAAAACCAGTAAGGAAGCTTGGGATGCTTTGATTACTATTTATGAAGGTAAGAATCAGTCCACTATTCTACATATTCAAACTCAACTACATACCCTCAGTATGAACTCTAGTGAGACAGTTGACCTATTCCTCTACAGAGTGGTGGAATTGAAAGCCAAATTAAATACTATGGGAATACTAGTGGATGAGACTCTCTTGACCTCTGTCATCTTGAGAGCATTGCCAAAGTCCTATAATATATTGATAACCTCTCTTAATGTATCTGGTAGACAAGTGTCTTTTGTGGAATTGGTGAATTTGCTTCAATTTGAGGCAACTTAGATACAAAAGGATGAAGTACCATATAATGTCCTCTACACCAAACAAGGGGGTAAGAAACAAGGTCAGTTTCAAAAAGGAGGATCTTCCTTAAAGGGAAAAATGAAAAAACATCAACAAAAAGATAAACAGTATTGCAATATTTGTGATATGAATAACCGTGACACCAACAGGTTTTGGTTTAAGAACAAGCAACAAAGTGACCAAGATCATAAGAATAAGGGCAAAGGAAAATACAAATCCTAGAAAAAGAATAAGCAACCCAAGGGGCATGTTGCTTATGCTGAATCAAACTCAGACTCAGATTCTATAGGATCAGACTCGATTCCGAATCTAAGAGATCACACAAGGTGCTCATGACTCATACTTCATCTTCACAGATAGATGTTGTATGGTATATTGATTCATGGGCTAGTAAACACATGATTGATGATAAATCATGGTTTGAAACCTTTGAGGAGAAAGAAGGTAAGCCAATAACAATTGTTGATAATCAAGTCTACCAAGTGAATGGTGAGGGTGATGTTTCTATTACTCTTCTAGATGGCAAATGTCAGATTGAAAAAGTACTCTATTTACCTGGATTGGCTAATAATTTGTTTTTAGTCCCTCAGATGTTGGATCAAAATATGACTGTTGTATTTCATGTTGAAAAAGGTAAAAAGAGATGTTTTATATCCAAAAAGGGGAAACATGTAGCAACCAAATCATACAAACATGGATTGTTCATCTTAGATGCCATTTCAACGCCTCATGTTGAACTGGCATCAACTACAAAACATGCTACTTATCTATGGCATAAGATATATGGGCATCTCAGTTCTAGATATTTTATTGAGTTCATCAAATATGAAATGGTGAGAGGACTTCCCACCCTCTCATCCACATTGCTAGTTTTCTTGTATTGCTTAGTAGGGCAGCAACACCAGGTACCATTTGAAGCAAGCTCTTTTAGAGCTAAGAAACCTTTGGAGTTGGTACACACCGATCTGTGTGGTCCTATGCCAACTAGCTATGGTGGAAAGAAGTATTTTCAATTGTTTGTTGATGATTACTCCTAGAAAATGTGGGTTTTCTTCCTTCAATTGAAATAAAAGGTATTTTTGTACTTTCAACAATTCAAGAAGCTTTTTTAGAATGAGTCGGGATGTTTCATCAAAATCCTTCACTCAAATAGAGGGGGGAATATAATTCCAAGGAATTTTCATCATTTCTGAAAGAACATGGGATTAAGAGACAACTGACTACAACCTATACACCCCAGAAAAATGGAGTTGCAAAGAGGAGAAATCATTCCATTGTGGAAATGGTTCGATGTATGCTAAAGGGAGCACATCTTGAGGATCAGTATTGGGCAGAAGTAGTAAACACAACATCATACCTCTTGAATAGAGCACCCACAAGAGCTCTATAGGGTAAAAATCCACAAGAAACATGGAGTGGTAAGAAACCCTCCATTTCTCATCTAAGGATTTTTGGATGTAAAGCATTCATGCATATATAAAAATAGAAAAGGAAGAAGTTAGATGAGAAGACCCTACATTGTATCTTTCTTGGTTATGATGAGCATTCAAATGGATATCGATTGATAGATCCTATAACCAAGAAGACACATATAAGTAGAGATGTGGTATTTGATGAAGCTTTCACATAAAATAACACTTCTAAAGTTGTATACCTTGAGGAAGATGAGCCTAAGAAAGAGACTTCACCTCCTTAGAACAAGATTCCAAAATGGTATACCAATACATTGAGAGATTCCAAGTTGGTATCACTTCCAGATCTAACTCTAGATTGACCTTATACTCATAGTAGGACTCAAAAAAAGATAGTAGAGGCATCAACTTTAGAAGTTTATGAGCTTTACCAACAATTTGATTAACTATCTATGGATGCAGCAGAAGATATATAAATGGATATGGAGGATGAGAGGGTTTAATTGACAACATTGGATGAAAATGAAAATACAATAGTTCAGGATGCACTTAGTAAGCCTTAGTGGAAGACTTCTATGGAAGCAGAACATACATCTCTCATGAAAGCCTTCAGGAAAGAAGACCATTGGCTACAAATGGGTATTCAAAGTAAAGTATAAGGTAGATGGTACTATTGATAAGAATAAAAACCATCTTTTTGCAAAGGTCTATGCTCAAAAATAAGGCATAGATTATTAAGAGACTTTTGCCCCTACTGCAAAAATGACTACCATAAAAGTACTTTGTGCTATTGCAGCTCATTTTGGGTGGAAGTTACATAAGATGGATGTAAAAAGTTCTTTCTTGAATGGTGACCTACAAGAAGAAGTGTACATGATTCAACCAAAAAAAATTGTTGTTGAAGGGCAAGAATAGAAAGTTTGTAAGTTGATCAAATCCTTGTATGGGCTGAAACAAGCTCCTCAAGCTTGGTACATCAAAATTGATAGTCACCTAATGCAACATGGTTTCCAAAGAAGTCCATCAGATGCAAATATCTATATAAATAACAATGGTTATGACAGGTATTTTGGTACTAAATGTATATAATCTAATCATAACAAGCAATTCAAAGAGTATGATTGATACAATGAAAAATGATCTAAAAACATCCTTTTTAATGACATATCTAGGACTTCTTCACTATTGTCTTGGTTTAGAAGTGACTCAAAAGAAACATCATATCAGAGTTACCCAAAATAAGTATGCCAAGATATTGATTGATAAATATCACATGACTGATTGTAAGTCTAAGGCTACTCCAATGTAGGCTGGACTTAAGCTATCTTGATATGATCAATCTCCACAAGTAGATAGTACTCTCTATTGTCAACTAATTTGGAGTCTCATATATCTTACAAATACCAGGCCATATCTCAGTTTTGTTGTGGGTTATATTTCACGGTTCATGCAGGACCCAAAGGTGAGTCATTGGAAAGTAGCAAAAATAGTTCTTCATTATGTCCGTGGTACAACTAATTTTGGCTTGGAATACAAAGAGAATAACAAGGTCTATCTACAAGAATACATAGACTTTGACTATGCTAGATCTATTGATGATCGAAATTCAACTTTTGGTTATATTTTCATCTTGGATCTAGTCCTGTCTCTTTGCATAGTAAAAAGTAGCAGGTGGTTGTTATTTCTTCTATAGAGGCAGAATATCGCATAGCCAGTGGAGCAGTCTACAAGATAATTTGGTTAAGTCACATTCTTAAAAACATGGGCCTTCCAAAGAACCTTCCACTTCATTTGTTTTGCGATAATCAAGGTGTTTTGAATCTTGTCAAGAATATAATTTTTCATGATTGCACCAAACACATCGACACTAGGTGTCATTTCATTCGAGATGAAGTTCCAAAGCATCATATACAGCTCCAATATATTCCCACTGATGAGCAAGTTGCGGATATCTTCACCAAGGCACTTGCACATTTCAAATTTGAATTGTTTCACAATGCTCTTTGCAGTTGCCAATAATGTAATAAGGAGGGATGTTAGCATAAGTCATTTTATTGTATTACATTATTATACAAAATTATAGCACACATAGGCACTCTCCAAGTAGGTAGGTAATGCAACCATTTATTGGTTCCGTAACCACAAAAATACTTTGCAATGCAACTTATTTAATCATATGCAATACATGAGTTTCATTGCTTCATAAAAATAAACAAGGAATAGGTGAAGAACCAAGACAAAAAAATATCCAGAGGTGGAAAATATATCTTCAACTAAACCTGCCCAATCATAATCTGTGTAACCAATGATATCCATGGATCCACCCTCATATAAGATCCCAAAGTGAGTGGTTCCCTACAAGTAGTGGAGGATTCTCTTTGTTGCTTGCCAATGGCTGAAATGAGGTTGATGGGAGAATCTAGATATTAAGCCAACAACATAGGAAATATTTGGGTGAGTATGAGTGAGGTACAATAGACTTCCAACAAGCTATCTGTAGAGAGTAGCATCACATTGAGGGGACTTGTAGGAAGTAGTTAGAGTGACTCCAGACTGAAAGGGTGTGGAAGAAGGCTTGCAATCAGTCATCTTAAACCGTTGAAGAAGATCTAGAGTATATTTTTGTTGACATAATGAAATTCCTACATCTATTTGAGTTATATGAAATACAAGGAAGTAATGAGCTAAACCCATATCAGCCATCTCAAATTTCTTAGAAAGGGAGTTTTTGATAGCCTGGATGTGAGAAATGGCATTACCGGTGAGTAGTATATCATCCACATAGAGAACAAGTATGGTGATTTTTCTTCATCTCTCCAAATTTAGACTGTTGCATTAGACTCACAATGAGAAAATCCCGAGGAAAGAAGGAAGGAGTCCATTTTTTCATACCAAGCTCTAGGAGCTTGTTTGATACCATAGAGATATTTCCTTAGTCTAAAAACAAGGGAGGAGTCTTGAATAAATATAGCAGGTTGCTCCATAAATATTTCTTCCTTTAAGTCTCCATGTAAGAAAGCACTTTTAACATCCATCTGAAAAACATGCCACTTTTGTGAAGCAGCAATTGCAAGGACCAACCAAATAAAATCCATTTTTGCAATAGGAAAAAAGGTTTCAGAAAAGTCAATGCCTTCAACTTGAGAGAAACCTTTCGCTACCCAAAGAGATTTGTGTTTGTCAATTGTTCCATCAGTTGCATACTTGGTTTGGTAAATCCATTTACAATGAACCAATTTTCTTCCCTTAGGAAGAGGAACTAGATCTCAAGTGTTATTTTTGATCAAGGAAGAAAATTTTGTTTCCATGGCATCATCCCATTATTTTATTCTAGTGGCTTCTTTAAAGGATTGAGGATCTATAGAAATGGATTGACAGACAAGACCAGAACCCATGGAGTGGCTTCTTGATGATGGAAGATCTTGGATATAAGGGGTGGCTTCTTGAACAATGGTGCGGGCCCATTTTGGCATTGTGGAAGGAGTAATGGGTGTGGCCGGATTTTGAGTTGGATTTTGAAGTATAGGATCCTCATTTTGATCATTTATCTCAAGGATGGGTTCTTCATCATATTGGGGCTCAAAAATTGGTGATGGCTCAAGAGAATCAAGGTTGGTAGAAGATGGATGAGGATCTTTAGAAGGGAATGCTTCATCAAATTGAACATTTCTGTGAAAAAAGACCTCATGAGTGATAGGATCAAGGAGCCTGTAGGCTTTCATATCCTCACAATAACCAATAAAGATAAGTTTCTTGCTTTTTTTTTCAAGGGCCTTTATCTTTTTCTTTGGGATGTGGGCCCATGCAGTACACCCAAAAACTCAAAAAAAAGATACATCAGGTTTTGAGCTAGTCCATGCTTCCTTAGGAGTCAAATGACTAAGAGCTTTGTGTGGTGTGTGGTTTTGTATGTAATTTGCACAGTTAATTGCCTCAACCCAAAAAACTACTGGAAGACCCCTTGAGTGTAGCATAAAGTTTACCATTTCTTTAAAATATTTATTCTTCCTTTCTGCTATGCCATTTTGCTATGGATTATGGGAGACTGAATGTTTGATGAATTATGCCATGAGTTGAGAGAAATTTTTTGAACTCATTGCTGAAGTATTCCCCCCATTATCAGTTCGAATCTGCTTGATTTTGCATGTGGCCTAATTTTAAACTAAGGCCTTGAAACTTTTGAAGTGGGATAGAACATCACTTTTGTATTTTAGAAATTAGACCCAAGTTCTTCTTGAAAAATCATCAATGAAGGTTAAGGCATATTTCAATACTTTGAAAGAAGGCTCCAAGAAGACCATTAAGTCACTATGGATTAACTCCAATGGGGATGAAGCTTTTTATGAACCACTTGGGTGAAAAGGTTCACCACTTGGGTGAAAAGGATCTTGATGTTGTTTTCCAAGAGCACATCCAGGACATACTCCATCAATAGAAGAGAATTTTGGTAACCCTATTACCATTTCATGAGTACTTAATTCCCTTAAATAACTATAACTGAGATGACCAAATATTTCATACCAAATTCTGCTTTTGAGGTCTCCATGAGCAACAAAATAGGAGGTGCTATCTAAATCTATGAATCCCTGGAAGTGAAATAGGTGAGATTTATGATCAATATCACATTTTTATATGAGGGAGTAGGGTTCTTGAAAGTCTCTTATCTCAACTCCTGTTGGTGAAAATAGAATTGTTTTGCCCTTTGCAAAAGTACAAATATGATAGATAGAGAGAATATTTGTAGCAATATTGGGAACATAGAGAACATTATTTATATGACCACCATCAATGGTTATGTCACCTTTTCCTTTGATAGGGATAAAGGATGAGTCACCAACTTCAATGCTGCAAGTGGTGCTTGAGGAGAGAGAAGTAAATGACTCTTTTGAAGATGTCATATGATGGGTTGCTCCTGAATCTAGAACCCAATATTTTGATGAAATATTAGCAGCTTTACCTTGAACATTTAAGGCCTTTCCAATGTGTTTCTTTATGTCTATTTTGTGATCCTTCATTGCTGCCTCAAGTTGTTGTAGTCTCTTCCAACATTTTCTCACAGAATGACCATCTTTCTTGCAATGAGTACAAGTTATAGGTGCTTTGTCTTTCTTTTTGAATTTGTCTTTGGATTTGGAAGCTACTAAGGCTTTTGAGGAGGAGGGAGAGATCTCATATTTTGAAAGCTTCATTTCCTCTCTAGTTAGCCTATCACAAAACTCCTCTAAAGTGGGCATTTTAAAACTTGTACCAAGTGCATATTTTGTAGACAAAAATGTGGTTGCAAAAATTTGAAATGCTCCATTTAATTTGGAAAGAATAAGATAGATGCATTATTCTTATATTTTATTCTTTTCACTACCTTTTAATTGAGTGAGGACTTCTTTGAATTTGGTGAGGAAATCAACAATAGTGTTGAAGTCTTCAGGAGATAGAGTTGTTAACTCTGCTTCTAGTTGCATTGATCTTATTTGATCCACTTTACCAAACAAGTTTTTAAGTTTTTCCCAACTCTCAAATGGAAATTTACATTCAGATATGTGAAACCATAAGCTTTCACTTACATTTGTGGTTATAATACCCATTGTTTCATACATATTTCCTTTATGAACAAATATTTCATATTCTTTATCAAATGTAGGTTGTTTTTCTTCTAGCAAATGTGTGAGACCTTTTTGAGTTATAATATTTAATATCCTGGGTTTCCATGTGTGATAGTTATGAGGGGTGAGTGGGTCAATTGTATTGAGTGAACTCATATTGCCCAGAGAGAAGATTGCCAACCCCCTTCCAAAGATGGATTGCCCAAAAATAATGCAGCAAGAAGTAGCACCAATAAAAGACCCCTTTTGAATCAAGGCAGCAAAAGCCAGAATTTTATACCGAACTCTTCAATATACCCGCCCTCACATGAGGGAAACTATAATTATATGAGGAGAACGATAGATGGAACATAAGTGTTTTAACATAAGAATAATCTGCCAGACTGTTATACCGAACTTCTCAATGACCCGCCCTTATGTGAGGGAGACTATAGGTGTATGAGGAGAATGATACATGGAACATGGGCGATTTAAAGAGATGCTATTTTTTTATATTCTGCAAAACTATTTGTTTGATGTGCTTTATGAGAATTTGTTTGTATATGTTTGCTTTCTTTATTGTATATGAAATATTTTAGAGTGTTTTAGCAACCATAACATGTAGAATATTTAGCAACAAGCACCAAGAGGCCAAGAGAGTGCTACAAAATGACTCAACTAGAAAGTTGTACTAAGTATCACCTACTTTTACATAGGTGCGGTAGTAGATTAATGCCCCCTTCAGAAATGCCCAAAAAAAATTACAGCAATGATACTTTACCCCCAAAAATAGACAACATTTACTCCCCTTGAACAAGCCAAGACAATGGTGCAAGAAGCAACACCAATAACCCCCCCAAAAAAACTTTGTATTATGAAAAGTACAAAGGGACTTGTCACTTTGAGAGTGCCTTTATAGAATAGGCACAGAACAAAAGTAAAGTCCAATAAGAGGTATGGAGGAAGGTTACAAAAAATGATATTTTCTGAAAGAAAATATCTCTAAAAAAACTTCTTTTGCACTGTAATCCTCCAATATTACAAAATAACATCAAATGAGATTTTTTGAAAAAAAATATCTCTGAAAAAAACTTCCTCCATAGTGTAATCATCCAATATTAAAAAATAATAGCAATTATTTGTAATGATCCTTCATTGGCTTTTCTAAAAATAGTATCTACTCTGGCTCTTTTTTGAGAGTCTTCCTTTTATATAAATTTAAAACCTACAACCACTTTGAAAATATGTGAGAGTAAAAGTATTTTGTTTACAACTTTGCTCAAAGGAAATTGGAGGAGGTTATAAATATTTTTTTTTCCATTTAACCAGAATCCATTCGGGTCACGAGTGGTTATAGTGCCCTCCAACGACATCAAGAAAAATTTTATGAAACATTTTATGAACGGTGATGCCACCCCCAATGAGTGAAATCCAGCGAATCAGAGTGATGCCACACAAGAACTTGTGAACCATTGAATGAGAGTGATTCCACACATGAACCAGCAACCAGTGAATGAAGAGGTCTCTATGAATCAAGAGGTCTCTACAAATAAGTGAGAGAGGATGTATTTGTGAGCCAAAAATAAGAGAATAAGAGTGATGCCACATAGGAACCAGTGAACCATTGAATGAGAGTGATGCCACACACGAACCAGCAATCAGTGAATCAGAGCGACACCATCGTTACCCTTACAACATTGACCACGTTAGCCTGGTTGGAAATCCAATAAAGAGCCTTACTTCCTTCATATATTAAAAAAAAAATGGAGGATGTTTTGTGAGGGAGAGATCAAGCGGGTTTATATGAGATGCAGTGACTATTTCAAAAGAGTGCCATAAGTGCTGTGTGGATTACACATGTTGCAAAGGGCTTAGAAGAGCGCCAGTCAACAACACCACCACCAATGAGGAACACGAGCTATTGAAAATTTACGTTACACAACCAGTTAGAAATGTTTTTTGGATAGCACCATCAGTCAGCAACATGTTGTGTGAATTCCACGTGGGACGTTTGTGATGTTTAGACTCTATAAAGGTCATGCGGGCAATTTTTTAAAGCATCGTATACCTCTTTTATCAAGCATTTTTACTGCATGGGGGATATCTTTTAGCACAGAGGTGGAGTACTCCTGGTGGGGAGGTATTTTCTAGGACTAATAATGATCAATGAACTCAACCCAACTTACTTACCAAATTACACGGTCGTATGCTCACCCAAACTAACCCTAGTACAAACTATATGCACTTTATACAGTCGTCAATGCCTACATTGTACGATTCCAAATTGTATAGTGTCAAGATGATACGATATTGTACTCAAAAAAATTGATAGATTCAGTTTTGGAGGATTTCGTACACAGTTTTATAATCAATCAAGTCGATTCCCCAAAACTACCAAATCGGGTAAGTTTTTATCTATCGTCTATCTTACCAAATCGGGTAACAATGCTTTGTACAATTTGTAAGGAAAAATATGTACGATATGTATGAAATAATGACATAGAATGATGCTAATCCAGATAATTTACTGCTCCAATATCTCTCCAAGATTTTTTGTAAGGGTTTGATAGACCAATCAATACAATATTTGTTGTAGGTAAAACATATTAACCAGGCTGGTGAGAGATCACATATGTTGGATTATCCTAAAATCATACACTGCTCTTCAATACATCTTCCTTAGTGCTCCTAGATCATTCTCCAGTGTTAAAAATTATCAATTGCTATCTCCAGGTTGCAACAATGCATAAAACTAAATTGTAACAGTAAGATAGAAAACACAATCACATAACATTCATCCACCATACATTGTTCATCATTACCAGGATCGTACACAGTATTCCACAAATATCATTATGCTCATTAATTTCTTATGGATTCGATTACAATGTGGAAAAATATATCAATGTAATTGCAATAACTCAAAACAACTACAAGTGCTAACTATTACTCTAGAAACCAGTAACCATACCTATAATTTTGAAAATGGGACCTTATATAACATTTCCCAGGCCGTTCCAAAGTGGTTCCTGAGACAATCCATTATTTACAATTGTCCATATACAATTGAATACATTAATTTGGCCTTTTCCTAAGTTTAACACCTTAGTTAGCAAATATATGTGCCATTTCACTCTAAAATTTCATTTCCCTTGCATTTGGATGAATTTTTGTGCGCCTTGTACGATTTTCTACTACCTTGTATGATTTTCTCCTCCAGTTGTATGATCTTGCTCTTTACTATACAATTTTCTCCTGCTTGTATGATTTGCAAAACTTGAGCAAACTATCACTTATGTTAAAACTGTCAAAAGTGAGCAAATCCTTGTAATCACTTCTTCTTCCTTTGGTAGGTGGATTTGCTACCTACATCTACCCCCTATTTACTTTGGTTAGAGTCCTTGCTAACTCGTTCTACTTCTTCCACCGTGATTCATTTTCTTCCATGACAACCTCTAAGTCCTTAACTTTTATACATTTCACGTTCATTCTTTAGCTTGGTTGTGTAGCTCCCCATTTGTACTACTTTTTCTCTGTGAAAGTTACCCTTTTCTTCAAAATTGTTTAGGAAATCCATCATCTTCTTATCATGGTCTGAGGCACTCTTATTCAACTTTTCCTTCCTGTGAGCTTCTTCTTGAGTTTCCACCTGTAGCTCTTTATTCTTTTCAATAATGGTTTGCAGGTGGTGTTTAATATCTGTCTGTAAAGCTCAAACATGGTCATCTTTAATCTTCATCTGAGCTTGCTTTTCTAGGACCATCTCATTCAGATTTTTACTGTCCTTTGTCAGCTCCTCTATTTGCTAGGCCTAGTTATTCATTTGCACATTCGTTTCAGCCAATTGAGCTATCATTTGCTCATATTTTGCTTTGAGTTGTGCCTCCAACTCCCTAATTTCATCCTTTGCCATCTGTGAGATATGTCACTTTTCCTCTTCAAGCATGCTAATTCTAGATTAAGACTTAGATCTAAGGCCTGATAGATCCTCCTACTTTATTTTCTCTTCCACCATAGTTCTACTTTTCTACAGTTCTTCTTCCATTACGACCAATTCCTTTTGAGTGGTTGTAGTTTCTTCTTTTTGCTCTTCCTTGAGCTTATGGATTTGTTCTAATCCAATACTCAACCACTATATCCAGTGAGTTAGTAATTTCAACTTACTTAGCGTGATGGCCACTCTAGTAGCAACCCTATTATATTCCAACTTTGTTGTATTTGCAGGACAGGTTGGATGATTGATTCTATCCAAGTACATCCTTGGATATTTCTTGTAGTTTGTGACCACCTCTTCTGCCATGTCCCCCCTTCCCAACATTGTTGTTAACTCTTCCCTGGGTAACCTCCATGGATGTTGTGTGTGGATGTCTACTATCTTCCTTGTATGCTTCACACTGCTCATCCATTCCGTAATCTTATATATTTTGAGAGACACCTGCTCCTCCCACAGCTTCAGTTCTCCCACATGGCCGATGCAAAATTCCAATTTGGCACTATTAATCACATGGCCTAATAGAGAAAAGAAGTGTTCCACCTTATCCTCTACTCCATGTGCCTCCTCTTCCATTATAATTCTTCGAAACTACAAAATTTACAAAAGAAAACTGGATTGCATTCCTCGCAATTCTTCTTTTGTAGGAGTTCTAACATTTTCCTCCTCCATAATGTGGCTAGAGCTTCCTTCGAGCTCATGCAGTGCTCTCACTGTGTCTATTTTCTCCCAAGGTGGAGATTGTTTTACTATTTTCTCCTCCTCACTATCTATGATGTTCACAATCTCCTCCTGATATTGCTAATTCTCAACTCATTCTTGAGCCTTCTATGTTTCTGTCGAGCCCCCCTATCACTCTTCGATGTTTTCCTAGGCCAATTCTTGCTCACTATTGCCCACATTTTGTTCCCCTATCACATCTTCTAGAATTTGTTGTATATTCAATGTCGTGACTTCCTCAACAACCAAATCCTATTTTTCTTGTGATGCTTCAGTATTCTCTGATGCATCCTTCTTACTTGAGCTTCTTGTTACAAATTTGTAACGATGTTTCTTCTTAGGCTCTCTCTTTGTGGTGTTTATTCTTGTTTCCACATTTCCCTAGGTAGTGGCTACTCCATATTTGCCTACCACAATTCCCTTAAAAAAATTAGAGGTATTCATCTTCTCGAACTGTGAAAATATCTCTAGGGATTTTACTATTCTTTCCACCTCTGTCCAATACAATTCATCCAGTTCCAACACTTCTAAGTTTGACTATTCTTTCTCCTGTACTTCTGGAACTGGTTTACTTGCAATTCTTTCTCTTTTCCTTCTCGTCCTTATTTGTATGGGGCTCTCTTGCTGCTTCTCCCTTTCTTGTACGAGCTGCTGCTCCTACTGCCATTGTTTTGGTGCTTGTTCTAGCTCCTATTCCAGTCATCTAGGCCTTTTTTACCTATGATGCACATCAACATCCTCCTTCAAAGTGGTCTCTTCTCGAGGTTTTTTGATATGTCTCTCACTCCTTGTTCGAGATCTCTCTAGAGTCACTTTTGATATCAAAACTGACTTCATCCACATCAATATTGTCGGTTGATCTAGTATGATATCTCAGGGTGGCATCAATCCCAAAAATTGCATCCTTGCTTTCATGACTGCGTTCAATAACAATCCAATAGCATGGAAAGTCATCCCAAAATTCTTTGGTCTCTTTTTTAATGCCTCGTGCATTCTCCTTTCTAGAAAGGTACCCCAATCATACTGGATCCCATTGGTAATACCTTCTACATATTGTACCATTCACATTGGTATTTTTGTGGCCCTTATATCTCCTAACAGTTGAGCCATGACTGTATTCATTGCACACGACCAATGTTTTCCTCTCAATTGGCTCTATTTTATTTTGTGTGTCCTTGCACCTAAAATCATCACTTCTATCAATGATTTGATAGTGGTCATCATAGTGACAAGGCAGTATGTCTCTATTGGGTCTACCAATATTTTCACTATCTCCATATCGTCTTCCGGCAAGCCAAATATCTTTCGAAAAGCCGCTACCAAAATTTCCACCTTTATTGACCTCTTGCCCACATTAACATAGGCAATTTGGGTTACGGGGTTATATGCATGAACTATCTGCAAGAGATAGTTCTCAAAAAATATTTAATGAAATGGTGAACCTTGTGTGATGATCGCCACATGCGCATCCTCAAATGTCTTCCTCCAAGGATGAACCCTATTCTTCTCTCCATTCCACCATTTCCTACATGCCTAAACTCCATGCTATAAAAATGTCATTTTTGTCGCTTCCACCTGACACTCTTCCTGTCCACTTCTTAGATGCTCCTCCTACTCTGGAAAATTAGTTTTGCTTCTTAACTCCCTCCTTGAGGTTATTTATCATGCCATTTCTTCCTCTCTGTACCTTGGTGGTGTTATCAGGTTTGCTCGCCACTGTCACTGTCCCCTCCATGGTCTATATCCTCCTCTTCTCCAAGGATGATTACCACACCTTTTGTAGAATTGGGACTGTCATCCTTGGTGTTGCTGTGAGTATGCCTCTCTCTCGTGCAATGGACCTGATGATCTCTCCACCCTGTTGGCTGTAATCCACCTTAACCGACATCCAAATTCCTCTATTGATATCATTCTTTCAACATCTCACCAATTAACTGAACCTCCACAATACTTCTTGCAATCAAAAGTGTACCAAAAATCGTATGACCTTTTGTAAAATCATACAGTGTACGATTCTTTGTCCTTTGTATGATTTTTCCTTCCACTAGCTGCACTTGGATCATACAATGTTCTTTCCCTGTAGTTCACTTTCGAACCCGTTAGTCTTAAAATTTTCACAACTTCTTCAAATCATACAGTTGCAATCTAAAATCGTGCAGGTTAACAATACTCCGTATGATGTTACTTTCTGGCTGTCCCTCCCTTCCGAATCCATATGATTTCGTACGTTCTCTTGAAAACTGCCAGAAATGGAAAAGAAACTCTAAACTACACTATTCCTCTTGGAAATCGTATATACTGTACCCCAAGATTGTACAGTACCAACTTATCCAACCCTAAATGATGAAAAATGCAAAATTTATATCTCCTTTGTCGAATCCTTCACCAACCCATTTCTTGGATTACCTCGATCTACTCTTTTAACACTTTTTGGTAGCAATTATTCAATTCCTTCAACCCTGGTGCAATTTTCTTCAACTTGATGAAATTTTGGCTGTACTTTATGGCTGTACAGACTTTATTTTCCTTCCCACATGTTTCTCAGCTCGATTTTTACTAGATTCCTTCGATTTTAGGGTTCTAATCAGCAATTTTTCTTCAATTTCAACAATTCGGTCATGAGTTCCCACTTCCTCTAGCTCCAATAGAATTTTTTCACTCCTAAATCCATACAATGACATATTCTATTATATTTTGTTCGTTATTTATCTTAAAAATTTGAATTCCCCCCCTTTTTCTGAAGTAAAACTAGGTTTTCTCTCTCGGGTCAATTACTTGAACTTGAAAAGGACTCCTTCGTGCAAATTTTTAAATGAGTCTGTAAATTCAGGCTATTGGAGAATATTTTTTGCTCATATGGTCATCTTCCTTTGGTTGTATGCTTTCCACCTTCACTCTCCTGAAGAAAAGTTTGAATTTTTACTTGTACGATTGAAAAAATTGCAATTATGCCTTCGTACTTAAAGTTCTTGGAAACCCTAATAAAATCCTAATTCAATCTATTTAAAATTGCACCACTTGCACATTTTCCCTCCATGTTTCATAGATGATTGACAACTCAGCAAATTTTTTTTTTTAATTTCATCATTTTCCCCTACTTTTTCCTCCAACCGCTACTTCCTCCCGCGCATGCTACATTAAATGGGTTAGTTAAAAATCATATGGCATGGTCCAAATCGTATAATGTATGATCTAAATTGTACAACATAACTTCTTGTATGGTTTCCCATGTCATTTTGTCAGTTTTCTTTGTACAATATTCCAATTTTTGTCAATTTCCAACTCAATTTTCACTTTGTCAATTTCCAACTCAATTTTCAGATTTCTTTCTCTCTGAAGAGGCCGTCATTTTTGGTTTTCAACCTCTTCCTTCATAATTGTGTCCTGAGGAATTTTCACAACTAAGGCACATATAGTTTTTTTCACTTCTTTTTCTTTTTATTTTTCTCTTTTTTTTTCATCCTATTCTATTTATACTTACCTTCTAGGTAATCGTACAGTGACATTCACTTGTATGATCCCATCTGAATCTTGACCTGGAGGTTTGACCATAACATTTTTATTAATGGTATCCTCTTGTACCTCTTGTTCCCTTGCTTAGATTACCTTTGCCTATGATATTACTACCTATTTGAATCTTCCCCTATAGTGTGTGCAATTTAGAATTTTACAATGGCAAGTTGGAGTCTCCTCACCTGGTGGTCCCACCTCTTACCTTACAGGTGATTGATCACATAGTAGTGGTGTCCTTACCACTCTGCTATCATTTGATCGACTTCTTCATCTATCTCTGTGGATCAATTATTGCTCCAAACTCAGCGATCAAACTCATTGATGGCCTAAGTTTCTTTTTTCTACAAAATGTACCTTTCCTCTTTCGGATAAGTTTCTACCATGTGGGTATCTACCCCGTCCACTTCCTCTTGGCATTAGACTTCTCTGCTCTATTTGTGGTTCCTCCCTTCATTGGAGTAATTGCCTATTACCGTACACTCGTTGAGGTCCTTTTCTAATTATGGGTGGTTGTTCCCACATGCCTCTCAATATCGATACATATCGTTGGTCCCTTCTCCAGTTTATACATGATAAAGGATTATCTCCTAGCCATATAGGAGTAGTGGGTCGAAACCTTCTTCTTCCTCTACCTCCTCTAAATGTAACATCAGTAGTATTTCAATTATTTTTTGGTCGCCTACCTCCTCCTCTTCCATATTTGAGTCTTAGAGGTCTTCATCCAATTCCTCCTCTTGTTCCTTGGTTATTAGGAGTAATTTATACCAAGTTAATATTGGCTAGTGGACTTCGATTGGGTGACAACTATTACAAAGTTCTAATTCTTCTATCAACACAGACTAAATGACATCTCCATATTCTTCCCTCAAAGGATCTTTGGGTAAATGATGCTTCCAATACTTATCTATATGCATCTGAGAAACCTGTCTCTGAGCTAGAGTCAGTTCTCTTGTATTCCCTTTGCTCTGCCCAATCAATTGGTAAATTCATCACTCTCTCCAATCTCTTTACTTCCCTTATTTGTCTTTTTATTTCTTTATGATCTATTGCATAAGCTTGCGTATCAATATGACATATATCCCTTTGAATTCTCTCTAATTCCCATTTTTTTGATTCACTAGTTGGAGGGTCATGATCCCTATGAGTATTTTAAGGATTCTGTAGCTCCTCTTCATCACTACTATCTATACTAAACTCTCTTACCAGCCATGACTTTCCTTCATCACTGGAATTCATCAAGTCTAAATTTTTTACATCCTCATTTATCCTAGGCTGCTCATTTGGTGGGAGTGGTGAGCCTGAGCTTGCACCTTTATTTACTTCCCCCTCTCTTGGAGTTAATCTTTCCATCTCCTCAGATTCATCTTTAACATCTCACAGGTTGACTTCTTGTTGTTCATCCAATCTTCGTATGGTACCATCCAACTCCTCAATGAGTTGTTCTCTCAACCTCACATTATGACTCCATAATGTTTGATACTCTTCTTGCAATTGTTGCATTTGTGTTCTCATTCTCTACTTTAATAGCCCAATTTGAGCCAATGGATAAATTCCAGCTATTTCCTCATATACAGTTTCATCCTTGACCTCCTAATAGCTACTCGGTCCTGGAGAAACCCTCTTCTCTTCTTTTCATATGGTCCCATCCGCCCTTCTGACATGAAATCGTATCCTTCTTCTTTCACCAGTTCGGGGTGTCAAATCTTATTGTTCAACTATCAATTGTGTCTCCCCCCCTCTACAAATAGGTGTGTGAATCCCATATCAGACTCTTCCTATGATGGACCTAGCTCATGGTGAGCCTCATCTTGAGCTTCTGCTCGTCTTCGTCATTCAATTTCCTCTAAAGAAATGAATAAACACTATACTTTATAAGGCTTCAACTTTGACCCATTTACAGTATTGGGTATCTCTATCCCATTCAAGTTTTATAGCTTAATTGCTCCATTATTCATTACCTGATTAACTTTATAAGGACCAAGCCATAACGTCTTCAACTTACCTAGCTTGATTTCCCTTTTTCCATTGAACTTTAGAACTAAGTCATTGGGACTAAGCTCCAACTTCCTCAAGTGCTTTTCATGCCACACCTTCCATCTTTTTTGAGCTATCTCGATCACCCATTGTGCCATGAATCTCCTTTCATCTATCTTGGTTAGTGTCATTAGTCATTCCTCCAAACTCTCTTGATCTCCCAAGTGATTCTCTACCGTAACTCTCAAACTTGATATCAAGAATTTGACTGGCACCACTGCCTCTTGTCCATACATTATTTGGAAAGGTGTATGTTCTGTTGTTGGTTTAAAAAAAAATTTGTATGCCCACAAAATGGATGGTAACCTTTCCTCCTAGTCTGTTCCCTCTATTACATAGGTTTTATACATAGTAGATACTAAACTTTATTTGTCGCTTCTGCCTGCCCATTTACCCTGGGGTATTACGGACTAGAAAATGAATGTAAAATCTTGAAATCTGTTGTCAGCGTCTTGATAATATCATTAACAAAGTGTCCTCCTCATTCATTTGTTATTTATAATGGAATACCAAATCTTGTGATTACATGTTCATACAAAAATCTCACTATACTTTTGGCCAAATTATCAGGTAATGCTTTTGCTTCCACCCACTTTGTCAGGTATTCAGTGGCTACAATGATATATCTACAGTTTCATTTCCAATATGTTTGTAATGGTCCTACAAATTCCAGTCCCCATCGTTCAAAAAACTCTTGTGGTTGTGATGGGTGTAAAGGCATAAAGTCCCTTCTAACTGACTTCCCTTATCTTTGGCAAGTATCGAATGCTTTCACATGCTCCTTTGCATCATTGTACAATGTGGGCCACAATAGTACAACTAGCAGTACTTTCCTAGAGGTCACATTAGGTCCCATATGTCCTCCCACTAAGACTGCATGGGCTTCTTTCAATATCGCCTTGACTTCTTCCTCCATTACACATCTATGTAAGATACCATAAATTCCCATTTTATATAGTAGCCTTGCTATTATCTGGAAGTTGCTAACTTCATGATTACTTTATTCTTTTCGGTTACTGTCATCTCTTGTGGCAACTCACATGTGGATAGATATTGGCCAACTAACTTGTACCGTGATGGAACAACATTGATGGTGAATAGTTGTACATCTAGAAATTCATCAGGAACTCTTGTTCCTACAAGCTCCCCTGATCATATCCGAGACAACTGGTATACAATTACATTCTTCTTACCAGGTCTCACCACTACTCAGAATACAAACTCCTGAAGGGTGATGAGCCACCTGCTAACTCATACTTGGATCGTTGGTTTGTTTATCAAGTACAACAATGCTTGGTGATCGACATATAAGGCAAAGGGATTTACCAGTAGGTAATGCCTAAAATTTTGAACTGCATGTACCATTCCTAAAGCTTCCCTTTCTGTTGTACTATATTTCCTCTCTGGCCTTGAAAAAATGCAACTAGCAAAGAAAATAGGTTGATCTAGTTTAAACTATTCTTCCTATGCCAAAGCACATCCAATTGTAAAATTTGAGGTATCAACATGGACATGGAATTCCTTATCCCAATTAGGAAACAACAAAATTGAACTACTTACTAACATAGCCTTGAACTCCTCGAAGGTTCCTGATGTTCCTCTATCCATATAAATGGAATATTAGTTTTCATCAAAGAATATAATGGGTAGGATACATGTGCATAATTCCTGATGAACCTTATATAGTATCCTATCGAACCAAGGAAGGTCTTAAGTGAACTCACATCAAATGGTTCTTCCATGTGCAAAATCACACAGATCTTATCAGGATCTGTCTTAAATCCTTCATTGGACACGGTACCATTAGAAAACATTTTCCTAGGTTTAATGATATATGTGCATTTCTGCACCTAGTCATACATTCTCTAATGGTAGGAAGATGATCCTTGATTTTCCCATAAATGGACCAATCATCCAAAAATGCTTTGAAGTTCCTCGTTGCTAGCTGATAAAATATATAAAGTATGATGCGCTGAAATATATATGGGGTATTACAGATACCAAATGGCATTTGATTATATACATAGATGCCATTGTTCACAATAAATGTAGTCTTCAGCTTATCCTCCTCGACGATGCTGATTTTATTGTATCTCGAGAATCCATCAAAAAATGAATAGATCTCATGTCTTGCAACTTCTTCCAATATAGAATCTGTGAAGGGAATTGGAAAGGGATCCTTAATAGTTACAACATTTAGAATCCTAAAGTCCATGCATATTCTAATATTATCCACTTCCTTCTTCAAGGTGATCACTATAGTGAAACCCATTCACTGTTTTTCAACCTGAATATAATCCCTGCTTCTAGCATCTTTTCTATCTCTGCATTGACTAATGCAACATACTTTGGGTTCATTCTATATGGTCTCCTCCTTACTGGTTGTGCACCAAGTATTAGTGTGATCTTTTGGACACATAGTTTTGGTGGAATTCCTTTCAGGTCCTTATATGTCCATGCGAAGACATCCTTGTATTCCAAGAATATCTTAAAATTTGTTGCCTTCAATACCGGATTCCAATCATCATCGCAGTGAATCAACCTAGTTTCCTCCTCCATTCCTAAATTGATGTCTACTATCCAAAGTCCCTCATATTTGATATTTTTTGGTTCACTCGTAGATTTCTCTACGTTCTCAGGGTGTTTTGATGCTGTATCAATATCTGCATATCCTACTGTATACTCTGTAAAGCTTTTCAAAAATATCCATTTCTCTTCTTATTCCTTCTTAGGTTCTTTACTAACCTTAGGTTTGTCTTGTTTTTCCTTGATCTCCTCTGTTTCATTATAGAGGTAGTTGGGCTGAAATATTTCATACTCCTCCATTTACCAATGAAGCAATCCGCTATCAGATCAAGCTTCATCTTCACTACATTCATCTAGGTACAACATTCCTTCCCCATCAGGATCATGCCCTTCATATTCTGAGGAATTTTTTGATTCATCATTTGTAGCTATATCTTCACTAACTCTTTGATTAGCTAAATTAATCATGTATTTATGTTATCCCTTCTTAAAAGTGATCAAATTATTTTTCCAATTGTGATTAAATTTGGCTACTCGTAGCCAACCTCTCCCCAAGAGAGCATCATATTCTAGTTTTTATATTGTAATCATAATGAAATATAAGACAAATTCTTGTTTAGCTATCATTACTTGTGTTGTTAAGACTCATTTTGTCTCAATGTCATTCTTATCAGCACCATATAATCGAAATCTCAATGCCCATAGGGATGGAGCACCCAGTTCTATCCAAGTTGTCTCAAGTAGCACATTGATACTAGATCCTCTGTCCATGATAACTTGTGTCAATTTGTGTCCTAAGATATCCATATGTAGTAATATAGGTTTCTTTCCTACATCAACCATAAATACAGTTGGATCCATAAATTGATATTTCTATTCTTCTTCCTGAATTGGTTGCCTTTGTACTCCCATCACCTTCTATGTCAGCAATCCTTCCACAATTGCCTTCTATAATGCTATAATAGCTTCTAAGAGGCTGGATACTTTAATTTCTACCATGGTATCCAAAACCTGTGCTACCATATTTTGCACAACCACCTCTTGATCTGATGGTTTTCTTAATTTCTTATCTGCTCTCGATTCTGTTGGTTTACATTCTTAGCTTCCTATTGCAATATTTTCTTTGCTACTTGTCAGTGTTGTTTTTCTTTTGTTGGCTCAGGATACTTATCCTTCTTAGCCTGATTTCTCGTCAGGGCTAAAACTTCTTGGGTTTCCTCCTTAACTTGAGGAACTAACGTTCTACGGGTTACTTGGACTCACCTATTTTGGACATTTATCTTCTTTGTGGTTCCTCGGACCACACTATCTACACATGTGTGTAGTGTTTGTTTGCGGTGTCTCTTGCCTCTGAGGTGCAAGATAATTTTTTGCAAAATGCCCCCATTCTTGGAGATTGTGACACTGTATGATCGGTATTCCTTCCGAATCATACTGTAAATGACATTTTCCTCCTTGTTGATTACCTTTGTTCGATCTTCCACCTCGTTTGTTGTTTTTGCAACCACCACTTATTGCTTGTTACCCATTTCCTTGGGTCTTTCATTTCTCTTCCTGGTCCTAGATTGACAATACTTGTGGATGTATTCTTGTATTATATGGACATAGCGTTACCTCATGCCCCATCACATTACAAATATGACAATAGGCATTCCTTGGACATTTCATATTTGTATGTCCTTTCGTTTTGCATTTTGTGCACCATATGTCATTTATCTCGGGTTTGACCTTTTGTTCTTTTATAAATTTATCAAAATCCCTATGAAATGATGCTACCATCCTCTGTATAGTGTCATCTTATTCACTATCTGATCCCTTCGGCTTGGGATGATATAAGATTCCTGTATACATCTATTTTGATTCACTTTCAAAATTATATACGTGTTTGAGTGTTTCTTCATATATTTTTGATGGTACTGCCTTCATATTTTTCTTATATTTTGGGAGTAATCCATCTATGAACCACTATTTTACTAAAACATCTATCAATGGCATTTGCATCTTATCAACTATTTTCTTTAGTCTATGGTTGTAATATTTCACGTCCTCATCGGATTTTTTATTTGTCATGCAAATTTCTGTAACAATATCTCCATCATCCTTTAAAGGTCTAAATTCTTTGTTGAACTTCTCATTTATTTGATTCCAAGTATGAAAATCTACATTATTTTCTCTTTTCAGGTACCAATCTATTGCCAATCCTCTCAAGGTAGCAGGAAATAGGATTACCCAATCCTTAGGTATGTCTACACCATTTGCTCTCCAAATGGTTTGATAAGTCCCTAAATGTCATGTGAGTCTTCCTTACCCTCACCTAAAAATGGTGGACATCTATTTTTTTCTGCCCTATTAGCCATCTTAGGAGAGTCATCACTCTCACTTAAGGTATCCTTTGGAATCTCTGTTTGATTCCTCCTTGGGAGTGTCTTACTCCCGTTGTCATAAAAAGTATCAATTCGAGGTATCTTATTTTGTCCCACCACTCAGTGACCATATTCTCGTGTGTATTCATCTTATGACTTCCTTCACTGATGTGAGGAAGGTGGTTCTGGTCTGCCCTCCTAGGACTTCACACCCTGTTGCTCTAGTGCTTGAATCCTATCCTTTGCAATATCTCTATCACTTTATCAGGTGTTACCATCCACTCTCCATCGTATTTCACTTTTTCTTTGTCAACCCTTGCCTTTACGCTTGGTGGTTCTATTTCCTCGACTTCTATTTCTATAAACAATGCCTCAAAGTCTCCTTCTTCAGATGTCCAAACTTGGTTTATCTCTGGTTCTTAAGTACTATGGTCTGAGTTACTTATGTTTTATCTTTGATAAATCTTCATGCTCCTTCTTACTGGTATGTTATCTCCTAGTTCCTGTATCCCACAATTTTGTGCACTGGTGTTCGTCATAAAAAAACACCTCTAGTCTCAGTATTCAACTTCGTCAAATTTGACCCATTTTAACAAAAAATACCATATTCGATAAGGCAACGGTGCCAAATTTAGCACATAGATGGAGTATTCCTAGTGGGGAGGTATTTTATAGGACTAAGAATTATCAATGAACTCAACCCAACTTACTTACCAAATTGCACAATAGTATGCTCACCCAAACTAACTTTGGTATGAACTATATGCACTTTGTACGATCCTCAATGCCTACACTGTATGATCCCAAATCATACAATGTCTATATGGTATGATATTTTACTTATAAAAATTGATATATTCAATTTTGGAGGCTGTCGTACACAGTTTTATAATCAATCAAGTCGTTTTCCCAAAACTGCCAAATCAAGTAAGTTTCTATCGATCACATGTCTTACCAAATCGGGTAACAATGCTTTTTATGATTTGTAAGGAAAATTATGTACGATATGTATGAAATAATGGCACAAAATAATGCTAATCCAGATATTTTACTGCTTCAATCTCTCTCCAGGATGTTTTGTAAGGGTTTGATAGACCAATCAATACAATATTTATTGTAAGCAAAACATATTAACCGGACTGATGAGAGATCACATATGCTGGATTACGTCCTAAAATTGTACAATGCTCTTAAATACATCTTCCTCAGTGCCATCATGCTCCTATATCATTCTATAGTGTTCACTAGTATCAATTGCTATCTCCAGGTTGCAACAATGCATAAAACTAAACTATAACAGTAAGATAGAAAACATAATCGCATAACATTCATCCACCATACACTATTAATAATTACTAGGATTGTAAAAAATATTCCAAAAATATAATTATGCTCATTAATATCTTATGGATTCGATTACAATGTGGAAAAATATAGCAATATAATTACAATAACTCAAAACAACTACAAGTGCTAACTCTTACTCTAGCAACTTGTAACCAGACCTATAATTTTGAAAATAGAGCCTTATATAATGTTTCCCAAGTCGTTCCAAAGTGGCTTCTGATACAATATATTATTTACAACTTTCCATATACAACTGAATACATTAATTTGGCCTTTTCCTAAGTTTAACACCTTAGTTAGCAAATCTATGTGCCATTTCACTATGAAATTACATTTCCCTTGCATTTGGGTGAATTTCAGTGCACCTTGTACAATTTTCTATTGCCCTATATGATTTTCTCCTCCAATTGTATGATATTATTCTTTACTATACGGTTTGCTCCTAACTGTATGATTTGCAAAACTTGAGCAAACTGTCACTTATGTCAAAACTATCAAAATTAAGCAAATCCTTGCAATCACTTCTTCCTCCTTTGGGAGGTGGATTTGCTACCTACATCTCTCACATAATGGTCAATTGGTGACCATTTATCCAGGCTAATCCATTGATGTCGCATAGGATGGAGGGCATGTCTACCACTTGTGGTAATGTCCTTTGCTCGTGGCAATGTCCTTTGATTGTGGCAATATCATAGCTACCAAGATGCAAAATATTTTCCAAAAAGAAACCACCAAGTGATCATATTTCAGAAAGAAAGAGCAATGAAATAGCAATAGGAAGAAAAATTCCTATGTGATGATGTCAGACCTAAAAATTTTAAAATTTATGAAAATAATGTAAAGAATTCAACTGTCATTTTTGAATTTTATGCTAAAACTCGCACAAATTAAGTAAAAAATATTTTTGTTAACAAAAAACTGAGCAAAAAAACAATGTTTTAATGGATAAAAAGTATGACTACTCTATAAATTTCAAGCAAGTTGAGCTAGTCAAAAACTATCCAAAAAATAAGTGAACCAGATCTATGAAAACTTGAATGCATGCAAAATCTAGCCTCGCTCTGGTACCATGTAGAAAATACTACAAGACAGTATTGAAAGACAATCGAGTAGATATGCAAAGCATCACTGAAATATCAAGAACTGATTGATTATTCCATGGGATCAACTTTGTATAAATAGCAAAGTTGATCAATGTGAGTCATTGGATTACAAAAACTCAACAAATATGAACTAGTCTAAACTAAGAGTTCACCTACCTCATGGAAGAGTGGTAGCTTAGGTTAGACTATCCTCGTAGAACTTAAGATAACTAAAGATTTATTCTAACAATTTAATCCTTAATCTATTTCAATTTTAAAATTATAATTTCAACTTGCAAATATCATATATTAAAATTTTAATTTTCAACATTTTCAATTATCAAGTTTTTAGAAATAAATGAATTTATCAAATGTAGAATTCCCTTTTACTTACTAATTAAACAAAATTCTACTTTCACTTTTCAAATTTTCAAAATCAAATGCAAAATCCAAAATTAAAAATTAAAAATATCCTTATCACCCCAATAATTTCAAATTTCACATTTAATAAATTTCAAATGAATGCCTTATCTTTCCAATTGACTTTAATCAAATATAAATTTTAATATGAGTACCTAATAACATATCTTTGAATCGTGTGCCTAAAATATTTGAAATGTTAGGTCAATATTATGTTTCCAAATTTTGGTGTTACACTTCCTTCAACTTGGCAATCACTTCCTTCATGCACTAGACATTACTTAGACACAAACATTTTGGGTTTGATTATGCTCACTCTCCAATGATGGAATTTCCCTTTCTTTTGCAATATAAATTTTTATTCAAGCCTTGGATGGCTATATTATTAGACTTATATCAAATGTAGTTAGGATTTTTAACATAGAGATATATTCCTCCATGCTTTTTTCAATGTGTAGAGTTGATCTTCTCCACACATCATCAATATGGAATATTACACAAAGTTATTCTCCATGTATTCCTTAGTAGTTTAGATAAACTTACATATATATTTATTCTCCTCCATTCCAAATAGACATGTCTCATTCGTCCTATTGTAGCTAGAATGTGTTACCTTCAATAGGAAAACTCTTTCTAAATTATTCTTTTTTTCTTATTCTCTTTCCTTTATGTTGTGGCCATCACCCCATACTATCTTGAATATTTCTTGGCTTAGATTCATTCCTTTTTATTAGATTTATATGATATTTGGATAGCTTCAATAGCTCCCTCTCTTTTGTTGCTTTCCCTATAATTTTTTCTTCTTGATGGCTTAAGCCACTCCTTGTCTAGTTCTCTTTTCTCACAAAGAATCCTCCTTTATTAGGGTGAATTTAATAGTCCCCTCATGTCCAACTTCTTCAATGTTGTCCCTTCAATGCAACTAACCTCAACATATTCCTATATGATGTTATATTCTTGAACATATCCAAATTTGGGTAGCTTACCACAACTTCTTTAGGTGATTCTACTAAAAAAAATTGTTGTGCTTATAGGCTCCTTCGATCTACATCCAATGTTGTTGCTTATCATATTTTCTTATTTATGTAGGTCTAAATATTACTCTTAGAGATTTCACAAACTCCTGGCCACTTCAAAAATGATTTCTTGCTCCCCTAATATAGCAATTTGATCCAAATATTATTTTACTTAAACTCAAATACAATATCAACATTTTCCCTATAAAGCTTTAAATTCAAATTCACACTAGAGTTCTCCCTGATGCTAGCTTTTGTCCTAATTTTTTTCTAAATTTAAATTCATACTAAAATCCTTCTTTGATGCTAGCTTTCAAATATACCTCTTCCAAAATTATGGATAGAGAGTGGTAGCTTTGATACCATTGTTGGATTTTTATCCAAATTAGCACAAGACCCAATGTTCAGGATCACAATATGTTATTCAATGTTTGAAAATTCAATATAAGTGGTAAATATTAACAAAAAAACATTCATATAAAATAAAAATAATATTAAATAAAGTGACCAATATCGTTCATGCAATAACATGAATAAAAACTTATAGTAGACTTTCTCAAACTATATACAAGCTTCTTTATTTGATGCTTGAAATACATATATTATTTTATACATTACATGGAGCTTTGTCTTCATAATATAGCCTTCAAAATATAGCTCTTCAATACTTGGCTATGAAACTCCTCATATATTGGGATATGCATCCTTTCATATTCCATATATAATACAAGCCTCTCATGTCTTTTGGCTTCTCATCATGACACTTGTATACATGAATCTTGACTCTGTATTTGCATATTTTATTGTATGACACTTTGGATACTATGACATATATACACATGCACACTCTATTACATGACACTTTCACACTCATCACACTTGCATACATAATTGTACTTGTACACATCCTACACATGAACACATACATAAAATGAAATATAAAACCCATGCAAACTCAACATTTTCATAATGGGATGGGGATGCCCAGTCCTTAGTGTTGGTCATACGTGTTTCTCAAACTAATAAAATCTAAATTATATATATATAGTAAACCATTACAAAAAATATATAAATAAAAGTATTTAAAAACTAAATTTTAAAAAAAATATAAATACTACAAATTTTAAACATGAACTACAACATCAATACAAGGTTGTGAATCTTGCTTGTTTGATCTTATATTACATACAATCACACTGATTATCTTATATAAGGTAGATATTTTCACATAAATAGGGTTAGTTCTCCATAACTATTGTATGCATGTAGGGGCAATATTGACTTCAATGATATCTTTAAAAAATTAGAATAACATTATACACAATATTCATAATAGTTAGCTAAGGAAAACTTGAGTACTTAACGCAAATGAAAGTATATTATAGGCATTCATAAATCCATTTAATTTTTATCCTATAACAATAAAAAATTAAATAAAAATAACTATAGTAATGAGTTCTCCACCGATTAAATGGTCCACTTGAATAAACCATATATCTAGTCATTGTCATCCTTTCATGAATGAAAGGTTTCCTTGGCTCACTTGTGCTTAGACCACCCATGGGTAAGGACATGTATTCCAAAAGAATCACTTACCATAAAGTTACTTTGTAATATTCCAAATTTATTTGAACCATGGAAATTCTACAATGCTCATGGAATGCATGGATAATTGTTGGAAATTTTGGTTTTGTTAGTCACCACACAATGGTAGGGAATAAAACTACAAATATGATTAATTATGTGCCATGGATGCCATGTTGTGTTTTCATTTCCTTATTCTTTGTATTTTACTTAGAGGTGGTACTAGCTCTTGCTAATTAGCTTTGGTAAAGGCTTTAATTATAGGCCTTTCACTCATATAATTTAGGCCTTTTATTTGAGAGTGGAGTCATAAAGTGGGGAGGTTTTTATTCAACAAGCTGATGAGATGGAGAATCCCATTGGAATATTGATCTATAATTTGTTGGACAACTTATCTAGAATATATCTTTTTAATTTGAGTCATTAAATAAATTTTCCAAGTGAATCGTCTAGGTGCTTCTCTTAAAGCAAAAATACTATGACCTTCACTAGGATAATAGTTAGACTTCTTCATTTTAATGGGAAAAATGTATAATATCATCCCATAAGGCATGCCAAAAAAACTATTTTTATCTCTAAATGCACCCATTGATATCACACTAGGGATGGCCTTACAAGGACGAATGCACATGTGTCTTGCATAGAGATAAAAAATAGGAAGTATCACGGATAGAAAAAAGGTTACTTATTGGTAACCTATGGGATTTTTAATCAAGGTTGGCTTCTCGTCGAACTTAAGTCCTTGATGCACAATGACCTCTATGATTTGAGGCCAAGGAAAATAATTGGAATGAAAGTAAAAGATAATAAATTAAATTATTTTAGGAAAGTAAAAATAGTAAGCTATAGGAATGGTGTGCCAAATAATTAGGGCCCCCAATTTTTTTCTACAAAAAGTTACAATTGAACACAAAAATGCCACCTATGGCTAGTGAACACAACCTGACAAAATACATCTCCAGTAATCAAGACAAGCTAAGAGAAGGAGGACAAAAATTAATCATAAATTATATTAAAACTATAAAAATTATTACAAGACAATGAGGCTTAGAGGGTTTGATGCTTCCTAGGCATGAGAAAAGGTTTGGGCTCCCCTTGTTACAATAGGAAATAAGGGTGAAAGGAAGAGCCTACAAGACCAAGTACCAAGCATGAGCAAATTTCCAATGACTTTCACAATGAAATCAAATCTATTTATAATATGAGAGGAGGGTTCCTTTTCTTTGAATATTTGTGTAGAAGGTCTACAAATACCTTTTTTTCTTGCAGTCAAGAATCATTCTACAAATTATGCAATATTAGCTTCAAGGTATTTATATTTGGGGTCATAAATGCTAAAAGTGTTTCGGCCTTTGGATAATCAATTATTTTTATTCAACTTTCTACTACTACACCATTACTCTTTCAACATGTTTCTCTTAGAGTATGTCACTTTTTTGATCCAAAAGACATGGCCTCCTTGAATGGTGCAAGTGGATAGGGTATGTTCACATATATGATGGGCAATGGTCATGACTAGCATGTGATTGGCTCTAACAGACTTCACTATGAAAGTCAAGATTTATGAATATTATCGATTTCTTATTTAATACTCCTTCATTTGATTTTATTCTTGTGTGTGACTGGCATATGTCCTCAAATGTGGTGGAATTTCCTTCAACCAATGGCAAGGCTTCTCCTTGAAGTATTAATTCTTTCCTTTCTTTGGCTCTTGATTGGTCACCACATGTCTTACTTTGGATTTGGTCATAGTCTCCCCTTCTCATTGATTCTTTCCTCCATCGAGGACTACATGGGTTTTTGGATTGAAAATAAATGGTATGTGGGTCTTGGTTCCCTTGATACGACTAGGTTGGGTGGAATATGGGCATCATACATAGATGTAATATCTAATGGTCAATATGGCCTCTACATTTATATGTATTTCTAAAATAGTAAGAATGGACTACAACACTATCAATATGGAGGTGCAAAAACATAACATAGATGAAGAAATGATAAATAATAAGTTAAAAAACATGGAGCAACCTTATAGTCCAATATCCAAGAAGAAGCGACTAAAATGATTTTGAAGCTAAAATATTTTCTTAGAATCCAAACATTCATTTAAGACTATAAAAATCCATCTTTCCATGTCTCCTTTTTTTAATATTAGAGGGTAGTGGAATATCTTCTAATTTTTCTCTAATTTGAATTAGATTTTTCTTATTTGGTTTACTATTTTAAAACAAGATTTAAAATATGGCCCAAATTCATGAAAGACTAGAATCTTCTATACTTTTATAACATGGTCCAAATTTACTATTTGTTAAATAGCTTTATTATTAAAAATTTTAAAAAATATATATATATAAAAGAAGTAGCCAATCATGGTCATAGTTTTAGAAATTTTTAAATTAACTTGAATCTATGATTCCTTTTATTTAGCCTTTAATTTATATATATGTAGACACTAAAATCATGTAAATCAGATAAGACTGCCAAGGTGCCACTCTTATCGACACCATATGGCCCCATTGGGCAACCCTTAGGGGTTAATTAGGGGTCCTAACCACTTTTGGGAAGGTTTACCCCACTTTTGGGAGGTTTTGGGCCATGTAGCCATGGTCGTCCCACCCTAAGATGACCATAGTTCATGGTCATCCCACCCAGGGATGGCCACAAGCAACCATCCTTGGGTGGGATGGCCATGGTCCAAGCCCCCCAAAAATTCAAGGGTGGGATAAATGGCAATCAATTTCTACCATTTATCCCACCCAATCACTCATGACAGATTGGGAGACTATCATGGCCATTAGGGACTACAAATTGGAGGTCCAAATGGGAAGCCTCTTCCACCCTATGCATGGCAAAGGCGTTGACAAGTGGTGGCACCTACCTTGCATGCCCAAACTTACCCCTTTGCCCCCTTTTCCCTCTTGGGCTATAAATTGGAGTGTTTCCACTCAATTTCAGAGAGAGACCTTTGCAAGCATTGACCATGAAGTGCTACCGAGATTTTCTCTCACCTTTTGCCCTCGTATTTGCCCTTGGAAACCTCATCAATCGAAGGCATTTTCAAGGCATCCCAAAATATGCACATCCTTTTCAAAACCCATCAATTCCTATGATTTTAATTACCAAATTTTATGACAACACCCCTAGGAGGATTCTAGACCAGATCCAAGTGGAATTGGTGGTAAAAACCACCCTATTTTGTGGTCATCCCCACCTAGGATGGTTAACAGTCCCAATTGGAACTCTCAGGGATGGCCATGAATTGGCCCACAATTTTGAATCAATTTTAGTGTAGATCAATTTTATAGCATTATATTAGCATCATACTTAATTTTGGTGAAGTTTGGAGTGGTTTTGAATTGTTAATTAGGGTTTTTGTGATTACAGTCCTAATTGGCCCACCTAGGGATGGCCATAGGTTCTTCTCATAATATCACTTCAATTTCTACTCAGATCATTACAAAATCATATAATATACATCATGCTAAGTTTTCATGTCATTTGGAGTAGTTTAGACCTATCGATTGCACTTTTTACATTCAATACTGCATGCATTTCATGGATTTTATCATAATACGCATATGCTATTAACATATTTCAATTTCTTGTGTGTAGGTACAGATATTCCAGTGCATGAGGAAGGAGCTAAGGAGTTGAAGAAAGATAGCTCAAAGCAGTGGTAGTGCAAGCCCGCTCTTCAATCGTGAGTGCGAGAGGAACATTGAAAGCGCGCCATAAGTTCATGGAGGGATTGGATCCTTCAACTTTGTAATTTGAATTGTATCAAATTGAAAGCCCTCAAGGGGATGTATTGTAACCTCCTATTTGAAAAATTAATAAATACAAAGAGAACCCCCCTTTTTCTTAACTTATTTTTCATTTACTTGCTTACTTTATCATCTCTTTTGAATGCTTGAATAGAACATTAGATGCATTTCAATTTCATTTGTTAGGTGCACCATTTTTCATTCTCTATAGTGGTGATCATGGTGGGACCCTTGTCCCTTTTCAATTTTGTTATTTTTAACCTTGTTTTTGCACTTTGGATGTTGTAGGTTCTGGTCGTTCTGGACTGAAATAACCCTTGAATTCCTAATTGGAACTCTCAGGGATGGCCACAACAACCATCCCACCCAGGGATGACCCCAAAATTTGTAGCCATCCCACCCAAGGATGGCCACAAAATAGGGGTTTTTCTGCTCAAATTTCTAGAAACAATAGCTTCCTAGATTGACAAGGTAAGTACCTAAACATTCAATTTGCAGTAAGGTTGTTCAGAAAAGGGTAAATTGGAGTTTTTCATGTCTTTCTTAGTTGATTGAAAGCTAGATTTCCCCTTTCCTAAATTCCAAAGTAATGAATAGAAGAAAAATAGGAAAAATAATAGTCTTAGATATGCATTTGAATGGTTTTCCTGCGTGTGACCTGCCTAAGGTTTAGGTTTTCATATAGGCTAAATATTTTGTAGGTTCCTTATTCATGCATCTAATTCTGAAAGTAAAACACTTCTTATGCATTTAGTGAAAATTCATTGAATGCTACTTTGTTTACTTTCATTAATTATAAAAGGAACCACACACACCATGTCACTTTTAAATGTTAGTGAGTTGGAATTCATCCCCAACCACTAATAGAGATCAATGATGGTGGGTTTCATCTCCACTCATTGGCTCAAATCCTACGAACCCTATTTTTGGCCAAAACCAGCTCCAAGAACCATCTTAGCTTGTGGAATAGAGCACGTATCTCTCTTCGAAGAGGTATATCACTAACCATGATGAACTATGGGTGAGGACTGGTAGGACCTGTGCTCCCTGATCGGGTATGGGCTTCATCTCCATACTTTGGTTGGTTTACATGATCGAAATTTCATTGTCAGTTGTCGAGCTATGAGTATATAGGTGAAATCCTTTAAACAATTGAGAATTACATCAACAACATTCAAACACATGAAAAGATATTTCTTTACAAAACAACAAATCAAAAACACACTAAATAGTTTAGGAACACATATCAATATTTAAAAGAGATAAACATTTGTATTCTTGTGTGTTTCTATTTTTGTGTGTTTGAATCATTAAAATTTGTAAAGGAGATAATCATGTAGGGGTTTAGAAAAAGTAGTCATGGTATATACCCATAGCCAAGCCCACTTAAGGGTTGACACTGTGAGGAGTAGGCAAGGAGACGTAGATCATCTCTGATTTGACCCCAAGGATTTGGTTATACCTCCTTGGTGGCCTCCTACTCTCCCAAGTCCTAGAATGTCAAGTAAGGAACCTAGCCCTCAAGGGACCCCCACGAGGGACACCCCTACAGGTTGTGGTCCTAATTTGGGAAATTATTTTCCAAGCATAGACACTTCACATACCTTCTTTCAAGAATGACAACCATGCATTGAGGCACCAACACATAGAGCAATACCATGCATTCGTGTGCTCGCTCGGTCTACCCCACATACTTACATGCAGGAGCAAGACTATGCACCATGGGTGGGGCTAAATGATCATAATACACCCTCAGATCACCTTGATAGGTCTCCAAAGTATAAATACCAAGATGAGTATGATACTCATCGCATTGGGTGAGCCAATTCTACCCTACCCTTCCTCATTTATGAAGGAAGACCTAAGGAAAATCTTGATTATCCTCAATCACATCATTCTATACAAGCACGATGTGCTTCTACGCTAACAGAGTATAAGGAACACCTGTTTAGGAGTGAGCCTCAAGTAAATATGACTTCTCTCAATCGAGGGAAGCTCGTAGTAGATTTATCAAATCCTCCTGAATAGGATAGGTATCATGGCCAAGGTGCTAGGGCTCATAGGCCTCACATAACTAAGTAGATAAACCAAGTGGTCAAAAGGTATGTTGATCATCAAGCATAATTTAATCAACTTTGACTAGATAAACAATGCTTGGATCTCTTAGATCATCAACATCAATTAGAAAAACAAAGGATTGAACAACAGATTCAAGAAACCTTGCACAATGGGGTTCCTACCCCAAGTATGCATAGGTAGGGGGTGCATCAGAGGCAACCCACTTATAACCAAAATAGGCCTCCTAGGCCTAATCAAATGGTGCCTCCTAGACCTCCTAGGCCTAATAGGGACTTACCTCCTAGGCCAAACATAGATCACCTTCAGCAGGTATTGGTTCCTCCTTGTAGGCCCATTCAAGAAACACCTTATGGGGCCTATGATGATTTAGAACCCGATGAGGAATACTTAGAAGCACCTTATGGAGGTATGGTTGATGACAATCAACTACCATACCATACGCTTAATATTCCTCGCCCCCCACCATGGGGCCAAAGTAAGGAAGAGGAGATTAAATCCTCTGATGCGTATAGAGCATTGCTTGAGTGCATGGAAACCATAGAGAGTAAGACAACTGGGTCTGGGCAACAAAAATCCCATGTTGCACTAGTTATGTAGTCAACCATTGCATCCATCTATACCTTCCCCTCCATACTCGAAGCATTTTAAAATGCCCAAATTGGACATATTTAAAGGAGAGGAAGATGCATAGGAGCACGTCACTAGGTTCATGAACCAGTGTTTCAGTATCCAGGAGAATGATGCTTTACTCCTGAGAACATTTTTAATTACCCTCTCTGGCCTAGCCGTAGAGTGGTATAATCAACTTCCAAGGCATAGTGTCTATACCTTTGAACAATTTGCAGATGCATTCTTGGAACGTTTCACCTTCAATACCAAGAGAAAGGTGACCTTAACCGACCTCACGAGGTTAAAACAATATGAATATGAGTCTATCATAGACTATGGTAATAGGTGGTGAATGCTTCTAGCTAAGCTACCCTACTTATTTCCAGTGTCTGAGTTGACTCGAATGTTTTCAAAGAGTTATCTAAAACCAATATCATTATTGTTACAACTCCAACAGTATTCCACTCTTGAAGATGCTCTAGCATAGGCTAGAACCATAGAAGAAATTAAAATTCAAGAGGGAGAGATCTCAAAACCTCGCAAGAAGGAGTGGACTAAGAATCCAAAGGGAAATCCGACACAATCAAAGTCGGTAGTAGTCAACCAAGTTGCCATCAATATCCTAGGGCCTACACAAACAATGCCACCTCAAAAGGTAAATTATCAGGCCCAACCTCCTCCTACGAGTTACAACAATAACACCCAAGAAAATCAGGGGAAAATTCAGCAACATTGCCCTAAGAGATAGTATACACCCTTCGCTAAGTCAATGGACTCCTTATTCGATCATCTGTGGGCTGCCAAAGTGATTACTTTACCAAAAATCTGGCCTATAGACCCGAGTATAGGTAAAAAAAGCCTATGGGACATTGAGAAGACCTATTTTGTAGATATCATAGGCAAATTGGACATGACTTACCTACATGCTATGGTTTCAAAAACCTAGTGCAGGATATGATCGAGAGGAATGACCTTCAAGTGGATAATCCTCTCGCCACAAGCAATCAACAAATGGGTGTTTTCAAAGACCCATTACCCACTCATGAGGTACATGTAGCTCCTACCAAAGCAAATGAATGAGGTCAAGGTGGCACCCCCTCAACAAGGGTTTGTCATGATGGTTAGTATTGTGACCAGGAATAGACGCTACCCAAGTCAAGTTGCACCACCTATAACTTCAAGCGATATTCCATCAACATCATAGCCTCCACCACCTCCAGTGCAAAGCCTTCCACCTCATCCAGTGGTTACAATCAAAAGTAAGCTAGCTCAAAGCTTACGAACAACATCAGCTAGACTTTCCATATATGAGCTTATTCAACAATCTCCACCTCATAGAGAAGCTCTTATGGATATTCTTAAGTCGATTGAGCTGCAGCCCTAGGAGTCTAACTCCTTTATCAATTTTGTGGGGCATGTGCAACAGTGTAAGGAACCAGTGATCACATTCCATGAGCATGAACTCAAACCGATAGCAAGTGATGCGGTTGATCCTCCTCTACACATCATTGCATGTGTGAATGGAACACCATATAAGAGAGTTTTAATTGACATTGGTTCATCAAGTAACATAATCACCACTAGTGCTCTCAAACATCTAGGACTTCTAGCATCCCATGTTGTTGCATCTACTTACACCCTCCGAGCATTCAATGATACGATATGCTCCATAGTCGGCACTATAGTCCTACCCATTCAGGTGGGGCACAAAACTATACCGACATTATGTCATGTTTTGGAGGGTGCAATGGCCTACAACATATTTCTAGGTAGACCTTGGATCTAGGACATGAAGTGTGTCCCCTCCATCACTCACCAATGTCTAAAGTATACTTATGAATGGTAGGTACACATCATCTCTATAGACCTTGAGCCCTTTAAGTACTGCAACTTGGTGCAACAAATCCCCAAGTCAACCTTACCATCAACTCATGTGGACTTCCAACTAAACACATCTATTCAGGGTCCACTTCCATCACCATCACCTTCCATTACTCCATTACCATCTTCTTACATACCATCATCATCATTGGCACCTTTAGAAAAACCTTCATCATCATCCAATCCTCCACAGAGGAATATGTCGAAGAGGCCAATTGATGAGATCCCTCCCATCATTTCCACCATCTCTATGAAAGAGATTCCTAGTCTAGTATATGAGGAACCATCTCATGAGGTACACATTGAGTCATCTCAAGCCTCACTTCCATCTCCTCCACCTTCACCATCCCATGTTACAATCCATATGGCTAGTACATGGTTAGGAGAATACCTAGTGAGGAACATCACAATAGTTCCAACCATTGAGATGGTGCAAGATATGGGATGACCTCATCTCCCCATAGGTAGCATCATGCCTCTAGGTATACCACCCAATCAAATGAATTTTATATATGGGGGTATTGAATATGGAACATTGCCATCTCCTCAACAAGAAGAAGATGAGGAACCTTTCTCTGAGGACATAAATTACATGTCAAATCCTGACTACGCCTTGTGATATCTACATCATTGCCATTGGCATGGCTATGGTCTAGGGTTATATGAACAAGGTACTTATGTTCCTTTCCAACCACAATATCAATTACCATATGATAAATCTAGTTTGGGACACAACAAGCCAGTACCTTTAGATGTACTCACAGAGATTTTAGAACACCTAGGTCTGAACTATAAGGATGAGCTTGCACATGATCCCTATGCTAATCCAAATCATGTCCACTCATTGGGGGATTACTTTCCTATAAATATGATATATCAAGGGTTATCTCATGATTTCACCCAATCTCATGAAGTGGGTGAGGGTTCACATACCCTTCCATCTGATAATGAGGAAGAGGATCAAGGTCCTCCTCATGAATGGACAATAGATGATGAGTCATATTACGGTATAGAACCCATCAACTACCCTAGTTCATATGAGGAATATGAGTAGGTCATCCCATTGGATGATGAAGAAGAATTCTATCTATGTATGTTCCTAGTGCAACATCCCATCTGGTGATAGATTTTACCACTTGAAGAGAAAGCTTGTCACCTTCCACCACCATCACAACCACCCCCATGAGTCGTGAGACAACTTATTATCTCTAGACCCAATGGCCCATTTACTAGAAATCATCCATCCATCAACATGATTTCCATAGATCTTACTACACCATTGCATGATCTAAATGACCCATCAAAGCCACTACACCTCGACTTGGGGGTAATCAACTTTGATCAGGGAGATTCTCCACCTATCATTTGCCATCCAACTTCCTCAACTACCATCCAATCATCACCTACACTATTTTCACAACATATCTTGGGTAGGCTAGCCAATATTGAGTTACAAGTGAGTCACCAACATAATGATTTACAATAGATCTTGAATCGACTCACAAGCATCGAGTTACGGTTGAGTCATCCAAAACCTCAACCCCTGGATTGTCAAGACCAACCACCTCCTATGCTCCACTATAAAGTCTCAATAGAACCTAGGGTAGAGGCAACAATGCCATCAACCTCACACATTTACTCCTTTTTCAGAACCCTTAGCATCGATCTTCAATCGATTGTATGAGGCACAAGCAATCATGCTTCTTGAGATTCATCCATTGAAACCTAATAAGCATAGATCAAAGCCACATAGGCAAAACACATATTGTGTTTACCATTGACAAAGGGGTCATGACATCTAGACATGTTACCCCTTTAGAGAGTTAGTTCAGGATATGATCGAGAGGCAAGAACTTCAGATAAGAGTCTTCCAGGACCCCTTGCCTACACACGAAGTAAACACAACACTTGTTTATCAAGTCGAACAACCTAATGAGGTGCACATTAATCTACCTCTCCAAGAGTTTGTGGGAATGATCAATGTTGTAATAGAGAAATAGGAATATCAAAATTGATCTATGCAACCTATGGCATCATCCAATGTTTCACCTTCGCTCGTCTCATCTTAGTGGGATATTGGCACTGCATAAAATTACACATCATAGTAGGGGGGTCAATTTCTACTACTCCCCCTAGCCAAGCCAATCATAGTGCATCAAACACAATGCACATTGGGGGTACACAAGGTATCACACCTTCCTCCTAAAATCACAAAGTAATCAAAGTTACAAAAACTAAAGGTGTCTATGAACCCTTTGGTCACCCTAAAATGCTCTAAAGGTGTCTATGATCCCTTTGGTCACCCTAAAATGCTCCAAAGGTGTCTATGATCCCTTTGGTCACCCTAAAATACTCCAAAGTTGTCTACAAACCCTTTGGTCACCCTAAAATGCTCCAAAGGTGTCTATAAACCCTTTGGTCACCCTAAAATGCTCCAAAGGTGTCTATGATCCCTTTGGTCACCCTAAAATGCTCTAAAGGTTTAAACCCTTTGGTCACCTAAAAACTCCAAAGGTATCTATATTTTGGTCACCTAAAATGCTCCAAAGGTGTCTATGATCCCTTTGGTCAACCTAAAATGCTCCAAAGGTGTCTATAAACCTTTGGTCACCCTAAAATGCTCCAAAGGTGTCTATGAACCCTTTGGTCACCCTAAAATGCTCCAAAGGTGTCTACAAACCCTTTGGTCACCCTAAAATGCTCCAAAGGTGTCTGATCCCTTTGTCACCTAAATCTCAAAGGTTATAATCCTTTGGTACTAAAATTCTAAAGTTACCCTTTAGTCACTTAAAATACTCCAAAGGTGTCTACGATCCCTTTGGTTACCCTAAAATACTCCAAAGGTGTCTATGATCCCTTTGGTCACCCTAAAATGCTCCAAAGGTGTCTACGAACCCTTTGGTCACCCTAAAATACTCCAAAGGTGTCTACGATCCCTTTGGTCACCCTAAAACACTCCAAAGGTGTCTACGAACCCTTTGGTCACCCTAAAATACTCCAAAGGTGTCTATGATCCCTTTGGTCATCCTAAAATGCTCCAAAGGTGTCTACGAACCCTTTGGTCACCCTAAAATGCTCCAAATGTGTCTACGACCCCTTTGGTCACCCTAAAATGCTCCAAAGGTGTCTACGAACCCTTTGGTCACCCTAAAATACTCCAAAGGTGTCTATGACCCCTTTGGTCACCCTAAAATGCTCCAAAGGTGTCTACGATCCCTTTGGTCACCCTAAAATGCTCCAAAGGTGTCTACGACCCCTTTGGTCACCCTAAAACACTCCAAAGGTGTCTACGACCCCTTTGGTCACCCTAAAATTCTCCAAAGGTGTCTACGACCCCTTTGGTCACCCTAAAATGCTCCAAAGGTGTCTACGACCCCTTTGGTCACCCTAAAATGCTCCAAAGGTATCTATAAACCCTTTGGTCACCCCAAAATGCTCCAAAGGTATCTATAAACCCTTTGGTCACCCTAAAATACTCCAAAGGTATCTATGACCTTTGGTCATCCCAAAAATTCCCAAAGGTATCTATAAATCCTTTGGTCACCCCAAAAGCCCCAAAGGTATCTATAAACCCTTTGGTCACCCAAAAAGCCCCAATGGCATCCATTAAGCCCATTGGTCAAATGTATATACATTTATCAAAATCTAAAAACATCATAAAAATATCAAAAACACAAAAATATTGCATTGCATTACATTTCATATCATTGCATTATAGCACTCACTTGCATTAGGCATACCCATCATTGCATTTTGCATTTTAGAGTTGATCATACATGTCTAGCACCAGGTATGTACACTAGGCATCTATCAAAATCAATGTTGTCAAAGGTCAGTTTTACCACCTGTTTGCATTATATTTATCATTTCCATCCACATTCCATACTGTGTGTCTATTTCCCTTCACTTAGCCATTGTTCATAAGGTATCTTTAGGGTTTTTGGTCACTCAGCCATCTCTAGTTTTCTTTTCAAATTTTGTAGAAAGCTATCCTGATTTTTAGAAGGTAGAGTCTTGCTTTGATTGTACCTTGTATATGTCAAAATCCCAACACATTTTCACATTAATAAATCCAAGTATTGCACAAGGAAATATGAAACCTACAAAGTGGTCCATGTTACCCTAAGCGAAAAGTTTATCTCGCTCATCCCCCTATGCGAATGGTTCAAAAATGTTGAGAATTGACAAAAGGACAAGCTCCTCCTTACCCCAAACAATCAAAATCCCTTGCTTCACGCCAAATTGGGGCAAGTATCCAAAAAAAAAATTAAACAGTGGTTGTTACCACTTAATAATATTCAAAAGAAACAGTGGTTTTCACCATTAGCAAAAGCAAAAAGTAAAATAAATAGTGGTTCTCACCACTACCAAAATCCCTTGCTCACCAAAACAAAAATGAGAAAATCCCTAGAGCAATTTAAAGATAAAAGAAAATAAGGGAATACTGAACTTGAATCCCTAGAATTCTCAGTATTTGATAACCATAAGGTGATCCTCATTACAGGTTAGGTGGCATCAAGCCTACCTGGCAATGGTGATATCCTTACACATGATGATATGTCTATCACATTAGCAACCTACTTTTGTACATACCAATGTTTGCATGCGGATGAGCTAGATTTTGGTAGCCTGTATTGCCTAGTGGTCTAATCCAACTATGTACAAAACTTAGGATAATGATACTCATAGGGTGATCTTCAGTACATATGGGCTGCATCAATCCTGTTTGGCACTAGGGTAACTTTATGTGTTATCATAGCAATGAACTCACATGCACACATAGGGATATTGAATATCTTGGTCATCCTAGTAGATTTATACCTTGCCAAAAAGTCTTGCATGGTTAATATACAACTTTTGATTAGATCACTAGAGTGTTTGAGTCTCCTGAAAATCCCAAACACATCATATAACATTATATTATTCATTCCATTTCATATCATGTTATCACATGTTTGTTACTTTACATTTACACAAGCCATTACATAGTGTCATGATAACGTTAAAATGATGAGATGAATTTTGTACAGTCTATGGTGCTAGCATCTAGTGTGTCAAATAGTATTCATAATCCATCATACATATTAATAAATCATCCATTTCATTATGCATACACACATGTACATATCATCAAATCACATCATATTACAATACATGCATACATGATAAGCATCCATTAAAAGCATCAATAATGCAAACATAAGCATTGCATACATCTAATAAAGTAGTAGAGTAACACATGGTCGATCGTCCCACCCTAGGATGGCCATAAACTATGCATCCATCCCACCCTAGGACAACCACAAAAAAATCCACAAAAAACAACTAAAAAAAGAAAAAGAAAAGGGCCTAAAAGCCACCAAAAATAGGTCAAAATTGATGAATTTCACAAAGGATCAAGATTGCATTCAAATTGTTCATGGATGAATTGAAAAGTCTCTACTTCAATCCCTAAGAAGGCCATTGTGGTTGGACCGCTCCACAGGAATGAGGTATTTAGTCATTTTCTTCCATGAAATATCAACAAAACGATCAAAATCCTCAAAAAATTGTTAAATCTTACAAAGGCTAAAATTGAAGGTAATCCTAATCATGTCATATGGGTCAAGTGACTCATCACTTTCATCATTGGTCATGCCCTCATAGATTCATCGCTTGAGGGGGTAGTCATAATAATGAATTCATAATCAAAATCAACACTCAAACACTCAAAAGTGGAACTTGCATACATTCAAAAGAATCATTGCCAAAGAAAAATTTTCAAGCCTACGTTGGGGCAAATAATTTAGCAAATTCAACAAAACAAAGTCTTGGTCTCCTTGAAGCCTCAGGTAATTTACCTATCCAATATAGTTAAAATAAGGAACCAAGACCAAGTATCTCACCCAATCACTCATGATATATTGGGAGACTATCATGGCCATTAGGGACTACAAATTGGAGACCCAAATGGGAGGCTCTTCCACTCTATGCATGGAAATGGTGTTGACAAGTGGAGGCACCTGCATTGCATGCCAAAACTTACCTTTTTAATCCTTTTGACCTCTTGGGATATAAATTGGAGTTTTTCCACTTGGTTTCAGAGAGATATTTTTGTAAGTATTCGCCACAAAGTGCTACTGATATATTCTCTTACCTTTTGTCCTCATATTTTCCATTGGAAACCTCATCAATCAAAGGTATTTTAAAGGCACCTCCAAATATGCACATATCCCAAAAAACCTTCCATTATTGTGATTTTAATTATAAAATCTTATGACAACACCCCTAGGAGGATTCTAGACCAGATCCAAGTGGAATTGGTGGTAAAAACCACCCTATTTTGTGGTCATCCCCACCTGGGATAGTTAATAGTCCCAATTGGAAATATCAGGGGCAGCCATGAATTAGCCCACAATTTTCAATAATTTTAGTGTAGATCAATTTTATATCATTATATTATCATCATACTTTATTTTTGTGAACTTTGGAGTGGTTTTGAATTGTTAATTAGGGTTTTTGTGATTACAGTCCTAATTGGACCACCTAGGGATGACCATAGGTTCTACTCATAATCTCACTTCAATTTTTGCTTAGATCATTACAAAATAATATAATATACATCATGCTAAGTTTTCATGTCATTTGGAGTAGTTTAGACCTGTCAATTATACTTTTTACATTCAATACTGCATGCATTTCATGGATTTTATCATAATATGCATATGCTATTAATCCATTTCAATTTCTTATGTGTAGCTACAGGTATTCTAGTGCATGAGGAAGTAGCTAAGGAGTTGAAGATAAATAGATCAAAGCAGTGGCAATGCAAGCTCGCTCTTTAATCGTGAATGCAAGAAGAACATTGAAAGTGTGCCATAATTTTATGAAAGGATTGGATCCTTCAACATTGTAATTTGAATTGTATCAAGTTGAGAGCCCTCAAGGGGACATTTTTTAACCTTCTATTTGGAAAATTAATCAATACAAAGAGAATCCCATTCTTTCCAAACATTTATCATTTAATTGCTTACTTTATCATCTCTTTTAAATTATTGAATAGAACATTAATGCTTTTCAATTTCATTTTTTAGGTGCATATGGAAACCATAGAGAGTAAGACAGCTGGTTCTTGGCAACAAAAGCCCATGTTTCACCAGTTGTACAATAAACCATTACATCCATATATACCTTCCCCTACATATCCAAAGCATTTTAAAATGCCCAAGTTGGACAGATTTAAAGGAGAGGAATAGGCACAAGTGCACATCACTAGGTTCATGAACCAGTGTTTCAATATCTAAGAAAATAATACTTTACTCCCGAGAGTATTTTTAATCACCTTCTCTGGCCTAGTTGTAGAGTGGTATAATAAACTTCCAAGGCATAACATATATACCTTTGAACAATTTGTAGACATATTTTTGTAACATTTCACCTTCAATACCAAGAGAAAGGTGACCTTAACTGACCTCATGGGGTTAAAACAATATGAATATGAGTCTATCACATACTATGGTAATAGTTGATGAACACTGCTACCCTACCTATTTCTAGTGTTCGAGTTGACTTGAATGTTTTCAAAGAGTTGTCTAAAACCAATATTATTATTGTTACAACTCCAGCAATATTCCACTCTTGAAGATGCTATAGCATAGGCTAGAACCATAGAAGAAATTAAAATTCAAGAGGGAGAAATTTAAAAAAATCACAAGGAGTGGACTAAGAATCCAAAGGGTAATCCAACACCATCAAAGCCAACCATAGTCAACCAAGTTTCCATAAGTATCACAGGGCTTACACAAACAACGTTGCCTCAAAAGGTAAATTATCAGTCCCAAACTCCTCCTGTGAGTTACAACAATAACAACCAAGTGAATCAGGGGTAAATTCAACAACGTTGCCCTAAGCGACATTATATACCCTTCACTGAGTCAATGGACTCCTTATTTTATCGTTTTTGGGATTCCAAAGTGTTTACTTTTCCAAAAATCTAGCCTATAGACCCAAGTACAGACAAACAAAAGCCTATGGGACATCAAGAAGACTTATTTTGTAGATATCATAGGCAAATTGGAAAAGATTTACCTACGTGCTATGATTTCAAAAACCTAGTGGAGAATATAATCAAGAGGAATGATCTTCAAGTGGATAATCCTCTCACCACAAGTAATCAACCTCATGAAGTACATGTAACTCCTTCCAAGAAAATCAATGAGGTCAAGGTGACATCCCCTCAACAAGGGTTCATCGAGATGGTTTGTATCTTGACCATAAATACATGTTACCCAAGTCAAGTTGCACCACCTATAGCTTCAAGCGATATTCCATCAAAGTCACAGCCTCCACCATATCTAGTGCAAAGCCTTCCACCTCGTCCAGTGGTTACAGTCAAAAGTAATCTGGCTCAAAGCTTACAAATAATATCGACTAGAATTTCCATATACAAGATTATTCAACAATTGCCACCTCAGAGGGAATCTCTTATGTATATTCTTAAATCGATTGAGTTGCAGCCCTAGGAATCTAACTCCTTTATCAATTTTATGGGTTATGTGTAGTAGTTTAAGGAACCAATGATCACATTCCATGAGCATGAACTCAAACTGATAGTAAGTGATGTAGTTGATCCTCCTCTACACATAATTGCATGTGTGAATGGGACACCGTATAAGAGAGTTTTAATTGATACTGGTTCGTCAAGTAACATAATCACCAGTAGTGCTCTCAAACATATAGGAATTTTAGCATCCCATATTTTTGTCTACTTACACCCTCCAAGCATTCAATGATATGATATGCTCCATAGTCAGCACTATAGTCCTACCCATTCAGGTGGGACACAAACCTATACCGACATTGTGTCATGTTTTAGAGGATGTAATGGCCTACAACATATTATTGAGTAGACCTTGGATCTAGGACATGAAGTGCATCCCCTCCATCTCTCACCAATGTCTAAAGTATACCTATTAAGGGCAGGTACATTCCATATCTGTAGACCTTGAGCCCTTTAAGTACTGCAACTTGGTGTAGCAAATCCCTGAGTTGACCTTACCATCAACTCATGTGGACTTCCAACTGGAAACATCTATTTAGGGTCCACTTCCATCACCATCATCTTGCATCACTCCATTACCATATTATTACATACCATCATAATCATTGGCACATTAAAAAAAAACCTTCATCATCATCCAATCCTCCGTAGAGGAACATGTTGAAGATGCCAATTGATGGGATGCATCCTATCATTTCCACCATCTCTATGGAAGAGATTCCTAGTCTAACAGATGAGGAACCATATCATGAGGTACACATTGAAGCATCTCAAGCCTCACTTTCGTCTCCTCCACCTTCATAATCCTAGGTTACAATCTGTATGGCTAATACAGGGTTAGAATAATACCTATTCAGGCACATCACAATAGTTCTAGCCATTAAGATGGTGTAAGATATGGGATGATGTCATATCCCAATAGGTAAAACTGTGCCTCTAGGCATGCCACCCAATCAAATGAATTTTATATATGGGGGTATTGAATATGGAATAGAGCCATATCCTCAGCAAGAAGAAGATGAGGAACCTTTCTCTAAGGACATAAATTACATGTCAAATATTGACTATGCCTTGCAATATCTACATTGTTGCCATTGGCATGGCTATGGTATAGGGTTATATGAACAAGGTACTCATGTTCCTTTCTGGCCATAATATCAATTACCATATGATAAATCTTGTTTAGGACACAACAAGTTGATACCTTTAAATGTATTCATAGAGATTTTAGAATGCCTAGGTCTAAACTATAGGGATGATCTTGCACACAATCCCTATGCTAATCTAAATCATGTCCACTCATTGGGAGATTAATTTTGCATAAATATGATAGATCAAGGGTTATATTAAGATTTCACCTAATCTCAAGAAGTGAATGAGGGTTTGCATACCCTACCATCTGATAATGAGGAAGAGGATCAAGGTCCTCCTCATGAATGGACAATGGATGATGAGTCATATTATGATATAGCACCCATAAACTACCCTATTTCAGATGAGGAACACGAGTAGGTCATCCCATTGGAAAATTAAGAAGAGTTTTACCTATGTATTTTTCCAATGCAACATCCCATATGGTGATAGCTTTTGCCACTCGAATATCAAGATCATCGCATTCAACCACCATCGTAGCCACCCTCGCAATTTGTGAGACAACCTATTGTCTCTAGACCTAATGGCCCATTTAATAGAAATAATAAATCCATCAACATGATTTCCATAGATCTTACTACACCATTGCATAATTCAAATGACCCATCAGAGCCACTACACCTTGACATGGGGGTAATCAATGTTGATCAGGGAGATTCTCCACCTATCAATTGCCATCCAGTTTCATCAACCACCATACAATCATCACCTACACTATTTTCACAACATATATTGGGTAGGATAGCCAATATTGAGTTACAAGTAAGTAACCAACACAATAATTTACAAAATATCTTGAATCAAATCACAAGCATCGAGTTACGATTGAATCTTCCACAATATCAACCCCTGGATTGTCAAGACCAACCCCAGTCCACTATAAAGTCTTAAAAAAACCTGGGGCAAAGGCAAAAATACCATCAACATCACACATTTAATCCTTTGTTAGAACCCTTAGCATCGATCTTCAATCAATTATATGAGGTGCAAGCAATCATGCTTCCTGATATTCATCCGTTGAAACCTAATAAGCATAGATCAAAGCCGCACAGGAAAAATACATATTGTGTTTACCATTGAAAAGGGGTCATGACATACATACATGTTACCCATTTAGAGATTTAGTTTAGGATATGATTGAGAGGCAAGAACTTCATATGAGAGTCTTCCAGAACACCTTTCCTACACATGAAATAAATACAACACCTACTTATCAACTCGAACAACCTAATGAGGTACACTTAACTTTACATATCCAATATTTTGTGGGAATGATTAGTGTTGTAACAGAGAAACAAAAATATCAAAATTGATCTATGCAACCTATGGTATCATCCAATGTTTCACCTTTGCTCGTCGTGTCTCAATGGCACATTGAAACTACATAAAATTACACATCATAGTAGGAGGGGTTGGTTTATACTACTCCCCCTAACCAAGCAAATCATAGTGCATCAAACACAATGCACATTAGGGGTACACAAGGTACCACACCTTCCTCCTAAATTCATAAAGTAATAAAAGTTACAAAAATTCCCAAAGGTGTCTCTGAACACTTTGGTCAACCTAAAATGCTCCAAAGGTGTCTATGAGCCCTTTGGTCACCCTAAAATGCTCTAAATGTGTCTACGATCCCTTTGGTCACCCTAAAATTCTCCAAAGTGGTCTACGAACCCTTTGGTGACCCTAAAATGCCCCAAAGGTATATATGAACCCTTTTATCACCCTAAAATACTCCAAATATGTCTACACGCCCTTTAGTCACTCTAAAATGCTCCAAATGTGTCTATGAACCCTTTGGTCACCCTAAAATGCTCCAAAGGTGTCTACGAACCCTTTGGTCACTCTAAAACAATCTATAGGTGTCTACAAACCCTTTGGTCACCCTAAAATTCTCCAAAGGTGTCTATGCATCCTTTTGTGACCCTAAAATGCTCCAAAGGTATCTATGAACCCTTTGGTCACCCTAAAACGCTCCAAAGGTGTCGATGCTTGTTCATCCAAAAATGCTCCAAAGGTGTCTACCAACCCTTTGGTCATCCCAAAATGCTCCAACGGTATCTACAAACCCTTTGGTCACCCTAAAATACTCCAAAGGTGCCTACAACCCCTTTGGTCAACCTAAAATGATCCAAAGAGGTCTATGATCCCTTTGGTCACCCTCAAATGCTCCAAAGGTATTTCTAACCCCTTTGGTCACCCTAAAATGATCCAAAGGTGTCTAAAATCCCTTTGTTCACCCTAAAACACTCCAAAGGTTTCTATGACCACTTTAGTCACCCTAAAATGCTCCAAAGGTGTCTAAAATACCTTTGGTCACCCTAAAATGCTCTGAAGGTGTCTACGATACCTTTGGTCACCTTAAAATGCTCCAAAAGTATTTATGAGCCCTTTGGTCATCCTAAAATGCTCCAAAGGTGTCTATAAGCTCTTTGGTCACCCTAAAACACTCCAAAGGTGTCTACGATCCCTTTGGTCACTCTAAAACACTCCAAAGGTGCCTAAGACCCCTTTGGTCCCTCTAAAATAATCCAAAGGTACCTATGACCCCTTTGGTCACCCTTAAAAGCTCCAAAGGTTCCTATGACCCTTTTGGTCACCCTAAAATGCTCTAAAGGTATCTATGAACCTTTTAATCACCCTAAAATACTCCAAAGGTATCTACGACCCCTTTGGTCACCCTAAAATGCTCCAAATGTGTCTATGACCCCTTTGGTCACCCTAAAATGCTCCAAAGGCATCTATAAGCTCTTTGGTCACCCCAAAATGCCCCAAAGGTATCTATAAGCTCTTTGGTCACCCTAAAACACCCCAAAGGCATCTATAAGTCCTTTGGTCACCCCAAAAAGCCCCAAAGGTATCTATAAACTCTTTGGTCACTCCAAAAGCCCCAAAGGTATTTATAAACCCCTTGGTCACCAAAAAAACCCCAATGACATCCATTAAGCCCATTGGTCGAATGTATATACATTTAAAAAAATCCAAAAACATCATAAAAATATCAAAAAAACAAAAATATTGCATTGTATTATATTTCATATCATTGCATCATAGCACTCACTTGTATTAGACATACCCATCATTGTATTTTTCATTTTAGAGTTGATCATACATGTCTAGCACCTTGTATGTACACTAGGCGTCTATCAAAATCAATGTTGTCAAAGGTTAGTTTTACCAGTTGTTTGCATTATATTTATCATTTCCATACACATTCCAAGTTGTAGCCTGTATTTATTAGTGGTCTAATCCAACTACGTACAAAACTTAAGATAATGATAATCATAGGGTGATATTCAGTACAGATGGGCTGCATTAATCTTGTTTGGCACTGGGGTAAATTTATGCGTTATCATAGCAATGAACTCACATACACACACATGGATGTTGAATATCTTGGTCATCCTAGCATATTTATACTTTACCAAAAAGTATTGCATGGTTAACACAAAAATTTTGATTAGGTAACTAGAGTGTTTGAGTCTCCTGAAAATCTCAAACACATCATATAACATTATATTATTCATTTCATTTCATATCATGTTATCACATGTTTGTTACGTTACGTTTACACAAGTCGTTACATAGTGTCATAATAACGTTAAAATGATGAGATAAATGTTGTATAGTCTATGGTGCTAGAATATAGAAAGTCAAATAGTATTCATATCTCATTTGTACATATCAACAAATCATCCATTTCATTTTGCATATGCTCATATACAAATAATCAAATCACATCATATTACAATGCATGCATCCATGATAAGCATAAATAAAGCATACATAAAAAATGTTGCATACATATAATAAAGTAGTAGAGCAAAACATGGTCAACCATCTCACCCTATGATGGCCATAAACTATGCAACCATACCACCCTGGGATGGCCATAAAAAAATTCTACAAAAAACAGCTAAAAAAAGACAAAGAAAAGGGTCTAAAAGCCACCAAAAAAAGGTCAAAATTGATGAATTTCACAAAGGATCAATATTGCATTCAAATTTTTAATGGATGAATTGAAAATTCTCTACTTCACTCCCTAAGAAGGCCATTGTGGTTGGACCTCTGCATGAGAATGAGGTATTTAGTCCTTTTCTTCCACAAAATATCAACAAAATGATTAAATCATCATAAAATTGAAAAATATTACAATGGATTAAACTGAGGGTAATCCCAATCAAGTCATATGGGTCAAGCGACTCATCACTTTAATAATTGGTCATGCCCTTGTTTATTCGTTGCTTCATAATAACAAATTCATAATCAAAATCAATACTCAAACACTCAAAAGTGCAACTTGCATACATTCAAAAGAATCATTTCCAAAGACAAATTTTCAAGCCCACACTAGGCCAAATAAGTCAACAAAACAAAGCCTTGGTATAATTAAAGCCTCGAGATATGTATCCCAATATAGGTAAAATAAGGAACCAATACCAAGTATACCCTAAGCCCCTACGACTACCATTACAGAGTGGTTGAAAGGTATACCAAAATCAATCCTTCAACTATGTCAGAAGCAAGGATTCCAAGAATATATGCTATTTACACAATGGATACATCTAAATTTGGTTAGGTTACTGAATAAACTTAATCATTTAATTATTTAATCATCTATTTTTGCTCTACACTTTATTTCACACAATGCATCTCAAAAAGGGGCATCTATAGACACTAAAATCAGGTAAATAAGATAATACTTCCAAGGCATCACTCTTATCGACACCATATGGTCCCATTGGGCAACCCTAAAGGGTTAATTAGGGGTCCTAACCACTTTTTGGAAGGTTTACCCTACTTTTAGGAGGTTTTGGGCCATGTAGGCATGGTCATCCCACCCTAGGATGACCATAATTTATGTTCATCCCACCTAGGGACAACCACAAGTAGCCATCCCTAGGTGGGACGCCCATGGTTTAGGCCCCCAAAAAAGTCAAGGGGAGGAGAAATGATAATCAATTTCTACCATTTATCCCACCCAATCACTCATGATAGATTGGGAGACTATCATGGCCATTAGGGAATGCAAATTGGAGGCCCAAATAGGAAGCCTCTTCCACCCTATGCATGGCAAAGGTGTTGACAAGTGGAAGCACCTACCTTGCATGCCTAAACTTACCACTTTTCCCCATTTTCCCTCTTGGGATATAAATTGGAGTGTTTCTAGTCAGTTTTAGAGAGATACTTTTGCAAATATTCACCATGAAGTGTTGCTGAAATCTGTTCTCACCTTTTATCCTCATATTTGCCCTTGGAAACCTCATCAATCAAAGGTATTTTCAAGGCACCCCAAATATGCATATCCTATCCAAAACCCATCCATTTCTATGATTTTAATTATCAAATTTTATTACAATACCTCTAGGAGGATTATAGACCAGATCCAAGTGGAATTGGTGGTAAAAACCACCCTGTTTTGTGGTTGTCCCCACTTGGGATGGTTAACAATCCCAATTGGAACTCTCAAGGATGGCCATGAATTGGCCCACAATTTTCAATCTATTTTAGTGTAGATCAATTTTATAGTGTTATATTAGCATCATACTTGATTTTTGTGAAGTTTGGAATGGTTTTGAATTGTTAATTAGGATTTTTATGATTATAGTCCTAATTGGCCCATCTAGGAACGACCACAGGTTTTGCTCATAATATCAATTTAATTTTTTCTTAGATAATTACATAATCATATAATATACATCATGCTAATTTTTCATATCATTTGGAGTATTTTAGACCTGTCGATTGCACTTTTTACATTCAATATTGCATGCATTTCATGGATTTTATCATAATGTGCATATGCTATTAACCCATTTCACTTTCTTATGTGTAGGTATAGGTATTCCAGCACATGAGGAAGGATCTAAGGATATGAAAATATGTAGCTCAAAGGAGTGGTAACACAAGCCCTCTCTTCAATCGTGAGTGCAAGAAGAATATTGAAAACACACCATAAGTTTGTGAAAGGATTGAATCCTTCAACATTGTAATTTGAATTGTACCAAATTGAGAGCCCTCAAGGGGACATTTTGTAACCTTCTATTTAGAAAATTAATCAATACAAATAGAACCCCCATTATTTCCAAACATTTTTAATTTACTTTCTTACTTTATCATCTCTTTTGAATGCTTAAATAGAACATTAGATGTATTTCAATTTCATTTGTTAGGTGCACCATTTTTCTACTCTACAATATCTATCATGTAGATAAGAAATGAAATGGATTTTTCATAAACTTAAAAGAATAATAATTTGGTGATCCAACTAAAATTCATTTCTTTATTCAATAAGTAAATTATAATGCCTTTGAAATTTATGTACATTCACATGTACTATTTGGTGTAGGAAATGGTTTGTTAGAATATATTCATATAGCTTCTAAAAAATTATTTAAAGTAGACATTAAAATATAAAAATATTTGATAGGGATATGATGGTCAAACATTTTATATAATGTGAATGTAATCATCCTTACAATTTGAATACCTTTTCTAGAAGGTTTCTTTCAATATTAAATGCTAAGATAAAATTCACTTGAACCACAGAAGTTCAATTGAAAATGTTCTCCTAAGAGAAATCAATGAATGCAAGGGTATGAAAAGTCCAATAGATACTAGTATAAATTATCAAAGGATGTGAGTGTGAAAATATAAGCTAATTTAGAGGCAATACCTAATGTTCCATATCAAAATGTTATAGGTGGCTTATGTATGCCATGGTTAGTGTTGTTGTCTTTAAACACTCCAATCGAGACAAGGCTAGGGAGAGCTCGATAAGGACAAATTGAAGAACACAAGCTTATACTGAGAGGGGGGTGAACAGTATAAGACTTAACCAATTAATAATTTTAACTTTAGATAGCAGAGGCATCAACACAACATTAATCAAGACAGAAAGCATCACACATTGAAGACCCATTTTAACGTGGTTCACCCAAAATGGTTGGGCTACATCCACGGATAAAATCTTTCACTAAATTTTATCAATCCAAATTCTAGGAATACCTTTCCCGATTACAATGTTTATGGGCACCAACCCAAAGGAGACACCAATCCCCTAAACTCGAGTTCGTGGGCACCAACCCACAGGAGACACCAATCCCCTAGCTCTGCTCTGGCTGGTGATCCTCTAGAAAACCTCTGCCTCTCGCTGCCCTTAGCAAATGGAACTCTATCCACAGAAGACACCTGTCCTCCCTGCTCTGGTTGGAGACCTCTGTCCTCAACTCTATCACCTCCAAAGCTGGTCCTCGAATTTGCACTAAACACAGTCCTTCGGTCTAGCACAAATGTCCTCGTTCGTCTTTGCTTGTTGCGCTCACTCTGCACGCTTCGACATCATCTCACCACTTCTGCACTCTCTGCACTCTTTTGGCTGCATCTCGCACACTTCGACGCACATTCGATGATTAATTAACTCTTCAAACAACCCTCCTTTTATACTAACACTTTCAAGATCAAAACCTTGATCTTAGTCGATCGCACAACCCTAAACTACGTCGGCTACAAACCCTAATCTTCGTCGGCCCAAATTTAACTTTGTCGGCTTCACTGCCTCTGCAACTCTTCTATAGCTTCTGCAAAACTACAACATGTCATGATATCATGACACCTTTGCAACCGTACACTTTCTTTTGGCTTTTGTCATGATATCGTGACACTTTACTTTACTTCAACTTCTCTTGTCATCGATATCGTGACACTTCACTTTGTCATAACTTTGCTTTTGTCAGGATATCGTGACACTTCTCCCTTCGTCGACCTCCTTCTTTGTCATGAAATCGTGACACTTCTCATAGCCTTCCTCTTCTTTCATGAAATCATGACACTTCTCCTACTAGAACTGCTTTATTTTCATGAAATCATGACACTTTCTCTCCTCCATCTCCCTCATGTCAGGAAATCGTGACACTTTCTTTTTTTTTTTCTGAATCGTGACACTTTCTTTGAGCTCTTCCTCCTTAACTTTGTCATGAAATCATGACACTTCTAGCTTCCGTACGTTTTCTCTTCAACATGTCACGAAATCGTGACATTTCTTATTTTGAAACCTTTCCTTTGCTGCATGTCACGAAATCATGACAGTTCTTACTTGGAACAATTTCATCTGTTGCATGTCACGAAATCATGACAGTTCTCACTTTGAACTCTGTAGCATGTCACAAAATCGTGACACTTTTCGAGTTACTTTCTCTCTTCGAACTTGTCACGAAATCATGACAATTCTCACTACGGACTCTCTCTTCTGCATTATGTCATGAAATCATGACACTTTTTTTTTGTTCTCTCTCCACATGTCATGAAATCGTGACATTTTTCTTTGACTCTCTCTCTCTTGTCACGAAATCATGACACTTTTTTTTGGACTCTCTCTCCTGCAACATGTCACGAAATCGTGACACTTTTTCATCCGTACAACCTTCCTTGCAATATGTCATGAAATCATGACATTTCTGACTCGAACATTCTCTCTCCTCTTTGAGTCACGAAACTGTGACATGTCACGATATCATGACACTTTTCTAAAAATCTTTCTCTCACCTTCCTAAGTCATGAAAATGCGACATGTCACGATATCGTGACACTTTTCTAGAAAGCTTTCTCTCTCCTACTTAAGTCACGAAAATGCGACATGTCGCGATATCGCGACATTTTTCAAACTTTCTTTCGAACCTGTCATGCCGAACCTTCATCAAAACAAATTATTTTACATCAAATCAAATTCCTTCAAAAGCTTCTTGACATCAATGACAACTTATTCACTTGAGCAAATGCAATGTACCCAAGGTACCCAAAATTGCCAACAATCTCCCCCTTTGTCATTGATGGCAAACCTTTACTAAAAACGCTTCTCAAGAGCCAAAATTGAAACCAACTGTGCTAACAACCGAGAAATTTCCTTTGAAGTTTTGCTCCCCCTGACTTGAAGCTTTCCTCTTCACTTGAAGCTCTCCCCCTTACTCATATCTCTCCCCCTTTGTCATCAATGGCAAAGGGTCACCTTTGGGGCTCGGGACTAAGAATGAGCCTCTTAGCTTGGTCCCTCCCCCACCTCCCGATGAGGTGATTAATTCTGGGGTGGGAGTACAACTCCCAATTTTTCCCTTAGATACTCAAACGTATCTCTTGGAAGAGGTTTGGTGAAGATATCTGCAATCTGCTCTTTAGTAGGCACATACTCTAGCTTGACCCGCTTGTCTTGCACTTTCTCCCTTAGAAAGTGATACTTGATGGAAATATGCTTTGTCCTTGAGTGCATTACCGGATTTTTGGAAATACTTATGGCACTCGTATTATCGCAAAATATGGAGATGGGTTGTTCATGCTTGACTTTGAAATCCTCCAAGGTGGTTTTCATCCATAAAACCTGTGTACACCCAGCCACTGTCGCTATGTATTCAGCCTCTACTATAGATAAGGAAACCGAAGGTTGTTTCTTACTTAGCCAAGAAACCAAACTCTTTCCCGGAAAGAATGCTCCACCACTAGTGCTCTTCCTGTCATCGATCATTGCCTGCCCAATCTGCATCTCGTACAGGCCGTGAGGGTGAAATCATCACCTTTGGGATGCCAAAGCCTAAAGTCCATAGTGCCCTTCGGATATCCGAATATCCTCTTAACTCGCTATAACATGAGAATCTTTTGGAGCTGCCTAAAATCTTGCTACTAACCCAACCGCTCGCATGATATCTGGTCTGGTAGCCGTAACATATAATAAGCTGCCAATCATTGATCTGTACAACCTCTGATCTGCCATTGGAGATTCATCATCTTTACTCATCTTGCACCCTGTAATCATTGGAGTACATACTGGTTTGTTGTCCATCATCCCAAATTTCTTCAACATTTCTTTGATATACTTTCCTTGAGAGAGAAATACACCGTCTTTTGATTGAGCAATCTGAAGACCTAAAAAGAATGACAGCTCTCCAATCATAGACATCTCAAATTCCTTCTGCATGGTGTTAGCAAAAACTTTGCACATCTGAGTATTATTTCCCCCAAAAATAATATCATCAACATAGACAACCATAATCAACATATCATCACCTTCATTCTTAATATACAAATTGCTATCTGCCACGCCTTTCCTGAAGCCTTGCTCATGAAGATAACTGTCAAGTCTTGAGTACCATGCCCTTGGTGCTTGCTTTAACCCATATAAGGCCTTTTTCAGTTTACACACATAGTCTGACTGTTTTGTGAGAGACACTCCTTCTGGCTGTTCTATGTAGACTTCTTCTACCAACACCCCATTTAGAAAAGCTGACTTTACATCCATTTGATATACCTTGAATGATTTGAAGCTTGAAAGGGCCAAAAACATTCTGATAGCTTCAAGACGAGCAACAGGAGCGAACGTCTCTTCGAAATCAACACCTTCTACTTGAGCATAACCTTTGCAGACTAACCTAGCTTTGTTTCTGACAATCTTTCCATCCTCATTGAGTTTATTTCTGAATATCCATTTTGTGCCAATGACATTCTTGTCCTTAGGTCTTGGAACCAAATCCCAAGTTTCACTTTTCTCTATTTGATTTAGCTCTTCATCCATCGCTTTTACCCAAAATTTATCTGCACATGCTTCACTGAAATCTTTTGGCTCAATCTGAGATAATAATGAAACATTTGTAGAATCGTGTGAAGGAATGACTCTTCTTCTTGTTTGCCTATTGTTTGGATCACCAATGATCAAATATTTGGGATGATGTTTCTGAACATATCGTGAAGGAGTTTTGGGAAGCAATTGTTGTCTTTCCTCTTCTTCATCCGAAACCTCTCTGAATTCTTCTTGACAAATTTCATCACTGAGTTCCTTGACTGGTTCTCTTATCCCTGTCTTTTCATCAACTGTTACATTTATGCTCTCTACGACTGTATGCGTTCTTTTGTTGAAGCATCTGTAGGCCTTGCTTCTGCTGGAATATCCAAGAAAGATTCCCTCATCACACCTAGGATCAAACTTACCCAAATTCTGATCTTCCCTTCTGATGAAGCACTTACTCCCAAACACTTTGAAGTATTTTACTCGTAGTCGGTCTTCCTTTCCACAACTCATAAGGAGTTTTATGATGATTGATTCTAAGTTGGGCCCTAGTGATAATGTAGACTGTTGTACTGATTGCCTCTTTCCAAAAGCCATCTGAGAGTTTTGACTCATTTAACATAGCTCTAGCCATATTTTCAATAGTTCTGTTTTTCCTTTCAACTACTCCATTTTGTTGAGGAGTTCTTGCTGCTGAATATTCTCTTTTGATTCCTTGTTGCTCACAGTATTCCACAAATTCATTTGAAGTGAACTCTCCTCCTCTGTCTGATCTTAAGCATTTGATTCTCTTGTCAGTCTCATTTTCAATCATTTCTTTGAAAGCTTTAAATTTTTCAAAAGCTTCAGATTTTTCTTTGAGAAAAGTAACCCAAGTCATTCTAGAATAATCATCTATAAACAACATGAAGTAGCTTTCTCCCTGAATGCTCTGAGTTCTGGTGGGGCCACATAAATCAGTATGAATAAGATCCAATGGTTTTGAAGAAGTATACCCTTTTGATTTGAAACTGGTTCTGGTCTGTTTTCCATGTTGACAGGGACCGCAAATGATATTATGGGGCCTTTTTATTTTGGGCAAGTCTCTAATAGCTTCCTTGTTACTAATATTGACAAGATTATCAAAGCTCAAATGCCCCAATATTTTATGCCATAGCCAACTCTCATCTTCTTGAGTTAGAAAACACTTTTCCCTTTTTATCTCACTCAGCATGTAAAGATTGTTTGGAGTCCTTGTAGCACTCGCAATGAGTTTTCCATTTTTTTCTTTACTTATCTCACATCTATCAGAAAAGAAAGATACTATGTGCCCTTGATCACAAAGTTGACTCACACTTAGAAGATTATGTCTTAGGCCTTCTACATAAAGCACATTTTCTATTTTGGATTTCCCATCCAAACTAAGAGTCCCTTTACCACAGATTTTAGCTGACCTATTATCTCCAAAACTGATTGTTCCTCGGTTTGTTTGTTTTAAGACCAAAAACTTTTCCTTTTCACCAGTCATATGTTTTGAACAACCACTATCAAGATACCATTTTTCTACTTTGTCTTGAGCATGAAAAGCAGTTTGAACTATCATTGACTTAGATTTGATCTCATTTTTCTTTTTAGTGAACTCAAGGCTAGATCTATCCAAACTGCACATCCTTGCTATATGCCCAAAATTCTTGCACTTGTAACACATGAAATTTTTATTCATAAGAGGTGCAAAAGAGTTAACATTTTCCTTACTATGGCTATTCAAGGATTTATTGCAATGCATAGCTTTGTGACCAAAATTCTTGCAGGAAAAACAATAGCCATGGAAAGTATTATGTAACCTGTTTTGATGCCTTGGATGATTGTTCTTCTTGTGACCAACTGGAATCCACCGCTCTTCAGGATGAAGATTGGTCTTGCTCGAAGACCCTATTTCATGAATAGTGATACCATCCTTCTTTTGCTTTTCATACGGAGTATTCTGTCTGAGAGCCAATTTTTCCAACTTCACTCTAAGAGACATAACCTCTTCTTCTAGTTTCTCGCAATCAGCTTCCTTTCCTTTTAAAGCCTCTGTCAGAACCTGTTCAACCTTCTTTCCTTCTTCAGCTAGAATTTTGAAGTCTATAACTCTTTGAGACAATTTTGATCTTGCAATCTCTTCTTCCTGACATTGATGCTTGAGAACAAAATTTTCTTCCCTGAATTTCTCAAGCCTTTTTAAAGCCAAGAAGAATTCACCTTTGAGATCGAACTCAACCTCTTCATCTCTTTCTAAATCTGTATGTTCCTCTGATAGATCCTTCTCCAAGCTGTTAGGCTCTTTCTGGAGAAACCCGCTCTGATACCAATTGAAGAACACAAGCTTATACTGAGAGGGGGGGTGAACAGTATAAGACTTAACCAATTAATAATTTTAACTTTAGATAGCAGAGGCATCAACACAACATTAATCAAGACAGAAAGCATCACACATTGAAGACCCATTTTAACGTGGTTCACCCAAAATGGTTGGGCTACATCCACGGATAAAATCTTTCACTAAATTTTATCAATCCAAATTCTAGGAATACCTTTCCCGATTACAATGTTTATGGGCACCAACCCAAAGGAGACACCAATCCCCTAATCTCGAGTTCATGGGCACCAACCCACAGGAGACACCAATCCCCTAGCTCTGCTCTGGCTGGTGATCCTCTAGAAGACCTCTCCCTCCGCTGCCCTTAGCAAATGGAACTCTATCCATAGAAGACACCTGTCCTCCCTGCTCTGGTTGGAGACCTCTGTCCTCAACTCTATCACCTCCAAAGCTGGTCCTCGAATTTGCACTAAACACAGTCCTTCGGTCTAGCACAAATGTCCTCGTTCGTCTTTGCCTATTGCGCTCACTCGCACGCTTCGACATCATCTCGCCACTTCTGCACTCTTGCGCTCTTTCGACTGCATCTCACACACTTCGACGCACATTCGATGATTTATTAACTCTCCAAACAACCCTCCTTTTATACTAACACTTTCAAGATCAAAACCTTGATCTTAGTCGACTACACAACCCTAAACTACGTCAGCTGCAAACCCTAATCTTCGTCGGCCCAAATTTAACTTTGTCGGCTTCACTGCCTCTGTAACTCTTCTGTAGCTTCTACCATGAAACTACAACATGTCACGATATCATGACACCTTTGCAACCGTACACTTTCTTTTGGCTTTTGTCATGATATCGTGACACTTCAGCCTTTGTCGACTTCAACAACGTTCTTGTCGTGATATCATGACACTTCTTTTTCTTTGTCAGGATATCGTAACACTTCTCCCTTCGTCGACCTCCTTTCCGTTTGTCAAATCGTGACACTTTCTATTCTTTTTCTGAAATCGTGACACTTCTCCATAGAAGATGTCAGAAATCGTGACACTTTCTCTCCCACTCTATCGCTCAATGGCCTTTTTCTTTTTTTTGGAACATGTCACGAAATCATGACGCTTTCGCCTTTGAGCTCTTCCTCCTTAAATTTGTCACGAAATCGTGACACTTCTAGCTTCCGTACGTTTTCTCTTCAACATGTCACGAAATCGTGACATTTCTTATTTCGAAACCTTTCCTTTGCTGCATGTCGCGAAATCGTGACAGTTCTTACTTGGAACAATTTCATCTGCAGCATGTCGCAAAATCGTGACGGTTCTCACTTCGAACTCTACAGCATGTCATGAAATCGTGACACTTTTCGAGTTACTTTCTCTCTCTTCGAACTTGTCACGAAATCATGACAATTCTCACTACGGACTCTCTCTTCTGCATTATGTCGCGAAATCGTGACACTTTTCCTTGGACTCTCTCTCTCACATGTCACGAAATCATGACACATTTTTCTTTGGACTCTCTCTCCTGCATTATGTCACGAAATCGTGACACTTTTTCTTTGGACTCTCTCTCCTGCAACATGTCGCGAAATCGTGACACTTTTTCGTCCGTACAACCTTCCTTGCAATATGTCACGAAATCGTGACATTTCTGACTCCGAACATTCTCTCTCCTCTTTGAGTCGCGAAACTGCGACATGTCGCGATATCGCGACACTTTTCTAAAAGCTTTCTCTCTCCCCGCCTAAGTCACGAAAATGCGACATGTCACGATATCGCGACACTTTTCTAAAAGCTTTCTCTCTCCGCTTAAGTCGCGAAAATGCGACATGTCGCGATATCGCGACATTTTTCAAACTTACTTTCTTTCGAACCTGTCATGCCGAACCTTCATCAAAACAAATTATTTTACATCAAATCAAATTCCTTCAAAAGCTTCTTGACATCAATGACAACTTATTCACTTGAGCAAATGCAATGTACCCAAGGTACCCAAAATTGCCAACACAAACACACTCATGCCTCGCATAGACAAAAATAGTAGAAAGTACCATAGATGTGGGGAAGACCACCTATAGGGAAACCTCTAGGATTTTTAATTGAGTTTGAATCCTTTTCAAAATTAAGTCCTTGATGCATAGTGATCTCCATGAGTTGAGGCCATGAAAAGAAATTACAATGAAATTAAAAGATAATAAATTAAATGCTTGCAAGAAAGTAAAAATACTAAGCTATGAGGATGATGCACCAAAGAATTAAGGCCCCTATGTTTTTATTGGAACAAGTGGAAATTGAACACAAAAGATGACATCTATGTCTAGTGAACACAACTAATCAAAACACACCACTAGGAATTGAGACAAGCCAAGAGGAGGACATAAATTATTCATAAATTCCATTAGCATGCTTGAAATGATTACAAGACAATAATTCCTAGAGGTTTTGATGCTCCCTAGGCATGAGAAAAATTTTGGGCTCCCCTTATTATAGTAGGAAAAAAGGGTGAAAGGAATATCCCACAAGTTCAAGTACCACGTATAAGCAAACAAATTCCAATATATTTTCAATGAAATTGAGTATATTTGTAAGCCAAGAGGAGGATGCTTTACCTTCAAAGATCCATGCAAAAGGTTTGCAAATATATACTATTCCTACAGCTGAGAAATCCCTTTGCAACTTGCATGATAATAAATTTGAGGTTTTTGGATTTAGGACCATAAATGCTGAAAGCTTTTGGGCTTATGAATGATCAAGTGTGTGTGATATTAGGGTTGTTGCACCATTACTCTTATGCCACATTTATCATAGGGTGCATATTTTTTGATACAACAGACATGGCCTCCCTAAATGGTATAGGTGGATAGGGTAGGCTCATGTGTATGGTGGGTGATAGCTACAAGTAGCATATGATTAGACCTAACATATTTGGTCATGAATTTCAAGCTTTATGACTATTGGTGGATGTCTTATTTAATTCTCCTTTGCTTGATTTTCTTCTTGAGAATGTGACTAAGTGTGTCCTTAGATGAGGTATAACCTCCTTTAGTCAATGGTAGACCCTATCCTTGAAGTGCTAGTTATTTAATCTCTTAGGATCTTGATTGGTTTCCATATATCCTACTTTAGATTTAGTTAGAGTCTCCCCTTCTTTTTGGAGCTTTCCTTTGTCAAAAGGACTATGTAGTCCATTGGATTAAAAACCAATGGTTTGTAAGCCTTGGTGCCATTTATGTGGCTAGGTTAGGTGAAATACAAGAATCAATCATAGATGGAAGATATAATGGTAAAAAATACATCTTCTAATAGCATAGCCTTGGTCTATCCCACTTTTGACTAGTCTAGCTTGGAGTGATGCAAGTCTATAGGGAAAATATCCGTATAGATTTTGTAGGTGATGCAAGTCTATAGGGAAAATATCCGTATAGATTTTGTAGCTCCTATGTTTCCTCAACTTATTGAGTGAGCCTAGATATTTTTGCTTTGTCCATCGGATACATAATAAAAATTTAGAAGTTGTCCCTCCATGGGACTTTTAACTTTATTAAAAAAATGGGGTTCCTTTTGTGATTATCAGGGCCTACTTATCAGCTAATTTTGAAATATATGAGGAGTAGTTGTATTGCTTATTTTTAGTGTAACTATACCCTTGTTGTTATCTTCCTGATTGTGTAATTTTTGAAACTTGGTTGCTACCCCTAATGAGGAAGCTCTAGAAATTAACCTTGGATAATTATACTTAAAACATAAATATCCAAATATTCCCTTTCCTATTACCCCTCCCTCCTCATCCATTGTTCTTGAGCTTCACACTTCCAAGGTTTCTATTGATGTTATTGTATCTATATCCTAAAGGTATTCATAATTGATGATATAATAGTTGTGAAGCCAATCACACATGGAAGGAGGATTAATTTTTGCACTTATCCATCTTGATGATAGAAAAATTCTAGGCTGACTTCAAATAAGGGAGCTTATCAAAGATATGAGTCTCAAAGCCTTTTTGGTGTCAACTAAGAGGAATCTTTCTTTGATGAGGCCAATTTGAGCTAGCACTAAAAAGGTTGAACCTCATATTTTCTAGTTTAGCCAATTAGATTGCCCTCATGATGTGGGGAGCTTCAAGATTTTTCTTTTGAAACATCCCTTTATTAGTATTTTAGGCATCTTATCGACATTGACTAATGGTGAAACTAAAGGGGCTTCTAGCCTTCTCATATAGTTTTTCCTTGAAGTGTCTTCCCCTTAGTTGTATGAAGAGATGATTTTGAAGGAGATAGAATATATTATGAAGGTCACTCTATGTAGGGACCAATGGTATGTCTAAAGAAGGTCATCCCTATATAGACCTCTACAATTAGGTAAATCATCATCATTTTGAGCTTTAGTCCACTTTGTGAGCTTGTACGTTGACTTCCACTATGAGTGAATCAATAGTGGTACATATTTTCAATATTTCTTAGCTATCTCATTGATGTTCCAACATTCATAATCCATGTATATTTCTCCCTTTCGAACCCCTTGGCACACCCTCTAGCATTTTTTCATGCATTTACCTGAACCCATTACCCCATTTTCAAGCTACCATTCATATCAACCAATTTATAGATGACCCTTGGCATTGTCAACTTTATTCATACATTTTGACTATCTATACTATATAATACATAAAATTTTGGCACCTCTTCATGCACTTAATACATCATGCATGGTACCTTCATTAAAATGTGTAGCATCAAATCAGAATAACCTAAATGTATGTCTTGTTTTTGGGTACATAAAGGATTCTTGTGCAACATGGCATCATTAGTTGATCTTGTGGGATAGTTCTAAATAGCATACAATACTTTATGTTACTTGGGTTCAATACCAACCATTAGATTTTATATTTGTTGTGAGTGATGTTGCCATATTCTCCTAGGTTTGGCATGTATCTCCTAGGTGTTGATTATCACATTCCTTGAAGAATTGTCCTTAGGCTTGGTAGTTTGGGTGTGCCTCTTTATGTGCATTGGAAAATCATCTACTATGGTTGTGGTTGTATACCATAATAAATATTAGGGGTGGTGCATAATTAGTCATATATGAGTTGCAATCGAATAATGGGGGTAGGGGAAAACCTCTCAATATTTTTTTTTTTGAATTCCACCATGGAGATACCATCTTATAATTGGGTGTGTGGTTGGGATTGCTATAAGTTTTGTCTTTGTAAGCTCTTAGTCCCTTGACATAAAAAAAATTCTTGATCATTATTCCCAAATTCTAATTCTATATATCGATATATATATGCTTTGATAAGTACAATATGTATAGAAGAAAATACCTAGTGATAAATCATGCCATGCTAGTTGGCTTGAATATTTCACTAGGATCTAGTCTCCATGTCTTAGATGCCCATCGCTCTAGGTAGTTTTTGGGAATATATGGATGCATATTTTTCAATGAAGTAGTCAGAGTTTGACAACTCTTCTTCTGCTGAGTAGGTCTACTTCTTTCCTTCTATTTTGAAAGGTATTTTCTCTACGTGGTACATGTGGAGGGGTTCTAATGGGATTTTTAATTTGATCTCATAGGGATCCTTCAATATTAGCAATGAAGTCTCTTGAAAGGTATATTTCAAATAAGGTAGGGAGGTCAATCATCGCTATGTCTTGATGAATTATCAAGTTTGGTCATGCTTGGAGTACCAAATAAAGTTCTTTAATGAGCTTGATTATTGGCATTGGAGTGTCATATAACTACACCATCTTGTTGTTGGCATGTTCTAGCAATATGCCAAGTGGTTCTACCAAATTTATTAGATTTATCGATGTGTTGGACCCTAAGTCAATTATGCAATTGTGTATCAATTGATCTCTATAGATCAGGGTTAGGTAGAATGGCATAGGCTTGGGCTTACTGGGATTTGGATCTAACATTTGTAGCATATTGTGCATCCCTTATTTACTCAACTCCTTATGCTTCTTTAGATCCTCTTCCAAGTTTTTCATCTATTCTAAAATAGAGAGGACCTCTCAAAGAGGTATGGTTATGATAGACTTCTTAGGTGCTTCGCCACATTAAGGGATTTTATAGAAGGGACTCTTAGAGTGGTTGATGTTGTTGGAAGCTTGATATTTTCTATCGATAGATATGGTCTTGATGGAGTCATAACGGGTTTCCTTTGTGATTTAGGGATAAATTTTATCACTATCAAGATTGTTCGACCCTAATTCACTAGTGTAACTTATGTTGGAGGGGTTCTCTAATTCTTTGTCTTTATCCTCTAAGGTATAGCCACAATCTAGTTGGATGTTCATTAATATTCAAAGGACATTTATTTAACCCATGTAATATACTTTGATTGAACATGTGGCCTCTCAATTGAGGGGCCTACTTCGTTTGACACAATGTATACTTTTGCTTCATCCTAGGTGACAAAGGTATGCTCCAAGGTTGAAAAGTCAACAAATAATGCATGATCAAAGACCAAGTGATAGGTTCTAAACTTGGTATCGATACGTATAAATGAGAAGGATGAGTTTCATTGTAGCTGAAGAGGAAGTCAAAACAACCTAATATTCCATTCTGGCATAATAGTCAAAGGAAGAATATTTAGGAGTGGGATAGTACCATCCACTAGGATCTTTAATGTAGTTGTTCTAGGTGGTGAATATGTCCCTCTCTAATATTATAGGCACTTGATGGATTAGGACCAACATGGATACTATTTTTTGATTCGGGCCTTGGAATGACTAGGATTCTTGTTGGTAAAAAATGGTGGCTTATGATATCCAACTAAAGGTGATCGAAAGCTCAAGTTTCCTTATTGGAAAGAAGGCTTTGTGTAACTTTGTTAGGAAAACCTTTGGATGTATGAATTCATTTTGAATGCTGTGATATCATTAGTGAGGATCCTTGTAGTTTTGAAAATTTTATCTATTTTAATTTCTAGAGGAGAGGAAGATTGGTTTTGTTTTGGGTATGTAGGAGGATGAATTAGACTAGTTGTGGATTGTAAGGTCAGAGAGTAATGGTAGGGGTGTTGAATTGAGGTAAAAAATGGTAGATGTGGTATAGGGGCTATATTTTCTATTTGGATTAGATATTTTTATCTTGGATAGCTATCCCATAGGCCTCTAGTAGTGAATTACCACATTTATACTTGACCATCATGGCAATCTCAAAATTAAAATCTTTTATATAGTAAGTGAATATTATAGAGGTGGTCATATCTCTTGAGAGATATTTTACCAAGTCTTATAGAATTATATATTAAAATAGTTCATTGCCTCCATAAGCACTCTATTGATAGTTGTGAGTTGTTCTAGGAGGGATGCTCTATTTGCCTTCTCTCTAAACTGCTTTACCAAGAGCTTTGCCAATTGGTATTAGCTTTTGCTTAATTGTGGGCTAAGACTAAGGCACTATTCATGAGATCTCCCTAAAAAGAATCCACTAATAGACTCAAGGCTATCATGATTTTTAATAAAGTGCATAGTACATAAAATTACTAGGTGCTACAAATATATTATTGAAGTAACATCTTCTCCTAAGAAGTAAGATAATGATTTGAGCATCAAGGTGAGAATCAGATCCCATACATTAGGTGGAATTGGTAGAATCAGGTGACCTATATAATTCCATATAGAGAAACATTTGGGAGGATGGTGTTCCACGTTGCGTCAATAGGTCCTTCTTTGTGTTTGATTTAGAGGATGGGTGGTACATAATTGCATGATAGATTAAGGTGCAACTACTAAAGTGATGCCCAAAGCTATATGTGATATCATGGGAATGGAATATAACAAATATAGTCTAGGATTACTATAGCTATATGGTACCCCAATCAAGAGTGTGGGAGTGATCAAGAATAATCCTATAGTGTTGCATAGAATGGCTGAGGTTACGATCATACAATAAGTGGTCATGGTTGACTTGGAGCCTTATTTTAGGATATGTCTTTCAAGGTAGTTCACAACTAAAATAGGAGGGTATTTATCCCTTAACTACTCACATATAGAGATCTCATACAAATGTAGAAGGATAGAAATATTTAAAGAAAGCCTTCTTCCTTTCATATTGAGAAAATTGAAGAATATGAAAAACATTCTAATAATGTTAGTATGCTTGTTGAAGAGATTGAAGTACCAAATTTGGTGGAAGAAGTTCTAAAATAACTATAAACCAAAGAATAGTTTTCCTTAAAAAAATTTAATTCCATGATTCAAACAGGGACTAAGAAGTATTCAATCATAAAAACTTAAAAGGTTGACACACCCACTCTATCAAATTAAGATTCCCCCACAAATCATATCTAGAAATTTTTCTTTGATCGTGCCAAATGTAAAAATGGGTCTAGAATAGGCATAGTGTTAATCTCACCAACTAGGGTTAAGAAAGTATTTTCATATAGATTAACATGGAGCTGCATAAATAATGTAGTAGAATATGAGGCACTTTGTTTAGTCTGAGGAAGGTAGAGAAGTTAGGGGTCAAACAACTACATATATATGGATATTCAGAATTTATAGTGAACCAGGTCACAAAGAAGTATATTAGTAAGCAACATTACCTCAAGACTCACCGAAACAAAGTGTGGAATATATTTGAAGCTTTTGAGGTTATGAATATCAAGGCTATTCCTAGGGAACATAATGCCAATGCTGATCCTTTGGCATATGTAGAAGTCAACTATTACCCAGTAGCCCATGTCATACAAAAATCTAAGATAGTAATACTGATATATAGACCTTCAATTACATATAAAGACACCTTTAGTATGTCTTTAAAAATGATGAATATGTGGTTGATTTTTAAATACATGAGATGAACTGTTTAAGTGATCATACCTTGAAAGATGAAGAGGATGAAAGATTGATCAAGCTCAAGAACAATCATATACTGAAAGGTCTAATAACTCTTAAATTTGAAAATAGTTATTGGCCATTCAACCATAAAACAAAAGTTTATAAATAGAAATACAAATAAATGCAAATAGAACCAAGAAAAGAACTTAAGGTTGGGGTTCAATGTTTAGAAGAAGAGGCTAAACAAGTTCAAGAATTATTTAAATATTTCAATAATATTATAGTCTAGATATATTATGACCTCAAGGTGTACATTAAAGAGACAATACAAAACACCATTGAACCTAAACCAGGTTCAAATCCCTTTCGATAGAAACATGGAAATTTTTAGCCAAATATAGAAGCCCTAATGAAGCAAGAGCTACCAAAACTGCTCAATGCCAAAATAATTTATTCCATTAAAAATTCCACATGGTTTTATAACCTAATACTAATTAGGAAACATAATGAGGACATTAGGTTGTGTGTGGATTTCAAGAATTTAAATAGGGTCTCACTAAAAGATCATTATTCTCTGCCCCAAATAGATCAAATACTACATAATATAGTAGGGGCAAAGATATTCACATTGCTAGATGCATTCTTTGGTTATAATCAGGTTTGGGTTAGAAATTAAGACCAACACAAAATTGTGTTCACTACCAAATGGGAAACTTTTACATATCAACGAATGTCTTTTGGTCTATCCAATGCAAGGGCTACTTTTCAAATAGAAATGGATCTAGCTTTTGGATAATTTGTGAATAAAGTGATAGTCATATACCTACATGATATGACAATATTATCCCACAAAAGGAAAATATATATTGAACATATCATAATGGATTTTGATAAGTGCAAAGAATTTGGAAATTCCCTAAATCTAAAGAAATCCATATTTGTTGTCTAGGAAGGGATACTACTGGGTCATACTATTTTTGAGGAAGTATTGGCCATTGACCTAGGTAGGATAAAAGCTCTCTTATATATTTCTTTTCCATTGAATAAGAAAGGGCTATACTATTTCTTTGGACAAATCAACTTTATGTGTAAGTTTATTGTAAACTTTGCACAAATCATGAAATTGATGATGGAATTAATGAAGAAATATATAAATTTCAAATGGATAGACCTATGAAAGTATGCATTTAAAAGGATCAAGGAGAAATTTAGAAGGCACCTTTGCTCATCAATCTAGATTACTCAAGGGACTTCATTTTATACATAGTTGGTGAACTAGAATGTTATGTTGTAGTGCTTACACAAAATATAGAAGATAATGAGGAGAGATCTATTGCCTTCCTAATTCAGATAATGCAAGATCATGAGCAAAGGTATAAATTCATATAAAAACAAGTGTACATAGTCATGAAGTTGTTAAATAAATTTAGATATTTTATTTCCCAAAGAAAAACTCCGGTATATGTGGTACATCCTGATGTTAGGAACTTTATAATTTAGGGAGAACTTGGTGAAAAAAGAGTAGGATGGATGTCAAATATTCAAGAGGATGACGTATATATTCACCCCACTAAGCTAGTAAGAGGTAGAGCTTTATGTCAAGAATTGGCCAAAAGGGCTAAAATGGACTATGTATCATGTCAAGCACAAGGATCAATTCAGGAGAATGGACAATTCTTAGAAATATTAGATTGGGTTGATGAGATCATAAACGATTTATAACCAGTAAGATGCCCAATAAAATTGAGAGTTTCATGAAGGAGAAGGTATAGGATACAAGCCTTGAAATATGTTCTATTACCTAAAGGCTTATACAAGAAAATTTTGGATGGAGTCCTTTTGAAATGCATCAAAGACAATAAAAAATAGAAGTTCTCGAAAGAGTTCCATGGATGCTTATTAGGAGGACACTATTTAGGTAGAACAACAACACTAAAAATACTGAAAAAAAATTGTTATTGGCCAACCATATTATTTAATACTTTTAAAATGACAAGAGCATGTGAAAAATACCAAAGACATGTTAGAAGAAACAAAATTTCTTCATTACCCCTCAAGCGCATCCAAGTGGAAGAACCTTTTAGTAATGGGGACTGGACATCATAGGGGTGATATAATCAAATTCATTATTAGGGTACAAGTATATCTTGACTGCTATAGATTATTTCACCAAATGGGTTGAAGCAATCCCCATAAAAAAATTTATTAGGAGGTACTGATTAAATTTATTGAGAGCTTGATTACAAGGTTTGGTATACCTAATGCATTGGTTAGAGATAATAGTCCATATTTTATTGGAGCAAATATGACTGATTTTACTAGTAAATATAGAATCTATTTAAATACTTCCTCCAACTACTATCCACAGGGAAATGGTTTAGCAAAATCAACTAATAAGAATTTTCTTAGGATTCTAAAAAGAATTCTAAAGGATAACAAGAGAATTTGGCATTCACTAATAAACCAAGAATTATGGGTTGATAGAATCACCATTAATAAGTCTATTAACACATATTCCTATGCTCTAGTATATGAAAAAAGAATATATTATCCCCATACATATGAAAATACCTACTCTAAATTTGCTTGATAAAACTCATACCGCAAAGGATGATCTAATGGAAGATAGATTGATTCAGCTTTTGCAGTAAGAAGAACATAGAGAAGAGGCTTATATGCAATTTTAGAAACATCTAGGGGAAACCAAGAGATGGTTTGATAGAAAATCCACTTTAAAGAAGTTCAAAGTTGGAGACCTAGTCCTAAGATGGAACGAAAACAAGGCAAATTCAGAAAAATACCAAAAGTTTGACTCCTTTTGGGAAGGTCCATTCAAAATAATCATCAAAAAACAATCTAATGATTTTCAACTACAGGATGAAAGAAGAATAATTCAACCAATCCCTATTAATGGTTTCTATTTGAAGCTCTATTTCCATTAAAATTTCATCATTTGTATTTTATGTATCATATGTACTATATTTTATTTTGTGAAGATGCTATGATTCCATGACATATCTCAAGGTCATGATTTGTGTATATAGGGAAGAGAAAGAAGTTACAATATCACATGATGTGTCACCATGTCATGGTAGCAAAGATTAGGAATTTTAGAAATGTAAATTTTGCAAGTTGTTGCAATGTGTTGCCATGTTGTGGTAAACTAGAGTTAAAAAACTTCTAAATATAAAAGGGTTGATATCATGCAACAAGAGGAGAATCACCTTTCAAATTTGAAAAGGGCAATGGAAAGTGTGATAGCTATTAATGGAAAGTTACCTATGATTCATTGAGTTGGGTGGTGCATGAATTGAAGCAAATTTGTTAGGCTGATTAACCCATCAAACGAGTGGCCAACCACTGCAATAATTTTAATTCACCCTAATTCTCATAGAGCTCTATATGTAGTGTAGAAACCCTAGTATTTATTCAATATGCCAAGATTTTACACAAAATTTCTTCTTGACACTGAAGGGTTTCTCTACCAACTAGCCAAGTCAAGTAAAGCAATGCTCAAGGAAGTTATCGTGTCACAATGATGACTTTATATTCAATTTTCAGGACTTTAGAACAAACTAAGGATAAAAAGGATGTTAAATTTTAGGATAGGGATGCAAATATCATAGACACAGTGGTTACATGGAAGGGTGCCAAGTGGATCAGAATAGACATTGAATATAGGTTGTCAAAAGGTATTACCCCATTCAACCCTAATACTTTTTCCTTTCATTCCTTGTTATAATTTTATGTTTGCACCCCAATACATCCATAACCCGAACTAGTACATGCCATAGCTAAATACTATGATCCCAATTGTTGGATTATTCAAAACAAATAGGAGAGGGCCATGTTCACACTTTTCATTTATGTTTTATTTGTCATATTTGTCGTGGGTCTAGTTTTGACTAAGAAACCTAAGTCTTTTCACCCCAATGACAAGGAAAAATTTTATACCCCAAGTAGGGTAAGTTATGTTGGTGGTATTGGTGGGTTTGGCTTCATATGAGCAGGTCCAAGGTTGGTAGCTTTCCACAACCCACTACATTTCTAATCCCAAGTTCTATGACACTTCTATCATTGACCAAGGCACTAGACCTAATTTCTTTTATTGGCCCTCATTTCTATATCGACAAATTCATGAATAGCTATGCAAGCTATAAAAGGGGTCTAAAACTTCCTTCAAGTACAACTCCCATTTGGCCTAGGTTTTCTTCTACTTCATGGCACAAGAAATACCTTGGATGGTTGTGATAGATAAATATGATAAAGGAAGACCCCTACGAATTTATTCATGGACCACCATTTTGATCACATTAGCGACATATTATGACTTTAATAGAGAATTATTGGGACATGTTCTTAGAATTTTGCATGGATAAATAGATAGGTTGTCCCAAAAGGCTAAAAGTATGTTGCAAAACCCTCATATTGAAGAGGGGTATTTGTTCAGTTTGATATAAGGTAGAGTCATAAGATTGTATTGGTTCACTAGAAAACTATTTTTGCTCTCTTATTTTGTTATAGACCAATTTTTTGCAATGGAGTATAGTAGATAAACCGAGTATGTTAATTGTAAGTATGGCATTGACATGGGAAAAAAAGGTCCATACACCTAACCAGTCAATTTTGAGGGTATAACACTAACCAAGAAATTTCTAAATCAAGAGGTCACCCAAGCTATGAGAAATTTGGGCTTGATACAACTACCATAGAGATGGAGATATGACCCTATTGATAAATTTATGAAAAATGTAGTCATTGTTAATAGTTCCAGGACCTGAAAATTCTATAAAATAACCAGGGAACATATAAGGAATATGAATAATTAGAGTGGCATGTGGATCAAATATAACCATTGCCCTCATGATAGGATTTCTATTAGTAGGTCATGGATTATAATCTCGAGAAAAAACCCACACATGTCTTACAAGATCTAAGATTACCTATATGTAAAAAATGTACAAGTGGACTAAAGACAAGATCTATGCTTGGTGGATCATGAGGGTTGAAACTGATGTAACTCCTTCTAGGTATGGCATTGAAAATGATGTTGAGTTCTCCTATAAGTATGACAAATACTTTGAGTCTTGGGTAGAGGATATTGAAAAAATGATTACACTAAGTTTTTGTTAGCCTCACAAAGAACATGCTATGAAGGAAATGGTTAAGGAGGTAGATGTAGGTAAGGTAAAAGTAATCACTCAGACTAAATAGCATGTTATCACAATTATAGCCCCATATTCTTCTATGGTTGTAAAAGCACTTGTCTATACCCCTACATAGGAACATCTAGAAAAATATTCAAAAGCACCTAAAATGATGCAAAAAATAGGATATACCAAGGAAGGCCTTGGAAAGCATGGCCAAGGAACCACTGAGCTCATTCAGGTGCATAAGAGGCCAAAACATTTGGCTCTAGGAGCAGGAACTTCAAAGGGTAAAGGTTCCAAGTCAACCTCCCCAAAATTTGTAGCACTAGATTCTACTAGGGAAGCACCCTCTCTATTTAAGACAACACCACCACAAATTTAGTAGTAAGTCTTAGAATCAGTCACTGATCATCCCCCCATAAAAAATCCAAGAGGAAGGAGAGGAATACAACTAAGGGAGACACACAAAAAGAAGATCAAAAAAGAGAAAAAAATAGAAGAAACAAGCACCTAAAATTAGGGGAATAATACCACATAGTTGATATCCTTGGTTGTACCATTGTTGATCTTCCTACTACCTACCTTGGTTTTCCACTTTTTTATGGGTCTACCAAAAATATATTTGGTTTCCACTCATTGATAGAATTCACAAAAAATTGGTAGGATGGAAAGGAGGACTCCATAGTTAGGTGGGAAAGACCACCTTAGTCAAAGCCACTCTCTAGAGAATTCCTATTTTATTTTTGTTCATATTTTGCATTTCATTTGAATTTTGTAACAAGATTGAACAAATCTAGAGGAATTTTATATGGTCAAGCTCATAACACAAACAAAGATTTATTTTAGTTGCATGGGACTAGATCTGTTTCAAGAAATAATATGATGGTATTAGGCTCAAGAAGGTCAGACATATGAACCTAGCCCTTATTACCAAGCAAGGTTGGAGGATCCTTAAAAATGAACAGTCATTGTGGGTTGATATCATCAAGACCAAATACGTCTGGCATCAACCAAATTTTTTGGATGATCCTTCACCTATTAAAGGTTTTGCTACCTAGAATTCCATCTTGTGTATGAGGGATATCATAAAAAAATGAATCCATTGGAAACTTGGTGATGGCTAGAAGATAAGCTTTTGGGAGGACAAGTGGCTAGGCAACAACCCTCTTTAGAACTACCTTTAATATGATCTACCTCAAACCTATGAATGACATATTATTTGGTACACAGGTGTGTAATTTCATTGATGCTGATAGAAAACACTATAAAACCATTCCTTATGGTAATATGAATGAAGACCAAAAAAGAGCTAATATTGTTTTTCTAACATGTTGCATCTTTGTGTTATTCGTAGCTATTTAGTTGAAGATAAGCTCTTGTGGGCACCTAGTGAGAACATGATTTTATCTATAAAATCCATATATTTCCTTGCTATAACCCTCGTCAACCATGGTTCCCTTCTAATATCATTTGGAACAAGAACCTCATTCCCAATGTTTGTTTTTTTTTTGGATTATTTTTTAGGATAAAATATTCTCCATTCTAGATCTCCAGATTCGAGGGATCTCATTCCTAACTATTTTTACCTTGGCAAGAAAGAGTACGAATCCACCCAACATATTTTCCTCTCCCATCCTTTCTCCCTTAAAGTTATTTTATTGTTATTTTCCACTATGGGTATCGCCTAGGCTCCTCCTTGTTCTCTGAATAACCTCTATTTACAGTGGCCAAATCCCTTTAACATTTTTTATGTCAAAACCTTTTGGACCTTCTATCTCTCCCATTTCTTGTGGGAAGTTTGGCATGAATGAAATTTTAGAGCCTTCATAAATCCATCTATGATTTCAACTATGTTCTTTCCAGAGTTATCCATGTGGTAGCTAAAAATATCTCTGTTACTAAGGGTACTAGGTGGTTGGAGTTCCTGAATGAAGCTTCATTAGCCAAGTACCTTCAATTACCTTCCTATAATATTTCCTCTCCCACTTATATGGTTGATCACTCACTTATCAAGTGGGTTCCTCCACCCTTGGGATGGATCAAGTTTAATTTTTATGGTGCTTCCAAGAGCAACCCGGGGTCGGTTGGAGTAGGAGGTATCTTTAGAGATCATATAGGTAATATCTTGTTGGCCTTTGAAAAATATAACGATATCCAAACCAATAATTTTTCTGAATCTCAAGATGTTTTCCAAGGTTTTTATCTCTTATCCAGAATTAACTACCCTAAACTTATTACAAAGGTGACTCTATGAACATTATTAGAAGTATTGTAGGCACCTAGTCAACATCCTAGAACATCTCCAACTTAATCTTTGAGGTAAAGTTTTTTCTGAGCTCTTCCCCCAATATCACCATTCAACATGTCTTTAGGGAAGGAAACCAAGTTGCTGAATTCCTAGCTAAACTAGAGGTCTCTATGCCTAACCTCACCATTTGGAATGAAATTTCTCCTCCTCCCATGGTCTATGGAAATCCTATGATTGTATCTCTTTTGTGATTTTTCTCAAAATTCGAGTTTCTTGGGTATCTACATCTTCTCAATGTTATGGTATCCCAATATAAGGAATATACCTTAGATTGGATAGCATCTCTAGGATACATCATCAAAGGTTTCATCGATCCATGGAATTTTTCTAAGTTCACTAGATCTATTTTCAACATATACTCTCATGAGTGGCTTCACCTTGACAAAATGAATGCTTGGGGTACATGGAGCTTGTGTTTCAACGTGGAGAATATTTATGTGAACCTTACATGAAGACAATGTAATCACACCATATTCAATGAACACAACTTGTAGTTTTTTCATTACGTGATAGATGACACAATGGAGCTATCTATTGCCTTTCATATACATGTGAGCATGCTTTACTCCAAATAAAATTTAGAAATCATTGCTACTAGTCTCTCTTGGTGGATGAGGTATGACTATGAGTTCCCAGGACAACTTTTTATTTCAACCTTCTATTTGCATGTGAGCTTGCAGGAAACCTGGCTCAAGTACCAGTTTGAAATTCTTATTTAGTTCAAGAATCTAGTGGGTGACAAAGGTTGTCTTGATAAAAACCACCTTAACAAGTAATTATGTGTATCTTTGTGGGTTCTAATGGTTTTTGGATCAAATTCCCCTGCAAGGGTTTCTATTATTACCCTTTGAGGCTTCCTATTTTGTCCCTAAGAGGGTTTCTTTGTATAATTTTATCTTTCTTCTTGTTTATTTTGAAGAAGAAATTTATTTTTTATTTATATGGTTTGGAGAACTTTTCCTAACTAGAAATTTTTTGTAAAAGGTTATAGAATCCTTTCAAAACCCCTCTTACCAATCAAAAACAATAAGGGAAGAATATTGAATAGGTGCCTCAACAGTAAGATATAGACACCTCTGAGTAGGAAAGGATTATTGAACAAAAATATTCCATGGAAAGTACACAAGGAGAATAACAACTTCAATTATCAACCTTAGGTATGATAAATATTCCTTCCTCTTCTTCTCTTTCTCCTACTAATTCCCTAGAGAAATATCCTTCCCTTTTGGTCAAAAGAATTGTTCAGTATTTACCTCCATAACATCTACCTTTACCACCACCTTCTCCACCTACTTCTCCATATATTCTAGCCCTCAAAACCCCCCTCATTGTATTTGAATACAATACCACTATTAGTTTCCTCTACAACCTCTGTAGCAACATCCATTGTAGCCCCCACAAGTATGAAATTCCACTCTTGTAACAATTCCATTTTTTCCTACTATTCACTTCTCATTATTGTAGTGTCTATCCACCTCCATTGCTAAGACTCGCCCCACTACCTATAGGCTACAAACATTCAAGAAGAACATAAAAAATGCTTATGATTGGTGGAATACAAAGGTTACCTAGTCTTCTAAGAAGTTTGCTTGCTCTAGGGAGATGATGGCCATAGAACCAACCACCCTCCAATAGACCAAAATGATAATCAAGCCCTTGGTTGTCAAGCCAAAAGAATATATGACTATATAATAATACCATGTCAAAGCCATAATAGAAGATATCACACAACTATCAATGCAAGATGAATTGGTGGTCACCAAATCTCATCTAAATACTATCTACTTGCATGAAGATTATTATAAGGAGAAATTTGCATAAGCAAAGGAAAAGGAAGAAATTGAGATTGCATTAAGTGAGAAAAGAAATGTTGAAAAGGTCCTTAGGAATGAGGTCAATAAGTGGTAGGACAAGTTCAATATAATGGCCAAGTACAAGGAAGAGGCTGACTAGGCTAAAAATAAAAATCAAGTTTTGTCTGAATAAATCAAGAATCTCCAATAGCAAATTCAAATAGAGAAATTCAAAGCTATAACATTCTCGAATAAAAAGTTCAAATAATTAAGGAAAGAGATATCTAAGGATGTTATATAGAGAAGCCTCAATGTTTGACCAGTGCTACTATACATGGAAGAGATGAGTCAAGTATTGGAGATAGCATAAAATGAATTCAAGAATGTTGAGAATTTTGTTTAGTCAATATTACCTGCTATGACAAATATCAAAATACTAGCCAAGAGTAAATTTTAATGGGTACCAAATAAAGTTCCTAACAAAGAATGATCTTGTGCTAATATAGTGGCTACAAGATTTTTTAGAAGGCATAGACTCATGACTCAAGTATGGAAGCTGGTCCAGGAACTCAAAGCTAAATCCAAAGGTATAATGAAGTATCTAAGCAAAGATGTGCAATGTTGTTTCCTTGGTTTTTAGAATATAGATTACAATATCCTAGGTGAGGATGAGCTTTGAGAAGTCCTAACTATGGCTATGGAGGATGAATCTAAAATTGAGGGATGGCTAGAGCCTATACAATAGGAACAAGTCTTTTAGTTAGTGTAGAATCTCACCCAGATCAAATCCTGCATGGATGAGCTAATTACAAAGGAATTTTTTTTCTATGATAGAGTTTTTTATTTGGAGTTTATCTATCATCAATTCACAAGGTCAACAAACCTTGATAATGAAAGTTGGGAAAAGGCCTAAAAATCCTATAATAACATTGATAAGTCACTACAAGACCAAGGAAGAGGAAATAAAACCCAAGAAAATGAAGAAGCTAAAAAGAAAATAGGTGAAGAATTTGAAGAATAAACAAAGAAGAAATATGGAGGAGACATAGAAAAATAAAAAATAAAGAGGTCAAGGAAGAGACAAGGGGATAAAATCCTCCTAATTATCAAAGGGAAAAGTAAAAGAGAATTTGAAGTTCATCCTTGTTCCCTAAAACCTCCATTCATTTTTATCATTTATTCATCCCCTTTATTCCTCATTTTTCATTCATTTACCACTCCCCTATTTATCCCCTTATACATTTTTCTAGACTTTTTTTACCCAATAGATAAGGCCCTGAGTTCTAAAAATTTTATAAGCAAAATACCCTGGGAGGAACCAAGAATGTAGGTCAAGATGACTACATAGGGAGAAATAATGTGATAAAATATAAAATATGTTGAAGTTTTGCATAAGGATGAAATTAGGCATGACATCTTGACATGTTTTGATGTTGTAGTTGTAAAATCCTAAGAAGTTCCAAGTCTAAAAAAAGGTGTGACATGTCTCAATTCCATGGTCACCAAGACCTGAGAGACTTGAAGGAAGAAAGATATTGTGAAATTGTGGCTTGTTGATCCATTGTGATTGTAAAGGCTTGAAAAAAATTTATGATGAAAAGGTAATACAATTTCATGACTTGTTTCCATGTCACGATTATGGAGCCTTGAAAAGCTCTACAGTAAAAATAAGGTGTGATGTTGTGACATACCTCCCCATCATGATTGCTAAGGCCTAAGAATATTAGCGGGTGAAAAACATCGTGATATCACAACATGTTTCCATGTCATGACCATAGAAATGCTAAAAACACTAAGGATGAAATAAATATGCGATGCTACAACATATCCCCGTGTCATAGTTGCAAAGACTACAAAGGGATACAAAGCAAGAAAGGGCACGATATCATGATATTTATTCATGTCATGTTTGTAAAATATTAGAAATCCCAAGGACACAAAAAGGGTATGGCATCACGACATGTCACTTTGATGCAACCATGATAGCTTACAGAAAGTTAAATATTTAGAAGAATTTCACCCTGCCAACATTCGTTATAGGTCAATGGTGATAGATGGTTTCAATAACAAAGAATGGACCAAATTTAAGCTCATATCAACTACCTTTCCACTTGCAAAAATAGTTGATCAATAGCCATAAAACAAGCATGTTGTCCTAGTTTATATTAGTGATTCTACATGGTGTCCTCATTGACTTGGTCATCTAACATTTTGTTGTAATTATTTTACAAATAAGAAATATTTTTTGTATTTTTAAAATATTGAACCATAGGAAATAAATAAATAAAAGTGATGACCTCTTATGAAAGGACTGACTCTTATGCGTTTACAAGATGCATGCATGAAAATTTCTTCAAGAAATCAATACAACTCATAGCTCTATTTGTCCTCTAGTTCACCATTTTGTACAATATATATGTATGAGTGGATGGATATTTTTTTTTTAGCTAGATGAATTTGTAGAGCATTAATTCTTCTTCCTGGATTTTTGCATATATTTATTCTCTGGTTTTCGAATTTACATCTACTAGACCAAAAATTTATTGAAGAATATTATTCTGAATATGATAAACTGGTTGGTCTGTTAGGAGTTTTGAATGTTTATTTTGTTTCATGACCTTTGTGCACTCCTTGATGTTGTTTAATATGTACCATTTAAAGTTCTAGCCTCAGCTACATTTATTCCTTTTTACACCCTTTTCTCCCCATTGTAGATTTTAATTAGTTAGAACCTTACAAAAGCTACCTTGTCAAGCTTTGCAGCTTGACTGGTCATTCAATATTGGCCAAGTCTTGGATGCAGAATTTACCATAGGCAGATTGTGTTCAACAAAACATAGTTTTATCCCCTTTAAAAATAAGGTTCTTACACATGGAGATATAAAACAATGGAGGATTTTTCCTCATTTTCCAATTTCATTGGTCATTGTTATGTTATTTATTTAAGATTTCCATATACATGATATAATAAACACATTCAAAATACTCATATAGAAAATACATTGAATGTTTTTTTAGTCTAACACATTTTTGTAAATATAGTATACAATCTCTTTGGATATTTTACTATAAACAAGATTGCATCACAAACATATTTTCTTGAGATTCAATCCAGTCAATAAGGGTCATCCAAAGCCCTTTTGATTTCAGTGTATGTACCTCCAAGACCTTGATTTCTTCTAAATGGTTATATTATAGTGGGATGAAGAAAGGTTTATAGGATCATCTGTGCATGCATATTTTTTCAATAGATGAAATATCTAAATTGAAAAATAGAGATTTAGAATGACAAACATTCTAGTAGAAGAGGAAATTAAATCAAAGCTCAATAATTTACAAGATGGTGGAAATAATTGGAATATACAAATATATATATATATGTACAAGAAAAATAATTACTTTCTAACTATCATAATATATTGAAAAACAAAAAGTCACATTGGTACCAAAAATCTAGAGAAAGATGACTTAAAAATTAAAGTAGTTTTTAACATCCACAAGGCAATAGGCCATATGGAACAATACGGTTATCCAGGTGTTTTTCCACCCATACCATAGTATGGTGTACAATTCAAATGATCCTAGTGGTTAAGACTTTGGAATTGCAAATAGGAGACACAAGGTTCAAATCTAGATTAAGCTTAAGGAAGGGAATACAAATACCTAAACTTTTCATGTTATAATAAAATAAATTTATCTCTTCTTTTAATAAAAAGTATTTTAGTTCTAAATGAAGAAAGCACTAGCAATAATAATATACAAGGAATAAATTAAGAAAGGGGGAAAATTTCCCAAAACTTTTCATGTTATAATAAAATAAAATAATATTTTCATTGAGTATAAAATATTTCAATTCCAAATGGAATAAGTACTAAGGAGTAAGAAGCTATAAGAAAGCAATTAATTATTTCAAATACATTTTATCTAGAGTAAAGAATGATAAAGAGGTTTTGGGTAAACATTTACAAGATATTCCATAAATTATCTTGCATGGATAGAATGAAAGTTTGATGAGAAATATCTCCATGAAATTTTATATTATTTTCTAACTTTTTACATTAAAATAAATAAACTAAAAATAGGATAAACCAAATTTTTTATTTTTCAAATTAGAAAAGATTTAATTTCATGAAAATAATTTAAAAATTAGAAATATTAAACATCAAATTCATAGTTCAGATTAATCTTTAAATGATTAGAATTTATTCAAAAATTAAGTAAAATAATCAGGTTTAAAGAAGCCAAAATAATTCAAACATTAATATTTTAAATGAATGGATGATTACATATATAATTACTAATCAACTAATAGTGATTATATATACATATAAATAGACAAAGTAATAGTGATTATGCATATACAATGAGGTCACTTTGATCTTCTTTCACAAATTCCATGGTAGTTTTACGCGTACAACCAAATATTGTTTTATATGTATAACTAGTTAGGGTTCTATATAAATGTTAGACTTTAATGGATTTTGATTTGCATGCTCTAGAACTTTCATGTATCGTAACTATGGGTTGGTATGTGTAAAGTATCCCCTTCATCTAAGCCTAAATTTTGATGGACATGTTTTTTCATCAAAGAAATTTTTAGTGATATTTAAAAATTATAAGTACCTTTCAATAATTAAACATCCATGCATTTTTTAAAAATATTTACTACAAAATAAAGACAATCTTAAAAAATAAATTGACTTAGTTCTTTATATATAAACTTTGTATATATATTTTTAAGATTATTAGGTTTATTTTTTTCATTTTATGATCATTGGTTCATATCCTTTTAGAGCATTCCTCTTTCTTTAAAATCATGCAATCATGCAATATGAAAGCGGATCTATTTGACTCCCATGACCTCTCCTTTTCATTTGAATGGGAGGAGTGAGATCCTCGTAAGCTCATAGGTGGGACTAGTAGAACCTATGAGGAGGACTTTGTCCCTCCTAGTGCACCTTTGTATGCAAAAGTGGTTTTTGGCATTAATGAAGGATCCAACACCCTCTTAGATATTTCTTTTATGTCGAACCAAATCCATATCCTTGATAGCTTGATTGATAATATCCTAAAGGATAGGTCGTAGAATCTCGTGGAAAAATTCCAAGGTAGGAGTAAGGATATTGATGCTCTATGGAGACCTGTCGATTCTCTTGAAATTGTGGCCATACCAAGAAACTTCTTCCTTATCAGTCTCAAATGTGAGGAGGATTCCAAGTAGATCTTGGAAGGGGGCCCATGTTTTTTTAGAAAATGAGGTTTATTTTTACGTAAATGGGCCCCTGATTTTAATTCCCTGATGTAGATCATTAATCTTGTTCCACTATGGGTCAAGCTACAAGAATTCCCACTTCATCTCTGGCATGAGAGCATATTCCAAGCTATTGTTAAGATAATCGAGAATTTGATTTCCTTCGATCATATTACTAGATCCAAATCATGAATGCTTTATGCTAGAATGTGTGCGATGATAGATATCGATAAGGATATACCAAGATCTGTTGAGTTATTTTCTAACCTTGGCACTTGGGTTCAAAACATTGAATATGAAAATAAACCCTAAGTTTGCTAGGAGTGTGGTAAGGGTGGGCACCATAAGATCTTATACCCCCTGCATCCTAAAGCTCTGAGTACTTCGATGGACCGTAAGGAAAATAGTAAGAATATTAGTAAAATGTGGGTGCCTAAGTGAAACCCCCAAAAATTGAAAAGAAAAGATCTGATTTCTATTTCTAAAGTTGGGCTCATTGAGGAATTATAGGAGGAGGTCCTTCTTCCATCAAACATGTTTGATGGAGAGGAGGAGTTGAACAAGGTTCATATGAAGAGAAGGGAAGTGAGCCCAACAAATGGGGATATTGTTCAACTTCCTAAGTTTTGGGAGAGTAGAGAAGAGGTAAGTCCCTCTAGTCTTATCCTCCAAAATTCCTTTGATTATCTTGACATGGATGATCCAACTCTTCAACAGTTAATGGAAAGCTCTCTAGCCTCTCCAAAACTTGTGTTTGAGAAAGGCTCTCCAGGTTCAAAGACTAGAAGTCATAGGAAAGCTTGTATTGATGTAGGGGTCAAAAGGAAAGTGGGGAGACCTAGCAACAGAGCACTTAGGAAAAGGGATATTGACTCTAAAATTGCTAACATAGTACAACCCCTTCTAACAGATAGTGAGGCTTTGTATCCCAAAGAGAATGAGGTTGTTCCAATCGTGGAGACTTGGAACAAATGTGTTCAGGTTTGTGGCCTAAAAAAAGGATTTCTTTCTTTGGGGGTCAAAAAAAAAGCTGGTAGGCCTCTTGAGTCCTTACTGATAAAGGCTTCTAACAAGTGATTTTTGGTTGTTTTTTTTTCAGTTTTTTGTTAGTACGGATGTTGTTGTTGTAGATATGATCCATTTTTAGATGGGATTCTTGGCTCTCTAGTTCTTTGAGCACCCCTAGGTTCCAATGGTGAGGCTTGGTTCCTAGATTCAAGGCCCTAATGGTGGGCGAGATCTTCAAATTTTGAACTTTGAATTTGAATGTAGCTCTAGGTGGGATTTTCAAAATTTAATTTTAAATCATGAATTTGAATGTTGTTTTGGGTTCCAGTTTCTTCTATGTTGGCCCCTTTTGTCAATTGGTTGTTTGACCATGACAATCTCTTGTATTTGCTTGGTAAAAATCTGTAGCTTATTTCGTAGGAGGTTGCTTCATTGGATTTTCGTGTTGGATTCTTGAAATCCAGATCAATCTTTCTTGATATCTTAGTGCTAGATCTAAGATTTGGGAACATATTTCAAAACCGTACTTATAATAAGTTTGGAACCCTTTAAAACCCCTCTACTATAAATTAAAAAATATATAAATTAAGATCTATAAGAAATAGTCAAATAGACTGGCTGTTTGACACAGTAGACTTCCTTTACATAACAAAGACCTAAAGAAAACCACAACCACCTCAATGCACTAATAATGATCAGTTAGCCATCAAATTTTTAAGCCTTGACTCCAAGATTTGAATGATCCCTTGGGGGTGGGACCACTTATATAAATACACTGCAAGGTGGTCCAACTCTGTCAATTTACAACTCTATTCCCACTCAAACTTCACAGACGGAATTACAGCAGCAGACCACTGCCCAAACTCTAGAGGTACCATATGATGATGCTTCACCTAATTGATGATGCTTCACCTACAATGCCACCATATCCGACGACATGACCACAACTCTAAAGACACTTCATTTGATAGTAACAATCACTGGATTCATTTTTATTGAATGGTTGATTACTTGGGCGATCAATATGTGTCTCGCAAGATTGTCAGTAAACCAATTATCTGTACGGATGTCACTATATTAACTGTACGTTCGAAAGAAACCAATTAACCCTGATGTAAGAAATTTTCGCTGCGTTTATCATCGCATATATTTTCACTCCCATAGACTATGAGGTCTTGTGAAGCGGTAAGAGAATTTTTCGCTTCGTCTATTATATCAAATTTCACTTCCATGACTGAGAGATCTTACCAAGCGATAATTAAAACAAATCGTTTCAAAATATTCACAAAGTGATCGACGATAAGGTCCAGTGTCCATGGCCTTAAAGAGAAATACCTAATCCTCCATTTCCTCGAGATTGTTTTTTAAAATGTAAGGTAAAACGCAATAATTTATTTAAAGGAGACCCCTTAAAACTAATGGGACGCATAATAGATTTACATAAGATGATCTGCAGCTTATATGCAGTTGCAAGTTCAGCTGCCATTCTGAAGAGGGGAGAAAAAACATTCCTTTTTCAGAAATTACAGAATAACTTACAACACCTACACAACGTTATATCTCGTTGCCTTATACATACAATGTCGTCATTCAGACTTAGGAACTACAAAGCATATAGGCTTAATCATAGTGCTCATGGGAAATCCCCGTTCTTTCCTCTGCGTTTCTCCTGGAGAAATGCGTGCGCTCTCTGATACTCCACAACGGCCTTGATGAGGGGGCATAACGAGAATTCGGGCCAAAGAACCGGCGTGGCATAGAGCAACGAAAACGACGTCTGCCACAGCAGAAAGTTGCTCAGCCTCGTCTCGCCCGAAGTCCTGATCAGAAGCTCCGGCTCGGGACAATTCGACGTGTACAGCCCACCCTCGATCTCCTCCACAATTTCCTTCTTCTTTTCCTCTTTCCCCTGGGTTTCCTGGGCCCTGAAGACAACTTCCTCCACAGCCTTCACAATCTCCTGCGTGGCGGTGTAAGGCGCGCAGATATTCAGAACGGCCATATCGTTGCCTCTTGAAAACTCCATCGCTCGCTCCGCAGCCCTTCGCACGCGCTCCGGTAGGAGGCTGAGATCTCCGAGTATCTGCACGCGAATCCCATACTGGTTCACCATGCTCTCCTTCTCGATGAGGGCCTCGAGCTTCTGGTGCATCAGATTCATCAAGGTCTCCACCTCCTCCTTGGACCTCTGGAAATTCTCGATGCTGAAGGCATAGACGCTCATGTATTTGATCCCCAGGTCATAGCAGTCTCGTAGCGTGTGCATGAGAGTGTTGTAGCCGAACTCGTGGCCCTTGGACTTGTTCATGTTCCGCATCGTTGCGTATCTCCTATTGCCGTCCATGATGATGGCTACGTGCTTCGGCATCGGCCCAGCAGAAACTGTCCATATTAAGAAGCGCCTGAAGATCTCGTAAAGCGAATTTCCAAGAAAGGAGAAGCTAAAAGAGGCATGAGATCGTAAAGGATGAGCCATGGAGAACCTTACACAATGGGCAGAAACTAAGAGGTCATAAATAACAAATCTTCTCGATCAACCACCTGAGTTACTTCAACTAGATCGACATTTTATTTTGGGTCATCACCAGCGTTAAATCCAAACCATTCACTTGAATTTGAGGGTGGGGTGGGGAGTAAGTACAACACCCAGACTGTGGGAGTAAGTACATCAAAATGAGGGTGGGGTAGAGAGTAAGTATAACACATACATACACCCCACCCTCACCCTCACCCTCATTTTGCTGTACTTACTCCCCACCCCCACCCTCACCCTCACCCTCACCCTCACCCCCGCCACCTACTCCCCACCCCCGCCCTCATTTTGCTATACCTACTCCCCACCCCCGCCCTCATTTTGCTGTACCTACTCCCCACCCCCGCCCTCATTTTGCTGTACCTACTCCTCACCCCCACCCTCATTTTGTTGTACTTACTCCCCACCCTCATTTTGTCTGTACTTACTCCCCACCCCCACCCTCACCCTCACCCTCATTTTGCTGTACTTACTCCCCACCCCACCCTCACCCTCATTTCATTTTAGTATTGAATGAGATTGGATTTTGTTTTTATATATAATAGATATTTATATTTAATTAATTAAACAATATTTGTTTATTTATTTAATCTTTTATTTTTTAAAAAGAATTAAATTTGAATCTTATCAAATTATATATAATATTTAAGTTGTTATAATATCATTAAGCAGTGATGATATAATGCACATGGGATGGTTTCAACCATATAAAGCTAATTTAAATAAAAAGGTTGAAGTGAGCAAACTAAAAAAAATGCTCCCACATCAAATATAAATACATAGAGTGAGTTTTGTGATACTTTACTTTATAAGTCTATTTATCATTATCTTGATTAATATGTACTTAGTAATATATTGAAATTTATATATTTTAATTAACATAACAACTATAAGTATATAACAATGATATATTTTTAAAATTAAATTTTAAAATAAAACAAACTAAAATTTATAAAAGTTCCCTACTTCAATAAATAAATAAATAATTTAAACAAATTTAAATAAATTTAATATATAATACTTTGACATTTAACCTTTCCACAAACTCCATTGAAGTAACACTCTAATAATGAATATTTAGATTTCAGTCATTGTGTCACTTTAAAACACTTATGAACTTTGTTTAATTGTTCAATTAATATTCTATCCATTTAAAAAAAAATAACATAAAGACAACTTATTAGGCTTATCAAGCAAAATTTCCATGATTGTGCATTAAAACACCAACACCCTTGGAAAAGGGGATCGTTCGGATCTATTGGTTTAGAAGTTGCAAAAAATGCTCACCGAACTTTAAAACGTTCCACATAGCTTTAGTTGTACAACCCTTCGAAATCTGGACGTGTCCTTGCCAACAAGGCACAAGATAAAATTTCTGATGTGTGTTCAATTAACTAGGACTATACGACACGTGACCAGATGACCATGACCAAGATGGGCCCTTGCTTTTTTGGCAACGAATCTCGTCGAGTTGTTATAATCTTTTTGAAGATTACAATGACGTGTGCGCCATATCAAATCTCCATCAGGAACCACTTTGTGTCCTAAAACTTTCAATATCGATCGTTTTAAGATGTCAACTTTTTGTTTTAAAAATAAAAATCTTCTAAGCTTTGTCGTATGATCTTTTGCAGTTCTTATCTGTCTGCACTCTATTTCTATCATCTTTGTGGGCATCTACCATCCTGGCAAACCGATTACAAATTAAAATATGTGGCAAAAACGTGTAGCAGTCCAATTGAAATTTATTTACATATAGTATTTTCATTTTTTCTTTTAAACAACCCTTAGAATTATTATACCAACTCTCCGACAAAAATTAATTAAAAATTAAAAATTATTAGATGTGTGTTTGACAATACGCTGATTCATATACAAACAAACACAAAATCAATATTATTTATGCGCTACAGACTAAATGGCAGACAGATAGAGTCTATGAAGTGGCGTGACTCAAAAGCAACGAAAAAATACCTTTAAAAACACAATATTAAGGAAGTATGAATAGTTTATGCTTGTTTTTTTATCCGGTTTAAAACCTGTCGACCTTGATTTATATTTAGTTTATGAACAAAGGCGGGCATATATATATATATGGAAATAGTTTTTGAAAGGTTTAAAATATTGAAACATAGCATTTGGTTCCAACGTCCGATGGTAAAAAAAATACAATGTTATCATTAATCTTTCTTTCCGAAGCCTTTTTGCTTAATCAATATGGTTGGAAATGGATTGACCGTAGGGAAAAGGTGCAGGTTTCTTCGAATGTTTTTTGTTTTTTCACTCCTTTGGTTTTTTTTTTTTTTTAATTTGTAATTATTAGACTTGAAAAGAGGTTATAACAATGGATTTCAAAACTGTTTTATTTAGCAAGCAAATTTTATGTTTGTTTCAATTGCAACTAATACGTCCTACTTCCCTCCAAAGCTTCCTGCAAGACACTTGAAAAACTTTCTACCATAATTTTGAAAAACTTCTAAGCAAATTTTTATGGACTTCCTTTGAGCAAGGAAGAGACTTTCATCTTATTTCTTGGGAATTTTGTTGTATCCCTCATGACTCTTGGACTCTTGGACATCTATCACTAGGGCTTACTCTCTATGCAAAATGGGGCATTCAAGCCTTGGAAGGCAATGGAGCCAAAAACATTTTGCTTTGTCACTATATTGTTTAAGACACTCCATATGGCCAATAGGCCTAGAAGGAGCTTGTCCTTCAAACCATTCTTGCTCTCAGGGTGCATGTACAAATTTAAGGAACGTTTATGGACAAAAGTATCTGGAACCAATCCTTTGCCAAGGTCCCATGGATTCATGCTTTAAAAATATTTAAATCGAGGAATTCAAGTGGTTTTAGACCTCTTTTCCAAAGCAACAAGAAATGGGCTTTCTTGGCTTAAAGCCAAAGATAGATTCAAATTGGCTAATCAAGATAAGAATTCCTTCTAGGCAGTTGTGGATTATGTCCCTCCATAAATACTTTATAAAATTGGGACTAGAGCCTTTTAACTCTATGGAAAAACTAGAAATGGTTTTGAAATACCCTATTTTATAGGTACAAGCCCAACAAAGGATACAAATGGATTTTGCCTCATCTCTTGATGGTGCAAAAACTCAATGATAGATGGAGACTATAGTTTACCAATAGAATTTGGCAATGTAGATTTTAAATTGTTTGGTCCACCATCATGGAACCCAAGCTTACCCATTTTTCTTAGTGTATCCTCTATCAGGGTCTCCCCCTTGGCAACAAATAGGCTCATTTAGAGATCACCAACCCATGATGCCCATTCTATGGGTAACATGAAAACTTCAAACATCTCTTTTGGTTTTATCCCATAGCTCAATCTACATAGACATAGATTCATGATTTCTTTAGGACTTTTAGACTTGAACCTTTCACTTGGCACATGATTCTTTTGAGTGACTAGCCCAACATGTAAGCCAAATACACCTAGCTATGGCATAAATTTAAAGTGAAGATTTGATTTGATATCTGAAAATATAGAAATGTAGCTATTTTTCTAGAGAATTTTTTGATAGTCATTTGTCATTGACTACTAAAACTAAAATTTCTTCTAATGTGCTTTAACAGTTCTAGGTACAAGTGAATAATGTGGTGTTGGAGATGGATCATTTATAGAATCTTGTGGACCACTAGGTTAAAACCTCATGCACAATGGCTTATGTTCTATTAACCTTTTGTCAATGCAAAAGCCAATCCCATAGTCATCACAATCAGGATTTACAAGCTCCTAATCGAAGTCCTCAATATAGAGCTAAGACTAAAATCACTCACCACCTCATCCCTATTTACTCTACAATAAGGAGAATAGGGATGGAACAATAATATCAAGTTTCCTCATGATAACCTTACCATCTCCTTGATAAGGGATACAAAATACAACTAGGGAGATGAACCAACTAGAAAAGATGTCAACTTGTATTGGGATCCTCTATCAGACACTCAAGATCCATATTTTGGATGGGGAGGTCCCTTGGACCGTGATCTATGACCTCCTACTTCCATAGCTCTTACTACATAAATAGATTGTAGTTGATTCGTTGTCTCTATTTTTATCTAATAATTCTAATTTAATAACTCTAGCTAGCATAAATTTTGGAATGTAATTTTCTATCCACCCATTTTTTAATGAACTGTTGTATTCTATTTATTTTCTAAAATAATATAATTATTACACTTTTTATTTCTAAAAGATGGACCTTTGAAATAGAAAGTAAAAAATATTGGAAAGACATGTAAAAATAATGCTAAAGTACCCATACTAAGTGTATAATACCAAAATTCTAGTGAAATAAAAAAAGTAAAAACAAAATTAAAAAAATAACTTGTAATCGGAGGAGACATTGTGTAAAAGTGGATATAGTGATAAATTGTAAGCATTTTCCAATATCCAAGATGAATATTCTACTTGAGATACCAAAGAATACCAAAATAAGTGAATCTTCAAGATAACTTGCAAAGTTGTTGGCCAGGGTTATGTGTAAGGGGTTGGTCCTAAAATGTATTAATAAAAATGGGGTGAATTAGTTTCGAAATCAAAAAATATTTATAATTTCAAGGTAAAAAGGTTACCTATTATTACGGGTAATATTATATATTTAAACTTAAAATGCTCCAATTATTATAAAATTGGGGTGAATCTATCCAAAAAACATTTACACCAAAAAATTTTAGGCTAATGGGCCCCAATCAAAGGGTCCTCAATATTAGCCAATTCCAAATTTCAAAAATCTAAATATTCGTTAATTAACGATGATTAGCCATTATGCATAACCCTGATGTCGACCAATAGTGGGTATAATATTACATTTCAAAAAGCTTTTAGATAACTAATAGAACCATCATAAAGTGGCTATTCCAATGACGTATATTATGAAGAACATGCTAAAAAATAAATTGCAAATAAATCTTATTATGAGATTCTTCTACACTAGGTCAAACTAAAATAATTAGACACAAATTTCAATTCCAATGGTAGAATCATGACCATCGATAAAAAAATGTATCATCTATACTAGATTAATTTGGTGTCAAGGGCAAAACCACCAGTCAGAGAATTTTTGGTAAAATAACCTCGAAAACCTACATGAGATTTTATTTATTATTTTTAATATTGAGTGAGACAATTCTAGCACCAAATTCATTAACAAAGTTAGATTTTCACATATTTTCTCCAAAAAATTAAAGATATAGAAGATAAAAATCAATGCTTATCTCATCTTTAGGAACACTAGAAATGACAACATTGTCAATGTGAGTGCTAAATTGGATGTTCTTCTTGTTATTTTTCACCATTATAGGATAATGTTTCACCTTATGGTTTACAATATGGCAATATTATCCTTGCTAGCACACAATGCCCCGATGGAGTTGTAAACTCAAAATTCTTGTTATTACAATAGGGAAACTTGTTGGGAACTGAAAACATGGGAAATGAGCATGTTATTATTATTATTATTTTATTAGTAGATATAGGAGGGGATTTTAAAATGGTCCTCAAAATTTTTTACAAAGGTGAATCAAAAGGCAACCCCGACCAAAGCTTAGGAAACCAAAACTATACACCAAATTAACTAACTAACCATCATTCAACGAGAGGAAAAATATCGACCAAAAAGAATAGGAGAGCCCAAGATATGAATGCATTAGGGAACAAAAAAATTCCATAAGACACCAAACAAACCAAAGACCCAATATAAAAGCTTAACCTACAAATAAAAAATTCAATAAAGCAAAAAATAATAAAAGAGGTCCACAGGGGAATTAATACAACAACCCAAAACTTTTTGAAAAACTTGAGCACATGATCACCAAGTCATAAAAGTCTATCCAATTTATGAGAGGCCATACTATAATCTATAGTTGAATCACACCAAATATTTGATAGCTACAAATAGAACTCAAATTCATTAGAGCCCATATGGATCAATGATTATTTGGACTTCAAATAGTTGGCAAGGATCTAGTAGATGTGCTCTTATATAGGAACTTGGAGAAATATGGGTCAAAGGATCCAATAACAACACCTGAGGAGTCCACCCATCACACATGCCAAAAGGTCACCTTCTCATTAAGCATCACCTTCATGACCTCAATCTATTGACACACCATTCTTACTGCAAAATGGGAATTCAAACAAACCTTGAGGGTGTCAACCAACCTCAATTTAAATTCAATAGAACCATAGAAGAACTATGTGAAATATTTAAAAAAATAAACCTTCGAAGTGAAGTGCCTTCATGCTGGTTTTTTTATATAATAGGGTAGTAGTTTTTATTGTTTGAAAACCTTTGTATAAATCAACCCAAATTGGTTTTCATTTTCCTTTACTTTTGAATAGTAGGGCATAATCATTGTATATTCCATTCAATAGTTTAAAGGCTTTGACAAAAGAAATGTATGCCCTAGAATAAGTTCAAAAAATTAGACCTTTAATTTATATTAAATTAAATAGCCCACAAGATTCTATTATATGGTTTAATAGTTAGTTTATGATTTTTAGTATATGGTTTAATTCTTCGCTTATATAGAATACATCATAAGCCTAATATTGAATTTTTAAGGAATATGATTATATGATTTTATAACCAGGTTGTTATGCTATGCACCTGTTGGTTTAAATAAAAAATTTTAATTTTTTTATATTAGAAGTAATAGAGAAAAGATGGGGTTTTATTTATTTGATTACATATTTAAAACTTGGGTTTTGAATCTAGTTATTTATTTGGTAAATATTTAAATTTGGGTTTTAAATCTTGTTATTTATTGGATTAAATATTTAAATCTAGGTTTTAAAATATGGATTTTAAATCTAGTTATTTATTTTATTAAATATTTAAATTTGAGTTTTAAAATCTAGTGTTAAAATCTAGGTTTTAAAATTTGGGTTTTAAATCTAGTTATTTATTTGATTAAATATTTAAATTTGGTAAAAACCAAATAGTGTTTATGCTTTGTAACATTAATGGTTGTTAAATTCTTACGTGAAGAGTATGTCTTTATTTTATTTTATGAGGAACAAATGTGTTTATTATTCTTCAAAACATCTACGAAGCTTTATTGGTAATTATAAAGTATGATTTATTGAATAATAATTTTTTAACGATGAAATGATTTATTCAATTATTTATTAAAATATCTTGGTGAAATATTTGAAAGCATGAAGTTGGAACTACATGTAAATAATGATACTTTATACTTTATTAAATGAACATGGAGTTCATTAATGAAGGAACATTATGGGGTGTTTCTTACCTATGTTATTTTATAACAAATAAATGAATATTAAATAGATGTGGAATCCATTTAATCAAGGGAATTATGGGATTTCATTGTTATGCTTTGAAAATAAAATTAAAAAATATTTTTATTTTTATTTATATATGGGAATGGTAGATGATGTTTAATATTTAAATTAAATATTAAGGTTGTTGGACACAAATCCCAATAATAATTAAATAGTATGGGATATTTAATTAATGTTTTGGAATGGATACATGTTCCATCTCCAAAAGGAAATTATGGATTTCCTTGCATTTCTAATTTCTTAATAGAAATTAGATCAATGTGTGAATTTTGTGGATGTATTTAGAAAAGATCATATAGGCATGTAATTATAATCAAAAGGAATTAGCTTGATCGAGGAGAGTTCCTCTATGGCATTGAGATGCAATCTATTTATGATTACTTTGTAAAGAAAGAAGGGAATTTGTTGGCCAAGGCTTAAATGGGTAACTTTGTATTATAAAATGATCTCTATATGGATATAGACTTTGTAAGTTGAATATCATTTGTTTACAATTCAATTTGGAACTAAGATTCTAGTTCCTTGTGCAAAATGAATGGTTGAATTCTAAAATAATGGTAAAAAAAAAGTTGTTATTTTTCTTTCAATGATTAAATTTTTAGTATGATTTATGTATCTTCTCGTTATGAAATGTATGTTTTAAATTTTATGTACAACTTTTGAAAGAGTAGGTGTTATACTTGATTATATACGTGCAAACTAAAAGAATGTTAAATGTTATAATGAGAGAGAGTGAGAGAGAGAAAAGTAATTAATAGTTTCATGTTTTGTTTTGGGTTTATGTTATTGTATCTATGGGGGACATCCCTACTTAGCAAAACCTAGAAGAACCTAAAGGATGGATCCAAACCTGAGGTTGTTGTGGTGTAGCAACACCTTAGGATTTTGAAAAGGGCACTTTAAATAAAGGATCTTTAAAGTGAACCCAAATATAGGGAATATTTGAAAAGATTCAGGTGGTGAAGCTTGAATTATATTTTTCAACCGCGGAGGTTTGGAGCCCATTAGCAAGTTGAATTTGATTACTGACCCCCAAATGATCATTGAGTGTCAATGTGAGGGATATCACACGGAGTTATAATCACCTCAATTAAACCATCATGTATATGGGATAATTAAGCATTGTAGTTCTATACATGGTATAATGTGTAAAGTAAGAGGATTTATACCTAAGTACTAGTATAGATCGACTTATACTAGTAATGGAATTAGCATCCATTTTCTCTAAAAATTGGGATAGGGTTAATCGATAAGATATGGTCAAAATATCCTACATTCACAGAGAATGTAAGGAAATGGGGTGACTATGTGAAAGTTTCTTTTAAGCCATGAAGGTGTACAAGGTAAACCCAAATTATTATTGGGATATGGACCACTCATATCCACTTGAGGGATGTTTGCAACATTGTGAACTTAAAATGTAGTGAATCCTCTATGAATATAAATCTTGAACTAGAAACATCTTGAAGAACCTTGTCAATCTTTCCCCTATATTAAAAAAATAATTCTCTCTCTTGAGTTGGTTAGATTTGGGTTGTTACAATTGGTATTAAAACTCTAGATCATAGGACTAGCAACTTCCATGAAGTAAAACTTAGAATCAGCCAAACATTATGTGTTACTATTGGAAGAAAATATCTTCTATTGGGGATGGCACATTATGTGGAGTAGGAGTGACCATCGATATTATCATTAGATGATAATACTCTACTATTAGTTCATGTATAATGAAACTAGATAAGGATTAGAAGTGCAATTCAAAGAATAAAATGTAACCTGACTTGACCCTTCTTTTGTGTGGACAAGAACTATAACACCAATATTGAGAAGAAGAAGATGATGATCTTCTCAAATTCCAAGGAAACCTATATAGGACAACGTCGAGGATAGACCCCAAGGAGAAATTTTAAGAAATTCAAATAGAGAGGTGGAGAATCTCATTGTTTTTCTCTCTTTGTTGTAGGAGAAAATAGAGCAATAAAGAGAATAAATGAATAAATAAATAGAAAAAATGAACCAATAAAAGGAACAAATTACCCAAAAAAGGTAGTTGTTGAAAGGTATAATGAGTTAGACCTCCTAGAATATAAATCCTAAGGCTAGACATGATGGAACTACTGCTATTAGAGAACAAGAGGTTAGAGCCCTTATTGAGGTAGAACTAGCCAAGGATTTGAAGAATGTGAAAACCATAAATTTCACTAGAAAATATGGTGAAGATTCAGTCGAGGCTTGGTTGAATGATTTGACAACCTACTTCTCCATAAATAACTACTCCTTAGTGACCCGAATAGTTTGGGCCACTCTCCACTTGTAGGAGATAGCACTAGAATGGTGGAACTTTTTAAAAGTCAAGCAAGAGGTTGAGGTAATTAATTTAACATGGGAAGGCTTTATAAAAGCCTTTAAGAAGAGGTTCCTTATGGAACAATATTACATGTAGAAGTTTGAGGAATTCTCCACACTCCTCCAAGGAACAAAAATGGTAGAAATATACTACCAAAAAATTGTTAAGTTTCTCATGTATGTACCCTTATATGATAAGGATGATAACATAAAGATACACAAGTTTATCTTAGGAATGGATCCTAATATTTTATCAACAGTAAATATGCATAAACCTGAAACTATGCAGAAATATTATGACCTGGATCGACAAGCAGAGTCCAACCTATAGTTAAATAGGACACCCTTTAATTATAGAGTATTATCATAAGAGGATCAATAATCATTGAGAAAAAGAAAAGTATTGGTTTTATGAAATGAGAACATGAGCATAACAAGAAAAGCAAAGGTAACTCAAAGTTTGAGAAGAAAAGTGATGGGAAATAAGGGAATTTCAAGAATAAATTTCAAAATATAAATAACAATAATAATAACAATCCTCAATATCAAAGGTAGCCCAAAATGGCTTAGATATAAAATCCAAGGGATGAGAACTAGGAAAAACACCTAGGATCCAAGGGTCGTTGTTACGATTGTGGGGTTTCACTCTATTCACACCGATGTCCAAATCTATAAAGATCAATCAAAAGGGTGGAATAACCCAACCACATAATATACACAACAATAAGTAGTCAGAACCTAGAAGGGCAAGCCACACCTATGCTCTTGAATGGAAATTTTTTTATAAGGAAGTTAAGATTTTGATAGATAGAGGAGGTGTTTATAGTTTCATTTATTCTAGTATGTTAGGGATATGCCAAAAATACTAAGATTTTTGGTACTAGGGTGGAATTTCAAGTATGGATATGGATAAGCCTACTCAATAGATTAATGTTTTCCCATAACCAAGATCACCTTACCCAACAAGTCTACAATTTGGTATATTTATGTAGTGTCGCTATATGCCTTCAACATTATCTTGGGAATGGATTGATTAAAGGCTCATGTAGATTTAATTAATTTTAAAGATAGATGGATAGACTATACAAATAGAGATAAGTAGAGATTAAGAATCTAAAGTGAGCAAGGTTCATTTCAATCATAGTTGATCTTATCATTGCAACTAGAGAAAGCTATTAAAAAAAATTATATGGTCTATGTCATTAAGTTGAACAAAAATATCGAGGATGATAAAAGGAAGAGTTGTTTGGAAAACACCCAATTTTACAAGAATTTAAGGATGTATTTCTTGAAGATCTACCTATATTTTCATCAAAATGTGAGTTTTATTTCACTATCGAACTTATGCCAAGAACTGAACCTATTCATAGAACTCCTTATAGGATGAATTCTATCGAAATGCAGGAGTTAAAAGTGTAACTTCAATAGTTTCTAGAAAAATGTTTGAAGGTTTGATCAAAACAAGTGTTTTACCATGGGGTGCATCCATTATTTTTGTTAAAAATAAATATGGTTCACTTAGATTAGGCATTGACTATCGAATTTTAAATAAAGAAACTATAAAAAATAGATAACCTTTACCTAGGATTAAAGATTTGTTTTATCAACTTAAGCAGGGTTATGCATAGTGGTGAATATTTGCCATATGGGCTAATATTAGGATTTCCAAAATTAGAAATTGGCGAATATGAGGACCCTTGACGTCGGCCCATTCGCCTAAAATTTTCAGGATCAATTTTTTCTTAGGGTCAATTTGCCATAATATATATCCAAACATAGGCATATTTGTACTCGTTGGAAAGCTATTTTCAAGCCTGATCTAATGGTGGTATTTTTATGAAGTTATAAGATGATTTAGTATGTTAAAATTGGCCCCAAATATAACCTTACATTTTAGGGCTTCAAATGCCCCAAATTATGGTATGAAGATGCTCGATTTTATTTGCTTATAATTCTACATCATTCACCTTGATTTTGATTCATATTCGCCATTTTTTACAAGTACATTTTGAGTCCAACCCCTTACGCATAACCCTGAACTTAAGGGTACCACTATATTTTCCAATATTGACTTGAAATTTGTGTACCATAAATTACGAATCCATGAGGAGGACACTCGTAAAACTATTTTTAAGACTCGATATGGGTATTATGAGTTCAAAATATTACCTTTTGGGTTGACCAATGCTTTGATGTCCTTCATGAATATGATGAATAGTGCATTTAGGAAGTATATGGATCAATTTGTATTGATATTTATGGATGATATGCTAATATATTCTTGCAATAAGGAAGAGCATGCCAAGCACTCGAGAGTCGTGCTTGAGTCGCTAAGGAAGAACCAACTCTATGGAAACTTGTGGAAGTGTGATGTCTATGTCTTAGAGGTGCAATATCTAGGGCATTTTACATCTCCAAAAGTAATTGTAGTGGATCCCAAGAAGATAGAAGCCAGTTTGAGGTGGCCACCATCCACTAATGTGACTAAAGTACGAAGCTTCATGGATATGATAGGGTTTTAAATACATTTTGTGAAGGACTATTCCAAAATAACATACTTTATCTCTAAGATTCAAAGAAAAAGAAAGGAATATAAGTGGATAGACAAGTTTGAAGCCACTTTTAAGCTACTAATGCATAAGCTTACTACTACAGCTATTCTAAAAATTTTATATCCTTAGAAGGATTTTTTAGTTTGTACTGATGCTTCCTTGGAAGTTTTGGGATGAGTTCTATGCTAGGGTAATTCAATCATAGCATGAGTTAAGGAAACTCAAGAATGAGGTAAACATTGTTATGCATTATTTATAGCAAGTGGTAGTAGTGAACACTCTTAAACTTTGGTGACATTACTTTCTAGGGAAGCCTTTTGAATTAAAGATCAATCACCAGAGTTTGAGGTATAGTTTTACTCAACAAATGCTTAATGCTAGACAACAATGATGGATTGAGTTCTTAATAGAGTATGAATTTGGTATAGAGTATATCATAGGTAAGGTAAATAAGATCATTGATGCTTTAAGTAGAAGAAGGCATAAAACTGCTTTGAGTAGTCACATAGAATTTATGGACCAAGTCAAGAAACTATAATCTCAGGACCAATATTACAGTGAAATTTGGGCTAATATGGAAATAAATCCTGGTGAGAATAAGGATTTTGACATAAAATATGGTCTTTTATGTTTTAAATACAAGGTAGTTATACCCAAAATCAATGATATGAGGAGATAGATCATGCATGAATCACATAAATCTCCTTACTTTGTTCACTTGAGTGGGGCTAAAATGAGAGAGAATACACAAAATACCTTCTACTAGACATGTATGAATAAATATATCACTCATTTTATCGCTCGATGCCTAGAATTCTATAATGTGAAAGCTAAGCATAAACATTTAACAAGACTATTATACCTGCATGATATACCTATGCAAAAATGGTAGGTCATATCCATGGATTTTATTGTGGGATTACCTAAGGATAGGTACTAGCATGATACAATTCTAGTGGTGGTTCATAAGTTGACCAAGGTTGCACAATTTATACTAGGGAGCACCAAGGATGATGTTCTGGTGGTGGCAAATAGATTTTCCAAAGAAATATTCAGGCTACATGGGTTTCCTAAAGTGATTATGGGATTTCCTTGCTATGCTTTGAAAATAAAAGAAAAAAATATATATTTTAATTTATATATGGGAATGGTAGATGGATTTTAATCTTTAAATTGAATATTAAGGGTGTTGGTCATGGAACCAAAGAATAATAAAATAGTATGGGATATTTCATTTATGTTTTGGAATGGGTGTGAAGTCCATCTCTAGAATGAAATTATGGATTTCTTTGCATTTCTAATTTTTTAATTGAAATTCGATGAATTTTTGAATTTTATTGATGCATTTAAAAAAGAGCATATATGTATGCATTTTTCATAAAAAGTGACTATCTTGATCCCTTACCCACTTCAAAAAAAAACTCAAGTAGAGTTCCTCTATGGATTTGAGATGTAATCTATTTATTATTATTTTGTAAAGAAAGAAGGGAATTTGTTGGTCAAGGCTTAAATGGGTAGCTTTGTATTAGAAAATGACCTCTATATGGATATAGACTTTTTACTTAGAAAAGGTCACTTTTGATAAAGGATAATCGAAGTGCACCCAAAGATAGGGAGTCTTTAGGAAAGATTCAAGTTGCGAAACTTGAATCCTCTTTTCTAACCATGGAGGTTTGGACCCCATTAGAAATTTAGATTTTTGATGGAGCCTCGAATGACTGTTGGGTGTCCATGTGAGGGATATCACACAGAGTGATAATCACTTCAATTAAATAATAAAAATGATGGGATAATTGAAAATTATAGTTCTATACATGGTATAATGTGTAAACTAAGAGGTTTTACACCTAAGTACTAGTATAGATGGAATTATACTAGTAATGTAATTAAAATCTATTTTATCTAAATATCAAGATAGGGTTAATCCATATACTATGGTCAAAATATCCTACATTTGTAGAGAATGTAAGGAAATAAGGTGTCCATGTGAAAATGTCCTTTAAACCACAAAGGTGTACAAGGTAAACCCCAATAATTTTATGGAATATGGGCCAATCCTATCCACTCTAGGGATGTATGCATCATCATGAACTCAAAATATGGTGAAGCCTCTATGAATATAAATCTTGAAATAGAAACATCTAGGAGAACATTGTCAATATTTCCCCTATTAAAAAAAAAATCTCTCTCCTTGGTTGGTTAGATTTAGGTTGTTACATTGTGCCCCCCTCAGGTCATCCACCATTAATGATCTAAGTAAAAAAATTAATCTATAGTTCCTATAGAAATTCCAAGTAGAATTACCATTCTCATGTTCTTCCATTAATAACTTCTTGATCTCTTTTTAAATTCTTATTGTCTTCAATCTTGTCATGTTCAATGGAATTCCTTCCCCAAGGAATCATAGCCTCCTATATATCCAACACTTGGGAGAGTTTAGTCCATGACAATTTTTGGTTAGCAAAGCTTTGCCAAAATTTCATCCATGGTATTTTGAAATAAACAATATTATACCAAAATTTCTTTCAAATCATAGTAATAAAGTATTGTGCATAGCAATATTATGTCAAAATATAGCTAGAATAGTTTAAATGTCATACTTACAAGTACTTAAGCTCTTATTATTACAATCATCCAAGTCTCCAAGTGAGTCTATAATTAATTCCATAAGCTCTCAAGCAATCATAAACCATCAAGCATCAAGCCTCCAAGATCAAGGATCCAAATGCCATGAAAAAGAAATCTAGAACACTTTAAATGAGCTTCCAACAAGGGGGAAACAATCTCATCTCTTAGGTTATGTTTTTTTCTTCTATTTGATTTTGGATCTTTCTTGTTTTTCTATATTTAGAACTTTTATCTTATTGCACTTAGAGGTAATCTTGAATTTTATATTTGTATTTACTTAATATTTCATTTATCACTTAGTCTTCATCTTGACAAAGTAAATCTATGTTTTTCTATTATTGGATAGGGCCTCTATCCTCCCAAATTAGAGCTCTTCATTATAGTTATTATAAACATCGAATATCTTACATTTAGTCTTACTATTCTACTCTAAGAAGCAAAAGCATTGCTAGATTGCAAGTTGATGATGTTTTTGCTCTCTAGTTTACATATATCACCAATACATCGAATAGATAGAATCTTTAGGCTCCCCCAATGAATAAAAAATGCATTCTATATAAGATCAGGAGTCATAAGAAACATGATTAAATCCATTGATGAACTATCCATGTGGATTTCTTATAACCCTAAGACCTAGAAGGACTTCTACTATAGGTAAGTCAATGCCTATTAGTAGATCTTCTAGACCCCTTACCTAAAGAAATAAAATCTACAATCCAACTTTAGTATTCCAATAGAGTTAGATCAATTCAAGAAGAATGTACAAATATTAATGTCAAGGATAGCCATAATCATAAGATAATGGAGTGATAAGAAGATTTATGAAGAGCACTTAGACCTAATGAATGTGATTTAGACCCACCCAAGGAACTCCTAAATAATTTACTATGTCAAATACATCTTCATCCAAATAGAGTATTAATTGAAAGAATTCAAAAGAAGAAGTTCACCTTTACCTCCTATGTAGTTTGGTTGATCCTATACTAGATGAAAAGTTGATTTTCCACCCTTTAGCTAGACCAAGTAGGGAAATATGGATCACCCTTAAGCATTATGGAGTGCATGGATGTACCCTATCAATAAGTGGAAAAGACCTCATATTTCTTCTATGAAGAGGTGTATGATGTCATAATGGAATTATTCAGGGGGAAGACACCAATAATGACTAATGATGCATGTAATATAATAATAGAAGGAAAGTGGTCAAAAGGAGATTCTACTTAGGGAGGGCCAAATCCTTTATCTTCCTCTATGGATTCTAAGCCATGCACTTTGAGTTGCATGTAAGAGTCCCAAATTACATGTTCAATATGGATATGTAATGCAAATCAATTTTATAGATTTGAAATAGTTCAAAGATTAGGAAAAAACCACCTTTTATTCACTCAAATAGAATATCATGAATATAAATCCTATGCTACATAGGTCCCACTTGGTTGTAGAGGTGGGATTGAAGATGATTCTTCATTAATGAAGAGACCACTAGTGTTATGACCCTAAGGAATTTTTTAAAAAACCCTTAGAGATAATAAGTTGAATATATTATTTCCCCATGATAAAATGTACGATAACCAATAATAGTATAATTTAGATGAGAAGACAACCCTTGCCATCATGGAAAGCAACAGGGATGTGAATATGAAATCCAAAACTGTTACGATAACCCCATAGAGTGTAAACTTTTTCATAATAAGAAGTACTATTTGGACCAAACATCAATTTGAACCATTAAATTTTGGGGATACTTTAGAAGCTAGGGTACATATAAGAAAATCCCTGCATGATAGTGAATAAGGTGTGAAATCGACACAATGACCAAGTCTAAAAGGGGTGGTTTATTTGATGCTAAATTTTTGACCACCTAGGATAAAAGACAACCTAAAGGAACCAAAAGGGCTAAGATCATAATGGAAGGCAACATGAACCTCAATCCCACACAAGATCAAACATAAGAAATATACAATATCAATGATCATCATTTCAACTATACAAATAAGTGTTGTAGTGGTCAATTCAACAATAAGATAGATGACAATGAAGAGGCAAGGATATTTTTAAACATACATGTCTATATTTGGGGAAGTAGCCATGGTAGCAAAGCAGCACCACCAATGATAGAAAATTTAACTCATAGAGGGGGAAATCCCTCAAGGATATTTTCCTCTAGAGTTGGAAATAAATAGTTCAATGGACACAACTAAATACACTCTCTCTCCACTTTCATCCTCCACAACTCTGCCTTATCTCTACATCTTCTCCTTTTATATGTGCACTCCATTTTTTCTCTCTACCCTTTTTCATATATTCCTACTTCTTATCATTTCCATTGTTCGGCTACACTTATCTCATCATCCACCAATGTAGCACATATTTCTCTAAGACACACCCCACCTCCAATAGTCATAGTTGTAGTAGGAACCATCCATATTACATCATTTCATTCCCACTCATCCAATTCACCACATCAAAACCATTGGTACCACACACAATGTCATCCCTCTTAACATCCTTAGTCAAGTAGGTATCACATACCAATCCATTTCCCACTATTACCACTCAATTTTGTCCTATCATGGTAACATCCACCTCCACACAACCAATATCCCAAGAACACCAACTTATCTTATAGTTGACAACATCCATTGTTCTTCCCAAAGGAGTTAAGTCTATAGGTGTTCTCCCATTTATAAGTGTGACTAAAATACCTAGACTACAAGGAACTAATAGAAAGTTAAGAATGATCTTGGATGTCTAGAGGAACCTATAGATCCACAAATATAACCCAACATCCTTGAAAACCCAAGTGCAAAAAATGAATAAGGAGATATAAGGGTTAATTATTGTCTAGATTTCCAACGTTTATGATGAAAGGATGAACCTCATTTATTATGTTACCATTAGCACCATTATTGAGGAAGAATAAAAATTGGTTGACCAAGGAAATGTAGCTAAAACATATGAGAAGATTAGGCTAATTCATGCCAAACTGAAGGAGCTACCTACAAAGGGAGAAGAACTATCAAAACATCAATTTGAGGAAATTTTGGGGGAGGTAGAAGACCTAGAGACAATATAATTTCTTGATAAAAGTTAGTGAAAAATTATGTTGGGGATGGTACAACCAAAAATCGATTAAGGGATAAACAATAATTTTGATAATTTTATAGCATAGATCCCAATTTTATAGACTTTGTTCTGAAGGGTAAAGGTAGGATTTTGGATATTATGTCAATCAAGATTGGTATCATATGAATTTACCATAAGTATACTTTCTAGGCCTTACCTTCATAAATTTTATCTATTTTGGAGGAGGATACAATAGTAGAGATAAAACAACAAAAATTACCCCAAATATCTTAAAATTTGGCTACTTATGAATAGGGATCGATTTTTTTTGTAAAATTCTATTGATTGACTTGGAAGAGTAATTTTCTTAGTTAATGGAACCAATTGGATTAAGGGATTTATATGATCAACAAATATAGCTAAATTGCTCATAAAATGTGAGTGAATCACTCGACATCTTGTAGTGAATTGCTCAAACAATCATAGAAGAAAAAATTAGCATGAATCCCAAGGTGAATCTTTTGAAAAGTAAATTTTTGGAATGTAGTGATACACTAAGTCATTTTGGAAGTATTCCAAGCCTATTAGAAGCATGATTAAAGGTATGCAATATTTAAAGGTGCAACATTTTGTTAAATTGTCCCCAAATATTTACTTTTAGTAGGACTGATAATTTTCACCCTAGGAAATTCAGGGGTAAACATTTAATATAAATGGGGTCTAGGGCCCTCATTGTAATTTTTTTATAAATCAAACATTAAGTTTTTTATAGAAAAATTATCTACTTAATGAAATGTAACTCTAAAAAGGTATCTTGCGAATGCACTTTCACAATACAACATGGTCATCACATGTAAAAATTCAAAATTCTATTAGTTATAATATCTTAATAAGGACAGATCCAATGGTAGATACATGTTTAGAAATAATGATTTACTCTTAATGAAAGTATCCTTCATGCCATCACACCTACACTACCAAAAATAAATGTCAATTGATTTTCAAAGAAGATGCATATGATAACATCCACAAACACTTGTTGACATATCCTATCTTTAATATTAGTAAAATCACATTAACTATTATATTATGTGATGTTATAGAATTGATTCACAGTGCAATTGTTAGATGATATCAAGGTAGTACCTAGTACAAGTATAATATCATGGTTTAATATATTATTTTTTAACAAGATAAACATACAATAATATCCAATATAATGATAAAATCATTGTCTAACTAGTATGGATAAAAATATAAATGTTCAAATGTACTTTATTTTATGATGTTGTCCCACCATGCCTTCAAGTTTCAACATCATGTTAGGTCATTTATAGATACTCCTTCATAAATTTTGATCTTCTTAATATTTAAAATATATGAACGATCCTTTCTTGTTTGATCTTCTTTTATATAGTAATTAGGACTCACTCAAATATTAATATGGCATAATTATGCATAATTGACCTAAAATGTGATGATATCATCCCAATATGATGCTTAAAAGAAATAATAATCTAAATTATTTATATGCAATTTTTAAATGGGTGCATTTTAATAATTTTTATTGACATTATCAAGCCATCACCTATGATTGTGACCTATTGTCTAATAATAGATTCTATTAATGTAAAAAATAGTATTTGTAAAAAAATATTGATTGCATGAATATGTGGAACTTATGAAGAAGATTGAATATGGCATGGACCACAAACAATTGGGTTGGTGAGAAATAAAAAATGTTAATACAATAAAAGTAATGTCTTCAAATAAAAATTTAATGACTTTTTATAAATGTTGCAAGTAACATATTTAAAATAATTTAATAAAAATTGCTTTAAAAATATCACTCTTGAATTTTTTTTGGATGAATAATATCATAGATTTAAGAGTTGAATTGAATTTGATTAAATATTAAAATAAAAAATCTATGATGTGCCCTTAGAAACTTACGAAAAAATATTTTGATTTTTGTTGGACCAAAATCTATTAAAAAATAAAGGAAAACTCACCAATTTTTAAGAAATCCCAAGGAAGTAAGCTAAAATGTGTCGTACTAGATAATTGAAACTTTAAATAAGTATTTTTTTAATAATGTTTATGGGCATTCTTTTATAATATCTATATGTCAACTATTATTTTATTTCATATCTTATATACAATATATTTATTATGATAAAATAACAACAAAATTAAATATATAAAGTAATACAGTAAGAACATACTATCAATATTATAAAATAACCAAATATCATGTGATTAAAAACATGGGCTTACATATATAGCATGACAAAATTAAGGCCATAATAGAAAATAACATGACATGAAAAATAACCAAATATCATATGATTAAAACATAGGCTTATATACATAGTATGATAAAATTAAAAATATACTATCAAATAACATGACATGAAATCATAAAAATGTATACTTTCAATAGGAAGACCCAAGTTTGAATATTTTCAAACAATTTATGTTTAATTGTCAAATCATCATTTAATAGCTAGGTTTCTACTATTTACACCATCCCACCAAATCAACATGTGATTACTAAGGTATCCAAATATTAAAACCTTCTCATAGCCATCCATACTACACCTTAAATGAGTTGACTTTAACACATCCAATCACACAAATGAATAAAAATATCTCTATCTACATTAGTCTTGATGAAATTAATTGAAATGATTTTAATTATATCCATAAGATAAAAATAGTCTATGGGACTCATAGCTTTAATACAATATGGGATATGGTGTACAACCATATTATCTTTTGTATTCAAAGCTTCGATCTCATATTTAGAGTTCTAAAATTTAACAACATTGAAGAAAAAATATTGTTCAACAAATTAAAAAAACTCAACATCTTCTTAGTATCTTTTGGAATGTGTTTCTTCTATTATTGATTTATATGAGAAGTTTTCATATTTTTTCTATTCTCAAATTTTCAAAAAGTTTCATTCGTGAGTCTACTTTTAGAGTGTTGTCATATGTAATACTGACTTCCTTGTAGGCTTCACATTATATTATAAAATGTATTTTAGTCTCCACTCCTCATGTTATGGAGAAGAAACATATTCATTTTAACCATACCTCTTAAGGTATTTTCCATATCCCACTTTTGTAATTGAGATAGTGTGAACTAGATATTAGTTGGACTATTATCATTTTTCTTCCATTTTATATTTGCATCTATCTATTTATTTTGGTTGTTTCATAGTTTGATTTGAACTCATTGATTTATAACTATTTGTTTATTCCATGACAATTTTGAATATTAATCTAATATTATTTAATTTATTTGTTAGATTTTGGGACCTCATGACATTCGAAGCTTCATTTTTCCATCCATTTGTTATTTTGTTTCATTTATATGTCATTTCTTCTATTTAGTGTTTCTTTGTGGTGTAAACTCAACTACAAGAGACCAACAAAATGGACTCCAATCACATAACACAAATGCAATAATGGAAGAAAACTATCAATTGATATTCTTCTCATTCCTTAATTCAAAACACTTCTACAAAATATTACAATCCATCATATAGCAACCAAAAACCAAAGAAACCCTAAAAATGTCTTTTTTCTAAAATTTGCTAGAAATATATTTTTTTCCTATAAACTGCTAAAAATAGAAATGAGTCGATTGCACCCAAATTTGGTGCACACATCCCTATTAAAATAATTAACCTTAATTTAAAATATTAGGTCTCAACTTAAGGTATGACAAAAGATAATAAAATTCTAACAGCCAAAAAAACCCAAAAAAATCGAGAACTTATTCTAAAAGCTAATTTTTGGGCACTAGATGTCGGATTTAGGTCCTAAAAACATGATTTTTGGAGGGTCAATAGAATCAAAGATCATCCTAATGCAAAACATGCATGTGGAACCACCTGTTAAATTTCAAGGCAAGCGGTCATACGGTTCACAAGTTATGGCTCCGACAAAGTGCATCATTCTCCTCTGGTGAAAAAGAACTCAACTCCTGCGAGTTCAGCTGAATTGAAATCTTGTAGCTTCTGGTTATCAATTTTCTTTAGCTCTGACTTTGAAACCCAAGTGTTATCTGACTATGGTAATTCCTCCCACCGAACCAAGAATGTGTTGTAGATTCCATGTCTGGTGGTTATCACCTTCTTATCGAGCACCTGTGCAACTCTATCTTTTTTCTTCTTAAGCATCTGTCGTGCCCAATTTACTTTCCCATATAATTTGCCATCCTCGAAATTAACAACATACTAAAATAAATAAGAAACATTAAAAATGGGTGAAATATCAAATTCATTAGGCAGCTCCACTTTATATGCATTATCATTGATCTTCTTCAAAATCCTGCATGGCCCAATTTTCTTAAGTTTCAATTTGTTATATGTCCCCTTAGGAAATATTTATTTCCTAAGATGAACCATGATCATATCACCCTCTTCAAACACTTTCACCCTTCTGTGTGAATCAATAGACTCTTTGTAGTGAGCATTACTACTCTGCAATTTTTTCCTCACTAACTCTTGCACTTTCTAGATATGCTCAACAAATGCTTCTGCATCATCACTAACTTGTTACCCAATTGGTAAATCAATCAAATCTAATACACCTCTAGGATTTTTACCATAAATAAATTGAAAAGGATATTTACCTGTTGACCTGTTTACTGAATTGTTGTATATGCAAATTTGGCTTGTGACAAGGCTAAATCCCATTGTTTTGGTTTTTCTCCAACTATGCGTTGTAATAGGTTTCTCAAGCTTCTGTTCACTACCTCTATTTGCCCATTGGTCTGTGGGTGGTAAGCACTACTGAACTGCAACTTGGTATTCAATTTTTTCCACAACGTCCTCCAAAAGTGATGCAAGAACATAGTATCTCGATTAAAAGTAATAGTCTTTGGCACACCATGCAACCACACAATCTCATCAAAGAATAATTTTGTAGTCCTAGTTGCATCATTAGTTTTTTAACAAGCAATGAAATGCACCATTTTTGAAAATCTATCTACCACAATAAAAAATTAATCCTTACACCCCTATGTCTTGGGAAACCCTAACACAAAATTCATACTCAGATCCGTCCATGGTCCTGTAGGAACTGATAGTGGCATATAAAACCCTGCATTTTGTGCATGGCCCTTAGCCATTTGACATACTCTGCATTTAGAGACAAAATTTGCATAATCGATTACCCTTAAACAAGTAACCATTCTCTAAAAAATACTCTTCAAAAATAGTACGGGACTCGCCCCCTACCACACTTTTTCACTGTTGCACAATATTCCCAAAATTCGCATTAGATTCATACACATCTTTAATCCCCTAAAATCCTACCACTTCATTCTCTATAGTGGTCAACAACAATATTCTCATACTCAATGCATCAACAACCTTAATTCTGTTTTCCTGACTTGTGTTTCAGGATAAATATATACTTTTGCAAAAATTAAACCCATTTGGCATGCATGCTATTTAACTTTTTCTGAGAATTGACATACCTCAATGCTTCATGATAAGTAAACAACACAAACTCCCTTGAGATTAAGTAGTGCCTCCAATTTTACAATGCTTTCATAATTGCATAAAATTCCACATCATATGTAGAATAATTCTTCCTTGCATCATTCAACTTCTCACTAAAAAATGCTACAGGTCGGCCCTCTTGACTTAAGACACCACCAATTCCAACAAATGAGGCATCACAATCAACCTCAAACACCTTATTGAAATATGGTAACACTAGAATAGGGGCTTCCAACACCTTCTTCTTCAAGAGTTCAAAACTCTTTGTTGTTGTCATAGTCCATACAAACTCTTTCCCCTTTGTGCACTCAGTTATAGGGGTAGCTATACTATTGAAGTTCCTAATGAACTTCCTGTAAAAGGTAGCTAGTCGACGAAAGCTCCTTACTTCTGTTATATATCGTGGAAGAGGTCATTCCAGAATCGCCTTCACTTTCTCATCATTCATCCTCATGCAATATCTTGAGATTAAAAATCCCAAAAATACTAAACTATCTTGAAGAAATCTACATTTCTTCAGGTTGACATACAATTTCTCCTTCCTAAGCACATCTAACATTTATTTTAGGTTTAAAAAATGGTATTCTTCACTTTTACTATAAATCAAAATATCATAAAAATACACAACCATAAACTTACCATTATATTCCCATAGTACTCTGTTCATCAACTGCATCAATGTATTGGGTGCATTAGACAACCTAAATGGCATCACCATCTACTAGTACAATCCATATTTTATCTTAAAAGTTGTCTTCCATTCATCCCCTTCTCGAATTTAGATCTTGTAGTAGCCACTCCGTAGATCAATTTTACTGAAGTATTTAGCTCCAACCAATTCATCCATCATGTCATCCACTCTCGGCATAGGATATCGATACTTTATTGTGATTTTATTTATGGCTCTACTGTCTACACACATTCGCCAGTCACCATATTTCTTCGGGGTTAGCAATGCTGGAGTCGCACATGGACTCATACTCTCCCTAACTAATCCCTTATTTATCAACTTTGTCACTTGCCTACTCAACTCTCCATTCTATGTCAGGTTCAACGGATAAGCTACCTAATTTGGAAGCGTGTATCCTGGAATCAAATCCATGTGATGTTGGATATCCTTTTTTGGTGGTAGCCCATCTGGTAACTCCTCTGGTGTGATATCTTTATATTCACTTGGCAACTTACCTACTGCTGTAGGCATAACCACTTCCTCTATTTCTAGCTTCCTATCTGTTAAGGCATAACAAAAGCTAGTGTCCCTAATCTCTGCAATAAACTCCTCATCATCAACAAGCTCTCACTCAACCCATCCTACTTTAGAGGTATAAGAACTACCTTTAGACCATCCTTCCAGAATGTGTAAGTATTCTTTCTCCCATTATGGTTAGTATCCATGTCATACTACCAAGGTCTTCCCAATATAATGTGACATACATCCCTCAAGATCACATCACACCACACTTCATCCTTGTAAGTTCTCCCAATTGAAAATTGAATTAAACACCTCTGATCTACTGTTACATCATTCCCCTTCTTAACCCAAGAGATGTGATATGGATAAGGATGTTTTTCACATTTCAGGTGCATTTTATCAACCATGACATTTGACACCATATTCTCATAGCTACCACCATCAATGACAATGTTACATACCTTCCCTCCTGATGTACACCTTGTTCGAAATATGTTCGTTCACAACCAATAATATTCACCATCTATGGTCTACCCCTTTGCTTTGCTTTGCACCATCTCTTTCTTAGGAGCAATCAACATCCTCCTTATCATAAGTGCTTCCCCCATGTCAGCAACAACTTCATCCTCATCCTGCTCTTCCATATCAACCAGATTGACCTTTCCTTGACCCCTTTCTTGGACATCATGTTGGGGACACTCAAATGCATTAGCAACCTTAGTCTATTTTCCTGAATTGTGTTTCAGGATAAATGTATACTGTTGCAAAAATAAAACCCATTTGGCATGCCTGCTATTTAACTTTTTCTGAGAATTGACATACCTCAATGCTTCATGATCAGTAAACAACACAAACTCCTTTGAGATTAAGTAGTGCCTCCAATGTTGCAATGCTTGCACAATTGCATAAAATTCCACATCATATGTAGAATAATTCTTCCTTGCATCATTCAAATTCTCACTAAAAAATGCTACAGGTCAACCCTCTTGACTTAAGACACCAATAATTCCAACAAATGAGGCATCATAATCAACCTCAAACACCTTACTGAAATCTGGTAACACTAGAACAAGGGCTTCCAACACCTTATTCTTCAAGAGTTCAAAACTCTCTGTTGTTGTTGTAGTCCATACAAACTCTTTCCCCTAAGTGCACTCAGTTATAGGGACAACTATACTATTGAAGCTCTTGATGAACTTCCTGTAAAAGGTAGCTAGTCCATGAAAAATCCTATTATAGATCATGGAAGAGGCCATTCCATAATCACCTTTAATTTCTCATCATCCATCCTCATGCCATCTCTCGAGATTACAAATCCAAAAAACACTAAACTATCTTGAAGAAATCTACATTTCTTTAGGTTGACATGCAATTTCTCCTTCCTGAGCATGTCTAACACTAATTTCACGTGTAAAAAATGGTCTTCTTCACTTTTACTATAAATAAAAATATCATAAAAATACACAAAAACAAACTTACCATTATATTCTCGTAGTACTCTGTTCATCAACCACATAAATGTACTGGGTGCATTAGACAACCCAAATGGCATCACCATCCACTCGTACAATCCATATTTTGTTTTAAAAGCTATATTCCATTCATCCCCTTCTCAAATTTTGATTTGGTAGTAGCCACTCCATAGATCAATTTTACTGAAGTATTTAGCTCCAGCCAATCCATCCATCATGTCATCCACTCTTGACATAGGATACCGATACTTTATTGTGATTTTATTTATGGCTATACTATCTACACACATTCACCAGTCACCATATTTCTTTAGGGTCAGTAATGCTGGAGTCGCACATGGACTCATACTCTCCCTAACTAATCCCTTCTTTATCAACTCTATCACTTACCTACTCAACTCTACATTCTATGTCGAGTTCAACCGATAAGCTGCCTGATTTGGAAGCACTGATCCTGGAATCAAATCCATGTGATGTTGGATATCCCTTTTTGGTGGTAGCCCATTTGGTAACTCCTCTGGTGTGATATATTTATATTCACTTAGCAACTTAGTTGCTACTGTAGGCATAACCACTTCCTCTATTTCTATCTTCCTAACTGTTAAGGCATAACAGAAGCTAGTGTCCCTGATATTTGTAAGAAACTCCTTCATCATCAACAAGATCTCACTTGGCCTATCATCCTTCAGAGGTTCAAGAACAACCTTTACACCATCCTTCTAGAATGTGTAAGTATTATTTCTCCCAGTATGGTTAGTATCCCTGTCGTACTACCAAGGTCTTCCCAATAGAATGTGACATGCATCCATCGAGATCACATCACACCACACTTCATCATTGTAAGTGATCCCAATTGAAAATTGAATTAAACACCTTTGATCTACTGTTACCTCATATCCCTTCTTAACCCATGATATGTGATATGGATAAGGATGTTTTTCACATTTCAGATGCATTTTATCAACCATGATATTTGACACCATATTCTCACAGATACCACCATTAATGACAATGTTACATACCTTCCCTCCTGATGTACACCTTGTTCAAAATATGTTCGTCATATCCAATAATCTTTATCATCTATGGTCTGCCCCTTTGCTTTGATTTAAACCATATCTTTCTTAGGAGCAATCAACTTCCTCCTTATCATAAGTGGTCCCCCATGTTATCAACAACTTCATCCTCATCTTGCTCTTCCATCTCAACCAGATTGACCCTTCCTTGTCCTCCTTGACCCCTTTCTTGGACATCACATTGGGGACACTGAAATGCTCTGTTCCCCTCTTCACCACATCCATAATAGGTATACGACCTCCTCATATCATTCCCATTTCATCCACCAGCATAACCTCTACCTCGTTGGTATCCTCTTCCTCTCAGATTCTGCCCATCTTCTTCTTGTTTAGCAGGTATTGAGGATTCTCCCTTGAGAAAATTAGATCCACTTTGACCCAGACTTGAAGAGGATGTGAATACTTTCTTACCTCTTCTATTAATCCTTTTCAATTTCTCCTCCACCTTGAGGGCCATTTGATACACATCCTCCACTGTAAGAGTGTGATGTATGTTCATCTCATCTTGAACAATAAAACTTAGGCCATTTATATACCTGGCAGCCTTTTGGTCCTCCATCTCATTGTGCTCCACTCAAATGGATAGCTGATAGAATTCATTAGTATAGTCCTCAATGATTTTATCCTTCTGTCAGAGATTCTGAAATCTATGAAATAGGGTTTGGGAGTAGTCTACAGATATAAATTTTTCCTGTAACTTCTTCTTCATATTTGTCCAATACCTGATATTTTCCTTTCCATTCCTATGTCGTGTAGTCTATAAATGATCCCACCAAATCAATGCATGTCCCTTCAACTTTGTGCATGTAAAATTAACCTTTTTCTCTTTAGCAAGGTTACTCCATTCAAAATATTTTTCTAGGCTATTGATCCAATCGATCAACTCCTCTGATTTCAACCCACCAGCATACTCAGGAACCTCGATATTGATCCCATATCGATTCCCCTTAAGCCCTTCTAGATCTCGTATTAGTCAATTTTCAAAATTATGTCCTTCTTCCTCTAGGCCCTCTGGTTCTACTTCTACATGGACCTCAAATCCATGTTCCTCAGGTATATTTTCATGATCAGATCCTTGATCTGCACGTGCCCTGGGATGTCTCTCTCCCATGTGATCAATCACACTAGTCAGTCATGTTATTTATACATTTAGATCCTCGATCTGCCTATTTATCTGGACATATCTTCTAGGTGGCATCTTCTCTTAACTAGTGAGATCACACTTGCTCTGATACCAAACGGTGTAAACTCAGCTACAAGAGACCAACAAAATGGACTCCAATCACATAACACAAATGCAATAATGGAAGAAAACTACCAATTGATATTCTTCTCATTCCTGAATTCACACCCCTTCTACAAAATATTACAATCCATCATATAGCAACTAAAAACCAAAGAAATCCTAAAGAAACCCTAAAAATATCTTTTTTCCAAAAACTGCTAAAAATAGATCTTTTTCCTATAAACTGCTAAAAATAGAAATGATTCGGATTATGCCCAAATTTGGTGCACACATCCCTATTACAATAATGAACCTTAATTTAAAATATTAGGTCTCAACTTAAGGTATGCCAAAATATAATAAACTTCTAACAGACAAAAAAGCCCAAAAAACTTGGGAACCTATTCTAAAATCTAATTTTGGGGCACTAGATGTCAGAGTTAGGTCCCGAAATCATGATTTTTGGAGGATCAGTATGATTAGAGATCTTCTTTATGTAGAACATGCACACAGAACCACCTATTAAATTTCAAGGCAAACAGGAGTACGATTCACAAGTTATGGCTCTGATAAGGTGCATCTTTCTCCTCTGGTGAAAAAGAACTCAGCTCCTACAAGTTTAGCTGAATTGAAATACTGTAGCTTTTGGTTATCAATTTTCTTTAGCTCTAACTCTAAAACCCAAGTGTTATCTGACTATGATAATCCCTCCCACTGAACTAGGAATTTGTTGTAGCTCCCATGTCTGGCAGTGATCACCTTCTTATCGAGCACCTGTGCAACTCTATATTTTTCTTCTTAGGCATCTGTCGTTCCCAATTTATTGTCTCTTGTAATTCACCATCCTCGAAAGTACTAGGATACTGAAATAAATAAGAATCATTAAAAATGGGTGAAATATCAAATTCATCGGGCAGGTCCACTTTATAGGCATTATCATTGATCTTCTTCAAAATCCTGCATGGCCTAATTTTCTTAAGTTTTAATTTTTTATATGTCCCATTAGGAAATATTTCTTTCCTAAGATGAACCATGACCATATCACCCTCTTCAAACACTTTCACCCTTCTGTGTGCATCAACAGAATCTTTGTAGTGAGCATTACTACTCTGTAATTTTTTTATCACTAATTCTTGCACTTTCTAGATATGCTCAGCAAATGCTTTTGCATCATCACTAACTTGTTCCCCAATTGGTAACTCAACCAAATCTAATACACCTCTAGGATTTTGACCATAAATAATTTGAAAAGGAGATTTACTTGTTGACCTGTTCACTGAACTGTTGTATGCAAATTTGGCTTGTGACAAGGCTAAATCCCATTATTTTGGTTTTTTTCCAACTATGCATCGTAAGAGGTTTCTCAAGCTTTTGTTAACTACCTCTATTTTCCCATCGGTCTATGGGTGGTAAGCACTACTAAACTGCAACCTGGTATTCAAATTTTTCCACAACATCCTCTAAAAGTTACTCAAGAACTTAGTATCCCGATCACAAGTAATAGTCTTTGAAACACCACGCAAGTGTACAATATCATCAAAGAATAAGACTACAGTCCTAGTTGCATCATTAGTTTTTTGGCAAGCAATGAAATGCACCATTTTTGAAAATTTGTCTACCACAACAAAAAAAGAATCCTTACCCCTTTGTGTCTTGGGCAACCCCAACACGAAATCCATACTCAGATTGGTCCATGGTCCTATAGTAACTGGCAATGGCATATACAACCCTGTATTTTGTGCATGGCCCTTATCCATTTGACATACTCTGTATCTAGAGACAAACTTGATTATATCTCTCTTCATTTTTGGGCAATAGTACTTCTCCTCTACAAGAGTGGTAGTTTTGGCTACTCCAAAATGTCTAGCCAAACCCCCACTATGTAATTTCCTCAAGATGTTCTCTCTCATAGAGCCATTGGGAATGCATAATCGATTACCCTTAAACAAGTAACCATTCTCTAAAAAATTCTCTTCAAAAATAGTACGGGACTCGTGCCCTACCGCACTGTTGCACAATATTCCCAAAATCCACATCATATTCATGCAAATATTTAATCCCCTCAAATCCTACTTCATTCTCCATAGTGGTCAACAACAAGACTCTCCTAATCAATGCATCAACAACGTTATTATGTTTTCCTGACTTGTTTTTTAGGAAAAATGTATACTGTTGCAAAAATGAAACCCATTTGGCATGCCTGCTATTTAAATTTTTTTGAGAATTGACATACCTCAATGCTTCATGATTAGTAAACAACACAAACTCCTTTAATATTAAGTAGTGCCTCCAATGTTGCTATGCTTGCACAATTGCATAAAATTCCATATCATATGTAGAATAATACTTCCTTTCATCATTCAACTTCTCACTAAAAAATTCTACAGGTCGGCCCTCTTGACTTAAGACACCACCAATTCCAACAAATGAGGCATCACAATCAACGTCAAACACCTTATTGAAATTTGGTAACACTAGAATAGGGGATTTCGACACCTTCTTCTTCAAGAGTTCAAAACTCTTTGTTGTTGTTGTAGTCCATACAAACTCATTCCCCTTCATGCACTCAGTTATAGGGGCAGCTATACTACTGATGTTCCTAATGAACTTCTTGTAAAAGGTAGCTAGTTTATGAAAGATCCTTACTTCTGTTATAGATCATGGAAGAGGCCATTCAAAAATTGCCTTCACTTTCTCATCATTCATCCTCATGCAATATCTTGAGATTACAAATCCCAAAATACTAAACTATCTTGAATAAATCTACATTTCTTCAGGTTGACATACAATTTCTCCTTCCTAAGCACATTTAACATTAATTTCAGGTTTAACAAATGGTCTTCTTCACTTTTACTATAAATCAAAATATCATCAAAATACACAACCACAAACTTACCATTTTATTCCCATAGTACTTTGTTCATTAATCGCATAAATGTACTGGGTGCATTAGACAACCCAAATGGCATCACCATCCACTAGTACAATCCATATTTTATCTTAAAAGTTGTCTTCCATTCATCCCCTTCTCGAATTTAGATCTTGTAGCAGCCACTCCGTAGATCAATTTTACTGAAGTATTTAGCTCCAGCCAATCCATCCATCATGTCATCCACTCTCGGCATAGGATACCGATACTTTATTATGATTTTATTTATGGCTCTACTGTCTACACACATTTTCCAGTCACCATATTTCTTTGGGATTAGCAATGCTAGAGTCGCACCTAGACTCATACTCTCCCTAACTAATCCTTTATTTATCAACTTTGTCACTTTCCTACTCAACTCCCCATTCTATGTCAGGTTCAACCGATAAGATGCCTGATTTGGAAGCTTGTATCCTAGAATCAAATCCATGTGATGTTGGATATCCCTTTTTGGTTGTAGCCCATCTGGTAACTCCTCTGGTGTGATATCTTTATATTAACTTAGCAACTTACCTACTGCTGTATGCATAATCACTTCCTCTATTTATATCTTCCTATCAGTTAAGGCATAACAAAAGCTAGTGTCCCTGATCTCTGCAAGAAACTCCTCATTGTCAACAAGCTCGCACTCAACCCATCCTACTTCAGAGGTACAATAATTACCTTTAGACCATCCTTCCAGAATGTGTAAGTATTCTTTCTCCCATTATGGTTAGTATCCATGTCAGACTGCCAAGGTCTTCCCAATAGAATGTGACATACATCCATCAAGATCACATCACACCACACTTCATCCTTGTAAATTCTCCCAATTGAAAATTTAATTAAACACCTCTGATCTACTGTTACCTCATTCCCATTCTTAACCCATGAGATGAGATATGGATAAGGATGTTTTTCACATTTTAGGTGCATTTTATCAACCATGACATTTGACACCATATTCTCATAGCTACCACCATCAATGACAATATTACATACCTTCCCTTCTGATATACACCTTGTTCGAAATATGTTCATTCACAACCAATAATCTTCATCATATATGGTCTGCCCCTTTGCTTTGATTTGCACCATCTCTTTCTTAGGAGAAATCAACTTCCTCCTTATCATAAGTGCTTCCCCCATGTCAGCAACAACTTCATCCTCATCCTACTCTTCCATATCAACCAGATTGACCTTTCCTTCTCCTCCTTGACCCCTTTCTTGGACATCACGTTGGGGAACCTCAAATGCATTAGCAACCTTTTTCTATTTTCCTGACTTGTGTTTCAGGATAAATGTATACTGTTGCAAAAATAAAACCCATTTGGCATGCCTGCTATTTAACTTTTTCTGAGAATTGACATACCTCAATGCTTCATGATCGGTAAACAACACAAACTCCTTTGAGATTAAGTAGTGCCTCCAATGTTGCAATGCTTGCACAATTGCATAAAATTCCACATCATATGTAGAATAATTCTTCCTTGCATCATTCAATTCTCACTAAAAAATACTACAGGTCGACCCTCTTGACTTAAGACACCACCAATTCCAACAAATGAGGCACCACAATCAACCTCAAACACCTTACTAAAATATGGTAACACTAGAACAAGGGCTTCCAAAACCTTCTTCTTCAAGAGTTCAAAACTCTCTATTGTTGTTGTAGTCCATACAAACTCTTTCCCCTTAGTGCACTCAGTTATAGGGACAACTATACTACTGAATTTCCTGATGAACTTCCTATAAAAGGTAGCTAGTCCATGAAAGCTCCTTCTATTATATATCATGGAAGAGGCCATTCTAGAATCACCTTCACTTTCTCATCATCCATCTTCATACCATCTCTCGAGATTACAAATCCAAAAAAAACTAAACTATCTTGAAGAAATCTACATTTCTTCAGGTTGACATACAATTTCTCCTTCCTGAGTACGTCTAACACTAATTTCAGGTGTAACAAATGGTCTTCTTCACTTTCACTATAAATAAAAATATCATCAAAATACATAACCACAAACTTGCCATTATATTCCTGTAGTACTCTATTCATCAACCGCATAAATGTACTGGGTGCATTAGATAACCCAAATGGCATCACCATCCACTCGTACAATCCATATTTTATTTTAAAAGCTATATTCCATTCATCCCCTTCTCAAATTCTGATCTGGTAGTAGCCACTTCATAGATCGATTTTACTAAAGTATTTAGCCCCATCCAATCCATCCATCATGTCTTACACTCTCGACATAGGATATTGATACTTTATTGTTAGTCACCATATTTCTTCAGGGTCAACAATGCTGGAGTTACACATGGACTCATACTCTCCCTAACTAATCCCTTCTTTATCAACTCTATCACTTACCTACTCAACTCTACATTTTGTGTCGGGTTCAACCGATAAGCTGCCTGATTTGGAAGTGTTGATCTTGGAATCAAATCCATGTGATGTTGGATATCCCTTTTTGGTGGTAGCCCATCTGGTAACTCCTCTGGTGTGATATATTTATATTCACTTAGCAACTCAGTTGTTGCTATAGGCATAACCACTTCCTCTATTTCTAGCTTCCTAACTGTTAAGGCATAACAGAAGCTAGTGTCCCTGATCTTTGTAAGAAACTCCTTCATCATCAACAAGCTCTCACTCGGCCCATCATCCTTCAGAGGTTCAAGAACTACCTTTACACCATCCTTCCAGAATGTGTAAGTATTATTTCTTCCAGTATGGTTAGTATCCCTGTCGTATTGCCAAGGTCTTCCCAATAGAATGTGACATGCATCCATCGAGATCACATCACACCACACTTCATCCTTGTAAGTGCTCCTAATTGAAAATTGAATTAAACACCTCTGATCTACTGTTACCTTATTCCCCTTCTTAACCCATGAGATGCGATATGGATAAGTATGTTTTTCACATTTTAGATGCATTTTATCAACCATGAGATTTGACACCATATTCTCACAGCTACCACCATTAATGACAATGTCACATGCCTTCCCTCATGATGTACACCTTGTTCGAAATATGTTCGTTCGTAGCCAATAATCTTCATCATCTATGGTTTGCCCCTTTGCTTTTCTTTGCACCATATCTTTCTTAGGAGCAATCAACTTCCTCCTTATCATAAGTGCTTCCCCCATGTTAGCAACAACTTCATCCTCATCCTACTCTTCCATCTCAACCATATTGACCCTTCCTTGTCCTCCTTGACCCCTTTCTTGGACATCATGTTGGGGACACTCAAATGCTCTATTCCCCTCTTCACCACATCCATAATAGGTATACGACCTCCTCGGATCATTCCCATTTCGTCCACCACCGTAACCTCTACCTCGTTGGTATCCTCTTCCTCTCAGATTTTGCCCATCTTCTTCTTGTTTAGCAGGTATTGAGGATTCTCCCTTGAGAAAATTAGATCCACTTTGACCCATACTTGAAGAGGGTGTGAATCCCTTCTTACCTCTTCTATTAATCCTTTTCAAATTTTCCTCCACCTTGAGGGCCATTCGATACACATCCTCCACTGTAATAGTGTGATGCATGCTCATATCAACTTGAACAATAAAACTTAGGCCATTTATATACTTGGCAGCATTTTGGTCCTCCATATCATTGTGCTCCACTCGAATGGATAGCTTATAGAATTCATTAGTATAGTCATCAATGATTTTATCCTTCTGTCAGATATTATAAAATCTATGAAATAGGGTTTGGGAGTAGTCTACAGGTATAAATTTTTCCTGTAACTTCTTCTTCATCTTTGTCCAATCCCTGATATTTTCCTTTCCATTCCTATGTCGTGTAGTCTTTAAATGATCCCACCAAATCAATGCATGTCCCTTCAACTTTGTGCATGTAAACTTAACCTTTTTCTCTTCAGCAAGGTTACTCCATTCAAAATATTTTTCTATGCTATTGATCCAATTGATCAACTCCTTTGGTTTCAACCCACCAGCATACTCGGGAACCTCGATATTGATCCCATATCGATTCCCCTTAAGCCCCTCTAGAGCTCATATTAGTCGATTTTCAAAATCATGTCCTTCTTTCTCTGGACCCTCTAGTTCTACTTCTATATGGACCTCAAATCTACGTTCCTCAGGTATATTTTCATCATCAGATCCTTGATCTGCATGTGCCCTGGGATGTCTCTCTCCCATGCGATCAATCACATCAGTCAGTCATGTTATTTTTGCATTTATATCCTCGATCTGCCTATTATCTGGACATATATTCTAGGTGGCATATTCTCTTCACTAGCGAGATCACACCCGCTCTGATACCAAACGATGTAAACTCAACTACAAGAGACCAACAAAATGGACTCCAATCACATAACACAAATGCAATAATGGAAGAAAACAGCCAATTGATATTCTTCTCATTCCTAAATTCACACCCCTTCTACAAAATATTACAATCCATCATATAGCAACTGAAAACCAAAGAAACCCTAAAAATGTCTTTTTTCCAAAAATTGCTAAAAATAGATCATTTTCCTATAAACTACTAAAAATAGAAATGAGTCGGATTACGCCCAAATTTGGTGCACACATCCCTATTACAATAATGAACCTTTTAAAATATTAGGTCTTGACTTAAGGTATGACAAAATATAATAAACTTCTAACAGATAAAAAAACCCAAAAAACCTGGGAACCTATTCTAAAAGCTAATTTTGGGGCACTAGATGTCACATTTAGGTCCTAAAATCATGATTTTTGGAGGATGTTAGTCTTACAATGACACTGAGAGGGGGGGTGAATCAGTGTAGCTCTTTAAACTTGAATTTACAACTCTTAATACCGCAACAATTAAAACTTATTACTAGATACAACAAGTATAACAAAAGAGCATCACACAACACAAGATTTAATGAGGTTCACCAATGTGGCTACTCCTCAAAAATTGACTGCTTGGACTACCATCCAAATCTAGCCTTTGCAAAGCACCAACTTTACAATCAATTTACCAACACCCACTCGTAAGGAGCACCAACCCCTTATTTATCTGCACCAACAGAAAGGAGCACCAACCCCTTATTTATCTGCACCAACAGAAAGGAGCACCAACCCCTTATTTATCTACACCAATAGAAAGGAGCACCAACCCTTGATGCCAAGCTACAACTTGGACTTCAATTTGAATCTATAAGTTTGACAGTAAGATACCTTTGCTTTTGCAAGACCCTGATTGGTCTTCTTCACCTTTGCGTTCTCTGTGCACTCTACTTTCTCTACGCAATCACAGCAGCACTTGGTCGAACTTCAACCTTTTCACTCTCTATGCACTCTACTCTCTCTACATAATCACTTCGCACACTCTACTTCGTTATAGTTGAACTTCACGATCATCTTCTCCCTTTTGTGCACTCTACTCTCTTTGCAAATTTTGCACTTAGCATGATTCGACATGACTTGCTCTCTACGCACAATGACCGTATTTCACACACATTCGACTCCACTTCAATTCTCCAAATAACCCTCCTTTTATAATAATATTTTTTATGATGAAAACCCTAATCTTAGTTGGTTATAAATCCTAATCTTAGTCGGCTTTCATAACAACTGTAAACCCTAATTTTAGTTGATTGTCATCGATCTTCATCGGCTTCAACTCAAGAAGATGTTCGGTTTATCCATCGCTTGATGATTTCATTCTGGATAGACCTTGTAACCGCCATACTGACTTTTGATCACTCTTCATATTTTAGCAGTATGAAATCACTCTGTAATTGCCCCTATAAATGCCATAGTGATGTCGGTCCACTGTCATACTTCTCATTTCAGTCGGGTTCTCCTTCTTGACTTGCGCATTTATGACCTATCATGAAATCATGACATTTCTACCTCTGTAGCTTCTTTTGTTGCTGTTGCCATGAAAATACAACATGTCACGATATCGTGACACTTTCGCCTTCGTACGCTTTCTCTATTCTTTTGTCATGATATCATGACATTTCTACCTCCATAGACTTCGTCTTTTCTTTTGTCATGATATCATGATATTTCTGCCTCCGTATACTTCGTCTTTGCTTTTGTCGCGATATCGTGACACTTCTGCTTCCATAGACTTCGACTTTGCTTTTGTCGTGATATCATGACACTTCTACCTCTGAAGTCTTCTTCTCTGCTTTTGTCATGAAATCGTGACACTTCTTCTTTCGTACTTTACTTCTTTGCTTTTGTCACAAAATCGTGATAGTTCTGCTTTCGTACGCTTCCTCTCTTTCTTTTGTCATGAAAATGCGACATGTCACGATATCGCGACACTTTTCAAACTTACTTTCTCTCTCCTATTTTAGTCATGAAAATGCGACATGTCACAAAATCGTGACACTTTTCCAACTTACTTTCTCTCTCCTATTTTAGTCACGAAAATGCGACATGTCACGAAATCGTGACACTTTTCTTACTTGTTCTCTTTCTTCGAACTTGTCATGAAATCGTGACACTTTTTCTTGCTTTCTCTTTCTCTTCCAACATGTCACGAAATCGTGACAGTTTTTCCACTTGCCTTTTTCTCTTCCAACATGTCACGAAATCGTGATAGTTTTTCTTGCTTTTTCTCTCTTCCAACATGTCATGAAATCACGATAGTTTTTCCTGCTTTTTCTCTCTCTTCCAACATGTCACGAAATCGTGACAGTTTTTCTTGCTTTTTCTCTCTCTTCCAACATGTCGCGAAATCATGACAGTTTTTCTTGCCTATTGTATATGTCGCGATATCGCGACACTTTTCTTACTTGTCTTTTTTTTTAATCTTTTGCATATGGGCCACTTCGGTCTTCTTGGAAAATCATTGTACATACTCTGAATAACCTTTGAACTCCTATCTTCTGCATCTGAATAGCTTTTGAACTTCCTGTCCACTACATCAATAGATCTATCTGACCGTGTTGACAACAATGACAATACTATTGCTGCACCTTGCTCAACAATCTCCCCCTTTGGAATTTTTGGCAACACATGTGCAATTTCTTGTAACTCTTCTCCCCCTTTGACAATAATACCAAAGGGCCACTGTAAAATCCCCCTGAGTCCATGCACAACATTCTCAGGCAAAATTTATTACACTTAGCAAAAATCATGAACATGAGCAAAAAGATAATCAAATACTTAAATGCTCCCCCCTAAGAATGTGATCCTTGTAGCTAGTCAATTCTTGGGAAGTGTGACCACTCCCAATTTATTGCGAAGGTACTCAAAAAATTCCTTGGGCAATGGTTTTGTGAAGATATCTGCTACTTGCTCTGTAGTTGGAACAAAATCCAACTTAACCTCACCTTCCGCAACTTTCTCCTTCAAAAAGTGATACCCGATAGCAATGTGTTTTGTGCGTGAATGCATAACCGGATTCTTGGAGATGTTAATGGCACTGGTGTTATCACACTTAACCGATATTGGCTCACTGAAGCTAATACCAAGATCTTTCAGGGTTTGTTTCATCCACAATACCTACGTACAACATGTTGTCGCTCGCAATATATTCTCGCCTCTGTTGTCGATAAAGAAACCGACTCTTGTTTCTTACTGTGCCACGCGACCAATCTGTCTCCAAGATAGAATGCACCTCCACTGGTACTCTTTCTGTCATCGACACCTCCTGCCCAATCTGCATCTGAATACGAAATAAGGGTGAAGTCTTTACCTTTCGGATACCATAACCCATACTCCATAGTACCCTTGAGGTACCGAAGAATCCTCTTCACTGTTGTCACATGAGTCTCCTTGGGATTAGCCTGAAATCATGCTACCATGCATACTGCCTACAAAATATCTGGTCTGGTAGCTGTCAGGTACAGTAAGCTCCCAATCATAGATCTGTACATGGTTTGATCAACAGGTGGAGATTTGTCATCCTTGCTCAACTTGCAACCTGTCGTCATGGGAGTGCTAACTGGCTTACAATCCTCCATTGTGAACTTTTTAAACATCTCTTTCACATATTTAACTTGAGAAATAAATATGCCCTTCTTATTTTGATTAACTTGCAACCCGAGGAAATACGAAAGTTCACCAATCATTGACATTTCAAATTCTTTTCGCATCTTATTTGCTAAATCTTTACATGACTCATCTTTGTCGCTGCCAAATATGATATCATCTACGTATACAACAAGAACAATAAGATGCCCATTTTCTGTTTTGACATACAAATTACTATCCACCATACCTTTCTTAAACCCTTGTTGAGTGAGATAGTTGTCTAGCCTTGCATACCATGCTCGGGGTGCCTGTTTTAAGCCATATAATGCTTTCTTCAACTTGCAAACCAAGTTGGGATCATCACCAAGTTGGAAACCATCTTGTTGCTCAATATAAACCTCTTCTTCAAGTTTCCCATTCAAAAACGCTGATTTCACATCCATTTGATAAACTTTGAAATTCTTGTAGACTGCTAAAGCCAAAAACATTCTAATTGCCTCTAGTCTAGCTACTGGTGCAAAAGTTTCCTCAAATTCAATGCCTTCAACTTGTGCATAACCCTTACATACCAATCTTGCTTTATTTTTGACTACCTGTCCGTCTTCATTCAATTTGTTTCAAAAAATCCATTTAGTCTCGATTATATTTTTATTTGTAGGTCTAGGTACTAACTCCCAAGTTTCGTTTTTCTCGATCTGATCTAATTCTTCATTTATTGCCTTCATCCAACTTTCATCTTTGCTTGCGTCAGCAACATTTTTGGGCTCAATGTTTGGATAATAGAGAGTAGTTACTTACTACTCTTCTTCTTGTCTGAACACCAACTTTGGGGTCTCCAATTATTTGCTCTCTAGGATGATTTTTCTGCCAGCTGCCTATTTTGAATTTCTTATTTTCTTCCACTCCTGAATCACAACTTAAATCATCTGAGTCAATTTTCTGTATCTTTTCCGTTTCGTTTTCCTCATCTCCTTCAATAACCTCTTCATAAATTGGGTAGTTCTTTTCATAGCTAATTACTCGTTCTCTACCTTCATCAAATTTAACATCGACATTGTCCACAATTTTCTTTAGCCTCTTGTTGTAGCATTTGTAAGCTTTGCTTTTTGATGAATAACCAACAAAAATACCTTCATCCGCTCTATCTTCAAACTTACCAAGATTATCTTCAGTTCTTTTGATGTAGCACTTGCTGCCAAAAACTTTGAGGTATTTTGTTGTTGCCCTTTTACCGAACCACAACTCATAAGGAGTTTTGCTTTCATGTGTTCTCAGCATGTACCTATTTTGGATATACACCGTAGTATGGACTGCTTCTTTCCAAAATCTTTCTGCTACTCTACTTTCAGCCAACATAGTCCGTGCCATTTCCTGCATTGTCCTATTCTTTCTTTCTACCACTCCATTCTGTTGAGGTGTCCTGGCTGCTAAAAACTGTCTCCTAATACCGTATTTTTCATAGTACTCTGTAAACTCCTCTGAAATGAATTCTCCTCCTCTATCTGATCTTAAACATTTGATCCTCTTTCCTGTTTCATTCTCAACTTGGTTTTTGAAAGTCTTGAACATTTCAAAAGCTTCTGATTTATGCTTCAAGGAAAATATCCATGTCATTCTGGAATAGTCATCAATGCACAACATAAAATATTTGTCACCATTTATGCTTTGTGTTCTCATGGGTCCACATAAATCAGTGTGTATTAGTTCCAAAGGTTTGCTTGTGTAGTACTCTTTTGTTTTGAATGTGACTCTAGTTTGCTTCCCCTTTTGGCATGAAGCACAAATGTTGTTTGCAGGTTTGTTGATGGTGGGAATATCTCTCACTCCCCCTTTTTGAGTTGATTTTTACTAGATTATCAAAATTGATATGACTGAGTCTCTTGTGCCACAACCAATTTTCTTCTTCCTGTCCAATAAAACAAGCTCCTTCTGAAGTCTCTGAGAGCGTGTACAGGTTGCCAGATGTCCTTGATCCAGTTGCTATCAATTTTCCACTGTTTGTTTTTCTGACTTCACAACCCTGCTTCTTAAAAACTACTTCATGACCTTTATCACAAATCTGACTTACGCTCAACAAGTTATGTTTCAAACCATCCACAAACAAGACTTCTTCTAACTTAATTTTTCCATCACTAATTTTAACTGAACCTTTGCCAACTATCTTAGCTCCATCATTATTTCCAAACTTTACTGAACCACCTTCATATTTTTGTAACTTCTCAAATTTTTGTTTGTCACCTGTCATATGACTGGAGCATCCACTATCAAGTATCCATGGTACATATTTATTTTGTGCTTTAAATGTTGTTTGTATGATTAAGGATTCCTTTTCTTCCTTAAGTCGCTCTTTTTCTTTCCACTCTATTTTGATAGTAGTTTTGGGCTCTTGTTTTGCCTTTCCCTTATCAATAGCTTGTGCATGTTTTTCGGGAAGTTTTCTATTTTGTCTCATCCTATTTGGTTGAAATTTTCTTCCTTGAAACTGATTTGATGCAAATGTACTTCTACAGTTTCTTGCAATGTGCCCAAAATTATGACAGTTATAACATTCTACTGTATAATTCATCAAAGGAGAAAAAGCATTTCTACTGGTGAAATTCCTTGGTCTTACATTATATTTGCAGTCTGAGATTTTATGTCCATAGCCATTGCATTTAAAATAGAAACCAGAAAAGGGATAATTGAACCTGGGTGATGGTCTTTGCCATGTTGTCGTAGGAGCCATAGGTCTTCTTCTTCTTTGATGTGTGACATTGGTGAATCCATCATTGTCAATTCTCCTTTCATGCCTGGCATTATTGCTTTCTTTTGCATGAGACATTTTTCCTTGATCAACCTGTTTCTTATTTTCATTCTTTATGGATTCTACATTTCTGGCCTTTGATCCATTTGATGATTCTCCTTCGATGAAACCCAGACCAAATTTGATGCCTGCAGGCCTTTGGTCATTTATAATCTTATCCAGCTTCATAGAACTTTCTTCGCGTTTGTGATAGCAACTAATTTTGTGATTCATCTCTTCTATCTGCGTCCGTAAACCAACATTCTCTTCTTCTAGTTTGCAACAATAATCTATTTTCATGGTAATTTGTACTTCAAGATCTTCAGATATTTTCTTGTATTCTTCTGTCTGTACTTTCAGACTAGTTATGATTTCGTTTGCATCCTCAAGCTTTTTTGAAATTTTCTTATTCTTTTTCCTCTCTATTTTCCACTCTTCAAGTGCAGAGATCAACTCACCTTCTAGATCTACTTCAGCCTCAGGGTTTTCACCACATACTTCAGAGTTCACTCCTTCTTCCTTTTCTGATTTTACTTCTTCAAATGCCATGAAAAGAGCTTCACCTGTTTCCTCTTCAGAATCCTCACCGAAGCTGTCTTCTGATGAACTGGCATTCCTGGAGATGAAACTTTTCTTCTTGAAGTTGCCTTTTCTAAAATTCATTTTCTTCTTCCAGTCACTTCTTTCTTGGTGCGATCCTTCATCATTTTTGTTCTTCTCATTAAGTGGACATTTAGTCACAAAATGCCCAATGCCTCCACAGTTGAAACATTTAAACGGTAGCTTTCCTCTCGTATTTTCCTTTTCCCCTTTTTAGTTTTCTAACAAAGTTTGCTTCCATTTCATCTCGATGTCTCTTCTTCCTCGGACTCTTGTTTTGCATTTTTATTTTTAAGGGCTTTAAAAGTCGCTTCTTTGTCTATGGGTTTAGATCTTCCTATCCTCATCTCATATGAAGTCAAAGAACCATACATCTCATCTATACTAAAATAATTTAGATTTTTAGCTTCTTCTATCGCTGAGACTTTAGAATCAAACCTTTGAGGAAGAGATCTTAATACCTTTTTCATGATGGCAGAGTCTTCGATATCCTCATCGAGTCCTCTGATCGCATTAATGATTCCATTAACTCTAAGCATATATGCCTCAATGTTTTCATCGTCATTCATCTTTAATGCTTCGAACTAAGCTCGATGTGTCTGTAACTTGGCCTCCTTGATCTTATCGTCTCCTTCATGAATACTCCTCAGTTTGTCCCATATTTCTTTTGCCATTTTACAGCTCATGATCTTTACTAGTTCATTGTCTGCTAATCCACACATGATAGCATTCTTTGCTTTTGAGTTATTTTCAAATAGTTTCTTTTCGTCAGCCTCTTTTGGAGGAGTGATGGGTATTGTGTATCCACTAACTACTGAATCCCAGATGTCGTATCCCAAAGCACAGAGATATGTCTGCATCCTGATTCTCCAGAACGCGTAATTAGATCCATCAAACAATGGTGCTTTGTTTGATGAGAAGCCTTCACCACCTGCCATTGTGTTACTTCCAAGATCACCCTAGCCGGTTAAGCTTGTATAGGAACTTAGCTCTGATACCAATTGTTAGTCTTACAATGACACTGAGAGGGGGGGTGAATCAGTGTAGCTCTTTAAACTTGAATTTATAGCTCTTAATACCACAACAATTAAAACTTATTACTAGATACAACAAGTATAACAAAAGAGCATCACACAACACAAGATTTAACGAGGTTCACCAATGTGGCTACTCCTCAAAAATTGACTGCTTGGACTACCATCCAAATCCAGCCTTTGCAAAGCACCAACTTTACAATCAATTTACCAGCACCCACTGTAAGGAGCACCAACCCCTTATTTATCTGCACCAACAGAAAGGAGCACCAACCCCTTATTTATCTACACCAATAGAAAGGAGCACCAACCCCTTATTTATCTGCACCAATAGAAAGGAGCACCAACCCCTGATGCCAAGCTACAACCTGGACTTCAATTTGAATCTATAAGTTTGATAGTAAGATACCTTTGCTTTTGCAAGACCCTGACTGGTCTTCTTCACCTTTGCATTCTCTACGCACTCTGCTTTCTCTGCATAATCACAACAGCACCTGGTCGAACTTCAACCTTTTTGCTCTCTACGCACTCTGCTCTCTCTGTGCAATCACTTCGCACACTCTACTTCGTTATAGTTGAACTTCATGATCATCTTCTCCCTTTTGCACACTCTGCTCTCTTTGCAAATTTTGCACTTAGCATGATTCGACACGACTTGCTCTCTATGCACAATGACCATATTTCACACACATTCGACTCCATCTTCAATTCTCCAAACAACCCTCCTTTTATAACAATATTTTTATGATGAAAACCCTAATCTTAGTCGATTGTAAATCCTAATCTTAGTCAACTTTCATAATAACTGTAAACCCTAATTTTAGTCGGCTGTCATCGGTCTTCATCGACTTCAACTCAAGAAGATGTTCGGTTTATCCATCGCTTGATGATTTCATTCTGGACAGACACTGTAACTACCATACTGACTTTTGATCACTCTTCATATTACAGAAGTATGAAATCACTCTATAATTGCCCCTATAAATGTCGTAGTGATGTCGGTCCACTATCATACTTCTCATTTCAGTCGGGTTCTCCTTCTTGACTTGCGCATTTATGACCTATCATGAAATCATGACATTTCTACCTCTGTAGCTTCTTTTGTTGTTGTTGCCATGAAAATACAACATGTCACGATATCATGACACTTTCGCCTCCGTACGCTTTCTCTATTCTTTTATCATGACATTTTTGCCTCCATAGACTTCATATTTTCTTTTGTCATGATATCGTGACATTTCTGCCTCTGTATACTTCGTCTTTGCTTTTGTCGTGATATCGCGACACTTCTGCTTCCATAGACTTCAACTTTGCTTTTGTCATGATATCGCGACACTTCTGCCTCTGATTTCTTCTTCTCTACTTTTGTCATGAAATCATGACACTTCTACTTTCATACTTTACTTCTTTGCTTTTGTCGTGAAATCACGATAGTTCTGCTTTCGTACGCTTCCTCTCTTTCTTTTGTCATGAAAATGCGACATGTCACGATATCGCGACACTTTTCAAACTTACTTTCTCTCTCCTATTTTAGTCATGAAAATGCGACATGTCACGAAATCACGACACTTTTCCAACTTACTTTCTCTCTCCTATTTTAGTCACGAAAATGCGACATGTCGCGAAATCGCGACACTTTTCTTACTTGTTCTCTTTCTTCGAACTTGTCACGAAATCACGACACTTTTTCCTGCTTTCTCTTTCTCTTCCAACATGTCACGAAATCACGACAGTTTTTCCACTTGCCTTTTTCTCTTCCAACATGTCACGAAATCGTGACAGTTTTTCTTGCTTTTTCTCTCTTCCAACATGTCACGAAATCGTGATAGTTTTTCCTGCTTTTTCTCTCTTCCAACATGTCACGAAATCATGACAGTTTTTCCTACTTTTTCTCTCTCTTCCAACATGTCGCGAAATCACGACAGTTTTTCCTGCTTTTTCTCTCTCTTCCAACATGTCGCGAAATCGCGATAGTTTTTCTTGCCTGTTGTATATGTCGCGATATCGCGACACTTTTCTTACTTGTCTTTTTTTTTATCTTTTGCATATGGGCCACTTCGGTCTTCTTGGAAAATCATTGTACATACTCTGAATAACCTTTGAACTCCTGTCTTCTGCATCTGAATAGCTTTTGAACTTCCTGTCCACTGCATCAACAGATCTATCTGACTGTGTTGACAACAATGACAATATTGTTGCTGCACCTTACTTAATAGAGGATCAGTATGATCAGAGATCTTCCTGATGCAGAACATGCACACAAAACCACCTATTAAATTTCAAGGCAAACAGGAGTACGGTTCACAAGTTATGGCTTCGATAAGGTGCATCATTCTCTGGTGAAAAAGAATTCAGCTCCTACTAGTTCAGCTAAATTTAAATCCTATAGCTTCTGGTTATCAATTTTCTTTAGCTCTAACTCTAAAACTCAAGTGTTATCTGACTATGGTAATCCCTCCCACTAAATCAGGAATTTGTTGTTGCTCCCATGTCTGGTGGTGATCACCTTCTTATCGAGCACTTGTGCAACTCTATATTTTTCTTCTTAGGCACATGTCGTGCCCAATTTACTATCTCCTATAATTCACCATCCTCGAAAGTACTAGGATACTAAAATAAATAAGAATCATTAAAAATGGATGAAATATCAAATTCATCGGGCAAGTCCACTTTATAGGCATTATCATTGATCTTCTTCAAAATCTTGCATGGCCTAATTTTCTTAAGTTTTAGTTTTTTATATGTCCCCTTAGGAAATATTTCTTTCCTAAGATGAACCATGACCATATCACCCTCTTCAAACACTTTCACCCTTCCGTGTGCATCAGAAGACTCTTTGTAGTGAGCATTACTACTCTGCAATTTTTTTGTCACTAACTCTTGCACTTTCTAGATATGCTCAACAAATGCTTCTACATCATCACTAACTTGTTCCCCAATTGGTAACTCAACCAAATCTAATACACCTCTAGGATTTTGACCATAAATAATTTGAAAAGGAGATTTACCTGTTGACCTATTCACTGAACTATTGTATGCAAATTTGGCTTGTGACAAGGCTAAATCCCATTGTTTTGGTTTTTTTCCAACTATGCATCGTAAGAGGTTTCTCAAGATTCTGTTCACTACCTCTATTTTCCCATCGGTCTATGGGTGGTAAGCACTACTGAACTGGAACCTAGTATTCAAATTTTTCCACAATGTCCTCTAAAAGTGACTCAAGAACTTAGTATCTTGATCACAAGTAATAGTCTTTGAAACACCATGCAAGCGTACAATATCATCAAAGAATAATACTGCAGTCCTAGTTGCATCATTAGTTTTTTGACAAGAAATGAAATACACCATTTTTTTAAATATGTCTATCACAACAAAAAATGAATCCTTACCCCTTTGTGTCTTGGGCAACCCAAACATGAAATCCATACTCATATCGGTCCATGGTCCTGTAGGAACTGGCAGTGGCATATACAACCCTGTATTTTGTGCATGGCCATTAGCCATTTGATATACTCTATATCTAGAGATAAACTTGATTATATCTCTCTTCATTTTTGGGCAACAGTACTTCTCCTCTACAAGAGTGGTAGTTTTGGCTACTCCAAAATGTCTATCCAAACCCCCACTATGTAATTTCCTCAAGATGTTCTCTCTCATAGAGCCATTGGGAATGCATAATCGATTACCCTTAAACAAGTAACCATTCTCTAAAAAATTATTTTCAAAAATAGTACGAGACTCGTGCCCTACTACACTGTTGCACAATATTCCCAAAATCCACATCAGATTCATGCACATTTTTAATCCCCTCAAATCCTACCACTTCATTCTCCATAGTGGTCAACAACAAGACTCTCCTACTCAATGCATCAGCAACCTTATTCTGTTTTCCTGACTTCTTAATTAGGACAAATGTATACTATTGCAAAAATGAAACCCATTTGGCATACCTGCTATTTAATTTTTTTTGAGAATTGACATACCTCAATGCCTCGTGATCAGTAAACAACACAAACTCCTTTAATATTAAGTAGTGCCTCCAATGTTGCAATGCTTACACATTTGCATAAAATTCCACATCATATGTAGAATAATTCTTCCTTGCATAATTCAACTTCTCACTAAAAAATGCTAGAGGTCGGCCCTCTTGACTTAAGACACCACCAATTCCAACAAATGAGGCATCAAAATCAACCTCAAACACCTTACTAATATCTGGTAACACTTGAACAGGGACTTTCAACACCTTCTTATTCAATATTTCAAAACTCTTTGTTGTTGTCGTAGTCCATACAAAATATTTCCCCTTTGTGCACTTAGTTATAGAGGCAACTATACTACTAAAGTTCCTGATGAACTTCCTGTAAAAGGTAGCTAGTTGATGAAAGCTCCTTACTTTTGTTATAGATCATGGAAGAGGCCATTCCATAATTACCTTCACTTTCTCATCATCCATCCTCATGCCATATCTCGGGTTTATAAATCCCAAAAACACTAAACAATCTTGAAGAAATCTATATTTCTTCAGGTTGACATACAATTTCTCCTTCCTAAGCAAATCTAACACTAATTTCAGGTGTAAAAAATGGTCTTCTTCACTTTTACAATAAATCAAAATATCATCAAAATACACAACCACAAACTTACCATTATATTCCCATAGTACTCCTTTCATCAACCACATAAATGTACTGGGTGCATTAGACAACCCAAATGGCATCACCATCCACTCGTACACTCCATATTTTATCTTAAAAGTTGTCTTCCATTCATCCCTTTCTCAAATTTTTATCTGGTAGTAGCCACTCTGTAGATCAATTTTATTGAAGTATTTAGCTCCAACCAATCCATCCATCATGTCATCCACTCTCGATATAGGATACCAATACTTTATTGTGATTTTGTTTATGGCTCTACTGTCTACACACATTCACTAGTCACCATCTTTCTTCGGGGTTAGCATTGCTGGAGTCACACATGGAATGATACTACCCCTAACTAATCCCTTATTTATCAACTTTGTCAATTGCCTACTCAACTCTGCATTCTATGTCAGGTTGAACCGATAAGCTGCCTGATTTGGAAGTGCTGATCCTGAAATCAAATCCATGTGATGTTGGATATCCATTTTTGGTGGTAGCCCATATGGTAACTCCTCTGGTGTGATATATTTATATTCACTTAGCAACTTAGCTACTACTGTAGGCATAACCACTTCCTCTATTTCTAGCTTCCTAGTTTTTAAGGCATAACAAAAGCTAGTGTCCCTGATCTCTATAAGAAACTCCTTCATCGTCAACAAGCTCTCACTCAGCCCATCCTACTTCAGAGGAACAAGAACTACCTTTAGACCATCCTTCCAGAATGTGTAAGTATTCTTTCTCCCATTATGGTTAGTGTTGACAATATTGTCACATTCCACCAAGGGGCAAAAAATTGAAACTTTGTATAATATTTGTTTTGTTGAAAGTTTTCTTTTGTTTATAAGTTATAGCAATTTTGGTTTTCCCTATCGCCCCTGGTGGACAAAATGAAAAGAAAAGAGCTTCGGGCCCGAAGCGCTTCAAATCATCACTTCGGGTGAGAACTTTGCCGAAAAGGTCCGAAGGAAACACTTCGCACCCGAAGCATTCCCAGCGACTACTTCGGGTGAAGAGTTTGCGAAGCGGCATCCAAGCAAGCTCGCCGAAGAGGAAAAGATAGCCCGAATCTGCTAAGGCAAAGAAATTACTTCGGGCCCGAAGTATTTCTAAAATCCACTTCGGCCAGTTTTCACCCGAAGCAGTAGAGGTCGAGAAAGTGTTTCGGCCGAAACTCCCCCGAACTACCGTTTCAAAAGAAGATCGGCCCGAAGCGTTTGTCCCGACCCATCGTCGAAGCAGTTTTGCCAGCAAAGCAGCAAAGGATAAAAGAAGATCGACTTCGGCACTCCGTGCCCCCGAAGTAGTTTTGTAAAGCAAAAATCAGCGAGGCACTTCTCAGGAACGCTTCCCAAGTTGGGCATTTCTCGAGGCAGTCAGAGGGCCTCATAAATGCATATTTTCTTGCCCGATAAGCCCGCTGCTCATTTTTGGCAATTGGATGCGAAGTATCAACCCGTGAAGAAGAGCCCGGCAAGCATGGCCACCACTCGAGCACCGCACCTGCAATCCAAGGACACCCAGGTGGCTCATTTAATGCATCTTTCCCCGGTTGACTCGGTCACCATTACCAGTTTTGGTAGCCGATTTGAGAGATCATCCACAGCAGCAGCGAGGAGCCGATTTCTCAGGGCCCGAGGGTGTACTCCGCCATTTTTGTAATAATGATTCAAAGGGTCGGGTCCTCTATAAAAACCCAGGCTTTGCAATGTAAAAGGGGGGGAACTTTCTGCTAGAAAGCTACTGTAACTTGATGTCCTGCGTTTAATACTAAAGATCTTTTGTGCTCCATTTCTCTCTTTTATGCTGCCTTCTGTGCTTAATTCTTTTGTCTTTTCTCGTTCGCATACTGAGACTCTGAATCCTGAATCCGGTGTACGATCGGGGACCGAACCCCTAAAATTTGCCCTGAAGGATACATAGGAGAGGAAAAATGCCTTGTCATTTTCCTTTATGCTGCCTGGTGGATCGAGGTTTCTGTTATTCCCTTATCTCAATCGCTGTTACTCTGAACCCTAAATTCCAGCGAGAGAGAAAGGAGAACCCTGTGAACCCGTCTAGAGGATACATAGGAAGTTCGGCACTTCATTTCTTTCATGTTATTCTTGGTATTTCTTGCCGCTATTCGAGTTGTTAGCGAGTAATCGTGCTTCCTGTTCTCTCCCACCTTAAATCATCATCTTCTAACCCTTACTCTTTTTATTTCTTTCTCTAACCCTTACCCTTTTTTATTTCTTTTCCTAACCCTTACTCTGTTTATTTCTTTCCTACACTCTTGTCTCAAACCCCCAAAAGTAGATTAGTATAGGAGCCGACCTTTCTCCGGAGATTGGCACGAGGGGCATCTCTTCCCCTTGGCCTTTCAATGTTGGTCGCAGGTCCAGGGTGCGCAAACCCACCGAAAGTCCTTTCCTATGCGGATTTGATGACCAACAGTTTCTGGCACGCTCGGTGGGACACAAGGTCCCATATTTGAGAAAATTTCTAGCCCGTCTTCACCGGAGCCAGTAGTTCTAACAAGTTCCCGATGAGATCCGGTCAGTCTCATCCCCTGAGTAGTAGTGAGAATCGATGCTCTCATTGCTAAAAGACTCTTAGCATCTGGCGACTCTGTTTTACCCGAGAATCTTTAAGTCGTAAAGACCAATACTAAAGCCTGTGCCTTCATGCAAACAAGATGGAGAGTTAGGAATAGAGGAGAGGAAACCGAGTTCTTTGAGCTTGATATTGATGCCTTTGGGGAACGCTCTAGGTTAGTTACCCCCGAATATCTCTTACGTAGGACATCCTCGCAAGAGGCTACTGTTGACGAGCAAGGCCTAACTTTCGATAGCACAACAACTAGTTTTCCTCCGAATCCTCCCAACTCACCGAAGCATCCTAGTGCCTCCATTCCCATTGGCCTTCCGACAAGCAACCCAAGAGGGACTTCGGGGACTTCTGTTCCATAGAACCTAGGCACAAATATGGCACAACAACAACAACAACAACAAATGCAACAGCAACCGTCGCCCAGATTATTTCCAGCATGGAATTCTTCGTCACCGTTGAATCTCGCGGGCCAAGGGCAAGTTCCACCTGCTGCAATAAAAAAGCTCTCGACGTTCGACGAAACCGAAAAGACTGCTCTAGAGCATATCTAGGACATCATTTCCCTGGTGGAAATCCACGATATCATAGAAGAGCGAGTGATGGTGAAGCTCCTGGTTCTCTCCCTTAGAGGAAAACTCCTCTATTGGTATAGATCTCTGCCATCCGGCACTATTACGAGATGGGACCAGTTAGCCGGGCAGTTGATGCAAGGCTTCAACGAGTCCGCCGATCCAACTTCTCTTCTACAGCAATTCACTTCAATCCAAAGACATCCACAAGAAGAAATTGCAGACTTCAATGTTAGGTTCGCTCGAACCTGGCAAAGAGTCCCAGTTGGACTTCGCCCAACTGACGAAGCCATGGCATACTACTTCCTTCGGGCCTTCAACCCTGATATCGGTCTTATGATAAGGTACTCCAATGTCAATACTTTTCCAGAGTTGTATGGGTTAGCCAAGAAAGCAGAAACGGACCTCATAGCCATGGGTAAACTCCCTCAAAGAATGCCAATGCCCATACTCCCCGAGTTCCTTCAAGACCAATACGCGAGCACAGTCGCTCCACAGATTTTTGCAACCCCTGCATATCCGATCTCATCCTGGAACCCGAATCCCATTGTGTCGTAGATCACCGCTCCATAGATACATTTCCCCACACTTTCAACTATGCCCCCCACTATCACTCCAACATTTCCAATGTTGCCAACACCCCTCCAACATCTTGCCCTGCCTCCGATATCGACTATGGCTTCTTTACCATCAGTTCCCAAGGCCGATGATATGCAAGCCAAGATATTGCAAGAAATGCAATCGTTAAATGCCACAGTGCAGACCTTGTCCAACGACATGACCATTGTCAAGAAGAAGCAAGCGCAACAAGAGTTTCTACCAAGAAGGTCTTATCCCATGCCTGCACTTACCAAAGATCAAGCGGTCCATCAAGGAAAAGCTTCGGCAAGAAATGCTGCGATAGAAGAAGTCCCAAGCACTTCCGATCATGTATACTGGTGCTCTACATGTAATGATCCTCATGAGGAAAATACATGCATGTTGCATCAACACTACGTGCAGACACTAACAAGCAGTAGTCAAGGCAGCCAAGTCAACGTCATCCGACAATTGGATCAAAATTTGTCCATCGGCGAGGAAGAGCCAGTCGCAGTCCTTACTAGGGGAGGTAAAAGGTCGATAGAGGTAGATGCTACTCAGATGGCTCCCTTGAAGGTACACACTCAATTTGAAAAGGGACAAACATCCTCTTCGGCCCCGAGCGAAGCTCCTCCGCCAGCTCCAATCAAGGAAAAGGCCCAAAAGGCCACTGTCGAACCACCTCAGGTGGAGACCAAAGAACAGGCTAAGGAAAAGCTCAAGTTTCCCTCGCTCACCAAGCGACAAAGGGTCAAAGTGATAGAGCAATATCGCACCAAGTACGAATCGAGAAAGGAGCCTGAGGTGCATAGCTCCCCAGCCTACAACATTGTAGAAGAATTAAAGAGAATTCCAGCCAAAATCAGTTTGTATGATGCTCTGCAACTTCCTGGACAAGTGGACTTGCTGCAAGAATCATTGAAGAGGATCAATACAAAGAAGGCGGAGCCTCTCGCCCTGGTGCAGACCCTATCCGCATCCATCACGAGGAAAAATAGACCACCACCGTTCTACTTATCTTTACAAATGGAAGGGTATATCGTGCATAACTGTATGATAGATTCTGGAGCTGCGACGACAGTAATGCCGAAGGCAGTATGCGAGGAAATAGGCATGGAATACACACGAAGCAGTCATGGAGTCCTCCAACTGGATGGTACCCCAGTGAAGACTGTAGGTGTCATCAAAGACATTCCTATTCGGCTACATAAGACACCTCAAATCATAGTCATACAAGAGGTGGTAGTCATGGACCTTGAGCCCTACTTCAACATGTGCCTATCAAGGGAATTCACGGCAAAGTTGGGTGGATATCTGTCCATGGACTACACTCATCTGGAGATCCCCTTCAAAGGGAAGAAGGTGAAGATCTATAATGAAAAGCCTTCTACATTCTTGGTTCAGAAGATGTCCGAGGAAGAGAGCAGTGGCCCTGTGCATACGATCACGGAGGAACTAGAGCAAGTGGATCTGGTCCAGGAATCCCTCGCACAGTTGTGTTGTGAAGATGAATTTTCATTGGCAGATTTCAATGCCATGATAGAGACTGAGGTGGGGTGTTACACCATCACCAAGTCCGAGAAACCAGCCAAAATGGAGGGAAAGGTTTCTACTCAAGAAGGACTATGGAAATTGTTCTTCGATGGTGCCCGATGCAAGAACGGCGCTGGGGCAGGAATCCTTCTGATTTCGCCATTCGATGAGCAAAAGGAGTATTGCTACCGATTGACATGGAGCTACACCAACAATGCAGCAGAGTATGAAGCCTTGTGCTTAGGACTCAAGAAAGCTGACAAGTTAGGCATAAGGCATCTTCAAATCTTCGAAGATTCCGAACTAGTTTGCAACTAGGTCACCAACAGATGCTCTTCAAAGAAGCACTATCTTAAATCATACCGCAATAGGGTATGGGACCTGTTCGACCAGTTTGAATCCCTCAATCTATAGTCTATTCCATGAGAAAAGAATCGACATGCGGATGTCTTAGCATCCATCGCAGCCCGATATTCTCCAGTGGATGATATGGTGCATAAGCCGAAGGTTGTAAGGATGATCTATAGACCCTCTGTCCCGGACAGAGATTTACACTGGCAAGTTTTTGACAACGATGAGCAGATTGTCAATTTCATGATCCAAGAAGCCGCTACGATCGAAGACCGAAGCCCTGATGAGGAAGAATATGAAGGATTGGTTCAGTTGAAGAACAACCACGTCCCCAAGGGATTGATCACGCTTGAGAGCCTTTTCGATCAAAATGATCGATCGCTCTCCCATAGGATCTAGATCAGCATGCAACAATATCAAGATTTAGAACTGGAACCTGGGAAAGTAATAAAGGTCGAGACCGATTGTACTTCAAAAGAAATAGAGCAAATCCGATGTTTGTGTAAGAGGTACCCAGATATCGTGGCTTGGTCTTATCACGACCTCAAGGGATATGATCGGTAGTTGATCCAACATACAATCGAATTACAAGAAGGGGCCAAACCTTTCCGATAGAAGCAAAGGCCGGTTAATCCAAAGATCGAGGTCTTGATGAAGGCCGAACTGCTAAAAATGCTCGAAGCAAAGATCATTTATCCCATCAAGCATTCTTCCTGGGTAGCGAACTTGGTCCCTGTCAGAAAAAAGAATGGAGACATCCGGTTATGCGTGGACTTCCGCAACCTGAATCATGCTTCCCTCAAGGACCACTATCCTCTCCCGTAGATCGATCAGATCTTGCATTCGGTGGCTGGAGCTCAACGATTCTCCCTGCTCGATGGTTTCTCTGGATATAATCAAATCTGGGTCAGGGATGAAGACCAGCATAAGACCGCGTTCACAACCAAGTGGGGCACATTCGCCTACCAGCGAATGCCTTTTGGCCTCTCAAATGCGGGAGCTACTTTCTAGAGGGCGATGGACCTAGCTTTTGGCGAGCTTCTGAACAAGGTTATTGTTATCTATTTGGATGACATGACCGTCTTCTCCCGAAGGAGAGAGAACCACCCAGAACATCTTCAACAAATTTTCGAAAAATGCCAAGAATTTGGCATCTCAATTAATCCAAAAAAGTCTATCTTTGCATAGTCGATGAAGGAAAGCTACTGGGACACGCAATTTCAGAAAAGGGTCTCACCGTGGATCCTGACAGAGCCGAAGCTCCGATGAAGCTCCCAATCCCAGCAGATAAAAAGGGCCTTCAATATTTCTTCGATCAGATTAACTTCGTAAGGAAGTTTGTCCCAGACTTCGCCCAGGTCATTAAGCCGATGTCTGAGCTTTTAAAGAAGGGCACAAAATTTGTTTGGACAGAAGAGAGGAGGAAAGCATTCAAAGAAATCAAGGCCCGAATTGTTCAGGCACCAGTCTTGATCAACCCCGACTACAATCGAGATTTTATCCTGTATGCAATAGGAGAACCTGAAAGCTACGCCGCGGTCTTGACGCAAAAGGGGGAAGATGGAGAGGAACGTCCCATCGCGTTCCTCAGCCAGATAATCAATCCCCATGAAGAAAAGTACAATTTCATCGAGCGTCAAGTGCATGCAGTAATGAAGTCTCTCAGGAAATTCAAATAGTTCATTTCTCAAAGTCGAACCACAGTCTTTGTCATTCACCCCGATGTGCGTAGTTTCATTATCCAAGGGGAACTGGGAAGCAAGAGAGCTGGTTGGGTGAGCAAAATCCAAGAGTTTGATATTGAGATCAAACCTACCAAACTAGTTCGCGGTCATGCACTATGTCAAGAGCTGGCGAAGAACGCAACGGCCGAAAAAATAGACTGTCAGTCGGATGACTTGCCAACAGGAGAATGCCTCGCTAATCAGGAAGGGGCCGAGAAAGATTGGGTCAACGAAATAGTGGAATATTTCAGCACCGGTAGATGCCCCTCGCATCTGAATGCTTCGCAATGAAGACACTTCAGGATGCGGTCCGCCCGATACACTATGCGCCCAAAAGGCCTATTTTTCAGAAACATCGATGACGTCCTCCTCAGATGCATAAAAGATGATGATAAGAGGAGAGTCCTGGGCGAATTTCATTCAGGACTATCTGGAGGACACTTTGCTGGAAGAGCGACAACGCTAAAGATAATCAAGGCGGGTTACTATTGGCCCACCCTCTTTGTCGATGCCTTCTCCGTTTGCCGAAGATGCGAGCAATGCCAAAAATTCGTCGATCGAAGCAGAAATGCTTCGATGCCACTCCAACCGATACAAGTAGAAGCCCCCTTTCAGCAATGGGGACTAGATTTCATAGGGGCCATATCGCCAAACTCCTCCACTGGGCACAAATTCATTCTGACTGCGACCGATTACTTCACCAGGTGGGCCGAGGCAGTCCCCACAAAACATGTCGATCAAGATACTGTGGTCACCTTCCTGGAAGGATTGATTACCCGCTTCGGTATCCCCAAAGCAATTATTACAGATAATGGTCCTGGTTTCACGGGCGCAAAGATCAACGAGTTCCTATACAAGTATGGGATATATCACAAGGTGTCTTCCAATTATTACCCCCAAGGCAATGGATTGGCAGAATCCACCAACAAAACCCTGTTGAGGATACTGAGAAAGTTGATTGATCAAAACAAAAGAACTTGGCACCTCCTTCTGGATCGGGCCTTGTGGGCCGATCGGGTTTCTATCAAAAGGTCAATCAAGACTTCGTCGTATGCTCTGGTCTACGACAAGGAGGCCATCCTGCCCACTCACATCGAGATCCCTGCATTATAGCTGCTAGAAGAAGATGAAGCTAACCCGATGGAGGAACGCCTGGTTCAACTACTACAACTAGAAGAGGAATGTGAAAAGGCCTACCAGAACTTCGCACGGCATGCTGAGGTCACCCGAGAATGGTTCAAAAGGAAATCATCCGATCGCACATTCAAAGCAGGAGACCTGGTATGGAGGTGGGATTCATGGAAGGCCAAGCCTGGGAATCATGACAAAATGGATGCATTCTGGGACGGACCGTTTGAAATAGTAAAAGTGAATTCGGCCAATTCCTTCATCCTCAAAGATGCGAATGGCCAAGTTTTACCAATCTCCGTCAATGGTCTTCACCTGAAGACCTTCAATCACTGAGGTATGTACAACTCAAAAAAAAAAAAAATCTTGCATATATTTTGTATATAGGATTTCAATGCTTTGTATATACTCTGTTCAAAATATCGTGGGGAGCAAGTGCCACTTCAACCGCAAAAGCTAGATTCCTGGCTTTGGCTTCACAAAGCACGATCGAAATCGCCTTCGGAGGGTTTCGGTCCGAAGTAGCCGATGAAAGGAAGTTCGCCGTGAAGCAGTTCATCCTCGTGGAACCAAACCACATGCAGATCAAGGACGTGGAAAATGCTTCGCTAAAGAAATGTGCCGAAGGCGTTGTCCGAAGTAATTCTTGGCGAAGCCCTCCTCGATGAAATGGGTTTCGATCGGCGGTATTCATGAACCAAAGCAACAACGTAGCAAAGGGGAACTTCGGGCCCGAAATGAAGAAAATCAGCCCGAAGAAGAACTTCACGGCGAAGTATTTTCGCCGAACCCCACTTTGGGGCGGACACATTTAAGATGTGCCTCGGGGAACGTGTCGACAATAGCCTCAAAAGGGGACCGAAAAAGATGAACTCAATATGAAAGAAGTGGCACTCATCCCAAGGCAGTTCGTCAGCCCAAAAGCCACGCTAAAGTACCAGGTGGCAGCGATTCGCGCTCTCGATACAAAATCAAACCGTCGAATTGCATGGCCCCGCGTACGACGCCACCATATAGCCAATCAGATGTCGCAGCGATACTTTTGGGCCAGGCCCACGAAGTAATTATGGTGGTTGCCATAAATGCCGAAAGTTGCCCTCCGAAGCTATAAAATGCAGGTGCCCGTTAAGAACAAACCATTTGCAAGTGTGAGAGTCGAGTCTGCATTCTGTCACCTCGAAAAGCTTCTGCATCAAAGGTTCCATTGTTCATCATGATTATCCCATCCCTTGTTTTGAGGTGCTGAACTCTTCTACATCACAAGTTATTCTGCTGCAATCGTTCACAATGGGAAGGAAGAACCCCACGCGAAAGGGAAAAGAGCCAGAGGTGACGGTTCCAGAGAAGGCGAAAGCCATGGAAGAAAAGAAATAGACACCCAGGAGGGCCAATCCTCCCCCACGCGTAGGAAAATAGGTGATGGAAGGAAGGGAAGAGTCCGATGATGAGCCCAGTATAGAACCACCTGTCGATAAGTGGGCAAAAATCAGAGACCCAGAACTCTCAAGAACCGTGGCCGAGCTTCGATATACCATCGACTTCATGAAAAGTAGGCTCTCAATAGAGAACAAGAGGGCCATGGCATATTATTCCCACATATACTGGTATCTGGTCCTTCCTACACATCACTGCCCCGAGCTCATATACGCCATTGCTCAGAACTATCAACCGCAAACAAGGCAGGTGTTAGACGCCTCGGGTAAAAAGTTGTTTTCCATTCTAAAGGAGGATGTGTAGGCAGCGTTCGCACCACAACAAAGGCCACCAAAAGGCTATACCATTCGCAATGTCAGCCTGAGCGAACAAATGGATAAGTTCACCTCTAATCCCTTCATTCTGAGCTTTTTGCATGAAAATCTCAAGAGCGGACTTCCTTCCGGCAAGCGACCCTAGATGCCCCTGCCCTTGGAGGCCTTCAAGAACACAGATATATTCTCTATCATTGCATGGGTAGGGGGCTTGTCAAGCGATACTTTGGTATGCCCATGGCAGGTGTCGCTAGCCGAATGCATTTCCAGAGGAGAGTTCTATGCTCCCAACGCTTCGCGGCCGAACACTAACCCAGTTTTCTTCGATTGGGCAGAATGGGTGGCCCAAAATCTGCATATGCGGTTGTCATCCATGAAGGATGCTAGCAAGGAGCCATACTTCCAGCCTTGTTCCTTCTTGGTTTGGCTCTTCTTCTTTCATGTACATAAAGCCCTTCCCCATTGTGATGTTTCACCAGTCGACAAGGATGGGATCCCTTTACCTGTATATCAGTGGACCCGTCTCTTGCTGAGGTCGGAGTCCTATTACCCTTTCAATCAGTAGTTTTTGGGACCTGCGATGCACATTCTGATAGGGTCTAGCCCTCGGGTGCCTCTCTGCCTTAGAGATAAAGTGGTACTAGAGAGAAGAGGGGATGTGTTTCAATTGACACAAGGGCTTGTGATCCGCCTTTTTGGCTTCACAGGGAAGCCCTTCTTGCTACCCTTTTTCCCTTTGGAATACCAATTTGCCCTGGAAGTTGCTCGACAAAGTGACGCGACCGACGAAACCTACGGTCACGGGCGGAAGTGGGCACACACCTATGACTTCCCCTTCAAGATGGGAGTGATCGAAGTCTTTGCCCTGAAGCAGAACATATACCTGGAGGAGAAGCTCGTCGATTTTGGTCTACTTCAAATACCATAGAGGTGGCTCTACGACCCATTGGGGGTGATGAGAGATCATTTGAAAAGCAAAAACTTCCATGTCTGTCCTCGCCCCAAAGTTCTGGAGCAGAGAAATAACCCCAATGGTATGGACCTGGAGTGGCACTTAGAGGAGATGAGGACGTTGCCTCCTTGGCATGACTTCTATCCTATGGAGGTCGAATTCGACCCAGACTAGTACCCATTCCCAACTCCCGACTCCACTTTCTGGAGAAAAGCAAGGGACGATTTAAAAGAGGAGTTAAAGGACTGGGACGAGGAGCAGTTAAGAGAATGGTGGATTATGAGAGTCCATCATCGAAAGATGAATTCTTACGGGCTTCTAACAATGGACAGGGAATTCGCAATTGTGTATCAAACCAATATCGGGTCTTGGAAACCCTTGTCCTTCACCGATTTCATTCCACCGGCCACTCCAAGTTCAGACGAAGGCCCCGAGAAGACTGATAATGTCCCCAAGGAAAAAGCAGCCAGGGCCGCGCCAAAAGCTTTACTACAGAGTCCATCCGAAGATCTCGAGACAACAATAGAGGAATCAGAGCAACCCCTCAAGAGGAGGAAAATAAAGGAACGGGAACCTGCACAGGCACCCCCGAACTTCCCAAAGTGACCACGTACAGGCACACCGAGCGCCCCTACCGAAAGATCAGTATCGGGCTCGATCGAAGAAAATGATGGAGGAGCTCCACCAAGTGCCGAAACGATCCCAAACGTAGATGTCATCAACATGGAGGAACTCGTGGAAGTCATGGAAGCCGAGAGTACCGAGGCCCAGAAGGAACAAGAGCCGATCACCCAGGAGATCACCATGGCCGCTCTGCCAGGAGGGCACGTAGGTACGTTTTCTTTGCCTTATGCTCTGGTTGCTCGTAAGTCCACCCCGGCCCTGGCCGAAAGCTCTCACCTGTCCACCCTACCTCCACAAGGTCAGTCACCTCCTTACGTCGTGTCCCTAACTACTCCCCCCGAGTCTTCCGGCCAGGACAAACCTATCGAAGTTACTTCGCCCAGCCACACCGCCAATCCTTCAGTCATCAACCAGGGTGAAGCCAATAGCCCAATGCCGAACCCCGAGGCTCATTCCTCCATTGTACATAACGTGCTCCCACTCGTCGAAGCCCCCGTCACCCCTATTGTCGAACCTTCGGGTGAGGCTATCCCCTTCAACTCCTTATATTTGTTCAATCCCTCGGCTGTAGACCCAGCCGCATTCGACTCCGAGCTGTCCTCAATACGGGAGTCCCCCTTGGCCAAAAAACTCCTCCAAGCCCGATAGAACACAGAGAGAATGTTGAAAGAGGCAAGAAAGAAGAGAGGGCGCTCGCTCGCTCAAGTTGAGAAATGTGTCATCTTCGATTTCGAGGCGGGAAAGGTGCATAAAGTGAAGAAGATACCCAAAGTCTAGAAGCCCCTGGATGAAATGACTCCAGCGGACTATGAATATCAGGATAAGGAAAAGGACTTGGAACATCTGAATGTGGACAAGGAGTCCGCCTCTATGCACATTGGAATCGAGACCTTCAAGGCGCATGCCAACATTGCCAACAAGCGCAGGTTCGAAGCCGAGAGTGCTAACATCAAGCTGGAGGAGGAGCTAGCAAGGACTCGCTCCAAATTGGCAGAGGTCGAGGAGCAGTGCAAGCTGATGCGAAAAGAAGCACACGCCCTAAAGCTGCAGATAGCACAGCTGGAGTGCACAACCGAGAATCAGGCACAAAGGCAGGCCAAAAATGATTTGAGGGCCAAGGAGCTTGAAAGTAGGATCTTGCAGGCTCAGATCCAGCTGCACGAGAAGGAAAGCCTAGGGCTATTTGATAGGAGCAAAATCAAAGAGATTCGCTCACATCTGCTCAAGAGTTTCAGGTCTCGGGCTGTCAGTGCCCTTTCAGTTTTAGTCTACACCATAGAAGCCCAGGTTGCCACCGCCGAAGGAGGACCAATCATCGAAGAGGTCATTCAGAATGTCAGAGCCCGACTCAAGCTGGCCCTCAAGGTCCAAGATGCAAGGTATCAAGATTTGAAGCTCGCAGCGATGAGTCGGACAACAAGGGATTGGTCAACAGCCCAAGCCACAGTTCATGCCTTTTTCTCCATAGCCAAGAAAGCTCAAAAGGCAAAAGTCCTACTGGACACATTCGAAAGTGAGAGGCACGCGTCAATGGGCTATTTTGAGGACCTCTTCTCCTTAGGCTTCCCGAGCTTCACGGATAATGATGGGAAGCCCTTAGCCAAGGAAGATATCATGCCAAAGTGGCAGCAGTTTGAAGACAACGTTTCAGAGATAGACGAGTGGGCCGAACCAATAACAGAGAAGCAGGTTACTGATTACATATTGAAATACTGTAGAATCACCGCTTCCCTAAACGATCTGCATACCAGGTCCCAGCATGCAAAAATTGGGCAGATCGATAGGTTCCACGCTTTGGTCAGGTCCCTGGAGAATCAAGAGCTGTTCACAAAAAGCGTCTGGTCTCAGGTTCGCCGAACCTTGAGAAATATCCGCGTCCGCCTGGCCCCACTGCCAATGGCTGAAGACGTAGCAGAAGCAATGGCAGAAGGAGAAGAAGAAGCAATAGTGAAGAAGAGGAGAGAGAAGAGGAAGAGGAAGGACAAGCTGTGGAAGCACCCCCAGAAAAGGAACAAGGAGAAGGGTCTGGAGGTAACTCTAGCCCAATGGATAAAAGTTGAGGGTTCTATCACCGAGACGAGCTCGTTGCCCCGCGAGCCACCAAGAATGTTGACAATATTGTCACATTCCACCAAGGGGCAGAAAAATTGAAACTTTGTATAATATTTGTTTTGTTGAAAGTTTTTTTTTGTTTATAAGTTATAGCAATTTTGGTTTTCCCTATCGCCCCTGGTGGACAAAATGAAAAGAAAAGAGCTTCGGGCCCGAAGCGCTTCAAATCATCACTTCGGGTGAGAACTTTGTCGAAAAGGTCCGAAGGAAACACTTCGCACCCGAAGCATTCCCAGCGACTACTTCGGGTGAAGAGTTTGCGAAGCGGCATCCAAGCAAGCTCGCCGAAGAGGAAAAGATAGCCCGAATCAGCTAAGGCAAAGAAATTACTTTGGGCCCGAAGTATTTCTAAAATCCACTTCGGCCAGTTTTCACCCGAAGCAGTAGAGGTCGAGAAAGTGTTTCGGTCGAAACTCCCCCGAACCGCCGTTTCAAAAGAAGATCGGCCCGAAGCGTTTGTCCCGACCCATCGCTGAAGCAGTTTTGCCAACAAAGCAACAAAGGATAAAGGAAGATCGGCTTCGGCACTCCATGCCCCCGAAGTAGTTTTGCGAAGCGAAAATCAGTGAGGCGCTTCTCAGGAATGCTTCCCAAGTTGGGCATTTCCCGAGGCAGTCAGAGGGCCTCATAAATGCATATTTTCTTGCCCGATAAGCCCGCTGCTCATTTTTGGCAATTGGATGCGAAGTATCAGCCCGTGAAGAAGAGCCCGACAAGCATGGCCGCCACTCGAGCACCGCACCTACAATCCAAGGACACCCAGGTGGCTCATTTAATGCGTCTTTCCTCGGCTGACTCGGTCACCATTACCAGTTTTGGTAGCCGATTTGAGAGATCATCCACAGCAGCAGCGAGGAGCCGATTTCTCAGGGCCCGAGGGTGTACTCCGCCATTTTTGTAATAATGATTCAGAGGGCCGGGTCCTCTATAAAAACCCAGGCTTTGCAATGTAAAATGGGGGGGAACTTTCTGCTAGAAAGCTACTGTAACTTGATGTCCTGCGTTTAATACTAAAGATCTTTTGTGCTCCATTTCTCTCTTTTATGCTGCCTTCTGTGCTTAATTCTTTTGTCTTTTCTCGTTCGCATACTGAGACTCTGAATCCTGAATCCGATGTACGATCGGGGACCGAACCCCCGAAAATTCACCCTGAAGGATACATAGGAGAGGAAAAATGCCTTGTCGCTTTCCTTTATGCTGCCCGGTGGATCGAGGTTTCTATTATTCCCTTATCTCAATCGCTGTTACTCTGAACCCCGAATTCCAGCGAGAGAGAAAGGAGAACCCTGCGAACCCGTCCAGAGGATACATAGGAAGTTCGGCACTTCGTTTCTTTCATGTTATTCTTGGTATTTCTTGCTGCTATTCGAGTTGTTAGCGAGTAATCGTGCTTCCTGTTCTCTCCCACCTTAAATCATCATCTTCTAACCCTTACTCTTTTTATTTCTTTCTCTAACCCTTACCCTTTTTTATTTCTTTTCCTAACCCTTACTCTATTTATTTCTTTCCTGCACTCTTGTCTCAAACCCCCAAAAGTAGATTAGTATAGGAGCCGGCCTTTCTCTAGATATTGGCATGAGGGGCATCTCTTCCCCTTGGCCTTTCAATGTTGGTCGCAGGTCCAGGGCGTGCAAACCCACCGAAAGTCATTTCCTGTGTGGATTTGATGACCAACAGTTAGTATCCTTGTCGTACTGCCAAGGTCTTCTCAATAGAATGTGGCATGCATCCATCGAGATCACATCACACCACACTTCATCCTTGTAAGTGCTCCCAATTGAAAATTTATTCAAACACCTCCGATCTACTGTTACCTCATTCCACTTCTTAACCCATGAGATGCGATATGGATAAGGATGTTTTTCATATTTTAGGTGCATTTTATCAACCATGACATTTGAAACCATATTCTCACAGCTATCACCATCATTGACAATATTACATACCTTCCCTCTTGATTTACACCTTGTTTGAAATATGTTCCTTCGTAGCCAAGAATCTTCATCATATATGGTATGCCCCTTTGCTTTGATTTGCACCATCTCTTTCTTAAGATCAATCAACTTCCTCCTTATCATAAGTGCTTCCCCCATTTCAACAATAACTTCATCCTCATCCTGCTCTTCCATCTCAACCAGATTGACCCTTCCTTGTCCTCCTTGACCCCTTTGTTGGACGTCATGTTTGAGACACTCAAATTCTTTGTGCCCCTCCTCACCACATCCATAATAGGTATACGACCTCCTTAGATCATTCCAATTTCGTCCACCAGCGTAACCTCTACCTCGTTGGTATCCTCATCCTCTCAGATTCTGTCCATCTTCTTCTTCTTTAGAAAGTATTGAGGATTCTCCCTTGAGAAAATTAGATCCACTTCAACCCCAACCTAAAGAGGGTGTGAATACCTTCTTACCTCTTCTATTAATCGTTTTCAATTTCTCCTCCGCCTTGACGTCCATTTGATATTCATCCTCCACTGTAAGAGTGAGATGCATGCACATCTCATCTTGAACAGCAAAACTTAGGCCATTTACATACCTAGCAGTCTTTTGGTCCTCCATATTATTGTGCTCCACTCAAATGGATAGCTTATGAATTCTTTAGTATAGTCCTCAATGCTTTGATCCTTCTGTCGGAGATTCTGAAATCTATGAAATAGGGTTTGGGAGTAGTCTACAGGTATAAATTTTTCCTATAACTTCTTCATCTTTGTCCAATCCCTGATATTTTCCTTTTCATTCCTCTATCGTGTAGTCTATAAATGATCCCACCAAATCAATGCATGTCCCTTCAACTTTGTGCATGCAAGCTTAACCTTCTTCTCTTTAGCAAGGTTACTCCATTCAAAATATTTTTCTAGGCTATTGATCCAATTGATCAACTCCTCTAGTTTCAACCCACCAGTAGACTCAAGAACATCGATCTTGATCCCATATCGATTCCCCTTAAGCCCTTCTAGAGCTCGTATCAGTTAATTTTAAAAATTGTGCCCTTATTCCAGTGGACCCTTTGTTTCTACTTTTGCGTGGACCTCAGATCCACATTCCTCAGGTATATTTTCATCATTAGATCCTTTATCTGCACATGCCCTAGGATGTCTCTCTCCCATGCAATCAATCACACCAGTCAGTCATGCTATTTTTGCATTTATATCCTTGATCTACCTATTCATCTGGGCATATCTTCTAGGTGGCATCTTTCCTTCACTAGCAATATCACACCCATTATGATACCAAATGGTGTAAACTCAGCTACAAGAGAGCAACAAAATGGACTCTAATCAAATAACATAAATGCAATAATGGAAGAAAACTGTCAATTGATATTATTCCCATTCCTGAATTCACACCACTTCTACAAAATATTACAATCCATCATATAGTAACCGAAAACCAAAGAAACCCTAAAGTAACCCTAAAAATGTATTTTTTTCTAAAAACTGCTAAAAATATATCTTTTTCCTATAAACTACTAAAAATAGAAATGATTTGGATTGCACCCAAATTTGGTACACACATCCCTATTACAATAATGAACCTTAATTTAAAATATTAGGTTTCAACTTAAGATATGACAAAAGATAATAAACTTCTAACAGCCAAAAAAATGCAAAAATCCTAGGAACCTATTCTAAAAGCTGATTTTGGGGCACTAGATGTTGGATTTAGGTCCTAAGAACATGATTTTTGGAGGGTCAGTAGGATCAAAGATCATCCTGATGCAAAACTCACATGTGGAACAACCTGTTAAATTTCAAGGCAAACGAGCATACGGTTCACAAGTTATGGCTCCGACAAGGTGCATCATTCTCTTTCGATGAAAAATAACTTAGCTCCTACGAGATCAGCTGAATTGAAATCCTGTAGCTTTTGGTTATCAATTTTCTTTAGCTCTAACTCTAAAAACCAAGTGTTATCTAACTGTGGTAATACTTCCCACTGAACCAAGAATTTGTTGTAGCTCCCATGTCTGGTGATGATCACCTTCTTATCGAGAACCTATGCAACTCTATATTTTTCTTCTTAGGAATCTATTGTGCCCAATTTATTGTCTCCTATAATTTTCCATCCTCAAAAGTACCAGGATACTAAAATAAATAATAAACACTAAAATGGGTAAAATATCAAATTCATCGGGCAGCTCCACTTTATAGAAATTATCATTGATCTTCTTCAAAATCTTGCATGGTCCAATTTTCTTAAGTTTTAGTTTGTTATATGTCCCCTTAGGAAATATTTATTTCCTAAGATGAACCATGACCATATCACCCTCTTCAAACACTTTCACCCTTCTGTGTTCATCAGAAGACTCTTTGTAGTGAGCATTACTACTCTGCAATTTTTTCCTCACTAACTCTTGCACTTTCTAGATATGCTCAGCAAATGCTTCTGCATCATCACTAACTTGTTCCCAAATTGGTAACTCAACCAAGTCTAATACACCTCTATGATTTTTACCATAAATAATTTGAAAAGGAGATTTACCTGTTGACCTATTCACTGAAATTTTGTATGCAAATTTGGCTTGTAACAAGGCTAAATCCCATTGCTTTGGTTTTTCTCCAACTATGCATCGTAAGAGGTTTCTCAAGCTTCTGTTCACTACCTCTATTTTCCCATAAGTGTATGGATGGTAAGCACTACTGAACTGCAACCTGGTATTCAAAATTGTCCACAACATCCTCTAAAAGTGACTTAAGAACTTAGTATCCCGATCAGAAGTAATAGTCTTTGGAACACCATGCAACCACACAATCTCATCAAAGAATAAGATTGTAGTCCTAGTTGCATAATTAGTTTTTTGACAAGCAATAAAATGCACCATTTTTGAAAATATGTCTACCACAACAAAAAATGAATCCTTACCCCTCTGTGTCTTGGGCAACCCCAACACAAAATCCATACTCAGATCGGTCCATGGTCCTGTAGGAACTGGCAGTGGCATATACAACCCTGTATTTTGTGCATGACCCTTAGCCATTTGACATACTCTACATCTAGAGATAAACTTTATTATATCTCTCTTCATTTTTGGCCAATAGTCCTTCTCCTCTACAAGATTGGTAGTTTTGGCTACTCCAAAATGACCATCCAAACCCCCACTATGTAATTCCCTCAATATTTTCTCTCTCATAGAGGCATTGGTAATGCATAATCAATTACCATTAAACAAGTAACCATTCTATAAAAAATACTCTTTAAAAATAGTACAGGACTCGCCCCCTACCGCACTTTTGCACTGTTGCACAATACTCCCAAAATCCATATCAGATTCATACAGATCTTTAATCCCCTAAAATCCTACCACTTCATTCTCAAATCCATAATCTTCCTTGCATCATTCAATTTCTCACTAAAAAATGCTACAGGTCAACCCCCTTGACTTAAGACACCACCAATTCCAACAAATGAGGCATCACAATCAACCTCAAACACCTTACTGAAATTTGGTAACACTAGAACAGGGACTTCTAACACCTTCTTCTTCAAGAGTTCAAAACTCTCTGTTGTTTTCGTAGTCCATACAAACTCTTTCCCCTTAGTGCACTCAATTATAGGGGTATTTATACTATTAAAGTTCATGATGAACTTCCTGTAAAAGGTAGCTAGTCCATGAAAGCTCCTTACTTCTGTTATAGATCGTGGAAGAGGCCATTCCATAATCGCCTTCACTTTCTCATAATCCATCCTCATGCCATCTCTTGAGATTACAAATCCCAAAAACACTAAATTATCTTGAAGAAATCTATAATTCTTTACGTTGAAATAAAATTTCTCCTTCTTGAGCACGTCTAACAATAATTTCAGGTGTAACTTATGGTCTTCTTAACTTTTACTATAAATCAAAATATCATCAAAATACACAACCACAAACTGACCATTATATTCCTGTAGTACTCTATTCATCAATCGCATAAATGTACTGGGTGTATTAGACAACCCAATTGGCATCACCATCCACTCGTACACTCCATATTTTATCTTAAAAGTTGTCTCCCATTCATCCCCTTCTCGAATTCTGATCTGGTAGCAGCCACTCCATAGATCAATTTTACTGAAGTATTTAGCTCCAACCAATCCATCCATCATGTCATCCACTCTTAGTATAGGATATCGATACTTTATTATGATTTTTTTTATGGCTTTACTATCTACACACATTCATCAGTCACCATATTTCTTCGGGGTTAGCAATGCTGGAGTCGCACATGGACTCATACTCTCCCTAACTAATCCCTTCTTTATCAACTCTATCACATGCCTAATCAACTCTGCATTCTATGTCGGGTTCAACCGATAAGCTGCTTGATTTGGAAGTGTTGATCTTGGAATCAAATCCATATGATGTTGGATATCCCTTTCTGGTGGTAGCCCATCTAGTAACTCCTCTAGTGTGATATATTTATATTCACTTAGCAACTTAGATACTGTTGTAGGCATAACCACTTCCTCTATTTCTAGCTTCCTAGCTATTAAGGCATAATAAAAGCTAGTGTCCCTGATCTCTATAAGAAACTCCTTCATTGTCAACAAGCTCTCACTCGGCCCATCCTACTTCAGAGGTACAAGAACTACCTTTACACCATCCTTCCAGAATGTGTAAGTATTCATTCTACCATTATGGTTAGTATCCCTATCGTACTGCCAAGGTCTTCCTAATAGAATGTGACATGCATCCATCGAGATCACATCACACCACACTTCATCCTTGTAAGTGCTCCCAATTGAAAATTTATTCAAACACCTCTAATATACTGTTACCTCATTCCCATTCACTCTGTAGATCAATTTTATTAAAGTATTTAGCTCTAGCCAATCCATCCATCATGTCATCCACTCTTGGTATAGGATATTGATACTTTATTGTGATTTTGTTTATGGATCTATTGTCTACACACATTTTCCAGTCACCATATTTCTTTGAGGTCAGCAATGCTGGAGTCACACATGGACTCATACTCTCCCTAAATAATCCCTTATTTATCAACTTTGTCACTTGCCTACTCAACTCTACATTCTGTATTGGGTTCAACTGATAAGCCGCCTGATTTGGAAGCGCTAATCTTGGAATCAAATCCATGTGATGTTGGATATCCCTTTTTGGTGGTAGCCCATATGGTAACTCCTCTGGTGTGATATCTTTATATTCACTTAGCAACTTAGTTGCTGTTGTAGGCATAACCACTTCCTCTATTTCTAGATTCCTAGATGTTAAGGCATAACAGAAGCTAGTTTCCCTGATCTTTGTAAGAAACTCCTTCAATATCAACAAGCTCTCACTTGACCCATCCTCATTTAGAGGTACAAGAACTACCTTTACACCATCCTTCCAGAATGTATAAGTATCCTTTCTCAAATTATGGTTAGTATCCCTGTCGTACTGCCAAGGTCTTCCCAATAGAATATGACATGCATCCATCGATATCACATCACACCACACTTCATCCTTGTAAGTGCTCCCAATTGAAAATATAATTAAACACCTCTGATCTACTGTTACCTCATTCCCCTTCTTAACCCATGAGATGCGATATGGATAAGGATGTTTTTCATATTTTAGGTGCATTTTATCAACCATGATATTTGACACCATATTCTCACAACTACCACCATCAATGATAATGTTACATACCTTCCCTCCTGATATACACCTTGTTTAAAATATGTTCATTCATAGCCAAGAATCTTCATCATCTATGGTCTACCCCTTTGCTTTGATTTGCATCATCTCTTTCTTAGTAGAAATCAATGTCCTCCTTATCATAAGTGCTTCCCCCATGTCAGCAACAACTTCATCCTCATATTGCTCTTCCATCTCAACCATATTGACCCTTCCTTGTCCTCCTTGACCCCTTTCTTGGACATCACATTGGGGACACTCAAATGCTCTGTGTCCCTGTTCACCATATCGATAACAGGTATACGACTTCCTTGAATCATTCCAATTTCGTCCACCAGCATAACCTCTACCTCGTTGGTATCCTCTTCCTCTTAGGTTCTGCCCATCTTCTTCTTGTTTAGCAAGTATTGAGGATTCTCCCTTGTGAAAATTAGATCCACTTCGATCCTGACCTAAAGAGGGTGTGAATCTATTCTTACCTCTTCTATTAATCCTTTTTAATTTCTCCTCTGCCTTGAGGGCCATTTGATACACATCCTCCACTGTAAGAGTGCGATGCATGCTCATGTCATCTTGAACAACAAAAATTATGCCATTTACATACCTGGAAGCCTTTTGGTCCTCTGTCTCATTGTGCTCCACTCAAATGGATAACTTATAGAATTCATTAGTATAGGCCTCAATGCTTTGATCCTTCTGTCGAAGATTCTGAAATCTACAAAATAGGGTTTGGGAGTAGTCTACAAGTATAAATTTTTCCTATAACTTCTTCTTCATCTTTGTCCAATCTCTGATCTTTTCCTTTCCATTCCTTTGTCGTGTAGTCTGTAAATGATCCCACCAAATCAATGCATGTCCCTTCAACTTTGTGCATGCAAGCTTAACCTTCTTCTCTTAAGCAAGGTTACTCCATTCAAAATATTTTTCTAGGTTACTCTGATACCAAATGGTGTAAACTCAACTACAAGAGACCAACAAAATGGACTCCAATCACATAACACAAATGCAATAATGGAAGAAAAATGTCAATTGATATTCTTCTCATTCCTAAATTCACACCCCTTCTACAAAAGATTACAATCCATCATATAGCAACCGAAAACCAAAGAAACCCTAAAAATGTGTTTTTTCTAAAATTTGCTAAAAATAGATATTTTTCCTAAAAACTGCTAAAAATAGAAATGAGTCATATTACGTCCAAATTAGGTGTACACATCCCTATTAAAATAATGAACCTTAATTTAAAATATTAGATCTCAACTTAAGGTATGACAAAATATAATAAACTTCTAACAGCCAAAAAAATCCAAAAAACCCGGGAACCTATTCTAAAAGCTAATTTTAGGGCACTAGATGTCGGAGTTAGGTCTTGAAAACATGATTTTTGGAGGGTCAGTAGGATCAAATATCATCCTGATGTAGAACACTCACGTGGAACCACCTGTTAAATTTCAAAGCAAATGGGCGTACGGTTCACAAGTTATGGCTCTGGCAAGGTGCATCATTCTTCTCTGGTGAAAAATAACTTAGCTCCTGTGAGTTCAGATGAATTGAAATCCTATAGCTTCTGGTTATCAATTTTATTTAGCTCTAGATCTAAAACCCAATTGTTATCTGACTGTGGTAATCCTTCCCACTAAACCAGGAATTTGTTGTAGCTCCCATGTCTGGTGGTGATCACCTTCTTATCGAGCACCTATGCAACTCTATATTTTTTCTTCTTAGGCATTTGTCGTGCCCAATTTAATGTCTCTTGTAATTCATCATCCTCGACAGTACCAAGATACTAAAATAAATAAGAAACATTAAAAATAGGCGAAATATCAAATTCATCAAGCAACTCCACTTTATAGGCATTATCATTGATCTTCTTCAAAATCCTGCATGGCCCAATTTTCTTAAGTTTTAGTTTGTTATATGTCCCCTTAGGAAATATTTCTTTCCTAAGATGAACCATGACCATATCACCCTCTTCAAACACTTTCACCCTTCTGTGTGCATCAACAGACTCTTTGTAGTGAGCATTACTACTCTATAATTTTTTCCTCATTGACTCTTGCACTTTTTAGATATGCTTAGCAAATGCTTCTGCATCATCACTAACTTGTTCCCCAATTGGTAACTCAACCAAATCTAATACAACTTTAGGATTTTGACCATAAATAATTTGAAAAGGAGATTTACCTGTTGACTTGTCATTAAATCATTGTATGCAAATTCGGCTTGTGACAAGGCTAAATCCCATTGCTTTGATTTTTCTCCAACTATGCATCGTAAGAGGTTTCTCAAGATTTTGTTCATTACCTCTATTTTCCCATCAATATGTGGGTGGTAAGCACTACTAAACTGCAACCTGGTATTCAAATTTTTCTACAACCTCCTACAAAAGTGACTCAAGAACTTAGTATCCCGATCAAAAGTAATAGTCTTTGGAACACCATGCAACCTCACAATCTCATAAAATAATAAGACTACAGTCCTAGTTGCATCATTAGTTTTTTGAAAAGCAATGAAATGCACCATTTTTTTAAATCTGCGTACCACAATAAAAAATGAATCCTTACCCCTCTGTGTCTTGGGCAACCCCAACATGAAGTCCATACTCAGATCGGTCCATGGTCCTGTAGGAACTGATAGTGGCATATACAACCCTGTATTTTGTGCATGGTCCTTAGCCATTTGACATACTCTGCATCTAGAGATAAACTTTATTATATCTCTCTTCATTTTTGGCCAATAGTACTTCTCCTCTACAAGAGTGGTAGTTTTGGCTACTCCAAAATGACCAACCAAACCCCCACTATGTAATTCCCTCAAGATGTTCTCTCTCATAAAGCCATTGGTAATTGCATAATCAATTACCCTTAAACAAGTAACCATTATATAAAAAATACTCTTCAAAAATAGTATGGGACTCGCCCCCTACCGCACTTTTGCATTGTTGCACAATATTCCCAAAATCCGCATCAGATTCATACAGATCTTTAATCCCCTAAAATCCTACCACTTCATTATCTATATTTGTCAACAACAAGATTCTCATACTCGATGCATCAACAACCTTATTTTTTTTTCTTGACTTGTGTTTCAAGACAAATGTATACTGTTGCAAAAATTAAACCCATTTGGCATGCATGCTATTTAACTTTTTTTGAGAATTGACATACCTCAATGATTCATGATTAGTAAACAACACAAACTCCTTTGAGATTAAGGAGTGCCTCCAATGTTGCAATGCTTGCATAATTGCATAAAATTCCACATCATATGTAGAATAATTCTTCCTTGCATCATTCAACTTCTCACTAAAAAATGCTATAGGTCGACCCTATTGACTTAAGACACCACCAATTCCAAAAAATGAGGCATCACAATCAACCTCAAACACCTTACTAAAATTTGGTAACACTAGAACAGGGGCTTCCAACACCTTCTTCTTCAAGAGTTCAAAACTCTCTGTTGTTGTCGTAGTCCATACAAACTCTTTCCCCTTAGTGCACTCATTTATAGGGGTAGCTATACTACTGAAGTTCCTGATGAACTTCCTGTAAAAGGTAGCTAGTCCATGAAAGCTCCTTACTTATTTTATAGATCGTGGAAGAGGCCATTCCATAATTGCCTTCACTTTGTCATAATTCATCCTCATGCCATCTCTTAAGATTACGAATCCCAAAAACACTAAACTATCTTGAAGAAATCTACATTTCTTCAAGTTGACATACAATTTCTCCTTCCTAAGCACGTCTAACACTAATTTCAGGTGTAAAAAATGGTCTTCTTCACTTTTACTATAAATCAAAATATCATCAAAATACACAACCACAAACTTACCATTATATTCCTGTAGTACTCTATTCATCAACCGCATAAATGTACTAGGTGCATTAGACAACCCAAATGGCATCACCATCCACTCGTATAATCCATATTTTGTCTTAAAATTTGTCTTCCATTAATCCCTTCTCAAATTTTGACTTGGTAGTAGCCACTCCATAGATCAATTTTACTGAAGTATTTAGCTCCAGCCAATCCATCCATCATGTCATCCACTCTCAGCATAGGATACCGATACTTTATTGTGATTTTTTTTATGGCTCTACTATCTACACACATTCACCAGTCACCATATTTCTTTGGGGTCAACAATGTTGGAGTCGCACATGGACTCATACTCTCCCTAACTAATCCCTTCTTTATCAACTCTATCATTTGCTTACTCAACTTTGTATTCTATATTAGGTTACACCGATAAGCTGCCTTATTTGGAAGCGTTGATCCTAGAATCAAATCCATGTGATGTTGGATATCCCTTTTTGGTGGTATCCCATTTGGTAACTCCTCTGGTGTGATATATTTATATTCACTTAGCAACTTAGCTACTATTGTAGACATAACCACTTCCTATGTTTCTAGCTTCCTAGTTGTTAAGGCATAACAAAAGCTAGTGTCCCTGATCTCTGCAAGAAACTCCTTCATTGTCAATAAGCTCTCACTCGACCCATCCTCCTTTAGAGGTACAAGAACTACCTTTACACCATCCTTCCATAATGTGTAAGTATTCTTTCTCCCATTATGGTTAGTATCCCTGTCATACTACCAAGGTCTTCCCAATAGAATGTGACATGCATCCATCGAGATCACATCACACCACACTTCATCCTTGTAAGTGCTCCCAATTGAAAATTTAATTAAACACCTTTGATCTACTGTTACCTCATTCCCATTATTAACCCATGAGATGCGATATGGATAAGGATGTTTTTCACATTTTAGGTGCATTTTATCAACCATGATATTTGACACCATATTCTCACAGTTATCACCATCAATGACAATGTTACATACCTTCCCTCCTGATGTACACCTTGTTCAAAATATGTTCGTTCATAGCCAAGAGTTTTCATCATCTATGGTCTACCCCTTTTCTTTGCTTTGTACCATCTCTTTCTTAAGAGCAATCAACACCCTCCTTATCATAAGTGCTTCACCCATGTCAGCAACAACTTCATCCTCATCCTGCTCTTCCATCTCAACCAGATTGACCCTTCCTTTTCCTCCTTGACCCCTTTCTTGGACATCATGTTGGATACACTCAAATTATTTGTGCCCCTCCTCACCACATCCATAACAGGTATACGACCTCCTCAGATCATTCTCATTTTGTCCAACAGTGTAACCTCTACCTCGTTGGTATCCTCTTCCTCTTATATTTTGCCCATCTTCTTCTTTTTTAGCAGGTATTTAGGATTATCCGTTGATAAAATTAGATCCACTTTGACCCTAACATGAAGAGGGTATGAATCCCTTCTTACCTCTTATATTAATCCTTTTCAATTTCTCCTCCACATTGACGACCATTTGATACACATCCTCTACTGTAAGAGTGCAATGCATGATCATCTCATCTTGAACAAAAAAATTTAGGCCATTTACATACCTGGTAGCCTTTTGGTCATCCGTCTCATTGTGCTCCACTCAAATGGATAGCTTATATAATTCATTAGTATAGTCCTCAATGCTTTGATACTTCTGTCAAAGATTCTGAAATCTATGAAATAGGGTTTGGGAGTAGTCTACATGTATAAATTTTTCCTGTAACTTCTTCATCTTTGTCCAATCCCTGATCTTTTCCTTTCCATTCCTCTGTCGTGTAGTCTTTAAATGATCCCACCAAATCAATGCATGCAAGCTTAACCTTCTTCTCTTCAGCAAGTTTACTCCATTCAAAATATTTTTCTAGGCTTTTGATCCAATCGATCAACTCCTCTGGTTTCAACCCATCAGCATACTTGGGAACCTCGATCTTGATCCCATATCGATTCCCCTTAAGCCCCTCTAGAGCTCGTATCAGTCGATTTTCAAAATCGTGTCCTTATTTCTCTGGACCCTCTGGTTCTACTTCTATGTGGACCTCAGATCCACATTCCTCAGGTATATTTTCATCATTAGATCCTTAATCTGCATGTTTCTTGGGATATCTCTCTCCCATGTGATCAATCATACTAGTCAATCGTGCTATTTATGCATTTAGATCCTCGATTTGCCTATTCATATGGGCATATATTCTAGGTGGTATCTTCCCTTCACTAGCAATATCACACCCGCTCTGATACCAAATGGTGTAAACTCGGCTATAAGAGACCAACAAAATGGACTCCAATCACATAACACAAATGCAATAATGGAAGAAAACTACCAATTGATATTCTTCTCATTCCTAAATTCACACCCCTTCTACAAAATATTACAATCCATCATATAGCAATCGAAAACCAAAGAAACCCTAAATAAACCCTAAAAATATATTTTTTCTAAAAACTGCTAAAAATATATCTTTTTTCCTAAAAACTGCTAAAAATAGAAATGAGTCGGATTGCGTCCAAATTTTGTGCACACATCCCTATTACAATAATGAACCTTAATTTAAAATATTAGGTCTCAAATTAAGGTATGACAAAAGATAATAAACTTCTAACAACCAAAAAATTCCAAAAAACTCGAGAACCTATGCTAAAAGCTAATCTTGGGGTACTAGATGTTAGATTTAGGTCCTAGAAACATGATTTTTGGAGGGTTAGTAGGATCAGAGATCATCCTAATGCAGAAAATGCACACGGAACCACCTGTTAAATTTCAAGGCAAACGGGCATATGGTTCACAAGTTATGGCTTCGATAAGATGCATCACTTTGATTACCTATTTTGGCAGCATGTTATCTTTCATTCTTTCTATTTTTATTAGGTGCACCAATACCCTTATCATTGCTTTAGCTTCTAGTGGAAAATTTATATTTCAACAAGCAAAATATCATATAGGACTAATGCTTTAATTCTAATTTTTTGTAATTAGTCACCTTTAAATTTTTTCTATTTGTTACCATTTAAAACTTGATGTATTGGTAGTCCACACCTCACACCCATATATCACTATTGGAATAATTAATAACCTTAAAAGTACCATAATAGTTTTCCAATATCACAACACTATTTTCCCCCCTTATTTAGCAATGAGTAGAGTGCCCTCCATCTTGCTTGTATTCATTTCATCCTACATAGTCCTTAATTAACGTTGCTTTGAAAATCTAGCCCAGGGTACTTCTATTCTATTACTACCTCTAAAGGGTTTTCTTCAAAATGATATATGTCTACTTATGTTCCCTCTAAGTAGAAAATACCATAATTTTAGTCTTGCCAATGTTTACGTACATCCCAACTTATTTTAAAAATGATCTAAATATTTTAGATGTTCTTTTAAACTTTCAACTGTGTTTCCAATTAAGATGAATTCGTTAACATAGAGAAGAATTTTCAGTACATAATTAGCCAATTGTATTCCATCTCCTCCCATCCTTTCTACCAATTCATCTAGTTTGTTAATGTAGAGTCCAAAATAAGTAGGTGATAATAGAAAACCATGTTTCACCCTAATATCACTTCCAAAGAATAATGATATGCCTTTTTTATTTGTGATTTTTACCACCACTTGCTCATAAATTCTATGTATTGCTACTTTATAGTTGCCTAGTATACCAATTTATTTCATTCTTTTTCATAATTTATCTCTAGATATGGTGTCAAAAGCCTTTTTAAAGTCCACAAAACAATAATAAATCACCCCTTTTTCATTTAATATCCTCTCTATTAGGTGCCTTAAAGCAATGTAATGATCGATTGTTGAGTACTTTGGTCTAAGCATTGCTTGTCCTATGGTCCTCTTTCCTTGATTTTCTATCAACTGATTGATTTTACTTTCTATTATGTTGTCAAATAATCTTGCAAAAAGAGGATTAATCATAATGGTGAGGTAATTTGAAATATTAGTGGTGTCTTTATTTTTATGCAATGGTATGACTAGGTTGGTTATCCATTCTAGTGGAAAACCTTTAATGATGTGATTAAAATTATTTTGGGTGTATGGTGCTCAAACGTCAAACCACACTTAGAGATGCTTAGTTTTCAGACCATCTATATCTAGAGTTTTACCTATTACTAATTTCTTATGCCATCTTTTGCATATTTTAGAGAAAATATTTTCTTGGTTGTGTTGATTATAGGAGGGGTGTATTTTTCTTGTTTTCTCTCATATAATTGCTTAGCATACTAAAAGTATTGTTTAATTGTGATATTATTTTTTGTTTACATTTTTCTTTGTCGTAGCTCCTTACAAAATTATCTTGGACTATGTTTTGTAAGATATATCAACTTTTTTTACCTTGATGTTATGTATTCTTTATTTTTTATTTTTACTAGTTGTTTATATATCTTACTATATGTTTTCTCTTTACTTGATTATTTTAAGATTCTAATTTTTTTTTTATATTTTTCATCATGAAATTTTTAAAAGATTTTTTCATAGGTTTTAATTTCTATATAATTCCAAGGCATTTCTAATGTAATATTTTATTTTCATGGATTTTAACTTTTTATATAATTCCAAAGCTTTTATGATGTAATTATTAATATATCCAATTACACCTTCCCATAAGCATTTATCTTACATCTTAAATGAGTTGACTTTAATAACCTTAATCACACATACATGAATAAAATATCTCAAACCTGTGAATCTTAAAAAAAAACATCAACACATAATCAACATATTTTATATTGGATGTAAGAAAAAACTATACAATTTTTTTATTAGACAAGGTTCTTATAAAAACTATATTCATGTTTTCATCGAAAACTTAAGAAAACCAGATCTTCCTCCATAATTATTTAAAATTCTTATGCTTGGAATGAGCTAATTAATGATGAAGGTTAGAGAGTCCCATTTTTAAAGGAATTAATTGAGAGTTCCAATATCACAATGTTGTAAAAAAACCTTTATATCATCATATGGTGAAGGCCATCATTGTCCACTTGGATCAATTAACAAAAGAAACATAGAAGGATACAATGGATGAGAAAGTATGATGTTAAGTTTGAGTTTAGAAGAAATTAAATGTGGTGAGGATGTGGGGTTATATTTTAAGGAAAAAAATGCATAATAGGTCACGAGTAATCCAAGTAAATAATATTTAATTTCCCAAAGAGTATTAACTCCTCCTATTATAATAAAATTGAAAGCAACATATATATTATCCCTTGCACTTTAAGGTTTCAAGAATGGCATAATAAATAATATAGTATGTAGGATATCCATGGAATTTTAGGGATTTTAGGGAACCATAAGAAAGAAATTACTATGAAGGATGATCCTTGCACATCATAGTTTCCAATGCACCATACAAAAGAAAGTATATTTGAGGCTATCTGTTGAACTTCATATTCTCCAAGGTAACATAGGCATCATTTATATATATATATATATATATATATATATATATATATATATATATATATATATATATATATATATATATATATATATATATATATATATATATATATGATAAGTATCATTATGAATAATCTAGAAAAATCAAAGAGATTGATGAGGATGAAAATGTTGGAGGAGCTATGATATAAGAGCATCCTTGTGTGTGCATATGGTGGTGAAGCTCAAAGGAAAGTTCCTACCATCTAACTACACACATGATTTATTCAAGAAACTCCAAAACTTGCACCAAAGAGACACCACAATGAAAGAATACATAGAGTAATTCTATAGACTATGCATTCATGCAAGATAGATAGAGGATGATACATAGAAGATATCGAGGTATGTAAATGGTTTATGCATCTTGATCTAAGATAAGTTGTATTTATTGGTGATCAAATTCATCAAAGAAGCCTACTATTTGGTGCTATATGTAGAGGATAAGTTATCCTATAGACAAAAATATGTGTGCAATAGTAGTGGTAAGGGTAAGGATGGTAAACAAAGCAAGCAGGGGATGATGAAAACTAGCCCTTGTAAGGAAGGCATTGGTGTGAGTGGTAGCATAAAAGGTTCTGATCACAAAAAAAACTTTGAAAAATATGGAGATAAGTCTTAAAGCCATAAGAAGGATTTTGGAGGGACCTACTTTAGATGTGGTCAAGTAGGGAATTAGGTATTTGAATATTTGAAAGTATGAGATAGGTGTCATATAGAGAAATATGTTAATATAGCATGCACAAACAACGGTGAGTCAAGTAGTGAAGTAGAAAGTGCATACCTAGAGGACAAGGAAAAATTCATGGTGCACAAGGTACTGCTAAATCCCACATGCAAAAAGGAGTCCTAGTTGACAATGAGCTTATTTTACACCAAGTGTAAGTTAAGAGGAAAGTGTTGTAAGTTGATCATTAATGGAGGCAACACAAACAACTTGGTCCCCATAAATATTGTGCAGAAGTTGGGATTAAAGAAGGTCATGCACCCAACATCGTACAAGATCTCTTGGTTGTAGAAGGGACAATAATTGACTATGATGGAACAAATTATAGTTGCTTGACTATAGGAGTATATGTAGATTCGGTTTGATATGACATGATTCCAATGGATGCATGTCATATATTTATAGGAAGGCCTTTATAATATGATGTTAGAACTATCCATGATGGGTCCAAGAACATTTTCACCATAAAAAATGATGGGAAGAATTTTGAGTTGACTCCAATGAGAGTGGAATAATAATGCACATAGAAGGGCGAAGTAATGATGTTGTTAGTAAAGAAGTTTCTCAAGGAAGTAAGAGACTGTTAGGACCTCTATGTGCTAGTAGTCACACCCACACAAGTAGAGTAACTAGAGTCATGCAACTTTGAGGAGCTAGAGATTGGTGCACTGTTAGAAGAGTTCATAGATATTGGCAAAGGAATGCCAAGTGGATTACCTCTTGAGCCCGTTTTATCATAATGCATTGGTATGATTCTAGTTTCTAGATTTCCTAATAGAGGACTTCATAATATGAGTCCCACATGAGTGTAGAGTTGAACAAGCAGGTGGAAGAACTACTAAAAAATGGTTTGATAAGATAAATTCTAAGTTTTTGTACAATTTCTATAGTACTAGCACCAAAGAATTATGGAGAATAGAGGATGTACATAGACTCACGCTATCAACAAGATCACTACTATGTATGGATGACTTGATGGATTTTTTGAGTGAAGAGCAATACTTCTTCATGATAGACCTCAAGAGTGGATATCACTAGATCAGGATTCAACATGGGGATGAATGGAAGACCATATTTAGGATGAAATAAGGCTTGTATGAATGGTATGCTATGCCATTTGTTTTTTCAAATGCTTCAAGCACATTCATGAGGTTAGTGAATGAGTTCCTAAAGCCAATTTTGGGCAAGTTTGTTGCCATGTACCTTTATAATATTTTGGTGTTTAGCAATACAAGGGAGGAGCATCTTGCATACCTATAGTAGATGTTTGCACATCTAAGGAAGGCAAATTAATTCATCAACCTAAATAAGTGTATCTTCTTGAAGAAGAAACTTTCATACTTGGAATTTGTGATATCTCAAGATGGATTGCACATGAATCCAAAGAAGGTTTGTGCAATAGTTGAATGGCCAGAACAACATAATAGAGATCAAAAGTTCCCATGGATTTACAAGCTTCTATCAGAAGTTCATCAGGAACTTCAGTGGTGTTTATGCATTGTTGACACATTGTATGTGCAAGGGAGGGTTCAAATGGATGACTAAAATTTTGAAGAGTTTTGTGCTCTTAAAGAAAAAGGTGATAGAAGCACCAATGTTAGTGCCTTTATAATTTGGAAATATGTTCCAAGTCAATTATGATGCTAGTGAAATGACTATCGATGTTGTGTTAAGCCAATAGGGTAGACCGATCACTTACTTTAGTGAATATTTTAATGAGTCTAGGTAGAGCTATTTTATCTATGACTAAAGATTATGTGCCATAGTTCAAACTTTGAGCAATTGGAGGTATTACTTATTATCAAAAGATTTTGTGCTCTACATAAATTATAAGGCAATAAAATTCATCAATAGTCAGGTAAATTTGAACCAAAGGCACATGATATGGGTGGAATATTCGTTTGGTTAATCTTTTATGTTGAAAAAACACGTAGGAAGTATGAAAAAGGTCATGGATACCTTGAGTAGAAGGCACACATTATCCAAAATGATAGTTAAACTAGTGGGAATGGAGGAGATGAAGGATTTGTATGGTGTAGATCTAGATTTTACTAATGCATAGTAGACATGCATGGAGTCATATTTTGGATATAGATATCCATTTGTTAATTTATTTATGCAAGAGGGATACCTATTCAGAAGAAAGTGGTTGTGCATCCTATGCAATTTGATGAGAGAGAATATCATCAAGAAGTTACATGAAGGTGGACTTGGAGGACAGTTTGGTGCATACAAGACACACACAATGGTGGAAGAGAGGTACTATTGGCTTAGTTTACATAATTATATGCACATATTTGTGGAAAGGTATATAATTTTCCATTTAGCTAAGGGCGTGGCACAAAATATGGGGTTGTACAAGCCTTTATGCATGCCAAATGAACCATGGGAGGAATTGTCCATGGACTTTATTTTTGGATTATAATGCATGTAGAGAGGTCATGATTCTATATTTTTAGTGGTGGATTAATTATTTAAAATGGTGTATATCATTCCTTGTTATAGTGAGATTGCATGGGTTTTCATATAGCATTATGTCATATCATGACATAAAGTTCCTTAGAAAATTTTGGTGTAATTTTTAGAAAACATTGACCATGCAACTCAACTATAGTTTAATGTATCATCCTCAGATGGATGGATACACAGAGGTACCAATCATAGTCTTGGCAATCTATTATGATGTCTTATAGGAGAGCACCCTATGTAGTGGAAATCTAAGTTGGGACAAGCAGATTTTGTGTATAATAATTTGGTGAGAAGGTTGATTGAAAGGATGTCATTTAAAGTCGTGTATGGATTATCTTCTCATGGAGTCACATATCTATTGGAGGTGGAAGACTTTGTGCAATATGTGTAAGAGGTGCATGCACAAGTAAAAAACAACTTGAGGAAAGTAATGTTAGGTATAAGGAGTATGCAGATGTTAATCACAGATAAAAGACCTACTCATAGGTGAATTTAGTCATGGAAAATCTAATAAAGGGAGGTTCCCACACAAAATATATAGAAAGCTGAAACCCAAGAAGATAGGTCCTTATCATATTTTACATCATTTTTTTGAGAATATCTATGAAATCAAATTGCTTGGTTGGATATATTGTTGATATTCAATATATCTAATCTACATTTATTCCATGTACCTAAATATTTTGAATATGCACAAATGGAGGAAGAACCAGATTTGAGGAATGAGATACCTAAGAAGTAGCAAGAGGAAATAGTGTAAATATTATATTCTTGCATTGCCAAGAAAATACGATGAAGCAAGTACAAGGAATATCTCATTTGATGGAAGGGTAAAGGACCTAAGGAAGACTCATGGATTTTTGAAATTGAAGTAATCTAATTTGGGTGGTCAAACCATTCATTCACATAGTCATAATGTGAGCCCCAAGATCACATTATTTTTAGCAAGGGTGTTTGATACAAGAGCATATTTGTGTTTGTACAATCTTACATTAACAAAAATAAATAAAAATATATGTAGTGCTGTAATAGATACCACGTAGTTCATGTTCTTTGTGCACATATTTCTATGGTCTTTGCACATGCAAGTATATAATATTTATGATCATTGCATTAACAACTCAAGAAAAAAATTAGTTTATGGTCTTTGCACACATATTTCTATGGTCTTTATGACCATGGCATATGCATTGGGTGGTAAATTGTCCTATCGTCTTTGCACATGTAGTTCTGGTCTTTATGACCATTGCAATAATTGCTTGGGCAAGAAATTATTTTGTGGTTTTTTTGCATGTAGTTTTGTGGTCTTTATGACCATTGCATTCATGGATTGGGTAGGAAAGTGTTTTATGGTCTTTGCACACATAGTTCTATGGTATTTATAACTGTTGCATTAATGGCTTGGGTGAAAATTTGTAAAGTTGTTTTTTAAATTTCCTTGGAGCGGATCCATGTTTCTTGGTTTGGGCAGGAAATTGTTATTTATAATTTTGATATTAAAGTTTGGGGAGGATTTTTTGGGAGATATGTGTTTGATTGTAACATAGAGAGTCTCAATTGTAGATCTGCATGTAATTATTGCAATTTTTACTTCTTTATAGATAATTTAAAGATAAAATTGTTTGTTTCAACTTCCATAGTTCTTCCTACTTTCTTTGTGTACTCTTGTGCACATGTTTCTATTGTTAATTTGACCCACATACAGTGCTGAATTAAATAAAAAAGTAGGAGAAGACCCTCAAAGCAAGAACAAAGAGAAAAAAAAACTCGCATAAATGTCGGTTTAATAAATTAGAAATAAATACATCGCAAGTGTTAACAAGAAATGGGCTAAGACCACAAACAAAAATAAAAAGTGATGATGAAAATGGTATATTGAAATATTAGGGATATGAATGATATATTTAACAATAATTTTATTATAGAATTAACATGTTATTATAATCCTAAGTTTATTTAATACAAGAAATAAAAATAAGTAGTGGTAATGTAAGAACATATGCAAAAATATTTAGAAGATAATGGATGATATAGTAGCTTATGCTATAGGAGCTCTGAGAGGTATTGGAAGAATATAGGACAAATACAAATGATATGGATAATTTCTAAAAGAAAAAAGTATTTGGGTTGCTTAAATAATTTTTACAAATGAAAAAATACCAAAGATAGGTCTACAAATGCATGTTGTCTAATAGTAATTAATATTTAAGGTAGATGTTAGAAGAATCTCAATTTATTTATGTCAAATTTAATGATGATTTAGATTATAATTTTTGAATTTTTGAGGGGCCTTAAAACATAGTTTTATCCCATTTTAAAATAAGGGTCTTACTCATGGAGATATAAAATTATTAAGGATTTTTCTCATTTTTCCAATTGAAATGGTCATTGTTATGTTATTTATTTAAGGTTTCATTATACATGAGACAATAAACACATTTGAAATACTCATATAGCAAAAATATTGGATGGTTTTTTAGTCTAATACATTCTTGTAAATATAGTATACAATCTCTTCAGAGATTCTACTATAAATAAGATTGCATCACAAACACATTTTCATAGGATTCAATTCAGTTAATAATGGTCATCCAAATCCCTTTTAATTTTGGTGTATGTACCTCCAAGACCTTGATTTCTTCTAAATTGTTATATTATATTGGTATGAAGAAAGGCTTAAAGGATCATGCGTGCATGTATATATTTTCAAGAGATGAAATATCTAAAATGAAAAATAGAGATTTAGAATGACCAATATTCTAGTAGAATAGGAAATTAAATTAAAACTACATAATTTACAATATGGTGGATATAATTGGGATATACAAATATAGCTATGTGTAAGAAAAGGAATTAATTTCTAACTATAATAATATATTGAAAAATAAAGACTCATATTGGTAACAAAAATCTAGAGAGAGTTGGCTTAAAAAGTAAAGTAGTTTTTAACATCCACAAGGCAATAGGCCATAAGGGACAATATGGTTATAAAAGTGTTTATCTACCCATACAAAATTATGGTGTACAATTCAAGTGAACCTAGTGGTTAAGACTTTGGAATTGCAAAGAGGAGACACAAGGTTCAAATCTAGATTAAGCTTAAGGAAGAGGATAGAAATACCTAAACTTTTCAAGTTAATAAAATAAATTTATATTTTATTTTAATAAAAATATTTCAATTTCAAATGAAGAAAGTACTAACAATAAGAATATGCCAGGAAGCAATTAATAAAGGGGATAAAATTCCCAAAACTTTTCATGTTATAATAAAATAAAATAATATTTTCATTGAGTAAAAAATATTTCAATTCCAAATGGAATAAGTTCTAAGGAGTATGAAAATATAAGAAAGCAATTAATTATTTAAAATACATTATGTCTAGAGTAGAAAAATATGAAGAGGTTCTAGATAAGCATTTACAAAATATTTCATCAATTATAATGTATGGATAGAATGAAAATTTGATGAGAAATAACTCTATGAAATTTTATATTATTTTCTAACTTTTAGCATTAAAATAAAAACATTAAAGATAGGATAAACCAAAATATTTATTGTTCAAATTAGAAAATATTTAATTTCATGGAAAGAATTTAAAAATTACAAATATTAAACATCAAATTCAAGGCCACAAAAATAGTTTAGATTAATATTTAAATGATTTGAATTTATTCCAAATAAAAGTAAATTAATCACATTTAAAGAAGCCAAAATAATCCAAACATTAGTCTTTTAAATGAAAGGATGACTACACATATAATTACTAATCAACTAATAGTGATTATATACACATACAAAGAGATAAAACAATAGTGATTATGCATATACAATGAGGTCATTTTGATCTTCTTTCACAACTTCCATGGTAGTTTCCCATGTACAACCAAATATTGTTTTATATGTATGATTGGTTAGGGTTCTATACAAATATTAGACTTTAAAAATATTTTGATTTGCTTGCTCTAGAACTTTCATGTATAGTAACTATGGGTGGTATGTGTATCTCCTTCATCTAAGCCTAAATTTTGATGGACATACTTCTTCATCATAGAAAATTTTAGTGATATCTAAAAATTAGAAGTACCTTTCAATAATTAAACATCCATTATTTTTAGAATAATTATTTATTACAAAAATAAAGATAATATTAAAAAATACATTGGCTTAGTTCTTTATATATAAACTTTGTATTTTATATTTTTATTATTATTATTTTTTTCATTTTATGATCATTGGTTCATATCCTTTTGAAATATTTATCACTCTCTAAAATCATGCAATCCAAGCCATGGAGAAAAGGTTAAGATAAGTTACTTTATTTTCACTCTTATATAAATAATAAACTAATAATAAATGGAAACTTTAACGCTCACATAGTAAAAAAATCATTCACTTATTCTAATTTTTTTTCTAATATTTTAATATAACTAAAATTAAATAGTAAACATTAAGAACAGTTGTTCCCAAATCCACTTTAATTATCTTAAAATTTACATCTCTTTTTAATACATAAAGGTATAGTAAATTATTTTAATCTATGATATGCGATAACTATATATTTTAAATCTATTTATAATTGTATCTTTGAAATACACATAAATTTAATTATATAGATATATAGATATATAGATAATATAACTAAATGAGGGGTTGTTTTCAATAAAAGAACTGGCATGTACATAATATGTATGCTACTATTCAATGTAGAGGGTTAAAATAAATCATCTAATTAAACTTGTCAACAACCACAATTGAGTTATGAAATTTAAAATATGCTTCTACCTTGTGCAGAACCAAATTGTTTAATAAATAGAATGTTATAAAAGTGAATACTTTGATATTATTGAATGACAAAGACCTTGTTTAAGTAGCAAGTGCTTACAATATGATCCATTGGATCATAACAAACTGAGCTAATCTCAGCCACACAAATTATCCTAGTAATAACTTAGGATATAATTTATTATTCTAACACCCCAATTAAGTGGAACTAGAATATACTAACGCCCCCCCCCCTTAAGTGTTGCTAGGAGGTAGTGAAAACCAAAACAAGTTGCATATCCATAGGTATGAATCCCGAAAACAAGGCCTAATAAGGTACTCATGTACAATATGTGGTCAAAAAATATCTATTGAAATATTATGAAAAAACCACAAATATATCAAAAAAGGAGTGTGAAGATAGGATGGAGAAAGAACCATAAAAATTGCAAGGGTAGTACAAAATGACTTTACAAGCATGAGTATGTGGTTTCCACCTATATGAACACAATGGGTTGATAACTAGGTCCAAAACTTATGGAAAAACAACAAAAAAAGTGGCATATCCACAAGTATGAGTCTTGGAAACAAGGCCTAATAAGGTACTCATGTACAATATGTGGTCAAAAAATCTCTACTGAAAGAAGGAAGAAAACCACCTACCAAAATAGAAGAAAAAGAAGAAGAAGGAGAAGGAATATGTGCAATGAGGATGGAGAGGAAGATGTCCTCTTCAACCCCCCTTAGGACAACTTCCATCAAGAAGCCTACAAAGGATCCATGAGATGTCTCAAAAAAGTAGAGAAGCCTCTTCACCAAACTGAATGAAACCATACTCCCATACTGGTGCTTGTGACACATATCAAGGCTGTGAACCATGAAGAAAGGTCACTAAAGAAAAAATGAAATGCACCAATGTAGCTCTCAAATGTGTCCTTATGGTGACCTCCTCATTCTACTAGAATGTATGGGTAACCAGTCACTGCAACCGCTAGGTGATATAGAGGAGATGACTATATATGAGGATCACTTAAGAAAATGTCTAGGAGTGTCGGATTCAACCGAGAATGCACTCCATAATATAATATTTTAAGGCTAAAAAACATAGGGTAAAGCACCTCAAAATGGAAAATGAACTGCACCATTTTTTCTAGCTTGAAAAAACCTTTTTGATGACTATAAATACCCCTATATGGGGTTTCAAATTGACCTTCATTTGCAGGAAAAACTAAAATATTCTCCTATCCCTTACAAAAGAATATTCGGAAATGATCCTTGAAAATAATATTTTTCTTGCAAGAGAATATTCTTATATGCTAAAAACTTCATATAATGGATGAACTAAAATGGCCTCCCACTATTATAAAGCATTTAGTGGGAAAACATATTTACGTAGGTCATATAAATATTTCACCACGTGGACCCATTAATGCTTTCATAAAAGCAATATTTTAAAAATTACCCTTCCCCATAAATAAATGAATAGCTCCCATTTATTACTTATTTAAATAAGAACATTGGGACCTATTATGGAGGGGACAAAATTTAATTTGAAAAAATCATCAACTGAAGTAAGGCCCATCAACTGGCAGTGCACCAACATATTCAGGCACTCCTCCATGTGCCATATTAGTGCAATGCACACACCACCTATGGCCAGTGGGGATTATGGTGCGTTGAGATCATGCCAGACGATAGTTATTCCTGCTCACCAAAATACCGTTGTTGGAAAAAATAAAATCAACTACACCAAACCACCAGAGAACGTAACACCAACTATGCTTTCGTGGCAAAAAAAATTATCTTTGAAGATATCATACAACACCATTTAGTATTCATCACCACTTATTAGCTTCCATGTTTGCCACTTCAGACTGATCTCCAGTATGCCTCCATCAACTACGGTGAGCGAAATCACAGAATCATTGTACAATATTGTACAAAAATATTTGATCACTGCTCGAGGTACAAGCAAAACATAGGGATTCAAGTTTAAAAAATTGGGCCTTTGTGGTGATTTTGGGCGACAATTTAGGGGCTTGCAGAATATTTTTGCCTTAGGCTCAAGTAGCACAATGCATTGAATATTTGCACTATCTATAAGGCGCTCGATAACCGAACTACCGAGCACCATAAAGTCTCTGCACTCCTCCTCATTCACCTCCAATATGGTTTGTAGGCATATATCTTCTCCATCAAGGTGTAAAGCCACACGGGAGGTTCCAAGACTTCGCATGTTAATGAATTTTGATGCACAACTGCTACATGATGTCGCTACCGCTACTTTGAAAAATAGAAAATAATCAACATGCTTGGTCCATTGATATCATGATCCATATTCACATCTGGCAGTGATGCAGGCACAAAATAAGGTAAAAGAGATAGCACTCGATGGAAACACGATCTGGCAGATCTAAGCCGCTCCACGTTATCTTCCCATTGTTTAAAAGAAAATATGCCACATCAATAAAAAAAACTTTAAAAACAATAGATTTGGCAACTCTTTCTTGGCCTCATAGGTTTTCCTCACCATCCTCGAACCACGGTCCACGTCCTCAACGCCGAACATCACCACAGTCTGTCAAATAACAAAATTTGATGCATACAATATCCAGCAACAAATTGGTAGTTACCGCTCCAACCAAAGAAATTTCATTAATATTTTGCACCAATCACTTAAAGAATCATCTTCACCACAAACAAAAAAATATCGTTTGCAATGGGTGTCGTAAATGCAAAGACTCATGAAAAATTTCAATGATTTGTTGCGTTGTTTCTTGACTCAGAGCTTCTTCAACAACTAAAGATGTACGTCAGCTTGGTTGTGGCTTGAAGATGATCACATTTTAGCACATTATGCTGCTAATAGAACTGCACTACTCCCTCACCATTTGAATTTTATCATCAGCTCTACTGCAATTTTAAATTTTTCATAGATTGACACATCGTGCTCCTGGCAGAAACACACTACCTAGCAACAGTTTCACTTCGAAAATACATCGATCTTGAAAATAGTAGAAAACTACCATTGTTGCCTCCATCTAGATAATTTAAACAATAAAAAGTTAGGCATAGATAAAATGGCTTCTCACAGATCGTGCACTAGAAAGGAAAAACTAAATAGTAGATCATATGATCTCCTTCAAAATGGCAAAAGACTATACTTTCAACACACAATTTTTCTTGATGTTCGTGTTGGACTTTGTATGTGTTTTTCACCTACAAGTGACTGAGGAGCTCTTGGTTCTATATGCCTCCATTTGATCTGGGCCCCGTCGCTCCCTTCTTTCGATCCAAAAATTGTCTCCCTCCTTGCTCCATTTATTTGACTTCAACAGCTGCGTCTATCATTGCACAAAAACTTCAACACAAAAAAAAATCCATCTATTGTATTAATTCATTCTTGGCATGTTATTTGACTGGCAGCGATGTCCATAAAATAAAAGGACCTTTGAATTATCTTAATAATACCCATGTATTACATCTTTGCAAGAGATTTCAACACAACCAAGATTACTCATCAGTGCCACATACTTTCAAAGCATAGTTGAAAGAAAAAAATCTGCTCGACTGGATTCCAATGGCTATGCACGTACTCTGTTGTGCATTTTCTCTGCAAGAGGGACCCACAACATGGCACACACTTCTAGATAGAGCATAAATTCCTGTAAGATCTCGATTGACACAACTGGTTAAACCTTTAGGAGTAGGAAAAAACTACATGTTCATGCAGTACCATTGCATCTGTGATGAGTCAAAATTTTCAAGACTAGTGCCATATTGAAAATGGAAGTGCCATTTACATGGTAGCACGTGGAAGCTATTCGAACAGTACCAATGCCTCAATAGGAAGAGAATCCTAGGTCCAAGCTCCTCCACAAATACAAACATTCTAGCCTAAAATAGGAACAATGATCTTAGCTACCACCATACAATAACATTATAATCTCTGCTTTAGCAAATAATCCATAAAAAACTACCATTTTTCTAAAGGTGATCAAATTTTGGGAAAAGGTAGCACGTCCAAAATCTCCTCGAAACCTTTAGTCGTCCATCCTTGACCATTATGCACATTAGGACACTTTACAGGATTTAGCTAAGTACTTTTTAGACAATCTACACAAGGAGGCTACAGGCGATGAAATGTGTTCCCAATGGTCATGATGATGAACTCATACAACACTGCATTAATCAGATCTGAATCTGCATTTGTGGCAAAATTAGGTCCATGATGTATACCTCCTCTTCATGACAATCAATAGGTGCAATAAAATTTAACAGTGCGCAATGAGTAATAGGTTATAGGCACCCACAGCCTCCAACGTACGTAGGAATTCGACAACACCAAATCCAAAAACTATGCTACATATCATTGTTATCAAAAATACAATCACGTCGATTCACCAAAGGACCCAATTTTTTTGCCCCACTCATCTAAAAATATTCTTCATGCACGATCTCTTCTCCTCGGTGATAGAAGCCCCCCTGTTACAAATACACAGCCATATACACAAAAAATATGATAGTTTATTAGGTGGAAAACTAAATTTGTAATGCTAAAGCAGTAGTCAAGTGAAAGCTCTTGGAAACATGAACTTGTTGATCGAAAAACACTGAGATTTGAATCGAAAATCCTAATTTAGAATCACAATAGAGAATAGTGCAGCATGATTTTTGTGTGAGAAAGACTCTGTATGCGTAGATTGAAAAAATATACCATGTAGGTGCGGTCAAAACAATACATCTATGAATTCATTAAAAATAACACGTCCATGTGGATGAGGCATTAGAAAAAATGACCTACTCCTTGTCTTCGCTGGAGTCACTAGGTTATGGATTCTGCTTGCAGGTGGAGGCGATCGAGATGGTGTGGATGTGCTACTGCTAGCACCATTGTTTCTACTTGAGGCTGCAAGTGGTTGCACACTGCCTTCCTCCAAGTCAACAGACTCAACTACTGTTGGCTCTGACTGGTCAATCTTTGATTTCCAATTCTAGGCTTCATATTCCAGGAACTTCACATCATGGCTGATGATGAGCTTCTTTGTCATAGGGTTGTACAACCTATACGCTTTCTTCTACTCGTTGTATCCTATGAAGATACACTTCTCAGCTATATCATCCAACTTTTACCGCTTCTCTTCTAGAACATGTGCATAAGCAATGCACCCGAACACACACAAATTAGCCACACTTGGCTTCACACTGCTCTAGGCCTCCTGAGGGATTTTATCCTTCATGCTTTTGGTGGGATATCTATTTAGCAGGTATACTGCACATGTTACAACCTCTGCCCATAACTCGTGCAGCAATCCCTTCACCTTCATCATGTTGCATGCCATCTCCATGATGGTCAAGTTTTTCCTCTCAGCTACGTCATTCTGCTGCGATGTGTATCTGAAAGTGAGCTGCCTATGAATTCCATGTTGCTTGCAAAAATTGTGGAATTCGTTGGAGTTGTATTCACCTCTACCATCTGTCTTGAGAGTCTTGATCTGATATCTGCTTTGTTTCTCCACTAGAACCTTGAACTCCCTGAATATGGAAAATGCTTTTGACTTCAGCTTAATGGGATAAATCCAGGTCTTTTTGTTGAAGTCATCAATGAAATTCAAGAAGTATTTGTTACCAAAAAATGTGTTGGTCTACATCAGACCACAGATGTCTGAGTGCACCAGCTCTAATGGTTGTGATTCTCTCCAAGACTAACCGAAAGGGAACGAATCCTTGTGTTGTTTGTCGACTAAGTAGCCCTCATAAACTTGATTTTGTTGCTCTATCAGGGGTAAACCCTTCACCATCTACTTCTTGTGCAATAGGTTCAAGCCACTGAAACTCAAGTGGTCAAACCTGAGATGCCACAGTCAGGTAACATCCTTCACAACTGCACTCAGCGACATCAGAGACTCATTCTGAATCTATAGCGAAAACATTTTTTTCTTCATCATGGACGTCGTAGCAATCTACCCATGTGACTTATCTCTTATGGTGCATACTTTGTATTTGAACTGGACCGTATGCCCCTTCTACATGAGTTGTCCAATGCTCAGTAGGTTGTGATTTAGACCAGACACATAGTAGACATCACAAATTTGATTTCGTTCATCGTGCCTGGTGTGGATGAGGATTTTTACTTTTTCCATCATGGGAACCTTACTTGTTGTTCCCCATATTGACCTCGGACTGGACTATTTCATCCAGTTGTGAGAACATCTCCTTGTTCCCTGTCATGTGGTTGTTGCACCCACTATCGAGATACCAAACATTCTTCTAGCACTCCTCGATATTGCAAGTTAGCAGTACATTTCCTCCTACCACATTTTTGGCTTTATCCATGTAATGGGTCTATTGTTGGTTCTCCTTGGCCATTCACTTTCTTCACTATGATATGTAATGGCCAAATTTCTTACAATAGTAGCACTGGACCTTTGACATGTCCTTTTTCTGACCAGATCTGGCTTGCTGGTTCCTTGCACCACCTCTTTCTTCTTACTAATGGAAGTTGTAGTTGATCTCTCCCTCACTAGGGTTTGACCGTCCTCCTGACTTGTTTCCTTTCCCACATTTGCCTCTACCTATTTGAGAACTAGAGGCACCATGGTGGGAGTCTTGTCTGTTGTTGTCTCAAAATGAGACTTGAGCCTTAAATGCCTATTCCAAAGAGGTCTGAGATGAACGACTCAACCTATGCTCATGCATCTGTAGAGAACCCATGATTTCACCTGTCGATAGGGTTGTCATATCCCTCGACTCCTCTATCGTAATCATGGTAGAGTCAAATTTTTTAGGCAGACTTTTGAGAATCTTCTCCATGATTCTCTAGCTCTACATAATTTCTCCATTCAACCGCATCTTGTTGATGATGTTCATCGTTCGGGTGAAGAAGTCACTCATGGACTCATATTCACCCATCTACAAATTTTTGAACTCCCTCCTAAGCATCTGCAACTTCAACTTGTTGGTGCCCTGATATGAGCTGGCCAAAATCTCCTAGGCCTGTTTCACCTTGGTGGCTGATGCAATCCATGGGAAGATGGTCTCCTTGATCACTTACATAATGTAGAAGAGAGCCTTCCGGTCCTTCTTCGTGTTCTCCTTCAACAAACATTTATTAGCTTGGGAGAGGGCGACCAGTGTTACTGCATATACTGGTTCTCGATAGCCATTCTCGACCAACTCCCATAATTCGTGAGATCCAAACAAGATCTTCATCTGGATGCTCTAGTAATCATAATTCTTGTTGTTGAAGTGTGGGATCTGCAACTACATTGAATGGTTATTGCCAAAAGCCATTCTACTTCGGTCTCCACATCAAGGCACTAAGGCTTTGATACCAATTTGAAGTGGCGGTTTTGATTTTTTAATCGCCAAAGGCTCCACACACTCTCGATTGCATAGTCAGGCTATGCACAAGAACAGTGTGCAGTCAGGCTATGCACGTGCAAAGTTGCACAAATGAGCTATGCACAAGAATGGTATGCAATCAGGCTACGCACGTACAAATTTGCACAGTCAGGCTACGCACGAGAATAGTGCACAGTTGGGTTGTGCACATGCAATGTTGCGTAGTCAGGTTGTGCACGATAATAGTGCGCAGTCTGGCTACGCAAGATAAGGATGCAAAGCCAAGTAGGAGACAACCAAATAATGGCTAAGTTAATTTTATCTCCCAAAGTCACACAAGAAGATTAGTGCAACCAGGTGGCGATGCGCAATCGGGCGAGGGATGCACAGACTTAGCTAATTTTTTGAATTTGCTTCTAACGAGGGCGATAGATGATTTTTTTCAAAGGCGCAACGATTGTAGTCAATAAAATTAGTCACCAAAGGTTGTAAAGAGGGTGTGTAAAAACAAAACCACGACTAAAGGTCAAATGTAGATAAGTAAGAGAAATATACAGGCATAGACAAATTTAACTAAACCCTACTTATAAACCTGAAAAATAGGTAAAAAAATTTATTTATATAAGCAGGTGAGATTACAAATATCCTCAACCGAGGATTTGCAAATAACCAAGACTATTGCTCGGATTTGAGAGACAGAGAAGCAACTCTACTCACTAAGCTGATCAGCTTCATCTTTTCTGTGACTAACTGTAACCTTCTGCTCTTCTACTCTACACTATGTCGGCTACTTCAAGATCCCCTACTCTGCTCTCTACTAATGATAACCAAGCTAGGGTTTATATAGCAGGGGTCGAGGACCCAATAAACAACAACCGCACTGATGAAATTAAATTGATTTATCAGATGTTAGGAGACACGTGCGATGTCACATCGAAAAAATTGATGAACTGCCTAGCTTCGCTATTTTTGTCAAGTGAAGTCCGACTACAGTCAATTTCGGTGCGCAGTTGGGCGACTCGTGAAAGGCAGGTTTAATATTTCCAATAATATAGCACTACATTAATCAGATCTGAATCTGCATTTGTGGTAGAATTAGGTCCATGACGTATACCTCCTCTTTGCGGCAATCAACAGGTGCTTTAAAATTTAACAGTACACAGCGAGTAATAGGTTACAGGCACCCACAACCTACAATGCATGCAAGAATCTGGCAACACTGACTCCAAAAACTATGTCACATATCGTTTTTATCAAAAATACAATCACGTCGATTCACCAAAGGACCCAATTTTTTTGCCCCACTCATCTAAAAATATTCTTCATGCACAATCTCTTCTCCTCGGTGATAGAAGCCCCTTGTTACAAATGCGTAGCCATATACATGAAAAATATGATATTTTATTAGGTGGGAAACTAAATTTGTGATGTTGAAGCAGTAGTCAAATGAAAGCTCTTGGACACATGAACTTGTTGATCGAAAAACACTGAGATCTAAATCCGAAATCCTAAGAGAATAGTGCAGCATGATTTTTGTGTGAGAAAGAATTTGTATTTGTAGATTGAAAAATATACCTGCAGGTGCAGTCAAGACAATACATCCATGAATTCATAAAAAATAGCACACCCGCGTAGATGAGGCGTTAGAAAAAATGACCTACGATAAGGAAAGCAAATGGCTCTGAATTCCCTTTAAGGAACCAAAAATAAAACACGTGTGGTGTCCGCTTCACTATCGTGATCTCGGTAATCACAACATGAAATGCGATGGCAAAAACATGGATGCTCTCAACATTAGTCATAATCCCAGCACTTTAGAAAATTTATGCATGACTGTCGATGAAATAGATCTGTATTTCAACAGTAAACAAGAAGAATTAATAGTATGTTAGAGTAAATCACTATATAAAAATATATTTATATAGAAAAGCAATTATAGTGTTTCAAACTTTAACGACAGAATTAAAGAAAAATTAGACAAACACACACAGAAGAAGAGACAACGATTTTAATGTGGTTCACCCAAAGTGGGTTACATCCACCGAGAATTTTCAGTCCTTCATTTTCTCAATCCAAGCAATAGAGGGTTACAACCTACAGCAAACATCTACTGTAATTTCCTCTCTATATTTCCAAGGAATTAACACAGTAATTTTCTTTGTCATAGTCTTCTTTGTTTTTCCTCACAACTATATATAAGAAAAAAACAGAAAAAACAAACTGCTTTTCTTAATACATTCCAAGATTAACATTGAGTTCCCAACATCTAATTTTGGGATAAAAACAAAAAAACTTTCCTTGGTTGTCCTGTTGTAAATCCGGAAACTTTCTCTCGGTAGACTAACGATCGTAAATCGGAAACTTTCCTCGCCCGTCCTGTAGTAAATCCAAAAACTTTCTCTTTTTAGCCTCCTCATAATTAGGCTCCATTCCTAACAATCTCCCACTTGGAGACTAATTCCATTGCACCATACTGCAACCAAGGACTCGAAAAATTCTCATCATGGCCTCTTATTCCTTAAGGCCAACTGAAGTTGAGCAAAAACTCAACTTTTCTCTTGACACCACTTTTGTAAGCATATCAGCAAGATTTTGTGATGTGTGAACCTTCCCTAATTTCAAAGATCCATCTTCCACTACTGATCTAATGAAATGATACCTGAGTTTGATGTGTTTAGTTTTTGAATGGAATGCTGAATTCTTTGCAAGGTGTATAGCACTCTCGCTATCACTCCACAACCTATTATCCTCTTGATTCTTCCCCAGTTATTCCATTAGTCTTTGCAACCAAACCATCTCTTTGCTTGCTTCTGTAGCAGCAACATATTCAGCTTTAGTGGTTGAAAGGGCAACTACGTGTTGGAGTTTAGAAATCCAACTAACCGCTCCTCCTCCTATAGTAAATATGTAGCCAGTAGTGCTTCTTCCACCATCAAGATCACCTGCCATATCAGAATCTACAAAACCTTTCAAGCATATATTAGAGCCTCCAAAATTCAAAGAATAATTTGAAGTTCTTCTCAAGTACCTGAGTATCCATTTTACCGCTTGCCAATGTCCTTTTCTTGGATTACTCATAAATCTACTCACTACTCCCACTGCATGGGCAATGTTTGGTATTGTACAAACCATTGCATACATCAAGCTTCCAACCGCTGATGCATAGGGAACCTTAGCCATATGCTCTTGTTCCTTTTGTGTCTTGGGACACAAATCTTTGGTGAGTTTGAAATGCTTTGCCAATGGAGTAGCAACAGACTTTGCATTATTCATGTTGAATATCTTAAGCACTTTTTCAATGTATTTTGCTTGTGATAATTTCAGAGTGTGTCTCTCCTTGTCTCTTGTTATCCTCATACCAAGGATTTGTTTGGCTTCTCCCAAATCCTTCATGGCAAAGGATTTAGCCAACTTCTTCTTGAGCATGTTTATATCTTGCATATTTGTTCCCGCAACTAACATGTCATCCACATACAATAGCAAAATAACATAGTTACCATTTCCAGTTTGCTTAAAATATACACAGTGATCACTTTGACATCTTTCAAACCTTTGATTAGCCATGAACTTATCAAATTTTAAATACCACTGTCTAGGAGCTTGTTTTAACCCATACAAGCTCTTTTTCAATTTACATACCCAATCCTCTTTACCTTTCACCTGAAAGCCTTCTGGTTGGTGCATATAAATTTCCTCCTCCAAATCACCATGAAGAAATGTTGTCTTCACATCCAATTGCTCCATAAACAAATTTTCTATAGCTACAAGACTCAAAATAGCTCTAATAGAGGTCATTTTTACAACTGGAGAAAAAATCTCATCAAAATCAATACCTTTTTTCTGAGCAAATCCCTTGACCACTAGTCTTGCTTTGTATCTCTTATGCCCTTCATTCTCCTCTTTAATCATGTACACCCATTTATTGGTCAAAGCTCTTTTACCTTTGGGTAGCTCAACCAAATCCCAAGTTTGGTTGTGAAATAAAGAGTCCATTTCTTCATTCATTGCAAGCTCCCACTTATTCCTGGTATCCATTTGTAATGCTTCCTGAAAACATTCTAGCTCACCAGCATCAGTATACAACACATAATCAGAGAAACGTTGAGGAATTTTACTTATCCTGGTAGAACATCTAACAACACTTTCTGGAGATTGATGTGCTTGTTGTTGCTGCTGTACATTTTGATATTCTACCACATTTGCAGTTACCTTTTCTATGTGTCCATCAAGGTCTATGTATTCAGCATTTTCCTCTTTCTGTTTCTTTCCCTGCAACCGATATTTATACAAGTTTTTTTCATTAAATATGACATCCCTACTTCTAATGACTTTTCGGTTATCACAATCCCATAATCTGTAACCCAAGCCATCAATACCGTAACCAATAAAATAGCACTTTTGGGCCTTAGCATCTAACTTATTTCCGTTCTCTTTGTCTATATGCTTAAAAGCCTCACATCCAAATACCTTAAGGAAAGAATAATTTACTGGTTTACCTGTCCAAAGCTCTTTCGAAATTCCTCCATCCAAGGCACTAGATGGTCCTCTATTAATCAGATATACTGCAGTATCAACAGCATGAGCCCATAAAAATAATGGTAAGTCTGCATGTATTCTCATGCTCCTAGCACGCTCCATGATGGTTCTATTCATTCTTTCTGCAACCCCATTTTCTTGAGGTGTTCTTGGAACTACCTTGATTCTTCTAATTCCATTTTTAGAACAAAACACATCAAATTCTCTACTGCAATATTCTCCACCATTATCCGACTTTAGACACTTTAACCTTTTTCCAGTTTCATTTTCAACTAATGCTTTACAACTCTTAAAGGTATTAAAAACATCACTTTTATTCTTAATACAATATATCCATGTTTTCCTTGTTGCATCATCAATAAAAAGTACATAGTAAGAGGAAACTCCAAGAGAAGTTACCTAAGTTGGGCCCCAAACATCTGAGTGCACAAGCTCCAATTTCTCTTTCTTCCTTTCCTTGCCATCTTTGAGAAATCTAACTCTCTTTGCTTTACCATAAACACAATCCTCACAGAATTCCAAATCAATCTCTTTTAACTTAGGCAATAACTTTCTTGAATGTAAAATTTCCATACCTTTTCCACTCATATGGCCAAGTCTTTGGAGCCACAAAGATGCACTCTCACCTGTAGAAACTAAATTCATGGAGCAAGTGAGAAAAATCGGTAAGTAAATAAAGAGTACCCACCAATTTACCTCTAGCTACTATCAATGAACCTTTAGTAACTTTCCAAGCATTTTCTCCGAATGCAACCGTGTATCCTTCACCATCAAGCTTACTTGCCGATATAAGATTTCTCTTTAAATCTGGTATGTGTCTCAACTCTTTAAGAGCCCATTGACATCCATTTGGGGATTTAATCAAAATCTTTCCAATACCCACGATTTTACATGGTTGGTCATTTCCCAATAGAACCTCGTCCATAATCTCCAGAAACATAATCTATGAAGTATTCCTTATGTGAGGTAGCATGGAATGAAGCACCACTATCAATTACCCAATAATCACTATTTCTATCAAGAGATAAGATTAAAGCATCTTGTAGAATTTGTCCAGGAGAAGTGTTACCATTATTATCATTACCTTCATTTCCATCACCCTTTCTTTGCCAACAGTCCTTGAGATGACCCTTTTTGCCATAGTGCCAACACTGTAGCTTTCCTTTTCCACGTGATTTGGATCTGCCTTTGGATTTTCCACGATGTGAACTCTTGCCTCTTTCTCTTCCTCTTCCTCTATTCTCAATAGTTAAGGCGGTGCTAGATGATTCTCCCGTGGTTTTTCTTCTCATGTCCTCACTGAGTATCACACCAACCACATCATCAAATTCTAATTTATTTGAACTCGAACCAGAGTTACTTACCGCCATTACCAAATTGTTCCAACTTTTCGAAAGAGAGCATAAGATTAATAAGTCCCTAAGCTCATCATCAAAATCCAATCCTACTGAATGCAATTGATTAGTGACAGTATTAAATTCATTTAAATGATCATGCATAGATCCTCCTTCACTCATTTTCATGTTAAATAACCTTTTCATTAAGAATACCTTATTTGATGCTGATGGTTTCTCATACATCTTGGCCAACTTATCCATGACTCCCTTGGTAGTCTTTTCATCAGAGATGTTGAAGGCTACGGTGGCTCCCAAGCACGACCTCACGAGTACCCAATGCCTTTCTATCAAGGAGACTCCACTCCTCATCAGACATAGATGGTCTCTCTGTTTCCCCCTCAAGAGGTAAGTAAAGATCCTTCTGGTACAAGTAATCCTCCATCTGCATATTCCAGAATTGAAAGTTCTGGCCATTGAATTTTTGAACTCTAAACCTCCCTTTTTCCGCCATTGCTCCCACTTGATCCGGAAATTCTCCTTCTGTCAAGTGCACCCAACAAAACAACCGCTCTGATACCACTTGTTAGAGTAAATCACTATATAAAAATATATTTATATAGAAAAGCAATTATAGTGTTTCAAACTTTAACGACAGAATTAAAGAAAAATTAGACAAACACACACAGAAGAAGAGACAACGATTTTAACGTGGTTCACCCAATGTGGGTTACATCCACCGAGAATTTTCAGTCCTTCATTTTCTCAATCCAAGCAATAGAGGGTTACAACCTATAGCAAACATCTACTGTAATTTCCTCTCTATATTTCCAAGGAATTAACCCAGTAATTTTCTTTGTCATAGTCTTCTTTGTTTTTCCTCACAACTATATATAAGAAAAAAACAGAAAAAACAAACTGCTTTTCTTAATACATTCCAATATTAACATTGAGTTCCCAACATCTAATTTTGGGATAAAAACAAAAAAACTTTCCCTGGTTGTCCTGTTGTATATCCGGAAACTTTCTCTGGTAGACTAACAGACTGTAAATCTGGAAACTTTCCCTGCCCGTCCTGTAGTAAATCCAGAAACTTTCTCTGTTTAGCCTCCTCATAATTAGGCTCCATTCCTAACCTAGTATGTGTATCATTTGCTAAAACTCAACATGTTGCTTCATATGGATGAATAAATGTGTATGACTATGACCAAGAGTTCTCTACAGATTAGATCTGAAGAGCTTGGCAAAACAACACCGTTTCCAGTGTTAGATCACCATCAACAGTCGCAGTTCAGATCTGCAGAAAATCACGTTGTAAAAATCCTACAACTACACGCTCATCCTCCCATGAGTCCTTGGATTGTTAGTTTATAGCAAGTGTTATTTCTTTTTTTGAAAACAAGTGGTAAACTTCTTTGATCCATTCAACTGCATGTGTCACAGCATAAATCCAGGAGGGGATAACAACGTTTGAGAGAGATCGTATGGCAACAAGAAGTGGCATAGTGTGCAGCGGTAAACAGATTGCGGGATCTCCAGTTGATCATTTGGCGGGTGACTGGCGCTAGTGACGTGATTTTGTCTGTGTATTGTTCTACCTCAACATAAATAGCTCCACCATTTGCAAAATAAAGTAAGTGTTAAAAAAACACTTATATGTGCCATCTCCCACAGAAGAGGACGAGAAATCCTCGGGCGATAGTGTTGAATCCTCTTCCCTTCGGCAAAGCGTGGAGTGCACGTCTAAAACCATAACATCAATGGCTACTCACCGAACTTGAAGATGGTCCCACGCTGGGTTTATTTTCCACTGACGACACCACAAACTTGAAGCAACTTATATACTCTTGATGCCACCGCAAATAGGTCCACCTTGGGTGAAAAGGGCCATGGGGATTCTCGTTTGATTTTTACTGCAAGAGAAGATTCTATTACCGGTAATCACCACCAAAAATATCGCGTTTGCCCATAAAACTCTGTCATAGCACAAAATAAATGAATCTTTAGTTGGCAGTGACTTCCACTCCTCAACTGCCAGAGTTGGAGGTGAGATGCTGTCTCGTTGGTAGAGTTATGAAAAAACTAACTGTCAAACAATGCAGAAACTAGGATTCTATGTAGGTTCGAATCTTGCTGCTAGCAACATCAGATCCAAATAAAGGGGCTGCAAAACAGCAAAGACAGATTACAACAACTTCGTTGATCAGCGAAGGATTACATCACTTTGCATACTTCAATAGTAAAACATATTACAATATCTTCTCCATATGCGGTTGATATCCGCTCGTCTTTTCTTCCACAACACAATTCATTGCCATGAAAAATATTCATGGAATCTAAGTTGTATTTAAACATAGAAAAATAGACCCCCTTTGGCAGTATTTGTCATCGGATCTTTTCTTCAGCAGTAACGCCCTTTGATACCCAACAGATCTTCAAGCCCACCATTAATGGAAAAATAGACCCTATTTAAAATTTCACGTAGTAAATTCCATCTTACATAATGACCATCATTGCCACCACGATGATAGCGCCAGTGTCGCCTTAGTGAGCAATCACTAAAAAAATAGCAAGGACCAAGGATTTGACCGGTAAAAATTTGAGCTCCTCCAAAAAGAACCATGATGGCAACGGGAATTCTCAAAAATGTCGGGTGGGAATCAAGGCTAGGCTGCGATCATTGCATATAAAGGCCACAAAAGAGCTGTAAGAAGACTGGAGTGGGCCCTTCAAACTAGGCACCAGAAATCAACAAATCAGCTGTCATTGTCGTCCTTTAGTCCCAAACCAGGAAACATAACTCTCCATTTTAAAAATTACTCAAAAACTCAAACTAAAAAAAATCCCATAAAAATTTGGCAACCATGAAACTTCTGGTTTCTGATCCATTAAAAATGGAAAGCATACTCCCTCAATTTTTTGAAAAAAATGGAAATCTTCTATGAAGAAAATCTCCTCAGGATCACAAGGCAAGAAAGACATGTTGTGATACCATGTTTGAATACTTTTATATTAATGAATGACAAAAACATTGCTTAAGTAGCAAGTATTTACAATCAGATCCATACAACTTAGGATATAATTTATTATTTTAACATGGAATATATGAAAGCCTAAAATTTAAGAGCCTAAAATGATCAAATTCAAAGTATATTTTAATAGATATTTAAGATTTAGCTTGGGATTTTTTTTTAAATATATATTTATTAAAAAGTAAAGATAATTAAATAAAGTTCATAATTTTTTACGTTCAAAAGTCAAAATTTTATTTCTTAGCAATTGTCAAGTTTGACTTACTCTTCCTTATTATTTTCAGTTTATTAATCCCTCGAAATATTCATCTTTTATTAAAAAACTAATTAAAATCATGAAAGAAATATTAAGAGTCTAAGTTTATTTCATTTATTTTTACGAAGAAGAAAATAATTCTAAATAAATGAAAATACAAAAAACATACTAAATATTTGTAACATACAAAATAATATAATTATAACTTCAAAATTTAAAACCTTATATCCAAATAAATAGGATAAAACATTTATCAATCTTTCATACCAACAAAAATAAATCTCTTACATTTAGATATATAAATGTGTTAATAGTAGTTACTTAGTTCTCAAATTTGAAGCTTACCTTCACCTATGGACAACATAATTACATAATCAATAGAATAACTTCTTTAAAATTAGATTTGTATATTAGAAACCTGGCAATGTTAAGAAATTACAAATATCTTCTAATAGATGTTTAATTTTTTTTTTTAAGTTACATTATGATTCACTAAAAAATTGATAAACTAACGACTAAATCTGATTCATAATATTTTATTTTTAAATCATGAACTATATTGCTTATCTAAACTTTAAATAATTTTATTTGTTAGTAATTGGCACATCATTCATTTCAAATCTCTCACCTTTAATAAAAAAATTATAATTAAAACTATTAAATAAATATAAAAAGCTAAATTATTTACATTGAGAAAAATAATCTTAATGTTAAGAAACTGTGAAATTGTTTACAAATGCAAAAATTATTCATTTATTTTCTGATTTTTTATCTAACATAATAATAAAACTTTAGTCAAGTTAAAACTGGAAATATTTAAGTTCGGGCTCTGGCTCTTCTTTGAAAGGTCCAAGGTTCAAACTGTGGCATGGGCGAGTGTGTGAGGGGGTGGGTGTGTGGTGGTTGTGTGTTAAATTCCCTATTGATAAGCATAGCCTTTTTAAAACTGAGAGTTATGCTTATCAATAAGGTATTCTTATAAATAGGGTATTTACGACACTGTCACCACACACCCACTCCCTCACACAATCTTTGAACCTTGGACCTCCCAAAGAAGAACCATAACCCTAACTATTATACTGTTTTCATGGGACTATAATTTTTTTCAACTTTCTATAGAAGATCCAACTATTTTAAAAATTCAACTATGAATTATTGGTAGTAATTAAGGTCAAGTGGCCTCTGGTGGGTGCTTCGAGGTTGGGTTTGTTATTTTTGTGGTCTTTCTTCTTCCTATTTGTGCCTTGTTTATCTCTCCATGGGCCCTTAGGGCCATGGTTTCTACATCTAACCCCAAAGTCTTACTCTACTTGGGTCCTGTGTTTCTACTTCTCTAGTCTGAGTCTGGGTGGATCTCTTTTGATAGCTACAAGAGTCACATGTTGTCAATATTTTTCAGTAGCTACTTTGACTTCGTGGTTGTGGTCTAGTTCAATGTTGATTGTGTTGTTCTTTTATCTATGGGGGCAGTTGGCTAGTCTAGTGGTCTATTCATAGTGTTTGGGAGTCCCTCTCTGTTCTTGTTTGATGGTTTACTAATCATTTTTTCTTTTACTTTGATGGCTGTTGCATTAGTATGGGCAAGTCTAAATCCTACAAACAAAAGTTAGTCTTCCCTAAGTCTATGATTGAACTTGTCTTTCTCTAATGATGAGGAGGTAATCGTTATTCTTAAGAATGGGGTCTGTTGGATTGTATACAAAAATTTCATGGTCACAACCCTATTTTGTCGAATTAGATGGCGAAATCTTGGAAGGATGGTTGTGTCCGAGTGGGCTCTTGGATCTTTTAATTTTTGGTTGATTTGGTGGGCCGTGCTACGAGGATTCTTTTGGACGGTGTTGTGCACAATGAGAGGCATTCATCGATGCAGGAGATAAGGTTCTTCTTGGATGAATATGAGTTCTTATCGTAATCCTAAAACAGTTTTAGTGCTAAGAACCTCTTGGGTCCATGGAATAGAGTGGTTAAAGTTATTATGGACTACTTCAGTGTGGACATTACTTATGAGGTGGTGCAAAGCTTTCATGCAATGTTTTTGAACTACTTGAGAAGACAGTGATGGATGAACATACCTGAATTTTTGTATAATTCGTTCAATAGATCTATGTTGGTTGTTCAGGAAGGCAAGGGAAAGGTTCTGCTGCATCAGGGACTAGAGCTTATTCTCTTTGAGCATGCCGCATTGAAAAAAGGTATTTGCAGCCGATGAAATTCTTTGCTCTCTGAATTTTATTCCTATTCAAGTCAAAATTGTTACGTTGATGGTGTCATATGATGATGTTGGATCTGAGGATGAGTTGAGCCACCCACCTTCACGTGATTTCATGTCAGGGAAAATGGTTAAGGATTTTGAGTTGATCATGGGTGTTTGGGGATCCCCGGCTCAACAGGTTTTTGATGACGACGGGAAGACACAGCTAGTTTCTTTAGCTTTTATCCCTCCTAAGGAAGGGGACGGTGCTTTTATGAGTAATTTGGGAACTCGTAGGTCCACTCGCATCAGTGATAAGAAATGTAGTTCTGGTCAGTATTCCCCTAGCTCCAAATCGTAGGCTCTTAATGAGCGAATTGAGATCCTTCCTAAGACGGTGTCGAAGGATAAACTAGTGTATTACATGTATTCCCTCGACAATTTTGTGACTAAAAAGAACAATATTCTTCATAAGCTTTGGTTAATGGAGATCAAACAGCGCGTGATTTGGAGCTCCATTAAGATGACGTTAGATTTTGAGGAGGAGACGACCCAATTGTCTAGTGGGATCATCTCGGAGGTGGACGTCGTGTTGTAGAACCACCTTGGTTCTTTACGGTTTTCTCTGATTCTTTGGATGTTTTGACCCTTCTGGGTTTTGGTGTTTTTCTTTTATTTTTGGCTTTTGTTTGGGTTGTTTTGTGCTTTTAAGCACTGGTTTCGTTTCTATTTTTCTCTGTAGTAAAAGGTTTAGGGACCCCTTTCAAAACTCTCTTCCTTTAATATTATCAAAAAAATAAAAATTAAGGTAAAGTGGCATCACCATAAACCCAAGGATGAACTCAACTTAAACTCGAATATTGATAAATATCACATTTTACTAATAACTTTGAGATAACCACTCTTATTATCAAGTATAAGTATATGTTGAATACTTAAACCATGAATATTAAAAAAAATTACACAATTTAATTTATTTTTAAGTTAACATATCTTTTATATGTAAAAACATTTTTAATATTATAAAAATACATATAAATATTTATATAACTAGTATAAGTTTAGCTATAAATTAAGATCTATACGAGAGTGAAATAGACGAGATGTTTGACAAAGTAGACTTCCTTATAAATTAAGATCTATACGAGAGTGAAATAGACGGGATGTTTGACAAAGTAGACTTCCTTAACAGAAGGAAAATCTAAAAGAAAACCACCTCAATGCACCAATCATAATCAGTGAACCATCAAATTTTTAAGCCTTGACCCCAAGATTTGAATGATCCCTTGGGGGTGGGACCACTTTTTATAAAGACACTGCAAGGTGGTCCAACTCTGTCAATTTACAACGCTTTAACTTCACAGACGGAATTACAGCAGCAGACCACTGCCCAATTCTAGAGGCACCATATGACGATGCTTCACCTACAATGCCACCATATCCGACGACATGACCACAACTCTAAAGGCACTTCATTTGATAATAACAATCATTTTTTAATGATTGATTGCTTGGGCAATCAATATGTGTCTCGCAAGATTGTCGGTAAACCAACCAGGTGTACGGATGTCACTATATTAACGGTAGGTTCGAAAGAAACCAGTTAACCCTGATGCAAGAAATTTTCGCTGCGTTTATCATCGCATATATTTTAACGCCCATAGACAATGAGGTCTAGTGAAGCGGTAAGAGAATTTTCGCGCCGTCTATTATATCATCCATGACTGAGAGATCTTACCAAGTGATAAGTAAAACAAATCATTTCAAAATATTCACAAAGTGTTCGACGATAAGGTCCAGTGTCCATGGCCTTAAAGAGAAATACCTAGTCGTCCATTTCCTCCAAATATTCAGGAGAGGAGAGATTGTTTTTTAAAATGTAAGTAAAACATAATAATTTTATTTAAAGGAGACCCCTTAAAACTAATGGGACGCACAAGAGATTTACATAAGGTGATCTGCAGATGATCTGCAGCTTATATGCAGTTGCAAGTTCAGCTGCCATTCTGAAGAGGGGGAGAAAAAACATTCCCTTTTCAGAAATTGCAGAATAAATTACAACACCTACGCAACATTATATCTCGTTGCCTTATACCTACAATGTCGTCATTCAGACTTAGGAATTACAGAGCATATAGGCTTAATCATAATGCTCATGAGAAATACCCGTTCTTTTCTCTTTGCGTTTCTCCTGGAGAAATTCGTGCGCTCTCTGATACTCCACAACGGCCCTGATGAGGGGCCATAATGAGAATTCGGGCCAAAGAACCGGCGTGGCATAGAGCAACGAAAACGACGTCTGCCACAGCAGACAGTTGCTCAGCCTCGTCTCGCCCGAAGTCCTGATCAGAAGCTCCGGCTCGGGACAATTCGACGTGTACAGCCCACCCTCGATCTCCTCCATAATTTTCTTCTTCTTTTCCTCTTTCCCCTGGGTTTTCTGGGCCCTGAAGACAACGTCCTCCACGGCCTTCATAATCTCCTGCGTGGCGGTGTAAGGCGCGCAGATATTCAGAACGGCCATATCGTTGCCTCTCGAAAACTCCATCGATTGCTCCACAGCCCTTCGCACGCGCTCCGGTAAGAGGCCAAGATCTCCGAGTATCTGCACGCGAATCCCATACTCTCCTCCTCCTCCTTGGACCTCCGGAAATTTTCGATGAGGTCCTCGTTGGTTCACCATGCTCTCCTCCTCGATGAGGGCCTCGAGCTTCTGGTGCATCAGATTCATCAAGGTATCCACCTCCTCCTTGGATCTCCGGATATTCTCGATGTTGAAGGCATAGACGCTGACGTATTTGATCCCCAGGTCATAGCAGTCTCGTAACGTGTGCATGAGAGTCTTGTAGCCAAACTCGTGGCCCTTGGATTTGTTCATGTTCCGCATCGTTGCCTATCTCCTATTGCCTGAAGGTGCGATTTGCGATTTTAATTTCCAGTCGCCGTCAGGAGGCGATGCACGGACTGCGCCGGGGCCCGGAGGAGAAATAACTCGGCGAGCGAAGTGCGGTCGTCGTCGTACCACGAGCGAAGTCCGTCACTCACGAGCGCAGTGCGGATTGCACTGGGAAATGGGCGAAGTCCGTCACTCGCGAGCGTAGTGCAGACTGCGCTGGGAAATCGGCGAAGTGCGGACTTCGCACTTTCAATATGCGAAGTGCGGATTGCGCAGCGAAGTACGAACTTCGCCGGATGACGAACTTCGTCGAACGCAGGAGGGAAGTCGGCAGTCGGTGGTAGTGTGCGAACAGCGCAAGCTGACAAGCTTCGCTTGCGCACTCGGGCTGCGCTCGGATCTCGGGCGCAGTCGGACTTCGGCAGCGAAGTTGGAAAGGCTTCTCTGAGACTTGCCCAACTTCGGCCTTGCAGTCTTTTCTTGACTGTAGTCTTGCACGGCTGCCGCTGGGTTTGCCTGGCTTGGCAAGACCCGTATGAGAGGAGAGAAACGCTGGAACAGAGAACAATAAACTTTAGCACAATAAAACTGTAAACCCTAAAGATGCTTGAAACGATTGCAAACTTTATTCATATGAAACTAGATTTATAGAATTCCTCAACCGAGGAAATAACAACATCTGCAAGCTACGCTGCAGGATAAACTAAAAGGGGAAATGTTGAGTCTGCTGCTCAGACATTAATTAGCTAAGCCACACTGCTCACTAAATCGCTCGCCCTCCTTTTTATGTTCTATTCACGAACTTCTCTCTTTCATCCTCTCTTTGTCTGAAGACCCGAACTGCCTTTTATAGTCGCAGGGAGAGGAGGATAAGGGTTATCCTCTGACAGGTTTGGATAAGGGTTATCCTCTGACAGGCCCTCAACTAGGGTTTTTGACTAATCACCGACTTGGCATTAATTCCTGATTGGATCTGTCAGTTGTCAAATCTATCAGAAGGTAGGTGCGACATCATGTCACACTTTTGCCGGGATCCTGGACTACGGGAGCGCAGTCCAACTTCGCCCATGTCTGGAGCGCAATCCAGTTTCGCCCAAGGTTCGGAGCGTAGTTGGGCACAGGCGTGAAATCTGGGTTAATATTTCTAACACCCTCCTTTAAACCTGATTTCACAATCTCTTTGACTCCAAGATGCTCTCGTAATCTGTTGAAGTCTTCCTCCTTCAAAGGCTTCATGAAAATATCTGCCAACTGCTCCTTAGATCTGCAAAATTGCAGATGAATTTCTCCGGACTTCACCAACTCTCTGATGAAGTCATAACGAATATCAATGTGCTTCGTCCGGCCATGGAACACAGGATCCTTTGAGAGTGTAATGGCCGAATTGTTATCACAAAAAATTGTTGTCGTGCCTTCCGAAGGATTATGCAGTTCACTCAGAACTCTTCATAGCCATACTGCCTGGCATGCGGCTGTCGTGGCAGCAACATATTCTGCTTCGGCTGTGGACAACGCAACGATGGGTTGCTTCTTGGACGCCCATGAGACTACCCCTGATCCGATATGGAAAGCATACTCGGAGGTGCTCTTTCGATCGTCGATACTGCCAACCCAGTCACTGTCTGTGAAGTCGACTAGTTCCAACTGGTCTCGTCTGGCGTAAAATAGGCCATGGTTTCACGTCCCGCTGACATAGCGCAAGATCCTTTTGCTTGCTTTCCAGTGCGTGTCCTTCAGAGTCTTAATGAAACGGTTGATGAGATTGACTCCGAACATCAGATCTGGTCGAGTTGCAGTCAAATGCATCAGACTGCCAACTAGCCTCTTGAACAAGGTTGGATCTACATTCCTCCATGTATCCAACTTGCTTAGCTTCAAACCTGTGGCTACAGGTGTGATGGCAAGTTTGTTGTCCTCCATCTTGAAGTGCTTCAGGACATCCTTCACATACTTGCCCTAAGAAATGAAGATGTCATCTGTTGATTGGTCAACTTCAATGCCGAGAAAAAATTTCATTAGCCCCATGTCAGTCATTTCAAACTCGGACTTCATGGCTATTCTAAATTGCACAAATAGGCTGCTGCTATTGCCAGTATTTATCAGATCATCTACGTATAGGCAGACGATGATGAGCTCACCTGCTTCATTTGTCTTCATGTATAGGGAGTGCTCATATGGGCATTTTTGAAACCCATTCTCCTAAAAATAGCCATCAATATGACTGTACCATAACCTGGGTGCTTGCTTCAACCCATATAGGGCCTTCCTCAGTTTCAGGACTTTGCCTTCTTGCCCTTGTATTTCATAACCGGGCGGCTGGTCTATGTAGACCTCTTCTTCCAACACTCCATTGAGGAAGGCAGACTTGACATCCATCTGGTACACGCTCCATCCTTTCTGAGCTACCAGTGCCATAATCATTCTGACTGTGTCAAGTCGAGCTATAGGTGCATACACCTCATGATAGTCAACTCCTAACTTCTTCTTGTAGCCTTTCGCCACTAATCTGGCCTTATGCCTGTCAACTTCTCCTTGGGCATTAAACTTTCTTTTATATACCCACTTGAACCCAATGGTCTTCTTTCGTGCTGGAAGATCTGTCAGCTGCCATGTTTCATTTTTTTCAATGGCTGATATCTCCTCATCCATTGCATTCACCCATTTGTGATTATGACTTGCTTCTTCAAACTCCACTAGATCACATTCAGTAAAGAGAGCAAAATCAGAATAATCTTCATCTAACTGATTACGGGTTACCTCATAAATGTCTTGCAAGCTTCGAGTCTTTGCAAGAGTCCTCAGGTTTTGAATTCTGCTTGCAAGTGGAGGTGACCGGGATGATGAGGCTGTGCTACTGTTGGCACCACTATTGCTGCTTGAAGACACAGGTGGTTGGACACTATCTTCCTCCAAGTTTACAGATTCAACAGTTGCTAGTTCAAACTGACCAGTCTTTGAATTCCAGTTCCAGGATTCATCCTCTAGGAACTTCACATCTCGACTAGTGACAAGCTTCTTCATCATAGGATTGTACAGCCTGTATGCCTTTGCTGGTTTGCTGTACCTTGTGAAGATGCATCTTTCAGCTTTGTCATCCAGCTTCTGCCTTTTCTCATCTGGAACATTTGCATATGCTATGCACTCGAAAACTCGCAAATGAGCCACACTTGGCTTCAACTTGCTCCAGGATTCCTCTGGAATTTTGTCCCTCACACTCTTGGTGGGACATCGGTTCAGCAGATAAATTGCACAACTTACAGCTTCTACCCAGAACTCATGTGGCAAACTTTTTGCCTTCAGCATGCTCCATGCCTTCTCCATGATTGTTTTTTTCTTCCTCTCAGCTACACCATTCTGCTGTGGTGTATATCTGGCAGTAAACTGCCTACGAATTCCATGCTACTTGTAGAAGTTATGGAATTCATTGGAGATGTACTCTCCACCTCCATCAGTTCTGAAAGTCTTCACATAATATCCGCTCTGTTTCTCAACCAGATCCTTGAACTCCTTAAACCTTGCAAACGCCTCTGACTTCAACTTGATTGGATAAATCCAAGTCTTCTGGTTGAAGTCATCAATGAAGGTCAGGAAGAACTTGTTGCCGGTAAGCATGGTGGTCTGCATGGGACCACAAATGTCTGAGTGCACTAGCTCTAATGGTTGTGATGCTCTCCAAGACTGTCCTATAGGGAATGCATCCCTGTGCTTCTTGCCGACCAGGAAACCTTCACAAACTTGGTTCGATTGCTCAATAAGGGGTAAACCCTTCACCATTTGCTTCTTGTGCAGTAGATTTAGGCCACTGAAACTCAGGTGACCGAGTGTAAGATGCCACATCCAGGTAGCATCCTTCTCAACTGCACTCAGAGACATCAAAGATTCATTCTAAATCTGTAGTGAAAACATTTTGTTTTTCATTATGGACACTGTTGCGATTTGTCCATTGACTTTGTCTCTGATGGAACAGACACCATCTTTGAATAGTACAATGTGCCCCTTCTACACAAGTTGTCCAACACTTAGCAGGTTGTGCTTCAACGCAGGCACATAAAAAACATCTTGAATTGTTTTTCTTTCACCGTGTCGAGTTCAGATGAGGATATTTCCTTTCCCCATAACAGGAACTTTGATGTTGTTCCCCATCTTGACTTCAGACTGGACTGTTTCATCCAGTTGTGAGAACATCTCCCTGTTCCCAGTCATATGGTTGCTGCAACCACTGTCAAGATACCAGATGTTTTTCTTGCTCTCCTCTTCAATACTACAAGTCATAAGCACATTTCCTCCTACCACATTTTTGGGTTCCTCCGTATAATGGGCTTGCTGCTAATTCTCGTTCGCCATATTCTTCCTGCATTGTGAGGCATAATGGCCGAACTTGCTGTAGTAGTAGCATTGGACCTTTGACATGTCCTTCTACTAAGATTTTCCTTGTTGATTTTTTCCAGTGCCTCTTCCTCCTTGCTGATGAAAGTTGCAACTTGGCTCAGCATCATGAGGGTTTGATCTCCCTCCTTGCTTGTTACTTCTCCCATGCCTGCTTCTACCTCTTCCTCCTTGAGAACTAGAAGCACCATGGTGGGAGTCTTGTCTGTAGTTGTCTCAGACTGAGACTTGCACCTTGAAAGCTTGCTCCAGAGAGGACTGAGTTGAGCGGCTCAGCCTCTGCTCATGTGTCTATACAGAACCCATCAGTTCATCCATAGAGAGGGTTGTCAAATCCCTCGACTCTTCGATTGCTATCACAACCGAGTCAAACTTGGCAGGCAAACTTCTGAGAATCTTCTCCATGATTCTCTGGCTCTGCACAATTTCACCATTCAACCGCATCTGGTTGATGATATCCATCGTCCGGATGAAGAAGTCGCTCATCGACTCAGACTCGCTCATCTGTAGTTTCTCAAACTCTCTCCTGAGCATCTGCAGTTTCACCAACTTCACTTTTTTGGTGCCCTGATACGAACTTGCCAGGGTTTCCCAGGCCTGCTTGGCCTTGGTGGCTGATGTAATTCGCGAGAAGATGGTATCCTCAACCACTTGTATGATGTAGAAGAGGGCCTTCTGGTCCTTCTTATTGTGCTATTTCAATAGATCCTTATCTGCTTGAAAGAGGGCGGCCAGTGCTACTGCATCTGCCGATTTTGGGTAGTCGTTCTTGACTAACTCCCATAGCTCCTGAGATCCGAATAGGATCTTCACTTGGATGCTCTAGTAATCATAGTTCTTGCCATTAAATCGCGGGATCTGCAACTGTAAGGAATTCTTTTCGAAATCCATCTTCTATCTCTACGTCACGGCTTAATCAGCTCTGATACCAATTTGAAGGTACGATTTGTGATTTTAATTTCCAGTCGTCGTTAGGAGGCGATGCACGAACTGCGCCGGGGCCCGAAGGAGAAATAACTCGGTGAGCTAAGTGCGATCATCACTGTCCCATGAGCGAAGTCCGTCACTCGCGAGCGCAGTGCAGACTGTGCTGGGAAATGGGCAAAGTCTGTCACTCGCAAGTGCAGTACAGACTGCGCTGGGAAATCGACGAAGTGTAGACTTCGCACGAAGTGCAAACTTTGCACTTTCAATATGCAAAGTGCAAATTGCGCAGCAAAGTATGAACTTTTCCGGATGACGAACTTTGCCGAATGCAAGAGGGAAGTCGACAATCGATGGTAGTTTGCGAACAACGCAAGTTGACAAGCTTCTCTTACGCACTCGGGCTACGCTCGGATCTCGGGTGCAGTCGGACTTTGGCAGTGAAGTTGGAAAGGCTTCTTTGAGACTTGCCCAACTTCGGCCTTACAGTATTTTTTTGACTGTAGTCTTGCGCGGCTGTCGCTGGGTTTGCCTGGCTTGGCAAGACCCGTATGAGAGGAGAGAAATGCCGAAACAGAGAACAATAAACTTTAGCACAATAAAATTGTAAACCCTAAAGATGCTTGAAACGATTGCAAACTTTATTCATATGAAACTAGATTTACAAAATTCCTCAACCAAGGAAATAACAACATCTGCAGGCTACGCTGTAGGATAAACTAAAAGGGGAAATGTCAAGTCTGTTGCTCAAACATTAATCAGCTGAGCCACACTGCTCACTGAATCGCTCACCCTCCTTTCTCTGCTCTATTCTCCGCTTCCTCTTTCACGAACTTCTCTCTTTCATCCTGTCTTTGTCTGAAGACCCGAACTGCCTTTTATAGGCATGGGGAGAGGAGGATAAGGGTTATCCTCTGACAGGTTCGGATAAGGGTTATCCTCTGACAGGCCCTCAACTAGGGTTTTTGACTAATTGCCGACTTGGCATTAATTCCTGATTGGATCTGTCAGGTGTCAAATCTGTTAGAAGGTAGGTGCGACGTCATGTCACACTTTTGCCGGGATCCCGGACTGCGGGAGTGCAGTCCGACTTCGCCCATGTCTAGAGCGCAATCCGATTTTGCCCAAGGTTCGGAGCGCAGTTGGGCACAGGTGTGAAATCTGGGTTAATTTTTCTAACATTGTCGTCCATGATGATGGCAACGTGCTTCGACATCGGTCCAGCAGAAACTATCCATATTAAGAAGCTCCTGAAGATCTCGTAAAGTGAATTTGCAAGAAAGGAGACGCCGTCAAATGACTATTATCCATATGGTTGTGATGTCGAGGTAAACGTGGACTGATATTTATAAATATTTTGTAAACAATGATCAATAAAAAGAGAAAAAGAGAAAGGAGACGCCAAAAAAGGCATGAGATAGGAAAGGATCAGCCATTGGAGACAATGGGCAGACCTAAGAGGTCTGCAATCTATTTCAGGTTTGACTGTCTAAAATAAGGACTTGAGAAAAGGAGCATGATTAGTGCACCACACTCAAAACTATAATTTCAATTAGAAGAGAGTCGTCAGTAACCCTAACGGGCTAAAAGAAATTAGTGGCTTTAACCTCTTCTACCTCAGAAGAGATATCGATGGTTTCTGGGGTAAGTACGTATGGTCAAGGTCAACAACATTATTTTAGAATTAAAATTATTGATATTTAATTTGACTTTTTAATATCTAAAATTTTAATTTTTTTTTTTAATGAGGAACCTTTTATATACAACATATTCGCAACATCTGATATCTAAAATTTTCATATAACACATTTTAATTAAATTATATAATTAGAATGTTTATTTAATAATTTTTAGCCATCAAATGAAAAAAAAAAATTAATAAACATTTATTTTTTATTGAATAAAATGGATAAAATTTAATAAACATTTTTTAAAGTTATTTGAAAATAATTTTTTTTTTTTTTTTTTCAAACAAAGATATTAAAGAGAAATAAAATAACAACTTTAATACTATAAATAATATTATCAATTATTATGATTATTATTTATTATTTTTTTTTAAATTTAAGTTATTAAAATAAAAATCAATTGTTAACTATTTTTATTGTTTATGTGTATGTACTAACTATAACTTTTATTATGAGTGAATTCAAAAAGGTAAATGTTTTTATTTGTAGATTTGGTAATTGTATGAGGTTGATGTCATTAAATATTACAAACTCAAATTAATTATCCTATTTAGTATCTAAGAATGTTTAAGATTTTTTTTTTTCAGTTTGATACTATTTAGTATCTAAGAATGTTTAAGATTTTTTTTTTTTAGTTTGATACTATTTAGTATCTAATAAGAATGTTTAAGATTTTTTTTTTTTTTTTAGTTTGATACTATTTCATGATAACAATTATAAGAAGGCTAGTCCTTATAATTGAAAATTTTAGTATTGAATGAGATTGAATTTTGTTTTTAGTATATAATAAATATTTATATTTAATTTATTAAATGATATTTATTTATTTATTTTATTTTTTATTTTTTAAAATGATGTAAATTTGAATCTTATCAATATTTAAGTTGTTATAATATCATTATGCAATGATGATATAATGCACATGGGATGGTTTCAATCATATAAAACTAATTTAAAATAAAAATGTTTAACTAAGCAATCTAGATAAAATGCTCCCACATCATATAAACATCATATATAAATAAATAGAACCAGTTTTGTGATGCTTTACTTTATAAGTTTATTTATCATTATCTTAATTAATGTGTACTTTTTTTAAAAAAAATAAAGGGGTAAAAATTTATTGATAAAAAGTCTGGATTACAAAGTACTGCTGAGCCCCCATCCAGGACTCAAATAAGCAACAAGACAGGCTAAATCACCAGAAAAGGTCAACTCCCAAAGAAAACCAAAAAAAACAAACCACATTAAGTCTGAACATCCTTATGGATCAAATCCCGTAGGTGTTGAGAATCCCTAGATGGGAGACTCTCCCGAGTTATCAATACTCTGAGTATCCAATAGCTCAGAAGCCCTTTTGGCCAGGTAATCAGCAACCCCATTCCATTCCCTTGGAATGTGCACAAAGGATATAAATTCGAACTCTTCACTCATTCTGAGAATCTGAATGGTCACAGAGGCCAACTGCCAATTAACATCCTCCACTCTTTTGCTGTTTAAAAGATTAACCAAAATTTGAGAGTCAGACTCACAAAGAATCCTACGCCAGCCAAGAGAAAACCCCCTTTGCAAGGCCTCAAGTATCGCCAGAGCTTCCATAAGATTGTTGGAGTGAACACCTTTATAAATGGAAAAGAAAAAACTGACCACGCCAGCAGAATCTCTCCCAACACCACCAATTCCAGCATGTCCAGGATTGCCCCTGGACGACCCATCGATATTAATTTTTAAAACTCCTCTAGGGGGCAGTCTCCATCTACCCTCTCTCCTAACCTTCTTGCTAAGTTGAGGAATCCTACTAGGGCTAGAAGAATTCACACCAACCCCAAACAAACCAAGGGCCTATCGTACCTTCTCCTCCCTAGAGTCCAAATGAGGGTCCACATCACATTTACTATGGATAGTTTCTTGAACCATACACAGGATCCTTTGCCAGATCTTTTGAACAGCCAAATGACTTCCCTAAAAAATGCGTCGATTTCGTTTGAGCCAAATCTGCTAGATGATGCAAGAAGGGCCCAAATTCCAAGCCACTTGGAGGAAGGGGGCCTTGGTCGGAGGTCTGCCTAGACTACTCCAAAACTCCACTAAGGAGAGCACATGAAAACAAGGATGGTTCCAGGCACTCCACCAACAATGCCAAATGTCTCCGGCAAGGGAGCATTGGAAAAATAAATGAGAAGAGTCATCCTCATTCTTACCACAGAGGACACATAAAGAGGGACCCTGAAATCCCCTCTTCCTCAAGTTATCCCAAGTGAGGCATTTATTACGAGCTACCAGCTAGAGAAAAAAGTTACATTTCGGCCAAGAAAATCTATTCCACACCTTTTTCCACTATGTGACAGGGAGACTCCTGAAATTTTTCTTATCAAGAACTTGATAACCATAGGCTACAGAGTAGGTTCCCTTGGGATCAGGGTTCCAAGCCAGAATGTCTTTATCCCTCAATGAAGAACAGTACCTCCCTGCAAGAATAAGAGCAAGCACCTCTCTATCCTCGGCCAATCCCCCTTGGGGCCATTCCTGCAGATCTTTCCATTTGTACATCTCCATATTTCCAAAATATTGGATTTTTTTAAAGTCCTCCACATGAGACCAGCCTGCTTCCAAGAAAAAAATGCTTAGGGAATGTAACTTGGGATATTGAGTCAAGATAGGAGGGTGGCCATCCCAAGAATCCTCCCAAAAAAGAACATCTGATCCCCGATTGCAAATCCAAAACAAACCCTACTTAATTAGATTAGCTCCTCTTTTTAGAGTGTCCCAGATAACAGAACCTTTCCCAACCAAACTGGCTCTAGGGATATCTGCCTCAAAAATACCTCTCAAGTATTTATAAGATAATATTTTAGCCCAAATATGATCTTGAGAGGTACACCATCTCCAATAAAGTTTCGTAGCCAAAACCTGCCCAGAAAGAGTTGCTTGTCGCAACCCAAGGCCTCCCTCTTGAACTGGCCTACAAATGGAATCCCATCTAACCAAACTCCATTTAGATTGATCAAGTTTGCCAGACCACAAAAACTGTCTTGACAGAGCATCCATGTCCTTGATGAAACGAGAAGGAGTTGTTTGCACAAAACATTTGTAAATGGGTAAATCTTGAATAATAGATTTTAAAAGCAATACTCTACCTGTAGAGGATAGCCATTTGACAGTCCAGTGATTTACCTTCCTTCTAAACTTATAAAGTATAGACTGCCAAGAAGATCTAGGTAGAGGATGAGATGAAATCGGGATCCCAAGATAAATGAAGGGGGAGTCCTCGACTGGAATCTTAGAATGTGAGCAATATTGGCTTGAATAAGAGGGGGGTATTGAAGAAGAAAATAAAGGACTTGTCCTCATTAATCACCTGTCCAGAAGCACCAAGATATATGTCAAGAGACTATCTAATGTTTCCAGCTTCCTTGATAGTGGCAACTCCCAACAAAGCAGTATCATCAACAAATTGAAGGTGGAAAAGAGGTGGCAAACTGTTATCCCACTTCCACCCCTGAATGAGACCATGCCTAACCTGAGACTTGAGTAATCTTCCCAACCCTTCTGCCATAATGATAAACAAATAAGGAGATAGAGGATCTCCTTTCCTCAATCCCCTTGAGGCCTCAAATAGCTCCGTAGTCTCGTTATTAACAAGAACAGAGAATGAGGAAGAAGAAATACAACTCATCACCCATCTAATCCATTCCTCCTCAAAGCCAAAAGCAGTAAGAACTTTTTGAAGAAAGGACCATCTAACTCTGTCATAGGCTTTTGCCATGTCCAACTTAATGAACATAGTTTTCTTCTTAGAAGTTTCCATTGAGTGAATAGCTTCTATAGCAATAAAAACCCCATCCATGATTTGTCGGCTAGCAAAAAACCCACCTTGCTCCTCAAAGATGATTTTGCTCAACCATATCTTCAGCCTCTCAACAATAATTTTTGTGATGATCTTATATACAACATTACAGAGAGCAATAGGCCTAAACATATCCAAGGAATTCGCTCCTTCTTTCTTGGGAATAAGCACCACAAAGGTAGCATTTAGGGCCCTTAGCATCTGTTTGTTCTTTTGGGACTCACGGACCACTTCCAAAAGGTCAAATTTGATTAACTCCCAAAACTCTTGATAAAACTCAATCGAGAATCCATCCGGACCCGGGGCTTTCCCATTTTTCATCTTGAATACAACACTTTTCAGCTCCTCAAGGGAAATTGGATCCATCAAGTGCTCATTCATCTCTCTAGAAACAATCGAGGGAATACAATTTAGAATAAGTTTTTCTTCCTCATCATCTGAGAGGGCATCCTCCTTGAAGAGAGAGGAAAAATACCTCTTAGTCTCTTCTGAAATATCCCTAAAAGAAGAAAGTAGGGCACCCTAAGAATTAACAAGAGAGGTAATCAGGTTACCATTACGACGAGCCTTAACAGAGTTATAAAAGAAGGTTGTGTTCCTATCCCCTTCCTGAAGCCAATCTACTCGACCTTTTTGTTTCCAAAAAATTTCTTCCCTCAGTTTCCATTCAGCAAGGTCTTTTACAGCTTCAGATTCCTCAACAAGAAGCTTCTCTGTGAGTCCCTGATCTCTAATCTTCCTTTAGGTTTCTTCCACCCTCCTAAGAGCTGTCATCTTAACCAAGGAAAGGTTCCCAAAATTTAGTCTATTCCATCTCTTCAATTTATTCTTAACAAATTGAAGCCACTTCATAAAGGAGTACATAGCAGTGCCATGAGGAGGTTTGCCATTAGTCCACCAGCCTCACATGAAATCATGAAGCTTAGGATCTCGTAGCCACATAAGTTGAAACTTAAATGAGGGATTATTTTTTAGCCCTAACTCCAGAGTAGAGAGTTTGATAGGCCAATGATCAGATCCTCTACCCTCCAGAATCGCAGAACTAGCACTTCTATTATTGCCAATCCAAAAACTAGAGATCAAAAACCTATCCAGTTTCTCTGAAATGGAATATTCCCCACATCTTCTATTATGCCAGGTAAATATGCCATTATCCGGCTTGATGTCAACCAAGTTCAAGGCCCGGATATGAGCATTGAAGACAGAAGAAAAAGGCTCAAGACGATCAATCCCACCACGTTTTTCCTCCAGAAAAGTGATAGAATTGAAGTCTCCAACCAAAATCCATGGGTACAGGGGAGCCAGACTTCTCACAAAGCCAATGTGCTCCCATAAATTCACTTTACCATTGTAATCAATAGGAGCATACACGTTTGTAAGTAGGATGGTCTCACCATATTCATTATCATGCCCGATCATCGAAATAGACCACCTGCTAGAAATCTAGGTAAGAGGAGAGATCTTAACTGGATCCCATAAACAAGCAAGACCACCAGCATATCCACATGCACCAATACACTGACATTGCCCCTTTCTCCACAACTTGGGAGCAATATTGAACAAAATATCAATAGCTAATTTAGTCTCCTGAATAAAAACCACATCCGAAGAATGAACACGAATCAAATCACGAACGACTTTTTGTCTGGGGATGTTGTTCAACCCCCTTACATTCCATGAAAGTACAATCATTTTTGGGGGTTATAAAAATGGGAATCCAATGTTCTCACCAAACCTGACTCTACCAAAGTCTCCCCCATTAACTTAATTTTATCCTGGTCTTTCTTCTGACCCACCTTCATATTCTTATTTGAAGCATTTTTTTTTATTGTTTTATGCTGCAATCCCAGCACCGAAGGAGTTTTACAGTCCATGGATGACTACATCAGTGCCTGGGTAGGAGAGGGCATGTCTAAATCTATGCCATTTTCTAAGATAACTTCACTTCCAGGGCTAGGGCCAACCATATCACCTATACTCGAAACCAAAGCCCTTTGTTCTTCATTTAAACCCCCTATATCTGGTTCCCTTGGTTCCACCTCATGAAGAGACAACTGATTTGGTCCTGTTATATCTATAACAGGTAGCGATGTTTCAGGTATCTCCATGCACTAATCAAGATTCTCTAGAATTTCAAAACGGTTGAGCTGAGCATCTGGCTGGTTATCCTTAATGTCTCTTTTTGCCTTTCTTCCTTTGTTTCAAGGTTTTACCGTAACAAAGCCTTCCTTATCCGGATCCCCCTCCTTTATCGGGGCTTTTCCTTTATCCATATTTTGTACAGCTCGAGAGGTTCCAGGATTAGAAGCCACAAGTAGGACAAACTTAGGGCATTTTCTTTGTAAGTGGCCATATTCATGGCAAATCCAGCAACGAAATGGGAGAGCTTCATAGTCAAGTTTTTGAACCCATTTGGTTGATCCGAACTGTATTTCAATAGAATATGGAATAGGATTGTTTAAATCAATTTCAACATAGATACGGGCAACAGAGATTACCTTTTTATCCAGATGTCTGTCGTGACGGCCCAACCGACTTCCCAAGTAGAAGGGCAATCATATGCAAGATGTCATTTCTCCAAAATTCCAATGGGAGCCACGAAAGTCGAACCCACACTGGAACCCGTGACGGCCGCTCCTCTGATGGGTTGAAACCCACATGCCAGGGTTTAAGAAAGAGTCCCGCTTGGTTACGAAAATAGGGACCTCCTTCAAATGCTTTGTTACGATCCGCAAGACAAGAAAAAACCACCATAAAATAGTTGTTTGCACTCAGCATCACCTCCACATCACCTTTAGGGTTCCAAGTCTTCCTAACCCAATCCTCCACAAAGGGAAGAGAAATTCGGATGCCCATAAATTTACCAATATGTTTGGTTAAATACTCCACATCTTCTGCCACCGAGTCTGGTTGAACCACTAGAACCGGCCTGGCTTCACATCGTTCCAAACATCCATTGTTTTTTAACAAGCGATTCCTGGCATGCAATGGGAAATCCTGTTCCTTCCAATCATTTTTAAAAGAAATACCAGCCCTAGCATGCACGCTCTGTGACGGACCTGATGCCATCACTACATTCCTCCAGTTGTTCATACCTCCTCCAGAAACTGCTGCCATCCTCGCAAAGCCCACTAGATAGGTCTCAAAAAAAAAATTCTAGTCTAATTAATGTGTACTTAGTAATATATAGATATTTATATATTTTAATTAACATAAAAACTGAAAGTGTATAACAATAAATTTGATGATGTATTTTTTAATTTAAAATTTAAAATAAAAAACAAACTTAAATTTATAAAAATTCCCTACTTCAATAAATAAATAAATAATTTTAACAATTTTAATATAAAATTCTTTAACCTAAAATAATTTGTTTAACCTTTCCACAAACTCCCTTGAAGTAACACTCTAATGATGACTATTTAGACTTTAGTCATTGTGTCACTTTAAAACACTTACAAACTTTGTTTAATTTTTCAATTAAAATTCTAACAATTAAAAAGAAAAAAAAACATCAAGACAACTTATTAGTCTTATCAACCTCAATTTCCGTAAATCCTTTATTCAACTTGTGCATTAAAACACCAACACCCTTGGGAATCGGATCGATTAGTTTAGAAGTTGGAAAAAATGCTCACCGAGTAAATTTACAATGTTCCACGTAGCTTTAGTCGTACAACCCTTCGAAATCTGGACGAGTGTCCTTGCCAACAAGGCACAAGATAAAATTTCTGATGGACTATACGACACGTGACGAGATGACCATGACCAAGAAGGGGCCTTGCTTTTTTGGCAACGAATCTCGTCGGGTTGTTATAATCTTTTTTGAAGATTACAATGATGTGTGCGCCATACCAAATCTCCATCAGTAACCAATTTGTGTCCTATAACTTTCAATATCTCCATCAGTAACCAATTTGTGTCCTAAAACTTTCAATATCAGTAACCAATTTGTGTCCTAAAACTTTCAATATCGATCGACAACTTTTTGTTTTTAAAGTAAAAATCTTCTAAGCTTTCTCGTATGATCTTTTGCAATTCTTCTCTCTACACTCTATCTCTATCATCTCCATTGGCATCTACCATCCGGGCAAACCAACTACAAATTAAAATTAATCGCATATTAAAAATTATTAGAAGTGTGTTTGACAATAAGCTGCCTTATACAAATACAAAATCAATATTATTTATACTCTACGGACTAAATGGCAGACAGATAGAGTCTATGAAGTGGCGTGACTCGAAAGCAAGGAAAGAATTTAAAAATACCTTTAAAAACTCAATATTAAGGAATTATGAATAGTTTATGCTTGCTTTTTTATCCGGTTTAAAACCTGTCGACCTTGGTTTATATTTAGTTTATGAACAAAGGCGGGCAATAAATATATATATATATATATATATATATATATATATATATATATATTCGGAATCTAAAAATAGTTTTTGAACATTTAATGGTAAAAAAAAAATATAATGTTATTATTAATCTTTGCTTCCAAAGTCTTTTTTGCTAAATTAATTTGGTTGGAAATGGATTGACCATAGTGAAAGGTGCAAGTTTCTTGGAATGCTTTTTGTTTTTCACTCCTTCCTTTCTTTCCTTTGTTTTTTGGTAATTTGTAATTATCATATTTGAGAAAAAGTTATAACAATTGCTTTCAAAACTGTTGTATTTAGCAAGCAAATTCCATGTTTGCTTCAAGTTGCTCATTGCAATCCATGTGTCGTACTTCTCTTGTTGGGCTCCCTCCAAAGCTTCCTACAAGAAGCTTGAAAAACTTCCTACCATAATCTTGAAAAACTTCTTAGAAACTTTTTATGGGCTTTCCTTTGAGCAAGGGAGAGGCTTTCATATTATTTCTTGGGAATTTTGTTGTCTCCCACATGACTCTTGGACTCTTGGACATCCATCACTAGGGCTTGTCCTTTGTGCAAAATGGGGCATTCAAGCCTTGGAAGGCAATGGAGCCAATAATGTTTTACTTTGTCACTATATTGTTTAAGACACTCCATATGGTCGATACGCCTAGAAGGAGCTTGTCCTTCAGACCATCCTTGCTCTGAGGGTGCACGTACAAATTTAAGGAACGTTTATTGCCAAAAGTATCTGGAACTGACCATTTGCCAAGGTCCCATGGATTCATGCTTTAAAAATATTTAAATCAAGGGATTCAAGTGGTTTTCGACCTCTTTTCCAAAGCAACAAAACCTTGGATTTCTTGGTTTAAAGCCAAAGACAAATTTAGATTGGCTAATCTAGATATAAAATCCTTCCAAGCGATTGTGGACTCTATCACTTCATAAATGCTTCATAAAATTACGATTAGATCCTCTTAACCCTATGGATAAACTAGAAATGGTTTTGAGATACCCCATTTTAGAGGTACAAGCCCAACAAAGGATACACATGGCTTTTGCCTCATCTCTCGATGGTGCAAATACTCAATGATAGATGGAGACTATAGTTTACCAATAGAATTTGGCAATGCAAATTTTAAATTTTTTGGTCCACCATCATGGAACCCAAGCTTACCCATTTTTCTTAGTGTATCCTCTATCAAGGTATCCCTTGGCAAAAAATTGGTTCATTTAGAGATCACCGACCCATGATGCCCATTCTATGGGAAAGATGAAAATATCAAACATTTCTTTTGGTTTTATCCTAGAGCTCAATCTACATAGATATAGATTCATGATTTCTTCAAGCCTCTCAAACTTGAACCTTTCTCTTGGCCCATGATTCTTTTGAGTGACTAGCCCAACATGCAAGACAAATACACCTAGCTATGGCATAATTTTAAAGTGGAGATTTTATTTGATATATGAAAATATAGAAATGTAGCTATTTTCCTAGAGCATTTGTTGATAGACATTTGTCATTGACTACTAAAACTAAAATTTCTTCTAATGTGATTTAATAGTTCTAGGTATGAGTGAATAAGATGGTGTTGGAGGTGACTCATTTATATAATCTTGTGGACCAGTAGGTTAATGCCCCATGCACAATGAATTGTGTTCTATGAACCTTTTTTGATGCAAGAGCCAATCCCACAACCACCACAGTTAAGATTTACAATCTCCTAGTCGAAGTCCTCAATATAGAGCTAGGACTAAAATCAGTCACCACCTCATCTCTCTCTACCCTATGATAGGGAGCATAGGGATGGAACAACAACAACAAGTTTCCTCGTGAAAATATTTCTCCTGTGTTGGTTAGATTTGGGTTGTTATAGTTGGTATCAAAGCTCTAGGTCATAGGACTAGCAGCTTCCATGGAGTAAAATTTAGGATTGGTCAAACTTGATATATGAATTTTGGAATGAAATATTTTCCATTAGGGATGACATGTTACGTGGAGTAGAAATGACCATCAATATTATTAGTAGATGATAATACTCTACTATTAGTTCATGGATGATGAAACTAACTAGGGGTTAGAAGTGCAATTAGAAGAAGAAAATGTAACCTAACATGACCCATATTTTGTGTGGACAATAACTATGGCACCAATATTGAGGAGAGGAAGATGAGGATCTTTCCAAATACCAAGGAAATCTAGATAGGACAACGTCAAGGCTAGATCCCAAGGAGAGAGTTTGGAAAATTCAAACAGAGAGGTGAAAATTCAAATAGCTGCAGTTAACTGGCAGACTTGTCGAGGTTTGACTTTTTGCCAGTCAAACCTGCTATTCACCTCACCCTAGGGTGAATGCTGATAATCGTCCCTGGGTGGGACGAGTAGGGAGCAAAGTGCCAAAAAGGTGCCAAATTGACCTCTGAGCTTCCAAACTATTGTGGGAGTGGTTAGGTGTTGGCAATTTTGGGTACCTTGGGTACATTGCCCTTGCTCAAGTGTTGATGTTGTCATTGATGTCAAAGAGCGGAAGGGTTTTTGTGAAAACCAAGGCAGACTAAATTATAGGTTTTGTTTAAATCCATGGTCAGCAGTTTTGAAATGGGTTTTTCTTAAAACCCAAGTTAGCTCTTTGTTTTGTTGAAAAAGGTGCTCCGATGATGAAGATATTTAATTTTAAATATCCATTTTAAATTTTATTTATTTATTTAAAATTTAAATTAATATTTTAAAATTAAATTAAAGTTGTTCATCGGCTTGTTTTCAAATCCGACATTGCTAGGGTTTTGCAACGGATCAATTAGGGTTTCCTGCTGACAAAGCAAGGTTAAGCAACCGAAAAATTCTAGGGTTTCATGTTGACCTAATTAGTTTTGCAGCCGACATTCTTAGGGTTTCTCAGCTGACATTCTTCTAGGGTTTGTTCCTAAATTTTCTTCTATAAAAGGAGGGCTTCTTCGAGTTTGAAATATGGGGTGTTAAGATAAAGTGCAAATGCGAGCATAGTGTTTGTGAAAGTGAAGTTCGTGTTGAGCAGAGAGCGAGTCGTTTCGATTCGAATGAGAGCGAAGTGATAGTTCTTTGGAGTTGCAATAAGGTGTGCATTGCGATGAGATAATGTGCGAAGAGCGAGTAGAGTGACTTATGCGAAGATAAGAGTGCGATGTGCAGAAGTTGTGTTCTAAGTCTGAAGTGACAGTGCGTAGTTTATAGAAGTGATTGATCATCTAAATGCAGCAGAGAGTGCAAAGAAGTACAAAGAAGAGGTGGAATAGTGCGACTCATTTTGCGCAAAAGTAGCAGAATGCAGAAAAACAACAGACCATGAAAATTGAGGTGAAAGTTTTATTCTGTAATTTTTATTATTGTCTTCCAAGTTGTTGCTTGGATTAAGGGGTTGGTGCATCTTTCCAGTAGGTGCTGGTAAAATAGGAGTTGGTGCTCCATTATGTTGAAGCAGATAAAGTTAAGGGGTTGGTGCTCCTTCCAGTTGGTGCTTGGTAAAGGATTATGTAAAGTTGTAGCTTTGCATTGACTGGATTTGGATGGTAGTCCAAGCAGTCTTTTTGAGGAGTAGCCACATTGGTGAACCTCGTTAAAATGTTGTGTTATGTGTGATGCTTTCTTGATGCATTTAGTATCTCTTTTATCTGCTTTAAACTGCTGCTGGTTTTAAAATCATATGTTTTAGAAATTTTAAAGAACACACTCGATTCACCCCCCTCTCGGTGTCATTGTGATTACAACAATTGGTATCGGAGCAAGGTTCCCAATTTTGGCTAAATCGATCGGGGTTGATCTTGGATTAGTACACAATGGCTAAGAAGAATAGATCCTCATCCAAAAAGGCATCCCGACCGGTTTCGGTTCCTATGGTTGAGAAAATTGAACCGAGAAATGGCAGAAGGAATGAACTTCGAAGTTGAAGAAGTTGAGGCTAAAGTTGATTTAGAGGGTGAGCTAGTGTCTGCCCTTACGGAATGGGAATCGGAGAAAAAGAAGAATGAAAAATTGTCAAGGAAACTTAAGGATGCAAACAACATAATTGCTAGTTTAAAAATACAGACTGAAGAATACAAGAAAATGTTTGAAGATTTGGAAATACAGGTATCCATGAAGATAGACCACTGCAGCAAATTGGAAGAAGAAAATGTGAGTCTTCGAATACAGATACAAGAGCTGGATCGAAAAATCAACTGTCATGTAAAACGTGAAGAAAGCTCGATGAAATTGGACAAAATTTTGAGCGATCAAAGATCCATAGGTATCAAATTTGGTCTCGGATTTTTTGAAGGAGAATCATCAACTGGACCAAAAGCAAGCAATGTTGAAAGTGAAAAGAACAAAGACAAGAATCAGGCAAAAGAAAGATATAATGCCAGACTCGAAATAGCAGTTGACAATGATGGCTTTACTAAGGTCACACATCAAAAGAATAGAAGATCCAAGGCTCCAGCAACAACCTAGCCAAGACCATCTTTCAGGTTTAATCATTATTTCTATGGTTTTTGTTTCAAGTGTAATGTTTATGGGCATAAAATTGTTGACTGCAAATACAACGTAGGTCCAAGAAGTTTCACTAGTAGAAATGCATTTTCTCCTTTAATGAGTTATGCAGTAGAGTGTTTTAAGTGTCACAACTTTGGTCATATTGCCAGAAATTGTTGTAGTATGTCTGTTTCATATCAACCTCATGAAAGCAGATTTCAACCGTATAGAGCAAAACAAAATAGAATTTATACTGAAGGATATGTGCAAAATTCTAAAAAGGGGAAGTCACGACTAGAACCCAATACCACAGTTAAAACAGAATGGAAACAAAAAGAATGAATCTCAGGAAAGAACAAGATTCTTTAATAGTGCAGACAACTTTTAGAGCTCAGAATAAACATGTTCCTTGGATTCTTGATAGTGGTTGCTCAAGTCATATGACAGGTGACAAACAGAAATTCAAAAATCTACAAAAGTATGAGGGTGGTTCTATAAAATTCGGCAACAATGACGGAGCCAAAATAATAGGTAAAGGAACGGTCAAAATTAGTGAAGGAAAGATCAAGTCAGAGGAAGTTTTATATGTGGATGGTTTGAAACATAATCTATTGAGTGTGAGTCAAATCTGTGACAAAGGACATGAAGTAGTTTTCAAGAAGCATGGTTGTGAAGTCAGAAAAATAAATAGCAGGAAATTAATAGCAACCGACTCAAGGACGTCTGGCAATCTGTACACACTCTCAGAGTTTTCAGAAGGTATGTGCTTCATGGGACAAGAAGAAGAGAACTGGTTGTGGCATAAGAGGCTTGGACACATAAGTTTTGATAATCTGGTAAGAATTAGTGCTAAACAAGTAGTGAGAGATATTCCAATCATTAAAAAACCTGCAAATAGTGTGTGCTTCATGTCAGAAGGGTAAATAGACCAGAGTTTCATTTAAAACAAAAGAACATCACACTAACAGGCTTGGTCAAAACAGGTTTAGTCAGAACTGGCTTAGTTAGAACATGTGGATTCAAATAATAGGTATGCCTAAAATAAACAACACTATTACTTGTTATAAGTGCAACAATAAAAGTCACACTGTCAGACAGTGCAGAGTTGAAATTCCAGGATATAGGAATAGGAACAGTGGCATGATCAGGTCCAAGGATCAGAACAATGACAGGGAACAAGAATATGGTCAAAGAGTTCAAGAGAAGACCCGACAAGGAAGTTATAGACATTGATGTTGATCAGTGCCTAATGGGAGTTTTACTCCCACCCCAGAATTAATCACCTCATTAGGAGGTGGGGGAGAGACTAAGCTAAGTGGCTCATTCTTAGTTTCGAGCCCCAAAGGTGGCCCTTTGCCATTGATGACAAAGGGGGAGAGATATGAGTAAGGGGGAGAGCTTCAAGTGAAGAGGAAAGTTTCAAGTCAGGGGGAGCAAAACTTCAAAGAGATTTATTTCAGTTTTGTCTCTTGAAGATGTGTTTTTAGTAAAGAGTTGCCATCAATGACAAAGGGGGATATTGTTGGCAATTTTGGGTACCTTGGGTACATTGCCCTTGCTCAAGTGTTGATGTTGTCATTGATGTCAAAGAGCGAAAGGGTTTTTGTGAAAACCAAGGCAGACTAAATTATAGGTTTTTTTTAAATCCATGGTCAGTAGTTTTGAAATGGGTTTTTCTTAAAACCCAAGTTAGCTCTTCGTTTTGTTGAAAAAGGTGCTCCGATGATGAAGATATTTAATTTTAAATATCCAGTTTAAATTTTATTTATTTATTTAAAATTTAAATTAATATTTTAAAATTAAATTAAAGTTGTTCACCGACTTGTTTTCAAAGCCGACATTGCTAGGGTTTTGCAACGAATCAATTAGGGTTTCCTGCTGACAAAGCAAGGTTAAGCAACCAAAAAATTCTAGGGTTTCATGTTGACCTAATTAGTTTTGCAGCCGAAATTCTTAGGGTTTCTCAACTGATATTCTTCTAGGGTTTGTTCCTAAAATTTCTTCTATAAAAGGAGGGCTTCTTCGAGTTTGAAATATGGGGTGTTAATATAAAGTGCAAATGCGAGCATAGTTTTTGTGAAAGTGAAGTTCGTGTTGAGCAGAGAGCAAGTCGTTTCGATTCAGAATGAGAGCGAAGTGATAGTTCTTTGGAGTTGCAGTAAGGTGTGCGTTGCGATGAGATAATGTGTGAAGAGCGAGTAGAGTGACTTATGCGAAGATAAGAGTGCGATGTGCAAAAGTTGTGTTCTAAGTCTGAAGTGACAGTGCGCAGTTTACAGAAGTGATTGATCATCTGAATGCAGTAGAGAGTGCAAAGAAGTACAGAGAAGAGGTGGAATAGTGCGACTCATTTTGCGTGAAGTAGCAGAATGCAGAAAAACAACAGACCGTGAAAATTGAGATGAAAGTTTTATTCTGTAATTTTTATTATTGTCTTCCAAGTTGTTGCTTGGATTAAGGGGTTGGTGCCTCTTTCCAGTAGGTGCTAGTAAAATAGGAGTTGGTGTTCCATTCTGTTGAAGCAAATAAAGTTAAGGGGTTGGTGCTCCTTCCAGTTGGTGATGGTAAAGGATTATGTAAAGTTGTAGCTTTGCATTGACTGGATTTGGATGGTAGTCCAAGCAGTATTTTTTAGGAGTATCCACATTGATGAACCTCGTTAAAATGTTGTGTTATGTGTGATGCTTTCTTGATGCATTTAGTATCTCTTTTATCTGCTTTAAACTGCTACTGGTTTTAAAATCATATGTTTTAGAAATTTTAAAGAACACACTGATTCACCCCCCCTCTTAGTGTCATTGTGATTACAACATTAGGACCACTGTTTAACCTATAGGGGCTACCCTGGGGGCTATGTGTGTCAATGCGATCAGCGTTTGTCATCACATAATAGGATTGGTGTTGTTTTTGTGTCTCCAAATAAATATTAGATAGAATCTCTTTGTTTGATGCAATGTTTTACACTTGTCTTCTTGCACCAAACTTTGTAATGCATTGGATTTGAGACTCACCAAGTCTCAATATTTGAAGCTTCTATTTTTTATTTTTGTTAGTTGTCTTATTCTCCAAGTTTTGGAGGATTCTAACCATATTTTGGTGGCTTCACTTGGTAACTATGTGTTGCAGAGCTTTGTGCACTAATAGTGTCTTTAGACACTTTATCAAATTTTGGTTTTGTGCAATTCTCAAGAACACAAACACTAATACTAAGCTTTTCAGAGTAATATAGTAGTGCAAATGAACCCACTTAATATTCTATTTTAATGCACTAAAAATCACACCTTATCACTCCAATTAACTCTCAAAATAACTTATAAGTATACTTAATAAATTTACTACAACTAATAAAGAATAATTTGAAATGAATCTTCAATAATTATTCTACAATTTTGCTGCAATTAATATTGTAGTACTTAGTCTTATTTTCTTTTTCCAAAGTAGATGATAGGTAGTTGATAGATGTAGTTGTAATTTTGTAAACGAAATTTTCTCTTTTTACACTTTTGAAGACTATCCAATTTTCCTTCTTACAACTATAATCCAAATAAGGTGCTTTAACAAATCTAATAAGTAATCCAATTATTGAATCTACTTGCACCAATAGTTGCTTACCTTTTTTAAATATTTTGTAGATCCTTTACTGCTTCTATAGAGGATGTTGATCTTGTAGAGGATGTTGGTGTCTAAGATCACCAGGTTGTTGCTTCGAGTAGGATCTTGCTACTTAGTTTCTTATTCACCAAAAATTAGTCTCAACCTTTCTTTCATGAGCCTAGGATTTGGTGCCTTGTTCTCCTCTTATAGTCTCCTCATTTTTGTTGTAGATTCTTTTGAAGTATTTATCTCAGCAAAAAATGCCTTCTTGTTGTGGAGGTAATCTTCAAGTCTCCAACTTTGGAAATCTTCTTCTATCTTCAAGTCAAATTATAACTTCAAGAAATATCTTCTAGGATTTGGTACTCCTTACAAAATTCTTCTTCTTCTTTTGTGCTTGTTTTTGTATGGTGATAATTGTCCCAAATATTTCACTATCTTCTATAGTGAATGTCTTCAATGATTCCTCATTTTATGATTTCTTCAGTAAGGTTCTCCAATCCTTTTATTGGATACTCATTGAGACCTCCCCAAGGTCTTGTAACTTTTTTTGGTCTTCCTTGAGACCTCTTCTTCAACCTTCTACTCCTATAAGTGTTGGTGGTGAGATTTTCCTCTGTATCTTATGATTCTACTGCTTCTAGATTTGAGGAGGAATCTCCTAGTCCTTCTTCTTCTTCCAAGACTAGGATTTCTTCAATGAGATCTTCTTTTGATCTCTTTATCTTCAATTTTGCTTCAGGTACTAGATTGATTCTTAAGAAGATACTATTCCTAACTTTCTTGTAGGAAGTTTCCCAACTCATTGAATCTTCTTTTCCTATAAAAAAGCGTTAGTACTAAAATATTTAATCTAATTTTGAATAAAATAATATCTTTTGGAATCTTCTTCAGGATCAAGGCTTTTGTGGCCTTTTTTAGTATCAATGTTTTTATGGCCTTTTTAAGTATCAAGGCTTCTATGACCATTTTTTTAGTATCAAGTCTTTTATGGCCTTTTTTAGTATCAAGGATTTTGTGGACTTTTTAAGTATCAAGGATTATATGGCCTTTTATTTAATATCAATGCTTATATGGCCTTTTTTTTAATATCAAAGCTTCTATGACCTTTTCTTTTGGAATAAGGCTTCTATGGCCTTTTCTTCTAGAATGAGACTTTTATGGCCTTTATTCTAGATCAAGGATTCAATGGCATTTTTTTATTTTGTGAAGTTCTCAATCTAGCAATGGATATCTCCAATATCCTAACTTCACCATGACTCTTCTCCAAAAGTGTTCTTCTGCAATATTATTTTCTTTTACAAGGAACTGATCTCTGCACTATGAAGGCACACCGAACTTCAATAAATTAAGTTGAAGTCTCCTAGATTTCTATCGTAGGAGGAGTCCCAATCATCTGAGAATTAATTTTTTGCAACAAAATAAAATTTGGGCAATAGTTAATAAATTCTATATATTTTGAATTATCTTAACCAGTTGATTTATCAATCTAGTGGATTGAATATTGAGTCCTAGTCTTCGTGAGTTTTTCTACAACTCTATGGAAAGGCTTTAGTCAAATTTAATATCAGTACTCACTTGTGACTCTTCCTAATTCTACCATATTGGCTCTTCTAAGATTTTTTGATAGTGGCTCGTCCAACAGTGCATCATGTTGACAAAAAACTCAGGCTCAATGATAGTGATGGTATTTCTATTGATCTACATTGGCTAGATCTATTGTAGCTAGATATACCATATATTTGATACCACTATTAGCTTTTTATGTAGTGTGAAATAGGAGATAGCAATCACAAGAAGCAAAATAATAAGGAAGAAAGTAAATTTATGAGATGACAAAAATAAACTATAAATATAAATTATGAAAACAAATACAATGTAGCTATAGAGGAAATGAAAAATCCATTAAAAAAGCTACTATACTACATTACACCCATCACCAATATATGGTGATCTGCACAACACTAAGCTACTACCTATATATCTATATGATTCTATATATGCTTGTTATAATGAGGCACTTTCATATAATAAAATAGGTTCCTTAACCAGCACTCTACCTAGTTGTACAAGGGATAACTTACACATATATAGCTTGCACATTGAAAACTGTGTATTTATTACATATCATGAAGTAACTACGTAACTTCCCCCTAAATTAATCTAATGTCCTAATTATGTACCTATGAAGGTACATTTACATGACCCAAATTATGTAATATAATCTATTTCTAAAAAAGCATAGTTTTATCCCCTTTGAAAATAAGGGTCTTACTCATGGAGATATACAATAATAGGGGGTTTAGCCTCATTTTCCAATTGAAATGGTCTTTTTTATGTTATTTATTTAAGGTTTCAATATACATGATATAATAAACACATTCAAAATACTCATATAGAAAAAATATTGGATTGTTTTTTAGTCTAATACATTGTTGTAAATATAGTATAAGATCTCTTCAGATATTTTACTATAAATAAGATTGCATCACAAACACATTTTCATAAGTCAATAATGGTCATCCAAAGTCCTTTTGATTTTGGTGTATGTGCCTCAAGGACCTTGATTTCTTTTAAATGGTTATATTATATAGGGATGAAGAAAGTCTTAAAGGATCATGCATGCATGTATATTTTTTCAAGAGATGAAATATCTAAAATTAAAAATAGAGTTTTAGAATGGGAAATATTCTAATAGAATAGGAAATTAAATTGAATCTCAATAATTTACATTATGGTGGAAATAATTGGAATGTGAAAATATTTCCATGTGCAAGAAAATTAATTACTTTATAACTATCATAATATATTGAATAACAAAGAGTCACATGGGTACCAAACATCTAGAGAGAGTTCACTTAAAATGTAAAGTAGTTTTTAACATCCACAAGGCAATAGACCATAAGGTACAATATGGTTATACAAGTGTTTATCCACCCATACCAAATTCTGGTGTACAATTCAAGTGAGCCTAGTGGTTAAGACTTTGGAATTGCAAATAGCAGACACAAGGTTCAAATCTAGATTAAGCTTAAGGAAGGGGATAGAAGTATTTAAAATTTTCATGTTAATTAAATACATTTATCTTTTATTTTAATAAAAATATTTAAATTCTAAATTAAGAAAGCACTAACAATAAGAAGATGCAAGGAAGCAATTAAATAAGGGGAGAAAATTCCAAAAAAAAATCATGTTATAATAAAATTAAAAAATCTTTTCATTGAGTAAAAAACATTTCAATTCCAAATGGAATAAGTACTAAGGAGTAAGAAGATATAAGAAAGCAATTAATTATTTCAAATACATTATGTCTAGATTAGGGAAAGATAAAGAGGTTCTAGGTAAGCATTTATAAAATATTCCATCAATTATAATGCATGAATAGAATGAAAAATTGATGAGAAATACCTCTATAAAATTTTATATTCTTTTCTAATATATTAAATACATTAAAAATAGGATAAACTAAAAATTTTATTGTTTAAATTAGAAAATATTTAATTTCATGGGAAAAATTTGAAAATTGAAACTATTAAACATCAAATTCAAGGCCACAAAAATAGTTTAGATTGATCTTTAAATGATTTAAATTTATTTAAAATAAAAGTAAAATAATCAGAATAAAGAAGCCAAAATAATCCAAACATTAATCTTTTAAATGAAATGATGACTACATATAATTACCAATCAACTAATAGTGATTATATACACATACAAAGAAACAAAGCAATAGTGATTATTCATATACAATGAGGTCACTTTGATATTCTTTCACAACTTCCATGGTAGTTTCCCATGTACAACCAAATATTATTGTATATGTATGATTGGTTAGGTTCTATACAAATATTAGACTTTAATGGATTTTTATTTGCATGCTCTAGAAATTTCATGTATAGTAAATATGGGTTGGTATATGTAAAGTATCTCCTTCATCTAAACCTAAATTTTGATGGACATGCTTCTTCATCATATAAAATCTTAGTGATATTTAAAAATTAGAAGTACCTTTCAATAAATAAACATCCATTCTTCTTAAAATAATTATTTATTACAAAAATAAATATAATATTCAAAAATAAATTGGCTTATTTATTTATATATAAACTTTGTATTTTATATTTTTATAATTATTATGTTTATTTTTTTCATTTTATGATTATTGGTTCATATCCTTTTGAAACATTCATCACTCTCTAAAATCATGCAATCAAAGCCATGGAGAAAATGTTAAGATAAGTTGCTTTATTTTCACTCTTATCTAAAGAATAAACTAATAATGAATGGGAAATTTAACGAAGTTGCTCACATAGTAAAAAAATCATTCACTTATTCCAAATTTTTTTCTAATATTTTAATATAATTAAAATTAAATTGTAAAAATTAAGAATAGTTGTTCCCAAATCCACTTTAATTATCTTAAAATTTACATCTCTTTTTAATACATAAAAGTATAGTAAATTATTGTAACCTATGATATGAGATAACTATATATTTAAAATCTATTTATAACTGTATATTTGAAATACACATAAATTTTGTTTTTGGTATTAATATTAAAAGAGGGTTTTGAAAGGATCCCCACAAACTTATAAAACAAGAAAGCCCAGAGGCCAATTAAAGCACAAAATGACCTCCATAAGGGAGGCCCACCCAAAAGGATAACAAGGTATTACAAAACGAGGCAAGCACCCCCCGAGGAAGGGGAACAAAGGGAGTTCACACCATCCCCATGAAGGCAAGCTAGGGAGAAAAACCCAAACAACTCAGCCCCAAATAATAGTAGGACAATGCGAGGGGGGGAAAAACTACCAACCTGAATAAATGCATCATTTGAAATTTGAAAGTCACAACAGGCTACAACATTCAACAATCCCAAGCATAATAAGGGGAGACGTCACTAGGGGGTCAGAAGGGGGCTACAACATTCTACGTAAGCTAGAATAAGATCACTATTATTGTCCCTTATTGCACCATCCATTCCAGCTAATACAGGGTTGCCTTTAGAGGTGTCTTCAAATTTATGTTTGATCCACCCAACGGGTGGTGAAGACCAACGAACCTCCCTCCTCGGGTTAGGATAAGGAGGGGGTCGATCTAATGGCACAAAACCAAGCCATTATTCCAACAACCACTTTCTTGGGGAGAGCACCAAAATTAATTTTTAAGGATTCAAATTGTTGAGATCCGAAGACACATTTTTTGACACCTTCCACAAAATCTTAAGGTTGATTTGGGTGATATTTTTTTCCACTTCTTTGAATACCCTTAAGTTCCTTTCCTTCCAAACTCCCTAGAAGGAGTGTGGGAGGAGACATTTCTAGAAAAAATTAATCCAATAAGAAAGAAAGGGTGACTTCCATTGAATGACACAGTCTATTAAGGAATTAGGAAACACCCATGCAATATCCAACCAAGAGAGAATATAATCCAAAATATTTTGTGCACTATGATAGCTGAGCAAAATATGAGCTATCGATTCCCAATAATTCTTGCATGAATAGCACCTGTTGACCAAGTACATCTCCCTCTTGATAAGATTCTCGATCGAGAGGATTTTTTTTTACACATACAACCAATAGAAAATGTTAATCTTTGGTGTTAGATTTTTTAACCAAATTTGATTTGTAGGAAAAAATTCTTTCTCCATTGAGAAAAGAACAATGTAGGCAGATTCAACCGAATAGGACCCATCTGGGTCCCCCATCCACACCAATATATCATCTGTTAAAATATTATGAACCCCAATAAGCCTCAAATCCACCAATAAAGTATGCTACAATCTTACATCTGCATCGATGACCAGCTCTGGAAGGGATGGAGACCAAAATCTATGTCCATGTTGGAAAGTAATAAAATCTACCACATTTTCAAGCCCGTGGGTTTTATAATGAGCAAAAAGGGAGGCGTACCATGGATCATCCCCTAAGGGACTTTCCCTAGCCCAAATGTCATCCCAAAAATTAATCGCCTCACCACTTCCAATAATCCAACTACAAAAATACTTGAGGAACCTGCGAGATTTGATGAGGCTATTCCAAAAGGTCTACCCTCCATTGGGAAGGAAATATGCTAAAAAAGATTCAAAGTTATATTTAGCCTTAAGGATATTACATCAAATAATGTTAGAATTCACAACAACTTTCCACCCAAGTTTCACCACAAGAGCTTTTTTCATCACGACCATATTTTTGAGATTGAGAACCCATTGCCTATTCCTCTTACAAATATGATCCCACGAGATAAGGTAGAATTTTCATTTGAACTCAGGGCTCAACCATAGGAAGGATTTGAAGATGCTATCTAGTTTGGCGGCCAAATTAGAGAATAAAAGAAAGATAAAATATATGGGGATGCTATGTAAGGTGTTTTGGACCAGCACCACCTTCCCTGCTTGACTAAGTAATACCCCTTTCCAAGATGTTAATTTGCATTGGACTCTTTCAACAACCAGGGTCCAAAACTCATCCTTAATGTAGCCAAAAAAAAGAGGGAGCCCCAAGTAAGTGTCTAGGAGAGAAGAAATGCGATAATTTAAAATGTTAGCTATTATCCTTTGTTGGATATTTGAAGTATTAACAAAATAATTGAAACTTTTTTCAAAATTTATCTATTGCTCGATAGCCTTCTCATAGCTTACCAAAATGGACTTCACATCCCTTGCATGTAACACATATACCTCACTAGAGAGGAGGGTTTCATAAGCAAACTACTGGTGAGAGATCGGTGGGTAGGGAAGTTTCAGTCTTAGACCAAAATCAAAGCTTCGATGGGAAATCAAACAACCAAGCACCTTAACCATGAGAATTAAAAGGAATGAGGATATAGGGTCACCCTGGCATAAACCATGACATGACTGAAAGAACTCTACTTGAGATCCATTAACTAGGATAGAGAAGCAGACAGAAGAAATGCAAGCCTCTATGAGCCCCACCCATCTTTCACTAAAACTAAATTTCCTCAAGATGCAAAATAAAAATTGCCATGAGATCCTATCGTAAGCCTTGCTTACATCCAATTTGAGAAATAATGTTGCCCACTCGCTCTTTTTAACTGAGTGGATTTTGTGTACCATAATCGCCCCATATAAAATTTATTTGCCAAGGACAAAGGCACATTGGGAACTATCCATGAGAAGAGGTAGGATAACTTTCAACATGTTGACTAAGGCTTTAGAAAGAATCGTATAGATAGTGTTGCACAAACTTATAGGACTAAAGTCATTGAAAGAGGACACATTGTCTTTATTTTGCATTAGGTCCAATAGCATCAAATTCACTAATTTAGAGATGACCATCGAAGCTTGATAGTCTCGAACCACCGCACAAACATCCAAGTCACAGATATGCCAATACTTATTCAAGAACCCTAAAGGGAAACCATTAGGACCAGGTACCTTAAGAGGGCTCATTGACTTTAATGCATTAAAAATTTCTTCATCTAAAAAAGGAGTAATTAGCCCCTCATTCATCTCCTCTGTTACTAGGCATGGGATTGCATCTAGCATGAAATTCTCATCATTTATTGCCCTTGTCAGGGTTGAGCACAAAAGGGAGGAGAAGAACTCCACAACCTCCTCCTTTATTCGAAATATATCTGAAGTAGAGCTACCATCACTAATCTTAATTTTATTTATGCAATTGTGGCTCCTTCGATGAAGGGTGGATGTGTGAAAAAATCGAGAATTATGGTCCCCTTCCTCAAGATAGATTTCTCTAGGTTTCTACTTCTAGTGGGTCTCTTCTCTAGCTTGAATATTATGAAGCTCTACAAGAAAATATTGCTCCTCTAAGAGAATATCCATAGAACCTCCTTGCATTTCCAATTTGGATTCAATCTTCGAAAGCTGCCCATGAATCCTTTCTTTCTCTTTGAAAAAATTACCAAATGAAAACTTATTCCAAACCTTAATATTAGACCTTAGCATTTTAAGCTTATTGGATAGTCTTTCCATACCCACTTCGTTAACCTTATCCAAACACCAGTCCCATAAAGAAGCATCAAAACCAAGATGCAAGCACCACATCATTTCAAAATGAAATGGGTGGGGAAAAAAGGCTGACCGTTGGGGACCTCCAACCATAAAGGGTTATGGTCCGAACCAATTTGAGGAAGAGTGGATAAAATGGTAGCACCAAAGAGATGGAGATAGAAGTTGTACACAAAAACTCTATCTAATCTACTGAGAATAAAATTTACCCCTACCCTCCTATTACTCCATGTGAACTTTGAGCACTTTAAGTCTAAATTTCTTAAACCTATGATATTAACAAAGTTTGCAATTTTTTTTAGGATTTTGGCACCCACTTCATTGCCACCTCATATTTTTGAAGGAAAAATAGGGATTTTGAAATCCCCCAAAAACCATCCACACATCGTCCTAAAAGGAGGCTCTCATCTCAAGTAGAATACACCAAAATCTCCTTCCATTAGTAGGGGAATTTGGTGCATAGATATTAGAGATGACCCACCTTCTATGCGTTGTATTACACTAGAAAATAATTTGTATTGTCCTTGAAGATGATGAAACCATGTAGTCATCAAACTTAGAAGGGTCCCAAAAAATAAAAGACAACCGATAGAATCAAAGGCCTCACTCGTCGTAAATCCAAAGTGTTTCCAAACTACATTATGAACCAAATCCCATGAAGAAGCATCAAGTTTAGACTCTTGGGTGCACAAAAAATCAGGGAATTTTCTTTCCTAAGTGAAGCCAACAAACGCTTTTTGGAGGAGCTATTTAACCCTCTCATGTTCCATGAGCACAACTTAATTGATATCAAAAGGAGAGTTTCTTGTTCGACCCTCCAGAGAGCGAAGGTTTAAAGCTATCAAGATTTAGTTGCTTATCTTCATTATCCTCTTCAACAACAAGCCTTGCTTACCCACCATTGACCAAATCCTCCTCTGTTTATTTCTTTCTATTGGCTTTTCTAGGGGACCTATCTGAACGTTTGGGCCCAGGGAGCCCTTTTCAAAAATTACTTTAGGAGAGCCCATTGGGCTACCCATACCACTCAAAGGAATAAAGAAATAATCCTTTGGGGAAGCATAGACCACCTAGGAAGTAGAAACTACATTCTCCATGGTAATATCCAAAGCCTTCGTGGCTTCCATTTTGAGATAACCAAAAGAGTGATACTGCCTTCTCAGGCTGGAGAACCACCTCCATGTGAGGAGTGGGATCAAAAGCTTTCGGTGAGGGGGAGACAGTAGTAGGTCTTACCGAATCAACTTGGTCCCTTCCAATGGGCTTTGACCCACTCAAAGACATCATTGGTTTCTCTTTAGAAGGGCTCATAGCCTTCTTCCACCAAACCTTTTGTTTCTTAAAAGTGGGTCCCGGGCCCGAAGCATCCCTTGAGAAGTTGAATATTTAGAATCAATTGCAAAGGGCTTCTGAGGCCAAGACAAAGGACAATATTTTTAAATATGGCCACTTTGACCACATTTCCCATAAGGGATAGGTTTGTTCTCATAGAATACTAGTTGAACCCAGCAACCCAGGTGGAAAATCAATTCAACTAACCTAGGGAGCTCCTTCTGCAAATCCACCATAAGACACATACGGACAAATTGGCATCTATCTACTGACAAAGAGAGATAGAGAGAGAGTCAAAGGAGATGAAGTCTCCTAAAGTAGAAGCCACTAGTTTGAACACATTATCATGCCAAAGTAAGGTTGGAAATTCTTGGATCTACATCCAAATGAAAATAAGATTACCATTTTGTGAGGCAGGGTTAAAATCAAAGCCTCAACAATGCAATAACATGCCACGCTTGCCAAAGAATTAGGGACCCTCATCCAGGAGAGTCGGATCAAGAAGAAATTATGAGGAAGGGAAGCCAAGGCAAGGGAACCACAGGGCTTCCACCACGATAGTGCCCAATGCTTGAGGACCTCAAGGTCTAGTTTACCTCTCGAGGATTTTCCCACCAAGTCAAAATATCCCTTCCCCAGAAGAGAATTCATGACAAAATTGGGAATACAAATTTGGAAGGACTCAACCTCCATAGAATAGGGCTCCAAATTTTCTCATGCTCCATGACCAACAACAGCTTTCACAAATGAAATATTGGGCCCAAACATAACCTCCTCCATATAGCTTGATTTTCCTAGGACCCAAAAAGAAGGCAAAATCGAGTTGTTGAGAGGGCTAGACCCCAAAGGTGGTCCCTCATTAGACTCAGTGGGTGAAAAATCATAGCCACCTTCACCATTGTACCACATACTTACTGAAGAACACAAGCTTATACTAAGAGGGGGGGCGAACAGTATAAGACCGCTTTTTAATTTTTCCTTCGATTCAACTTGCAGTTCAATATTATGCAGTGTAAAGAAAATAGTATCAATAGCAGTAAACAAAGCAATGCACAAAAACCACCATTCACAAAAGAGACACAACAATTTACGTGGTTCACCCAACGCGGGCTACTCCACGGATAAAATTTTCACTAAATTTTATCAACTCGAAATCTGGGAAAACCTTTCCCGATTACAATGTTTATGGGCACCAACCCAAAGGAGATACCTTCCCCTAGCTCTGCTCTAACTGGTGATCCTCTAGAAGACCTCTACCTCTACTGCCCTTAGCAAGTGGAACTCTATCCATAGAAGACACCTGTCTTCCCTGCTCTGGTTGGAGACCTCTGTCCTCAACTCTTTCACCTCTAAAGTTGGTCCTCTTATCTGCACCAAACACAGTCCTTCGGTCTGGCACTTATGTCCTCAAAATTTGCACCTCTACGTAATTACAGCACTCGATCAAACATCCACTTATGCACCTCTATGCAATCACAACAGCACTGTCTTCGCACACTCTGCTCTTCGACGATCGAACTTCTCCCCGCACTCTGCTTCTATGAAAGTCACACTTCGAACGCACACTTCGATCGATGATCAAACTCTTCAAACAGCCCTCCTCTTATACTAAAACTTTCTAGATCAACACTTTGATCCTAGTCGGCTGCACAACCCTAAACAACGTCGGCTGCAAAACCCTAAGCTGCGTCGGCCCAGATTTAACTCTGTCGGCTTTACTACCTCTGCAACTCTCCTGTAGCTTCTATCGTGAAACTACAACATGTCGCGATATCACGACACCTTTGCCTGTCGTACACCTTCTTTTGCCTGCTATCGTGATATCATGACACTTTTGCTTCTTTTGACTTCCTTTTTGTTTTTGTCGCGATATCGTGACACTTTCTGCTTCTGCTGACGTCATCTTCTCTTCTATCACGAAATCGTGACCCTTCTATCTTCATGGCCTTCTTCTCTGCTTTTGTCGTGAAATCGTGACACTTTCTCCTCTGCTGACGTCATCTTCAATCCTATCGTGAAATCGTGACCCTTCTGTCTTCATGGCCTTCCTCTCAGCTTTTGTCATGAAATCATGACACTTTCGTTGCCTTGAGCTTCTTTCTGCATTGCACCCGTGAAACTGGAACATGTCACGAAATCATGACGCTTTTGTCTTCATAGCCTTTCTTTCTGCTACTGTCGCGAAATCGTGACACTTCTCCTATAGAAGACCTGCTTCCAGTTTTTGTCATGAAATCATGACACTTTCTCCATCCGCATGCTTTTCTTTCATCCTGTCGTGAAATCGTGACACTTTCTGCATCCGAACAACTTCTTTGAAGCCTGTCACGAAATCATGACACTCCTTATTTCAGACTCTTCCTTTTGCTGCATGTCACGAAATCGTGACAGTTCTCACTTCGAGCTTTTCAGCATGTCACGAAATCATGACAGTCCTCACTTATTCTTCTGCAGCATGTCGCAAAATCATGACTCTTTTCATGTAACTTTCTCTCTCTTCTAACTTGTCGCGAAATCGTGACAGTTCACACTACGGACTCTCTTTTCTGCATTATGTCACGAAATCGTGACACCTTTTCGTCCGTACAACTTTCTTGGCAATGTGTCACAAAATCGTGACACTTTTCCTTCTCTGCCTTCCTGCACTTTTCGAGACACGAAAATGCGACATGTCACGAAATCGTGACACTTTCCATCTTGCTCTCCTTCTCTGCCTACATGTCGCGAAATCGTGACAGTTTTGCCAGCACTTTCTCTCTCCTCAAACATGTCACGAAATCATGACAGTTTTGCCAACACTTTCTCTCTCCTCAAACATGTCACGAAATCATGACAGTTTTGCCAACACTTTCTCTCTCCTCAAACATGTCACGAAATCGTGACAGTTTTTCCAGCTTTCTCTCTCCTCAAACATGTCGTGAAATCACGATAGTTTTCACTTTCTCTCTCCTCAAACATGTCGCGAAATCGTGACAGTTTTTCCAGTTGGCTGCATACTTTTTCTTACTTGTCTTTTTCTTGATCTTTTGCAAATGGGCTACTAAGAACTTCCTGGAAACTCACTGATCATGCTCTGAATAATCTTTATCAAAACAAGTTCCTTGACATCAAATCAAATTGCTTCAAGAACTTCTTGACATCAATGACAACATCTATACTTGAGCAAAGGCAATGTACCCAAGGTACCCAAAATTGCCAACAATCTCCCCCTTTGTCATTGATGGCAAACCTTTACTGAAACACATCTTAGGAGCTAAAACTGAAACCAACTGTGCTAACAGCTGAGAATCTCCTTTTGAAGTTTTGCTCTCCCTGACTTGAAGCTTTCCTCTTCACATTGAAACTCTCCCCCTTACTCATATCTCTCCCCCTTACTCAAATCTCTCCCCCTTTGTCATCAATGGCAAAGGGTCACCTTTGGGGCTTGGGACTAAGAATGAGCCTCTTAGCTTAGTCCCTCCCCCACCTCCTGATGAGGTGATTAAAATAGGGGTGGGAGTAAAACTCCCATTAGGCACTGATCATCATCAGCGTCTAAAACTTCCTTGCCGGGCCTTCTCTTGAATTTTTTGTCAATATTTCTGTTCTTGTCACTGTTCTTGTTCTTGTTCTCATCCCTGTTCTTGTCCACGCCTTGATCCTTGGATCTGTTTATACTACTATTCCTGTTCCTATTCTTGTACTTTGAAAGATCAGCTCTACACTGTCTAGCTGTGTGACCGTCATTGTTGCACTTATAACAAGTAACACTGTTATTTCTGTTTGGCATACCTATTTTTTGAATCCGCCTGTTATGACTAACCGTGTTCCTGTAATTAGTCATGCAAAAAATTGCCTTATGCCCGAACTATTTACAAGAGTAGCAATACCCTTGAAAGAAATTACGGCCCCTGAAACTATCATTTACCTTCCTTATTCGAGTCATGCAATGCGAAGCCATGTGGCCAAACCTGTGACACGCAAAACATCTGCCATTAAACTTTCCTGTAAATGACCTTCTAGGTCCGGTAAACTTCTTCTTTGCATTCAAAATTCTGTTTTCTATTTCTGTGCATCTATCACTCATGGACTCTTGATCTGAAGTACTTTCTACATCAGAACTCTCTTCCTTTTGAAATCTCTTGCTAGATTCCCCAACCTGTTTCTTGTGCGGCTCAACAAAACCGAGACCTGTTTTATCTGTTGGTTTTCTTTGACCTTTGATGAGAGACTTAACCCTTTTGGAGCTATCTTGAAACTTGTACAACTTATCCTTGTACTCTTTAGTTTCTACTTCCAGAGAAGCCATTTTCTGTTCCAACTCATTATACTCAAGAATCTTAGACTCTAACTCATCCTTGAGTTCTTGTGTTTTAGCTATAGAGAAGTCAAGACTTTCTATGAGATCGTCTCTCTCCATACAACATTCATCTAACTTATCCTTGAGTCTATCATTCTTCTTTCTTTCCTTTTTCAAAACACTAAGAGCATTATTAAGTTCACTTTCAAGATCTTTTATTTGTTTGCTTTCTGAATCCTCAAGGCCTTTTCCAGATTTCTTATCACTAGAGGTGCTACCTTTTTCAAAAACCATACAAGCATCTTCTTGATAGTTTTCTGAAACATCCTTATATATACTGGAAACCAAATCATTATTTGTACAATCATCCTCAAGGTGACCAAAATTTCCACATCTAAGACATTTCATAATAATGAATCTATGTTTCGGTTCTTCCTCTTTTTCTGATATGAACAACATCTCATTTTCCTCATCACTTGAAGAGCTTTCACTATCACTGCTAGAACACTTACTTGCTTTGTCTAGGTAGAAACTCTTCTTGTTCTTGTGTGAATACCTCTTTCCTTGATTGTTGTGCTCATATTTGTTCTTTCTGTAATACTCGTGCTTTTCAGAATCCTTGCTCTTAACATCCTGTATATCTTCATCACTTTCATTCTTGGAAACAGTACGATCAGTAGCATAATGACCAAACTTTCCATAGTTGAAACATCTTATATTTTTCTTGCTTTTGTGCTTTCTAGAGAACTTGCCTTTCTTGTTGTAATATGCCTCTTCATCACTAGAAGACTCATCACTCTCTTGAATCTGTTTGCCCTTTGATTTCTTGGTAGCTTTGAAAGCTGCCTCTTTCTTGACATCAACTTTCACTTGAGTTCTTAGCTCAAATGCTGCAAGAATACTATGGAGCTCATCTTTTTTCAACTTATCTAAATCTTTAGCTTCCTCAATAGCAAAAATATTTTCACTAAATCTATTAGGAAGAGATCTTAAAATCTTATCACACACATCATTTTCAGCAAGCTCAAGACCTAAGTCTTTCATGGAGTTAACAACCTCATCCATACGAAGCATGTAGTCACTAATTTTTTCATCATCATTCATCTTGAGTTGTTCAAACATACCTTTGAAATGTCTCAACTTTGCCTTTCTGACATTTGCATCACCTGTGTGAACCACTTGCAGCTGTTTCCACATTTCACTAGTTGTCTTGCAGTGAATCACCTTGGTAAGATCTGCTTTCTATAAGCCTTTCAGGATTGCATTCATAGCTTTTGAATTGTTGTGATGTAGGAGCCTATCTTCTTTAGTGTATGGACCATTTACAGGGATAGTGTACCCATCTTCAATTACTTCCCATACCTCATTACCAAGTGCCATTAGATAAACCTTCATTCTAGCACTCCACAGACCAAAATCTGATCCATCAAGGATAGGTGCTGCATTGCCACTTGAATAATCCATTGTGTTCTTAATCAGTTCTTCCTTCAAGCTGTTAAACCTTTTCGAAGGAACCCGCTCTGATACCAATTGAAGAACACAAGCTTATACTGAGAGGGGGGGTGAATAGTATAAGACCGCTTTTTAATTTTTCCTTCGATTCAACTTGCAGTTCAATATTATGCAGTGTAAAGAAAATAGTATCAATAGCAGTAAACAAAGCAATGCACAAAAACCACCATTCACAAAAGAGACACAACAATTTACGTGGTTCACCCAACGCGGGCTACTCCACGGATAAAATTTTCACTAAATTTTATCAACTCAAAATCTGGGAAAACCTTTCCCGATTACAATGTTTATGGGCACCAACCCAAAGGAGATACCTTCCCCTAGCTCTGCTCTAACTGGTGATCCTCTAGAAGACCTCTACCTCTGCTGCCCTTAGCAAGTGGAACTCTATCCACAGAAGACACCTGTCTTCCCTGCTCTGGCTGGAGACCTCTGTCCTCAACTCTTTCACCTCTAAAGCTGGTCCTCTTATCTGCACCAAACACAGTCCTTCGGTCTGGCACTTATGTCCTCGAAATTTTCACCTCTGCGCAATTACAACACTCGATCAAACATCCACTTATGCACCTCTGTGCAATCATAGCAGCACTGTCTTCGCACACTCTGCTCTTCGACGATCGAACTTCTCCCCGCACTCTGCTTCTGTGAAAGTCACACTTCGAACGCACACTTCGATCGATGATCAAACTCTTCAAACAACCCTCCTCTTATACTAAAACTTTCTAGATCAACACTTTGATCCTAGTCGGCTGCACAACCCTAAACAACGTCGGCTGCAAAACCCTAAGCTGCGTCGGCCCAGATTTAACTCTGTCGGCTTTACTGCCTCTGCAACTCTCCTGTAGCTTCTACCGTGAAACTACAACATGTCGCGATATCACGACACCTTTGCCTGTCGTACACCTTCTTTTGCCTGCTATCGCGATATCGTGACACTTTTGCTTCTTTTGACTTCCTTTTTGTTTTTGTCGCGATATCGCGACACTTTTTGCTTCTGCTGATGTCATCTTCTCTTCTGTCATGAAATCGTGACCCTTCTGTCTTCATGGCCTTCTTCTCTACTTTTGTCATGAAATCATGACACTTTCTCCTCTGCTGACGTCATCTTCAATCCTGTCGTGAAATCGTGACCCTTCTGTCTTCATGGCCTTCCTCTCAGCTTTTGTCACGAAATCATGACACTTTCGCTGCCTTGAGCTTCTTTCTGCATTGCACCCGCGAAACTGGAACATGTCACGAAATCGTGACGCTTTTGTCTTCATATCCTTTCTTTCTGCTACTGTCGCGAAATCGTGACACTTCTCCTATAGAAGACCTGCTTCTAGTTTCTGTCATGAAATCGTGACACTTTCTCCATCCGCATGCTTTTCTTTCATCCTGTCATGAAATCGTGACACTTTCTGCATCCGAACAACTTCTTTGAAGCCTGTCATGAAATCGTGACACTCCTTATTTCAGACTCTTCCTTTTGCTGCATGTCACGAAATCGTGACAGTTCTCACTTCGAGCTTTTCAGCATGTCACGAAATCGCGACAGTCCTCACTTATTCTTCTGCAGCATGTCGCAAAATCGTGACTCTTTTCATGTAACTTTCTCTCTCTTCTAACTTGTCACGAAATCACGACAGTTCACACTGCGGACTCTCTTTTCTGCATTATGTCACGAAATCGCGACACCTTTTCGTCCGTACAACTTTCCTGGCAATGTGTCACGAAATCGTGACACTTTTCCTTCTCTGCCTTCCTGCACTTTTTGAGACGCGAAAATGCGACATGTCACGAAATCGTGACACTTTCCATCTTGCTCTCCTTCTCTGCCTACATGTCACGAAATCACGACAGTTTTGCCAGCACTTTCTCTCTCCTCAAACATGTCATGAAATCATGGTTTGCCTAGCACTTTCTCTCTCCTCAAACATGTCACGAAATCGCGACAGTTTTGCCAACACTTTCTCTCTCCTCAAACATGTCGCGAAATCACGACAGTTTTGCTAGCACTTTCTCTCTCCTCAAACATGTCACGAAATCATGACAGTTTTGCCAGCACTTTCTCTCTCCTCAAACATGTCATGAAATCGCGACAGTTTTTCCAGCCGGCTACATACTTTTTCTTACTTGTCTTTTTCTTGATCTTTTGCAAATGGGCTACTAAGAACTTCCTGGAAACTCACTGATCATGCTCCGAATAATCTTTATCAAAACAAGTTCCTTGACATCAAATCAAATTGCTTCAAGAACTTCTTGACATCAATGACAACATCTATACTTGAGCAAAGGCAATGTACCCAAGGTACCCAAAATTGCCAACACTTACCAAAAACAAACACCCTCAATAACCACCAAAGATGCCAAATGAATATTGCTAGCAAACGCTCCTCCAACCATAAAACACTCCTCCAAACTAGTGAGCCAATACCAAACGCTCCTTAAAATACACATAAATTTAATTATATGGATATAGATATAGATATAGATAGATAGATAGATAAGATAATATAACTAAATAAGGGGTTGTTTGCAATAAAAGAAGTGGTATGCATAACATATGTATGCTAGTCTTCAATGTAGAGAGGAAAAACATCTAATTAAATTTGTCAACAACCACAATCGAGTTATGATATTTTCAGCTTGCTTCTACCATGTACAAAACAAAATTATTTAATAAATGGAATATATGAAAGCCTAAAATTTAATAGCCTAAAATATTCAAATTCAAAGCATATTTCAATAAATATTTAAGATTTAGCTTGGTTTTTTTTTAAATATATTTATTAAAAAGTAAATATAATTAAATATAGCTCATAATTTTTTACATTAAAAAATCAAATTTTATTTCTTCGCAATTTTGAAGTTTGACTTATTATTTCTTATTATTTTTCGTTTATTAATCCCTTTGAAATATTCATATTTTATTTAAAAACTAACTAAAATCATGAAATAGAGATTCTAATTTTAATTCATGTATTTCTACGAAGAAGAAAATAATTCTTAATAAATGAAAACACAAAAAACATACTAAATATTTGTAACATACAACATAATATAATTATAAATTTAAAATTTAAAACCTTACATATAGATAAATAGGATAAAACATTTATCAATCTTTCATACCAACAGAAACAAATCTCTTATATTTAGATAAATAAATGTGTTAATAATAGTTACTTAGTTCTCAAATTTGAAGTTTACCTTCAAATATGAACAACATAATTACATAATAAATAGAATAAATTTTTAAAATTTAGATGGGTATAGTAGAAAACCTGGTAATGTTAACAAATTTCCAATATGTTTCAATAGATGTTTAAGTTTTTTTAAAGTTACATTATGATTCATTAAAAAATTGACCAACTAAAATAACCAAATTTGATTCATAATATTTTAGATTTAAATCACGAATTTTATTTCTTACGTAAACTTTAAATAATTTTCTTTGTTAGTAATTGGTTCATTATTCATTTCAAATCTCTCACCTTTAAAAAAAAATATATAATTAAAACTATTAACTAAAGATAAAAATATTAAATTATTTATATATATTTTTTTAGAAAAATAATATTAATGTTAAGAAACTCTGAAATTGTTTACAAATGAAAAAAATATTCATTTATTTTAATTTTTTTAATCTAACATAATAATAAAACTTTAGTCAAATCAAAACTAGAAATATTTAAAAATATTTTAAATTAAAATTACAAATGTAAAAAGAAAAAAACTAATATAAATGAAAGGTTGTTTCCACTTTTATATATATATATATATATATATATATATATATATATATATATATATATATATATATAAAATATTGTAAGCATGACATAATTATAAATTTATAATTTTCATTTTAAACTTTCTTATAAGAGTTGCAACTATTTTAAAAATCCAGTTATGAATTATTCGTAGCAATTGAGGTCAGGTGGCCTCACCACAAACCCAAGGTTGAACACAACTTAACTTGAATATTGATAAATATCACAATTTACTAATAACTTTGAGATAACCACTCTTATTATAAAGTATATACTGAATACTTAAGTTATAAATATTAAAAAAAAATTAAATCAATTGAAATTATTTTTAAATTAATATAGATATTATATATAATAGGTTTAATATTAAAAAAATATAATTATTTATAAGTACTATATAATTATAAATTAAGATCTATAAGAGATAGTAGACTTCCTTTACAAAACAAAAATTTACAGAGAACCACCTCAATGCACTAATAGTGATCAGTCAGCCATCAAATTTTAAGCCTTGCCCCAAGATTTGAATGATCCCTTGGGGGTGGGACCACTTTTATAAAGACACTGCAAGGTGGTCCAACGCTGTCAATTTACAACGCTTTTCGCACTCAAACTTGACAGCCGGAATTACAGCAGCAGACCGCTGCCCAACTCTAAAGGCACCATATCATGATGCTTCACCCAATTGATGATGCTTCACCTACAATGCCACCATATCCGACAACATGACCACAACCTTAAAGGCAAATCAACTATAGTAACAATCATTTTTTAATGATTGATTACTTAGGCGAGAAATATGTGTCTCGCGAGATTGTCGGTAAACCAGCTGGCTGTACGGATTTTACTATATTAACTGTCCATTCGAAAGGAACCAATTAACCCTGATGTAAGAAATTTTCGCTGCGTTTATCATCGCATATATTTTCACGCCCATAGATCAAGAGGTCTTGTGAAGCGGTAAGAGAATTTTTCGCGTCGTCTATTATAACAAATTTTCACTTCCATGACTAAGAGATCTTACCGAGTGATAAGTAAAACAAATCGTTTCAAAATATTCACAAAGTGTTCGACGATAAGGTCTAGTGTCCATGGCCTTAAAGAGAAATACTTAGTCCTCCATTTCTTCCAAGAAGAGAGATTGTTTTTTAAAATTGAAGTTAAAACGCAATAATTTCATTTAAAGGAGACCCCTTAAAACTAATGGGACGCATAAGAGATTTACATAAGATGATCTGCAGCTTATATGCAGTTGCAAGTTCAGCTGCCATTCTGAAGAGGGGAGAAAAAGCATTCCCTTTTCAAAAATTACAGAATAACTTACAAAACCTACGCAACGTTATATCTCGTTGCTTTATACCTACAATGTCGTCATTCAGACATGGGAATTACAAAGCATATAGGCTTAATCATAGTGCTCATGAGAAATCTCCGTTCTTTGCTCTTTGCGTTTCCCCTGGAGAAATGCGTGCGCTCTCTGGTACTCCACAACGGCCCTGATGAGGGGCCATAACGAGAATTCGGGCCAAAGAACCGGCGTGGCATAGAGCAACGAAAACGACGTCTGCCACAGCAGAAAGTTGCTCAGCCTCGTCTCGCCCGAAGTCCTGATCAGAAGCTCCGGCTCGGGACAATTCGACGTGTACAGCCCACCCTCGATCTCCTCCACAATTTCCTTCTTCTTTTCCTCTTTCCCCTGGGTTTCCTGGGCCCTGGAGACAACTTCCTCCACAGCCTTCACAATCTCCTGCGTGGCGGTGTAAGGCGCGCAGATATTCAGAACGGCCATATCGTTGCCTCTTGAAAACTCCATCGCTCGCTCCGCAGCCCTTCGCACGCGCTCCGGTAGGAGGCTGAGATCTCCGAGTATCTGCACGCGAATCCCATACTGGTTCACCATGCTCTCCTTCTCGATGAGGGCCTCGAGCTTCTGGTGCATCAGATTCATCAGGGTCTCCACCTCCTCCTTGGACCTCCGGAAATTCTCGATGCTGAAGGCATAGACGCTCACGTATTTGATCCCCAGGTCATAGCAGTCTCGTAGCGTGTGCATGAGAGTGTTGTAGCCGAACTCGTGGCCCTTGGACTTGTTCATGTTCCGCATCGTTGCGTATCTCCGATTGCCGTCCATGATGATGGCAACGTGCTTCGGCATCGGTCCAGCAGAAACTATCCATATTAAGAAGCGCCTGAAGATCTCGTAAAGTGAATTTGCAAGAAAGGAGGCATGAGATAGGAAAGGATCAGCCATTGGAGAACCTTATACAATGGGCAGACCTAAGAGGTCTGCAATCTATTTAAGGTTTGACTGTCTAAAATAAGGACTTGAGAAAAGGAGCATGATTAGTGCACCACACTCAGAACTATAATTTCAATTAGAAGAGAGTCGTCAGTAACCCTAACGGGCTAAAAGAAATTAGAGGCTTTAACCTCTTCTACCTCAGAAGAGGTATCGATGGTTTCTGTGGTAAGTACGAATGGTCAAGGTCAACGACCTTATTTTAGAATTAAAATTAGTGATATCTAATTTGACTATTTAATATCTAAAATTTTCATATAACATATTTTAATTAAATTATATAATTAGAAAGTTTAGTTAATAATGTTTAGCCATCAAATCGAAATTTTTTTAATAAACATTTGTTCTTTATTGAATAAAATGGATAAAATTTAATAAACATTTTTTAAAGTTATTTGAAAATAAAAATTAATTTTTTTATTTTTATTTTATTTTAAACAAAGATAATAAAAAGAAATAAAATAATAACTTTAATACTATAAATAATATTATCAACCAATTATTATTATTATTTTTAATATATTTTTATTTATATTTTTTTTTAAATTTAAGTTATTAAAATAAAAATCAAGTGTTAACTATTTTTATTGTTTATGAGTATGTACTAACTATAACTTTTATTATGAGTGAATAAAACAGGTAAATTCTTTTATTTGTAGATTTAGTAATTTTATGAGGTTGATGTTATTAAATATTATAAACTCAAATTAATTAACCTATTTAGTATCTAAGAATGTTTAAGATTTTTTTTTTTTTAGTTTGATATTATTTCATGATAACAACTATAAGAAGGCAAGTCCTTATAATTGAAAATTTTAGTATTGAATGAGATTGAATTTTGTTTTTACTATATAATAAATATTTATATTTAATTGAGTAAATGATATTTATTTATTTATTTTATTTTTAAAAGGATGTAAATTTGAATCTTATCAATATCTAAGTTGTTATAATATCATTATGCAATGATGATATAATGCACATGGATGGTTTCAATCATATAAAACTAATTAAAAATAAAAATGTTTAACTAAAAAAATCTATATAAAAATACTCGCACATCATATAAACATCATATATAAATAAATAGAACCTTTTTGTGATGCTTTACTTTATAAGTTTATTTATCCTTATCTTAATTAATGTGTACTTAGTAATATATTGATATTTATATTTTTTAATTAACATAACAAGTATAACAATAAATTTGATGATGTATTTTAAATTTAAAATAAAAAACAAACTTAAATTTATAAAAATTCCCTACCTCAATAAATAAATGATTTTAATAATTTTAATATATAATATTTTAACGTTTAACCTTTCCACAAACTCCCTTGAAGTAACACTCTAATGATGACTATTTAGACTTTAGTCATTGTGTCACTTGAAAACACTTACTAACTTTGTTTAATTTTTCAATTAAAATTCTAACAATTAAAAAGAAAAAAAACATCAAGACAACTTATTAGGCTTATCAACCTCAATATCCGTAAATCCTTCATTCAACTTGTGCATTAAAACACCAGGTGTCGATTAGTTTAGAAGTTGGAAAAAATGCTCACCGAGTAAATTTACAATGTTCCACGTAGCTTTAGTCGTACAACCCTTCGAAATCTGAAACGAGTGTCCTTGCCAACAAGGCACAAGATAAAATTTCTGATGGACTATACGACACGTGACGAGATGACCATGACCAAGAAGGGGCCTTGCTTTTTTGGCAACGAATCTCGTCGGGTTGTTATAATCTTTTTTGAAGATTACAATGATGTGTGCGCCATACCAAATCTCCATCAGTAACCAATTTGTGTCCTATAACTTTCAATATCTCCATCAGTAACCAATTTGTGTCCTATAACTTTCAATATCTCCATCAGTAACCAATTTGTGTCCTAAAACTTTCAATATCGATCGACAACTTTTTGTTTTTAAAGTAAAAATCTTCTAAGCTTTCTCGTATGATCTTTTGCAATTCTTCTCTCTACACTCTATCTCTATCATCTCCATTGGCATCTACCATCCGGGCAAACCGACTACAAATTAAAATATGTGGCTAAAACGTGTGGCTGCCCATTTAAAATATATTTACATATGGTATTTTAATTTTTTTTAAGCAACCCTTAGTATTATTATCTATACCAAGTACACAACTCTCAAACAAAAATTAATCGCATATTAAAAATTATTAGAAGTGTGTTTGACAATAAGCTGCCGTATACAAATACAAAATCAATATTATTTATACTCTACGGACTAAATGGCAGACAGATAGAGTCTATGAAGTGGCGTGACTCGAAAGCAAGGAAAGAATTTAAAAATACCTTTAAAAACTCAATATTAAGGAATTATGAATAGTTTATGCTTGCTTTTTTATCCGGTTTAAAACCTGTCGACCTTGGTTTATATTTAGTTTATGAACAAAGGCGGGCAATAAATATATATATATATAAAAGGGAATCTAAAAATAGTTTTTGAACATTTAATGGTAAAAAAAATATAATATGGGCAATAAATATATATATATATATATATATATATATATATATATATATATATCAGAATCTAAAAATAGTTTTTGAACATTTAAAGGTAAAAAAAATATAATGTTATTATTAATCTTTGCTTACAAAGTCTTTTTTGCTTAATCAATTTGGTTGGAAATGGATTGACCATAGTGAAAGGTGCAAGTTTTTTTGAATGCTTTTTGTTTTTCACTCCTTCCTTTCCTTCCTTTGTTTTTTGGTAATTTGTAATTATCATATTTCAGAAAAAATTATAACAATTGCTTTCAAAACTGTTGTATTTAGCAAGCAAATTCCATGTTTGCTTCAAGTTGCTCATTGCAACCCATGTGTCGTACTTCTCTTGTTGGGCTCCCTCCAAAGCTTCCTACAAGAAGCTTGAAAAACTTCCTACCATAATCTTGAAAAATTTCTTAGAAACTTTTTATGGGCTTTCCTTTGAGCAAGGGAGAGGCTTTCATCTTATTTCTTGGGAATTTTGTTGTCTCCCACGTGACTCTTGGACTCTCGGACATCCATCACTAGGGCTTTGTCCTTTGTGCAAAATGGGGCATTCAAGCCTTGGAAGGCAATGGAGCCAAAAATATTTTACTTTGTCACTATATTGTTTAAGACACTCCATATTGTCGATAGGCCTAGAAGGAGCTTGTCCTTCAGAGCATCCTTGCTCTGAGGGTGCACGTACAAATTTAAGGAACGTTTATTGCCAAAAGTATCTGGAACTGACCATTTGCCAAGGTCCCATGGATTCATGCTTTAAAAATATTTAAATCGAGGGATTCAAGTGGTTTTCGACCTCTTTTCCAAAGTAACAAAACCTTGGATTTCTTGGTTTAAAGCCAAAGACAAATTTAGATTGGCTAATCTGGATATAAAATACTTCCAAGCGATTGTGGACTCTATCACTTCATAAATGCTTCATTAAATTACGATTAGATCCTCCTAACCCTATGGATAAAGTATAAATGGTTTTGAGATACCCCATTTTAGAGGTACAAGCCCAACAAAGGATACACATGGATTTTGCCTCATCTCTCGATGGTGCAAATACTCAATGATAGATGGAGACTATAGTTTACCAATAGAATTTGGCAATGCAAATTTTAAATTTTTTGGTCCACCATCATGGAACCCAAGCTTACCCATTTTTCTTGGTGTATCCTCTATCAAGGTATCCCTTGGCAAAATAATGGCTCATTTAGAGATCACCAACCCATGATGCCCATTCTATGGGAAATATGAAAATATCAAACATCTCTTTTGGTTTTATCCTAGATCTCAATCTACATAGATATAGATTCATGATTTCTTCAAGACTCTCAAACTTGAATCTTTCTCTTGGCCCATGATTCTTTTGAGTGACTAGCCCAACATGCAAGCCAAATACACATAGCTATGACATACTTTTAAAGTGGAGATTTTATTTGATATCTGAAAAGATAGAAATGTAGCTATTTTTCTAGAGCATTTGTTGACGGACATTTGTCATTGACTACTAAAAATAAAATTTCTTCTAATGTGCTTTAATAGTTCTAGATATGAGTGAATAAGATGGTGTTGGAGGTGACTCATTTATAGAATCTTGTGGACCACAAGGTTAATGCCCCATGTACAATGACTTATGTTCAATGAACTCATTTTGATGCAAGATTCAATCCCACAACCACCATAGTTAAGCTTTACAAGCTCCTAGTCGAAGTCCTCCATATAGATCTAGGACTAAAATCACTCATCACCTCATCCCTCTTTACCCTATGATAGGGAGCATCGGGATGGAACAAAAACAACAAGTTTCCTCATGACAACCTTACCATCTCCTTGAGAAGGGATGCAAAATATAACTAAAGAGATGAACCAACTGGAAAAGGTGCCAACTTGTATTGAGATCCTCTATCAGACACTCAAGATTCACATTTTAGATGGGGAGGTCCCTCGTACCATGATCTACCACCTCCTACTTCCATAGCTCTTACTACATAAATAGATCACGATTGATCAGTTGTGTCTAATTTAATTTGATAATTCTAATTTAATAACTCTGCCTAGCATAAATTTTGGGATGTAATTTTATATCTACCCATTATTTTTAATGAATTGTTGTATTCTATTTATTTTATAAAATTATATTTTTATTACACTTTTCACTTCTAAAAATATGGACCTTTGAAATACAAAGTAAAAATATTGGAAAGACATGTAAAACTAATGCCAAAGTACTCATACTAAGTGTATAATACCAAAATTCTAGTGAATTGAAAAAGTAAGAAACAAAAGGAGAAAAACATATTGTAATAGGAGGAGACATTGTATAACAATGGATATAGTGATAAATCGTAAGCATTTTTCAACATCCAAGATGAATATTCTGCTTGAAATGCCAATGAATACCAAAATAAGTGAATCTTCAAGATAACTTGTAAAGGTGACGACCAAGGTTATGCGTAAGGGGTTGGTCCTAAAATGTATTTATAAAAATCAGGTGAATTATTTTTGAAATCCAAAATTCTTTATAGTTTCAAGGTGAAAAGGTCCCCTATTATTAGAGGTAATATTATATATTTAAACTTAAAATGATCCAATTAATATAAATCTACCCAAAAAAAAATTACACCCAAATTTTTTGGGCTAATGGGCCTCAGTCAAGGGTCCCCAATATTAGCAAATTCTAAATTTCAAAAATCTAAATATTCATTAATTAATGATTATTAGCCACTATGCATAATGCAAATTCTAAATTTCAAAAATCTAAATAGTTTTTGAACATTTAATGGTAAAAAAAATATAATGTGGGCAATAAATATAAATATAAATATAAATATAAATAAATTATATATATATATATATATATATATATATATATATATATATATATATATATATATATATATATATATATATATATATATATATCTCGGAATCTAAAAATAGTTTTTGAACATTTAATGGTAAAAAAAAGATAATGTTATTATTAATCTTTGCTTCCAAAGTCTTTTTTGCTTAATCAATTTGGTTGGAAATGGATTGACCATAGTGAAAGGTGCAAGTTTCTTGGAATGCTTTTTGTTTTTCACTCCTTCCTTTCCTTCCTTTGTTTCTTGGTAATTTGTAATTTTCATATTTGAGAAAAAGTTATAACAATTGCTTTCAAAATTGTTGTATTTGGCAAGCAAATTCCATGTTTGCTTCAAGTTGCTCATTGCAACCCATGTGTCGTACTTCTCTTGTTGGGCTCCCTCCAAAACTTCCTACAAGAATCTTGAAAAAATTCCTACCATAATATTGAAAAACTTCTTAGAAAATTTTTATGGGCTTTCCTTTGAGCAAGGGAGAGGCTTTCATCTTATTTCTTGGGAATTTTGTTGTCTCCCACGTGACTCTTGGACTCTTGGACATCCATCACTAGGGCTTTGTCCTTTGTGCAAAATGGGGCATTCAATACTCGGAAGGCAATGGAGCCAAAAATGTTTTACTTTGTCACTATATTGTTTAAGACACTCCATGTGGTCGATAGGCCTAGAAGGAGCTTGTCCTTCAGACCATCCTTGCTCTGAGGGTGCACGTACAAATTTAAGGAACGTTTATGGCCAAAAGTATTTGGAACTAACCATTTGCAAAGGTCCCATGGATTCATGCTTTAAAAATATTTAAATCAAGGGATTCAAGTGGTTTTCGACCTCTTTTCCAAAGCAACAAAACCTTGGCTTTCTTGGTTTAAATCCAAAGACAATTTTAGATTGGCTAATCTGGATATAAAATCCTTCCAAGTGATTGTGAACTCTATCACTTCATAAATGCTTCATAAAATTAGGATTAGATCCTCTTGGCCCTATGGATAAACTATAAATGGTTTTGAGATACCCCATTTTAGAGGTACAAGCCCAACAAAGGATACACATCGATTTTGCCTCATCTCTCGATGGTGCAAATACTCAATGATAGATGGAGACTATAGTTTACCAATAGAATTTGGCAATGCAAATTTTAAATTTTTTGGTCCACCATCATGGAACCCAAGCTTACCCATTTTTGCTGGTGTATCCTCTATCAAGGTATCCCTTGGCAAAAAATTGTCTCATTTAGAGATCACCAACCCATGATGCCCATTCTATGGGAAAGATGAAAATATCAAACATTTCTTTTGGTTTTATCCTAGAGCTCAATCTACATAGATATAGATTCATGATTTCTTCAAGCCTCTCAAACTTGAACCTTTCTCTTGGCCCATGATTCTTTTGAGTGACTAGCCCAACCTGCAAGCCAAATACACCTAGCTATGGCATACTTTTAAAGTGGAGATTTTATTTGATATCTGAAAAGATAGAAATGTAGCTATTTTTCTAGAGCATTTGTTGACGGACATTTGTCATTGACTACTAAAACTAAAATTTCTTCTAATGTGATTTAATAGTTCTAGGTATGAGTGAATAAGATGGTGTTGGAGGTGACTCATTTATATAATCTTGTGGACCAGTAGGTTAATGCCCCATGCACAATGACTTATGTTCTATGAACCTTTTTTGATGCAAGAGCCAATCCCACAACCACCATAGTTAAGATTTACAATCTCCTAGTCGAAGTCCTCAATATAGAGCTAGGACTAAAATCACTCACCACCTCATCTCTATTTGCCCTATGATAGGGAGCATAGGGATGGAACAACAACAACAAGTTTCCTCGTGACAATATTTCTCTTGTGTTGGTTATATTTGGGTTGTTACAGTTGGTATCAAAGCTCTAGGTCATAGGACTAGCAGCTTCCATGGAGTAAAAGTTAGGATTGGTCAAACTTGATATATGAATTTTGGAATGAAATATTTTCCATTAGGGATGACATGTTACGTCGAGTAGAAATGACCATCAATATTATCAGTAGATGATAATACTTTAGTATTAGTTCATGGATGATGAAACTAACTAGGGGTTAGAAGTGCAATTAGAAGAAGAAAATGTAACCTAACATGACCCTTATTTTGTGTGGACAATAACTATGGCACCAATATTGAGGAGAGGAAGATGGGAATATTTCCAAATACCAAGGAAATCTAGATAGGACAATGCCAAGGCTATATCCCAAGGAGAGAGTTTGGAAAATTCAAACAGAGAGGTGAAAATTCAAATAGCTGCAGTTAACTGGCGGACTTGTCGAGGTTTGACTTTTTGCTAGTCAAACATGCTATTCGCCTTACCCTAGGGTGAATGCTGATAATCGTCCCTGGGTGGGATGAATGCTAGTTTGTAATCATCCTAGGGTGGGACGAGTAGGGAGCAAAGTGCCAAAAAGGTGCCAAATTGACCTTTAAGCTTCCAAACTGTTGTGGGAGTGGTTAGGACCACTGTTTAACCTCTAGGGGCTGCCCTGGGGGCTATGTGTGTCACTGCGATTAGTGTTTGTCATCACATAATATGATTGGTGTTGTTTTGGTGTCTACAAATAAATATTAGATAGAATCTCTTTGTTTAATGCAATGTTTTACACTTGTCTTCTTGCACCAAACTTTGTAATGCATTGGATTTGAGACTCACCAAGTCTCAATATTTGAAGCTTCTATTTTTTATTTTGGTTAGTTGTCTTATTCTCCAAGTTTTGGAGGATTCTAACCATATTTTGGTGGCTTCACTTGGTAACTATGTGTTGCAAAGCTTTGTGCACTAATAGTGTCTTTAGACACTTTATCAAATTTTGGTTTTGTGCAATTCTCAAGAACACAAACACTACGCTTTTGAGAGTAATATAGTAGTGCAAATGAACCCACTTAATATTTTATTTTAATGCACTAAAAATAACACCTTATCACTCCAATTAACTCTCAAAATAACTTATAAGTACACTTAATAAATTTACTACAACTAATAAAGAATAATTTGAAATGAATCTTCAATAATTATTCTACAATTTTGCTGCAATTAATATTGTAGTACTTAGTCTTATTTTCTTTTTCCAAAGTAGATGATAGGTAGTTGATAGATGTAGTTCTAGTTTTGTAATCTAATAAACTCCTAACTAATGTGCAAATGAACCTTAAAAGAAACTTTTTTCTTTTTACACTTTTGAAGACTATCCAATTTTCCTTCTTACAACTATAATCCAAATAAGGTGCTTTAACAAATCTAATAAGTAATCCAATTAATGAATCTACTTGCACCAATAGTTGCTTACCTTTTTTAAATATTTTGTAGATCCTTGTATCGCTCCAAATTTTTCGCATCCCTACCTTCAGGCTATTGGATCCACGCCCGGAAGGAGGATGGGAAAAGGATGATGCGGTACCTCGGACGAGAGGACTTTGCGAAGGTCCCGCCTCTCAAGGGAGGTGCATTTTGGTGATTTGTCGACGGATGGTGGGTTCACCAGGAAACATTTGGTGGCAGTTTCCATGCCTAGGTTTTGGGAATGTGTTTTAATGGGTTCGTTTTATCCTTTAAACATTCATCCTAGGTTTGGCCGAATGATTCTAACTTAAACTACATGAAAATGCAATTTAAATGAATACAGTAAATAGATCGAAAGCGAGAAAAATAGAGAATTTGCAGGAGGCTAATGGAGATTACCTAATCCGGGATGTCCGATGAAGTTTCGATGCTTGAAGTAGTCCGGATCATCCGGGATTCGACAAAATCGCCTGCAATCTGTCAGAATCATCTGGAATCTGACAGGATCGTCTGAGACAGACATAATCGTCTCGGATCCGACGAATTCGTCAAACGAATTCGTCAGAAACCTGCAAAACAGAGAACAGATGCAAAATACAAGCAATTCTACTATGCAAAACAGAGGCAAAATATGCTAAAGAACAAGGTGAATACTAAGCAATAATTCAAAATAGAAAGTAAAATAGATCACTGCATTATGATGGCAAATCATGAATTTAATGTGCAATCTAAACTAGATGGGTGAACTCCAGATGCAAAGTAGAATAAAAACTAAATAAATGATCTGATTTATAGCATAAAATGACAGAGAGAAAAGAGAGAAGAGCAAACTTCAAGCACTGATTGCCTCGATGTATGTTGCAGTCGAGATCGTCTCGCATCAGTACGAGATCGTCCCTAATTTGACGAGATCGCCTCCGATCTTGACAGGTTCGTCGACTGCGATAGGTGCTGGCTCCGGCTGAAAACCAGTGATATACCCGCAATAAAATTACTATAGGAATAGTGCAAAAAGCAAATTTGAGAAGTTCTAGCACATAGGGAGTCGATTTGCATAAAAATTCAGCCAGGGGTTGGGGAGGGAAAAGTCTTAGAGTTAAATAGGCTTAGGGAAAGTTGTTGGGAGGTTGGAGATCTTCCCAATTTGGGAGATCTCCAACGGGGGAAGGGTCCCAACGGCGCAGACACGCTTCTGCCCGAATTGGAGACCCGTTGGAACAGAGTCTAATTATGAAAATGCGAGTTTTGCGACGAAATCGTCTGGACGTCCTAGTCCAGACGAAATCGTCAAATCTGGGGCGATATCGTCTGATCGGCGACGATATCGTCCAACGGTCAAAACAACTCCTAAAAATGGCACGAAAAAAGGGGAAACGGGTTTCTCGGCGGTTAACGGGCGGTTTGGGAGGTTAAATTTGAATTTAAATTTATTTACTAAGGTGAATGTAATTATTCCAATTTGACCGCGCCAATTTTAGGGTGCTACATTTTGCCCCCTCTTTAGCGAATTTTCCGAAGAAAATGCGTTAAAGATGAGTTCTTCTCGATCTACGAGAAAGCAAAAAATTATTCCCATTTTTAGGCGACGATTCTTGGTCGAATCGTACGACAGCTTACTATGGTGCCCCCTCCGTGTTTTTACCCAAATCGAACGTTTGAGGTAAAAACGCGGAAAAGCAAAAATTATTTGTGAATTATTTTGAATAAAATTAAGAAAAATAGGGTAAAACCCTAATTCATTGTTACTGTTCATTTTACTATTTTTAGAGCTCGGAGCAAAAATGGTAGAGACAGACGCACGTATCTGCAGAGGTCCGCCGCGGTCTACGGGTAAGGGTTTAAACTCAATTTAGATTGATTTAATTGGAATTTACATGCTTTGTAGATAGATTTTAAGATGAATTTTGAGCATCGCGGCCGTTTTTGGCCGTCGACGTCGTCCGGACGAAATCGGAGACGATTTTGCTCAAATTTGGGACGATATCGTCCAATAGTGGGCGATATCATCAATTGCAAAAATTTGATCTTTAAGGTGTAGTTTTGATTACTGAAATTGTTTATTAATGATTGTTTGTTGTTTTGATTGTTTATGTTTGCAGAGAGGACTACTAAAGAGCAGAGAGTGGAAATACGGTGGGCTGAGAGACGACTTGGCCGCTCTCACCCAGGCAGAGCGGGATCTTCTGGCACGAGCCGGCTTGCAGCATGTGGCAGAGATGCCGCAGGTTTCTACTGACATGGGGCTACTGACAGCCCTAGCAGAGAGGTGGTACCCGGGCTCTTCATGCTTCCGGTTATCGACAGGGGAGATGACTCCCACACTGGAGGATGTATGGAGGATTTTTAGAATCCCCATACAAGGACGGATGATCACACCTACGGCCAATCAGGGCCACGCGATGGGACGACTGTGCGGTGACCCGAGCTTCACCCTGGAGAAGGGCGGAGTGAACATCGAGGCACTACGCCAGATGCCTGGGGCATCTACACTCACACGAGTTCTATCTGGGGTAGTTGGTGGACTTCTGTTGTGCCACCAGAGCGGGTGCAGGGTGCCGTGGATGCTCGTAGATGTGATCTGTGATATGCGCGACCATGGCTACAGATTCTCTTGGGGCAGCTTTGTTCTATGCCGGTTGTACAGGATCCTTTATGGGGTCGTGTACAAGGGCGGGCGATGTCTGGTCATGACATCGCTCCTACAGGTTTGGTGCTGGGAGCACATTGCGGTGCGGAGGCCGATAGGGCTTCCACTGACAGGGGTTGACGGGGAGAGGCCCCGAGTCTTCTACTGGTGGCTCCGGAGAGGGGCACAACGACGGATCGACTTCGTCGGTGTCCCGGAGACTACTGGATGACTTGGTCCCAGACCAGATCACCTGGAGGCCATGGAGGCAGCATCCAGGGTGGGCAGAGGACGCACAAGAGCTGGCTCGCATCAGGCGAGTCTGCTGGCTGAGGATGGAGAGGGGAGAGGTGGAGCTCCACCGCTACGACCGGGTTTTACGATAGTTCGGTCTGCAGCAGGGGATCCCATCTCTGAGGGATTACGAGTTTTCCCGGACTGTCCGGGATAACACCACAGTTAGCGGGGCTCCAGACATGCAACGATTCTGGAGTCAGGATGCGGACGATGCCCCCATCCAGCCAGTGGATGGGGACGACGTAGGAGTAGCCGATGGCTACGATGCCTGGTATGCAGGCATCCGCCCTCCTCGGATGACGAGGGCACAGGGTCCGATCCACGCGGTTGTGCATCGGATAGGGAGGCGGCGCCAGGCAGCGATAGAGGCGGCCCAGGGTCATGGCGAGAGAGATCAGAGGAGGCCACAGGCATAGGAGCGACCGCGGCAGAGGGAGAGGGAGAGGAGGGAGGCGAGACCCCCATCTCCACAGAGGCCACCATCGCCTGATAAGGGCAAGGGCGCGGACACAGGAGAGAGTAGCGAGATGGCTACTCTCCGGGCAGAGAGAGATCGTCTGCAGGCTCAGGTGCAGACACTACAGGATGCAGCTGCACAGCACCAGGCTGAGGTGTCGCAGCTGCGAGACGAGAATGCACGTCTCAGGGCACGAGGCGGAGGGGTGAGCACTCAGGAGCTGCTACGGTCGGTTTCTCAGACCGCATTCTATCAGGCGCTATACTACCAGGCGATGCCAGAGGGCCAGAGGATACAGGTGCCGGCTGCCATAGCCGATCCGATCAGGACAGGGTCGACGAGGAGCTCATCCCGATCGACGACGAGGACTCGCAGTACCACACATACTGCGATGGGACCACCTCGTCCTCCGCAGGGTGGGGGAGGAGATGAGGCCGAGAGCTCTAGAGGCTCTCGAGGCTAGAGGGCGGGATATTGCTACTGATATTGTATTATACTTGTATTGATGAGAGGATTGAGTATGCCGAGGTACAGATTGTGGCATACCAATCCAGTTTTGATGATGTATATATTCTGTTGATATATATAGATGAGATATTTTTGAGTATATGACTTGTCTTATGTGATACTTATGATGCTTTTTATGTTTGATGTAATTGATTGATTTGATTGATGTAATGATTTTATTGATGATTCATGTAATTATGTCGTTTTGGAAAATATTATAACTTGGATGTCATGCTATAAATATTTTAAATGAAATAATCTGATGTAACAAATTGATTGGTTGTAATGAAATGTAAAAATAAAAAGAGATTTCTAACAATAATTTCAAAGGACATTGTCGCTATTATAGACCATTTCATGGAGTCGCTGCTCACTCGGTCGTCAAGCTAGTCCCAGGATAGAAATATTGTTAAAAGAAAAGAGTGCTTAAGAGACTGTCTTAAGACTTTGTTGTGATAATGCAAATGATGATGATGATGGTTTGCTTTCAGATTTCCATGAAAATATTATGCATGAAATATTGTAAAATAATTTTTGCTAGGCATAAATTCCTAAGTGTGATAAAATTGTTGAATAATTCCTTAGGAATTATACCGTCATTGCAAAATTGGAGGTTGACATAATGACATGAAATAATGAAAATGTGCATTCTTTTGAAAAGCAAAATTTGTGTAATATGAAGTCATATGTTTTGTATGATTTTTGATAAATTGGGAAAAAAATTGTTACAATGGTTTGCGCTAGGCATAGAATATGTAGGTATAGACTTATACCATCATCGCGAAAATCCAAAAAAGGATAGTTTTATTGCATGATTGATTTTTGATGAACAGAAAATATGATAATGAGGACTTGCGCTAGGCATAAAATTCCAATTTTGGTTTTGAAACTATACCATCGTTGCGAAAGTCGACACGATATATATGATATGTTTTGAAAGGAATTTTTGATTTTTGCTATTATATAGTTGTCTTTGTGGAAAACAACTGTACTTGATTTATTCCAAACAAGTTGCAAAAATAATATTTCAAAGTATTTTGAAGATAAAAAGTTAGATTTATAAGGAATCCCATGTGCATATGTGAATTCATTTCCCATCTTGATTTATCATAATGATAGACAAAATCTCTCAAATACAAATGTGTGTGCAATTGCATTGTTCATTTACCAGATTTGAGCAAGATACTATGATACAAGTGATTTGAAGAAACCAAATAAGTGTTCATTAACCATGATGTAGATGCATATAACCATACTAGGCTACTATGTAGATCGGATTATCAAGAGCTAGCTAATCCATAAGCAGACATAGGTCTGTACAAAAGAAGGTCGCTAATGTGATAGACATATCGCCACGCTAGGAGTTACCCAAGGCCAAGCAGGTTGGGCACAAACCACCTGTTATGGGGCTTACCTCACAGTTTTCGAATAATTGAGGATTCCAGGGATTCAAGCTCATCAACCCTTCTTTTCTTTTCAAAGGGTAGGGAAAGGGATTTTATTGCTTTCTTGCTTTCTTTTGAATTTTGCTTATTTTTTTCTTGTTTGTATTTCTTTTGCTTGATAATGCTTGGAACATTGCTGAAATAACATTTTTCTTTTCTCTTTTTTTCTTGAATTTTTCTTTTCTTTTTCTAGGGATACTTGCTCGGATTAGCTGTAGAGCAAGGGATTTTTATTCTGGGTAGGGGTGAGCTTGTCCTTTTGCCAATTCTCAAAGATTCTAGACCGTGTGCATGATAGGATAGCAGGGGAAACTTTTCACTCAAGAAATCAGTTCTACTATGTAGCAAAACATGGAAATTACAAATATAATCATTTTATTGTGAAAGGATGTGCTTGGTTTAAGTAAATAACAAGATCAATTCTCTATGCTCAAACTTTCTTTAATTGAATTTTGTGAACTTTGATATAAGAGAGATTAGTAATCATGCCAGATAAAATCAAGATATTTATTGTTGTGATTGTGCAAGTGAGGGATGCTAAATAAATGCTAATTTTATCCAAAATAAGTTGAAACATATAATTGCAATAATTGTAAGAAAATAATGATTTTGAGAAAGTTTTGAGAATGTTGACTCTCTCTTTCTTCTGTATATTGTTTTGGTTTCGAAAGAGTCAAGCATATAGCTGTTTTTGGATTTTTATGTTGATTTTTGTTTTTGAGCAAAAGGAACTTTACAAGTGCTTTAAATAAATGCAATAAATATTTTTGAAGATTTTTGGAGATTTTATGAATGTTTTTGAGGTTTTTGAATAAATTGAAAGAAATACAAGATAATGATTTTGAACAAATATATACATGGATGAAATGACCAAATTTATGCATAATAACGTTTGAGATGTAAAATATTCATGGGTTCTTTAAGTTCTTTACCATCTAAGGTAGATAATTTATATGCTCCCGATTCAAATTTAGCAGTAATGATGTATGGTCCGAGCCAGTTGGGCTCAAATTTACCTTTAAGGTCCTTAGTTGCATTTGTATTTTTTTGAAGATTTTGAGGATTTTGATTTTTTTTTGTATTTTGATTTTAATTTATGAATTGAAATTGGTGGTATATACAAGATGATCTATATACACTATACAAGGTTATTTGAGTATAGCATGTCTAAGGTTGCTTCAAAATCAAAGGAGGTTTTGAAGGATAATCTGGTTGAGGTGAAGGTAAGAATAAAAGGTGATGAATAAAAGGTAGTGATAACAAAAGCTTTGTTATAATGTAGAATAATGTAGCAAAAGATTTGACTTTTATATGTGGAAAATTGATCATGTTACAAAATAAAATGTCAGAAGGATAAGAAGGTTCTTCATTCTTATTATTATATTCCAAGTTTTGATAAGATGGAGAAAGTATATGTGAAAGATATGCATGGATGTTATTTGGTAAACAAGGATGATCATATATGGATGAAGAAAAGTGATGGATAGAAGATAATTGTGACAATAGAGAATGTATAGAACTTGATGTTTCAATCGTTAAATATTCTTCAAATGGTTTTGGGTCACCATGTATGGTAACAATTTTATTTGCAAGTTCAAACTTCAAACATTGGTGAAGAGTGGAAGGGAAAACCCTCATCGTATGAATCCAAGGACTTCTAAGAAGTAGGTTGTAAGGTGAAGGACAATATCCTACATAGAATAAAGTATCCAGGATCTTGGATCCAATATTAAGGGGAAGAATTATAGTACCTTGAGCTTCTTGAATTTCATTGTTAAAAGATTTTATAATAACATTTGATTCATTAATATCTTCTTCCTTTAATTTGAGTTTTTGGAATAATTGATAAGTGCATAAATTAAGAGAGGAGTCATTATCTACCATGATAGTTTTAACAGGTGTTTCTTTACTAGATCTCATAATGTAAAGATAGGAGTCTTCTTGTGGAGTAGAGGAAGGAATATCCTCATCATAGAATGAAATATGGTTAACCTCAAGAGGGTTTACACCATTAATTATGTTCTTAGAGAAAATATGATGAGGAAAAAATTGTTGGCTAGGTATTTTGAACAAAATTTCCTTGTGAGAAATTTGTAATACTTCTAAAAGGGATATCTTTGCTTGAGGATTAATCACTTGTTGTTGGTTATCAAAGTGGATTTCAGATTGAGATTTTGATTCTAAAGATGAGCTTTCTATGCTTACATTCCATTTTGGATCATTCTCTAGAGCCAAAGATAGTTTTGAAGGTTGGTCAAATGAGGAATCCATATCTTGAATATCGGATTGAGTTGATTGAACTTGAGGTTGCTCATTTGTAGTTTTTGTTACAATATTAATAATATCATCATGATGGGACACATTAACATGCAATATTTGATTGGTTTCTTGTTGTTGATAATTGAGTAGGGGTTCTTGGGAGATCCCCATGTCTTGATTGATTATTGGTATTTGTTGTGTAGGAGTTTGATTGTTTACCGAAGATTTATAATCAGTTGTAGATTGTAATTCCTTTATATTAAAAAGACCCTTATCAATCAAATCTTGAATTGCACATCTTAAATCTTTACAATTTTGTGTCATATGTCCATCTACTCTATGATATTCACAATGTAGCTCAAGTTTAAACCAATCTGATGTGGTATCAGGTTGTCTTATGGAAGGGAGTTCAATCCTATTTGTGTCAAGTAAATACTTGAGAATTATATCCATTGGTTGATTGAGCTTAGTAAATTTACGTGATGAAGGTTTTTGAGAGGTTTTTGATAAATGCCTTAGGAATTTCGTCATAAAAGGACCTAATGGTTTCTCACCTCTACTTTCTTTATTATGGGTAGAATGATGACAGGAAGATTGCGATGTAGGAGGTGAGTGCACGGTAGAATTGGAAGAATAAGTATTTTCTTGTTGAAATGGATGTGTTGTATTGAAAGAAGAGTATTGAAAAGGTGGAGGAGGATTATATGTGGATTGATAGACATAATATGGATATATGGGAGAATAGATAATATCATTATGAAGAGGATTGGCAAAGGGATTGTCTTGTTGGGGTAAGGATGAAAAATGAGAGAAGTGTGATGGAGGTGGTGTTGAATAGGGATGAGGTTGGTCATAATCAACAAATGTATTTGGCTGAATTCTTCCAACATTACTGATGGGCTCATATTGATTTGAGTAAAAACTCATGGTTTCTTTAGTACTTCTAAAAGTAATATTTAGCATCTACTATTTAGAATTGAATCTAAAACATACAAACTTGAAATGATGATTTTGTTTTTGTTTTTCTTGTATACATATATATTTTTTTGTTTTTGTTTTCAAAAGGTTTACAATGCATTCACGTCGGGTTCACCAAAATGTATCGCTCCAAATTTTTCGCATCCCTACCTTCAGGCTATTGGATCCGCGCCCGAAAGGAGGATGGGAAAAGGATGATGCGGTACCTCGGACGAGAGGACTTTGCGAAGGTCCCGCCTCTCAAGGGAGGTGCATTTTGGTGATTTGTCGACGGATGGTGGGTTCACCAGGAAACATTTGGCGGCAGTTTCCACGCCTAGGTTTTGGGAATGTGTTTTAATGGGTTCGTTTTATCCTTAAACATTCATCCTAGGTTTGGCCGAATGATTCTAACTTAAACTACATGAAAATGCAATTTAAATGAATACAGTAAACAGACTGAAAGCAGAAAAATAGAGAATTTGCAGGAGGCTAATGGAGATTACCTGATCCGGGATGTCTGATGAAGTTTCTAATGCTTGAAGTAGTCTGGATCGTCTGGGATTCGACAAAATCGCTTGCAATCTGTCAAAATCATCTGGAATCTGACAGGATCGTCTGAGACAGACAGAATCGTCTCAAATCTGACGAATTCGTCAAACGAATTCGTCGAAACCCGCAAAACAGAGAACAGATGCAAAATACAAGCAATTCTACTATGCAAAATAGAGGCAAAATATGCTAAAGAACAAGGTGAATACTAAGCAATAATTCAAAATAGAAAGTAAAACATATCACTGCATTATGATGGCAAATCATGAATTTAATGTGCAATCTAAACTAGATGGGTGAACTCCAGATGCAAAGTAGAATAAAAACTAAATAAATGATCTGATTTATAGCATAAAATGACAGAGAGAAAAGAGAGAAGAGCAAACTTCAGGCACTGATTGCCTCGATGTATGCTGCAGTCGAGATCGTCTCGCATCAGTACGAGATCGTCCCTAATTTGACAGGATCGCCTCCGATCTTGACAGGTTCGTCGATTGCGATAGGTGCTGGCTCAGCTGAAAACCGATGATATACCTGCAATAAAATTACTATAGGAATAGTGCAAAAAGCAAATTTGAGAAGTTCTAGCACATAGGGAGTCGATTTGCATAAAAATTCAGCCAGGGGTTGGGGAGGGAAAAGTCTTAGAGTTAAATAGGCTTAGGGAAAGTTGTTGGGAGGTTGGAGATCTTCCCAATTTGGGAGATCTCCAACGGGGGAAGGGTCCCAACGGCGCAGACACGCTTCTGCCCGAATTGGAGACCCGTTGGAATAGAGTCTAATTATGAAAATGCAGTTTTGCGACGAAATCGTCTGGACGTCCTAGTCCAGACGAAATCGTCAAATCTGGGGCGATATCGTCTGATCGGCGACGATATCGTCCAACGGTCAAAACAACTCCTAAAAATGGCACGGAAAAAGGGGAAACGGGTTTCTCGGCGGTTAACGGGCGGTTTGGGAGGTTAAATTTGAATTTAAATTTATTTACTAAGGTGAATGTAATTATTCCAATTTGACTGCGCCAATTTTAGGGTGCTACAATCCTTTACTACTTCTATAGAGGATGTTGATCTTGTAGAGGATGTTGGTGTCTAAGATCACCAGGTTGTTGCTTCGAGTAGGATATTAATACTTAGTTTCTTATTCACCAAAACTTAGTCTCAACCTTTCTTTCATGAGCCTAGGATTTGGTGGCTTGTTCTCCTCTTATAGCCTCCTCATTTTTGTTGTAGATTCTTTTGAAGTATTTATCTCAGCAAACAATGCCTTCTTGTTGTGGAGGTAATCTTCAAGTCTCCAACTTTGGAAAGCTTCTTCTATCTTCAAATCAAATTATAACTTCAAGAAATATCTTCTAGGATTTGGTACTCCTAACCAAATTCTTCTTCTTCTTTTGTGCTTTTTTTTGTATGGTGATAATTGTCCCAAATATTTCACTATCTTCTATAGTGAATGTCTTCAATGAGTCCTCCTTTTATGATTTCTTCAGTAAGGCTCTCCAATATTTTTATTGGATACTCATTGAGACCTCCCCAAGGTCTTGTAACTTTTTTTGGTCTTCCTTGAGACCTCTTCTTCAACCTTCTACTCCTATAAGTGTTGGTGGTGAGATTTTCCTCTGTATCTTATGATTCTACTGCTTCTAGATTCGAGGAGGACTCTCCTAGACCTTCTTCTTCTTCCAATACTAGGATTTCTTCAATGATATCTTCTTTTGATCTCTTTATCTTCAATTTTGCTTTAGGTGCTGGATTGATTCTTAAGAAAATACTATTCCTAACTTTCTTGTAGGAAGTTTCCCAACTCACTGAATATTCTTTTCCTGTAGAAAAGCGTTAGTACTAAAATATTTAATCTAATTTTGAATAAAATAATATCTTTTGGAATCTTCTTCAGGATCAAGGCTTTTGTGGCCTTTTTTAGTATCAATGTTTTTATGGCCTTTTTAAGTATCAAGGCTTCTATGACCATTTTTTTAGTATCAAGTCTTTTATGGCCTTTTTTAGTATCAAGGATTTTGTGGACTTTTTAAGTATCAAGGATTATATGGCCTTTTATTTAATATCAATGCTTATATGGCCTTTTCTTTAATATCAAAGCTTCTATGGCCTTTTCTTCTGGAATAAGGCTTCTATGGCCTTTTCTTCTAGAATGAGACTTTTATGGCCTTTATTCTAGATCAAGGATTCAATGGAATTATTTTGTGAAGTTCTCAATCTAGCAATGGATATCTCCAATATCCTAACTTCACCCTGACTCTTCTCCAAAAGTGTTCTTCTGCAATATTATTTTCTTTTACAAGGAACTGATCTTTGCACTATGAAGGCACATCGACCTTCAGTAAATTAAGTTGAAGTATCCTAGATTTCTATCGTAGGAGGAGTCCCAATCATCTAAGAATTAATTTTTTGCAACAAAATAAACTTTGGGCAATAGTTAATAAATTCTATATATTTTGAATTATCTTAACTAGTTGATTTATCAATCTAGTGGATTGAATATTGAGTCCTAGTCTTCGTGAGTTTTTCTACAACTCTATGGAAAGACTTTAGTCAAATTTAATATCAGTCATCACTTGTGACTCTTCCTAATTCTACCATATTGGCTCTTCTAATATTTTTTGATAGTGGCTGGTCCAACAGTGCATCATGTTGATAAAAAACACAGGCTCAATGATAGTGATGGTATTTCTATTGATCTACATTGGCTAGATCTATTGTAGCTAGATATACCATAGATTCGATACCACTATTAGCTTTTGATGTAGTGTGAAATAGGAGATAGCTATCACAAGAAGCATAATAATATGGAAGAAAGTAAATTTATGAGATGACAAAAATAAACTATAAATATAAATGATGAAAATGAATACAATGTAGCTATAGAGGAAATGAAAAATCCATTAAAAAAGCTACTATACTACATTACACCCATCACCAATATATGGTGATCCGCACAACACTAAGCTACTACCTATATATCTATATGATTATATATATGCTTGTTATAATGAGGCACTTTCATATAATAAGATAGGTTCCTTAACCAGCACTCTACCTAGTTGTACAAGGGATAACTTACACATATATAGCTTGCACATTGAAAATTGTGTATTTATTACATATCATGAAGTAAATACATAACTTTCCCCTAAATTAATCTAATGTCCTAAGTATGTACCTATGAAGGTACATTTACATGACCCAAATTATGTAATATAATCTATTTCTAAAAAAGCATAGTTTTATCCCCTTTGAAAATAAGGGTCTTACTCATGGAGATATACAATAATAGGGGGTTTAGCCTCATTTTCCAATTGAAATGGTCTTTTTTATGTTATTTATTTAAGGTTTCAATATACATGATATAATAAACACATTCAAAATACTCATATAGAAAAAATATTGGATGGTCTTTTAGTCTAATACATTGTTGTAAATATAGTATAAAATCTCTTCAGATATTTTACTATAAACAAGATTGCATCACAAACACATTTTCATAAGATTCAATTCATTCAATAATGGTCATCCAAAGCCCTTTTGATTTTGGTGTATGTGCCTCAAAGACCTTGATTTCTTTTAAATGGTTATATTATATAGGGATGAAGAAAGGCTTAAAGGATCATGCATGCATGTATATTTTTTCAAGAGATGAAATATCTAAAATTAAAAATAGAGTTTTAGAATGGGAAATATTCTAATAGAATAGGAAATTAAATTGAAGCTCAATAATTTACAAGATGGTGGAAATAATTGGAATGTGAAAATATATCCATGTGCAAGAAAATTAATTACTCTATAACTATCATAATATATTGAATAACAAAGAGTCACATGGGTACCAAACATCTAGAGAGAGTTCACTTAAAATTTAAAGTAGTTATTAACATCCACAAGGCAATAGACCATAAGGTACAATATGGTTATACAAGTGTTTATCCAGCCATACCAAAGTATGGTGTACAATTCAAGTGAGCCTAGTGGTTAAGACTTTGGAATTGCAAACAAGAGAGACAAGGTTCAAATCTAGATTAAGCTTAAGGAAGGGGATAGAAGTATTTAAAATTTACATGTTAATAAAATACATTTATCTATTATTTTAATAAAAATATTTAAATTCTAAATTAAGAAAGCACTAAGAATAAGAAGATGCAAGGAAGCAATTAAATAAGGGGAGAAAATTCCAAAAATAAATCATGTTATAATAAAATTAAAAAATCTTTTCATTGAGTAAAAAACATTTCAATTCCAAATGGAATAAGTACTAAGGAGTAAGAAGATATAAGAAAGCAATTAATTATTTCAAATACATTATGTCTAGATTAGGGAAAGATAAAGAGGTTCTAGGTAAGCATTTATAAAATATTCCATCAATTATAATGCATGAATAGAATGAAAAATTGATGAGAAATACCTCTATAAAATTTTATATTATTTTATAATATATTAAATACATTAAAACTAGGATAAACATTTTTTTTTATTGTTTAAATTAGAAAATATTTAATTTCATGGAAAGAATTTGAAAATTAAAACTATTAAACATCAAATTCAAGGCCACAAAAATAGTTTAGATTGATCTTTAAATTATTTAAATTTATTTAAAATAAAAGTAAAATAATCAGAATAAAGAAGCCAAAATAATCCAAACATTAATCTTTTAAATGAAATGATGACTACATATAATTACTAATCAACTAATAGTGATTATATACACATATAAAGAGACAAAGCAATAATGATTATTCATATACAATGAGGTCACTTTGATATTCTTTCACAACTTCCATGGTAGTTTCCCATGTACAACCAAATATTATTGTATATGTATGATTGGTTAGGTTCTATACAAATATTAGACTTTAATGGATTTTTATTTGCATGCTCTAGAAATTTCATGTATAGTAAATATGGGTTGGTATATGTAAAGTATCTCCTTCATCTAAACCTAAATTTTGATGGACATGCTTCTTCATCATATAAAACCTTAGTGATATTTAAAAATTAGAAGTACCTTTCAATAAATAAACATCCATTCTTCTTAAAATAATTATTTATTACAAAAATAAATATAATCTTCAAAAATAAATTGGCTTATTTCTTTATATATAAACTTTGTATTTTATATTTTTATAATTATTATGTTTATTTTTTTCATTTTATGATTATTGGTTCATATCCTTTTGAAACATTCATCACTCTCTAAAATCATGCAATCAAAGCCATGGAGAAAATGTTAAGATAAGTTGCTTTATTTTCACTCTTATCTAAAGAATAAACTAATAATGAATGGGAAATTTAACGAAGTTTCTCACATAGTAAAAAAATCATTCACTTATTCCAAAATTTTTTCTAATATTTTAATATAATTAAAATTAAATTGTAAACATTAAGAATAGTTGTTCCCAAATCCACTTTAATTATCTTAAAATTTACATCTCTTTTTAATACAAGTATAGTAAATTATTGTAACCTATGATATGAGATAACTATATATTTAAAATCTATTTATAACTGTATATTTGAAATACACATAATTTTTTTTTTTGGTATTAATATTAAAAGAGGGTTTTGAAAGGAGCCCCACAACCTTATACAACAAGAAATCCCAGAGGCCAATTAAAGCACAAGATGACCTCCATAAGGGAGGCCCACCCAAAAGTACAACAAGGTATTACAAACCGACGCAAGCACCCCCGAGGAAGGGGAACCAAGGGAGTTCACACCATCCCCATGAAGGCAAGCCAGGGAGAAAAACCCAAACAACTCGGCCCTAAAGAATAGCAGGACAATGCGAGGGGCCAAAAACTACCAACCCAAATAAATGCATCATTTGAAATTTGAAAGTCACAACAGGCTGCAACGTTCGACAAGCCCGGGCATAAGAAGGGGTGACGTCACCAGGGGGTCAAAAGGGACAATCAGGGAAGGCAGGAACGTACTGAGGGGATAGCATAATAAATGCTAGTACACACCATAAAGTGCTTAAACCTATGGGCACCAACCAGATCACCCAGATCTCCGAAAGGAACCAAAATATGACAAGAGTTAAGGAGCTTCCTCCCTGATGCAAAGTACAATATCATTGGAAAAATCCCACTGCCAGATAGATAAGCCTTGAGAATGAACTCCCAAGTTTTCTAAGAGATCAACCACTGAATTACCTTCTCTAAAAATATGGGAGAACTCCATGCTAGAAAAGGAACGAGCAAGCCAAGTTGCTTCATCAATTAAATTAGCTATTTTCCATCCTAGATGGGAAACTCCACGAAGCATGTTGATGATGGATAGGGAATCCCCTTCAATAATTGTGTTTCTGATGCCAAGGTTCTTAAGCTGCTCCAAGCCAATGAAGGCCGCTCTAGCTTCAGCCACCATGGAAGATTGGACTCCAAGGCAGTCTACGTAAGCCAGAATAAGATCACCATTGTTGTCCCTTATTGCACCACCCATGCCAGCTAAGCCAGGGTTGCCTTTAGAGGCACCATCAAAGTTAAGTTTGAACCACCCAATGGGTGGCGGAGACCAATGAACCTCCCTCCTCGGGTCAGGAGCAGGAGGGGGTGGGCTAACGACACAAAACCAAACCATTCTTCCAACAACCGCTCGCTTGGGGAGAGCACCGAAATTAATTTTGAAGGATTCAAATTGCTGAGAGCCGAAGACACATTTTTTGACACCTTCCACAGAATCTTGAGGCTGATTTGGGTGATATTATTTTCCACTTCTTTGAATGCCCTTGAGTTCCTTTCCTTCCACACTCCCTAGAAGGAGTGTGGGAGGAGAAATTTCCAAAAATATTTAAGCCAGGAAGAAAGAAAGGGTGACTTCCATTGGATGACACAGTCCATTAAGGAATTAGGAAACACCCATGCAACGTCCAACCAAGAGAGAATGGAATCCAAAATATTCTGTGCACTATGACAGCTGAGCAAAATATGAGCCATCGATTCCCAATCATTCTTGCATAAATAGCACCTATTGACCAGGCACATCCCCCTCTTGAGAAGATTCTCGATCGAGAGGATTTTTTTTTGCATAGCCAACCAATAGAAAATGTTAATCTTCGGCGTTAGATTTTTTAACCAAATTTGATTTGCAGGAAAAAAGTCTTCCTCCACTGAGCTAAGAGCAATGTAGGCATATTTAACCGAATAGGACCCATCCGGGTCCCCCATCCACACCAATATATCATCTGTTAAAATATTACGTACCACAATAAGCCTCAGCTCCACCAATAAAGCATGCCACAATCTTACATCTGCATCGACGACCAGCTCTGGAAGGGAGGGAGACCAAAATCTATGTCCATCTTGGATAGTAATAAAGTCTACCACCTTTTCAAGCCCGTGGGTTCTAGAATGAGCAACAAGGGAGGCGTACCATGGATCATCCCCTAAGGGACTTTCCCTGGCCCAAATGTCATCCCAAAAATTAACCGCCTCACCACTTCCAATAATCCAACTGCAACAAGACTTGAGGAACCTACGAGATTTGATGAGGCTATTCCAGAAGGCCGACCCTCCACTGGGAAGGAAATATGCTAAAAAATAATCAAAGTTATATTTAGCCTTAAGGATATTACACCAAAGAATGTTAGAATTCACAACAAATTTCCACCCAAGTTTCACCACAAGAGCTTTGTTCATCACGACCACATTTTTGAGATTGAGACCCCCTTGCCTCTTCCTCTTACAAATATGCTCCCACGAGACAAGGTGGAATTTTCCTTTCAACTCAGGGCCCACCCATAGGAAGGATTTGCAGATGCTATCCAGTTTGGTGGCCACCTTAGAGGGTAAATGAAAGAGAGATAAAAAATATATGGGGATGCTCTGCAAGGTGCTTTGGACCAGCACCACCTTCCCCGCTTGACTAAGTAATGCCCCTTTCCAAGATGCTAATTTGCATTGGACTCTTTCAACAACCGGGGTCCAAAACTCATCCTTAATGCGGCCAAAAAAAGGGGGAGCCCCAAGTAAGTGTCTAGGAGAGAAGAAATGCGATAATTTAAAATGTTAGCTATTCTCCTTTGTCGGGTCTCTGAAGTATTAACAAAATAAATGAAGCTTTTTTCAAAATTTATCTACTGCCCGATAGCCTTCTCGTAGCTTACCAAAATGGACTTCACATCCCTTGCATGGAACACCGATGCCTCACAAGAGAGGAGGGTGTCATCAGAAAACTACTGGTGAGAGATCGGTGGGTAGGGGAGTGTCAGCCTTAGACCAAAATCAAAGCTCCGATGGGAAATCGAATGACCAAGCACCTCCACCATGAGAATGAAAAGGAATGGGGATAGAGGGTCACCCTGGCGTAGACCATGACATGACTGAAAGAACCCTACTTGAGAGCCATTAACCAGGATAGAGAAGCAGGCAGAAGAAATGCAAGCCTCTATGAGCCCCACCCATCTTTCACTAAAACCAAATTTCCTCAGGATGCGAAATAAAAATTGCCATGAGATCCTATCGTAAGCCTTGCTTACATCCAACTTGAGGAAGAATGTTGCCCACCCACTCTTTTTAACTGAGTGGAGGAGTTCGTGTACCACAATCGCCCCATCTAAAATTTATCTGCCAAGGACAAAGGCACATTGGGCACTATCCATGAGAAGAGGTAGGATAACTTTCAACCTATTGGCTAAGGCTTTAGAAAGAATCTTATAGATAGTGTTGCACAAACTTATAGGTCGAAAGTCATTGAAAGAGGACACATTGTCTTTCTTTGGCACCAGGGCCAATAGCATCGAATTCACTGATTTAGGGATGACCATCGAAGCTTGAGAGTCTCGAACCACCACACAAATGTCCGAGCCACAGATATGCCAATACTTATGGAAGAACCCCGAAGGGAAACCATCAGGACCAGGTACCTTAAGAGGGCTCATAGACTTTAATGCATTAAAAATTTCTTCATCTAAAAAAGGAGTAACTAGCCCCTCATTCATCTCCTCCGTTACTAGGCATGGGATTACCTCTAGCATGAAATTCTCATCATCGATTGCCCTTGTCGGGGTCGAGCACAAAAGGGAGGAGAAGAACTCCATAGCCTCCTCCCTTATTCGAAAGATATCTGAAGTTGAGCTGCCATCACTAATCTTAATTTCCTTTATGCAATTGTGGCTCCTTCGATGAAGGGTGGAGGTGTGAAAAAATCGAGAATTATGGTCCCCTTCCTTAAGCCAGATTTCTCAAGATTTCTGCTTCTAGTGGGTCTCTTCTCTGGCTTGAATATTATGAAGCTCTACAAGAAAATATCGCTCCTCCAAGAGAAGCTCCATAGAACCTCCCTGCATTTCCAATTTGGATTCAATCTCCGAAAGCTGCCCATGAATCCTTTCTTTCTCTCTGAAAATGTTACCAAATGAAAACTTATTCCAAACCTTAATATTGGACCTTAGCCTTTTAAGCTTATTGGATAGTCTTTCCATACCCATGTCGTTAACCTCCTCCAACCACTAGTCCCACAAAGAGGTATCAAAACCAGGATGCGAGCACCACATCATTTCAAAATGAAATGGGTGGGGAAAAAAGGTTGACCATTGGGGACCTCCAACCACAAAGGGTTATGGTCCAAACCAATCTAAGGAAGAGTGGATAAAATGGCCACACCAAAGAGATGGAGATAGGAGTTGGACACAAAAACTCTATCTAATCTTTTGAGAATCAAATTGGCCCCCACCCTCCTATTACTCCATGTGAACTTTGAGCGCTTTAAGTCTAAATCTCTTAAACCTACGACATTAACAAAATCTATGAAATCATTTAGGCTTCTGGCATCCACTTCATTGCCACCTCATCTTTTTGAAGGAAAAATAGGGGTGTTGAAATCCCCCAAAACCACCCACACCTCATCCTAAAAGGAGGCTCTCATCTCGAGTAGAATATGCCAAAATATCCTTCTATCAGTAGGGGAATTTGGTGCATAGATATTAGAGATGACCCACCTTCTATGGGTTGTCTTACACTAGAAAATAATGTTTATTGCCCTTGAAGAGGATGAAACCATATGGCCATCAAACTTAGAAGGGTCCCAAAAAAATAAAAGACCACCGATAGAATCAAAAGCCTCACTCACTGCAAATCCAAAGTGTTTCCAAACTACATTATGAACCAAATCCCATGAAGAAGCATCAAGTTTGGACTCTTGGATGCACAAAAAATCAGGGATTTTTCTTTCCTAAGTGAAGCCAACAAACACTTTTTGGAGGAGCTATTTAGCCCTCTCACGTTCCATGAGCACAACTTCATTGAGATCAAAAGGAGAGTTTCTTGCTCGACCCTCCGAAGAGTGAAGGTTTAAAGCTACCAAGCTTTAGATGCTTATCTCCATTCTCCTCTTCAACAACAAGCCTTGCTTGCCCACCATTGGCCAAAGCCTCCTCCATTTATTTCTTTCTATTGGCTTTGCTAGGGGGCCTACCTGAACGTTTGGATAGGCCAAGGTCCAAACCCTTCTTACGCTGACTTCTTGTCTTTGGGCCCAGGGAGCCCTTTTCAAAAATTACTTTAGGAGAGCCCATTGGGCTACCCAGACCACTCGAAGGCATCGAGAAGGAATCCTTCGGGGAAGCATAGACCACCTTGGGAGTAGAAACCACATTCTCCATCATCATGTCCAGAGCCTCCGTGGCCTCCATTTCGAGATAGCCAAATGAGTTAACCAGAGGTACTGCCTTCTCGGGCTGGAGAACCACCTCCAGGTGAGGAGTGGCAGCAGAAGCTTTCGGTGAGGGGGAGACAACAGCAGGTCTTACCGGATCAACTTGGTCCCTTCCAATGGGCTTTGACCCACTCGAAGACATCACCGATTGCTCTTTAGAAGGGCTCAGAGCCTTCTTCCACCAAACCTTCCATTTCTTAATAGTGGGTCCCAGGCCCGAAGCAGCCCCTTGAGAAGTTGGACATTTAGAATCAATTGCAGAGGGCTTTTGAGGCCGAGACAAAGGATAATATTTTTGAATATGACCACTTTGACCACATTTCCCATAGGGGATAGGTTTGTTCTCATAGACCACTAGTTGAACCTAGCAACCCAAGTGGGAAACCAATTCAACCGACTTAGGGAGCTCCTTCTCCAAATCCACCATTACACACATACAGACAAATTGGCATCTATCCACTGACAGAGAGAGAGTCAAAGGAGATGAAGTCTCCTAAAGTAGAAGCCACTACTTTGAACACATTCTCATGCCAGAGGAAGGTTGGAAATTCTAGGAGCCACACCCAAATGGGAATAAGATTGACCTTTTGTGAGGTAGGGTTAAAATCAGAGCCCCAACGATGCAAGAACAGGCCACGCTTGCCAAAGAACCAGGGACCCCCATCAAGGGAGGGAATCAGGATCAAGAAGAAATTATGAGGAAGGGAAGCCAAGGCAAGGGAACCACTGGGCTTCCACCGCGATAGTGCCCAATGCTTGAGGACCTCAAGGTCCGGTCTACCTCTCGAGAACTTTCCCACCAAGTCAAAATATCCCTTCTCTAGAAGAGAATTCATGACGGAATCGGGAATACAAATTTGAAAGGACTCTACCTCCATGGAACAGGGCTCCAAATTGTCTCGGGCTCCACGGCCAGCAACAACTTCCACAAATGAAATCTTGGGCCCAAACTTAACCCCCTCCATATTGCTTAATTTTCCTAGGACCCAAGAAGAGGGCGAACCCGAACTGTCGAGAGGGCCAGACCCCAAAGGTGGCCCCTCATCGGACTCAGTGGGTGAAAACTCACAGCCACCTTCGCCATCGTACCACATACTTACCAAAAACAAGCACCCTCGACAACCACCAAAGATGCCAAATGAACGTCGCTAGCAAACGCTCCTCCAACCATAAAACACTCCTCCAAACTAGTGAGCCAATACCAAACGCTCCTCAAAATACACATAAATTTAATTATATGGATATAGATATAGATAGATAGATAGATAGATAAGATAAGATAATATAACTAAAGGAGGGGTTGTTTGCAATAAAAGAAGTATGCATAACATATGTATGCTAGTCTTCAATGTAGAGAGGAAAAAACATCTAATTAAATTTGTCAACAACCACAATTGAGTTATGATATTTTCAGCTTGCTTCTACCATGTACAAAACAAAATTATTTAATAAATGGAATATATGAAAGCCTAAAATTTAATAGCCTAAAATATTCAAATTCAAAGCATGTTTCAATAAATATTTAAGATTTAGCTTGGTTTTTTTTAAATATATTTATTAAAAACTAAATATAATTAAATATAGCTCATATTTTTTTACATTGAAAAATCAAATTTTATTTCTTCACAATTTTGAAGTTTGATTTATTCTTTCTTATTATTTTTTGTTTATTAATCCCTTTGAAATATTCATATTTTATTTAAAAACTAACTAAAATCATGAAATATAGATTCTAAGTTTATTTCATGTATTTCTAAGAAGAAGAAAATAATTCTTAATAAATGAAAACACAAAAAACATACTAAATATTTGTAACATACAACATGATATAATTATAAATTTAAAATTTAAAACCTTACATATAAATAAATAGGATAAAACATTTATCAATATTCCATACCAACAAAAACAAATCTCTTATATTTAGATAAATAAATGTGTTAATAATAGTTATTTAGTTCTCAAATTTAAAGTTTACCTTCAAATATGAACAACATAATTACATAATAAATAGAATAAATTTTTAAAATTTAGATGGGTATAGTAGAAAACCTGGTAATGTTAACAAATTATCAATATGTTTCAATAGATGTTTAAGTTTTTTTAGGTTACATTATGATTCATTAAAAAATTGACCAACTAAAATAACCAAATTTGATTCATAATATTTTAGATTTAAATCACGAATTTTATTTCTTACGTAAACTTTAAATAATTTTCTTTGTTAGTAATTGGTTCATCATTCATTTCAAATCTCTCACCTTTAAAAAATATATATAATTAAAACTATTAACTAAAGATAAAAATATTAAATTATTTATATTTTATTTTTTTAGAAAAATAATAAAGCATATACAATGTCGTCATTCAGACATGGGAATTACAAAGCATAAAGGCTTAATCATAGTGCTCATGAGAAATCCCCGTTCTTTGCTCTTTGCGTTTCTCCTGGAGAAATGCGTGCGCTCTCTGATGCTCCACAACGGCCCTGATGAGGGGCCATAACGAGAATTCGGGCCAAAGAACCGGCGTGGCATAGAGCAACGAAAACGACGTCTGCCACAGCAGAAAGTTGCTCAGCCTCGTCTCGCCCGAAGTCCTGATCAGAAGCTCCGGCTCGGGACAATTCGACGTGTACAGCCCACCCTCGATCTCCTCCACAATTTCCTTCTTCTTCTCTTTCCCCTGGATTCCCTGGGCCCTGACGACAACGTCCTCCACAGCCTTCACAATCTCCTGCGTGGCGGTGTAAGGCGCGCAGATATTCAGAACGGCCATATCGTTGCCTCTCGAAAACTCCATCGCTCGCTCCGCAGCCCTCCGCACGCGCTCCGGTAAGAGGCCGAGATCTCCGAGTATCTGCACACGAATCCCATACTCGTTCACCATGCTCTCCTTCTCGATGAGGGCCTCGAGCTTCTGGTGCATCAGATTCATCAAGGTCTCCACCTCCTCCTTCGACCTCCGGAAATTCTCGATGCTGAAGGCATAGACGCTCACGTATTTGATCCCCAGGTCATAGCAGTGTCGTAGCGTGTGCATGAGAGTGTTGTAGCCGAACTCGTGGCCCTTGGACTTGTTCATGTTCCGCATCGTTGCGTATCTCCGATTGCCGTCCATGATGATGGCAACGTGCTTCGGCATCGGTCCAGCAGAAACTATCCATATTAAGAAGAAGCGCCTGAAGATCTCGTAAAGTGAATTTACAAGAAAGGAGACGCCAAAAGAGGCATGAGATAGGGAAGGATCAGCCATTGGAGAACCTTATACAATGGGCAGACCTAAGAGGTCTGCAATCTATTTAAGGTTTGACTGTCTAAAATAAGGACTTGAGAAAAGGAGCATGATTAGTGCACCACACTCAGAACTTTAATTTCAATTAGAAGAGAGTCGTCAGTAACCCTAACGGGCTAAAAGAAATTAGAGGCTTTAACCTCTTCTACCTCAGAAGAGGTATCGATGGTTTCTGTGGTAAGTACGTATGGTCAAGGTCAACGACCTTATTTTAGAATTAAAATTAGTGATATCTAATTTGACTATTTAATCTCTAAAATTTTCATATAACATATTTTAATTAAATTATATAATTAGAATGTTTAGTTAATAATGTTTAGCCATCAAATCGAAAAAAAATTAATAAACGTTTGTTTTTTATTGAATAAAATGGATAAAATTTAATAAACATTTTTTAAAGTTATTTGAAAATAAAAATTAACTTTTTTTTATTTTTTTTATTTTAAACAAACATAATAAAAAGAAATAAAATAATAACTTTAATACTATAAATAATATTATCAACCAATTATTATTATTATTATTTTTAATATATTTTTATTTATATTTTTTTATAATTTAAGTTATTAAAATGAAAATCAAGTTTTAACTATTTTTATTGTTTATGAGTATGTACTAACTATATTTTTTATTATGAGTGAATAAAAAAGGTAAATGCTTTTATTTGTAAATTTGGTAATTTTACGAGGTTGATGTTATTAAATATTGTAAACTCAAATTAATTATCCTATTTAGCATCTAAGAATGTTTAAGATTTTTTTTTTTTAGTTTGATATTATATTATCTTAGAATGTAAGTCCTTATAATTGAAAATTTTAGTATTGAATGAGATTGAATTTTGTTTTTACTATATAATAAATATTTATATTTAATTGATTAAATGATATTTATTTATTTATTTTATTTTTTATTTTTAAAAGGATGTAAATTTGAATCTTATCAATATTTAAGTTGTTATAATATCATTATGCAATGATGATATAAGGCACATGGATGGTTTCAATCATATAAAACTAATTAAAAATAAAAATGTTTAACTAAGCAATCTGGATAAAAATACTCCCACATCATATAAACATCATATATAAATAAATAGAACCTTTTTTGTGATGCTTTACTTTTATAAGTTTATTTATCCTTATCTTAATTAATGTGTACTAAGTAATATATTGATATTTATATATTTTAATTAACATAACAAGTATAACAATAAATTTGATGATGTATTTTAAATTTAAAATAAAAAACAAACTTAAATTTATAAAAATTCTCTACTTCAATAAATAAATAAATAATTTTAATATATAATACTTTAACGTTTAACCTTTCCACAAACTCCCTTGAAGTAACAGAGACTATTTAGACTTTAGTCATTGTGTCACTTGAAAACACTTACTAACTTTGTTTAATTTTTCAATTAAAATTCTAACAATTAAAAAGAAAAAAAACATCAAGACAACTTATTAGGCTTATTAACCTCAATATCCGTAAATCCTTCATTCAACTTGTGCATTAAAAGACCAACACCCTTGGGAAAGGGGACCGTTCGGATCGATTGGTTTAGAAGTTGGAAAAAATGCTCACCGAGTAAATTTACAACGTTCCACGTAGCTTTAGTCGTACAACCCTTCGAAATCTGGACGAGTGTCCTTGCCAACAAGGCACAAGATAAAATTTCTGATTGACTATACGACACGTGACGAGATGACCATGACCAAGAAGGGGCCTTGCTTTTTTGGCAACGAATCTCGTCGGGTTGTTATAATCTTTTTTGAAGATTACAATGATGTGTGCGCCATACCAAATCTCCATCAGTAACCAATTTGTGTCAGATAACTTTCAATATCTCCATCAGTAACCGATTTGTGTCAACTTTCAATATCGATCGACAACTTTTTGTTTTTAAAGTAAAAATCTTCTAAGCTTTCTCGTATGATCTTTTGCAATTCTTATCTCTACACTCTATCTCTATCATCTCCATTCGCATTTATCATCCGGGCAAACCGACTACAAATTAAAATATGTGGCTAAAACGTGTGGCAGCCCATTTAAAATATATTTACATATGGTATTTTAATTTTTTTTAAGCAACCCTTAGAATTATTATCTATACCAAGTACACAACTCTCAAACAAAAATTAATCGCATATTAAAAATTATTAGAAGTGTGTTTGACAATAAGCTGCCGTATACAAATACAAAATCAATATTATTTATACTCTACGGACTAAATCGCAGACAGATAGAGTCTATGAAGTGGCGTGACTCGAAAGCAAGGAAAGAATTTAAAAATACCTTTAAAAACTCAATATTAAGGAATTATGAATAGTTTATGCTTGCTTTTTTATCCGGTTTAAAACCTGTCGACCTTGGTTTATATTTAGTTTATGAACAAAGGCGGGCAATAAATAAATAAATATATATATATATATATATATATATATATAAAGGGAATCTAAAAATAGTTTTTGAACATTTAATGGTAAACAAAATATAATGTTATTATTAATCTTTGCTTTCAAAGTCTTTTTTGCTTAATCAATTTGGTTGAAAATAGATTGACCATAGTGAAAGGTGCAAGTTTCTTGGAATGCTTTTTGTTTTTCACTCCTTCCTTTCCTTCCTTTGCTTTTTGGTAATTTGTAATTATTAGAGTTGAGAAAAAGTTATAACAATTGCTTTCAAAATTGTTGTATTTAACAAGTAAATTCCATGTTTAGTCCAAGCTGCTCATTGCAACCCATGTGTCGTACTTCTCTTGTTGGGCTCCCTCCAAAGCTTCCTACAAGAAGCTTGAAAAACTTCCCACCATAATATTGAAAAACTTCTTAGAAACTTTTTATGGGCTTTCTTTTGAGCAAGGGAGAGGCTTTCATCTTATTTCTTGGGAATTTTGTTGTCTCCCACGTTACTCTTGGACTCTTGGACATCCATCACTAGGGCTTGTCCTTTGTGCAAAATGGGGCATTCAATACTTGGAATGTAATGGAGCCAAAAACGTTTTACTTTGTCACTATATTGTTTAAGACACTCCATGTGGTCGATAGGCCTAGAAGGAGCTTGTCCTTCAGACCATCCTTGCTCTGAGGGTGCACGTACAAATTTTAGGAACGTTTATGGCCAAAAGTATCTGGAACTGACCATTTGCCAAGGTCCCATGGATTCATGCTTTAAAAATATTTAAATCAAGGGATTCAAGTGGTTTTCGACCTCTTTTCCAAAGCAACAAAACCTTGGCTTTCTTGGTTTAAATACAAAGATAAATTTAGATTGGCTAATCTGGATATAAAATCCTTCCAAGCGATTGTGGACTCTATCACTTCATAAATGCTTCATAAAATTAGGATTAGATCCTCCTGGCTCTATGGATAAACTATAAATGGTTTTGAGATACCCCATTTTAGAGGTACAAGCCCAACAAAGGATACACATGGATTTTGCCTCATCTCTCGATGGTGCAAATACTCAATGATAGATGGAGACTATAGTTTACCAATAGAATTTGGCAATGTAAATTTTAAATTTTTTGGTCCACCGTCATGGAACCCAAGCTTACCCATTTTTATTGGTGTATCCTCTATCAAGGTATCCCTTGGCAAAAAATTGGCTCATTTAGAGATCACCAACCCATGATGCCCATTCTATGGGAAAAATGAAAATATCAAACATTTCTTTTGGTTTTATCCTAGAGCTCAATCTACATAGATATAGATTCATGATTTCTTCAAGCCTCTCAAACTTGAACCTTTCTCTTGGCCCATGATTCTTTTGAGTGACTAGCCCAACATGCAAGCCAAATACACCTAGCTATGGCATACTTTTAAAGTGGAGATTTTATTTGATATCTAAAAATATAGAAATGTAGCTATTTTTCTAGAGCATTTGTTGACAGACATTTGTCATTGACTACTAAAACTAAAATTTCTTCTAATGTGATTTAATAGTTCTAGGTATGAGTGAATAAGATGGTGTCGGAGGTGAATCATTTATATAATCTTGTGGAACAGTAGGTTAATGCCCCATGCACAATGAATTGTGTTCTATGAACCTTTTTTGATGCAAGAGCCAATCCCACAACCACCATAGTTAAGCTTTACAATCTCCTAGTCGAAGTCCTCAATATAGAGCAAGGACTAAAATCACTCACCACCTCATCTCTCTTTACCCTATGATAGGGAGCATAGGGATGGAACAACAACAACAAGTTTCCTCGCAATAATATTTCTCCTGTGTTGGTTATATTTGGGTTGTTACAGTTGGTATCAAAGCTCTAGGTCATAGGACTACAGCTTCAATGGAGTAAAATTTAGGATTGGTCAAACTTGATATATGAATTTTGGAAGGAAATACTTTCCATTAGGGATGACATGTTACGTGGAGTAGAAATGACCATCAATATTATCAGTAGATGATAATACTCTACTATTAGTTCATGGATGATGAAACTAACTAGGGGTTAGAAGTGCAATTAGAAGAAGAAAATGTAACCTAACATGACCCTTATTTTTTGTGGACAAGAACTATGGCACTAATATTGAGGAGAGGAAGATGAGGATCTTTCCAAATACCAAGGAAATCTAGATAGGACAACGTCAAGGCTAGATCCCAAGGAGAGAGTTTGGAAAATTCAAACAGAGAGGTGAATAACTGCACTATTGTTATCTCTTTATTGTAGGAGCAAATAAAGTAATAAAGAGAACAAATGAATCAAAAAAGAGAACAAATGAACCAACAAAGGGAACCAATGACCTAAAAAATGTAGTTACTGAAAGACATAATGAGTCAAACCTCCTAGAATAGAAAACCTAAGGTTAGGCAATATGAAACTACTGCTATTGGAGAACAAGAGGTTAGAGTCCTTATTGAGGTAGAACTAGCTAAGGATTTGAAGAATGTGAAAACCACCAAGTTCACTAGAAAATATGGTGGTGAATTGATGATTCAGTCAAGATATGGTTGAACGAGTTGACAACCTACTTCTCCATAAAGAACTACTCCTCAATGACGTAAATAGTTTGGACCACTTCCCACTTGTAGGATATAGCACTGTAGTGGTGGAACAATTTTAAAGTAAAGCAAGAGATTGAGGTAATCTATCTAACATGGGAAGGCTTTATAAAATCCTTTAAGAAAAGGTTCCTTATGGAAAAACACTACATGTAGAAATTTGAGTAATTCTCCACACTCCTCCAAGAAACAAAGATGGTAGAAATATAGTACTAAAAAATTGTTAATTTGCTCAAGTATGTACCATTATATGAGAAGGATGAGAACATGAAGGTACACAAGTTTATCTTAGGAATGGACCCTAAGATTTGATTGATTGTAAATATGCATTAACTTGAAACTCTACAGAAAGCTTATGATATAGCTTGGAAAATAGAGTCCAACATATAGTTAAATAAGACTCCCTTTAATTGTGTAGTATTATTAGAGGAGGATTGAAAGTCACTAAGAAAAAGAAAAAGCATTGGTTTTATGAAATGGGAAGATGAGCATAACAATAAAAGCAAAGGTAACTTAAAGTTTGAGAAGAAAAATGATGGAAAATAAGGGAATTTCAAGAAGAAATTCCAAAATAGAAATAACAATAATAATAACAATCCTCAACCTCAAAGGTAGCCCAAAATGGGTTAGACAAAAAAGCCAAGGGAGTAGAAGCAGAACCTAAGGGCGGTTGTTACGATTGTGTGGGTTCACACTATGCAAATCGATGTCCAAATCGAAGAAGACCAAGTAAAAGGGTGGAATAGCCCAACCACATAATCTATGCAAAAATAAGTTGTTAGAACCTAGAAGGGCAAGCCACACTTATGCTCTTGAATGGTAATTTTTTTGATAAGGAAGTTAAAATTTTGATAGATAGTGGAGGTACTTATAATTTCATTTCTTCTAGTATAGTTAGGGATATGCTAGAAAGACTGGGATTTTTGGTACTAGGGTGGAAAGTTAAGTATGGATCTGGACATACGTACTCACTAGATTAATGTTTTCCCATAATCAAGATCACCTTACCCAACGACTATACAATTTGACATATATGTGTAGCATTGCTATATACCTTCAACACTATCTTGGGAATGAATTGTTTAAAGTCTCATGGAGCCTTAATTAATGTCCAAGATAGATGGCTAGACTATACAGATAGAGATAAGCAAAGTTTGAGAATTTATAGTGAGCAAGGATCATTTCGGCCTTGGTTGATCTTATCAATGCAAGCTAAAGAAATCTATTATAAAAAATGGTATGCTCTATGTAATTAAGTTGAACCAAAATATCAAGGATGATAAAAAGGAAGAGGTGTTTGAAAAGCACCCAATTTTGCAAGAATTTAGGGATGTATTTCTTGAATATCTTCCTAGATTTTCATCAAAGTGAGAGTTTGATTTCACTATCAAATTGATGCCAAGAATTGAACCTATTCATAGAACTCTTCATAGGATAAATCCTATCGAGATGCAAGAGTTAAAAGTGCAACTTCAAGGATTGCTGGAAAAGTGGTTGATCAAACCCAGTGTGTTACCATGGGGTGCACCCATTCTTTTTGTTAAAAATAAAGATGGTTCACTTAGATTAGGAATTGACTATCGAATATTGAATAAATAAAATGTTAAAAATATATATCCTTTGCATATGATTGAATATTTGTTTGATAAACTTAAGGATACCACTATATTTTCAAATATTGAAAAAAAAACTATGTATCATCAATTAAGAATCCATGAGGACACTCACAAAACTAATTTTAAGACCCAATATGGGTATTAAGAGTTCACAATATTACATTTTGGACTGACCAATGCTTTGATGAACTTCATGAATATGATGAATAGTGTGTTTAGGAAGTATATGGATCAATTTGTGTTGATCCTTGTTGAGTAAGGTGCAGCGACAATATTGTCATTGTTGTCAACACACTCAGATGGACAGGTTGATGTAGTGGACAGTTGATCGGAGGTTGTTCATAGTATGTACAGTGGTGTTCAATGCTTATGAGGATGTTTTTTATGTTCGGGTGAAGTTGTTATAGGTTGTTCATGCAAATCTGCAAAAGATGTAAAAATTGTCACGAAGTTGTCAAAGTTGTAAAAATTGTGAAAGTTTCAACAACATCAATGGAATGTGTTAGACAACCCAAGATACTATTTGGACATTTTTTGATCCTTAGAAAGTGTGGTTGCAGTTTTGGAACATTCGGTTGCTTCACCGATGTATTGTTGGTCAGTTTCATTCTTTATGTGACAGGTGTATAATCTACATCGGAGGTCACTTTACGGAAGGAATATTATGAAATCCATGAGGAATTGGACCTCCAATTTTTTACTGGAGGTATATGGATATACTGAGAGCTTAATTTTTAAATTTCATCCCAAACTGAGTCCAGAATAAGAAACGATGAGTGTTTCAAAATGGCTCTACAACACTTTTTCTAGTTTATGACATGTAAAATCAGCGTTAGAGGCCACTTTGTCGAAGGTACTATGAATAATTCATGAAGATTTAAAATATAAAATTTAAACTGAAGATATTTGGTTTATCTAATAATATATGTTTAAATTTTTATCCCGTTTGGAAATTCGAGGAGGAATTTATGACTGTTACAAAAAAGCCCTGTGAGCTCTTTTTGGTAATTTTGGCATTTTCTAAGAATATAACGGTTGAGTGGTACTTTTGTGTAACTGAAAAAAAAAATAGTTGTGTTTTTTAATGTGAAGCATATATATGTTTTAAAATAAAATGGAGAACAGGGTTTTTTGGAGAAAGGACTACTGGTGCATGTTGTGAATAATTTTTTCTTTGACATTTTGATTGAAAAAATGTGCAAGGTGTGAGATAATCAATGTGTAGAGTTGAGAAGATTGAAAAGGTTAGACAAAATATTTTAGAGGAGAATATTTGTGATCTAGACCACTCAAGGTCTTTTTATGAGATTTAAAACTTTTATCAAACTTTTTAAATTTGTCAGATCGGTGCTTGGCAATAGGGGTCAGTGCTCCTTGCAGTTGGTGTTGCTAAATTTCAGGTTGGTTGGTGCCATTCCCTGTACTTGGTGCTACAAAAATATTGTAAATACCAAACATTTTCGAGGTTGGATTTGGATGACAGTCCAAAAAGTCCATTGGCATAGTGGTTTTCCCACACCTAATTTCCACTATAAATTTGGTGTAATGTGATGCATGTTTGTGTGATTACTTGTTTTGATTTGATTTCTAGTTAGATTAAATTTTTAATATACACTGATTCATCCCCCGCTCTTAGTGTCATGCTTAGTTCAACAATTGGTATCAGAGCCAAGTTCCTAAACAAGATTAATCGGCTAGGGTGATCTTGGAAGTGACACAATGGCAGGTGGTGAAGGCTTCTCATAAAACAAAGCACCGTTGTTTGATGGAACTAATTACACATTTTGGAGACTCAGTATGCAGACATATCTTTATGTTTTGGGATACGATATTTGGAATTCATTAAACAATGGATACATAATACCCACCACTTCTCCAACCGATGTTGCTGGTAAGAAACTGTTTGAGAATGGCTCAAAAGAAAAGAATGCTTTCATGTGTGGATTAGTGGACAATGAAATGATAAATATTATGGGTTGTAAAATGCAAAAGGAAATATGGGACAAACTAAAGAGCATTTACGAAGGATACATTAAGATCAAGGAGGCCAAGTTATAGACACATAGAGCTTAGTTTGAAGGATTAAATATGAATTAGGATGAGAATATAAAGGCATATATGCTAAGAGTTAATAAAATCATTAAAGCAATTAGAGGACTCGATGAGGAAATAGAAGATTCTATCATTGTGACAAAGGTATTAAGGTCCCTTCCCCAAATATTTGATTCTAAAGTTTCAGCTATAGAAGAAGCTAAAGATCTGAATTCTTTTAGTATGGATGAGATGCATGGTTCTTGGATAGCATATGAGATGAGAATAGGAAAATCTAAACCTACATACAGAGAAGCTACTTTTAAAGCCCAAAAACAAATATAAAATCAAAACGAGAATCCGATGAAGAAGAGACATCAAATGAAATGGAAGCAATCTTTTTTTGAAAACTAAAAATGGGAAAAATAAAATACATAGAAAAGTTACCATTTAAATGTTTCAACTGTGGAGGAATTGGGTATTTCCTAGATAAATGTTCACTTAATGAGAATAATAGAAGTGATGAAGGATCGCATGGAGAAAGAAGTGACTGAAAGAAAAAATAAAATTTTAGAAAAGACAACTTCAAGAAGAAAAGTTTCATCTCCAAGAAGGTGAAGCTCCAGTGAGGATTCTAAAAAAGGAACAGGTGAAGCTCTTTTCATGGCATTTGAAGAAGAAAACCAGAAAAGGAACATGAATGTGATGAAGAAGAAATTGACGCAGAAGTAAGTTTGGAAGAGGAACTAATTGCAGCTCTAGATGAATTGAAGACTGAAAGAAAAAGGAATAAGAAAATTTTAATAAAGCTTGAGGGTGCAAATGAAATCATAACAAGTTTGAAAGTGTAGATAGAAGAATCCAAGAAGATCTCCAAAGATCTCATGGTGCAAATAACCATGAAAATAGATTATTTCAACAAGTTAGAAGAGGATATTGTTGGTTTAAGGATGCAACTAGAAGAGATGAATCAAAAAATTGGAGTTCTATGGATATGGATAAGATCATAAAGAACCAGAAGAATACATGCATCAAATTTAGTTTGGGTTTTGACGAAGGAGAATCATAAAATGGATCAAAGGCCACAAATGAAGAATCTACAAAGAATGAAGAAAATAAATAGGATAATAAAGCAAAAATGAATCATGCAAAGGAAAGAAATAATGCAAGGCATGGAAGGAGAAATGATAATGATGGTTTCACCAATGTCACACATCAAAGAAGAAGAATATTTATGGATCCTACAACAATATGGCAAAGACCACCACCCAGGTTCAATCATCCCTTTCATAGTTACTATTTTAAATGCAATGGTTATGGACATAAGATTTTAGATTGTAAGTATAAGGTAGGACCAAGAAATTTTTCCAATAGAAATATTTTTTCACCTTTGATGGATTATGCAGTAGAATGTTATAACTATCATAACTTTGGGCATATTACAAGAAATTGTAGAAATACATTTGCATCAAATCAATTTCAGGGAAGAAAATTTTTGCCAAATGGAATAAGACAAAATAGAAAATTTCCCAAAAAATATGCATAAGCTACTAAAAAAGAAAAGCCAAACCAAGAGCCCAAAATTGTAATCAAACCAAAGTGGAAATAAAAAGAGCAACCTAAGGAATAAAAGGAATCCTTGATCGTACAGACGACATTTAAAGCACAAAAGGAGCATGCATATATTAATCATAGAGAAAATACATACTCATAGGGGGAGTCAGTCATGGTAAATCTAAGAAAGGAGAGGTTCCTATACAAAATATATAACAAGTTGAAACCCAAGAATATAGGTCTAATAGAGTTACTATGCTATAGTAACTATGATTATTACCTCATTTGGTAACTAGTAAATTATCCTAGGTAGATTATTAGGGTAAAATCATTTTTATCATAGTAGAGTTTATTTACCATTAGGTAGATTAGTTTATTACCATTGTAAGTAACCAACTTGGTTACGTTAATACCTAGATATTAATTTGGTTAGTAAGTTAGTCATTGTAGTTATTTTGACTATGTTAGTAGGTTAGTGTGATATATGGTTAGCACATAGTTGATAGCGTTAACTAGGGATATTATTTAGTTAATATTCCAAAGGCTATTCTTAGCCTACATTGTACTATTTAATGCCTAATCATATCAATATATTTCTAATAGTTTTATGCTCAATTTCTGACATTAGTATCAGAGCCCATTTTGCTAGGTGAGTATGAGGTGACCTTTGATAGGAGAAGGCAATATTTTTATCACTCCTGGACTGGACCTGTGGGGCTCAAATCTTGATATGGTACCCCTTGATTGGGACACATTTTCCAAGGCATAAATCCTCAGCATATCCTTAGCACAAAAATTGACGTGTGATCTCATATCCTAGAACCTGCATGGATCCTAAGGCATGGCATTACTGGGAATCTGATATGAAATTTTGTCTAACCATTCTTAGAACTAAATTTCTTGCAACGGCTTGAAATTTTGTTCTCAACCGGTGATTTGATGTGGTAAGAGTAAAATATTCCCATGAGAGGGTGCTAAATCTAATCGATAGATGCTAATTACAAGTTCACACGAGCTGAAATAGCATTGTACTAACAATATTTACCACACCTGTGGGAGATGATGAGTGCAGACGGCTATCCCCCTATCCCCCACATTGAGGACCAAACCTACTAGAGCCCCAAACCTATACACTCTCCACAAATCTGGTGGTCGGTGACTCCAAGCTCTTGTAGGGCACTAAATCCTAGCCACTAGAACCTCAACACTAAGAAGATTATGTCATCGCCATGAACAACCATGCAGAAGTGACCCTGCATGTGATCTTAGGTGGACATGATTTTCATAACTAATTTGGCACGACCTTCAATGTAAGACCTACAGGTAAACTTGTAAGACCTACAGGTACATAATTTCATGTGACACGACAAGACTAGCTGACATCACCCTAGGCATGGATCCTAAGGTGCTAATATGGTAGTCGAATTGGAATGGCTAATGTGGCATAAATATTGAGGAACACGTGGTAGCTAACTTAGCTAACATGCAGCTAGTGACTCCCACTATTGCTACATTTGTCAGCAATGCCCGAAGTCGCTGCTGGCAACCAGCGACTCTCATTGTCACTATCTTTGCGAGCAATGCCCATAGTCGTTGCTAGGAGTCAGTGACTCCAATGATTGCTGGTCCTTTCTAGCGACCCCAAGGCTTTTGAAAAAATTCAAATTGGTATTAGAGCTAATCAGTGCCTTGAAGCGGATGTTGAAGCATGGATTCTGAAAACTATTCCCTGTAGTTACAGATCTCGCGGTTCAATGATAAAAACTATGACAACTAGAGCATCCAGATGAAGATCTTGTTCGGATCTTAGGAGTTGTGGGAATTAGTCAAGAACGACTACCTAGAATTGATAGATGCAGTAGAACTAGTCACACACTCCCAAGCAGACAAGGACCTGTTGAAGAAAAATACAAAGAAGGAACATCATGCAAGCGGTTGAGGAGACCATTTTTCCATGGATTGCATTTACAACAAAGGTGAAGCAAACCTGGGAAACCCTAGACAATTCGTATTAGGGGACCAACAAGGTGAATTTGGTGAAGCTGCAGATGCTGAGGGAGTTTGAGAACCTGTAGATGAATGAGTTAGAGTCCATGGGTGATTTTTCACCTGGATAATAGATGTCGTCAACCAGATGCGATTGAATGGAGAAATCGTGTAGAGTGAGAGAATCATGGAGAAGATTCTTAGAAGCATGCATGCTAAATTTGACTCAGTTGTGATAGCAATCAAAGAATCAAGAGATCTAACAACCCTCTTGGTATACTATCTCATGGGTTCTTTACAAACACATGAGCAGAGGCTAAGACATTCATCTCAGTCCCCTCTGGAGCAAGCATTCAAGGTGCAAGTCTCATTCTGAGATAGTTGTAGACAATATTCCCACCATGAAGCCTCTAGTTCATAAAGAGGAAGAGGTAGAGGCAAGCATGGGAAAGGCAACAAGCAAGGAGGATGATCAAACCCTAATTATGGAGAGACCAATTACAACTTCCATCAGCAAGGAGGAAGAGGCAATAGTAAAAACTAGCAAGGTGGACCTAGTCAAAAAAAGGATAAATCAAAGGTCCAATGTTACTATAGCAAGAAGTTCGACCATTACATCTTTGAGTGCATAAAAAGGATGGCCAAGGAGAACCAACAACAAACACACTAAATATATGAAGTCTAAAATGTAGGGTGCAAAGATGCAGGTGGGAAAATGTTGTTGATTTGTAGTAGTGAGGAGAGCCAAAAGAACGTATGGTATCTCGAAAGTGGGTACAACAACCATATGATGAGAAACAAGGAGATGTTCTCACAACTAGATGAAACAGTCCAGTCTGAGGTGAATATGAGGAATAATAGCAAGGTTCTTGTGATGTGGAAAGATAAAATCCTCATCTGCACTAGGAACAACAAGAGAAAGCAGATTTGTGATGTCTACTATGTGCTTGACCTAAAGCACAACCTATTGAGTGTTTGATAGCTCATGTAGAAGGGGCACACTATTCAATTCAAGGATGGAACTTGCACCATCAGAGACAGAGAGCATGGACAAACTACAACTGTGTTCATAACGAAGAGAAAGATATTTCCACTGTAGATTCAAAATGAGTCTATGTTGTCTCTAAGTGTAGTTGTGAAGGATGCTACCTGACTATGGCATCTCAGATATGATCACCTGAGTTTCAATGGTCTGAACTTGCTGCACAAAAAGCATATGGTGAAGGGTTTATCCATTTTTGAGTAGCCGAATCAGATTTTTTAGGGTTGCTTGGTCGAAAAACAACACAGGGATTTGTTTCCTTCTAGGTAGTCTTGGAGGGCTTCATAGCCATTGAAGCTAGTGCACTCAGGCATTTGTGATCTGATGTAGACCAACATGTTTGCCAGCAAAAATTACTTCCTGACCTTCATTGATGACTTCAGTCGAAAGACATGGATTTATCCCATCAAGATGAAGTCAGAAGATTTTTCCAGATTCAAGGAGTTCAAGGCTTTGGTGGAGAAACAGAGTGGCTATCAAGTGAAAATCCTCAAGATAGATGGTGGAGGTGAATACATCTCCAACGAATTCTAAAATTTTTGCAAGGCAAATAAAATTCTAAGACAACTCTCTGCCATGTACACACCGCAATGGAGATGACACGTAGTATGTTGAAGGTGAAGAACCTGCCTTGTGAGTTCTGGGTAGAAGTTGTAACCTGTGTAGTTTACCTGCTGAATAGATGTTCCACCAAAAGCGTGAAGGGAAAGATCCCTCAGGAGGCCTAGAGTAGTCAAAAGTTGAGTGTGGGTCATTTGCAAGTTTTTGGGTGCATAGCATATGCATACATTCTAGAATAAAAGAGGCAGAAGTTGGATGACAAGGCAGAGAAGTGTATCTTCACAGGATACAATGAGCAAGTGAAGGCATATCGTTTGTATAATCCTATGACAAAGAAGCTCGTCATTAGTCGAGACGTGAAGTTCCTCGAGGATCAAGCTTGGAACTGGAAATAGAATACTGGCCAGCTTGAGCTAGCAATCATTGAGTTTGTTGACTTGGAGGAGAGTAGTGTACTACCACCTATAGCCTCAAGCAGTAGTAGCAGCGCCAACAGAAGCATAGCCTCACCATCTATGCCACCTCCACTTGCAAGAAGGATTTCAAATTTTGTGACACCCTCAAAGATGAGGATCTTGCAAGACATCTACGAGGCAACTCAAAATCATGAAGATGAGGAACATTATGACTTTGCATTCTTTACTAAGTGTGATCCAGTTGATTTTGAAGAGGCAAGTCAAAATCAAAAGTGGGTGAAGGTGATGGATGAGGAGATAGAAGCCATTGAGAAGAACGATACATGGTAGCTGGAAGATCTTCTATCAGGGAAGAAGACCATTAGGGTCAAGTAGGTGTATAAAACGAAATTCAACACCCAAGGAGAAGTTGATGGACATAAGGCCAGACTGGTGGTGAAATGCTACAAGTAGAAGTCAAGCATTTATTACCATGAGGTATATGTGCCTGTAACCTGACTTGATATAGTTAGGATGATCTTGGGACTAGCAACTCAGACGAGTTGGAGTGTTTACCAAATGGACGTCAAGTAAACCTTCCTCAACAATGTTTTGGAGGATGAGGTCTACATAAACTAGCCACCATGTTATGATATTGAAGGGCAAGAAGGCAAGGTCTTGAAACTAAAGAAGGCCCTATATGGGTTGAAGCAGGCACCTAAGACATGGTACAACTGGATTGATGGCTATTTTTAGGAGATCGGGTTCATCAAATGCCCATATGAGCACACCTTGTACCTAAAGCAAGGGAGATGATAATCATCTACCTGTATGTGGATGATCTAATTTACACTAGCAATAGTGATGTACTGTTTGACCAGTTTTGAATAGCCATGAAGGAGTTCGAGATGATGGACTTAGGGCTGATGAAGTATTTTCTTGGCATCGAAGTTGACCAATTAGAAGATGGCATCTTCATTTTTTAGGGCAAGTATGCGAAGGATGTCCTAAAGTGATTCAATATGGAGGACAACAAACCTGCCATCACACCAGTTGCAACGGGTTTGAAGCTAAGCAAGTTGGACTCTGGCAAAAATGTTGATCCAACTCTATTCAAGTGGCTAGTTGGCAGTCTAATGTATCTAACTGCAACTTAGCCAAATCTGATGCTTGGAGTCAGTTTGATCATCCGATTTATGGAGACTTTGAAGGAAACGCATTGGTAAGTAAGCAAGTGGATCTTGTGCTATGTCAACAAGATGCGAAACCATGGCATATTCTACGCTAGATAGGATCAATCAAAATTGGTGGGCTACACAAATAGTGACTGGGTTGGCAATACTAATGATCGAAAGAGCACTTTTGAGTATGCTTTCCATCTTGTATTGGGAGCAGTGTCATGGTCATATAAGAAGCAACCGATCATTGCATTTTCTATTGTTGAATCTAAATATGTCACCGCCACATCAATCGCATGCCAGGCAATATGGCTGCAAAGAGTTTTGGGTGAACTTAACCTTCCATCGAAAGGGGTGAAAACAATTTTTTGTGACAACAACCCTACCATAGCACTATCGAAGGATCCAGTGTTTCATGGACGAATGAAGCACATTGACATCAGGTATCACTTCATCAGAGAGCTGGTGAAGTCGAACGAAATTTAGCTATAGTTTTGCAGATCCAAGGAGCAAGTAGATGATATTTTCATGAAGCCTTTGAAGGAGGAAGACTTCAGTAGATTACGTGAGCAGTTGGGCATCAAAGTGCTTGTGAAATCATGTTTAAAGGAGGGTGTTAGAAATATTAAACCTATTTTTCACCCTAAGCCGATGGTCGCTCTGGAGGTGAGCGATTTTGGGAATCGTCCGTCCACTACAGTGATCCCGAAAATCGCTCAAGAAAGGAGCGATTACGAGAATCGCTAGACCAAAACAGTGATATAGAATTTCTCGCTTGCATGTGATTTGATGAGGATGGAGTACTTTCGCCTGACATGATTTGACATCACAAACATTTCCCGCGTGTGGGTAGTTGGGTGTTTTTCCCGCCTTTGATTCCAATCCCAACTATAAAAACCCTAGAGCAGCTGACATTTTGTGTGGATGCAGATTAGCAGCAGAAGGAGAGCAGAGTAGATTGAAGCACCGAACAACAGTTTCAACGTGCTCCTGTGATTTTTGTTTATCCTGCATTAATGCAGATGTCTGTAATCCCTCAGTGGAGAAATGAATGTAATTTGTCTTATATCAATATATAAAATCTGTTTGAGTAAGTTTTTGGGTGTATTGTAAAGGTTTCATTTAACTTATTTGCAGTTGCCTTATTCTGTGTTGAAACCCCTTCTCATTTGTTATCGCACCTAGTTCGTGATTTAGTTGAAGCGAACAGCTGGTCTCCCTTTGTCGCCAACAAATCTCCAGTAGGCCCTTATCGCTCCACTTGGTGAGCAATTCTGGAAATTGCATCACCCTTAGAGCGATCTTTGTATTCCTGAAATCTTCATCCGAAATTTTCATCTTGGCGCTCGTGGTCGCTAATTAGTTTGAGCCAAGCGTCGCTTGGAATTCGAGTGATAACGGACAATTTTTAGTCTATTCGGCAATCGCTGTCAAAATAAACTTAGTTTACATTTCCTCGCCCATTCTTTGTCTACGGTTCCAACATTGGATTGCTCCCAGCTATTGATTAAATAAGAGCGACCGTCGGCTGTCGCTTGCAAAACTCGGAATCGGTTATTAAGGGTTGTTTTAAGGGCTTGGTATTAAGGGGTGGGGCCATGGCCTTACCCATCATACAAAGCGAGGCTGTTCCAGGCTATTGAACCTCCATCCGGTATATCGCGTCATTAAATTAATTGTTTCAGACGTATACATCCTCTTTAATGGAATGGCTGTTTAAGCTCACAAGCATCTCCTTAAGGGAAGGCATATCTTGAAGTTAAAATTAATATTTTTTAGAACGCAAGTTAATTTTATTTATAAAATCTGTTTTAAATAGTTTATATTGTAAAATGAATGGATTATATAGATTATAACGTTAAAATGTAAAATTGAAGTTATTAACAGTATTATTATATTTATGATTAAGATTGTATATGGTTAAATCTTTTTTTTATAATTAAAATTAAAAAGTAAAAAGTAATTGTATGATTAATATCTTAATTTTTTTAATAAAAAGGTAAAATTTATTTTTTAATATGTTATTTTTTAATTTAATTAATTTATTGATTATATAGTTATTAAAAAATTAATTTTGTATTTATTGTTATGCATATGTTTATTTTTTATTATTTATTAGTTACTGTGTCAGTTATTTAACATAAAGATATGTCTATACTTTTTTATTTAAACTTGAAGAACAAAAGATAATACGACATCATTTAAAGAGAAATCCAAACATCAAACTAATTTACTTTAAAACATATGTTAAAAAATGTTGATGAGTTTTTAATTCTAGTTTTTGAGTTTATTTAAAATTTAATCAAATAATTATTAAAATATAAATAAAACCAAAATTATGGTTTATAGAAATAAATTTTATTAAAATAAAAAATACATATTAAATAGTTATATTTTAACAAAAGATTTCTTATAAGAAAAAGTGTACATTGAAAAAATATAAATAAATTTAATCAAATAGTTATTAAAAGATAAATAAAACCAACATAATGGTCTATTGAAATAAAAAAATACATATTAAATAGTTATGTTTTAACAAAAGTCTCTTATAGTAAAAAGTGTATACGACATTTATTTCATATTCTTTTTTGAATGAAAAAGCCAAAATTGTATTAATTAAGCTTAATCATACAAAACAGTGTGGGTGGGATTAAAACACCCCAATCAACAAAGAGAAACTATTACAACTAGGAAGAAAAGTCACACTATCTGCAACAAACATATTACCTAACATATCTCTGTACAGAATATCAGGAATCAGCTAGCAGAAAACATAAGAGCAACAATCATGTAGAAGGAAATGAGACCAGTGACGAGTAGTTGCAGATCCATGATCCCGGTGCATTCTGCTAGTGGTTCATAAGTTGTCGAAGGTACTGAAACTCCATGTTGACTTTCTTAATTTGGAAAAAAATATGCAACCAACAATCATAGAAAACCTCATATTTATCAGATAGTGAAAAATATAAAAAGGATTCTTTCTGGGAAAAAATAACTTTGTTGCGGGTTTTCCATATGTGGAAGAGAATAGAAATTTTGAATATATGCCAAACCACTAAAATATTTATGGAGAACTGAATAGGGTCTCCTAATAAGATATGCCTCCAAGAACATGAACCAACAATAAAAGGTCTAGAAAATGAAAGAATCCAAGACCAAGCCTGTCTAGCCTGAGAGCATTCCTAGAATAAATGAACACAGTTTTCTCCTGACCACAGAAATTACAAGAGACATCATCAACTCCCAAGTATTTTAGGTGCTGACCAAGAGGCAAACCTTGAAAAAGCACACTCCAATCAAAAAAAGACTTCTTTGGTTCAATATATTTAGCCCATATAGTATGAAACCGAGATTTCCAAATAGACTGAGAAGAATTTAAATTCCATCTTCCATTGAGCATGGCTACCATAGGAACTATAGAGGAAATCCAGGAATAACCCAAACAGGCAGAATACTTAAGCAATGAAACATGTTTAGGCCATTCCCAGTCACACCACCATGGCTTTCTAGACAACTTGGACCATACAAAAAATGGAGTGTGATCAATAACAGCTTCATAAGTGCATTTATCATTTTGTTTCAAACCATAATAGTGTTTAAAATATTCCCAAGGGATCCAATTCTTAGTATGAAAGGAAACAAAATCAAAAAGTAATGCAATTCTTTTTTTATAAAAGCGTTGGGCTCTAACCCATTGCACTTGTGCTAGTGGCAAAAATTCATAAGAAATAGCCTGAGACCACCATACATTGAGAAAGGAGATAGAAGGGCCAACTTTCCCTCCAAAGCCCTTCTAGGATAACCAAGGTTTGAGAGCTTCCCAGGCTTTCCAAATGCTTTTAGCCACAAAGGACCCTGAAATCTTGATAGGAATAGAAGCAGTAATAAGCGTATGAAGATTGAGACCTTTCCAAACTTTTTTGCCCAAGGGAAGCCCAGAAGAAATACAATTTCATATATTTGAGAGGAAGGATGGACTCATAAACATGGATCAAGCAAGCAAGCTTTTAAAATATACTTGAATTAAATTTTCTTATATTTGGTGGGAATTTTTCAATTCAATTTCTTCTTTCATTGAAAAAGAACTTGAAAGAGTATCAATAGAATATTGTTCTTAAACTGAAAGTCAAAATGAAAAATTTAGAGTGATGTCCTTCTCAATACAAAATTTAATAAAACTACTAGTAGAGTCTAATATTAAAAAGCTATTTTGGATGATCATGGATAGAAAGTAGGTGTAATATAAAAATATTATGCTAAATTTGTATCATAAAAGAGTTAATCATCCTTAGTTGGAACTGTTAAATGATGGTTTAATTTTTTAATTTTATTTGAAAACTTTGGATGTTATGAATTTCAACGTCAAAGTTATAAAATTAAAAATCTTGAAATTGGAGATATACAAAATTACAAATTATAAGGATGCAAAAATATCAACTCCTCTTGTCCTATAAAACTTTTTATTGAGTTATAAATGATAAGTGTATAGAAGAATATATAGTACCATTATATTTATATTACAAACAAAAAAAACATCTCCATTCTCCTTGTCTATGTGCACTTAAAAAAATATTGTGCTAATGATAATAAGGTAGAGCAAATTACAATATTATATCATTGAATCTATAGAGACTCAAAACACTTCATCCTCCTATTGGTTCAATACATAAAAATTTTAGATTCATAAATTGTAGGGTTACAAGGCGAATTGTAGTACAACTACATTGAAACTACAATACTTAAATTTTTTTAGTATAGAATTTTATGTTCCTTAATATATTATAATATTGTCATTTTAAAATTTAAATATTAAAAATTTTCATCATTCTTAGCCTACAACACTTAGATGTTTTAAGTTGCATACACTAGTATTACTATAAGATATTAAAATTATAAAGATGCAAAATTCTCCCACTTTTTCCCTTAACAATCTAGAAAAAATAGAGTGGATTACTTGTTGCTTTTGCACAAGCTGATGTAAGTTTGGAAGGCTTGTTTCTTGCATGTACTTTATTGATTATTAGTTAATATGATGCATTTTTTCAAAAATAATAATAAAAAAATCATCTAGATAAAATTTCCCACATCATATATAAATACTGATAAATACAGAGTGAGTTTTGTGATGCTTTATTTTATAAGTATGTTTATCATTATCTTGATCAATGTTTGATCAATATGTACTTAGTAATATATTGATATTTATATATTTTAATTAACGTAATAACTATAAATATATAACAATAAATTTGATGATGTATTTTTAAATTTTAAAATTTATAATAAAACAGACTAAAATTTATAAAAGTTCCTTACTTCAATAAATAAATAAATAATTTAAACAAATTTAAATAAATTTAATATATAATACTTTAACTTAAAATAAATTGATTAAATTGATTAACCTTTAGAAACTCCCTTCAAATAACACTCTAATAATAACTATTTAGACTTCAATCATTGTGCCACTTTAAAACGCTTATGAAATTTGTTTAATGTTCAATTAAAATTCTAACAATAATAAAAATAAAAAAAAAACATCGAGACAACTTATTACGATTATCAAGCTCACTTTCCATAAATCCTGCATTCAACTTGTGTATTAAAACATCAACACCATTGGGAAAGGGGACCGTTCGGATCGATTGGTTTAGAAGTTGGAAAAAAATGCTCACAGAGTAACTTTACAACGTTCCACGTAGCTTTAGTCGTTCAACCCTTCGAAATCTGGACGAGTGTCCTTGCCAACAAGGCACAAGATAAAATTTCTGATGTGTGTTCAACTAAGACTATACGACACGTGACGAGATGACCATGACCAAGATGGGGCCTTGCTTTTTTGGCAACGAATCTCGTCGAGTTGCTATAATCTTTTTGAAGATTACAATGACGTGTGCGCCATACCAAATCTCCATCAGTATCCTAAAACTTTCAATATCGATCATTTTAGGATGACAACTTTTTGTTTTTTAAATAAAAATCTTCTAAGCTTTGTCGTATGATCTTTTGCAATTCTTATCTCTCTTTACTCTATCTCTATCATCTCTATGGGCATCTACCATCCAGGCAAACTGACTACAAATTAAATATGTGGCTAAAACGTGTGGCAGCCCATAGTGAAATATATTTACATATAGTATTTTCATTTTTTTAAAGCAACCCTTACAATTATTATCTATAACAAGTCCACAACTCCCAAACAAAAATTAATCAAATATTAAAAGTTATTAGAAGTGTGTTTGACAATCTGCTGCTTCACATACAAACAAATATGATATGAATACTATTTATACACTACGGACTAAATGACAGACAGATAGAGTCTATGAGGTGGCGTGACTCGAAAGCAAGGAATGAATTTAAAAATGCCTTTAAAAACTCAGTTCCTTATGAAGTGGCGTGACTCGAAAGCAAGGAAAGAATTTTAAAATGCCTTTAAAAACTCAGTGCTATGAATAGTTTATGCTTGTTTTTTTTATCCGGTTAAAAACCTGTCGACCTTGATTTATATTTAGTTTTTGAATAAAGGCGGGCAAAAATAAATAAATATATATAACGGAATCTGCAAATAGTTTTTAAAAGGTTTAAAATATTGAAACTTAGCGTTTGGCTCCAACATTTAATGGAAAATAAAAAAGAAATACAATGTTATTATCAAATTTTCTTTTCAAAGTCATTTTTTGTTTAATTAATTTAGTTAGAAATGAATTGGCCATAGTGAAAGGTACAAGTTTCTGGGAATGCTTTTTGTTTTTCACTCCTTCCTTTGTTTTTTTTTTTTTTTGGTAATTTGTAATTATCAAAGTTGGAAAGAAGTTATAACAATGGCTTTCAAAACTATTGTATTTAGCAAGCAAATTCCATGTTTGCTTCAAAATTCTCACTGCAATTCATGTGTCCTACTTATTTTGTTGGGCTCCCTTCAAAACTTCTTACAAGAAGCTTGAAAAACTTCCTACCATAGTCTTGAAAAACTTCTTAGAAACTTTTTATGGGCTTCTTTTGAGCAAGGGAGAGGGTTTCATCTTATTTCTTGGGAATTTTGTTGTCTCCCACGTGACTCTTGGACATCCATCACTAGGGCTTGTCCTCTATGCAAAATGGGGCATTCAAGCCTTGGAAGGTAATGGAGCCAAAAACGTTTTGCTTTGTCACTATATTGTTTAAGACACTCCATATGGTTGATAGGCCTAGAAGGAGCTTATCCTTCAGACCATCCTTGCTCTGAGGGTGTACGTATAAATTTAAGGAACATTTATGGCCAAAAGTATCTAGAACTGACCCTTTTTCCAAGGCCCCATGGATTCATGCTTTAAAAACATTTAAATTGAAGGATTCAAGTGGTTTTAGACCTCTTTTCAAAAGCAACAAGAAATTGGCTTTCTTGGCTTAAGGCTAAAGACAAATTCAGATTGGCTAATCAGTATATGAAATCCTTCCAAGTGATTTTGGACTCTATCCCTCCATAAATGCTTCATAAAATTAGGATTGGATCCTCCTGACCCTATGGACAAACTAGAAATGGTTTTGAGATACCCCATTTTAGAGGTACAAGCCCAACAAATGATACACATAGATTTTTCCTCATCTCTCGATGGTGCAAATACTCAATGATAGATGGAGACTATAATTTAACAATAGAATTTGACAATGCAAATATTAAATTGTTTGATCCACCATTATGGAACCCAAGCTTACTCATTTTTCTTGGTGTATCCTCTATCAAGGTCTCCCCCTTGGCAACAAAATTTTTCATTTAGAGATCACCAACCCATGATGCCCATTCTATGGGAAATATGAAAACATCAAACATCTCTTTTGGTTTTTTCCCATAGCTCAATTTACATAGATATACATTCATGATTTCTTCAAGCCTCTCAAACTTGAACCTTTCTTTTGGCACATGATTCTTTTGAGTGACTAGCCCAACATGCAAGACAAATACACCTAGCTATGACATACTTTTAAAGTGGATATTTTATTTGATATCTAAAAATATATAAATGTAGCTATTTTTCTAGAGCATTTGTTGAAGGTCATTTGCCATTGACTACTAAAACTAAAATTTCTTCTATTGTGCTTTAATAGTTCTAGGTATGAGTGAATAAGGTGGTGTTGGAGGTGGCTTATTTATATAATCTTGTGGACCACTAGGTTAACACCCCATACACAATGACTTATGTTCTATGAACCTTTTGTCGATGCAAAATCTAATCCCATAGTCACCACAATCAATATTTGCATGCTCCTAGTTGATGTCCTCAATATAGAGCTAGGACTAAAAACAATAACCACCTCATCCCTCTTTTCCCTATGATAGGGAACCTAGGGATGGAACAACAATAACAAGTTTTCTCATGTCAACCTTACCATCTTCTTGAGAAGGGATGCAAAAGACAACTAGGGAGATGAACCAACTGGAAAATGTCCCAACTTGTAGTGGGATCCTCTATTAGACACTCAAGATTCACCTTTTTGATGGAAAGTTCCCTTAGACCATGATCTAACACTTCCTACTTCCACAATTCTTACTACATAAATAGCTTACGATTGAACCATTGTGTCTAATTTTGTTTGATAATTCTAATTTAATGACTCTGGCTAGCATAAATTTTGGGATGTAATTTTCAATCCACCCATTTTTTTAATGAATTTTTGTATTCTATTTATTTTCTAAAATAATATAATTATTACACTTTTCATTTCTAAAAATATGGACTTTTGAAATAGAAAGTAAACAATATTGGAAAGACATAAAACTAATGCCAAAATACCCATGCTAAGTGTATAATACCAAAAGTCTAGTGAATTGAAAAAGTAAATATAAAAGAACAAAAAACATCTTGTAATAGGAGGAGACATTGTATAACAGTGGATATAGTGATAAATCGTAAGAATATTCCAATATCCAAGATGAATATTCTGCTTGAAATTCCAATGAATACCAAAATAAGTAATGTATTTATAAAAATGGGGTGAATCTACCCAAATAAAATTTACACCCAATTTTTTTGGGCCAAAGGGCCTCAGTAAAGGGTCCCCAATATTAGCCAATTCCAAATTTCAAAAATCCAAATATTCATTAATTAATGATGATTAGACACTATGCACAACCCTAGTATCTGCCCATAGTAGGTGTAATATTACCTTTTGAAAAGATTATATATAACTAAAAGAACCATCCTAAAGCAAATATTCCAATGAGGGAAATTAAGAACGTGCTAAAAAAAATTTAAATAAATCTGATTATCAAATACTTCTACACTAGGTCAACCTAAAACAATCAGACACAAATTTCAATTCCAATAGCAGAATCATGACCATCGATCAAAAAATGTATCATCTATACTAAAAAAAAATGGTTTTAGGAGTAGAACCACCAATCAGAGAATTATTGAGCGAATAACCTAGCAAAGCCAGATGATATATTTTTTTAAATATTGAGTGAGCCAATGCTTTCAACAAAGTCATTAACAAAGTTATATTTTCACATATTTTTCTCTAAAAATTTAGAGATATAGAAGATAACAATCAATGCTTATCTCATCTTTAAGAACATTGGAAATGGAAACATTGTCCATGTGAGCATTGAATTGGACATTCTTCTTGTTATTTTTACCTATTGAGGATCATACTTCACCCCTTTGGTTTCTAGTATGGCAATATTGTCCTTGCCAGCACACAATTTCTCTATGGAGTTGTTGAAGAACACAATCTTATACTGAGAGGGGGGTGAAGATTATAAGATCACTTTTTACTTTTCTTTCCCAAATAGTATTATTCAATATAATCAATGGCAATATCAATAGCAATAACTAAATCAATGCACAAATCATCACACATAATAGAGACACCAATTTTATGTGGTTCACCCAATGTGGGCTACTCCACGAAGAAAATATTTCACTAAATATTTCTCAATCAATCTCTTGGGAATCCTTTCCCTATTATAATGTTTATGTACCTTTGTGCAAAGGAGACACCAATACCCTAATCAAGTTAGTGGATCTCTATCTATAGGAGACACCAATCTCCTAACTTTACTCTAGCTGGTGATTCTCTAGGAGACCTCTACCTCCACTACCCTTAGCAAGTGGAAATATATCCAGACAAGACACCTGTCATCCCTGCTCTGACTAGAGACCTATGTCCTCAACTTTATCACCTCCAAAGCTCTCCCTCAAATGTGCACTAAAAATGGTTCTTCAGTCTAGCACAAATTTATCCTTAATATTTGTCTCTGGTCTGGTACAAACCTATCCTCAAATATACATCAAACTCTATCCTCAAATCTGCACTAAACACAGTCCTTCAGTCTAGCACAAATCTATCCTCAATCTCTATCCTCAAGCCTTAACTCAAAGCTTGACTCAATCTCAAATAAACTCTGCTAGATCTGCCCCAAACCTTAACTCAAGGTTTTAAAAAATCAATCAAATCTACTCACAAGTCTTCTCAAAGACTTGTCTCAAATATTTATTATAAGTTTCCATAAAATATCACACTAATCTATCCACAAGTTATCTCCAAAACTTGTCCAAATTTTCCCTACAAGTCCTCACTAGAACCCGTCCAAATCTACTCAATAAGTCCTCACTAGGACTTATCCAAATCAGCTCTCAATATGTATTATAAGCTTCCACAAAAGCTCACACAAATATGTCCACAAGTCTTCTCGAACACTTACCTCAAATTTTCTCAACAAGTCCACACTAGAACTTGTCCAATCTCATAGAAACATAAAGAGAATTATTAGAGACTCAATATGCTTCACATTCACTTTAATACAAAATTACTTTCAATCACTCTTTTAGAAACATATAAAGAATTATTAGAGACTCAATATGCTTCACACTCACAAGACTCTTAATCACTTTCTCATCTCAATTCAAAATATAGAATAATTTGTTTTATAGAACTTGAGCTATTACTTCACACATCCACTTGACTAGGCTCAAACAACTCTACTCAATAAATCACTCAATGAAATAATTCTTACTCACAACCCTAGTCCAAGCATATGAACACTCACTAAAAATATTTCCAAAAATACTTATCTACCAACCTCACATAACAATGATATTCATGATCTTTTGCAAACCCTAGTTCAATTTGTTCACTCAATCAATGGCTTCAACAACAATTCTTATCAAACAAGGTTTTATCAACAACTCTTTATTCCAGAAAACCTTGAAGCATTAAAACACACTCAACAATGTTTATAAAAAAATCTTCTCATATAGCTCAAAAACTCAACAAGGAAACCTAATTAAGTCATTTTCACTCCAAAGTTGTTTTTCATAAAACCAACCAATCAAATCAACCAAAGAAGAATGTGGCCATACCTTTTTCTTTGATGTAGGATGACCTTCAAAACCTAGATCAAATATCACAACTTTCTTTTCAAAGTACAAAGGGTTAGATGACAATAATTATCACCCTAACACTTTTCACAAAATACAGTGATAACTCAAATATTAAATACACCTTATTGCTCCATCTCAATAATAAATTCCAACATCATAATTTTCATCAAAAATTCTTTAATAAAATATAACTCAATTACTGCATATAAATCCTTTCTCAAATTGCACTTATCAAATAAAATACTTTATAAAGTAATGCAATTTAGTCTTCTAAGATAAAAATTAATTACCTTAGTTTTACTTTATCAAAAACTACCTTTTATCATGCCCAAAAATAACTTTAGCTTAAAATTAAATAATCCACTTTTAATCATCACCTTATCCCTCCTAATATTCTCACACAACCTTAGGCAATTCAAATTAATAAAAAATTAATACCTTACCCCTTTGTGGGATTTGAACCCAAGATGCCTCCTTACCTTAGTGTCTTAGCCACGACCTTGGCTACCATGTGAGCTAAGCGCTCATGTGGAAACTTAAGCACCCATGTGCTTAATAACCTCCTACTGGCATCATCAAAACAAACGCAAAAATGTTTATCCACCTGCTATCAACGGGTTTCGAACCCGTGACCTCTCGCCACTAAGACCAAGCATTGCCAACTACACTATCCATTGTATGATGGTTAATGTTTATTCACTTGTCCTTTTGAAATCACTCAAAAAAATATGGATGACGTCAGTGCACTACCTCCTCTTCTTCCTTCTATGAAACTACAATGAATATCTCATGATTCAAAATTTGAATTACTTTTTTTTGTTTAGCTTTGGGTGAGGCTATATTTATATTGCCTATGGTTTCCTCCAATGCATCGGTGGTGGTGTCTAACTTAGAACGTCGGCGCTATGAATTTAGGGTTGAAGCCTAAGTAATTAAATAAATATTTAATTTATCAAATTAAAATTCATTTTAATTTAAATATTTATAAATAAAAATATTTAAATAATATTCCTTGGCTTTTAAGAAAGACCTCTTTGGGTCTTTATAAACACCTTTATTTTTGCCCACATAGTTTTAAAAAAAAAACCTTTTACTTATGCTTCTCATAATATTAAAAATAAATATTATAAAGCTCTTTTGCCATTAACCTTTGCATTGTTCCTTTTGACCTTTTGACATCAACAGTAGCTTATCCCATGACATCAATGACAACTTCATTTCTTGACATCAATGACAACTCTAACTCAAAATGTCCAATAATATCCCCCTTTGCCATTGATGACAACACAATAACTTTTTACCATAAAATTAACCTTTTATTTGTTCTGCTCCCCCTGGTACATTGCTCTCCCTAAATCAATGCTCTATTCAAATCTCTCCTATTCACTCAAATACTATCTCCCCCTTACTCAAATATCGCCCCGTTTGACATCAATGGAAAAGGGTAACCTTTGGGGCTTGGGGCTAAGAATGAGTCTCTTAGCTTAGCCCCTCCCCCACCTCCTCTTGAGGTGGTTAATTATGGGGTGGGAGTATTTCTACTCCTAGAAAGCACTGGTCTTTACCTTTATCTTATTTCCTTCTCATCTGATACTTATGATCCCTTTGACTATTCTTATCCATGTCCATATTCCTGTTCCTATTCCTATTCCTGTTCTTGTTCCTATTCATATCCATATCCCTTTTCCTGTTCATGTTCCTATTCTTGTTCATGTTCATATCCATGTTCTTGTTCCTATTCATGTTCCTACTTGGTTTTGAAATGTATGCTCTACACCACTTCATTATATGTCCATCATTATTGCACTTATAACACTTAATGTTATTATTCCTTGGAAGTGCAAATGTCTTAGGATTTCTCCTAGTGAAGCCATATCCTTTTCTATCATGAACTATGCAATTCATTGCCTTGTGACCAAACTGATTACATGAGTAGCAATACCCATGGAAAAGTTATCTATTCCCATATTCCTATATTTCATGTGTCCTGCACTATGAATTCATATCCCCAAATCTATGAGATGAGAAACATATTCCATTAATGTTTCCTTGTCTTGACCTCATTGGTCTCTTAGTCTCTCTTAACCTATTCTGATTGATGTTCCATCTATTCCATATTTGTGCATTGTTTATTTTCTTGTTGAACTTTCTATTGTCCAGATTATCCTTAGAAGTCTCACTCTTTCTTTTACTTACTTCTTTTGAAACTTCTTCTTCTCTGGTTCTTGAGATTGACTCTCCTTTTTTTGCTTCCTGTTTTCCTTGTTCTTCTTCAAAACTAAGTCATGTTCTGGTTACTAATGATATTTTTGCATTGATAATCTTCTCCAAAGTATTTTTAATTTTCTCAAACTTGTGTAGTTTGTCCTTAGAGCCTTTTACTTCCAGCCTTAGTGAAACTATATCATATTCTAATATTTCACACTCTATATATTTTATCTTTAATTTTTTGGCCATACCTTCTTCAATTTTTATTGCCTCTTCAACCTTGATTTAGAAGTTGGTGAGTTCCTATAGAAACTTTGCTTTTGCTTTCTCACATTTTTTGATCTTGAACCCTTAATACTGAGTCTCCCTTTTTAATTATTCAATATCAACACTAAGTCTTTTACATTCTTGCTCTTTTACCTTTGATTGTTCAACCATATATTTTTTAGCTTTCCTTGCCTTTTCAATATTAACTTTCAAGTCAAAGAGATCTTGTAGAAACTTTATCTTACATTTCTCATCCTCTTGTATTTGAGACTTTAATTCTAAGTTCTCCTTTTTCAACTTAACAAGTTCCTTAATAGTAGCTTTCTCCTTTTATTTTTCTAAATTTCTCTCTTTTATTTGATCTTCAATAGGAGTATTTTCTTCTATTACTGAAAGCAAATTTTCTTCTTCATACATGTTTTTATTATCTCTATTTTCCTTTTCTAAACCAATATTTAGGAATTTAGTTTTGAGAGTATCATCTTCATCTTCATCGCTACTAAACTCATTGCAATAACATGCATCAAGACTGATTTGATTACAAATAAAATAATATTCACCTTCTTGTGGATAATAATTTGCATGGTGACATGTATTCCTACATCTGGTACAAAACTTTATCAATCTGATCTTTTCTTCACTACTTGATTCATATATTGAATCTATTTCCATTTTTCCTCCCAAAACAACAATATCGAATTGATCTTCCTTTTATTTCATGACCATGTGTGTTCTTTTCTTCTTGTATCTCATGGTTCTATCTTTAAATTTATTTGCCATTTGTGTTCTTGTAAGATCTTCTTTCAAGTTGTTAAACATTTTTCGAAGGAACCAAATTTGATACTAATTGAAGAACACGAGCTTATACTGAGAGGGGGGTGAATAGTATAAGACCACTTTTTACTTTTCTTTTCCAAATAGTATTATTCAATATAATCAATGCCAATATTAATAGCAATAACCAAAGCAATGCACAAATCATCACACACAATAGAGACACCAATTTTACATGGTTCACCCAATGTGGGCTACTCCATGGAGAAAATATTTCACTAAAATTTTCTCAATCAATATCTTGGGAATGCTTTCTCTATTACAATGCTTATGGACCTTTATCCAAAGGAGACACCAATACCCTAATCAAGTTAGTGTATCTCTATCCACATGAGACACCAATATCCTAACTCTTCTCTAGTTGGTGATCCTCCAGAAGACCTTTGCCTCCACTACCCTTAGCAAGTGGAACTCTATCCACAAAAGACACCTGTCCTCCCTAATCTAGCTGGAGATATCTATCCTTAACTTTGTCATATCCAAATATTTGTCTTAAATTTGCACTAAACACGGTCCTTCAGTCAAGCACAAATTTATCCTCCATCTCTGTCTTTGGTCTAGTATAAATCTATCCTCAAATCTGCACCAAACTTTATCCTCGAATCTATACTAAACATAGTCCTTCGGTCTAGCACAAATTTATCCTCAATATTTGTCCTCAAGCCTTAACTCAAAGCTTGATTCAATCTCAAATAAACTTTGCTGGATCTACCCCAAACCTTAACTCAAGGTTTTAACAAATTAATCAAATCTACTCACAAGTCTTCTCAAAGACTTGTCTCAAATATTTCTTGTAAGTTTCCACAAAAGCTCACACTAATTTGCCACTAATACCAAGCATTGCCAACTGCACTATCTACCATATGGTGGTTAATTGTGATACACTTGTCCTTTTGAAACCACCTAAAATTTTGGATGACATCAGTGCATTATCTCCTCTTCTGCCTTCCATGAAACTGCAACGAATATCTCACGATTCAGAATTCAAATTATTTTTTTTGTTTTGCTTTGGGTGAGGCAATATTTATATTGTCTATGGTTTCCTCCAATGCGTCGATGGTGGTGTTCAACTTCGAATGTCGGTGCTATGACTTTAAGGTTGAACCCTAACTAATTAAATAAATATTTATTCTCTAAAATTTAAATTCAATTGAATTTAAATATTTATAAATTTAATTATTTAAATCTTCTTCCTTGGATTTTTAAGAAAGACATCCTTGGGTCTTTATAAACACTTTTATTTTTTCTAATAAAAAAACCTTTTACTTATGTTTCTCAAAATATTAAAAATAAATATTATGAAGCTATTTTGCCATTAACCTTTGCATTTTTCCTTTTGATCTTTTGATATCAATGGTAGCTTATTCCTTGACATCAATGACAACTTTGTTCCTTGACATCAATGACAACTTTGACTCAAAATGTCCAATAGTTGTGAACTCAAAATGCTCGTTATTACAATAGGGAAACTTGTTCGGCATGGGAAACATGGGAAATAAGCATTGTTATTATTATTATTTTTTTATTAGATATAGGAAGGGGTTTTAAAAGTGTCCTCAAACCTTTCTGCAAATGTGAATCAAAAGGAAACCCTAACAAAAGCTTAGGAACCAAAACTATACACCAAATTAACTAGTTAACCATCATCCAACGAGACGACCAATATCGACCAAATAGAACAGGAGAGCCTAAGATATCAGTGTAGTAGGGAATAAAAAAAGACCACAAGATACCTAAAAAACTAAAGACCCAATAGAAAGGACCAACCTACAAAATAGAAATCCAATAAAGCAAAAACTAATAGAAGAGGTCCACAAGGGAATTAATGCAGCAACCCAAAACTTTTTAAAAAATCCAAGTACATGATCACTAGGTCATAAAAGTCTATCCAAGTCATGAGAGGCCATATCACAATATGTAGCTGAATCACACGAAATATTCAATAGATAAAAATAGAACTCAAATTCGTTAGAGCTTATATGGACCAATGATTATCATGTTTGCCCATCAAAATTTGTCATAGCATGAAATAAATGAATCTTTAGTTGGCAGTGAGTTCCACTCCTCAACCACTAGAGCTGGAGGTGAGATGTTGCCTCATTGGTAGAGTTATGGAAAAACTATCAAACAATGCAGAAACCAAGATTCTATGTAGGTTCGAATCTTGTTACTCGCAACATTGAATCCTAATAAAGGGGCTACAAACCAGCAAAGACAGATTACAACAACTTCGTGGATCAGTGAAGGATTACATCACTTTGCATATTTCAATAGTAAAACATATTACAATATCTGCTCCATATGCGTTTGATATCCGCTCATTTTTTCTTCCACAACACAAATTATTGCCATGAAAAATCTATTTAAACATAGAAAAATAGACCCCCTTTGGCAGTATTTTTCATTGGATCTTTTCTTAAGCAGTAGTGCCCTTTGACACCCAGTAGATCTTCAGGCCCACCATTAATGGAAAAGTAGATCCTATTTAAAATTTCACGTAGTAAATTCCATCTTGCATAATGACCATCATTGCCACCACGATGATAGCGCCAGTGCCACCTTAGTGAGCAATCACGAAAAAACAACAACGACCAAGGATTCAACTAGTAAAAAGTTGAGCTCCTCCACAAAGAACCATGATGGCAGTGGGAGGTCTCAGAAATGTTGGGTCAGAATCAAGTCCAGGCTGCGATCATTACAGATAGAGGCCACAAAAGAGTTGTAAGAAGGTTGCAGTGGGCACTTTAAACTAGGCACAAAAAATCAACAAATTAGTTGCCATTTTCGCTCGTCATTCCCAAACCAGGAAACATAACTCTCCATTTAAAAAATTACTCAAAAAACTAAAACTAAAAAATTTCCCATAAAAATTGGCAACCATGAAAACTTCTGGTTTTTGATCCATCAAATATGGAGAGCATACTCCCTCAATTTTATGAAAAAATGACCAAAGGGGGAAAAAAAATTAAAGAAGAAATTTCCATGAGGCAAAAAATATTCATTTATTTTTTGTTTTTTTATCTAACATAATAATAAAACTTTATTCAATTTAAAATTAGAAATATTTAAGTTCCAAGGGGCATAACTCAACGATTTGGGCTCTAGCGCTTCTTCGAGGAGGTCCAAGGTTCAAAGCGTGGCATGGGCGAGTGTGTGAGGGGGTGGGTGTGTGGTGGTTGTGTGTTAAATTCCCTATTGATAAGCATGGCCCTTCTAAAACTGATAGTTATGCTTATCAATAGGGTATGCTTATAAATAGGGTACTTAAGACACTGTCACCACACACCCACCCCCTCACATAATATTTGAACCTTGGACCTCCCAAAGAAGAACCATAACCCGAATTGTTATACTGTTTTCATGGGACTATAATTTGTTTCAAATTTCTATAGAAGATCCAACTATTTTAAAAATCCAACTATGAATTATTGGTAGTAATTAAGGTCAAGTGGCCTCTGGTGGGCACTTCGGGGTTGGCTCTGTTGTTTTGGTGTTCTTTCTTCTTCTTGTTCGTGCCTTATTTTTCTCTCTGTGGGCCCTTAAGGCCATGGTTTCTGTGTCTGACCCAAAAGTATTGCTCTACTTGGGTCTAGTGTTTCTGCTTCTTTAGTCTGAGTCTTGGTGGATATCTTTTGTCAGCTACAAGAGTCACATGTTGTAAAAAAAATTAGTACCTGCTTTGACTTTGCGGTTGTGGTCTGGTTTAATGTTAATTGTGTTGTTATTTTATCTATGGAGGGGAGCTGGTTGGTCTGGTAGTCCGTTGATAGTGTTTGAGAGTCCCTCTCTATTCTTGTTCGGTGGTTTACCGATCATTTTTCTTTTGCTTCGATGGTTTTTGCATTAGTATGGGCAATTCCAAATCCTGCAAATGAAATTTGGTCCTTCCTAAGTCTAATATTGAACCTATGTCTTTCTCTACCGATGAGGAGGTAATCTTTATTCTTAAGAATGGGGGTCTATTGTATTGTATATAGAAATTTCATGGTCATAACCCTATTTTTTCGAATTGGATGGTGACATCTTGGAAGGATGGTTGTGTCCGAGTGGGCTCTTGGACCTTTGAAGTTTTGGTTGATCTGGTGGTCTGTGCTACGAGGCTTCTTATGGATGATGTTGTGCACAACGAGATGCATTCGTTGGTGTAGGAGAAAAGGTTCTTCTTGGATGAATATGAGTTCTTACCATGATCCCAAAATGGTTTTAGTGCTAAGGCCCTTTTGGGTACATGGAATAGAGTGGTTAAAGTTATTATGGACTACTTAACTATGGAATTTACTTATGAGGTGGTGCAAATATTTCATGCAATATTTTTGAACCACCTGAGAAGACAACGATGGATGAACATACCTGAATTTTTTTATAATTGGCTTAGTATATCTATGTTGGCTATTCAGGAAGGCAAGGGAAAGGTTTCACCGTATCAAGGACTGGAGCTTATTCTCTTTGAGCATGCCGCATTGGAAAAAGGTATTGCAACTGATGAAATTCTTTGATCTCTAAATTTTATTCATATTCAAGTCAAAATTGTTACGTTGATGGTGTGAGATGATTATGTTGTCTCTGAGGATGAGTTGGGTCACCCCCATTCACGTGATTCTGGGTCAAGAAAAATGGTTAATAATTTTGAGTCAATCATGGTTGTCTAGGGATCCTCGGTTGGGCAGGTTTTTGATGACGATGAGGAGACACAACTGGTTTCCAATGCACCATAAAGAAGAAAGTATCTTTGATGCTATCTGTTGAAATTCAAATTCTCCAAGGCAACATAGACCTATATAGATATATATATCATAAATGTCATTATGAATAATCTAGAAAAATCAAAGAGATTTATGAGGATGAAAATTTTGGAGGAACTATGATAAAAGAGCAGCCTTGTGTTTGCATATGGTGGTGAAGCTCAAAGAAAATTTACTACCATCTAACTACACACATGATTTATTGAATAAAATCCAAAACTTGCACCAAAGAGACACCACAATGAAACCATACATAGAGAAATTCTATAGACTATGCATTCATGCAAGATAGATAGAGGATGATACATAGAATATATCAAGGTATGTGAATGTTTTATGCATATTGATATAAGATAAGTTGCATTTATTGGTGATCAAATTCATAAAATAAGTCTACTTTTGGATGCTACGTGTAGAGGATAAGTTGTCCTATTGACAACAAGGTGTGTGCAATAGTAGTGGTAACGGCAAGGATGGTGAACAAAGAAAGCAGGGGATGATGAAAACTAGCCCTTGCAAGGAAGGCGTTGGTGTGAGTGGTATCATAAAAGGTGATGATCACAAAAAACCTTGACAAATATGGAGATAAGTCATAAAGCCACAAGAAGGATTTTGGAGGGACCTACTTTAGATGTAGTCAAGTAGGAAATTAGGCGTTTCAATATTTGAAAGTATGATATATGTGTCATATAGAAAAATATGTGCATATAGAATGCACAAACAGCAGTGAGTCAAGTAGTGAAGTAGAAAGTGCATACCTAGAGGACAATGAAAAATTCATGGTCCACAAGGTAATGCTAAAGCCCACATGCAAAAGGGAGTCCTAGTTGACAAGGAGCTTATTTTACACCAAGTGTAAGTTAAGAGGAAAGTGTTGTAAGTTGATCATTAATAGAGGTAACACAAACAACTTGGTCCCCATAAAGATGGTGCAGAATATGGAATTGAAGAAGGTCATGCACCCAACAATGTACAAGGTCTCTTGGTTGTAGAGGGGACAATAATTGACTATGATGGAGCAAAGTATAGTTGCTTGACTATAGGAGGATATGCAAATTTAGTTTGATATGACATAATTCCAATGGATGCATGTCATATATTTCTAGGAAGACCTTTATAATATGATGTTAGAACTATCCATGATGGGTGCAAGAACACTTTCACCATCAGAAAGGATGAGAAGAAGTTTGAGTTGACTCCAATGAGAGTTGAATAATAATGCACATATAAGGGTGAAGTAATGATGTTGTTAGTAAATAAGTTTCTCAAGGAGGTAAGAGACTGTTAGGACCTCTATGCGCTAGTAGTCACACCCACACAAGTAGAGTAACTAGAGTCATGCAACTTTGAGGAGCTAAAGACCGGTGCACTATTAGAAGAGTTCATAGATATTGGCAAAGGAATTCCAAGTGGATTACCTCCTAAGCCCGTAATCTCATAATGCATTGGTATAATTCTAGGTTCTATATTTCCTAATAGGGGACTTCATAAGATGAGTCCCAACATGAGTGTAGATTTGAACAAGCAGGTGGAAGAACTACTAAAACAAGATTTGATAAGAGAAATTCTATATTTTTGTACAGTTTCTATAGTACTAGCACCAAAGAAGGATGGAGCATAGAGGATGTACACAGACTCACGCTATCAAAAACATCATTACTATATATGGATGACTTGATGGATTGTTTGAGTGGAGAGCAATACCTCTTCAAGATAGACCTCAAGAGTGGATATCACTAGATCAGGATTCAACATGGGGATGAATGGAAGACCATATTTAGGATGAAAAAAGGCTTGTATGAATGGTATGTTATGCCATTTGGTTTTTCAAATTCTTCAAGCATATTCATGAGGTTAGTGAAAAAGGTCCTAAAGCCAATTTTGGGTAAGTTTATTGCCATGTACCTTGACAATATTTTGGTGTTTAGCAAGATAATGAAAGATCATCTTGCATACCTATAGTAGGTATTTGCACAACTAAGGAAGGAAAATTTATGCATAAACCTAAATAAGTCTATCTTATTGAAGAATAAACTCACATAATTGGAATTTATGATATCTCAAGATGGATTGCACATGAATACAAAGAAGGTTTGTGCAATAGTTGAATGGCCAAAACTATGAAACATAATAGAGATCAAAATTTCCCATGGATTTACAAGCTTCTATCAGAAGTTCATCAGGAACTTCAGTGGTGTTTATGCACTGTTGACACATTGTATGTGCAAGGGAGGGTTCATATGGATGACTACAACTGCTAAAAGTTTTGTTATCTTATTGAAAAATGTGATATAATCACCAATGTTAGTGATTTTATAATTTGGAAATATGTTCCAAGTCAATTATGATGCTAGTGGAATGACTATTGGTGTTATGTTAAGCCAAGAGGGTAGACCGATCACTTACTTTAGTGAATATTTTAATGAGGCTAGGTAAAGCTATTTTGTCTATGACTAAGAATTATGTGCCACAGTTTAAACTTTGAGCAATTGGAGGCATTACTCATTATCAAAAGAGTTTGTGCTCTACATACATTATAAGGCAATAAAATTCATCAATAGTTAGGTAAAGTTGAACCAAATGCACATAAGATGCATGGAATATTCATTTGGTTAATATTTTATGTTGAAACATCACATAGAAAGTATGAAAAAGGTTATGGATACCTTGAGTAGAAGGCACACATTCTGTAAAATTATAGTTAAACTAATGGGCATGGATGGGATGAAGGATTTGTATGGTGTAGATCCAGATTTTACTGATGCATGGTAGACATGCATGGAGTCATGTTTTGGAGATAGAGATCCATTTTTTAATTTCTTTATGCAAGAGGGATACCTATTCAGGATAAAGTGGTTGTGCATCCTACGCAATTCGATGAGGGAGAATATCATCAAGAAGTTACATGAAGGTAGACTTGGAGGATAGTTTGGTGCATACAAGACACACACAATGGTGGAAGAGAGGTACTATTGGATTAGTTTACATAAGGATATGCACATATTTGTGGAAAGGTATATAATTTTCCAAATATCTAAGGGAATGGCACAAAATATGGCGTTGTACAAGCCTTTATGCATGCCAAATGAACCATGGGAGGAATTGTCCGTGGACTTTATTTTTGGATTATCATAAATGTAGAGAGGTCATGATTCTATATTTTTAGTGGTGGATTAATTATTTAAAATGGTGTATATCATTCCTTGTTAGAAGTCAAATTATGTATCCAAGAAATAAAATTTATTCTTCAAGGTGATAGTGAGATTGCATGGGTTTTCATGTAGCATTATGTCAGATCATGACATAAAGTTCCTTAGAAAATTTTGATGTAATTTTTAGATAACATTGACCATGCAACTCAAATATAGTTCAATGTATCATCCTCATATGGATGGATACACAGAGGTACAAATCAGAGTCTTCGCAAGCTATTATGATGTCTTATAGGAAAGCATCCTATGTAGTGGAACTCTAAGTTGGCACAAGCAGATTTTGTGTATAATAATTTGGTGAGAAGGTTGATTGAAAGGATGCCATTTCAAGTGGTGTATGGATTATCTCCTCATGAAGTCACATATCTATTGGAGGTGGAATTTGGTACCTAGATCAATGTTGAGGTGGAATACTTTGTGCAACATGTGTAAGAGGTGCATGCACAAGTAAAAAACAACTTAAGGAAAGAAATGCTAAGTATAAGGAGCATGCAGATGTTAATCACATAGAAAATACCTACTCATAGGGAAATTTAGTCATGGAACATCTAAGAAAATAGAGGTTCCCACACAAAATATATAACAAGTTGAAACCTAAGAAGATAGGTCCTTACCATATTTTACATCATTTTTTTGAGAATACCTATGAAATCAAATTTCTTGAAGGGTTGGATATATTGTTGATATTCAATATATCTGATATACATTTATTCCATGCACTTGAAGATTTTGAATATGCACAAATGGAGGAAGCACCATATTGGAGGAAGGAGATACCCAAGAAGTAACAAGAGGAAATAGTGCAAATATTATATTCTTGCATTGCCAAGAAACTGTGATGGAGCAAGTACAAGGAATATCTCATTTGATAGAAGGGTAAAGGACCTAAGGAAGACTCATGGATTTTTAAAATTGAAGTAAGCTGATTTGGGTGGTCAAACCATTCATTCACATAGTCATAATATGAGCCTAGCAAGGGTGTTTGATACATGAGCATATTTGTGTTTGTGCAATATTACATTAACAAAAATAAATAAAAATATATGTAGTGTTGTAATAGATACCACGGTAGTTCATGTTCTTTGTACACGTAGTTATATTGTATTTGCACACATAGTTCTATGGTCTTTATGACCATGGCATATGGATTGGGTGGGAAATTGTCCTATCATATTTGAACATGTAGTTATGGTATTTATGACCATTGTAATAATGGCTTGGGCAAGAAATTATTTTGTGGTCTTTTTGCATGTAGTTTTGTGGTCTTTATGACCATTGCATTCATGGATTGGGTAGGAAATTTTTCTATGGTCTTTGCACACATAGTTCTATGGTATTTATAACTGTTGCATTAATGGCATGGGTGAAAATTTGTAAAGTTATTTTTTTTAAATTTCCTTGGAGCAGATCCATGTTTCTTGGTTTGGGCAGGAAATTGTTATTTATAATTTTGATATTAAATTTTGGGGAGGATTTTTTGGGAGATATGTGCTTGATTGTAACATAGAGAGTCTCAATTGTAGATATGCATGTAATTATTGTAATATTTACTTCTTTATAGATAATTAACAAAAAAAAAATCCTTCAAATTCCATAGTTCTTCCTACTTTCTTTGTGTACTCTTGTGCCCATGTGTCTATTGTTAATTTGACCCACATACAGTGCTGCATTAAAAACAAAAGTAGGAGAATACCTTCAAAGCAAGAACAAAGAGAAAAATAACTCACATATATGTTGGTTTAAGAAATTAGAAACAAATACATCGCAAGTGCTAACAAGAAATGGGCTAAGACCACAAATAAAAAATAAAAAGTGATGATGAAAATGGTATCTTGAAATATTAGGGATATGGATGAGATATTTAACAATAAATTTATTATAGAATTAACATGTTATTATAATTCTAAGTTTATTTAATACAAGAAACAAAAATAATTAGTGGGAATGTAAGAACATATGCAAAAATATTTAGAATATAATGGATGATATAGTAGCTTATGCTATAGGAGCTCTGAGAGGTATATTTGGAAGAATATAGGACAAATACAAATTATATGGATAATATCTAGAAGAAAAACGTATTTGGGTTGCTTAAATAATTTGTACGAATGAAAAAATACCAAAGATAGGTCTACAAATGCATGTGGTCTAATAGTAATTAATATTTAAGGTAGATGTTAGAAGAATATCAATTTATTTATGTCAAATTTAATGATGATTTAGATTATAATTTTTGAATTTTTGAGGGGCCTTAAAACATGGTTTTATCCCATTTTAAAATAAGGGTCTTACTCATGGATATATTAAATTATTGAGGATCTTTCTCATTTTTCCAATTGAAATGGTCATTGTTATGTTATTTATTTAAGGTTTCATTATACATGAGATAATAAACACATTTGAAATACTCATATAGCAAAAATATTGGATGATTTTTTAGTCTAATATATTGTTGTAAATATAGTATACAATCTCTTCAGAGATCCTACTATAAATAATATTGCATCACAAACACATTTTCATAAGATTCAATTCAGTTAATAATGGTCATCCAAAGCCCTTTTGATTTTGGTGTATGTGCCTCCAAGACCTTGATTTCTTCTAAATGGTTATATTATATTAGTATGAAGAAATACTTAAAGTATCATGTGTGCATGTATATCTTTTCAAGAGATAAAATATCTAAAATGAAAAATAGAGATTTATAATGACCAATATTCTAGTAGAATATGAAATTAAATTAAAGATCAATAATTTAAAATATGGTGGCGATAATTGGAATATACAAATATAGCTATGTGTAATAAAAGTAATTAATTTATAACTATAATAATATATTGAAAAATAAAGACTCATGTTGGTAACAAAAATCTAGAGAGATTTGGCTTAAAAAGTAATGTAGTTTTTAACATCCACAAGGAAATAGACCATAAGGGACAATATGGTTATAAAAGTGTTTATACACCCATACCAAATTATGGTGTATAATTCAAGTGAACCTAGTGGTTAAGACTTTGTAATTGCAAATAGGAGACACAAGGTTCAAATCTAGATTAAGCTTAAGGAAGAGGATAAAAGTACCTAAAATTTTCATGTTAATAAAATAAATTTGTCTTTTATTTTAATAAAAACATTTCAATTTCAAATGAATAAAGTGCTAACAATAAGAATATGCAAGGAATAAATTAATAAAGGGGATAAAATTCTCAAAACGTTTCATGTTATAATTTAATAAAATAATATGTTCATTGAGTAAAAAATATTTCAATTCCAAATGGAATAAGTTTTAAGGGGTATGAAAATATAAGAAAGAAATTAATTATTTCAAATACATTATTTTTGGAGTAGAAAAAGATGAATAGGTTCTAGATAAGCATTTACAAAATATTTCATCAATTATATTGCATGGATAGAGTGAAAATTAGATGAGAAATACCTTTATGAAATTTTATATTATTTTCTAACTTTTGACACTAAAATAAAAACATTAAAGATAGGATAAACCAAAATCTTTATTGTTCAAATTAAAAAATATTTAATTTCATGGAAATAATTTAAAAATTACAAATATTAAACATCAAATTCAAGGCCACAAAAATAGTTTAGATTAATATTTAAATTATTTGAATTTATTCAAAATAAAAGTAAAATAATCACATTTAAAGAAGCCATAATAATCCAAACATTATTCTGTTAAATGAAAGGATGACTACACATATAATTACTAATCAACTAATAGTTATGATATACACATACAAAGAGATAAAACAATAGTGATTATGCATATACAATGAGATCATTTTGATCTTCTTTCACAACTTCCATGGTAGTTTACCATGTACAACCAAATATTGTTTTATATGTATGATTTGTTAGGGTTCTATACAAATATTAGACGTTAAAAATATTTATTTTCATGCTCTAGAACTTTCATGTATAGTAACTATGATTTGGTATGTGTATCTCCTTCATCTAAGCCTACATTTTGATAGACATACTTCTTCGTCATAGAAAATTTTAGTGATATCTAAAAATTAGAAGTACCTCTCAATAATTAAACATCTATTCTTTTTAAAATAATTATTTATTACAAAAATAAAGATAATATTCAAAAATACATTGGCTTAGTTCTTTATTTATAAACTTTATATTTTATATTTTTATTATTATTAGTTTTTTTTTTCCTTTTATGATCATCGGTTCATATCCTTTTGAAACATTTATCACTCTCTAAAATCATGCAATCCAAGCCATGGAAAAAAGGTTAAGATAAGTTACTTTATTTTCACTCTTATCTAAATAATAAACTACTAATGAATGGAAATTTTAACGCTCACATAGTAAAAAAATCATTCACTTATTCCAATTTTTTTCTAATATTTTAATATAACTAAAATTAAATAGTAAACATTAAGAATAGTTGCTCCCGAATCCACTTTAATTATCTTAAAATTTACATCTCTTTTTAATACATAGAGGTATAGTAAATTATTTTAGTCTATGATATGAGATAACTATATATTTAAAATCTATTTATAATTATATCTTTGATGTACCTCAAAATGTAAAATGAACTACACCATTTTGTTAGGTTCGAAAAAACATTTTCGATGACTATAAATACCCCTATATTGGGTTTCAAATTAACCTTCATTTGCAAGAAAAACTAAAATCTTCTCCTATCCCTTACAAAAGAATATTCAAAAATGATCCTTAAAAATAACATTTTTCTTGCAAGAGAATATTCTTATATCCTAAAAACTTCATATAATGGATGAACTAAAATTGCCTCCCACTATTATAAAATATTTAGTGGGAAAAAACGTTTACGTAGGCCATATAAAGATTTCACCACATGGGCCCATTAATGCTTTCATAAAAGCAATATTTTAAAAATTACCCTTTCTCATCAATAAATGAATAGCCCCCCTTTATTACTTATTTAAATAAGAACATTGGGACCTATGATGGAGGGGACAAAATTTAATTTGAAAAAATCATCAACTGAAGTAAGGCCCATCAATTGGCAGTGCACCAGCATATTCAGGCGCTCCTCCATGTGCCATCTTAGTGCAATGCACACACCACCTAAGGCCAGTGGGGATTGTGGTGCGTTGAGATCATGCCAGACAATAGTCATTCCTGATCACCAAAATACCATCGTCGAAAAAAATAAAATAAACTACACCAAACCACCAGAAAACGTAACGCCAGCTGTGCTTTCATGGCAAAAAAAACTGTCTTTGAAAATATCATACAACACTATTCAGTATTCATCACCACTTATCAGCTTCCATATTTGCCACTTCAGACTGATCTCCAGTATACCTTCATCAACTACAGTGAGCGAAATCACAGAATTATTGTAAAATATTGTACAAAAATATTTGATCACCGCTCGAGGTAGAAGCAAAACGTAGGGATTCAAGTTTAAAAAATTGGGCCTCCGTGGTGATTTTGGCTGACAATTTAGGGGCTTGTAGAACATTTTTGCCTTAGGCTCAAGTAGCACAATGCATTAAAGAGTTGCACCATCTGTAAGGCACTCAATAACCGAACCACCGAGCACCATAAAGTCTCTGCACTCCTCCTCCTTTACCTCCAATATGGTTTGCAGGCATATATCTTCTCCATCAAGGTGTAAAGCCACACAGGAGATTCCAAGACTTCACATGTTAATGACTTTCGATGAACAACTGCTACAGACGTGGTAAAAAATCAACATGCTTGGTCCATTGAGATCATGATCCATATTCACATCTGGCAGTGGTGCAGACACAAAACAAAGTGAAAAAGATAGCACTCGGTGGAAACGCGATCTGGAAGATCTAAGTCGCTCCACGTTATCTTCCCGTTGTTTAAAAGAAAATATGCCACATCAATAAAAAAAACTTTAAAAACAATAGATTTGGCAACTCTTTCTTGGCCTTGTAGGTTTTCCTCTCCATCCCTAAATTGCGGTCCACGTCCTCAACGCCGAACATCACCACAGTCTGTCAAATGACAAAATTTGATGCATACAATATCCAGCAACAAATTGGTAGTTCCCACTCCAACCAAAGAAATTTCATTAATATTTTGCACCAATCACTTAAAGAATCATCTTCACCATAAACAAAAAAATATCGGTTGCAATGGGTGTCGTAAATGCGAAGACCCATGAAAAATTTCAATGATTTGTTGCACTGTTTCTCGAATCGAAGCTTCTTCAACAGATGCACGTCAGCTCGGTTGTGGCTTGAAGATGATAATAGTTTAGCACATTGTGCTGCTAACAGAACTGCACTACTCCCTCACCATTTGAAGTTTATCATCAGCTCTACTACAGTTTTAAATTTTTTGCAGATCGACACATCGTGCTCCTGGCAGAAACACACTACCTAAAAACAGTTTCACTTTGAAAATACGTTGGTATTGAAAATAGTAGAAAACTGAAAATACGTTGGTATTGAAAATAGTAGAAAACTACTGTTGTTGCCTCCATATGAATAATTTAAACTACTATTGTAGATCAAATGGCTTCTCACAGATTGTGCATCGGAGAGGAAAAACTAAATAGTAGATCATATGATCTCCTTCAAAACGGTAAAATACTGTACTTTCAACACACAATTTTTCGTGATGTTCCTGTTGGACTTTGTATGTATTTTTCACCTACGGGTGACTGAGGAGCTGTTGGTTCTCTTTGCCTCCATTTTATTCAGGCCCCGTCGCTCCCTTCCTTCGATCCAAAAATTGTATCCCTCCTTGCTCCATTTATTTTACTTCAGCAACTGTGTCTATCATTGCACAAAAATTTCAACACAAAAAAAATCCATCTATTGTATTAATTCATTCTTGGCAGGTTATTTGATTGGCAGCGATGTCCATAAAATAAAAGGACCTTTGAATTCTCTTAATAATACCCATGTATTACATCTTTGCAACAGATTTCAACACAACAAAGATTACTCATCAGTGCCACATACTTTCAAAGCATAGTTGAAAGAAAAAAATCTACTCGACTGGCTTCCAATGGCTATGCACCTACTATGTTGTGCATTTTCTCTACAAGGGGGACCCACAACATGGCATGCACTCCTAGATAGAGTATAAATTCCTACAAGATCTCGATTGAGACAACTGGTTAGACCTTCAGGAGCAGGAAAAAACTCCATGTTCGTGCAGCACTTGGGAAAAAAATCTCCATTGGCAAACACGGATACCATTGCATTTGTGATGAGTCAAAAATTTTAAGACCAGTGTTATATTCAAAATTGAAGCCCCATTTACGTGGTAGCGCGTGGAAGCTATTCGGACAACACCAATGCCTCAACAGGCAGAGAAACCTAGGTCCAAGCTCCTCCACGAATGCAAATATTCTACCATAAAATAGGAACAATGATCTTTGCTATCACCATACAATAACATTATAATCTCTACTTCAGCAAACAATACATAAACAACTACCATTTTTGTACTGCTGATCAAATGTTGGAAAAATGTAGCATGTCCAAAATCTCCTCGAAACCTTCAGTCGTCCATTCTTGACCATTGTGCACATTAGAACACTTTACAAGATTTAGTTGAGTACTTTTTAGAGAATCTGCATAGGGAGGCTACAGGTGATGGAATGTGTCCCCAACGGTCGTCATGATGAACTCATACAACACTACATTAATCAGATATGAATCTACATTTGTGGCAAAATTAGGTCCATGACGTATACCTCCTCTTCATGGCAATCAACAGGTGTGATAAAATTTAACAGTGCACAGCGAGTAATAGGTTATAGGCACCCACAACCTACAATGCGTGCTAGAATCTGGCAACATCGAATCCAAAAACTATGCTGCATATAATTTTTATCGAAAATACAATCACGCCAATTCACCAAAGGACCCAATTTTTTAGCCCCACTCATCTAAAAATATTCTTCATGCATGATTTCTTCTCCTCGATGATAGAAGCCCCCCTGCTACAAATACACAACCATATACATGAAAAATATGATAGTTTATTAGGTGGAAAACTAAATCTGTGATGTTGAAGTAGTAGTCAAGTGAAAGCTCTTGGAAACATGAACTTGCTGATCAAAAAATACTAAAATCTAAATCCAGAATCCTAATTTAGGCTCACAATAGAGAATAGTGCAGCATGATTTTTGTGTGAGAAAGACTCTGTATGCGTAGATTGAAAAAATATATCGTGCATGTGCGGTCAAAACAATACATCTATAGATTCATAAAAAATGGCACATCCACGTGTATGAGGCATTAGAAAAAATGACCTGCTCCTTGTCTTCGCTGGCGTCACCAGGTTCTGGATTCTGCTTGTAGGTGGAGGTGACCAAGATGATGTGGATGTGCAGCTATTGGCACAATTGCTGCTATTTGAGGCTGCAAGTGGCTGCAAACTGCCTTCCTCCAAGTCAACATACTCAACTACTATTAGCTTTGACTGGCTAGTATTTGATTTCTAGTTCCAGACTGCATCTTCCAGGAACTTCACATCATAGCTGATGATGAGCTTCTTCGTCATAGGGTTGTACAACCTGTACGCCTTCTCCTACTCACTGTATCCTATGAAGATACACTTCTCAGCTATATCATCCAGCTTCTACCGCTTCTCTTCTAGAACATGTGCATAAGCAATGCACCCAAACACACACCAATGAGCCACACTTGGCTTCACACCGCTCCAGGCCTCCTGAGGGATTTTGTCCTTCATGCTTTTGGTGGGACATCTATTCAGCAGGTATACTGCACATGTTACAACCTCTGCCCATAACTCATGCAGTAATCCCTTCACTTTCATCATGTTGTGTGCCATCTCCATGATGGTCAAGTTGTGTGCCATCTCCATGATGCCCATGACTCATTCTGCTATGATGTGTATCTGGCAGTGAGCTACCTCTGAATTCCATACTGCTTGCAAAAATTATGGAATTTTTTGGAGTTGTATTCACCTCAGCCATCTGTCTTGAGATTCTTGATTTGATATCTACTCTGTTTCTCCACCAGAATCTTGAACTCTCTGAATCTAGAAAATGCTTCTAACTTTAGCTTGATGCGATAAATCCAGGTCTTTCAGCTAAAGTCATCAATGAAATTCAAGAAGTATTTATTGCCAAAAAATGTGTTGGTCTACATCGGACCACAAATGTATAAGTGCACCAGCTCCAATGGTTGTTATGCTCTCCAAGACTGATCAAAATGGAATGAATCCCTGTGTTGTTTGCCGACTAAGCAGCCCTCACAAACTTGATTTTGTTGCTCTATCAGGGGTAAACCCTTCACCATCTACTTCTTGTGCAATAGGTTCAAGCCACTAAAACTCAAGTGGTCGAACCTAAGATGCCACAGTCAGGTAACATCCTTCACAACTACACTCAGTGACATTAGAGACTCATTTTGAATCTACAGCGAAAAAATTTTGTTCTTCGTCATGGACACCGTAGCAATATACCCATGCGACTTGTCTCTTATGGTGCATACTCCATATTTGAACTGGACCTTATGCCCCTTCTACATGATTTTTCCAATGCTCAGTAGGTTGTGATTCAGACCATACACATAGTAGACATCACAAATGTACTTTCATTCATTGTGCCTAGTGTGGATGAGGATTTTTCATTTTTCCATCATTGGAACCTTACTATTATTCCCCATATTGACCTCATACTGGATGGTTTCATCCAGTTGTGAGAACATCTCCTTGTTCCCCGTCATGTGGTTGTTGCACCCACTATTGAGATACCAAACATTCTTATGGCACTCCTCGATATTGTAAGTTAGCAACACATTTCCTCCTACCACATTTTTGGCTTCATCCATGTAATGGGCCTACTACTGGTTCTCCTTGGCCATCTGCTTTATGCACTGTGATATGTAATGGCTAAATTTCTTACAATAGTAGCACTAGACCTTTGACATGTCATTTTTTTGACCATATCCAACTTGTTAGTTCCTTGCACCACCTCTTCCTTCTTGCTGATGGAAGTTGCAGTTGGTCTCTCCCTCACTAGTGTTTGATCGTCCTCCTGACTTGTTTCCTTTCCCACGTTTGCCTCTGCCTATTTGAGAACTAGAGGCACCATGGTGGGAGTCTTGTTTGTCGCTGTCTCAAAATGAGACCTGAGCCTTGAATGCCTGCTCTAAAGAGGTTTGAGATGAATGACTCAACCTCTGCTTATGCATCTATAGAGAACCCATGAGTTCATCTATCAAGAGGGTTGTCATATCCCTTGACTCCTCTATCGCAATCATGATAGAGTCAAATTTTTAGGTAGACTTCTAAGAATATTCTCCATGATTCTCTGGCTCTACATAATTTCTCCATTAAACTACATCTGGTTGATGATGTTCATCTTTTGGGTGAATAAGTCACTCATGGACTCAGATTCACCCATCTGTAGATTTTTGAACTCCCTCCTAAGCATATGTAGCTTCACCTTGTTGGTGCCCTGATATGAACTAGCCAGAATCTCCCAGACCTATTTTGCCTTGGTGGCTGATGCAATCCATGGAAAGATGGTCTCCTCGATCGCTTGCATAATGTAGAAGATGGTATTCTAGTCATTCTTCGTGTTCTCCTTCAACAAATCCTTATCAGCTTGGGAGAGGGCAACCAGTATTGCTGCATATGCTGGTTCTTGATAGAAATTATCGACCAACTCCCACAACTCGTGAGATCCGAACATGATCTTCATTTGGATGCTCTAGTAATCGTAATTCTTGTTGTTGAAGCGTGGGATCTGCAACTACAGTGAATGGTTGTTGTTGAAAGCCATTCTGCTTCGGTCTCCACATCAAGGCACTAAGGCTCTGATACCAATTTGAAGTGGCGGTTTTTATTTTTTAACCGCCAAAGGCTCCGCACATGCTAGGCTGCATAGTCAGGCTATGCACGAGAAGAGTGCGTATTCGGGTTGCACACACATAAATTTATCCAGTCGGGCTATGCATGAGAATAGTGTGGAATCGGGCTATGTATGCACAAAGTTGCGTAGTCAAGCTGTGCATGAGAATAGTGCACAGTCGGGTTTTGCACGTGCAAGGTTGAATAGTCAAGCTGTGCATGAGAATAGGGCATAGTCGAGCTGCATAATATAAGGATGCAAATCCAAGTGGGAGACTTATCCAAATAATGGCTAAGGTAATTTTACCTCCCAAAGTCGCACAAGAAGATTAGCGCAACTTGACGACGATGCACAATCGAGCGGGGGATGCACAGACTTAGCTAATTTTTTGAATTTGCTTCTAACGAGGGCGATAGATGATTTTTTTCAAAGGCGCAACAATTGCAGTAAATAAAATTAGTCACCAAAGGTTGTAAAGAGGGTGTGTAAAAACAACACCACGACTAAAGCTCAAATGTAGATAAGTAAGAGAAATATACAGGCATAGACAAATTTAACTAAACCTACTTTTAAACCTGAAAAATAGGTAAACAAATTTATTTATATAAGCAGGTGAGATTACAAATATCCTCAATCGAGGATTTGCAAATAACCAAGATGATTGCTCGGATTGGAGAGACAGAGGAGCAACTCTGCTCACTAAGCTGATCAGCTTCATCTTTTCTGTGACTAACTGTAACCTTCTGCTCTTCCACTCTACACTATGCCCGCTACTTCAAGATCCCCCACTTTGCTCTCTACTAATGACAACCAAGCTAGTTTTTATATAGCAAGGGTCAAGAACCCAATCAACAACAACCGCACAAATGAAATTAAATTGATTTGTCAGATGTTAGGAGACACGTGCGACGTCACATCAGACAAATTGATGAACCGCCTAGCTTCGTTATTTTTGTTGAGCAAAGTCTGACTACACTCAATTTCGATGTGCATTTGGGCGACTCTTGAAAGGCGGGTTTAATATTTCCAATAATACAAAACTACATTAATCAGATCTGAATCTGCATTTGTGGTAGAATTAGGTCCATGACATATACCTCCTATTTGTAGCAATCAATAGGTGCGGTAAAATTTAACAGTACGCAGTGAGTAATAGGTTACAAACACCCATAGCCTACAACGCACGCAAGAATCCGGCAACACCGACTCCAAAAACTATGTTGCATATCATTTTTATCAAAAATACAATCACGTCGATTCACCAAAGGACCCAATTTTTCTGCCCCACTCATCTAAAAATATTCTTCATGCACGATCTCTTCTCCTCGGTGATAGAAGCCCCCTGTTATAAATGCACAGCCATATACACGAAAAATATGATATTTTATTAGGTGGGAAACTAAATTTGTGATGCTGAAGTAGTAGTCAAATGAAAGCTCTTGGACACATGAACTTGCTGATCGAAAAACATTGAGATCTGAATCCAGAATCCTAATTTAGGCTCACAATAGAGAATAGTGCAGCATGATTTTTGTGTGAGAAAGACTTTGTATAATTGAAAATAATACCATGCAGGTGCAGTCAAAACAATACATCCACGGATTCATAAAAAATAGCATGTCCACGTAGATGAGGCGTTAGAAAAAATGACCTACGATAAGGAAAGCAAATGGCTCTAAATTCCCTTTAAGGAACCAGAAATAAAACACGTGCAGTGTCAGCTTCACCATCATGATCTCGACAATCACAACATGAAATGCAGTGGCAAAAACATGGATGCTCTCAACATTAGTCATAATTCCAGCACTTTTGTAAATTTATGCATGACTGTTGATGAAACAAATCTGTATTTCAACAGTAAACAAGGAGAATCAATAGTATGCGTATCATTTGCTAAAACTCAACATGTTGCTTCATATGGGTGAATAAATATGTGTATGACTACGACCAAGAGTTCTCTACAACTTAGATCTGAAGAGCTTGGAAAACAACACCGTTTCCAGTGTTAGATCACCATCAACAGTCGTAGTTCAGATCTGCAAAAATTCACATTGTAAAAATCCTACAACTACACGCTCATCCTCCCATGAGTCCTTGGATTGTTAGTTTATAGCAAGTGTTATTTTTTTTTGAGAACAAGTGGTAAACTTCTTTGATCCATTCAATTGTATGTGTTACAGCCTAAATCCACGAGGGGATCACAACGTTTGAGAGAGATCGTGTGACAACAAAAAGTGCCATAGTGTGCAGCGGTAAAAAAATTGCGGGATCTCCAGTAGATCATTTGGCGGGTGATTGGCGCTAGTGACGCGATTTTGTCTTTGCGTATTGTTCTACCTCAACATAAATAGCTCCACCATTTGCAAAATAATTTAAGTGTTAAAAAAACACTTATATGCGCCATCTCCCACAGAAGAGGATGAGAAATCCTCGGGCGACAGTGTTGAATCCTCTTCCCTTCGGCAAAGCATGGAGTGCACGTCTAAAACCGTAACATCAACGACTACTCACCGAACTTGAAGATGGTCCCACGCTGGGTTTATTTTCCACTGACGATACCACGAACTTGAAGCAACTTATATACTCTTGACGCCACTATAGATAGGTCCACCTTGGGTGAAAAATGCCACAGGGATTCCTGTTTAATTTTTATCACAAAAGAAGATTCTATTACCGGTAATCACCACCAAAAATATCATGTTTTTCCATAAAATTCTATTATAGCACGAAATAAATGAACCTTTAGTTGGCAGAGAGTTCCACTCCTTAACCGCCAGAGCTAGAGGTGAGATGCTGCCTCGTTGGTAGAGTTACAAAAAAACCAACTATCAAACAATGTAGAAACTAGGATTCTATGTAGATTCGAATCTTGCTGCTAGCAACATTGGATCCAAATAAAGGGGATGCAAAACAGCAAAGACAGATTATAGCAACTTCATGGATCAACGAAGGATTACATCACTTTGCATATTTCAATAGTAAAACATATTACAATATCTGCTCCATATGCGGTTGATATCCGCTCGTATTTTCTTCCACAACACAATTCATTGCCATGAAAAATCTTCATCGAATCTAAGTTGTATTTAAACATAGAAAAATAGACCCCCTTTGGCAGTATTTGTCATCGGATCTTTTCTTCAGCAGTAAATTCCATCTTACATAATGACCATCATTGCCACCACGATGATAGCGCCAATGTCGCCTTAGTGAGCAATCACGAAAAAAATAGCAAGGACTAAGGATTCGACCGGTAAAAATTTGAGCTCCTCCAAAAATAACCATGATGCAACGGGAGGTCTCAGAAATGTCGGGTGGGAATCAAAGCTAGGCTGCGATCATTGCATATAGAGGCCACAAAAGAGTTGTAAGAAGGCTGCAGTGGGCCCTTCAAACTAGGCACCAGAAATCAACAAATCAGCTGCCATTGTCGTCCGTTAGTCCCAAACCAGGAAACATAACTCTTCATTTAAAAAATTACTCAAAAACTCAAACTAAAAAATTTCCCATAAAAATTTGACAACCATGAAACTTTTGGTTTCTGATCCATCAAAGATGGAGAGCATACTCCCTCAATTTTCTAAAAAAAAGGGAAATCCCCCATGAGGAAAAGCTCCTGAAGATCACAAGGCAAGGAAGACCGACTATGATACCATGTTAGAAAAGTGAATACTTTTAAATTATTGAATGACAAAGACATTGCTTAAGTAGCAAGTGTTTACAATCTGATCCATACAACTTAAGATATAATTTATTATTTTAACATTGAATTTATCAAAGCCTAAAATTTAAGAGCCTAAAATGATCAAATTCAAAGTATATTTTAATAGATATTTAATATTTAGCTTGGAAGTTTTTTTAAAATATATATTTATTAAAAAGTAAAGATAATTAAATATAGTTCATAATTTTTTACATTCAAAAATCAAAATTTTATTTCCTCACAATTGTCAAGTTTGACTTACTCTTCCTTATTATTTTCAAGCTATTAATCCCTCGAAATATTCATATTTTATTAAAAAACTAATTAAAATCATGAAAGAAATATTAAGAGTATAAGTTTATTTCATTTATTTTTATGAAGAAGAAAATAATTCTAAATAAATGAAAACACAAAAACATACTAAATATTTGTAACATACAACATAATATAATTATAAATTCAAAATTTAAAACCTTATAGACAAATAAATAGGATAAAACATTTATCAATCTTTCATACCAACAAAAATAAATCTCTTACATTTAGATATATAAATGTGTTAATAGTAGTTACTTAGTTCTCAAGTTTGAAGCTTACCTTCACCTATGGACAACATAATTACATAATCAATAGAATAACTTTTTTAAAATTAGATTTGTATAGTAGAAACCTGGTAATGTTAAGAAATTACAAATATCTTCTAATAGATGTTTAATTTTTTTTTAAAGTTACATTATGATTCACTAAAAATTTGACAAACTAACTACCAAAATCTGATTCGTAATATTTTATTTTTAAATCATGAACTATATTGCTTATCTAAACTTTAAATAATTTTCTTTGTTATTGGCACATCATTCATTTCAAATATCTCACCTTTAATAAAAAAAAATATAATTGAAACCATTAAATAAATATAAAAAAGCTAAATTATTTACATTGAGAAAAATAATCTTAATGTTAAGAAACTATGAAATTGTTTAAAAATGTAAAAATTATTCATTTATTTTCAGTTTTTTTTTTATTTAACATAATAATAAAACTTTAGTCAAGTTAAAACTGGAAATATTTAAGTTCAGGCTCTAGCTCTTCTTCGGAAGGTCCAAAGTTCAAACTGTGGCATGGGCGAGTGTGTGAGGGGGTGGGTGTGTGGTGGCTATCTGTTAAATTCCCTATTAATAAGCATAGCCCTTCTAAAACTGAGAGTTATGCTTATCAATAAGGTACCCTTATAAATAGGGTATTTAAGACACTGTCACCACACACCCACTCCCTCACATAATCTTTGAACCTTGGACCTCCCAAAGAAGAACCATAACCCTAACTATTATACTATTTTCATGGGACTATAATTTTTTTCAACTTTCTATAGAATATACATCTATTTTAAAAATTCAACTATGAATTATTGGTAGTAATTAAGGTCAAGTGGCCTCTAGTGGGTGCTTCTGGGTTGGGTCTATTGTTTTGGTAGTCTTTCTTCTTCCTGTTTGTGCCTTGTTTTTCTCTCCGTGGGCCCTTAGGGCCATGGTTTCTACATCTGACCCCAAAGTCTTACTCTGCTTGGGTCCTGTGTTTCTGCTTTTCTAGTCTGAGTCTTGGCGGATCTCTTTTGTTAGCTACAAGAGTCACATGTTGTCAATATTTTTTCGTAGTTGTTTTGACTTCGTGGTTGTGGTCTACTTCAATGTTGATTGTGTTGTTATTTTATCTATGGGGGGATTTGGCTGGTCTGGTGGTCCGTTCATAGTGTTTGGGAGTCCCTCTCTGTTCTTGTTTGGTGGTTTACCGATCATTTTTTCTTTTGCTTCGATGGTTGTTGCATTAGTATGGGCAAGTCCAAATCCTGCAAACAAAAGTCAGTATTCCCTAAGTCTATGATTGAACCTGTCTTTATCTACTGATGAGGAGGTAATCATTATTCTTAAGAATGGGGTCTGTTGGATTGTATACAAAAATTTCATGGTCACAACCCTATTTTATCGAATTAGATGGCGGCATCTTGAAAGGATGGTTGTTTTTGAGTGGGCTCTTGGATCTTTGAAGTTTTGGTTGATTTGGTGGGTTGTGCTACGGGGCTTCTTATGGACGGTGTTGTGTACAAGGAGAGGCATTCACTAGTGCAGGAGATAAGGTTCTTCTTGGATGAATATGAGTTCTTATCGTAATCCTAGAATGGTTTTAGTGCTAAGACCCTCTTGGGTCCATGGAATAGAGTGGTTAAAGTTATTATGGACTACTTCACTGTGGACATTACTTATGAGGTGGTGCAAAGCTTTCATGCAATGTTTTTGAACTACTTGAGAAGACAGTGATGGATGAACATACCTGACTTTTTACATAATTCGTTCAATAGATCTATGTTGGTTGTTCAGGAAGGTAAGGGAAAGGTTCTGCTGCATCAGGGACTGGAGCTTATTCTCTTTGAGCATGCCGTATTGAAAAAAGGTATTGCAGCCGATGAAATTCTTTGCTCTCTGAATTTTATTCTTATTCAAGTCAAAATTGTTACGTTGATGGTGTCAGATGATGATGTTGGCTCTGAGGATGAGTCGGGTCACCCCCTTCACGTGATTTTGTGTCGAGGAAAATGGTTAAGGATTTTGAGTCGATCATGGGTATCTGGGGATCCCCAGCTGGGCGGGTTTTTGATGACGACGGGAAGACGCAGCTAGTTTCTTCAGCTTTTATCCCTCCTAAGGAAGAGGATGGTGATTTTATGAGTAATATTGGGACTCGTAGGTCCACTCGCATCAGTGATAAGAAATGTATTTCTGGTCAGTATTCCCTTAGCTCCAGATCGTAGGCTCTTAATGAGGGGATTAAAATCCTTCCTAAGATGGTGTTGAAGGATAAACTGGTGTATTACATCAGGGTTAATTGTAGGTTTGAAAGAAACCAGTTAACCCTGATGTAAGAAATTTTCGTTGCGTTTATCATCGCATATATTTTAACGCCCATAGACAATGGGGTCTAGTGAAGCGGTAAGAGAATATTTTGCGTCGTCTATTATATCATATTTTCACATCCATGACTGAGAGATCTTACCAAGTGATAAGTAAGACAAATCGTTTCAAAATATTCACAAAGTGTTCGACGATAAGGTCCAGTGTCCATGGCCTTAAAGATTAATACCTAGTCGTCCATTTCCTCCAAATATTCAGGAGAAGAGAGATTGTTTTTTAAAATGCAAGTAAAACACAATAATTTTATTTAAAGGAGACCCCTTAAAACTAATGGGACGCACAAAATATTTACATAAGATGATCTACAGATGATCTGTAGCTTATATGCAGTTGCAATTTCAGCTGCCATTCCGAAGAGGGGAGGAAAAGCATTCCCTTTTCAGAAATTACAGATTAACTTATTCATTTATTTTCAAACGAAAAAATTATTCATTTATTTTCTGTTTTTTTTATCTAACATAATAATAAAACTTTTGTCAAGTTAAAACTAGAAATATTTAAGTTCCAAGAGAGATAGCTCAACGATTCGGGTTCTGGTTTTTCTTCGAAAGGTCCAAGGTTCAAACCGTGGCATGGGCGAGTGTGTGAGGGGTGGGTGTGTGGTGGTTGTGTGTTAAATTCTCTATTGATAAGCATAGCCATTCTAAAACTAGGAGCTATTCTTATCAATAGGGTATTCTTATAAATAGGGTATCTAAGACACAGTCACCACACACCCACTCCCTCACACAATCTTTGAACCTTAGACCTCACAAAGAAGAACCATAACCCTAACTATTATATTGTTTTCATGGGACTATAATTTTTTTCAACTTTCTATAGAAGATCCAACTATTTTTAAAATTCAACTATGAATTATTGGTAGTAATTAAGGTCAAGTGGCCTCTGGTGGGTGCTTTGGGATTGGCTCTGTTGGTTTGGTGGTTTTTCTTCTTCCTGTTTGTGCCTTATTTTTCTCTCTGTGGGCCCTTAGGGCCATGGTTTTTGCGTTTGACCCCAAAGTCTTGCTCTGCTTGGGTCTTGTGTTTCTGCTTCTCTAGTCTGAGTCTTGGTGGATCTCTTTTGTCAGCTACAAGAGTCACATCTTTTCAATATATTTTAGTAGTTGCTTTGACTTCACGGTTGTGGTCTGGTTCAATGTTGATTGTGTTGATATTTTATCTATGGGGGGATTTGGCTAGTCTGGTGGTCCGTTGATAGTGTTTGGGAGTCCCTATCTGTTCTTGTTCGGTGGTTTACCGATCATTTTTTCTTTTGCTTCGGTGGTTGTTGCATTAGTATGGGCAAGTCCAAATCCTGCAAATGAAAGTCAGTCCTCCCTAAGTATAGGATTGAACCTGTGTCTTTCTCTACTGATGAGGAGGTAATCGTTATTCTTAAGAATGGGGGTCTATTGGATTGTATACAAAAATTTCATGGTCACAACCCTATTTTATCGATGACGGCATCTTGGAAGGATGGTTGTGTTCGAGTGGGCTCTTGGACCTTTGAAGTTTTGGTTGATCTAGTGGGCCATGCTACAGGGCTTCTTTTGTATGGTGTTGTGCACAAGGAGAGAAATTCACTGGTGCAGGAGATAAGGTTCTTCTTGGACGAATATGAGTTCTTATCGCAATCCCAGAACGGTTTTAGTGCTAAGGTCCTCCCAGGTCCATGGAATAGAGTGGTTAAAGTTATTATGGACTACTTCACTGTGGACATTACTTATGAGGTGGTGCAAAGCTTTCATGCAATGTTTTTGAACTACCTGAGAAGACAACGATGGATGAACATACATGAATTTTTGTATAATTCATTCAATAGATCTATGTTGGTTGTTCAGGAAGGCAAGGGAAATGTTCCCCTACATCAGGGACTAAAGCTTATTCTCTTTGAGCATGCCACATTGGAACAAGGTATTGTTACGTTGATGGTGTCAGATGATGATGTTGGCTTTGAGGATGAGTTGGATCACCCCCTTCATGTGATTCTGGGTCGGGGAAAATGGTTAAGGGTTTTGAGTCGATCATGGGTGTTTGGGGATCCCCGATTGGGCGAGTTTTTGATGATGATGGGGAGACGCAGTTGGTTTCTTCAGCTTCTATCCCTCCTAAGGAAGGGGATGGTGCTTTTATGAGTAATTTGGGGACTCGTAGATCCACTCGCATTAGTGATAAGAAATGTATTTTTGGTCAGTATTCCCCTAGCTCCAAATTGTAGGCTCTTAATGAGGGGACTGATATCCTTCCTAAGACGGTGTTGAAGGATAAACTGGTGTATGACATGTATTCCCCCGATAATTCTACGACTAAAAAGAGCAATATTCTACATAAGCTTCGGTTAATGGAGATCAAACAACGCACGATTTGGAGCTCCATTAAGATGACATTAGATTTTGAGAAGGAGACAACCCAATTGTCTAGTGGGATCATCTCGGAGGTGGACGTTGTGTTGTAGAACCACCTCGGTTCTTCACGGTCTTCTCTAATTCTCTAGATGTTTTGGCCCTTCTGGGTTTTGGTGTTTTTCTTTTATTTTTGGCTTTTGTTTGAGTTGTCTTGTGCTTTTAAGTACTGGTTTAGTTTATGTTTTTCTCTAGGGACCCCTTTCAAAACCCTCTTCCCTTAATATTATCAAAAAAATAAAAATTAAGGTCAAGTGGCCTCATCGTAAACCCAAGGATGAACACAACTTAAACTCAAATATTGATAAATATCACATTTTACTAATAACTTTGAGATAACCACTCTTATTATCAAGTATATGTTGAATACTTAAACAATGAATATTAAAAAAAATTACACCAATTTAAATTATTTTTAAGTTAACATATCTTTTATATACCTAAAAACATTTTTAATATTATAAAACTACATATAAATATTTATATAATTAGTATAACTTTAGCTATAAATTAAGATCTATACGAGAGTGAAATAGACGGGATGTTTGACAAAGTAGACTTCCTTAACAGAAGGAAAATCTAAAGAAAACCACCTCAATGCACCAATCATGATCAGTCAGCCATCAAATTTTAAGCCTTGACCCGAAGATTTTAACGATCCCTTGGGGGTGGGACCACTTTTATAAAGATAATGCTAGGTGGTCCAACGCTGTCAATTTACAACGCTTTTCCCACTCAAACTTGACAACCGGAATTACAGCAGACCACTGCTAACTCCAAAGGCACCATATGATGATGCTTCACCTAATTGATGATGCTTCACCTCCAATGCCACCATATCCGATGACATGACCACAACTCTAAAGGCACTTCATTTGATAGTAACAATCAATTTTGAGAGATTGACTACTTGGTTGATCAATATGCGTCTCGGAAGATTGTCGATAAACCAAAGAGCTCTACGGATGTCACTATATTAACTGTAGGTTCGAAAGAAACCAATTAACCCTGATGTAAGAAATTTTCGCTGCGTTTATCATCGCATATATTTTAACGCCCATAGACAACGAGGTCTAGTGAAGCGGTAAGAGAATTTTTCGCGCCGTCTATTATATCATATTTTCACATCCATGACTGAGAGATCTTACCAAGTGATAAGTAAAACAAATCGTTTCAAAATATTCACAAAGTGTTCGACGATAAGGTCCAGTGTCCATGGCCTTAAAGAGAAATACCTAGTCGTCCATTTCCTCCAAATATTCAGGAGAAGAGAGATTGTTTTTTTAAATGTAAGGTAAAACGCAATCATTTTATTTAATGGAGACCCCTTAAAACTAAAGGGACGCATAAGAGATTTACATAAGGTGATCTGCAGATGATCTGCAGCTTATATGCAGTTGCAATTCAGCTGCCATTCTGAAGAGGGGAGGAAAAGCATTCCCTTTTCAGAAATTACAGAATATCTCGTTGCCTTATACCTACAATGTCGTCATTCAGACTTAGGAATTACAAAGCATATAGGCTTAATCATAATGCTCATGACAAATCCCCGTTCTTTGCTCTTTGCGTTTCTCTTGGAGAAATGCGTGCGCTCTCTGATACTCCACAACGGCCCTGATGAGTGGCCATAACGAGAATTCGGGCCAAAGAACCGGCGTGGCATAGAGCAACGAAAACGACGTCTGCACAGCAGAAAGTTGCTCAGCCTCGTCTCGCCCGAAGTCCTGATGAGAACCTCCGGCTCGGGACAATTCGACGTGTACAGCCCATCCTCGATCTCCTCCATATTTTTTTTCTTCTTTTCCTCTTTCCCCTGGGTTTCCTGGGCCCTGAAGACAACGTCCTCCACAGCCTTCACAATCTCCTGCGTGGTGGTGTAAGGCGCGTAGATATTCAGAACGACCATATCGTTGCCTCTCGAAAACTCCATCGCTCGCTCCGCAGCCCTTCGCACGCGCTCCGGTAAGAGGCTCAGATCTCCGAGTATCTGCACGCGAATCCCGGGGTCAAAGCAGTCTCGTAGCGTGTGCATGAGAGTGTTGTAGCCGAACTCGTGGCCCTTGGACTTGTTCATGTTCCGCATCGTTGCGTATCTCCGATTGCCGTCCATGATGATGGCAACGTGCTTCGGCATCGGTCCAGCAGAAACTATCCATATTAAGAAGCGCCTGAAGATCTCGTAAAGTGAATTTGCAAGAAAGGAGATGCCGCCGAATGGCATTTGCTGTAATGGTCGTTGCGTAGTTATGATATTCGTAACGTGGACTGATATTTATAAATATTTTGTAAACCATGTTCAATTAAAAAAAAAGAGAAAGGAGACGCCAAAAGAGCATGAGATAGGAAAGGATCAGCCATTGGAGACAATGGGCAGACCTAAGAGGTCTGCAATCTATTTCAGAAGGACTTGAGAAAAGGAGCATGATTAGTGCACCACACTCAAAACTATAATTTCAATTAGAAGAGAGTCGTCAGTAACCCCAACGGGCTAAAAGAAATTAGTGGCTTTAACCTCTTCTACCTCAGAAGAGGTATCGATTTCTGAGGTATCGATGGTTTCTGGGGTAAGTACGTATGGTCAAGGTCAACAACCTTATTTTAGAATTAAAATTAGTGATATCTAATTTGACTTTTTAATATCTAATTTGACTTTTTAATATCTAAAATTTTCATATAACACATGTTAATTAAATTATATAATTAGAATGTTATTTAATAATGTTTAGCCATCAAATAGGAAAAAAATTAATAAACATTTATGGAATAAAATGGATAAAATTTAATAAACATTTTTTAAATTTATTTGAAAATAAAAATTAAATTTTTTTATTTTTTTATATTTTAAACAAAGATAATAAAGAGAAATAAAATAACAACTTTAATACTATAAATAATATTATCAATCTATTATTTTTTTAATATATTATTATTTATTATTTTTTAAAATTTAAGTTATTAAAATAAAAATCAAGTGTTAACTATTTTTATTTTTTATGAGTATGTACTAACTATAACTTTTATTATGAGTGAATTGAAAACAGGTAAATGTTTTTATTTGTAGATTTGGTAATTTTATGAAGTTGATGTCATTAAATATTACAAACTCAAATTAATTATCCTACTTAGTATCTAAGAATGTTTAAGATTTTTTTTTTTTTAAAGTTTGATACTATTTCATGATAACAATTATAAGAAGGCAAGTCCTTATAATTGAAAATTTTAGTATTGAATGAGATTGAATTTTGTTTTTAGTATATAATAAATATTTATATTTAATTTATTAAATGATATTTATTTATTTATTTTTTTAAATGTAAATTTGAATCTTATCAATATTTAAGTTGTTATAATATCATTATGCAATGATGATATAATGCACATGGGATGGTTTCAATCATATAAAACTAATTTAAAATAAAAATGTTCAACTAAGCAATCTAGATAAAATGCTCCCACATCATATATAAATAAATAGAACCAGTTTTGTGATGCTTTACTTTATAAGTTTATTTATCATTATCTTAATTAATGTATACTTAGCAATATATTGATATTTATATATTTTAATTAACATAACAACTAAAAGTGTATAAAAATAAATTTGATGATGTATTTTTAAATTTAAAATTTAAAATAAAAAACAAACTTAATTTTATAAAAATTCCCTACTTCAATAAATAAATAAATAAATAATTTTAATATATAATACTTTAACCTAAAATAATTTGTTTAACCTTTCCACAAACTCCCTTGAAGTAACACTCTAATGATGACTATTTAGACTTTAGTCATTGTGTCACTTTAAAACACTAACGAACTTTGTTTAATTTTTCAATTAAAATTCTAACAATTAAAAAGAAAAAAAACATCAAGACAACTTATTAGGCTTAGCGACCGCAATTTCCGTAAATCCTTCATTCAACTTGTGCATTAAAACACCAACACCCTTGGCAAGGGGACCGTTCGGATCGATTGGTTTAGAAGTTGGAAAAAATGCTCACCGAGTAAATTTACAACGTTCCACGTGTTTTAATCGTACAATCCTTCGAAATCTGGACGAGTGTCCTTGCCAACAAGGCACAAGATAAAATTTCTGATGGACTATACGACACGTGACGAGATGACCCTGACCAAGATGGGGCCTTTGCTTTTTTGGCAACGAATCTCGTCGAGTTGTTATAATCTTTTTTGAAGATTACAATGATGTGTGCGCCATACCAAATCTCCATCAGTAACCAATTTGTGTCCTAAAACTTTCAATATCGATCGACAACTTTTTGTTTTTAAAGTAAAAATCTTCTAAGCTTTCTCGTATGATCTTTTGCAATTCTTCTCTCTCTACACTCTATCTCTATCATCTCCATTGGCATCTACCATCCGGGCAAACCGACTACAAATTAAAATATGTGGGCTAAAACGTGTGGCAGCCCATTTGAAATATATTTACATATGGTATTTTAATTTTTTTAAAGCAACCCTTAGAATTATTATCTATACCAAGTACACAACTCTCAAACAAAAATTAATCGCATATTAAAAATTATTAGAAGTGTGTTTGACAATAAGCTGTCGTATACAAATACAAAATCAATATTATTTATACTCTACGGACTAAATGGCAGACAGACAGAGTCTATGAAGTGGCGTGACTCAAAAGCAACGAAAGAATTTAAAAATACCTTTAAAAACTCAATATTAAGGAATTATGAATAGTTTATGCTTGCTTTTTTATCCGGTTTAAAACCTGTCGACCTTGGTTTATATTTAGTTTATGAACAAAGGCGGGCAATAAATATAAATATAAATATATAAATATATATATATATAAGGGAATCTAAAAATAGTTTTTGAACATTTAATGGTAAACAAAATTTAAGGTTATTATTAATCTTTGCTTCCAAAGTCTTTTTTGCTTAATCAATTTGGTTGAAAATGGATTGACCATAGTGAAAGGTGCAAGTTTTTTGGAATGCTTTTTGTTTTTCACTCCTTCCTTTCCTTCCTTTGTTTTTTGGTAATTTGTAATTATCAGAGTTGAGAAAAAGTTATAACAATTGCTTTCAAAACTATTGTATTTAGCAAGCAAATTCCATATTTGCTTCAAGTTGCTCATTGCAACCCATGCGTCGTACTTCTCTTGTTGGGCTCCATCCAAAGCTTCCTACAAGAAGCTTGAAAAACTTCCTACCATAATATTGAAAAACTTCTTAGAAACTTTTTATGGGCTTTCCTTTGAGCAAGGGTGAGACTTTCATCTTATTTCTTGGGAATTTTGTTGTCTCCAACGTGACTCTTGGACTCTTGGACATCCATTACTAGGGCTTGTCCTTTGTGCAAAATGGGGCATTCAATCCTTGGAAGGCAATGGAGCCAAAAACGTTTTACTTTGTCACTATATTGTTTAAGACACTCCATGTGGTCGATAGGCCTAGAAGGAGCTTTTCCTTTAGACCATCCTTGCTCTGAGGGTGCACGTACAAATTTAAGGAACATTTATGGCCAAAAGTATCTAGAAATGACCATTTGCCAAGGTCCCATGGATTCATGCTTTAAAAATATTTAAATCAAGGGATTCAAGTGGTTTTCGATCTCTTTTCCAAAGCAACAAAACCTTGGCTTTCTTGGTTTAAATCCAAAGACAAATTTATATTGGCTAATATGGATATAAAATCCTTCCAAGCGATTGTGGAATCTATCACTTCATAAATGCTTCATAAAACTAGGATTAGATCCTCCTGGCCCTATGGATAAACTATAAATGGTTTTGAGATACCTCATTTTAGAGGTACAAGCTCAACAAAGGATACACATGGCTTTTGCCTCATCTCTCGATGGTGTAAATACTCAATGATAGATGGAGACTATAGTTTACCAATAGAATTTGGCAATGCAAATTTTATATTTTTTGGTCCACCATCATGGAACCCAAGCTTACCCATTTTTCTTGGTGTATCCTCTATCAAGGTATCCCTTGGCAAAAAATTGGCTCATTTAGAGATCACCAACCCATGATGCCCATTCTATGGGAAATATGAAAATATCAAACATTTCTTTTGGTTTTATCCTAGAGCTCAATCTACATAGATATAGATTCATGATTTCTTCAAGCCTCTCAAACTTTAACCTTTCTCTTGGCCCATGATTCTTTTGAGTGACTAGCCCAACATGCAAGCCAAAGACACATAGCTATGGCATACTTTTAAAGTGCAGATTTTATTTGATATCTGAATAGATAGAAATGTAGCTATTTTTCTAGAGCATTTGTTGACAGACATTTGTCATTGACTACTAAAACTAAAATTTCTTCTAATGTGCTTTAATAATTCTAGGTATGAGTGAATAAGATGGTGTTGGAGGTGACTCATTTATATAATATTGTGAACCAGTAGGTTAATGCCCCATGCACAATGACTTGTGTTCTATGAACCTTTTTTTATGCAATAGCCAATCCCACAACCACCATAGTTAAGCTTTACAAGCTCCTAGTCGAAGTCCTCAATATAGAGCTAGGAATAAAATCACTCACCACCTCATCCCTATTTACCCTATGATAGGGAACATAGGGATGGAACAACAACAACAAGTTTCCTCGTGAAAACCTTACCATCTCCTTGAGAAGGGATGCAAAAGATAACGAAAGAGATGAACCAACTAGAAAAGGTGCCAACTTGTATTGATATCCTCTATCAGACACTCAAGATTCATATTTTGGATGGGGATGTCCCTCGTACCATGATCTACCACCTCCTACTTCCATAGATCTTACTACATAAATAGCTCATGATTTATCAGTTGTGTCTAATTTAATTTGATAATTCTAATTTAATGACTCTGCCTAGCATAAAGTTTGGGATGTAATTTTATATCTACCCATTATTTTTAATGAATTGTTGTATTCTATTTATTTTATAAAATTATACAACTATTACACTTTTCATTTCCAAAAAGATGGACCTTTGAAATAAAAAGTAAAAATATTGGAAATACATGTAAAACTAATGCCAAAGTACTCATACTAAGTGTATAATACCAAAATTCTAGTGAATTGAAAAAGTAAGAAACAAAAGGAGAAAAACATATTGTAATAGGAGGAGACATTGTATAACAATGGATATAGTGATAAATCGTAAGCATTTTTCAACATCCAAGATGAATATTTTGCTTGAAATGCCAACGAATACCAAAATAAGTGAATCTTCAAGATAACTTGTAAAGGTGACGACCAAGGTTATGCATAAGGGGTTGGTCCTAAAATGTATTTATAAAAATCGGGTGAATTAGTTTCGAAATCCAAAAAATTTTGTAGTTTCAAGGTGAAAAGGTCCCCTATTATTAGAGGTAATATTGGATATTTAAACTTAAAATGGTCCAATTATTATAAAATTGGGGTGAATCTACCAAAAAAAAAATTACACCCAAATTTTTTGGGCTAATGGGCCTCAGTCAAGGGTCCCCAATATTAACCAATTCTAAATTTCAAAAATCCAAATATCCATTAATTAATGATTATTAGCCAATATGCATAACCCTAGTGTCGGTCTATAGTAGGTGTAAGATTATATTTTGAAAATATTCTAGATAACTAATAGAACCATACTAAAGCAGCTATTCCAATGAGGGAAATTAAGAAAAACATGCTAAAAAATAATCAAATTATCAAACCCTTCTACACCAGGTCAACCTAAAATAATCAGACACAAATTTTAATTCCAATGGCAGAATCATAGCCCCCGATCAAAAAATGTATCATCTATACTAAAACAATTTGGTGTCTGAAGCAGAACCACCAATCAGAAAATTTTTGAGCGAATAACCTAGAAAATCGAGATGAGATTTTTTTTTTTTATGAGTAACCCAATGCTAGCACCATGGTCATTAACAAAGTTAGATTTTCATATATTTTTCTCTAAGAATCTAGATATATAGAAGATAACAATCAATGCTTGTCTCTTCTTTAGGAATACTAGAAATGGAAACATTGTCCACATGAGTGCTGAATAGGACGTTCTTCTTGTTCTTTTCACCTTTCAAGGATCATGCTTCACCCCTTTGGTTTCATATTATCCTTGCTAGCACGCAATGTCTCGATGGAGTTGTGAACTCAAAATTCTTGTTATTACAATAGGGAAAATGTTTGGGCATAGCAAACGAGCATTGTTATTATTATTATTTTATTATTAGATATAGGATGGGGTTTTAAAAGGGTGCTCAAACCTTTTTACAAATATGAATCAAAAGGAAACCCTAACAAAATCTTAGGAACCAAAACTATACACCAAATTAACTAGCTAACCATCATCCAACAAGAGGACCAATATTAACCAAACTAAATAGGAGAGCCTAGGATCTCAATGTAGTAGGGAATAAAAAAGACCACAAGACACCTAAAAAACCAGAGATCCAATAGAAAGGGCCAACCTACAAACCAGAAATCCAACAAAACAAAAAATAATAGAAGAGGTCCACAAGGGAATTAATGCAGCAACCCAAAACTTTTTGAAAAACCTGAGCACATGATCACTAGATCATAAAATTCTATCCAATTCATTAGAGGCCATATCACAATATGTAGCTGAATCACACCAAATATTCGATAGCTAAAAATATAACTCAAATTTGTTAGATATCCTATAGACCAATGATTATCTAGACTTAAAATAGTTGGCCACATTAGCAAGGATCTAGTAGATGTGTTCTCATCTAGGAACTTGGAGAAAGATGGGTCAAAGGATCCAGTCATAATACTCGATGAGTCCACCCACCACCTGGGCCAAAAGGCCACCTTCTCATTAAGCATTACCTTCGTGACCTCAATCTACTGACACACCATACTTACTCCCAAATGAGAATTCTAACAAACCCTGAGGGTGCCAACCAACATCAATTTAATTTTTTTAGAACCATAGAAGAACTATGTGAAATATTGAAAAAAATAAACCTTCCAAGTGAAGTGGCTACGTGCGAGTTTTTTCATATAATAGGGTAGTAGCTTTTATTGTTTGAAAACCTTTGTATAAATCATCCCAAATTGGTTTTCGTTTTTCTTTACTATTGTATAGTAGGGAAAAATTCTGTATACTCCATTCAGTAGTTTAAAAACATTGACAAAAGAGACGTATGCCCTAGAATAAGCTCAAAAACTTAGACCTTTAATTTATATTAAATTAAATAGCCCACATGATTCTATTAAATGGTTTAATAGTTAGTTTATGATTTTTAGTATATTGTTCAATGCTTGGCTTATATAGAATATGTCATAAGACTAATATTGAGCTTTTAAGAAAAATGGTTATATGATTTTATAACCAGGCTGTTATGCTATGCACCTATTGGTTTAAATAAAAAAAAATTATTTTGTTTATAGTAGGAGTAATAGGAAAATATGGGGTTTTATTTATTTGATTACATATTTAAAACCTGGGTTTTGAATCTAGTTATTTATTTGGTATATATTTAAATCTAGATATTTTATTAGAATAAATATTTAAATCTAGGTTTTAAAATATGAGCTTTAAATCTAGTTATTTATTGGATTAAATATTTAATTTTGAGTTTTAAAATATTAGTTTTAAAATCTGGGTTTTAAAATATGGTTACTTATTTGATTAAATATTTAAATTTGGGAAAAACAAACAGTGTTTATGTTTTGTAACATTAATGGCTATTAAATTCTTATGTGAATGATATGTTTTTACTTATTTTATGAGGAACAAATTTGTTTATTATTCTTCAAAACATCTATGAAGCTTTATTGGTAATTATAAAGTATGATTGTATTGAATAATGAATATTTTATGATGAAATGATTTTTTTAATTATTTATTAAAAGATGTGGGTGAAAGATTTGAAAGCATGAAGTAGAAACTGCATGTTAATATTGATACTTTATAATTTATTAAATGGACATGGAGTTCATTAATGAAGGAACATTATGGGGTGTTTCTTATCTATGTTTTTTTATAGAAAATAATTAAATATTAAATGGATGTGGAATCCATTTAATCAAGGGAATTATGGGGTTTCCTTGTTATGCTTTGAAAAGAAATATATATAAGAATGGTAGATGATGTTTAATATTTATATTGAATATTAAGGTTGTTGGACACAAAGCCCAATAAATAGTATGAGATATTTCTTTTATATTTTGGAATGGGCGTGGAGTCCATCTTCAAAATGAAATTATGGATTTCCTTGCATTTCTAATTTCTTAATGGAAATTAGATGAATGTGTGAATTTTATGGATGCATTTAGAAAAGAGTATATACACATGCAATTGTCATCAAAAGGGATTGTCTTGATCCCTTACCCAGTTCTCAAAAAAGCTCAAGGAGAGCTTGATCAAGGAGAGTTCTTCTATAGCTTTGAGATGCAATCTATTTATTATTATTTTATAAAGAATGAAGGGAATTTGTTGGTGAAGGCTTAAATGGGTAGCTTTGTATTAGAAAATGATCTCTATTTGGAGATAGACTTTGTAAATTGAATATTATTTTTTTGCAATCCAATTTGGAACTAAGATTGTAGTTCCTTGTGCAAAATGAATGGTCGATTTATAAAAGAATGGTAAAAAGGAAGTTGTAATTTTGATTTCAATGATTAAAGTTTTAGTATGATTTATGTCTCTTCTCATTATGAAATGTATATTTTAAATTTTATGTACAACTTTTGAAAGAGTAGATTTTATAATTTATTATAAACACGTAAACTAAAAGAATGTTAAATGTTATAATTAGAGAGAGTGGGAGAGAGAAAAGGAATGAATGGTTTTATGTTTTGTTTTGGGTTTAGGTGTTTGTATCTATGGGAGACATCCCTAGTTAGAAAAACCTAGAAGAACCTAAAGGATGGATCCAAACCTGAAGTTGTTGTGGTGTAGCAACACCTGAGGATTTTGAAAAGGGCACTTTCAATAAAGGATCTTCAAAGTGGACCCAAATATAGGGAGTCTTTGGAAAATATTCAAGTGGTGAAGCTTGAATCCTCTTTTCCAACCATGGAGGTTTGGATCCCATTAGCAAATTGAATTTGGTGATGGAGCCCCAAATGATCGTTGGGTGTCCATGTGAGGGATATCACACAAAGTGATAATCACCTCAATTAAACCATCACGAAGATGGGATAATTGACCATTGTAGTTCTATACATGGTATAATGTGTAAACTAAGAGGTTTTATACCTAAGTACTAGTATAGATGGACTTATACTAGTAATGGAATTAGTGTCCCTTTTTTCTAAATATCAGGATGGTTTATCCATATGCAATGGTCAAAATATCCTACATTCATAGAGAATGTAAGAAAATGGGTGACCATGCGAAAGTGTATTTTAATCCATGAATGTGTACAAGGTAAATCTCAATGATTTTATGGGAGATGGGCCACTCCTGTCTACTTGAGGGATGTTAACAATATTGTAAACTTGAAATGTGGTGAATCCTCTATGGATATAAATATTGAGCTAGAAACATCTAAGAGAACCTTTTCAATATTTCTTGAAAATTAAAAAAAATATTCTCTCTCCTGTGTTGGTTAGATTTGGGTTGTTATAGTTGGTATCAAAGCTCTAGGTCATAGGACTAGCAGCTTCCATGGAGTAAAACTTAGGATTGGTCAAACTTGATATATGAATTTTGGAATGAAATATTTTCCATTAGGGATGACATGTTATGTGGAGTAGAAATGACCATCGATATTATCAATAGATGATAATACTCTACTATTAGTTCATGGATGATGAAACTAACTAGGGGTTAGAAGTGCAATTAGAAGAAGAAAATGTAACCTAACATGACCCTTATTTTGTGTGGACAAGAACTATGGCACAAATATTGAGGAGAGGAAGATGAGGATCTTTCCAAATACCAAGGAAATCTAGATAGGACAACGTCAAGGCTAGATCCCAAGGAGAGAGTTTGGAAAATTCAAACAGAGAGGTGAATAACCTCACTATTTTTGTCTCTTTATTGTAGGAGCAAATAAAGTAATAAAGAGAATAAATGAATCAACAAATAGAACAAATGAACCAACAAAGGGAACTAATGACCCAAAAAAAGTAGTTGCTAAAAGACATAATGAGTCAAACCTCCTAGAATAGAAATCCTAAGGTTAGGCAATATGGAACTACTGCTATTGGAGAACAAGAGGTTAGAGTCCTTATTGAGGTAGAAGTAGCTAAGGATTTGAAGAATGTGAAAACCACCAAGTTCACTAGAAAATATGGTGGTGAATCGATTATTCAGTCAAGATCTGGTTGAACGAGTTGACAACCTACTTCTCCATAAATAACTACTCCTCAGTTTGTAAATAGTTTGGACCACTTCCCACTTGTAGGATATAACACTGTAGTGGTGGAACAATTTTAAAGTCAAACAAGAGATTGAGGTAATCTATCTAACATGGGAAGGCTTTGTAAAAGCCTTTAAGGAAAGGTTCCTTATGGAACAACACTACATGTAGAAATTTGAGTAATTCTCCACACTCCTCCAAGAAACAAAGAACCAAAAAATTGTTAATTTGCTCAAGTATGTACCATTATATGAGAAGGATGAGAACATGAAGGTACACAAGTTTATCTTAGGAATGGACCCTAAGATTCGATTGATAGTAAATATGCATTAACCTGAAACTCTACAGAAATATTATGATATAGCTCGGAAAATAGAGTCCAACATATAGTTAAATAAGACTCCCTTTAATTGTGTAGTATTATTAAAGGAGGATTGAAAGTCACTAAGAAAAATAAAAAGCATTGGTTTTATGAAATGGGAAGATGAGCATAACAGGAAAATCGAAGGTAACTTAAAGTTTGAGAAGAAAAATGATGGAAAATAAGGGAATTTCAAGAAGAAATTCCAAAATAGAAATAACAATAATAATAACAATCCTCAACCTCAAAGGTAGCCCAAAATGGGTTATACAGAAAAGCCAAGGGAGTAGAAGCAAAACCCAAGGGCGGTTGTTATGATTGTGTGGGTTCACACTATGCAAATCGATAAAGACCAAGTAAAAGGGTGGAATAACCCAACCACATAATCTATGCAACAATAAGTAGTTAGAACCTAGAAGGGCAAGCCACACTTATGCTCTTGAATGGTAAATTTTTTGATAAGGAAGTTAAAATTTTGATAGATAGTGGAGGTACTTATAATTTCATTTCTTCTAGTATAGCTAGGGATATGCTAGAAAGATTGGGATTTTTGGTACTAGGGTGGAAAGTTAAGTATGGATCTGGACATACGTACTCATTAGATTAATGTTTTCCCATAATCAAGATCACCTTACCCAACGACTATACAATTTGACATATATGTGTAGCATTTCTATATACCTTGAACACTATCTTGGTAATGAATTGGTTAAAGGCTCATGGATCCTTAATTAATGTCCAAGATAGATGGCTAGACTATACAGATAAAGATAAGCAAAGTTTGAGAATTTATAGTGAGCAAGGATCATTTCGGCCTTGGTTGATCTTATTAATGCAAGCTAAAGAAATCTATTAGAAAAAATGGTATGCTTTATGTAATTAAGTTGAACCAAAATATCAAGGATGATAAAAAGGAAGAGGTGTTTGGAAAACACCCAATTTTGCAAGAATTTAGGGATGTATTTGTTGAATATCTTCCTATATTTTCATCAAAGTGAGAGTTTGATTTCACTATCAAACTGATGCCAAGAATTGAACCTATTCATAGAACTCTTTATAGGATAAATCCTATCAAGATGCAAGAGTTAAAAGTGCAACTTCAAGGGTTGCTGGAAAAATGTTTGATCAAACCCAGTGTGTTACCATGGGGTGCACCCATTCTTTTTGTTAAAAAGAAAGATGGTTCACTTAGATTAGGAATTGACTATCGAATATTGAATAAATAAAATGTTAAAAATATATATCCTTTGCATATGATTGAATATTTGTTTGATAAACTTAAGGATACCACTATATTTTCAAATATTGAAAAAAAAATTATCATCAATTAAGAATCCATGAGGACACTCACAAAACTATTTTTAAGACCCGAAATGGGTATTATGAGTTCACAATATTAATTTTTTGACTGACCAATGCTTTGATGAACTTCATGAATATGATGAATAGTGTTTTTAGGAAGTATATGGATCAATTTGTGTTGATCCTTGTTGAGCAAGGTGCAGCGACAATATTGTCATTCTTGTAAACGCACTCAGATGGACAGGTTAATGCAGTGGACAGTTGATCGGAGGTTGTTCATAGTATGTACAGTGGTTTTCAATGCTTATGAGGATGTTTTTGATGTCGGGTGAAGTTGTTACAAGTTGTTCATGCAAATCTGCAAAAGATGTAAAAATTGTCATGAAGTTGTCAAAGTAGCAAAATTGTAAGTTGTAAAAATCGTCAAAGTTTCAAAAATATCAATGGAATGTGTTGGAAAACCCAAGATACTATTTGGAGGTTTTTTTATCATTAGAAAGTGTGGTTGCAGTTTTGGAACATTCGGTTTCTTCACCAATGCATTGTTGGTCAGTTTCATGCTTTATGTGACAGGTGTATAATCTGCATCAGAGGTCACTTTACAGAAGGAATATTAAGAAATCCATGAAGAATTGGACCTCTAATGTTTTATTGGAGGTATATGGATATACTGAGAGATAAAGTTTTAAATTTCATCCCAAACAGAGTCCAGAAGAAGAAACGATGAGGGTTTCAAAATGGCTCTAGAGCACTTTTTCCATTTTATGTGACGTGTAAAATCAGCGTCAGAGGCCACTTTGTCGGAGGTACTGCGAATAATTCGTGAAGAGTTAAAATATGAAATTTAAACTGAAGATATTTGGTTTATCCAATAATATATGTTTAAATTTTTATCCCGTTTGGAAATTCGAGGAGGAATTTATGACTGTTACAAAAAACCCTGTCAGCTCTTTTTGGTAATTTTGGCAGTTTCTAAGAATATAACGGTTGAGTGGTACTTTTGTGTAACTGAAAAAAAAACAGTTGTGTTTTTTAATGTGAAGCATATATATGTTTTAAAAGAAAATGGAGAAGAGGGTTTTTTGGAGAAATAACTATCGGTGCATGTTGTGAATAATGTTTTCTTTGACATTTTGATTGAAAAAATGTGCAAGGTGTGAGATAATCAATGTGTAGAGTTGAGAAGATTGAAAAGGTTAACAAAAATATTTTAGAGGAGAATATTTGTGATCTAGACCACTCAAGGTCTTTTATGATATTTAAAACATTTATCAGAGATTTTTAAATTTGTTGGGTCGGTGCTTGGCAATAGGGGTCAGTGCTCCTTGCAGTTGGTGTTGCTAAATTTCAGGTTGGTTGGTGCCATTCCCTGTAGTTGGTGCTGCAAAAATATTGTAAATAACAAACATTTTTGAGGTTGGATTTGTATGGGAGTCCAAACAGTCCATGGCACAGTGGTTTTCCCACACCGGATTTCCATTATAAATTTGGTGTTATGTGATGTATGTTTGTGTGATTACTTGTTTTGATTTGATTTCTAGTTGGATTAAATTTTTAATACACACTGATTCAGCTCCCCCTCTTAGTGTCACGCTTAGTTCAACAATTGGTATCATATCCAAGTTCCTAAACAGGCTTAATCGGCTAGGGTGATCTTGGAAGTGACACAATGGCAGGTGGTGAAGGCTTCTCATCAAACAAAGCACCGTTGTTTAATGGAACTAATTACATATTTTGGAGACTCAGGATGCATACATATCTTTGTGTTTTGGGATACGATATTTGGAATTCATTAAACAGTGGACACATAATACCCACCACTTCTCCAACCGATGTTGCCAATAAGAAACTGTTTGAGAATGACTCAAAAGCAAAGAATGCTATCATGTGTGGATTAGTGGACAATGAAATGATAAATATTATGGGTTGTAAAATGCAAAAGGAAATATGGGACAAACTGAAGAGCATTCACGAAGGATACATTAAGATCAAGGAGGCCAAGTTACAAACACATCGAGCTTAGTTTGAAGGATTAAATATGAATTAGGATGAGAATATAGAGGCATATATGCTAAGAGTTAATAAAGTCATTAATGCGATTAGAGGACTTGGTGAGGAAATCGAAGATTCTATCATCGTGACAAATGTATTAAGGTCCCTTCCCCAAAGATTTGATTCTAAATTTTCAGCTATAGAAGAAGCTAAAGATCTGAATTATTTTAGTATGGATGAGATGCATGGTTCTTTTACTGCATATGAGATGAGAATAGAAAAATCTAAACCTACAGATAGAGAAGCTACTTTTAAAACCCAAAAAAATATGAAATCAAAACAAGAATCTGATGAAGAAGAGACATCAGATGAAATGGAAGCAATATTTGTTCGAAAACTAAAAATAGGAAAAAGAAAATATAAAGAAAAGTTACCGTTTAAATGTTTCAATTGTGGAGGCATTGGGTATTTCGTATCTAAATGTCCACTTAATGAGAAGAACATAAGTGATGAAGGATCGCACAGAGAAAGAAGTGACTGGAAAAAAAAATCAAATTTTAGAAAAGAAAACTTCAAGAAGAAAAGTTTCATCTCCAAGAAGGTGAAGCTCCAGTGAGGATTCTAAAAAAGGAACAGGTTAAGCTCTTTGCATGGCATTCGAAGAAGAAAACCAGAAAAGGAACATGAATGTGATGAAGAATAAATTGACGCATAAGTAAATTTTGAAGAGGAACTAATTGCAGCTCTGGATGAATTGAAGACTGAAAGAAAAAAGAATAAGAAAATTTCAAGAAAGCTTGAGGCTGCAAATGAAATCATAACAAGTTTGAAAGTGCAGATAGAAGAATCCAATAATATTTCCAAAGATCTCATGGTGCAAATAACCATGAAAATAGATTATTTCAACAAGATAGAAGAGGATGTTGTTGGTTTAAGGATGCAGCTAGAAGAGATGAATTAGAAAATTAGCTTTTATCACAAACGTGAAGAGAGTTCTATGAAGCTAGATAAGATCATAAAGAACCAGAAGACTACATGCATCAAATTTAGTTTGGGTTTTGACGAAGGAGAATCATAAAATGGATCAAAGGCCACAAATGAATAATCCACAAAGAATAAAGAAAAGAAATAGGTTAATAAATAAAAAATGAATCATGCAAAGTAAAGCAATAATGCAAGGCATGGAAGTAGAAATGATAATGATGGTTTCACCAATGTCACACATCAAAGAAGAAGAAGATTTATGGCTCCTACAACAATATGGCAAAGACCACTACCCAGGTTCAATAATCCATTTTATGGTTACTATTTTAAATGCAATGGTTATGGACATAAGATTTTAGATTGTAAGTATAATGTAGGACCAAGAAATTTTTCCAATAGAAATATTTTTTCACCTTTGATGGATTATGTAGTAGAATGTTATAACTATCATAACTTTGGGCATATTATAAGAAATTGTAGAAGTACATTTGCATCAAATCAATTTCAAGGAAGAAAATTTCAGCCAAATGGAATAAGACAAAATAGAAAATTTCCCAAAAAATATGCATAAGCTATTCAAACATAAAAGCCAAACCAAGAGCCCAAAACTATAATCAAACCAGAGTGGAAATAAAAAGAGCAACCTAAGGAAGAAAAGGAACCCTTGATCGTACAGATGACATTTAAACCGCAGAAGAAGCATGCATATATTAATCATAGAGAAAATACGTACTCATAGGGGAAGTCAGTCATGGTAAATATAATAAAGGAGAGGTTCCTACACAAAATATATAACAAGTTGAAACCCAAGAAGATAGGTCTACTAGAGTTACTATGCTATAGTAACTATGATTATTGCCTCATTTGGTAACTAGTAAATTATCCTAGGTAAATTATTAGGGTAAAATCATTTTTATCGTAGTAGAGTTTATTTACCATTAGGTAGATTAGTTTATTACCATTGTAAGTAACCAAATTGGTTACGTTAATACCTAGATATTAATTTGGTTAGTAAGTTAGTCATTGTAGTTATTTTGACTATGTTAGTAGGTTAGCGTGATATATGGTTAGCACGTAGTTGATAGCATTAACTAGGGATATTATTTTGTTAATATTCCAAAGGTTATTCTTAGCCTATATTGCACTATTTAATCCCTATGCATATCAATATATTTCTAATGGTTTTATGCTCAATTTTTGACATTAGTATCAGAGCCCATTTTTCTAGGTGAGTATGAGGTGACCTTCGATAGGAGAAGGAAATATTTTTATCGCTCCTAAATTAGACATGTGGGGCTCAAATCCTGATATGGGACCCCTTGATTGGGACACATTTTACAAGGCATAAATCCTTAGCACAAAAATTGAGGTGTGATCTCATCTCCTAGAACCTGCATGGATCCTGAGGCATGGCATTACTGGGCATCTGATACGGAATTTTGTCTAACCATTCTTAGAATTGAATTTCTTGCAACGGCTTGAAATTTTATTCTCAACCGATGATTTGATGTGGTAAGAGTAGAATATTCCCATGAGCGGGCGCTAAAGCTAATCGATAGATGCTAATTCCAAGTTCACATGAGCTGAAATAGCATTGTACTAACAACATTGCCCACACCTATGGGAGCTGATGAGTGCAAGCAACTATCCCCCTATCCCCCACATCGAGGACCAAACCTACTAGAGCCCCAAACCCATACACTCTCCACAAATCTGGTGGTCGGTGACTCCAAGCTCTTGCAAGGCACTAAATCCTAGCCACTAGAACCTCAACACTAACAATATTATGTCATCGACATGAACAACCATGTAGAAGTGACCCTACACATGATCTTAGGTGGACATGATTTTCACAACTAATCTGGCATGACCTTCAATGTAAGACCTACGGGTAAACTTGTAAGACCTACGGGTACATAATTTCATGTGACACGGCAAGACTAGCTGACATCACCCTAGGCATGGATCTTGAGGTGCTAATATGGTAGTCAAATTGGAATGGCTAATGTGGCACAAAGATAGAGGAGCATGTGGTAGCTGACTTGGCTAACATGGCGGTATTGAGGTGGCAATAGCATGTTTTTTGAGATACTAAGGTGGCATGACCACTGAGCAACAAGTGGCATCTACATCTTCTGTTGATGTGGTGGAATTGATCGTCGAGTTGATGACACGTGGTGTGTTAGTTTTCCTCTTGCATGGCAAAACGTTTCTACACGACTACCCAAAAGTAGTTGACGTAAATTGGGTGTAATTTGGCTTTTATGCAATGAAATATTGCACGCAAGAGAAATGTAGGATATTGATCCCAGATAAAGATTTTTAAGGGCTTTATTATTTTTTTGCCTCCTGCTGGAGGTTGAAAACAAAGACATCAATGGTGTCTTTTAGACTTGTCTGACCCTCCAACTTAGACGGTCTAGCAGGCCAGCACTAAGGTGGGCTCCCGCAGGATCGCGAGTTTGACTCCCATCAGGGAGACCAAAATAAACATTTTTTTTAATAAAAAGCAAAGCCTCCACACACTCACATGGAGCACTAAAATAAAACAAGGTAATAAAAAATTTATTTGTTTTATTTAATTAAATTTTTTCTTAAATATATTTTTCTTTTAATAATTTAAATATTAATTATGTTTTAACATCAAATTTTTTTAAGATTTAAATTGATTTTAAAATATATATATATATATTTTTATTATTAATTAAATTATATTTGATTAAAATTTATTTAAAATTTTACAAATTTAAAAGAGAAAGGACCTATTTTTTGCAAATTTCAAACACATAAGAGATTTTGTTTTCTCCACAAAGGGAGATGTAAGACAAAGAAGAGCACCATTTCTTTTGCAAAATTAGGGAACCCTAAAATCTTCTCAAAACCTTGTTAATTTTGCAAAATCAAGGGGGGAAAAAATCATAAAAACCTAGGTGTTGTAGGTGAGTTGGAGAGGAGAGGGCAATCTTCCAAGGGAGGTCCCAGGTTCAAATCTCCACCCTACCAAAAAGCTGAATTGGGTATCTAAAATCCAATTGATAATGTTGGTGCAGGCAGGGTCGGGTGCGACCCCCGGGTGACTTTGATGGTGTAGAACCCCCTGTTCGTGGTCTCTCAGACCAAGGCGGCTTTGCAAGGGGTTTTTCGCTTAAAAAAAATCATAAAATGTGATTCTTCTCTTGCAAAATTGTAACACAAAGAGATATAAAATTTGCAAAATTAAAAATCAAAATTTGTGCATTTTTTTTCTCCAAGGAGGGATATAACACAAGAAAATTGCACATTTTTTTTTTTTTTTGCAAAACCGTTGGGAAGAGATTAAAGACCTTGGGTCCACTAAAACCAAGTCATGTGTCGACTGGTTCTGGAAAGTCTTTCAAACGCGGGTCATGTGTCGACTTGAATTCAAATAAGTGTTGCTTTGTTAATTTTGTAAATCAAAGGGGGGAAGACAAGAAATTGTATTTCTTTGCAAAATTTTAACACAAAGTGAGGGGCACTTGAAAATTAAAAATTGTTTAATTTGCAACACAAAAAGGAAAGGCAATTGTTTTTTGCCACATTCTTTGCAAAATTATAAAACAAGAGGAGACATTGAATATCAAATTTTTGCACAACACAAACCAAAATTTTGCTACAAAATTTAGTAGTAAGATGTATTTTTTATATTACTCGACACCTTTACTTAAAATTGGTATTTTGATAAATTAGGTTCTTTTTTTATTCCATCTGACACGTAAGTGGTAAAAATTTGTGGGCACTCTTTGATTTATTATTGCATTTAATTTCTTGGTTTCTGCAATTATAATTCATCAAAATCAAGAGCACTCAAAACCCCAAATTTCACACTCATTTGTGTAATTCATTTACACAAGTATAAGCCATTTTTAAAATTGATATTCTCTCCATACAACCCTAAATTCACTCTTATTTGTTTGGCTCAATTTCCTCAAACTAATTATCCTTCTTTAGGAGGATTTTTAGGTAGGTGCCATTAAATATCAATTAAAAGTGAATTCTCTTTCATTTTTTATTTTTTTGGATTAAATTTTCTTGAAACTGATCATCTTTATTCAAGATATTTTTTACGCATGTGCCATTAAATATCAACTACGAGTGAAATAAAGATCATCTTGATGCAAATTCTAGAATCTTCATCATGACAACTATCAACAAATACCTAAATCATACACAATTGCTTAATGGTTCTAATTTTTTCACATGGAAAACCAAGATGAAGGCCACTCTTACTGTAGATGAAATTTGGAATACAGTGGATGGCGCTATTAAAAGATCCACTACAGAAAGAGCAAATCAGAATGCATGGGATAAAAAGGATAACCATCTTCTCATGTTGATTCTCCTAGCTACTACTGATGAAATCTAGCCTCACATAAGTGAAGCCAAAACTGGTAAAGATGCATGGGATGCATTAAGTACCATTTTTTAAGGCAAGAATCAATTGACTATTCTAAACCTTCAAACTCAACTTCATACACTCCATATGAAGTCAGGATAAATAGTAGAGCTATTTCTTTGTAGTGGTAGAACTGAAGCCAAAGATGAATTCTTTAGGAGAAAAAATAGAAGATACTATCCTAAATTTAGTAATATTGAGGGCTCTTCCAGAATCCTACAATATTTTAATAACATCCTTTAATGTATCTCATAGAATAATCACCTTTGTGGAGTTAGTCAATTTGCTTCAAACCAAGGAAGAAAATCAGCTCCAAAGTGATGAAGTGTCAAACAATGCACTTTACTTGAAAAATCAAGGTGGAAAGAATAAAGGTAACTTTCAGAAGGTAGGGTCATATTCAGGACCATCTTCAAGAGATAAGGGAAAGCAACCTAAATCAAAAAATAAGTTTTGCACAAATTGTAAAAAGGACAACCTTGACACCAATCAGTGTTGGTTTAAAAACAAGAAAAACAAAAATGGTAAAAGCACATCATAGAGGTAAAAAAGACAACAAAGAGGCCATGTTGCTAGTGAAGTGTTTGATTCTGATTCTGATTATAGTTCAGAAGATCATGCAAGGTGCTCATGGTCCATACAAATTTGTAAGGGAAACAAATTTGTCACCCTAGGCAAGCATCATTCCAACCCTCCTTTTAGGCTTCATAAATAGCAAACTCTTTTTGTTTGAAGTACTTGTAATAGAAGGGGGGAGTTTTTGGTGTAATTTTTAAAATTTTCCTAGGAGGTAATCTTTGTAAAAGCCTTAAAAAGCTTCATGAGTTGCATATATTTTGCACTTAAGGGGGGATAAACATTTATTTCCTACTTCACACATTTTTTGCTAAAAAGGGATAAAAAACTTATAAAGGTGCATTTTCGGTAGTGACCGATACCTTAGTCACACTTCTTGCATAAATTACATTACAACTTGGTTTGCAATAAGGGGGGAAACTTATAAGGGTGCATTTTTGGTAGCGACCAAAACCTTAGCTACCTTATCAAAAAATTTGCAAAATCATATTATAATAGAATGAACCTCGTATGTAGTGATCTACTCTAGTACACCTAGAAGTTGCAGCGGCTAGTTACCCATGCAATCCGGTTGGATGAAAATATTACAATAAGGACATTCATTGATGTGAAAACAAAGTGAGGAATGACCCACTTTTTTCTTAGAGCAGCTAGAGCACTATGACAGAGCTCGAGACAGAGCAAGAGCTCGCATATCAACGTATTTTTCCCTATATTTGGGCAGTTATATACATTACCCATATTATGTAATAAGGGGGTATGTTAGAGTTACTATGCTACAGTAACTATGATTATTATCTCATTTAGTAATTAGTAAATTATCCTGGGTAGATTATTAGGGTAAAATTATTTTTACCTTAGTAGAGTTTATTTACCGCATGGTAGATTAGTTTATTACCATTGTAAGTAACCAACTTGGTTACGTTAATACCTAGATATTAATTTGGTTAGTAAGTTAGTCATTGTAGTCATTTTGACTACGTTAGTAAGTTAGCGTGATATATAGTTAGCGCATAGTTGTTAGCATTAACTAGGGATATTATTTAGTTAATATTCCTAAGGCTATTCTTAGCCTATGATGTACTATTTAATCCCTATGCATATCAATATATTTCTAATGGTTTTACACTCAATTTCTAACAAGGTACTTATCATGTTTTACATCATTTTTTTAGAATACCTATGAAATCAAATTCCTTGAAGGGTTGGATATATTTTCGATATTCAATATATCTGATCTATATTCATTCCATGCACCTAAATATTTTGAAGATGCATAAATGGAGGAAGCACCAAATTGGAGGAGGGAGATACCTAAGAAGTAGCAAGAGGAAATAGTGCAAACATTATATTCTCACATTGGCAAGAAAACTTGATGGAGTGAGTACAAAGAATATCTGATTCGATGGAAGGGTAAAGGACCTAAGGAAGACTCATGGATTTTTGAAGTTGAAGTAAGCTGACTTGGGTGGTCGAATCAGTCATTCACATAGTCATAATGTGAGCCCCAAGCTCACATTCTTTTTAGCAAGGGTGTCTGATGCAGGAGCATCCTTGTGTTCATGCAATCTTGCATTAACAATATATATATATATATATATATATATATATATATATATATATATATGTAGTGTTGTAATAGATGTCATGTAGTTCATGTTCTTTGTGCATGTAGTTCTATGGTCTTTGCACATGCAATTATATGTTTTTTATGATCATTGCATTAACAACTCAGGATAGAAATTATTTTGTTGTATTTTCACACATAGTTCTATGGTATTTATGACCATTGCATTAATGGATTAGTTGGGAAATTATCCTATCATCTTTGCAAATGCATATCTATGGTCTTTATGACCATTGCAATAATGGCTTGGGCAAGAAATTATTTTGTGGTCTGTTTGCATGTAGTTTTGTGGTCTTTATGATCGTTGCATTAATGGCGTAGGTAGAAAATTTTTCTATGGTCTTTACGCTCACAGTTCTATGGTATTTATGACTATTGCATTAATGGATTGGGTGAAAATTTGTAAATTTGATGTTTTTCATTTCCTTGGAGCGGATCCATGTTTCTTGGTTTGGGTGGGAAATTGTTATTTATAATTTTGATATTAAATTTTGGGGAGTATTTTTGGGAGAGATGAGCTCGATTGTAATGTAAATAGGCTCAAATGTAGATCTTCATGTAGTTATTGCATTTTCTCCTTATTTATAGATAATTAAAAAAAAAAAAGTTTTCTATTTCAACTTCCATATTTATTCTTGCTTTCTTTGTGTACTCTTGTGCTCATGTGTCTATTGTTATTTTGACCCACATACGGTGTTGCATCAAACTAAAAAACTAGGGGAGGATCCTCAAAGTAAGAACAAAGAGAAAAAGAACTCACATAGATGTCGATTTGAGAAATTATGAACAAATACATCACAAGTGTTAACAAGAAATGGGGCTAAGCCCACAAATAAAAATAAAAAAGTGATGATGAAAATGGTATCTTGGAATATTAGGGATATGAATAGGATATCTAACAATAAATTTAATAGAGAAATAACATGTTATTATAATCCTTATTTTATTTAATACAAGAAACAAAAATAAATAGTGGGAATGTAAGAACATATGCAAAAATATTTAGAAGATAATGGATTATATAGTAGCTTATGCTATAGGATATCTGAGAGATATCGAAAGAATATAGGACAAATAAAATTGATATGGATAATTGCTAGAAGAAAAAAGTGATCTGGTTGCTTAAATATTTTGTAGGAATGATAAAAATACGAAAGTTAGGTTTATAAATGCATATGGTCCAATAGTAATTTATATTTAGGATAGGTGTTAGAAGAATCTTTATTTATGTCAATTTAAATGATAAATCAAATTACAATTTTTAAATTTTTGAGAGGCTTTAAAATTGTTCGCTTTTGATGCAGTGTGCAATGGGAGATAGCAATCACAAGATGCATAATAATATCAAAGAAAGTAAATTTTTGAGATGATTGAAATATACTATAAATAGAAATGATAAAAATGAATATAATGTATCTATAAAGGAAATGAACACTCCATTAACAAAGCTACTGGACTACATTACATCCATGACCAATATATGATTATCCACACAGCACTAAGTTACTACCTATCTATATATATGATTCTATATATATTCTTGTTACAATGAGGTCTTTTTTTATAGGAATATAGGTTATTTTACCAACACTCTACCTAGTTGTACAAGGGACAACTTGCACATATACATCTTGCACATTGACACATGTGCATTTATTAAATTGCATGAAGTAACTAGATAACTTCACCCTAATGTAATATAATGTCCTAAGTATGTACCTAGGAAGGTACATTTACATGATCCAAATGATGTAATATAATCTGTTTCTAACACCCCCCTGTATTACATTATTTGGGTGTTAAAGCTTTAGTCTTCAATGTGGATATTCTTCCTAATCTTGAGATTCAGATTCTTCTTCTTTGTTTTTTGTAACATGTTCAAGCAAGTAGTTAGTGTATTCAATCTAACATTCTTGTTGAAAGATATTTGACTTCATAATCGTCTATAGATTCGTCTAGTTATTCGATTTATTCTATCCTTTGAGCTAGATATCCTATTTTATTTCTTTTTCAATACTTCAATTAGGGATAATTGGTTGGACGTTGAAATTGTTGTTGATGAGGATTTTGATATTGGCATGGCTGAAATTGATTTCCATTGTTCATATGATTTTCTTGACTCTGATCTCTGGGATTGAGCCTGTAATAGCCGGTACTATGGCCTTTTCTCTTCCATATCTAACAATACCTATTGTACCATGGTTTTCATCCCTTTGATGAGGAAGCAATATTTCCTTGTGGATTATATTTAGATGCCAATGTAGTGTTAGTCATATCATATTTAACTATATTTTCCACCTCATATTCCTATAGAATATTGACTAGATAATCAAAAGAGATATCTTTACTTAGGACTTGTAAAGATGTTACAAAATGCTTATAGTTTTCTGGAAGTGCTCTCATGGTTACTTGAGTAAGAATTTAATCCTTAAATATTTCTTATAAGGTCAATAATTTCCCTTTAATATCTGCTACCTTCCTTAGAAACAGTTCTATTCTTTCTCCACTATTCATATTTAATGAGTGAAGTTGAGTTTGAAGATGAAGAATAGTTACCTTATTATTTCCTTCAAATATTTTCTCTAGGCTTTTCCATGCATCTGAAGATGATTTTGCTGAACTGATATAGGGTTGTATATCATCAGTGACAGCAAAGGTTATTATCATTAGAGCATTTGAATCATTTTTGTTAAACTTTAGGATTTTAGTATCACCCGTGGTAGGTCTCTATGTTTCCCCTTTGACAATATACCAAAGTTTTTCATATACCAGGATTGCTTTCACTTTATTATTCCAAGAGAAATAATTAGGACCATTGAGTAGTTGAGATTCAACTAGGAAGAATTTTTTTTATGTCATTTAGATTCCTTAATATCAATCCTTATATTTTGTGGACTTCCTTATGTCTCCCTAGTGATTTTGGATAAGATATAGTGCTTTTGTAAAATGTAGTTCAATTTTTGGTTAATTTTGTAAAGTATTTGTAAATTCCAAAATAAACTTCTATTATCCCTTATTGCTCCTATTTAACTAAGCACTTTTCCAATTTTGAAAGACTTTTTAATGTTGGATTCCTTTTGTCTCTTTTTAAGGAATTTTGAGACAAGAATATTATAAATTTCCAACCTTAGAAAAAATCTTTAATAACCTCTTTTAATGTACCTTAGGATTTTATTTAGTGTTTCTAATTTTCAATAATCTTAATTTGGTGTTGTAATCCTTATAGCTCCCAAATATAGAAAATTAAAACACAATAATATTTGCAAATATTTTTAAAAATAATTTCAAGTAGAAACCCTTATTACTCCTAAGTTTAATATTGCAAATATTATATTGATTTGATAAATTATTCCCTTTGAAATATGGCTTTCAATATGGTTAATTTATTCTAAGTTTAACCTTAATTTATCAACCTTATAACCTAAAAATGAAAGCACTTTTATAATGAGAATAAATCTTATCTTTAACTATGCAGAGACTGCAATAATCGATGCTAATTTCTAGTGTGTAAGGCCTGATATGTTAATGTCTCTACTTTGGCTATTTCCTCCAATAGAATTCTCAGAACCTTCCTTGTATTTAATGCTCCAAATATGATTTTTCTTAATCTCTACCTTTGACCACTTTGAACCAGAGCATTGAAGGCTCTTCTCCTTGCTTCCATGCTATAGTTTGGCTCTGTACGCGATGACTCCGAAGTGTTGAATATGGGTTTGTGAATGCCCCTTGAAGTCCTCAATATTAGATACACTTTAAATGAAATGGAATCTTGATTTAAGTGCCAAGTGGCACATCCATTTTCTTCTTGAGCACCTGGGATGAATGATGCTAGATAACGCTTGGGAGTTACATTCTTTAGGTGAGCGCTTGTTCTCTTTGTAGAAAAGTGTCTCAACATACCAACCTATTGTTAGTAATATTTCTTTGACCAATATGAGCACTCATGGATGGAATATTAGGGTTTTCCTCCAAGTGATAAGTGTCACTTCCTTCTTGTGCATGGGCCTTTGCTCCTTCAACATAACCCTTCACTATCCTTATTAGCAGAGCTTGGTCTGTTTGATTTCTTTGCTAAAGATGTTTTTGATGATGCCTTGAGTGAGAAGCAACACTATGGTGGAGCTTTGGTGGAGCTTTGGTGGAGCCTTGGTGGTGCTCCAATAATGGTGTAGAGTGGTCTACATATGTCTTGATTTGTTTACTTTCCTTCAACCTGTTATGAAATTTTGTAGACCTGAATATAATGCTTCTCCTTTCTTTGCTTTTGTACCTTTATTTCTTATAGGTTTGGTTTTCCAAGAAGTAAGGAATATAACCCTTCTATGGTGCTCTTTTACCTTGCTTAGAGTGTGCAAGTATTTGACTGTCGTCGACTGGTTTACCCTACGAATATTTTCCCTTTGAGGTATCTTCAAATCTACCTTATTTTTTTGTATAAACCATATTAGGATAGTGCAATACAATGTAATGAATTTATGTATAAAATAGCCTTTACTGCACCCTATTTTGCACTATTTTTTAGGTATAAATTTTTGTTTTTGTGGGAGAATTTTGGAATGCAATGTAGGGATTTTGAATTTGTCTCTTTGTTTAGACACCTTCCCATTTTTTCTTGGATACTTTAATGATAAATAATGAAAGCACGAGGATATGGAAACAAAAATGAAAATGCCAAGTACGATGCGTGTAAAACCAAACTTAACGCTAAAAGCCTATATATTGAAAAATGCATGAAAGGAAAGAACATAAAATAATTGACACAAGATAAAAATAATATGGAACGCGGACCTATTTATTGATATGCTTTTAAAGTCATGTTACAATATGTATCCTTCCATTTTAGGGGATAGGAGCGTTAAATATGTTTCTTGTCACATCCATAGATAGCAATCCTTCTTTTGCATGCCCACATGTAAGATGGACGGACTAAAACGTCATTGCCGCTTGTGTATATGAGTTTTGAATCCTTAATACTCCTCTGATGTCAAAGACCTGCATTCAAGGAAACATAAAATATCAGTAGCACCTGCAGATAGAATAGAATATGTGTTTCCCAAGGCCTACTGTTAGTGTATGCATGAAAATATTAAATCGATAACCAAATAACATCAGAACGACCTAGAAATTTGATAGAAGCATGAATATGTTACCAAGAGGGCATTACAAGTGGAACAGTCAAGAAATTCCTCATAGATTTGTATTCGCTCTGGGGTGGGATGAATAAACCTCTAACAAATTGTTAGAAAACACCCTTTTCAATGTCCTATCCAAGAAGCTCCAAATGACCTACAAAGTTGGGGTTAGCTAATTGGGGGTATTTTGGGATGACCTAGATGGTTAGATTTCTCCAATTTGGCCTCTATCACGCAAATTTTGATGATGCCATCTGCAGGTTAGTAAAGGTGAGAAATGATAAAAACATGGTAAAAAATGCTCAGAATGAAGTGAAATTTAAACTACAACATATTTAAATAACCTAGAATAAGATGCAAAAATAAAAGAAAGGAAATTTGCCATAGATTTCTAATCGCTCCTGGGTGGGGCGTTTAGAACTGCGATAATGTGGGGGGCGCCCGAGGGCAGGACACCCACCGTTTGGGACTTTGTTTCGACACCAATCCACTTGGTATGGGTCCAGAACCTCTTATGGAGTGTTTTCAACAAATTTTGTGGGATATTGTGGCCAAATGTTTGGGTTTGGGCTCCGGATTTGCACTTCCAATAATCACCCAATAACCTCCCTCCAAAAGAGAGATCAAGGATGTGAAAGGAACAAATCAAAAAGGTGTGTGTATGGATGTAAAATGGCAGCAGTTTGTTGCTCAAAATGCTCCCTCTCCTCTCCTTTTTGGGTGAGAAGTCTCACCAATTTATAGACCTAGGGTCTCTCTATTTGAATGCGCATGCGAGGGCGCCACTTGAGTTGCATGTCCTATTTTGGGAAAAATATTATTCCCTGATTTAGAGTCTCCTTACATGAGGCCTCCAAAATTAAAGACATGCATGACTAAAGTCTCTCTCCTTGATTTGAAGCCATTCCTCGCAATTGCATGGCCTGAAGCTGCAGTTAACTGGCGGACTTGTCGAGGTTTGACTTTTTTCCAGTCAAACCTGCTATTCGCCTCACCCTGGGGTGAATGCTGATAATCATCCCTAGGTGGGATGAATGTCAGTTTGTAATCATCCCAAGGTGGGATGAGTAGGGAGCAAAGTGCCAAAAAGGTGCCAAATTGACCTTTGACCTTCCAAACTACTGTGGGAGTGGTTAGGACCACTATTTAACCTCTAGGGGCTGCCTTGGGGGTTGTGTGTGTCAATGTGATTAGCATTTGTCCTCACATAATCGGATTGGTGATGTTTTGGTGTCTACAGATGCCCCTTTTTGGGAAGCATTGTGCAAGGCGCAGCATTGAGCAAAAATAGATAACCAAATCACTAATGATTAGGGTTTCTTAGTAACCTAACCAACTGTTGATGCCCCAAGTATGAAAAGGGCATGCATTCTTGAATCGTTGCTTCTGACGAGCTAAGGAGCTTAATTCAAGTGTTAACATTTTTTGATGAGTTGTTACTTGAGCTTGGACATTGATCAGTCATGAATAGGCAAAGGGCGCAACCTTTTGTCTGTGGGAACACAACCTTTTGTCTATGGGAACCTTGAGTTCATGATTCACGAATGCCAAGTGTTTGACCAACTTGTGAGTGTTGCTTGTTTACTGCCCCAAGTAGGAGCGTGATTGTCTTTGTCAATGATCCTTTGAATGCATGCCATTTCCTTGATTGGGTGTGTTTTTGTTGATTGGTTACTAAGTGTGACTACCCCCTAAAGTGACGAATCGATGAGGGAATGATCGACATGAGAAAAGCAATGAGTCGCTTGACCCAAGATGACTAATGTAAGGGTGCCTTCAGTTGTTTCGTCGTTGAATGCTTAAGTAGTTTTTGAACATTATGACCTATTTTTGGTGGGTTGTAACCCTTTTTGCGACGAATCTTGGAGCTAAAATTGTCAAAAATTCGTCCTCCCGTGGAGCGGTCCAGCTATGGTAGCCTTCTTAGGGAGTAGGATAGTGAAAATTTGTGACTCCGTCTATTTTGGATGCCAAGAATGTCAGGCGCAAGGGTGCCTTCGTTGGGCAATGTTATTGCTATTTTTGGTTGGGTGTTGACCCTTTTTGTGACGGTGTTTGCGGAGGAAATTCTTGAAAATCCATCCTCCCGTGGAGCGGTCCAACAATGGTAGCCTTCTTAGGGAATAGGATAGTGAGGATTTGTAACCCCAATGTCTGTTTTGCATGTCCAAAATGTCGAGTGCAAAAGCACTCTCATTGGATAGTTTTATTGCTTGTTTTGGTGCATTTTGTGTAGTTTTTGATGTTGTTGAAATTTTTGCTCTGTAATCGTCCCTAGGTGGGATGAATGCCTATTTAGTAATTGTCCCAGGGTGGGACGGGCGCTAACTAGAGCGCTCGTCCTAGGAAGGAACGATTACAGGCTCAAAAAGCCTATTTAAGGGCCAAAACTAGGTTTTGGGCTCATTTGCATTTGTTTTGCCTGGCGATTTGGAGCTCTGAGGAGGAGGAGATCAATTCTACGAAGCGAAGCGCTGCCGAATTTATCCCGCCACCATGAGTTCATGGACTGGATTGAGCGGTAGAGCCGAAGAGAGGATGGTAAGTGATCCTGCTCATTATTATGTGTTTGCATTACAGTTTTAAAATCGTAAGTTATTTGTTTTTGTCTTTGTGTTTTGTGTTCAATTTAAAACCATGTGGATTTGACATTTGCGATAAACTAAAAGAAACCCTAGTCTAACAAAAATCTAGACTTAGCTTAAAAACTAGGTTAACCCTAGTTAAAAAGGTAGTTTAAAACTTAGCTTAAAAACTAGGTTTAAAACGTAACTTCAAAACTTCGCTTAACCCTAGTATAACAAAAATCAAAACTTAGATTAGAAATGTAGGGTAAAACTGAGCGTAAAACGTAGCTTAACCCTAGTTATTGTTGTGATTGTGTTTTTGTGTTTGTAATTGATCAGTTGACCTTTAGAGTTAAAAACTCTAGGTCTGAGAAAGGGTTTTTTTTTTTTGATGTTTTTCTTTGTTTTTAATTTATCAGTTTTAGAGTTAAAAACCCTAGGACTGACAAACCATTTTTTTTTTTTTGAATTTTTGAATTTGTTTGTAATTTATCAGTTTTTAGAGTTAAAAACCCTAGGACTGACAAATTATTTTTTGAATTTTTGAATTTGTTTGTAATTTATCAGTTTTTAGAGTTAAAAACCCTAATACTGACAAATTATTTTTTGAATTTTTTAACGTGTTTGTAATTTATCAGTGTTTAGAGTTAAAAACCCTAGGATTGACAAATTACTTTTGGAATTTTTTAATTGGTTTGTAATTTATCATTTTTTAGAGTTAAAAACCGTAGGACTGCCAAATTATTTTTGGAATTTTTTAATTTGTTTGTAATTTATCAGTTTTTAGAGTTAAAAACCCTAGGACTGACAAATTATTTTTTGAATTTTTTAATTTGTTTGTAATTTATTAGTTTTTAGAGTTAAAAACCCTAGGACTGACAATTTATTTTTTGAATTTTTTAATGTGTTTGTAATTTATCAGTGTTTAGAGTTAAAAACCCTAGGACTGACAAATTATTTTTGGAATTTTATAATTTGTTTGTAATTTATCAGTTTTTAGAGTTAAAAACCCTAGGATTGACAAAAAAAATTTGGAATTTTTTAATTTATTTGTAATGTATGAATTTTTAGAGTTAAAAACCCTAGTACTGACAAATGATTTTGTGATGTTTTGGTTTTTTTTAATTCAACAGTTTAGACTTAGAGTTAAAAACCCTAGGAACTGAAAATTGTTTTTTAATTTTGTTGTATTTTTGTTTTTAATTCATCAGTTTAGAGTTAAAAACCCTAGGACTGACAAACTAGTTTTGAAATTGTTTTGTATGTTTTTAATTTATCAGGTTAGGAGTAAAAACCCTAGAACTGACAACTGATTTTTTTTAATTTTGTTGTTTATTTTTAATTGATCAGTTAGAGTTAAAAACCTGAGGAACTAAAAATTGTTTTTTAATTGTTTTGTATTTTTGTTTTTAATTTATCAGTTAGAGTTAAAAAACCCTAGGAACTAAAAAATCATTTATTTTTTGAATTGTGTGAAATTTGTTGTTCATTATTTTAGTTGTTTTTAGTTGTACATGGTTGTTGTATACTCATGTTTTTGTTGTACAATTTTTTTTTTTATGGTTTGTAATGTTTTTGTTTGTTTTCTTTTGCAGGTTGTGAAGAGCCGGTATTGTGTGCCCACGATGTTTACTAAAGCGTGGGAGGCACTGACTTTGGCTGACTAGGAGTGGCTTGATGCCCTTGGGCTCAAGTAGGTGACTCGGATGGATTCAGTGGTTGGGGATCGAGCTTATCTGACGGCCCTGATCAACTTGTGGGATCCTCGGACTAATACCTTCCATCTCCCAACAGGGGAGATGACAGTTACTTTGGAGGATGTATATCAGATTCTATGAATTTTGATAGACGGAATGTCGATCAAAACGACATCGTGGGATCAGTGGACAGCAATGCTGACACACTACTTTGGGCATGGGGAGGAGGTGGGTGTGGATAGCCTAGTGGAGAGGGCAGAGGGCGACTACCAGATTGGTGGCATATTGGTTCGATGGTGGCTAGAGAAGGGTGTTGTGGAAGTGAGGCACGCAGTACTGATGGGCCTCATATCCAACATGCTGCTACCTGACTCTTCGGGTGTGAGGTTCTCGTGGAACCTGTTGGAGGTGGTGTTCAGGTTGGTGGAGTGCCCAACGAAGGCACCGATGATCATGAGATGGGGACAGAATCTACTGGCTCAGCTCTATGATGAGTTGTACGAGGTCTGCTACCAGAGAAGAAAGGGGATTAGATGTAGTTATCTACTACAGTGTTGGGATTGGTAGCACATAGCAGTGGAGAGGCCGGTTAGGTTGCCATGGACGACGCAGGCAAAGATGGTAGATCAAGAGATCGAATACGGGGCATTATGGTGGAGATCTAAGGAGCAGGGTTAGAGTCGACGGTGGGTAGGTGTCGTAGGGCACTATGCTGATGCCTTCGCTCGGCTTACTCCAAGGGAGGTGTTTTGGTGCCCCTACTGGGACTGTCCAACCTGGCCTAAGGCTAGAGAGTGGCTCTAGTGGGTACGTAGGGGGCGATGGCTAATTGGGCATCACGGGACTGAGCATGATTTTTTCCCATATGGCTGGGTTACACGATAGTTTGGGGTGCACTAGGGGTTGCCTGGTGAGCCCATGGTCTATCGGCATTGGGGGGATGAGAGGACTCTAGCTTGGCCAGTCATTGCATCGCTAGGTGAGGATTCAGATACAGTGATTGACATCCCGGATGTGGATGATGTCGGGGTTACCACTGAGTATGACCAGTGGTGGAATTTGTGGCAATGGCGAGGCGAGGGGCCTCTAGGGGATGTAGAGGCGGTAGCAGTAGGGGGTGATGATGTAGAGGCATCAAGCGAGGGCTGGGGGTTCTGCTCGAGGATGCGAACATGGTAGAGGTGGATGATTTTGGTGTTCCAGACCATTCGAATGTGTAATACATCCCAGAGTAGTGGGAGCCAGAGAAGGCTGCTTTCTTGGATTCGCCTATGCCTTAGGCAGTTTCAGAGGACATGGAGGCAAGGTTGCATGCTAAGAATGTACGATTGGTGGGGCTTCTTCGGAGGCAATATGAGGAGCTAGGGGAGGCTCTGTAGGAGAGGGATCTCCTGCAAACTCAGTTTGCTGAGCGAGAGAATGCATTTACTGTGTACCACCAATGGGAGGGGGATACCGATGCTGCACGAGAGAGGGATCTCCTATGAATGTAGCTGGCATAGTGCATTGAGAATTTGGCTATGTATCACCAGGGGGAGATGGATTTTGTGTGACATCATTTAGAGCTAGAGGCAGAGATTAATCGCCTCGGTGGGTAGATCCCTGCGTTGAGTGGAGGTAGATCATCATGAAAGCACGAGATTTTGGGTGAAGGAAACACTAATTGCGATGCATTCAAAATCAAATACGCTTAAGTCCTAAAAATGTAGAATGCATGAAATGAAAGAGACACATTGAAATGAGATACAAGCAAATGGAGAAAACACAGCCCTTTCATTAAACTCTCTTGATCTCTATTACAAATACGCCTCCTCCCTTTTCAGGGGCTAGGAGCGTTAAAAGAATTTGATTACAATCGAGACTTAAGGTTCCTCTTTTCGCGTGCCCACACTTGAAATGGGCAGGCCAAGATGATGTCACCGCTGATGTTGATGAGTCCTTAACCTTTGCTACTCCTCATGTGAACAAAGAAACAACAAATATGTCAGTAGCACCTGTTGCAAATAGTAAGTGTTTGTTCTCTAAAATCGCCAAAAGATGCATGTAAATAATTAGCCAAATCGATAGACAAAATGACTCTAAATGACCTGAAAACCTGACGAGAGGATAGAAGACATCACCGAGAGGGCCACTTGCCATTGAAACAATCGGCCAATCTGCCTTCAACTGGAATTCATCCCTGGGCAGGACGAATTCTGACTGCTATTCGTCCCTGGGTGAGACGAATTCTACTGTGTTGGAAAAGCCGAAGTGGTACTGCTCCAATGTCGAATCCCGAGACCTCCAAAACACCTGCAAACAGAGGGGTTATGTAATTGGGGCCATTTTGGGATGACCCAGATGGTCGGATTCTCCCAATTTGGCCTCTATCCTCGAGAATTCGATGTCGCCACCTGCAAGTTAGTAGGACAACAAAGCGACAAAAGGCATGATAAAATCTGATCAAAATGTTATGAAATTGAAGCTATGAGTTAATCAAATAGAATAACATGAGATGCAACCTGAAACAATAATCTAGAATGCTTTTGGAATAAAACTTAGAAAGTGCGGGGGTGCCCAAGTGGGCCTCCCACCGTTGGCACTTGATCTTGGTGCCAATCCACTAGGGATGGGCCCAAAACCTCTTAGGATTGGGATGTCTACAAATTGGTGGTGTAAGGTGGTCAAATGTTGGATTTGGGTTGGATCCACGCTTCCAAAAGCCACCCAATAACCTCCCTTGCAAAAGAGATTAGTGGATGTGAGAAGGTGAATCAAAAGGATGCAAGTGGGTATTCAATCGGACAACACTTCGTTGCTTAGAATCGCCTCCAATCTGTCCTTTGGGTGAGAAAAGTCCCACCTTTTATAGACCCATGGGGTCTCTTTTGAGAGGGAAGCATAAGCGCCATGTGTTGGTCATAGGTGCCATGTGGCAGTCATGTCTTCCCATGAGGGAGGGGAGTCCTCCATGACTTGGGCTTTCATAACTGCCCTTGTGACAGTCCTCTAATGGCCTATTTGCCCACCCACACATGCGTGCGAGGTAGGAGTCATCAACTGACTGTCCTGGGCTGCCACTTGGCACCATTCTTCTTTTTGCCCATTAAACTCAGAATTTGTCCCTACCAGAGACGAATTCAGAATTCGTCTCTGGGTGAGACGAATTCCATTTTGAATTCGTCCCTGGGTGAGACGAATACTGAGCAAAGTGTCTAAATGTACCAAATTGCCTCTTGACCTTACAAAATTGCTATGAAAGTGGTTAGGACCACTGTTTGACCTCTAAGGGCTGCCCCAGGGGCTGTGTTTGTCAAAGCGATCAGTGTTTGCAATCACATAATCGGATTGGTGCTGTTTTGGTGTCTATAGATGCCCCTTTTTGGGATGCGTTGTGCATAGCGCAGCACCGAGCAAAAATATATAACCAAAGCACTAATGATTAGGGTTTCTTGGTAACCTAACCAACTTTTGATGCCCCAATCATGGAAAGGGCATGCATTCTTGAATCCTTGCTTCTGACGAGCTAAGGAGTTTGATTTCAAGTGTTAACCTGTTTTGGTGAGGTGTGACTTGAGCTTGGACATTGATCAGTCATGATTAGGCAAAGGGCGCAACCTTTTATCCTCAGGGGAACCTTGTGTTCATGATTCATGAAATGCCAAGTGTTTGATTGATTTGATTGTTGCTTGTTTACTGCCCCAAGCAGGAGCGTGATTGACTTTGTCAATGATTCTTTGAATGCATGTCGTTTTCCTTAATTGGGTGTGTGATTGTTGATTGGTGACTAAGTGTGACTACCACTTAAACTCTCTTGATCTTTGTTACAAATACGCCTCCTCCATTTTCAGGGGCTAGGAGCGTTAAAAGAATTTGATTACAATCGAGACTTAAGGTTCCTCTTTCCGCGTGCCCACACTTGAAATGGGCGGGCCAAGATGATGCCGCCGCTGATTTTGATGAGTCCTTAACCTCTGCTGCTCCTCCTGCGAACAAATAAACAACAAATATGGCAGTAGCACCTGTTGCAAATAGTAAGTGTTTGTTCTCTAAAATCGCCAAAAGATGCATGTAAATAATTAGCCAAATCGATAGACAAAATGACTCTAAATGACCTGAAAACCTGATAGAGGACAGAAGACATCACCAGAGGCCCACTGCCATTGAAATAGTCAGCCAATCTGCCTTCACCTGGAATTCATCCCTGGGCAGGATGAATTCTGACTGCTATTCGTCCCTGGGTGAGACGAATTCTACTGTGTTGGAAAAGCCGAAGTGGTACTGCTCCAATGTCGAATCCCGAGACCTCCAAAACACCTGCAAACAGAGGGGTTATGTAATTGGGGCCATTTTGGGACGACCCAGATGGTCGGATTCTCCCAATTTGGCCTCTATCCTTAGTAATTTGATGTCTCCACCTACAAGTTAGTAGGACAACAAAGCGACAAAAGGCATGATAAAATTTGATCAAAGTGTTATGAAATTGAAGCTATGAGTTAACCAAACAGAATAACATGAGATGCAACCTGAAACAATAATCTAGAATGCTTTAGAATAAAACTTAGAGAGTGCGGGGGTGCCCAAGTGGGCCTCCCACCGTTGGCACTTGATTCCGGCGCCAATCCACTAGGGATGGGCCCAAAACCTCTTAGGATTGGGATGTCTACGAATTGGTGGTGTAAGGTGGTCAAATTTTGGATTTGGGTTGGATCCACACCTCCAAAAGCCACCCAATAACCTCTCTTGCAAAAGAGATTAGTGGATGTGAGAAGGTGAATCAAAAGGATGCAAGTGGGTATTCAATCGGACAGCACTTCGTTGCTTAAAATTGCCTCCAATCTGTCCCTTTGGGTGAGAAAAGTCCCACCTTTTATAGACCCATGGGGTCTCTTTTGAGAGGGAAGCATAAGTGCCACGTGTTGGTCATAGGTGCCATGTGGCAGTCAAGTCTTCCCATGAGGGAGGGGAGTCCTCCATGACTTGGGATTTCATAACTGCCCTTGTGATAGTCCTCTAATGGCCTATCTATCCACCCACACACGCTTGCGAGGCAGGAGTCATCAACTGACTGTCCTAGGCTTCCACTTGGCACCATTCTTCTTTTTTCCCGTTAAACTTAGAATTCATCCCTACCAGAGACGAATTCAGAATTCGTCTCTAGGTGAGACGAATTCCATTTTGAATTCATCCCTGGGTGAGATGAATACTGAGCAAAGTGTCTAAATGTACCAAATTGCCTCTTGACCTTACAAAATTGCTATGAAAGTGGTTAGGACCACTGTTTGACCTCTGAGGGCTGCCCTGGGGGCTGTGTTTGTCAAAGCGATTAGTGTTTGCAGTCACATAATCGGATTGGTGCTGTTTTGGTGTCTACACATCGCGTCGCTCGAGAGGGAGTGATACGAAGTAGTCAGCATGAGACAGCCCAAACTGCCATAAGATTCTCAGAATTAGCGAATGTAAAGGGGGACTCCATTGATTCACCATATCCATGAGGGAGTTTGGAAGAACCCATATCACTCCTAACTCTTTAAAAAATGTTCTAAAGAATTTCAAGGGTAATAATTTCAAAGACTCAGCCCCAAAAATGAATTTTAGGGATGCCCTTTGTGGTGGATAGCCTCAACCCAATGCTAATATCAATCTTAGGGCTTCCCATAAACCTCTAAGAATGCCTAATATTCATCCCAAGAAAATAGAGTCAGGATGTGTTAAAGCATCTGATGGAACTCCTATTGTTAAGCTTGATATGGGTAACATTCATACTGGCATTGAAGATTTGGAAAAAAGAGGACTAATTTATCTTGTCATGGGTTTTTGTCTAAGTCTATCTGCTTTCAAATTCTGGGTTGGAAAAAGCTGGAAAACTAAAGGTGAGTTACAAATCTCTATTTATCCAAATGGTTATTTTCTTGTTTTATTTGCTAATAATGAAGATAGCGAGAAAAATTTTCAAGGGGGTCCTTGGTTTTTGGAAGGGCAGGGCTTTTCATGAAGCCCTGGCATACTAAATTTAAAGTCAAAGAAGAGATGCCTTCTATAGCTCCCGTGTGGGTTAGACTCTTTGGCCTCCCTATTGAATTTTGGAATCCTACTATTTTTTCTTCAATTGGAAACTCTTTAGGAACTTTTATGATAACTGCTGATTTTACTCAAAATTTTGAACATATTATTTATGCTTGGATTTGTGTTTTAATGGATTTTTACAAACCCCTACCTAAAAAGATCACATTACAATTTGGGGAAGACATTTGGGAGCAAGTAGTGGACTATGAGAACATTCCTTTTCGTTGTATAATTTGCCATGAATATGGTCATTTGGCCAATGCTTGCCCAAATAAAATTCCTGATCAAAAGAAAGAAGATATAAACTAAGCAGGTTTCCAAATACCTAAGAAGAAGAACACTTAGAAAAAACCAGTTATGAAGGATCAATCAAAGTCATCTGCTAATATGTTTGAAATTATTTCCACAAATGATGTCCCAAGTGAGGAAGAGGAAATAATGGAAACTAAAATCTTAGAAACACAATTTAAATATGAAGGGAGGAACTCAAAGATAAACCAACAAATCAAAGGTTTTCAACAGAAGAAAAAAAAGAGAAAATTTACACAAGAAAAACAATCTTTCAAATGTCAAAACTTCAAATAATGCAGGTCCCAATATAGACTCCGTTGAACCATCTAGTAAAATTTTGGCTGTGTATGAGCATTCTTCAAGGTTAGAAGCCATCTTAGATTCAATTGGAATAAGTCAAGAAACAGGGAAAAAAAATTGAAGATGGATTCTAATCAAAAAGTAGGTCGCAAGAGCACTCAATATCATATGGTAAAAAAAGGTGAAAATCTTGTAGAGGAAGGTAAGATTAATGCCCTTCCCAACTTTTTTAGCCTTGGTATTAATGAAGATCATCACTTGGAATATTAGCGGACTCAAAGGGAGTATTTCAAAACAAAATGAAATTAGAAGAATGATTCAGATAAGTCATCCACATCCTATTTTCCTTCAAGAAAAAAAGATGTCAATGGAGGATATGGACTCAATTGCCAGTAAAATTTGGCCAACTGGAAAAGTGGTTTCCCTTAGTTCCCAAGGGACTTCGGGTGGCATTGCTTGTCTTTGGGACCCAAAAGAGGTAGTTATTCACCATATGGTTTGAAGTTGGGGTTTTTTGGCTATAGTTATTCAAAGTAGACATTCCAACCATATTATGCTCTGCATTACTGTTTATGCTCCGACTTCTTCAGAGGAAAAAATAAGATAGTGGAAGGATATTACTCATATTATCTCTCATTTTCCTAAATCTTGGATCTTGATCGGAGGATATTTCAATGCCATCCTTTCTCTGGACGAGAAATGGGGGGAAATAGAAATTTGTACAAAAGCACTGACCTCATGAGCGAATATATTGCAAACCTCCATCTTGTGGATATCCAACCAGATAATGGCCTGGATATCCACAAGATGGAGGTTTGCTACTCTTAATAAAGTGAAGACTCTTAATAATGTTGGTTCGAATCATTGGCTAGTCATGGTGGAAATGTGGAAAACCAATGTGAGTTTCTCTCCTTCATTTTCAATTAATGTGGCTTAGAGACATTTTCTTCACACCTCATGTGCAACAATGGTGGAAGGAAGGTAAACCTAGGAAGGAAGGAAGGTAAATTCAAAAATGGAAAACCCCAGGTCCTGATGGTTTTCCCATTGAGTTCTACCAAGAGTTCTGGGATATCCTTCATGTTGATTTATTAGAGGTGGTGGAAGAAGCTAGGAAAGCCAAAGAAATTTTGAAGGTTATCAATAAAACATATATTACTCTTGTTCCAAAATCTCAAGAGGTTGATCATATCTCAGCTTTTAGACCTATTGCTTTATGTAATGTTCTTCTCAAAATCATTACTAAAATCATGGTAGAAATGTTGAAGCCTCTTTTGCATAATATTATTTCCCCAGATCAATGGGGTTATGTGGAAGGACGTCAAATAGTAGATGAGATAGTTATTTCTCAAGAAGCCATCCATTCCATGGATATGCAAAATTCTCCTTCCATGTTCATTCGGTTAGACTTATCCAAAGCTTATGACAGAGTGGATTGGCACTTCCTTATCAAAGTTTTGAGGCAATTTGGTTTCTCTAGGGATTTGGATGGATTGGATTATGGGATGTATCTTTTTATTTTCCTACTTATTTCTTATCAATGGCATACCTTCTCAGTCATTCCCAACTTCCAAATGTATTAGGCAAGGTGACCCGCTATCCTCTTATTTATTCATCATTCTTGTTGAATGCTTGGGTAGTACTATAACCAAAAAGAGGGAAAAAAACCCTTAAGGGGGTTACCATTGCTCATGGAGCTAGACCTATCTCTCATCTTAAATTTTTGGATGACTCTACTCTTTTAGGTAAAACTACAGTTAAGGAAGCTTCTAATATTAAACAAATCATTAGCTGTTTTTCTAAGGCTACTGGGCAATTGATCAATGAAGACAAATCTAAAGTTATTTTCTTTCACTGCTATGCTAGATAGGAATCCATGGTCTTGTATAAATTAATATATAAGAAGACCTCTCTTCCAATCACTTATTTAGGTATTCCCATAAATATTCAAAGGCAAAAAAATAAAGATTAGAATTGGTTGTTGGACAAAGTTAAGAAGAAAATTGGAAAGTGGACCAACAAGTGGCTTTCTTCTAGGGGTAGAATCACCTTGGTAAAATCAGTCCTTCAAGCTATTCCTATTTATGTTTCTTCCGTTTTGAATATCCCAAAGGTTGTTCTTTGAGAATTGGATCAAATCAGTCATCATTTCCTTTGGAGTGGTACTAAGGAGAAAAGAAAATGGGCCTTGGTGAAATGGGATACTTTGTCTTCCTAAGAGTGAAGCGGGATTAGGATTCCGGTATTCTATTAATAACAACACAGCTTTAGCTGCTAAATTATATTGGAGGATGTTGCATAACCCCAATGCTCTTTGCACCAATAATATTCATGCTAAATATACTGAGAACAAAAGTCCTGAATACCTTGTTCACTATCAACTTCCTACTAAAGGTTCTCCCATTTTAGCAGTTCTTAAGACTGGTGAGGATTTGATAAAGAAAAAATTATTTTAGATCATTCATAATGGTCAATAGACAAATTTTTGGACTGATTCTTGGGATGGTCACAAGCCTTTGATAACTCAGTTTCTCAATTGGAGGCCTTGGATAGAGGAGCTTCACCGAGCTAATTGGATAAAGGTGGCTAATTATTGTTGATACCATACTGGTAATTCAAAGGTTGGTAGATATTGGATCCCTATTGAGGACTGGCCTATTCAAATCCTAGAAATGCAAAGACAAGATATCCAAGGCATCCTTCATATGAGATCCCTCTCTTGGTCCCATGAAAAAGATTGTTTTGTATGGAACAACACTACTAGGGTGAGTATTCAGTTGCTCAAGGTGTTTGACCTTATGCCATAATAATCCCAACCATTATTCTAACATATTTTCTCGATTGTGGGCTCAAAAGCTTTGGCCTAAGGTGAGGTTCTTTAATTGGCTTTTATTGCATCGTAGGGTGCTTACTGGTGAGCAACTTATGAAGCATGGTTTTCAAGGCCTTTTTAGATGTGAAATGTGTGAAGAGAATGTAAAAAATCTCAACCATATTTTTATTGAGTGTACTTTAGCCTCTGAGCTATGGATGAGAATGGCCACTTTACTTGGCTTACAGTGGTCCAATTTTTTTACTTTTGAAAATCTTTGGAGGATTGGCCTAATCAAGAGGGTGTTGATAATTTTATTAGGCAATTAGTTTGGATGGGTTCTACCATTCTTCTTTGGAATATTTGGAATGAAAGGAACAACCAAATTTTTAATCAAGATAGGAAGGATATTCACTATATTTTGCAAAAGACCATAGCCAACTTAGTTGAATCAGTCTATCAACTCCTTAATCACCCCCAAAACTCCCATCAAATATGGGATCAAGTGATGCAAATATTGAAGATTAAATCTTCTAAGGGCAACCAATTTAAAGGGAATGTGAGTATTAGTAAGATGGATAGGACTAGAAATTGGCAACCTCCTCCTAAGGATTTTGGAAAATTCAATACTGATGGAGCCTCTAGAGGGAACCCTAGAAAAGCCTGTGTGGGAGGAATTGGTAGACTTTCAGATGGCTCCCTGGTTTTTACTTTTGCTGAGAATTTGGGTATTCTTTCCAATAACCTTGCTGAGGGGTATGGTATCCTCAAAGGCCTTCAGGAGGCTACTAAGGTTGGATGGGAAAAGGTGTTAGTTGATTTTGACTCTCAACTTATGATTAATCTCTTGAAGAATCCTTCTAAGAATCATAAGGTGGATTGGAGAATAAAAATAATTATTGAGAAGATTCAATTAATCCAAATGAGATTTTTGAAAGTTGATTACAATAATGTGGTCAGAGATCAAAACAAGAGTACTGATGCTTTAGCTAATTGGACTTTGGACAAAGGTGATAATACTTGTTATGGCCACCCTCCTATATGGTGGGCTTCTCAAATTAGGGAAGCTCTTCTTTCTATCATTTCTTTGGATGGCTCCAGTTTTGAAGGTACCTAGTTTGTTTTTGCTTTTTTTTTTTTTTGCTTCTCTTTGGTTCATTCAGTTTTTTTTAGTTCCCTAGCTCATTCTATTCTTTATTTTGTTTCCTCTCTTGATTCTTGCCTTAATAGTCTTCTGGTCTAGATGGGCCATTGTTATGTTCAATTTTTTGTTCTTTTTTCTTTTTTGTTTTTTTTGTTTAGTTTTTTAAGGTGGGTGGGTTCTTTTGTTTTGTTTTGTTTTTGTGTTCTTTGTGTTGTTTTTTGTTGTTCTTGTGTTTTTGTTGTTTAGTTTTTTTTTTTTATGTTTTTTGTTATTGTTCTTGTGTTTTTTTCATTCTTGTTCTTTGGTTTCTCTTTGTTTGTGTTATTTCGTGTTTTTATGTGTGAGTGTTTTCTATGTTTTTTGTTTTTTCTTATTGTCTGTTGTTGGTTGTTTTTTACTTTTATTTTTTATTTTTTTATTTTTATTTTTTAAGGTTTTGGTTGTGTTTATTTTTCATGTTTTTTTGGGTTATGTCTTTGTAGTGTTCTGTTGTTTTTGTCTTGTTTGTGTTTTATTATGTGGTTTTTGTGTTTTTCTATGTGGTTTGTGTTGTGGTTTCTTTTATATTATTGTGCGTATTTGGTTGTGCTTTTATTTTTGACACACTCAAGGAGCATTTTTTTATTTTATTTTATTATTTTTGTTGTTATTTACTTATTTTTAAATTGGTTTTGTGTGTTTGTTTGCTCCTTGAGTATGTCAAAGGTGGTAGGCCAGGTTCGATTCTTGGGCATTTTTGGTGGAATGGATAACCTTGCCTCCTTGGGTCTTACCCGAAAGTGGCATCCCTTTTGGGATGTTTTCCACAAATATAAATAAATAAAAATGTTTTGAAGACTTCAAAGAAGGAGCATTCATAAAATATATGCCTCAAAGATTCTAGGTCTCGCTCACAAAGAAAATGTCTATTTGGGGTGCTCATCCCCCTTTTTTGGAGGTTTTCGATCATTAAGAATTTACCTTGAATAGCTATCCAGAAGAAAATATTGATTTTGGGCATAAGATATTTTAACCAGATCTACTAGACAGAGAACCAAGGGTTACCTTCAAAATCTAGACACTGACCTTGACATTGAGACAACGGAAAATTGGACACCCAAGTGTCCCACCAAAAATCAATCGAAGTGCCATATCCCACCAGCCACCTCAAACCTTTACAAAGACTCGATCGGCAACTAGTATGACTAGACCAGAAGGCAGAACCCAGTGGGAAGGCATTGGAGGTTAAGAAATTATTATCAATTAAATATTTTACCTTAACAATTTTTACCCAACTAGTATCTTCATTTTTAACTAGCCACCAAGCTTGCTTAGCAAGGAGAGCCTTGTTAAGGGTTTAGACCCAAACCTCCTGCATTTTTGGAGCTACAAACTTGATCCCACAAGACCATATGGAACCACTTTTTGGTCTCATCCCCAGTCCATAAAAAATGTGTTAAATTTGTTCCATATTTGCCAAAAATTTCCCTGGAATTTTAAAAAGGGATAGAAAATAAACTCGTATGCTCTATAGGGAAGCTTTTACAAGCTGAATTTTTACCACCTAGCTCAAAAGAGTGCCTTTCCAACCTGTAAGTTTATTTTTCAACTTTTCCACAACCACATCCCACAAAGAAGGCTTCGAAGCACCTTTAAATATTGACATGCCAAGATAAGGTGCAAGGAGAGAACCAACTGAGAACCCCAATATCCCAGCTATCCTCTGTTGCTGGTCAACTAGAGTGTTTAGAAAAAAAAACATACTTTTTCTAAAATTGACTTTCTACCCCGCCACCTTCTCAAAATCTTCAAGAATAGATTTAACAATTTTAGTTTGAGGAATCAAGGCTAGAAAAAAAAGTAGAGTATCATCTGCATACTAGTGATGGAATGTGGGATCAATCGAGCAGGTTGATTTTTAAACCTTCAAATTCCAGCATTCGATCAGATGGCTCTTCCCAAATATTCAGCCAAAAAAATAAATAAATATGGTGAGAGCAGATCACCATGGTGTAAATATTTGCAACTGCTGAAATAACCTATCAAGGATCCATTAACAATAATAGAAAACTTTACCGTTGAAATGTAGGCTTTCACTAGGTTCATCCAGCACTAATCAAATCCAATTTTTTTGAGAACTCTGACCAAAAAGTATGAAGACACCCTGTCATACACCTTATTCAAATCCAACTTTAGAAGTATATTAGGTCTCCCGCTTTTACTTGCTTATTGAATTATATCATGCACCACAATTATGCCATCAAGAATTTGTCATCCTAGGACAAAACCACTCTCATGAGATTCAATAATGAAAGGAAGCAAAACTTTTAGCCTGTTGACCATATATTTCATAAAGAATTTTCAAGATTGTATTATACAAACTTATTGGCCTGAAGTTTGCAAAGTCCATTGCCCTCGAGGATTTAGGCATCAAAACCAGAAACACCGAGTTTACATCTACAGGAATGAAACAAGACCTTTGAGCCTCTCTAATCACCATAGATATTTCAGGACCAACAATATGCTAAAATTTGTGGAAAAAAATTAGCAAAAATCCATTAGGCTCTAGTGCCTTTAAGCCTCCCATTGCAAAAACCGCCTTTTGGATTTCGTCATCATCAAAAGGCTCATTCAAAATTTTATTCATATTATCAGAGACCAACTGTGGAATATTTCTAAGCATTTGATCTTCCACCTCAAGGTATCTAACAATAAGGGAGCATAGGATATATTTAAAGAAACTTACAGTATTTGAACTTCCAAATATTCGGAGGTCTCTCCTTTCGCCAAATGAATATCTTGAATCCGATTTGAACTTCGGTGTTGCAGTACTGACGAATGGAGATATTTTGTATTTCGATCCCCATATTGAAGCCACAAGGACCTCAATTTTTGTCGCCAGTGGGTCTCTTCGGCAGCCAACACATTATGAAGTTCAGAAAAAGTATTCCTTTCTTCAAATATCAAGTCTTCATTCACAACCAAAGATGCCAATCTAATTTTGATCTCTTCTAAGCGGTCATTCAAGCCTCTCTTCTTTTGATGAATGTTACCAAAATATTCTTAGTCCAAACGTTTAAATTAGACCTAATAAATCTCAATTTGGATGCAATTTGCAATAAAGGGGGACCAAAAAAACTTATATCCCACCATTCTTTAATCCTAGATTCTAACTTTAGGTGTTGTAACCACATGGCCTCGAACCTGAAAGGCCTCGGATAGAAAGGAGGATTCTAGACTTTTTCAAAAACTAGGGGGTTATGGTCCGAAGCAAGCTTAGTAAGAGAATTTAGTGACGCACCACCAAACAAAGGAATCCCTTCCCTAGAAATCAAAAAATAATCAAGCCTGATATGGATGTTTTGATTTCCAAGTCTTCAATTATTCCATATGTATCTAGATCCTTTCAACTGCATATCCATCAAATCCTAAGAATTCATAAAAAAAGCAAAATATTCCATACTCTTGGATACAGGGACCCCTCCTTTTTTGTCCAAAGCGTATAAAGAGATGTTGAAATCCCCTGCAAGAAGCCAAGTCTCATCCTTGAATACCTCTCACATTGTGCATAGGGAAATTCACAAAAGCACCCTATTATGAGGCGTATTTAGGAGCATAAATGTTCGAAAGGATCCATTTAAAACCTAAAAATTTGGATGAGAAAAGAATATTAATTACCCTTTTTGAAGTCAAAAGAATTGAGCCTTCAACATACTTATGATCCCACAAGCATAGTAGTCCTCGAGACGCACTAGAAGCTGGACTAACCACAAAATCTACCTCATTCTAAACTCTCCTTTTGAATAATTGCACACTAATCGCGTCCATTTTAGAAAATATGATTTTAAACTTTCATTGTGAATATATTCCATTTTATTGTGAATATTGTCACACCATAGTTTTTAGGTTTTGGAAACTGAAATAGCTAAGTTTTCGTTCTCTTTTTGTAATGAAATGGCACTCTGCATGCATAGGTTCTATTTTTAGTATACTTTTTTAACCAACTGTATTAACTAAGTTTGAGTTAGCATTGATGGGATTGCATGGTGGATCTAGTCATATTGTAACCTCTTTTTCTATAATTAAGAAAGGGTATTCCATTGATTGAGGAGATATCGTAATGCATTGGTGCATATTTGGGTTTAAGAGAGGATTTGAGTAAGAATAAGAGCAAGAAGAGACTAGCGTGTGAGGGTTCCAGACTATATTTCAGAGAGGATTGATTGTAGCATTGTTGCAAGGGATATCCCTTTGAGGAATAATACAAGGAGGACTAGTTGGAGTGGACGTAGCCCACATTCTAGGTGAACCACTATACATGTTGCATTGTCTCTTGCTTTTTGCTGTGTGTGTTATTTTTTTGATATTGTTTATTCTGGTGCTATTTTGAATCTATGATATATTGTTGCAAGAATATTAGATTATTATTTAATCCATAAATTCTAAAAACTGGTATCAGAGCTAACTTTTGGGTGGACTCAAAAACCTAAGAGTTTTCAGTTTGAGTGGGAGCAATGACAAAAAGAAGCAGATTGAGGTTTTTTTGGGCCGCACAGGTTTGAAACCGGTGACAGTGATGTTGCGTCATTGCTTAGATCTGGGGAACTTTCTATTGGAGAGCATCATGGTCAGCCTCTTGACGATGACGAGGACGAGGACCCAAAGCCACACCCTACTATGGTGGGACTTCTCCTGCCAAAGCTCTTGGAATGCCTTATCCATTGACATTGAAGGGAAGGAGACTGAACCCCAATGAATAAGCTCCAGATAAATGTAGTGGTAGTTGTTGTTGTTGCTTGTGGCATGGAAGTGGTGTTCAATGTGGTTTTGGTGGGTGGCTACTAGTGGTTTACAAGGCGATGAAGGTTGCAGTCAATGCAGGTGCATATTGAGAGGGCACTGGACAAGGAGTGCTCATAGGGGCCATACAAGTTTACCTATGCAAAACTGATAGCCACTACGAAAAGCTTCAGCGAGGAGGAGAAGCTCAGCTAGGAGGGTTTCAAATCCGTGTACAGAGGATTACTTCACGATACAAGAAAGTATGTGATGATGAAGCAGGTGACACAAGGGTCTAATAAGGGAGATGGAAGAGAAGCAAACATAGCAGATGAAGAAGAGGATTTGATCCTTATAGTAGTGGGATATGGGAGACATATCCAAGAATATGGACATGGCTTTAGATTTATTGTATAATTTTTTAGGATGGATCACATAATATGGTTATAGCTTTGGATCATTGCGACCCCAATTCCCTAAGTTGGAAGTTAATTCCACACTCAGGGACTGTGCATGTTATGGGTGATCCATTGTATGTAGATCTTGCCATGGTGGTGATGTTTGATTCACCATGATACAAAGTAATTATGAGGATGTTGTTATTATCACTAATTTATGGTTTATCATAGGATAAAAGTGTGTGGATGACACTAGTCCAGTGTGATGGTTCAGAGTATGGATACAACAATCTGGAGGAAGTGACATTCCTTGTTTGGTTGAAGAGTTGTCTTCAACGGATGCAATAATGGTAGAGTTATTGTGCTTTAGTCCTAAGCTGCAGGGTTGTTGCAACAATTTCAGTCTCCAAGTGGGAGATTGTTAGGTTTTGGAAACTAAAATAGCTAAGTTTTTGTTCTTTGTTTGTAACCAACTGACACTCTACATGCATAGGTTCTATTTTTAGTGTATTTTTTTTAGCCAATTGCATTAACTAAGTTTGAGTCAACATGGATGGGATTGCATGGCGGATCTAGCCATATTATAACCTCTTTTTCTATAAGTAAGAGAGGGTATTCCATTGATTGATGAACTACTGTAATGCATTGGAATGCATGGGTCGTAGTTGAGTTTGAGAGAGGATTTGAGTGAGAAGAAGAGCAAGAAGAGACTAGTGTGTGAGGGTTCCAGACTGTATTTTAGAGAGGATTGATTGTAGCATTGTTGCAAGGGAGATCCTTTTGAGGAATAATACAAGGAGGACTGGTTGGAGTGGACGTAGCCCACATTTTGGGTGTACGTGAACCATTGTACATGTTGTGTTGTCTCTTATTTATTGTAATGTGTTGTTTTTATGATATTGTTTATTATGTTGCTATTTTAAATCTCTGATATAACTGCAAGAAGATTAAATTATTATTTAATCCGTAAATCCCAACAAATATGATTTTGAAATTTCATTTATAAAAAATAAATTCAAGAAAGAATGGGAATAAATATTAAAAAAACAAATATTATCGTGTATAAATTTGTATTAAAAATAAAATATCATCGGTACATCAAAACTATACGGTGAACTAAGCCGAATAATCTTTGAATGACATGGCTACAAAGTGGTCATTGTACATCGCGTCACTATGGTCTACTATAAACTTATAAGTGCTCACGTATAGTCGGATGCCATTGCCGAAGAATGGTGACACATTGAGAGAACAAGCAACATAATTGTATGCCACATTAGATCTAAACCTCAGGCAAGTATACAATGCAGTTTTGACTACGATAAAGGTGCATATAGCCTCGTGTATGCATTTATATTATAGCACTATGTTTTAGGTTTCCACAAAGTTTATGTATAAGTTTTGGTAGTAATATTTTTCTTCAGTTTTACCAATAATTTAAAGATTATAAAAATTCTTAAACAAACTTTATTAAATATATTTACCAATAAATTGCTCCAATTTAATTTCTAACTACATCAATTTAATTTCTAACTAAAATCAGGCTTGAGAAACATTACGTCACAAATTAGACCTGAATCGATAATTGAATTGACTCGTAGTCTAAGGCGCCGGCCTAAATTAAATATAAACGCTATTAGGTACTTACGTCCACAAATTAGGCATGATTCAATGAATTGACTCGTAGTCTAGGGCGCCGGCCCAAATTAAATACAAGGGCTATTACAAACTTCTCTGCCAAACTAAAGTTTCGATCTCTTGTTTAGTTAGTCAATCAGGTCCAGTGGTGTACAACTGAGCTTCCATAAAGAGTGTACGAACGTACAAATTACTGTCCACCACTGGCTACCACCGACTGCCCACTCCCCAAGGAGCTTTTCAAATCACCTCTCCTTCCATCTATAAATTCATCCTCTTTCGAACGATATCAAATAATATTCATATGGTATTTGTTTGTATATGAAGCAGCGTATAGTCAAACACACCTAATAATTTTAATATTTGATTAATTTTTGTTTGAGAGTTGTGGGCTAGTTATAATAGATAATAATTCTAAGGGTTGCTTAAAAAATGAAAATACTGCAATATGTCAATATATTTCTCAATGGGCTGCCACACGTTTTAGCCACATATTTTGATTTGTAGTCAGTTTGCCCGGATGGCAGATGCCCATAGAGAAGATAGAGATAGGCTACAGAGACGAATTGTAAAGCTTGAGAGAATCTGACTGGTAAGTACAGAGAGATAATATTTGGAAAAAATCGCACGACAAAGCTTAGAAATTTTTTTTTTTTTAAATAAAAAGTTAGTCATCCTGAAACTATTGATATTTAAAGTTTTAGGACACAGATTGGTGACAGATGGAGATTTGGTATAGGTACTGGAATCTTAAAAGGATTTTAAGAACTCGACGAGACTCGCTGCCAAAAAAGCGGGGCCCCATCTTGGTCATGGTCATCTCGTCACGGGTCGTATACTCCTAGTCAATTGAACACACATTAGACAATTTATCTTGTTTCTTGTACTCGTCCTGATTTTGAAGGGTTGTACTACTAAAGCTACGTGGAACGTTGATATTTTACTTGGTGAGCATTTTTTCTACATTTTAAATCAATGGATCCTAAGGTTCCCCTTTCCCAAGGGTGTTGGTGTTTTAATGCAAAAGTTGAATGAAAGATTAATGGAAAATGAGCTTGATAAGCCTAAGAAGTTGTCGTTAGTTTTTTTTGTTTTTAATTGTTATAATTTTAATTAAACGTTAAACAAAATTCACAAGTGTTTTAGACGAGACAATGACTGAAGTCTAAATATTATGAGAGTGTTTATTACGAGGTTTAAATTACTATATTTTTATTATATAAATCATTTAATTGGATAGATAATTACTATTGGGTAGAGATCACTTCTATTCAAGTGTCTTCGTGACTAATAAAGTGATAGTGCTAGTCTTGACGATTGAGATTGTAGTTTGTAGTGTGCAACTTACTTATACGTCCATGCACCCTCGTGATTTTATAAGGTGTTTGTTTGAAACTTTGGCTTGTGGTGTGTAGCTTTTCATTTAATGTGCGCTATCTTACTATAGCTTGTACAAATTCAATAAAATATTATATTTAAATATATTAAAAATAAATTAATTAATTAAATTATAAAACAAAAAATATTGTATTAATTTAATAACTAATAAAAATATATTTTATTTGTTTAATAAGTTTTTAAAATAAATTTATAATTATAATTATTTTATATTATATTTTTATATCTTTGTATTTTATAAATTATTTAATTTTGAAAAAAATTGTGTATATTGTATATAAGTTATCTTATTAATTTATAATTGAAGTTTTAACTATTATAATTTTTTTTTTTTTTTTTTTTTTTTAATTTTGAAAAGAGAAATAGAAACCACCTCTACATCCACAAACAATATCAATTAAGAGTCACATAATGGTTACATTTTTCCAAAATATTATGGGTATTTTTTTTTTACACATATTGTAATATTAGGTATTGTTCAATTAACTAATGACATGAATTTTGTACAAGAAATCATGAATTAAATGAAATGGAATTATACATGTACAACATGAATTCAAATTATTGTATTAAGTTGTGTTCACATAAAATAATTTATTTTAATGTATTGTATTAATTGGTGGGTGAGCACATGTAATTGGGTCCTAATTTTGGTTCAATTTTTTTTATGGCATGTTGTTCAGTTTGAATGTGCTAATATGAGCAAAAACCATTCAAACAAATAAGTATGATGAAATTTTATCTACTTCGAAGGATTTCAATAGAAATGATCTGACTAAGGTAATGTGACATCCTTTAATCTAATTAGAAAATTCTTGACTTAACCCAAATTAAAATGTTCTTGACTAAACCCACAAACAAAAATGAATCTACCTCTATGCCCTTCTTCCATCCCACTATGCACACAATATAGCAATCTTAGCAAACCTACTATGCACACACTTTAACAAACTTAACAAATGCACTATGCACACAACTTATCAAATTGAATAAACTATTGCATCCAATGCTACAAACAACTCATTCATCACCTTCCCTATCAACATCACCATCATAGAGGGAGTCTAATAGTAATTTATTTATCAAAAATATATGTTTGAAATCTACTCTCCTTTCTTATTAGCACTATGATCATAGAAGAAGTCCAATAGAAAATTATTTAACAAAAGGTATGTCTAATATCTACTCAACGGATTTTTAATTAAACTATAATTTTTCTTTCATTCAAATAGGTTTTTAGTACTGAAGAGTTTTTTTATTTTATTTATTTATTGGATTCAAAAGTTGAGGATACATGGGCTAGACATTATAATTCCTAGGAGGCTAAAAAGTAAGATCTCAAAAATTTTAAATTGCTTTCAACCCTGATGGCTATCAAAATTTTCCTAGCCTTAAAATTACCACGAAATTAAAATTCAACAATGGTTTGCATAGCAAAAAACTAAGGAAATGATTTTAAAAACAATCATACTTCATGCCCAGAGCTTTATACTTGGATTCCAAACCTACTATACCATAGATTCTAGAAACATAAAGGGCTCCATTACCCTACTAGATGAATACTTATCACTTGAAATTATATTACATGTTAAATCCCACACGAGTTAGGACACCATCATTTCCACCTAATCAATAACCCCACATAATATATCATTTTGTGTCTCTTCTATTCCTATTTTAACAATTTTACATAGTTTACCTAGCTTTGGAAGACACTTTGGGTAAAAAGTGACTACCTCAAAGTCCACCTACCTTTTCTTTTGATATAAAGCATTACTTTAATCAATAGAGAATATATTCATGACCACCTTGGACCTAAATTACACAATCTCAAAGCTAGTTCAAGTCATACAATAGTAAGAAATATTTGTATAGCTTCTATCAAAATAGATTTTGCATGGTATATGAGTGTAAACTATATGGGTTGAGAGTCAATTCTAGTCAAGTTTAGTAAAGATATTGTACATATTTTTAGTGAATTACTGGCACTCTTATAGAAGTGTAGCTATGAATGTCAACTATCTAAAATAGTAGAGTACTATAGGTGTTTGTGCAACATGTACATCCCATATAAAATGATATAATATTAGATAAGACTCTTAATTTGTAACAATAAAAAATAGTTTCCCAAATGCTCTATGACATGTTGGGTGATAGTGAGTACAAAATCTATTTGAAAACCTAATAAAATTCAAGTAGTCCTAAAAGTGTAAATATTAAAATCAATGATATTAATATTATTATTTTTCTTTTAAGAACTTAATTTCACCCATTTCTCATCCATATTTTTAACTAAAAATATTAATATATAATTTTTTTTTATGAACTCAATTTAACATATTTTCTAATGTTATGAAAGAATTCACCTATTTTTCAACATATTCATCTTTCTAATTATTTTTTCAACAAAGCTACATATGTAGAATATGGAACTATAAAAACTAAGGAAAAAAATATTTGATAATTAATAAAGAGTACAAATTTGATATGAGAAATAAAAGCATATATTAGAAACCTTTTAATAACAATATCATCAAATATTTTCATTTTTTCTTTGAGGCCTATGGAATTTTTTATAGAATATTTTAAATTACAATGGTTGAATCTGCTTTTTGTGGGGTAGTGGTAAATGCCCTGGGTGTTGGTAGAGGCTGACCCAGGTTCCATTCCCCTTGTCTCCATCCTACAGATATATGGTATATTTATGAATGTCCTATGTGCTGGTAGAGGCCGACAAGGCTCCATTCATTCTATGCCCAACCTGTTGAAAGTGGCACCTCGAAAGGGGTGTTTTCAACTATAAATTAGTTTTACCCAGGTGTTGTAGGTGAGTTGGAGAGGAGAGGGTAATCCTCCAAGGGAGGTCCCAGGTTCAAATCTCCACCCTACCAAAAATCTGAATTGGGTATCTAAAATCCAATTGATAATGTTGGTGCGGGCAGGGTCGGGTGCGATTCTCGGGTGACTTTGATGGTGTAGAACCCCCTGTTCATGGTCTCTCAGACCAAGGCAGCTCCGCAAGGGGTTTTTCTCTTAAAAAAAAAAATTACAATGGTTGATAACATCTATTAGTTTTATAAACCCTTAGTCTTATCTATATTGAGCAAACTTCAAATATCTATTTATTTCTTAAAAAAAAAGCTAAAATCCAATAGAAAAAAAATTCTACCTCGATAACCTCTAATTTATGAGCTTATATAAATGAGGATTTGAGAATGAAGTTCAATAAATTTTAGTTAAATTTATAAAATATTCAAGTTAAAATTTACAAGCTAAAGAAGGAAATAAAAAATAAAAATGCATTATAAAGAGTAAATTCATCAACAATCAATAGCTTAGAATTCAAATAACCGAGATAAATAAGCCAAGTTAGAATTTTAATAAGATAAATAACTCCATGTCTAATTAATGGATAGTTGATAGTCTTACCTAAAAAAACCAAAACTAGTAGCATGACGGCCAACAAACCCTATGGATGACCTAGTCGAAATATTATTTTGGATTTAAAAACATGAGGTTGGATAATCTCATCCACTACAACATACATGTTTAGCTCCTTAAATTTGAAATGAAGATCTTAATTTTTGATGAATTATAACACCAATGAATGAATGGTGATGAATGGACCAAAATGTATGGGTATATATTGAGCACCAATTTTCCCCTCCTTCATATTATGATAGTATTTTATAAATAATTTGTGTGTAAATTAATGCTTGAAACTTTCTATAGAGTAATATTGTTAAACTAAGGTTCTAATTTCTTCATATCCCCACTCATGTTTAATATTTGGAATCATTTTGCAAGTGTATATTTCATGCTTTTATATGTAACACATTTTTTATATTGTGGTTAGTTCTATTTATTAATAATATATCTAGAGTACAATGCAAAGATTTTATTTTTTGATGGATGAAAATAGTTCAATTTGTCAACATTAGAATATTTTTTTCATCATTTTAAAGTTTGTTTACAAAAAAATAAAAACCACCCTTTAACACAAATTGTTATCAAGCATGGATCCTTTAAATAGAATGGTCAATGCTATAGATAGTTTTTATCCTTATTAACCACACACGTTAGAGCAAATAAAATTTGTTATGTGACAAGATATAATTGTTGATGTCAAAATTGGCATTGATACATATATCAGAGTAATAGAAAGAATAATTTTTATGACCAAGATGCATAAGAAGTAATAATTTTACATGGCTAAAGAGTCACCAAATATATTTATAAGCTTATAAATCCTTTTATTTATCCTTCATTCACTATGGCACATGATATATCATAAAATAGGGATGAATTTACTCTTTTTTGTCAAGTAACTTATTCCAAATTTCTATAAGGATATGAATATAAGTTATACATTTATACATCATGTTGTTAGCCAAGAAAAAGAGCATCTCAATTATAAATATGACTTGGTCTAACTAGCCTTGGATGCACCAACTAGACCACATCATATTTATAAGAGGTGGTTGGTAGGTAAGCCAAGGGGTCTTTTCATTAATAGTTCAGATCAATTTGTAAGACCTCTTATAGGTGAAAGCACGAGATTCCGGTCAAAGGAAACACCAAGTGCAATTGCATTCAAAGTTAAGCACGCCTAAGTCCTAGAAATATGAATTACATGAAACGGAAAAGAGACATGTTGTAAGAGACGCAATCAAATAAAGAAAACACAGCCCTTTCATTAATTTCCTTCGATCTCTGTTACAATAATGCCTCCTCCCTTTTCAGGGGCTAGGAGCGCAAATAGGGTTTGATTACAATCGCCGAATGGTTCCTCCTTCCGCGTGCCCACGATTGCACTGGGCGGGCTAAGATGATGTCGCCGCTGATGTTGATGGGTTCTTCGCCTCCGTCGCTTCTCCCGCAAACAAAGAAATGATCAAGACGTTAGTAGCACCCGCTGCAAATGAAAAGCATTCTCTCTCTAAAACTAACAAAATATGCATACGAATATTTGCCCGAAACCATGAAAACAAGTGAATCCAAATTGCTTCAAAACCCGACGTAAGGTAAGAACAAGTTACCGTAAGGCCACCGCCACCGAGGCAACTGGCCAATCCACCTTAAACCGGAATTCGTCCCCGGGCAGGACGACTTCGACCGTAATTCGTCCCCGGGTGGGACGAATTCTTCCGAATAGGAGAAATCGACTCGTCGTCGCTCCAATGTCGGATCCCGGGACCTCGCAAAACTCCCGCAAAAATAGGGGGTTAGGTAATTGGGGCCATTTTGGGACGACCCAGATGGTCGGATTTTCCCAATTTGGCCTCCTCCCTCGGGAATTTGACCTTGACACCTGCAAGTTAGCGAAACGACAAAGCAATACAAAATGCCCTAAACTCTGACCAAAAGCTACAAAATTGCAATTATAGACTAATCAGACCTAGTAACACATAATGCAATCTAAAAAATAATCTAAAGTGCTCAAAAACTGAAATTAGAACTTGGGGGTGCGGGGGTGCCCAAGTGGGCCTCCCACCGTTGGCCCTCGATTTTGGAGCCAATCCACCAAGGATGGGCCCAAAACCTTTTAGGATTGGGGGTCGGCGAATTGGTAGGTTCAGATGTCCATGCGTCGGATTTGAGTAAGGTTCGAGCTTCCAAAGGCCACCCAACAACCTCCCTTGCAAAAGAGATTGATGGATGTAGGAAGGTGAACAAAGGGGGATGCAAATGAGTCTTCGATTCGGCAACACTTCGTTGCTTGAACACTCCTTCCACCTGCCTGTTTTGGGTGAGAAAATTCCCACCTTTTATAGACCCAAGGGGTCTCTTTTGGGAGGGAAGCACAAAAGCCAAGTGTTGGCCATGGGCGCCATGTGGCAGTCTTGTCTTCCCATGAGGGAGGGGAGTCTTCCATTGACTTGAACTTTGATAAATGCTTCTTGTAACAGTCCTCTAACGGCCCTCTCGTCCACTTACACATGCGTGCAAGGTAGGAGCCCTTAACCGATCGTTCGGGCTGCCACTTGGCACCATTTGCCTTTTTGCCCGTTGCTTAGAATTCGTCCCACCCAGTGGACGGATTCGGAATTCGTCCCGGGGTGGGACGGATTCTATTTTGAATTCGTCCCCGGGTGAGACGAATACCGGGCAAAGTGTCCAAGTGTGCCAAATTGCTCCTTGACCTCACAAAATTGCTATGAAAGTGGTTAAGACCACCGTTTAACCTCTCGAGGGCTGCCCCGGGGCCGTGTTTGTCAAAGCGATCGTTGTTTGCAGATCACATAATCGGATTGGTGCTGTTTTGGTGTCTACAGATGCCCCTTTTTGGGAAGCGCTCGCGGTGACGCAGTGTCTGAGCAAAAATAGATAACCAAAGCACTAATGATTAGGGTTTCTTGGTAACCTAACCAACTTTTGATGCCCCAAGTATGGAAAGGGCATGCATTCTTGAATCCTTGCTTCTGACGAGCTAAGGAATTTGATTTCAAGTATTAACCTGTTTTGGTGAGGTGTGACTTGAACTTGGACATTGATCACCATGAACAAGTGAAGGGCATTTTTATCCTCGTGGGGAACCTTGTGTTCATGATTCACGAAATGCCAAGTGTTTGATTGATTTGATTGTTGCTTGTTTATCGCCCCAAGCAGGAGCGTGATTGTCTTTGTCAATGATTCTTTGAATGCATGTCGTTTTCCTTAATTGGGTGTGTGATTGTTGATTGGTGACTAAGTGTGACTACCCCCTCAAGCGACGTAATCGATGAGGGAATGACCTTCGTGAGAGAAGCGACGAGTCGCTTGACCCAAGATGACTTGTGCAAGGTTTGCCTTTAGAGGGTTTACCGTTAAGCGTGTGCAATTTTTCCAACATATGGACCTATTTTTGGTGGGTGTTAACCCTTTTGGTGATGTCATAATGAGGTGAAATCGTCGAAAACCTATTTCCCGTGGAGCGGTCCGGCTATGATAGCCTTCTTGGGGAACTAGGAGAGCGATAATTTGGACCTCGACATCGATTTTCTTTGCCTAGAGGTTAAGTGCATGAGCACTTATGCCCGGCAATGTTTTTGTTGTGTTTTTGTTGAATTTTGTACTGTTTTTGTTGTTTTTTGTGACACCATTTGGTGATTGAATTGTCGGCAATCCGTCCTCCCGTGGAGCGGTCCGGCTATGGTAGCCTTCTTCGGGAGTAGGATAGTGACAATGCAAACCCCGACATCAATTTTTCTATGCCAAGAGGTTAAGTGCAAGAGCACTTGTGTCTGGCAATGTTTATGTTGTTTGTTTTGTGTTGAATTTTTGTACTGTTTTTGTTGTTTTTGTGACATCATTTTTGGGATTAAATTTTCAAAATCTGTCTTCTTGGAGTGGTCCGGCTATGGTAGCCTTCTTAGGGAGTAGGATATTGATAATTTGTGACCCCGATGTCGATTTTGTATGCCCATGTTGTCAGTTGCATTTGCAATCCTGTCAGGCAGTTTTATTTCCTGTTTTTAGTGCATTTTTAGTCATTTTTCTTGATTTTTTTTGTGCTGGCCTGAATTCGTCCCTGGGTGGGACGAATTCCAGCTGGAGAATTCGTCCCCGGGTGGGACGAGCGCTAATCAGTAGCGCTCGTCCCAGTCAAGGATGAATTCCAGAGGCAAAAGGCCTATTTAAGGGCCAAAACTTGATTTTGGGCTCATTTGTGTCATTTTTTTCTTGCGATTTTGGAGCTCGGGAGGAGGAGGTAATCTCGCGAAGCGAAGCGCTACTCGGAATTCTCTCTCGCCATCATGAGTGCACAAACCGGTTCGAGCGGCGGAGCCGAGGCGAGTCCTGTAAGTGACCCTAGGGCTTATTTTGCTTTAACTGAATGCATTGTTTTTGTGTTGCGCTTTTCAAAATTTTAAGATTTTTTTTTGTGATGTTTTTTGTTTAACAACTAAGGTTAGAAACCCTAGAATTGAAAATTTTATCTTTTTCATTTTTTTATTTATTATTTTTTTTGTTTGCTTGCAGGTTGTTAGGAGCCGGTACCGTGTACCCGCTGCCTTTACTGAGGCGCGGTTGGCCTTGATTGATGATGACTGGGAATGGCTTGATGCCCTTGGGCTCAAGCAGGTGGCTCGACTGGAGCCTGTGGTTTCGGATCAGGCCTATCTGACGGCCCTGATCAAGCTTTGGGATCCGAGGACCAATACTTTCCATCTCCCGACAGGGGAGATGATTATGACTCTTGAGGACGTCTATCGGTTGCTTCGAATTCCGATAGATGGTCTCGCCTATTAGGACATCTCCGTTCGATCACCGGACTGCTATACTCACGAGATGTTTTGGGCATGGGGGGGAGCTGGGTGTAGCAGACCCAGTGGAGACAACCGAGGCGGATTGCCAGGTCAGCAGGATTTTGGTTGGTCGGTGGAAGGAGAGGGGGTGTTAGGGAGTGAGGCACGCATTCCCGATGGGCCTCATTTCTAACATTCTTCTCCCCGATTCGTCGAGCGCGAGGTTCCCGTGGAACCCGCTCGGATTTGGTGTGGCAGCTGGCAGTAGTGCCCGATAGAGGCACCGTTGATCCCGAGATGGGGATAGACTTTGTTGGCGCAGCTTTACGGAGAGTCAGTACGGGGTCCGCCGTCGACGAAGGGTGTCGCTGCAGCTTTTTGTTGCGAGCTGGGTAAGCACATAGCTGTTGAGAGGCCTACCGGGTTACCGTGGATGACTCGGGTGGCGATGGAGGATGATGAGATTGGTTATGCAGCTTTGTGGCGACGGTCTCAGAGCAGGGGCAGAGTCGGCGATGGGCAGGTGCAGTTGAGCACTACATTGATGCCTTTTCGTGGCTCACTCTAGGGGAGGTGTTTTGGCGTCCCTATCGGGACTGTCCAGCCTGGCCTGAGGCTGGAGAGTGGCTCCGACGGGTACGGAGGGAGCGATGGTTGACTGGGCGGCACGGGACGGAGCATGAGTTCTTTCCGTACCGTCGGGTTACACGATAGTTTGGGGTGCGCCAGGGGTTGCCTGGTGAACCCGTAGGCTATCGACGTCGGGGAGATGAGAGGGATCTGGAGCCACCTGTCCTCGTGCCATTGGGCGAGGAGTCGGATGCTGTTATTGAGGTGTTGGATGTGGATGACGTAGGTACTACCACTGAGTATGACTCGTGGTGGGTTTTGCGGCGCTGGAGAGGTGAGGGTCCTCTGGGAGGTGCGGAGGCGGCAGTGGAGGATGCTGAGGCGACAGGGGGTGATTGGGGAGGGCCGTTGGATGATGCAGACATGGCGGATGTGGGAGATGAGGATGTGGACTTGGGTGTTCCGGAGCAGCCGGACATGCAGGATGTGGAGGAGCAGTTGGAGCCTGGGCATGCTATCGTCCCCGTGAGTCCTATGCGTCCGACAGATACGGAGGGGGTGGGGTCGGATGTAGGCGATGAGGTTGCACGGCTTACAGAGCTGCTACGGATGCGGGATCTAGAGAGGGATCTTCTACGGGCTCAGTTGGCAGAGCGGGATAGCGTTTTGGCGCAGCGCGATGATGCATTGTCTATCTATCATCGGCGGGAGGCAGAGTGGTGTCTATACCGGATAGACTTGGAGAGGGAGGTCATCCGCCTTGGCGGGCGGCTCCTTGAGCCTTCTATCAGCAGATCTTCTCGACGGACGAGGGATAGTCTGACTGAGCAACAAGATCATCTCGCCGCAGGCGGTTGGATGAGGGGGTGGTAGTAGGCATGATGCGGGGGCTAGCAGTAGCCGCCCTGCAGGGTCCCGTAGGACCCACACCACGGGGGTAGTTCCCGTCGCACCGATCCTGCGTGATCATGGTGGCCGACGCCTTAGGTTGGGTTTTGGATATGATTGCGGGGTCTGAGGACCTGTTTTTGTAGCCTGCGGGCATCTTTTTTGACGATATATATATATATATATACCGGTTTTATTTTTGGATTTGTACATGTGATGATGTGATTGATTTTTGTTATGCATGTTTATTTATTTGATGGATGCAGATGAATTGAATTTTTTTTTTAGATGCCTATGTGATATGCAAAATGGATGAATGCTATTTTTATTTATCTGGTTTTTCTTTGCTGTTTTTGTATTTTCTGATGGTATCATAAGAATGATAAGTAGCGCAGATGGTTTTCGGGATGAGTGTAAGATTTTCTGAGATTCAGACAGTTTTAACTCACTATCCACGACTGTACTTTATCTTACAAGACTTTTGAACAAGGTATGAATCAAACTTGTTTTTGACCGAGCTATTTCACATCCCTCCGTGTGTGCAATTGAGTTCATTTAGTGGTATTTGTTAGGATACCGCCAGTTCCAGATGGGCTTTCAACCGAACCTGTACTGAGGATCACCTAATTAGCTCCACGAATTCCTTTGTTATATGTACTAAGATTAATCTGCGTTGTAATCCAGGCTGCCATAAGCTAGCTCATCCACATGCAAACATTGATTCGTACACAAGTTAATGTGACAGATATATCATCATGCGGGAGGTTTACTTCTATTACCGAGTTGGTATTGAAGCTTGCCTTATGACCTACTGAATCGTTGAGAGTTCCAGGGATTCAAGGTCAACTCCCTTCTTTTTTTCAATTGTATTGGGATACTTGCTCTTTTGTAGTGATAAGATCACTGTTTATTTTGATTGATTTTTCTTTTGAGCAAGGGATTTGGGATATGGAGTGATGAAAATCACTATTGTTTGTGCCTTTTGATGTTTGCACTGTAGTTTGTCAAATTTTTGAGTTTTGACATTTTGCAAATTTTTGTGTTTTGCAACTATTGAGAACTTTAGGGATTCTTAGGGAATTGGGTAGGGAGGAAGCTTGTCCTTTTGCCAACTCTCAGCATTCTAGGGGTCATTCGCATAGGGGGATGAGCAAGATAACCGTTTCGCTTGTGGTGACCTAGTTATTTTGCAGGTTTCATCTTTCGTTCACACAATTTTGGGAATTTTAGTGTTTTGATTTGTGTTGGGATGTTACGTAACAAGGTGTATTTCAAGTATGACTCTACCTTTATAAAATCCGTTCGACTTGGTACACTACATGGCTAAAGAGGAAAATGATGACTGAATTATTGAAACTCCTAGTACGTTCCCTGCACCACCGATCGTAGTGTGGTAAGATTTATGCATGGTGTTTTTGTTGATTTTGATGAATTCGAGTATGCCTAGAATTGAGATGCAAATCTTTGTTGATTTTGTTGATTTTTGTTGTTTTGTTTTTGTTGAATTTATTGATTTGTTTGACCAAGAGATTGCGATAATCCTTGGAGCTTTTTGGGTTGACCAAGAGATTGCGATAATCCTTGGAGCTTTTTGGGTGACCAAGAGATTGCGATAATCCTTGGAGCTTTTTGGGTGACCAAGAGATTGCGATAATCCTTGGAGCTTTTTGGTGACCAAGAGATTGGATAATCCTGAGCTTTTTGGGACCAAGAGATTGCGATAATCCTTGGAGCTTTTTTGGTTGACCAAGAGATTGCGATAATCCTTGGAGCTTTTTTGGTTGACCAAGAGATTGCGATAATCCTTGGAGCTTTTTGGGTTGACCAAGAGATTGCGATAATCCTTGGAGCTTTTTGGGTTGACCAAGAGATTGCGATAATCCTTGGAGCTTTTTGGGTTGACCAAGAGATTGCGATAATCCTTGGAGCTTTTTGGGTGACCAAGAGATTGCGATAATCCTTGGAGCTTTTTGTTTGTTTGTTTTTGTTGAATTTTTTTTTTTTTTGTTACATGGCTGTCTTAGATATGAAATGGTCGTAAATGACTGATATTCAAGGGTTCTGTTTCCTTGATACCGTCAAGAGAAGATAGCCTCGTACGTTCCTCGGTCCTATTTTGCTATCAATGACATACGGACCTAACCAATTTGCCATAAATTTGTCCCTCATATGGGACGGCAAATTAGAGTTTTGTTGGTTTTCCTTCGTAACCGCATCACCAACCCGAAAGTCTCTTAGGTGAACTTTCATGTTGTAAGCTCTCTTAAGCCGCTCTTGATAGATACGTAAGTGCTCGAGAGCATTAACGCGTCTTTCATCAAGCAACGTAAGCTGGTCTAACCGGGCTCGCCGCGTAGTGTCATCATCGATGAATTCCTGCATTGATATGCGGAGGGAAGGAATTTCCAACTCGAGAGGCATTACTGCCTCCGAGCCATACACTAGTGAAAACGGAGTTGCCCCAATGGGCGTCCGAATGCTAGTGCGATAGGGCCCAAAGGGCAAGTGGGATTTGTATGTGCCAATCCTTATGACTGCCCGCGACGGTCTTTTTAAGGATGGCGACTAGCGTTTTGTTTGACGCCTCGCTTGCCCATTTGCTTGCGGATAATAGGGTGTTGAAAAGCCATGCTGAATTTTGTACTTTGTGGTTAAAGCACGCACGTCTTTGTTCTTGAATGATGGCCCATTATCCGAGATTATTTTGGATGGAATACCAAAACGACATATGATGTAATGCAAAATGAACTCCGCAATGCGGGGTCCTCGTCGTAGAGGTTAACGGAATTGCTTCCACCCATTTGGTAAAATATTCTGTGGCCGTTATGATAAACGTGTGACGGCTTGACGATGCAGGGGAGATCTTTCCAATTAGATCGAGGCCCCACCGCGAAAATGGCCAAGCAGTACCGGACCGTCCGTAGGGCCCGGGAAGGTGCGTGCATCAAATTGGCATGATGTTGACATTTCACACACCTCTTGACATACGCGCAGCAATCTCGCTCTAAAGATGGCCAATAATAGCCCATGCGAAGAATGCGCTTTGTAATGGCCATACCACTAAAGTGGCCGCCACATGTACCGTCATGCGCTTGGGTGACTGCCCAAGTGGACTCTTGTCGGTCCAAGCAACGAAGAAGAATTCCGTCGTAGTCGCGACGATACAAAATGTCTCCTATCAAGACATATTTTGCCGCTTTCGTTTGAATGTTCGTTTTGCGGCTTGCGTCAATCCAAAGGGTAGATTACCTAACTTGAGGTAATCTCTTATGGGTAAATACTAACTCCGTTGATCGAGATACCTCGACAGTTTGAACAGCCAATCCCTTTTGGAGTTCTTCCCTAACAAATGCCGATTGGGATAGAACTTGTAAAAATAGCGTTGTGTTGCTATTAATGGGAATGGGGGAGAACAAAGACCCCCAGTTGGCGTGTTTCAAATAGTCTCGGATTCGAAAGAACTTATCCGAAGATGGTTCGATCTGGATCATGTGGATTCCCGGGCGTCAAGTCCGAGCTTGCGCGCTCCATCGCGGGTTGCGATAAGGTTTTGACCCGAATGGTTGTTATATCACCGGAAAGGTCTTGCGGGATTAGTGACCCCAAGGAGGCCATTGTGTCCGCAAAATGATTCGATGATCGAGGGAGTGCCTCGATGTCATACCACTCAAATTTTGCCAGGAATTTATCCACGAGGGCTTTATAGGCCTTCATAACTGGGCATTTGCATTGATATACCCCTTTGACTTGATTGACGATTAACAGCGAATCGCCAAAGATGTTCAGTCTTTTGATGTTCATGGCGATTGTTGTCTCGAAGACCTAGGAGCAAGGCTTCATATTCTCGCATTGTTGTTGGTGCACTCGGAAGTTTAATTTAAATGACAGGGGCATTGGAGCGCCCCGCGGTGTGAAGAATACAATTCCCGCGCCACCACCTTGCTCGCATTTAGAACCATCGAAAAATAAGGTTATGTCGGCTCGAGACTCGAGCTCTTCGAATCCGGCGATTCCGAGACATGGAAGACCTCATCATCGGGTAGTTCTATGACCGGAGGCTGATCGTCTTCAAGAGGAGCCTCCGCTAGTTGATCGGCTATGACTTGTCCTTTTATAGATTTTTGTCCAATAAACTCAATGTCAAATTCCGTCAACAACATGATCCATTTCGCCGTGCGGCTACTATGATAAGTACGACTCATCATGTATCGCAATGGATTCTCCTTAGACACAACATACGTCGTGTTGCTCAGCATGTAGTGGCGTAGCCTTTTGGTGGCAAACACCACTGCCAAGCAGAGTTTCTCAACGTATGCATAGTTAAGTTCGTAACTGACCAGGGTGCGGCTAAGATAGTAAGTAGCCTGTTCTTTGTGAAGTTCATTCTTCTGGGCTAGCATTGCGCCAGTGCCACCTCGCTAGCCGAGATGTATAAGTAGAACGGCACACCCGGTCTAGGCGGTGCCAACACCGGCGGCGAAGCCAAGTATTGTTTGATTTCGTCAAAGGTCGATCGGCACTCGTCATCCCAATGAAATGTGACCCCTTTGTGCAATAATTTGTTCATTGGTCGGCATTTGTCGGATAATTGCGCTATGAAGCGTTTAATCGACGCGACCTTTCCTTGCGCACTTCCGAGCCGCTTGATAGTGGTTGGGGGAGCCATTTCAAGGATTGCCTTGTCTTTGTTTGGGTCCACTTCGATGCCTCTTTTGGAGACTATAAAACCCAAGAGTTTTCCAGATGTGACGCCGAACACGCACTTCTTGGGATTCATTCTGACCTTATGCTCTATGAGGCGATCGAGGATCTTGCTTAAGTCACCGAGATGATCTGAGCGCAATTTAGACTTGGCTAACAAATCATCCATGTAATCTTCCAAAGTTTTGTGCATGTAATCGTGGAAGATATACGTCATAGCACGTTGGTATGTAGCGCCAACGTTTTTAAGGCCAAAAGGCATGACCTTATAACAAAATGTCCCCCAAGGCGTTGTGAATGCCGTTTTGAGTTGGTCTTCGGGATTGATACGAATTTGATTGTATCCTGAGAAACCGTCCATTAGGGAGAGCATTTCGTGACCCGCTGTAGCGTCTACCAATGCGTCGATGCTTGGCAAGGGGAAATCATCCTTAGGACTCGCTTTGTTTAGGTCTCGAAAGTCGGTGCATATGCGAATCCTCCCATCGGGCTTCTTGACGGGAACCATGTTGGACAACCATGGCGGATAATCCACGCGAGATGACAAATTGTGCATCCAACAGCTTTTGTAATTCGTCTTTGACCATCAAGGCCACTCTTGGGTGCATCTTTCTTAGTTTTTGCTTTACTGGCTTGATTTTCGGATCAAGCGTTAAATTGTGCATGACTAGCTACGGGTCTAGTCCCGGCATATCTTTGTATGACCATGCAAAAACCTCCTTCTTTTCTTTAAGAAGGGCAATGTAATCGGCTTGCTCTTCGGGGGAAAGGCTTACCCCGACTTGAGAATCCGTGGATTCATTGGATCTGTGCCGATGTCTACGTCAGTCGTCTCTTCGATCGACATGTGAGATCCGTCCTCCAACTGATGTGGAGTTGGGATTAAATGGATATCATCAGCTGAGTTAAGATCTGCGTTGGGGACCTCGGGTCCCTCTTCGACTTGAAAAATATCTTGAGTTGTCCTTGGGGTAAAATGAAGCATTTCACCGAAAGGCCAGTACTCTGATGGTGACAATGGTGAGTTGACGCGATCCCGCCCAATGGCATCCGTGTTTAGATGTAATGACCGTGATGGATCGGTCGGATTGCGGATGGGTGTGGTCAAATCAATGGAGATCATGTGGATGGAATGAATTTGGTCTCCAGAACCACGGGTGTGACGACTTGATTCTTTCAGATGTTCCCTATACTCTGGATCTGGCTCTACGGGAACAGGCACGAATGGATCCTCTCTAGGTGCAAATTCGTCTCTATGTGCGGAAAGGAAGGCGGGGTCTTCCCTTGGTATTGTTGTCCTGATGGGATCTTGAGGTGGACGATGCTCAACTTGAATTTGGAGCCATAGGCCTAGCACTTGGTCCCACCTCGTTGGGTCTAAGTGCCATTCATGTCCCAACCGTATACCCATTTGTCCCATTAGATCTTCATGGGTTAGAGCGCGGTGATGTCGTCGCGCATGTCTGAGATAGTCCATCTCAATCTCGTCTTCTGAATCGCTTTCATAGATCCAAAATTGCTCATCCTCTTCAGCATCTGTTGCTTCCGACATTGAGGATTCTTCTTGTTCCAGTGAATTAATCTGATCCCATTGCGGTTGTTCCACTCTTAGTGGAGGGACCTGATTCTTTTGAGACTGCGTTATTTCGTCCGGAACCTCTAAGGGGAACAGTTTCAGAAAAATATCTGGAAGCCGTTGTTGTTCTTTTCGAGGACTGCTCTCTGAACTTTCACCTCTCTCTAGCAAAGGAGAGGGATTATTGTTGTTACTAGGGGTGTTTGTAGACCATGGGAGATAATCTCCCAATGTGTATTCTTGTGTTTGGATTGGCGTACGGGTCTTGTGCCAATCCCCCCCTGTTGCCTATTTCTAGGCCTTGCATGTTTTCAACCAAGATGTCTAATGGCAGGGGATGGTTGAACCCTACCCCCGACTTGTCGTATGGCATCTGATATCTTGGTTGACAAAGGATCCGCATCCCTTGCTCGTATCTCGCCTAGCCCATACCCATGCCAATTGCATTGTTCGAGATATTTTAGGGCAAATTCTGGGTTCGACAGATAATTGATGTTTTCGACAAAAGGTTCTTCATCCTCGTTTCCTTTTGTTCGCATGGTTCATAACCATGATCAAGGCCCCCATACACAAAATTCGTTTGGTTCGGTGGGTAGCCTAAAGGGACGATTGTTCCAATGGGAAGGCGAGGTCTTCCCATGTCTTGTACTGACTCCAGTGTGGGGGTTGCCACAACATTTTGCACTATGTACTCTCCCGTGCCTCGTACTGGCCATCTCAACAATGATTGTTGATGATTGGGTAGGAGGAAACGGTAGTCCTTCCTGAGTCCATTCCATGTTTGGTTGTTCAGGAATCTTGGTTTCCGCTGCGTTGGGCGCTTCCTCCGTTGGATATTGCCGAGATCGTGGGCAACCCCTCTTCTAGAGGCTTAACCTCCTCCATGATTTGCTTTCCCTTGTCCTTCCGTTGGGCCACGATAGGTGGCGCTGATGATGAAGGAGCCAATGATGACGTCTCACCCGGCTGGGATTTTGCCTTATTGGCCACCGCTGGTGCCTCGCGGTATCGGACCCTCGTTTAGATGGATTTAATTGAAAATCCAAATGCGTTGATGGTAGGGTCGATTGAGGTATGAATTGTACCGCATTGCAATACTTGAAGGGCTCTAAGTCCATTGGGACTACATGTATTTGCCCTTCATAGGCATACTTCAAGCACCGGTGTGCGATCGAGGGGACACACTTCATGTCCCCCGATCCAAGGCCGCCCTAGCGAGATGTTATAAGCCATTTCGCCTTCCAACACATGGCACAGTGTGGGTATTGACTTTTGTCCTACCTGTATAGGCAGAACAACCGTGCCGACTGTCGAGCAAATTGCATCGTTAAAAGCTCGCAGTGTGTACGTGGAAGCTGTGATGTGAGAGGCTGGCAGTTTTAAATGCTTTAACGCAGCAGTGGTTATAATGTTACTGGACGAGCCAGTATCTATCAGCACTCTCTTGTACGGGATCCCGTTGACCCGCGCGATAACGTGCAAGGGTGGATCCGGCATGTCATTCGATATTGTTTTGACCTCATTTTCTTTGAATGTGATGACAGGCTCCGTACATTGTTTCACATGTCCCACGAAAGCGTTGAAAGAATTAGCTTCGTGGGGTTGTACTTCAATGGCTTTTAAGATGTCCATAAGAGCTTCTCTATGTGGAGCTGATTGTTGAATAAGCTCGTAGATGGACAGACCTAGCCGACGTGGTCCGCAAACTCGCGTGAGTTTGGTTCGTATCGTGACCTCGTGTCTAGGCGGAGGTAATCGCATTGGGCGTTGTTGAGGCCGCGATGTCGACGGAACTTCCCTCGCAGGTACCTCGGGGGCAACCCCCGGGTATTTTCTGTTCCTTGTTACAATGCTAATCATTCCCACAAATCCTTGTGCGGGAAGATCTTGTCGCACCTCGTTTATTTGGAGCGGTTTTGTCTGCGCCTCGTGGGCAGGCAAGGGGTCCTTGAATACCCCCATTTGTTGGTTGTTAGGTGCGATGGGGTTGTCCACGACCAATGTTCGATTGTCGATCAAATCCTAGGACTAGTTCTTTGAATTTCCACAGCACCCATTTAGGTCATGTCCTCTGCGTCTATGAAATCTGCAATACAATTCCTCCCTATACCCCCTAGGCTTAGGAACGCTAGGGTCAAAAATTTGGATTTCTGGCAGAGTAACTAGATTCGCCGCTGACAAGCGGTCAAATAAGGAGTCCCTAGACTCCGCATACGGGGTGAATTGTCGCCTAGGGCGACGCTGCTGATACTGTTCTTGTCTCCTGTTATCTCTTTCGTAAGCAGGAGGCACCTGCTCGGTAGTTAGCCTTTTGAGGCTGCGTTTCTTGCACAGGCACTGGGACATTTATCGCAACTTGGTTGATTGCAGCGTGTTGTGGTTGCGTTGTCTTGCTTTTAGTGGTTTTATTCCACTCTTTCTTCTTAGGCTTGGCAATTGTGCCTTCGCCTATCTTAATCTCTTCTATGACTCGGCTTGCGCCAAAGCTTCTTCTAAGTCGTCGTATTGTCGCAGACAACAATAGACCGGAGATTGATTTTAAACAACTTTTCGCGAACATTTGCGTGAGGTCCGACATGGGAGGACGGTAGGGTAACTTAGAAAGCAAAGCTCTCCATCGGTTCTCGTACGCCGCCATTGTTTCCTCCTCAAATTGTTTAAGGCTAGCAAGATCACTAAGTGATGCCTTCTTCCTTGTGTTGAAGGCGAAGCGTTCAAGAAACGCATCTACTAGCCGATCTAAGCCGCTTATGCTCGTGTTTGGGCAGTCGTGTGAACCAATCCGAGGCGGGGCCTGCGAATGTGGTTATGAATGTTCTAAGAAATAACGCGTCATTATCTTGAATGCCGAAGCATTGGCTTAGAAACCGTGTAACATGTTCCCGTGCGTCCTCTTCACCTTTAAAAACTGCCAATTGAGGCAACTTAAAGTGTTCGGGGTAAAGAGGTGTAGGCACTGAGGGATGCACCGGATTATTGCGGAGTAGACGTAATGTGGGTTTTTGATGCCCAGCAGCTTTTGTCTCCACCGACTCTAAACGCTCCAATAGCGCTTGGTATGCATCGAAAGATTTTATTTCTTCCTCTCTTGTTCGCTCTTGTTGCAAGTTACGGTAAACTGGAGGCCTATGGAGGGGTGGCCGAATGGCATCCTTCCTGCCTTGATGGGGAGTTTCGATATACTCCTCTTCTGGTTCATACTCCTCGTAAAATTCTTGAGGAGTCTCAGGGCGAAACCTATGACCCCGATCAAGTTCTTGCTTGAAGGTACCCATCATTGTTTCGGGGAGTTGCCTCCCTCTCGAATCTATGGGGTCTTGGAGGCGGAGCTTGACGAGGTCGTGGAGACCTGTCCTGCGCCAACGGATTACGCCTCTCATACAGTTCAGCTCTTTGGATGCGAGGGGTTGGCCCTCTCTCAGGTATTTCATAGCGTAACTCATCCGCTTCGCGTTGCATGCGTTCTTTATCCAAGCGGTATTGATACTCTATCTCTTGCTGACTTTGTTTAAGCCGCATGATTTGGGCTTGACGGGTGGTATATCTAGCGACAACCGAATCAATTTGTTCTACCCTATTTTGTTCAGGAGGTTCAAATGTTCCTCCTATGGGTCTACCTTGATTTTGATGCTCTAAGGTTTCAATGGGTCGCTTCCCTCTGTCGAGGTAAGCGGTATGTGCTCGAGGTTCTGGCCTCAAGGGGTGATCATGATATCCTGTTGGTGCGGAAATGCAAGGTTCCCGCATTGTTTGTTGCTCTCGAGGAATGTGATGGTTTTCCTCATACTCCCTTTCATGAGTGTAAATGGGATGGGCGGAGTTAGGTCGCCCTATGTAAGGAGCCCCGCGCTCCGGATTTGGTCTCTCTCGTTCCGATGATAGGTAAAGAAGGGACGCCATATCCATGTTGCCCCTCTAAATGGACAAGCGTGCTCGTTTAGCGCTTCATTGCGCGGTGGCCACTCATGCCTACCTTCAAGAGGTGATTCTCTATTTATGTCAAGGTCTACATGTAAGGCATCTTCCCGAAAGGGGCTGCTTTGAATAGGCATACCCCACCGAGGATTCTGAATTGGATTCTTTTGTAGGTTAGACCGATAAGGCGGTATAACCAAATCCTCAGGACTGAAGTGAAGGCAACTTGCGCCTACTTTTTGTGTACCTTCTGGAGCTTCTGCCCTTGATTGGGCTTGACTACGGGTGTACACCATTGCGGTGCTTCTATGCTATCTAAATAAGTTTTTATCTCGTTTTTATGATTTTTTCTTTTTTTTTTTGTCTACACTAAGCGTAATTAAACACACACATTCACAAGACCGTGATTATCTCTTTTAAGGATTCTTGGTGTGCCCTAGACTGGTTTAGTGCATTTTGATGTTTTGTTTTTGTTTTTGTAGATTTTGTAGAACGTTTAAATGCATCATGTAGGCTCTTATAACTCCAAAAAGGTCGCCCCTTCAATATACCAACCAGGCCGATATACCAACCTCTCTATATACCCGCCCTTACGAGAGGGAGACTATAGGTACGTGAGAGCAGAAGGTACGTGGTACATAGGCGGTACGGAAGGGGGATTGTCCCGTTAATGACACCTACCATAGAAAACTTATCCTCGCGCGCATGGGAATCACCCCAGCCTACGCTCGGTCCTGTCTTCGTCGAGATTTACGCCTAACAACAGCTTGACAATCGGGAAATGGATGCAAATCAAGCCAAGGCGGTGATTAAATCCACCAATGGTCTTGATCAAGGCTGGGGTCTTACGACCAGCTCCTTGGTTTAAAGTTGTCTCGTGATGTGTGTGGGATTCGTTTTATCCAACAAAATGAAACTAGCATACATGACTTTTCCTAATGCAATGCAAGATTAAATGAAAACAATTAACGAAACAAAAACAGAAACAGAAAATATAACAGAGATCATGAAAATCCCTACCTCTTCTCTCGCTCGCTCTCCGTTGTCTCCGAATTTCTGCTCCGAAAATCCGTAGACAGGAATTCGTCCCTCCGGGAGACGAATTGCGAACGAGATTCGTCCCACCCGGAGACGAATTTGAATTCGTCTCGGGGTCGACGAATTGCGAAAAGGATTCGTCCCCGTCGAGAGACGAATAGCAACTGCAACAAAAAAAAGTGTACCCGTCAAGCACAAACACAAAAATTTAATCAGTTTTCGTGATTTCAAAAACCAGGGAACAGAGTCCCACCGTGATCGCCACTGAAAGCACGAGATTCCGGTCAAAGGAAACACCAAGTGCAATTGCATTCAAAGTTAAGCACGCCTAAGTCCTAGAAATATAAATTACATGAAACGGAAAAGAGACATGTTGTAAGAGACGCAATGAGATAAAGAAAAACAGCCCTTTCATTAATTTCTTTCGATCTCCGTTACAATAATGCCTCCTCCCTTTTCAAGGGCTAGGAGCGCAAATAGGGTTTGATTACAATCGCCGAATGGTTCCTCCTTCCGCGTGCCCACGATTGCACCGGGCGGGCTAAGATGATGCCGCCGCCGATGTTGATGGGTTCTTCGCCTCCGCTCGCTTCTCCCGCAAACAAAGAAATGATCAAGACGTTAGTAGCACTCGCTGCAAATGAAAAGCATTCTCTCTCTAAAACTAACAAAATATGCATACGAATATTTGCCCGAAACCGTGAAAACAAGTGAATCCAAATTGCTTCAAAATCCCGACGTAAGGTAAGAAAAGTTACCGTAAGGCCACCGCCACCGAGGCAACTGGCCAATCCACCTTAAACTCGGAATTCGTCCCCGGGCGGGACGACTTCGACCGTAATTCGTCCCCGGGTGGGACGAATTCTTCCGAATAGGAGAAATCGACCCGCTCGCTGCTCCAATGTCGGATCCCGGGACCCGCAAAACTCCCGCAAATATGGGGGTTAGGTAATTGGGGCCATTTTGGGACGACCCGCATGGTCGGATTTTCCCAATTTGGCCTCCTCCCTCGGGAATTTGACCTTGACACCCGCAAGTTAGCGAAACGACAAAGCAATACAAAACACCCTAAACTCTGACCAAAAGCTACAAAATTGCAATTATAGACTAATCAGACCTAGTAACACAGAATGCAATCTAAAAATTAATCTAAAGTGCTCAAAAACTGAAATTAGAACTTGGGGGTGCGGGGGTGCCCAAGTGGGCCTCCCACCGTTGGCCCTCGATTTTGGAGCCAATCCACCAAGGATGGGCCCAAAACCTTTTAGGATTGGGGGTCGGCGAATTGGTAGGTTCAGATGTCCATGCGTCGGATTTGAGTAAGGTTCGAGCTTCCAAAGGCCACCCAACAACCTCCCTTGCAAAAGAGATTGATGGATGTAGGAAGGTGAACAAAGGGGGATGCAAGTGAGTCTTCGATTCGACAACACTTCGTTGCTTGAACACTCCTTCCACTCTGCCTGTTTTGGGTGAGAAAAGTCCCACCTTTTATAGACCCAAGGGGTCTCTTTTGGGAGGGAAGCACAAAAGCCAAGTGTTGGCCATGGGCGCCATGTGGCAGTCTTGTCTTCCCATGAGGGAGGGGAGTCCTCAATTGACTTGAACTTTGATAAATGCTTCTTGTAACGAGTCCTCTAACGGCCCCTCTCGTCCACTTACACATGCGTGCAAGGTAGGAGCCCTTAACCGATCTGTTTCGGGCTGCCACTTGGCACCATTTGCCTTTTTGCCCGTTGCTTAGAATTCGTCCCACCCGGGGACGGATTCATAATTCGTCCCGGGGTGGGACGGATTCTATTTTGAATTCGTCCCCGGGTGAGACGAATACTCGGGCAAAGTGTCCAAGTGTGCCAAATTGCTCCTTGACCTCACAAAATTGCTATGAAAGTGGTTAAGACCATTGTTTAACCTCTGAGGGCTGCCCTGGGGGCTGTGTTTGCCAAAGCGATCAGTGTTTGCAGTCACATAATCGGATTGGTGCTGTTTTGGTGTCTACAATAGGTGGTGTAGTTAGGAAACCCTTGTTAGAGGTAATGGTCATGTCATACATGATTTGCATTAGTTTTTATTAGATCAAGTGTTAAATTTTTTAAGGAGTTAACGGTGATGTAAGATAGAATCATTCTCATATAGCTCTATTGACCTTCTAGAAAGTATCCTTTACGGTCCATGTTTAACCAATATTATAAATAAGGAAAAATCATGTTTATATATCTAATAGCATATCCAAGGACATAAGTGTGTAATTGGTTAAACATGTAGCAAACATCACTTATAGAGTAGGTTTTGAAGCAACTATTAAAATCAATGAAAATTTTAAATTTTGAATTGTAACCATCCAAATTATCATTGTTTGAGTATCTAAATTATAATTTTAACCATTATTTTTTATTTAAATAGATTAAAATTATAATTTAAGTTGTAATAAAAAAAATTAATTTTTTAATTGAAAGGAATACTTACCAAAAAACCTACCCAAAAAGAATCATTTGTTCAAAGAATAAACTACTCACATAAGTTTTACATGATCAAAAAAATTGAAACATAGAAAATAACATAAGTTTTATATAGCAAAAAAAAAATATTATACAACTCTAAATAGTTTAAGACCGAAAACCTTAAAAACCCATAAATAAAAATAATTGCCTTCTAACCAGATTATCATATGTCCAAATATCTAGGATCACAATATATTATTAAATATTTTAGCATTCCATATATGTGGCCAATTTGAATAAAAAAACATTCATATAAAATCACAATAATACAAAGTAAAATGGTCAGCATCATTCATGCAATAACATGAAGAAAAATAGTAGAATTTCTCAAATTGTATACAAACTTCTTTATTTGATACTTGAAATACATATATTCTTTGACACAATACATGGAGCTTTATCTCCATTATATAACCTTGGAAAGGTGAATATTCAATACATGACTATTGCACTCCTCACATATCTAAGAGATGCATCCTTTCGTATTCCACACATAAGACAAGCTCATGTCTTTTGGCTTCTCATGTTGCCACTTGTATACATGACTCTTGACTCTCTATTTGCACAATTTATTCTATGATACTTTGGACACTCCTACATCTATACACTTGCACACTCTATTGCATGAAATTTGGACACTTTCACACTCATCACACTTTCACACTCATCCATTGTTATACGACGTCTCTTTCCATTACAAGATGTTAATATTTTTCTAATTTTGTTTTTACTTTTCCAATTTACTAGACTTTTGGTATTATACACTTAGTATGGGTAGTTTGACATTAGTTGTACATGTTTTTCTAATATTTTTTATTAAAAATGGGTGGATAGAAAATCACATCCCAAATTTTATGTTAGGTGGAGTAATTAAATTAGAAATACTAAACAAAGTTAGATATAACAGATCAACTCTAAGCTATTTATGCAACAAGAGTTATAGAGGTAGTAGGAGGTTCTGGTTCATGATCCAAGGATCCTCCCTTTCTAAGAGGTCGATCTTGAGTGTTCGGTAGAAGATCCTAGCCTGAGTTGGCACCTTAGCTAGTTGGTTCATCTCCTTGGTTGTCTTTGGCATCCCTCCTCAAGGAGATGGTAAGGTTATGATGAGAAAACTTGTCATTGTTGTACCATCCTTAGTGTCCCCTATTATTGGACTAAGATAGACAAAGTAGGGAGCGATTCTAGTCTTAGATCTATGTTGAGGAATCTGATAGGGAGCTTGCAAAGGTTGACTATGGTGATTATGGAACCCACTCCTACATGGAGAAGAGGTTTGCAGGATATGAGCCACCATGCATTGGATATTAACCCAATGGTCCTTAATATTTTGTAATGAACCACCTCAAATGCCATCATATTTACTTGTACCTATAAGTGTTAAAGCACATTGGAATAAATTTTAGCTTTAGTAGTCAATGACAAATGAGTATCAATAGATACTTTGGAAAACTAGCTATATTTTTGTCTTTCTAGATATCAAATAAAATTTCCACTCTAAAAGTATGTTATAGTTGGGTGTATTTGGATGCCATGTTGGACTAGTCACTCAAAAGAATCATGTGCCAAGAGAAAGGATTGGGTCTAAAATTCTTGAAGAAAACATGAATCCATGTCCATATAGTTTGAGCTCTAGGAAAAAAATAAAATATAAGTTTGATATTTTCATGTTTCCCATAAAATAGACATCATGGATTGGTGACCACTAAATGATTCAGTTAGTCATGAAGGGGAGACCCTAATAAAGGATACACTAAAAAAATGGGTAAGCTTGGGTTCCATGATGGTAGACCATACAATTTGAAATATGTGTTGCCAAATTATATTGCCAAATTATAGCCTCCATATATCATTGAGATTTTGCACCACTAAGAAATAAGGTGAAAAATATTTGTATCATTTGTTGGGCTTGTACGTATAAAATGGAGTATTTAGGAACCATTTTGAGTTTGTACATAGGGTCAAGAGGCTCTAATAACAATTTCATGAAGCATTTATGGAGGAAAAAAGTCTACAATCACTTGGAAGGATTCCATATATTGATTAGCCAATTTGAATTTCTCTTTGGATTTAATCCAGGAAAGCTAATTTCATGTTATAGAAAGAGGTCTAAAACCACTTGAATTCCTCATTAAAATAATTTTAAATAATGAATCCATAGGACCTTGGCAAGGATCTGGTCTTACTGAGTGATTACCGAAAACCACCACAAATATTGTTTATTAACTAAAATTTCAATACTGAATCTATTCCCATTCAAAATTAGTCATGGTTTAATGGCTTCATAGGCTTTCTAGAATATTTTGGCCATAAATGTTCCTTGAATTTTTATAGGTACATTGAGAGTAAGGATGGCCTGAAGGATAATATTCTTCAAGGTTTGTCGACCATATGGAGTTCTTGAAGCAATTTAGTGACAAATAAAAAATATCTAGGTTCCATTACATTACAAGGCTTGGATACCCCATTTTCATAGAGGACAAGCCCTTAGTGATGGATTTCCAAGATTCCAAGATCTCTAGAGTCACATGGGAGACAACAAAATTCCTAGGAAACAATATGAAAGCCTCTTCCTTGTTTGGTGGAAGCCGATAAAAATGATCTAAGAAGTTGTTCAAGCTTATGGTAGGAATATTTTCAAACTTCTTGTATGAAGATTTGGAGGAAGCCCAAAAATAGAAGTAGCACACATGGGTTGTAGCAAAAACCTCGAAGCAAACCTAGAACTTATTTTATAAATATAATAGTTCTAAAATTTATTGTTGTAAATTCTCAACTCTAGCAATTACAAATTGCCAAAGAGCAAAAGATAGAGTAAAAGAAAAAGGGTATTGCAATAAAATTGTACCTTTCACCATGGTCAATCCATTTTTAATAAAATTGATTAAGCCAAAAGGGCTTGGAAGGGAAGGATTGATAATAACATTGTATTTTTTGCAATTGAATGTTGGATCCAGATGTTAGATAGAATGTGTTCACACATAGTAATTCACATTTGATGATAGTTGCTTCCTCTAGTAGAGTGAGGAAGAAGTCATCTAGGAAGTGGTCGTTAACTAGATATTGAGTAGTGTGAAGAAGGGAGATGTACTTAACCCAACCTTGATAAACTATGTTGATAAGTAAATACCCAAATTGCTCAGCAACCAACACATAAATTGCTAGATCAAATGGACAACCATATCAAATAGATCGAAATAGGCCAAAGAAGGAGGATTTTTTACCACTTATGGTCAAACAAGCAAAGACATCTACAAAAATCATCTTGATAGAGGAAATGAAGGATGATCCAAAGCCTATACATTGCAATGATGAAAGACAACTCAATATAATCATAAGCTTTGGAAAAATCAATTTTAATAAACACAACTTTCTACTAAGAGGTTTGAATCCATTCCATATATTCCCACGCATTAATTAATTTTATTTAGAATATGCCTACTTTTAATGAATCTATCTATTTAGGATGAACAATTAGCAAAAGTAGGTTTTGCAAATGGAGTGTCGAAGCCTTAGTGATGATTTTCTAAGAAATATTCAATAAAGTAATAGGCCTTCAATTGCATATTTCCTCTAGATCTCTAATTTTGGGTATGAATTTAATATTACCCTTATTTATGAGGTTGCCTAACGTATTGGTATGGAATGCTTCTAAATAGACTTCAGACAAATCCTAGCCAAAAATCTCCCATAAGGATATATAAAATTCATAGAGAAACCATGGAGAAGATGACCTTTCACTGTCCATGGAGAATATGATATTTCATTATTCATATTCAGTTGGTCACATAAGGTCCACTTTGAAGGAGAGAGCCTATAGGGGATCACATTTGTGCATTACTATAGATCCAAATCCCTCTCTAGTGAAGAAGGTTAGGTCTTAAAAAACTATTGATAATGCCAAGAAAAAAATTATAGAATATTAGGAAGTTTTCATAAAATAATTTGACCTTCCCTAATGCATTTAAACTATTGGAAGACCTGAGAAACTTCCAAGGCATGAAACAATTCTTTGGAAACTTGATTTGGGATCGTCGAGTTGTGTGATAATCAATGATCTTATTTTGTTAGTGAATATTGGCAACTCATAGTTGTAGATTGAGTGAGAATGACAAAGTTTCTAGCTTAGTTGTAGCTTAGTTCATATTCAGAGTGGTAGCACCATAGGATTGGTAGTGGAGAAGCACTAATCAAGAACCAGACTCACAAAGAAGAAAAACAGCTTTATTTTATTCAAAATACAGCAGAGATTTACAGTGACACAGAATATTACAGAAGTCATAGAGTTGCGCTTTTACAAAATTTTGGAACTCTTAAAATACAAAAATAGGTTGTCGTTCTCAAAATTTTCTAGCCCTTATGCATGCCTCTGTTCTCCTTTTTAAAGGTTCTCAGGTGATGCTTCATTTCCAGCTGGTGGTCCTTCGTTTCCTCTTCCAAAACCTTTCATTTCGTCTTCCCGCGTCGCTTCATCATCCAGTTATTCAACACGTCTCCTTTTCTGACTCTTCATATTCGGCTCGTATTTTGGCATGAAAATATGATAGGTCATGATATCGTGACATGTCATGATATCACGACCCTCCGTTTGTTGCATCGTCGACCCTGTAATTTGGTCGTGATATCACGACATCGCGATTTCGTGACCCTCCGTCTGCTGCGTCGTCGGCCTTGCATTTTGGTTGTGATATCATGAAGTCACGATTTTACGACGTTGCAATTTCGTGACCCTCCACCTGTTGCATCGCCTGCCCCGTTTTTGGTCGTGATATCGCGACATCACAAAATTACGACGTCATGATATCGCGACGTCGCAAAATTGCGACGTCGTGATATCGTGACATTGCAAAATTGTGACGTCACGATTTCACGACCCTTCTGCCTATTGCATCATTTGCCCTACTTTTGGTCATGATATCGTGATGTCACGATATCACGACATCATGATTTCGTGACCCTTTCGCCTATTGCATCACTTGCCCTACTTTTCGTCATGATATCGCGATGTCACGATTTTGTGACATGTCGCGAAATCATGACATGTCACGATTTCATGACCCTTTCACCTTTTGCATCGCTTGCCCCTCTTTTGGTCATGATATCGTGACATATCATGATTTCGTGACCCTTCGCCTACTGTAACTTCTGCCCTGTTGTTGGTCTTTGCAAAACACTTAGAAATTTTTTTGTTGAAGCAAGATTGCGCTGCTGCCACCGGATGCTCCTACATCAGACACCCGAGGTTGATGGAGAAGTGACCTTCACTTCTATGTTGTTCGGTCACCGTCTTCTACAACATCTCCAAACATGCACCTGCCTCTGCAACCCGCTTAAACCCCGTCTCCTGGTCAAAAAAAAATTTGCCTTCTACTAGACAGATTTTGGCACTGCTGCACACCTTCTCATCCACTGCCTGCAAGGGCTTCAACTTGTGTCGCACTCCATATTTTGTCAGGGAGTACGTATTTGCACGACCATCATGCACTGCACACCGATCAAACTGCCATGGCCTTCCCAGCAACAAATGGCAAGCATCCATGGGGAAAACATCACACAGGACCTCGTATTGGTACTTCCCAATATTGAACGTGACTAAGCATTGTTCAAGAACCCATGCTCTATGGTCCTCCCGCAACCATGCAATCCTATAGGGATGCGGGTGTCTCCTCCTCTCCAGTTGCAACTTAGTAACCATCTCTTTAGAGACTAAGTTATCAGTACTACCATTGTCTATAATAACATTATAGACTTTGCCTAAACTTTTGCACCTCATGCGAAACAGGCTTCTCCTTTGTTCTGGTTTCTCCTCCTCATTCAACAAGGCTCTCCTTGCAACCATGACTTCCCCTCTCTCTGCCTCCTCAGAGTGCTCCGATGCAACACCGTCATCAATGACTGCAGCTTGGGCAGGGCCCTCAGGCCTCATGTTCGCCCTCTCTTGGCGTTCAGGACACTCATACATCATATGTCCTACTTCCCCACACTGGAAATAGGTTCCACAAAACCTTCTGTCTCCATTTCCTCGACCAGGTCTACCTCTTCCTCTTGGGTAGTTATTCTAATTATGGTGTCTGTAATCATTATCTCCCTTCTGGTCCTGACTACTGCTAGCTTCAGCTTCCTTCTCATCTCGTCCTCTATCCATTTCTCCACTGGTTCTTCCACCACGACCTCTTCCTCTTTGTTTGCCTTCAAATCTTCGGTTTAGTTTCTCTTCAACCTTCAAGGCCAACTGATATGCATCTTCTATGGTGGTTATTCTGATCAGACTGAGTTCTTCCTAGATATTCATTCTCAATCTATTTATGTATCGGGCTACTTTCTCCTTATTAGCCCCTAAATGGCCAGTTTTGATGGAGATCTTGTAGAATTCTTCTGTGTATTCTTGGACAGACTTGCCTGACTGCCTCAAAATCTACATCCTCCTCAACAGGTCCAACTCATAATCTACAGGAATAAATTTTCTCTTCAGTTTCTCCACCATTCGGTCCCATCTGGTTATTTTCTCCTTTCCATTTTTATTTCTTTTGAGTTGTACTCCTTTCCACCATAAACTAGCATGGCCTTTCAATTTTGTTTTTGCAAATTTGATCCTATCAAGATCTGCAATCTCCTCATACTCAAAGTATTCCTCCATATCGTTGATCCAGTTAATCAACTCTTCTGGGTTGAGATTCCCAGAATATGTAGAGACATCAAACTTTGATCTCTTCCCGACCTGAGCTAGAGCTTTCAACAATCTAGATTCAAAAGGATCCAATGCTTCTTCATCATCTAATGGACCCTCAGTTTCCCAGGCTTCATTGTCACTCTGGTCTTCTCCCTTAGGTTCAGCCATTTTTTGCAATTCTTCTTGCAGGGCTTGCACTTGTCTCTGCAACGCTCTGAAATCTTCATCCTACGCCACATTTCTCCCGTAACCACGATTTCTTTTTGGATGCATACTGCTCACCTCTCTCGCAAATCTCAATTGGTCCTAGTGCAAACTGCCTCACGTTTGATGCTCTGTTTACACTACCCAAGCACTCTCATTCTCTCTTCTCAGAATCTTTCCACCTGTCTTGGTGCAAGCTACCTCACTTTCAATGGTCTACTTACACACTCAGGAACTCCCGCTCTGATACCACTTGATCGAGAACCAGACTCATAGAGAAGAAAAACAACTTTATTTTATTCAAAATAAAGTAGAGATTTACAGTGACACATAATATTATAGAAGTCGTAGAGAGTTGCGCTTTTACAATATTTCGAAACTCTTAAAATACAGAAATAGGTTGTCGTTCTCAAAATTTTCCAGCCCTTATGCATGCCTCTGTTCTCCTTTTTAAAGGTTCTTAGGTGACGCTTCATTTCCAGCTGGTGGTCCTTTGTTTCCTCTTTCAGAACCTTTCGTTTTGTCTTCCCGTGTCGCTTCATCGTCTAGGTATTCAACACGTCTCCCTTTTTTACTCTTCATCTTTGGCTCGTCTTTCAATGCAAAAATATGATAGGTCACGATATCGCAACATGTCACGATATCGTGACCATTCGTCTGCTGCGTCGTTGACCCTACAATTTGGTTGCGATATCGCGACATCGCGATTTCACGACATGTCACGAAATCATGACATGTCGTGATTTTGTGACCCTCCGTCTGCTGCATCGTCGGCCCTACATTTTGGTCGTGATATCACAATGTCATGATTTCGTGACCCTTCGCCTATTGCATCACCTGCCTTGCTTTTGGTCATGATATCACGACATTGCTATTTCGTGACCCTTCCGCCTATTGCATCGCTTGCCCTACTTTTGGTCACGATGTCATGATATCACGACGTCACGATTTTGTGACCCTTTCGCCTATTGCATCACTTGCCCTGCTTTTCATCATGATATCGCGACATCATGATTTTGTGACCCTTTCGCCTTTTACATCGCTTGCCCCTATTTTGGTCGTGATTTCGCAACCCTTCTCCTACTGCAACTTCTGCCCTGTTGTTGGTCTTTGCAAAATACTTAGAAATTTTTTTGTTGAAGCAAGATTGCGCTGCTGACACTGGATGCTCCTGCATCAAGCACCAACTAATGGACATAGATGCAAAGAAAATGTGATGTATATTTTATTACACTATTCCACCACTAGATCCAACCAATCTCATTATAAAGGTAAGGCTCAAGATTCTAGATGTGTTGGACATGGTCCAACATGGGTATATGTGCCAACAATGATGTGTTTATGAAAACTAAGAATTTTTATTCTTGGTGGTTCCACTTAACCATTCACTATGAATGTAAATGAGGGAGTGGTCAAAGAGGATAATATTCATATGGGCTCCATTAGCAAAGAGAAACAATTAGAGAAATAGAAAATGGACTGACCTATCAACATGGTTCTCTCAAGCCATTTAATATTTATTTTCGTGCTAGACTACATGTTATTCTACATGTACCAAATGGAATTAAAATGATTGTAGCTAGTATTAGGTTTAAAAAAACCTAACTTATTATGCATATAATACTATACAAACCTTTTGGTAAATGTCCATTGTATTAAGAAGTTGTTGCATTTGTTTGATGCACATTCAAATATATTAAATTATTTATACAATTCCTAAGATGTGGTAGGTGGTGCATCTGCAATCCAAAATTACATGTGAGATCATTTGATAGCATAATTGGAGGTATAATCATAAATAATTTAAAATTAATGATTATTAAGATTGAAAAGTAGCCATGAGGTATAGTAAGTTGGGTCACATTTATGGTCAATTAAATGTGGTCATCACCAAGTAGATATGAAGGTGAAAACTCTTGCACGTCCTAGATCATGATTGCTATGGAAGAAAACACAAGTCAGCCATATGTCATGACAAACTTTAGAGAAAAAAAATCCTAAGATATTTAATTATTGTTAACAAAGAATATTGAGATTGGAATACCTCTATCAAGTTTTCTGCATGATATACTTCCTTTAGAGTTTGTTAAATCCCTAACATTTCATGAAAGAGAATTCATGGAAGATGTTGATCTAGTGGTATATCCTTGCTATCGAGCTTAGCAAGAACTCCATAGTTACTTTGTGTCTACATAGACTTTTGTTTAGGCCTATAAATTCCCAACTATATAGTTGGTGTAAAATATCGGTGTTTGTCCAACATATGACCATTAGCTTCCTTCTTATGGCTTAGGTTGCACAAGGACTTATCATTCATTGGAAGAGACAAAAAAGGAGAATTTGTCTAAGTGAATGCCTAGGCAAATATTACACTAGAAACTCTAATGTAACAAGGCTTGTCTGCCTTTTTGAGATTATTTTTAGAAGAGGTGGTGGAGAAAATTCCTTCCCATTTCTATCTTACTTAGGATTTTATATGGAAACTTTGATGTAAGCCCTAGTAGATGTAGATCCCATGGAAACAATGTTGCAGTATTCCTTTGGTTGCTCACAGTTGTCCATCCCTTATCAGTAGACTGAGGGGTGGTTGTGTTATTACAATTTAAAACTAGTTTAGCTCTCTAGGTGGCTAGAGGATAATCCTTGATCTTGTGCTCAAAGGATTTACATTTGAAGCATGTATTAAGTATATTCAGGTATAAAACCTTTCATGATATGTACTAGATGTTAATATGGATATCAATGGTATCCTTGAGATCCTTGGAGATATCTATCTTAGCATAAACCCTTTTGTAAAGGTGAGCTACAAAGAATTCTTTTAGCTCAACACAAACACCATTACTAAGATAAGCCACAATGTAACTAAGTTAAGGCCATGAAGGTAAAAAAATTCTAGGGAACTCAACCTAAAGTAGGATTTATTTTATGCATTTAATAGAAACAATGAAATCTTATGTCCAAGGGGAAAATACAAGGAGAGAGTTATAGACATACCATGGGACATGCTAGTAAATAGCTTGTGCATGCTTTGGTTTAATCAAGCAAAAAATGAAAAACCCTTTGGTAATATTTTTAATGGATTCCAACAAAAACCCATGGGGGACATAGGAAAAATTTAACCAGCCCTTTAGAACACTTTCTAGTAGTATTTTTCCATAAAATATCTAACTACGATATAATTCTTAATCCACTTGAATGTAATTTCAAACTCAAGAATAGGGATAACAACATCAGGAGCAAAGACACCATTCATATATCTAACTATGATATAATTATTAAGCCACTTGTTTAGCTTATGAACTACTTCTAGTATGAAATTTCTTGATCACTTGAGAGGTACCATTTGCACATGCATTGATGCAAATGATACTATCATTAGTTGTTGAATCGTTAGGGTTGAGGCCCATAATAAGGAAACTACAAGGGAAATACCTAGAAGGGGGTCCACAAAAAAATGGGGGCTAATTTGTCTTATTGAAGAGTGGTGTGATAGGATGAGGCTAACCATGCAAACACTCAACAAATTTTTACTAGAGCTCTCCTAATGCAAATCTTAGATCTTCCTTGTTGAATGGTTAATTTTTCATGTACATATATTTATCAAGTTACTCTTTTATTTTCAACTTGATGTCCTTTTACTAGTATAATTATCCTTAGGAATGTGGAAGTTGGATTGATCCAATCAAGCTTAGAATTAGCATATGTCCCTTTTACCTCATTAAAACTAAAAATATGGATAAATTTTTAAACTATTTATGATCTTACATTGTTTATTAAATTACTTAATATCATTTATGCATATTATTATCTTAAAAAAACTATTATTAGATTTATTCATTTTAATTGAACAATATTATACATATAAAATAATGTGTAAATAGTTAAAATTATTTACTCTTTAAATTTTTAGTGTATAATCCATTATATAAGCAAACTAACTAAGTAAAGTAAAATTGATATTTTTCTAATTTCAAAGAATGTATACGATGACATTTATCATTTAAAAGAATATTCACACAAGTTTTTAAATAAATATCAAATTGCAAGTGTGGACTCAACTCATTTTTCATATCTTGTTAAAATTACTTTGATGTCTTTCACTTCAACTTCCTTACATCTATTCACAATATTTATGTCAACTATTCACCTTATACTCATTTTCTACCTCAAATGTAGTAAATATTTACATATCAATGAATTTTATCTTCATGTTCTTTTAATTTTGTTTTATAGGTATTGGAAGTTAATAGTGTTCTTTTAATTTTAATCTTATAGGTATTGGAGGTTAATGTTTTTTTAGTTTTTAAAATAAATTGTGTTATTTTTAGTGGATCATTTTATTAAAACAACAAAATATTATATTGTTGTAGAGATAATTTAATCGTGGTTAACTTATATTTTATCAAATATATTCTTTATTTTCTCTTTTTATTGATGAAAAATCTATTTACATTAAATTAAGATAACAAACTTTACAATAAAAAAATAGGTGGGTGGATTAACACACCCCATGGAGAATCAAACTAACCCTCATTGACAAGGGTTAGGAAACAAAGCCACCAACAAAACACAAGTTTACCAATCATCATTGATCAAAGAAAGCATATCAAATGGAATATTGTGCCATCCTACATAAACTGCTAGTGATTATGGGATGGGAATCCATCCCTCCACATTGTGATTCTCATTAAGGCCTTCAATACCCACATATCTCCAACCAAAAACTGGCCAAGGTGAAACTCTTTGAACATCATACCACCCCCAAACCTAACAGAACGAATAAGCAATGCCAACATTAGATCATTTCCTGGCTGGAAAGGGTTGGGACTAGTTCCTATCTGTGGGAGCACTTCTTGCATATGATGGAGCATAATAGTGAGAGTGGGATAAAAAAAGCTCCTGATAAAAGTGCTCTAGAGTATTTGGTTGACTGTACATGGATCATTGGCCTATTGCACTAGAAGAACATGTAGGTGATCTAGCTCCACAATTTTTTTATTGGCTTGAGTACATATCTGTAGCCACATGTCATTAAAAACTTCTAATTTTTTTGCATGAGAAAATGTGACATAAGGTGTATATTGTTTAAAAACAATTATGTTACAAGCCTTTCAAATATGAAATAGAAGACTAATCCTAAAAATCTACCACACCTCAAAACATGGGAGAGACAAAGTAAAAGAGTCCTCAAGAAGAGCTTGGGGCCAAAAACTCTTGTATTTATATATGGAAAAAAGAAAATAAATCAATCCCCAGATTGCCTAGATCTTCTACAGTGCCAAAATAAGTGAGTACAAGACTTGGGTACACCATAAAAAGAAAATTTAATATTAGGAGTTTCAAGGTACTTCAAATGTTCTCCCAAGGAGAGACCTTGACATAGCAAGCTCCACATAAAAAAATATTGCTTGGGCTCAACATAAGCAGCCCAAACATTCTAAAATCTAGAATTCCATCTAGTCCTTATAGAAAATAAGTTCCAATGCTTATTGAGCTTAGGAACCATAGGAATATGAGATAACCATTTATACCCCAAATAATCCATATAATTAAGCAAAGGAATGTCAGCATGTCATCTCCAGTCTAACCACCAAGGATGCAATGAGCACACACCAATATTATGCAATATAGAAAAAGGTGTGAGAGCAATAACAACATCATAAGTATATTTATTTGCACCATTCAACTTGAAGGTGTATTTGAACTCATTCCATGGGATCCAATCCTTGGTCTAGCGAGAAAAGAAATCAACTATTGTAACAATACCCTTTTTAAAAAATTGTTGAGCATGAATCCATTGCACCCAAGCTAAGGGAGAACCTTGATGAAGAAACATGGGGGACCACCCAATATTCAAATAATTTATGGGGACAACCAAATATTCAAAGAATTGATGGATAAGCCTCTATGAAAGTCATCTCCTTTCCAACAGATCTAAGGAGTGAGTTGTTGTCATGCTTTCCAGATATTATTAATAACAAAGGAACCAGGAATATTGATAAAAATTAAATAAACAATGAGAGATAAAATACAACCCTCTTCATGCTCTATGATTTAAGGGAAGACCAGAGAAAATTAAAATTTTAACCAAAAGTTTCCAAGATTCAGCTCCCTTCAAAGCCTTGTCCACCCACTAAGCACACAAAGTGATACCTTACCATCTATATTTCAGTAGACCCATTCCATTAGACTCTCTAGAAAGACAAAAAATATCCAAAGCTTCTTATAGCAAGCATGTGAATGAAATTAGCAAGAGGAGTAGTGAACATGAGTGGTAGCTAAAACTTTAGAGAAAATATTACATTTACCTACTAATGATAGATTTTTAGTAATCCAAAATTCAAGTATCTTTTCAACTCTTTGAAGAACATAATTCCAAAGGTGAGCAGGGAAGTCTTGAAAGGCAAAAATAATACCAAAAAACTTCAAAAATTCTCTAGGATGGATCCAATTCCAATGAAACCCTTAAAGCCAAGGTAGCATAGGCAAGGGAGACTATTTGAAGTAGAAGGTCTTCCTCCATTGTATACTAGAACTACAGGCTTTGCAAAAGGTGTTCAGATAATACAAAGCATTAGAAACAGATTGCTCATCTTCCCTTACAGTAAGAAAAGAGTCATCAATAAAGTGACCATTATTACGTTGTCCCTGATTATTCGAAAGAGAAATTCCTTTAATAAGACTTACAAAATCTTGAGTAGCTAAAAGATAGTCGAAGGGTTCAGTAGCAAGCACATATAAAGAGGGAGCAATAGGACACCCTTTCCGAATAGACCTAAAAAGACCCACTGCTTCATATTATGAAATATTTAGATTGAGAATAGCAATTATCTGAATGAAAATTGACAATTCTAAAGCTTTGAGCATAGCAAGAATGAATCTCAATTCAATACAGTCATAAGCTTTCTCAAAATCAAGCTTGATAAAAAGCATGTTCTAGTTTGACATTTGGACTCATTCCATGCCCTCCCAAACAATCAAAACATGAACGAGGATGTACCTCCCTTGAATAAATCCAATTTGTTCTAATATGACTAACAAAGGAAGAAGAGGCCTAAGATGAAGAGCCAAAGCTTTGCAAATTATCTTGTAACTAACATTCAACAAAGTAATAAGCCTCCAATTAGTGATAAACTTTGGGTCCCCTTGCTTGGGTATGAATTTGATATTGCCCTTGTTAATAATTGCTCCTAGAGAGCCTACTCGAAGAGCCTTCAGATAAAATTTATGCAAATCAAAACCAACTAAGTCCCAAAGATCTTTGTAAAACTCACAGGAAAAGCCATCTAGACCTAACACTTTATCATTTTCCATTTGAGACAATGCATCCTACATATCTTTAAGGGAGATAATTTTATCACACCCTGCTCTTTGAGGCTCCAAAACCTTAACTAGCACAACTACCATACAAGCTGCCAATGCTTGCTCTCACTCAAGGGAATAAGCTTGAGCAAAAAAATTTTTAGTATAGTTCTTTATAAAAGCATCAATCATATCAAGAAGAGCGGTAAGCCTTATTCCATTGTCTTGAATGGCCTTGAATTAAGTAGCTTGCCTGGGAGGGTGAAGCCTTTGAAAAAAATCTTTAGTGACCCTATCACCAACTTTAAGCCAATGAAGATGAGATTTAATTCGATTTTCCCAAGCCTCATAAAGTTCAAAAAGTTTTAGTTCATACCTCAGTTTGGCAACATGAGATTGAATTTTAGGATTAAAAAAACAAACCTCAAGACTGAGAGAAGCTTTGTAAAGCTCATCATGAAGCACAACATTGAAATATCTTTTGAATTGCACCACATTTTTCCTCCAAAGTGTGAAGTAAGATAGTTGTACAAAAAATGGTATCATTCCACCATTCTATCCAACCCAACTCTCCAGTAGTTCTAGGAACTAGATTTCGAACTCTACGGATATGACAAACCATGGAAGGATGCTGAAAAAAGGAAGTATTAAAAAAATGTGACTTGTAGTGTGTCTGAGGTAGGGATTTCATCAACACATTAAACATTATGGGTGAATGGTTGGAAGTAGTGATGTTAGGAATAGTTTCCACAAATGAAGTTGAAGCATTTATCCTATGAAAGAAAAACTACAAATGATCTGAAAGCAGGGCTTTGTCTAGCCTTCTCAGAATTCTTGCATAGATAACTTATAAATTGGACCATGAATACCATACATTTTCAAGAAAATCCTAGGGAGAAAAAAATAATTGGGGTCTGACAAACCCAATTTGTTTTTCATGAAGTACCAAATCTCTCTTTGCCTAGTAGCCCATCACATAGGAAGTTGTCATATCTTATCTCCAAGATTTTTAGTCATATTAAAATATCCATACCTAACCTAAAAATAGGTGGTAAAGAGAAAGCACACCACCTCTAGAGGCTACAATGCTATTGAGATTAATTGGAGGAATAAGCATTAATAATACCAAAATATAGCTCACCAACCTCAAGTAAAATCCAAACTACTTGATTGGAGGGTTTCACACCCCACGAGACCAAACTATCTTTCCACCTAGCTGCAAAAATAATGACACCTCCTCCTCTACCAAGGAAATTATTGATGGTATAAAAACTCTACATGGCTAAAGAAAAAGATAAGTACATTACAGAATAAAGTCAAAAATATAAATCTCTTGAAGACATAGAAAGTTAGGATTACCATAAAACTTGGAGCATAAAGCAATCTCATCTCAGATCAAGTATTTGTGGATTGGGTCTGTTAGCCCTCTGACATTCCATGATAACAAAATCATGGAAATCGATCAAGACTCATATGCCCTTCTACATCTTCAACGTCTTTGAGGTTTGAAAGGGAATCATAAATATTACTAAGAAAATGCTCTTGACCTGCTTTCCAAAACTCCATTTGATGCCTTTTGTCCTGGTGAACCAAGGATTCTCCCTAAGGTGGGCTATGGGATCTTCAACCATTGATAGAAGCTCATTCAGGTTCCATGAAGCTAGAGGAAGGTTAACCATTGACATGTAGAATTGGAGAATCTAAAGACTGTGTAGGAGCAAAATAAGTAACAATTTTGGTAAAGGAAGCACTACTCGGTGGTACATTAGCAACCATATATGAAGCCCCAACCTTGGGTGCCACCGTATGCGTGGTATGCTGCTCCATCACCACACCATACCCAATTGACACAAAAGACATAGGGGGTTGAGGTGAGCTATTGGGAGCAGTTTTAAGGTTTACCTTTTTACCATTCTTACCCTTCTTCTCAACTACCATATATTCATCTTGCCCCACTTTGGAAGCAGTGATAGAGCTATTACTAATAGAAGCTGCAACCATCTCCTTAGCTTTAATCTTGTTTGTCATTAAAGGATAATATTTTATCTTATGGGTAGCTTATTGGCAATCGTAACATTTTTTAGGCAGGTTTATGTAAAAAATACATTTCTTGAACCTATAGTCACCAACTTGGCTATCAAAAGTCTCCCAAAGGTCTTTAGAAATATTGACTTTGACACAAAAAAAATTTTAAGGGCGTGAGGCATAAAAATTATTAGTTTCACAATAGATAAATTCATCAATGGGGCCCATAAGATTTTGATAGTAATGCTAGAGTGGTAGAGGAAGACCAAGGAATTCAAACCAAACTGAAACCCGTAAGGAAACATCATTAGTGACCAAAAAATCCTTGGTCTAGGGCTGAAAAATCAATAAGGATCTACGAATGGAGCAAGACCCACGACTTAGGATTGCTTTAGTATGAGTAGGGTCAACAAAAAAAAATAAAAATAACCCTTTAGTGAGGTTCTGGATATCATCAACTTTGACACCATGCCAAGCTTGTTGAATTCAGTTTTGAAAGAGGGTTTTGTCAGGGATGCGACCTATAAAATACACAAATGGATCTTCAAGACCAAATTCAATGCTTATGGAAGCATTGAAAGACACAAAGAAAGATTGGTAGCAAAAGTATTTACACAGAAGTATGGTATTGGTTATGAAGAGACATTCGTTCATGTAACTTAATAGGAGACCATCATAACAGTTCTTGCTTTAGCTTCTCACAAGGTTTGGAAAATCCAACAACCAACGTATGGCTTTCCAACCAAGAACAAGTAGTATTAAACTCACTCAATGGGGTAACCACATTCAGATGAGAATGATGCTCCCTTATGTAGCTTTTTTTACTATAGCTTCAACATATTTTCTATGGCTTGTTCACCTTTGGTATCATTGCTCCCTTATGTAGCTTCAACATAACTTGGAGCTGTCGATTGAGCTCTATCCATATAAAAGAGGTTCAATCCACTAAACTATGGAGTAAAGTCAACAACAATAGTAAAAACATGCCTTAAGAGGCATCATGCACACACTTCAAAGTGGAGATGCAGTATGGCACAAAGAGCCAAAAACCCTAATGCATGCAACCTATGTGACATAGAGAAGTTGTGTCGATTGTGGTCCAAAGAGATCTCCATCTTTATTTACTCTTTTTAATTAAAGATATATCTCATTTTCTTTGAACAACTATGTTTCCAAAGTAAGTTCCATTAAATCATTTTTATTAAGAGAGAAAATCTCACTTGAATAATTACTTTTTAAAATTTGAACTTGATCAAAACTTTAAATTATCTACCACCGAATTTTTCTCTCCATAAATTTTATGACATTTTCAATTTCTAAAAATATTATCTCGAGTTGGAGAGCAAGTGGGTAGTTAAAACTCTTCAGTTGAAATCGAGAGACCCAGGTTCAAATCTCTCCCCTTACATATTTTGGATATGCTATGTAATGGTTATATCATGACCACATAATAAATATTTACCCCCTTTTGAAAATATTATCTCAAATAATAATTGTTGTTGAACAAAAAATTAAGTTATTCTCTATTCAATCCTCACATATATTTTTATTGATAATATAAATAATTTATGAATACTTTTTGAAAACTATTTTTTTCCTTTTTGGATAATAATTTTGATTATTATAACTAACCTCTTCATAATCGTTAATTGAATTGAAGTTATATATAATTTTATACAAGTGAGAAAATTTTACCTTCATTGAAAAAATAATTCTTCTACCAACTTTTTCTATATTCCTTTTAAAAGCTCCCTCAAAATAAATTTTAAGAAAATAATAAAAAAATTAAATTGTTATTATTACTTTGTTATAATAATTTTTTTTTCGGGTTTATGTTTAGTTTAAGAAATTTCTATATCATAACCTCAATTAACAAGAGTTGTATTTTCTATTTAATTTGTTTTTTTTTGTACTATTAAAAAATGAGGGTTTTAAGGGGGTCCCACAACCACTACAAAGAAAGTCACGAGGGCAACAAAAACTAAACCAACCTCGAAAAAAACCAGAGGCAAACAAGACAGAAGACAGAAACCCAACCACAAGGCCTCAAAGAAGGGAGAACTGAGATAGTTCTACACTAGCTTATGAACACCTTGAGTTACATTTGTTGCCAAGCTAGAAATATTTTTAGTTAAGTCAAGGGTACATTTCAGCGCACTCCAAATTTTATGCTAGTTAATATCAATGAGCTTTAAATCTCGGAGAACCATATATTTAAAATTCTTAGAAGCACCCGAAGAATAGAAATCCTCCACAAACTTCTCCCGGGGAAGATACCTCAGTAGAACATCAATATTCGAGTGGGTCATAGTAATGGGGGAGTCACCATCCTCCAATTTGCTACGAAGCCATTTAGACTTACGACGCTCCGTAGAAGCGACACCAACCGACTTCAAATCTGAAACACCAAGATCTTCCACACAAACCTTAGGGGCCAAAACGAAATTAAGTGTGACCCAACGAGTGGGTCTCATTCACCTTCGGGTGTCTCGACCCCAAACTCCTTTAGAAGAGACCAAAATATTTTTGGAAATTTGCTTCGGGCCAACACCAAAGGTGAAAGAGAGAGTGTCCACACTTTCATCAGTATCAAAACCAAAGGCTAAATGAGAGCCGCCAACACCAAAGGTGAAAGAGAGAGTGTCCACACTTTCATCAGTATCAAAACCAGAGGCTAAACGAGAGCCACCGCCAACAAATGGGGAATCCACATTGCCCCAAAGGAACAAAAGGATTTGCAAAAGACTTCAACAAATCATTAGCATCAAGGTCGCGCTCCAAAGCAACCTGTTCGAAAACCAACAAATCCAGGCCTTGGTGGATAGGGGCTTAACCATGACCAACTTTGACATTAAAGAAGGACTTTTGCATAGAATGAAATATAAATAAAGGAATGTTCATACAGACTTTACATCTAAGGTGATTTAAAAACATTGCATGAAAAATCCTTAAGATTTCTTAGGAAGGGTCAAGGGTAAAATAATCCATAATAATCCTCATGTTCCAGGGAGGATAAAGGGCCGCAACATTGAAACCATTCTAAACACGCGTCAAAAATTCCTCCTTGTCCAGAAAAAGAGTGATTTCTTGCAGCAAAGAATACCTTTCATGGTTATGAAAGGCACCATCCAAATCCAGACCAGTGGTTCTACTGATAAGATCCGTCGTTACTTGAAAATACCAGGAGCCAATGCTGACCCAACCATCATTCCAAGATGAAACCATCCAATTAGTAAGCAACGGGCTATGCCCATGGAATTTAAGAATACAATCTAGAAGACCTCCATCAGCTAAAATAGACTTAACCTCTTCATCAAAAGAAATCGACGAAGGTTCCAAACGAGGTTTACATAATTTAGGCTTAGCACGATAAATCGTAGATTTCTCCATACTTACGCTAAACTTACAAAGAACAGACTCAGACCATGCAAAAAAACCTAGATCAAGGCACTTCGAGTGACCAAACAACCCCAACAATGAACAAATAAAGGCATAAGAACGTCTACATACATGAACCTCTACATATAAGTCAACCACCAAGCGGAGAAAAAAGGTACAACAGACCCACTCAAGGAACAACGAGACACACCGGCCACCAAGCGGAGAAAAAGGGCACAACAGGTCCACTCAAGGAACAATGAGACATACTGGGAAGGGACATCATCGTCAAATTCCACTCCTTCACACAAAACATGAATACCTTCATCCCAAACAAGACAATAAAATAACTCACGAAGGCCTCCAACGAAATCTGAATGGCAACAACGTCAAACTTCTTCTCACAAAACATTTTCTATTTAATTTGTTATTACAACTTAAAATTTAAAATTATAAACTTCTTTAAAAGTGTTACTATATAATAAAAAATATTATAATCCTTTACACTTTTTATCACTCGCGCTTAAAATAAAAAGTACAGTTGTCTTCCGAAGGAAACAAGATTTGATTATTATTTTTATTTTTTTTCTTCTGACTTGTTTGGTGCAATAAATAACTGTGCTAGATATTTAGTACCGAGGTGCCGACATCCAGAATTATTGTGTTCACACGCGTATTGTCAACCAGAAATGAGCCTACAAAGAATTATAATTCATCCCATCCTCCGCATTTGCTTTTCCTGCTCTAGTAATCGTCTTTTGATTAAATGTCACTACGCTCTCCTAAATAGTAACGGACGATGAAGACGCCTTCTATTTTATATTCATGCTTTGCAATTGCAGACTAGTTTACTAATTTATTATAATTTTTCAAATATTTGTTAATGAATCAAAATTATTAGGAAACAATCAATTTAAATACCAAAACATCAAAAATGCTATTGTGAATATTGTCACACCATAGGAAATATGATTTTGAAATTTCATTCAAAAATAAGTTAAATTCATGAAAGAATGTGAATAAATATTAAAAAAAATAAATATTATCGTGTATAAATATGTATTAAAAAGAAAATATTGTCGGTACATGACAAAACTATACGGTGAACTAAGCCGAATAATCTTTGAATGGCATGGCTACAAAGTATCCATTGTACATAGCATCACTATGGTCCACTATAAACTTATCAGTGGTCGCATATAGTCGGATGCCATTGCCGAAGAATGGTGACACATTGAGAGAACAAACAAAATAATTGTATGCCACATTAGAAGTATACAGTACAGGTCTGTCTATAATAAAGTGCATAGCCTTACGTATATACATTTATATTACAGTAGTATGTTTTTAGGTTTTTACAAAATTTATGTTTAAGTTTTAGTAGAAGGAGATATTTTTTTTTTCTGTAAAAACAATGTTTTTAAAGATAGGTTAGTTGGTAGCATTTCTGGCAGTGAACTGCCCCATTTTAATTCTTTAATGTAAGAACTTTTTTATTTCTGTCTTTACCCAACAAACTAAAAATTATTAAAGTTCTCTACACAAACTTTATTAAATATGTTTACCAATAAACTACCCAATTTAATCCCGCCATATAAAATCCCTTAAACTTTATTAAATATGTTTACCAATTGACTACCCCAATTAACTCCCTACCATATAAAATCTATTTTAAAGATGCATCATACCACTCACATAGTCGGCTTCAAAAACATTAGGTCCACAATTTAGACCCAATTCAATAATCGAATTGACTCGTAGTCTAAGGCGCCGGCCCAAATTAAATATAAACGCTATTAGGGACTTACGTCCACAAATTAGACCTGATTCAATAATTGAATCGGATTGACTTCTAGTCTAGTCTAGGGCGCCGGCCGAAATTAAATACAAACGCTATTACGGACTTCTCTGCCAAACTAAAGTTTCGATCTCATCTTGAGTTATGTACAACTGAGCTTCCAAATACAGTGTAAGAACGTACGAATTACTGTCGACTGCCTACTCCCCAACCACTTCCCTTGTCTTCCTTTTTCAATGTTTTTCAAATCACCGTCCCCTTCCATTTATAAATCCATCCTCTTTCGAACGATATCAAATAATATTCATATGGTATTTGTGAAGTTTTAATTTTTATTTTTCACCGTCTGGAGCGGGAGCGTAAAGCGAAGAGGGCCCAAAGTCGGGCTGCGCAGTTTGGCTGAGGCGTGAAATCAGGATTAATATTTCTAACACCCTCCTTTAAGCCTGATTTCACGAGCACTTTGACTCCAAGTTGCTCACGCAATCTGCTGAATTCTTCCTCCTTCAAAGGCTTCGTGAAAATATCTGCCAACTGTTCCTTGGATCTGCAAAATTGCAGTTGAATTTCTCCGGACTTCACCAACTCTCTGATGAAGTGATAACGAATATCGATGTGCTTCGTCCGACCATAGAAACACATGATCCTTTGATAGTGCAATGACCGAATTGTTATCACAAAAAATTGTTGTCGCGCCTTCCGGAGGATAGTTCAGTTCACTCAGAACTCTTCGCAGCCAAACTGCCTGGCATGCGGCTGACGTGGCGGCGACATATTCTCGCTTCGGTCGTGGACAAGGCAATGATTGGTCACTTCTTGGACTCCCATGACATAGCTCTCGATCCGAGATGGAAAGCATACCCGGAGGTGCTCTTCCAGTCATCGGTGCTGCCAGCCCTAGTCACTATCTGTGAAGCCCACCAATTCCAACTGGTCCTGTCTGGCATAAAATAGGCCATTGTTTCATGTCCCGTTGACATAGCGCAAGATCCTCTTGCCTTCTTGCCAGTGCGTGTCCTTCGGAGTCTCCATGAAACGGCTGATCAGACTAACTTCGAACATTAGATCTGGCTGAGTTGCAGTCAAATACATCAAACTGCCAACTAGCATTTTGAACAATGTTGGATCTACATTCCTCCCTGAATCCAACTTGCTTAGCTTCAAACCTGTGGCTACAAGTGTGATGGCAGGTTTGTTGTCCTCCATCTTGAACCGCTTCAGGACATCCTTCACATACTTACCCTGAGAAATGAAGATGCCATCTGTCGATTGGTCAAATTCAATGCCAAGAAAATACTTCATCGACCCTAAGTCCGTCATCTCGAACTCCTTCTTCATGGCTGTTCCGAATTGGGCAAACAGTGTTGTGTTGTTTCCAGTGTAAATTAAATCGTCCACATACATGCAGACGATTATGAGCTCACCTACATCATTTGTCTTCATGTACAAGGTGCACTCATATGGGCATTTTACAAACCCATTTTCCTAAAAATAATTGTCAATCCAGCTGTACCAAGCTCGGGGCGCCTGCTTCAAACCATACAGGGCCTTCTTCAGCTTTAGGACTTTGTCCTCCTGGCCTTCAATTTTGTAACCTAGTGGTTGGTCTATGTAGACCTCTTCCTCCAACACTCCGTTGAGGAAGGCTGACTTGACATCCATCTGGTACATCTTCCAACCCTGTTGGGCTGCCAATGCCAGGATCATCCTGACTGTGTCAAGTCGGGCTATAGGCGCATAAACCTCATGGTAATCGATGCTTGACTTTTGCTTGTAGCCCTTTACCACCAGTTTGGCCTTATGCTTGTCAACGTCTCCTTGGGCGTTGAACTTTGTCTTATACACCCACTTGACCCCAATGGTCTTCTTCCCTACTGGAAGATCTGTCAGTTGCCATGTATCATTCTTTTCAATGACTTTAATCTCCTCATCCATCGCCTACATCCACTTTTGATTCTGACTTGCGTCTTCAAACTCTATTGGATCAACTTCAGCAAATAATGCAAAGTCAGAGTACTCTTCATCTATGTGGGTTGGGGTTGCCTCATAGATTTCTTGCAAGCTCCTTGTCTTCGCTAGCGTCACTAGGTTATGGATTCTACTTGCACATGGAGGTGACTGAGATAGAGTGGCTGTGCTACTATTGGCACTGTTGCTGCTGTTGGAGGTTGTAGGTGGCTGCACACTTCCTTCTTCCAAGTCAACATACTCTACTATTGTTGGCTTTGACCAGCCAGTCTTCGACTTCCAGTTCTAGGCTTCACCTTCAAGAAACTTCACATCATGGCTGATGATGAGCTTCTTCGTCACAGGGTTGTACAACTTGTATGCCTTCGCCTGCTCACTATACCCTATGAAAATGCACTTCTCAGCTCTATCATCCAACTTCTATCGTTTCTCTTCTGGAACATGTGCATATGCAATGCACCCGAACACACGCAAGTGAGCCACACTTGCCTTCACACCGCTCTAGGCCTCCTAAGGGATTTTGTTCTTCATGCTTTTGGTGGGACATTTGTTCAGCAGGTAGACTGCACATGTTACAGCTTCTGCCCAAAATTCATGTGGTAATCCCTTCACCTTCATCATGCTTCATGTCATCTCCATGATGGGCTAGTTCTTCCTCTCAACTACGTCGTTCTGCTATGGTGTGTATCTGGTAATGATCTGCCTTTGAATTTCGTGCTGCTTACAGTAGTTATGGAATTCGTTGGAGATATATTCACATCTGCCATCTACCCTGAGAGTCTTGATTTGATATCTACTCTATTTCTCCACCAGAGCCTTAAACTCCTTGAATCTGGCAAATGCTTCTGACTTCAGCTTGATGGCATAGATCCAAGTCTTCCAGTTGAAGTCATCTATGAATGGTAAGAAGTATTTGTTAGCAAAAAACATGTTGGTTTGCATCGAACCACAAATATCTGAGTGCACCAGCTCCAGTGGTTGTGATGCTCTCCAATACTGACCAGAAGGGAATGAATCCCTATGTTGTTTGTCGACTAAGTAGCCCTCACAAACTTGATTTTGTTGCTCTATCAAGGGTAAACCCTTCACCATCTACTTCTTGTGTAGTTGATTCAGGCCACTAAAGTTTAGGTGACCAAATCTGAGATGCCACAGATAGGTAGCATCTTTCACAATTGCACTCAGAGACATCAATGATTCATTCTGAATCTGTAGCAAAAACATTTTATTCTTCATCATGGACATGGTAGCAATCTGCCCATGCGACTTGTCTTTGATGATGCAAGCTCTATCTTTGAACTGGATTGTATGTCCCTTCTGCACGAGCTATCCAATGCTCAACAGGTTGTGCTTTAGGCCAGGCACATAGTAGACATCACAGATCTTCTTTCGTTCGTCGTGCCTAGTGCGGATGAGAATCTTTCCTTTTACCATTACGAAAACCTTGTTGTTGTTCCCCATATTCACCTTAGACTGGACTGTTTCATCTAGTTGGGAGAACATCTTCTTGTTCCCCGTCATGTGGTTGTTGCACCCGCTGTCTAAATACCAGACATTCTTCTGACAATCCTCCTTAATGTTGCATGTCAACAACACGTTTCCTCCTGTCGCATATTCGGTTTCATCCGTGTAATGGGCTTGTTGCTAGTTTTCCTTGGCCATTCATTTTCTGCACTATGAGATGTAATGGCCAAAATTCTTGCAGAAATAGCACTGCACCTTTGACATGTCCTTCTTCTGACCAGATCTAGCTTGTTGATTTTTTGAACTGCCTCTTCCACCTTGCTGATGGAAATTACAGTTGGTCTCTCATTCGCTAGGGTTTGACCGTCCTCCTTGCTTGTTTCCTTTCCCACGCATGCCTCTGCCTGTTGCTCCATGAGAACTAGAGGCGCCATGGTGGGAATCTTGTCTGTCGCTGTCTCGAAATGAGACCTAAGCTTTGAATACTTACTCCAAAGAGGTCTGAGACAAACGGCTCAACCTCTGTTCATGTGTCTACAATGAACCCATGAGCTCGTCTGTTAAGAGGGTTGTCAGATCCATCGACTCTTTGATTGCTATCACAACCGAGTCAAACTTGGCAGGCAGACTTTTAAGAATTTTCTCCACGATTCTCTAGCTCTGCACAATTTCTCCATTCAACCACATCTGGTTGATAATGTCCGTCGTCCGGGTGAAGAAATCACTCATGGACTCGACCTCACTCATCTGCATATTTTCAAACTCCCTCCTGAGCATCTGCAACTTCACCAACTTTACCTTATTGGTGCCCTGGTACAAGCTGACCAGAATCTCCCAGGCCTGCTTTGCCTTGGTGGCTGATGCGATCCGTGGGAAGATGGACTCCTCAACCGCTTGCATGATATAGAAGATGGCCTTCTAGTCCTTCTTCATGTTCTCTTTCAACAAGTCCTTGTCTGCTTGAGAGAGGGCAGCCAATGCTGCTGCATCTGCTGGTTCTGGGTAGCCGTTCTCGACTAACTCCTACAGCTCCTGAGATCCGAATAGGATATTCATCTGGATGCTCCAGTAATCGTAATTCTTCCCGTTGAAGCGTGGGATCTGCAACTGCAAGTGGTTGCTACTGGAAGCCATTCTACTTCGGTCTCTGCGTCAAGGGATCAGTGGCTCTGATATCAATTTGAAGTTTTAATTTTTATTTTTCACCGTCTGGAGCGAGAGCGCAAAGCGAAGGGAGGGCCCGAAGTCGGGCTGCGCAGTTTGACGGAGGAATGAAATCAGGATTAATATTTCTAACAATTTGTTTGTATATGAAGCAGCGTATAGTCAAACACACCCCTAATAATTGTAATTATGGATTAGTTTTTGTTTGAGAGTTGTGGGCTTGTTATAATAGATAATAATTCTAAGGGTTGCTTAAAAAATGAAAATACTATAATATGTCAATATATTTCTCAATGGGCTGCCACACGTTTTAGCCACATATTTTGATTTGTAGTCAGTTTGCCCGGATGACAATGCCCATAGAGAAGATAGAGATAGAGTACAGAGAACGAATTGTAAAGCTTGAGAGAATCTGACTGGTAAGTACAGAGATAATATTTGGAAAACATCACACGACAAAGCTTAGAAGATTTTTATTTTAAAAATAAAAAGTTAGTCATCTTGAAACTATTGATATTTAAAGTTTTAAGACACAAATTGGTGACAGATGGAGATTTAGTATGGGTACTGGAATCTTAAAAGGATTATAAGAACTCGACGAGACTCATTGCCAAACAAATCGGGGCCCATCTTGGCCATGGTCATCTCGTCACGGGTCGTATACTCCTAGTCAATTGAACACACATTAGACAATTTATCTTGTTCCTTGTACTCGTTCTGATTTTGAAGGGTTGTACGACTAAAGCTACATGGAACGTTGTAAAATTACTTGGTGAGTATTTTTCTAACTTTTATACCAATCGATCCTAAGGTTCCCCGTTACCAAGGGTGTTCGTGTTTTAATGCACAAGTTGAATGAAAGATAAATGAAAAATGAGCTTGATAAGCCTAATCAGCTGTCTTTATGTTTATTTTTTAATTGTTATAACAAAGTTCACAAGCTTTTTAAGAGCTTTTTAGGCGAGACAATGACTGAAGTATAAAAAGTTCACAAGCTTTTTAAGCGAGACAATGACTGAAGTATAAACAGTTATTATGAGAGTGTTTATTACGAGTATTTTTAAATAAAGATAAGAGGTTTAAATTACTTTATTTTTATTTTATTTTTTTAAATAATTTAAATAAATCACTTAACTTTAAGTGGATAGATAATTACTATTGGGTGGAGATCTCTCCTGCTTAAGTGTCTTCGTGACTAATAAAGTGGAGATCTCTCCTGCTTAAGTGTCTTCGTGACTAATAAAGTGATAGTGCTAGTCTTGAGGATTGGTATTGTAGTTTGTAGAGTGGAACCTATACGTCCATGCACCCTTGTGATTTTATAAGGTGTTTGTTTGACAGATTGAAACTTTTGCTTGTGGTGTGTAGCTTATCTTGCTGCTATAGCTTGTACAAATTTTAATAGATGATATGTATATATAATTATTCAATAAAAAATTATATTTAAATATATTTTTTCTTTGGCTTGTGGTGTAGCTTTTCATTTAGCATGTGCTATCTTGCTGCTTGTACAAATTTTATCAGATTATATGCATATATAATTATTCAATAAAAGATTATATTTAAATATATAAAAATAAATTAACTAAAAAAAAATATTAATTTAATAACTAATAAAAATAGATTTTATTTTTTTATTAAGTTTTAAAAATAAATTTATAATTTTTATTATTTATATTAATTTATATTATATTTTTGTATTTTATAATTTATTTAATTTTGAAAAAAATTGTTGTATGTTATATATAAGTTATCTTATTAATTTATAATTGAAGTTTGAACTTTTATAACCTTTATTTTTTAAAATTTTGAAAAGAGAAATAGGAACCACCTCTACATCAATAAAAAATATCAATTAAGAGTCACATAATGATTACATTTTTCGAAAATATTATGGCTATTTTTTTTACACATATTGTAATATTAATTATTGTTCAATTAACTAATGACATGAATTTTGTACAAGAAATCATGAATTAAATGAAATATAGGAATTACATAAAGACAACATGAATTCAAATTATTGTATTAAGTTGTTTTCACATTAAATAATTTATTTTAATGTATTGGTGTAATTAGTGGGTGAGCACATGTAATTGGGTCCTAATTTTGGGTCATTTTTATTTATGGCATGTTGATGAGTTTGAATGTGCTAATATGAACAAAAACCATCCAACCAAATAAGTATGATAAAATTTTATCTACTTAGAAGGATTTCAATAAAAAGGATCTGACTAAGATAATGTGACATCCTTTGATCTAATTAGAAAATTCTTGATTGTACCCAAATTAGAATGTTCTTGACTAAACCTGCAAACAAAAATAAATCTACCTCTTTGCCCTTCTTCCATCCCACTATGCACACAATATAGAAATCTTAGCAAACCCACTATGCGCACTGTTTAACAAACTTAAAAAATGCACTATGCACACAATTTATCAAATTGAGCAAACTATTACATAAAAATATACAAATAAATCATCCATCACCTTCCCTATTAACATCACCATCATAGAGGGAGTCCGATAGTAATTTATTTCTCAAAAATATATGTTCTACATCTACTCTCCTTTCCTATTAGCACGGTGATCATAAAGGAAGTCCAATAGAAAATTATTTAACAAAAGATATGTATAACATTTACTCAGTGTATTTTTTATTAAACTATAATTTTTATTACATTCAAATGGGTTTTCGTACTGAAGAGTTTTATTTTATTTTATTTATTTATTAGATTCAAAAATTGAGGGTACATAGTCTAGGCACTCTGATTCCTAGGAGGCTCAAAAAAAAGATCTCAAAAAATTTAAATTGCTTTCAACCTTGATGGCTATCAAAATTTCCCTAGCCTTAAAATCACCACAGAATAAAAATTCAACAATGGTTTGCATAGCATAAAAACTATGAAAAATAATTTTAAAAACAAACATACTTCATGCCTAGAGCTTCATATTTGGATTATAAACCTGCTATACCATACGTTCTAGAAACATAAAGGGATCCACTCCCCTACTAGATGAATACTTATCACTTGAAATTATTTTACATGTTAAATCCCACCGAGTTAGGACACCATCATTTCCACCTAACCAAATACCCCACATAATATATCATTTTGTGTCTATTATATTCCTATTTTAACAATTTTACATAGTTTACCTAGCCTTAGAAGATACTTTTGGTGAAAAGTGACTACCCCCAAATCCACCTCTCTTTTCTTTTGATACCAACCATTATTTTAATCAATAGAGAATATATTTATTACCACATTGGACCTAAATTACACAAGATCAAAGCTAGTTCAAGTCATACAATAATAAGAGAGACTTTATAGCTTCTATAAAAATAGATTTTGCATGGTATATGAGTGTAAACTATATGGTTTGAGAGTCAATTCTAGTCATATTCAGTAAATATAAATTTATAATAAAATAAAAATGAATGAAAAAATATACTAATCAAATATGTAGGGAATTGCATGAAGAATAGACAATATCATATTTAAGGATATCGGGATCCCTATGTGTGAACGACATATTTGGCAAGCGGCTATGCGAGGGTTTCATCTGGGTTGAGTGCAAGCAGCTCCGGAGGTTGGTTTTTAGGGCCTTCGGGCCCTAGCGGCCAATATTTTTGTGGTTTATTCTCAATATTTTAGCAGGAAATGTTGCAGGGGATACAAGATGGGTTAGAAATTTGTCTTTCAACAGATCATACTATGAACTTGAGTGACAACGGCTTCCAATTTGCTGCACAAAAGAAAAGTGAAAACCATACCTTTCCATGACGTCTAGGGCAAGGATTAAAGAGATCACGAAACAAGTTTCAAGTAGTTGATCAAAAAATGGCTCATATCTCAAGTGAATCTGGTGCTAAGGTGCACCCACAAAATAATTCTACTGTGAAAACCCCTATCAAGGGTAAGAATTTTGAAGACTCGGTCCCAAAAATGAATTTTAGGGATGCCCTTCATGGTGGACAGCCTCAGCCCAATGCTAATATCAATATTAGGGCTTCCCATAAACCTCTAAGAATGCCTAAGATTGATCCCAGGAAAACAAAGTCAGGATGTCTTAAAGCAGTTGATGGAACTCCTATTGTTAAGCTTGATATGGGTAACATTCAGTTCGGCATTGAAGATTTGGAAAAAAGAGGACTAATTTGTCGGTTCGTGGGTTTTCATCCGAGTCTATCTACTTTCAAAGTCTGGGCTACAAAAAGCTGGAAAACTAAAGGTGAGTTACAAATCTCTATTTATCCAAATGGTTATTTTCTTGTTTTATTTGCTAATAATGAAGATAGAGAGAAAACTTTTCAAGGGGTCCTTGGTTTTTTGGAAGGGCAGGGCTTTTCATGAAGCCCTGGCATACTAAATTTAAAGTCGAAGAAGAGATGCCTTCTATTGCTCCCGTGTGGGTTAGACTCTTTGGCCTCCCTATTGAATTTTGGAATCCTACTATTTTTTCTTCAATTGGAAACTCTTTAGGAACTTTTATGATGACTGCTTATTGTACTCAAAATTTTGAACATATTATTTATGCTCGGATTTGTGTTTTAATGGATTTTGACAAACCCCTACCTAAAAATATCACATTACAATTTGGGGAAGACACTTGGGAGCAAGTAGTGGACTATGAGAACATTCCTTTTCATTGTAGAATTTGCCATGAATATGGTCATTTGGCCGATGCTTGCCCAAATAAAATTCCTGATCAAAAGAAAGAAGATATAAACTTAGCAGGTTTCCAAATACCTAAGAAGAAGAACACTCGAAAAAACTAGTTATGAAGGATCAATCAAAGTCATCTGCTAATATGTTTGAAATCCTTTCCACAAATGATGTCCCAAGTGAGGAAGAGGAAATAATGGAAACTAAAATCTTAGAAACACAATTTAAATATGAAGGGAAGAACTCAGAGACAAACCAACAAATCAAAGGTTTTCAATAGAGAAAAAAAAGGAGAAAATTTACACAAGAAAAACAATATTTCAAATGTCAAAACTTCAAATAATGCAGGTCCCAATATAGACTCTATTGAACCATCTAGTAAAATTTTGGCCGTGTACGAGCATTCTTCAAGGTTAGAAGCCATCTCAGATTCAATTGGAATAAGTCAAGAAATAGGGAAAAAAAATTGAAGATGGATTCTAATCAAAAAGTAGGTCGCAAGACCAATCAATATCATATGGTAAAGGAAGGTGAAAAGCTTGTAGAGGAAGGTAAGATTAATGCCCTTCCCAAATTTTTTAGCCCTGGTATTAATGAAGATCATCACTTGGAATATTAGAGGACTCAAAGGGAGTCTTTCAAAACAAAATGAAATTAGAAGAATGATTCGGGTAAATCATCCACATCTTGTTTTCCTTCAAGAAACTAAGATGTCAATGGAGGATATGGACTTAACTGCCGATAAAATTTGGCCGGATGGAAAAGTGGTTTCCCTCAGTTCCCAAGGGACTTCGGGTGGCATTGCTTGTCTTTGGGATCCAAAAGAGGTAGTTATTCACCATATGGTTGGTAGTTGGGGTTTGTTGGCTATAGCTATTCAAAGTAGACATTCCAACCAGATTATGCTCTGCATTACTATTTATGCTCCGACTTCTTTGGAGGAAAAAAGAAGACAGTGGAAGGATATTACTCATATTATCTCTCATTTTCCTAAAGCTTGGATCTTGATCGGAGGAGATTTCAATACCATCCTCTCTCTGGATGAGAAAAGGGGGGAAATAGAAATTTGGACAAAAGCAACGACCTCATGAGCGAATATATTGCAAACCTCCATCTTGTGGATATCCAACTGAGATAATGGCCTTATGACTTGGTCTAACAGAAGGCAAGGCTTAGCTTGTATAATGGAGAGATTGGATAGGTTTTTGCTCTCTGAAAATTTCTTAATCCATGGTCACATTCCTAAAGTGAAGACTCTTAATAATGTTGGTTCGGATCATTGGCCAGTCATGGTGGAAATGTGGAAAACCAATGTGAGTTTCTCTCCTTTTCGTTTTCAATTAATGTGGCTTAGAGACATTTCCTTCAGACCTCATGTGCAACAATGGTGGAAGGAAGGTAAACCTAGGCATGGGACTAAGATGTTCTATTTTGTCAAAATAATGCAATACATTAAATCCAAAATCAAGACTTGGAACTGGAAAGAGTTTGGGGATGTTCATAAAAAAAAACATGAAGTTATTGCTCATCTTGAAAATTTGAATAAGAAAATCCGTTTAGATGGCCTCACAGAGAAGAGAAGTGCAGATGAAATTAAACTCACAACTCAGTTAGAGGAATGGGAAAAAAGAGAAGAAATCTTATGGAAGCAAAAATCTAGAATTCAATGGCTCAAAGAAGGAGATCGAAACACAATTTTTTTCCACAAATCTCTTCTAGCTCGAAGATCTCACAACTTTATTTCTTCCTTAAAATCAGATTCTGGAGATGTTGTTTATACTTGGGATGGCATGAACTCTATTGTTGTTGATTACTTTTCCAATATTTTTGTTGCTACTCCCCTTGACTCAGCTTCACAATATAATGTTCTTCAAGCAATCCCTTCTCTTATCACTTCTAAGGAGAACTCTATTTTGACTACTCCTGTTACTATCAATGAGCTTCAACAAGTAGTTTTTAAAATGCAAAAAGGGAAAACCCCAAGTCCTGATGGTTTTCCTATTGAGTTCTACCAAGAGTTCTGGGATATCCTTCATGTTGATTTATTAGAGGTGGTGGAAGAAGCCAGGAAAGCCAAAGAAATTTTGAAGGTTATCAATAAAACTTATATTACTCTTGTTCCAAAAGCTCAAGAGGTTGATCATATCTCAGCTTTTAGACCTATTGCTTTATGTAATGTTCTTCTCAAAATCATTACTAAAATCATGGCGAGAAAGGTTGAAGCCTCTTTTGCATAAGATTATTTCCCCAGAGCAAGGGGGTTATGTGGAAGGACGTCAAATAGTAGATGAGATAGTTCTTGCTCAGGAAGCCATCCATTCCATGGATATGCAAAATTCTCCTTCCATGTTCATTCGGTTAGACTTATCCAAAGCTTATGACAGAGTGGATTGGCACTTCCTTATCAAAGTTTTGAGGCAATTTGGTTTCTCTAAGGATTGGATGGATTGGATTATGGGATGTATCTCTTCGATTTTCTACTTAGTTCTTATCAATGGTAGGCCTTCTCGGTCATTCCCAGCTTCCGGAGGTATTAGGCAAGGTGACCCGCTATCCCCTTATTTATTCATCATTCTTGTTGAATGCTTGGGTAGGACTATAACCAAAAAGAGGGAAAACAAAACCCTTGAGGGAGTTACCATTGCTCATGGAGCTAGACCTATCTCTCATCTTCAATTTGTGGATGACTCTACTATTTTAGGTAAAGCTACAATTAAGGAAGCTTCTAATATTAAGCAAATCATTAGCTGTTTTTCTAAGGCTACTTGGGCGAGTTGATCAATGAAGACAAATCTAAAGTTATTTTCTTTCACTACTACGCTAGACGAGAATCCATGGTCTTGGATAAGCTAAGATATAAGAAGACCTCTCTTCCAATCACTTATTTAGGTATTCCCATAAATATTCAAAGGCAGAAAAATAAATATTGGAATTGGTTGTTGGACAAAGTCAAGAAGAAAATTGGAAAGTGGACCAACAAGTGGCTTTCTTATGGGGGTAGAATCACCTTGGTAAAATCAGTCCTTCAAGCTATTCCTATTTATGTTTCTTCCGTTTTGAATATTCCAAAGGTTGTTCTTCGAGAATTGGATCAAATCAGTCATCGTTTCCTTTGGAGTGGTACTAAGGAGAAAAGAAAATGGGCCTTGGTGAAATGGGATACTTTATGTCTTCCTAAGAGTGAAGGGGGGTTAGGTTTACGGTCTTCAATTAATAACAACAAAGCTTTAGCTGCTAAATTATATTGGAGGATGTTGCATAACCCCAATGCTCTTTGGGCCAATAATCTCCGTGCTAAATATGCTGAGAACAAAAGTCCTGAAGACCTTGTTCGCTATCAACTTCCTACCAAAGGTTCTCCCATTTTAGCAGTTCTTAAGACTGGTGAGGATTTGATAAAGAAAAAATTATTTTGGATCATTCATAATGGTCAACATGCAAATTTTTGGACAGATTCTTGGGATGGTCACAAGCCTTTGATAACTCAGTTTCTCGATTGGAGGCCTTGGATGGAGGAGCTTCACCGAGCTAATTGGATAAAGGTGGCTAATTACTGTCGGTACCATATTGGTAATTCAAAGGTTGGTAGATATTGGATCCCTATTGAGGACTGGCCTATTCAAATCCCAGAAAGGCAAAGACAAGATATCCAAGGCATCCTTCATATGAGATCCCTCTCTTGGTCCCATGAAAAATATTGTTTTGGATGGAACAACACTACTAAGGGTGAGTATTCAGTTGCTCAAGGTTATTTGACCTTATGCCATAATAATCCCAACCATTCTTCTGACATATTTTCTCAATTGTGGGCTCAAAAGCTCTGGCCTAAGGTGAGGTTCTTTAATTGGCTTTTATTGCATCGTAGGGTGCTTACTTGTGAGCAACTTATGAAGCGTGGTTTTCATGGCCCTTTTAGATGTGAAATGTGTGAAGAGAATGTAGAAAATATCAACCATATTTTTATTGAGTGTACTTTAGCCTCCGAGCTATGGAGGAGAATGGCCACTTTACTTGGCTTACAATGGTCCAATTTTTTTACTTTTGAACAACTTTGGAGGGATTGGCCTAATCAAGAGGGTGTTGATCATTTTATTAGGCAGTTAGTTTGGATGGGTTCTACCATTCTTCTTTGGAATATTTGGAATGAAAGGAACAACCAAATTTTTAATCAAGATAGGAAGGATATTCACTATATTTGGCAAAAGACCATAGCCAACTTAGTTGAATCAGTCCATCATCTCCTTAATCACCCCCAAAACTCCCACCAAATATGGGATCAAGTGATGCAAATATTGAAGATTAAACCTTCTAAGGGCAACCATCTTAAAGGGAATGTGAGTATTAGTAAATTGGATAGGAATAGAAATTGGCAACCTCCTCCTAAGGATTTTGGAAAAGTCAATACTGATGGAGCCTCTAGAGGGAACCCTGGAAAAGCCAGTGTGGGAGGAATTGGTAGACTTTCAGATGGCTCCCTGGTTTTTACTTTTGCTAAGAATTTGGGTATTCTTTCCAATAACCTTGCTGAGGGGTATGGTATCCTCAGAGGTCTTCAGGAGGCTACTAAGGTTGGATGGGAAAAGGTGTTAGTTGAGTCCGACTCTCAACTTATGATTAATCTCTTGAAGAATCCTTCTAAGAATCATAAGGTGGATTGGAGAATAAAAAGAATTATTGAGAAGATTCAGTTAATCCGGATGGGATTTTTGAAAGTTGATTACAATCATGTGGTCAGAGATCAAAACAAGAGTGCTTGATGCTTTAGCTAATTGGGCTTTGGACAAAGGTGATCTTACTTGTTATGGCCACCCTCCTATATGGTGGGCTTCTCAAATTAGGGAAGCTCTTCTTTCTATCATTTCTTTGGATGGCTCCGGTTATGAAGGTACCTAGTTTCTTCTTGTTTTTTTTTTGCTTCTCTTTGGTTCATTCAGTTTTTTTTAGTTCCCTAGCTCATTCTATTCTTTATTTTGTTTCCTCTGTTGATTCTTGCCTTAATAGTCTTATGGTCTAGATAGGTCTTTTTTTTTTTCTTTTTTCCTTTTTGTTTTTTTTGTTTAGTTTTTTAAGGTGGGTGGGTTTTTTTATTTTGTTTTGTTTTTGTGTTCTTTGTGTTGTTTTTTGTTGTTCTTGTGTTTTTTTTTGTTTGTTTTTTTTTATGTTTTTTGTTATTGTTCTTGTGTTTTTTTCGTTCTTGTTCTTGGGTTTCTCTTTGTTTGTGTTATTTCATGTTTTTATGGGTGAGTGTTTTCTATATTTTTTGTTTTTTTTTATTGTCTGTTGTTGGTTGTTTTTTATTTTTATTTTTGTTTTATTTTTTAATTTTTTAGGTTTTGGTTGTGTTTATTTTTCTTGTTTTTTTTTTGGGTTATGTCTTTGTAGTGTTCTGTTGTTTTTGTCTTGTTTGTGTTTTGTTATGTGTTTCTTGTGTTTTTCTATGTGGTTTGTGTTGTGGTTTCTTTTATCTTATTGTGCGTGTTTGGTTGTGCTTTTGTTTTTGACACACTCAAGGAGCATGTTTTTTATTTTATTTTATTATTTTTGTTGTTATTTGCTTATTTTTAAATTGGGTTTGTGTGTTTGTTTGCTCCTTGAGTGTGTCAAAGGTGGTAGGCCAGGTTCGAGTCCTGGGCGTTTTTGGCGGAATGGATACCCCTGCCTCCTTGGGTCTTACCCGAAAGTGGCATCCCTTTTGGGATGTTTTCCACAATATATATATATATATATATATATATATATATATATATATATATATATATATATATATATATATATATTCCTTATATTTAAGGATATCATATCAGATAATACCATGTATAACTTTGAAAATAATTGCTCAACATCCTAGAATTAGATTGGTGAATTTAAAGATATTGGACATATTTTTAGTGAATTACTGGGCACTATTATAAAAGTGTAGCTATGAATGTCAACTATATAAAATAGTAGAGTACTATAAGTGTTTGTGCAACATGTGCATCCCATATAAAATAATATAATATTAGATCAGACTCTTCATATGTGTAACTATAAAAATTAGTTTCCCAAATGCTCTATGACATGTTGGGTGATAATGAGTACAAGATCTATTTAAAAATATAATAAAATTCAAGTAGTCCTAAAAGTGTAAATATTGTTATTAAAATCAATGATATTAATATTATTATTTTTGTTTTTTAAAACTCAATTTCACCCACTTCTCATCCACATTTTTAACTAAAAATTTTAATATATAATTTTTTTTTTATGAACTCAATTTAACATATTTCTAATGTTAGGAAAGAATTCACCTATTTTTTCAACATATTCCTCTTTCTAATTATTTTTCCAACAAAGCTACATATGTAGAATATGGAACTATAAAAACTAATAAAAAAATATTTGACAATTAATAAAGAGTGCAAATTTGATATGAGAAATAAAAGCATATATTAGAAACCTTTTAATAACAATATCATCAAACATTTTAATTTTTTTTAGACCCTTTTATGGAATTTTTTGTACAAGATTTTAAATTACAATGGTTGATAACATCTTTTAGTTTTATAACCCTTAGTCTTATCTATATTGAGAAAACTTGAAATGTCTATTTATTTCTTAAAAAACAAAAGTAAAATCTAATATAACAACAATTCTACCTTGATAACCCCTAATTTGTGGGCCTATATAAATGAGAACTTGAGCATCAAGTTTAATAAATTTTAGCTAACTTTATAAAATATTAAAATTAAAATTTCCAAGCTAAAGAAGGAAATAAAAAATAAAAATGCATTATTAAGTATAAATTCATCAACAATCAATAGCTTAGGATTCAAATAACCAAGACAAAGAAGCCAAGTTGGAATTTTAATAAGGTAACTCACTCCATTTCTAATTAATGGATAGTACATAGTCTTACCTAAAACAACCAAAACTAGTAGCATGATGGCCAACAAACCCTATGGATGACCTAGTCAAAATATTATTTTAGATTTTAAAATATGAGGTTGGATAATCTCATCCACTGCAATAGACATGGTTAGCTCCCTAAATTTGAAATTAATATCTTAATTTTTGAAGTTTATAGATTGAGCACCAATTTTACCCTCTTGATAATATTTTATAAATAATTTACATGTAAATTAATGCTTGAAGCTTTCTATAGAGTAATATTGCAAATCTAAGGTTCTAATTTTTAAATAATTCTATTAGTAAATTGATGATCATCTCCATATCTCCACTCATGTTTAAGATCTGAAATTATTTTGCAAGTGTATATTTCATGTTTTTAGATGTAACAATTTTTTTTATATTGTGATTAGTTCTATTTTAATTAATAATATATCTAGAGTACAATGTAAGGAATTCATTTTTTTATGGATGAGAATAATTCAATATGTCAATGTTAGATTTTTTTTCATCATTTTAAAGTTTATTTACAAAACAATAAAAACCAGCACTTTTAACACAAATTGTTATCAAGAAGGGATCGTTTAAATAGAATGATCGAATGCTATAGATAGTTTTTATCCTTATGAACCACACACGATAGAGCAAATAAAATTTATTATGTGACAAGATATAATTGTTGATGTTACATTGATAAATCTATAAAAGCAAGAGAAAGAATGTTTTTTATGACCAAGATGCATAATAAGGAAAAATATTACATGGCTAAAGAGTCACCAAATATATTTATAAGCTTATAAATCCTCTTATTTATCCTTCATTCACTATGGCACATGACATGTCATGAAATAAGGATAAATTTCCTCTTTTTTGTACAGTAATTAATTACAAAGTTCTATAAGGATATGAATATAAGCTATACATTCATACATCGTGTTGCTAGCCAAGAAAAGGATCATATCAATAAGAGATATGACTTAGTATAACTAGCTTTGGATGCACCAACTAGACCTCATCATGTTTATAAGAGGTGGTTGGTAGGTAAGCCAAGGGGTCTTTTCATTAATTGTTTAGAATGGATTGTAAGGCCTCTTATAGGTGATGTAGTTAGGAAACCCTTGTTAGAGGCAATGATCATGTCTTATAGGATTTGCATTAGTTTTTATTATATCAAGCGTTAGATTTTTTAAAGAGTTAACGATGATGTAAGATAGAATCATCCTCATATAGCTCTATTGACCTCGTAGAAAGTATCCACTATGGTCCATGTTTAACCATTATTTTAAATAAGGAAAAATCATGTTTATCCATCTAATAGCATATCAAAGGACATAAATGTGGAATTGGTTAAACATTTAGAAAACATAAATTATAGAATAGTTTTTCAAGAAACTATTGAAATCAATGAATTTTTTAAATTTTGAATTGTAATCATCCAAATTATCATTGTTTGAGTATCTAAATTAAAAATTTTACCATTATTTTCTATTTAAATAGATCAAAATTATAATTTAAGTTGTTGTAATAGAAAATTTTAAATATTTTATTGAAAGGAATACTTACAAAAAAACCTCCCAAAAAAGAATCATTTTTTAAAAGAAAAAACTACTTATATAAGTTTTACATGATAAAAAAAATTGAAACATAGAAAATAACATAAATTTTATATAGCAAAAAAAAAAATACACAACTCTAAATATTTTAATATTGAGAACCTTAAAAAAACATAAACAAAAATATTGGTCTTTTAACCATATTATCATAGGTCCCAATGTTTAGGATCACAATATATTATTCAATATTTGAGCATTCAATATATGTGGCCAATATTAATAAACAAACATTTTTATAAAATAATAATAATAAAAAGTAAAATGGCCAATATCATTCATGCAATAACATGAAGAAAAATAGTAGAATTGCTCAAACTATAAACAAGCTTCTTTATTTGATGCTTGAAATACATATATTGTTTGATAAAATATATGGAGCTTTGTCTCCATTATATAACCTTAGAAAGATGAATATTCAATACTTGACTATTGCACTTCTCATATATCCAACAAATGCATCCTTTCATATTCCACACATAAGACAAGTCTCTCATGTCTTTTGGCTTCTCATCTTGACACTTGTATACATGACTCTTGACTCTCTATTTGCACATTTTATTCTATGACACTTTGCACACTCCTACATATATACACATGCACACTCTATTACATGGATTTTGGACATTTTCACACTCCATCACACTTGCACACATAATTACATGAAACTCTTCATTTTGCACACATAGAACATTTAGTAAATTTAAATAGTTTAAATAATCCAACTAGCTCTAATACCACCATTGGATTTCTAGCAAAATAAAAACAATTATACAACTCTAAATATTTAAAAGTGAGAACCTCAAAAAACCATAAACAAAAATATTTGCTTTTTAGCCAAATTATCACAGGTCTTAATATTCAAGATCACAACATATTATTCAAAATTTGAAAATTCAATATATGTGGCCAGTATTAATAAACAAATATCATATAAAATAATAATAATATAAAGTAAAATAATCAATATCATTCATGCAATAACATGAAGAAAAAATTATAGTAGAATTTCTCAAACTGTATATAAGCTTCTTTATTTGATGCTTGAAATAAATATATTCTTTGATACATTACATGAAGCTTTCTTCCATAGTATAGCCTTAGGAATATGATTCATCAATACTTGAATATTGAACTCCTCACATATCTAAGAGATGCATCCTTTCATATTCCACGCATAAGACAAGCCTCTAATGTCTTTTGGCTTCTCATATTGACACTTGTATACATGACTCTTGACTCTCTATTTACACACTTTATTCTATGAAAATTTGCACACTCCTACATATATACACATGCACACTCTATTAAATGACACTTGTACACTTTCACACACATCACACTTGCACATATAATTTTATACTTATGCACATTCTCACTCTTCACTCTTGCACACATAATGACACTTGTGCACATCCTACACATGAACATAGACATAAAGGAAAATATAAATTACACTGCTAAACTATAGACTCACACACTAATATATTACATATTGATAGTTGTACCATAATATACCATGGGGGTACATTAGAATGTACCAAATGATATAATATTATCCAACCCCCCTGTATTACATTATTTTTTTATTGAAGGATTTAGTCTTCTCTCTTTGATTCTTTCTCTTATCCTTATGCTTTGATTTAGGCACTATCTCTATTTATTATCTATAGTAGACAATATTGAATTGTATTCAATCTAGCTTCCTATTTCCTATCTTTTAGAGAAATCAAATGAATAATCATTAATCTATTTTGATGACAAAATTGATATAATATTCCTTTTAAAAATTCAATTATATCTAAAGAAAATATTCCATATTTTATGGCAAGGTTATGCACAATGGCGAATATTTACAAATTGAGTGAATATTAGGATTTCCAAAATTGGAAGTTGGTGAATATGATGACCCTCAACCATTTGCCTGAAATTTTTGGGACCAATTTTTATGTAAGGTCAATTTGCCACAATATATATTAAAAAATAAGTATATTTTTACTCGTTGGAAATCTCTTTCCAAGCTAGATCCAATGGTGGTGTTTTTATAAAGTTATAAGGTGATTTAATAGGTCAAAATTTACCCCAAAAATGATCTTACTTTTTAGGACTTCAAATATCCCAAATTTTGGTATGAAGATGATTGTTTGATTTTCTTAGAATTCACCTTGATTTTGATTAAGATTCACATTTTTTTACAAGTACTTTTTGAGTCCAACCTCTTATGCATAACCCTATTTTATGGAAACCATAGCTTGTATCCTTATGACACATTTAATGTTTTAATTTATAAATTTGAGCAACTGAGATAAGATTACTTGATAATCTTAGAAAATATAAAACATCATATAGTACAAAATTTTAGAATGACATGCTATGAATAATTTCTCCAACTCTTTGAACATACTAAATCTTATCATCTACAATTTTTAGTGGAATGTTAGGTCTAACTTCTATTGAGTCAAACTAATGAAAATTTATAATCATATGATAACTACCTCTTAAATCAACATACCATATCTATTTTTCTTTCATAATGTTTTTATGGGATTAAAATTATTTGATTCCATATCTTTGATAAAAGTTTTGAAAATCTCTTCTATTATTTTATCTCTTGAATTCAAAATATTGTTGTGGTGTATTCACATTTCTTTGCTACCTATCCATTTAAATTTCTTTAAATACTCAAATTTTGCAAATCCATTTTTTTTTGTAAATTCTTCCATCAATTCTTAGTTTATTTTGGAGTAGACTTCATTATCTATTTAATCCTTAATCTATTTCAATTTTTAAATTGCAGTTTCAACTTGCAAATATCAAATATAAAAATTTTAATTTTCAAAAATTTCAAAAATCAAGTTTTTGGAAATAAATGAATTCTATCATATATAGAATTCCCTTTTACTTCCTAATTAGACAAAACTCTACTTTCACTTTTCAAAATTTTAAAATCAAATGCAGAAGCCAAAATTAAAAATTAAAAAAAAATCAATAAATTCAAATTTCACATTAATAAATTTCAAATGAATGCCTTATCTTTCCAAATGACTTTAATTAGATTTTAATTTTAATAAACGCACCTAATAACATCTCCTTGAATTGTGTGGCTAAAATATTTGAAATGTTAGGTCAATATTGCATTTCTAAATTTTGGTGCTATACTTCCTTCCACTTGGCAATTGCTTCCTTCATGCACTATATGTTACTCAGACACAAGCATTTTGGGTTTGATTATGTTCACTCTCCAATGTTGGCATTTCCCTTTTTTTTTGCAATATAAATTTTTCTTCAAGCCTTGGATGGCTATATTATTAGGTTTCTATCAAATGTATTCAGGATTCTTAACATAGAGATATCTTCTTCCATGATTTCTTCAACGTGTAGAGTTGATATTCTCCACATCTCCTCAAGATTGACTATTATGTAAAGTTGTTCTCCATGTCTTCCTTAGTAGTTTAGATAAACTTATACACATATTTATTCATGTCCATTGTGATTAGATATGTCTCATGCCTCTTGTAGTAGCTAGAATGTGTTGCCTTCAATAAGAAAACTCTTTCTAAATTATTATTTTTTCTTATTCTCTTTCCTTTATTTTGTGGCTATCACCCCATTCTAGCTTGGCTCTTTCTTGTCTTAGATTAATTCTTTTTTACTGGATATATTTATTATTTGGATAACTTCAATAGATCCTTATATTTTGTTGCTTTCCTTTTAATTTCTTCTTCTTGGTGGCTTAAGCCACTCCTTGTCTAGTTCTCTTTTCTCACAAAGAATCCTCCTTTATTAGCATGACTTTAATAGTCCCCTCATGTCCAAATTATTCAATGTTATCCCTTCAATACAACTAGCCTCAACATCTTCCTATATGATGTTTTATTTTTGAAAATATCCAAATTTGGGTAGCTTTCCATGACTTCTTTAGGTGATTCTACTAAAAAAATTTGTTGTGCTTATAGGCTCCTTTGATCTACATATAATATTGTTGCTTATCATCTTTTCTTCTTTATGTAGGTCCAAATATTACTCCTAGATATTTCACAAACTCTTGGCCACTTCAAAAATGATTTTTTGCTCCCCTAAGATAGTAGTTTAAACCAAAATATTATTTGAATTAAACTCAAATACAATATCAACCTTTACCCTATAAAGCTTTGAATTAAAATTCACACCAAAGTTCTTCTCCCTGATGCTAGATTTTTTCCTAATTTTTTTCTAAATTTAAATTCATACTAAAATCCTTATTTATGTTGTATTTTAAATATCTCTTCCAAAATTATGGATAGAGAGTGGTAGCTTTGATACAATTGTTGTATTTTTAGCCAAATTATCACAAGGCCCAATGTTCAAGATCACAATATATTATTCAATGTTTGAACATTCAATATAAGTGGTCAATATTAACAAATAAACATTCATATAAAATAACAATAATATGAAATTAAATTATCAATATCATTCATGCAACAACATGAAGAAAAACTTCTAGTATAATTTCTCAAATTATATACAAGCTTCTTTATTTGATGCTTGCAATACATATATTCTTTCATACATTACATGGAGCTTTGTCTTCATAATATAGCCTTTGAAATATGAGTCTTAAATACTTGGCTATGACACTCCTCATATATTTGGGAGATGTATCCTTTCATATTCCATATATAAGATAATCCTTTCATGTCTTTTGGCTTCTCATATTGACACTTGTATACATGAATCTTGAATCCCTATTTGCACAGTTTATTCTATGACACTTTGGATACTATGACATATATACACATGCACACTTTCACACTCATCACATTTGCACACATAATTGTACTTGTGCACATCCTACACATGAACACATACATAAAGGGAATATAAAACCCATACAAAGTCAACATTTTAATGGTGGGATGGGGATGCCCAGCCCTAATTATTGGTCATATAGGTTTCTCAAACTAATCAAATATAAAAAATAATAATTAATATATTGAAATATATATATATATATATATATATATATATATATATATATATATATATATATATATATATATATATATATATATTCTAAAAGACAATAAACCATTACGAAAAAAAATCAAATTTTAAAAAATATAAATACTACAAATTTTAAACATGAAATACAACACCAACAAAAGGCTGTGAATATTGCTTGTCTGATGTTATCTTACATACAGTCACACTAATTGTCTTCTTTGAGGTAGATATTTCCACTTAAATGGGGTTATTTATCGATAACTATTGTATGCATGTAGGGGTAATATTGACTTCAATGCATCTCTTTCAAAAATTAGAATAACATTATACACAATATTCATAATGGTTAGCCAAGGAAAAATGATGCAAATGAAAGTGTATTATGGGTATTCATAAATCCATTAAATTTTTATCTTACAACAATAAAAATAAATAAAAATCACTATATTAATGAGTTCTCCACTAATCAAATGGTCCACTTGAATAAACCATATATCTAGTCATTGTCATCCTTTCGTGAATGAATGGTTTCTATGGCTCAATTGTGCATTCCATTTTATACCACCCATGAGCAAGGACATGAATTTAAAAAGTATCACTTACCATAAAGTTACTCCGTAATATTCCAAATTGATTTGAACCATGAAAATTCTATAATGCTCGTGGAATGCATGGATAACTATTGAATATTTTGATTTTGTCAATCGCCACACAATGGTAGGAAAAAAACTACAAATACGATTATTGATGTGCCATGGATGAAATGTTGTGTTGTTATTGTCTTCTTCTTTTTATTTGACTTAGAGGTGGTACTAGCTCTTGCTAATTAGCTTTGGTAAAGGCTCTAATTATAGGTATTTAGCTCATATAACTATGGGTCTTTCCTTTGATAATGGAGTCACCAAGTGGGGAGGTTTTCCTTCAACAATCTGATGATATGGAGAACCCCATTGGAATATTGATCTATATTTTGTTGGACAACTTCTTTAGAATCTATCTCTTTAATCTAAGTTATTAAGCAAAGTTGCGAAGTGAATTTTCTAGGTGTTTCTCTTCAAGCAAAAAGACTATGAACTTCACTAGGATCATAGTTAGACTTCTTCATTTTTAGTGGGACAAATGTAGAATCTCATACCATAAAGCATGCCAAAAAAACTATTGTTATCTCTAAATGCACTCATTGAGATTGCACTAGGGAGGGCCTTACAAGGACGAATACACTTATACCTTGTATAGAGATAAAAAATAGGAAGTGTCATAGATACGAAAAATATTTCCTATTGGTAACCTAAGGGGTTTGCCCTGAGGGCTCCCATAGGACCCACACCATGGGGGCAGTTCCCGTTGCACCGATCCTGCATGATCATGGTGGTCGACGCCCTAGGCTTGGGGGTTTTTGAGCTTTTGGATTTTTTTACGAGGTCATAGGATCGGTTCATTGTAGCCTACGGGCATTTTTGATGATATACATACATATGATGTTCTTTGTGTTTATACACTTGTCATGGTATTTTTTTTTTGTTTATGCATAGTTATTTATGATGATGTATGCATGTGGTATTATGAATGCGATGTTTCTAATTATATGGTGTATGCATATGGAATGAATGAAATGAGTTGTTGATAACTTGTCGATGGCACCATAGACTGTACAAGATTTATTGTCTTTCTGTACTTATGTGATGGCTTTATGGAATGATTTTACATGTGAGAATTTTGTTTTTGTATTTTTTTGTATGTTCGGATGGGGATGGATGTGATGAAATGTACCAGATGTTTTAAAATGTAATTAAGCTTTTCTGAGATTCAGATATTTTAACTAACTAGCCAAGACTATACATTTAGCTTGCAAGACTTTTGAACAAGGTATAAATCATACTTGAGTTTAACCAAGTTATTTCACATCCCTATGTGTGCAATTGAGTTCGTTTATGTGGTATTTGTCAGGATACCGCCAGTGCCAGATAGGCTATCAACCAAACTTGTACTGAGGATCACCTAACTAGCTCCACTAAATCTATTGTTGTATTTAGTAAGATTAATCCATGAGACAATCTAAGGTACCATAAGCTAGCTCATCCACATGCAAACATTGGTCTGCTCACATGCAAAGCTAATGTGATAGACATATTGTCATGCGTTTAGGATACCGCCATGGCCAGGTAGGCTGTCCACCAAACCCGTAATGAGGATTACCTAGATGGTTGTTCGAATGTTGAGAATTCCAGGGATTCAAGTTCAGGATTTTTATTTTCTCAACGGTTTAGGATACTTGCCCGTTTACATAGTGATAAAAATCACTGTTTATTTTTTTTTTTTTTTGTGTTTTTCTTTTTGAGCGAGGACTTTTAATAGTGGTGATAACCACTATTATTCATTTTGCATTGTGAGATTCGTAAGGTTGAGCTTGTAGGTTTTTGGTTTATGAATGACCTTGATCCTCTTGGCCTTGGGGATGACTAGCCATCCTGTGTAGGGATGTGTAGTACAAATCCTTACGACTTTGGGAACCAAAGGGGATTATGGAGATTTATGAAGTACGTGCATTGATCTCTTAGGCCTTGGGGATGACTACCCATCCTTGTCAAGGGCGTGTAGTATGAATCCTTACGACTTTGGAGACCAAAGGTGATTGGAAATGGTCATGATGATGGCTTGTGGGGATTTTTTTTTTGAATGGTTATTGATCCTTTTAGGCCTTGGGGATGACTACCCATCCTTGGCAGGGAAGTGTAGTACAAATCCTTACAACTTTAGGGACCAATGGTAATTGGGATTTTTGTTAGTGGTGAAAACCATTGTGGATCAGGGGGAATGGATGGGGAAGAGTTTGTCCTTATGTCAATTCTCAGCACTCTTGAACCATTCGCACAGGGGGATGAATAGGCTAATATTTCATCGATGGTACCCTAGACTGCTTTGTAATTTTTCTCTTACGTTCACACAACTTGGGAATTATTTTATGTGTTTTAACTTGTGTAGGGATGTTACATACCAAGGCATGACCCAAGTAAAAATTTCCCTTGTAAAATCGGTATAACTTTGTACAGTTTTTGGCTAGAAATTTAAAGACAGCTGAATGACAAAAACCCTCTATACATTAGGAGACAACTGACTATGCTAAAAATGGGGATGGCGTTATTCTGGATGTATGCATTTATAAAATGGATTTTATGTGGAAAATGATGGAATTGCCGAGCAATTACAGTCTATGGTGCTTTTGACTTATGTGACCTAGCAAATATACAATGTATGGATGTGATGCCTAATGCAACCTATATTTTTGTATTTTTATTTTTACGAGTATGCATGGAATGGAGGTGCAATTTTTTGTTATTTTTTGATGATTTTATTGTTTTTGTTTGTTTTTGAATAGTTATTTTGACCAAGCGGTTATGGTAACCCTTGGAGCTTTTGGTGTGACCAAAGGGTTTACGGATACCTTTGGGGCATTTTTGGTTTTGACCAAGCGATTGTGGGAATCTTTGGAGCTTTTGGTTTGACAAAAGGGTTTATGGACACATTTGGTGCATTTTGGGTTTGACCAAGTGATTGTGGGAATCCTTGGAGCTTTTGGTTTGACCAAAGAGTTTATGGATACCTTTGGGGCATTTCGGGATTGACCAAGCGATTGTGGGAATCCTTGGAGCTTTTGGTTTGACCAAAGGGTTTATGGATACCTTTGGGGCATTTTGGGATTGACTAAGCGATTGTGGGAATCCTTGGAGCTTTTGGTTTGACCAAAGGGTTTATGGACACCTTTGGGGCATTTTTGGGTTTGACCAAGCGATTGTGGGAATCCTTGGAGCTTTTGGTTTGACCAAAGGGTTTATGGATACCTTTGGGGCATTTTGGGATTGACCAAGCGATTATGGGAATCCTTGGAGCTTTTGGTGTGGACTATGGTTCTCTAAATGTGGAATGGCCTCAAATGACTGATGTTCAAGGGTTCTAGTTCCTTGATTCCTTCAAGAGAGGTGAGCCGATATGTTCCAGGTCCTATTTTACTGTCAATCACATAAGGACCTAACCAATTTTTTGTGAACTTGTCCCTTAGATGGGACGGAAAATTAGAATTTTTTTGGTTCTCTTTTAAGACCAAGTCACCAACCTGAAAGTCCCTCAGGTGAACCTTCATGTTGTATGCTTTTTTAAGTCGCTCTTGATAGATACGCAAATGCTCGAGAGCATTGACGCGTCGTTCATCGAGCAACGTAAGTTGTTCTAACCATGTCTGTCGTGTAGTGTCATCATCGATGAACTCTTGCATTGAAATGCATAAGGAAGAGATTTCCAACTCGAGAGGGATGACAGCATCGAAGCCATACACCAGTGAAAATGGAGTAGCCCCAATGGGCGTCCGAATGCTAGGGCGATAAGCCCATAGGGCAAGCGGGATTTGAATGTGCCAATATTTATGACTATATGCGATGGTCTTTTTGAGAATGGCGACTAGAATTTTGTTTGATGCCTCTGCTTGCCCATTTTCCTACAGATAATAGGGTGTTGAAAAACTGTGCTAAATTTTGTACTTTGTTGTCAAAGCACACATCTTTATTCTTGAATGACATCCCATTATCCGAGATGATATTGGATGGAATACCAAAATGACATATGATGTTATGCAAAATAAACTCCGCAATGCGAGGTCCAATCGTAGAGGTTAGCAGAATTGCTTCCACCCACTTGGTGAAGTACTCTGTGGCCATTATGATGAACGTGTGATGACCTGATGATGCATAGGAGATCTTTTTAATTAGATCAAAGCCCCACTACAAAAAAGGCCATATCGATTGAATCGGTTGCAAGTATTGAGAAGGTACGTGTGTTAAATTGGCATGATGTTGACACTTCATGCACTTCTTTACATACACACAACAATCTCTCTCTAAAGATGGCCAATAATAACCTATGTGGAGAATGCACTTTATGATGGCCATACCGCTGAAGTGGCCACCGCATGTACCATCGTGTGCTTGGGTGATCGCCCAAGCGGACTCTTGCTGGTCCAAGCAATGGAGGAGGATTCCTTCATAGCTTCGACAATACAAAATGTCTCCTAACAAGACATGTTTTGCCACTTTCTATTTAAATGATCTTTTTGTGGCTTGTGTCAATCCAAGTGGAAGGTTACCTAGCTTAAGGTAATCCATGATGGGTGTGTACCAATCTTTCTGATCAGAAACCTCTATGGTATGAATGGCCAATACCTCTTGAAGTTCATCCCTAGCAAAAGCTAAACGGGAAAAAACTTGTAAAAATAGCGTTGTGTTGCTATTAAGAGGGGTAGGGGAGAACAAGGAGCCCCAGTTGGCTTGAGTCAAAAAATATTGGATTCGAGAGAACCTATCTTGATATGGTTCAATCTGGATCAAGTGGATTCCTAGCGTTAGGTTAGATCTTGCACGCTCCATCATGGATTGTGATAATGTCTTGACCTGAATGGTTGTCATCTCATCGGAAGGATCTTGCGAGATTAGTGACCCCAGGGAGGCCATAGTATTTGCAAAATGATTCGATGATCGAGGGAGTGCATCGATGTCATACCATTCAAGTTGTGCTAGGAATTTGTCCACAAGGGCTTTATAGGCCTGTAGAACTGGGCATTTACATTGGAATACCCCCTTGACTTGATTGACAATTAACAACGAATCACCAAAGATGTTTAAATGTTTAATGTTCATGGTGATTGTTGTTTGAAGACCTATGAGCAAGGCTTCGTATTCTGCATTGTTGTTGGTGCACGAGAAGTCTAATTTAAATGATAGAGGCATTGGAGCCCCTTGCGATGTGAAGAATACAATTCTTGTGCCACCTCCTTGCTCACATTTCAAACCATCGAAGAATAGGGTCATGTCGGCCTGTGACTTAGGCTCATTAGAATCTGGCGATTCTAAAACATGGAAGACCCCATCATCCGGTAGTTCTACGGTTAGAGGCTGATCATATTCAAGAGGAGCCTCTGCTAGTTTATCGGTGATGACTTGACATTTTATGGATTTTTGTCCAATGAATTCTATGTCAAACTCCATCAACAACATGATCCATTTCATCGTGCGGCTACTATGATAAGTATGACTCATCATGTATCGCAATGGATTCTCCTTAGACACAACATACATCTTGTTGCTCAGCATGTAATGGCGTAACTTTTTTGTAGCAAACACCACTGCCAAGTAGTGCTTCTTGATGTATGCATAGTTAAGTTCATAACTGACCAGGGTGCGGCTAAGATAGTAAGTAGCCTGTTCTTTATGCAATTCATTTTTCTAGGACAGCATGGCACCCAGTGCCACCTTAGTAGCTGAGATGTATAAGTAGAATGACACTCCTGGTCTAGGTGGTGCCAATACTGGTGACGAAGCCAAGTATTGTATAATATCATCAAATGTTAACTAGCACTCGTCATCCCAGTGAAATGCTACCCTCTTGTACAATAATTTATTCATGGGTCAGCACTTGTCAGATAGCTGCACTATGAAGAGCTTGATAGATGCGACATTTCCCTACAGACTTCTGAGCTTCTTGATGGTAGTTGGGGGAAGCATTTCAAGGATTGCCTTGACTTTGTGTGGGTCTACCTCGATTCCTCATTTGGAGACTATGAAACCCAAGAGCTTTCTAGATGTGATGCCAAATACGCACTTCTTGGGGTTTAGTCTAACTTTATGTTCAATGAGGTGATCGAGGATCTTGCTTAAGTCATCGAGATGATCTGGGCGCAAAAGATATTTGGCCAACAAATCATCCATGTAATATTCCAAATTTTTGTGCATGTGATCATGGAAGATGTACGTCATGGCACGTTGGTAGGTGGCACCAGTATTTTTAAGGCCAAAGGGCATGACCTTATAACAAAATGTCCCCCAAGGCGTTGTGAACGCCATTTTTAGTTGGTCCTCGGGATTGATACGAATTTGATTGTATCCCAAAAAACCATCCATAATGGAAAGCATTTCATGGCCCGCTGTAGCGTCTACCAATGCGTCGATGCTCGGCAAGAGAAAATCATACTTAGGACTCGCTTTGTTTAGATCTCAAAAATTAGTACATATGCGAATCCTCCCGTCTAGATTTTTCATGGGCACCATGTTAGACAACCATGGTGGGTAATCCATGCAAATGACAAACTATGCATCCAACAGCTTTTGTAATTTGTCTTTGACCATTAAGGCCATTGTTGGGTGTATCTTACGTAGTTTTTGCTTTATTGTCTTGACTTTCGGATCAAGCGTTAGATTATGCGTGACTACCTGCGGGTCTAGTCCTAGCATGTCTTTGTATGACCATGCAAAAACCTCCTTCTTCTCTTTGATAAGGGCAATGTAGTCGGCTTACTCTTTGGGGGATAGACTTACCCCCAGCTTGATGATTTGCAAATTCATTGGATCTGAGCCGATTTCTACGTTAGTCGTCTCCTCGACCGACATGTGGGACCTGTCCTCCAACTAGTGTAGAGTTGGGATCAGGTGGATATCGTTTGATGAATTTGGATCGTCATTTGGAACGTCATGTTCCTCTTCAACATGGAATACATCTCGAGTATGTCCTAGGGTGAAGTGGAACATCCCACCACAAGGCCAGTACTATGATGGGGATGGCGGTGTGTTAGCATGATCCCATTCTATAGCATTTAGGTCTAGATGCAATGACCATGTTGGGTCAGCTGGATTATGGATGCGGGTGATTAAATCAATGGAGATCATGTTGAAATGATTGTCGTCTCCATTACCATGGGTGTGGCTGCTCGAACATCCTAGATGATCTGTGTGCTTCGGATCTGGCTCTGGAGGTATTCGCATGAATGGATCGGCCCTATGTGTGGATAAGAGGATAGGATATGCCCTAGGTACTGATGGCTCTATAGGGTCTCCAGGTGAAAGATGTTATCTGTATACCTGGAGTGGCGGGTGTAGTAATTGCTATAATTGTGCCTGGTTTAGGTGCCACCTATGCCTTGGCCCTATGTGTAGTTGTTCAAACATGTCGTCTATATCCAATGGATATTGATGTTATCACATATGATTGAGATAGGCCATCTCAGTTTCATATTCATAATCACTGTCGGAGATCCAAAGGCCTTCGTGGGCTCCAATAGCTGTTTGCGACATATGAGGCTCATCTTGCTCGAGCAAATTAATGTGGTCCCATCGGGGTTGTTTCGCTCTTTACAGGGAGACCTGATTCTCTTGAGGTGGCATATGTGCAATTGGAACATCCAAAGGGAATATTGTCAGGAAGCTCTCCTGATAATCATCTATTGGGGTCACTTGTGAATGATTGCTATCAGATTCGAAAGGATCCCAAGGCGCTACCTCATACTCTGACTCGTCTTATGAAGACCCTTCTTGGTCTTGTCTATATCCCTCTTGTAGGTGAGTCCTCAAACTTTCTCCCTTTTTGACCGAAGGGAAAGGGTTGTTAAGGTCAACAAGATTGTTTGTTAGCAATGGGTGATAATCCCCTAATGTATATGTTGTGTTAGGATTGGCGTATGGGTCTAATGCCAGCCCATCCTTGTTGCTTATCCCTAGGCCTTGCATGTTCTCTACTAAGATGTCTAGGGGAAAGGGGTGGTTAAACCCTACTCCTAACTTTTCATAAGGCATTTGATATATCGGTTGGCAAAGAACACACACTCCTTGCTCATACCTGCCCAACCTATATCCATTCCAATTACATTGGTCAAGATATCTCAATGCGAAGTCTGGGTTGGATAAATAGTTGACGTCCTCAGCAAAGGGCTCTTCATCTTTGTCTTCTTGCATGGAAGGCTCAATGCCATTATCCAGGCCCCCATAAACAAATTTCATCTGATTGGGTGGGTAGCCTAGAGGAACCACAAATCCAATGGGGAGACGAGATGTCCCTGTGTCCTACATGGACTCAAGTGTGGGTGTTGCTACAATTTTTTGCACTATATACTCCCCCAGGCCTGTTTTGGCCATCTCAATGGTGAATTTTGGCAGTTGAGGGGGAGCAAATGGGAGTTATTCCTGAGTTGACTCCATGTAGGGTGAACTAGGCATCTCAACTTCCATTATGCTAGGCATATCCTCGATAGAGATGGTTGATACTAGGGGTGGTTCCTCTTCTAGGGGTTTATTTCCCTTGTCCTTTGGTGTGGCCACCGTAGGTGGCATCGTTGTTGAAGGACCAGATGAGGAAGATGGACCCGGCTAGGGATTTGATGGACTTTTCAATGGGGATGCCTACGGAATCGAACCCTGTTTAGATGGATTCAACTAAAAATCCAAATGTGTTGATGGAAGGGTCGATTGTGGCATGAATTGCACCGTATTGTAGTACATGAAGGGCTCTAAGTTTGTCGGGACTACATGCAATTGTCCTTAAAATGTGTATTTTGGGCACTGATGAGCTATTGAAGGGACACACTTCATGTCCCTAATCCAAGGCTACCCCAGCAAGATATTATAGGCCATATCACCCTCCAAGATGTGGCACAATGTATGAATAGTCTTTTGTCCCACTTGGATGGGTAGGACAATTATGCCAACTATCGAGAAAATCACATCATTGAATGCTCGAAGAGTATAGGTGGAGGCCACAATGTGAGATACTGACAAATTTAGATATTTCAATGCTACGGTTGTAATTATATTACTGGATGAGCCAGTGTCCACCAACACCCTCTTATACAGAATCCCATTGACCCTCACAATGACGTGCAGGGGTGGATCCACCACATCACCAGTCACCGATTTCAATTCTTCTTCTCTAAAGGTGATGACTGGTTTTGTACATTGTTTTACATGTCCCATGAAGTTGTTGAAAGAGTTTGCTTCATGGGGCTGCAACTCGATGGCTTTTAATATCTCCATTAGAGCCTCCCGATGGGGTGCTGATTGTTGAATGAACTCGTATATGGAGAGCCTAGCCGACGTGGTCCTTAGACTCTAGGTAAGTCTAGTCCGAATCGTGGCCACTGGTCTAGGCGAGGGAGGTTGCATAGGGTGCTGTTGAGGTTGTGACGTCAATGAAACCTCTCTTGTGGTTTCCGCGAGGGCAGCTTTTGGGTACCTCTTGTTCCTAGTCACTATGATTATCATCACTACATACCCCTGCATGGGGCAATTCTGCTGCACCTCATTGACATGAAAGGGTTTTGCCTATGCATCATGTGCGGGCAGGGGGTCTCTGAAGACTCCCATCTATTGGTTGTTTAGTGCTACAGGATTGTCCACCACCAACGTCTTATTATCGATTAGGTCTTGCACCAAGCCTTTAAACTTCCAACATGCATTAAGGTCATGTCCCTTTCGTCTGTGGAACCTATAGTACAAGTCCTCCTTATACCCCTTAGGCTTTGGCACATTGGGGTCTATGGTTTGAATCTAGAGCAGGTTGATCAAGTTTTTCGCTGACAAGCAGTCAAACAGGGAGTCCCTAGACTTTGTATAAGGTGTGAACTGTCACCTAGGGTGATGCTATTGATTTTGTTCTTGCCTCTAATTTTATCTATCATAATTGGTAGGAGGCACCGCCTAATAGTTAGACTTTTGGGGCTATGTTTCTTGTGCATGCATATGGACTTTTATAGCAACCTGATTGACTGCAGCAGGTTTCTGTTACGTGGTCCCTATTTTGCTGTTCTTAGTCCATTCTTTCTTCTTAGGATTGGCAATATCGCCATCCTGTATCTTGATCTCCTCAATGATTCTAGCTTGTGCCAGAGCTTCCTATAAAGTGGCATATTGCTATAGCTGCAATAGCATGGAGATCGATCTCAAATAGCTCTTTGAGAACATTTGGGTCAGGTCAGACATAGGATGGAGGTAGGGCAGCTTTGAAAGCAACGTCCTCCATTGATTCCCATATGCCACCATGGTTTCTTCCTCATACTACCTAAGGCTAGCTAGGTCGCTTAATGACATATTTTTCTTGGTGTTGAAGGCGAAGCATTCTATGAACACATCCACTAGATGATCCAAGTTACTGATGCTATGTTTTGGCAACTGAGTGAACCAATCCAAGGTAGGGCCTGTGAATGTGGTTATAAATTTTCTTAGCAACAAAGCATCATTGTCCTAAATGCCAAAGCATTGGCTCAGGAATCTAGTCATGTGCTCTTGGGTATCCTCCTCCCCTCTAAAGAGTACCAACTGGGGTAATTTAAAGTGCTCAGGGTATGGAGGTGTCAGCATTGATGGATGCACAGGGTGACTATAGAGTTGGCATAAAGTGGGCTTTTGGGGCCCATAAGTCTTGGTCTTCACAGACTCTAAGCGCTCTAGTAGCGCTTTATATGCATTGGAGGATTTGATATCTTCCTCCTTGGTTTGCTCCCATTGTGGGTTGTAGGGAACTTGAGGCCTATGGAGGGGTGGCTGGATAGCACCCCCTCTACCTTGGTAGGGCATTTCAGCCCGCTCTTCTTCTTGTTCATACTCCTCATAGGCTTCTTGAGGAGTGCCTGGGCGAGACCTATACACATGGGTGGGTGCCTACGGAGGGTGCCCATCATTTTTTCTGGGAGTGGCCTCCCACTTAGGTCTAGGAGGTCTCGGAGGCAGCACTTGGTAAGGTCACGGGGACCTATCTCACGCCAAGGGTTTACGCCTCTCATACACTTCTATTTTACATGCATGAGGGGTTGGGACCTTCTCAGGAACATTTTTCAGGAGCAATTCGGCTGTCTGACGCTGAATGCACTCTTTGTTAAGGTGATACAGATGCTCTAACTATTGTTGATCTTGCCTGAGCTACGTGATTTGCGCTTGGTGGGTGACATGTCTAGCAAATGCCAAGTCAATTTGTTTTGTCGTCTCATGTTTAGGAAGCCTAAATGCCTCTCCTACATGTCTATCTTAGTCGTGGTGATCCGAGAGCCCTATGGGTTGCTTTCCTCTATCGAGGTTAGCAGCATTCACCCGAGGCTATGACTGCAATGGGTGATCCTGATACATAGCAGGTGTGGAGGTGCATCGCTCCCGTACTATGTACTGCTCTTGAGGAATGTAGTGGTCTTCCTCATACTCCCTTTCATATGTGTGAAATGTGTAGGCAAAATTGTCTTGCCCTGTCTAGAGAGCCTTGTGGTTTTGTCTAGTGTTTCTAATAGTAATGAGGGGTAAAGGAGGGATGACGAAATCATGTGGCCCCTCCTTATGGACCCTATAGTGATCTAGCACTTCCTCAATAGGCCACTCATAACGAGCGTCTAAGGGAGGCCTCCTGTCTATGTTGAGTGCTACATGTAGGTTCTCCTCTTGAAAGGATAAATGCTGAGTGGGGGTGCCCCTCAAAGAGGTGCCTCTATAGTCCTGTTATGTAATGGCATGATGTGGACTATCTTGTGTGTCAAGTTGCCAAGGCTGGATGACCAAGTCCTCAGGACTATATCGGAGGCGACTTGTCCCCCTTTGTGCACTCTTCGCAGCCCCTGTCCATGATTGGGCTCAGCTATGGGTGTACACCATGATGATGTCTACCTAAAGATGCGTAGATTTTTATTTTCTTTTTATGATTTTTATGCTACACTAAACAGGAAATATCACACACACAAAGCAATGATTATCTGGTTTAGTGTGTTTTGATTTTTGTTTTGAAAGCTTTTGTAAATAACGTTTAAATGCAATATGATGGCTCTTATGACTCCCAAAAATGGTCGCCCCTTTGATATACCATTGCCAGGCCGATATACCAACCTCTCTATATACCCGCCCTTACGTGAGGGAAACTATTGGTACATGAGAGCAGATGGTACATGGAACATAGGTGGTACAAAAGGGGAATCACTCTGTTTATGACACCTACCATAGAAGACTTATCCTCATGCATTGGGAATCACCCCAGCTACATTTGGTCAGCTTTCATCAGGATTTACGTCTAGCAACAGTCGCGATTGGGGTTATGTATGCAGTATCTCAATCCAAGGTGGTGATGAAATCCACCGTTGGTCTTTCTCAAGGGTTGGGGTTTTACGACCAACTCCTTGTTTTAAATTACCATGTGGTGTGTGGGGTTCTTTTTAAGTTGCATAAATGAAGGAAACAAGAATTCAAACTCTCCTATGCAAGCAAATAACCAGAGAATAGTAAACAAAAAGCAAAAATTGACAGAAAGTGTTTTAGGACCCCTACCTCTTCTTAGCCTAAATAGGATGTCTCTGAATTTATGCCCTAAAATTACACAGAGAGCTATTCGTCTCGAGGTGAGATGAATAACAGATCTGTATTCATTCCAGGGTAGGACGAAGTCCTATTCATCCCTGGGTAAGACGAATTCCAGCTCTGTACTCGTCACAGACTAAAATTAACAGTAGTCCAACATTTGAAAACTTGGTACCTGCAAGCAAAAACAAGCAACTTTTGATCAAAAAGTTAATATTAAAATCAAGGTACAGAGGTCCCACCGTGATCGCCACTGAAGTTGGTGTAAAGTGGGATTTTGGGGTGACTACAGAGTTGGTGTAAAGTGGGCTTTTGGGGCCCAGAAGTCTTGGTCTCCATAGACTCTAAGCACTCTAGCAGCGCTTTATATGCATCAGAGGATTTGATATCTTCCTCCTTGGTTTGCTCGCATTGTGAGTTGCTGGGAACTTGAGGCTTATGGAGGGGTGTCTGGATAGCACCCCCTTTGCCTTGGTAGGGCATTTCAGCCCACTCTTCTTTTTGTTAATACTCCTCATAGGCTTCTTGAGGAGTGCCTGGGTGAGACCTATACACATGGGTGGGTGCCCGCGGAGGGTGCCCATCATTATTTCTGGGAGTGGCCTCCTACTCAGGTCTAGGAGGTCTCGGAGGTAGCACTTGGTAAGGTCGCAGGGACATGTCTCATGCCAAGGGGTTACGCCTCTCATACACTTTTATTTTACATGCGCGAGGGGTTGGGACCTTCTCAGGCACATTATTCAGGAGCAATTCGGTTGTTTGACATTGAATGCACTCTTTGTTAAGGCGATACAGATGCTCTAACTATTTTTTATCTTGCTTGAGCTGTGTGATTTGCGCTTTACGGGTGGCATGTCTAGAAAATTCCAAGTTGATTTGTGTCGTTGTCTCATGTTTAGGAAGCCTAGATGCCTCTCCTACATGTCTATCTTGGTTGTGGTGATCTAAGAGCCCTATGGGTTGCTTTCTTCTATCGAGGTTAGTGGTATTCACCTGAGGCTCTGGCTGTAATGGGTGATCCTGATATATAGCAGGTGCGAAGGTGCATCACTCCCATACTGTGTCCTACTCTTGAGGAATGTAGTGGTCTTCCTCGTACTCCCTTTCATATGTGTGAAATGTGTGGGCATAATTGTCTTGCCCTGTCTGTAGAGCCTTGTGCTCTGGATTTTGTCTAGTGTTTCTAACAATAATGAGGGGTAAAGGAGGGATGACGAAATCATGTGGCCCCTCCTTATGGAACCTATGTTGATCTAGCGCTTCCTCAATAGACCACTCATAATGAGCATCTAAGGGAGACCTCATGTCTATGTTGAGTGCTACGTGTAGGTTCTGCTCTTGAAAGGATCTATGCTGAGTTGGGGTGCCCCTCAAAGAGGTGTCTCTATAGTCCTATTCTGTAATGGCATGATGTGGACTATCTTGTGTGTTAGGTCGCCAAGGCGGGATGACCAAGTCCTCAGGACTATATCGGAGGCGACTTGTCCCCCTTTGTGCACTCTCTGCAACCCCTACCCATGATTGGGCTTGGCTACAAGTGTACACCATGGTGATGTCTACCTAAATATGCGTAGATTTTTATTTTCTTTTTATGATTTTTATGCTACACTAAACAGGAAATATCACACACAAAAAGCAATGATTATCTCGTTTAAAGATTAAAAGTGTGCCCTAAATCTGGTTTAGTGTGTTTTGATTTTTGTTTTGAAAGCTTTTGTAAAGAATGTTTAAATGCAATATGATGGCTCTTATGACTCCCAAAAATGGTTGCCCCTTTGATATACCATTGCCAGGTCGATATACCAACCTCTCTATATACCCGCACTTACGTGACGAAAACTATTGGTATGTGAGAGCAAATGGTACGTGGAACATAGGCGGTACGGAAGAGGAATCACTCTATTTATGACACCTACCATAGAAGACTTATCCTCATGCACTGGGAATCACCCCAGCTACACTTGTTCAGCTTTCGTCAGGATTTATGTCTAGCAACAGTCGTGATCGGGGTTATGTATGCAGTATCTCAAGCCAAGGTGGTGATGAAATCCACTATTGGTCTTGCTCAAGGGTTGGGGTTTTACGACCAAATCCTTGTTGTTTTAATGTACCACGTGGTGTGTGGGGTTCTTTTTAAGTTGCATAAATGAAGGAAACAAGCATTAAAACTATCCTATGCAAGCAAATAACCATAGAACAGAAAACAGAAAGCAAAAAATGACAGAAGGTGTTTTAGGACCCCTACCTCTTCTCTACCCAAATTGAATGTCTCTGAATTTTTGCCCTAAAATTGCACAGAGAGCTATTCATATTAGGGTGATATGAATAACAAATATGTATTCATTCTAGGGTAGGATGAAGTCCTATTCATCCCTGGGTAAGATAAATTCTAGCTCTGTACTCGTCACAGACTAAAACGAACAACAGTCCAACGTTTGAAAACTTGGTACCTACAAGCAAAAACAAGCAACTTTTGATTAGAAATTTAATATTAAAATCAAGGTATAGAGTTCCCACCATGATCGCCACTGAAAGCATGAGGATACAAAAACAAAAAGGAAAATGCCAAGTACGATGCGTGTAAAACCAAACTTAACGCTAAAATCCTATATATTGAAAAATGCATGAAAGGAAAGAACATAAACGAATCGACACAAGATAAAAGCAATATGGAATATGACCCTCTTTATTGATATGCTTTTAAAGTCATGTTACAATACGTCTCCTTCCCTTTTAGGGGATAGGAGCGTTAAATATGTTTCTTGTCACATCCATGGATAGCAATCCTTCTTCCGCATGCCCACATGTAATATGGGTGGACCAAAACGTCGCCACCGCTTGTGTATATGAGTTTTGACTCCTTAATGCTCCTTTTATGTCGAAGACCTGCATTCAAGGAAACTAAAAAGATCAGTAGGATAGAATATAATATGTGTTTTCGAAGGCCTACTGTTAGTGTATGCATGAAAATATTAAGCCGATAACCAAATAACATTAGAACGACCTAGAAATTTGACAGAAGCATGAATATGTTACTATGAGGGCATTACAAATGGAACATTCAGGAAATTCCTCACAGATTTGTATTCACTCTAGGGCGGGACGAATAAACCTGCAACAAATTGTTAGAAATCACCCTCTTCAATATCCTATCTAGGAAGCTCCAAATAACCTAAAAAGTTGGAGTTAGCTAATTGGGGGTATTTTTGGATGATGCAGATGGTCATATTTCTCCAATTTGGCCTCTATCACCCATATTTTGATGATGCCATCTACAGGTTAGTAAAGGCGAGAAATTATAAAAACATGGTCAAAAATGCTCAGAATGAAGTGAAATTTAAATTACAGCCTATTTAAATAACCTATAATAAGATGCAAAAATAAAATAAAGGAAATATTCCACATATTTCTAATCACTCTAGGGTGGGGCGTTTAGAACTACGACAGCTTAGGGGGCGCCCGAGGGCAGGATGCCCACCATTTGGGACTTTGTTTTAGCACCAATTCACTTTGGATGGGTCTAGAACCTCTTATGGGGTGTTATTGGCAAATTTTATGGGATATTGTGGCCAAATGTTCAGGTTTGGGCTCCGAATTTGCGCTTCCAATAATCACCCAATAACCTCCCTCCAAAAGAGAGATCAATGATGTGAAAGGCAAAAATAAAAAATGTGTGTGTATGGATGTAAAATGGCAGCACTTCATTGCTCAAAATTCTCCCTCTCCTCTCCTTTTTGGGTGAGAAGTCTCACCAATTTATAGACCTAGGGTCTCTCTGTTTGAATGTGCATGCGAGGGCGCCACTTGAGTTGCATGTCCTATTTTGGGAAAAATATTATTCCCTGATTTAGAGTCTCCTTGCATGAGGCCTCCAAAATTAAATACATGCTTGATTGAATTCTCTCTCCTTGATTTGAAGTTGTTCCTTGCAATTGCATGGCCTGAAGCTGCAGTTAACTGGTGGACTTTTCAAGGTTTGACTTTTTGCCAGTCAAACCTACTATTCGCCTCACCCTAGGGTGAATGTTGATAATCGTCCCTAGGTGGGACGAATGCTAGTTTGTAATCATCCCAGGGTGGGACGAGTAGGGAGCAAAGTGCCAAAAAGGTGCCAAATTGATCTTTGACCTTCCAAACTATTGTGGGAGTGGTTAGGACCACTATTTGACCTCTGGGGGCTGCCCTGGGGGCTGTCTGTGTCAATGCAATCAGCCTTTGTCGTCACATAATAGGATTGGTGTTGTTTTGGTGTCTACAAATAAATATTAGATAGAATTTCTTTGTTTGATGCAATGTTTTACACTTGTCTTCTTGCACCAAACTTTGTAATGCATTAGATTTGAGACTCACCAAGTCTCAATATTTGAAGCTTCTATTTTTTATTTTGGTTAGTTGTCTTATTCTCCAAGTTTTGGAGGATTCTAACCATATTTTGGTGGCTTCACTTGGTAACTATGTGTTGTAGATCTTTGTGCACTAATAGTGTCTTTAGACACTTTATCAAATTTTGGTTTTGTGCAATTCTCAAGAACACAAACACTAAGCTTTTGAGAGTAATATAGTAGTGCAAATGAACCCACTTAATATTTCATTTTAATGCACTAAAAATCACAACTTATCACTCCAATTAACTCTCAAAATAACTTATAAGTACACTTAATAAATTTACTACAACTAATAAAGAATAATTTGAAATGAATCTTCAATAATTATTCTACAATTTTGCTGCAATTAATATTGTAGTACTTAGTCTTATTTTCTTTTTCCAAAGTAGATGATAGGTAGTTGATAGATGTAGTTGTAATTTTGTAATCTAATAAACTCCTAACTAATGTGCAAATGAACCTTAAAATAAAATTTTCTCTTTTTACACTTTTTAAGACTATAATCCAATTTTCCTTCTTACAACTATAATCCAAATAAGGTGCTTTAACAAATATAATAAGTAATCCAATTAATGAATCTACTTGCACCAATAGTTGCTTACCTTTTTTAAATATTTTGTAGATCCTTTACTGCTTCTATAGAGGATGTTGATCTTGTAGAGGATGTTGGTGTCTAAGATCACCAAGTTGTTGGTTCGAGTAGGATCTTGCTACTTAGTTTCTTATTCACCAAAAATTAGTCTCAACCTTTCTTTCATGAGCCTAGGATTTGGTGGCTTGTTCTCTTCTTATAGTCTCCTCCTTTTTGTTGTAGATTCTTTTGAAGTCTTTATCTCAACAAAAAATGCCTTCTTGTTGTGGAAGTAATATTCAAGTCTCCAGCTTTGGAAAGCTTCTTCTATCTTCAAGTCAAATTATAACTTCAAGAAATATCTTCCAAGATTTGGTACTCCTTACCAAATTCTTCTTCTTCTTTTGTGCTTGTTTTCGTATGGTGATAATTGTCCCAAATATTTCACTATCTTCTATAGTGAATGTATTCAATGAGTCCTCCTTTTATGATTTCTTTAGTAAGGCTCTCCAATACTTTTATTGGATACTCATTGAGACCTCCCCAAGGTCTTGTAACTTTTTTTGGTCTTCCTTGAGACGTCTTCTTCAACCTTCTACTCCTATATGTGTTGGTGGTGAGATTTTCCTCTGTATCTTATGATTCTACTGCTTCTAGATTCGAGGAGGACTCTCCTAGTCCTTCTTCTTCTTCCAAGACTAGGATTTATTCAATGAGATCTTCTTTTGATCTCTTTATCTTCAATTTTGCTTCATGTGCTGGATTGATTCTTAAGAAGATACTATTCCTAACTTTCTTGTAGGAAGTTTCCCAACTCACTGAATCTTATTTTCCTGTAAAAAAGTGTTAGTACTAAAATATTTAATCTAATTTTGAATAAAATAATATCTTTTGGAATATTCTTTAGGATCAAGTCTTTTGTGGCCTTTTTCAGTATCAATGTTTTTATGGCCTTTTTAAGTATCAAGGCATCTATGGCCATTTTTTTAGTATCGTCTTTTATGGCCTTTTTTAGTATCAAGGATTTTGTCGAATTTTTAAGTATCAAGGATTATATGGCCTTTTATTTAATATCAATGCTTATATGGCCTTTTCTTTAATATCAAAGCTTCTATGGCCTTTTCTTTTGGAATAAGGCTTCTATGGCCTTTTCTTCTAGAATGAGACTTTTATGGCCTTTATTCTAGATCAAGGATTCAATGGCATTTTTTATTTTGTGAAGTTCTCAATATAGCAATGGATATCTCCAATATCCTAACTTCACCATGACTCTTCTCCAAAAGTGTTCTTCTGCAATATTATTTTCTTTTACAAGGAACTGATCTTTGCACTATGAAGGCACACCGACCTTCAGTAAATTAAGTTGAATTCTCCTAGATTTATATTGTAGGAGGAGTCCCAATCATCTGAGAATTAATTTTTTGCAACAAAATAAACTTTGGGCAATAGTTAATAAATTCTATATATTTTGAATTATCTTAACTAGTTGATTTATCAATCTAGTGGATTAAATATTGAGTCCTAGTCTTCGTGAGTTTTTCTACAACTCTATGGAAAGACTTTAGTCAAATTTAATATTAGTCCTCACTTGTGACTCTTCCTAATTCTGCCATCTTGGCTCTTCTAAGATTTTTTGATAGTGGTTGGTCTAACAGTGCATCATGTTGACAAAAAACTCAGGCTCAATGATAGTGATGGTATTTCTATTGATCTGCATTGGCTAGATCTATTGTAGCTAGATATACCATATATTTGATACCACTATTAGCTTTTGATGTAGTGTGAAATAGAAGATAGCAATCACAAGAAGCAGAATAATATGGAAGAAAGTAAATTTATGAGATGACAAAAATAAACTATAAATATAAATGATGAAAATGAATACAATGTAGCTATAGAGGAAATGAAAAATCCATTAAAAAAGCTACTATACTACATTACACCCATCACCAATATATGATGATCCGCACAACACTAAGCTACTACCTATATATCTATATGATTCTATATATGCTTGTTATAATGAGGCACTTTCATATAATAAGATAGGTTCCTTAACTAGCACTCTACCTAGTTGTACAAGGGATAACTTACACATATATAGCTTGCACATTGAAAATTGTGTATTTATTACATATCATGAAGTAACTACGTAACTTTCCCCTAAATTAATCTAATGTTCTAAGTATGTACCTATGAAGGTACATTTACATGTCCCAAATTATGTAATATAATCTATTTCTAAAAAAAGCATAGTTTTATCCCCTTTGAAAATAAGGGTCTTACTCATGGAGATATACAATAATAGAGGGTTTAGCCTCATTTTCCAATTTAAAAGGTCTTTTTTATGTTATTTATTTAAGGTTTCAATATACATGGGATAATAAACATATTTAAAATACTCATATAGTAGAAATATTGGATGGTTTTTTAATATAACACATTGTTATAAACATAGTATAAAATCTCTTCAGATATTTTACTATAAACAAGATTGCATCCCAAACACATTTTCATAAGATTCAATTCAGTCAATAATGGTCATCCACAACCCTTTTGATTTTGGTGTATGTGCCTCAAAGACCTTGATTTCTTTTAAATGGTTATATTATATAGGGATGAAGAAAGGCTTAAAGGATCATGCATGCATGTATATTTTTTCAAGAGATGAAATATCTAAAATTAAAAATAGAGTTTTAGAATGGGAAATATTCTAATAGAATAGGAAATTAAATTGAAGCTCAATAATTTACAAGATGGTGGAAATAATTGGAATGTGAAAATATATCCATGTGCAAGAAAATTAATTACTTTATAACTATCATAATATATTGAATAACAAAGAGTCATATTGGTACCAAACATCTAGAGAGAGTTCACTTAAAATGTAAAGTAGTTTTTAACATCCATAAGGCAATAGACCATAAGGTACAATATGGTTATACAAGTGTTTATCCACCCATACCAAAGTATGGTGTACAATTCAAGTGAGCCTAGTGGTTAAGACTTTGGAATTTCAAATAGGAGACACAAGGTTCAAATCTAGATTAAGCTTAAGGAAGGGGATAGAAGTATTTAAAATTTTCATGTTAATAAAATACATTTATCTTTTATTTTAATAAAAATATTTAAATTCTAAATTAAGAAAGCACTAACAATAAGAAGATGCAAGGAAGCAATTAAATAAGGGGAGAAAATTCCAAAAAAAATTCATGTTATAATAAAATTAAAAAATCTTTTCATTGAGTAAAAAACATTTCAATTCCAAATGGAATAAGTACTAAGAAGTAAGAAGATATGAGAAAGCAATTAATTATTTCAAATACATTATGTCTAGATTAGGGAAAGATAAAGAGGTTCTAGGTAAGCATTTATAAAATATTCCATCAATTATAATGCATGAATAGAATGAAAAATTGATGAGAAATACCTCTATAAAATTTTATATTATTTTCTAATATATTAAATACATTAAAAATAGGATAAACTAAAATTTTTATTGTTCAAATTAGAAAATATTTAATTTCATGGAAAGAATTTGAAAATTCAAACTATTAAACATCAAATTCAAGGCCACAAAAATAGTTTAGATTGATCTTTAAATGATTTAAATTTATTTAAAATAAAAGTAAAATAATGAGAATAAAGAATCCAAAATAATCCAAACATTAATATTTTAAATGAAAGGATGACTACATATAATTACTAATCAACTAATAGTGATTATATACACATACAAAGAGACAAAGCAATAGTGATTATTCATATACAATGAGGTCACTTTGATATTCTTTCACAACTTCCATGGTAGTTTCCCATGTACAACAAAATATTATTGTATATGTATGATTGGTTAAGTTCTATACAAATATTAGAATTTAATGGATTTTTATTTGCATGCTCTAGAAATTTCATGTATAGTAAATATGGGTTGGTATATGTAAAGTATCTCCTTCATCTAAACCTAAATTTTGATGGACATGCTTCTTCATCATATAAAATCTTAGTGATATTTAAAAATTAGAAGCATATTTCAATAAATAAACATCCATTCTTCTTAAAATAATTATTTATTACAAAAATAAATATAATCTTCAAAAATAAATTGGCTTATTTCTTTATATATAAACTTTGTATTTTATACTTTTATAATTATTATGTTTATTTTTTTCATTTTATGATTATTGGTTCATATCCTTTTGAAACATTCATCACTCTCTAAAATCATGCAATCAAAGCCATGGAGAAAATGTTAAGATAAGTTGCTTTATTTTCACTCTTATCTAAAGAATAAACTAATAATGAATGGGAAATTTAACGAAGTTGCTCACATAGTAAAAAAATCATTCACTTATTACAAATTTTTTTCTAATATTTTAATATAATTAAAATTAAATTGTAAACATTAAGAATAGTTGTTCCCAAATCCACTTTAATTATCTTAAAATTTACATCTCTTTTTAATACATAAAAGTATAGTAAATTATTGTAACCTATGATATGAGATAACTATATATTTAAGATCTATTTATAACTGTATATTTGAAATACACATAAATTTTGTTTTTGGTATTAATATTAAAAGAGGGTTTTGAAAGGATCCCCACAACCTTATACAACAAGAAATCCCGTTAAAGCACAAGATGACCTCCATAAGGGAGGCCCACCCAAAAGGATAACAAGGTATTACAAAATGAGGCAAGCACCCCCCGAGGAAGGGGAACAAAGGGAGTTCACACCATCCCCATGAAGGCAAGCTAGGGAGAAAAACCCAAACAACTCAGCCCTAAATAATAGTAGGACAATGCGAGGGGGGCAAAAACTACCAACCTGAATAAATGCATCATTTGAAATTTTAAAGTCACAACAGGCTACAACATTCGACAATCCCAAGCATAATAAGGGGAGACGTCACTAGGGGGTCAGAAGGGACAATCAGGGAAGGCATGAACGTAATGAGGGGATAGAATAATAAAAGCCAGTACACACCATAAAGTGCTTAAACCTGTGAGCACCAACCAGATTTCCCAGATCTCCGAAAGGAACCAAAATTTGATATAATTTAAGGAGATTCCTCCTTGATGCAAAGTATACTATCATTGGGAAAATCCCATTGCCAGATAGATAAGCCTTGAGAACTAAATCCCAAGTTTGATAAGAGATACACCACTAAATTACCTTCTCTAAAAATTTGGGAGAACTCCATGCTAGAAAAGGAACGAGCAAGCCAAGTTTCTTCATCAATTAAATTAGCTATTTTCCATCCTAGAGAGGAAACTTTACGAAGCATGTTGATGATAGATAGGGAATCCCCTTCAATAATTGTGTTTCTAGTGCCAAGGTTCTTAAGATGATCCAAGCCAATGAAGGTCACTCTAGCTTTAGCCACCATGAAATATTGGACTCCAAGGCATTTTATGTAAGCCAGAATAAGATCACCATTATTGTCCCTTATTGCACCATCCATTCCAGCTAAGACAAAGTTGCATTAAGAGGTATCTTCAAAGTTAATTTTGATCCACCCAACGGTATGGATAGATTCTGCTGGACCGATTGCCATCCATGATGATGGCAACATGCTTCGGCATCGGTCCAGCAGAAACTATCCATATTAAGAAGCGCCTAAAGATATCGTAAAGTGAATTTGCAAGAAAGGAGACGCCAAAAGAGGCATGAGATAGGAAAGGATCAGCCATTGGAGAACCTTATACAATGGGCAGACCTAAGAGGTCTGCAATCTATTTAAGGTTTGAATGTCTAAAATAAGGACTTGAGAAAAGGAGCATGATTAGTGCACCACACTCAGAACTATAATTTCAATTAGAAGAGAGTCGTCAGTACCCTAACGGGCTAAAAGAAATTAGAGGCTTTAACCTCTTCTACCTCAGAAGAGGTATCGATGGTTTCTGTGGTAAGTACGTATGGTGAAGGTCAACGACCTTATTTTAGAATTAAAATTAGTGATATCTAATTTGACTATTTAATATCTAAAATTTTCATATAACATATTTTAATTAAGTTATATAATTAGAATGTTTAGTTAATAATGTTTAGCCATCAAATTGGAAAAAAATTAATAAACATTTGTTTTTTTATTGAATAAAATGGATAAAATTTAATAAACATTTTTTAAAGTTATTTAAAAATAGTTTTTTTTTTTTTTTTTTTTATTTTAAACAAAGATAATAAAAAGAAATAAAATAATAACTTTAATACTATAAATAATATTATCAACCAATTATTATTATTATTATTTTTAATATATTTTTATTTATATTTTTTTTAAATTTAAGTTATTAAAATAAAAATCAAGTGTTAACTATTTTTATTGTTTATGAGTATGTACTAACTATAACTTTTATTTTGAGTGAATTAAACAGGTAAATGCTTTTATTTGTAGATTTGGTAATTGTATGAGGTTGATGTCATTAAATATTATAACTCAAATTAATTATCCTATTTAGTATCTAAGAATGTTTAAGATTTTTTTTTTTTAGTTTGATATTATTTCAGGATAACAATTATAAGAAGGCAAGTCCTTATAATTGAAAATTTTAGTATTGAATGAGATTGAATTTTGTTTTTAATATATAATAAATATTTATATTTAATTGATTAAATGGTATTTATTTATTTATTTTTTAAAAGGATGTAAATTTGAATCTTATCAATATTTAAGTTATTATAATATCATTGCATAATGATGATATAATGCACATGGATGGTTTCAATCATATAAAACTAATTAAAAATAAAAATGTTTAACTAAGCAATCTAGATAAAAATATCCCACATCATATATAAATAAATAGAACCCTTTTTGTGATGCTTTCCTTTATAAGTTTATTTATCCTTATCTTAATTAATGTGTACTTAGTAATATATATATATATATATATATATATATATATATATATAAAAGCGAAAAACCCCTTGCGGGTCTGAGAGACCACGGACAGGGGGTTCTACACCGTAAAAGTCATCCGAGAGTCGCACCCCACCCTACTCGTACCAACATTATCAATTGGATTTTGGATACCCAATTCGGTTTAATTAATGTGTGCTTAGTAATATATATATATATATATATATATATATATATATATATATATATATATATATATATATAAAGCGAAAAACCCCTTGCGGGGGCTGCCTTAGTTTGAGAGACCACTGATAGCGGTTCTACACCGTAAAAGTCATCCGAGAGTTGCACCCCACCCTGCTCGCACCAACATTATCAATTGGATTTTGGATACCCAATTCAGCTTTTTGGTAGGGTGGATATTTGAACCTGGGACCTCCCTTGGTGGATTGCCCTCTCCTCTCCAACTCACCTACAACACCTGGGTTGATATTTATATATTTTAATTAACATAACAAGTATAACAATAAATTTGATGATGTATTTTAAATTTAAAATAAAAACAAACTTAAATTTATAAAAATTCCCTACTTCAATAAATAAATAAATTTAATAATTTTAATATATAATACTTTAACGTTTAACCTTTCCACAAACTCCCTTGAAGTAACACTCTAATGATGACTATTTAGACTTTAGTCATTGTGTCACTTGAAAACACTTACTAACTTTGTTTAATTTTTCAATTAAAATTCTAACAATTAAAAAGAAAAAAAACATCAAGACAACTTATTAGGCTTATTAACCTCAATATCCGTAAATCCTTCATTCAACTTGTGCATTAAAACACCAACACCCTTGGGAAAGGAGACCGTTCGGATCGATTGGTTTAGAAGTTGGAAAAAATGCTCACCGAGTAAATTTATAACGTTCCACGTAGCTTTAGTCGTACAACCCTTCGAAATCTGGACGAGTGTCCTTGCCAACAAGGCACAAGATAAAATTTCTGATGGACTATACGACACGTGACGAGATGACCATGACCAAGAAGGGGCCTTGCTTTTTTGGCAACGAATCTCGTCGGGTTGTTATAATCTTTTTTGAAGATTACAATGATGTGTGCGCCATACCAAATCTCCATCAGTAACCAATTTGTGTCCGATAACTTTCAATATCTCCATCAGTAACCAATTTGTGTCCTAAAACTTTCAATATCAGTAACCAATTTGTGTCCTAAAACTTTCGATATCGATCGACAACTTTTTGTTTTTAAAGTAAAAATCTTCTAAGCTTTCTCGTATGATCTTTTGCAATTCTTCTCTCTACACTCTATCTCTATCATCTCCATTGGCATCTACCATCCGGGCAAACCGACTACAAATTAAAATATGCGGCTAAAACGTGTGGCAGCCCATTTAAAATATATTTACATATGGTATTTTAATTTTTTTTAAGCAACCCTTAGAATTATTATCTATACCAAGTACACAACTCTCAAACAAAAATTAATCGCATATTAAAAATTATTAGAAGTGTGTTTGACAATAAGCTGCCGTATACAAATACAAAATCAATATTATTTATACTCTACGGACTAAATGGCAGACAGATAGAGTCTATGAAGTGGCGTGACTCGAAAGCAAGGAAAGAATTTAAAAATACCTTTAAAAACTCAATATTAAGGAATTATGAATAGTTTATGCTTGCTTTTTTATCCGGTTTAAAACCTGTCGACCTTGGTTTATATTTAGTTTATGAACAAAGGCGAGCAATAAATATATATCTATATATATATCTATATATATCTAAAAATAGTTTTTGAACATTTAATGGTAAACAAAATAAAATATAATGTTATTATTAATCTTTGCTTCCAAAGTATTTTTTGCTTAATCAATTTGGTTGAAAATGGATTGACCATAGTGAAAGGTGCAAGTTTCTTGGAATGCTTTTTGTTTTTCACTCCTTCCTTTCCTTCTTTTGTTTTTTTTGGTAATTTGTAATTATTAGAGTTGAGAAAAAGTTATAACAATTGCTTTCAAAATTGTTGTATTTAGCAAGCAAATTCCATGTTTGCTTCAAACTGCTCATTGCAACCCATGTGTCGTACTTCTCTTGTTGGGCTCCCTCCAAAGCTTCCTACAAGAAGCTTGAAAAACTTCCTACCATAATATTGAAAAACTTCTTAGAAAAAATTTATGGGCTTTCCTTTGAGCAAGGGAGAGTCTTTCATCTTATTTCTTGGGAATTTTTTTGTCTCCCACGTGACTCTTGGACTCTTGGACATCCATCACTAGGGCTTGTCCTTTGTACAAAATGGGGCATTCAATACTTGGAAGGCAATGGAGCCAAAAACGTTTTACTTTGTCACTATATTGTTTAAGACACTCCATGTGGTTGATAGGCCTAGAAGGAGCTTGTCCTTCAGACCATCCTTGCTTTGAGGGTGCACGTACAAATTTAAGGAACGTTTATGGCCAAAATTATCTGGAACTGACCATTTGCCAAGGTCCCATGGATTCATGCTTTAAAAATATTTAAATCAAGGGATTCAAGTGGTTTTCGACCTCTTTTCCAAAGCAACAAAACCTTGGCTTTCTTGGTTTAAAGCCAAAGACAAATTTAGATTGGCTAATCTGGATATAAAATCCTTCCAAGCAATTGTGGACTCTATCACTTCATAAATGCTTCATAAAATTAGGATTAGATCCCCCTGGCCGTATGGATAAACTATAAATGGTTTTGAGATACCCCATTTTAGAGGTACAAGCCCAACAAAGGATACACATGGATTTTGCCTCATCTCTCGATGGTGCAAATACTCAATGATAGATGGATACTATAGTTTACCAATAGAATTTGGCAATGCAAATTTTAAAATTTTCGGTCCACCATCATGGAACCCAAGCTTACCCATTTTTCTTGGTGTATCCTCTATCAAGGTATCCCTTGGCAAAAAATTGGCTCATTTAGAGATCACCAACCCACGATGCCCATTCTATGGGAAATATGAAAATATCAAACATTTCTTTTGGTTTTATCCTAGAGCTCAATCTACATAGATATAGATTCATGATTTCTTCAAGCCTCTCAAACTTGAACCTTTCTCTTGGCCCATGATTCTTTTGAGTGACTAGCCCAACATGCAAGCCAAATACACCTAGCTATGGCATACTTTTAAAGTGGAGATTTTATTTGATATCTGAAAATATAGAAATGTAGCTATTTTTCTAGAGCATTTGTTGACAGACATTTGTCATTGACTACTAAAACTAAAATTTCTTCTAATGTGATTTAATAGTTCTAGGTATGAGTGAATAAGATGGTGTTGGAGGTGACTCATTTATATAATCTTGTGGACCAGTAGGTTAATGCCCCATGCACAATGACTTGTGTTCTATGAAACTTTTTTGATGCAAGAGCCAATCCCACAACCACCACAGTTAAGCTTTACAATATCCTAGTCGAAGTCCTCAATATAGAGCTAGGACTAAAATCACTCACCACCTCATCTCTCTTTACCCTATGATAGGGAGCATAGGGATGGAACAACAACAACAAGTTTCCTCGTAACAATATTTCTTCTGTGTTGGTTAGATTTGGGTTGTTACAGTTGGTATCAAAGCTCTAGGTCATAGGACTAGCAGCTTCCATGGAGTAAAAGTTAGGATTGGTCAAACTTGATATATGAATTTTGGAATGAAATATTTTCCATTAGGGATGACATGTTACGTGGAGTAGAAATGACCATCAATATTATCAGTAGATGATAATACTCTACTATTAGTTCATGGATGATGAAACTAACTAGGGGTTAGAAGTGCAATTAGAAGAAGAAAATGTAACCTAACATGACCCTTATTTTGTGTGGACAAGAACTATGGCACCAATATTGAGGAGAGGAAGATGAGGATATTTCCAAATACCAAGGAAATCTAGATAGGACAACGTCAAGGCTAGATCCCAACAGGGAGAGTTTGGAAAATTCAAACAGAGAGGTGAATAACCGCACTATTGTTGTCTCTTTATTGTAGGAGCAAATAAAGTAATAAAGAGAACAAATGAATCAACAAAGAGAACAAATGAACCAACAAAGGGAACTAATGATCTAAAAAAAGTAGTTGTTGAAAGACATAATGAGTCAAACCTCATAGAATAGAAAACCTAAGGTTAGGCAATATGGAACTGCTGTTATTAGAAAACAAGATGTTAGAGTCCTTATTGAGGTAGAACTAGCTAAGGATTTGAAGAATGTGAAAATCACCAAGTTCACTAGAAAAGATGGTGGTGAATCGATGATTCAGTCAAGATCTGGTTGAACGAGTTGACAACCTACTTCTCCATAAAGAACTACTCCTCAGTGATGTAAATAGTTTGGACCACTTCCCACTTGTAGGATATAGCATTGTAGTGGTGGAAAATTTTTAAAGTAAAGCAAGAGATTAAGGTAATCTATCTAACATGGGAAGGCTTTGTAAAAGCATTTAAGAAAAGGTTCCTTATGGAACAACACTACATGTAGAAATTTGAGTAATTCTCCACACTCCTCCAAGAAACAAAGATGGTAGAAATCTAGTACCAAAAAATTGTTAATTTGCTCAAGTATGTACCATTAAATGAGAAGTATGAGAACATGAAGGTACACAAGTTTATCTTAGGAATGGACCCTAAGATTCGATTGATAGTAAATATGCATTAACCTGAAACTCTACAGAAAGCTTATGATATAGCTCGAAAAATAGAGTCCAACATATAGTTAAATAAGACTCCCTTTAATTGTGTAGTATTATTAGAGGAGGATTGAAAGTCACTAATAAAAAGAAAAAGCATTGGTTTTATGAAATGGGAAGATGAGCATAATAAGAAAAGCAAAGGTAACTTAAGGTTTGAGAAGAAAAATGATGGAAAATAAGGGAATTTCAAGAAGAAATTCCAAAATAGAAATAACAATAATAATAACAATCATCAACCTCAAAGGTAGCCCAAAATGGGTTAGACAAAAAATCCAAGGGAGTAGAAGCAGAACCCAAGGGCAGTTGTTACGATTGTGTGGGTTCACACTATGGAAATCGATGTCCAAATCAATCAAGACCAAGTAAAAGGGTGGAAGAGCCCAACCACATAATCTATGCAACAATAAGTAGTTAGAACCTAGAATTGCAAGCCACACTTATGCACTTAAATGGTAAATTTTTTGATAAGGAAGTTAAAATTTTGATAGATAGTGGAGGTACTTATAATTTCATTTCTTCTAGTATAGTTAGGGATATGCTAGAAATACTGGGATTTTTGGTACTAGGGTGGAAAGTTAAGTATGGATCTGGACATACGTACTCACTAGATTAATGTTTTCCCATAATCAAGATCACCTTACCCAACGACTATACAATTTGACATATATGTGTAGCATTGCTATATACCTTCAACACTATCTTGGGAATGAATTGTTTAAAGGCTCATGGAACCTTAATTAATGTCCAAGATAGATGACTAGACTATACATATAGAGATAAGCAAAGTTTGAGAATCTATAGTGAGCAAGGATCATTTCGGCCTTGGTTGATCTTATCAATGCAAGCTAAAGAAAGCTATTATAAAAAATGGTATGCTTTATGTAATTAAGTTGAACCAAAAATATCAAGGATGATAAAATGGAAGAGGTGTTTGAAAAGCACCCAATTTTGCAAGAATTTAGGGATGTATTTCTTGAATATCTTCCTAGATTTTCATCAAAGTGAGAGATTGATTTCACTATCAAATTGATGTCAAGAATTGAACCTATTCATAGAACTCTTTATAGGATAAATCCTATCGAGATGCAAGAGTTAAAAGTGCAACTTCAAGGATTGTTGGAAAAATGGTTGATCAAACCCAGTGTGTTACCATGGGGTGCACCCATTCTTTTTGTTAAAAATAAAGATGGTTCACTTAGATTAGGAATTGACTATCGAATGTTGAATAAATAAAATGTTAAAAATATATATCCTTTGCATATGATTGAATATTTGTTTGATAAAATTAAGGATACCACTATATTTTCAAATATTGAAAAAAAAACTATGTATCATCAATTAAGAATCCACGAGGACACTCACAAAACTATTTTTAAGACCCGATATGGGTATTATGAGTTCACAATATTACATTTTGGACTGACCAATGCTTTTATGAACTTCATGAATATGATGAATAGTTCATTTAGGAAGTATATGGATCAATTTGTGTTGATCCTTGTTGAGCAAGGTGCAGCGACAATATTGTCATTGTTGTCAACACACTCAGATGGACAGGTGATGCAGTGGACAATTGATCGGAGGTTGTTCATAGTATGTACAGTGGTGTTCAATGCTTATGAGGATGTTTTTGATGTTAGGGTGAAGTTGTTATAGGTTGTTCATGCAAATCTGCAAAAGATGTAAAAATTGTCATGAAGTTGTCAAAGTAGCAAAATTGTCAAAGTTGTAAAAATCGTCAAAGTTGCAACAACATCAATGGAATGTGTTGGACAACCCAAGATACTATTTGGAGGTTTTTTATCATTATAAAGTGTGGTTGTAGTTTTGGAACGATTCGGTTGCTTCACTAATGCATTGTTGGTCAGTTTCATGCTTTATGTGACAGGTGTATAATCTACATCAGAGGTCACTTTACGGAAGGAATGTTAAGCAATCCATGAGGAATTGGACCTCCAATGTTTTTCTGGAGGTATATGGATATACTGAAAGCTTAAGTTTTAAATTTCATCCCAAAATGAGTCCATAATAAGAAACGATGAGTGTTTCAAAATGGCTCTACAACACTTTTTCTAGTTTATGTGACGTGTAAAATCAGCGTTAGAGGCCACTTTGTCGAAGGTACTAAGAATAATTCGTGAAGATTTAAAATATGAAATTTAAACTAAAGATAGTTGGTCTATCCAATAATATATGTTTAAATTTTTATCCCATTTGGAAATTCGAGGAGGAATTTATGACTATTACAAAAAAGCCCTATCAACTCTTTTTGGTAATTTTTGGCAGTTTCTAAGAATATAACGGTTGAGTGGTACTTTTGTGTAACTGAAAAAAAAAGAGTTGTGTTTTTTAATGTGAAGCATATATATGTTTTAAAATAAAATGGAGAAGAGGGTTTTTTGGAGAAAGGACTGCCGATGCATGTTGTGAATAATTTTTTCTTTGACATTTTGATTGAAAAAATGTGCAAGGTGTGAGATAATCAATGTGTATAGTTGAGAAGATTGAAAAGGTTAGACAAAATATTTTAGAGGAGAATATTTGTGATCTAGACAACTCAAGGTCTTTTTATGAGATTTAAAACTTTTATCAGAGCTTTTTAAATTTGTCGAGTCGATGCTTGGCAATAGGGGTTGGTGCTTCTTGCAGTTGGTGTTGCTAAATTTCAGGTTGGTTGGTGCCATTTCCTGTAGTTGGTGCTGCAAAAATATTGTAAATACCAAACATTTGTGAGGTTGGATTTGGATGGGAGTCCAAATAGTCCATTCGCATAGTGGTTTTCCCACACCTAATTTCCACTATAAATTTGGTGTTATGTGATGCATGTTTGTGTGATTACATTTTTTGATTTTATTTCTAGTTGGATTAAATTTTTAATACACACTGATTCACCCCTCGCTCTTAGTGTCACGCTTAGTTCAACAATTGGTATCAGAGCCAAGTTCCTAAATATGCTTAATTGGCTAGGGTGATCTTGGAAGTGACACAATGGCAGGTGGTGAAGGCTTCTCATCAAACAAAGCATCGTTGTTTGATGGAACTAATTACACATTTTGGAGACTCAGTATGCAGACATATCTTTGTGTTTTGGGATACAATATTTGGAATTCATTAAATAGTGGATACATAATACCCACCACTTCTCCAACCGATGTTGTTGGTAAGAAACTGTTTGAGAATGTCTCAAAAGCAAAGAATGCTTTCATGTGTGGATTAGTGGACAATGAACTGATAAATATTATGGGTTGTAAAATTCAAAAGCAAATATGGGACAAACTGAAGAGCATTCATGAAGGATACATTAAGATCAAGGAGGCCAAGTTACAAACACATCGAGCTTAGTTTGAAGGATTAAATATGAATAAGGATGAGAATATAGAGACATATGTTGAGACTTAATAAATTTATTAATGCAATTAGAGGACTCAGTGAGGAAATAGAAGATTCTATCATTGTGACAAAGGTATTAAGGTCCCTTCCCCAAAGATTTGATTCTAAAGTTTCAGCTATAAAAGAAGCTAAAGATCTGAATTCTTTTAGTATGGATGAGATGCATGGTTCTTTGATTGCATATGAGATGAGAATAGGAAAATCTAAATCTACAGATAGAGAAGCTACTTTTAAAGCCCAAAAAAAATATAAAATCAAAACAAGAATACGATGAAGAAGAGACATAAAATGAAATGGAAGCAATATTTGTTCGAAAACTAAAAATGGGAAAAATAAAATACATAGAAAATTTACCGTTTAAATGTTTCAACTATGGAGGCATTGAGTATTTCCTAGATAAATGTCCACTTAATGAGAAGAACAGAAGTGATGAAGGATCGCATGGAGAAAGAAGTGATTGGAAGAAAAAATCTAATTTTAGAAAAGACAACTTCAAGAAGAAAAGTTTCACCTCCAAGAAGGTGAAGCTCCAGTGAGGATTCTAAAAAAGGAACAGGTGAAGCTCTTTTCATGGCATTCGAAGAAGAAAACCAAAAAAGGAACATGAATGTGATGAAGAAGAAATTGATGCAGAAGTAAATTTGGAAGAGGAACTAATTGCAACTCTTGATGAATTGAAGACTGAAAGAAAAAGGAATAAGAAAATTTCAAGAAAGCTTGAGGGTGCAAATAAAATCATAACAAGTGTGAAAGTGCAGATAGAAGAATCCAAGAAGATCTCCAAAGATCTCATGGTGCAAATAACCATGAAAATAGATTATTTCAACAAGTTAGAAGAGGATATTGTTGGTTTAAGGATGTAGCTAGAAGAGATGAATCAGAAAATTAGAGTTCTATGAAGTTGGATAAGATCATAAAGAACCAGAAGACTACATGCATCAAATTTAGTTTGGGTTTTGATGCAAGAGAATCATAAAATGGATCAAAGGCCACAAATGAAGAATCCACAAAGAATGAAGAAAATAAATAGGTTAATAAAGTAAAAATGAATCATGCAAAGGAAAGAAATAATGCAAGGCATGGAAGGAGAAAAGACAATGATGGTTTCACCAATGTTACACATCAAAGAAGAAGAAGATTTATGGCTCCTACAATAATATGGCAAAGACCACCACCCAGGTTCAATCATCCTTTTCATAGTTACTATTTTAAATGCAATGGTTATGGACATAAGATTTTATATTGTAAGTATAAGGTAGGACCAAGAAATTTTTCCAATAGAAATATTTTTTCACCTTTGATGGATTATGCAGTAGAATGTTATAACTATCATAACTTTGGTCATGTTACAAGAAATTGTAGAAATATATTTGCATCAAATCAATTTTAGGGAAGAAAATTTCAGTCAAATGGAACAAGACAAAATAGAAAATTTCCCAAAAAATATGCATAAGCTACTTAAAATGAAAAGCCAAACCAAGAGCCCATAACTGTAATCAAATCAAAGTGGAAATAAAAAGAGCAACCTAAGGAATAAAAGGAATCCTTGATCGTACAGATGACATTTAAAGCACAGAAGGAGCATGCATATATTAATCATAGAGAAAATACATACTCATAGGGGGAGTCAGTCATGGTAAATCTAAGAAAGGAGAGGTTCCTACACAAAATATATAACAAGTTGAAACCCAAGAAGATAGGTCTAATAGAGTTACTATGCTATAGTAACTATGATTATTACCTCATTTGGTAACTAGTAAATTATCCTAGGTAGATTATTAGGGTAAAATCATTTTTATCGTAGTAGAGTTTATTTACCATTAGGTAGATTAATTTATTACCATTGTAAGTAACCGACTTGGTTACGTTAATACCTAGATATTAATTTGGTTAGTAAGTTAGTCATTGTAGTTATTTTGACTATGTTAGTAGGTTAGCATGATATATGGTTAGCACGTAGTTGATAGCGTTAACTAGGGATATTATTTAGTTAATATTCCAAAGGCTATTCTTAGTCTACGTTGTAATATTTAATCCCTATGCATATCAATATATTTCTAATAGTTTTATGCTCAATTTTTGACATTAGTATCAAAGCCCATTTTGCTAGGTGAGTATGAGGTGACCTTCGACAGGAGAAGGCAATATTTTTATTGCTCTTGGACTGGACCTATGGGGCTCAAATCCTGATATGGGACCCCTTGATTGGGAAAAAATTTCCAAGGCATAAATCCTCAGCATATCCTTAGCACAAAAATTGAGGTGTGATCTCATCTCCTGGAACCTGCATGGATCCTGAGGCATGGCATTACTGGGCATCTGATACGAAATTTTGTCTAACCATTCTTAGAACTGAATTTCTTGCAACGACTTGAAATTTTGTTCTCAATGGGTGATTTGATGTGGTAAGAGTAAAATATTCCCATGAGAGGGTGCTAAAGTTAATCGATAGATGCTAATTACAAGTTCACACGAGCTGAAATAGCATTGTACTAACAACATTTCCCACACCTATGGGAGTTTATGAGTGCAGGCGACTATCCCCCTATCCCCCACATCAAGGACCAAACCTACTAGAGCCCCAAACCTATACACTCTCCATAAATCTGGTGGTCGGTGACTCCAAGCTTCTGTAGGGCACTGAATCCTAGCCACTAGAACCTCAACACTAACAAGATTATGTCATCGACATAAACAACCATGCAGAAGTTACCCTGCACGTGATCTTAGGTGGACATGATTTTCACAACTAATCTGGCATGACCTTCAATGTAAGACCTACGGGTACATAATTTCATGTGACACAACAAGACTAGCTAACATCACCCTAGGCATGGATCCTGAGGTGCCAATATGGTAGTCGAATTGGAATGGCTAATGTGGCACAAATATCGAGGAACACGTGGTAGCTAACTTGGCTAACATGCAACCAGCGACTCCCACTATCGCTACATTTGTTAGCAACTCTCGGAGTCGCTACTGGCAACCAGTGACTCCCGTTGTCATTGTATTTGCGGGCAATGCCTGTAGTCGTTGCTAGGAGTTAGCGACTCCAACAATCGTTGGTCCTTTCTAGCAACCCCAAGGCTTTTGAAAAAATTCAAATTGGTATCAGAGCTAATCAGTGCCTTGACACGAACGTTGAAGCATGGATTCCAAAAACCATTCCCTGTAGTTACAGATCTCGTGGTTCAATGATAAGAACTATGACAACTGGAGCATCCAGATGAAGATCATGTTTGGATCTCAGGAGTTGTGGGAATTAGTCGAGAACGACTACCTAAAATTTATAGATGCAGTAGAACTGGTCACACACTCCCAAGCAGACAAGGACCTGTTGAAGAAAAATACAAATAAGGAACATAAGGCTCAGTTCTACATCATGCAAGCGATCGAGGAGACCATTTTTCCATGGATTGCATTTGCAACCAAGGTGAAGCAGACCTGGGAAACCCTAGCCAATTCATATCAGGCCACCAACAAGGTGAATTTGGTGAAGTTACAAATGCTAAGGAGGGAGTTTGAGAACCTACAGATGAATGAGTCAAAGTCCATGGGTGATTTTTTCACCTGGATAATATATGTCATCAACCAGTGCGGTTGAATGGAGAAATTATGTAGAGCGAGAGAATCGTGGAGAAGATTTTTAGAAGCATGCCTGCTAATTTTGACTCAGTTGTGATAGCAATCAAAGAATCGAGAGATCTAACAACCCTCTTGATATACGATCTCATGGGTTCTTTACAGACACATGAGCAGAGGTTGAGTCATTCATCTCAGTCCCCTCTGGAGCAAGCATTCAAGGTGCAAGTCTCATTCTGAGATAGTTGTAGACAAGATTCCCACCATGAAGCCTCTATTTCATAAGGATAAATAGGTAGAGGCAAGCATGGGAAGGGCAAAAAGCAAGGAGGATGATCAAACCCTAATTACAGAGAGACCAATTGCAACTTCCATCAGCAAGGAGGAAGAGGCAATAGTAAAAACTAGCAAGGTGGACCTAGTCAGAAAAATGATAAATCAAAGGTCCAATGTTACTATTGCAAGAAGTTCGGTCATTACATCTTCGAGTGCATAAAAAGGATGGCCAAGGATAACCAACAACAAACCCACTAAATAGATGAAGTCTGAAATGCGGGGAGCAGAGATGCAGGTGGGAAAATGTTGCTGATTTACAGTATTGAGGAAAGCCAAAATAACGTATGGTATCTCGACAGTGGGTGCAACAACCATATGATGGGGAACAAGGAGATGTTCTCACAACTATATGAAACAATCCAGTCTTAGGTGAAGATGAGGAATAACAATAAGGTTCCCATGATGTGGAAAGATAAAATCCTCATCCACACCAGGAACAACAAGAGAAAGCAGATTTGTGATGTCTACTATGTGCTTGGCCTGAAGCACAACCTATTGAGTGTTTAATAGCTTGTGCAGAAGGGGCACACTATTCAATTCAAGGATGGAGTTTGCACCATCAAAGATAGAGAGCATGGACAAACTGCAACTGTATCCATGACGAAGAGAAATATTTTTCCACTGTAGATTCAAAATGAGTCTTTGTTGTCTCTAAGTGTAGTTGTGAAGGATACTACCTAACTGTGGCATCTTAGATATGATCACCCGAGTTTCAGTGGCCTAAACTTGCTACAAAAGAAGCATATGGTGAAGGGTTTACCCATTTTTGAGTAGTCGAATTAGATTTTTGAGGGTTGCTTGGTCGAAAAACAAAACAGGGATTCATTCCCTTCTAGGTAGTCTTGGAGGGCTTCATAGCCATTGGAGCTAGTGCACTCAGACATTTGCGATCTGATGCAAACCAACATGTTTGCCAGTAAAAAGTACTTCCCGACCTTCATTGATGACTTCAGTCATAAGACATGGATTTATCCTATCAAGCTGAAGTTCAAATATTTTTTTAGATTCAAGGAGTTTAAGGCTCTGGTGGAGAAACAAAGTGGCTATCAAGTGAAAATACTCAAGACAGATGGTGGAGGTGAATACATCTCCAACGAATTCTAAAAATTTTGCAAGGCAAATAGAATTCTGAGACAACTCTCTGCCATGTACACACCACAATAGAATGATGTAGCTGAGAGGAAGAACATAACCATTATGGAGATGACACGTAGTATGTTGAAGGTGAAGAACCTGCCTTGTGAGTTCTGGGTAGAAGTTGTAACCTATGTAGTTTACCTGCTGAATAGATGTTCCACCAAAAGTGTGAAGGATAAGATCCCTCAGGAGGCCTGGAGTAGTCAGAAGTTGAGTGTGGGTCATTTGCAATTTTTTGGGTGCATATCATATGCACACATTCTAGAATAAAAGAGGCAGAAGTTGGATGATAAGGCATAGAAATGTATCTTCATAGGATATAGTGAACAAGTGAAGGCATATCGTTTGTATAATCCTATGACGAAGAAGCTCGTCATTAGTCGAGACGTGAAGTTCCTCAAGGATCAAGCTTGGAACTGGAAATAGAATACTGGCCAGCTTGAGCCAGCAATCATTGAGTCTGTTGACTTGGAGGAGAGTAGTGTACTACCACTTGTAGCCTTAAGCAGCAGTAGCAACGCCAACAAAAGCACAACCTTACCATCTAGGTCACCTCCACTTGCAAGAAGGATTTCAAATTTGGTGACACCCTCAAAGACGAGGATCTTGCAAGACATCTACGAGGCAACCCGAAATCATGAAGATGAGGAACATTATGACTTTGCATTCTTTACTAAGTGTGATCCAGTTGAATTTGAAGAGGCAAGTTAGAATCAAAAGTGGATGAAGGTGATGGATGAGGAGATAGAAGCCATTGAGAAGAACGATACATGGTAGCTGGAAGATCTTCTATTAGGGAAGAAGACCATTAGGGTCAAGTGGGTGTATAAAACAAAATTCAATTTCTAAGGAGAAGTTGATGGACATAAGGCCAGACTGGTGGTGAAATGCTACAAGTAGAAGTCAAGCATTGATTACCATGAGGTATATGTGCTTATAACCCTACTTGATATAGTTAGGATGATCCTAGGACTAGCAACTCAGACGGGCTAGAGTGTTTACCAAATGGACATCAAGTAAACCTTCCTCAATGATATTTTGGAGGATGAGGTCTACATATACCAGCCACCAGGTTATGAGATTGAAGGGCAAGAAGGCAAGGTCTTGAAACTGAAGAAGACCCTATATGGGTTGAAGCAGGTGCCTAGGACATGGTACAACTGGATTGATGGCTATTTTTAGGAGAACGGGTTCATCAAATGCCCATATGAGCACACCTTGTACCTAAATAAGGGGAGATGATAATCATCTACCTGTATTTGGATGATCTGATTTACACTAGCAACAATGATGTACTGTTTGACCAGTTTTGAATAGCCATGAAGGAGTTTGAGATGATGGACTTAGGGCTGATGAAGTATTTTCTTGGCATCGAAGTTGACCAATCAGAATATGGCATCTTCATTTTTCAAGGCAAGTATGCGAAGGATGTCCTAAAGTGATTCAATATGGAGGACAACAAACCTGCCATCACACCAGTTGTAATAGGTTTGAAGCTGAGCAAGTTGGACTCTGGCAGAAATGTTGATCCAACTCTATTCAAGCGACTAGTTGGCAGTCTAATGTATCTAACTGCAACTTAGTCAGATCTGATGTTTGGAGTCAGTTTGATCAGTCGATTTATGGAGACTTTGTAGGAAACGCATTGGTAAGTAAGCAAGTGGATCTTGTGCTATGTCAATGAGATGCGAAACCATGGCATATTCTATGCTAGATAGGATCAGTTGGAATTGGTGGGCTACACAAATAGTGACTGGGTTGGGAGTACTAATGATTGAAAGAGCACCTTTGAGTATGCTTTCCATCTTGTATCGGGAGCAGTGTCATGGTCATATAAGAAGCAACCAATCGTTGCATTTTCTATTGTTGAATCTGAATATGTCACCACCACATCAATCGCATGCCAGGCAATATGGCTACAAAGAGTTTTGGGTGAATTGAACCATGCATCGAAAGGGGTGAAAACAATGTTTTGTGACAACAACCCTACCATAGCACTATCGAAGGATCCAGTGTTTCATGGCCGGATGAAGCACATCGACATCAGGTATCACTTCATCAGAGAGCTGGTGAAGTCGAACGAAATTCAACTATAGTTTTGCAGATCCAAGAAGCAGGTTGGTGATATTTTCATGAAGCCTTTGAAGGAGGAAGACTTCAACAATTTACGTGAGCAGTTGGGCATCAAAGTGCTTGTGAAATCATGTTTAAAGGAGGGTGTTAGAAATATTAAACCTATTTTTCACCCTAAGCCGATGGTCGCTCCAGAGGTGAGCGATTTCGGGAATCGTCCATCCATTGCAGTGATCCCGAAAATCGCTCAAGAAAGGAGCGATTACGAGAATCGCTAGACCAAAACAGTGACATAGAATTTCTCGCCTACATGTGATTTGATGGGGATGGAGTACTTTCGCCTGACATGATTTGACATCACAGACATTTCCTGTGTGTGGCTAGTTGGGTGTTTTTCCCGCCTTTTGATTCCAAGCCCAGCTATAAAAATCCTAAAGCAGCTGGCATTTTGTGTGGATGCAGATTAGCAGCAGAAGGAAAGCAGAGTAGATTGAAGCACCGAACAACAGTTTCAACGTGCTCCTGTGATTTTTGTTTATCCTCCATTAATGCAGATGTCTGTAATCCCTCAATGGAGAAATGAATGTAATTTGTCTGCTATCAATATATAAAATCTGTTTGAGTAAGTTTTTGGGTGTATTGTAAAGGTTTCATTTAACTTATTTGCAGTTGCCTTATTCTGTGTTGAAACCCCTTCTCATTTGTTATCGCACCTAGTTCGTGATTTAGTTGAAGCGAACAGCTGGTCTCCCTTTGTCGCCAACAAATCTCCAGTAGGCCCTTATCGCTCCACTTGGTGAGCAATTCTGGAAATTGCATCACCCTTAGAGCGATCTTTGTATTCCTGAAATATTCATCCGAAATTTTCATCTTGGCGCTCGTGGTCGCTAATTAGTTTGAGCCAAGCGTCGCCTGGAATTCGAGTGATGATGGACAATTTTAAGTCTATTCGGCAATCGCTGTCAAAATAAACTTAGTTTACATTTCCTCGCCCATTCTTTGTCTACGGTTCCAATATTGGATTGCTCCCAGCTATTGATTAAATAAGAGCGACCGTCGGCTGTGGCTCGCAAAACTCGGAATCGGCACACGCAGCCAACGACTCTCGCTGTCGCTGCCTTTGTGAGCGACGCCCGTTGTCGCTGCTGGCAGCGAGCGACTCCCGTTGTCGCTGCCTTTGCGAGCAACGCCCAAAATCGCTGCTGGGAGTGAGTGACTCCCGCGGTCGCTGGTCCTTTCTAATGACCCCGACGCTTCTGAAAAACTTCAATAAGGATATGAACGAAAGGGCAATTATCCAGGCAATTGCCTCCCTATTCCTTATTACAACCAGGAACTCATGGAAAGGGATAAACCGGGCGTCTGGGGTCTTGGTTATTAAGGGTTGTTTTAAGGGCTTGGTATTAAGGGGTGGGGCCATGGCCTTACCCATCATACAAATCGAGGCTATTCCAGGCTATTGAACCTCCATCCGGTATATCGCGTCATTAAATTAATTGTTTCAGACCTATACATCCTCTTTAATGGAAGGGCCGTTTAAGCTCACAAGCATCTCCTTAAGGGAAGGCATATCTTGAAGTTAAAATTAATTTTTTTTGAACGCAAGTTAATTTTATTTATAAAATCTGTTTTAAATAGTTTATATTGTAAAATGAATGGATTATATAGATTATAACGTTAAAATGTAAAATTGAAGTTATTAACAGTATTATTATATTTATGATTAAGATTGTATATGGTTAAATCTATTTTTTATAATTAAAATTAAAAAGTAATTGTATGGTTAATATCTTAATTTTTTTAATAAAAAGGTAAAATTTATTTTTTAATATGTTATTTTTTAATTTAATTAATTTATTGATTATATAGTTATTAAAAAATTAATTTTGTATTTATTGTTATGCATATGCTTATTTTTTATTATTTATTAGTTACTGTGTCAATTATTTAGCATAAAGATATGTCTATACGTTTTTATTTAAACTTGAAGAACAAAAGATAATACGACATCATTTAAAGAGAAATCCAAACATCAAACTAATTTACTTTAAAACATATGTTAAAAATGTTGATGAGTTATTAATTCTAGTTTTTGAGTTTATTTAAAATATTTAAAATTTAATCAAATAATTATTAAAATATAAATAAAACCAACATTATGGTTTATAGAAATAAATTTTATTAAAATAAAAAATACATATTAAATAGTTATATTTTAACAAAAGGTTTTTTATAATAAAAAGTGTACATTGAAAAAATATAAATAAATTTAATCAAATAGTTATTAAAAGATAAATGAAACCAACATAATGGTCTATAGAAATAAATTTTATTGAAATAAAAAAAATACATATTAAATAGTTATGTTTTAACAAAAGTTTCTTATAATAAAAAGTGTATACGACATTTATTTCATATATATTTTTTTGAATGAAAAAACCAAAATTGTATTAATTAAGCTTAATCATACAAAACAGTGTGGGTGGGATTAACACACCCCAATCAACCAAGAGAAACTATTACAACTAAGAAGAAAAGTCACACTATCTGCAACAAACATATCACCTAACATAGCTTTGTACAGAATATCAGGAATCAGCTAGCAGAAAACATAAGAGCAGCAATCATATAGAAGGAAATGAGACTAGTGACGAGTAGTTGCAGATCCATGATCCCGGTGCGTTCTGCCAGTGGTTCATAAGTTACCTAAGGTACTAAAAATCCATGTTGACATTCTTAATTTGGGCAAAAATATGCAACCAGAAATCATAGAAAACCTCATATTTATCAGATAGTGAAAAATACAAAGAGGATTCTTGTTGGGAAAAAATAATTTTGTTGCGGGTTTTCCATATGTGGAAGAGAATAGCAATTTTGAATATATGCCAAACAACTAAAATATTTGTGGAGAACTGAATAGGGTCTCCCAATAAGATATGCCTCCAATAACATGAACCAGCAATAAAAGGTCTGGAAAATGAAAGAATCCAAGACCAAGCTTGTCTAGCCCGAGAGCATTCCCAAAATAAATGAACATAGTTTTCTCCTGACCACATAACTTACAAGATACATCATCAACTCCCAAGTATTTCAGGCACTGACCAAGAGGCAAACCTTGAAAAAGCACACTCCAAGCAAAAAAATACTACTTTGGTTCAATATATTTAGCCCATACAGTATGAAACCGAGATTTCCAAACAGACTAAGAAGAATTTAAATTCCATATTCCATTGAGCATGGCTGCCATAGGAACTACAGGGGAAATCCAAGAATAACCCAAACAAGCAGAATACTTAAGCAATGAAACATGTTTAGGCCATTCCCAGTCACACCACCATGGCTATTGAAAATGTCTAGACAACTTGGACCATACACAAAAGGGAGTGTGATCAATGAAACATGTTTATCATTTTGTTTCAAACCATAATAGTGTTTAAAATCTTCCCAAGGGATCCAATTCTTAGTATGAAAGGAAAAAAAATTAGAAAGTAATGCAATTCCTTTTTTATAAAACCATTGGGCTCTAACCCATTGCACTTGTGCTAGTGGCAAACCTTCATAAGAAATAGCCTGAGACCACCATACATTGAGAAAGGAGATAGAAGGGCCAACTTTCCCTCCAAAGCCCTTCCAGGATAACCAAGGTTTGAGAGCTTCCTAGGCTTTCCAAATGCTTTTAGCCATGAAGGACCCTGAAATCTTGACAGGAACAGGAGCAGTAATAAGCGTATGAATATTGAGGCCTTTCCAAACTTTTCTGCCCAAGGGAAGCCCAGAAGAAATAAAATTTCATATATTTGAGAGGAAGGATGGACTCATAAACATGGATCAAGCTTTTAAAATGTACTTGAATTAAATTTTCTTATATTTGGTGGGAATTTTTCAATTCAATTTCTTCTTTCATTGAAAAAGAACTTGAAAGAGTATCAATAGAATATTGTTCTTAAACTGAAAGTCAAAATGGAAAATTTAGAGTGATGTCCTTCTCAGTACAAAATTTCATAAAACTACTAGTAGAGTCTAATATTAAAAAGCTATTTTGGATGATCATGGATAGAAAGTAGATGTAATATCAAAATATTATACTAAATTTTTATCATAAAAGAGTTAATCATCCTTAGTTGGAACTGTTAAATGATGGTTTAATTTTTTAATTTTTTTGAAAACTTTGGATGTTATGAATTTCAACGTCAAAATTATAAAATTAAAAATCTTGAAATTGGAGATATGCAAAATTACAAATTATAAGGATGCAAAAATATCAACTCCTCTTGTCCTATAATACTTTTTATTGAGTTATAAATGATAAGTCTATAGAAGAATATATAGTACCATTATATTTATATTACAATGAAAAAAAACATCTCCATTCTCCTTGTCTATGTGCACTTAAAAAAATATTGTGCTAATGATAATAATGTAGAACAAATTACAATATTATATCATTGAATCTATAGAGATTCAAAACACTTCATCCTCCTATTGGTTCAATACATAAAAATTTTAGATTCATAAATTGTAGGGTTACAAGGCGAATTGTAGCACAACTACATTGAAACTACAATACTTAAATTTTTTTAGTATAGAATTTTATGTTCCTTAATATATTATAATATTGTCATTTTAAAATTTAAATATTAAAAATTTTCATCCTTCTTAGCCTACAACACTTAGATGTTTTAAGTTGTATACACTAGTATTACTATAAGATATTAAAATTATAAAGATGCCAAATTCTCCCACCTTTTCCCTTAACAATCTAGAAAAAATAGAGTGGATTGCTTGTTGCTTTTGCACAAGCTGATGTAAGTTTGGAAAGCTTGTTTCTTGCATGCACTTTATTGATTATTCGTTAATATGATGCATTTTTTCAAAAATAATAATAATAAAAAAAACCATCTAGATAAAATTTCCCACATCATATATAAATACTGATAAATACATAGAGTGAGTTTTGTGATATTTTATTTTATAAGTATGTTTATCATTATCTTGATCAATGTTTGATCAATATGTACTTAGTAATATATTGATATTTATATATTTTAATTAACATAATAACTATAAATATATAACAATAAATTTGATGATGTATTTTTAAATTTTAAATTTATAATAAAACAGACTAAAATTTATAAAAGTTCCTTACTTTAATAAATAAATAAATAATTTAAACAAATTTAAATAAATTTAATATATAATACTTTAACTTAAAATAAATTGATTAATCTTTCAGAAACTCCCTTTAAATAACACTATAATAATAACTATTTAGACTTCAATCATTGTGCCACTTTAAAACACTTATGAATTTTGTTTAATGTTCAATTAAAATTCTAACAATAATAAAAATTAAAAAAAACATCGAGACAACTTATTACGTTTATCAATCTCACTTTCCATAAATCTTGCATTCAACTTGTGTATTAAAACATCAACACCCTTGGGAAAGGGGACCGTTCGGATCGATTGGTTTAGAAGTTGGAAAAAATGCTCACAGAGTAACTTTACAACGTTCCACGTAGCTTTAGTCGTTCAACCCTTCGAAATCTGGACGAGTCTCCTTGCCAACAAGGCACAAGATAAAATTTCTGATGTGTGTTCACTTAACTAGGACTATACGACACGTGACATTTTAGGATGACAACTTTTTGTATCCTAAAACTTTCAATATCGATCATTTTAGGATGACAACTTTTTGTATCCTAAAACTTTCAATATCGATCATTTTAGGATGACAACTTTTTGTTTTTTAAATAAAAATCTTCTAAGCTTTGTCGTATGATCTTTTGCAATTCTTATCTCTCTTTACTCTATCCCTATCATCTCTATGGGCATCTACCATCCAGGCAAACTGACTACAAATTAAAATATGTGGCTAAAACGTGTGGCAGCCGATTGTGAAATATATTTACAGATAGTATTTTCATTTTTTTAAAGCAACCCTTACAATTATTATCTATAACAAGTCCACAACTCCCAAACAAAAATTAATCAAATATTAAAAGTTAATAAAAGTGTGTTTGACAATCTGCTGCTTCACATACACACAAATATGATATGAATACTATTTATACGCTACGGACTAAATGACACACAGATAGAGTCTATGAGGTGGCGTGACTCGAGAGCAAGGAAAGAATTTAAAAATGCCTTTAAAAACTCAGTTCCTTATGAAGTGTCGTGACTCGAAAGCAAGGAAAGAATTTAAAAATGCCTTTAAAAACACAGTGCTATGAATAGTTTATGCTTTTTTTTTTATCCGGTTTAAAACCTGTCGACCTTGATTTATATTTAGTTTTTGAATAAAGGCGGGCAAAAATAAATAAATATATATAACGGAATCTGCAAATAGTTTTTAAAAGGTTTAAAATATTGAAACATAGCGTCTGGCTCCAACATTTAATGGAAAATAAAAAAGAAATACAATGTTATTATCAAATTTTCTTTTCAAAGTCTTTTTTTATTAATTAATTTAGTTAGAAATGGATTGACCATAGTGAAAGGTACAGGCTTCTAGGAATGCTTTTTGTTTTTCATTTTTTTTTTTTTTTTTTGATAATTAGTAATTATCAAAGTTGGAAAGAAGTTATAACAATGGCTTTCAAAACTGTTGTATTTAGAAAGCAAATTCCATGTTTGCTTCAAAATGCTCGTTGCAACCCATGTGTCCTACTTCTCTTGTTGGGCTCCCTTCAAAACTTCTTACACGAAGCTTGGAAAACTTCCTACCATAATCTTGAAAAACTTCTTAGAAACTTTTTATGGGCTTCTTTTGAGCAAGGGAGAGGGTTTCATCTTATTTCTTGGGAATTTTGTTGTCTCCCACGTGACTCTTGGGCATCCATCACTAGGGCTTGTCCTCTGTGCAAAATGGGACATTCAAGCCTTGGAAGGTAATGGAGCCAAAAATGTTTTGCTTTGTCACTATATTGTTTAAGACACTCCATATGGCTGATAGGCCTAGAAGGAGCTTATCCTTCAGACCATCCTTGCTCTGAGGGTGCACGTATAAATTTAAGGAACGTTTATGGCCAAAATTATCTAGAACTGACCCTTTTCCAAGGCCCCATGGATTCATGCTTTAAAAATATTTAAATTGAAGGATTCAAGTGGTTTTAGACCTCTTTTCAAAAGCAACAAGAAATTGGCTTTCTTGGCTTAAGGCCAAAGACAAATTCAGATTGGCTAATCAGTATATGAAATCCTTCCAAGTGATTTTGGACTCTATCCCTCCATAAATGCTTCATAAAATTAGGATTAGATCCTCCTGACCCTATGGACAAACTAGAAATGGTTTTGAGATACCCCATTTTAGAGGTACAAGCCCAAAAAAGGATACACATAGATTTTTCCTCATCTCTCGATGGTGCAAATACTCAATGATAGATGGAGACTATAATTTAACAATAGAATTTGACAATGCAAATATTAAATTGTTTGATCCACCATCATGGAACCCAAGCTTACTCATTTTTCTTGGTGTATCCTCTATCAAGGTCTCCCCCTTGGAAACAAAATTTCTCATTTAGAGATCACCAACCCATGATGCCTATTCTATGAGAAATATGAAAACATCAAACATCTCTTTTGGTTTTTTCCCATAGCTCAATTTACATAGATATACATTCATGATTTCTTCAAGCCTCTCAAACTTGAACCTTTCTCTTGGCACATGATTCTTTTGAGTGACTAGCCCAACATGCAAGACAAGTACACCTAGCTATGGTATACTTTTAAAGTGGAGATTTTATTTGATATCTAAAAAGATATAAATGTAGTTATTTTTCTAGAGCATTTGTTGAAGGTCATTTGCCATTGACTACTAAAACTAAAATTTATTCTAATGTGCTTTAATAGTTCTAGTTATGAGTGAATAAGGTGGTGTTGGAGGTGGCTCATTTATAGAATCTTGTGGACCACTAGGTTAACACCCCATACACAATGGCTTATGTTCTATGAACCTTTTGTCGATGCAAAATCCAATCCCATAGTCACCATAGTCAATATTTGCATGCTCCTAGTCGATGTCCTCAATATAGAACTAGGAATAAAATCAATCACCACCTCATCCCTCTTTTACCTATGATAGGGAACCTAGGGATGGAACAACAATAACACGTTTTCTCATTTCAAACTTTACCATCTCCTTGAGAAGGGATGCAAAAGACAACTAGGGAGATGAACCAACTGGAAAAGGTGCCAACTTGTAGTGGGATCCTCTATCAGACACTCAAGATTCACCTTTTTGATGGGGAGGTCCCTTAGACCATGATCTACCACCTCCTACTTCCATAGCTCTTACTACATAGATAACTTATGATTGAACCATTGTGTCTAATTTTGTTTGATAATTCTAATTTAATGACTCTGCCTAGCATAAATTTTGGGATGTAATTTTCAATCCACCCATTTTTTTTAATGAATTGTTGTATTCTATTTATTTTCTAAAATAATATAATTATTACACTTTTCATTTCTAAAAATATGGACTTTTGAAATAGAAAGTAAACAATATTGGAAAGACATGTAAAATTAATGCCAAAATACCCATGCTAAGTGTATAATACCAAAAGTCTAGTGAATTGAAAAAGTAAATATAAAAGAAGAAAAAACATCTTGTAATAGGATGAGACATTGTATAACAGTGGATATATTGATAAATTGTAAGCATTTTCCAATATCCAAGATGAATATTCTTCTTGAAATTCCAATGAATACCAAAATAAGTAATGTATTTATAAAAAAGGGGCGAATCTACCCAAAGAAAATTTACACCCAAAATTTTTGGGCTAAAGGGCCTCAGTAAAGGGTCCCCAATATTAGCCAATTCCAAATTTCAAAAATCCAAATATTCATTAATTAATGATGATTAGAGACTATGCATAACCCTAGTTTCTGCCCATAGTAGGCGTAATATTACCTTTTGAAAAGATTCTATATAACTAAAATAACCATCCTAAAGCAAATATTCCAATGAGGGAAATTAAGAACGTGCTAAAAAAAAATTGTAAATAAATCTGATTATCAAATACTTCTATACCAGGTCAACCTAAAAAAATGAGACACAAATTTCAATTCCAATGGTAGAATCATGACCATCGATCAAAAAATGTATCATCTATACTAAAACAATTTGGTTTCAGGAGTAGAACCACCAATCAGAGAATTATTGAGCGAATAACCTAGCAAATCTAGATGATATTTTTTTTTAAATATTGAGTAAGCCAATGCTTTCACCAAAGTCATTAACAAAGTTATATTTTCACATATTTTTCTCTAAAAATTTAGAGATATAGAATATAACAATCAATGCTTATCACAACTTTAGGAACATTGGAAATGGAAACATTGTCCATGTGAGCGCTGAATTGGACATTCTTCTTGTTATTTTTACCTATCGAGGATCATACTTCACCCCTTTGGTTTCTAGTATGGCAATATTGTCCTTTCCAGCACACAATGTCTCTATGAAGTTTTTGAATAACACAAGCTTAAACTGAGAGGGGGGGTGAACATTATAAGATCATTTTTTACTTTTATTTCCCAAATAGTATTATTCAATATAATCAATGACAATATCAATAGCAATAACCAAAGCAATGCACAAATCATCACACATAATAGAGACACCAATTTTACGCGGTTCACCCAATGTGGGCTACTCCACGGAGAAAATATTTCACTAAATATCTCTCAATCAATATCTTGGGAATCCTTTCCCTATTATAATGTTTATGGACCTCTATCCAAAGGAGACACAAATACGCTAATTAAGTTAGTGGATATCTATCCACAGGAGACACCAATCTCCTAACTTTACTTTGGTTGGTGATCCTCTAGAAGACCTCTACCTCCACTACCCTTAGCAAGTGGAAATATATCCACATAAGACACCTGTCATCCCTGCTCTGACTAGAGACCTATGTCCTCAACTTTGTCACCTCCAAAGCTCTATCTCAAATTTACACTAAACACGGTCCTTCAGTATAGTAAAAATTTATCCTTAATCTTTGTCTTTGGTCTGGTACAAACCTATCCTCAAATATGCACCAAAATATATCCTCAAATCTGTACTAAACATAGTCCTTTGGTCTAGCACAAATCTATCCTCAATATCTATCCTCAAGCCTTAACTCAAAGCTTGACTCAATCTCAAATAAAATCTGTTGGATTTGCCCCAAACCTTAACTCAAGGTTTGAACAAATCAATAAAATCTACTCACAAGTCTTCTCAAAGACTTGTCTCAAATATTTCTTGTAAGTTTTCACAAAAGCTCACACTAATATGTCCACAAGTTCTATCCAGAACTTGTCCAAATTTGCTCTACAAGTCCTCACTAGAACTTGTCCAAATCTACTCAATAAGTCCTCACTAGGACTTATCCAAATCAGCTCTCAATCTGTATTATAAGCTTCCATAAAATCTCACACAAATATTTCCACAAGTCTTCTCGAAGACTTACCTCAAATCTGCTCAAGAAGCCCACACTAGAACTTGTCCAATCTCATAGAAACATAAATAGAATTATTAGAGACTCAATATGCTTCACATTCACTTCAATACTAAATTACTTTCAATCACTCTTTTAGAAACATATAGAGAATTATTAGAGATTCAATATGCTTCACATTCACCTCAATACTCAATCACTTTCAATCACTCTCTTAGAAACATATAGAGAATTGTTAGAGACTCAATATGCTTCACACTCACAAGACTCTCAATCACTTTCTCAACTCAATTCAGAATATAGAATAATTTGTTTTATAGAACTTGAGCTATTACTTCACACATCCACTTGACTAGGCTCAAACAACTCTACTCAATCAATCACTCAATAAAATAATCCTTACTCACAACCCTAGTCCAAGCATATGAACACTCACTCAAAATGTTTCCAATAATACTTATCTACCAACCTCACATAACAATGATACTCATGATCTTTGCAAACCCTAGTTCAATTTCTTCACTCAATCAATGGCTTCAACAACAATGCTTATCAAACAAGGTTTTATCAACAACTCTTTATTCCATAAAACCTTGAAGCATTAAAACACACTCAATAATGTTTATAAAAAAATCTTCTCATATAGCTCAACAACTCAACAAGGAAACCTAATTAAGTCCTTTTCACTCCAAAGTTGTTTTTCAGAAAACCAACCGATCAACTCAACCAAAGAAGAATATGCTCATACCTTCTTCTTTGATGTAGGATGGCCTTCAAAACCTAGATCAAATATCACAACTTTCTTTTCAAAGTACAAAGGGTTAGATGACAATAATTATCACCCAAACACTTTTCACAAAATACAATGATAACTCAAATCTTAAATAAACTTTATTGCTCCATCTCAATAATAAATTCCAACATCATATTTTTCATCAAAAAATATTTAATAAAATATAACTCAATTACTGCTTATAACTCCTTTCTCAAATTGCACTTATCAAATAAAATACTTTATAAAGTAATGCAATTTAGTCTTCTAAGATAAAAATTAATTACCTTAGTTTTACTTTATAAAAATATACCTTTTATCATGCCCAAATATCACTTTAGCTTAAAAGTAAATAATCCACTTTTAATCATAACCTTATCCCTCCTAATATTCTCACACAACCTTAGGCAATTCAAATTAATAAAAAATTAATACCTTACCCCTTTGTGGGATTTGAACCCAAGACGCCTCCTCACCTTAGTGCCTTAGCCACGACCTTGGCTACCATGTGAGCTAAGTGCTCATGTGGAAACTTAAGCACCCACATGCTGAATAACCTCCTATTAGAATCACAAAAATAAACACAAAAATGTTTATCCACCTGCTACCAACGAGTTTCGAACCTGTGACATCTCCACCACTAAGACCAAGCACTGCCAACTACACTAGCCATTGTATGATGGTTAATGTTTATTCACTTGTCCTTTTGAAACCACTCAAAATTTTGGATTACATCAGCGCACTATCTCCTCTTCTTCCTTCTACGAAACTACAATGAATATCTCACGATTCAAAATTTGAATTACTTTTTTTCTTTAGTTTTGGGTGAGGCAGTATTTATATTGCCTATGGTTTCCTCCAATGCATCGGTGGTGGTGTCTGAATTAGAACATCGACGCTATGAATTTAGGGTTGAAGCCTAAGTAATTAAATAAATATTTATTTTATCAAATTAAAATTCATTTTAATTTAAATATTTATAAATAAAAACATTTAAATATTCTTCCTTGGATTTTTAAGAAAGGCCTCCTTGGGTCTTTATAAACACCTTTATTTTTGCCCACATAGTTAAAAAAAAAAAACCTTTTACTTATGCTTCTCATAATATTAAAAATAAATATTATGAAGCTCTTTTGCCATTAACCTTTGCATTGTTCCTTTTGACCTTTTGACATAAATAGTAGCTTATCTCATGACATCAATGACAACTTCGTTCCTTGACATCAATGACAACTCTGACTCAAAATGTCCAACAATATCTCCCTTTGTCATTGATGGCAACCCAATAACTTTTTACCATAAACTTAACCTTTTATTTGTTCTGCTCCCCATGGTACATTGCTCTCCCTAGATCACTGCTCTCTTCAAATCTCTCCTCTTCACTCAAATACTATCTCCCCCTTACTCAAATCTCTCCCCCTTTGACATCAATGTGAAAGCACGAGATTTCGGGCGAAGGAAACACTAATTGCGATGCATTCAAAATCAAATACGCTTAAGTCCTAGAAATGTAGAATGCATGAAATGAAAGAGACGCATTGAAATGAGATACAAGCAAATGGAGAAAACACAGCCCTTTCATTAAACTCTCTTGATCTCTGTTACAAATACGCCTCCTCCCTTTTCAGGGGCTAGGAGCGTTAAAAGAATTTGATTACAATCGAGACTTAAGGTTCCTCTTTCCGCGTGCCCACACTTGAAATGGGCGGGCCAAGATGATGCCGTCGCTGATGTTGATGAGTCCTTAACCTCTGCTGCTCCTCCTGCGAACAAAGAAACAACAAAGATGTCAGTAGCACCTGTTGCAAATAGTAAGTGTTTGTTCTCTAAAATCGCCAAAAGATGCATGTAAATAATTAGCCAAATCGATAGACAAAATGACTCTAAATGACCTGAAAACCCGACAGAGGACAGAAGACATCACCAGAGGGCCACTGCCATTGAAACAGTCGGCCAATCTGCCTTCAACTGGAATTCGTCCCTGGGCAGGACGAATTCTGACTGCTATTCGTCCCTGGGTGAGACGAATTCTACTGTGTTGGAAAAGCCGAAGTGGTACTGCTCCAATGTCGAATCCCGAGACCTCCAAAACACCTGCAAATAGAGGGGTTATGTAATTGGGGCCATTTTGGGATGACCCAGATGGTCGGATTCTCCCAATTTGGCCTCTATCCTCGGGAATTCGATGTCGCCACCTGCAAGTTAGTAGGACAACAAAGCGACAAAAGGCATGATAAAATCTGATCAAAATGTTATGAAATTGAAGCTATGAGTTAACCAAAAAGAATAACATGAGATGCAACCTGAAACAATAATCTAGAATGCTTTTGGAATAAAACTTAGAAAGTGCGGGGGTGCCCAAGTGGGCCTCCCACCGTTGGCACTTGATCTTGGCGCCAATCCACTAGGGATGGGCCCAAAACCTCTTAGGATTGGGATGTCTGCAAATTGGTGGTGTAAGGTGGTCAAATGTTGGATTTGGGTTGGATCCACGCTTCCAAAAGCCACCCAATAACCTCCCTTGCAAAAGAGATTAGTGGATGTGAGAAGGTGAATCAAAAGGATGCAAGTGGGTATTCAATCGGACAACACTTCGTTGCTTAGAATCGCCTCCAATCTGTTCTTTTGGGTGAGAAAAGTCCCACCTTTTATAGACCCATGGGGTCTCTTTTGAGAGGGAAGCATAAGCGCCATGTGTTGGTCATAGGTGCCATGTGGCAGTCAAGTCTTCCCATGAGGGAGGGGAGTCCTCCATGACTTGGGCTTTCATAATCGCCCTTGTGACAGTCCTCTAACGGCCTATCTGTCCACCCACACACGCGTGCGAGGCAGGAGTCATCAATCGACTGTCCTGGGCTGCCACTTGGCGCCATTCTTCTTTTTGCCCGTTAAACTTGGAATTCGTCCTTGGGTGAGACGATTTCAGAATTCGTCCCTGGGTGAGACGAATCCCAGTTAGTATTCGTCCCTGGGTGAGACGAATACTGAGCAAAGTGTCTAAATGTACCAAATTGCCTCTTGACCTTACAAAATTGCTATGAAAGTGGTTAGGACCACTGTTTGACCTCTGAGGGCTGCCCTGGGGGCTGTGTTTGTCAAAGCGATCAGTGTTTGCAGTCACATAATCGGATTGGTGCTGTTTTGGTGTCTACAGATGCCCCTTTTTGGGATGCGCTGTGCATAGCGCAGCGCCGAGCAAAAATAGATAACCAAAGCACTAATGATTAGGGTTTCTTGGTAACCTAACCAACTTTTGATGCCCCAAGCATGGAAAGGGCATGCATTCTTGAATCCTTGCTTCTGACGAGCTAGGGAGTTTGATTTCAAGTGTTAACCTGTTTTGGTGAGGTGTGACTTGAGCTTGGACATTGATCAGTCATGATTAGGCAAAGGGCGCAACCTTTTATCCTCAGGGGAACCTTGTGTTCATGATTCACGAAATGCCAAGTGTTTGATTGATTTGATTGTTGCTTGTTTACTGCCCCAAGCAGGAGCGTAATTGTCTTTGTCAATGAATCTTTGAATGCATGTCGTTTTCCTTAATTGGGTGTGTGATTGTTGATTGGTGACTAAGTGTGACTACCCCCTCAAGCGACGAATCGATGAGGGAATGACCTTCATGAGAAAAGCGACGAGTCGCTTGACCCAAGATGACTTGTGCAAGGGTGCCTTTAGATGTTTTACCGTTTAAGAATGTGCAATTTTTCCAACATTTGGACCTGTTTTTGGTGGGTGTTAACCCTTTTGGTGATGCCATAATGGGGTGAAATCATCAAAAACCCATCTTCCCGTGGAGCGGTCCGGCTATGGTAGCCTTCTTGGGGAAGTAAGAGAGTGACAATTTGAACCCCGACATCGAATTTCTTTGCCTAGAGGTTAAGTGCAAGAGCACTTGTGTCCGGCAATGCTTATTGTTGTGTTTTTGTGTTGCGTTTATTTGTTGTTTTTGTTGTTTTTTGTGACACCATTTGGGGATCAAATTATCGGAAATCCGTCTTCCCGTGGAGCGGTCCGGCTATGGTAGCCTTCTTAGGGAGTAGGATAGTGATAATTTGTGACTCCAATGTCTATTTTGTATGCGCTTGATGTCAGGTGCAGTAGCACTCCTATCGGGCAAATTTATTGTCTGTTTTTAGTGCATTTTTGATCATTTTTTGATGTTTTTGAAGTTCTGTCTTGAATTCGTCCCTGGGTGGGACGAATTCCAGCTATAGAATTCGTCCCTGGGTGGGACGAGCGCTAACCAGAGTGCTCGTCCCAATCAAGGATGAATTCCAGCTCATAGGTCTATTTAAGGGCCAAAACTTGAATTTGGGCTCATTTGTGTCATTTTTTTTCTTGCGATTTTGGAGCTCTGGGAGGAGGAGGTAATTCTGCGAAGCGAAGCGCTGCTGGAATTCTCTCTGCCATCATGAGTGCACAAATTGGTTCGAGCGGCGGAGCCGAGGCGAAACCTGTAAGTGTCTTCTAGAGTTTATTTTTGTTTAAATTTGCACTTGTTTTATTTAATTGTTTTTGTGATGTTGTTTTTCAAAATGTGTTTTAAAACTTAAATCCTGAAACCTGATTGAAGACAACTACTTGAATTTTCTTTTTATGCTGTACAGTTCTTTTCCATGATTTTTAATTTTTTTTTGTTGAATTGTTTTCTTTTGCAGGTTAGGAGCCGGTACCGTGTACCTGCTTGCTTTTACTGAGGCGCGGGGTGCATTGATCGATGATGATTGGGAATGGCTTGATGCCCTTGGGCTCAAGCGAGTGTCTCGACCGGAGCCTGTGGTCCCGGATCAGGCCTATCTGACGGCCCTGATCAAACTTTGGGATCCATGGACCAACACGTTCCATCTCCCGACAAGGGAGATGACTGTGACTTTGGAGGATGTCTATCGGTTGCTTCGGATTTCGATAGATGGACTGCCCATTAGGTCATCGCCGCGTGATCAGTGGACTACTGTACTTACGAGATGCTTTGGGCATGGGGGGCGGCTGGGTGTAACGAACCCAGTGGAGACAGTCGAGGTGGACTGCCAGGCTGGCGGGATTTTGGTTGGCTGGTGGCAGGAGAGGGGGGTGTTAGGAGTGAGGCACGCATTCTTGATGGGCCTCATTTCTAACATGCTTCTACCTGATTCGTCAGGCGCGAGGTTCCCGTGGAACCTGCTGGATTTGGTGTGGCAGTTGGTAGAGTGCCCGATAGAGGCACCGCTGATTTTGAGATGGGGACAAACACTATTGGCACAGCTCTACGGGGAGCTGTATGGGGTCCGCTGTCGGCAGCGGAAGGGGGTCAGCTACAGTTATCTGCTGCAGTGCTGGGGTTGGCAGCATATAGCAGTTGAGAGGCCAACCGGGTTACCATGGACGACTCGGGTGGCGATGGATGATGTGGAGATAGGCTATGCAGTTTTGTGGCGGCGGTCTGCAGAGCAGGGGCAGAGTCGGCGATGGGCAGGTGTTGTAGAGCATTATACTGATGCCTTCTCTCGGCTCACTCCAGGGGAGGTGGTTTGGCGCCCTTATCGGGACTGTCCAGCCTGGCCGAAGGCTGGAGAGTGGCTCCGACGGGTACGCAGGGAGCGGTGGTTGATTGGGCGACACGGGACCGAGCATGAGTTTTTCTCATATAGCCGGGTTACACGACAGTTTGGGGTGCGCCAGGGGTTGCCTGGTGAGCCCGTGGTCTATCGACGCCGGGGTGATGAGAGGGCTCTAGATCCACCGGTCACCGTGCCATTGGGCGAGGAGTCAGATGCGGTGATTGACGTTCCGGACGTAGATGACGTCGGGACTACCACTGAGTATGACTCGTGGTGGGTGCTACGGCGATGGAGAGGGGAGGGGCCACTAAGAGGCGCAGAGGCGGCAGTGGAGGGTGGTGAGGCAGCAGGGGATGATTGGGGAGGTCCGTTGGATGATGCGGACATGGTGGATGTGGGGAATGAGGATGTTGATCTTGGTGCTCCGGATCAGCCGGACATGCAGGATGTGGAGGAGCAAGTGGGAGCCAGAGCAGGCTGCTGTTCCGGAGGGTCCTGTTCGTCAAGCAGATACCAGAGGAGATGGAGTCTGAGGTATGCGCTGAGATTGCATGACTGACAGAGCTACTGCGGATACGGGATCTGGAGCTGGGGGACGCGCTACGGGAGAGGGATCTTTTGCGGGCCCAGCTAGCAGAGCGGGATAGGGTTTTGGCACAGCGCGATGATGCAGTGTCTTACTATCATCGACGAGAGGCAGAGTGGTGTCGGCACCGGATAGACTTGGAGAGGGAGGTCATCCGCCTTGGTGGGCGGCTACCTGAGCCCTCGGTCAGTGGATCTTCACGACGGATGAGGGATAGTGCGACTGAGCAGTCAGCATCATCTCGTCGCCGACGATTAGATGAGGGAGGCGGTAGCAGGCATGATGCGGGGGCTGGCAGTAGCCGCCCCGTAGGGTCCCATAGGACCCACACCACGGGGGGTAGTTCCCGTCGCACCGATCCTGCGTGATCATGGTGGTCGACGCCTTAGGTTGGGTTTTTGGATATGATTGCTGGGTCTGAGGACCAGTTTTGTAGCCTGCGGGCATTTTTTTTTGACGATATATATATATATACCGATTTTATTTTGTTTATGTACATGTGATGATCTGATGTTTATTCATGATGGCTAATGACTATGCATGTTTATTTATTTTGATGAATGCTTATGCAAATGATGAATGCAAATGTTTTTGATTTTTATGTGATATGCGAAATGAAATGGATGAATGAAATTTGTGATGTTTGGCTATGGCACCATAGACTGTTAGGATTCTGTTTATTTTGTTTTTGGACGATTGCTATGGTAAATGACTTGGTATGTATATATGTGGTTTTCTCTTTTTGTATTTTCGGATGGTATTGCAAGGATGAAAAGTAGCGCAGTTGGTTTAGAAATGTAGCTAAGGTTTTTCGAGACTCAGACATTTTAACTCACTAGCCACGATTGTACTTTGTCTTACAAGACTTTTGAACAAGGTATTAATCAGACTTGTTTTTGACCAAGCTATTTCACATCCCTGTGTGTGCAATTGAGTTCATTATTGTGGTATTTATCAGGATACCGCCAATGCCGGATGGGCTTTCAACCGAACTCGTATCGAGGATCACCTAATTAGCTCCACTAACTCCTTTGTTGTATTTAGTTAGATTAATCTGCGGTGTTATCCAGGATGCCATAAGCTAGCTCATCCACATGCAAACATTGATCTATACGCAAGTTAATGTGATAGATATATCGTCATGCGAGAGGTTTACCGCCAGTTATCGATAGGCTATCAACCAAACCGATATCGAGGCTTGCCTCATGACCTGTTAGAATGCTGAGAGTTCCAGGGATTCAAGTTCAACTCCCTTCTTTTCTTCAATTGTATTGGGATACTTGCTCGTTTGTAGTGATAAGATCATTGTTTATTTTGATTTGTTTTTCTTTTGAGCAAGGGATTGGGGAGATGGAGTGATGAAAATCACTATCGTTTGTGCCGTTTGATGTGTGCACTGTATGATGTCAAATATTTGATTTTTGACATTTTGCAAATTTTTGATGTTTTGCAACTATTGAGAACTAGGGATTCTTAGGGAATTGGGTAGGGAGGATGCTTGTCCTTTTGCCAACTCTCAGCATTCTTGGGGTCATTCGCACAGGGGATGAGCAAGATAACCGTTTCGCTTTTGGTGACCTGGATTACCTTGCGGGTTTCATCTTTCGTTCACACAACTTAGGAATTGTTTTATGTGTTTTAATTTGTGTTGGGATGTTACGTAACAAGGTGTATTTCAAGTGTAACTCTACCTTCGTAAAATCTGTTTGACTTGATACATTACATGGCTAAAGAGCAAAATGATGACTGAATCATGAAAAACTCTTGATACATTAGAAGACCACTGACTCTAGTGTGGTAAAAGCAATGCATGGTGTTTTTGTTGTTTTTGTAAAATGGAACAGTGTGGAATAAGATGGTCTATCAGAGCAATTACAGCCTATGGTGCCTTTGACCTATACAACCACAAATATGCAACGTATGGATGCAATGCTTAATGCAGCTACATGTTTTTGTATTTTTGATGGATTTATTTTTGTGAATATGAATATGAGGTGCGAGAAGAGCTCTCGATTGATGAATTTGAGTATGCCTAGATATGAGATGCAAATTTTTGTTGTTTTTGATTATTTTTTATTTTTGACCAAGTGATTGTGGACATCCTTGGAGCATTTTGGTGACCAAGTGATTGCGATAATCCTTGGGGCTTTTTGGGTGACCAAGTGATTGCGATAATCCTTGGAGCTTTTTTGGGTGACCAAGTGATTGCGATAATCCTTGGAGCTTTTGGGGTGACCAAGTGATTGCGATAATCCTTGGAGCTTTTTGGGTGACCAAGTGATTGCGATAATCCTTGGAGCTTTTTGGGTGACCAAGTGATTGCGATAATCCTTGGAGCTTTTGGGGTGACCAAGTGATTGCGATAATCCTTGGAGCTTTTTGGGTGACCAAGTGATTGCGATAATCCTTGGAGCTTTTTGGGGTGACCAAGTGATTGCGATAATCCTTGGAGCTTTTTGGGGTGACCAAGTGATTGCGATAATCCTTGGAGCTTTTTGGGTTTTGACCAAGTGATTGCGATAATCCTTGGAGCTTTTTGGTTTGACCAAGTGATTGCGATAATCCTTGGAGCTTTTTTGGGTTTTGACCAAGTGATTGCGATAATCCTTGGAGCTTTTTGGGATATGGCTCTCTCAGATATAAAATGGTCGCAAATGACTGATATTCAAGGGTTGTGTTTCCTTGATGCCGTCAAGAGAAGCTAGCCGGTATGTCCCGGGTCCTATTTTGCTATCAATGACATATGGACCTAACCAATTTGCCACGAACTTGTCCCTTAGGTGGGACGGCAAATTAGAGTTCTGTTGGTTTTCCTTCAAAACCAAATCACCAACCCGAAAGTCCCTTAGGTGAACTTTCATGTTGTAAGCTTTCTTAAGCCGCTCTTGGTAGATACGTAAGTGCTCGAGAGCATTAACGCGTCGTTCATCCAACAACGTAAGTTGGTCTAACCGGGCTCTGCCGCGCGGTGTCATCATCGATGAACTCCCGCATTGATATGCGTAGGGAAGGAATTTCCAACTCGAGAGGCATTATTGCCTCTGAGCCATACACCAGAAAAAATGGAGTTGCCCTAGTTGGCGTTCGAATGCTAGTGCGATAGGCCCAAAGGGCAAGTGGGATTTGGATGTGCCAATCCTTATGACTGTCTACGACCGTCTTTTTAAGGATGGCGACTAGCGTTTTGTTTGACGCCTCTGCTTGCCCATTTGCTTGCGGATAATAGGGTGTTGAAAAGTTGTGCTGAATTTTGTACTTTGTGGTCAAAGCACGCACGTCTTTGTTCTTGAATGATGGCCCATTATCCGAGATTATTTTGGATGGAATACCAAAATGACATATGATGTTATGCAAGATGAACTCCACAATGCGGGGTCCTGTCGTAGAGGTTAACGGAATTGCTTCCACCCATTTAGTAAAATACTCTGTGGCCATTATGATAAACGTGTGACGGCCTGATGATGCAGGGGAGATTTTTCCAATTAGATCGAAGCCCCATTACGAAAATGGCCAAGCGGACTGGACTGCCTACAAGGCCTGGGAAGGTACGTGCATCAAATTGGCATGATGTTGACATTTCACGCACTTCTTGACATATGCGCAACAATCTCGCTCTAAAGATGGCCAATAATAGCCCATGCGAAGAATGCGCTTTGCGATGGCCATACCACTAAAGTGACCACCACATGTACCGTCGTGCGCTTGGGCGACTGCCCAAGTGGACTCTTGCTGGTCCAAACAACGAAGAAGAATTCCGTCATAACTGCGACGATACAAAATGTCTCCTATCAAGACATACTTAGCCGCTTTCTGCTTGAATGTTCATTTTGCGGCGTGCGTCAATCCAAAGGGAAGATTACCTAACTTGAGGTAGTCTCTAATGGGTAAATACCAGTCCTGTTGATCGAAAACCTCGACAGTATGAACAACCAATCCCTTTCGAAGTTCTTCCCTAACAAATGCTGAATGGGATAGAACTTGTAAGAATAGCGTTGTGTTGCTATTAGTGGGAGTGGGGGAAAACAAGGACCCCCAGTTGGCACGTTTCAGACGATCTCGGATTCGAAAGAACTTATCCGAGGATGGTTCAATCTGGATCATGTGGATTCCTGGCGTCAAGTCTGAACTTGCGCGCTCTATCACGGATTGCGATAAGGTTTTGACTTGAATAGTTGTCATATCATCGGAAAGGTCTTGCGGGATTAGTGACCCCAAGGAGGCCATTGTGTCCGCAAAACGATTCGATGATCGAGGGAGTGCCTCGATGTCATACCACTCAAGTTTTGCTAGGAATTTGTCCATGAGGGCTTTATAGGCCTTCAGAACTGGGCATTTGCATTGATATACCCCTTTGACTTGATTGACTATTAACAGCGAATCACCAAAGATGTTAAGTCATTTGATTTTCATGGCGATTGTTGTCTGAAGACCTAGGAGCAAGGCTTCATATTCTGCATTATTGTTGGTGCACTGGAAGTTTAATTTAAATGACAGGGGCATTGGAGCACCTTGCGGTGTGAAGAATACAATTCTCGTGCCACCACCTTGCTCGCATTTAGAACCATCGAAGAATAGGGTTATGTCGGCCTGTGACTCAGGCTCATCAGAATCTGGCGATTCTGAGACATGGAAGACCCCATCATCGGGTAGTTCTATGACCAGAGGTTGATCGTCTTCAAGAGGAGCCTCTGCTAGTTGATCGGCTATGACTTGTCCTTTGATAGATTTTTGCCCAATAAACTCAATGTCAAATTCCGTCAAAAACATGATCCATTTCGCCGTGCGACTACTATGATAAGTATGACTCATCATGTATCGCAATGGATTCTCCTTAGACACAACATACGTAGTGTTTCTCAGCATGTAGTGGCGTAGCTTTTTGGTAGCAAACACCACTGCCAAGCGGAGTTTCTCAACGTATGCATAGTTAAGTTCATAACTGACCAGGGTGCGACTAAGATAGTAAGTAGCATGTTCTTTGTGAAGTTCATTCTTTTGGGCTAGCATGGCGCCCAGTGCCACCTCACTAGCTGAGATGTATAAGTAGAACGGCACTCCTGGTCTAGGCGGTGCCAATACTGGCGACGAAGCCAAGTATTGTTTGATTTCTTCAAAGGCTGACTGGCACTCGTCATCCCAGTGAAATGTAACTCCCTTGTGCAATAATTTGTTCATGGGTCGACATTTGTCAGATAATTGCGCTATGAAGCGTTTAATCGACACGACCTTTCCTTTTAGACTTCTGAGTTGCTTGATAGTAGTTGGGGGAGCCATTTCAAGGATTGCCTTGACTTTATTTGGGTCCACTTCGATGCCTCATTTTGAGACTATAAAACCCAAGAGTTTTCCGGATGTGACGCCAAATACGCACTTCTTGGGATTCAGTCTGACCTTATGCTCTATGAGGCGATCGAGAATCTTGCTTAAATCACCGAGATGATCTGAGCGCAAAAGAGACTTGGCTAACAAATCATCCATGTAATCTTCCATAGTTTTATGCATGTAATCATGGAAGATATATTTCATGGCACGTTGGTAGGTAGCGCCAGCATTTTTAAGGCCAAAAGGCATGACCTTATAACAAAATGTCCCCCAAGGCATTGTGAACGCCGTTTTTAGTTGGTCTTCAGGATTGATACGAATTTGATTGTATCATGAGAAACCATCCATTAGGGAAAGCATTTCATGACCTGTTGTAGCGTCTACCAACGCGTCGATGCTGGGCAAGGGGAAATCATCCTTAGGACTCGCTTTGTTTAGGTCTCAAAAATTGGTGCATACGTGAATCCTCCCATCGAGCATCTTGACGGGAACCATGTTGGACAGCCATGGCGGATAATCCACGCAGATGACAAACTGTGCATCCAACATATTTTGCAATTCATCTTTCACCATCAAGGCCACTTTTGGGTACATATTTCGTAGTTTTTGCTTTACGGGCTTGATTGTTGGATCAAGCGTTAAATTATGCATGACTAGCTGTGGGTCTAGTCCCGGCATGTCTCTGTATGACCATGCAAAAACCTCCTTCTTCGCTTTGAGAAGGGTAATGTAGTCGGCTTGCTCTTCAGGGGATAAGCTTACCCCCATCTTGATAATCTGTGGATTCGTTGGGTCTAAGCCAATGTCTACGTCAGTCGTTTCCTCAAATGACATGTGGGATCCGTCCTCCAACTGATGTGGAGTCGGGATCAAATGGATATCATTGGCTAAGTTTAAATCTATTTTTGGAACCTCGGGTCCCTCTTCAGCCTGAAATATATCTTGAGTTGTCCTTGAGGTAAAATGAAGCATTTCCCCGAAAGGCCAGTACTCTGATGGTGATAGGGGTGAATTGACGCGATCCTAGTCGATGGCATCTATGTCTAGATGCAATGACCATGATGGATCGGCCAGATTGCGGATGGGTGCGGTCAAATCAATGGAGATCATGTGGATGGAATGAATTTGGTCTCCATTACCGCGGGTGTTATCGCTCGAACATTCTGGGTGCTCCCTATGCTCTGGATCTGGTTCTGTAGGGACGGGTATGAACGGATCAGCCCTATGTGCTGATAGGAAGATGGGGTCTTCCCTTGGTACTGATGTCATGATAGGGTCTCGAGGTGGGTGTTGCTCATCGTGAATATAGAGCCATGGATCCAACACTAGGTCCCACCCCGCTGGGTCTACCCACCATTCATGCCCTAATCATATGCCCATCTGTCCCATTAGATCTTCATGAGTTAAAGGGCGGTAATGTCGTCGCGCATGTCTGAGATAGTCCATCTCAGTTTCATCTTCTGAATCACTTTCGGAGACCCAAAATTGTTCATTCTCTTTAGCAACTGTTACTTGCGACGTTGAGGACTCTCCTTGTTCCAGTAAGTTAATCTGGTCCCATTGCGGTTGTTCCACTCTTGGTGGAGGGACCTAATTATTTTGACACTGTAATGATTCAACTGGAACCTCTAAGGGGAAAAGCTTCAAAAAGATTTTCGGAAGCCGTTGCTGTTCTCTTTGAGGATTAATTTCTGAACTTTCGCCTCTCTCTAGCAAAGGAGAGTGATTACTGTTGTTGCCAAGGGTGTTTGTTGACCATGGGAGGTAGTCTCCCAATGCATATTCTGTATTTGGATTGGCATAAGGATCTAATGCCAATTACCCCTTGCTGCCTATTTCTAGGCCTTGCATATTTTCAACCAAGATGTCTAAGGGCAGGGGGTGGTTGAACCCTACTCCTGACTTATCATATGGCATCTGATATCTTGGTTGGCAAAGGACCCGCATCCCTTGCTCATATCTGCCTAGCCCGTATCCATGCCAATTGCATTGGTCGAGATATTTTAGGGCAAAGTCTGGGTTTGAAAGATAGTTGATGTTTTCAACAAAAGGTTCTTCGTCTGCTTCCTTTTGTTTGCATGGTTCAAGACCATGATCAAGGCCCCCATACACAAAATTCGTCTGGTTTGGTGGGTAGCCTAGAGGAATAATTGTCCCTATGGGAAGGCGAGGTCTTCCCATGTCCTGTACTGACTCCAATGCAGGGGTTGCCACAACATTTTGCACTAAATACTCCCCCAGGCCCGTATTGGCCATTTCAACAGTGATTGTTGATGATTGGGTGGGAGGAAATGGGATTCCTTCCTGAGTCCATTCCATGTTCGAAATTTTAGGAGTCTCAGCTTCTGCTGTGTGAGGTGTTTCTTCTGTTGATACCATTGAAATTGTGGGCAACCCCTCTTCTAGGGACTTAGCCTCTTCCATGATCTGTTTTCCCTTGTCATTTTGTTTGGCCATGGCAAGTGGCATTGATAATGAAGGAGCAGATGATGAAGACTCACCTGGCTGGGATTTTGTTGATTTGGTCACCGGTGGTGCCTGCGGTATTGGACCCTCGTTTAGATGGATTTAACTGGAAATCCAAATGCGTTTAAGGGAGGGTCGATTGAGGCATGAATTGTACCGCATTGCAATACTTGAAGGGCTCTAAGTCCATTGGGACTACATGTATTTCTCCTTCAAAATCATACTTTAAGCACTGGTGAGCGATCGAAGGGACACACTTCATGTCCCTGATCCAAGGCCGCCCTAGCAGTATATTATAAGCCATATCGCCTTCCAACACATGGCACAAGGTAGGTATTGTATTTTGTCCTACCTGGACAGGCAGAACAACTATGCCGACTGTCGAGCATATTGCATCGTTGAAAGCTCGCAGTGTGTATGTGGAGGCTATGATGTGAGAGGCTTGCAGCTTCAAATTTTTTAAGGCTGCAGTGGTGTTGAGTGTTAATTTGTCATATTACAAATAATAACACGCAACTTAGAGTCTCGAACAAAAGACTCTTTCTTGCAAAGAAATAATTTATTTTATTTTCCTTCCTTTTATTATTTCTCCAAGCTTCTTTGTGAAACAACTTTTACGTATATAAAAATGAATTTCAATTTAATACATACAACCGATATATCCCGTAATAACTCAAATCCCGCAGATAGTCGTTAACAAGGGGCCTTTGTTGATTCTCAATGAACTTTATAATCTTGACTTGTTTGATTAATCAAAAATAAACAAAAATCCTTTTGATGTTCTAATATTCACAATTTATTCTAAGGTTAACCCGTTCGTTTTATCTCTATTCAATAGTTCTGTTATTTCAATGTTAGTCTCCGACATGAAATTAAGCATATCAAGGAATAAAACAGAAACTCGTTATTTTTGAGTCACCTGGAAAATAATGAAGGATATTAAAATGGTTAACGATCTCCTCCCCGCAAAATCCCAAGTTAAGAGATGAAGTCCCCAAAACAACCCAACCGATCAGATCCGTACTAACACACAATCTAATCAGATCGGATGCAAGACTCTAAGGAAAAGAATATAACCGCATCATTCTACCATTCACCTATCGTAACCCATCCCATGGCGTAAACGAAATAGATACAAGACAAAATGATGCAACGAAAAGATTGACAAGAAAACAATAGTTTTGGCTTCGATCTCCTTTTGATTTTACACACAAAAGTCGTGTTACCAAAGAAAAATCCTTTATTTCAATAAATAATGCTTTTTTGTTACAGTCTCCAGCTCCCGTATCCATCTACATTTCTGCTATTTAACCTTTCTGTCGCGCGTTCTCGGCTGTTCCATGACGCTTCGTTTCGACTCCCGGGACCCTTCGCTTCAATTCCCGCCTTTTGGTATTCTAACCTTTGCGTGCAATCGTAACGCTCGATCTCTACGGCCAGTAACCGTTGTTATGAAACGTTACTCTGGTTCTGTCATTTCTGCCACGTGTCCTGCGTCTCCTGCACCTTTCGTAATGCTTTCCCATGGAAATCCCGACAGAATTTGCATTTGGCCTCTTCCGTTTCCTAGCCGCGATAACGCGACATGTTCTTGGTCCGTACGCCCGTAGTAGCTCGTTGTAGCGATATCGCTACCGACTTTGCTTTGCCTTCTTTTCAAAAAGTGGTAGCGATATCGCTACCACTTTGGTTCCGAGCCTTCCTTTGATGAAGTGGTAGCGATATCGCTACCACTTTGGTTCCGAGCCTTCCTTCGATGAAGTGGTAGCGATATCGCTACCACTTTGGTCTCGAGCCTTCTTCGATGAAGTGGTAGCGATATCGCTACCACTTTGTTCCGAGCCTTCTTCATGAAGTGGTAGCGATATCGCTACCACTTTGGTCTTTCGAGCCTTTGCTTCACGAAGTGGTAGCGATTCGCTACCACTTTTCTTTCGAGCCTCCGCTTCACGAAGTGGTAGCGATTCGCTACCACCTTTCTTTCGAGCCTCCGCTTCACGAAGTGGTAGCGATTCGTTACCACTTTTCTTTCGAGCCTCCGCTTCACAAAAAGTAGTGAAATGATTACCACTTTCAACCTTGTGCTTCCTCTCGGCAACTTGTAGCGATGGAGAGACAGGTCGCGATTTCGCGACATGTCGCGATATCGCGACATGTCGCGATTTCGCGACCCTTTCAACACTTAGGCATTTTTCTTCTTTTCTTCATTTTTAGCATCCGGGTCTTTGAGATCTTCCCTAAAACCTGCAAAAACAAAGGTGGGTCCCCACTTTTGGGGTGTGTTGTGGATGAACCACAACAAATGGCGACTCCACTGTCAAATGCTCTTGAGCATTTTAGTAAGAACCCAACCTAACACAAATCACAAATTTGAAAACATGGGTTAGCCCATAATCAATATAACTAATGCCCAAAATCAGAAGTACATGAATTATCATAATCATCAAGTACTAGCTCGGTGTGTGCAATGAATTCCTTTCCTTATCATTTGAATTTGATCCACATTCCATCATCGGTTTTGCATGAATGCATATGCGAAATTGTGAATGATTTGTGTATCCTACCGAATATGCCATGAGAAAATGCATAGTCACTCTTGTAGTATTATGTGCAAACATTCAAGACTGCCAAACCCTCTTAGGATCCACTAGTGAACGGTTCATTATATCCCAAAGTTGGTTATGAGTCCCTACTATCTTGAACCCATGTGCAAGTGGATGTGAAATCAGAACTTTGGGGAATCAGACTCCCAACCAACCGAGATGAGAGTTTAACCCTATCCTTACTATTCTGATTTAGAATTCTTTACCTCACTTTGAGCAAAATAACTAAACCAATTATGGAAGAAATGGTCATGCTAGTCTAACCCTCTAGACAATCAGTGGTCTTATTTTTTAGGCAAGACATGATGCCATGCATGGGCCTATCTAACCCCATAATCCAAAACTTATCTTCATTTCTTTGGACCTTGGGGATGACTACCCATCCCTTGCAGAGGACAAGTAGTACGATCCTTACAATCCAATATAAGGATGAGATGGGAAAAATTTATTTATTTTACTTCTTGGACCTTGGGGATGACTACCCATCCCGGTTAGGGACAAATAGTACGATCCTTACAACCCAAGATTTTAAATGTAAATGGAAAATATTAATCTTGTTACTTAGACCTTGGGGATGACTACCCATCCTTTGCAGAGGACAAATAGTACGATCCTTACAATCTAAGACTTAATACGAAATGAAACATAAGAGCTTTGGGGAATCAGATTCTCAACCAACCGAGATGAGAATTTATGCCCTATCCTTACTACTCCATGTGGGTCCAATCAAAGCTTTGGGGAATTAGATTCTCAACCAACCGAGATGAGAATTTAACCCTATCCTTACTACTCTGATTTTAGGCTTTAAGCTCTATGGAAGTGGTCAAAACCACTGTTTTTAGGATCATGTTGCATAATAGGATAGACATGAAAACCATTTTCGCCCAACCTTTTCCTCCAAGTTAGGTTTTGATCATTTTGCTCAAGATCCCTTTTAATGTATGAAACGTGCTTGGTCCTAGATACTTCAAGACTCACCTCCAACCTTAGGATTTACTTAGATTTATGTTATAACATAACCCTAAGAGGATTCAACATACTCAAATGAATTGCACCTAAGATGCATATGCCACTACGGTGAAATGTATGAAAAGTGAGATGGAACATGAATGCATTATTTCTTGAATTGCAAATGAGATGATTTGTCATGCAAAACTGACTTTTTCATGCATCACAAGCTTCAAATGATCTAAATTAACTGTTTGTATTACATGTGGAGCTTTTACAACATGATTCCAATGTTTCATATTCTCCCAATCTTAGGCATGTGTTCAACATCAAGCTTTTATTCCCTTTTTTTTTTTTTTATAAGGCAATGAAAAGGAAATCAAAGGAACACCACCGCCTAAATGTCCAACCTGCACACAAACGCAAAAACCCAACATTAATACAAGAAAAACCTGAAATAAAAAAATGAATACATACTAACATATCAAATCCGCACATCAAGAAACTAAATTACCAGCATTGACACAAAACTAGATATCTCCTGAAACACACACTTAAGTATCAAATCTGCACACAAAGAAACAGATCACAACATTAATACAAAGCTTAGACATGTCAAAAAAAAATAATACACACCTAAACATGAAAAATGAAAGCAAGAAATTACAGCGTTATTACATATAATACAAAGCCCAACCACCTCATGCTTGAAAGTAATGCTTCAAGTGCAACCCATTGATAGGTAGTGCCAAATCCTTTCCATCCAAGGTTTTTAGTCTAAAACTATTTTCCCCTAGGATCTCCGAAATCTGGTAGGGACCTAACCAAAGGTAATCAAATTTATCATGTTCCCCCTTCTTCTCATGTCTTTTGTCCCATAACAAGGACTAAATCTGAAATTTTAAACGCCTTGGCCTTAGACCTTTTGTCAAACCATATTTTTACAATGTCTTGGTGTTTACTAAAATGAAGCATAGCTTCATCCCTTTTTTCATCCAAGCGCATTAATTGCGTTAGTCTAGACTCAAGTTTATCATTAGTTCCAAAATAATCTTTCATGAAGTGCAGCGTTTGTAATCTGAGATTTGCAGGAAAAATGGGATCTTGTCCATAAACCAGATGGTAAGGAGATGTCCCTATTGCTTCTTTCTGTCAGCCCAAAGGGCCAACTTAAGCTTATTGTTCCAATCCCGCGGATTCCTTTCCAACAATTTTTTTATGACAAATAACGTATTCTTATTGGATGACTCGGCCAATCCGTTACCTTGAGGGTAATAATTGGAGGAGAACTTTAAACTCACGCTGTTATCAAATGCCCAATTAGCAAACTCTAGAGAGGAAAAGGCCGAACCATTATCACTTACGATGGAGTTAGGCATCCCGAATCTAGTGACAATGTTATCTTCTAAAAATTTAATGACCACCTCTGCAGTAGCATTCTTTGTGGGGATAGCTTCGGTCCATCTCGTGCAATAATCCGTAGCCGTCATAATATATTTGTGAGCATCGGATGAATTGGGGCTGATAATCCCAATAAAATCCAGGCCCCATTGCGCGAAAGGTCTGGACTCGATTACGGACTGTAAAGGCATGGAAGCGTTTCTGTCTCTATTGGCCGCAGCTTGACATATGTGACATGACCTCACATGAGAATGGGCATCCTTGAATAGTTGAGGCCAATAATAATCGGCTCTGAGGATTTGATGGGCTGTGGCATTAGTAGACCCATGCCCCGTCCCATGTTTACCATGAAACTCTTCGAGTATTCGCACTGCCTCCTCTTGATCAACGCAACGAAGGTAAATACCTTCATGGTTCTTTCCGTATAATGTGCCGTATCTAACTAGAAAATTAGCAGACTTCAAACGCAAGGCTCTGCACTGAGTAGCATTCAAAAATGATGGACACCTACCATTTAGTAGATAGTACACCACATCCGCATACCACTCCTCCTTGGTTACATCAGCGACTTCATAATGTTGACAAGGAATTGCGAGATCCTGTTCTGCGATTGCCTTAGCTAACCCTTGCCCCCGCACTATCTTCATCGATTGAATCTCCAGATCAAATTCCTGCAAAGTTGAAACCCACTTACCACGCTTCTCACCTAATTCATTCTGAACGAACATGGCTTTGACAGCAGGATCTGGGACGATAGCAAAGACCCTACTGTGGACTATGTAGTGCCTGAATTTTTTTACAGTCTTAACCAACGCATACATTTGCTTGTCTAGGGTAGAATATCTCAGCTTCGCATCTTTGAGAGGACTACTCAGGAAAGCAATGGGATTTTCAATGCTGCCTTCACTCTTCTCGAGTTAAAACACTCGCAAAGGAGTGATCTGAAGCAAATGTGTAGATATAGAAAGGCTTCGTATAATCGGGACTCACCAAAATCGGGGCTTTAGAAATCGCATCCTTGATATTATCAAAAGCCTCTATCCTTTCATCTCATCCAAATGATCTCGGACCTCTTTCTTTAGCATGTCGTTCAAAGGTCTTGCTATCTCCGCAAAATCTGCGATAAATTTTCTGACAAAATTGATCTTTCCGAAAAATGATCTCAACCCCTTCTTGCTATTGGGACGAGGAATTTGCTGTATGGCTTCTATTCTCTCAGGGTCAATGGAAATTCCATCCTTAGATATTATATGCCCCAACAGCTTTTCCTTCTCGTTACCCCGAAGATGCACTTCTTTGGGTTGAGAGATATACCATGTTCCCTGCATCTTTGAAAGACTTTCTTAAGATCCCTGACATGGTTTTCCCTGTTCTTAGAAAATACAGGAATGTCATCGACGTAAACAATGATGCACTTACCAATAAGCCCTTTAAAAGCAAAATCCATAGCTCGCTGGAAAGTGGCACCTGCGTTCAATAGTCCGAAGGGCATTCTCCTGTATGCAAAGGTGCCCCATTTTGTCGTAAAGCAGCCTTCATCCTATCACTAGGATGGATAAGGACCTGATTATATCCCGAATAACCATCCAGGAATGACATCATCTCCGACCCGTTTACCTTTTGGAGTATTTCATCGATGGTGGGTAACGGGTAGTTGTCCTTTTGGGATGCCTTATTGAGATTTCTGAAATCAATGCACAACCTTATTTCTCCACTCTTTTTCCTCACAGGGACTAGGTTAGCAACCCACGTGGAATGCCTAACGGGAAAGATGATCTTAGCTTCTAACAGTCGCTTCACCTCTTTCTCTATCAAGGGTTCTAATAATGGATTAACTCGCCTTTGTCTTTGCCTGAAGGGCTTGGACTCTGGCTTCAGTGGAATCGTGTGCATTATGACATTCTGATCATAGGTTTTCAACTCCTTATAACTCCAAGCAATGCAATCTATGTATTCTTTTAATGCATTTGCTATGGAATCCTTCTCCTGCTTGGTACATGCTTTTGCTATGAATACCTCCCGGGGATTTTCTGCACTTCCAATGTTAACCAAATCACAGGCCTCTCCAGGAGATGGAACCCTTTTACCTTTTCTTGGTTTGCATCCGATATCAAAGATTTTTTCTAATGAAGCTATCTCATCAGGCATCCCGTTGTTTTTTACAGGATTTTTATCTTTCGAAACTACCTCCTCTACGTCCCTTTCTTCTTCATCTACGTACTACTTTTCAAATATACCATAATTAGTGACAAAATGAAATATGTGCCTGTCACTATCAAATACTTGGAAGTTCGTAACATTATCTGGTATCGAGGGACAAGGGACCAACTCTATAGAGAACTTCTTGCATTTCTTATGGTCCACTGGCTTCAACATACTCGCTACTACAGCTAGGGAGTCTCCCGCGACGATTGCCCTTTCTCGAGATCGTAGAAATTTTAAAGGCGTCAAACTCATCTATTAAATCTCTGACCCTAGTTCGGTAAAGCCTGAGCCGCCCGTCCTTGCATATGTATTGTCCCCTCACTTGTTTCACCACCAGCTTCGAATCACCAAGGACTTTGATATATTTAATTTTCTTTCGAATGGCCAGCTGTAGTCCAAGAATCAAAGCCTCATATTCTCGCCATATTGTTGGTGGCAGGGAACCGTAGTCCGTATGCAGCGAATATAGGCTCCCCGGTCCGAACATGACAATTCAACACCGGCTCCTGCTCCTTGTCCGGACCTGGATCCATCAAATCTTAAGGTCCAAATGTCTTGATGTCCTTCAGTAAAGTTGCGCCCAATCCTTTCATCATGGGTATTTTCGAGTGCTTCTATGTCCAAACAGTATGCTCCCAACTCAGGCTTCAATGTACTGGATCTCGTTCGGCTTGTTGTAATCTGTGATCATCTCTTTGAGTCGGGGTTCACTGTCAATTCGAATTTGATTGGCCACTCCCCTCCAAGGCAGCCACATGTGTGAAGAGTCTGTCACAATGTAACCGTTTAGGTTCTTACTCCAATCTCTTCCCAATACCATGCCATATTTGATAGGAATATCGAGCACCAATATGTCTATGCGCTGTTGAACTCGGGTTCTGAATTGACTTGAATATGCACATCACCCAGCTCTCCTACTGCCTCCATGGTTGACCTGTCCAACCGCACCACCCCCGCTCCTAGAAGGCTTTGGTGTAAGTCCCAATATTTTACATGATTTCTAAGGGCATGATAGTAGCCGAGGCCCCCGAGTCTATTAAACAATTGTGCAAGTTTTTACTCGCAATTCTAATGGTTACCAAAAAGGGAGGTATATCTCATTTTTCTTTTTGTACAACCACTTGGGACTCAAGGACTTTTAGCTTCATGAACTTGTGCAGATGGATTTAATCCTTTTGGTGAACTCACTTCTTGGCCTAATAATCGGGCCATGTCATACATCGATACATTGGCCCTATTCTTCTTCATATCTTCCACCAAATCGTAAGTGAGCTTTTCTCGGATTTGGCAAGTTTTGCATCATCTTAGACTTTTCGACCTTCGATGGAGGAGGGGGATTGACATCTCCTTTAGGGTCAGGAGGGAGTAATTGATTATTAGGAGGAGCAGAGGAAGTTTTGGGCTCTTTAGAACTCCTAGTGTAATATTTGTGATTTGCTTTCCCAAAACGTTTGTTTGCATGAACTTCCAAAGCTTCTTCATCTTCGCTTCCAAAAAATTCTACATCCTCCTCTTCTTCACTTTCATGGGAATGTATGACCTCCGTTAGCATAGACTTCGGTTTCACGTGGCCACAGTGCGGGCAATCATTATCACAAGATCCCGCATCTCCACAGTCTTCCGAAATGTCTACCCGGTTGGCAACGGGATTGGGTACCCGCCCGTTGTTAGGCTGCGTGTTATACATTCCTTTTCCTCTATGATTGTGAGGTCGGTTATGGCCCATGGCCTGATCAACTTTTTTATTGACATTCCCCACTGTTACCAACACCTTGGCCAACGTTTCTTTCATATTTTCTATGGCCGCTTCGGACCCTTGTGGTTGAGGCACCGCAATTGCAGGTCCAGTTGTGTTGGCTGCATTAGCCACCTCTGGACTGGGTACAATGGCTTGGGTTTGGGCAGGCGGATTCCATCCCGGATTCCCATTTTGAATGGCTTGAGTTTGGGCAAGTGGATTCCATCCTGGATTCCCATTTTGAATGGCTTGAGTTTGGGCAGGTGGATTCCATCCTGGATTCCCATTTTGAATGGCTTGAGTTTGGGCAGGTGGATTCCATCCTGGATTCACACTTTGAATGGGAGTGATTTTTGGATAAGTCACTGAGCTTGGCATGTTAATTGGAGCAAACCTCGACATGGTCAACAGATTATTGCCCATACCGAACCCATGCAAACCCATCGAGTTATTTTGAATCAAACTCTGTGTTTGAACAGTGGCATTCGGATAACCTGACAATGGCGTAACTTGGGTGGGTGTTTGGAAGTTGTTCAACATCGGAGCCTCGTGGTGCTACTACCTGGTTCATCATGGCAAATTGGTCGTATGGGCCATATTGTCCCATCCCAGTCAATTGAGACAATCCTGCGCCTGGCAGGTTCATCTGTTGTTCGAGAGTCATTGTTTCCGCATAAGCCAAAGGAAGGGTTGTAACCTGAGGGTTCCTTCTAGTCAACAAAGATGTTAAAGGATCTAAGGCTCCGAAGTATAGCTGCAAGGCAATTGCAGGGTCTACCGCAAAGTGACGAGTCACATTCGTATATAGCTTTTGAAATCTCTGATTGAACATTCGAATGGGTTCATTGGTTTGTCTTTTGCAAGATACGAAGAAATTGTATGTCATGGAGGGATCTACTAACTGTCTGAATTGACCTATGAACGCAGTTTCTAGCTGGGCCCATGAAGTTATGGACCCTGCTGGAAAATTTCGATACCATTCGTTAGCAATGTGGTCTAGACTAGCAGGGAAAACTCGACAGGCAACATCCTCGTGAGTAACCCCCTCCCTAAACATGTAATCTTTATAGATTTGGACATGATCTTCTACTGTTGTTGGACCATCATGAATGAATTTGGGTAATCCCCTTTCAATGTTTCTAGGCAAGTCGTGGACTCGCCCGGGAATATCTAAAGGGGAACTCCGAGCACCATACCAAAGGGCGTGTGGTCGTTGTTGTTGTTGTTGTTGGGCCATGTTATTCAAAGGTGTCAACCCCGTGGGAACAATTGGAACTCCCGGAACTCGTGGAGACAGATACAACTGGTGTTACTATCCCACTTGAACTTAAGGGTTCATGCCCACTAGAGGTACTTGAGTCCAAAGAAATCCCTAACTCAAGTATACTGGGTGGTATTTCAACTTCTAATGTTTTGTTTTTCGGCCTCCTAGCAATGGGAGAAAGGCTTTGGAAGATAGTTTCCCCCGTGGTTTTAGACCTAGTAGCAATGTACTCAAAGTTGGGCCAGCTTGGAAACTCTAGGACTCTAAAATATTTCTCAACTCTGCTGCGCGTATAAAATGTCTAAATGTTACACCCGCAAGCACAATAGGTGGAAACAAAACTACCCACGTTAATTGTTAGAACAAATCAAAATTGCAAAGCAATACGAAGGGCCCTCCTTCTAGCGCCAAAATGTTGAGTGTTAATTTGTCATATTACAAATAATAACACGCAACTTAGAGTCTCGAACAAAAGACTCTTTCTTGCAAAGAAATAATTTATTTTATTTTCCTTCCTTTTATTATTTCTCCAAGCTTCTTTGTGAAACAACTTTTACGTATATAAAAATGAATTTCAATTTAATACATACAACCGATATATCCCGTAATAACTCAAATCCTGCAGATAGTCATTAACAAGGGGCCTTTGTTGATTCTCAATGAACTTTATAATCTTGACTTGTTTGATTAATCAAAAATAAACAAAAATCCTTTTGATGTTCTAATATTCACAATTTATTCTAAGGTTAACATGTTCGTTTATCTCTATTCAATAGTTCTGTTATTTCAATGTTAGTCTCTGACATGAAATTAAGCATATCAAGGAATAAAACATAAACTCGTTATTTTTGAGTCACCTGGAAAATAATGAAGGATATTAAAATGGTTAACGATCTCCTCCCCGCAAAATCCCAAGTTAAGAGATGAAGTCCCCAAAACAACCCAACCGATCAGATCCGTACTAACACACAATCTAATCGGATCGTATGCAAGACTCTAAGGAAAAGAATATAACCGCATCATTCTACCATTCACCTATCGTAACCCATCCCATGGCGTAAACGAAATAGATACAAGACAAAATGATGCAACGGAAATATTGACAATAAAACAATAGTTTTGGCTTCGATCTCCTTTTGATTTTACACACAAAAGTCGTGTTACCAAAGAAAAATCCTTTATTTCAATAAATAATGCTTTTTGTTACAGTCTCCATCCCCGTATCCATCTACATTTCTGCTATTTAACCTTTCTGTCACGCGTTCTCGGCTGTTCCATGACGCTTCGTTTCGACTCCCGGACCCTTCGCTTCAATTCCCGCCTTTTGGTATTCTAACCTTTGCGTGCAATCGTAACGCTCGATCTCTCGCGGCCAAGAATCGTTGTTATGAAACGTTACTCTGGTTCCGTCATTTCTGCCACGTGTCCCGCGTCTCCTGCACCTTTCGTAACGCTTTCCCATGGAAATCCCGACAGAATTTGCATTTGGCCTCTTCCGTTTCCTAGCCGCGATAACGCGACATGTCACGATATCGCGACATGTTCTTGGTCCGTACGCCCGCAGTAGCTCGTTGTAGCGATATCGCTACCGACTTTGCTTTGCCTTCTTTTCAAAAAGTGGTAGCGATATCGCTACCACTTTGGTTCCGAGCCTTCTTCGATGAAGTGGTAGCGATATCGCTACCACTTTGGTTCCGAGCCTTCTTCGATGAAGTGGTAGCGATATCGCTACCACTTTGGTTCCGAGCCTTCTTTATGAAGTGGTAGCGATATCGCTACCACTTTGTTTCGAGCCTTCCTTCGTGAAGTGGTAGCGATATCGCTACCACTTTTTCTCGAGCCTTGCTTCACGAAGTGGTAGCGATTCGCTACCACTTTTCTTTCGAGCCTCCGCTTCACTAAGTGGTAGCGATTCGCTACCACCTTTCTTTCGAGCCTCCGCTTCACTAAGTGGTAGCGATTCGCTACCACTTTTCTTTCGAGCCTCCGCTTCACGAAAAAGTAGTGAAATGATTACCACTTTCAACCTTGTGCTTCCTCTCGGCAACTTGTAGCGATGGAGAGACAGGTCGCGATTTCGCGACCCTTTCAACACTTAGGCATTTTTCTTCTTTTCTTCATTTTTAGCATCCGGGTCTTTGAGATCTTCCCTAAAACCTGCAAAAACAAAGGTGGGTCCCCACTTTTGGGGTGTGTTGTGGATGAACCACAACAAGTGGTAATGATGTTACTGGACGAGCCAGTATCTACCAACACTCTCTTGTACGGGATCCCGTTGACCCGCACGATAACGTGCAGGGGTGGATCTGCCATGTCATTCGGTATTGTTTTGACTTCATCTTCTCTGAATGTGATGACCGGCTCCGTACATCATTTCACATGTCCTACGAAGTTGTTGAAAGAATTTGCTTCGTGAGGCCGTAATTCGATGGCTTTTAAAATGTCCATAAGAGCTTCCCTATGGGGTGCTGACTGTTGAATAAGCTCGTAAATGGACAGCCTAGCTGATGTGGTCCGCAAACTCTGCGTGAGTTTGGTCCATATCGTGACCTCGGGTCTAGGCGGAGGCAATTGCATTGGGCGTTGTTGAGGCTGCGATGTTGTCGAAACTTCCATCGTAGCTACCGTAGGGGCAACTGCCGGGTACTTTTTGTTCCTTGTCACTATACTAATCATTCCCACAAATCCTTGCATGGGAAGATTCTATCGCACCTCGTTAATCTGGAGAGGTTTTTCCCGTGCTTCGTGGGTAGGCAAAGGGTCCTTGAATACCCCCATTTGTTGATTATTTGGCGCTATGGGGTTGTCCACGGCCAATGTTCTATTGTCGATCAAATCTTGGATTAATTCTTTGAATTTCAAGCATCCATTCAAGTCGTGTCCTCTGCGCCTATGGAATCTACAATACAATTCCTCTTTGTATCCCCTAGTCTTAGGAGCGTTAGGGTCTATAGTTTGGATTTCTGGCAGAGTGACTAAATTTGCCGCTGACAAGCGGTCAAATAGGGAGTCCCTAGACTCCGTGTAAGGGGTGAATTGTCACCTAGGGTGACGCTACTGATTCTGCTCCTGTCTTCTATTATCTCTTTCATAACCAGGAGGCACTGCCTGGTAATTAGCCTTTTGGGGCTGCATTTCTTGCACAGGCGCGGGAACATTTATCGCAACTTGGTTAACCGCAGCATGTTGTGGTTGCGTTGTCCCGATTTTGGTGGTTTTATTCCACTCTTTCTTTTTAGGCTTGCCGATTGCACCTTCACCTATTTTGATCTCTTCTATAACTCTGGATTGCACCAAAGCTTCTTCTAAGCTGGCGCATTGTTGCAGCTGCAATAGCCCAGAGATCAATTTCAAACAACTTTTTGCGAACATCTGTGTGAGATCAGACATAGGGGGACGGTAAGGTAACTTAGAAAGCAAAGCTCTCCATCAATTCCCGTATGCTGCCATTGTTTCCTCCTCAAATTTCCTGAGGCTATCCAGATCACTCAGTGATGCATTCTTCCTTGTGTTGAAGGCAAAGCGTTCAAGAAACGCATCTACTAATTGATCTAGGTTGCTTATGCTGTGTTTGGGTAATTGTGCGAACCAATCCGAGGCAGGGCCTGCGAATGTGGTTATGAATGTTCTAAGCAACAATGCGTCATTATCTTGGATGCCGAAGCATTGGCTTAGAAATCTTGTAACATGTTCTTGTGCGTCCTCTTCACCTTTAAAAACTACCAATTGAGGCAACTTGAAGTGTTCGGGGTAAAGAGGTGTAGGCACTGAGGGATGCACCGGATGACTGCGAAGTTGACGTAATGTGGGTTTTTGATGCCCAGCAACTTTTTTCTCCATAGACTCTAAACGCTCTAATAGCGCTTGGTATGCATCGGAAGATTTTATTTCTTCTTCTTTTGTTTTCTCCCGTTGTAAGTTATGGTAGACTGGAGTCCTATGAAGGGGTGGCCGAATGGTAGCCCTCCTGCATTGATGGGGAGTTTCAACATATTCTACGTCTAGTTCATACTCCTCGTAAAATTCTTGAGGAGTCTCTGGGCGAAGTCTATGACCCTGATTGAATCCTTGCTGAAGGTACCTATCATTGTTTCGGGGAGTGGCCTCCCTCTCGGGTCTATAAGGTCTCGAAGGCAAAGCTTGACGAGGTCGAGGAGACCTATCCTGCACCAACGGATTATGCCTCTCATATTGTTTGGCTCTTTGGGTGCGAGGGGTTGGCCCCCTCTCAGGTAGTTCATAGCGTAACTCATTTGCTTCACGTTGCATGCGCTCTCTATACAAGCGGTGTCGATACTCTATCTCCTGATGACTTTGTTTAAGCCGCATGATTTGGGCTTGACGGGTAGCATGTTTGGCGACTATCGGGTCAATTTGGTCTACCCTATTTTGCTCAAGAGGCTTAAGTGTTTCTCCTATTTGTTTGCCTCGATTTTGATGATCTAAAATTTCAATGGGTCGCTTCCCTCTGTCGAGGTAGGTGGCATGTACTCGAGGCTCTGGCCTCAGTGGGTGATCATGATATCCAGATGGTGCGAAAGTGCAAGGTTCTTGCACTGTATGTTGTTGTCCTTGAGGAATGCGATGATCTTCCTCGTGCTCCCTCTCATGGGTGTGAAAGGGGTGGGTGGAGTTAGCTCGCCCTGTGTAAGGAGCCCTACGCTCTAGATTTTGTCTCTCTGTTCTGATGGGAGGTAAAGAAGGGACGCCATATCCACGTTGTCCCTCCAAATGGACAATGTGCCTCTCTAGCACTTCATCGCGCTGTGGCCACTCATGTCTAACCTCAGAAGGCGATTCTCTATTTACATCGAGGTCTACATGTAAAGCGTCTTCCTGAAAGGGGCTGCTCTGAATGGGCATACCCCATCGAGGATTCTGAATTGGATTCTTTTGTAGGCCAGACCGATAAGGCGGTATGACCAAGTCCTCAGGACTGAAGCGAAGGTGACTTGTGCCTGCTTTTTGTGTACCTTTCGAAGCTTCTGCCCTTTATTGGGCTTGGCTATGGATGTACACCATTGCAGTTCTTCTCTACTAACTAAACATATTTTTATCTCGTTTATGATGATTTTTATTTTTGTCTACACTAAGCAGAAATGAACACACGCATACACAAACCGTGATTATCTCTTTTAATGATTAATAGTGTGTCCTAAACTGGTTTAGTGCATTTTGATGTTTTGTTTTGTTTTTGTAGGTTTTGAAGAACGTTCAAATGCATTATGATGGCTCATATAACTCCCAAAATGGTAGCCCCTTCAATATACCAACCAGGCCGATATACCAACCTCTCTATATACCCGCCCTTACGAGAGGGAGACTATAGGTACGTGAGAGCAGAAGGTACGTGGTACGTAGGCGGTACGAAAGGGGGATTGTCCTGTTAATGGCACCTACCATAGAAGACTTATCCTAGCGCGCATGGGAATCACCCCAACGACACTCGGTCAGCTTTCGTCAGGATTTATGCCTAACAACAGTTGACAATAAGGAAATGGATGCAAAGCTAAGCCAAGGTGGTGATGAACCCACCGTTGGTCTTTCTCAAGGGCTGGGGTCTTACGACCAGCTCCTTGGTTTAAAGTTGTTGCGTGATGTGTGTGTGATTCCTTTTATTTGAAAAATGAAACATGCAACAACACTACTTTCTTTAAGCACGCAGAATTTGAAAGAAAACAGAAACAGAAAAGCAAAAAATAATAGGAACAGTTTAGAACCCCTACCTTTCTCTGCCCAAATTTGTTGTTTTCTGATCTTCGGCTATGAAAAGTTGCAGACAAAAATTCGTCCCTTGGTGAGATGAATTACAGAACAGAATTCGTCCCTCCCAGAGACGAATTTGAATTCGTCTCAGGGTCAGACGAATTTCAGTAAAGCAATCGCCACAGTCAAGGACGAATAATAGTCAGAAACAAAAAAAGGTACCTGTCAAGCACAAAACACAAAAATTTAATTAGTTTCTATGATCTTAAAAACCAGGGAATTGGTCCCACCGTGATCGCCACTGAAAGCACGAGATTTCGGGCGAAGGAAACACTAATTGCGATGCATTCAAAATCAAATACGCTTAAGTCCTAGAAATATAGAATGCATGAAATGAAAGAGACACATTGAAATGAGATATAAGCAAATGGAGAAAACATAGCCCTTTCATTAAACTCTCTTGATCTCTGTTACAAATACACCTCCTCCCTTTTCAGGGGCTAGGTGCGTTAAAAATAATTTGATTACAATCGAGACTTAAGGTTCCTCTTTTCGCGTGCCCACACTTGAAATGGGAGGGCCAAGATGATGTCGTCGCTAATTTTGATGAGTCCTTAACCTCTACTACTCCTCCTACGAACAAAGAAACAACAAATATGTCAGTAGCACCTATTGCAAATAGTAAGTGTTTGTTCTCTAAAATTGCCAAAATATGCATGTAAATAATTAGCCAAATCGATAGACAAAATGACTCTAAATGACCTGAAAACCTGACAGAGGACAAAAGACATCACCAGAGGGCCACTGCCATTGAAACAGTCGACCAATCTACCTTCAACTAGAATTTGTCCCTGGGTAGGATGAATTTTGACTGCTATTCGTCCCCGGGTGAGACGAATTCTACTGTGTTGGGAAAGCCGAAGTGGTACTGCTCCAATGTCGAATCTCGAGACCTCCAAAACACCTGCAAATAGAGGGGTTACATAATTGGGGCCATTTTGGGATGACCCAGATGGTCGGATTCTCCCAATTTGGCCTCTATCCTTGGGAATTCGATGTCGCCACCTGCAAGTTAGTAGGACAACAAAGCGACAAAAGGCATGATAAAATATGATCAAAATGTTATGAAATTGAAGCTATGAGTTAACCAAACAGAATAACATGAGATGCAACCTGAAACAATAATCTAGAATGCTTTTGTAATAAAACTTAGAAAGTGCAGGGGTGCCCAAGTGGGCCTCCCACCGTTGGCACTTGATCTTGGCGCCAATCCACTAGGGATGGGCCCAAAACCTCTTAGGATTGGGATGTCTGCAAATTTGTGGTGTAAGGTGGTCAAATGTTGGATTTGGGTTGGATCCACGCTTCCAAAAGCCACCCAATAACCTCTCTTGCAAAAGATATTAGTGGATGTGAGAAGGTGAATCAAAAGGATGCAAGTGGGTATTCAATCAGATAGCACTTCGTTGCTTAGAATCGCCTCCAATCTGTTCTTTTGGGTGAGAAAAGTCTCACCTTTTATAGACCCATGGGGTCTCTTTTGAGAGGGAAGCATAAGCGCCATGTGTTGGTCATAGGTGCCATGTGGCAGTCAAGTCTTCCCATGAGGGAGGGGAGTCCTCCATGACTTGGGCTTTCATAATTGCCCTTGTGACAGTCCTCTAACGGCCTATCTATCCACCCACACACACGTGCGAGGCAGGAGTCATCAACTGACTATCCTGGGCTGCCACTTGGCGCCATTCTTCTTTTTGCCCGTTAAACTTGGAATTCGTCCTTGGGTGAGACGATTTCAGAATTCGTCCCTGGGTGAGACGAATCCCAGGTTAGTATTCGTCCCTGGGTGAGACGAATACTGAGCAAAGTGTCTAAATGTACCAAATTGCCTCTTGACCTTACAAAATTGCTATGAAAGTGGTTAGGACCACTGTTTGACCTCTAAGGGCTGCCCTGGGGGCTGTGTTTGTCAAAGCGATCAGTGTTTGCAGTCACATAATCGTATTGGTGCTGTTTTGGTGTCTACACAATGGAAAAGGGTCACCTTTGGGGCTTGGGGCTAATAATGAGTCTCTTAGCTTAGCCTCCTCCACCTCCTCTTGAGGTGGTTAATTATGGGGTGGGAGTATTTCTACACCCAGAAAGCACTGGTATTTACCTTTATCTCCTTTCCTTCTCATATGATCCTTATGATCCCTTTGACTATTCTTATCCATGTCCATATTCCCGTTCCTATTCCTATTCTTTTTCTTGTTCCTATTCATATTCATATCCCTTTTCTTGTTCCTGTTCCTATTCTTGTTCATGTTCATATCCATGTTCTTGTTCCTATTCATGTTCCTGCTTGGTTTTGAAATGTATGCTCTACACCACTTCATTATATGTCCATCATTATTGCACTTATAACACTTAATGTTATTATTCCTTGGAAGTACAAATGTCTTAGGATTTCTCCTAGTGAAGCCATATCCTTTTCTATCATGAACCCTGTAATTCATTGCCTTGTGACCAAACTAATTACATGAGTAGAAATACCCATGGAAAAGTTATCTTTTCCCATATTCCTATCTTTCATGTGTCCTGCACTATGAATTCATGTGCCCAAATCTATGACATGAGAAACATCTTCCATTAAAGTTTCCTTGTCTTGACCTTATTGGTCTCTTAGTCTCTCTTAACCTATTCTGATTGATGTTCCATTTGTTCCATATTTGTGCATTGTTCGTTTCCTTTTTGAACTTTCTATTGTCCAGATTATCCTTAGAAGTCTCACTCTTTATTTTACTTACTTCTTTTGACACTTCTTCTTCTCTTGTTCTTGAGCTTGACTCTCCTTTTTCTGCTTCCTGTTTTCCTTGTTCTTCTTCAAAACTAAGTCATGTTTTGGTTACTGATGATATTTTTGCATTGATAATCTTGTCCAAAGTCTTTTTATTTTTCTTGAACTTGTGTAGTTTGTCCTTAGATCCTTTTACTTGCAGCCTTAGTGAAACTATCTCATGTTCTAATCTTTCAAACTCTATATATTTTATCTTTAATTTTTTGGCCATACCTTCTTCAATTTGTATTACCTATTCAACCTTGATTTAGAAGTTGGTGAGTTCCTATAGAAAATTTGCTTTTGCTTTCTAATATTTTTTGATCTTGAACCCTTAATCCCTAGTCTCCATTTTTAATTATTCAATATCAATACTAAGTCTTTTACATTCTTGCTCTTTTACCTTTGATTGTTCAACCATATATTTTTCAGCTTTCCTTACCTTTTCAACCTTAACTTTCAAGTCAGAGAGATCTTGTAGAAACTTTGTCTTACATTTCTCATCCTCTTGTATTTGAGCCTTTAATTCTAAGTTCTCATTTTTCAACTTAACAGGTTCCTTAATAGTAGCTTCCTCCTTTTCTTTTTCTAAATTTCTCTCTTTAATTTGATCTTCAATAGGAGTATTTTCTTCTATTACTGAAAGCAAATTTTATTCTTCATACATGTTTTGATTATTGCTATTTTCCTTTTCTAAAACAATCTCTAGGACTTAAGTTTCGAGAGTATCATCTTCATCTTAATCGCTACTAAACCCATTGCAATAACCTGCATCAATATTGATTTGATTACAAATAAAATAATATTCACCTTCTTGTGGATAATAATTTGCATGGTGGCATGTATTCCTACATCTAGTACAAAACTTTATCAATATGATCTTTTCTCCACTACTTGATTCATCTATTGAATCTATTTCCATTTTTCCTCCCAAAACAACAATATCGAATTAATATTCCTTTAATTTCATGACCATGTGTGTTATTTTCTTCTTGTATCTCATGGTTATACCTTTATATTTATTTTCCATTTGTGTTCTTGTAATATCTTCCTTCAAGTTGTTAAACATTTTTCGAATGAACCAAATCTGATACCAATTGAAGAACACAAGCTTATACTGAGAGGGGGGTGAAAAGTATAAGACCACTTTTTACTTTTCCTTTTCAAATAGTATTATTCAATATAATCAATGCCAATATTAATATAAATAACCAAAGCAATGTACAAATAATCAAACACAATAGAGACACCAATTTTACGTGGTTCACCCAATGTGGGCTACTCCACGAAAAAAATATTTCACTAAAATTTTCTCAATCAATATCTTGGGAATCCTTTCCCTATTACAATGATTATGGAACTTTATCCAAATGAGACACCAATACCCTAATCATGTTAGTGTATCTCTATCCACATGAGACACCAATTTCCTAACTCTTCTATGGTTGGTGATCCTCTAGAATACCTCTACCTCCACTGCCCTTAGCAAGTGGAATTCTATCCACAAAAGACACCTGTCCTCCCTAATCTAGCTGGATATATCTATCCTTAACTCTGTTACCTTCAAAGCTTTGTCTTAAATTTGCACTAAACATAGTCCTTTAGTCTAGCACAAATTTATCCTCAATCTCTTTCTTTGGTCTGGTACAAACCTATCCTCAAATCTGCACCAAACTTTGTCCTCTAATCTGTACTAAACATAGTCCTTAGATCTAGCACAAATTTATCCTCAATATTTGTCCTCAAGCCTTAACTCAAAGCTTGACTCAATCTCAAATAAAATCTGCTAGATTTGCCCCAAACCTTAACTCAATATTTTAACAAATCAATCAAATCTACTCACAAGTCTTCTCAAATATTTGTCTCAAATATTTCTTGTAAGTTTCAACAAAATCTCACACTAATCTGTCTACAAGTTCTCTCCAAAACTTCTCCAAATTTTCTCTACAAGTCCTCACTAGAACTTGTCCAAATATGCTCAATAAGTCCTCACTAGGACTTATCCAAATCAACTCTCAATCTATATTATAAGCTTCGACAAAAGCTCACACAAATATGTCCACAAGTCTTCTCGAAGACTTACCTCAAATCTGCTCAACAAGTCCACACTAAAACTTGTCCAATCTCATAGAAACATAAAGAGAATTATTAGAGACTCAATATGCTTCACATTCACTTCAATACTAAATTACTTTCAATCACTCTTTTAGAAACATATAGAGAATTATTAGAGACTCAATATGCTTCACATTCACCTCAATACTCAATCACTTTCAATCACTCTCTTAGAAACATATAGAGAATTGTTAGAGACTCAATATGATTCACACTCACAAGACTCTTAATCACTTTCTCAACTCAATTCAGAATATAGAATAATTTGTTTTATAGAACTTGAGCTATTACTTCACACATCCACTTGACTAGGCTCAAACAACTCTACTCAATCAATCACTCAATGAAATAATCCATACTCACAACCCTAGTCCAAGCATATGAACACTCACTCAAAATGTTTCCAACAATACTTATCTACCAACCTTACATAACAATGATATTCATGATATTTGGAAACCCTAGTTCAATTTCTTCACTCAATCAATGGCTTCAACAACAATGCTTATCAAATAAGGTTTTATCAAAACTCTTTATTCCAGAAAACCTTGAAGCATTAAAACACACTCAACAATGCTTATAAAAAAATCTTCTCATATAGCTCAACAACTCAACAAGAAAACCTAATTAAGTCCTTTTCACTCCAAAGTTGTTTTTCAGAAAACCAACCAATCAACTCAACCAAAGAAGAATATGCTCATACCTTTTTATTTTATGTAGGATAACCTTCAAAACCTAGATCAAATATCACAACTTTCTTTTCGAAGTACAAAGGGTTAGATGACAATAATTATCAGCCTAACACTATTCACAAAATACAATGATAACTCAAATCTTTAATACACCTTATTGCTCCATCTCAATAATAAATTCCAACATCATAATTTTCATCAAAAAATCTTTAATAAAATATAACTCAATTATTGCTTATAACTCCTTTCTCAAATTGCACTTATCACATAAAATACTTTATAAAGTAATGCAATCTAGTCTTCTAAGATAAAAATTAATTACCTTAGTTTTACTTTATCAAAAACTACCTTTTGTCATGCCCAAAAACCTCTTTAGCTTAAAATTAAATAATCCACTTTTAATCATCACCTTATCCCTCCTAATATTCTCACACAACCTTGGGCAATTAAAATGTAATAAAAAATTAATACCTTACCCCTTTGTGGGATTCGAACCCAAGATGCCTCCTCACCTTAGTGCCTTAGCCGTGGTGTTGGCTATTGTGTTAGCTAAGTGCTCATGTGGGAGCTTAAGGACCCGCATGCTTAATACCCTCCTGTTGGCATCACCAAAACAAACACGAAAACGTTTATCCACCTGCTGCCACAGGGTTTTAAACCCATGACCTCTCCGCCACTAAGACCAAGCAATACCAACTACACTAGCTACCGTATGGTGGTTAATGGTGATTTACTTATCCTTTTGAAACCACCTAAAATTTTGGATGACATCAGTGCACTATCTCCTCTTCTTCCTTCCATGAAACTGCAACGAATATCTCACAATTCGGAATTCAATTTTTTTTTTTGCTTTGGGTGAGGCAATATTTATATTGCCTATGGTTTCCTCCAATGCGTCGATGGTGGTGTTTGACTTCGAATGTTGGCGCTATGACTTTAGGGTTGAACCCTAACTAATTAAATAAATATTTATTTTCTAAAATTTAAATTCATTTGAATTTAAATATTTATAAATTTAAATATTTAAATCTTCTTCTTTGGATTTTTAAGAAAGGCCTCCTTGGGTCTTTATAAATACCTTTATTTTTGCCCTCATGTTTTTAATAAAAAAACATTTTACTTATGCTTCTCATAATATTAAAAATAAATATTATGAAGCTCTTTTGCCATTAACCTTTGCATTGTTCCTTTTGATCTTTTGATATCAATGGTAGCTTATTCCTTGACATCAATAACAACTTTGTTCCTTGACATCAATGACAACTTTGATTCAAAATGTCCAATGGTTGTGAACTCAAAATGCTCGTTATTACAATAGGGAAACTTGTTCGACATGGGAAACATGGGAAATGAGCATTGTTATTATTATTATTTTATTATTAGATATAGTAAGGGGTTTTAAAAGGGTCCTCAAACCTTTCTACAAAGGTGAATCAAAAGGAAACCCTAACAAAAGCTTAGGAACCAAAACTATACACCAAATTAACTAGTTAACCATCATCCAGCGAGAGGACCAATATCCACCAAATAGAATAGGAGAGCCTAAGATCTCAGTGTAGTAGGGAATAAAAAAATACCACAAGATACCTAACAAACTAGAGACCCAATAGAAAGGACCAACCTACAAACTAGAAATCCAATAAAGAAAAAACTAATAGAAGAGGTCCACAAGGGAATTAATGCAGAAACCCAAATTTTTTTAAAAAATCCAACCACATGATCGCTAGGTCATAAAATTATATCCAAGTCATGAGAGGCCATATCACAATATGTAGCCGAATCACACCAAATATTTGATAGATAAAAATAGAACTCAAATTTGTTAGAGCTTGTATGGACCAATGATTATCGTGTTTGCCCATCAAAATTTGTCATAGCATGAAATAAATGAATCTTTAGTTGGCAGTGAGTTCCACTCCTCAACCGCCAGAGCTGGAGGTGAGATGCTGCCTCATTGGTAGAGTTATGAAAAAACTAACTATCAAACAATGCAGAAACCAAGATTCTATGTAGGTTCGAATCTTGCTGCTCGCAACATTGAATCCAAATAAAGGGGCTACAAAAAAGCAAATACAGATTACAACAACTTTGTGGATCATCGAAGGATTACATCACTTTGCATATTTTAATAATAAAACATATTACAATATCTGCTCTATATACGATTGATATTCGCTCGTATTTTCTTCCACAACACAATTCATTGCCATGAAAAATGTTCATCGAATCTAAGTTGTATTTAAACATAGAAAAATAGACCCCCTTTGGTAGTATTTGTCATCAGATCTTTTCTTAAGCAGTAGTGCCCTTTGACACCCAGTAGATCTTCAGGCCCACCATTAATGGAAACATAGACCCTATTTAAAATTTCACGTAGTAAATTTCATATTGCATAATGACCATCATTGCCACCATGATGATAGTGCCAGTTATACCATAGTGAGCAATCACAAAAAAAACAACAAGGACCAAGGATTCAGCCAGTAAAAATTTGAGCTCCTCCACAAAGAACCATGATGGTAGCGGGATGTCTCACAAATGTTGGGATAGCTCAACGATTCAGGCTCTAGCTCTTCTTCGGGAGGTATAAGGTTCAAATTGTGGCATGGGCGAGTGTGTGATGGGGTGGGTGTGTGGTGGTTGTGTGTTAAATTCCCTATTGATAAGCATAGCCCTTCTAAAACTGAGAGTTATGCTTATCAATAGGGTATGGTTATAAATAGGGTATTTAAGACACTGTCACCACACACCCACCCCCTCACACAATATTTGAACCTTGGACCTCCCAAAGAAGAACCATAACCCGAACTGTTATACTGTTTTCATGGGACTATAATTTTTTTCAACTTTCTATAGAAGATCCAACTATTTTAAAAATCCAACTATGAATTATTGGTGGTAATTAAGGTCAAGTGGCCTCTGGTGGGCACTTCGGAGTTGGGTCTATTGTTTTGGTGGTCTTTCTTCTTCCTGTTCGTGCCTTGTTTTTCTCTTAATGGGCCCTTAGGGCCATGGTTTCTGTGTCTGACCCCAAATTCTTGCTCTACTTGGGTCCTGTGTTTCTGCTTCTTTAGTTTAAGTCTTGGTGAATCTCTTTTATCATCTACATGAGTCACATGTTGTAAAACAATTTAGTACCTACTTTGACTTCACGATTGTGGTCTAGTTAAATGTTGATTATGTTGTTCTTTTATCTATGGAGGGGAGCTGTCTGGTTTGGTAGTCCGTTGATAGTGTTTGGGAGTCCCTCTCTGTTCTTTTTCGATGGTTTATCGACCATTTTTTCTTATGCTTCGGTGGCTGTTGCATTAGTATAGTCCAAATCTTGCAAATGAAATTTAGTCCTTCCTAAGTCTAATATTGAACCTGTGTCTTTCTCTACTAATTAGGAGGTAATCATTATTCTTAAGAATGTGGTTCTATTGTATTGTATACAAAAATTTCATGGTCACAACCCTATTTTATCGAATTGGATGGCAGCATCTTGGAAGGATGGTTGTGTCTGAGTGGACTCTTGGACCTTTGAAGTTTTGGTTGATCTGGTGGGCCATGCTATGGGGCTTCTTGTGGATGATGTTGTGCACAAGGAGAGACATTCACTGGTGTAGGATATAAGGTTCTTCTTGGATGAATATGAGTTCTTACCACAATCCCAGAATGGTTTTAGTGCTAAGGCCCTCCTGGGTCGATGGAATAGAGTGGTTAAAGTTATTATGGACTAATTAACTATGGACTTTACTTATGAGGTGGTGCAAATATTTCATGCAATTTTTTTGAACCACCTAAGAAGACAACGATGGATGAAAATACCTGAATTTTTGTATAATTGGCTTAGTATATCTATGTTGGCTATTCAGGAAGGCAAGGGAAAGGTTTCACTACATCAGGGACTGGAGCTTATTCTCTTTGAGCATGCCATATTGGAAAAAGGTATTACAACTGATGAAATTATTTGCTCTCTAAATTTTATTCCTATTCAAGTCAAAATTGTTATGTTTATGGTGTGAGATGATTATGTTGTCTTTGAGGATGATTTGGGTCGCCCCCCTTCGTGTGATTACGGATCAGGGAAAATGGTTAAGAATTTTGAGTCGATCATGGGTGTCTAGGGATCCTTGGTTGGGCGGGATTTTGATGACGATTAGGAGACGCAACTGGTTTCCAATGTACCATAAATAAGAAAGTATATTTGAGGCTATATGTTTAACTTCATATTCTCCAAGGCAACATAAACCTATATATATATATATATATATATATATATATATTATATATATATATCATAAATGTCATGAATAATCAAGAGAAATCAAAGAGATTTATGAGGATGAAAATTTTGGAGGAACTATGATAAAAGAGCATTCTTGTGTTTGCATATGGTGGTGAAGCTCAAAGTAAAGTTACTACCATATAACTACACACATGATTTATTCAAGAAACTCCAAAACTTGCACCAAAGAGAAACCACAATGAAAACATACATAGAGAAATTCTATAGACTATGCATTCATGCAAGATAGATAGAGGACGATACATAGAATATATCAAGGTATGTGAATGTTTTATGCATCTTGATATAAGATAAGTTGCATTTATTTGTGATCAAATTCATAAAAGAAGCCTACTATTTTGTGCTACGTGTAGAGGATAAGTTGTCCTATTGACAACAAGGTGTGTGCAATAGTAGTGGTAAGGGCAAGGATGGTGAACAAAGCAAGCAGGGGATGATGAAAACTCACCCTTGCAAGGAAGGCATTGGTGTGAGTGGTAGCATTAAAGGTGCTGATCACAAAAAACCTTGACAAATATGGATATAAGTCTTAAAGCCACAAGAAGGATTTTGGAGGGACCTACTTTAGATGTGGTCAAGTAGGGAATTAGGCGTTCCAATATTTGAAAGTATGATATAGGTGTCATATAGAGAAATATGTGCATATAGCATGTACAAACAATGGTGATTCAAGTAGTGAAGTAGAAAGTGCATACCTAGAGGACAAAGAAAAATTCATGGTGCACAAGGTACTACTAAATCCCACATGCAAAAAAGTGTCCTAGTTGATAAGGAGCTTATTTTACACCAAGTGTAAGTTAAGAGGAAAGTGTTGTAAGTTGATCATTAATAGAGGCAAAACAAACAACTTGGTCCCCATAAATATGGTACAAAATATGGAATTGAAGAAGGTCATGCACCCAACAACGTACAAGGTATCTTGGTTGTAGAAGGGACAATAATTGACTATGATGGAGCAAAGTATAGTTTCTTGACTATAGGAGGATATGCAGATTTGGTTTGATATGACATAATTCCAATGGATGTATGTTATATATTTCTAGGAAGACCTTTATAAGATGATGTTAGAAATATCCATGATGGGTTAAAGAACACTTTCACCATCAAAAATGATGAGAAGTTTGAGTTGACTCCAATGAGAGTTGAATAATAATGCACATAGAAGGGTGAAGTAATTATGTTGTTAGTAAATAAATTTCTCAAGGATGTAAGAGACTGTTAGGACCTCTATGCGCTAGTAGTCACACCCACACAAGTAGAGTAACTAGAGTCATGCAACTTTGAGGAGCTAGAGACCGGTGCACTATTAGAAGAGTTCATAGATATTGGCAAAGTAATTCCAAGTGGATTACCTCCTGAGCCCGTAATATCATAATGCATTGGTCTAATTCTAGGTTCTAGATTTCCTAATAGGGGACTTCATAAAATGAATCCCAACATGAGTGTAGATTTGAACAAGCAGGTGGAAGAACTACTAAAACAAGGTTTGATAAGAGAAATTCTAAGTTTTTGTATAGTTTCTATAGTCCTAGAACCAAAGAAGGATGGAGCATAGAGGATGTACATAGAATCACGCTATCAACAAGATCATTACTATATATGGATGACTTGATAGATTGTTTGAGTGGAGAGCAATACTTCTTCAAGATAGACCTCAAGAGTGGATATCACTAGATCGGGATTCAACATGGGGATGAATGGAAGACCATATTTAGGATTAAATAAGGCTTGTATGAATGGTATGTTATGCCATTTAGTTTTTCAAATGCTTAAAGCACATTCATGAGGTTAGTGAACAAGGTCCTAAAGCCAATTTTGGGAAAGTTTGTTGCCATGTACCTTGACAATATTTTGGTGCTTAGCAAGACAAGGGAAGAGCATCTTGCATACCTATAGTAGGTATTTGCACAACTAAGGAAGGAAAATTTATGCATAAACCTAAATAAGTGTATGTTATTGAAGAAGAAACTCACATAATTGGAATTTGTGATATCTGAAGATGGATTGCACATGAATCCAAAGAAGGTTTGTGCGATATTTGAATGACCAAAACTATGAAACATAATAGAGATCAAAATTTCCCATGGGTTGACAAGCTTCTATCAGAAGTTCATCAGAACTTCAGTGGTGTTTATGAACTGTTAACACATTGTATGTACAAGGGAGGGTTCATATGGATGACTACAACTACTAAGAGTTTTGTTCTCTTATTGAAAAATATGATAGAATCACCAATGTTAGTGCTTTTATAATTTGGAAAGATGTTCCAAGTCAATTATGATGCCAATGGAATGACTATTGGTGTTGTGTTAAGCCAAGAGGGTAGACCGATCACTTACTTTAGTGAATATTTGAAAGAGGCTAGGTAAAGCTATTTTTTCTATGACTAATAATTATGTGCCATAGTTCAAACTTTGAGCAATTTGAGGCATTACTTATTATCAAAATATTTTGTGCTCTACATAAATTATAAGGCAATAAAATTCATCAATAGTCAGGTAAAGTTGAACCAAATGCACATGAGATGCGTGGAATATTCGTTTGGTTAATATTTTATGTTGAAAAATCACGTAGAAAGTATGAAAAAGGTTATGGATACCTTGATTAGAAGGCACACATTATCCAAAATTATAGTTAAACTAGTGGGCATGGAGGGGATGAAGGATTTGTATGGTGTAGATCCAGATTTTATTGATGCATGGTAGACATGCATGGAGTCATGTTTTGGAGATAGAGATCTATTTTTTAATTTCTTTATGCAATAGGGATACCTATTCAAAATAAAGTGGTTGTGCATCCTACGCAATTCGATGAGGGAGAATATCATCAAGAAGTTACATGAAGGTGGACTTGGAGGATATTTTGGTGCATACAAGACACACACAATGGTGTAAGAGAGGTACTATTGACTTATTTTACATAATTATATGCACATATTTGTGGAAAGGTATATAATTTTCCAAATAGCTAAGGGATTGGCAAAAAATATGGGGTTGTACAAGCCTTTATGCACGCCAAATGAACCATGGGAGGAATTGTCCATGGACTTTATTTTTGGATTATCATGCATATAGAAAGGTCATGATTCTATATTTTTAGTGGTGGATTAATTATTTAAAATGGTGTATATCATTCCTTGTTATAATTCAAATTATGTATCCAATAAATAAAATTTATTCTTCAAGGTGATAGTGAGATTGCATGGGTTTTCATGTAGCATTATGTCATATCATGACATAAAGTTCCTTAGAAAATTTTGATGTAATGTTTAGATAACATTGACCATGCAACTCAAATATAGTTCATATCATCCTCATATGGATGGATACACAGAGGTACCAATCAGAGTCTTGGCAATCTATTATGATGTCTTATAGGAGAGCATCCTATGTAGTGGAACTCTAAGTTGGCACAAGCAGATTTTGTGTATAATAATTTGGTGAGAAGGTCGATTGAAAGGATGCCATTTCAAGTGGTGTATGGATTATCTCCTCATGGAGTCACATATCTATTGGAGGTGGAAGTTGGTACCTAGATCAATGCTGAGGTGGAAGACTTTGTGCAACATGTGTAAGAGGTGCATGCACAAGTAAAAAATAACTTGGGGAAAGAAATGCTAAGTATAAGGAGCATGCAGATGTTAATCACATATAAAATACCTACTCATATGGGAATTTAGTCATTGAACATCTAAGAAAAGAGAGGTTCCCACACAAAATATATAACAATTTGAAACCTAAGAAGATAGGTCCTTATCATATTTTACATCATTTTTTTGAAAATACCTATGAAATCAAATTTCTTGAAGATATCTTGTTGATATTCAATATATCTGATCTACATTTATTCCATGCACCTAAAGAGTTTGAATATGCACAAATGGAGGAAGCACCATATTGGAGGAAGGAGATACCCAAGAAGTAACAAGAGGAAATAGTGCAAATATTATATTCTTGCATTGCCAAGAAACTGTGATGGAGCAAGTACAAGAAATATCTCATTTGATGGAAGGGTAAAGGACCTAAGGAAGACTCATGGATTTTTGAAATTGAAGTAAGTTGATTTGGGTGGTCAAACCATTCATTCACATAGTCATAATGTGATCCCCAATATCACATTCTTTTTAGCAAGGGTGTTTGATACAGGAGCATATTTGTGTTTGTGCAATATTACATTAACAAAAATAAATAAAAATATATGTAGTGTTGTAATAGATACCACGGTAGTTCATGTTCTTTGTACACGTAGTTCTATGGTCTTTACACATGCAAGTATGTCATATTTATGATCATTGCATTAACAACTCAAGAAAAAAAAAATTATGGTCTTTGCACACATAGTTCTATGGTCTTTATGACCATGGCATATGGATTGGGTGGGAAATTTTCCTATCATCTTTGCACATGTAGTTCTGGTCTTTATGACCATTGCAATAATGGCTTGGGCAAGAAATTATTTTGTGGTCTCTTTGCATGTATTTTTGTGGTCTTTATGACCGTTGCATTCATGGATTGGGTTGGAAATTTTTCTATGGTCTTTGCACACATAGTTCTATGGTATTTATAAATGTTGCATTAATGGCTTGGGTGAAAATTTGTAAGGTTATTTTTTTTTAATTTCCTTGGAGAGAATCCATGTTTCTTGGTTTGGGCAGGAAATTGTTATTTATAATTTTGATATTAAAGTTTGGGGAGGATTTTTTGGGAGATATGTGCTTGATTGTAACATAGATAGTCTCAATTGTAGATCTGCATGTAATTATTGCAATATTTACTTCTTTATAGATAATTTAAAAAACAAAAATCTTTCAACTTCCATAGTTCTTCTTGCTTTCTTTGTGTACTCTTTTGCACATGTGTCTATTGTTAATTTGACCCACATACAGTGTTGCATTAAACCAAAAAGTAGGAGAAGACTCTCAAAGTAAGAAAAAAAGAGAAAAAGAACTCACATAGATGTTGGTTTAAGAAATTAGAAACAAATACATCACAAGTGTTATCAAGAAATGGGCTAAGACCACAAATAAAAATAAAAAGTGATGATGAAAATGGTATCTTGAAATATTAGGGATATGAATGAGATCTTTAACAATAAATTTATTATAGAATTAACATGTTATTATAATTCTAATTTTATTTAATACAAGAAATACAAATAAGTAGTGGGAATGTAAGAACATATGCAAAAATATTTAGAAGATAATGGATGATATAGTATCTTATGCTATAGGAGCTCTGATAGGTATTGGAAGAATATAGGACAAATACAAATTATATGGATAATTTATAGAATAAAAAAGTATTTGGGTTGCTTAAATAATTTGTACGAATGAAAAAATACCAAAGATAGGTCTACAAATGCATGTGGTCTAATAGTAATTAATATTTAAGGTAGATGTTAGAAGAATCTCAATTTATTTATGTCAAATTTAATGATGATTTAGATTATAATTTTTGAATTTTTGAGGGGCCTTAAAACATAGTTTTATCCCCTTTTAAAATAAGGGTCTTACTCATGGAGATATAAAATTATTTTGGATTTTTCTCATTTTTCCAATTGAAATGGTCATTGTTATGTTATTTATTTAAGGTTTCATTATACATGAGATAATAAACACATTTGAAATACTCATATAGAAAAAATATTGGATGGTTTTTTAGTCTAATACATTCTTGTAAATATAGTATACAATATCTTCAGAGATCCTACTATAAATAATATTTCATCACAAACACATTTTCATAAGATTCAATTCAGTTAATAATGGTCATCCAAAGCCCTTTCGATTTTGGTGTATGTGCCTCCAAGACCTTGATTTATTCTAAATGGTAATATTATATTGGTATGAAGAAAGACTTAAAGTATCATGTGTGCATGTATATCTTTTCAAGAGATGAAATATCTAAAATGAAAATAGAGATTTATAATGACCAATATTCTAGTAGAATAGGAAATTAAATTAAAGCTCAATAATTTAAAATATGGTGGAGATAATTGGAATATACAAATATAGCTATGTGTAAGAAAAGTAATTAATTTCTAACTATAATAATATATTGAAAAATAAAGAATCATATTGGTAAAAAAAATCTAGAGAGAGTTGACTTAAAAAGTAATGTAGTTTTTAACATCCACAAGGAAATAGGACATAAGGGACAATATGGTTATAAAAGTGTTTATCCACCCATACCAAATTATGGTGTATAATTCAAGTGAGCCTAGTGGTTAAGACTTTGGAATTGCAAATAGGAGACACAAGGTTCAAATCTAGATTAAGCTTAAGGAAGAGGATAGAAATACCTAAACTTTTCATGTTAATAAAATAAAATTGTCTTTTCTTTTAATAAAAATATTTCAATTTCAAATGAAGAAAGTACTAACAATAATAATATGCAAGGAAGCAATTAATAAAGGGGATAAAATTCCCAAAATTTTTCATGTTATAATAAAATAAAATAATATTTTCATTGAGTAAAAAACATTTCAATTCCAAATGGAAAAAGTTCTAAGGAGTATGAAAATATAAGAAAGCAATTAATTATTTCAAATACATTATGTCTAGAGTAGAAAAATATGAAGAGGTTCTAGATAAGCATTTACAAAATATTTCATCAATTATATTGCATGGATAGAATGAAAATTTGATGAGAAATACCTTTATGCAATTTTATATTATTTTCTAACTTTTGACACTAAAATAAAAACATTAAAGATAGGATAAACCAAAATATTTATTGTTCAAATTAGAAAAGACTTAATTTCATGGAAAGAATTTAAAAATTACAAATATTAAACATCAAATTCAAGGCCACAAAAATAGTTTAGATTAATCTTCAAATGATTTGAATTTATTCAAAATAAAAATAAAATAATCACATTTAAAGAAGCCAGAATAATCCAAACATTAGTCTGTTAAATGAAATGATGACTACACATATAATTACTAATCAACTAATAGTTATTATATACACATACAAAGAGATAAAACAATAGTGATTATGCATATACAATGAGGTCATTTTGATCTTCTTTCACAACTTCCATGGTAGTTTCCCATGTACAACCAAATATTGTTTTATATGTATGATTGGTTAGAGTTCTATACAAATATTAGACTTTAAAAATATTTATTTGCATGCTCTAGAACTTTCATGTATAGTAACTATGGGTTGGTGTATGTATCTCCTTCATCTAATCCTATATTTTGATGGACATACTTCTTCATCATAGAAAATTTTAGTGATATCTATAAATTAGAAGTACCTTTCAATAATTAAACATCTATTCTTTTTAAAATAATTATTTATTACAAAAATAAATATAATATTCAAAAATACATTGGCTTAGTTCTTTATTTATAAACTATATTTTATATTTTTATTATTATTAGTTTTTTTTCATTTTATGATCATTGGTTCATATCCTTTTGAAACATTTATCACTCTCTAAAATCATGCAATCCAAGCCATGGAAAAAAGGTTAAGATAAGTTACTTATTTCCACTCTTATCTAAATAATAAACTAATAATGAATGGAAACTTTAAGGCTCACATGGTAAAAAAATCATTCACTTATTCCAAATTTTTTCTAATATTTTAATATAACTAAAATTAAATAGTAAACATTAAGAATAGTTGTTCCCGAATCCACTTTAATTATCTTAAAATTTACATCTCTTTTTAATACATAAAGGTATAGTAAATTATTTTAGTCTATGATATGAGATAACTATATATTTAAAATCTATTTATAATTATATCTTTGATGTACTTCAAGATGTAAAATGAACTATCCCATTTTGTTAGGTTCGAAAAAACCTTTCCGATGACTATAAATACCCCTATATTGAGTTTCAAATTAACTTTCATTTGTAAGAAAAACTAAAATCTTCTCCTATCCCTTACAAAAGAATATTCGAAAATGATCCTTGAAAATAACATTTTTCTTACAAGACAATATTCTTATTTGCTAAAAACTTCATATAATGGATGAACTAAAATTGCCTCCCACTATTATAAAAAAATTAGTGGGAAAAAACGTTTACGTAGGCCATATAAAGGTTTCACCACATGGGCCCATTAATGCTTTCATAAAAGCAATATTTTAAAAATTACCCTTTCCCATCAATAAATGAATAGCCACAAAAAATGATAAGAAATCAAAAAACGCGAGTGCGGCTTTTAAGAAGGCGTTTTAAAAAGGCCCTTTTGAAACAGAGGGGAGAGGGAGAATATTCTTATATGCTAAAAACTCCATATAATGGATGAACTAAAATTGCCTCCCACTATTATAAAAAAAATTAGTGGGAAAAAACGTTTACGTAGGCCATATAAAGGTTTTGGGCGCATTAATTCTTTCATAAAAGAAATATTTTAAAAATTACCCTTTCCCATCAATAAATGAATATCCAAAAAAAAAGATAAGAAATAAAAAAAACAATAAGAAATCAAAAAACGCGAGTGCCGCTTTTAAGAAGGCGTTTTAAAAGGCCCTAAAAAACGATAAGAAATCAAAAAAAATAATAAGAAATCAAAAAACAAACGATAAGAAATAAAAAAAACAATAAGAAATCAAAAAACGCGAGTGCCGTTTTTAAGAAGCGTTTTAAAAAGGCCCTAAAAAAACGATAAGAAATCAAAAAAATAATAAGAAATCAAAAAACGCGAGTGCGGCTTTTAAGAAGGCATTTTAAAAAGGCCCTTTTGAAACAGAGGGAAGAGAGAATATTCTTATATGCTAAAAACTTCATGAACTAAAATTGCCTCCCACTATTATAAAAAAATTAGTGGGAAAAAACGTTTACGCAGGGTTTCACCACATGGGCCCATTAATGCTTTCATAAAAGCAATATTTTAAAAATTACCCTTTCTCATCAATAAATGAATAGCCCCCCTTTATTACTTATTTAAATAAGAACATTGGGACCTATGATGGAGGGGATAAAATTTAATTTGAAAAAAACATCAACTGAAGTAAGGCCCATCAATTGGCAGTGCACCAGCATATTCAGGCACTCCTCCATGTGCCATCTCAGTGCAATGCACACACCACAAGGCCAGTGGGGATTGCGGTGCGTTGAGATCATGCCAGACGATAGTCATTCCTAATCACCAAAATACCGTCGTCGGAAAAAATAAAATCAACTATATCAAACCACCAGAAAACGTAACTCCAGCTGTGCTTTCGTGGTAAAAAAACTGTCTTTGAAGATATCATACAACACCATTCAGTATTCATCACCACTTATCAGCTTCCATACTTACCACTTCAGACTGATCTCCAGTATGCCTCCATCAACAACAGCGAGCAAAATCACATAATCATTGTAAAATATTGTACAACAATATTTGATCACCGCTCAAGGTACATGCAAAACATAGGGATTCAATTTTAAACAATTGGGTCTGCGTGGTGATTTTGGGCGGCGATTTAGGGGTGTGCAGAAGATTGATGTCTTAGGCTCAAGTAACACAATGCATTGAAGAGTTGCACCATCTGTAAGGCACTCGATAACCAAACCACCGAGCACCATAAAGTCTCTGCACTCCTCCTCCTTCACCTCCAATATGGTTGTAGGCATATATCTTCTCCATTAAGGTGTAAAGCCACACGGAAGATTCCAAGACTTCGCATATTAATGACTTTTGACGCACAACTGCTACATAATGACTTTTGACGCACAACTGCTACATGAAGTCGCTACTGCTGCTTTGAAAAATAGCAAAAAATCAACATGCTTGGTCCGTTGAGATCATGATCCATATTCACATCTAGCAGTTATGTAGGCACAAAACAAGGTAAAAAAGATAGCACTCGGTGGAAACGCGATTTGGCAGATCTAAGCCCCTCCACGCTATCTTCCCATTGTTTAAAATAAAATATGCCACATCAATAAAAAAAACTTTAAAAACAATACATTTGGCAACTCTTTCTTGGCCTCGTAGGTTGGCCTCTAGGTTTTACTTCGTCCCCAAACCGCTGTCCACGTCCTCAGTGCCGAACAACATCACAGTCTGTAAAATGACATAATTCGATGCATACAATCTCCAGCAACAAATTGTTAGTCCCCACTCCAACCAAATAAATTTCATTAATCTTTTGCACCAATCACTTAAAGAATCATCTTCACCACAAAAAAATATATATATATATATCATTTACAATGGGTGCAATAAATGCAAAGACCTACTAAAAATTTCAATGATTTGTTGCGTTGTTTCTCGACTCGGAGCTTCTTCAACAGCTGAAGATGTACATCAGCTCGTCTGTGGTATGAAGATGATTGCAGTTTAGCACATTGTGCTGCTAATAGAATTGCACTACTCCCTCACCATTTGAAGTTTATCATCAACTCTACTGCAGTTTTAAATTTTTCGTAGATCGACACATCGTGCTCCTGGCAGAAACGCACTACCTAGCAACAGTTTCACTTCGAAAATACGTTGGTATTGAAAATAATAGAAAACTACCATTGTTGCCTCCATATGGATAATTTAAATGATCAAAATTTAGGCGTAGATCAAATGGCTTCTCACAGATCGTGCATCGGAGAGGAAAAACTAAATAGTAGATTAGATGATCTCCTTCAAAATGACAAAAGATTGTACTTTCAACACACAGTTTTTCTTGATGTTCGTGTTGGACTTTGTACGTATTTTTCACCTACGGATGACTGAGGAGCTCTTGGTTCTCTGTGCCTCCATTTGATCCAGGTCACGTTGCTCCCTTCCTTCGATCCAAAAACTGTCTCCCTCCTTGCTCCATTACTTTGACTTCAGCAGCTGCGTATATCATTGCACATAAATTTCAACACAAAAAAAATCCATACATTGTATTAATTCATTCTTGGCAGGTTATTTGACTAACAGCGATGTCCATAAAATAAAAGGACCTTTGAATTCTCTTCAGTACCCATGTATCACATATTTGCAAGAGAGTTCAACACAGCAAAGATTACTCATCAACGCCACATGCTTTCAAAGCATAGTTGAAAGACAAAAATTTGCTCGACTAGCTTCCAACGGCTATGCACCTACTCTGTTGTGCATTTTCTTCGTAAGAGGGACCCACATCATGGCACACACTCCTAGATAGAGCATAAATTGTTGCAAGCTCTCGATCGAGACAACTGGTTAGACCTTCAGGAGCAGGAAAAAACTCCATGTTCGTGCAGCACTTGGAAAAAATCTCCATTGGCAAACACGGATACCATTGCATCTGTGATGAGTCAAAAATTTCAAGACCAATGCCATATTGAAAATGGAAGCATCTTTTACATGGTAGTGCATGGACGCTATTCGGATAGCACCAATGCCTCAACAGGCAGAGAAACCTAGGTCCAAGATCCTCCACGAACGCAAACATTCTAGCATAAAATAGGAACAACGATCTTTGCTATCGCCATACAACAACATTATAATCTCTGCTTCAGCAAACAATCCATAAACAACTACCATTTATGTAAAGGTGATGAAATGTTGGGAAAATGTAGCACGTCCAAAATCTCCTCAAAACCTTCAGTCGTCCATCCTTGACCATTGTGCACATTAGAACACTTTACAAGATTTAGCTGAGTATTTTTTAGAAAATCTGCACAGGGAGTCTATAGGCGATGGAATGTGTCCCCAATGGTCATCACGATGAACTCATACAACACTACATTAATCAGATCTGAATCTGCATTTGTGGCAGAATTAGGTCCATGACGTATACCTCCAATTCCTGGCAATCAACATGTGCAGTAAAATTTAACAATGCATAGTGAGTAATAGGTTATAGGCACCCACAGCCTACAACGCACGCAGGAATCCGACAACACCGAATCCAAAAACTATGTTGCATATCATTGTTATCAAAAAGACAATCACATCGATTCACCAAAGGACCCAATTTTTCTGCCCCAGTCATCTAAAAATATTCTTCGTGCATGATCTCTTCTCCTCGGTGATAGAAGCCCCCTGTTACAAATACGTAGCCATATACATGAAAAATATGATAGTTTATTAGGTGGGAAACTAAATCTATGATGCTGAAGCAGTAGTCAAGTGAAAGCTCTTGGAAATATGAACTTGCTGATCAAAAAACACTGAGATTTGAATCTAGAATCCTAATTCAAGCTCACAATAGAGAATAGTGCAGCATGATTTTTGTGTGAGAAAGACTCTGTATGTGTAGATTGAAAAAATATACCTTGCAAGTGTGGTCAAAATAATACATCCCAGGATTCATAAAAAATAGCACGTCCACATGCATGAGGCGTTAGAAAAAATGACCTGCTCCTTGTCTTTGCTGGCGTCACCAGGTTTTGGATTCTGCTCGCAGGTGGAGGCGACCAAGATGGTATGGTTGTGTTGCTACTAGCATCGTTGTTGCTGCTTGAGGCTGCAAGTGGCTGCACACTGCCTTCCTCCAAGTCAACAGACTCATTTATTGCTAGATCTGACTGGTCAGTCTTTGATTTCCAGTTCCAAGCTTCATCTTCCAAGAACTTCACATCACGGCTGATGATGAGCTTCTTCATCACAATGTTATACAACCTGTACGCCTTCTCCTGCTCAATGTATCCTATGAAGATACACTTCTCAGCTATATCATCCAGCTTGTGTCACTTCTCTTCTAGAACATGTGAATAAGCAATGCACCTGAACACACACAAATGAGCCACACTTGGCTTCACATCGCTCCAGGCCTCTTGAGGGATTTTGTCCTTCATGCTTTTGGTGGGACATATGTTCAACAGGTATGCTGCACATGTTACAGCCTCTACCCATAACTCGTGCAATGATCCCTTCACCTTCATCATGTTGATGATGGTCATGTTTTTCCTCTCAGCTACGCCATTCTGTTGTGATGTGTATCTGGCAGTGAGCTACCTCTGAATTCCATGCTGCTTGCAAAAATTATGGAATTCGTTGGAGATGTATTCACCTCCACCATCTGTCTTAAGAGTCTTGATCTGATATCTGCTCTATTTCTCCACCAAATCCTTGAACTCCCTGAATCTGGAAAATGCTTATGACTTTAGCTTGATGGGATAAATCTAGGTCTTTCGGCTAAAGTCATCAATGAAAGTCAAGAAGTATTTGTTGCTAAAAAATGTGTTAGTCTACATCGGATCGCAGATGTCTGAGTGCACCAGCTCTAATGGTTGTGATGCTCTCCAAGACTGATAAGAAGGGAACGAATCCTTATGTTGTTTTCCGACTAAGCAGCCCTCACAAACTTGATTTTGTTGCTCTATCAGGGGTAAACCCTTCACCATATGCTTCTTGTGCAATAGGTTCAAGCCACTAAAAATCAAGTGGTCAAACCTGAGATGCCACAGCCAGGTAGCATCCTTCACAACTGCACTCAACGACATCAGAGACTCATTCTAAATCTGTAGTGGAAACATTTTGTTCTTCGCCATGGACATTGTAGCAATATTCCCGTGTGACTTGTCTCTTATGATGCATACTTCATATTTGAACTTGACCGTATGCCCCTTCTGCATGAGTTTTCCAACGCTCAGCAGGTTGTGATTCAGACCAGGCACATAGTAGACGTCAAAAATCTGCGTCCATTCACCGTGCCTAGTGCGAATGAGTATTTTTCCTTTTTCCATCACAAGAACCTTGTTGTTGTTCCCCATATTGACCTCGAACTGGATTGTTTCATCCAGTTGTGAGAACATCTCCTTGTTCCCCGTCATGTGGTTGTTGCACCCACTATTGAGATACCAAACATTCTTTTGGCACTCCTCCTCGATATTGCAAGTTAGCAACACATTTCCTCCTATTGCATTTTCGACTTCATCCGTGTAATGGGCCTACTACTGGTTCTCCTTGGCCATCCGCTTTCTGCACTATGAGATGTAATGGCCAAATTTCTTGCAATAGTAGCATTGGACCTTTGACATGTCCTTTTTTGACCAGATTTGGCTTGTTGGTTCTTTGCACCACCTCTTCCTCCTTGCTGATGGAAGTTGTAGTTGGTCTCTCCCTCACTAGGGTTTGACCATCCTCCTAACTTATTTCCTTTCCCATGTCTACATCTACCTATTTGAGAACTAGAGGCACCATGGTGGGAGTATTTTCTACCACTATCTCGGAATGAGACCTGAGCCTTAAATGCTTGGTCCAAATAGGTCTGAGATGAATGACTCAACCTCTGCTCATGCATCTGTAGAGAACCCATGAGTTCATCTGTCGAGAGGGTTGTTAGATCCCTCGAATCCTCTATCGCAATCATGATAGAGTCAAATTTTGCAGGTAGACTTTTGAGAATCTTCTCCATGATTCTCTCGCTCTACATAATTTCTCCATTCAACCACATCTGGTTGACGATATCTGTCGTTCGGGTGAAGAAGTTGCTCATGGACTCAGATTCATCCATCTATAGATTTTTGAACTCCCTCCTTAGCATTTGTATCTTCACCAACTTCACCTTGTTGGTGCCCTGATATGAGTTGGCTAGAATCTCCCAGGCCTGTTTCACCTTGGTGGCCAATGCAATCCGTGGGAAGATGGTCTCTTCTATCGCTTGCATAATGTAGAAGAGGGGCTTCTGGTCCTTCTTCGTGTTCTCCTTCAACAAATACTTGTCTGCTTGGGATAGGGCTGCCAGTGTTGCTACATATGATGGTTCTCGATAGCCATTCTCGACCAACTCCCATAACTCGTGAGATCCAAACAGGATCTTCATTTGGATGCTCCAGTAATCGTAATTCTTGTCGTTTAAGCGTAGGATCTACAACTGTAGTGAATGGTTACTGTAAAAAGCCATTCTACTTTAATCTCTACATCAAGGCACTAAGGCTTTGATACCAATTTGAAGAGGCGGTTTTGATTTTTTAACCACCAAAGGCTCTGCACACGCTCAACTGTGTAGTCAGGCTACGCACAAGAAGAGTGCGCAGTCGGGCTGCACACACGCAAAGTTGTGCAGTCGAGCTGTGCACGAGTATAGTGCGCAAAGTTGTGCAATCAGGCTATGCACAAGAATAGTGCACAGTCGGGTTGCACATGTGTAAGGTTGCGTATTCGGGTTGCGCATAAGAATAGTACGCAGTCGGGCTATGCACGAGAATAATGCGAAGCCAAGCGAGAGACTTAGCCAAATAATGGCTAAGTTAATTTTACCTCCCAAAGTCGCACAAGAAGATTAGCGCAACCGGGCGACGATGCGCAATCGGGCGGGGGATGCACAAACTTAGCTAATTTTTTGAATTTTCTTCTAACGAGGGCGACAAATGATTTTTCTCAAAGGCGCAATGATTGCAGTCAATAAAATTAGTCATCAAAGGTTGTAAAAAGGGTATGTAAAAACAACATCACAACTAAGATCAAATATAGATAAGTAAGAGAAATATACAGGTATAGACAAATTTAACTAAACCCTACTTATAAACCCAAAAAATAGGTAAACAAATTTATTTATATAAGCAGGTGAGATTACAAAGATCCTCAACCGAGGATTTGCAAATAACCGAGACTCCTGCTCAGATTTGAGAGACAGAGGAGCAACTTTGCTCACTAAGCTGGTCTGCTTTAGCTTTTCTGTGACTAATTGTAACCTTATGCTCTTCCACTCTTCACTACGCCCGCTACTTCAAGATCCCCTACTCTACTCTCTACTAATGACAACCAAGCTAGGGTTTATATAGTAGGGGCCGAGGACATAATCAAAAAAAACCGCACGGATGAAATTAAATTGATTTGTTAGAGGTTAGGAGACACGTGCAATGTCACATCAGACAAATTAACGAACCGCCCAACTTTGCTATTTTTGTCAAGCAAAGTTCGACTGCACTCAATTTGGGTGCGTAGTTGGGCGACTCATGAAAGGCGGGTTTAATATTTCCAATAATACAACACTGCATTAATCAGATCTTAATCTGCATTTGTGGTAGAATTATATCCATGGCATATACCTCCTATTTACGATAATCAATAGGTGCGGTAAAATTTAATAGTACGCAACGAGTAATAGGTTACAGGCACCCACAACCTACAACGCACGAAAGAATTCGGTAACACCGACTCCAAAAACTATGTCACATATCATTGTTATCAAAAATACAATCACATCGATTCACCAAAGGACCCAATATTTCTGCCCCACTCATCTAAAAATATTCTTCATGCACTATCTCTTCTCCTCAGTGATAGAAGCCCCTGTTATAAATGCACAGCCATATACACAAAAAATATGATAGTTTATTAGGTGGGAAACTAAATTTGTGATACTGAAGTAGTAGTCGAGTGAAATCTCTTGGAAACATGAACTTGGTGATCGAAAAACACTGAGATCTGAATCCAAAATCCTAATTCAGGCTCACAATAGAGAATAGTGCATCATGATTTTTGTGTGAGAAAGACTTTGTATGAGCAGATTGAAAAAAATATACCATGCAGGTGCAGTCAAAACAATACATCCACGGATTCATAAAAAATAGCACATCCACGTGCATGAGGCGTGGAGTCAAAACAATACATCCACGGATTCATAAAACACGTGTGGTGTCAGCTTCACTATCGTGATCTCGGCAATCACAACACAAAATGCGGTGGCAAAAATATGGGTGCTCTCAACATTAGTCATAATCCCAACACTTTTGGAAATTTATGCATGACTGTCGATGAAACAGATCTGTATTTCAACAGTAAACAAGGAGAATCAATAGTATGCGTATCATTTGCTAAAACTCAACATGTTGCTTCATATGGGTGAATAAATATGTGTATGACCACGACCAAGAGTTCTCTACAGCTTAGATCTGAAGAGCTTGGCAAACAACACCGTTTCCAGTGTTAGATCACCATCAACTGTCGCAGTTCAGATCTACAGAAAATCACGTTGTAAAAATCCTACAACTACACGCTCATCCTCCCATGAGTCCTTGGATTGTTAGTTTATAGCAAGTGTTATTTCTTTTTTTGAAAACAAGTGATAAACTTCTTTGATCCATTCAACTGCATGTGTCACAGCCTAAATCCACGAGGGGATCACAACGTTTGAGAGAGATCATGTGGCAACAACAAGTGGCATAGTGTGCAGTGGTAAACCGATTGCAGGATCTCCAGTTGATCATTTGGTGGGTGACTAGCGCTAGTGACACGAATTTGTCTTTGCGTATTGTTCTACCTCAACATAAATAGCTCCACCATTTGCAAAATAAAGTAAGTTTTAAAAAATACTTATATGCACCGTCTCCCACAGAAGAGGACGAGAAATACTTGGGTGACAGTGCTGAATCCTCTTCCCTTCGGCAAAGCGTGGAGTGCACTTCTAAAACCATAACATCAACGACTACTCACCAAACTTGAAGCTGGTCCCACGCTGGGTTTATTTTCAACTGACGACGCCATGAACTTGAAGCAACTTATATACTCTTAACGCCAATGCAGATAGGTCCACCTTGGGTGAAAAAGGCCACGGGGATTCCTGTTTGATTTTTACTGCAAGAGAAGATTCTATTACCGGTAATCACCACCAAAAATATCACGTTTACCCATAAAACTCTGTCATAGCATTAAATAAATGAATCTTTAGTTGGCAGTGAGTTCCATCCCTCAACCGCCAGAGCTGGAGGTGAGATGTTGCCTCGTTGGTAGAGTTATGGAAAAACTAACTGTCAAACAATGCAGAAACCAGGATTCTATGTAGGTTCGAATCTTACTGCTAGCAACATTGGATCCAAATAAAGGGGCTACAAAATACCAAAGACAAATTATAGCAACTTCGTGGATCAGCGAAGGATTACATCACTTTGCATATTTCAATAGTAAAACATATTACAATATTTGTTCCATATGCAATTGATATTCGCTCGTCTTTTCTTCCATAACACAATTCATTGCCATGAAAAATCTTCATCAAATCTAAGTTGTATTTAAACATAGAAAAATAGACCCCCTTTGGCAGTATTTGTCATCGGATCTTTTCTTCAGCAGTAGCACCTTTTGACACCTAGCAGATCTTCAGGCCCACCATTAATGGAAAAATAGAACCTATTTAAAATTTCACGTAGTAAATTCCATCTTACATAATGACCATCATTGGCACCACGATGATAGTGCCAGTGTCGCCTTAGTGAGCAATCACGGAAAAATAGCAAGGACCAGGGATTCGATCGATAAAAAGTTGAGCTCCTCCAAAAAGAACCATGATGGTAGCGGGAGGTCTCAGAAATGTCAGGTGGGAATCAAGTCCAGGCTGTGATCATTGCATATAGAGGCCACAAAAGAGCTGCAAGAGGGCTGCAGTGGGCCCTTCAAACTAGGCACCAGAATTCAACAAATCAGCTGTCATTGTCATCTGTCAGTCCCAAACCAGGAAACATAACTCTCCATTTAAAAAATTACTCAAAAACTCAAACTAAAAAATTTCCCATAAAAAATTGGCAACCATGAAAACTTCTGGTTTCTAATCCATCAAAGATGAAGAACATACTCCCTCATTTTTTTGAAAAAAAAATAAGGTGAAGAAAATCTCCCATGAAAAAAAGCTCCTCAAGATCACAAAGCAAGGCAAGGAAGACACGATACCATATTAGAAAAGTGAATACTTTGATATTATTGAATGAGAAAGACATTGCTTAAGTAGCAAGTGTTTACAATCTGATCCTAATTTATTATTTTAACATGGAATATATGAAAGCCTAAAATGATCAAATTCAAAGTATATTTTAATAAATATTTAAGATTTAGCTTGAGAGTTTTTTTTAAATATGTATTTATTAAAAAATAAAGATAATTAAATATACTTCGTAATTTTTTACATTCAAAAATCAAAATTTTATTTCTTCACAATTGTCAAGTTTGGCTTTCTCTTCCTTATTATTTTCAGTTTATTAATCCCTTTAAATATTCATCTTTTATTTAAAAAACTAATTAAAATCATGAAAGAAATATTAAGAATCTAATTTTATTTCATTTATTTTTACGAAGAAGAAAACAATTCTAAATAAATAAAAACACAAACACATACTAAATATTTGTAACATACAACATGATATAATTATAACTTCAAAATTTAAAACTTTATAGACAAATAAATAGGATAAAACATTTATCAATCTTTCGTACCAACAAAAATAAATCTCTTACATTTAGATATATAAATGTGTTAATAGTAGTTACCTATTTCTCAAATTTGAAGCTTGGGTTCACCTATGGACAACATAATTACGTAATCAATAGAATAACTTTTTTAAAATTAGATGGTATAGTAAAAACCTGGTAATGTTAAGAAATTACAAATATCTTGTAATAGATGTTTAAATTTTTTTTTTTTTGAAGTTACATTATGATTCACTCAAACTAACAACCAAATCTAATTCATAATATTTTATTTTTAAATCATGAACTGTATTGCTTATCTAAACTTTAAATAATTTTCTTTGTTAGTAATCGGCACATCATTCATTTCAAATCTCTCACCTTTAATAAAAAAATATAATTGAAATTATTAAATAAATATAAAAAAGCTAAATTATTTATAATGTTGAGAAACTTTGAAATTGTTTACAAATAGAAAAATTATTCATTTATTTTCTATTTTTTTATCTAACATAATAATAAAACTTTAGTCAAGTAAAAACTAGAAATATTTAAGTTCCAAGGGGGATAGCTCAACTATTTGGGCTCTGGCTCTTCTTCGGAAGGTCCAGGGTTCAAAACGTGGCATGGGCGAGTGTGTGAGGGGGTGGCTGTGTGGTGGATGTGTGTTAAATTCCCTATTGATAAGCATAGCCATTCTAAACCTGAGAGCTATGCTTATCAATAGAGTATTTAAGACACTGTTACCACACACCCACTCCCTCACACAATCTTTGAACCTTGGACCTCTCAAAAAAGAACCATAACCCTAACTATTATACTGTTTTCATGGGACTATAATTTTTTTCAACTTTTTATAGAAGATCCAATTATTTTAAAAATTCAACTATGAATTATTAGTAGCAATTAAGGTCAAGTGGCCTCTGGTGGGCGCTTTGGTGTTGGGTCTGTTGTTTTGGTGGTCTTTCTTCTTCTTTTTTGTGCCTTGTTTTTCTCTCTGTGGGCCCTTAGGGCCATGCTTTCTACGTCTAACCCTAAAGTCTTGCTCTGCTTGGGTCCTATGTTTTTGCTTCTCTAGTCTGAGTCCTGGTGGATCTCTTTTGTCAACTACAAGAGTCACATGTTGTCAATATTTTTCAATAGCTGCTTTGACTTTGCGGTTGTGGTCTGGTTCAATGTTGATTATGTTGTTCTTTTATCTATGAGGGCAGTTGGTTGGTCTGGTGGTCCATTGATAGTATTTGGGATTCCCTCTTTGTTCTTATTCGATGGTTTACCGATCATTTTTTCTTTTGCTTCGATGGTTGTCGCATTAGTATGGGTAATTCCAAATCCTGCAAACGAAAGTCAGTCCTCCTTAAGTCTAGGATTGAACCAGTGTCTTTCTCTACTAATGAGGAGGTAATCGTTATTCTTAAGAATAGGGGTCTGTTGGATTGTATACAAAAATTTCATGGTCACAACCCTATTTTATCGAATTGGATGGCAGCATCTTGGAAGGATGGTTGTGTCCGAGTGGGCTCTTGGACCTTTGAAGTTTTGGTTGATCTGGTGGGCCATGCTACTGGGATTCTTATGGACGATGTTGTGCATAAGGAGAGGCATTCACTGGTGCAGGAGATAAGGTTCTTCTTGGACGAATATGAGTTCTTACCACAATCCCAGAACAATTTTAGTGCTAAGGCCCTCTCGGGTCCATGGAATAGAGTGGTTAAAGTTATTATGGACTACTTAACTGTGGACTCTACTTATGAGGTGGTGCAAAGCTTTCATGCAATGTTTTTGAACCACCTAAGAAGACAACGATGGATGAACATCCCTAAATTTTTGTATAATTCGTTCAATAGATCTATGTTGGTTGTTCAGGAAGGCAAGGGAAAGGTTTTGCTACATCAGGGACTGGAGCTTATTCTCTTTGAGCATGCCACATTGGAAAAAGGTATTACAGTCAATGAAATTCTTTGCTCTCTGAATTTTATTCCTATTCAAGTCAAAATTGTTACGTTGATGGTGTCAGATGATGATGTTGGCTCTGAGGATGAGTTGGGTCACCCCCCTTCGTATGATTTTGGGTCAGGGAAAATGTTTAAGGTTTTTGAGTCGATCATGGGTGTCTGGGAATCCCCGATTGGGCAGGTTTTTGATGATGACGAGGAGACGCAACTAGTTTCTTCAGCTTCTATCCCTCCTAAGTAATGGGATGGTGCTTTTATGAGTAATTTGAGGACTCGTAGGTCCACTCACATCAGTGATAAGAAATGTATTTCTGGTCAGTATTCCCCTAGCTCCAAATCATAGGCTCTTAATGAGGGGACTGAGATCCTTCCTAGGATGATGTCGAAGGATAAACTGGTGTATGACATGTATTCGTCCGACAATTCTACGACTAAAAATAACAATATTCTGCATAAGCTTCGGTTAATGGAGATCAAACAGTGCACGGTTTGGAGCTCCATTAAGATGACGTTAGATTTTGAGGAGGAGACGACCCAATTGTCTAGTGGGATCATCTCGGAGGTGGACGTTGTGTTGTAGAACCACCTCGGTTCTTTACAGTTTTCTCTGATTCTCTGAATGTTTTGACCCTTCTGAGTTTTGGTGTTTTTCTTTTATTTTCGGCTTTTGTTTGGGTTGTCTTGTGCTTTTAAGCACTGGTTTTGGGTTTTGGTGTTTTTATTTTATTTTTGGCTTTTGTTTGGGTTGTCTTGTGCTTTTAAGCATTTGTTTCGTATCTGTTTTTTTCTATTGTAAAAGGTTTAGGGACCTCTTTCAAAACCCTCTTCCCCTAATATTATCAAAAAAATAAAAATTAAGGTCAAGTGACCTCACCATAAACCCAATGATAAACACAACTTAAACTCGAATATTGATAAATATCACAGTTTACTAATAAATTTAAGACAACCACTCTTATTATCAAGTATATGTTGAATACTTAAACAATGAATATTAAAAAAATTACACCAATTTAAATTATTTTTAAGTTAACATATCTTTTATATATGCAAAAAAAAATTTAATATTATAAAATACATATAAATATTTATATAATTAGTATAAGTTTAGCTATAAATTAAGATCTATACGAGAGTGAAATAGACCGGATGTTTAATGATCAGTCAGCCATCAAATTTTAAGCCTTGACCCCAAGATTTTAATGATCCCTTGGGGGTGGGACCACTTTTATAAAGAAAATGCTAGGTGGTCCAACGCTGTCAATTTACAACGGTTTTCCCACTCAAACTTGACAACCGGAATTACAGCAGACCACTGCTAACTCTAAAGGCACCATATGATGATGCTTCACCTCCAATGCCACCCACCATATCCGACGACATGACCACAACACTAAAGGCACTTCATTTGATAGTAACAATCAATTTTGAATGATTGATTACTTGGGTGATCAATATGCGTCTTGGAAGATTGTCGGTAAACCAAAGAACTGTACGGATGTCACTATATTAACTGTACGTTCGAAAGAAACCAATTAACCCTGATGTAAGAAATTTTCGCTGCATTTATCATCGCATATATTTTCACTACCGTAGATCAACAGGTCTTGTGAAGCGGTAAGAGATTTTTTCGCGTCGTGTATTATAACATATTTTCACTTCCATGACTGAGAGATCTTACCAAGTGATAAGTAAAACAAATCGTTTCAAAATATTCACAAAGTGTTGGACGATAAGGTCCAGTGTCCATGGCCTTAAAGAGAAATACCTAGTCCTCCATTTCCTCCAAATATTCAGGAGAAGAGACATTGTTTTTTAAAATGTAAGTAAAACACAATAATTTTATTTAAAGGAGACCCCTTAAAACTAATGGGACGCACAAGAGATTTACATAAGGTGATCTGCAGATGATCTGCAGCTTATATGCAGTTGCAAGTTCAGCTGCCATTCTGAAGACGGGAGGAAAAACATTCCATTTTCAGAAATTACAAAATAACTTACAACACCTACGCAACGTTATATCTCGTTGCCTTATACCTACAATGTCGTCATTCAGACTTAGGAATTACAAAGCATATAGGCTTAATCATAGTGCTCATGAGAAATACCCGTTCTTTCCTCTTTGCGTTTCTCCTGCATAAATGCGTGCGCTCTCTGATACTCCACAACGGCCCTAATGAGGGGCCATAACGAAAATTCGGGCCAAAGAACCGGCGTGGCATAGAGCAACGAAAACGACGTCTGCCACAGCAGAAAGTTGCTCAGCCTCGTCTCGCCCGAAGTCCTGATCAGAAGCTCCGGCTCGGGACAATTCTGAAGAAAGATTTTTAATTTCTTTTTCTCGCCGCCGAAGTCTGGACGTCGCGGACTGCGTTCCAGTTGCGGCGCAGTGCAGTCGTCGGGGGCGCCGACGGACTTCGCCCGAAAAAGGGCGAAGTGCGAACGTCGGGGCGCCGACGGACTTCGCCCGAGAATGGGCGAAGTGCGAACGTCGGGGCCGCCGACGGACTTCGCCCGAAACTGGGCGAAGTTTGGATTGCGCCCGATGAAGTGGGGCGACTCGCGCTTTGCTTGCGCACTCGGGCTGCGCTCCGATCTTGGGCGCAGTCGGATTGCGGCAGCGAAGTTGGAACGCTGCGTCAGACTTGGCCAACTTTGGCCTTCGACTTCTTTGTCTTCTGCGGCTGCCGCTGGGTTTGCTTGGCTTGGCAAGACCCGTATGAGAGGAGAGAATCACCGGAACAGAGAACAACAAAGTTTAGCACATAAACTACTGCAAACCCTAAAGATGCACAAACAATAGCAAAGTTTATTTATATTAAACTAGGGTTACAGTATTCCTCAATCGAGGAAATAACATCTGCAGGCTATGCTGCAGGATAAACTAACAGACAAAATGTCGATTCGGCTGCTCGAACATTAATCAGCTGAGCCACACTGCTCACTGAGATACTCTTCTTCTCCTGACTCCTCTTTTTGCACTCTGCCTTTTGCTTCACCTATCGTCTGCTCTTTCACGGACTTCTTCCTTCCACTCTTCCTCTACATTGTCTGAAGACCCAAACTGCCCTTTTATAGCCACGGGGAGAGGAGGATAAGGGTTATCCTCTAACAGGTTCTGACAGGCCCTCAACTAGGGTTTCTAACCAATCGCCAAACTAGCATTAAATCATCGAACTGGCATTAACTTCTATGGTGATCGGATCTGTCAGATGTCACATCTGTCAGAGGGTAGGTGCGATGTCATGTCAGATTTTTTTGTCAGGATCCTCAACTGCGTGAGTGCAGTCCGGCTTCGCCCAAATTCGGAGCGCAGTCTGGTGAAGGCGTGAAATCTAGGTTAATATTTCTAACACCCTCCTTTAAGCCTGATTTCATGAGCGCTTTGACTCCAAGCTGCTCTCATAATCTGCTGAAGTCTTCCTCCTTCAAAGGCTTCATGAAGATATCTGCCAGCTGCTCCTTGGACCTACAAAACTGCAATTATACTTCGTCAAATTTCACCAGCTCTCTGATGAAATGATACCGGATGTCTATGTGCTTCATTCGACCGTGGAAGACGGGATCCTTTGACAGTGCAATGGCCGAATTGTTATCACAGAAAATTGTTGTTATGCCTTCCAGAGGAAAGTTCAGTTCACTCAGAACTCTTCACAACCAAACTACCTGGCATGCGGCTGACGTGGCGGTGACATATTCTGCTTCGGCTGTGGACAATGCAACGATGGGTTGTTTCTTGGACGCCCATGAGACTGCCCCTGATCCGAGATGGAAAGCATACCTGGAGGTGCTCTTCTGATCGTCGGTGCTGCCAGCCCAGTCACTATCTGTGAAGCCGACCAGTTCCAGTTGGTCCTATCTGGCATAAAATAGGCCATGGTTTCACGTCCCGTTGACATAGTGCAAGATCCTCTTGCCTGCTTGCCAGTGCGTGTCCTTCGGGGTCTCCATGAAATGACTAATGAGACTGACTCCGAACATTAGATCTGTACGAGTTGCAGTAAAATACATCCGACTGCCAACTAGCCTCTTGAACAGGGTTGGATCAACATTCCTCCTTGAATCCAATTTGCTCAGCTTCAAACCTATGGCTACAGGTGTGATGGCAGGTTTACTGTCCTCCATCTTGAATCGCTTCAGGACATCCTTCACATACTTGCCCTAAGAAATGAAGATGCCATCTGCAGATTGGTCAACTTCAATGCCGAGAAAATACTTCATCAGCCCTAAGTTCGTCATCTCAAACTCCTTCTTCATGGTTGTTCTGAACTGGTCGAACAAGACATTGTTGTTGCTAGTATAAATCAAATCATCCACATACAGGCAGACGATAATGAGCTCACCTACTTCATTTGTCTTCATGTATAGGGTGTGCTCATATGGGCATTTAACAAACCCATTTTCTTAAAAATAACTATCAATCTGGCTGTACCAAGCTCGGGGCACCTGCTTCAAACCATACAGGGCCTTCTTTAGCTTTAGGACTTTGCCCTCCTGGCCTTCAATTTTGTAACCTAGTGGTTGGTCTATGTAGACCTCTTCCTCCAACACTCCATTGAGGAAAGCTGACTTGACATCCATCTGGTACATCTTCCAACCTTGTTGGGCTGCTAATGCTAGGATCATCCTGATAGTGTCAAGTCAGGCTACAGGAACATATACCTCATGGTAGTCGATGCCTGACTTCTGCTTGTAACCCTTCACCACCAATCTGGCCTTATGCTTGTCAACGTCTCCTTGGGCGTTGAACTACGTCTTATACACCCACTTGACCCCAATGGTCTTCTTCCCTGTTGGAAGATCTGTCAGCTGCCATGTCTCATTCTTTTCAATGGCTGCTATCTCCTCATCCATCGCATGCACCCACTTCTAATTCTGACTTGCATCTTTGAACTCTACTAGATCAACTTCAGTAAAGAATGCAAAGTCAGAGTGCTCTTCATCTATGTGGGTTTGGGTTGCCTCGTAAATTTCTTGCAAGCTCCTTGTCTTTGTTGGCATCACCAGGTTCTGGATTCTACTTGCAAGTGGAGGCGACCGAGATGGAGTGGTTGTGCTACTGCTGGCATCGCTATTGCTATTGGAAGTTGCAGGTGGCTACACACTTCCTTCTTCCAAGTCAACAGACTGTACTACTGTTGGCTCTGACTGGCCAGTCTCTGACTTCCCGTTCCAGGCTTGATCTTCAAGAAATTTCACATCATGGTTGATGATGAGCTTCTTCGTCACAAGGTTGTACAACCTATATGCCTTTGCCTGCTCACTGTACCCTGTGAGAATGCACTTCTCAACTCTATCATCTAACTTCTGCCGCTTCTCTTCTAGAACATGTGCATATGCAATGCACCCGAACACATGCAAGTGAGCCACACTTGGCTTCACTCCGCTCCAGGCCTCCTAAGGGATTTTGTCCTTCACGCTTTTGGTGGGACATCTGTTCAGCAAGTAGATTGCACATGTTACAGCCTCTGCCCAAAATTCATGCGACAATCCCTTCGCCTTCATCATGCTTCGTGCCATTTCCATGATGGTTCGGTTCTTCCTCTCAGCTACGCCATTCTGCTGTGGCGTGTATCTAGCAGTGAATTGCCTTCGAATTCCGTGTTGCTTGTAGTAGTTATGGAATTTTTTGGAGATGTATTCACCTCCACCATCTGTCTTGAGAGTCTTGATATGATATCTACTTTGTTTCTCCACCAGAGCCTTGAACTCCTTGAATCTGGAAAATGCCTCTGACTTTAGCTTGATGGCATAAATCCAAGTCTTTCGGCTGAAGTCATCTATAAACTTCAAGAAGTATTTGTTTTCGGCAAACGTGGTGGTCTGCATCGGACCGTAAATGTCTGAGTGCACCAGCTCCAATGGCCGTGATGCTCTCCAAGACTGTCCTACAGGGAATGCATCCCTGTGCTACTTGTCGACTAGGCAACCTTCACACACTTGGTTCGGTTGCTCAATAAGGGGTAAACCCTTCACCATTTGCATCTTGTGCAGTTGATTCAGGCCACTGAAGCTCAGGTGATCGAATCTGAGATGCCACAACCAGGTAGCATCTTTCACAACTACACTCAGAGAAATCAATGATTCATTCTAAATCTGCAGCGAAAACATTTTGTTTTTCGTCATGGACACAGTTGCAATTTTTCCATGGACTTTGTCTCTGATGGAATAGACACCATCTTTGAAAAGTACAGTGTGCCCCTTATGCACAAGCTTTCCAACACTTAGCAGATCGTATTTCAACCCAGGCACATAAAAAACATATTGAATTGTTTTTCTTTCACCATGCCAGGTGCAGATGAGGATCTTTCTTTCCCCATCATAGGAACTTTGCTATTGTTCCCCATCTTGACTTCAGACTGGACTGTTTCATCCAGTTGTGAGAAAATATCTTTGTTCCCAGTCATGTGGTTGTTGCAACCACTGTCAAGATACCAAATGTTTTTCTTGCTCTCCTCTTCAATACTGCAAGTCAGTAGTACATTTCCTCCTGCTACATTTTTGGGTTCCTCCATATAATGGGCTTGTTACTGATTCTCGTTTGCCATCTTCTTCCTGCATTGTGAGGCATAATGGCCTAACTTACTGCAGTAGTAGCATTGGACCTTTGACATGTCCTTCTTCTACTAAGAGCTTCCTTGCTGATGAAAGTTGCAACTTGTCTCAGTGTCATGAGGGTTTGATCTCCCTTCTTGGTTGTTCCTTCTCCCATGCCTGCTTCTACCTCTTCCTCCTTGAGAACTAGAAGCGCCGTGGTGGGAGTCTTGTCTGTCGTTGTCTCGGATTGAGACTTGCGCTTTGAAGGCTTGCTCCAAAGAAGACTGAGTTGAGCGGCTCAGCCTCTGTTCATGGGTCTGTAATGAACCCATGAGCTCGTCTATCGAGAGGGTTGTCAGATCCCTTGACTCGATTACTATCACAATAAAGTCAAACTTGGCAGGCAAACTTCTGAGAATCTTCTCCATGATTCTCTAGCTCTACACAATTTCATCATTCAACCGCATCTGGTTGATGATATCTATTTTTCGAGTGAATAAGTCGCTCATCAACTCGGACTCGCTCATCTACAAGTTCTCAAACTCTCTTTTGAGCATCTATAGTTTTACGAACTTCACTTTGTTGGTGCCCTGATACGAACTTGCCAGGGTTTCCCAGGCCTACTTGGACTTGGTGGCTGATGTAATCCGTGGGAAGATGGTCTCCTCAATCGCTTGCATGATGTAGAAGAGGGCCTTCTGGTCCTTCTTCATGTGCTCTTTCAACAGATCCTTGTCTACTTGAGATAGGGCGGCCAATGCTACTGCATCTGCCGGTTATGGGTAGCCGTTCTTGACTAACTCCCATAGCTCCTGAGATCCGAACAAGATCTTCATCTGGATGCTCCAGTAATCATAGTTCTTGCCATTAAATCGCAGGATCTGGAACTGTAAAGAATTCTTTCAAAAATCCATCTTCTATCTCCGCGTCACAACACAATCAGCTCTGATACCAAATTTGAAGAAAGATTTTTAATTTCTTTTTCTCGCCGCCAAAGTTTGGACATCGCGGATTGCGTTCCAGTTGCGGTGCAGTGCAGTCGTCGGTGGCGCCGACGGACTTCGCCCGAAAAAGGGCGAAGTGCGAATGTCAGGGCGCCAACGGACTTCGCCCGAGAATGGGTGAAGTGCGAACGTCGGGGGCACCGACGGACTTCGCCCGAGAATGGGCGAAGTGCGGACGTCGGGGCCGTCGACAGACTTCGCCCGTAACTGGCCGAAGTTTGCACTTCGGGGCCGTCGACGGACTTCGCCCGAAACTGGGCGAAGATTGCACTTCGGGGCCGCTGACGGACTTCACCCGAAACTGGGCAAAGTTTGGATTGCGCCCGACGAAGTGGGGCGACTCGTGCTTTGCTTGCGCACTCAGGCTACGCTCCGATCTTGGGCGCAGTCGGATTGCGGCAGCGAGGTTGGAACGCTGCGTCAGACTTGGCCAATTTTGGCCTTCGACTTCTTTGTCTTCCGCGGTTGTCGCTGGGTTTGCCTGGCTTGGCAAGACCCGCATGAGAGGAGAGAATCATCGGAATAGAGAACAACAAAGTTTAGCACATAAACTACTGCAAACTCTAAAGATGCCACAAACAATAGCAAAGTTTATTTATATGAAACTAGGATTACAATATTCCTCAACCGAGGAAATAACAACATCTGCAAGCTACGTTGCAGGATAAACTAACAGACAAAATGTCGAGTCGGTTGCTCGGACATTAATCAGCTGAGCCACACTGCTCACTGAGATACTCTTCTTCTCCTGATTCCTCTTTTTGCACTCTGCCTTCTGCTTCAGCTAACGTCTGCTCTTTCACGGACTTCTTCCTTCCACTCTTCTTCTGCATTGTCTGAAGACCCGAACTGCCCGAACTGCCCTTTTATAGCCGCGGGGAGAGGAGGATAAGGGTTATCCTCTCACAGGTTCTGAAAGCCCCTAAACTAGGGTTTCTGACCAATCGCCGAACTAGCATTAAATCGCCGAACTGGCATTAACTTCTGCGGCGATCGGATCTGTCAGATGTCACATCTGTCAGAGGGTAGGTGCGATGTCATGTCAGACCTTTTTGCCGGGATCCCCAACTGCGCGAGCACAGTCCGGCTTCGCTCAAATTCGGAGCGCAGTCTGGCGAAGGCGTGAAATCTCGGTTAATATTTCTAACAAATTCAATGTGTACGGCCCACCCTCGATCTCCTCCACAATTTTCTACCAGGGCCCTGACGACAACTTCCTCCACAGCCTTCACAATCTCCTGCGTGGCGGTGTAAGGCGCGCAGATATTCAAAACGGCCATATCGTTGCCTCTTGAAAACTCCATCCCTCGCTCCGCAGCCCTTCGCACGCGCTCCGGTAGGAGGCTGAGATCTCCGAGTATCTGCACGCGAATCCCATACCGGTTCACCATGCTCTCCTTCTCGATGAGGGCCTCGAGCTTCTGGTGCATCAGATTCATCAAGGTCTCCACCTCCTCCGTCGACCTCCGGAAATTCTCGATGCTGAAGGCATAGACGCTCACGTATTTGACACCCAGGTCAAAGCAGTCTCGTAGCGTGTGCATGAGAGTGTTGTAGCCGAACTCGTGGCCCTTGGACTTGTTCATGTTCCGCATCGTTGCATATCTCCGATTGCCGTCCATGATGATGGCAACGTGCTTCGGCATCGGTCCAGCAGAAACTATCCATATTAAGAAGCGCCTGAAGATCTCGTAAAGTGAATTTGCAAGAAAGGAGACGTCAAAAGAGGCATGAGATAGGAAAGGATCAGCCATTGGAGAACCTTACACAATGGGCAGAAACTAAGAGGTCTGCAATGTATTTCAGGTTTGGCTGTCCAAAATAAGGACTTAAGAAAAGGAGCATGATTAGTGCAGCACACTCAAACCATAAACTATAATTTCAATTAGAAGAGAGTCGTCGCTAACCCTAACGGGCTAAAAGAAATTAGTGGCTTTAACCTTTTCTACCTCAAAAGTGGTATCGATGGTTTCTGGGTAAGTACGTATGGTGAAGGTCAACGACCTTAATTTAGGATTAAAATTATTGATATCTAATTTTTGTTATGTAGAGTTATACACATATTTACCTTTTCATGCATTCTCCTTTTATATTTTAGTTTGAATTTTGCATCTAGGTTATCCTTTAAAACATTAATATCCAATTTGACTTTTAAAATTTAAAATTTTCACATTTATAACACATTTTAATTAAATTATACAATTAAAATGTTTAGTTAATAATGTTTAGCCATCAAATCGAAAAGTATTTAATAAAGATTTTAAAAAATTATTTAAAAATAAAAAACAAATTTATTTTATTATATTTTAAAAAGATAATAAAGAAAACTAAAATAACAAAAAAAATATATTATAAATAATATCATCAATAATTTAAATTATTTTTATTATTAATATATTATTATTTATTATGTTTTATTAAATTTAAGTTATTAAAATAAAAGTAAGTGTTAACTATTTTTATTGATTATGGGTATGTACTAACTACAACTTTTAAGAGTGAGTTGAAAATACGTAAATGTTTTTATTTGTAGATTCCCATAATTTTATAAGGTTGAAGTCATTAAATATTACAAACTCAAATTAATTATCTTATTTAGTATCTAAGAATGTTTAAGATGTTTTTTTTTTTTTTAATATGATAACAATTATAAGAAGACAAGACCTTATAATTGAAGATTTTAGTATTGAATGAGATTGGATTTTGTTTTTATATATAATAAATATTTATATTTAATTGATTAAAGGATATTTGTTTATTTATTTAATCTTTTATCTTTTAAAAGGAATTAAAATGTGAATCTTATCAAATTATATAGTATTTAAGTTGTTATAATATCATTATGCAGTGATGATATAATGCGCATGGGATAGTTTCAACCATATAAAACTAATTTAAATAAAAAGGTTGAAGTAAGCAAACTAAAAAATGCTCCCACATCATATATAAATACATAAAGTAAGTTTTGTGATACTTTACTTTATAAGTCTATTTATCATTATCTTGATTAATATGTACTTAATAATATATTCACATCATATATAAATACATAGAGTGAGTTTTGTGATACTTTACTTTATAAGTCTATTTATCATTATCTTGATTAATATGTACTTAATAATATATTGAAATTTATATATTTTAATTAACATAACAACTGTAAGTGTATAACAATGATATATTTTTAAATTTAAATTTTAAAATAAAAACAAACTAAAATTTATAAAAGTTCCCTACTTCAATAAATAAATAAATAATTTAAACAAATTAAAATAAATTTAATATATAATACTTTGACATTTAACCTTTCCAAAAACTCCATTGAAGTAACACTCTAATAATGACTATTTAGATTTCAGTCATTGTGTCACTTTAAAACACTTATGAACTTTGTTTAATTGTTCAATTAAAATTCTATGAATTAAAAAAAAAACATAAAGACAACTTATTAGGCTTATCAAGCAAAACTTCCATAATTGTGCATTAAAACACCAACACCCTTGGAAAAGGGGATCGTTCGGATCGATTGGTTTAGAAGTTGGAAAAAAATGCTCACCGAGTAACTTTAAAACGTTCCACATAGCTTTAGTTGTACAACGCTTCGAAATCTGGACGAGTGTCCTTGCCAACAAGGCACAAGATAAAATTTCTGATGTGTTCAATTAACTAGGACTATACGACACGTGACGAGATGACCATGACCAAGATGGGCCCTTGCTTTTTTGGCAACGAATCTCGTCGAGTTGTTATAATCTTTTTGAAGATTACAATGACGTGTGCGCCATATCAAATCTCCATCAGGAACCACTTTGTGTCCTAAAACTTTCAATATCGATCGTTTTAAGATGTCAATTTTTTTGTTTTTAAAATAAAAATCTTCTAAGCTTTGTCGTATGATCTTTTGCAGTTCTTATCTGTCTGTACTCAATTTCTATCATCTTTGTGGGCATCTACCCTCCGCGCAAACCGACTACAAATTAAAATATGTGGCTAAAACGTGTGGCAGCCCAATTGAAATTTATTTAGATATAGTATTTTCATTTTTCCTTTTAAACAACCCTTAGAATTATTATACCAACTCTCAGACAAAAATTAATTAAATATTAAAAATTAAAAATTATTAGATGTGTGTTTGACAATACGTTGATTCATATACAAACAAATACAAAATCAATATTATTTATGCGCTACAGACTAAATGGCAGACAGATAGAGTCTATGAAGTGGCGTGACTCAAAAGCAACGAAAAAATACCTTTAAAAACTCAATATTAAGGAAGTATGAATAGTTTATGCTTGTTCTTTTTGTCCGGTTTAAAACCTGTCGACCTTGATTTATGTTTAGTTTATGAACAAAGGCGGGCATATATATATGGAAATAGTTTTTGAAAGGTTTAAAATATTGAAACATAGCATTTGGTTCCAACATTCGATGGTAAAAAAAATACAATGTTATAATTAATCTTTCTTTCCGAAGCCTTTTTGCTTAGTCAATATGGTTGGAACTGGATTGACCGTAGGGAAAAGGTGCAGGTTTCTTCGAATGCTTTTTGTTTTTTCATTCCTTTGGTTTTTTTTTTTTTTTATTTGTAATTATTAGACTTGAAAAGGGGTTATAACAATGGCTTTCAAAACTGTTTTATTTAGCAAGCAAATTTTATGTTTGTTTCAAGGTACTTATTGCAACTCATACGTCCTACTTCCCTCCAAAACTTCCTGTAAGACGCTTGAAAAACTTTCTACCATAATTTTGAAAAACTTCTAAGCAAATTTTTATGGACTTCCTTTGAGCAAGGGAGAGACTTTCATCTTATTTGGGAATTTTTTTGTATCCCTCATGACTCTTGGACTCTTGGACATCCATCACTAGGGCTTACTCTCTATGCAAAATGGGGCATTCAAGCCTTGGAAGGCAATAGAGCCAAAAACATTTTTCTTTGTCACTATACTGTTTAAGACACTCCATATGGCCAATAGGCCTAGAAGGAGCTTGTTCTTCAGATCATTCTTGCTCTCAGGGTGCATGTACAAATTTAAGGAACGTTTATGGACAAAAGTATCTGGAACCAATCCTTTGCCAAGGTCCCATGGATTCATGCTTTAAAAATATTTAAATCGAGGAATTCAAGTGGTTTTAGACCTCTTTTCCAAAGCAACAAGAAATGGGCTTTCGTGGCTTAAAGCCAAAGATAAATTTAAATTGGCTAATCAATATAAGAATTCCTTCTAGGCAGTTGTGGATTATGTCCCTCCATAAATACTTTATAAAATTGGGACTAGAGACTTTTAACTCTATGGACAAACTAGAAATGGTTTTGAAATACCCCATTTTATAGGTACAAACCCAACAAAGGATACAAATGGATTTTGCCTCATCTCTCTAGGGTGCAAATACTCAATGATAGATTGAGACTATAGTTTGCCAATAGAATTTGGCAATGTAAATTTTAAATTGTTTGGTCCACCATCATGGAACCCAAGCTTACCCATTTTTCTTGGTGTATCCTCTATCAGGGTCTCCCCCTTAGCAACAAACAGGCTCATTTAAAGATCATCAACCGATGATGCCCATTCTATGGGTAACATGAAAACTTCAAACATCTCTTTTGGTTTTATCCTAGAGCTCAATCTACATAGACATAGATTCATGATTTCTTTAGGACTTTCAGACTTGAACCTTTCACTTGTCACATGATTCTTTTGAGTGACTAGCCCAACATGTAAGCCAAATACACCTAGCTATGGCATAATTTTAAATTGAAGATTTTATTTGATATCTGAAAAGATAGAAATGTAGCTATTTTTCTAGAGCATTTTTTGATAGTCATTTGTCATTGACTACTAAAACTAAAATTTCTTCTAATGTGCTTTAATAGTTCTAGGTACAAGTGAATAAGGTGGTGTTGGAGATGGATCATTTATGGAATATTGTGGACCACTAGGTTAAAACCTCATGCACAATGACTTATGTTCTATTAACCTTTCGTCAATACAAAATCCAATCCCACAGTCACCACAGTCAGGATTTACAAGCTCCTAATTGAAGTCCTTAATATAGATCTAAGACTAAAATCACTCACTACCACATCCCTATTTACTCTACAATAAGGAGACTAGGGATGGAACAATAATATCAAGTTTCCTCATGATAACCTTACCATCTCCTTGATAAGGGATACAAAAGACAACTAAGGAGATGAACCAACTGGAAAAGATGTCACCTTGTATTGGGATCCTCTATCAGACACTCAAGATCCATATTTTGGATGGGGAGGTCCCTTGGACCGTGATATATTACCTCCTACTTCCATAACTCTTACTACATAAATAGATTGCAGTTGATCCATTGTCTCTATTTTTATCTAATAATTCTAATTTAATGACTCCATCTAGCATAAAGTTTGGAATGTAATTTTCTTTCCACCCATTTTTTAATGAACTGTTGTATTCTATTTATTTTCTAAAATAATATAATTATTACACTTTTCATTTCTAAAATATGGACCTTTGAAATAGAAAGTAAAAAATATTGGAAAGACATGTAAAAATAATGCTAAAGTACCCATACTAAGTGTATAATACCAAAAGTCTAGTGAAATAAAAAAAGTAAAAACAAAAGAAAAAAATAGCTTGTAATAGGAGGAGACATTGTATAACAGTGGATATAGTGATAAATTGTAAGCATTTTCCAATATCCAAGATGAATATTCTACTTGAAATACTAATGAATACCAAAATAAGTGAATCTTCAAGATAACTTGCAAAGATGTTGGCCAGGATTATGTGTAAGGGGTTGGTCCTAAAATGTATTAATAAAAATGGGGTGAATTAGTTTCGAAATCCAAAACTCTTTAGAATTTCAAGGTAAAAATGTTCCCTATTATTACGGGTAATATTATATATTTAAACTTAAAATGGTCCAATTATTATAAAATTGGGGTGAATCTATCCAAAAAAACATTTACACCAAAAAAATTTAGGCTAATGGGCCCCAATCAAAGGGTCCCTAATATTAGCCAATTCCAAATTTCAAAAATTCAAATATTCGTTAATTAACGATGACCTTCGTGACCTCAATCTATTGACACACCATTCTTACTCCAAAATAGGAATTCAATCAAACCTTGAGGGTGTCAACCAACCTCAATTTAAATTCAGTAGAACCATAGAAGAACTATGTAAAATATTTAAAAAAACAAACCTTCCAAGTGAAGTGCCTACGTGCTGGATTTTTCATATAATAGGGTAGTAGTTTTTATTGTTTGAAAACCTTTGTATAAATCAACCCAAATTGGTTTTCATTTTCCTTTACTGTTGAATAGTAGGGCATAATCCTTGTACATTCCATTCAGTATTTTAAAGGCTTTGACAAAAGAAATTTATGCCCTAGAATAAATTCAAAAAATTAGACCTTTAATTTATATTAAATTAAATAGCCCACAAGATTCTATTATATGGTTTAATAGTTAGTTTATGATTTTTAGTATATGGTTTAATTCTTCGCTTATATAGAATACATCATAAGCCTAATATTGAATTTTTAAGGAATATGATTATATGATTTTATAACCAGGTTGTTATGCTATGCACCTGTTGGTTTAAATAATTTTTTTAAATTTTTTTATATTATAAGTAATAGAGAAAAGATGGGGTTTTATTTATTTGATTACATATTTAAAACTTGGGTTTTGAATCTAGTTATTTATTTGGTAAATATTTAAATTTGGGTTTTAAATATTGTTATTTATTGGATTAAATATTTAAATATAGGTTTTAAAGTATGGATTTTAAATCTAGTTATTTATTTTATTAAATATTTAAATTTGATTTTTAAAATCTAGTGTTAAAATCTCGGTTTTAAAATTTGGGTTTTAAATCTAGTTATTTATTTGATTAAATATTTAAATTTGGGAAAAAACAAATAGTTTTTATGCTTTGTAACATTAATGGTTGTTAAATTCTTGTGTGAAGAATATGTCTTTATTTTATTTTATGAGGAACAAATTTGTTTATTATTCTTCAAAACATCTATGAAGCTTTATTGGTAATTATAAAGTATGATTGTATTGAATAATGAATGTTTAATGATGAAATGATTTATTCAATTATTTATTAAAAGATCTTGGTAAAATATTTGAAAGCATGAAGTTGGAACTACATGTAAATAATGATACTTTATACTTTATTAAATGAACATGGAGTTCATTAATGAAGGAACATTATGGGGTGTTTCTTACCTATGTTATTTTACAAAAAATAATTGAATATTAAATAGATGTGGAATTCATTTAATCAAGGGAATTATGGGGTTTCATTGTTATGCTTTGAAAATAAAATAAAATAATATTTTTATTTTTATTTATATATGGGAATGGTAGATGATGTTTAATATTTAAATTGAATATTAAGGTTGTTGGACACAAATCCCAATAATAATGAAATAGTATGGGATATTTCATTTATGTTTTGGAATGGATACATGGTCCATCTCCAAAAGGAAATTATGGATTTCCTTAAATTTCTAATTTCTTAATGGAAATTAGATGAATGTGTGAATTTTGTGGATGCATTTAGAAAAGATCATATAGGTATGTAATTATAATCAAAAGGAATTATCTTGATACCTTACCCACTTCTCAAAAAAGCTCAAGGAGAACTTGATCGAGGAGAGTTCCTCTATGGCATTGAGATGCAATCTATTTATGATTACTTTGTAAAGAAAGAAGGGAATTTGTTGGCCAAGTCTTAAATGGGTAAATTTTTATTATAAAATGATCTCTATATGGATATAGACTTTGTAAATTGAATATCATTTGTTTACAATTCAATTTGGAACTAAGATTCTAGTTCCTTGTGCAAAATGAATGGTTGAATTCTAAAAGAATGGTAAAAAAGAAGTTGTTATTTTGCTTTCATTGATTAAATTTTTAGTATGATTTATGTCTCTTCTCATTATGAAATGTATGTTTTAAATTTTATGTACAACTTTTGAAAGAGTAGATGTTATATTTTATTATATACATGCAAACTAGAAGAATGTTAAATGTTATAATGCGAGAGAGTGAGAGAGAGAAAAGTAATTAATAGTTTCATATTTTGTTTTGGGTTTATGTTATTGTATCTATGGGGGACATCCCTAGTTAGCAAAACTTAGAAGAACCTAAAGGATGGATCCAAACCTGAGGTTGTTGTGGTGTAGCAATACCTTAGGATTTTGAAAAGGGCACTTTCAATAAAGGATATTTAAAGTGAACCCAAGTATAGGGAATATTTGAAAAGATTCAGGTGGTGAAGCTTGAATTATATTTTTCAACCGCGGAGGTTTGGAGCCCATAAGCAAGTTGAATTTGATTACTGACCCCCAAATGATCATTGAGTGTTAATGTGAGGGATATCACACGGATTTATAATCACCTCAATTAAACCATCATGTATATGGGATAATTAAGCATTGTAGTTCTATACATGGTATAATGTGTAAAGTAAGAGGATTTATACCTAAGTACTAGTATAGATCGACTTATACTAGTAATGGAATTAGCATCCATTTTCTCTAAAAATTTGGATAGGGTTAATCAATAAGATATGGTCAAAACATCCTACATTCATAGAGAATGTAAGGAAATGGGGTGACTATTTGAAAGTGTCTTTTAAGCCATGAAGGTGTACAAGGTAAACCCAAATGATTATTGGGATATGGACCACTCATATCCACTTGAGGGATGTTTGCAACATTGTCAACTTAAAATGTGGTGAATCCTCTATGAATATAAATCTTGAACTAGAAACATCTTGGAGAACCTTGTCAATATTTCCCCTATATTAAAAAAATAATTCTCTCTCTTGAGTTGGTTAGATTTGTGTTGTTACAATTGGTATTAAAACTCTAGATCATAGGACTAGCAACTTCCATGAATTAAAACTTAGAATTAGCCAAACATTATGTGTTACTATTGGAAGAAAATATCTTCCATTGGGTATGGCACATTATGTGGAGTAGGAGTGACCATCGATATTATCATTAGATGATAATACTCTACTATTAGTTTATGTATAATGAAACTAGATAGGAATTAGAAGTGCAATTCAAAGAATAAAATGTAACCTAACTTGACCCTTCTTTTGTGTGGACAAGAACTATAACACCAAGATTGAGAAGAAGAAGATGACGGTCTTCTCAAATTCCAAGGAAACCTATATAGGACAACGTCGAGGATAGACCCCAAGGATAAAGTTTAATAAATTCAAATAGAGATGTGGAGAATCTCATTGTTGTTCTCTCTTTGTTGTAGGAGCAAATAGAGCAATAAAGAGAATAAATGAATCAATAAATAGAAAAAATGAACCAATAAAGGGAACAAATGACCCAAAAAAGGTATTTGTTGAAAGGTATAATGAGTTAGACCTCCTAGAATATAAATACTAAGGCTAGACATGATGGAACTACTGCTATTAGAGAACAAGAGGTTAGAGCCCTTATTGAGGCAGAACTAGCCAAGTATTTGAAGAATGTGAAAACCATAAGTTCACTAGAAAATATGGTGGAGATTCATTCGAGGCTTGGTTGAATGATTTGACAACCTACTTCTCCATAAATAACTACTCCTTAGTGACCTGAATAGTTTGGGCCACTTTCCACTTGTAGGATATAGCACTAGAATTGTGGAACTTTTTTAAAGTCAAGCAAGAGGTTGAGGTAATTAATTTAACATGGGAAGGCTTTATAAAAGCCTTTAAGAAGAGGTTCCTTATGGAACAATATTACATGTAGAAATTTGAGGAATTCTCCACACTCCTCCAAGGAACAAAAATGGTAGAAATAAACTACCAATTTTTTTGTAAGTTGCTCAAGTATGTACCCTTATATGATAAGGATGAGAACATAAAGATACACAAGTTTATCTTAGGAATGGATCCTAATATTTTATCGATAGTAAATATGCATAAACCTAAAACTATGCAAAAATTTTATGACCTGGCTCGACAAGCAAAGTCCAACCTATAGTTAAATAGGACACCCTTTAATTATAGAGTATTATCAGAAGAGGATCAATAATCATTGAGAAAAAAGAAAAGTATTGGTTTTATGAAATGAGAACATGAGCATAATAAGAAAAGCAAATGTAACTCAAAGTTTTAGAAGAAAAGTGATGGGAAATAAGGGAATTTCAAGAATAAATTTCAAAATATAAATAACAATAATAATAAAAATCCTCAATCTCAAAGGTAGCCCAAAATGGCTTAGATATAAAAGCCAAGGGAGGAGAACTAGGAAAAACACCTAGGATCCAAGGGTGGTTGTTACGATTGTGGGGTTTCACTCTATTCACACCGATGTCCAAATCTATAAATATCAATCAAAAGGGTGGAATAACCCAACCACATAATATACACAACAATAAGTAGTTAGAACCTAGAAGGGCAAGCCACACCTATGCTCTTGAATGGAATTTTTTTTACAAGGAAGTTAATATTTTGATAGGTAGAGGAGGTGTTTATAGTTTCATTTATTCTAGTATGTTAGGGATATGCCAAAAATAGTGAGATTTTCGATACTAGTGTGGAAATTCAAGTATGGATATGGATAAACCTAATCAATAGATTAATGTTTTCCCATAACCAAGATCACCTTACCCAATGAGTCTACAATTTGGTATATTTATGCAGTGTCGCTATATGCCTTCAACATTATCTTGGGAATGGATTGATTAAAGGCTCATGGAGATTTAATTAATTTCAAAGATAGATGGATAGACTATACAAATAGAGATAAGTAGAGATTAATAATCTAAAGTGAGCAAGGTTCATTTCAATCATAGTTGATCTTATCATTGCAGCTAAAGAAAGCTATTAAAAAAAATTATATGGTCTGTGTCATTAAGTTGAAAAAAAAGATCGAGGATGATAAAAGGAAGAGTTGTTTGGAAAACACCCATTTTTACAAGAATTTAGGTATGTATTTCTTGAAGATCTACCTATATTTTCATCAAAATGTGAGTTTGATTTCACTATCCAACTTATGCCAAGAACTGAACCTATTCATAGAACTCCTTATAGGATGATTTCTATCGAGATGCAAGAGTTAAAACTGTAACTTCAATAGTTTCTATAAAAAGGTTTAAAGGTTTGATCAAAACAAGTGTGTTACCATGGGGTGCATCCATTATTTTTGTTAAAAATAAATATGGTTCACTATCGAATGTTGAATAAGGCAACTATCAAAAATAGATAACCTTTACCTAGGATTAAAGATTTTTTTGATCAACTTAAGCGAGGTTATGCATAGTGGTGAATATTTGCCATATGGGCTAATATTAGGATTTCCAAAATTGGAAATTTGGGAATATGATGACCTTCGACGTCAGCCCATTCGCCTAAAATTTTTAGGATAAATTTTTTCTTAGGGTCAATTTGCCATAATATATATCCAAACACAGACATATTTGTACTCGTTGGAAAGATCTTTTCAATCTTGATCTAATGGTGGTATTTATATGAAGTTATAAGATGATTTAATAGGTAAAAAGTGGCCCCAAATATAACCTTAAATTTTAGGGCTTCAAATGCCCCAAATTTTTGTGTGAAGATGCTCGATTTTATTTGCTTAGAATTCTCCATGATTCACCTTGATTTTGATTCAGATTCACCATTTTTTTACAAGTACATTTTGAGTCCAACCCCTTACGCATAACCCTGAACTTAAGGGTACCACTATATTTTCCAATATTGACTTGAAATTTGTGTACCATCAATTATGAATCCATGAGGAGGACACTCAAAAACTATTTTTAAGACTCGATGTGGGTATTATGAGTTCATAATATTACCTTTTGGGTTGACCAATGCTTTGATGTCCTTCATGAATATGATGAACAATGCATTTAGGAAGTATATGGATCAATTTGTATTGATATTTATGGATGATATCCTAATATATTCTTGTAATAAGGAAGAGCATGCCAAGCACTCAAGATTCGTGCTTGATTTGCTAAGGAAGAACCAATTCTATGGAAACTTGTGGAAGTGTGATGTCTATGTCTTAGAGGTGCAATATCTAGGGCATTTTACATCTCCAAAAGCAATTTTCATGGATCCCAAGAAGATAGAGGCCAGTTTGAGGTGGCCACCATTCACTAGTGTGACTAAAGTATGGATCTTCATGGACATGACAGGGTTTTAAATACATTTTGTGAAGGATTATTCCATAATAACCTACTCTATCGCTAACCTTCAAAGAAAAAGAAAGGAATATAAGTGGATAGACAAGTTTGAACCCACTTTTAAGCTACTAATGCATAAGCTTACTACTACAGATATTTTAAAAAAATTATATCCTTAGAAGGATTTTTTAGTTTGTACTGATGCTTTCTTGGAATTTTTGGGATGAGTTCTATGCTAGGGTAATTCAATCATAGCATGAGTTAAGGAAACTCAAGAAACATGAGGTAAAAAATATTATGCATTATTTAGAGCAAGTGGTAGTAGTGAACACTCTTAAACTTTGGTGACATTACTTGCTAGGGAAGCCTTTTGAATTAAATATCAATCATCAAAGTTTGAGGTATAGTTTTACTCAACTAATTCTTAATGCTAGACAATGATGGATTTAGTTCTTAATAGAGTATGAATTTGGTATAGAGTATATCATAGGTAAGGTAAATAAGATCATTGATGCTTTAAGTAGAAGAAGGCATAAAACTGCTTTGAGTAGTCACATAGAATTTATGGACCAAGTCAAGAAACTATAATATCAGGACCGATATTACAGTGAAATTTGGGCTAATATGGAAATAAATCCTGGTGATAATAAGGATTCTGACATAAAATATGGTCTTTTATGTTTTAAATACAGGGTAGTTATACCCAGAATCAATGATATGAGGAGATAGATCATGCATGAATCACATAAATCTCCTTACTTTGTTCACTTGAGTGGTGCTAAAATGAGAGAGAATACACAAAATACCTTCTACTAGACAAGTATGAATAAATATATCACTCATTTTATCACTCGATGCCTAGAATTCTATAATGTGAAAGCTAAGCATAAACATTTAACAAGACTATTATACCCACATGATATACCTATGCAAAAATGGTAGGTCATATCCATGGATTTTATTGTGGGATTACCTAAGAATAGGTACTAGCATGATGCAATTCTAGTGGTGGTTGATAAGTTGACCAAGGTTGCACACTTTATACTAGGGAGCACCAAGGATTATTTTCTGGTGGTGGCAAATAGATTTTCCAAAGAAATATTCAGGCTACATGGGTTTCCTAAAGTGATTATGGGATTTCCTTGCTATGCTTTGAAAATAAAAGAAAAAATATATATTTTAATTTATATATAGGAATGGTATATGGAGTTTAATCTTTAAATTGAATATTAAGGGTGTTGGACATGGAACCAAAGAATAATAAAATAGTATGGGATATTTCATTTATGTTTTGGAATGGGTGTGAAGTCCATATCTAGAATGAAATTATGGATTTCCTTGCATTTCTAATTTTTCAATTGAAATTAGATGAATTTTTTAATTTTATTGATGCATTTTAAAAAGAGCATATATGTATGCATTTTTCATAAAAAGTGACTATCTTGATCCCTTACCCACTTCAAAAAAAACTCAAGTAGAGTTCCTCTATGGATTTGAGATGTAATCTATTTATGATTATTTTGTAAAGAAAGAAGGGAATTTGTTGGTCAAGGCTTAAATGGGTAGCTTTGTATTAGAAAATGACCTCTATATGGATATAGACTTTGTAAATTGAATATTATTTTTTTACAATTCAATTTGGAATTAAGATTCTAGTTCCTTGTGCAAAATGAATGGTTGAGTTCTAAAAGAATGGTAAAAAGGAAGTTGTTATTTTGATTTCAATGATTAAATTTTTAGTATGATTTATGTATACTCTCATTATGAAATATATGTTTTAAATTTTATGTACAAATTTTGAAATAGAAGATGTTATACTTATCATACACATGCAAACTGAAAGAATGTTAAATGTTATAATGAGAGAGAGTGAGAGAGAAAATGAATGAATAGTTTTATGTTTTCTTTTGGGATTAGATTTTTGTATCTATGGGGGACATCGCTAGTTAGGAAAACCTAGAAGAACCTAAAGGATGGATCCAAACTTGAGATTTTTGTGGTGTAGAAACACCTGAGAATTTTGAAAAGGTCACTTTTGATAAAGGATATTCGAAGTGCACCCAAATACAGGGAGTCTTTGGGAAAGATTCAAGTGGCGAAACTTGAATCCTCTTTTCTAACCATGGAGGTTTGGATCCCATTAGAAATTTAGATTTTTTATGGAGCCTCGAATGACCGTTGGGTTTCCATGTGAGGGATATCACACAGAGTGATAATCACTTCAATTAAATAATAACAATGATCGGATAATTGAAAATTATAGTTCTATACATGGTATAATGTGTAATCTAAGAGGTTTTACACCTAAGTACTAGTATATATGGAATTATACTAGTAATGTAATTAAAATCTATTTTATCTAAATATCAAGATAGGTTTAATCCATATGCTATGGTCAAAATATCCTACATTTGTAGAGAAAGTAAGGAAATAAGGTGTCCATGTGAAACTATCCTTTAAACCACAAAGGTGTACAAGGTAAACCCCAATAATTTTATGGAATATGGGACAATCCTATCCACTCTAGGGATGTATGAATCATCATGAACTCAAAATATGGTGAAGCCTCTATGAATATAAATATTGAACTAGAAACATCTTGGAGAACCTTGTCAATATTTCCCCTATTAAAAAAAAAAATCTCTCTCCTTGGTTGGTTAGATTTGGGTTGTTACATTGTGCCCCCCTCAGGTCATCCACCATTAATGATCTAAGTAAAAAAATTAATCTATAGTTCCTATAGAAATTCCAAGTAGAATTGCCATTCTCATGTTCTTCCATTAATAACTTCTTGATCTCTTTTTAAATTCTTATTGTCTTCAATCTTGTCATCTTCAATGGAATTCCTTCCCCAAGGAATCATAGCCTCCTATATATCCAACACTTGGGAGAGTTTAGTCCATGACCATTTTTGGGTAGCAAAGCTTTGCCAAAATTTCATCCATGGTCTTTTGAAAGAAACAATATTATACCAAAATTTCTTTCAAATAATAGTAATAAAGTATTGTGCATAACAAGATTATGTCAAAATCTAGCTAGAATAGTTTAAATGTCATCCTTACAAGTACTTAAGCTCTTATTCTTGCAATCATCCAAGTCTCCAAGCCAGTCTATAATTAATTCTACAAGCTCTCAAGCAATCATAAACTATCAAGCATCAAGCCTCCAAGATCAAGGATCCAAATGCCATGAAAAAGAAATCTAGAACACTTTAAATGAGCTTCCAACAAGGGGGAAACAACCTCATCTCTTAGGTTATGTTTTTTTCTACTATTTTATTTTGGATCTTTCTTGTTTTTCTAGATTTAGGACTTTTATCTTATTGCACTTAGAGGTAATCTTGAATTTTATATTTGTATATACTTAATATTTCATTTATCACTTAGTATTCATCTTGACTAAGTAAATCTATGTTTTTCTATTATTGGATAGGGCCTCTATCCTCCCAAATTAGAACTCTTAATTATAGTTATTATAAACATGGAATATCTTACATTTAGTCTTACTATTCTACTCTAAGAAGAAAAAGCATTGCTAGATTGCAAGTTGATGATGTTTTTTCTCTCTAGTTTACATATATCACCAATACCCCGAATAGATAGAATCTTTAGGCTCTCCCAATGAATAAATAATGCATTCTATATAAGATTAGGAGTCATAAGAAACATGATTAAATCCATTTATGAACTATCCATGTGGATCTCTTATAACCCTAAGACATAGAAGGACTTATACTATAGGTAAGTCGATGCCTATTAGTAGATCTTCTAGACCCCTTACCTAAAGAAATAAAATCTACGATCCAACTTTAGTATTCCAATAGAGTTAGATCAATTCAAGAAGAATGTACAAATATT